>CM066035.1:719560961-722252609 GCA_033557465.1 Ichthyophis bannanicus | reverse complement strand
TTCAATGCGATTCAGAACATCCAGGGCATTTCTAAGATCAGGCAGAAGCATTCAGGTCCTTAGAAACCCCCTCCACATCTCCACCACATCACAATTCAGACTTGGACATCCGCAGACCCAGCTTCTAAAATGTCTCTGGAGACATTTCTGTGATTTGGATATCTGCATGACCAAACTGCAAATAGCACTTTCAAAATAACACCCCATATATCATCAAACTCATATCCGGATATTTCACTATACAATTTGCATTTCCACATAAACACTAGAAGAGAGTCAAAGGCTATTCAGTGAAAACCAAAGAGTCAGTTGCATAAAGTGCAAACTCTCCTCCAGCCCTAGCCTTTGCTATATGAGATGTTACGTGAATTCTTTGAGCAAAAGGTTCTAACGCCAGGGTGATCAGCAGCGGTGACAGAGGACACTCTTGTTTGGTACCTCACCCTAATGGGCACTTCTCTGAAAGGGAGTTGTTAATTTTTGTCCTCGTTGTAGGATGTTCATAAAGCACTGCTATGGCCTTAATAAATTGTTCTTTGAAATTAAGATGGCAGAAGACGAACGAGTTAGGTCACTCTACCCTATCAAATGCCTTCTCTGCATTAAGTGGCAAGAAGACAACAGGCATTCCATATCATCCTGCTAAACCAGTCCAGACAAGTGGGTTATGTTCCCCTATCATCAAATTGGTGGAGAAAAGCCCAAGTTTGAATGACATCACTCCCATGCCTCTATCCACCTCAGCCAACAGAGGTCTCTTCAGTATCCATCCCAAAGCATATGGGAGAAAACGGTAAGCCTCACACAAACCTCAACATGGGCAACAATGAATAATCAAACAGTAGAGAACAATGTACAGGAAAGCATAAACAGAGCCTGTCAGTAGAAGATGAGCCTGCAGAGGCAAGTATATAAATCATAGCAGACCCAAGGGTACTGTCGCAGAAGAACAGAGCAAACACAGTTCCAGGGTCAGGCCCTGGACTGGTCTAGCAGAACTCAAGGAAAGGACGTTATCTGGTCTACTAGACCAGTCCAAACAAGTAGGATGTACCAAAGCTATTTATTTATTTATTATTTATTACATTCTCTTATATACCGTGCTATTCTGCATCAGTGCGGTTTACATTGAACAAACTGAAATTACATTGAACAGGGCATTATAACTTGGAGATAACTATTTTACAGGGAACATGGGCTATGGAGGGTTAAGTGGCTTGCCCAAGACCACAAGGAGCACCTGTGGGACTAGAAACCCCAGTCCTTCCGGCCCAAGGTTGCTGTCCTCTAGTGGGATTTGAACCCCTGACCTTCCGGCCTGAAGTACCTTGCCCCAACCACTAGGCCACTCCTCCACTCCATTATGCCTTCACTGGGCAGGAAAAAGACAGTTGCTCATGTTTGGCCATCTCTGCCCAAACGTGGACATCCAAGCGGTAATGCTTGACAAAAGTGACAAGATTGCTGTTTGACAAATGTCTGCAGGGGATTCTGAGTTCCACTCCACCCACGAGGACGCTTGCGCTCAGGTAGAATGGACTGGCAAACCTTCCAGAACCAGCTGGTTCTGCAACAGATATGCCAAGGCAGTGACCTCCTTAATGCAGCGCCTCAATGTAGACTTAGCCTCCATGTCACCCAGCAAACAGCACAAAAACATGGTTGGACTTAAGAAAGGCATTCGTAACCTCCAAGTACCAGAGAAGCACCCTCCGGGCAACCACAAGGCAAAGATCCTTATCCTTCCACTGATACTGCTCCTTAGCGAAGGAAGGCAGGCAAACCACCTGGTTCAACTGAAAGGGAGAAATCAACTTAGGCAAGGAGGAAGGCACAGGCCGAATGGAAACGGCCTCCTCTGAAAAATACAGATAAGGATCTTGTCAAGACAGAACCTACAGCTTGAAAATCTGCCTTGCAAAACAAATTGCAATGTCCAAAATTGGACGTTCAAATGGCATATGAAATTTAATGCGGACAAGTGCAAATGCAAAGCTATGTACCTAGGAAAGAACAACCCAAACTATGGTTTCATGATGCAAGGTTCCACATTAGGAACCACCACTCAGGAAAAAGATTTAGGCATCATCATGGATAACTCGTTTAAACCATCTACCCAGTGTGCAGCGGCCAAGAAGGCAAATAGAGTGCTAGGAATCGTAAGGAAAGGAATGGAAAATAAAACAACAGATATTATAAAGTCTCAGTATTGTTTCAGGGTGCGACTGTACCTTGAATATTGTGTGCAGTTCTGGTCTCCGTATCTTAAAAAGGATATAGCGGAATTAAAAAAGATACAGAGAAAATCCACTGCAACAGTAAAGGGGATGGAAGGATACCCCTATGAGGAGAAACTTAAAAGGTTTGGGCTTTTCAACCTGGAAAAGAGATGGCTGAGGGGAGAAATGATAGAGATCTCTAAATTAATGAATGGAGTGGAACGGGTAAACGTAGATCAAATCTTTACGCCATCAAAAAATAGAAAGATTAGGGAACATGCAATGAAGCTACAGTGTGACCTGTTTAAAACTAATAAGAGAAAATATTTTTTCACTCAATGTGTAATCAAACTCTGGAATTTGTTACCGGAGGATATAGTAAAGACTGTTAGTGTAGTTGGGTTTAAAAAAGGTTTGGGCAAGTTCCTGGAGGAAAGGTCCATAAGCCATTATTAAAGAGGACTCAGGTAATCCACTGCTTGCACCAATACAAGCATTATGGAACCTGTGTGTCTTTTTGGGAAACTGCTAGTACTTGTGACCTGGATTGGCCACTGTTAGAAACAGGATACTGGGCTTGATGGATCTTGGTCTGACCCAGTATGGCATTTCTTATGTTCTTATGCTCTTAACCAAGAAGACTGTCTTGAACACCAAATCCTTCAGAGTAGCATCCTTCACTGGCTCAGAGGACTTCAACATCAGGGCACTGAGCACTAGACACAGATCCCAGGAAGGGACCATAGACCGGAGGGGAGGATGCAAACGCCGAACCCCCTGAGGAATGCATGAAAAATTGGAATGTTTGGCTAGCGACTTACCCATCACTGGACCTCTGAAATAGGCCAAAGTTGCCACCTGCACCTTCAGGGAGCTAAGAGAAAGGCCCTTCTCCATACTTTCCTGCAGAAAGGCCAGCAGAAATGGCACCTTGGCAGCCTCAGGAACCAGCTGCTGTGCACCATGAAACCCACACATATATCAGGTTGTTAGAGCTCCTCCTGGCTCCGAGCATAGTGAAAACCACCACTGGAGTGTAGCCCTTATGCGCTAGCCATCTCCTTTCAAGACCCAAGCCATAAGCGAGAAGGGAGCTGGGAGTTCCAGGACGATTGGCCCCTGATTCGAGAGGCCCCGAGATGGAGGCAAGCGAAGAGGTAGTACTTAAAGGAGCCACATCAGATCTCTGAACCATGCTCTCCTCAGCCCATCTTGTGCCATTAAAATAATTCTTCCTGGATGGCACTTTATATGTCAAATCATATACTCCCCGGGGCCACAGAGGAAACACATACAGCAGGAATTGACTTGGCCAAGGCTAAGCCAGGGTGTCAATGCCTTCAGACCCCATCTCTGTGCAGTGACTGAAGAAGCACCAAACTTTGGCATTGGAGCGGGTCCCCATTAGACCCATCTTGGGGTGATCCCAATGGCTCAGAATCAACTGAAATGCCTCCTGACTCAACTCCTACTCTCCTGGATCGAATACCAGCTGAGAAAGTACGCTTCTACATTGTTTACCACAGCAGTGTGCTGAGCTGACAATGCTAGGAGGTTCTTCTCCACTCAGGCAAATAGGAGGACCATGGTATAAGGTTTCTGTTCTAATGTACACCGCACTGATAATGAATAGTGCGGTATATAAGAAATGTTAAATAAATAAATACCCCGGCATGCCTCAAGCTGCCTTGCCAGTTAACAAAAGCTACAGTTGTGGCATTGTCTGAAAATACTCTAAACACCCAACCTTCCACCAGGGGCCAGAAACACAGACCCAACCTGATGGCCCTCGCCTAGAGCTGGTTGATGGACCACACTGCCTTTGTCCGATTCCAACAGCCCTGGGCCATGCAGTGTTGGCAATCGGCTCCCAAGCCTGATAGACTGGCATCAAATGAAGAACAGCAGCCGTAGCAGTGAACTGGTTCTGCAACAACAAATTTACCTTTTAGTCCAGAGAATCCTTTATGGCCGATCTACCTTCCACAGGGATGGTGGTCCATCTAGTAACTACCATAACCTGTGCATCCACCTTGGGAACATCAAATCACACAATGCATGCCTTCTCCGGAGCTTGCCTTGGAAGGACTTCTGGCTCCACATGTTTCTCTCTCTCCTGCAGCCTGCTGGGTTCTTAACCTCTCCCTGTGAGCCTTGCCCTCCCAGGCCTAAACTTTGGGCTGCAGACTCTCTTAAAAGGGACTGTTAATACTCCCTTTAGAGAGTAATGGGTAACATTCTATAGATCCCATCACACATCCGCCCCCCTCAACTCAAATATGCCCCATTGAGTGTCTGCCTCACCTGGAACCCCCACCCGGGAAAGGAAGTCCATGCTCAGATGAGTCCGACCAGCCCTATAGCGGACCTGAAACTGGTAGGGTTGAGACTCCCAAACCTCCGCACTATACAGACGTTGGATTCCTTATGCTAAACCAGTGACTTAAGGGATTGGTGGTCCATTACCAGCATAAATGGATGACTGAGCAGGTAGTATATGAAGGTCTAAAGTGTCCATATGACAGCCAGGGCTTCCCTCTCGATCACCACATAATGCTGTTCCCGAGGAAGCAGCTTCCTGCTGATGAATGCTACAGGATGTTCTGCACCCCTGACTTCCTGGCCAGAATGGCTCGTAGACCTCCCTCTGAGGCATCAGTTCACACAATAAATGGTAGTGAGGAATCAGGGCAAATCAGGATGGGTTCAGAGTACATGGCCTTCTTGAGGCAATGCAAGGCCAAGTCCAGGTCTGGTGACTACTGAATCCATTTGGGAGCTGTTTTCCAGAGGAAATTGGTTAACAGCTCTGCCACCTCTATAAAATTAGGGATGAACTGGCAGTAATAATCAATCAATCCAAGGAAGGCATGAACCTTTTTCTTTGATTTTAGGGTGGGGACCAGGGCATCCACCTTCTATAGCTGAGGTTGTAGCTGCCCATTCCTAATTAAATATCCCAGGTATTGAATGTCTTGACCTCCCAGAAAACATTTCTTGGGGTTGGCCATCAACCTGGCCTTTCGCAAGCTGGTCAACACAATTTCTACTTGGGTTATATGGGTAATCCAGTCTCTGCTGTAGATGATGATGTTGTCAAGGCATGCATATTCCTTGTATGGTTTCAGTAATCTCTAGATTTTGAAATGAGGCTGGACCTTGCAGTGATGAAAAGCAGTCTTCTCCTTGGCAGTCAGCGTCAAGGCACCTGCCAGTATCCCTTGGTCAGATCCAAAGTTGATATACAGTTGTGGTCAACAGTATTTATCTATTTTTATTTAGCTGCTTTTCTATACCACTTTCTCCTTCAGTCAATGTGGTTTACATTGAAACAAGTAACAGAAACAAGAAAGTTTATATTATAACAGTTAAATGTTTACACCACAATGTTAACATTAAAGCATAAAAGTAAAACTATTTACATAGCATGGTGTCATGATTACATTTATGGGCTAGTGTTTGAATAAGGGTTAACAATGGTTATGATTTGGTGGTGAGAGATCTGAACTTAACATCTATAGTAAGGTTGGAGTCCATGTAAGGGATGGAAGGATGGTTAAGTGGAGGTTGGTATGTACTACGTAATGGATCCAAAATGCTCTGTGAATAGGTGAGTTTTCAGCTTTTGTCTGAATTTCTTAGTGTCTTTGGTGGCTCTATTGTTTTCAGATATGGAGTTCCAAATGGTAGGCGCAGTGAAGGAGAAGGCTCTCTTGCAGGTGGCTTGATTCACTTTTGGGCGGTATGATATTCATATTCATGTTGTTGGTCCGATTGGGCTGATTTTCCAGGTCTCTTGTAATAAGTGTCTGTAGGCTGTCTGCTGACATGTGCTGTAGTATTTTGAAAGTGGTGAGTATTGTTTTGAATTTGGTGCATGAGAGTATTGGGAGCCAATGTATGTAATTGCTGGAGTATGGGCATTATGTGATTTTGTTTAGCTGACCCTGTGATGATGCATACTGCTGTGTTTTGGGCCATTTGTAGTGGATGTATGGTATGTTTTAGGAGGCCTTGATATATAAGATTGCAGTAGTTGAGAATAGGTGTTATGGTAGCTTGAAATACAGTTCGGAAGTCGGCTTGGCTGAGTAGTGGTTTAAGCTTCCGTATTATTTTCATCTTGTAGTATGCCTTTTTGTGGTTTTGTTTGTGTTATTGGTATCCTTGCAGTTCAACCCCTTAATGTCCAATATCTCCCAAAAAAAGTGGCCATTGAAATGGCTTTGGACTGTATATATACAGATATTTGACAGATAAAAGAATCAAATACAACAAGACCAATTAAAAAAGGAAATGACTTCAATCAACCAATGAATTATGACTGTAATATTTAAAATGGCCACATTCACTCCTGTTCCATTTTCACAAGGATGAAGACAAGAGAGCTGCCTGAGACCATCAGACAAGCCATTATCATCAAACATCAAATTTCAAAGGGGTACAAGGCCATCTTCAAGGACTTTGGGATTCCTCTCTACAGTTTGCAAGGTTATTAGAACATAAGAAATGCCATACTGGGTCAGACCACGGTAAATCAAGCCCAATATCCTGTTTCCAACAGTGGCCAATCCAGGTCACAAGGATCTAGCAGGTTCCCAAAAGGAACACAGGTTCAACAATGTTTGTCCTGGGGCAAACAATGGATTTCCTGGGCTCCCTTTACTAATGGTTTATGACCTTTCGTCCAGGAACTTGTTCAGACCTTTTTTAAACCCAGCTACACTAACAGCTTTTACTGCATCCTCTGGTAACGAATTCCAGATTTTGATTATGCGTTGAGTGAAAAAATATTTTCTCTTATTAGTCTTAAATGGGTTACACTGTAACTTCATTGTATGTTCCCTAATCTTTCTACTTTTTAATGGGGTTTACTTGTTCCACTTTATTTATTAATTTATAGACCTCTATCACATCTCCCCTCAGCCATTTCTTTTCCAGGTTGGAAAGCCCTAACCTTTTAAGTCTCTCCTCATAGGGGTATCCTTCCATCCCCTTTACTATTGTTGTGGCTTTTCTCTGTATCTTTCTTAATTCCGCTATATTCTTTTTTTGATACAGCGACCAGAATTGCACACAATATCCAAGGTACAGTCACACCATGGAACAATACAGAGGCATTATAATATCATTGGTTTTATTCTCCATTCCTTTCCTAATGATTCCTAGCATTTTATTTGCATTCTGTTAAGAAGTGCTCTACTCATGGAAATATCAAGAACCTCCCAGGACATGGCGGGAAGAAGAAAATTAGTCCAAGAAATCTTCGAAGTTTAGTGCGACGTGTTGAAAAAATACCACATACAACATCCAAAGAGCTTAAGAATGACCTGGAGCAATCATGAGTGGGAGTTTCAACTCAACTATATTGCATGCACTAAACAAAGAACTTCATGGGCAAAGGCAAAGGAAGACCTCACTGCTCAAAGGCAGACATAAAAAGGCATGCCTGATCTTCACTGAAACCCACCTTGAGAAACCACAGTCCTTTTGAGAAAACGTTCTGTGGACAGAGGAAAGCAAACTTGAGCTCTTTGGCAATGCAGATGAGTGATACATTTACAGGCAAAGAAATTAAGCTTATAAGGAAAAAAGCACCCTTCCCACAGCTAAATATGGTGGAGGTTCCATGATGATGTGGAGCTGTTTTGCTTGCTCAGGGACTGGAGGCCTGGAATGTATTAAAGGAATGATGAAGTCAAGGGACGACTAAGGTATTTTGGAGTGAAATGTTCTACTTAGTGTCAGAAAGCTAAGTCTGGGTTGAAGATCATGGTTCCTCTATCAGGACATTGACCCAAAACATACATCCAAGAGTACGAAAGAATCGTTAAAAAGTTAAAAATCGACTGTTTTAAACTGGCTAGCAATGAGTCCTGATTTCATTCCAATCGAGAACCTTTGGAAAGAGCTGAAATCTGCCATTGGTAAAAAGAATCCTGGAAACATTCATGAGATGGAACACATCACATTTGAAGAGTGGGCAGAACTACCAGCAGACAGTTGCATGAAACTTATAAATGGCTACAAGAAAAGTTTGGAGGCTGTCATCACTGCCAAGGGTTGTGCAACCAAATATTAGTGAATGGTACTATTAATCCTGTCAAGGTCATATTTTGTTTTTGTTTTTTTCTCAGAAATTGCTATATCTAAGTTGTATAGACATCTTTTTTTTAGTCGTATACCTTTGAACATACTATTAAAATAATATGATGACATACAGTTGGAATATTTCCAATTATTTCTCAAGATATTGTACATAACATACTTAAATTGCAAGGGTGCCAATAATGCTGAGCACAACTGTAAAGTGTGCTCCACCGAGTTGCTCGATTCGTTCATCTACCATGGGATATGCTTCTAGTTTAGAAGCTGCATTGACCCTCTGGAAGTCAATGCAGAATCTGATGCCTCCATTTGGTTTAGGAACCAAGACAATGGGTAACACTCAGTCACTCATAGACTCTTCTATAACTCCCAGGTTGTTGTTGTTGTTGTTAAGTGCGGTCGAGTCGGAGTCGACTCATGGCGACCCTCTGGATAGCTATCCTAAATTGTGTTCGGTCTTCAGTCAGGCGGCTCATTGTTGACAGACTGGTAGCCGTAGCTGCTGTTATTGTATCGATCCATCTCATTGCTGGCCTTCCTCTTTTGCGTTGACCTTCTATTTTGCCAAGCATGATGTCTTTCTCTAATGAGCTCTCTTTTCGCATGATGTGTCCAAAGTATGAAAGTCGAAGTCTTGTCATCTGAGCTTCTAAAGAAAGCTTAGGTTTGATCTCCTCTAGTACCAACTGGTTTGTTCTTCGGGCAGTCCATGGTATACACAGTATTCGCCGCCAGCATCGTAATTCAAAGGCATCAATTTTCTTCCTGTCTATCTTTTTCACTGTCCAGCTTTCATATCCATATGATGTTATTGAAAATACCATGGCTTGAACAAGTCAAATCTTTGTATGGAGAAAGAAGTCTCTGCTCTTGAGAATCTTATCTAGGTCTTTCATAGCCATTCTGCCAAGAGCAATGCGTTGTCTGATTTCTTGACTGCTTGTTGCTTCTTTATTGATAGTTGATCCAAGTAGGTCCAAGTTGTTCACGATTTCAATTTCTTCTCCTTCAATGATGAACCTGTTGATTATGCCAGTTTCATGTTCATTGTCTTCTTTACATTAAGGTGCAGGCCCATTTTGAGACTATGTTCTTTGATTGTGAGAAGCAAATGTTTCAGGTCATCTTCACCTTCAGCCACTAATGTGGTATCATCAGCATAGCGAAGGTTGTTGATGTGTCTTCCACCAATCTTCACACCTCTGTTGTCTTCATACAATCCTGCTTCTCTGATGATTTGTTCTGCATATAAATTAAACAGGTAGGGGGAAAGTATGCAGCCTTGTCTTACACCTTTGCTTATTTTAAACCATTCTGTTTCTCCTTGTTCCGTTCGAACTGTTCCTTCTTGATCAATGTACAGATTGTGCAAGAGTACGATCAGGTGTTCTGGTATACCCATGCTTCTTAATGTGGCCCAGAGTTTCTCATGGTTTACACAGTCAAAAGCTTTGCTATAGTCGATAAAGCACAAATAGATATCCTTTTGGTATTCTTTAGTCTTTTCAAGGATCGATCTCACATCCGCAATGATGTCTCTCATTCCTCGCCCTTTCCTGAACCCTACTTGCACTTCAGGTAATTCTTGTTCCAAGTATGGTTGTAGTCTCTTTTGAATAATCTTCAGTAGAATCTTGCAGGCATGTGGGATCAGAGCGATTGTGCGATAATTTCCACAGTCAGTTGGATCACCTTTCTTTAGTATTGCTATAAACACAGATCTTTTCCAGTCAGTTGGCCATGATGTTGTCTTCCATATTTCTTGGCATCTCCGTCTTTCATCATAGCTGTCACGGGAATCCACTTTTTCAATTTATTTATACCGCTTTATCTGCATAGGCTAATATGGTAAATTATGGCTTTCTTCATTTATCTGGCTGGGCAGTCTTGTAGTTTACAGGCTCCACTTTTTCTTCCACCTCATAGGGCCCCTGCCATTTACAAAGTAACTTGCTCTCAGATGAGGGCAGAAGACTAAAACTCTGTCTCCCAGTTGGAAGGTGCGGTGCATGACTGCCCAATTATAGTTCCTCGTGTGTATGTTGGTCTTGTTTATTGAGGGTTCAATCAATAGCTTTTGTATGTGTATATGTCCCTCATAATATGCTTGGACAATGATTCATATATTGTTTGTCTCTTAAACTCTGTAAACCTATGTTTTGTTAAATAAATTTTCCAGTGCAACTCTATGATCTAGACACTAGAATGGTAAGAACTAACAGGTCTCAGACTCGAAACGGCACTATCACTCAGGTTGTACCCTGGATCAACATCCTGGACTCATGTCCAGTGCGTGTGCCTGTTATTGCATCAATGACCTCAGTTCTTATATAGTATATCAATGTCTTGATGAAAGAGTGTTAATTCTGAAATATGCTGCTTCAATGCTTCATATGCACTAAAACAAAACTTATCTTGAAAGATGGTGGTTCCACCGTGTCTCAAAAGCTCGACCTGGTTGTTCTTCAATTGCGGAGGATTTGCCTCATAAGAATGTTGGTGCCCCGACGCCTTCAATTGGTACCATGTCGCGTTTCACGGTCTCGTAGTTTCTTCAGGGGGTTCAGTATCAGATCTTCTCTTAATTCTCCATATATCGTTCAAGCTGTATACTGAGAACTCATTCGTTTATCAAACTTTCTCAGCACTCTCGCGTCTTGGCTTCGGCGTGTTAGTCAGAGCCCTGTTGCTTCTAAAAATCCTCCGCAATTGAAGAACAACCAGGTCGAGCTTTTGAGACACGGCGGAACCACCATCTTTCAAGATAAGTTTTGTTTTAGTGCATATGAAGCATTGAAGCAGCATATTTCAGAATTAACACTCTTTCATCAAGACATTGATATACTATATAAGAACTGAGGTCATTGATGCAATAACAGGCACACGCACTGGACATGAGTCCAGGACGTTGATCCAGGGTACAACCTGAGTGATAGTGCCGTTTCAAGTCTGAGACCTGTTAGTTCTTACCATTCTAGTGTCTAGATCATAGAGTTGCACTGGAAAATTTATTTAACAAAACATAGGTTTACAGAGTTTAAGAGACAAACAATATATGAATCATTGTCCAAGCATATTATGAGGGACATATACACATACAAAAGGTATCAATTATAGTTCCTGGCCTGCTCGGCTTGGGCTTTCTCCAGACTGAATTTGGCTACCTATCTGGCTTTCCTCAGCCGGTCTTGCATTTGTATAATGCCTCCACCAAATTATGCCTGGCATGGGATTCTTCTTCCGAGGTTTTCCTTACCACATCTAATATGCCTCTTGGCCATCTTCCAAAGAGCAACTCAAAAAGCAAAAAACCGTGGAACTCGGGGGTTTTTGCAAGACCAGCTGAAGAGTGGAGGAGTGGCCTAGTGGTTTGGGCAAGGTACCTCAGGCTGGAAGGTCAGGGGTTCAAATCCCACTAGAGGAGAGCAACCTTGGGCTGGAAAGACTGGGATTTTTAGTCCCACAGGTACTCCTTGTGGTCTTGGGCAAGCCACTTAACCCATTGCCCATGTTCTCTGTAAAATAGTTATCTCCAAGTTATAATGCCCTGTTTAATGTAATTTTAGTTTGTTCAATGTAAACCGCCTTGATATCATGAAAGGCGGTATATAAGAAATGTTAAATAAATAAAACTCTGAGGTACCTCGCGGATGGCAAACATCGGATAGGAGAACATCGCTTTAGAGTTTTATTGAATTGCAAAATGAGGGCATCCATCTGATGTTTGCAGCATCTTGACCTTCACAAAGGCACACACTTGCTTCATCACCCTGGATACAAAGGACATTCCTTGATCTGTGAGAATCTTGTTGAGTATTCCCATCCATGAGAATACTTCCAAGAAGCCATTCATGATTGTAGTAGTCTTCATATTCCTTAAAACAATGATCTCCAGGTATCGGGTGGCATAGTCCAGTATGACTAAAATATACTTGTTGCCTCGGGTGGTTCACTCCAAGGGTCCTACAAGATCTATGGCCACTCTTTCAAATGGGATTTCAATGATTGGCATAGGCACTAGAGGGGCAGGTAGGACTCTGGCCAGATTATGAAGTTGGCAGGTGGGGCATGATTGGCAATATAACTGCACCTATTTATGGACCCCAGATCATAAAAACAGGGCCAAAACATGCTCTAGTGTTTTCTCCACCCTCAGATGTCTTCTAATAAATGGCTATGGGCCAGTGATAACACCTGCTGATGATAGGGTCAGGGAACAATCAGTTGTTCTACCTCTTCCCCCTCTAGGACACCCTCGGACACTCTGTATAATAAATGTCCTTTTAGGACAAAATAGGGAAAGGATTTTGCAAGGAACTCTCCGTTACCTACTGGAACCCCATCCACATCAAAAACCCACTCTTGGGCATGTTTAAGGGACTGATACTCTTGCTGGGCCCACTTGAAGCTCCCTGAATCTTCCCCCAGCCCCCACTCTGGGAAGGGGACAATTGTATTTGGGTAACTACCGCTGAGCCCTGAGCTATCACGAGGGGTTTCTTCCTTAGGCTCTCCCTTCCCGGATCCTCCCGCATAGCCAACCCCAGATTCTGTTGGTAGCATAACTTTTCCAAGCAATGCCAATGCCAGGACTTAGCATGTTTGGGATTCTTGACATATAGATCTGGGTCTTCCAGGGGGAAAGTCTCTGGGAACTTTTCCTGGTCCGACTTAGTGGAGCCGTCATTTAACCGGGCCAATATCGCTCCGAAGTTTGGATAGTCTGGGCTGATCACCACTTGATATGGGAGCCAGAGCAGCACCACAACCTCAAACGTGACTTGCCCTGTTGGAGTCTTAATTGAAACCTGTGCCATTGGATACTGCCTCTGGTCTCCATGTACACAGTCCGCTGTTACCATCTTTGCATAGTCAATTTCAAATCAGGTTATGGTTTCCCCCAATCTATCAAGGTCTGGAGGTGGGTTACCTCAAGCTCCACTGGAATCACAAAGTTTTGTGCCCCGGGGTGAGGAGTGTCCACAAAAGCGCATGTGTGAGGAATGATTAGGCTGATAGTTATGGGTTCTTCCGAACCCAGGAGACATTCCCAAACAAAGTGTCCCCAGGCTACACATTTAAAACAGTTGAAGGAGTCATGCCTGGGGCCATGCCCTCATCTAGGAGGCAACTTTGGGGGTTGGAACATGGGAGCCAACATTCATTCCGGCTTCCTCTTCTCACTGATATCCCTCGGCTGTTTCCAGGGCACTCTCCAATATAAGCTTGGGGTGCTGATGTACCCATTGTTCTATTGGGGCAGGCAAGCCCTCCAAAAACTGCTTCAGTAGCACAATCTTGGCTGTCTCAGGCCCAGTCTTTCCCTCCGATTGCAGTTACTTCCATGCGAGATTTCAGTTGATAGAACCTCCAAGGGTTCTCTTTTATCTGCAGCCCCCCTTTTCTAAATCGCTGGCGATAGGCCTTTGGGGTACAGCCACTCTGTTCCAGTATGGTGGCCTTGACAGCTGCATACATAGCTCGCCCATCTGGGTTGGCATCCTGGAATTCAGCCTGTTTGCTGCTCATTAGCAGATTCCCCAAACATGTAGTTCGGCCACCCAGCCATGCAGGCAGTTTGTTCAAAGTTAATGAAAAAATGGTCCAGTTCATCTTCTGCCATCATTTTAAGAAGTGCTTGCACTGGAGGGTGGAGTTGCAGTCTCTGTAAGGCCTGAATCAACTGCTGCTGCTGTTGTTGCTGCCCTTCCAGCATGGTGCATTGAAACTGTTGTTGTAGCTGTTGAAACTTTTGCTGTAACTTCTGATACTGTTGGAATAGCTTCTCCAGGTTCTGGTAGAAGGGCAGCAGCAACTACATCTTGGCTTGTCACTGTTCTCTTCCTTTTCTGCAGCTGAGTTAACCCTGCAGTATTCCAGTTCCAAAAACCTTTTAGTGGCTTCTAGTGGCCAAAACAAATCCTGCCTGTCCAGCACTAACAAAACATTCCTTAAGCTCCCTAACTAGAGTGAGGCTAACCCTCTTAGTCCATACAAACAAACAAAAATCCTGACCTGCTGCAGATGACCAGCCCTGGAGGGACGTGGATTTGCCCTCAGTCACGTGGTTAGAGGAGATACCCAAGCTGCCACCATATGTGATAGTGTGACATGCATTAGGAAGGGGTTTTCTTTAGAGCACAGGCCAGACAGCAGTTCAGGGAAAGCAAAAGCAGTTTTTATTCTGCCCTAGCTTCTTAAACCTCCACAAAGTGAAACCCAGAACAGACAGTAGTTCAGAGAAAATATTTTTCAGTATTATATTAGTAAAATACTTGTTAGGAAATATTTTTTTCATTGAAAGGGTGGTGGATGCTTGGAATTCTCTCCTGATGGAAGTGGTCGGGGCAAATACAGTGACAGAATTCAAAATGGCATGGGACAGACACATTGGATCCCTTTATAGCAACAGGTTAAAATCAAAATAAACATCTCTTATATCTCAGCAAATAGGGGTGACCTACACGGAGCAGTGGATACACCCCTAAACAAAGGCATGGGGAGGGGTGACCTGCCGCCTTGCTGGGCAGACTAGATGGACCATACTGGTCTTTATCTGCCTTCATATACTATGTTACTATGTAAAATAAAATCAGCTTACGTCTGTCCCAGTTTATTAAATCTCCACAAGTTGCTTCTCCTGGCCTTTTCTCCAACCCCAGTTAAAGTTCCTACCTGAAAACTCCTTTGCATGGCTTGCCTTGGAAGGACCTAGCTCCACGGGCCTCTCTCCCTTCTGCAGCCTGCTGGGTTCTTAACCTCTCCCTGTGAGCCACGCCCTCCCAGCCCTGAACTCTGGGCTGCAGACTCTCTTAAAGGGGACTGTTGATACTTCCTTTGCAGATGGACGGGTAGCATTCTATAGACCTCATTACATATTATAGAAATTTTAAAACGCTTATTCTATACTTACGTGTTCAGAGCTCAAATTGCCGTTAGATATTCTAATCTATGTTACCATAGCTTGCGCAGGCTTATCCCAGATTCTGTCTTATGGCTTTTCTCATAGTATTTTTGACCAAGCCTTTTCATTTACAACTCTGCCTCCTCAACCAGCATTGCATTTAACTCCTACCTCAGGGACCAGACCTTCAGAGCTTAAGGACCAGAGAGAATACGATGAAGTTGAAGGGAAGGGACCTCACAAGGAATGTAAGAAACTTCTTATCTCCAAGAACAAGCAGGAATGTAGTCATCACATATGGGTATCGTTGGTACCGACGGAGCCTGCGTGGGAACGCTCCCCAGCGTCCAATTAGAACGCTTTTGGAAGCATCCCACAGCACCTGCGTGCTGTCTTCCCGCCTTTCCCAACTGCCTCTCTCCAGTTCTTCTTTTTCCACAGAGCCAGCAGTTCATGTTCCTGTCACTGCAGAAGAATTTCTTTATTTCTTTTTGTGGTCGCGTCTGCCTTCTTCGACGCTCTACCGGTACCGCCGGTCTTTCTTTTCCTATTTCTAAAAAATATATATATATATATTTCTTTTCTATTTTCTTCAGGTGCACCCGCCTTTTTGGGCCTTAGGCCCAAAAACTTCCTTAACATGGAAAAACCTGCCTCAGGTTTTAAAAAGTGCACCAAGTGTGGCGGTACCATCTCCGTCACCGACACCCATGAATGGTGTTTAAAATGTTTAGGTCCTGACCACTCCATCACGGATTATGTGTCCAATGCCATGATGTCTAAAAGAGGTCGGTAGAACCAAGCTGCCAAGCTCAGTACCCTGTTCCCCTCTGATGCAGCTTCGGTGGCATCGACATCTTCCAGGGCTTCTTCTTCCTCCCATGGATCTCAGGTAACTAAACATAAATCCAGCCGGTCCTTGAAGGGTAGATCTCCTTCTAAGCATCGAGATGCCTCTGGCGTTGCCCTCAAGGAATCTGCACTGGCAAAATTACCCCGGCGGGAAGCTTCGGCTTCCAAAGCATTATTGGGGTTCCAGGATGTTCTAGATGGCTTGGCCTCGACAGATCTTCTGGTGCCATGCTCTGGGGTACCGGTGGCTTCCACCGGTACTGACTTCCAGGCATTGGCGGCGTCCATGGACCAGAGAATTCTGAGCATGGCACGCAGTCTGGCGGCTTTCCTTGTGGCATTGACGCCCTTGGTACTGCGACAGACAACTCCACCGGTACCGGCACTAGCACCGGTATCGGTATCGGCACCGTTACCGATAGCATCGACATCGGCATCGGTGTCTGCTATGCCGGTACTCTGTCCTACGATGCCCTCCAGTACCGATTCTCCGGTACCGGTTATTCCCGGTACCGACCTTGGTCGGTACGGGTATCGGGCTCTGCAGGAGCATCCGGACAGACGATACTTCGAGTCCTCAGAAGAATCTGAGGATTCTGAAAGTTCTGTCGATGCAGAGATACTTCTTCCAGAGGAGTCCTCCTCCCCTAAATGCAGGATGTCTCCTCCAGAGGACATGACTTTTCAAGACTTTGTCAGAGAGGTGGCTCGGGGCCTGTCCATCACTGTGGCCCCTGAAACAGAGCCAAGGGCCAAGGAGTTGGAAATTTTACAATATCCCAAAACTCCTAAGGAGGCAGCTACCTTGCCCATTCATGAGATTCTATATGATCTCATGTTGAGAATGTGGGAAACACCTCTTGCCACCTCTCCTCATTCTCGTAGGTTAGATACTATGTATCGTGTCCCTCCTTGTCCTGGATTCCATAAGACTCAGCTTCCTCACCACTCTATTGTGGTGGAGTCAGCTATGAGAAGGATTAGAAGTGCAAAAAGACATGCCTCTAATCCTCCAGTACGTGAATGCAGAACCGTGGATGCTATTGGACGTAGAGTCTTTCAAGCTTCCATGCTTGCTGCAAGAATCAGTTCCTATAGTCTCTACATGGGAATGTTCCTAAAGGAGGTCACAGATAATCTACAGACTTTAAGTCCTTTCATTTCTGAGGATAAAAGACAGGACTTTCTCACTTGGCTCAAACATGCCCAAGATGTCTCTAAATTCTCCAACCGTGCAGCCTTTGACTGCTTTGAGTGTATAAGCAGAACCTCGGCTATTGCCATAGGTGCACGTAGAATTGCCTGGCTCCAAGCATCTGATTTAGAGCTCTGGGTACAAGATAAATTGGGAAATATCCCTTGTACTGGTGAGAACCTGTTTGGGAAAGATTGGCAGGAAAAAGCCAATGAAATGGATGCTGAAAATTCCACCTTGGATAGGCTATCCAAGTCCACTGCTGATCCTGTTAGAAAAAAGTTGTTCAAGAAAACACCTTTTTCTAAATAGAAAAGATTTTATCCTGCTTATACTCACCAGGCATCTTCTGCAGGTCAGTTTTCAACCAAACGTCAGCAACCACCCAAACAGAAGAAAGCAAAGGCTGCTAGGCCTCCACCGGCTCAACAGCCTCAGCCTCCTCAGGGCCTTTGACTTTCGGCTAGAGAACTTAGCCTTTCTGGTTCTGGAAGGACCAGAACCGTCCACCATTCCAGGAAGGTTATGTCATTTTGCCCCCAGATGGGGGCAAATAACAGCAGAGCATTGGACACTCTCCATCATAAAGGAGGGGTACAAACTTCATTTTTCAAGCATGCCCCCTCACACAATGGTAAAACAGTTCAATTCTCCGACACCTCTCATCAGCCTCTTAGGTCAAGAGGTTGCCATTCTTCTTGCCCAAGGGGCCATAGAAGAAGTGCCTCTTCATCAACGGGGCACAGGGTTCTATTCCCCTTATTTTCTTATCCCAAAGAAAACAGGGGGATACAAGCCTATATTAGATCTCAGAGAATTGAACAAATTCCTTGTCAAGGAGAAATTCAAAATGATTTCTCTCGGTGCTCTGCTTCCATACCTTCAGAATCAGGATTGGCTTTGTTCTCTAGATCTCAAGGATGCGTACACCCATGTACTCATCCATCCAACCCACAGAAAGTTCCTTCGGTTCCTTTTTCAAGGAAAGCACTACCAATACAGGGTGCTTCCTTTTGGTCTGGCCTCTGCTCCAAGGGTGTTCACGAAATGCATGGCTGTGGTAGCAGCATTTCTCCGTACTCTGTGAATATTCGTCTTCCCTTACTTGGACGACTGGCTCATTCGAGCTCCAACACAATCAGAGACCAAGACTTCTCTATCTTGCACAATGCGTATCCTCCAGTATTTAGGGCTGGTAATAAACATCCCAAAATCCAGTCTGACTCCCACTCAATCTTAGAGTTCATAGGAGCTCTTCTGGATACCATAAGAGCAAGGGCCTATCTCCCCCAGGCCCGTTGCCTTCACTTAGTGCAGTTAGCTTCTCAAGCAGTGCTAAAGCCTCATCTAACTGCTCGAGAAATATTGCAATTGCTGGGCCACATGGCATCCACCGTGCATGTGGTTCCATATGCTCGCCTCCACATGAGGGCAGCTCAGTGGACTTTATCCACCCAATGGACCCAGGCATCAGGGTGCCTGTCAGACAAAATAGCAAACACAAGTCGCCTCATTTTGTCCCTCCAATGGTGGAGGTCCACTCAAAATCTGTTGCTGGGGTGCCCCTTCCAACAACCCTTACCCCAAGCAACTCTCACAACAGATGCTTCTCCAAAGGGTTGGGGAGCTCATCTGCAAGACTTCTCCACCCAGGGCACCTGGTCTCCACAAGAGAGTTGTCTACATATCAATCTCTTGGAACTCAGAGAAATTTTCCTGGCTCTGCGAGTGTTCCACTCGCTGCTCAACTACAAGACAGTCCTCATTCACACGGACAATCAGGTAGCCATGTTTTATGTGAACAAGCATGGGGGAACGGGCTCTCTGTCGCTTTGCAACGAAGCTTTGCGACTATGGGCCCTCGCCAGAGAGCATCAGATTCATCTGCTGGCAGTATATCTTCCAGGCATTCAAAACTCTTGGGCGGACAAACTCAGTCGAGTTCTCCTTCCACACGAGTGGTCTCTGCATGCAGACCAGGTGACCAGGATATTTCAACTTTGGGGAACCCCGGATATAGACCTCTTTGCAAGTGCGTGGAATGCCAAACTTCCCCGGTTCTGTTCCAGAATTCCAGCTCAGGGAGCTCAGGCCAGGGATGCTTTCCTCCTTTACTGGGGTCAAGACTTCCTGTATGCCTTTCCACCCATGCCCCTAATTCCCAAAACCCTCTTCAAGCTTCAGAGAGAAAGAGGCCACATGATCCTCATAGCACCACATTGGCCACGGCAAATGTGGTACCCTCTGCTTCTACATCTCTCTCAAGCTCCCTCCCTGGAGTTAGGGTCTGCTCCAGATCTCCTATCTCAGAAGAATGGGATGTTATGGCATCCCAATCCCCAGTCCCTGCATCTCAGGGCTTGGTTGCTGAAGGCCTAGATCTTCAAGATGTTTACCTTTCTCAGCAAGTGAAAGATGTTCTTTATGCTTCCAGAAAACCTTCCACTAGACGTTCTTATGCTTTCAAGTGGAAAAGGTTTACTATTTGGTGTTCAGGAAAGGGTCTTAACCCCCTTGCTATACCTCTGGAATCTTTACTGGAGTATCTCCTCCATTTGTCTAATGCAGGCCTTAAGACAAATTCAGTAGGAGTCCATTTGAGTGCTATTGCAGCTTCTCTTAAACCTCTAAATGGACAACCTATTTCCTCTCATCCTCTTAAAGCAAGATTCATGAGAGGCCTCCTTCTAACTAAGCCTCCTATTAGACCACCTCCGGTGGCATGGGACTTGAACCTGGTTCTTGGGCAGCTCATGAAGCCACCTTTCGAACCCTTAGCAACCACCTCCTTGAAATTCCTTTATTGGAAGGTTATCTTTCTCTTTGCAATCACATCAGCACGTCACATTAGTGAATTGCAAGCACTAGTAGCTAATCCACCTTATACAAGGTTCCATCATGACAAGGTAATCCTTAGGACTCATCCACACTTTATGCCTAAGGTGGTCTCGCCTTTTCATCTCAACCAAGAGCTCTACCTACCTGTCTTTTTTCCAGGCCCTCATGCATCAAATGCAGAGAGGAATCTTCATACCTTGGACTGTAAAAGAGCTCTAGCTTTTACTTACAAAGGACACAGCAACATAGAAAGTCCTCTCAACTCTTTGTTGCTTTTGATCCTTCTCATTTGGGACTTCCAGTCTCCAAGAGAACACTATCTAACTGGATTGCTCAGTGTATTTCTTTCGCCTATCAGAGTAAGAACCTTTCTCTGGAGGGCCATGTCACAGCTCACATTGTGAGACCCATGGCAGCCTCAATGGCTCATCTGAACTCTGTGTCTATCGACGACATCCATCGAGCAGCCACTTGGGCCTCAGTTCATACCTTCACAGCCCATTACTGCTTGAACAAGGACTCCCGCCGGGATGCCTTGTTTTGTCAGGCTGTTCTCAAACACCTGTTCCATACTTAATCAACTCCTGCCCACCATCCCTGGTAGGATGCCAGAGATCCATGGGGGGAAGTGGAGCCCTTCTTAGGGACACACAACTTCTGGAGTCTCTCCCTGGCATCTAAAGCTAGGGAGTCCCCATATGTGATGACTACATTCCTGCTTGTTCCTGGAGATAGCATAGTTACTCACCTGTAACAGGTGATATCCGGGAACAGCAGGAATTTAGTCCTCACAACCCACCCACCTCCCCTAGGAGTTGTATCTCTCTATCTCTCTCTTTTCATTTCCCTCGCTCTCTCTCTTTGTCTCAGCTCTAAAACTCAACTGGAGAGAGGCAGTTGGGAAAGGCGGGAAGGCAGCATGCAGGCGCTGTGGGATGCTTCCAAAAGCGTTCTAATTGGACGCTGGGGAGCGTTCCCACGCAGGCTCCGTCGGTACCGACGATACCCATATGTGAGGACTAAATTCCTGCTGTTCCCGGAGATCACCTGTTACAGGTGAGTAACTATGCTTTATCACTGAGAGGATGGGAGGTACTGAATTCTGCCAGTCTTAGCTCATGTTACGTCTGCTGGAAGTTCATTCCAAATATGCTTGGAACAGACACAAAAGAATCCTAATGCTAGGGGTGAGAGAGGAAGTGGTAGAAGCCCAAAGAGAGGGAAGGTTCAGCAGCAGTACAGCAGGCAGGTGCAAGTGGACAGACTGGGTAAATCTAGTGATCCTTATTTCCCAGCATATTCTACAGCTCTGTGTGTCATTAGTTGTGGTACCATCAATTTCTCTGATACCAATAAGATACTATACAGCCTTAGTCTTCACCCCAGTCCTTAAGGTCCGCCAACAGGTCAGGATTTCAGGATGTGCATGAGAGAAATCTGAATGCCCACTATTCCACTGAATAAAAATCTCTCTTATGCATGTGCCTTAGAGATATGAAAACTTGGCCCATTGGCAGCCATCAGATTGGGAATGAAGACTATGCTGTGTTCCATTAATGAAACTTTTGGTATTTAATATGTCTTTTTGGCCAGTAACATACATCCCTATCTTAGACTAGAGCTTATTGTTTATTGTGATGTAACATATGGGAAATACATGAACTGGCACAATTCCATAAGGACCTTAAGACTCACTTAGTCAGAGAACATTTCAGGGACTGAGTATCCAGCAGCAAGGAAACTGGAGCTCCCACAATCGCCCAGTTAATTTATCCTCTAAGAAATTTCAACAATAAACTCCCAGTTCCCATACATGTCAAAACTCCTGCCCCCCCCCCCCAAAGCAAATCTCTATGTAAAATGTTTAATAGCAATGTTATATGTTAACTTCTACTATATTTAGCCACACTGTTTACTATCTTTTATCTAATGCAGTTGAATGTTTGATGTAAACCACTTTGATTCCCAGATGAAGCGGTATAGTAAAATAGAGAAATAAATACATAAATAAATAAACCTCTGGATTTTGGATTTTGGTGATAGAAGACGCAGCAATGAATGAGATCATGGATGAGCCCCTGTGCTTCTTGCCCAGCTCAAATGCTTATTCCCCTCGGCATCCATGTGAATTGTGATAAAGGCCTGCACCTCCTTGGCGGTGGTGGAGTGACTACTATGGTCCCTGCTTCAGGAAACTCAACACAAATCTCTCAGGGAACACAATACTGTCTCTGTCACAGCTTTTGTCAATGCACTTACAGAGAGGTATAATGATTATAAATAATAATGCAGCGATCACTGCTCGTAACAAATGAACTGGCAACTAGATTTGTTTGTTCGTTTTTATAGTTTGTTTTAACAGAATTTGCTTCTGCAAGATTTGCCTTCGCTGTCTTATCACTAAGGTTTCCTATACAGGGATTTGGATTATCCAGTCCAAGTAACACAGACATGTTGTTGATTAGTGATATCAATTAGTTATTCAGAGTGAGAAGCCGTGAGACATGTTGCTTTCCCCAAGGAGTTCATGACTGTAGTAGGCACAGAAGCTTGCATTTTTCAACATTCATTATTCTAATGAAGGCATCATATTTACTCAGCTATCCTTTCGGTTTTCTATGACACCTTGCTACTTAAATGGAAGGGTAATTAGGCAGGTGCAAAAAATAAGACGTCAAGCAGGCAAATTTCAGTCCTGTTCAAGTTCAGCAGAATTTTCAAACTTTCCCTAGCGAATCAAAAGGGAAGCATGATCAGAATCAATGTGTGCTGAGTTCTACTTCACATGTGCTTGCTGTGTACCACACAAATCTGAACAAACGCAGGTTCATCAAGTTGAGGAATCTGCCTTGGATTTCTTTGTTATTTCTAGTAGAAAGCCCATTGTCCATTGCGATGGTGGGAGAATAATGATGAAAATAATGGGTAATGGTACTATAGAAACAAAATTTGGAAAATGTGAAAGACTTGTGTAGTGTAGTAGGGCTCTCAAACTATCCTGTCTTCAAAGTGAGGAGTTTCTAGAGCTTGCTCCAATTTGGTGATGATTTAGGAAAAGGCAGTATAGTCATCTGCCTAGGGCACCACATTGTGAAAACATGCAGTACCCAGGCCAAGAGGAACCTCTTTTCACTTACTTTAAGGGCATCTGCATGTGCTACTTCAAAGGGGTGCAGCTGTGGCATTATGGTCTTCCTACTCTACTCTCTTGGCTCTGCAGTCTTGGGTATGTTTGACATCCTTCCTTCTTCGCCCCAAGCTCTGCCTTGTGTTATTTCCTGTGTGTACAAAATACTTAAAAATGGCCCTGGGCCTGAATGCATTAATGCTTGGAGGACTTTGAATGCTGCAATCCTGTGTTTGGAGGGTACTCTAGGACTTCAAAGAGATGCTGTCAGCACTGGGTGAGTGCTTAGGGAGCCCAAGAGGGGTCAAGAACTGCTCAGGGGGCAGGAAGGGGTGTTGCCTATTTGGCATGGCCAGCTAAGTCTTGAAGAAAGAAGAGGTTTCCTAAGCTGGCTTAACCTAACAGAGAAGGAGAGAGGAAAGGTTTTGAAAGGAGAATAGACTAAAGACATTCTAAAGTAGAGGTACAGCTGTGGTCAGCTACTGAAACAGCAAAGGGCTGAAGGGACCCAGTAAGCATTCCTTAATGAGTCCAACTACTTAAATGAAGTTTGGATGCATACCTCAGGAGGTTGGCGAGGCCTTGAAGGTGCATTCCATTTAATACCCTGGGAAGTCCAGACTAGTGTGAAGGACCAAACCTTGGTGCATCCCCAACACACAGTGAGGAGAATTTTGAGGCCTTTTTTAGCAGTGTTTTGTTAGTGGGGAGTCTTCTGAAATATTTGGAGGGATTTTGACTTTGAGAAAGTGATGGACTTTTTCTGTTTTGTACCTTCCCCAATGGTGCTCCTCTTGAGAGTTGTTTGGATTGCTGTACAGAGTACTGTGCACAATACCACAGTGTACTTAACAAAGGTACAAAAGAGATTTGTGGATATTTTGGGGAGAATTGTATTTTTCCTGAGGTGATGTGTTTTCCAGAATCAGGAGTGGGTGCCCACCAAAGGGCCTTGAGAAGAGTAAAATAGCATGGACACTGGGAGAGTGTGCCTTGGGATGACACCAAGGATCTGTGTTTGGACTATATCTGTTTGATTTTTGTTACTTTTGTTTTCCTTCTGTTTGATGTGGTGAATACATTTTTGTAAATTCATCCAATAAAGGTGTGTGTTTTCTAAAGAAAATATTCCCTGGACTGGATTTTAGTGGTTTGGACTAGAGTTCGTCAATATGTGGAGCAGTGTGAAGTTTTTCCTTTAGTGTGCTCGAGTAGTTTGGGCTTTGGAATTATCTGCCTCTCCCTACCGGCCAGAACTTCTTTTGCATTCTTTTTGCAAATCTTTTATATACCCTCTGGTGCTGGCAAGTGAACTCGTACACCACCTCCAGTGAAGTGTAGAGTTAAACTTGGGATATAAAAGTACCCAAGAGTAGTCTCCCTTATTTCTCCCTGAATTTTCTTTCTTTGAATTCTTGCCCTCAGAGCGGCGTTGAGTAGCCTGTTTTGTACAGTTCGATCAGTAACGGACATACCAAGATCCATAAGTTCCTGATTGATGTCCTTGGCAGATGATTTACGATTTTTTAAAGCCAGCCTAACAATCATTCTGTCAGTTTTTGGAGTTGTAGACTTTTTCCTTCCTTTTCCCTTCTGAGTTGCAACACTTTCAGTGACTTTGAAGCGAGTACACAACTTTTGTACACCAGATGCTGTCACTCCATGGCTCATCTTCTGAGCGATTTTACGAAAGCTGTACCCCTCATTTCTCAAAGTAATGGCTGTTGCTCTCTTTTTAGGAGACCAGTCAACCCTCTTTGTTGCTGCCATCATTAATCTACAAAATACAATAGCATATTCCAAATTGGAAACTTTTTATTAGGCATTTATCTTTTTTTAAAAAATATTTTCGCTAATAAATAAAATAAATTTGTAAAAATAACAAAAGCACAAATGTGACTTCGATACAGCTTGTATACACCTGGCAGTATAGCACACATTATCTGAAGTGGCAGCTTATAATGAGATTCTGCATAAAACCTGCTTAAAGTGGATCGACAGTTTCATGAAAAATATCATCTTCCTGAGAAAAAGACATCAATTACCTTGTCTGACTCCAAATCAAAGTTTTTTCTGATAAATACAGATTCAATGGTTATAATTGGTTCAAAACACAGCTGCCCATATTATTGCCCATGCCACACAATTCGACCATATAGCCTCACTCCTTATTCGATTCCATTGGCTCCCCCTGTAGTACCAGCCTCAATACAAACTCTTAGCCTTTCTCTACAGGGCCCTACATACCAAGACCCCCACGTATATCTATGATCATCTACACTTCCATGCCCCCCTCCCATATTCTTCGGAGCATACATGCAAACCACCTTTATCTTCCCCCTCCTTCTGCTGCTCGACTAGAATCTACTCACACCTCAGCTCTTTATTTTCTTGATCCCGCCCTCTGGATCTCCCTACCTGTGGCCTTGTGACTGGAACCCTCCTATAAGAAATTCAAATCCCTCCTAAAGACCCACCTTTTCCAAACAGCCTTTAACCCCCAAGACCTAGCTCTGTCTCCTTGTCTCCCTTTTGTGTTTTGTTGTAGTATGACTGATTTGCTTTTCTAAATAAAAATGGCATTCTTTTCATCATTTCTGTTTATGTGATTTTTGGAAATACATTGTACACTGCCCTGCTACCTAGTTATAGGTGTGGTATATCAAATATACTAATAAACATAAACATAAATCAAGTTACTGGGTAGATGGTTATCAGTGTGTAGAAGCACGTACATAGGTGTAAATGGAGTCTAAGCAGTGCTTGGCAGGACTTTCCAAGTGTCTATGGGGTTAACCCTGAGAGGGTAGTAGGCGTTGCACTAAGGTGATATATAACAGATCTTCTGTATATTTAAAATAAATTACTGTGGACCTCAGTCTGCTGGCTACAGACTAGTGGTAAATTTGTCTTTTCTTGTTTAACTTTTAGAAAAAGTGGTTTTATTGTGACTCATCTCTTGCTCAAACAAGTTAGAGACCTTGGATGTTTACCAGTCTGGATTCAGTTGGTACTAGTATAGGTCATGGATATATATAATGGTTGCCACTGGAATAGGTAGGAGACAGTGATAATGATCATGCTAGATTTAACATGCGTCTTTCACTGCTACTACACTAGTGGTTCCAAAAATGAGGTTTGTAGATCCCTAGAGGTCTGCAGGATGATCACAGGGGATCCTCCAGAAGAACCACCTGAGGAATCCTATTTAGGTGAAGGGATGTGATGCATCGTAAGTTCAAGATTGGCAGGACAAGGGGGGGAGGTGCTCATGAGCCCAAAGAACATGGCTGCTTAGGATCAAATCTTGCCAACCCTTTGACCCTTCCAGTCCTTTTTCTCTCACCAAATGCCACACAACCAGCATGATCTCCTCATAGCAAAGATCAAACTGATATGCAGTACATACATTAATTCTACTCCGATTCACCTGCCTGCAGACACGAATGGAGCTGAAGCATACTGAGGAGCTCCTGTGTAATCGCCATCAGACCCCACACCCGCTTGCCATAGATGGACCAATTCTTTTGATAATGCTCTCTGTATTACCCTCCTGCCGATCGTGGCTCTGATCGCCCCTGGGGTGCCTGGTTGCTTGCAATTGGAGTTACGGACTGCCGATGACTAAGGCCCAGGATTGCAGTGTGCAGGAAGATCAGACCATCCCCAGAGATCAGACATGGTGACCCAGCCTGCTGACTGTTTATCCTCTGCTTAGTGCGGGCCACAGCCTTTCACATGAGCCAGGCCAATCATCCTTTTAGTGGCTGGCTGGCTTTTGGTGCACTGCCAATAATTTTTATGAGACTGGAGATTGCAGCTAAGGACTACAGCAACACTATAGTGGGGGCTGTTTGCACACCTCGTGTGCACCTCATCTGGAGAGGAGGGTTGTAGGAGCCTGGTGGTCCAGCAGAAACATCTATCTGCAGTGCTCTGAAGATATTGCACACAGGTAAAGCCACTCTCTTACCTTCTTGGAAGGGAAAGAGGACCAGGGGCAGAGGAAACTGATAGGGGCAGGCATCAACAGCATAGAAGAGATGCTAGTGTGTATATACTCTCAGCAAACTCCTAGTGACCTGCACTACCAAGGGGGCTATAGGAGAGTTCAGGAAAGCAGTTAGTATTTATACAGCTTTACTCACTCCTGCTAGAGAGCTGGTCCTTTCACTATACCCTCCAGCTTTTTCCATCCTCATCATTTGAACCAGGGGGACACCTTGGTGGTGTTATTTGACCACAGTGTTCGAGAGAGGACACACCTTATCAACATCTCTGACAAGGGATCATACGCTGATGCCTCTTCCAGATTCTCCTGTACAGCAGAGTCAGCAATCACAGCTAAGCTACCTCTAGACCCAGCTCAAAAATCTGATTCACATCAAGAGGACCTTTCCATTTCATCCTCACCCGCAACAAAAGCAGATCTCCTGGAGATCTTACAGGAGCTTATATTATTTTGTTTAGACTTCTCCAAGGCTGTAAGTGATATTAAATCTAGAATTAAGTCTGTGGATGACCACGGCACTCCAAACAAAACTAACATCAGTGAACAGATAGATGCAAATTCTCTTTTCCAATCAAAAATACACAAACTAGATCTGCTCACCAAAGATTTAAAGGAACAGTACAACAATCTCAAAAACCACCAGCGAAGGAATAACATCAGAGTCCTGCGAGAACAAGAACATACCAGAGATCAGGAGAATGCCGTAGAATTAATCCAGCAACTGTACGCCTTCCATATTCCTGGAGCCCCAGGGGCAGCCAAGCTTCAGAGAGCCCATCAAAGTCTCCGGCCCACGGCTGGTTCTGGATCCCGCCCTCGATCCATCATAGCATGTTTCCACTGTTGAGTAAAAAATACATCTTCTGCATAGCCTTAGGGGAAAATGATCCATTGTCTTTCAGGGCCAGGAGATCCAGGGTTTCAAGATCTATCTCAATGTACGCTAAAGCAGCACAAAAGTTTCAAATCCCTGACCCAGCTTTTACAAAAGCAATCTGTCAAATATAGATGGGGATTCCCATTCGCCTTGATCTTCAAGTGGAACAACACACAGCAAGATTTCTGAGCTGGCTGATTGCCTCAACATGGGGGACTTGCCAAATGGAGAGGGGCATACTTTGACCCAGCCCAAACAGCGCTGTGATTGGCATGCTCCACTCCGAAGATGGGCAAGGTTTCTGGGGCCCGAAGACATCTGGATGATATGGCAGAGGACTCTCATGACTGAGATATGGACACCACCAAGCCTCCTTGATCTTGATTGTGACTGTTTGCCTATTATCTTTCTAAGTCTCTTCCTGCTATGTGTGCTTTCTTCCCTCTATGTATTCCCTGTCTGTATATTTTTCTTCTTTATCCAAGGAGACTATGTTACTATGTTCTACTATTTGACTCTGCTTTCCTGGTTTGCTATCAACTACATAAACTAAAAAGAGTGGGCCTTCAGTGGTCTCCCATCTGGACCTAACATAAGGTGCACGCCCTCTCTTCGACTCGAGGGCCCACACTGTACCGATCCCCAGAAATAGCGAATAAGTTTGCCAACTTCTATAAAGATCTGTATTCCTCCCAATTGGAAGCAGATGGGGCAGAGATCAAGGAGAGGTTGGTGAGCGCAGATCTCCCATGTCTGTCCTCTGAGGCCTGAGAGGCATTGGAGCGATCTTTCTCCCTGGAGGAGGTATGTCTAGCAATCTGCCGACTAAAGATGTTGAGAGGAAAATGAATCCCCCTTCAGGTACCCTTGTCTCAGGTTGTACTACTGTCTTTCATCTTGTGCTAACGTCTTCAACTCCAGGCCTAAGTAAGAAATAGCCTGCTGATCCTTTTCACCCTGGAACTGCAGAATTAGCAGCTTGAGCTATGGAATGAGCTAACATCCTGAAATCAGAGTTGGTACATGAGAGATGCTGATCTTAACAACTCTGAAAACTGCACAGCTATTGAAACTACCACCTGGGCCCCTTGAATGAACAAAGGGGAACAAAAAAAAAAGAAGAACTTGACCAACATCAGTATCTGGAGTTAATATGCAGGAAACAGGGCTAGTAAAGGTGAAAAGAACTGCTATGAGGATGAGGAGACAGGATGCCACAAAGGAAAGCAGAGGGCAAGAGGACAAAAGATTAAGGAGCAAATTTGCTTGAGAAAAAATAGGGAACAAGAAGGAAAGTCTTCTGGCTTGGACAGCACCTTGTCTGTGCTTAACCATATCCCTAGCCCTCCGCTAACAATGCTGGTGGACCTAGTGTTACCTAGAAGCTCGTCTCCTGGTGCAAGTACCCTCGAATGGGTGCTGCTTACCCTCTCATGGTGTGCTTTGGGGGGTCTTTTTAGTGTTTTATCTGAATAGCCTTGGTTTGTCTCCCACCATTTTCTACCTCTTCCCTGAGGCCTCTGAAAGGTCTATTATGTCTTGCTGATATGTAAAGTTCTTGGAGTTGTGGTTGAATTTGGGGGGGGAAGGGTTCTTACTGTCCTTTTCTGAATGTTGACTACCCTCTTATGTATGCTTTATCTTCCACCATCTTTCATCTGATATGTTTTCATTTTTTTCTTTTTTTACCTTTGATGTGAGTTTGCTAAATATTTGGTGATGGGGGGGCGTGATGGGGCAGGGATGGGGGTGGGGGTCACTTGATATTCTTTGGATCACTTTGGTGAAGGATGCATGGGGAGGGGTCTGGTTGCTTGCCTTCTGTTCTTATATGAGCATGCTTATCGTCATTGACTGCTACTCAACATATTGTACACTTATGAGTTGTTGTGGGCTTTGAATGTTTGTAGTTGTAATCCTTCTGTATTCGATCAATAAAACTTATTTACACAAAAAGATTGGCAGGACAAGCTCTTTATAGCAGGTTCTTAATAAATTCTCAGATAAAACCATCAGTAGTACTGACACAAAAATGCAGATTGAAATTGACAAAGTTGTTGAACTTGTATCTTTGGTCTGTGAACAAGAGGATCACATCTAAGGGATTATGAATCACATTAGTAGCCTGGAGGATGCTGCAACAACATACACAAGCAAAATTGATAGACCTGTGCAGCAGTGTAAAGTGCTTGAGAAGCAACAAGAGGAAACTGAAATTGCTTTCTTCAGAATTTATATATTATAGGCATGTCAGAGAAAGTGGAGAGGAACAATGTCACAGAGCTTCTGCCAAGATGGCTGCCAGAAGCCCTAGGGTGGAAGGTAGAAGCAAGCCACATTAAAACTGATTGCGCACAGTGTACCCTTGCTCGTACACAAGAACCAAAAGGGAAGAACAGGGCTTTGATTATTCAACTCCACAACTTTGCTGATAAGCTGAGGATTTTGAACACAGCACATATAAGAGGAGAGCTCTATTTCAAGGGCAAGAGGATCTTTATTTTTCAAAATTTATCCCAGGCGCTTCAGAGGCAGTGACAGGGTTTTCTGGAGTTTAAGGACACACCTCGGGAGCAGGGACTAAGAACCCTATGCTTTGCTTGGCTTGGCTCAAGATTTTGAATGTTGGCAAGCCACTTGTCTTTTCTACTCCAGAGGAGGTATGATACTAACTTACATCGCACCCAGAGGAAAGCTGAAATGCTACATAAAGCAGCTAAGCCGGTGTGCAAGATTCCACGGATTGACAGTAACTTCAGTAGAGTGAGTTTGGGAGCCCCTTTGAGGGTCAGAGGGACAAAGAGACAGGATCGCATTGACTGAACTGCAAGACTCTGTAATTTTTTTTTTTTGTTGTTGGACTTGTCAATTTTATCTTTATTCTTATTCTCAAGGCTTTTGTCTTGCTTGCTACTGTTTTCCTGAGACTATGCCAATGCGAGGCTGTTTGTCTAAGGGTGCAAACCATGATACAGTATTCAGTGGCATCATCTCAATATTGCTGCTGAATATCTTCACAAAAATGCAATGCAATGTGTGCCTTTGAGTCAGTCCTGACTCCTGGTGACCCAGAAGCTCCTGGGTTTTCTTGGCAGTGTCACTGGAAGTAGATTGCCAGGCCTTTCTTCTGAGGCAATGGAGGGTTAAGTAACTTGCCCAAGGCCACAAGGAGTGCTAGTGGGAATTGAACCCTGGTTGCTTGGTTACCAAGCCAGTGTTCTAACCACTAGGCTACTCCTCCACTCCAAATGGCTTCAAAGACCACCCCAATACCAATACCATCTGATTAGTGCAGAGTTGGCCTGCAGGTGGAGCAAAGGCAGTGTCTGCACCATCTGGATAAGAGCCAACTTTATCCACTTAGCAGGATTATCTAGACAACAGGCTGCATGAAATTCTGTCCTAAGTTGCAATCCAGATAAGTGCCAACTGAAAATTCTGCTAAGCAGATAAGTGTCGGCACCTATCTGGATAGCTGCGCTCAGGCCGGATATTCAGCGGCAGCTCCTATCTAGACACCTCAGCTGAATATCCCACTGGTATTTCAGCACCAGGTTAACCATTTGAAGATCAGTCTTTTTGAAAATTGGGGCCTATCTTTTTTGGTTTGTAACGTGGGCTGTTATTCAGACTTACTTTGTTTTCCAGTTCCTTCCTTTTGACTGCTCAAAAGTGTGCTTTTTTCATAACACGCTTTCTTGATAGGGACAGTGACTTGCTTCAACTTCTTTCCTCTTTTTGCTTTTGTTTTTGTTTTTCTGTTGGGATTTAGTTCTGTGTTTAAAATTTACATGGGTTGATCTGGCTGGTCGTTCCCATCCAGCTGTGAAATGCAGAGGCTTTTTAGTTTGTGGGAGTGGTGAGTTTCTGGGTCATCACTGAGACTGGTTAAATTTTGCCACCTTTGGGTAGAGTTAATAGGGCGGGGGAGGGGTTTGTCATGCAGCTTATAGGGTGGGTTGTGTAAGAGTTTGGGGAGGGATGGAGTAGTGGTTGTGCAGTTGGGTGTGTGTTTGGGGGAAGATTTGGTTCTGAAGAGGATGTGTTTGGTGTTTGGACACAGTTGCGTCTTGGGGGAGAGGACATAGTGTATGGGCATGATTTTGAAAGAAGATATGCCTGGTGGTGTGCTGTGGGTGTTGTATGTGTAAATGTTATGTCAGTGCAAGATAGAAACAGATGAGAAAAAAAAGACCACATGGCCTATCTAGTCTGTCCTTCCATAGCAACCACTACAACAGTCCCCTTTTTTCCTTTAGATGTCCTCTGTGTTTGTCCCATGCTTCTTTGAATTCAGATACTGTCCTCATCTCTACCACCTCCACTGAGAGACTATTCCACAGATCCACCACTCTTTCGGTAAAGAAATATTTCCGCATATCACTCCTGAATCTATCCCCTTTCACCCTCATCCCATCTCCCATCGTAGCAGAGCTTGCTTTCCATCGAAAGAGGCTCTCCCCCTGTGCATTTATGCCACGGAGGAATTTAACATCTCAATCGTATCATCTCTATCCCGCCTTTCCTCTAAGGTGTACATATTAAGATCCTTAAGTCTGTCCTCATATGCTTTATAATGAAGACCACTAACCATTTTAGTAGCCACCCTCTGTACTGACTGCAGCCTGTTTATATCCTTTTGAAGGTGCGGTCTCCAGAATTGCACACAATACTCCAAATGAGATTGCACAAAAGACTTATACAGAGGCACTATCACCTACTTTGTTCTGCTGGCCATTCCTCTCCCTATGCACCCAAGCATCCTTCTAGCTTTTGCCGTCGCCTTTTCTACCTGTTTAGCTATTTTAAGATCATCAGACACAATCACGCCTAGGTCTCATTCTTCTTTAGTGGACAAAAATACTTCACCCCTATACTATATTGCTCCCTTGGCTTGCTGCAGCCCAAATGCATGACCTTGCATTTTTTAACATTAAATCTCAGCTGCCAAATTCTAGAACATTCTTCAAGCTTAGCTAGATCCCTCCTCATGTTATCTATGCCTTCCTGAATGTCTACTCTATTGCAGATTTTGGTATCATCCGCAAAGAGGCAAATCTTACCCGACAGCCCTTCCGCTATATTACTAACAAAGATGTTAAAAAGAATCAGACCAAAGACAGATCCCTGGGGCACATCACTGGTAACCTCCTTCTCCTAAGAGTGAGCTCCATTTACCTGTATCCTTTGTCGCCTCCCACTCAACCAATTTCTAACCCAAGCAGTAACTTTAGGGTCCATCCCTAGGGTGCTCAGTTTGTTTATAAGTCGCCTGTGAGGAACGGTGTCAAAGGCTTTACTGAAATCTAAATACATCACATCTAGTGCTCTCGCTCATTCCAAAGAAATCAATCAGATTTGTCTGACACGACCTGCCTCTGGTGAATCCATGCTATCTCGGATCCTGTAATCCGCTGGACTCCAAAAACCTCACTATTTTCTCTTTCAGCAGTGCTTCCAATAATGTACTCACCACCGAAGTTAAACTAACTGGTCTGTAGTTTTCAACCACATCCTTACTTCCACTTTTGTTTAAAGGGACCACATGTGCCTCTCTCCAGTCCTTTGGCACCACTCCTGACTCCCACGAGGCATTGAAAAGGTCAGTCAGCGGAGCTGCTAGAACATCCCCAAGTTACCTCAGTATTCTAGGGTGCATCCTATCCGGTCCCATCGCTTTGTCTACTTTAGGTTTAGCTAGTTTCTCACGAACACAGTCTTCTGAAAATTGTTCAAGATGCTCCTCCCTTCTATTCCTGTTTATGGGTGTTTTCTGAGGTCCTGCTCCTGGTTCTTCATCTGTGAACACAGAACATAAATATTTGTTAAGCAATTCCGCTTTATCCTCACCAGTTTCTACATATTCCTCCCCTTCACCCTTGAGTCTGACAATACCACTTTTGTCCTTCCTCTTCTCAATAACATATCTGAAAAATGTCTTATAAGTGGGAGGAGTGCAGTTTGTTGAATCTTTGCTTTTCTGACTACTTTACTAGCTTCTCTAAGTTTTTCCAAATATAGATGCCTGTCTTCCTCTCTCTGTGATCTCTTGTATTTCATGAAGGCCTCCCTCTTTTTCTTCACCTTTTCAGCTACTTCTTTCGAATACCATAGCGGTCTCCTTTTCCTTTTACCTTTTACCTTTATTTACCATTTTAACAAAAAGGTTGGTTGCCCTTAAAATATCCCCTTTCAGGTTTGCCCAATGTTTTTCTACATCCCCCAGCTGTTTCCATCCTGCTGACGACTTCCTGAGGTATTGGCCCATCTTGGCAAAGTTAGTTTTCCTAAAGTCTAAGACCCTCGCTTTTGAATGGATTTTAACAGCCCTAGTCCTAATACTGAACCACACCATCTGGTGATCACTGGATGCAAAATGATCTCCCACTATAACATCAGAAGCACTTTCACGATTGGTAAGCACCAAGTCCAGTATGGCCCCTTCATGTGTGGGTTCTGTTATCAGTTGTCTGAATAGTTCTCCCTGTAGAGAATCTAGGATCTCCTTACTTCTAGATGATACTGCAGCAGGAATGTGCCAGTCAAGATCTGGCATATTGAAATCCCCTATCAGTAGCACTTCCCCTTTCCTAGCAATGCTGCTTATGTCTTCAATTAACTCTCCATCCACCTCTTCCTCTTGTGAGGGAGGTTTGTATATCATGCCAATGCAAATAGATTTCTCTTTCCCTCTTTCTAGTTTAACCCACAGTGCCTCATCTCTCCCTTTTAAGCTCTGTAATTCCAAAGCTTTAATATTATTTTTTACATATAGTGCCACTCCTCCTCTCCTTCTTCCAACCCTGTCCTTTCTGAATAAAGTATAGCCTGGTATAGTTACATTCCAGTCATGGTTTTCTTTGAATCATGTTTCTGTAACTGCCACTAAATCCAAGTCAGCCTCTCCTATTAAAGCTTCAACATCTGGGATCTTATTTCCGATGCTACAGGTATTTATATACACCTCTTTCCATATGTTGTCCCTTTTACCCATTTCCATAAAGGTATTTAATGTTTCACTTACCTAGGGGCTTTCTTCACCCATCCCCAATGAATCTAGTTTAAAGCCTTCTTCAGTAAATTAGCCAGTCTGCTACTGAAGACATGTCAACCTTTCTTGGACAGATGGATGCCAGATGATGCAAGATGGATGTAATATTATATCTTTGGATGTTCATAAGCTATCTGCCCTGATAAAAAGGAACAGAATGCATTAGTTTTTTAAGAGTCAAGGGGCATAAAATGCTGTGCTACTGGAGAACCAGATATCAGCTAAGCAGCATGATAAGACAGTAAGGAGCTGGGTGGGTAGGAGCCTTTCCCCTCATTCAACTCCAAAAGCAGGGAGTATGTATATTGATGCGCAAGTCTTGGAGACTGAATGTTTTAACTCGGACCCAGAGGGCCACTTCCTGATTCTGGATGGCAAGCTGTTTGGGAGAACATTAATTTAACTAATATATAAGGGCTGAATGGAGGATCGAGTGACTTATTTAAGAAAATCTTTTCTCTATTAGTACAATATGATTGTTCTTCTGTTATTGTGTGTGGGAATTGTAATATCTGCTTGAACCCCTGGCTGGATTGATCATGGATGATGGGGAGGGGAGACTACTCCAGGAGAGTTTTTGGGGCCATGAAACTGCTGGATTAAAAAGATGTTTGGAATGAGAAGTATCCTAGCTGCAGGGGTTACACATTTTATTGTGAAAAAGGTGTAAACTAAATCCAAAATCCTTTCCCCTTCCCTTCCCTTACACAGGTTGCACAGTTTAGTTTAGTTTAGCTTATTAGGCAAGCAGTATTCTGCAGAGGTTTGAGAACTTGTCAAATCCAATTTCAGATCATCATCCAATTTCCTTAACGATGTTTATGCCAGAAGTTGAACAATGGTGAGGCTGCTGACGTCTCAGTCTCTGTCTGATCTGAAGGAACAAGATTTTGGGAACATTGTTTGGCTTAGGAAGAGTTCTATCAGTTCTATTCAGAGCAATATTCCTCTTTTAGGCTGGGAAACTTTCAAGACCATATTGAGGGGAAAGATTATAGCATATGCTAGTCACGAGAAGAAATGTAGAGAGCAGATGCAGCTCAATCTTGAGGCCCAGATCATGCAGTAGAAGGAGGTGCACAAGCAGATCTGTCCTGTGTGTGCATATAAAGAACTGACGATGGCAAGGGATCGGCAGGTGGCCCTTCAGAGAAGTCCACATTGAACAGGTGCTCAGGCTTGGTCAACAAAGTTTTTGAACATGGTAACAAGTCAGAAATGCTGCTTGCATATCTTGAGAAGCAGAGGCAGCTAAGAACAATGCCCAGGAATGTGACAGAAAGGTAGGGGTGTGTTCAGTACCTTCTTGCTAAAATGGCCTCTATATTTTGGTTTTTTTTTGAGGGACTGTATCAAATAGGTGATGAGGCCGCTGAGAAGGAATTGTGTTTCCTTTTTGGAGCAGTGGGCTGCCTCGGGTGGTGGTGGAGGATCAAGAGATGCTTTCTGTCCCATTATGTCATTTGAAGTTGAAAAAGCCATCACTGCCATCCCTCTGCAAGAGTCTGGGACCTGACAGTTTTCCTTTATACGTTTATGGGGAGTTTCAAGGTCAGTTTGTTCTTATTTTGTTCGCCTTTATAATGACCTGCAAGGGAACCATGGTTCTTTGGTTCATTACTCTCATTTTAAAAAAGGGTAAAAAAAAACCCCACAACATAGTGCATTTATATCTTTATCTTTATTTGTGCACTTAACATACCGCGCCTTGACCCGGGTACCAGGGCAGTTTACAATAAACAAAATTCACTGCGACAAAGCAAAATAAGGAAAGGTATGCCAATTTCTGATAGGACAGAGTATCACGACCATACAGCAGTGGGGGATGGTAGGGAAAGAAAAGAGAATGTGAAGGAGGTATAGGAGGCAGAGGAGCCTATGGGAGGTTGAAGGTGAGCTGGAACAGGCAGGTCTTTAGCATGGATTTGAATTTATGAAAGGATAGCTTCAAGTGGAGTTCAGAGGCAAGAGCATTCCAGAGAATGGGACCGGGGGAAAAGAAAGCAGAATTGCGGGTTGATTGTAGATGGGCCTGTGAAGCAGAGAGAAGGTGCAAATGATTGGTATGAATGGAACAAAGGATACGTTGAGAGTGAAGGTGGAGAAGGTCTGAGAGATACAAGGGAGTGCCGGTGTGTATGATCTTGTGGACCAGAGTGAATACCTTAAACTGTATTCGGAACTTGATGGGGAGCCAATGGAGTTGATTGAGCAGGGGGATGACATGTTCTGTGCATGAGGCATGAGTGATCATATGGGCGACGATGTTCTGAAGAAGCTGGATACAGTGTAGTTGTTATTGGGGGAGGTCTGTGAGTACTACATTACAGTAATCGATATGTGACATGACAAGAGAGAGAAGAAGAGTGGTTAGGGATGAAAGGGACAGAAAAGGGCAGATGGCACAGATTTGTTGCAAAGAGAAAAATAAACAGCGGATGAGTGAAGAGAGATACTCCTGAAAGGACAGTGAGGAATCCAAAGTGATGCCTAAATAATGGAGGGAGTGAACCAGTGGGGTGGGAGAGTCTGAGATTTTGGGAACCAGTGAGGGGCCTCTGAACATGAACCAGATAGCTCAAGTTTTGGCGGGGTTGAGGTGTAGAAAGTTGGAGGGCATCCAAGAGCTGACCTGAGTGAGGCAGGAATTGAGAGGAAACAGGTCAGGAGCAGAAGGATTGGTGTGATGTAGAAGGATAGTGTTATTGGCGTATTAATATGACAATATACCGTGTTGTTGGATGAGTAATGTCAGAGGAGTCAGAAAGATGCTGAAAATGAGTTAGGCCAGGACAAAACCTTGAAGGATACTGCAAGGGAGGAGAGTGAAGGAAGAGGAGGAAGTACCGGCCAGAACGGAGAAAGACATGGAAGAAAGAAATGAGTGAAACCAACACAAGACAGACCCTCAGACACCAGGGTCATGAAGGCAGGCGAGGAGAGTGGGGTGGCCGACAAGATCGAAGGCAAAAGAGAGGTCCAACGAAACAGCAAAGAGATGTCACCATAGTGGTGGGAGTGCAGTTTGTTGAGAAAGGAGAGGAGAATGGTTTCAGTGCTGTGACTAGGACGAAAGCCAGACTGATGGGGGTGAAGGGCATGTGTGGCATCAAAGTGTGAAGAAAGTTGAACAAATTCTAATTTTTCAAGGACTTTAGATAGAAAGTGGAGGTTCAAGGCAGGGCGCCCGTGTGCTGAGACTGAGGGGTCCAGGGTGGGCTTCTTAAGAATAGGACAGATCAGGGCTTGTTTGCAGGGGGACATAAAAGTGCCGAGAAAAGACTGGTATTGGAATATTGGAGGGAGGAGGGCCAGGAAGGGTTCAGTCAGCCAGTGAGAAGAGATTGGGTCAGAGCGGCATGTGGTTTTATGGGAGGAAGAGAGATCTTTAGACAGTTCGGCGAATGATATGGTACGAAAAGAAGACCAGAGTTGTGAGAGGGATGATGGTGAGGAAACTGGATATTGGGGAGGACTTGAAAGAAGAGGGGGGGTGGGGCAAGCAGGGAAGGTGGACTGAAGAGACTGAATCGTGTCGTAGAAGAAGTTAGCAAGCAGGGATAGATCTGGGGAAGGGGAGTGATTACGGGGCGGGAGGAGGTACGAGGGGCCATAAGGGATCACACGACAGAGTATAACTGGTAGGAGGAGTTAGAAGAAAAGGAGATGAGGACTGCATAGTAAGATTGTTTGGCATTATGAATTAAATGGTGACAATGGTGGAAATGCTGGAGGGACTCAGGAGAGGGCTGCTTTCGCCAGAGATGTTCTGCGTAATGAAGATAGGAGCGATATACTTGGAGGCCAGGGTGATACCAAGGATGATGGTTGGATCTATGAGGGAGCGATGCTGGATTGGGAGGGGCAAGCTGGTCAAGATTGGCAGTTAGAGTGGAGCTCCAGGTGTGGACCTGAGTATTGGAGAGAAGAGAGGCAAAATTGGCAGAAAGAAGTATGTCAGAGAGTGGGAAGCTTTCAAGCATGGAAGATATGATGTGATGGGACAATCAGATTGGAAGTACACACAGCACCACCTTTCACAACCCACACTTATACCTATATGTTAAAGAATTGAATACCTTCTAATAACGCTTCAAACAAACTAGACTTTGGGTACAGACAGGCCTCAGTAAAAGCTCATGCCGTTCATTTGGCGAACAGTTTCACCATAGGGCAGAACTTAAAACTTATGCATCACAGGCCTCACCCTACCAATTTTAATAGAATTACACCAACCATTAAAGCTATATCCGAAAAAGTACTTTTAAAGGATTCGCACATCAATTAAAATCTTTCTTTTAATCCCGATTTTCACATTAATATATAAATAAATTTTAAATATTTTAATTTTTTATTTTCAAAATAAAGAACAGTTTTCTTCTTATTCACACCGAAGATAAGTTTTTTACGCCGAGCAAAACAGCTTAATGCCTACTATAAGCGATTGAACATCTAAAAAAATAGAGAAAGAAAATCTGAATAGTTAACATGCTTTCTCTTAACCGTTAAGCAGTAATGCGTTACTTATCTGAGTATTCGACTAAAGACGTTCATCTCTCTTCTCTGACGCCACAGCTTCAAACTTTCAGAAGAACTGCCTCAAAAGTCTAACGTCGCTGCAGCTAGACAGAAAGACCCTGAGCAGACACTGGGTATTTACTGCACTGTAGATCCGACAAAAGCTTTTGTTTCACCCTGCCGGGCTTCGTCAGGGATCCTACATTCGACCCAAAGAAGAATTATTCCATCTAAATTGAGCGACCATTTCGCTTCAAAGGTTTTCAGAGCGTCTGACATCACCACCTTTTAAACGAGTATCAGACAAAGCTGATACGCGTAAAAACCTTGACGTCATCCTCCCCCGTCTAAAACAAACTTTATTGCTTAGACGTTCCACATCGAACAACTAATACCAGCTTTATTCCCTGCAATAAAGTATTGAAACGAATAGGTACACCTTAGACACTACATATCTGCCCCCTACCGGGGAAGTTAAATTACCCAAACAAACTCACATAAAACCTATTACAAAAACTAACAAAGAATCAATAAAAGGAAATCAGATATGGAACTCATAAATCAACCGGCTGTTATGTCAAAAAATAGAAAACGAACCACAATATCAGAAAAATAATGTCCATTCAATTTTGTCGTTCAAACCTTTTGGAACTAAAGTATGCAACTTATGGATCCAATGCTGTTCTTTTTGAAGAAGCAAACGTCCTCTATCTCCCCTTCGTATATCCGGGAGTACTTATCGTCGATATATCGGTACCAACGTATAATATAAGGATAATATTGAGAAGTATAAATCCAACGATCTTCAAAAATATACATGTAGAGATTAGCCAGAGAGGGCGCAAATGTAGCTCCCATAGCAGTTCCAGAAATTTGCTGAAAAAACTCTTCCTTGTAGATGAAATAATTCTTTTTCAACGCTAATTCTGCTAAACTGCATAAAAAATTCATAGGCACTCTATGCAGTTGCGGTCGAGCTTCCCAAATTTGATTTAAAGCTAACAAGGCTTCATCTTGAGGAATGGAAGTATAATGTAGCGATCCAATGTAGCCATCCAATGTAGCCATCCAAGTAACTTGCTCAATAGAAGTAAAGTCATTCAAAATAGTAAAAAAATGCGTAGTGTCTTTAATATAAGAAGGGATAAAAATTCAGAAGAAAGATTTTAATTGATGTGCGAATCCTTTAAAAGTACTTTTTCGGATATAGCTTTAATGGTTGGTGTAATTCTATTAAAATTGGTAGGGTGAGGCCAGTGATGCATAAGTCTTAAGTTCTGCCCTATGGTGAAACTGTTCGCCAAATGAACGGCATGAGCTTTTACTGAGGCCTGTCTGTACCCAAAGTCTAGTTTGTTTGAAGCGTTATTAGAAGGTATTCAATTCTTTAACATATAGGTATAAGTGTGGGTTGTGAAAGGTGGTGCTGTGTGTACTTTATTGATATTTATCCTTTCGGCAGTGATTTTGTAACAGTCAGATTGGAGCCATGGTGGAGGACTGGCCAGCTAGAGAAAGAGGGGTTGAATGAAGTTTTAAGGTGAAAAGAACACACAGATGGTCAGACCAGGGTAACAGACTGGCAGAAAGAGAAGCGGGGTGGGTGGACGAATCAGAGGGAGTGAGAATCAGATCAAGAGTGTGACCGGCTGCATGAGTAGGGTGATGGATGTGTTGAGAGAGTGAGAGATCATGAAGCTGGACAAGAAGAGCCTTGTTGAGGGGTCTCGAGTGGCAGTCAAGGTAAACATTAAAGTCCCCAAGGATTACCAGGTGGGGGTAAAGGAGGGAAATTTCAGAAAGATTCAGGAGTAAGGAGTCCCATAGGTAGGGACGAAAGGATGGAAGAGAGTAGAGAAGGAGAAAGTGAAAAAGGGGGGGGGGGGGTGGAATCCAGATGGAAAAGGGCTTCTGGGTAGTGAAGTGCAGGGGAATGAATTTCAGTCAGAGAAAAGGAGGAGTGGAAAAGGATGGCCACTCTTCCCCCATTTTGACCTGGGCGTGGAGTGGAGTAAGTGAAGAATCCTGGAGGGAGACAGCGGTTGAGCAGAGGGTCTTTGCCCTCCCACAACCAGGTTTCAGTAATAAACAGCACATCCAGGGAACACTGCGTGTTAAGATCTTGCACCAGGAGAGGGACAGGAGGGACCTGCAGTTGATCAATGCCAAGCTGAGCAGAAGATGAGAGGGTGCTGCTGGACAAAGAGAGGATCGAGGAGGGAGTGGAGTAAGGCAGGAGAAGTAGGCTGCCTGGAACATGTGAAAGGTGACCAGGTGAAGGGGGGATATGATTCGCAGGACACCAGCCCCAGTGAACTCGTATAGTTGATATTGCTTGGCAGAAGTAGGCCAATATCGTTGATAAACTCAGATACTAATGTTAGAATGGGTGATACCTGTGTTAATACATTAAGATCAGTCTGGGTTTGTGAAGAGTCACCAGTCAGTGAAACATTATTCACCTAGCCAGCCAAAAAAAGGTCCCTGGGCTGACATTTTCTCTTGATGCTGAGAAGCATTTGATAATATTTACTGGAAATTTCTATTTGCAGTCCTCTTAGTGTTTGGTCTCCCAGAGGAATTTATTTCTTGTGTCCAAACACTATATTCTCATGCTCATGTCATGGTGAATAGGTTTTGTCTTAGCCCTTCTTTATCCAGAAGGGTACAAGACAGGCTTTTGCTCTTTCTCCCATGATTTTTCTTTTGTTCCTGAAGTCTTTGGCCCAAAATACCAAGAGTTCTACAGATATTAGGGGGTTTCAGTTGACCACAATATCCATAATATCATTTTTTATGTGGATGACATTCCACTGTTTATATCAGAGGCAACCAGATCAGCTCCTAAATTGATGGCTTTATTGGAGAGCCATGGTCAAATGTACAGGTATAAATGTAATTATTATTGTTATACAGATGCTGTGGGTGGGATCGCTATGTCCTGTTTCTGGGTGTCTAGATGGTTTTGAAATTGCTGAACTGGGGTTCTTTTATTTGGGATACAAATTCCAGCTCATTTAAGAATTTAGTTCAAAACGAACTATCCCCCATTCATTGATAGATCAAGTCTAACCTGGATCACTGGTCAGAACTTCCTTTGTCTCTATTGAGATGGATGCTCCAGATGGTGGTCCTTCCCAGGCTGTTTTATCTTTTCCAGCAGCTTCTTTTTCATGTGCCAGACAGGATGTTTAAAATGTTTAATGGCTTTTTTTCGTCTTTTTTTTTTAGAACCAAAATGTGTCTCAGGTTTGAAGACTTTCCACTGCTGTGGGGATTTGGAACTCCTCAGCATATTTTGTTACTGTAGGGCCTCTAGGTTGACCTGCTTTAGGGGGTGGCTTGAGTTCAGTTTGGAGCAGAAGAGGGTCAGACTTAAGTACAGTTTAGCAGCCCTACTGAGCTATGGTCTTGGGTGTCACATGCTTGGTAAGATTTGTAAGAAACATAGAAACATGACAGCAGAAAAAGACCATATGGCCTATCCAGTCTGTCCTTCCATACAAACAACTATAGTCCTTTTTTTTCCTTTAGAGATCTTCTGGGTTGGTCCCATGCTTTCTTGAATTCAGATACTGTCCTGATCTCTACTACCTCCACTAGGAGACACTTCCACGCATCTACCATTTTTTCCATAAAGAAATATTTCTGCAAATTACTCCTGGGTCTATCCTCTTTCACCTTCATCCTATGCCCCCTCATTGCAGAGTTTTCTTTCAGTTGAAAGAGGCTCTCCTCCTGTGCATTTATGCCATGGAGGTATTTAAATGTCTCTATCATATCTCCTCTCTCCCACCTTTCCTCCAAACTATATATATTTAGATCTTTAAGTCTGTCGCCTTATAATGAAGTCCATTGACTATTTTGGTAGCCACCTTCTGCACAGACTACATCCTGTTTATATCCTTTTGAAGGTGTGGTCTCCAGAATTGCACACAATACTCCAAATGAGGTCTCAATAAAGACTAATACAGAGGCACTATTACCACCTTCTTCCTGCTGGACATTCCTCTCCCTGTGCACCCAAGTATCCTTCTGGCTTTTGCCATCACCTTTTCTATTTGTTTAGGCATCTTAAGATGTTCAGAAGCAATCACGCCCATTTCCCACTCTTTTTTTTGTGGGCAAAAGTACTCCACCCCCTATTCTGAACTGGTTCCTTGGATTTTTGAAGCCCAAATGCATGACCGTGCAATTGGGCTACAAATAGGAGACGTCCTCTTTCACATTCGCTCAAGGTGTGGAGATAGGCTGCATGGGAGGTTCAGTTTTCTGAGGATAGGTTTTCTCCCATTGCTTTTTTGGCAGGGAATGTGTGGCTCTCAGCAGCCACTTTCTCCCTGGAATGTTCATTACTGGACTGGGGCAGGACTTTGTTTCTTGAGTCAGCTTTGGAAAGGCTCTTCATTCAGATCCTTTGAGGAGTTGAGGGTTGTGTTGTGTATGATCTCCCAGTTCATACTAGATATCTTTACATGCAACTGAGAAGGGAGACAGAGAGGCTGGTCCAGAGAGCAATCTGAGGCCCAGGAATGGGATGGAGTCTTGACTCACCTGAACCATAGTATCATGGCTTATTACTAAATTGTAGAGGCACTAACCTTTGGAGGGATAGAGCTGAAGATGGATGCCAGATTGATAGATTGCTAGATTCGGGATCGCTAGACTGAATTGGATGTGGTGAATTGACAACTTATATGAGGTAATATTTCTAAGATTTCAATTTGTAACAAAAGCCGGAAAATTGACGTATAAATTACTTCACCCATAGATACCCTGTGTACGTTTCCAGATTTAGCACTACAGACCCCAGATGCTGGAGGCAATGTGGGGAACAGGCTGATTACCTTCATATGACAATCTTTAAGCTAACCAAAAACATCGCCCCTTCCATTCTATCTACTCTGATAAAAAGAACTCCAGATGATAGACTCAGACGAGGTTGCCTCCATAACACCTCAATAGTGTCCCCAGAATTTCGCAAAACAAACTGCAATACCAGTAACAGAGCTTTTTCACTCACTGCATCAATATTATGGAATAAGCTTCCAGATAATCCAAGAGCATCCTCTGATCTATATATATTCTGGAAAGATCTTAAAACCCATCTTTTTACCTAACATTTTGGTAACGCTAACATGCCTAGAATATTGCCAACCTAAACTAGTAGTTGTATTCCTATGCACCCTTTTATATTCATTTGCCCTCTACCCTCTTAGTGTCATTCAATTGTTCAAAATATATTACTTTATACATAGACTGTACGAGTAAATAAGTTACATACTATGTGCCTGACCTTTACTCATTATTAATATTCCTCCTATTACATTTACTGCAACTCAAACTATGTTTGTTATCTTCACATAATGTTATAATGTAAATTGTTGTTCCAATGTAAACTGCGTTGATTTTTGAAAAAGTGGTATAGAAAACCACTAAAAAACTAAAATAAAATATGTGGTGGGGCTGTATTGAGGTCCAGTCATTTTGGAGGGGACCAGTGTCATAACAAATACCTCTCTTCTGTTATTCTTGCTGGGCATATGGGAGGTTAAGATTATGGTTAGGATTAAAAAAAAATCTTGCTCTTGCATTTTCTCCATGTGGCACAGTTGACCATAGCCTACTTTTGGAAACAGACTTCTAGTATGTTGTTTTGGCAGAGCAAAATGGCTGAGATTGCCAGAGTGGAGCAGATCACCTATCTTTTGTGTGGCAAATGGGAAAGATTAATTGATATTTGGGCATCTTATTGGACTTGACACAGTTCAATTGCTATATCAGTTAGTACTTAGAAATGTGCAGTTATGACCACACAAGAGTGTTTTGGTGCTTCTCTCTTTCTGAAGGATTGTTCTCATCCATGTATGTATTTACCTGATGACAAGAGCTATCTTTGTCCTAGCTCTGCCATATTGATGTTAAAGAGTTATAAAAAACACACAACTAATTGAAAATTACAAACTTGATGGCTTAGATGAATCAAGACATCGGCTACATCAGACTGCCTGAAATGTTTCAGCTATTGCCTACATTAAGGGAAACAAAATCTGTAAACATGGAAGTAGAACAGACCAGACCTATAAAATAGTTGTACAATAGTCAAAATGTAACTCGCTTTGAACTACCATTGGAAAGGCATGAGCTAAATAATAATAATTGCTTGGCAGACAAGGGAGCACACCAATCCTATGAGCTATTTATTCATTTATTTAGGTGATTGTTGTACCGCCAATGGCAACTGAAAAAGCCAGGATCATTGCAGTTCACAATCTATATCATAAACTGAATATATAGACAGGATATTAAAAAATGGCACAACTGTTCATCTTAAAAATATTTTTAAAAAGGTTCTCAGCAAGGATTAATACTAGCCTGGAGTCTCTTAAAATAGCAGCACATTAGGGGGAGGGACATAAATAGGATAATATGCATCCATGAACACAGTGTGATGAGAATAACACGGGCCAAGGAGGAGAAGGAAGTATAAAATGAAATCCTGAGTCACCAAGTTAACAGAGAGTGAAGTACATCATAAGTAATCATGGTAGGCATTAGAACACAGCCAAGTTCTAACCTGTTTTTACAATTTTTTATGAGGTCTCTACGAATATCTATGGGTAGTGAATTCCAGAGAACTGGGACATTATATGCAAAAGAAGAATGCCTGATCCATTCGTATCCTAATTTTTGATAAGACAGGACTACTAGAAGGTGTGCTTGAGATGACCTTTTCTGTCTCTGAGGAGACTATGGAATAAGAAGGGAGAAGAGATGATCAATGGGCTAGCATCAGAGTCTTAGTCAAGTGCATTAGTTTTTCTTTAAAAAAAATAGGATACCACAGTGGAACCCTATAGAGATCGACAATTGCATTTTCTGCTAAAGATAGGGGTTTTTTACTGACCTTCGCTGACCATTAACACAGGATTTTCCACATGGTAAGCATGCCCTGTTAACAGCACAGTGACCCATGCTATGCTAACAGGGTAGCGTGATTGAATGGGGACTGGGCGGAATGTTGGGTTGGCGCAGCAAGGTTAGTCAGGCATTTTGGGCATACACAAAGCGCAAGTATCATGGCTGCACTTAATACCACCTCAGTGGATGGTATTATGTGCACCCACATGCCAGTTAGCATGGTGCCACATGTTTGCAATGTGCTAACGGTGGAGGGACAGGATACACATGGCCCCTAAACTTAGCACAGGCCTCTGTGCTAGTTTTGCAGCTCAAACATGCACTCGCTACTAGCATGCCCCTTAGTAGACATGCCTCAATATCTTCTAATCTATTCTACTCTATTCATATAAAGAATTTTTTTATTTGTAATGACTTTTCTTTCTTTCAGCTTCTGCACCTCGAGTACCTGCAGCATTAGATCAGTTCCAGTATAGAGCCGCAGCCTTGCCCAGCAGACTGGAAATCCAAAAGATATGGTTCAAAACATATTTTTTAAATCAGTTATCTATCCTGATCTAAAAAGACATAGCTCGATGTTTTAAAACAAAAGAATGAAGTAACAACCATGTAAAGAACACTGTTACTGTCTGAAAATATTGCCAACAGATTTAATGAAGTTGAAGCAAACCTCTCAATAGTAGCGTTTCAGATTCAGTAGACTCCGGGACTTTTCATTGTTCTATAACTATTTATGATTTGTATAGCACTACAAGGTGTACACAGCGCTGTAGATGTACAAGACAGACCCTGCTCATCAGAGCTTGCAAACTAATCAAGGCAGACCACACAACAACTGGGGACTAAGGTAAATTAAGGGGACTGACAAGATACAGAAAGGTGATAAGCAGTTTGATAAAGTTTGATGGTATTGACACCGAAACTAGTTTTGGCAGGAAGGCTTGTACTGGCAGTTGGAATCTGAAATGCTATTATTGAAACGTTTGTATTTGACTTGATTCAGGTAAGTTTGGAAATATTTTGTGATAGTGACAGTGTTCTTTACATCACTGCTACTTTGTGCATTTGTCTTTTAAGCACAGAAGTACTGGGCAGATTTTGTACCTAATTTTCAAAGAGAAAGTATTGCATAATTTCCCTTTGAAAACTCCCTTGAGTAGAAACTACTGTATACCAAACCTTTTGAGAAGTCTTGTGTTTGTCTACTAAGAGGATGATTTTAAAAGGTAGCTTTGGAAGGATCCATGTCCCCTTTGTGGACAAGGTCCTCAGAGAACACACCATACTCGCAGAAAACTGGGAACATAGAAAGTGAGATGTCAAAAAATAGTCCTTTATTGGAATCCAGCGACCCTGACATGGCTGCATTTTGGCATAAACCTTGGTGAACTGAACCAAAGTAAGGTTACGTTGTATGAGTCCAAAACCATGATCCAAAACCACAATTTACAGAGTTCATGTGGCCAATTGTAGCCATTATTGTGGTTTTGGACTCATACAATGCAACCTTACTTTGGTTCAGTTCACCCTCTGACGAAGGCTTATGCCAAAAACCACGATCCAAAACCACGATTTACGGAGCTCATGTGGACAAGATTGTAGCCATTATTGTGGTTTTGGACTCATACGACGCAACCTTACAGTACTTTGGTTCAGTTCACCCCCTGATAAAGGCTTATGCTGAAAAACACGACCCAAACCCACGATTTACGGAGCTCATGTGGACAAGATTGTAGCCATTATTTGTGGTTTTGGACTCATACAACGCAACCTTACTTTGGTTCAGTTCACCCCCTGATGAAGGCTTATGCAGAAACGCGGCCATGTCAGGATCTCTGGATTCCAATAAAGGACTGTTTTTTGACATCTCATTTTCTGTGGTTCCCTTATGGACAAGTCCAGATTTTCCCAGAGTTGCACTCGCACATGGGCACTTCTGTGTGCACTTTGGTCCAGTGCCATTTTGTAAGCATGCATGGACGTGCTCTCTACTCCAATCTCACCCTGGGGACTGCATGGGGGTGTGGAGTGGGCAGAGAGTAAGCACATCCTCGAGGGACATTATACAATACTATGACATGCATGTGTCAGGCATAACCGAAACACCTAGCACACGGCCTGTGGCTACACTGGTAGCTTATAAAGTGAGGCACGCGCATGCCTTACTTTATAAAATAAGCCACCTACATGCACGTAGGGATGCATGGCAGCCACGCAGAAGGTTGTAAAATTACCCTCTAATTGTATGACAAGCTGCAAAGGATGCAGTTAAAAGCTAGTCACAAACACATTGTTAGTATCACCTGCTGACTTTTATTTCTAGACTTTTAAATGGACTGTTGGCAACATAGTTTTACTCAAAATGGAAAGATACCAGAGTCCCTACAGTCGTTCTTATCTTCTGTAGGTTTCAATTGATTTGCTCTTATGTCAGACATAAGATGAAAAAGATTTCATTATGATACCACTTTACTTTTTGCAAAACCAATTTCTTCTGTGACACATCAAAAAAAGTATCTAACCATGAAATAGGACAGTCCTTATGTGTTTTACATTTAAAGAGTGTGAAAACTGCAGCATTCAGTATAAGCACACATTTTAACTCCATTACTGTGGACCATTTTGGGGGTCATTTTGTAAGCACATGAGCATATAGATGAGCATTTTGCATACTCAAATAAGGGCTTAGGAAATTCCCCCAGCATATGCATACTTAAAATGTACATGCTCAGAATACATAGCATTTATTTTTATGCAATAGATGTGCATTCTCCAGAGGCGGAGAAGGGGGGCAGCAGGGGCAAATTCAGTACTTAGATTCAGGCCAGTATTCAAACAGACTTACTATATATGTTCACTGGTGGCTGGTGTGCATATAAACCCACTGTGCATATTTTAATGAGTATATGGATAGTTTTCAGCTGAAAATGTGTCTTACCTGGGAGTTCTCAACCCAGTCCTCAGGGCACACCTAGCCGGTCAGGTTTTCAGGATAACCACAATGAATATGCATAAGAGAAATCGTCATACATTGGAGGCAGTGCATGCAAATCTCTGTCATGTATATTTATTGTGGTTATCCTGAAAATCTGACTGACTAGGCATGTTCTGACCAGCGCCGCACCTAGCCCTGTGCAAGCGATGCACAATAGGAGCATATTTGGGACTGCCGGCCTCGGCTTCCCCCCCCCCCCCCATGCTGCCTGTCCTTGCCCAGCCACCACCGCTTTTAGTGTTGCCTCGGTGATGGCGGTGGCAACAGCAACATCCAACTGAAAAAAAAAAACATGGGTCTTTCCAACTCCACGCTTGCATGTTGGCCTGATCCCTCCCTCCTCTGACGTATGCTTGCATCATAGGAAGGAGGAACCAGACCAGCCATTCGAGTGTGGAGTTGCAAAGACCCACATTTGAATAGCTGGCCTGGTCCCTCCCTCTTCTGAAATGAGCACAGAGGAGGGAGGGATCAGACCTCCATTTTCTCTTCTCTATAAAAAATCTGAAGATTGAGAGGAAAAGAAATTGATTAAATGCTCATGAACAATCACCTTAAGCCCTAAAGGGGTGACTCTCTCACTAGAGCATGACGTGGGAGGCTCCATTAGCCTGCAGTCTTGAACATAAAAAATGCCATACTGCGTCAGACCAAGGTCCAACAAGGCCAGGTTCCCAACAGTGGCCAATCCAGGTCGCAAGTACCTGGCAGGTTTCAAAAAGGCACACGGGTTCCACAATTCTCATCTCGGGGCAAGCAATGGTTTATGGACCTTTCCTACAGGAACTTGTTCAAACCTCTTTTAAACCCAGCTATACTAACAGCTTTTACTACATCCATTTGGTAGCCATAAGAGGAGGGAAAATTGGTTGAACTCCATGCCCTTATCGTGATAAGAGCCTGTTGAGCAACCACAAATTGAAAGGATTTGGAAGAATCTGGAAGAGTACAGCAGTCTCACACAATCTCAGTGTCCCCTCGCTCCTTCTTCTTTCCCCCCAGTTGTCTCCCAAAGATTGCAGAAGGCTCTGAAGGGATCTGACTACCAGCCACCTTTCACACAGTGCTGATAAAATATAAACCTAACCAGTGAAGCATTTTCAGGGAGTTAGAGCTGAGCCCAGCATGGATCCTATGCCCAGGGCTCTCAAGGGATGAGTAGCAAAGCTTGACCTTGTCATTATCCTTGTTGGGGGCTCCCGGTTCCGTCTCTGTGGGATGCAATTGAGGGTGGACTGCTAGCAACCATTGGCACTGGGTGAGAGTTTCCCGCTGTTTTTTGCATGCATTAGTAACGTTTGTGCCAATTGTATGCCTGCAGATCATGTGACCCTAATGCGTGTTCTGCCCAAGGGGCTCCAGCATGCGTTCCTTTCCTAACACTTTAACATACTTTCTGTAAAAGCACAGTTAATGTATGCTTACAGACTGGTGCCGCCTTAACGTGTGCTATGGTGATACCCTAACTTTTTATGTCTTCTTCTAGGAAATGTTATTTGACCTGTGGCAAGTGAGGAGTCTCATCCTTGGATTCTGGACTTTGCCTTTCTTGTATGGCAGCTTCTGATTCGCCCCTGGAGGGCATATTTTACCCTTCTCAGTTGGAGGCACAGTTAGTCTGCCCTTTCCTGCTTCAGGACAGGAGGTGCAGGATGGCGCTAAGGATAAGTATGCTCAGCCGGCCAGAGGCTCCGGTAACCATGCTGTGAGCTGCTCTTCATCCTCTAGGGTGGCAGATATGCCCCCTGATGTTGGGGAATCCACAAGGGAGCACACATTCTCGCAGAAACAACAAACTAGACAAAGGGGAGTGCGGTGTAGAAACAGAAGTCCTTTATTAATAGCAATGGCAATAGCAGCACTCCAACATGGCTGTGTTTCGGCACACTACCTTCTCCATGGGAAACATTAGAAAATAAAAACATGTATCAATGAAATATCATTATGGTTGCAAACACAGAATAAAACCATATACAAACATAATAAGATAAGAGAAGTTAAAAAAGAACAATAATAAAAGTACTCATTGGACCATACAAGATAAAATAGATTCTAAAAGCATAAAAGTATAAAGATATAAGTATGTGATTAAAAATATACATAATCATAAAACATAATAAAAATTAGCAATAGATGAAATGGGAAACAGAATATTGTATAAAGGATATAAGTAAAAATATACATAATCATAATACATAATGAGAATTATCAGATGAATGAAACAGGAGGCAGAATATTGTATAGGAGGGACATGATAGAAACATAGAAACATGATGACAGAAAAAGACCACATGGCCTATCTAGTCTGTCCTTCCATAACAACAACTACAACAGTCCACTTTTTACCTTTAGAGATCCTCTGTGTTGGTCCCATGCTTTTTTGAATTCAGTTACTGTCCTCATCTCTACCACCTCCACTGGGAGACTATTCCATGGATCCACTACTCTTTCCGTAAAGAAATATTTCTGCATATCACTCCTGAATCTATCTCCCTTCACCGTCATCCCATGTCCCCTCGTAGCAGAACATTTATGCCACAGAGGTATTTAAACATCTCAATCATATCACCTCTATCCCGCCTTTCCTCTAAGGTGTACATATTAAGATCCTTAAGTCTGTCCTCATATGCTTTATAATGAAGCCCATTAATCATTTTAGTAGCAACCCTCTGCACCGACTCCATCCTGTTCACATCCTTTTGAAGGTGCGGTCTCCAGAATTGCACACCATACTCCAAATGAGGTCGCACCAAAGACTTATACAGAGGCATTATCACCTCCTTTTTTCTGCTAGCCATTCCTCTCCGTATGCACCCAAGCATCCTTCTAGCTTTTGCTGTCGCCTTTTCTACCTGTTTAGCTACTTTAAGATCATCAGACACAACCACGCCTAGGTCCCGCTCTTCTTTAGTGGATATCAAGGTAAGACAAGTCATACAAACATACAACCATGGACAAATGATAAGAACCTGGAAAAACATATCTACTCTGTGCTCAATATGGCAGGTATATTCAAAACATAAAGAAATAATACCACGAGATACAATATTGGACTGGAAGAATACTGTGAATAAGGGGAAGGAGGGGGAAGGGGAGAGGGAAGGGAAGGGGAAGATAGGGAGGGAGGAGGAGAATAAAAGGGGGGGAAGGAGGTGGAACAGGGGCAGAAGGCAGGGGAAGGGAGGAAAGGAGAGGATTAATGGTAATGCAAACCAACATCAGAACCAACTGAGGACTTACTGGATTATAAAACAAAGCTTTGTTTGATAAACAACAAGACCACGAGCACTTAGAGACTTTTTATATCTGTACATGTGCAAAGGGAAATAAAGATAAAAATAAGACAATTGTTAAATCTGTGAAGGCGGAACAATGCAAGGGTAGGGTATGATTGGGTAATATAAAAAGTGAAGGAGAGACTGATAAAATCCTAAAAACAATAAAAACAACTTAAAACTCACAGGCACCATACTGGCAGTGCACCAATCAATATGTTCTTCTCATATCTCAATCAGGTTTTATGATCATTTTGCAAAGATCTTTTGAATCGGATATTTTATTCTTTTATTTTTTTAGCAAGCTCTTTTAACTATATGGCCAGCTACTTTCATCAGGTTGGCTGCTGCTTCTGAAAATCCCTCTATTCTTTGTTTGGTCTATATGCTGAGAACCTGACTTCTAGGACATTTTCTACCAGGGAACTGTTTCGATGACCTTGGAAGATCAGCATTCTATCGGGGAATTGATCATCTTCTCCTGCATTTAATTGCTCATCATGGACTCTATTGTGCTGATGATCACCTCCTGATGGCTGCATTCTAATTTGTTTGCCACCTGGTGGAACCCTGGCCCAACCAATCCTAGAACTGAGTATGTGGCAAGATAAGAACTATGCACTGTGCTTTTCTCTTTTGGCTTCTGTCATATGAGATAAAAATTTTGCTTTATCAAAGACCCAGTGTTATCATCAAAGGCTAGTCCATCCTTACTGAAGGGCAAGCAAAAATTTGTGTAAGCATCACAGGTGCTCTGTACTATCTTCTAATCCCTGAATATGGCTTGCCTTCAAGAACTCTAGAGCCTGTAAAACAGACCCATCCAGTGAATCTTTTGTAGCTAAAAGGTGCAGGTAGTCATATGCAGGGCTCTTTCATTTATACATGAGGACCCTGAATCAGTTATAGCAGACAATGAAAAAGATGTTGGTACTCAGTACCACCAAGTACTCCCCTTAAAAAAAAAAACTGGATCTGCTATTCCTAGAGCAGAGCTGTTCCTGAGACTGGACTTGGAGTCAGCTGCATTTCACATTCCAAGCATAGCTATTTGTCTATCTCCAGGAACAAGCAGGAATGAGTCTTCACATATGGGGTTCGTCGGCGCCGACGGAGCCCGCACGGGAATGCTCCCCAGCATCCAATCAGAAGGCTTTTGGGAGCATCCCTCGCGCCTGCGCGGTAGCTTCCCGCCCTTCCCACTGCCTCTCCCCAGTTTTCATTTTTCTGCGGAGCCGACAGGACGTACCTCCTGTCACCGCAGAAACTTTTTCTTCTTTTCTTGTTTCCTGTGGTCGCGGTTTTTTCCCCGCTGACTCTGGCACCGCTGGTGCCCCCTTTTTCCTTATATTTTGTTTTCCTTTATTTCCTTCGAGGAGCATCCTCCTTGTGTTATTCTGAGGCCTACCGGGCTTTCCAGCATGGAGCCTTCTTCCCCTAAGAAGTGCCCCCACTGTGGAGACGTTGTCTTCTTCTCCGACTCCAAGGCCTGGTGTCTCTCCTGTTGGGGCCCTGACCCCTTCTCCCCCGGTTCCCCGGGCTTCAGCATCGGGAGAAGACCCTCCCTGTTTCGAGTGTCCCTCGATGACGTCTTTCCCTCTGAGGTGCGGTCGTCGGCTTTCTCTCCTCGCCAGGATCAGGTAACCCAACAACAGTCTCTTAAGACTAACTGAGCCTTGAGGGGTGAGTCTCATGCGCCGCATGACGATGGCTCCGGCCTTCCCTTCCAGTCCCTTACACCCCGGAGGGAGTCTTTGGGCTCCAGAGCCTCCACGGGGTTTCGGGTTGTTCCTGAGGTTTGCTCCTCACAGAACATTCCCGAGCCATGACCGAGGGTGGCACCCGCTTCGAGCGGTGCAGATCCCTCGGCATCGGCATCGGCGCCGGCGTCGAGTGTTCCACTCTTCGCCAGGGACTGTCGACTGGTGTCCTCGGTGCCTTTGGGGCCGATCGACTCGACCCAGTCTGGCTCTACGGCATCCCGGCCCTGCGCGGGGGCGGTACCCGCTTTCGGCGGTGCCGATTCCCCAGCATCGGCGTCGGTGTCGAGTGTTCCACTTGTCACCGGGGATCGTCGGACCAACCTGACCCGGTATGGCGTGCCCACACCCCTGCCATGCGCGGAGGTGGTGACCGCTTCGAGCGGGACCAAGTCCTTGGCATCGGCGTCGGAGTCGGTGGCCCCACTCCCCGCCGGGGATCGGCACCGGGTGCCCTCGGCTCCGCCAGGGCCGATCGACTCGTCCCCAGCTTCCGCGGGGGTGGTACTGGCCTTGAGCGGCTCCGCCCCTCCCGCGGCGGTCTCGGGAACAAAGGCCCCATTCTTCGCCAGGGGTCGCCTCCGGGCTCCACCTGCGGAGCCGATCGATCTATCCCGGTCGGGCGGGTCGGCACCCCCACCTTGCGCGGGGCCGGGGCCTCCCCCGGATGCCACCGACCTCCCGGCATCTACGCGGGCGTCGAGTGCTTCACTCGTCACTAGAGTCTGCCCGCGGGACCCGGGTCCTTCGGTCGAGTCAACCCAAATAAGCGCCGCAGCCGCGGAGCTGGGGCTGGGCGTCTCGCTCCCCGCCGGGGCTCGTCGGCGGGTTACCTGGGTACCCTTGAGGCCACGTAGTATGCCCCGTAAGGGTTTCCCGCTCAATAAAACAGGCGCGGGCAGAACCCTGGCGCCTAGAAGGGCCTCTCTCCCGGCATCGGAGCCGACTTCGGGTGTTTCCCTCTTCGCCGAGTTTCAGCCTGGGAAGCCCTCGTTGCCCTCGGCACCGATCGTCGCGACCCCGACTCCATTCGCGGGAGTGGCAGCACCGGCGCGGCCGCCGACACCGGGGCCCCCTAAGGAGACGTCGCTCGGTTCGATGCCCAGCCTCGAATCGATCTCCAGTCTGGAAAGCGTGACTCCGGCGCATTTTGGATCCGACCCCGGTCTCTTTCGACGGCGCAGTGCTGCGCTCACCTGCTCTCCAGCGGCCTCGGCACCACTCCAGCCGCCCTTGCGGATTGCCGCTCCCGGAATCGGGGCCGAGGCCGAGTCCCGCGGGCCCGTCGGGGACGTCGCTCCCTTCGATGCCCCGCTTGGAGTCAATCCCTGGCTCTGACGATGCAGTACCGACTGCCTCGAATTGGGACTGTCAGTACCCTCCTCTGTTTAGAGCGATTCCTCCCGTGTACCAGCATGGTGGGTCCCCTGGTGCTCAAGCGGGCCCTTCCACCTCGGCCTCCCCCGGGATAGCCCCTCTGGGAGAGCCGTCTTTTCAGGACTTCCTCCTTGACATGGCGGACTTGCTCGCCATTCCTATCCCGGGCCCTTCGCTAAGTCCGGGTACTGCGGAACAGGCAGCCGCAATGCTTCCTTTACATCCCTCCCTATGGGATCTCCTGCTCGGGATTTGGCGCTTGCCCTTACAGGTACTGGCGCCGCCTGCAGCCATGCATGCCCGGTATCGGGTGCCCCCCTCTCAGGGTTTCCAGACGCACCAGCTTCCCCATCATTCCATTGTGGTGGAATCGGCCCTGAGGAAGGTCAGAAGCAAGAAGAAGCACTCTTCCTGCCCCCCGAATCGTGCGTCTAAAACTCTGGACAACTTTGGGCGGCGAACCTTCCAAACGTCCATGTTGGCTTCCAGGATTCTCTCATATATTTTCTATATGAGCCTGGCGCTTCGGGAGGTCACCGAAAGGTTATCTCTTTTGTCTCCCTTTGTGTCGGCTCCTCGGGCCCCTGACTATTCCTTGCTTCTTTACCATTGCAGGAATATCTCTTGGTTTCTTTCTCGGGCTGCCGTGGACTCTTTCGAGTCAGTTAGCAGGTCCTCTGCGGTAGCCAAAGGGGCGCGTCATACAGCCTGGTTGCAGGCTTTCGACTTGTGCAGCTGGGCACAACATAACCTGGGTACTTCCCCGTGCACCGGGGAGAACCTCTTCAATGGCGAGGCTTTGCGTCAGGTTGCTCAGTGCTCCGCCGACCTGTTTGGCACTGGCCGCCCGCAGCCCTCCCCCTCTCCCGGGGGTAGGAAATGTCCTTCCCGACCCTCCTGTCCGAAGAGGAGGAGGTTTCATCCCTCTGCCCGCCTGCCGGGTGCGCCCATGCCAGGGACGTCTCACACCAGTCGGCAGTGCCAGGGCTCGCACCAGGCTGCCCATGCCAGTCAGCCTTAGGCTACGGTATGCGGCAGTTTGCACTTAACTCCTCTTACATGAAGTTACTGTCCAGTTCTACACTGGGGTTCTTTCAGCGTGACAAGCGGTTCGGCTGCTTGATTGGAGGTATGGAGCCCCCTCCCCCGGGGGGGGGACCCTTCCCAAGCTAGGTTAGCCTGGCTCCTCAGGGCCATGCTAGTCTTCTTCGGACTTACCCTCGGGTACATCCCTCGGATTCCCCTCTGCCTGGTTCCCCCGGATTGAGGGGATCGCGCACCGAATCTCCTTCTCCCAGTGTAGGCCTTGGCCGCTACTCTCTGAGCGTGGCCGAACCATTCCTCGACAGGGCCGGACCAACCCCCCCCCTGGTCTGTGTCTCCGCTCTCGCAGAGAAATCCCTGGGTCCGTCAGGTTACGGTGGACAGGGGTCCCACTGACCCATGCCGATCCCCGGCTCCGCTCCCTGCACTCTTCGGAGCGGCGGAGGGCATTGGCCCTAACCCCGAGGGTTTTTTCTATATAGGCCAGAGATGGCCCCACAGTCACGCCGTGGCTATAGGGTTTTCTATCCTCCTGCCTTCCCTGTGGCATAGAGGACACGTTTTGGGTGGCTGTCAGGTGGACGCCTCAGGGGCCTACGTACTCCTGATGTGCTTCTCCCCAACTGATCTGGCGGTCACGCAACCATACTGCTACTCTTGCCGATCTGCCCTGCTCCACGCACATCGGCCCATCACTTTGGATGGCCCTTTCTCCTGCCACCTTCCAGGTAGGCGCCCTCCTGTGGATCAAGGGCCGGTCCGAGTTGGCGGTATCGTTCTCACGTGTCCATACCAGTTTAGTAACCTGGGTGGGCGCTCCCGGGCCCACCTATAGCCCGATATACATCTATACCTGTTATTGGATATATATCGGTACAGGTGGGCGCTTTTTGGGAAATGTTATAGCGCCCTGTGTCTTACCGCCTATCCCCCAATTTTCGGTACTGACGTTTTGTTATTTCTTACGGGGTCCGGCTGGCCCGCTTGCCTGCGTTCTGCGTCTCAGGTGCTCGGACCGGTTATGCTTAAACTTGCTGTGATGTCAACAGCCCCTTGATTTACGCCTCCTTGTCTGGAGGTTTTTCAAACCCATTGTCTTCCTATCCCTTGCCGGCTATGGTAGACAGTGTACCCCTCGGTATCCCGGGGTACACTTCTGTTCTTCTCCGGGCTGGGTTCTCCCAGATCGGTCAGTCTTCTGATTAGTCCTCCGGATTGGGGACTCTGCTCCTACTGGAGTTCTCAGCTTCTTAGAGCTCCTCGTGAAGACCTGCCGTCTTTCCGGTGCGGGTTGACACCTGCTTCTCCAGCTCGCCCGGACTGGGAACTTTGTCCTCTCTGCGGTGAAGTTCCCTTGAAGACTTCGCTACTGCATCTACAGTACCCGTCACAGCTCTGCCTTCTACAATCCAGTAGGTAAGCTCTAGATTGTGCTAGATCATTAACGGTTTAATGATAATTGACGTGGTTTGAAGACTCCCCTGTAGTCTTCGGTTGCTGTGCCTTGGCAACTCTTCTCAACTCCTACCCTCCATCCCTCCGGGGATGCCGGGGATCCAGGTTGGGCGATGCCGCCCTGTCCAGGGGCGCGCATTCTGGGATCTCCCCTGGCACCCTCAGCTAGGGAGTCCCCATATGTGAAGACTCATTCCTGCTTGTTCCTGGAGATAGCACAGTTACTTACCTGTAACAGGTGATCTCCAGAACAGCAGGAATTAGTCTTCACAACCCACCCACCTCCCCTAGGAGTTGTAACTCTCTCTCTCTCTCTCTTCCTTCCTCTCCTCTCCTTCTGTCTCAGCTATTAAACGCAACTGGGGAGAGGCAGTGGGAAGGGCGGGAAGCTACCGCGCAGGCGCGAGGGATGCTCCCAAAAGCCTTCTGATTGGATGCTGGGGAGCATTCCCGTGCGGGCTCCGTCGGCACCAACGAACCCCATATGTGAAGACTAATTCCTGCTGTTCCGGAGATCACCTGTTACAGGTAAGTAACTGTGCTTTACTTCCTCTTGACTGGTGATCAGAGAGAGATTTATTTTCTGCTTTCTTAAGCACAGGGCAAACCATGTCACTTGGTAATTAGTCTTAGGATTTGTTAGCTGTTTACATAATAATTTTGCTATCAATTACTGCTAAGAATCATTCTTACCTCAGTTTTGTGTAGTTTGTGAGAGTCCTATTTTTCTATCATAATAAATTCAGAACTTGTCATGTCCTAGTCATTGATAGTAAGTAACAGGAACTGAAAGGCCTTGGTGTAGACACCCCTAGGCATAACAAGTGAGCTATATATATATCTAATCTGTTTGCCCATAGGACAAGACTTTCATAGATATGCTAGTGACAGGAGAATGTGCAAAAGTGCATTGTGAAACTCAAAGGTAAATGGAAGGAGTATGTAGAGACTAAGGAAAAAGTAGAATTATTTGACATATATTTCTATCAGTGTTCACAAATAAAGAGCTGGGAGTAAGACCACAAAAAAGAAATACAAATAGGGATAGAAGTGAGGTAGATCTCAATTTTTGTGTTCTTAAGGAATTAGCTACACTAAGGGGCATGCTACTAAAGGTTAAAGCGTGTTAAAGTTAACATGCATTAAGTGCTGCAATGGCCCATAGAAATGAATGCCCCTAAAAGTAGATAAAGTAATGGAGCCAAATGGAATCCATCTGAGGTTATTAATGGAACTCAGGGAAGGTCTGGCTTCACTGTCTAACCTCTTCAAGGCATCTTTAGAGACGAGTGACCCCAAAGGACTAGAAATGAGCATATTGTGATTCCTCTACACCAGAAATAAGGAGATGGTTGAGAACTACAGGCTGGTTAGTCTGACCTCAATGAATTAGTGGAATCACTACTAAAATAGGCTGGAATTCTGCCAATTACAGGATCTGAGGCAGCATGTTTTTACCAAAGATAAGTCTTGTCAGACAAATCTGATCAATTTCTTTGAGTGGGTGACCATAGAGTTGAATCAGGGGAGAGCACTAGATGTGGTGTACTTAGATTTCAGCAAGGCTTTTGAAACTATTCTGCATAGATGACTAAAAAATAAACTGAGTACCTCTGGTATGTTTCCTAAAGTGACAGACTGGGCTAGAAATTAATTGAGTGGGAAGCAACAAAGGGTAGTAGTAAATGGAGTTCACTTTGAGGAAAGGGGGAATATTGTGGAAGGACTCTTTGAAAGGATTTGCAGATTATATCAAAATCTGTCACAGAATAGACACCCTGGGAAGTATGGATAGCATGAGGATGGATATTGCGAAACTTGAAGAATGGTCTAGAGCAGGGATGTCAAACTCCTGTCCTGGAGGGCCGCAAACCAGTCAGATTTTCAGGATATCCCTAATGAATGTGCATGAGATATATTTGCATGCACTGCCCTATTGTATGCAAATATATCTAATGATTATTCATTAGGGATACCCTGAAAACCTGACTAGTTTGCGGCCCTGCAGGACTGGATTTTGACATCCCTGGTCAAGAGCAGAGGGTCCCAACTCCAGTCCTGGAGGGCCAAACGCCATTCAGGTTTTCAGGCTGTCCCTAATAAATATGCATGAGATGCATTTGCATACACGGCCCCCATTGTATTCAAATGAATCTCATGCATATTCATTAGGGGCAGCCTGAAAACCTGAATGGTGTTTGGCCCTCTAGGACTGGAATCGGGAACCTCTGGTCTAGAGTTTGGCAACTAAAACGTTAATGCAAACATAAGAACATAAGATATGCCATACTGGGTCAGACCAAGGTCCATCAAGCCCAGTATCCTGTTTCCAACAGTGGCCAATCTAGGTCATACGTACCTAGCAGTTTCCCCAAAAGACAGGTTCCACAATACTTGTATTGGGTCAAGCAATGATATCCTGGGGCCCTTTTTAATAATGGTTTATGGACCTTTCCTCCAGGAACTTGTCCAAACCTTTTTTAAACCCAGCTACACTAACAGCTTTTACTACATCCTCCAGTAACAAATTCCAGAGTTTGATTACATGTTGAGTGAAAAAATATTTTCTTTTATTTGTCTTGAATAGTTTACCTTGTAGCTTCATTGCATGTCCCCTAGTCTTTCTATATTCTGATGACGTAAACAATTGATCTACGTTTAACCGTTCCACTCCGTTCATTAATTTATAGACCTCTATCATATTTCCCCTCAGCCGTCTCTTTTCCAGGTTAAAGAACCCTAACCTTTTTAGCCTTTCTTCATAGGGGTATGCTTCCATCCCCTTTACCATATTGGTGGCTGTTCTCTGAACCTTTTCTAATAACGCTATATCCTTTTTAAGATACAACGACCAGAATTGCATACAATATTCAAGGTGTGGTCGCACCATGGAACGATACAGAGGCATTATAATATCCTTTATTTTATTTTCCATTCCTTTCCTTTTGATACCTAGCATTCTATTTGCTCTCTTGGCTGCCACTGCACACTGGGTGGAGGGTTTTAACATGTTATCCACAATGACACCTAAATCTTTTTCCTGGGTGGTGGTTCCTAATGTGGAACCTTGCATCATGTAACCATAGTTTGGGTTGTTCTTCCCTAGGTGCATAACTTTGCACTTGTCCACATTAAATTTCATCTGCCATTTTGATGCCCAGTCTTCCAATTTATCAAGATCCTCTTGCAATTTTCCACAATCCTCATGGGTTTTAAGAACTTTAAATAGTTGTGTGTCATCTGCAAATTTGATAACCTCACTCATTATTCCCTTTTCCAGGTCATTTATGAATATGTCAAAAAGCAGCGGACCCAGCACAGATCCCTGGGGTACACCATTATTCACCTTTCTCCACTGGGAAAATTGGCCTCTGCTTTCTATCTTTTAACCACAATAGTACACCGCCTCCTATCCCATGACTCTTTAGTTTTGCCAAAAGTCTCTGATGAGGGACCTTGTCAAAGGCTTTCTGAAAGTCCAAATATACTATATCAACCGACTCACCTTTCTCTACCTGTTTATTCACACCTTCAAGAAAACATAACAGATTAGTAAGACAAGATCTTCCTTGTCTAAAGCCATATTGGCTGCTCCCATTAAGCCATGACTATCTACATCTTCAGCAATTTTATTCTTTATGATGGTTTCTACCATTTTTCCCGGTACTAATGTCAGGCTCACCGGTCTGTAGTTTCTCGGATCTTCCCTGGAACCCTTTTTAAAAATTGGCGTTACGTTGGCCGTCCTCCAATCTTCAGGTATTGCAGATGATTTTAATGATAGTTCACAGATTACTAATAGCAGGTCTGCAAAAAAGCAGAGTCATACATTTGGGCTACAAGTATTCATGAGAGCAGTACAATATAGATCCTGAAGTTCAGTTCATGAATGAAGAGTGTGATCCAGGAATGATCATATCTGATCTTAAGGTGACCACACAGGTATGATAAGGCAGTGGCAAAAGCGAGCAGGATGCTTTTGTGGATAAGGAGAGGAATGGCCAACATGGAAAAGAAAGTGATACTGCTTCTGTTTGTCCTTCAGTAAGATTTCATATGGAATACTGTATGCAATTCTAGAGACCACATCTTCAAAAGGATATAGAATAGATAGAGTTCATTCAAAATATGGTTACTAAAATTGACAATAACAATTGCCAGAAAGCATATGGGAACAGACTTAAAGATCTAAATTTGTATAGTTGAATGAAAGGTGGGAGAGGGGTGATATGATAGAGAAATTTAAATATTTCTGTAGCATAAATGCACATATGGCAGGCCTCTTTCAATTGAAAGGAAGCCCTTTATCAAGGGTCATAGGATGAAGGTGAAAAGAGATAGTTTCAAAGTAATCTCTTTACAGAAATGGTCGTAAATGCATGGAGCAATCTCCAAATGGCAGTGGTGGAGATGAGGACAGTATATCCATTAAGCATAGGCCACCGCTGTACACTGAACATAGGATTTCAACATATTCTCCTTGATTATGCCTAGACCCTTATCCTGGGTGGTGAAACATAGTATCATATAGCTATAGGGTAATTTCTAATAATCTGTTTCTGATTTAACAACTTTGAATTTTTTTTTCATCTGCAAATTTGATCCCTCATTTGTTATTGCATAGTACTGCAAGTTTACTGCTAAGGGTCATCATTGCCATTTCGGATTCCACTCTATGCTGAGCATGAACAAGTGGGCTTCCCTCCTGATCCCATTGATTACCAATGACCCCTCCACCCAGTAAGCCTGGGGTTGGAGATCAGGGGGTAGGGTTTGGTGGTCTGCTGGGGGAGGGAGCTCTGGGGAGGTGTATTTGTTGGGGCTCTCTGATCAGGTCTTTTGCTGGGGGCAGGTGCCTCCTCTTTTGAGGGGGAGGGTAACTCCTTTTGCCATAGGGCCCTCTGATGGAGAGGCTTATCCAATGTTTTGTGGAGGGAGGGGAGAGGATAGTGTCCGGGGTTCATCACAGGGGTACCAGGTTTGGAGCACTGATCGGGATGGAGGACCTGACCTCAGCATTAACAGATGCCCCTGTCAGAAGGCACTTATTTGTGCCTAGGGGCAGGTGTAAATGCTGACATCCATATCTTGGCCACGAGATGTGAATTCCCTATATGAAATGGGGAATCCATATCTTCAGTGTAGTTCCACCTTGACCACTCCCCCTCCCAAGCCTCACACTCTCCCAGGGGCTTTAGATATGGTGAACATTCCCACATGTGAAAAACTACAGTTTTAAAATAACATTTACATGTGTCAGTCAATCCACGTGTGTAAATGCTTCTAAAATAACCCACTGTTTCTGCTATAGCCTTGTCCTCCGGATTGGACGTCCAAGCCTGCTAAACATGGATCGGAATGATCCCCTATTTCTCTGCAGCTGTCATGCTAACCCTCAGTAAACTGATGGGACCACTGACAAACTTCACATAGGTGAATTGGTCAGTCATATTGTGTGGAGTTGTACAGAGGGAAGGCTTGAATTCCACAGAAATCCAGTGCCTCATATATTGACTCCAGGCATTAGAGGCACACTGGATTGTGTTGCAGCAGCCCGTGGCCAAGCCTCATTATAACTGATGCGCAGATAAGGACAAGCTCTAGGCCTAAGAGCTGCAAATCAGGGCCATCACTCTGATACAAGAATCCGACAATCATGCAGAAACCTCTCTCAATAAGTGTCAAATCATGCAATAATGTCAGGAATAGTAGAACCCATAAGGGCAGACAATGAGATGAAGTGAACTTTGGAGAAACATTCTTTAAAGGACCATGTTGCCTGTCTTCTTCCTAATAGATTTGGCATACGGAAAGGTGAAAATCCTCCATCTTCAGCTGATATCAGGAGAAACATACAGCAAATTCAAGTGCATTATGAAGTGTCTAAAGAAATCTAATGTACAGTAGAAGCTCTGAACAGTGTTGCAACAATGGACACCCCTAGCATTCCTATTCGAAAATGACAGTGTTTTAAGAAAGTTTGTCTGCTAGACGGAGCATCACAAAAATGTCAACTTTTTCTGGTAAGACAGCAGAAAATTCCAGTGAAATGAGACAACATTTAAAAGAACTGCATTAGGAGATGTCTCTGTTAGAGAGATCTCTCACGAAAAAGAAAACAGGAGAAACATGATGGCCTTGAGCTGTGCCATTGTGATTTAGGTTATGTTTTTATGTTACTATAGGGCTCTCTTAGGTTCTGCCTTACTTGAGCAACAGAGATCTCTAGTGGTGGCTCTTCTAAAATATTGCTTTGTGACCCTTTCATGCCATCCAGTTTTTGTGAAACATGGGAAGGTGTTCCTGACCGATAAGGCAAGAGTGGGGGGAGACCTCAAAAGGAGGGAAATCAGAGTGATCTAAAGACCAAGCCTAAAGGCAGTTTCCTTTCTTGGACTGGCACAGCCACTATACCATAGCTGCAGGTGCCTCTGGCTCCACAGCCCTGCACTAGAAGGGAGAAAGAGTGGTCTCTGGATAAACAGTCCTAGGAACCAACTAACCAACAGAAGTAGTAAGAAGGGCACCTTAAGCTACTGCACTACAAACTAAGGAGAAAACAGGAGATAAGGAGCCAAAAGCATAAGCACAAAATGTTTTGGTAAACATTCAGGTAAGGATAGTGGAGTGGTTGATATTATGGACAACATTTCCTCCTGTAGGATGTTGGTATATAAGGCCACAACATCAAGAGTGAGCAAATTAACCTGAGTCTGAGATAAAACTGTAGATTGTAACAAACTTAAGAAATGTGACATGTCATTGAGGAATGAAGGTACCTTGGCTGCTGCAGGTTGTAAGAACTTATCACAAAATTTTGACAGAGGCTCAAGTACCAAGCCCTGACAGGACAAAATGGTGCGTCCCAGAGCTTTTGGAGTTGGTTTTGTTCAAGAATTATTTTTATCATGACAATAATTTCTGTCTTCAAAAATGTGGCATAGCGATGGGGGCAACGGTAGCCCTGTCCATTGCTATGTTATATATGGCCCGTTTTGAGGAGGATTTTGTGTACCCTTCCAAATGGTTTCAGCACATAATAATGTGGGGAAGGTTTTTGGATGACATTTTTTGCATATTGACAATATCTGTGTCAGAACTGGATCTGTTTATTGAATGGCTCAACATCTGTGATTAAGTTTACAGCTAAATATGATCCTTTTTCAGTTGAATATTTGGATGTTATTGTTACTTTGTGTGGTAACAATTTATCAGCTTCACTTTTTTGGAAACCAGTACAGAGAAACACACTTCTTAGTTTTCAAAGTTTTCATCCTTCTCCACTTAAACGTGGCCTCCCCTATGGCCTATTCCTACATATCAGGCATATATGTTCCTCAGTGGAAGACTTTAAAGCACATGCTCAAGAATTAAGCACCTGTCTTCAACCAAGGGGTTACCCAGATCTATCATCTGGTCTGCTTATCGAAGAGCATTATACAATCATAGTGAATGGTTGTTACAATCACTAACTGAGGAGAATCATCCTAGATCACAAGATGACAGGATTGTTAGTATCCTCCCTTATAATGCCCTTTCTGATCAACTTAAGGCTGTTTTATGCAAATATTGGTAGGTTCTTAGTCTTCATGCCTGCTTTCAGAAACATCTTTGTATTGCTCAAACCAGGGGCAAAAATCTCTGTGACTGGCTTGTTCATGCTTCCCCCATGCTTCCCCCAAAAAACAGCAGGCAACAGGGCGGGCTGGCCACTATCCTTGTGAGCGGTGCTCATTCTGTTCTGGGACTGGAGGGGGAGGTTTGGACAGATTTGCTGTCAAAGAAAGAGTGGCATTTGAGATTTCATACCACTTGTGATACTACTCATGTGGTATATCTCATCTTGTGTTCCTGTGGCCTCAAATATTTTGGTCCCACAATTCATTAATTTAAGAAGAGGCTGGCGGAACATGCCTCATATATGCATAAAAATTTTTTCAGCCCCATTGGTGCAATGTGTAGTAGAGTGATCGTGACTTTTCTCAATTCACCTGGAGAGTGTTGGACTGGATGGCGACTGGATGCCTTGGGGTTATTTGAGATTTGAATAATCAAGTCCAGGCAATGTCCCGGTTTTTATACTATTTCCTACTATTTCCTTTTTTAATTGGTCTTGTTTTATTTGATTCTTTTATGTGACAAATATGTGTGTGTATATATAGTCCAAAGCTATTTCACTCGCCACTTCTATTTTAAGAGATATTGGACATTAAATGGTTGAACTGCAAGGGTGCCAAGAATTTTGACCACAACTGTACAAGCATGTGCATTGCCTGATGACATGAACTTTGCCGGTTGGTTTGTATATGGGCGGAGTGTAGACAGAGCATGGGCAGAGCTCACATAATAAACGCAGAGATTATAAAGTGCTGTTATTTACATATATTCTTTGAACTATCTAGGTACAGGCATTAACATCAACTCTAGAGCTAGTGTAAATGTCTCTACCTTAAAATAAGGTGTCATTTATGCTACTTAGGCTAGCATTTTATAAAGACAAGTAGGCACCTACTTGGTTTTATAAAACAAGTTGAACATAGGCACCTTAAATAGCATTTTACCTAGATACCCCTTTATAAAATTCTTCTCAGTGAGGGTAATTTTATAAGGGGCGTCTACTTTATGCCTGACAGTAAGCTCCTACGTAGCTGCTATTTTATAAAGGAAGTAGATGCTTACTTTTCTTTCTAAAATATTAATGTAAGTGGTAAAGTGTGCATTAATTAAAGGCTTGGCCACTTACACCAGCCCCAGAGTTGTGTATGAATGCCCATGCCAAGATTTCTGAAAAAAACATGCTTATGTTATGGTAATTTGTGTAACTTTGTGCCCCGCCCATGCTGTGTCCAAATTCTGCCCATAGTGAAAGTACGCGCCATCATGCTTGCACACATACTTACAGAATGGGATGCAGCATGAGTCAGGTCCCACATTAGGGATGGCAAATAGGGCAGTGGCCCTGGGCCCCCATGCCACAGGGGGTACCATCTGCCCCAATCTGAAGGAGGAATAGCTTGATGGTGAATTTTGGGATCCACTTACCAGTTTGTGCCTTGAGCCTCTCCTCCTCTAACACTGATGCACTCCTTTATGCACATAAATGACTAAAATATCCCCATTTACATGTGTACTTTCTGCACAAATTTTGATGGCTCCTTATAAAATTACCCCCACTAAGTATGCACGTTAAGTAACTTTATTATGTGGAAGTGTTAAAAGTCCTGTCATGTTTGATTTAATAGGTTAAAATCTTAAAGAAGAATTTCAGTGGCATTTATCTAAGAGGTACGTCTACTAAACTGCGTTAGTTTTGACTGTTAATTCAGTGCGTGCAACAAAACCCATGTGGTAAGGGGAAAAGCTCCACATTATCTGCAGGGGGCATTCCCAGGAGAGATCCTGCAGAGAATGTTCGCTGTCATGCCCTCTCAATAATACTGCCGGTACCGCGGTGCTGTGATATGCAGAATTGACAAAATCTAAAATATAAATATGTGCCCTATCGCCCCCCCCCCCCACTCCTTAGAATAATAAAATCCCAGCTATCCAGCCAACAAGGCCCCCTCCTTGCACATACCTTGTATTCCCTAGTGGTCTAGTGGAGAACGGGGCAAGAGCAATCCTCCTTGCTGCTGCCCCATCTTGTGGCTAATACAAAATGGCCACCGTCACGAGATGCTGCCCCCTAACGAGATGGTGGCTATTTTGTATTGGCTGCAAGACAGGGCAGGAGCAAGGAGGATTTCTCTTGCCCCATTCTCCACTAGACCAACAGGGAATACAAGGTATGTGCGGGGAGGCCTGGGGGGCTTGCCGGCTAGCTAACTGGGATTTTATTTTTGTAAGGGGTGGTGGGAGGAGGAGGGTGGGAGGTTGTGGGACTCCCCCACCCTTTGGGGGAAGAAGGGGGTCTTAGCCCAACTGGCTAGTCAGGACTCTTACAATCATGGGATGTACCGATCTCCCCTGGACAGTTCCTGATAGGGATCAGGAGTTGTCCAGGTGTTATCAGTGCTTTGGGGAGGCACAAATTTATATTTTTTATATGTCGGTGCCGCGGATCTCAGCACCTCAATATTGTCAATATTGTAGGTGGGGTGGCCCGATCGCAGCATGGGGAGGTCTGATTGCCAGCAGGAAAGAGACCATGTTATTGGGCCTCCTGGCAGATAATACCACCTTTGAGGTGGCATTATCTGCCACTGTGGTCAGGTCCGATTTTGGCAGTCACCATGCAAAATCTTTTTCACATGGTGGCTGCCAACCATGGCCACTCGCACGCCTCACCCTGATCCCGTCCCTAGGGAGCTGCACTGCGAGAAAATCAGATATTGCGGGAAATTCCATGCGATATCTGATTTGTTTATGGTTTAGCTGCTTCTCCAGGACCAAGCAGGAAGTCAGTCCTCACTTATGGGTGACGTCGGCGCCGACGGAGCCCTCGCGGAGCAATTTTCCCCAGTTTCGCAGAAAGCTTTGGGGAATTGCAGCGCGCATGCGCGGTCCCCTTCCCGCCCAAGGATGCCATCTTGCTCAGTCTCCTTTTTTCCACGGAGCCCTACAGACGTAGTTTGTTGTCGCCGCTGAAAAAGTTGATTTTCTTTTATTTTGCTTTCTTGTTATTTTTCTCTGTTCGTGTGTCCTCTTCCCGCCGGGCCTCGATATCTCCTATCGGGCCCGTTCACATATTTTTTCTCTCCAACTGGCGTTCCCGCCACTTTTTACTTCTTCCCTGGCAGCGCGGTCTTTCGACCTTGCAGGGGCCCTTTTTCCCCCGATGGCTGCCAGTGGGTTTAAAAAGTGTGATTGTTGTGTCAAACTTATGTCTCTTACCGACACGCATGACTGCTGCCTCCGCTGCCTCGGGCCCGAACATGACTCAATGAGTTGCGGTCCGTGAAGCAAGATGTCCTCGAAGGCGCTGAGGAGTCGTCAGTCGCAAAAGGAACGAATCTTCTCTGACCCCGCGTCCGGTCGGGCCCGGACCTCGTCAGAGGCCTCGACGTCTCGTGGCTCCGGCTCCGAGTATCGTCGGAGTTCCTCTGAACGGGGGTACCCCGGCCAGGAACACCGTCGGAAGAAGAAACCCACGAGGGTGGCATCGGAGGACGCTCCTGGTCCCTCGAGGGCCAGGTCGCATAGCCCCGTCGGACGCCCCGGGTCCTTGGAGGGGGAGAGGCCTTCGAAGCTTCCTCATCTCGAGGTGGAGTCGCCTGGACACGTGAGTGCCATAGTCCTCCTGGACTCTCCTCCGGGAGAGCCGATGTCGAGCCCGACGCCGTCGGGGCCCGAGTCGGGGGCTGCTGGGTCTTCTGAGTTTGGTCTCAGATTGACGACCTTGGAGCGCAGTATCGCTGCCTTCATGGAACAGCAGCGGGCACTGATCACCGGCCTCGCCAGTGCATCTGCCCCGACCACCGGGACATCGACGCCCAAGTCGACCCCAGAGGCCGAGTCGATCCTCGAGTTCATACGAGCTCGAGTCGATCCTCGACCTAGGTCTCCCTCGGCCTCCCGTTCGGGACCGAGGTCCTCGACGCCGGCCTCGGCGTCGGGGCGGAGGTCCCCGGCTCCCGCCCGCACAGAGCCGCTCGATTCCTCCTCGGAGGAGTCGGGCTGGGACACGGAGGAGGACGAGTCACCCGGGTCTTTTCAGACTCGATGCGTCCCCTCCGACTCGCCCGAGTCAGAGCCTCGGAGGCGGTCCCCCCCGGAAGATACCCGGTTCTCCGATTTCGTGAGGGATATGGCCAAGGCTTTAGCCTTCCCCGCAGATCCGGAGGAGGAGCCTCGAGCCGAAGAGCTCGAGGCCCTTCAATATGACTCTCCCCCGAAGGAGGCCTTTGCTGTACCAGTTCCCCCGATGCTGGAGCGGCTTCTCTTCCGCATGTGGGAGAGCCCGGCCTCGACGCCGGTGTTGAGCAAGCGGGTCGATTCCATGTATCGAGTCCGCAAGAGCCCCGGGTTTCAGAAGGCACAACTACCGCAACATTCCATGGTGGTGGAATCGGCCATGCATCGACTTAAGAGTCAAAAGATGCACTCCTCGGTGCCTCCGGGTAAGGAGGCCCGGAACCTGGATGCCCTCGGTAGAAAGTGCTTCCAGGGCTCTATGCTTGCTTGTCGAGTCCAGACATATCAGCTGTATATGGGCATGTATCTTCGAGACCTGGCAAAAGAAATTGCGGGGTTCTCTGCGGGTCTCTCCGAGGAACCCTTGCAGCGGTTCCAGGTCTTGTCCACAGGGATTCGAGAGTGTTCGAAGTTCATTTCTCGAGCGGCCTACGATGGCTTCGAAGCATCGGCTCGAGTAGCCGGAGCCGGCATCGGGGCTCGCCGTCAGGCTTGGCTTCAGTCATCTGACCTCGAGCCATGGGTGCAGGACAAGTTGGTCGATGTCCCTTGCAGAGGCGAAAACCTCTTCGGCAAACCCATGGCCGAAAAGGCGGCGGAGCTCGAGTCAGAGACTCTCACCAGGACTCGCCTATCCAGAAAGACCTCTGCCCCTTCACAGAAGAAGAAGGACTCGGGGAAAAAGCCTTTTTACCCGAGGATGGTGTTTGCTTATAAACAACACCATCCACAATATCAGGCCTCAGCAACTCCCCATCAGGGGCAGCAGCCTAAGGGGCAGGGTAACGGATCCCGGAGGCAGAAAGCCCCCAAGCCCACTACGCAGGCCCCGGCCCAGCAGGTTGGGGTTTTTTGACTATGCCAGCATAGCCTCTCCTCCCCAGGGGCCTCCGCCCAGCACGGGGGGCTGGCTGACCCACTTTGCCCACCGGTGGTCCGCCATCACATCCGATTCCTGGGTGCTGTAGGTGGTTCAAAAGGGCTACCTCTTGCATTTTCACCAGGTGCCTCCCTCCCACTTTCCAGGGGAGCCTCCAAGACCCCCCCTGCACAGGGACTTACTGCTTCAGGAGCTGCAAAGTCTGCTTCACGAACAGGCTGTGGAGCCAGTGCCCCAGCACCTGTGGGGTCACGGGTTTTACTCGAGGTACTTCCTGGTTCCAAAGAGAACAGGAGGCCTCAGACCCATTCTGGACTTACGCAACCTCAACAAGTTCCTGCAGCGGGAAAAGTTCAAGATGCTTACCCTTGGAATCCTACTGCCCTACCTCCAGCAGGGAGATTGGCTATGCTCCTTGGATCTAAAGGATGCTTATACCCACATCCTTATTCATCCGGACCACCGGCAATATCTAAGATTTGTGGTGGCAGGGAATCATCAGTACCGAGTACTGCCCTTTGGCCTGTCCTCCGTTCCCAGGGTATTCACGAAATGCCTGGCAGTGGTGGCAGCCTTCCTGAGGCTTCAAGGCCTCTTCGTCTTCCCATACCTGGACGACTGGCTCATCCGGGCACCGTCTGCTCCAGAGGTCACTCAGGCCACTCAACGCACAGTGGCTCTGCTTCAGCATTTGGGCTTCGTCATAAACTTCGAAAAGTCCGCTTTGCTCTCCTCTCAGGATCTCGAGTTCATAGGGGCATGGCTGGACACTCTGCAGGCGCGTGCCGTCTTGCCTCTGGAACGGGCCAACAGGCTCATAGCTCTGGCCGGCAGGTTCAACAGCACGTCACCGGTCTCGGCCAGACGGTTCCTGCAGCTGCTCGGGCACATGGCCTCCACGGTCCATGTCACTCCGAATGCCCGTCTACATATGAGACCTGCTCAGTGGAGCCTTCGCACTCAATGGCATCAGGCCACAGGGAAGCTGTCGGACCTAATACAGATTTCCGACCGCCTGGTCTCCTCTCTGCAATGGTGGCTTCACCTGCCCAACCTGGTACTCGGCATGACCTTTCAGTCTCCCCCACCGTCCCGGGTGCTCACGACAGATGCCTCTCTCCTGGGATGGGGAGCGCATTGTCAAGGGACATGCACTCAAGGCCTTTGGTCACCTTGGGAGGCCGCCCAGCAGATAAACTTCCTGGAGCTACGGGCGATCCGCCTAGCCCTGCGGGCCTTCTCTCACCTCACGTTTTGTCAGTCTGTACTGGTGCAGACGGACAATCAGGTTGCCATGTTCTACGTGAACAAACAGGGGGGCACGGGCTCCCTCCTATGTCAGGAGGCTCGGAGACTGTGCTCTTGGGCAGTCGGTCACGACATCCTCCTCAAGGCTGTTTACCTGCCCGGGCAGGACAATTGCCTGGCGGACAAACTGAGCCGGATTCTGCAGCCGCACGAATGGAGGTTGAACCCCGCAGTGGCCCAGCAGGTCTTCCGCCGGTGGGGCTCTCCCACCGTGGATCTCTTTGCCAGTCCCCTGAACCGGCAGCTTCCCAGGTTCTGCTCCCGGCACCCGCATCCTCTCAGAGTAGTGCCGGATGCTTTCCTCATCTCGTGGTCCACGGGTCTTCTGTAGGCCTTCCCTCCCACACCACTTGTGTCCCGGACATTGTTCAAAGTTGTCCAGGACAGGGCCTCCGTGATCCTGGTAGCGCCCAGGTGGCCGAGACAACCGTGGTTCCCTCTACTTCTACAGCTAGCGGTGGACACCCCTCTTCCTCTGGGGTTTCAGCCTGATCTCCTGACACAGGATCAGGGTACTCTTCTGCACCCCAACCTCCGGGCCCTGCATCTGATAGCCTGGCTGCTGAAAGGGTAGTCCTAGCTCCGCTTCTGCTTCCTCCGGAGGTGGAAGCCGTCGTCCTAGCGTCTTGGCGACCTTCCACCCGGAAATCTTACGCCTTTAAATGGTGTCGCTTCTCGGTCTGGTGTTCTCAGCGCTCTGAGGACCCCTTCGCCTGTTTAGTATCGGTGGTACTGCAATATTTGCTTCACCTCTCCGATCTAGGTCTCAAATCCAACTCTGTCAGAGTCCACCTCAGTGCTCTCTCGGCACATCATTCACCGGTGGAGGGTCAGCCTCTTTCCTCGCACCCCTTGGTGGCGCGTTTTCTCAGAGGCCTCCTTCTACTTAAGCCTCCGTTGCGTCCTCCAGCTCCTGACTGGGACCTCAGTGTGGTTCTGCAAAGGCTTACCTGTCCGCCTTTTGAACCCATGGCTACCTGCCCTCTTCGTTTCCTCTCCTGGAAAACGCTCTTCTTGGTAGCCCCTACTTCCGCTAGGCGCGTAAGTGAACTACAGGCCCTAGTGTCAGAGCCCCCATACACTAGGTTCTACAGGAATAGGGTTGTCCTACGGACTCACCCTAAGTTTCTTCCAAAGGTGGTCTTCCACTTTCACATCAACCAGGAGGTGGTTCTTCTGACCTTCTTTCCCAGGCCGCATACCAGCCGGGCTGAGACTGTTCTGCATACCCTGGACTGTAGAAGAGCCTTGTCCTTCTACCTTGACCGTACGCAGGAGCATAGAAAGGCTGTCCAGCTTTTCGTATCTTTTGACCCCAATTGGTTGGGGGTTCCTGTCTCTAAGCGTACTTTGTCCATCTGGGTAGCTGACTGTATCGCCTGGGCTTATGGGGCAGCTGGCCTCTCCTTAGGGAGTCGAGTCACGGCTCACTGTGTCAGGGCGAAGGCTGCGTCCGTTGCTCATCTTCGCTCTGTTCCATTGGCAGACATCTGCCGGGCCGCTACTTGGTCTTCAAGCCAGACCTTTGCGGCTCATTACTGCCTGGAGAGGGAGTCCCGCAGGGACAGTGCTTTCGGACAGGCAGTCCTCCACAATCTCTTTGAGGTTTAGGCAACTCCTACCCTCCGGCCCTGGTGTTAGGCTACCGGCCGGATTCGTATTCAGAGAAGATTCCTTCCTTCTGTACTGTTGAGCTTGGGGGAGCTCTTTAGGCTTGAGGTCTCCGGTAGCCTTAAGCTTGGGAGTCACCCATAAGTGAGGACTGACTTCCTGCTTGGTCCTGGAGAAAGAGTAGTTACTCACCTGTAACAGGTGTTCTCCAGGAGCAGCAGGAATCAGTCCTCACTGCCCTCCCTCCTCCCCTTGGAGTTGCAGTCATTCTTATTGCATATTTTTGCTAACTTTTTGCTGTCTTTCCGCTATGTCATCAGACTGAGCAAGATGGCATCCTTGGGCGGGAAGGGGACCACGCATGCGCACTGCAATTCCCAAAAGCTTTCTGCGAAAGCTGGGGAAAATTGCTCCGCGAGGGCTCCATCGGCGCCGACGTCACCCATAAGTGAGGACTGATTCCTGCTGCTCCTGGAGAACACCTGTTACAGATGAGTAACTACTCTTACCACAGGGCTAACTCAGAATTAACGCTCTGTGGTAGCAGCTAATGCCCTTTAGTAGATGTACTGCTAAGTATACTCTGAGCAAATCAAGAAGAAAGTGACAATTGGTGAAATATAGGAGTATTTATGAAGATTATACACTGAAAGTTAAAATCTTACTCTATTTAGAGATTTTCCCATCCTTTTATTTGATATTAATTAAAAGTGATTTATGGAAAATGAACATTGTTTCTATTTACCAAAACGAGAGAACTGAATACATTCACTGCCCCTAAATCCACTTTCATATGCGCATTAAATTAAGTTTCTTACATTCCATGCATTTTAAAGCAAAAATTTGGCAGACACATTTATCTCAGTCAATAAAGGTAGGAGATTTTGGATTTTTTAAAATTTTAACTCAGGCAGAGCACTGATGTCTTTTGCTAGGAAAGTAAAGTAAGTTTGTGTCTACTAAGTACAAGTTTCTATTTTTGACAGTAAACAAATGTCATCTGTATTCCTGTTTAAAAAGAGAGTCCTAGGGGTGGAGTTAAGATGACTGCATGACTATAATGCTCTTGGTACTGCTTTGAATTTTTTCTTTTTTATTATTGCCTAATGGCTCTGAAGGAGAAGGGGAAAGTGGTGACCAAAGATCCTAAGACCGCTGACCCAAACTCTTCACAACCCCAGATCACCTCACTTGTTATTCCCATTTCCAAGTCATTTAGGAATATGTTAAAAAGCAGCGGACCCAGCACAGATCCCTGGGTACTCCACTATTCGTCTTTCTCCTTTGAGAAAATTGGCCTTTAGCCTTACCCTCTGCTTTCTATCTTTTAACCAGTTCCTGATCCACAATAGTACGCTTATTTATTTATTTTACAACTTTTTTATACTGCTGTATCTATAAGTCACAGCGGTGTACATAGAACAAGTTAATGAGTTTAACTTTAAATGGAACACAATTCTATGTTGTAACTGAACGTAGAACATAGGAAACCAGTGATAACTATTTATAGAACATGGCTGCACTGTGTACGCATGGCAGAAGTTATTTCAGTAGTTTGTAATAGGTGACTTAGAGTGCAACAGGCATGGAGTGACAATAAAAATACAGATCATTTAGGGTGGAAGTGATTCACTAAGAGTCCGATCCAAAGTGTTCTAGGAAGAGGTTGGTTTTTAGTTTACACCAAAATTATCCAGTGTCTGTAAGGAAGAGATCTCTGGGGGGAGGGAGTTCCAGGTAGAGGGTGCATAGAGGAAGAAGGCGAGGTTAGAGCGGGAGAACAAGGCCAGAACTGATAGCAGGTTGTGGTTAGCTTTTCTTCTTGATCTGTTATTAGGGAGTTTGAGAATGAGTGGTTGAACAATGGCCACTGAGAAATTATGGAGGATCCTGAAGATGAAGAGGGAGGCTTGTACTTAACTCTCATGTACATGGGTAGCCAGTGGAGCTGCTTGAGTACCAGGGTGATGTGTGAATGACAAGTAGAGCCTGTAATAATTCTGGCAGCAGTGTTCTGTGCTATTTGAAGGGGGAGTAAAGTTGTTTTTGGGAACCCCTGGTACATAATATTTGCGTAGTCAAATATTGGAGAGATGAGTGTCTGGCAGATGCTTCTGAAATCACTGCCTGCTATCCCATGACTTTTTAATTTCGCCAAGATTCTCTCATGAGGAATCTTGTCTAAAAATCCAGATACACAATATCAACCAGCTTACCTTTGTCCATCTGTTTATTCACAACTTCAAAAAATATAACAGATTAGTAAGACAAGACTTTCCTTGGCTAAATCCATTTTGGCTTTCTCCCATTAAACTATGACTGGAGAGAGGCACATGTGGTCTACACAAAAGCGGAAGTAACGATGTGGTTGAAAGCTACAGGCCGCTTAGTTTAACTTCGGTGGTGAGTAAATGATTGGAAACACTGCTGAAAGAGAAAATAGTGAGGTTTCTGGAGTCCAGCAGATTACAGGATCTGAGGCAGCATGTATTCATCAGAGGCAGGTCTTGTCAGACAAATCTGATTGATTTCTTTGACTGGGTTACCAGGGTGTTGGATCAAGGGAGAGCCCGAGATGTGGTATATTTAGATTTCAGTAAAGCCTTTGACACCGTTCCTCACAGGCGACTTATAAACAAACTGAGCACCCTAGGGATGGACCCTAAAGTTACTGCTTGGGTTGGAAATTGATTGAGTGGGAGGCGACAAAGGGTACAGGTAAATGGAACTCACTGAGGAGAAGGATGTTACCAGTGGTGTGCCCCAGGGATCTGTCCTTAGTCCGATTCTTTTTAACATCTTTGTTAGTGATATAGCGGAAGGGCTGTCGGGTAAGGTTTGCCTCTTTGCAGATGATACCAAAATCTGCAATAGAGTAGATACCCAGGAAGGTGTAGATAACATGAGGAGGGATCTAGCTAAGCTTAAAGAATGTTCTAGAATTTGGCAGCTGAGATTTAATGTTAAAAAATGTAAGGTCATGCATTTGGGCTGCAGCAATCCAAGGGAGCAATACAGTATAGGAGGTGAAGTACTTTTATCCACTAAAGAAGAGCGGGAACTAGGCGTGATTGTATCTGATGATCTTAAAGTAGCTAAACAGGTAGAAAAGGCGACAGCAAAAGCTAGAAGGATGCTTGGGTGCATAGGGAGAGGATTGGCTGCAGAAGAAAGGAGGTGATAGTGCCTCTGTATAAGTCTTTGGTGCGACCTCATTTGGAGTATTGTGTGGAATTCTGGAGACCGCACCTTCAAAAGGATATAAACAGGCTGGAGTCAGTACAGAGGGTGGCTATTAAAATGGTCAGTGGTCTTCATTATAAAGCATATAAGGACAGATTTAACAATCTTAATATGTATACTTTTGATGAAAGGCGGGATAGAGGTGATATGATTGAGATGTTTAAATACCTCCGTGGCATAAGTGGATTGAAAGCAAGCTCTGCTACAAGGAGACATGAGATGAGAGTGAAAGGGGATAGATTCAGGAGTGATATGCGGAAATATTTCTTTACAGAAAGAATGGTGGATCCGTGGAATAGTCTCCCAGAGGAGGTGGTAGAGATAAGGACAGTATCTGAATTCAAAGAAGCATGGGACAAACACAGAGGATCTCTAAAGGAAAAAAAGGGGACTATTGTAGTGGTTGATATGGAAGGACAGACTAGATAGGCCATGTGGTCTTTTTCTGTCATTATGTTTCTATGTTCTATGTTACATGTTCAGTAATTTTGTTCTTTATAATGGTTTCTATCGTTTTGCCCAGAACCAATGACAGGTTCACTGGTCTGTAGTTTCTCGAATCATCCCTGGAACACTTTTTAAAATTTGGCGTTGCATTGGCCATTCTCTAATCTTCAGGTACTACAGATTATTTTAATGATAGTTCACAGATTACTAATAGTAGGTCTGCAATCTCATCTTTCAGTTCTTTTAACACCCTTGGATGTATACCATCTGGTCTAGGTGATTTACTACTCTTCAGTTTATCAAATACTTGTAATACATCTTCCCAGTTTTTCAATATTTCTTTCATTTCTTCCGATATATCACCTTTAAGTTCCATTTAAGGCAAGGGTAACTTCCCTACATCATCTTTAGTAAAGACTGAAGCAAAGCATTCAATCTCTCTGCTGTGGTCTTGTCCTTCCTTAGCGTCCCTTTTACACCTCTGTCATCGAATGGTCCAACTGACTCTTTCACAGGTTTTTTGCTATGAATATACTTGAAAAAGTTTTTATTATGTGTTTTTGCTTCCACAGCAAGTTATTTTCAAATTCTCTCTTTGCCTGCCTTATCAATAACTTGCATCTAACTTGCTAATGCTTATGCTGTTTCACATTTTTTCATTTGGCTCCTTTTTCCATTTCCTGAAGGATGCTTTTTTGGCTACAGCAGCCTTTCCTCACCTTTAAACTATGCTGTCAGTTTTTTGGCCTTCCTTCCACTTTTCTTAAAGAGTGGAATACATCTGGTCTGCCTGCTGTAAATCTTTAACCTTTGCAGCCGCTCCTCATAGTTTTTTCTTAACTGTTTTCCTCATTTTATTATAGTCTTCCTTTTTGAAAGTTAAAAGGTAGTACTGTGGATTTCCTTGCTGTCCTTCACACATTTATTAAATCAAACACGATCATACTATGATCACTATTGCCAAGTAGTCCCAACACCCAGGTCTTTTGCACCAGATCCTGTGTTCCACCAGGGACTAGACCCAGAATAGCTTCCCCTCTTGTCAGTTCATGAACCAGTTGCTCCAAGAAGCAGTCATTTATTTCATCTAGAAACGTTATCTCCATAGCATGTCCTGTAGTGATATTGACCCAGTTGATACCAGGATAATTGAAATCACTCATTATTACTATGTTGTAACTTTCGTTAGCTTCCCTGATTTCTCTTAGCATTTCATCATCCATCTGTTCATTCTGGCCATGCGGTCAGTAGTACACCCCCACTGCCATCACTTTCCCCTTTTTACATGGGATTTCTATCTATAGAGATTCTACAGTGTATTTTGTTTCATGTAAAACTTTAATGCGTTCTAACTCAATGTCCTCTCTAACATGGAGTGCAACCCCTCCACCAATTTGACCTATCCTATCATTGCAACATAGTTTGTACTCAGGTATCACAGTATCCCACTGGTTGTCTTCCTTCTACCAGGTCATATCTAACCTTTCATTTAGTGCTATATATTCTAGCTCTCCCATCTTATTATTTAGACTTCTAGCAATTGCATACAGGTATATTAGAGATTGCATTTTATTCATATTAATCTGGTTATCTGTTGATAGGGGTAATTTGGAATCTTTCAGCTCTGAACTTAAAGGCATCTGGGTTACTTTTTATTGGAATCTCTCTGTCAGGATGCCCTAACTTCCCTCTTTTGTATTCTTCAATGATACATCGTTCCGAACCATGTGCTCTTGGGCGACTGTCAGCTTTCCCCTATTATCTAGATAAAAGCTGCTGTATATCCTTTTTAAAGGTTAATGCTAGCAGCTTGGTACCAACCCGGTTAAGGGGGAGCCCATCCCTTTGGAAAAGCCCCTCCCTTCCCTAGAATGTTGCCCAGTTCCTAACGAATCCAAAACCCTCTTCTTTGCACCGTCATCTCATCCACGCATTGAGACTCTGGAGCTCTGCCGGCTTTTTGGGTCCTGTGCATGGAAGAGGAAGCATTTCAGAGAATGCCACCCTGGAAGGTCTGAATTTCAACTTCCTACCTAAAAGCCTAATTCTGACATCCAGATCCTTCCTCCCACACTTTCCTATGTCATTAGTGGCACATGAGGTCCGCTAGCTTCGCACCAGACAGGCGTGTTACCAAGTGATCCTCACGTCCACCAGCCACTCAGCTATCTACATGCCTAATGACTGAATCACCAACTATAACAGCCATCCTAGTCCTGTCACCCCAGTTTTACATTACCAGGGCAACAGGTCCTAGCTACAGGATCACTTCCTTCTCTCCTCCATGGCAACTGAGGGGTTGCCAGACTGGAGGTGGGACTTCAGTACTACATCCCTGTAGGTCTTGTCCATATACATCTATGGCTTCCTTATGTCCTCTAAGTCTGCGACTCTAGCCTCCAGAAATCAGACTTGTTCCCTGAGGGCAAAGAGCGCCTTGCACCTAGTACACATGTAAGACCCCTCACCAATTGTGAGAAAATTGTACATGCCACACTCAATGCAAAATACTGGATGGTCCACATCTCACTGCTGAATTGCTGTCTGCATCTTAGTTTTAAGGGATTTTTAACTATTTAAGTTATCTACTTACTTAAAGTTGCTAGGCTGATACTTGTACTGACACAACTGTATCTAATAAGTTTAAGGGACTTAGCTCTCCTCAAGATTAATAACTCTATTCCTTGTGAGGGTAACCAGCTGAACCTGAAGTCAATTGAACCACCTCTTCCCCTTTAATAGGTTTAAGAGCCTATAAAGCTAAGATTGTGCCTGGGGTGGGTGGGAGGGAAAGAACACCTAGTAAAAGCTTGATTGCTACACAGTGCTCTGACTTGGGCTTCAAAGGTAATCTCTTAACAATTTCCTGGGTGATTCACACAGCCCTTGGTTTGATAGAGGGAGCCTATCAAATTGCCCCTTTGACCTGTCACTTGGCTTTAACACCTATTTAAAACAGTTTCACAGGTCTTTTGCCCCCTAACTGGATGGTTTCTTTGTAAAGGTTTCTAGAAACAATTATTTTTTTTACTCTATTCATACTTCTATGCTAAGCTATACTCTGATTTTGATTTAAATTAAAAGTTCTCTGGGGCTACTGACCGAGATTTGAATTTAAGCTAAAAGCTTAAAAGGCTTTGAAGGTTAGTGCAAACTGTTGGAAAAGCAGCATGTACAACATCCAAAGAGCTTAAAGCTGGCCTGAAGCAATCTGGAGAGGTGGTTTAAACCCGCACTGTTTGCCACACAGTAAACAAATAAGGACTTCATGGGCAAAGGCCAAGGAGGACCCCACTGCTCAAAGGCACGCATAAAATGGCAAACTGATCTTAGCCCAAACCTACCTTGAAAAACTATAATCCTTCTGGGAAAATGTTCTGTAGACAGATGAAACCAAACTTGAGCTTTTTGGCAATGCAGACCAGCGATACATTTACAGGTGAAGAAATGAAACTTATAAGGAAAAAACACCCTTCCTACAGTTAAATTGATGAGGTTCCATAATGTTGTGGGGCTGTTTTGCTGCCTCAGGAACTGGAGGCCTGGAATTATTAAAGGAATCATGAAGTCAGAGAACTACCAAAGTGTTTTGGAGTAAAATGTGCTACCTAGTGTCAGAAAGCTGAGTCTGGGTCGAAGTTCATGAGTCCTCCAGCAGGACAATGACTCAAAACATACATCTGCTGCGGAAGTGAAAATCCGGGTTAAGGGGGTCTGTGGGCAGGCTATGTGCCGCCGCGGTGCATAGACTGCCTAATTGAATATCGGGCCCAGTGTTTACTTTCCGTTTGCTCATGGGAGATAAGAGTTACCTAGTGCAAGAATGCTGGATATCTCTGGATTGTTAGTCTACAGCTTCCGAAGTCCAGGATAAATATACTCTTCTGGCAAGCTTTGTTTCCAAACAAGACCTTAATATGATGATGTGGTTATATTTAGAAAGAATAAAGAACTTTTTCTTGAACAGTTGTGATGCAGCAAGGGGTACACAGCCTATGGAAATTCAGGTAAAAGAAAGACTTACCTCAGAGTCAGCTTTAGAAAGCAGCACTAGGCACTCTGATTCACCGGAGCAAGGGAAATTCTTGCTACGTAGCAAACAAAAATCCCATCAGGAACACCTGAGTGAAAATCCCCAGGTCACGTGCAGAGCTAGGGATTACTTAAGGCAAGGTTCCAGTCAGTGGAGTAGATTGGGAGTGGCAAGAGGAGGAGCAAGAACACGAACACCAAAGGGAACTGCAGAGAGTAGGACTGCAGGTCGGGTTGCAGAGGATAGCAGGAGGTGTGGCTCTCATCAGCTGAGCAGAAACCCCAGGGGATTGCTGGGAGGAAACTCTTCTCACGGAGAACCAGGAAGTGAGTCTGACTCCAGCTCTCGAGAAGAGAGGTTCAAGGCAAGCTGTTCCAAGAGTAAACCTGCTACCAGAAATAACCTGAAAGAGAAGCTAGGAGGATCCCACTACACTAGAGACCGGTATGTGCCAGCTCAAGGCAGAGGTCACTGTGAGAGGAAAGTGTTGGGGGATGGGAACTCCAAGCACGTCTGCAGCCTAAGAAGTAGGTGTAAAACTAAGTCTAATTATACTCCTGCACAACCAGCCTGGAAGGCAAAAGCCATAAGGTATAGGGAGCCAAGTATTAAGGCAGTCCCTGCAGAGAGAAGGAATCCTCCATATGATTATAGGGAGAAGTTTAAAACCCCTAAGTACCAAGGGCGTGGTCCTGAATATAACTACAAGCAGCAAGGTGGTTCAGAACTGTTATTCTGGGAGGAGGGCCCAGGCAGAAGATACCACAGGCCAGAGAGGTATAGCCCTGAAGGGAGAAGAGCCTCTTTTGATTATTACAGTGATTTATCACAGGACACTGTGTCTGAGCGCCATTTGTATGAGGAGTCTGACACAGGGAGTTTGGGCACTGCTGAGGAGAATATGATATGGGAAGACGCTAGCAATCTTCCGGAGCCCATTCCCATGGAATGCAGCATGTGTTACAAACGCAGCCTTGCTATGTGAATGAATACAAAGAGAACTTTGTACAGGAAATAAGGATTATTTGTTTGCCATTAATTTGTTGCTCTGTTCATCTTTGAGTTTCTGTTTTCTTGACATGTCCAAGCGGGACGGGGAATAAAACCCACTTTAAGTTTCATTCAAAATTGCTCTGAAAGACTCTTTTATTTAACAAGCCAGAGCAATTACTTGTTCATAGGCCCTAGGCAACCGCCTATACAGGGCAATAAGGGCTCTAACCACGGGCCCCATCACACAGTGCATTTAGATATATCCAGATGTTGCTTGGGCAACTCAAGAAAGATGTAAATGTTTTTTGATTAAACGTCAGAGGCTAGATTTGGGAATTCCTTTTTATTTAGTTATTTTATTTATTTAACATTTGTTATATACCACCTTTCATGATATCAAGGTGGTTTACATTGAACAAACTGAAATTACATTGAACAGGGCATTATAACTTGGAGATCTTTGTAAATGCATTGTAATCTATTTGGATGTAAGATACAGTAATGTTTTCTTTGCTCCAGAGCAACTGCGTGTTTTCATAAATTTAAAGACTCTTATGGTTTCTAGGTCTACCCCACAATTTCCAGACGTGCTGGAGCAAGAGTGACTTTGGATATATCCAGGGGATTAGTGCTTATGCGTATTTCCTTTCTTTTTTATCTTTTTCTTTTTAATTCCATCTTTAGTTCATTCCATTTGCAAGTTTTAGAGGTCTAATGAAATTTAGAGCAAAATTGTAGTTCTTTTTTCTTTGTTTTACTTAACATTATATTTCTTTATTTTTGTTGTTTCTTATACAAGTGGATGTTTGTTGAATAATTATAAATTACAATTCATATAAAATTTGAAAAAAGAGAGTTCCCTACCCAAGGACTGGTGCAAGTATATGAGGTGCCCTAGGCACAGGGCCGATGCAAGGATTGGAGGCGCTCTAGAGGAACCCTCCATCCCGCTGCCCCCCCATCCCACCCCAACACCATCGCTGTCACCCTTCTGCAGGTCTTGCAGTGGCAGCAATGCCATTAAAACCATGATGCAGTGCTTACCTAAACTCTAAACTCTCTGGCACTGCGTCACAGTTCTTGCTTTCTAAAACCTGCCTCTTCCACCCTCTCCAATCTGCCGCTTCCATCCCATGCAAACAAGAAGTGGAATCAGAGGGGGCGGATGCACAAACAACACCACAGCATCAGAGATGAAGGTATCTTTTGTACTGCGGTGCATGTCCTGGAGAGTGCCAGCAGTAGGCACCCTCGGACCATTGGAGCTCTAGGCAACTGCCTAATTTACCAAATGGTAGCACCAGCCCTGTCCCTACCCCCACCTTTCAGAAAATGTCAGAGGAAAAATGTGTTTTGCAATAACTGAGATGGTTTGATATATTCGCAGTCTAGGAATTCATCTACTTTTTCCAGAGATTCAAAACATGTGTATGTATATATATATATATATATATATATATATATATATATATATATATATATATATATATATATATATATATATATATATATATATAATATTGTCATAAGGTAGCGCCATCAGAACCCATGGAAGTAGGGGATTGTGAGCAAAATGTAAGTGAAACTGACAGCTCAGGTTCACACATGGGGGAAGGTTGCTATGAGCAACAGATGAAAACAAAGCCACGAGATGTTAGGGAATGCCCGAACAGAAAGGGAGCACAGAATTCATTAGAAAATGAAGAGCACCTGCATGGGGGCGGAGCCCAGGCTAACACCAGTTTGAACATACTTAAAAATCACTTACCGGAAGGTAGAGGAGGAACTGAAGGAGAAAGAGAGACAGAGAGAGAAGTAGTAGGAACTACAAGGACTGTAGTTGGAACTACGGGAGAACCGTTAGGAACTGCTGAGCTTGACAGCAGTGTCCGTGGAGCTGTGAGGACGGAGCCAAGGGGATTATCCAGAGCACAGGAGGTTGGTGACTCTCAGAGAAGCTGTTGGGAACAGCAGTGCACAGCCTCTCAATATTCCCAGGAGCGTTGCTGTGAGGCAAGCAGAGAAGGCAGTCCAACAGCCAAGGCTTTAAGATATAAATTACCTAACACCAGAAATGCAGAAGGGGAAAACTTTTACCCTGAAGCACATTTGAATGAGTCAGAGAAACACCGTGGAAAAGGGGCTTCAAAGCAGAGCTGTGCTTATCCGAGAGAGCAGGAAACAGCAGTGCCTAAAGGTAGGCATATTTACCCTAATAAGAGAGGTTTGCAATACCCTGACTTTCTATGCACGTACCAGGAGCTTTGTAGTTCTCAGGAACCCAACTACAGGAAATACGGTAGTTACCCACGGGCCACTAGTATAGTGGGGGAGGAGAGTGTTTTAACTCCCCGACAAGAACCTTATAACTTTAACGGCAATTGGGAGCCTGAAGTTTACTCTGATGAAGAGGAAATGCAGATTGAATCTCTTGGAGAATCCTTAGAGGAAAATGAGATGGACTGCACGTACACATTATCTGAATGTATAGCGTCTTTATGTTAAAAGCAGCCAGAACTGTTTATGAGAAGAAACAGGTGCAAGAGTTCTGTGAGTAAAAGGAACTGTTTTCTGTTACTTTTTGTTTCCTGGTTTAATGCTGAAGAAAGCTAAGTTGTGTTGAAAGTATTTTTCTTTAATAGTGTTATCAGACGAAGGGTCTGACCTGCTTTAAGTTCCACTGTTATGAATCCACCCCGGACGGGGAATAAAGCCTGAGTTTAAACCTTACCCTCTGCTTCAACTACACTTCTTTGGCTAATGGTGAAAACTACAGGATCCAGAAGGCCTTGCTAAAGCCTTCATAGGAGCTCTAGCCATAAAAATACTGCCCCATCAAACGACCCAAGCCCTTTTTAGCCTCTGGGTACGTTAGTGGGTGACATGAGTGGCGTAGTTGGCAGGATTTTTTTTTTAACTGTGGAAAAAAAGGACACTTTTGAAGAAAAAATACTGCTGTACCGGAGGGCCCATAAGAAGCAAGCACACAGGACGGGCCAGACACTGATCGAGGACCTTTCTTGCCAAAGCCTGAATCTACGCAGATCCTAAGGTAACGGATACCTAGGGCACTAGCGTAGGTGGATAAAAGGGCAAGAAAGAGGGCGCTTCTGTGGTGCGGGAAAGGGGTGAAGAAGTGTAAAACGTACCGCACTTGGTGGTTTTCTTTCTCTTCTTTTCTCCGCAGGGTCACAGCAAGAAGATGGAGGCCCAGGACATAATGAGCTGGATGCAACACCAGTGGGACAAACAACTGGAGTTAGCATGGCACATGCAAGAGCAAACAGCAAAAATGATCATGGAGCAGCAGAGGCTACTTCTGGAGACCATGAGGGCATTTTTGGAAAAGTCACCAGGACATGGGACTGAGAACCCCTACGTAGTTCCAGGGGTAGGACTTAATGCGAGTCATGCGTTTACGTTGGGACAGTTAAGTCCACAGGACAACATTGATGATTTTATTGATGCCTTTGAATGAATAGGGGGGGCATTGAAATGGCCACGAGAGCAGTGGGCTACCCGCTTTGCTGTATCTCTCACCGGGGAAGCTCTCTCTGCTTATAAAGCAATGCCTGCCATCCTTGCTACTGACTACGAGGAGATAAAAAGGGCAGTTAAGGATAGGTTGGGCCTATCTAGCATGCATTATCGTAGGCTGTTTAGAGAAGCTAGGATGAGGGCCAAAGAAACCCCTAAAGCTCTGCAGCAGAGATTAAAGAATTTGGCCTACAAGTGGTTAACCCCTGAGCAGAGGACAATGGAAGCAGTGCTAGATATAATTATCTTGGAGCAGTTTCTCCAGGCTGTGCCTACCGAGGTAAAAAAGTATCTCACCTTGCAAAATTATCAGAATACCAATGATGCAGCCAGTCTAGCTGAACGCTATTTTGAGGCTCAGATAGTGGGCCCCTCAGAAATAGGTCTGAGGAAAGCAGCAGGCATGGCAGAGCATAAAAGAGAGAAACATATTAAAGGAAAAATGTTTAATGTATGTGGTAAGAATACTAATGATGACATTTTTTCTATACACAAAGCGAAATGTTATGTATGCGGGCGAGCGGGCCACTTCCAAAAAGACTGCACGGAGCGGACTATCCTCATGGCTGGGAGAGAAAAGCCAGCACAAGATGGGTTGCTGATTTCTGTGCAGGTAGAAGGGATAGAGGAACTGGCGCTGCTTGACTCGGGGGCTGACCAGAGCATGATCTCACAGAGGCTCTGGGAAGCCATTGAGAGGCGCCGTCGGTCAGCCCCGAGGCAAGCAGAAAGCCAGATCCGCTTAAAATGCATACACGGAGCATTTTCCTGTTATCCTTCACAGAGGTTATCTATACGTGCTGTAGAGAGAGAACACACATTACAGGTAGCCATAATCCCTACATTGCCTAGAGGTCATTTTAGGCAGGGACTGGCCACCCTTTCTCAAGGGTCTGGCGGTAGGGTTGAATACCCGGACCGGCCTAATATCTACCCGATCGCAGGCAGGGACCTCAGGGGAAGGAAGGATAGCATCTGAGGATCCCGGGGAGCCTGAGGGGGAGGAAGAACCCCAAGAGGAGGAATTAGATGGGGATGGATTAGGTATTCTGCCCAAACATGATGAACTAATACACGAGCCGGTTAAGGAAGGCAGGAAGGCGAAAGCCAAAAAACGCCAAGAGAGGCGTCAAAGGACCCGGGGGAGGGCCGAGTTGGAAGCTGGTGCAGGGTCACCTTGGGTACCTGCCGAGGTGGTGAGTAAGTTCCCCTCATTTCCAGCAGAACAGCGGGCTGACCCAGCTCTAAAGAGAGTTTTCGAATGGGCCAGGGAAATTCGGCCTACCCTACCCAAGTTTTTCCTGGAAAAGGAAATCCTATATAGGGAAAGTACTGACCCGTATTCCAGAGGGATAAGGAAACAATTGGTCGTGCCAACGACATTTAAAGCCACAGTACTAAGGTTGGCACATGACCACCCCATAGGCAGCCATAAGGGAGTCCAAGGCACCCTGGACCAAATATTGGTTCGATTCTATTGGCCAGGGGTCTTTAAAGAGACTAAACAATGCTGCGAGGCTTGTCCAACTTGTCAGAGGGTCACAGCTTTAAAGCCGAAAGCTGTACCGATGGTATCCAACACCCACCATAGCAGTACCTATGGAACGCTATCACGCCTCCCGCTCCCTAACCTTGAGGGTTAAGGAGGGGTTGCCTTGTGATGCCCTTGAGGCAATTAGTTGTAGTTGTGTTAGTGCTTCGAGCAGTAAGGCATGGCAAAGAGAAATTTATTTTCATGAGGTTTATTTGCCAGTTGTGCAGTTCAAATGCAACAGACGGTGCAGAAGTTATAAATCCAAAACAAGAGTAAAAGAAACTAGATAAACAGGCTTGCAATGCTGTGCTATCTTCAGGAATTCACATTCACCTCATGTGATCCAATCATGAACTGAAGAAGAGAAAGGTTCATTCAACAGTAGTGCTCCTGCTATACAAATCAGTTGAACTTTAATTCATTCACTTTTTACCAGCTTCTTTGTATAGGAAGAGTCAAGTACATCTGCTATATTACCTCATAACAACAGGTAAACCTTTTCCCTCTTAATTGTCTCTCTCAATTAAGCAGGTTGAACAGTCCATTAATGTGTCCTCTTCTGTAGATGGCAGAGAATTAGGAAAAGGCATTCTTTCCTCACAGCCAGCAACTGGTTCTGGGGCACTGTAATTAAAACTTGCCTTACGTTCCAAAAACTCTCTAAACTCTTGGAGAAGTTATTCAGCTGGTGACTTCCCTTCACTTAGCAGATGTCCCTTTTCTCCCGTGAGCAATTGTTTGCTGAGGCTCTTTATCTCAGGCTGATTAACATACTTGTTTGTATCAAGAAAACAAACATTCAACGTGCTGCTAACGTTATCTCTCCACCTCTCTCTACATGTGGGTGCTGTGCTTAGATATTTGGCAGTACGGGGAGAGTCTTTAAAGAGAGATTTAAAAGCATGGATGTCAGCCCCTTCCTGGCTAGGTACTTCAGCTAGCTGGTAAGAATATTTACTGTTATTCAAACCCTCTCCTTGCTGAAAGCAGCTGCCACCATTTTGTCTGACTTGGCTTTTAAAACTAGGGCACACTCCCTCTGGCTTTAGAGCATAAAACTTATCAACTATTTCTCCCCCACTGGGTACCTTAGATAGAAGTTTTCCTTTGGAGAATTCTTTGTCTTTCTGCCTTTTATTCCATAGCTCTGCCTGGTCCTGCAGCCTTGGATCTCTCAGTGTTTTGAAAGTCTTCTGCCCCCAGCAGTTTCTTTCAGCCTCTGAGCCTTCCACCACGCTACCTGCTAGTTGCAGACTATTTGAGGAATCACCGCAGCAAAGATGCTTCCTTTCAGACTTCCCCTCTGAAACTCTTATTTCTCCTTCTGGAAATTCTCTCCGTCTCTGTTCTTGCCCTTGCTCTCGTTGCTCTCTCTGCTTTCTTTGCTTTTGTTGCTCCCGTTGCTTTCGTTGCTCCCGTTGCTCTCTTTCACTTCCTGGCTTCTGACTATTTAACCAGGTGCTTCTAGCTTGCACTGCCCACCTCCTCTTAGGGCGTGCCCAATCAAGAGCTTTACTACTCCCCTCCCCCGAGGTGAGCTGTTCTGCTTGATTAGTTCTGAGTTTTTTTCTTTCTGCAGAGAAATTCCTGCTTTCTCCTGCAGTACCGGCGTCTACCACCGGATGCTTATCTGTGTCCATCGGTTCCTGGGGAGCTACTGCGTCACAGATCCCCCCCCCCCTTAAGATATCATGGGCTGGCTTTATCTCGTCCGCACAGCTCGTGATACGACTCAACGCATCCGTGTTTTTATGGAGTTTTCCAGCTCTGTGCTCCACCTGGAACTCGAATGCCTGGAGGGCCATAAACCACCGCGTTAGCCGGGAGTTGTGGTTGTGCATTTGATGTAACCACTTTAATGGTGCGTGATCGGTGATTAAAATAAACTTTCTTCCTACCAGGTAAAAACGCAGAGCATCAATAGCCCATTTTATGGCTAAACATTCACGTTCGATGGTGGAGTAATTTCTCTCCGCTGGTGCCAGCTTCCTGCTAAGGAATAAGACCGGGTGTTCAATGCCATCGTGCCTTTGCGATAAGACCGCGCCCAGGCCTGTATCTGAGGCGTCTGTCTGTACTATAAATGTCTTGGCAAAATCCACCCCCTTCAAAACTGGTGCTCCGCAGAGTTGCCTCTTCAGGAGGTCAAACATTCCCTCTGCGTCTTCACTCCACTTCAGCTTATTGGGTGCATTTTTCCGCAGCATGTCAGTTAACAAGGCGGTCTTTTCTGAAAAATGGAGAATAAATCTCCGATAATATCCTACCAGTCCTAGAAAGCTGCCCAGTTGTTTCTTGTTAGCAGGGGTAGGAAAGGTTTGGACGCTTGCTATTTTGCTGACCAGTGGTTTAACCACTCCATGGCCCACGACATGCCCCAAATATTTCACCTCTTGTCCCCCGAAGAGACACTTGGCCGGGTTTAAGGTGAGCCCGGCCTCCCGGATGGATAGCAAAACCGCTTCAACCCTCTGTAAGTGTTGTGTCCAATTCTCGCTATGGATGACGACGTCGTCCATATAGGCGACTGCGTAGGCCTGATGTGGACAAAGGACCATGTCCATAAGTCGTTGACAAGTGGCCGCAGCCCCGTGCAGGCCAAAGGGCATCCGTTTGAACTGATAGAGGCCTATGGGTGTGCTAAAGGCTGTCTTCTGCCGGGCCTCCCTGGTAAGGGGCACTTGCCAATAGCCCTTTGACATGTCCAGCGTCGTTAAATATTTAGCCTGTCCCAGGCGATCAAGTAGTTCCTCAATCCGGGGCATTGGATAGGAGTCAAATCAAGATATTGAATTCACTCTTCGAAAATCAATACAAAAGCGTATTGATCCGTCCGGTTTTGGCACCATAACGATGGGACTATTCCATGGGCTGCGAGACTCCTCAATGATTCCCATGGCTAGCATTTCTCCCACTTGGCAGATTACCTCATTCTTCTTCGCCTCAGGTAGTCGATAAGGGCGTTGCCTTATGACTTGGCCTGGGGGAGTTATGATGTCATGCGCTATTAACCTCGTTTCTCCTGGAATAGGCATGAGAACATCCTTGTAGCGGGACAGTACTTGATTGAGTTCCTGTCTTTGAGGCCATGAAAGACCCTCATCAAGTCGGGGCTCAGGATTTTCCCTGCACTCAGTCAGCTGGGGTCCAAGGTCCTCTTCTTCGACCTCCTCCATCTCCACCGAAGCTGACAAGCCCTGCAGGCTCTTGGTGCCGGTGGATCCGAATCCACGCACGCCCCGCAGTGTCGCGGACAGGACAGGCACTTCTTCCAAAGGGGGAAGCCCAACTTGCTCACAGATCAGCTGTGCTATGCGATCTCCTGCCTTAACATTGAAGTTACTTTTCCCAAAATTAAAAAGAAGCACCTTTACAGAACCGCGGTAGTCTGGGTCTATGACCCCTGCCCCAACGTCTATAAAATGTTTCAGCGCTAAGCCTGACCGGGGAGCTAGTCGCCCGTAGCATCCAATAGGCAGCTCTATTTGCAGAGCGGTGTCCACCAGTGCCCTCCCACCAGCCGGGACTACCATATCTTCGGCGCTGGTGAGGTCAAATCACGCGGCACTGGGCGTGGCCCTTTTGGGTGCCTGAGCGCTGGGTGTCATCCTACAGAATTTCAGGACGAACCTAGGTTTTTCTCCCCTGGGAACTTCCTTCTTCTGTCCATACTTGCTGGCTCGAGCCACTAAGGAGCTAGGAACATATTTTACTTTTTCCATGGCCAGAGCTTGAACCTCGCCGGCAATTCTTTCTATGTGGGCATCCTCTCGCTCCTGCAAGCCCTGCTCTAGCCCTTTGTGAAATTGGGGCCAGTCTTTGCCTAAGATGACAGCGTGAGGAAGACCTGGGACAACTGCTAAAGGGATAGTCTGGTGTGTACCTAACCCTTTTATGCGTAGTTTGTACACCGGGTAAGTGGAAGTTCCACCATGTACGCACCTTATCTTCACTGAAGTAGCGGGCTGAATCACTTCTCCGCCTTGCTTGGCCTCTATTTCCTGCCACAACTCCTCAGAGAGCATACTCAACTCCGCTCCGGAGTCCAGCAAAGCCTGGGCGGTGATTCCCTGTACCTCTATAGAAAGAAGAAAACCCTGCCTATCTCTCATAGCACTACCCACTATTAATGCAGTTTTCACATGACATTGTCTTTGTAAATGCCCTTCTTGGCCACATTTGTAACATTTTTGTCTACCTTTTCCACCTTCCCATAAAGGCATGCACATTTTTACAGGACCGCCCTCTTCCTTTCGTGCCCTTTCTGATCTGCAATAGCCAGACTCCTGGGAAGTAGAGCCGCCTCTCCGAGCAGTAATCTCGGCCTCAATGTATCTTTCAGAAAGTGCTACTGCCTCCTGAGGGGTTTTGCAATTCTGCAAGATCAGAAAAGTACGAATACTATTTGGAAGAGCGTCCATGTACTGCTCTAATACTAAGTCATTCAAGATAGACTCCACGGCTCTCTCTTCTGGAGTTAACCACTTGTTAAGTAAGCTGCGTATGCGATAACATAGAGATTTTGGAGTCTCACTGGGCTTCAATTTCACACTCCTCAGGCGAGCGCGATAAACCACCGGAGTGAGCCGCAATCTCTCCCTGATTGCTCTTTTGATCTCATCATAGCTTCCCGCTAAATCAGGTGGCATGGCACGGTAAGTGGCCAGCGCTTCCCCTGTAAGGGATGCAGCCAGTCTTAGCGGCCAGTGCTCTTTAGGCCACAAGCTAAGATGTGCAACTCTTTCAAAACTTTCCAAATAATCATCCACATCATCCTTATCTGTGAGCTGTCCAAAATTGAACAAAGTTCCCATCTGTAAGCTAACAGGGTGTACACTGTCCGTTAGTATGGAACCTGTTGTTGAGGCCGGGACAGGCGCTTGCTTCTTCTCTCGCACCCACTCCTCCATCAACGCTAGCAGGGGTTTTTGCTGCTCATAGAAGCTAGCATTAGCTCTTGCCTGTGCCTCTAAAGACATGTCTCTCTGGCGTTCCAATTGCGTCGCCATCCATCCAAAGACCTCTTTGGCTTCCAGTGCCATCTTGGGACCTGAAACAAAACAGAAACACAGACCAAAGTGCGATACCACTGGATACTGAGTTTTCTATTCTCTTTGAAAATATATATATATATTTTTTTTTCCTTTCCCCCCAGTCACCACTAGGAGACACCCTTGGCCCTGGTATCCTCGGTACCCTGGGTGGATACCCTTTACCTGGCTCAGGAGTTATACCAGCACGTCAGCAACGAAGTTTAGCAGCTTCCTGCAGTCCCCTTCCGCTGCTGGGCTCGGCAGCACCTCTGCTGGGCTCCACTGGAAGTCTGGCCTCTGCAGCTCCTGCTATGGTAACTTCTTGCGCCTGCGGAAATCCTCAATACTACGCCACTCTTATCACGCCTCCCGCTCCCTAACCTTGAGGGTTAAGGAGGGGGTTGCCTTGTGATGCCCTTGAGGCAATTAGTTGTAGTTGTGTTAGTGCTTCGAGCAGTAAGGCATGGCAAAGAGAAATTTATTTTCATGAGGTTTATTTGCCAGTTGTGCAGTTCAAATGCAACAGATGGTGCAGAAGTTATAAATCCAAAACAAGAGTAAAAGAAACTAGATAAACAGGCTTGCAATGCTGTGCTATCTTCAGGAATTCACATTCACCTCATGTGATCCAATCATGAACTGAAGAACAGAAAGGTTCATTCAACAGTAGTGCTCCTGCTATACAAATCAGTTGAACTTTAACTCATTCACTTTTTACCAGCTTCTTTGTATAGGAAGAGTCAAGTACATCTGCTATATTACCTCCTACAACAGGTAAACCTTTTCCCTCTTAATTGTCTCTCTCAATTAAGCAGGTTGAACAGTCCATTAATGTGTCCTCTTCTGTAGATGGCAGAGAATTAGGAAAAGGCATTCTTTCCTCACAGCCAGCAACTGGTTCTGGGGCACTGTAATTAAAACTTGCCTTACGTTCCAAAAACTCTCTAAACTCTTGGAGAAGTGATTCAGCTGGTGACTTCCCTTCACTTAGCTGATGTCCCTTTTCTCCCGTGAGCAATTGTTTGCTGAGGCTCTTTATCTCAGGCTGATTAACATACTTGTTTGTATCAGGAAAACAAACATTCAACGTGCTGCTAACGTTATCTCTCCACCTCTCTCTACATGTGGGTGCTGTGCTTAGATATTTGGCAGTACGGGGAGAGTCTTTAAAGAGAGATTTAAAAGCATGGATGTCAGCCCCTTCCTGGCTAGGTACTTCAGCTAGCTGGTAAGAATATTTACTGTTATTCAAACCCTCTCCTTGCTGAAAGCAGCTGCCACCATTTTGTCTGACCTGGCTTTTAAAACTAGGGCACACTCCCTCTGGCTTTAGAGCATAAAACTTATCAACTATTTCTCCCCCACTGGGTACCTTAGATAGAAGTTTTCCTTTGGAGAATTCTTTGTCTTTCTGCCTTTTATTCCATAGCTCTGCCTGGTCCTGCAGCCTTGGATCTCTCAGTGTTTTGAAAGTCTTCTGCCCCCAGCAGTTTCTTTCAGCCTCTGAGCCTTCCACCACGCTACCTGCTAGTTGCAGACTATTTGAGGAATCACCGCAGCAAAGATGCTTCCTTTCAGACTTCCCCTCTGAAACTCTTATTTCTCCTTCTGGAAATTCTCTCCGTCTCTGTTCTTGCCCTTGCTCTCGTTGCTCTCTTTGCTTTTGTTGCTCCCGTTGCTCTCTTTCACTTCCTGGCTTCTGACTATTTAACCAGGTGCTTCTAGCTTGCACTGCCCGCCTCCTCTTAAGGCGTGCCCAATCAAGAGCTTTACTACTCCCCTCCCCCGAGGTGAGCTGTTCTGCTTGATTAGTTCTGAGTTTTTTTCTTTCTGCAGAGAAATTCCTGCTTTCTCCTTTAGTACCGGCGTCTACCACCGGATGCTTATCTGTGTCCATCGGTTCCTGGGGAGCTACTGCGTCACAACGCATAGGTATGGATATCGTAGGACCCCTGATCCATACGCCCAGAGGATTTCAGTATTTATTGGTGGTAGTAGACCACGCAATTAGATTCCCATGGGCTATTCCCTTAAGGAGTACATCGGCCAGAGTAATAGCCCAAGAGCTGGTAAAGCTCTTTTGTGAAGTGGGTTTTCCCAGGGAGGTATTGACTGACCAAGGGAGCAATTTCTTATCAAAACACTTAGCAACGGTATGGGAAGCCTTCAGCATAAGGCACATAAAGACTGCAGCCTATCATCCTCAAACAAATGGGCTTGTTGAGAGGATGAATCAGTCTTTGAAACAGATGCTGTGGAGGGGTTTAAAGAAGGGAGAGATGGGTAAATGGGATACCCTACTCCCATTTGTAGTTTATGCATGTCGAGAACGCATACAGACGTCATTAAAAGCGTCCCCATATGAGCTTATGTTTGGCATGGCCCCTAGGGGAATTTTAGACATTCTCCATGAACAGTGGGTGGAGCCAGACTCGCAGGAAGTTGGGGTGCCTCAATTCCTTAAAAACTTGAGGGAACACTTAGAAAGAACTGCAAAGGCCTCAAGAGAAAATTTGCAGGCCAGCAAAGAAAAGCAAAAACGTTACTATGACAGGAGCACAAGAGAAAGGCACCTGAGCATAGGGGATAAAGTCCTTGTCCAAGTAGTGGACCCGGGACCCAAGTTTGAGGCCCAGTGGAAGGGACCGTGTACAGCAATAAAGAAAGTAGGTCCTGTGACATACAAGGTGGAGAATGAGAGGGGACGTCAGCAGGTATACCACTTGAACGTTCTAAAACCTTGGAAGGAGAGATTGGCCACAGTCAGCTTGGCCTATGTAAGGCAGCGAGACAGAACCCAAGAGATGATTACGTGCTGTCCGGTTAGTGGTCCAGCAGCCCGTAATATTTTAAGGGGGGGATCTGTCATAAGGTAGCGCCATCAGAACCCATGGAAGTAGGGGATTCTGAGCAAAATGTAAGGGAAACTGACAGCTCAGGTTCACACATGGGGGAAGGTTGCTATGAGCAACAGATGAAAACAAAGCCACGAGGTGTTAGGGAACGCCCGAACAGAAAGGGAGCACAGAATTCATTAGAAAATGAAGAGCACCTGCATGGGGGCGGAGCCCAGGCTAACATCAGTTTGAACGTATTTAAAAATCACTTACCGGAAGGTAGAGGAGGAACTGAAGGAGAAAGAGAGACGGAGAGAGAAGTAGTAGGAACTACAAGGACTGTAGTTGGAACTACGGGAGAACCGTTAGGAACTGCTGAGCTTGACAGCAGTGTCCGTGGAGCTGTGAGGACGGAGCCAAGGGGATTATCCAGAGCACAGGAGGTTGGTGACTCTCAGAGAAGCTGTTGGGAACAGCAGTGCACAGCCTCTCAATATTCCCAGGAGCGTTGCTGTGAGGCAAGCAGAGAAGGCAGTCCAACAGCCAAGGCTTTAAGATATAAATTACCTAACACCAGAAATGCAGAAGGGGAAAACTTTTACCCTGAAGCACATTTGAATGAGTCAGAGAAACACCGTGGAAAAGGGGCTTCAAAGCAGAGCTGTGCTTATCCGAGAGAGCAGGAAACAGCAGTGCCTAAAGGTAGGCGTATTTACCCTAATAAGAGAGGTTTGCAATACCCTGACTTTCTATGCACATACCAGGAGCTTTGTAGTTCTCAGGAACCCAACTACAGGAAATACGGTACTTACCCACGGGCCACTAGTATAGTGGGGGAGGAGAGTGTTTTAACTCCCCGACAAGAACCTTATAACTTTAACCGCAGTTGGGAGCCTGAAGTTTACTCTGATGAAGAGGAAATGCAGATTGAATCTCTTGGAGAATCCTTAGAGGAAAAAGAGATGGACTGCACGTACACATTATCTGAATGTATAGCGTCTCTATGTTAAAAGCAGCCAGAACTGTTTATGAGAAGAAACAGGTGCAAGAGTTCCGTGAGTAAAAGGAACTGTTTTCTGTTACTTTTTGTTTCCTGGTTTAATGCTGAAGAAAGCTAAGTTGTGTTGAAAGTATTTTTCTTTAATTGTGTTATCAGACGAAGGGTCTGACCTGCTTTAATTTCCACTGTTATGAATCCACCCCGGACGGGGAATAAAGCCTGAGTTTAAACCTTACCCTCTGCTTCAACTACACTTCTTTGGCTAACGGTGAAAACTACAGGATCCAGAAGGCCTTGCTAAAGCCTTCATAGGAGCTCTAGCCATAAAAATACTGCACCATCAAACGACCCAAGCCCTTTTTAGCCTCTGGGTACATTAGTTGGTGACAATATATATCGGCCTGATATTCAGTGGGGTTTATCCAGTTAGCAGCATCTGTTCACTGTGATATTCAGCCGCACAGTTCAGATACTGCTGTTGAATATCACCACAAATCACCTCAGCCGGGGTGGAGTCGGAATGGAGTGGGTAATTATCTGGATAATGACAATTTTCTGCACCACTATCCAGATAACTATCTGCATAACTTAAGCTAGCAACAAAGCAGTTATTATGTGGATAGCATGCTGAAAATTCCTACTCTCCAGTTAGGGACCAGTGCTGCTGGCCAACTGGTGCTATCTTCATACTGGTGCTGAATATCAGGATTTTATTTAAAACTAACCACAGAGTATAAATTTTGCCCTCTTGCATATTTATGTCTGTATATATTTCTTTGAAGGTACCACTTTTGAAAATCATTTTTTAAATGCTCTGTATTGCTATTTTTTTAAAAATGTGGATACATTACAAATATACACACTATCTACCTGAGGTGAAGTGCAGCAGCACCCTCCCCCCTCAGTTACATTCAAAATCCCACTTTTTTAAGACTATTTTTTTTCCATTTGATCATTTTATTAAGTATTTAGTATCATTACAAACATCACTTAACATGTATCAAACTACACATAACATTTACGTATCAAACTTCCCACAGCATTTGTATTTATTAACAATTATATATTCTATTTATTAATTCATATAATATCACTCTAAATACTTTTTATATCATTCCCTTTCTAACCAGCCTCTCCCACCCTCCCCCGCTCATCCATCCTCATCCATTATTGAATTAATCTCTCTCCTTTCACCCAATCACCATTTATCCTTCCAGTAAAATTTTATTTAAATTTTGTATAAAATCCCTCTCATATTTTCTCTAGCTCTCCCACTCATTCTTCCTTCCATTTTTCCAACCACTTACACACACTCTTCCATTGTTCCACAACTTTCTCACCTGTCCCCCACCTCATCTCCGTCAATCTATGCATCAAACACATCTCTGCCACTCTTTTCACAAATCCTGCCTTATGTGGCATGGATTTCCCCTGCCAATGTTGTGCTATTTCATTTCTAGCAGCTACTATACAGTGATGTATCACTCCACTAACTCTTTGGAATGTCCACATCTAATTGATGAAGTAAACAAATCTCTGGCTTTCTTTGTATTCGATATCCCGTCATGTTATATATCAACTCCAAAATCTCAATCCAAAAGGCTTGTATCCACTTACAATTCCACCACATAAACAACCAATTCCCTTTCTCATAACATCCTCTCCAACATTGATCATTAATCCCCCTTCCAGCTCTTTTTTTACATACTGGAGTCCAATACAATCTGAACAACAATTTATAAGCATTCTCTTTTACCCTTGTGGCTATGGATATACTTGTCACTGTTCGTATTATCTTATCCCATTCCTCCTCAGACTATCTTATCTCCAAATCTTCTTCCCATTTTATCATGTATCTCAATTTGTTATTCCCCCCTCCATTATGCCTATATAAATTTTGGACAAAACTCCTTTCTGCCCCAAATTTCCTAAACACAATGCTTCAAACCACTCCCTATTTTCCCAGAGATCATGCCACACTTTTGATTGTTTCAAAAAGTGACTCACTTGTAGATAAGCATAATAATCTCTATCTCCTAATCTATATAGATCCTTAATATTTTCAAATTCAAAAATGCCCTCTTTACTCACTATTTGTGAGATATATTTTAACCCTGCCTTATCCCATCTATTCAAAATGCCCATCTTTGGTCCCTGTCCGCTTTCAAAACAGGCTTCTAGAGGCATACACTGTGAGTACGTCTTATTTTGTATTAATCGTTTTCTGTTTTGTTTCCAAACTTGTAAACTATGCACTATTAGAGGATTTTGATTTTTATTTTCTAAATTAAGTCTACCTCTCCAAACTACTTTGATTAGACTTTCTCCCCTTAAAAAAACTTCCTCCATTTGAACCCAATATTTCTGTGTTCCTCGATGCCACTCATAAATCGTTTTTAATTGTGCTGCCTCGTAATATTTCCTAAAGTTAGGCACACCTAACCCTCCCTCTCCTTTAGTTCTTTGCATTATATCCATTGCTACTCTCCCCCTTCTATTTTTCCGTATAAAACGATTAACAATTCTTTGTAACCTTTTTAACTGATTAGGTGGTATTTTAATTGGTAACGTCTGGAAGAGAAATAGAAATCTTGGTAAGAGCATCATCTTTATAGTAGCAGTCCGTCCAAACCATGACAAATATCCCCGCCCCTATCCATCCAGCCAGCTCTCCTCCTTTCCAAATAGTCTATGATAATTCAGTTTATATAATGCTTCTATCTTATTACTAATGAAAATGCCAAGATAACTAATACTGTCTTTTGCCCATTTGAACAGATATTTCTTTTGTAACTTATCTTGTGTGTCTCTATATGTAGTTAAATTTAAAATTTCTGATTTAGACCAATTAATAGTGAAACCCGATAATTTACCAAATTCTTCTAATTCCCACATTAAATATTGGATTGATGCCCAAGGTTTACATACACTTAAGATTATATCATCTGCAAATAAAGAAATTTTATATTCACTCCTTCCTATTTTTATTCCCTTAATATCATCCCTTTCCCTCACTCTTGCTGCAAATGGTTCTAGTGAAATAGCAAAACGTAGCGGGGATAATGGACAACCCTGTCTTGTTCCTCTCTCTTGACCAAAAAATTCTGAATAAGCACCATTCACTCTTACACGTGTGAGATTAGGGAAGGCTTTAGGAGATATTATATGGGAATATACAAAGCTAGAGATTTACCACAAAAGGAGAGGTTACAAAATTATCTTGATTCAATGAAATTGCCGAAATTAACTGAGGGGGAACAACAAGAACTGAATAAGGCTATACAGGTAGATGAAGTACAGAAAGCAATAAAACAACTGAAAGTAGATAAAGCCCCGGGGTTAGATGGGCTGACAGTGCGTTTCTATCATCATTTTGGAGAAATATTACTAGAACCGTTAGTGAGACTATTTAATCTGCCAAGAGAGGGAAGGGATTTAGTGGATACTATGGGATGGACAGGTATAACACTAATATATAAAGAAGGGAAAGATAAACAAGAGTGCTCCTCTTATAGACCAATTTCTTTGATTAATCTTGACGCTAAATTATTAGCCAAAATATTGTCCACACAATTGAATAAATTGATTGGTAAGTTGGTACATAGTGATCAAGCTGGTTTTATTTCAGGTAGACAAGTTGCTGATAATATTAGAAAAATTTTGAATATGATTTGGTCAATAGAACAAAATGGGAAAGAAGCATTGTTGTTATCTCTTAAGACTGATTTTAAATCTTGAATTCTAGCTCTTCCTAATCATAGCATTCTTGATTATGCCTATGCTTACTGTAATAAATAAATTTCTTGAAACCTGTTCTGTGTCCTCTCTGTGTGTGTTGACTAGATTGTAAGCCGCACAGACTGTCTCTTACATGTGTCTGTACAGTGCTGTGTGCATCTGGTATCACTATAGAAACAAATAGTTGGAGTGCTTTAGAACAAAGCTGTACTCTCTGCAGTGCTTTCAAAGAAAAGATCCTAATATCATGCTGCTCACAGGGTTTTGGATCTCGGTGTTGATCCCTTGCAGAAATCTCAGTAGCACATTTAAAGGAGATTTTTAATAGGGTGTCCATGTGCAATCTGGGACATCCAGGGTGAAACGTGCAAAAAAAACAAAACGTTGGGGATGCCTAGGTTTCAGCCCAATTTTAGAAATATAGATGTCCCCAGTGTGGACGTCCGCAGCCCTGTCCACATAGATGTCCCAGTTACAGAATAGTGGGGTGGAGACATCTAGTGTATTCAAGGTTGCATATGGGGATGCCCAACAATGTGGCAAACTGGAAATATGAGCCCCCTTTCTCTGTCACTTTGTTTGTCAATACCAGAAATATATGGGATAGGAGTTTACCACCTTCTGTACACCCTCTGGATGTTTGGCAGCAAAATTAGCACTTTTCTGCTGCTTATCCGTGCCTAGAGCAGATATAAACTTGGGCGCAGCATGGGACGTACAAAGCATTTCTGCAATCATAGTTTGGGTTGTTCTTCCCTAGGTGCATAACTTTGCACTTGTCCACATTAAATTTCATCTGCCATTTTGATGCCCAGTCTTCCAATTTATCAAGATCCTCTTGCAATTTTCCACAATCCTCTTGCGTTTTAACAACTTTAAATAGTTTTGTGTCATCTGCAAATTTGATAACCTCACTCGTTATTCCACTTTCCAGGTCATTTATGAATATGTCAAAAAGCAGCGGACCCAGCACAGATCCTTGGGGTGCACCACTATTCACCTTTCTCCATTGGGAAAATTGGCCATTTAGCCCAACCCTCTGCTTTCTATCTTTTAACCAGTTCCTGATCCACATTAGTACACTGCCTCCTATCCCATGACTCTTTAGTTTTGCCAAAGGTCTCTGATGAGGGACCTTGTAAAAGGCTTTCTGAAAGTCCAGATGCACTATATCAACTGACTCAACTTTGTCCACCTGTTTATTCACACTTTCAAAAAAACATAACAGATTAGTAAGACAAGATCTTCCTTGTCTAAAGCCATGTTGGCTGTCTCCCATTAGGCCATGACTATCTACATGCTGAGTAATTTTATTCTTTATGATGGTTTCTACCATTTTTCCCGGTACTGACGTGAGGCTCACCGGTCTGTAGTTTCCCGGATCACCCCTGGAACGCTTTTTAAAAATTGGTGTTACATTGGCGATCCTCCAATCTTCAGGTATTAGAGATGATTTTAATGATAGTTCACAAGTTACTAATAGCAGGTCTGCAATCTCATATTTCAGTTCTTTCAACACTCTTGGATGTATACCATCCGGCCCAGGTGATTTGCTACTCTTCAGTTTATCTAATAGTTGTAATACATCTTCCCGATGTATCGATATTTCCTTCAATTCTTCCGCACCTTTAAATACCACTTCAGTCATGGGTAACATCCCTACATCTTCCTCAGTAAAGACCGAAGCAAAGAATTCATTCAGTCTCTTCGCTATCACCTTGTCGCCTCTTAGTGCCCCTTTAACTCCTCTATCATCCAATGGAGCAACTGACTCTCTCACAGGTTTTTTGCTACGAATGTACTTGAAAAAATCTTTATTTCGCATTTTTGCTTCCACAGCAAGCTTCTTCTCAAATTCTCCCTTTGCCTGCTTTATCAATGCCTTGCATTTGACCTGCCAGTGCTTGTGCTGTTTCCAGGTTTCGTCGTTTGGCTCTTTTTTCCATTTCCTGAAAGATGCATCTGAGCTTCTAAAGAAAGTTTAGGTTTGATCTCCTCTAGTACTGACTGGTTTGCTGTTCGGGCAGTCCATGGTACACAGTATTCATCACCAGCACCATAATTCAAAGGCATCAATTTTCTTCCTGTCTATCTTTTATACTGTCCACCTTTCACATCCATATGACGTTACTGAAAATACCATGGCTTGCACAAGTCAAATTTTTGTATGGAGAGAGACATCTCTACTCTTGAGAATCTTGTCTGTCCTTCATAGCCATTCTGCCAAGAGCAATGCATCGTCAGATTTCTTGACTGCTTGTTGCTTCTTTATTAGTTGATCCAAGTAGGTTAAAGTTATTCACTATTTTCAATTTCTTCTCCATCAATGATGAACTTATTGGTTTTCCCAGTTGTCATGATCTCTGTCTTCTTTACATTAAGGCGCAGGCCCATTTTAAGACTAAGTTCCTTGATCTTGAGAAGCAAATGTTTCATATCGTCTTCACTTTCAGTCAGTAATGTAGTATCATCAGCATAGCGAAGGTTGTTGATTCCACCAATCTTCACACCTCTGGTGTCTTCATACAATCCTGCTTCTCTGATGATTTGTTCTGCATATAAATTAAACAGATAGGGGGGAAAGTGTGCAGCCTTTTCGTACACCTTTGCTGATTTTAAACCATTTTTTTCTCCTTGTTCCGTTCGAACTATTGCTTCTTGATCAATGTAAAGGTTGTTTAAGAGAATGATCAGGTGTTCTGTATACCCATGCATCTTAATGTGGCCCATGGTTTACACAGTCAAAAGCCTTGCTGTAGTCAATAAGGCACAAATAGACTTTCTTTTTGCATTATTTAGTCTTTTCAAGTATCCATCTCACATCTGTGATGATGTCTCTTGTTCCTAACCCTTTCCTGAGCCCTGCTTGTACTTCAGCTAGTTCTCGTTGCAGGTATGGTTGTAGTCTCTGTTGAATAATCTTCAATAGACTCTTGCTGGCATGTGGGATCAGAGCGATTGTGCAATAATTTCCACAGTCAGTTGGATCATCTTTCTTTAGTATTGGTATAAACACAGATCTTTTCCAGACAGTTGGCCATGATGTTGTCTTCCAAATTTCCTGGCAGAGCCTTGCAAGTATGGTAAAGCTGCATCAGATTTCTGTAATACTTCTATAAGAATGCCATCAATGCCTTGTGCTTTGTTCTTTGATAAGGCTTTCAATGCTGCTTCTACGTTTTCTTTTATCGCCAATGGTTGCAGATCATAAGGTAAGAACATAAGATATGCCATACTGGGTCAGACCAAGGTCCATCAAGCCCAGTATTCTGTTTCCAACAGTGGCCAATCTAGGTCATACGTACCTAGTAGTTTCCCCAAAAGACACAGGTTCCGCAATGCTTGTACTGGGTCAAGCATTGATATCCTGGGTCCCTTCTTAATAATGGTTTATGGACCTTTCCTCCAGGAACGTGTCCAAACTTTTTTTAAACCCAGCTACACTAACAGCTCTTACTACATCCTCCGGTAACAAATTCCAGAGTTTGATTACACGTTGAGTGAAAAAATATTTTCTCTTATTTGTCTTAAATAGTTTACCCTGTAGCTTCATTACATGTCCCCTAGTCTTTCTATATTCTGATAGCGTAAACAATCGATCTACGTTTACCCGTTCCACTCCATTCATTAATTTATAGACCTCTATCATATCTCTCCTCAGCCGTCTCTTTTCCAGGTTGAAGAGCCCTAACCTTTGTAGCCTCTCTTCATAGGAGTAGCCTTCCATTCCCTTTACCATTTTGGTGGCTCTTCTCTGTACCTTTTCTAAACGCTATATCCTTTTTAAGATACGGCGACCAGAATTGCACACAGTATTCAAGGTGCGGTCGTAACATGGAACGATACAGAGGAATTATAATAACCTTTGTTTTATTTTCCATTCCTTTCCTTATGATACCTAGCATTCTATTTGCTTTCTTGGCTGCCGCTGCACACTGGCCGGAGGGTTTTAACATGTTATCCACGATCACTCCTAAATCTTTTTCCTGGATGGTGGTTCCCAATGTGAAACCTTGCATCGTGTAACCATAGTGTGGGTTGTTCTTTCCTAGGTGCATAACTTTGCACTTGTCCACATTAAATTTCATCTGCCATTTGGATGCCCAGTCTTCCAATTTATCCAGATCCTCCTGCAGGTTTCTACAGTCCTCTTGGGTTTTAACAACTTTAAACAGTTTTGTGTTATCTGCAAATTTGATAACCTCACTAGTTATTCCCTTTTCCAGGTCATTTATGAATATATCAAAAAGTAGCGGACCCAGCACAGATCCCTGGGGTACTCCACTATTCACCTTTTTCCATTGGGAAAATTGGCCATTCAGCCCTACCCTCTGCTTTCTATCTTTTAACCAGTTCCCGATCCACAATAGTACATTGCCTCCTATCCCATGACTTTTTAGTTTTTCCAAAAGTCTCTGATGAGGGACCTTGTCAAAGGCTTTCTGAAAGTCCAGATACACTATATCAACTGACTCACCTTTGTCTACCTGTTTATTCACATCTTCAAAAAAACATAACAGATTAGTAAGACAAGATCTACCTTGTCTAAAGCCATGTTGGCCCTCTCCCATTAGGCCATGACTATCTACATGCTGCGTAATTTTGTTCTTTATGATGGTTTCTACCATCTTCCCCGGTACTGACGTCAAGCTCACCAGTCTGTAATTTCCCGGATCACCCCTGGAACCCTTTTTAAAAATTGGCGTTACATTGGCAACCCTCCAATCTTCAGGTATTACAGATGATTTTAATGAAAGTTCACAGATTACTAATAGCAGGTCTGCAATCTCATATTTCAGTTCTTTCAACACTCTTGGATGTATACCATCCGGTCCAGGTGATTTGCTACTATTCAGTTTATCAAATAGTTGTAATACATCTTCCCGGTGTAGCGATATTTCTCTCAATTCCTCTGCAGTATCACCTTTAAATACCATTTCAGTCTTGCGTAACATCCCTACATCTTCCTCAGTAAAGACCAAAGCAAAGAATTCATTCAGTCTCTCCGCTATCGCCTTGTCTGCTCTTACTGCCCCTTTTACCCCTCCATCATCTAATGGTCCAAGTGACTCTCTCACAGGCCTTTTGCTATGAATGTACTTGATAAAGTCTTTATTTCGTGTTTTTGCTTCCATAGCAAGTTCCTTCTCAAATTCTCGCTTTGCCTGCCTTATCAATGCTTTGCATTTAACTTGCCAGTGCTTGTGCTGTTTCCAGTTTTCATCGTTTGGCTCTTTTTTCCATTTCCTGAAAGATGCTTTTTTAGCAGCAACAGCCTCTCTGACCTCACCTTTAAACCATGCTGGCAGTTTTTTGGATTTTCTTCCACCTTTCTTAATGCGTGGAATGCAGCTGGTCTGGGTTTCCAGGATAGGATTTTTAAACAACACCCAAGCTTGATGTAAGTCTTTAACCTTTGCAACCGCTCCTTTTAGTTTTTTCTTAACTATATTCCTCATTATATCATAGTCTCCCTTTCGAAAGTTAAAAGGTAGTACTGTGGATTTCTTTACTATCCCTCCTCCACTAATTAAATCAAACACGATCATGCTATGATCACTATTGCCAAGTGGTCCCAACACCCTTATCTCTTGCACCAGATCTGGTGTTCCACTAAGGACTAGGTCCAGTATGGCTTCCCCTCTGGTCGGTTCATGAACCAGCTGCTCCAGGAAGCAGTCATTTATTTCATCTAGAAACTTTATCTCCCTAGTATGTCCTGCCGTGACACTGACCCAGTCCATACCGGGGTAATTGAAATCACCCATTATTACTACTCTGCTGTGAGTTTTGTTAGCTTCCTTGATTTCTTTGAGCATTTCATCATCCATTTGTTCATTCTGGCCAGGCGGTCGATAGTACACCCCTACTGCCATCACCTTCCCCTTCATACATGGAATTTCAATCCATAGAGATTCTACAGCAAATTTTGTTTCCTGCAAAACTTTAATCCTTTCTGATTCAATGCCCTCTCTAACATAGAGCGCAACCCCTCCACCAATTTGATCAGTTCTATCATTACGATATAGTTTGTATCCAGGTATCACAGTGTCCCACTGGTTATCCTCCTTCCACCATGTCTCTGAGATTGCAGAGACATGGTGGAAGGAGGATAACCTGAGGTACAGGTTGAAATGACTGTTGGTCCACTTGATCTTTATCATATAAAAACTCTGTATATTCTTTCCACCTTTTCTTGATTTTCTCAGCATCAATCAACATAGATCCTTGAGCATCTTTTAACATTCTAATTTGAGGCTAGAATCTTTTCTTTAATTCTCATAGCTTTAGAAAAGCCGATGTTTTTCTTCCTCTAATAGTTTCTGATTCTGTTTCCTTGCATGTGTTATTGTAGTACTTCTTCTTGTCTTGTCTTGCTGCACGTTGGAAATCTCTGTTTTCTGAGATTGCCTCTCTTTCTCCTCTAACAAACAAACCACCCAAAAGGTAAGAAATCAGCACACAATTATATCCTTTTGGTCCCAAACCCTATTAATAATAACTAAATATTTTTGTCGGAACTGTTACCATGAGGAAACCCTCTCGAAGTAACCATTCCTTTTTACTCATTTTTTATTAGATGAAACTACCAGCTCAACATGCAGTAAAATTTAAGCAATTTAAACAAGGGAAGTGCTTAAGCAAACCCCTTCTACTTCGGCAAAAAATTGCCCCTCATATCAAGGCAACGATCAAACTTATCTGTTCTTTTATGGCCTTCAGAGCCAAAAAATTCTCCATGCTGCCATTGATCAAATAGTAAGGGCATGCAAAGACGCTTCCATATCCGAGCCCATCCAAACACAGTAAATGAAACGCAACATAGTGCCATGTTTCTGGCCTCGTTATTCTTCCAGCCCTTCATCAGGCATTTCCCCAACTGAATGATGTGCCCGAAAACCTTCGTCCATTGAAATAGGGAATTAGTAAATTACTTCATCTATCATAGGTCCTTCTCCACCATAGGTCACATCACGCTCCACCATTCAAGTTCTAGGATAAACCCTTGAGGCGTGACAGTCTGTAAATTAAAAATCCAGCATTGTTCTAGTTGTTGTAATCATGCCACTTTGTCACCTCCCAAGAAAGAGTAGGGAACCTGATCAATTATTCGCCAAGTGTAATCCTGAAAAGAATGGCCTTGTGTGATATTATGAGCGACTAAGGGTGCTGTCATTACTTGCATATTTATGCGAGATTGGTGTTCCTGTAAACGTACTTTCATAGATCTTATAGTTCTTCCAATGTACTTCAATGAACGTTAACTCCAGGATTTGTCTTTGTTGATGTTATCGAGCTTTTCTATCGTTGACCTCCAAAGATGTAGTCAATTTGTTTTTTGTACAATCCATTGGGTGAAGTACATGTATACAGTTGCCACTTGTGTTGCTGGAAGAAGTTGTTTGATATGAATAGATCATTGGTCTTGCAGAATTCTATGTCTTTCTCCAGCTTCATTTCCATTGTGAAATCCATATTTTCCAACCATTTTGCCTTCTTCTTTGTTGCCAACTTTTGCATTCCAGTCACCCATGACTATCAGTTTGCATGTTCTGTCAATTTCAGCTTGTACCTGTTCATAGAACTCATCAATTTCATCCTTTTCTGCAGCTGTTGTTGGATCATATACTTGAATTATAGTTGTGTTGATAGGCATTCCTTGTAGATGAAAAGAAATTAAGCGTTCAATGACTGCATTGTATTTCATTTGCAGTTCTTGCAAGTTTCTTCTTAATTATAAATGCAACACCATTTCTTCTTTGTCTTTCATTTCCAGCATAGTAGACCATGGGATCATCAGATGCAAAGTGCCCGATGCCAGTCCATTTCAGTTCGCTGACACCCAACAGAACAAGTTGTACACATTCCATTTCATTCTTGACCACCTCCAACTTCCCTTGGTTCATGCTTTGTACGTTCCATGTCCCAATATGTAAGACATCTTTGCAGCTTCTAACTCTCATTTCATGTGCAGCTACATCAGCAGTCAGATGATCCGAGGGCTTTGATCCAACCACATCATAAATGCTGACTTTACTCTGAAAAGTCTTCAGCTCCTCCTCAGTAGCCAGTTCAGTGCCTTCCGACCTGGGAGGGTCTCAACTTCCAGCACTATAGTACAATTTGTTTTCTTGTGACTATCCACTGGGTTTTGGTGGCAAGATGCTGAAGTAAATTGCCAGGCCTTTCTTCCGCGCAGTTTAAGTTTAGTGTTGTTACCATTGTCACAGAAATGTGATCCTCCGCCACCAACACTGTACCATTCTGCTGCTGCCCAGATGGGTGGTTTATCTTGGTCTGGCACCTCAGCTGAGACCTGTCCAACTTGGGAGACCCTGCCAGTAGTTAAACTACCGATAGCTTAGCCCTCACCATCACTGATGCACACAAGTCCTCACAGCACGACAAGCTGCAAACCAAGTGAAGGGTTAGCAGGCATACAGTAGTTGTATTATGTGTATCCATGCACACTATTTTATAAAGGACCATTTTCCATGTATAAAATATTATTTACATGTGGAAAATGCTCGATAAAATGACTGCCTAGGCATCTCTATACAACACTGCATACAATTAATATTTACCATCATCCTGACTTGTATAGCCCATAATAACTAGACTTCCAGACTCCAAATAATAATTCAGAAGCCCTAGAAATAAAAGCACATGTTCTTTCAGCACTGTGTGGACAAATTGTAGCCTTATTTTTCTCCATGAATTCCCTGATGAGCAAAAGACAGCGACTTCAGAATCACTGCTGAAAAGTAAACTGCATAATCTTTGTTAAAATTAGAATAGAAACTGATACAAGCAAACAAAGGAAGCTTTCCTTCTCATAAGCCCTAACAAGAAAACAAACAAATCCTGGGGATTAAAAGCTCATGGCTTTGCCAAGATCAATTTTACTAATTTACAGCTGAAAACTATATTTGAATGATACAGTACACTGGCATATAAGCTGTATGATTCTCTCTCCTTCCCTCCCTTGCTTTGCTTTTCGTTTTCTCCCTCACCTCTCCTTCATTCCCTTATTTCACTTTTGATATTTCCATGTCCCTTCTCCTTCTTCTTTTCACTTTCTAATTTTCCCTATTGTAAGAAATATATAAAAGACAGCAGATTTCTGGGTGCAGTACAGGGTACATCACTCAATACTGTATATTAGCCTAGTTACATGGGCATAAGAACATAAGATATGCCATACTGGGTCAGACCAAGATCCATCAAGCCCAGTATCCTGTTTCCAACAGTGGCCAATCTAGGTCATATGTACCTAGCAGTTTCCCCAAAAGACACAGGTTCCGCAATGCTTGTATTGGGTCAAGTATTGATATCCTGGGTCCCTTCTTAATAATGGTTTATGGACCTTTCCCCCAGGAACTTGTCCAAACTTTTTTTAAACCCAGCTACACTAACAGCCTTTACTACATCCTCTGGTAACAAATTCCAGAGTTTGATTACATGTTGAGTGAAAAAATATTTTCTTTTATTAGTCTTAAATAGTTTACCCTGTAGCTTCATTGTATGTCCCCTATATTCTGATAACGTACACAATCGATCTACGTTTACCTGTTCCACTCCGTTCATTAATTTATAGACTTCTATCATATCTCCACTCAGCCGTCTCTTTTCCAGGTTAAAGAGCCCTAACCTTTTTAGCCTTTCTTCATAGGAGTATCCTTCCATCCCCTTTACCATTTTGGTGGCTCTTCTCTGAACCTATTCTAATAACGCTATATCCTTTTTAAGATACGGCAACCTGAATTGCACACAATATTCAAGGTGCGGTCTCACCATGGAACAATATAGAGGCATTATATCTTTTGTTTTATTTTCCATTCCTTTCCTTATGATACCTAGCATTCTATTTACTCTCTTGGCCGCTGCTGCACACTGGGCTGAGGGTTTTAACATGTTATCCACAATGACACCTAAATCTTTTTCCTGGGTGGTGGTTCCTAATGTGGCACCTTGCATCGTGTAACCATAGTTTGGGTTTTTCTTCCCTAGGTGCATAACTTTGCACTTGTCCACATTAAATTTCATCTGCCATTTTGATGCCCAGTCTTCCAATTTATCAAGATCCTCTTGCAATTTTCCACAATCCTCTTGGGTTTTAACAACTTTAAATAGTTTTGTGTCATCTGCAAATTTGATAACCTCACTCGTTATTCCCTTTTCCAGGTCATTTATGAATATGTCAAAAGGCAGCGACCCAGCACAGATCTCTGGGGTATACCACTATTCACCTTTCTCCATTGGAAAAATTGGCCATTTAGCCCTACCCTCTGCTTTCTTTCTTTTAACCAGTTCCTGATCCACAATAGTACACCGTCTCCTATCCCATGACTCTTTAGTTTTGACAAAGGTCTCTGATGAGGGACTTTGTCAAAGGCTTTCTGAAAGTCCAGATACATTTTATCAACTGACTCACCTTTGTCCACCTGTTTATTCACAGAGGAGGTTGGAGTCTCCCTGTAATCGGGAGAGGGTTATGACCACAGAGAGTTAAGACGCGGGCAGCATATATGATTTAATAAAATCCCCTGAGGAAACAACATTTGTGAAACGTCTCAGTGGTACCGGGGATTGACATTGGGATCATAAGAGAGATACTGAACATCTCTAATCTGGGAAGTTGAAATTACAAGTTTTTCAAGTGGATTGTTGAGTTTTATGAAGCATATATTTATTGAAGAGTTTCACCACGATTAGAGTTTTTTCATGAGGTCATTGATGTGATAACGCAATTTGCCTTATTAAGACGTGAGTCTAAAATGGCAATGCTCTTGTTTAACTGAGACCTCTGAAATTTGAAATTCTCTAATCCAGTGTTTGTTTGACGGTGAACGATTTTTCTTACTAAGTTATACAGACATAATTTTAACAGCAATGGGGTAGTGAGAGATAAGCAACTCTTCTCTTGCCAGGGATAAAAGAAGTGGGAGGCTTGGACCCTGGAGAGATTGAGGGAATCTGGATGGCCCTGATACAGACAATTTAAGTTTCAATTGTAAACGTCAGGGAAGTGGATGGTTGAGATGGGATGGGGCAGAGTTTAATTTGGATTTAATTATTCACCTTTCCTAACCCCAGTTCAAGTTAAATTACATTTCAGGTACAGTCGCTAGGTCCCTGCTTGAGAACTTACAATTTAAGGTTGTACCTGAGGCAACAGAGGGTGAAGTGACTTGCCCAACGTTACAAAGAGTGTCAGCAGTGTCTGAATCCTGGCTTCCCTAATTCTCAGCGTACTGCTTAAACCACTAAAACTGTTCCAAAAATTACAGGGCCAGTTATTCAAATAATTTATGCTCCTAAATTTACCTCTTTGAAAATTCACTAAGGCTGAGATCCTAACTTTATACTTAAAATTCTACTACACTCCTACATTTAGGGGCATAAAATGTGGCTGGCAACAGGGGCAGATTTAGGGCGGGGGAAGAAAGGAGCTTAGCACTGATTTTTAGCACTAGGCTCATAAATCTAGGCAAATGGATGGCAGGCCTAACGTTTTAAGCAGGGGGGATATTCAAAACATTTCAGCCAGTTAGCAGACCTACTAACCAACTAAACTGCGCAGAGCCTGATAATCAAAGGCACCAACTGGTTAACATGTACAGGCAGACATAAGGCCCAGAAAGGATCAAATCCCCAGCTCAGAGAACATGAGGTGCACAGTGCACACATGGGTGCAGACATTGCTTGCACAGAGATGCCAAACTGTTGGACAGCAGAGACATAGTAGCCAGAGGGTGTATAAACCCAGTTGACAACCAGCAACAATTGGCATGGGGTGTGTCAGGTGGGAGGAGTGGAAGATGGTGTGAGCAACAGGGGCCATGGGGTCCCACAAGCACATGCCACAGCCTCTGCACAACTGCACAAGGCTGACACCCTCCCGACACAAAGGCTCCAGAGAGAGAGAGGCAGGTGGATGACAGAAAAAGAACAGAAATGAGGGTTGAGCAAAGTGTGACATTTGTCTCTTATCCCTCGCAAGGAAGTTCCATATCCTGAGGGACCTGGAGATGATAAAAGTCTACTACAGGACCATGTGGAGGACCAGGCCTATCTGCTGTAGTGCCTCTGGCAGGAGATACAACAGCAGCAAGATAAGTGGCAAAACATGTGGCAAGGGTGTGATATAGCAAAGGGCCCCTGGGATGGGATCGGCATTCTACCAGCCCAGGGTAACCACAATAACAGCATGGAGCTACACCATGGAATGGTAAATATGGGTATTAGCTGTGTTGATACAGAAATCAGGTCAGAGACTGCAGTAATGGCATGCAGCAGAGTGCCTCATAAAACTGCAGGTGCATGTCACATGAAGGGTGCTGTGCGTGGCCAGTAGAACATGGATGCTGAAAACCTATGGAGTGGCAGCAGGGGTGTGGGAGTTGAAGGCAGTGTAGGGAAAAGAGGCATTAATAATTGTAATGACCACTGCCCCCTCCAGCCACATGGACAACAGGGGCTCTGAGGTCACAAGATACATGGCCTTATCCTCCTCCAACCCAATGAACACCATGTGACATAGGGCCACAGGATATAAAATGTGAAGGATCAGGGACCCAGTAGAGGGATGCTAGGGTGCCAGGATGTGCATGGTGCAGACATGCCAGGAAAGCAGAGTGTAAATAGAGTACTCATATGACATACAATATGACAGCAGGGCCGGTCGATATAGTGTATCTGGAATTTCAGTCATGGGATAGGAGGCAATGTACTATTGTGGATCGGGAACTGGTTAAAAGATAGAAAGCAGAGGGTAGAGCTAAATGACCAATTTTCCCAATGGAAAAAGGTGAATAGTGGAGTACCCCAGGGATCTGTGCTGGGTCCGCTACTTTTTGACATATTCATAAATGACCTGGAAAAGGGAATAACTAGTGAGGTTATCAAATTTGCAGATGACACAAAACTGTTTAAAGTTGTTAAAACCCAAGAGGACTGTAGAAAACTGCAGGAGGATCTGGATAAATTGGAAGACTGGGCATCCAAATGGCAGATGAAATTTAATGTGGACAAGTGCAAAGTTATGCACCTAGGAAAGAACAACCCACACTATGGTTACACGATGCAAGGTTCCACATTGGGAACCACCATCCATGAAAAAGATTTAGGAGTGATCGTGGATAACATGTTAAAACCCTCTTGATGAGACTCTTGATGAAATTAAAAAGTCATGGGATAGGAGACAGTATACTATTGTGTATCAGGAGCCGGTTAAAAGATAGAAAACAGAGAGTAGGGCTAAATGGCCAGTTTTCTCAATGGAGAAAGGTGAATAGTGGAATATCTCAGTGATCTGTGCTGGGCCTGCTGATTTTTAATATATTTGTAAATGATGAGTGAGGTGATCAAATTTGCAGATGACACAAAATTATTCAAAGTTGTTAAAACTGCAAGAGAACCTTTATAAATGGGGGATTGGGCGCCCAAATGGCAGATGAAATTTAATGTGGATAAGTGCAAAGGTATGCACCTAGGAAAGAACAACCCCTGGTTACATGATGCAAGGTACCACCTTAGAAACCACCACCCAGGAAAAAGATTTAGACATCTTTGTGGATAACTCGTTGAAACCCTCTGCCTAGTATGCAGCAGCGGCCAAGAAAGCAAATAAAATGCTAGGAATCATAGGGATAACAATGGAAAATAAAACAAAGAATATTATAATGCCTCTGTATCATTCTATGGTGTGACTGCACCTAAATATTGTGTGCAATTCTGGTCACCATATCTTAAAAAGGATATAGCAGAATTTTATTTTTTTATTTTTTTTATTTTAGCTGCATTTATATCCCGCTTTTCACCGGGTCAAAGCGGTTGGGGGATACATTTAACATGAGGGGATATGACACACATACACTAATACTTACAGGGAACATGAGCAATGGAGGGTTAAGTGGCTTGCCCAAGACCACAAGGAGCACCTGTGGGACTAGAAACCCCAGTCCTTCCGGCCCAAGGTTGCTGTCCTCTAGTGGGATTTGAACCACCTACCTTCCGGCCTGTGGTACCTTGCCCTAACCACTAGGCTACCACTAGGAACAGAGAAGAGCTACCACAATGGTAAAGGGGATGGAAGGATACCCCCTATTAAGAAAGGCTTAAAACAGTGGTTCTCAAACTTGGGGTCGGGAACCCCAAATGGGGTCACATCATCAACAACATGCCTGCTAACAAGAATCTGGGTACTTTTACGCAATATGCACTTAGGTATTGCCAGAGACATAGTTTAGGCACAGCAAGAGCAAAGTTGTGATATATCTGTGTACTTTATAAAATGCTCATATATATATACTGTGATGTAGCAGACTCTTATGAGGCAATGGAAACTGAGAGTGATCCGGTGGAGAGAGCCGGTACTGCAGGGGAATGCAGGATTTTCTCTGATGAAAGGAAAAAATGCAGAGCTAATCAGGAACCACTCCTCACTTCAAGGCAGATGAAAAGCCAAGTCCCTGATTGGGCACGCCCAAGCAGGAGGCGGGCAGTGCAGCACTCAGCCAGCTTGTTAAAAACCCAGAAACAGTTAGACAAGCCAAGGAAGCATCGTGACAAGCAAGGAGATTGGGAAGAAGGACACAAGCACCTGGACAAGGATAGGTCAGATGACCAGGAACAGGAACCGAGAGAGAGAGAGAACCACTAAGCAGCTGTGATCCAAGAAGGAGCAGACAGGAGTTGGGAGACTCAGGGGCAGAGAAAGATTTCTGGAAGCAGAAGAATTCTAAGGCACTGAGAGACCCAAGGCTGCAGCTCAGGAGTTTAAAGGACCCAGAAGAACCTTGGAATAGAAGGCAAAGGGATAAGGAATTACCCTGGAAGAAGCCCAAGCACAAGGTATCTGGTGGGTGTGGCACAGCTAGCAAACTTAACAGTGGAAAGCCAGAAAGAGTGAATTTTAATTGTGAAAGACAGGATAAAGGCAGAAAGTTTGATACTAACTGGTTAAGTCAAGAAAAGCCTGACTGTTTTCCTTTTAACACTCTGAGAGACTCTCTAGACACAGCTGGAGCGTTTTACCCTGCACTGCCATGTGGAGATAAGTGGGGGAAGGGAAATTCTTACAAGCTGAAATGTTGTCCAAGTAAAAGCACTGATAATTGCTTACTGATAAGAAATATAAACAAGCATTTACCTGAAGGAGGATTTGCTCAGCCTAGCTCAGAAAATACATAGGCTGAATTACTTCTCACTGAATTCAGAGAGTTCCTTAAAAGCAGAGCAGTTTCTACTCAGAACGTAGCAAAGCCATTGATCAGCTGGCCAGAAGAAATGCCTTTAATTTCTTTGCCATCTACAGAACAGGAAGTCCCGATGGATTGCTCTACTTGTATGATTCCAAAGGACATTTAAGTGCTTTGCTTGCCAGTGTTGTATGTAAAAAAATAGCAAAGTTACCTCACGGTTTGCTGTGATAAAAGGGCTTATCTGAAGAGAATAAGTAGAAGCATATTCTGTGCCATTCAGGAGCAGTGCTGATATCAGAGTTTCTGTTACCTTAATGAAAAGGAGATCACATGACAGGTGAATGTGATCAGTAAGGGACATTCAGTCAAGCAGTGAAAAAAGCCTTGTTAAGTTCAGTTTCTCAATCTTGTTTTGTACCACATTATTTCATTTTTACGTCTGCTGCATTTGAACTGCGAAAGCGGGAAATAAACCTCACAAAAAGAAATATTCTTTGCCTTGCCTTATCACTTGAGCACCAACACAACTACAATATTAACCCTCAAGGGCATTCAAGGCCAGCCCCTCCCTTAACCCTCAAGGTCCAGGGAGTGGGTGGGTGGCAATACACACATTTATACCTGGCTCGGAGCACGCAACATTTTTGAAAATTTTTACAAGGGCTCTTTTATAAAATTATCCCCATAATAGACAGTTCCTACTCCACCCCCAAAACTCCTATGCTACCTCTTGTGGCAACATACAAGAAAGTGGGACCTATTAGCTCCAGACTAAACTGTTTGGGATCTCAGAGTAGCATGCAAACTAGAGACAATGGGTGTTATTTTAAAAGCACTAGTCACAATTTGGATATCTACAAATGGGCATGCAGATGTCCAGATCACAGAGACATCCCCAGAGTCATTTTAGAAGCGGGTCTGTGGACGTGCCCAGCGCCATGATGTTCAAGTCTGAACGGGGACATGGCAGAGGCATGGCTGGGTCATTGCTAGGAACCTGGACATCCCCACCTGATCTCTGAAATGCCCTGGACGTCCCAAATCATGTCTAAAGTTACACCTGTTCCAGGCATAAACAAGCATCTGAAAAGTGCTTGCCAGGCAAATGTCTGGAAGGTGAGGGGAAGGAGCTACACCGGAGGTCTCCAACTCCGATCCTGGAGTGCTGCAAACCAGTCAGGTTTTTAGGCTGTCTCTAATGAATATGGATGAGATATATTTGCATGCACTGCACCATTGTATCGAAATTTATCTCATGCATATTCATCAAGGATATCCTGTAATAAATAAAATAAAATAACGTGCCCGCATTTAGCCTCTTGGCACTTAGCATGCTGGTGGGTTCCTTTTTATCACAGCTGCAGGAGAGAAGGCAAATGCTGCTCTTTACTCCTGCGGCTGTTCAGATGTGAGCAGGGTCTTCAGGCCTCCCCGGCTCCCTCTGCAGCCGGTTAGGTGTTGGGCCATGTGTGGGCAACATTCCTGCACAATGGAGGACCGGCCCTGCATACCACAGCCTATCCCTGGAGTCATAAAGCAGTCAGCCAGGGTTCACCTTGGAAATGTAACTCATCTTGAACTACTTCTGAAAAGGCATGAGCTAAATAAAAATAAATTAATAAATGCTATGTTACTGATATAATAATATTGCTTTAAAAGAAAAAGTGACATTAAAAATAAAAATAAAGGAAAAAGTACAGCATGGTTTTAAAAACATGAAGGGACAAATTATAAAATAAACATATGTGGGGCAAATAATACAAAAATGAGAAGTGTAAAATGGACACAGTTAAAGGAAGGAACATATCAAGAAAGCACACACATGAAGAGGAGGATTAAAACAAAAAAAGCTAACTTTAAAATATTAATAAACTTATGAAGCACAGTAAATACATAAAATTATACGGCCTGATCTTCAACACGATTAATGTGGTTAGCAGTCCTGCTAACCACGTTAAGCGTGTTGACCGGGATAGTCAGTGGTGCTAACCGTGAAAAAGATATTTACTCCGATTACTCTTAGATATACTACGTTGTAGCTTCCTTGTGTTTCCTCCTAGACATTTTACCTTTTTGCAGGTGTAAACAACTGAGCCACATTCACCCATTCCCCTCCACTGCAGCACACTGAGCAGCGAATTACAATGTATTATCCATGATGACACCTAGATTATTTTCCTGGATAGTGACTCCTAATGTGGAACCTTGCATCGTGTAGCTAGAGTTTGGGCTGTCCTTTTCTATGAGCATACTGTAACTTTGCACTTTTCCACATCAAATTGCGTGTGCCATATGGATGTTCAGGCTCCCAAGTTCTCAATTTGCAATTTTTCACAATCCTCATGTGATTTAAGAACTTTGAATAATGTTGTCATTTGCAAATATGATTACCCTATTCATTGTTCCCAATTCCAGGTCATTTATAAATATGTTAAAAAGCAGTGAGTCCAGTACAGATCCCTTGAATATTCCACAGTTTACCTTTCTCCATTGAGAAAATTGATCATTTAGCCTTACTCTCTACTTTCTGTCTTTTAACCATTTCCCAGTCTACAGTAGTACACTACCTCCTATTCCATGATTTTTTAATTCTCTCAAGGGTTTCTCCTAGGGAACCCTGTCAAAGGATTTCTGAAAATCCAGATACACAATATGAACTGGCTCACCTTTATCTACCTATTAATTCACACCTTCAAAAAAATGTAGCAGATTGGTGAGGCAAGACTTTCCTTTGCTAAATCTATGTTGGCTTTGTTATATTAAACCATGACAATACAAGATTTTGATGATAGTTTAATTTCATTTTTGAGTTCTTTGGGCACTATGGAATGTATACTATCCAGTCCAGTTGTTTTGCTACTCTTTAGTTGTTCATATTGCTCAATTACATCTTTCAGGTTCACCGAGATTTATGTCAGTTTTCCAGTTCATCATCTTTAGATATCATTTCAGTAAAGACCAGGAGCAAAGAATTCAGTTAATTTCTCCACCATGGCCTTGTCCTTCCTTACTGCTGTTTTTACCTCTTTCATCTATTGGTCCAACTGACTCCTTCACAGGCATTTTGCTTCAAATGTACCTGAAAAAGCTTTTATTTTCAGTTTTTGTTTCCATAGCAAACTTCTTTTCACATTCTCTCTCTGCCCTCTTTATCAGTGCTTTGCACCTAACTTGCCATTTCCTGTTTTTTTTATTCAGATAATTTGTTTCATTTTTTGAAAGATGTTTTCTTTTGGCTATAACAGCCTCTCATACCTCACCCTTAAACCATGCCAGCAGTCATGCAGCCTTCCTTCTACTGTTTTTTGTGTATATATTTTTATTGGCACAGAAGGAAATAATTTACAACTTTCAACAAATAAAGAAATAACTACAGCATTGGAGCTTACAACGGCTTGAGTGGAAACTCATTTGTTCTGTATACATTCAAATATGTAAACTCAGATCGGGATGATAACTGACTCCCAGAAGGGAATCCCCACACTTTAAGCAATAACACATACAGCCTCTTCTAGACGATCCTGAAGCCAAGCCATTCACTTCCCAGACACCAGCCCCCCACCTCCCTCCATTCCACTTCCTCATGTTTACCTCAGCACCCAAACAGAGGAGGCCAAGACAAGGGGTAGAAATAGCTCTGAAATAGTAAATCAGGACAGTCCATTTCTTTCATCCAGAACTTTCCCCTACAGAGATGCAGCCATAACATTAAGAATATTGTAGCCACTGGAAATAATCAAGAGCTCTGGCTCAGTCAAGAGCATGTGGGATCAATGATCATATTCATATCTTCATACCCTCCACCCCCCCCCCCCCCACCCCATCCTCCACATTCGTTTTCACCAGACCTCTCCCTCTTGGAATCCATCCCACCCACTCCCACTCTCCTAGTACACATTATGAGCAGCGAGAGAGTGCTTTGATGGCTGAGTTAAATGAGACAGAGGCTGCTCTAAGGGCAGCGAGACGGCATACAGCCGATCTGCAAAGGGAGCTAGTTGCTGCACGTCAGGAATGTGGGCAAGAAATGCAGAGAGTTAACCAGTGTATTTCAACTGAATACAATGAAACAATGATAAACACAGTTAAATGATAAACACAGTTTTTGCTTTTTCACCTTTTGTAGAGACTTCTCGCTTTCTTCCAACACAACTTTCTTGATGTCAATCCATAACTCTTCTGGAGCTTTCTCATTTGTTTCTAAAGCAGCAGATTGATTTTGCAGGCAGTCTTTAAATTCCGGTGGTATATTCCGAAAGTCATATTTTCCTACATTCATGAGTGGCTTGCTCTTTTTCAACTTTAGCTTGAGTTTGCATACTAGTAGTTGGTGATCTGTACTACAATCAGCTCCAGGTTTTGTCTTTGTTGATGTTATCGAGCTTTTCCATCGTTGACTTCCACAGATATAGTCAATTTGATTTTTGTACAATCCATTGGGTGAAGTCCATGTGTACAATCGCCGCTTATGTTGCTGGGAAAGGTGATTGAGATGAACAGATTGTTGGTCTTGCAGAATTTTTTCAGTCTTTCTCCAGCTTCATTTCTGTTGCCAAGTCCATATTTTCCAATCACTTTTCCTTCTTCTTTGTTGCCAACTTTTGCGTTCCAATCACCCATGACTATCAGGATATCCTGTTTGAATATTTTGTCAATTTCAGCTTGTACTTGTTCATAGAACTCATCAATGACATAGCTTCCCCCAGAAGTCCTCAGGTAAGTCCCCCAATGCAGCTTTCCAACCACCTTTGTAGAAGATCCCAACTAGAATGCGGGAAGTCTGTGGCAATGGCCCTGTAGAGCCAGGCCAGAAGAACTTCAACTGAGCAGTTTCAAAAAGCACGTGCTCCCAATTACAGAGAGAACCTAATACTTTGCATGAGAGCCAGTCCCAAGACAATGGTGCAACTGAAAATATTGGAAAAATTTTAGTGGTGGTCCCCCATGTTTCTTCTAGTCTATTTTTGGATGCAAAGGAGAATCCTTTAAACATCGAGGATATTCTCAGTGATTGCCCGAGGAGAAGGATCCTTCCCGCAAAATCTCTTCAAAAGCAAATGTTGATACAGAGGTAAAAGGGGACTGCCAGGGAGATAATGTCTATCTCTTACATATAGCATGCCAGACTTTCTACACAGTCCCCAGAAAGGGATGGGAAATAACCCAATAAACTTCAGGTACCTCTTTTAGAAAAAGCACCATTTTAAGGGAAATGAGGGCTATCCATTCCCGTTCTTGCTGAACCCAGTTTGAACACGAGTCCGTCACTGAAAGGAATGCAGCTTTCAAGCACAAGCACCAGTAATATTTATTTATTTATTTATTTATTACATTTTCTTTTATACCGCGCTATTTAAGATCAGTGCGGTTTACAATAAAACATTGAATCTACACATCTCAGTTTAGTGATTTGTGCTTACAATAAACAGGTAAAAATAACTCGGATGTACAATGAACAAGTTTCTTAACAGGGAGAACAATAACTATATACAGGCCAGTTAATGAAACTATATACATGGTTACGTGCACAGCACAAGCTTCTCAGAGTAAGTTAAGTATGGGGGCGGTTAAGGTGTGGTTGCAGGTATTCAGACTAGGGGTGTATGATGTATGGGCTTGAGGAGCTACCATGAGGTGTGGAAGTAGGTGACTGTGGAGGGGGGGCTGCGGCATTGTAGTACAGGAGAAAAAGGTGATGCTTCAGTTCCTTCTTGAATTGGGAGAGATTGCTGATGGTTCTGATAGGCGCCGGGAGTGCGTTCCAGCAAGATGGTGCAGAAAAGGCAAATGCTCTAGATCTGGTAGCTTGAGAGCACTTAGTACTTGCCTTAGGTAGAATGAGGGTGTTTGCAGCGTTCGATCTCCTTAGCCGGTTAGGAGGTGTGATGGATACTAGGTCGGTGATAGCAGTAGCCGGGAATTTCTTGATGGCTTTATGAGTCATTGTTAGAACCTTGTAGGAGATCCTGGCCTGTATGGGCAGCCAGTGCAACTGTTTTAGTATTGGAGTGATGTGGGATCTTCTGGAAGCTCCATGAAGGATTCTTGCAGCAGAATTCATAGCAAGTTGTAAGGGGTTGGTCGTATTCTTTGGTAGGCCATGTAATATCGCATTAGCATAGTCAAGGTGGGGCATTATTAGGGCCTGAAAAACAGTTCGGAAGTCTTCAGGTTCTAACAGCTGACGAAGATGGCGAAGGGACCGGATTTTGTGATAGACAGATTTTGTTATGTTATTGATGTGAGCCTTCATATTAAGCTGCTGATCAAGTATAACTCCGAGGTATCTTACTGTAGTCTTGCATGTGAGCTCTGCGTCCCGAACTTTGATGGATAGAGGTGGGATAAAAGCCGGGTTCCTGGTGACGAAGAGGGCTTCGGTCTTTTTGAAGTTTAATTTAAGCCTTTGTGCGTCTATCCAGTCGGTGACTGCGTCAAAGCATTTGATTAGAGGAGAGAGGTCAAGATGCTCAGTCGAGATTGGCATGTACATCAAGACATCGTCGGCATAGACAAGGCAGTTGATGTTAAATGAGTGGATAAGGTCACAGATGGGTTGCATGTAAATGTTGAATAGTAAGGCCGATAAGGAGGAGCCTTGCGGGACACCTTTAGTTTGAAGGAAGGGGTCAGAGGTGGAAGGACCAGAACGTACATGTTGCCAACGGTCTGTGAGATAAGACGCGCACCAAGATAGAGCTGAGCCGTGAACTCCCTTATCTCTGAGGCGATGAAGGAGAATTTCGTGGTCTACTGTATCAAAGGCAGCAGCAATGTCCATGAATATTAGAACAAAGCCTTGTCTGATGTTATCCAACCCTATGGAAAGGGTGTTGAATAGGGTTGTCAGTAGCGTTTCGACACCATGTGCTTCCCGGAATCCATGCTGGCAGGGATGAAGGGGTGCGTTGGAATCTATATGATCCTGTAATTGACGTTGTGTAATCTTTTCAATGATCTTCGAGAGGAGAGGTATGCTGGAGATAGGCCTGTAGGAGTCCATCGATGAGGGGTCCAGCTTACTGTTCTTTAGGAGAGGTCTGATCGCAGTCTGTTTCAGGCTACAGGGGAATGTTCCAGTAGAGAAGGATCCTTCTATAAGCTTGGATAAGAATGGGCTGAGCTCAGCACGTAAGGATTTTATCCAGGGAGCTGGACACGGATCAGCGGGTGATGTAGTGGCATTTATATTTAAGATGGTGTCTTGAATGACTCTGTTGGTTGGGGTAGAGAATGATGTGAGGGTGTGTTGGGTTTCACTTAAGAGATGATCAACTGAGGGATGAGGGGTGGAAATGGGTGGAGTAGTTGAGATGAGGGGCTTAGTAGGTTGAGCAAGCTGGTTACTTTTGTTGCATAAGTAATTTGCATATTCCTGGGGGTCTGGGTGGAACGAGTTTCCCTGAGATGGTTCCTTTGCTAGGGATTTTACAATTTGGAAGAGCTCGTGGGGTTTGTTCAGGGAGCGTTGTAGTCTGTTTGCATGATATTGTTTCATACTTGATGCAACGGCTAAACGATGTTTTACTAATTGTGCTGTGAATGCTTCATGGCTCGCGGTTGTTCTAGATCGTCTCCAGTTCCTCTCTAGTTGTCTGAGATGAAGAAGCGATTTGCGTAGTTCTTGGGAGTACCAAGGAGCATTCTTCTTCTTATGTGAAGCTTTGTATGTTGGAGGTCTATGGATTACGGCATCTAGGTTTGAGTTCCAAGAGTCGACCATGTCATCTAGTCCTTGTTCAGGTAGGTCAAGTAGGATCAGTGTCTTCATTAAAAAATCCTCTCTAACGAAAGGATGGAAGCGCTTAAATTGTTCTGGGGTAGGATTATCATCAGTTTTAGCTTTGACAGATGTAGCACAAGTTGGTATCTGGAATCGTATCAGAAGATGATCTGACCAAGGGACTGGGCTAACGTTTAGGAGAGGCTTGTGCCCATGAAGGAAGGCTATCTGCGGTGCAAAGATCAAATCTAGTATGTTCCCTTTTATATGGGTAGTGGTATCGACAAGTTGAACGTAGCCTAGCTCACTGAGGGCATCATTAAAGGCATTGGTGTGGCTGTCTTGAATGGATGGGAGGTTGAAATCTCCTAAAACCCAGTTCATGGTGTGAAGATTTGTGGTGTTGCAGGCAAGATCGATTATTGTGGCTAAGTCATCTGGAGATGATGAAGGTGCTCTATATAGCAAGTTGATGGTTATTTGTTTGTTTGTAATGGTAAGGGAGTCAAGGGACGAGGTGCTGCTTGAGGCAGCAATCTGAAATTTGAGATCCGCTTTTGTTAGGATGAGTACTCCTCCACCACGATGGTCGGTTCTGTGGCATGAGTGAACTGAGAAGTTGGGAGGGACACTCTGGTGAAGAATCACGGAGTCGGATGCAGATAACCATGTTTCAGTGATACATAAGATATCAAGATTATGAGCTGAAAGCATATCAGTTAATGCTGGCCATTTCTTCCTTATGGATCGTGCGTTTATTAGTGCACATTTAAGGTCAGGGGAAGAGTGGGGTTGTACACGCCGAGTTAGGTTGTGCTGCTGTAGGTTCACATAGATAACATGTGGGCCTGGTATGCTTCGAGGTGTTTCGGTTTGATATTTGGTATAGTCAGGGAATCTTCTCCAGGATCTTCGGAGGACAGGTATGGAGTTATGAGGTACGTTAAGGGCTAGAGTGTCGAAGGTCAGGACTATTAAAATAAAGCAGATGAGGATTGAGAATGGGTATGTGGGTACACAGTGAGATATCATGGTGAATAGTATGGATAGTAACCCACAGTAACGATATTGGCTAGTGAGAGTAACAGACAAGTATTTTCAGCCTAACCAGCTAAGCTATGGAATGGAATGGTGAGGTAGTCAGAAACATCAGAATGGCTCAAAACGTAAGACTAGTAGCTTGTTAGCAGTTTAGATCAGGTAATGCAGAACATTAGTATATACAATGTAGCACTAAAACATTAGCATGATAGTCCTAAGGGGAAGAGGAAAGATACTATGCAACTATGTTACAAACTTTGTTGCTGGAACTCTGGGCTTCAAAGGATTCAGTATCTTAGCGCGGCAGGACCATGAGCTGGCAGTGTTCTAATTTTCTTGTTCAGAGGAAGCTGATGGGCTGTTATTCCAATTTTTTGTAGGCCTCCCTCAGGCCTCCGCCTAAGGGCCACGCCAAAGGGCCCTCTGGCGAGGCCCTCAGGCGCGGGCGCGCCTGGCAGCGCTGCCCTTTTAAATTGCCCGCCGGCTGTCCCGAGTCCGAAAAGTCCGAGTCAGAAAAGCCTAAGTCCCCATTTTCCTTAGGGGTCGTAAGGATGATCCAGCTGACACAGGACTTCCTGACCTGCCACACAAAGGACGAAAGAATCTTCCTGAGCACCTTGAAGAAATTCTGCGGTACTTGAATTGGTAGCTGCATGAATAAGAAAAGAAACATTGGGAAGATCAGCATTCTCATGATATTAATGACTCCAAGCCAGTATACCACCAAAACTCGGTGCGTGATGTAAACCCTCTCGCACTGAGGAAGTTTCTCCAGGGCCATGTGCCCATGAGGGAAGGGTTAGGTCAGCCATTATAGTTGGTGATTCGATCATTAGGCATGTAGATAGCTGGGTGGTTGGTGGACATGAGAATCGCCTGATAACATGCCTGCCTGGTGCGAAGGTAGCGGACCTCACACGCCACCTAAATAAGGTCTTAGATAGTGCTGGGGAGGAGTCTGCTGTCTTGGTACATGTCAGTACCAATGACATAGGAAAATGTGGTAGGGAGGTTCTGGAGGCTAAATTTAGGCTTTTAGGTAGGAAGTTGAAATCCAGAACTTACAGAGTAGCATTTTCCGAAATGCTTCGCGTTCCACGTGCAGGACCCAAAAGGAAGGCAGAGCTCCGGAGACTTAATGCGGGGATGAGACAATGGTGCAAGGATGAGAGGTTTGGATTTGTTAGGAACTGGGGAACATTCTGGGGAAAGGAGGGGCTCTTCTGAAGAGATATGCTTCACCTTAACCGGGATGGAACCAGGCTGCTGGCATTAACCTTTAAAAAGGAGATAGAGCAGCTTTTGAACTAGATAATAGGGGAAATCCGAAGGTTGCCCAACAGTGCATGGTTCGAAACAATGTATTCTTGAAGGATACTACCAAAAGAATGAAGTTAGGGCATATCAGCAGAGAGGTTCCAATAAAGACAAAAGTAGCCCAAATGCCCTTGAGTAGGAAGCAGACAGAGCTTAAAGATTCCAAATTACCCCTGCCTACCAATAACCAGATTAATATGAATAAAATACAGTCTCTAAAATGCCTGTATGCAAATGCTAGACATCTAAAAAATAAGGTGGGAGAGTTAGAATATATAGCACTAAATGAGAAGTTAGACATGATTGGTATCTCAGAGACATGGTGGAAGGAGGACAACCAGTGGGATACTGTGATACCTGGGTACAAACTATATTGTAATGATAGGGCTGATCAAATTGGTGGAGGGGTTGCACTCTATGTTAGAGAGGGCATTGAATCACAAAGGATTACAATTTTGCAGGAATCAAAATTTGCTGTAGAACCTCTAGGGATTGAAATTTCTTGCAAAAAGGAGAAGGCGATGGCAGTGGGGGTGTACTATCAACTGCCTGGCCAGAATGAACAAATGGATGATGAAATGCTCAAAAAAATCAGGGAAGCTAACAAAAGTTACAGCACAGTAATAATAATGGGTGATTTCAATTACCCCGGTACTGACTGTGTCGGTGTCATGGCAGGACATGCTAGGGAGATAGAGTTTCTAGATGAAATAAATGGCTACTTCTTGGAGCAGCTGGTTCATGAACCAACCAGAGGGGAAGTCATTTTGGACCTAGTCCTTACTAGAACACCAGATCTGGTGGAAGAGATAAAAGTGTTGGGGCCACTTGGCAATAGTGATCATAGCATGATCGCGTTTGATTTAATTAATGGAGGAGGATGGTAAGAAAATCCACAGTACTACCTTTTAACTTTTGAAAGGGAGACTATGATAAAATGAGGAAAATAGTTAAGAAAAAACTAAACGGAGCAGTTGCAAAGGTTAAAGTCTTACATCAAGCTTGGGTGTTGTTTAAAAATACTATCTTGGAAGCCCAGACCAGCTGTATTCCACACTTTAAGGAAAGTGGAAGGAAGTCCAAAAATCTGCCAGCATGGTTTAAAGGTGAGATCAGAGATGCTGTTGTTGTCAAAAAAGCATCTTTCAGGAAATGGAAAAAAGAACCATATGACGAAAACTGGAAACAGCACAAGCACTGGCAAGTTAAATGCAAGGCATTGATAAGGCGGGCAAAAAGAGAATTGAGAAGAAGCTGTGGAATCAAAAATGCGTAATAAAGAATTTTTTTATGTACATTCATAGCAAAAAACTTGTGAGAGAGTCAGTTGGACCATTAGATGATAGAAGGGTAAAAGGGGCACTAAGAGGGGACAAGGCCATAGTGGAGAGACTGAGTGAATTCTTTGCTTCAGTTTTTACTGAGGAAGACGTAGGGATGTGACCCATGACTGAAGTGGTATTTAAAGATCATACTGCGGAAGAATTGAAGGAAATATCGATACACCAGGAAGATGTATTCAAGCAATTTGATAAACTGAAGAGTAGTAAATCACCTGGACCGGATGGTATACATCCAAGGATTTTGAAAGAACCGATATATGAGATTGCAGACCTGTCATTAAAATCATCTGTAATACCTGAAGATTGGAGGTTGGCGAATGTAACGCCAATTTTTAAAAAGAGTTCCAGGGGTGATCTGGGAAACTACAGACCAGTGAGCCTGACGTCAGTACAGGGAAAAATGGTAGAAACCATCATAAAGAACAAAATTACTGAACATGTAGATAGTCATGGCTTAATGGGATCTTCACTATAATCCTACGCTCTTCCAATATACTCTTTATCACAGGTGAAATTTCTACAAAAAGAGATATTTGCTTTTTTCGGGTCTCAGACTATACATTGGCATATATTTCTGGGTGTTTGAATATGCCCAGTATTATGCCTATTAGCATCAACGACCCAGTTTGCAAATTCCACCCTTAATTTTCTCGTATATCAACACACTAAAATTACACTGCTTTGCTATATCAACTTATCAACTTATCTCATATTGATGAAACTTGCGCGGCGTTATGAGACCGTTAGAATGCAGGCTCTGATATGAGCACCGGTTAACTAGAGACGCGGGCAGCATCTACCAGTTAGGAACTATGTTTGACATTCCATTTTGATCTACGATCCCCTGAAGAAACATAGAAACATAGAAATATGACGACAGAAAAAGACCACATGGCCTATCTAGTCTGTCCTTCCATAACAACTACAACAGTCCACTTTTTGCCTTTAGAGATCCTCTGTGTTGGTCCCATGCTTTCTTGAATTCAGTTACTGTCCTCATCTCTACCACCTCCACTGGGAGACTATTCCACGGATCCACTACTCTTTCCGTAAAGAAATATTTCCGCATATCACTCCTGAATCTATCTCCCTTCACCCTCATCCCATGTCCCCTCGTAGCAGAACTTGCTTTCAATTGAAAGAGGCTCTCTCCCTGAACATTTATGCCACGGAGGTATTTAAACATCTCAATCATATCACCTCTATCCCGCCTTTCCTCTAAGGTGTACATATTAAGATCCTTAAGTCTGTCCTCATATGCTTTATAATGAAGCCCATTAATCATTTTGGTAGCAACCCTCTGCACCGACTCCATCCTGTTCACATCCTTTTGAAGGTGCGGTCTCCAGAATTGCACACCATACTCCAAATGAGGTCGCACCAAAGACTTATACAGAGGCATTATCACCTCCTTTTTTCTGCTAGCCATTCCTCTCCGTATGCACCCAAGCATCCTTCTAGCTTTTGCTGTCGCCTTTTCCACCTGTTTAGCTACTTTAAGATCATCAGACACAACCACGCCTAGGTCCCGCTCTTCTTTAGTGGACAAAAGTACTTCACCTCCTATACTGTATTGCTCCCTTGGATTGCTGCAGCCCAAATGCATGACCTTACATTTTTTAACATTAAATCCCAGCTGCCAAATTCTAGACCATTCTTCAAGCTTAGCTAGATCCCTCCTCATGTTATCTACCCCTTCCTGGGTGTCTACTCTATTGCAGATTTTGGTATCATCCGCAAAGAGGCAAACCTTACCCGACAGCCCTTCCGCTATATCACTAACAAAGATGTTAAAAAGAATTGGACCAAGGACAGATCCCTGGGGTACACCACTGGTAACATCCTTCTCCTCAGAGTGAGCTCCATTTACTTGTACTCTTTGTCGCCTCCCACCCAACCAATTTCTAACCCAAGCAGTAACTTTAGGGTCCATCCCTAGGGTGCTCAGTTTTTTTTATAAGTCGCCTGTGAGGAACAGTGTCAAAGGCTTTACGGAAATCTAAATACACCACATCTAGAGCTCTCCCTCGGTCCAACTCCCTGGTCACCCAGTCAAAAAAATCAATCAGATTTGTCTGACAAGACCTGCCTCTGGTGAATCCATGCTGCCTCGGATCCTGTAATCCGCTGGACTCCAGAAACCTCACTATTTTCTCTTTCAGCAGCGTTTCCAATAATTTACTCACCACCGAAGTTAAACTAACCGGCCTGTAGTTTTCAACCACATCCTTACTTCCGCTTTTGTGTAAAGGCACCACATGAGCCTCTCTCCAGTCCTTTGGCACCACTCCTGACTCCAACGAGGCATTGAAAAGGTCAGTCAGTGGAGCTGCTAGAACGTCCCCAAGTTCCCTCAGTATTCTAGGGTGTATCCCATCTGGTCCCATCGCTTTGTCTACTTTAAGTTGAGCTAGTTTCTCACGAACACAGTCTTCTGAAAATAGTTCAAGATGTCCCTCGCTTCTGTTCTTATTTGTGGGTGTTTTCTGAGGTCCTGCTCCTGGTTCTTCATCTGTGAACACAGAACAAAAATATTTGTTAAGCAATTCCGCTTTATCCTTATCAGCTTCTACATATTCCCCCCTGCACCCTTGAGTCTGACAATACCACTTTTGCTCTTCCTCTTCTCACTAATATATCTGAAAAATGTCTTATCCCCCCATTTTATTGCATTGGCTATTTCCTCCTCCTTTTGAATCTTTGCCTTCTTGACTACTTTGCTAGCTTCTCTAAGTTTTTCCAAATACAGATGCTTGTCTTCTGCTCTCTGTGATCTCTTGTATTTCATGAAGGCCTCCCTCTTTTTCTTCACTTTTTCAGCTACTTCCTTCGAAAACCATAGCGGTCTCCTGTTCCTTTTGCCTTTATTTACCATTTTAACAAAAAGGTTGGTTGCCCTTAAAATACCCCCTTTCAGTTTTGCCCACTGTTTTTCTACATCCCCCAGCTGTTCCCATCCCACTAACGACTCCCTGAGGTATTGGCCCATCTTCGCAAAGTTAGTCTTCCTAAAGTCTAAGATCCTCACCTTGGAATGGATTCTAACAGCCCTAGTCCTAATACTGAACCACACCATCTGGTGATCACTGGAAGCAAAATGATCTCCCACTACAACATCAGAAACACTTTCACCATTGGTAAGCACCAAGTCCAGTATGGCCCCTTCACGTGTGGGGTCTGTTACCAATTGCCTGAATAGTTCTCCCTGTAGAGAATCCAGGATCTCCTTACTTCTAGATGATACTGCAGCAGGAATGTGCCAATCAACATCTGGCATATTGAAATCTCCTATCAGTAGCACTTCCCCTTTCTTAGCAATGCTGCGTATGTCTTCAATTAACTCTCTGTCCACCTCTTCCTCTTGTGAGGAGGTCTGTATATCACTCCAATGCAAATAGATTTCTCTTTCCCTCTTTCTAGTTTAACCCACAATGCCTCCTCTCTCCCTTTTAAGCTCTGTAATTCCAAAGCTTTAATAGTAGTTTTTACATATAGTGCCACTCCTCCTCCTCTTCTTCCTACCCTGTCCTTCCTGAATAAAGTATAGCCAGGTATAGTTACATCCCAGTCATTGTTTTCTGTGAACCATGTTTCTGTAACTGCCACTAAATCCAAGTCAGCCACTCCCACCAAAGCTTCAACCTCAGGGATCTTATTTCCCATGCTACGGGCATTAATACACACTGCTTTCCATATGTTACCCCTGTTACCCATTTCCATAAAGGTATTTAATGTATCACCTACCTGGGGGCTTTCACTTACCTGGGGGCTTTCTTCACCCATCCCCAAGGAATCTAGTTTAAAGCCCTCTTCAGTAGATTAGCCAGTCTACTACCAAAGATGCGTTGACCTCTTTTGGACAGATGGATGCCATCTCTGCTTTGCAACCCTTGGAAAAGCATCCCATGGTCTAGGAAACCAAAACGCTCTCGATGACACCATCCACGCAGCCATGCATTTGTCTCCAGGATGCGAGCCTCTCTGCCTTGGCCTTTACCCTCAACAGGGAGGATTGAAGAGAACAGTGAAACGCGGGGGCGCTTTGATAACAGCGTTGGGACTTTATGCTAAAGTGGATTGAACAAACAATTTCAGAAAAAGTTTAAAAACAAGTTTCATCAATATGAGATAAGTTGATAAGTTGATATAGCAAAGCAGTGTAATTTTAGTGTGTTGATACACGAGAAAATTAAGGGTGGAATTTGCAAACTGGGTCGTTGATGCTAATAGGCATAATACTGGGCATATTCAAACACCCAGAAATATATGCCAATGTATAATCTGAGACCCGAAAAAAGCAAATATCTCTTTTTGTAGAAATTTCACCTGTGATAAAGAGTATATTGGAAGAGCGTAGGATTATAGTGAAGTACTCAGAGATCGCTCAAATACCTTGACCAAGTAGTTTTGTTTTAAATACATAGAATGGCTTAATGGGAGACAGCCTACATGGCTTTAGACAAGAAAGATCTTGTCTTACTAATCTGTTATGTTTTTTTGAAGGTGTGAATAAACAGGTAGACAAAGGTGAGTCGGTTGATATAGTGCAGGGGTGTCCAACCTTTTAGCTTGCAGGGTCACATGGGCAATTTTTTAAAAAGTCGCGGGCCAGAGCAGCACTATCACAAGTAAAACACAAAATAAATTTTATTACAGTACTATTGAACTAATAGTCCCTCGTGAGCTAATCACTTTAGTGTGAAATCTGACATTGTTTCTGCTTGCATAAATAGTCTATGTCTCCTCCAACAGTAGAAGTCACTACACGCATTGACGCTATCAAGTGTTCATCGCTAAGCAGAGACCTTGAGTTTGTTTTTGTGTTCTTCATTCTTGAAATCAATTGCTCACAGCAGTAGGTGCTACCAAACAGAGCAACGAATTTCTTTGCATCCTGTGACAGATTTGGATATCTGTGTGATGAAACGTAACAACTGTGAAAGCTCTCTTCAAGTCACTGTCATTTTGAATGTCATTTCGAAGTTCCATTTGATATTTATCAGCAGCGCCTGTAGGATCAACTTCAAATGGATTACTCATCAGTTTTATCATGTCAGAATGTTTTCTGAAATCTTCGAATCTGTGTCTGAAGTCATCAGCTAGTTTGGCAACTATTTCAGAGTACTTCTCATGTTGTACTTTGTCTGCAGGTCTAGTAGAAAGGACTGTGACATGTACAAATTTCTTCTCAACCAAATGAGTCTGAATTAGCTCCAACGTCTGAACAAATGTAACAACATGTTCATACAGTTTGTGAACCAGCTGATCCTTCCCTTGAAGTCTGACATTTAATTCAGCCATGTATTTGGTCATGTCCACCAGAAACACCGTCATTTAACCATATGTTATCATCCAGAAATCTTGCATCCTTCTCTTTCTTAGTCATGAAGGTCTTTATTTCATCACGTAAACTCCAGAACCTGGATAAGGTGGCTACCCTGCTCAGCCACCGAACCTGGCAGAAGTATACCACATCATTGTGATCGCAGCCCACTTCTTCAAGAAACGCTTTAAACTCCCTGTGATTGAGGCCTCTTGAAAGAAGTTAACAGCTGATACAACTTTTTCCAACACATGCTTCATTTCAATGATCTTGGCGCATAAATTTTCTTGATGAATAATACAGTGGTGTGTGATGATTTCCTGAGGCACACATTTTGCCAATAAGAACCATATGACGAAAACTGGAAACAGCACAAGCACTGGCAAGTTAAATGCAAGGCATTGATAATGCGGGCAAAAAGAGAATTTGAGAAGAAGCTTGCTGTGGAATCAAAAATGCGTAATAAAGAGTTTTTCATGTACATTCGTAGCAAAAAACCTGTGTGACAGTCAGTTGGACCATTAGATGATAGAGGGGTAAAAGGGGCACTAAGAGGGGACAAGGCCATAGTGGAGAGACTGAGTGAATTCTTTGCTTCGTTTTTTACTGAGGAAGACGTAGGGACATTACCCATGACTGAAGTGGTATTTAAAGATCATACTGCGGAAGAATTGAAAGAAATATTGATACACCAGGAAGATGTATTCAAGCAATTTGATAAACTGAAGAGTAGCAAATCACCTGGACCTTTTCCGTACGTGGCAAGCAAACAGTTTGATGGCTAGCACAAAGAGTAGGGGTGAGAGTGGAAAGCCCTGCCGGGTTCTGCATGCCAGCCAGAAGTTGTCAGAGTGGAAACCATTGGCTGCTACAATGGCCAACGGGCATGCATATATGGCTTCTACCCAGCTGCAAAAATTAGGCTCAAACCCAAATTGTTTGAATACATTTAGCAGGTATGGCAGCAAACAGGAGCAAGGCAAAGAAAAACTCAACCCTTTGGTAATGGTAAACCAGCTTTTATTGAACTCCCCTATACTGGCAGTGTTTCAGTAAGACTGCCTTCTTCTGGGGGTAAAAACCTCCAACAGATAAAACCATAAAAAAACTATTAAAATCAATCCATATCAGGAATGAAAAACATTTGAAACAACGCTGTATATTATCTAGTCAAATGTCAAATGAAATGAGTCTCATTTATTAAATAAAATTAGATCCGAAGAAATTCTTCTTAGAGTTGAATGTGAGGGGCCAGTCACATCCACCCCTTAAGGCCCACTCCCCCCTTTACCACTTCCCCATATCCCTGACAGTAGATGTCCTGGAGACAGGGGACTAGAACGCTATGAATTGTGGGGAAGAGATAATGGAGAACATAGAGAATACAAAGCAGAAAGAACCAGGCTAACACACTCGGGCATAATCAAGAAGTGTCCATTGCCCTTTCTTGTTGGTCCTCCATTGTATTTACCAGCTGGCAATGAGCCCTGGGGGCCTTTTGTCTCTTTGGAGTAGAGACCTGCCACTCTCACTGCTCCTTGGGCCAGCCTGGTGTGCGACGTCCACCTTCTTGTAGGAAGTTCAACATATCTAAGCATTCCTCCAACTCCACAATCTTATGCTGAGTATTGTCCCATTCGAAGATTAGGGTGAAAGGCACTGATATTTCATGGATTTTTTCTGGAGCAGTTGGGTCAGAGGCTTGAAGCTTTTCATCCGTTCTAGTGTGAATTGAGAGAGCTCTTGGAAGACCTGCGCCTCCTGACCCTGAAATGATGGAGCGTTTTTCCCTCAGGTTTCGTAGTAGTTGCTTTTTATCTTCAAAGGAGTGAAAACAGGCTATGATGAGCCAAGGGTGAAACCTAGACCTAGCTTTAGGGACAATACTCCAATGGGCTGTCTCTAACTTGACAGGCCCTCTTACCCCGGGGCACAATGAGAGTATAGCTGTTGGATTACCTCTCTCCTGTGTTCTCATTACCTCCTTCAATCAATGGAATACCCAGAATACCCAAGACCCTGATGTTTCATCTCTGATGGTTTTCATGATCATTGTGTCTCTCTTTTAGGTCTTTAGTGAACAGCTCCAGTTTATGAATTTTGGATTGAAAGAGAGTGTTTGCATCTATCTGCTCTCCTATATTTCATTTTGCGTAACCCGATCATCCAGGGACTTGATTTCAGCTTTGATATCACTGACGGCTTTGAAAAACTCCAAATGGAAATCTTTAAGCTCTTGTAAGATCTCCATGTCTGCTTTAGTCACAGGGGAAGTTGAGGCACATGAGCCTTCAAGGTCTGAGACAGTTCTGTAGGGCTGGTACCCCTGCAATTCTACATGCAAATCTCTGGCCTGCTCAGCAACTCAGGCCTGAACCAAACTGCACAGACAAGATGGATTCTTCACTTCACTTTTGCTGTGTTCAGCTACAAACAACCTAAGCAACTGCTGGATCAGCGTTTCTAAGCATACATACAGAAGCTATTGTCCGTGGCTGGCCTTGGACACTGGTACATGCCCAGAAGTTACATACTGTTGCCTCTGCCTGACTTCTTACTATGGCTTCTTTGTTTGCAAGAAGCTGCTCATCATCTACCTCCTGATTCGCTGAGAACACCTCAGACTGCCTGGTGCCAACCAATCATCGGACCTATGACGGAGGATTCTTACACAGAATAATGCAATCTGCGCTGGAAACTTTAGTAGTAGTAAGAGAAAGTTGGGAGCTTTTCCCACCTGTTCATACAGACTCCTGCACTGGTTCCTCTCTGCTGTGCACTGCGTACCTGATTCCTGCGACCTGACCCTTCCGCAAGACGGCCACTAAGTGTGGGCTAGGCCGTCCTCCACAGGTCTGAGATAAGACTTTCACAGATACCTCCGGTTCGGACTTACTGCGGCTCGCCTGACGAGGCTAGAGCCCGCATTAGCTAGGAGCTGCCTCCTTGGACTGCATTGTTCCTGAGAGCCCGATGGAACTAAGGTACTGACTTATCTCTCCTCCTCCGGATGGGCAAGGGGTTAGCACTATATTTCTTACTTTTCCTCTGTGCAGAGCGAATCAGTGACGTCTGGTTACTAATCAGTGATTTATTACGTGGTCCAAGTGTACATCTGTACTATAACAAATTTCTACCTCGTGTTTCTAATTAGCTATATGTGTGTGTGTATATTTTTCTACCTGGTTGCCTATAATAAAGTCTAATATATATCTGCAGACCAGACTTCTTTCGTGGCTCATTGCCAGAATAACTCACCGAACTTTGGGCTGGGAATTAGTAGCTATTTCCCCTGGACAACAACAGAGTCTAACTTCTTTTTGTGCTACTAATATACCCTACATCAGGGGTCTCAAACACGCGGCCCACGGGCCGCATGCGGCCCGCGAGACAACTTTGTGCGGCCCGCGACAGAGGAAAACAAAAAAACCCCAAAACCCTGGCTTCTGCCGTTGCCGCCGTGGCAGCGGCAGAAACAATTGTCAAATTTAAAAAAAAACTGACTTCTGCTGCTCAAGCAGCAAAATCAGCTGTCCTGCGGCCCCTTCCCCTGTGCCCGGAGATCCGAGTCTGCTCTATCAGCGGCGTGCTTTTCAAGCCGCGAAGAGAGTATTCCCCTCTCGCGCGGTTTCAAGCCGCGCGAGAGGGGAATACTCTCCTCGCGGCTTGAAAAGCACGCCGCTGATAGAGCAGACTCGGATCTCCGGGCACGGGGGAAGGGGCCGCAGGACAGCTGATTTTGCTGCTTGAGCAGCAGAAGCCAGGTTTTTTTTTAATTTACCTGGGGGGGGGGGGTGTAGGACTGGAAATGGGCTATTGGCAGGGGGGGGTATGACTGGAAATGGGCTATTGGCAGGGGGGGGTATGACTGGAAATGGGCTATTGGCAGGGGGGGTTATGACTGGAGATGGGCTATTGGCAGGGGGGGGTTATGACTGGAGATGGGCTATTGGCAGGGGGGGTTATGACTGGAGATGGGCTATTGGCAGGGGGGTTATGACTGGTAATGGGCTATGGTGGGGGCTAGGACTGGAAATGGGCAGGTGGGGGTTAGGAAGGACTGGAGGTGGGCTGATGGGGGGAGTTAGGACTGGTAATGAGCTATGGAAGGGCTGACTGAAATGGGGTAATGGGGGTTAGGGCTGGAAGTGGGCTATTGGCAGGGGGGTTATGACTGGTAATGGGCTATGGGGGGGGTAAGACTGAAAATGGGGTGATGGGGGGTAAAACTGGAAGTGCGCTATGGGGAGGTTAGGACTGGTAATGGGCTATGGGGGGTCTAGGACTGGTAATGGGCTGGGGGGGTTGCTAGGACTGGAAATGGGCTGAGTGGAAGGGGGGCTTGAACTGCAAATGGCTGATGGGGAGGGGGGCTTGGAATGGAAATGGGCTGTGAGGGGAGGGAGCTAGGATTGGAAATGGGCTGATGGGGGGCTAGGATTGGAAATGGGCTGATGGTGAGGCTAGGATAGGACTGGAAATGGACTAATGGGGGGACTAGAAGGGAGCGGATGCTGGGTGGGGCTGGAACTAGAAGGGAGCTGATGTTGGGGGAGGATTAGAATGGGATGGAGCTGGGAAAGTGAAATGGAGAGGGGAAAAATATTTTGTCTGGGAGAGAAGACAAATCTACAATTGGCCAGGTATTGGGAGAGTAAGTGGGGATTGAGGATGGAGGGGTAAAATTTGAGTGGATGAAATAGGAATGAGGAAAGAGAAAAAGGAGAAAGATTAGTATGTTAAAGCAGATGTAGAGAGAGAATGGAAAAAAAAACTAGGAGAGAAGAAAGGGCAAATGGACAGCAGACGATGGAGAGTTAGCAGAAGACATGAAGAAACCAGAAGAAAGTGGCTGGAACAATTGCAACTGAAAAAAATGCACAAAAGGTAGAAAAATATCTCTTTATTTTGAATTTATTAACTGGAATATGTCAGCTCTGGGAAATGTGCATCATTAATGTTTGCGCTTTGTTTAGTACAAGAGGAAATTAATTTATAGTTTTATTTCTACAGTGTTGTTGTACATTCCAAGTTTGGCTTTTGGGGTTCCCAGTTTAATTATTGTCTTCTTGTTTCTAAATCTTTTAGTCTTTCTTTATCCATACTCATTAAAGAGGCATGTTTACTAAAAGTTAGTGTATGGTAACATTATGCAAATATTTATGCAAATGAGGCCCCTTATGCAAATGAGTCCCCGCGTCTTATGCGGCCCCCGGGTTACTTTACAAGTCCTCATTTGGCCCTCAAAGCAATTTGAGTTTGAGACCCCTGCCCTACATAATAATGGGGGCTCGTCCGGGATGAGTATTTCTGAATGTGCTACGCCTCTCAGAATTTGTGTATTATTTCTGAATTGTCCTATTGTGGTCAAAGCAGCTGTTTATGCTGAGGTTTGTGGCGAGAGAGCATTGTCTGTTGAGACGGCTTTGGAACCCACATTACAGGATCTCTGCATTAGAGTGATTCTTCAGCAGTTATTCCTGTGTTTGTTTTTACAGACAGTCTCAGCTAGTGATTTACGATGGCTCACGCAGATAAGGTTGATTTGGCATTCCAGAAATTAGCTTCCCTATGTTGGTCGAAAGATACCACTGCCGACCACATTGAAAGAATTTCTAAGTGCCTTACAACAGATACGCAAGAACTTGTTAGGGCTGATAGCTTTTTCAGTGAGTTCCTAGACCGACTTCTTGCTCATAAGGCTAAATTACCGGTGGATATGGTAGCCGAGCATGCCTGTGTGCTGCATATTTTTACTGACAAACTGCAGAAGGCATTATGTCACCTGCAAACTAAATCTGAATCGCTAGAGTCTGATTTAAGGACAGCTCACAGTCAGCTACAGTGTGCCAAGGATACAGCAAAACAGTGTGAAAAGCAGAGTGCTGAATTACGTCATCAAGTTGACGAACTTCAGGCTGAGGCGACCAGACGGGCTAGCAGTAGCCTCTTTTCCCCAGGTACTACTAGCCTGTGGTGTCTGCGATGCCAAGAGTTAGTGGCTCAGGTTTCCGCTCTTAAGAAGCGGGGTGAACAGGATCAAAAGGAATTGCAGTTTCTGACAGTTTGTAGAACTGAACTAACCGCCCAGACCAAGAGGTTAAAAGTGGACGCTGCTCTTTATGAGCAGCGAGAGAGTGCTTTGATGGCTGAGTTAAATGAGACAGAGGCTGCTCTAAGGGCAGCGAGACGGCATACAGCCGATCTGCAAAGGGAGCTAGTTGCTGCACGTCAGGAATGTGGGCAAGAAATGCAGAGAGTTAACCTAGAAATCCAGCAATTAGGAGCTGACTGTTTTGAATTGGCTTGTGTGTCCACCTCTCATAGTAACGAGACAGAGTACCGGGATAATTTGATCCCTCTAGGCTTCTCAGATTACCAGAGGGTTGATGACGGCAGTTTGCCACTGGAAACCCTGCCCAGTGTTGAAAGGCAGCTTTTCCAGAACAAAGTCAGTTCTCTCCCATCAGCGCATGAGCACAGGAGAGAAACAGGGCGGAGTGAAATACCCTACTCTCGACCCCTCCCCATACAGGGAGCGGTGGAGGGGGGGGGGGTGAGAAGTCCCCCTAGTGATGGAAAACTGTACCAGCAGCGACCACCAGAGGGAGCTGAAGGCAAGCGAAATCCTCTATGCTCCCGTGTCCTGCAAGGAAATCAAATAAATGAAGGTGCTTCTGTCGCACAATTACAAATTATCAAGACCTTGCGGAGCATGGTCACACCTTTTGAGAAAACTGGTCATGCCACCATAAATGAACATTTAGCTGCAGTCAAAGATGCCTTTCAGGCACTGAACATTACCAGGGGGGAGGACAAGGTTCTGTATCTTCCATGGTCCTTTGATGTACCTTGTCAGCAATTTATTCGGGCCATGGCAGACGATGAAAAGAAGGACATTGTCATCTTTGAACAGGCCCTAAAGAAACATTATGGGTCATACCCTGATGATATTGCTGCAAAGCAGGCAGCATTTAGTATGACTCATAGGGAAAACGAAACACCCCAAGAGTTTGCTTACAGACTTAGGCAGACCTTCTTCCAGAGTGACCCTTCTTGGGAAACGATAGAACACCATCAGGAGTTTCGTAATCTTTTCTGTCAGTTGCTCCTTCCATCTATTAAGCCTTATATGTCTGACAAGCGTCACGAACCCCTGTCATGTGTGATAGAACATGCTGAGTGGATTTGGGAAGCCGTTCCTACCATGAGAGCAACCAATACTGGCAGCACAGTCCGGGCTCCAAGCAAAGCCAGAGAGCCAAAACTGTGTGTTAGTGCTGTAAAATCTACCCTTTCGTTAGAAAATAACTCTTCTCCTTCTGTTCCACAGAATCCTCCCAGGTCACCCCAGAATAACCAGTCTTCTGGGTCTAAGCAGCGCTCTGGGAATCAGCGTTTCACTCCGCAGAACCGGAACTGGAAGAGAAAGCCCGGTTTTGATAAATACCTGGAACTGGAGAAGAGAATAAGCGAGTTGACAGATATGATGAAGGCTACCATTGCATTCAGCTCCTCACAGGAGGCTTCTGCTAGTAGTGCGCCACCTAAGCCACGAGCAAAGCCTCAGAAGCCAGAGGAGGAACTGGTTGACTCCTCTTCCCCTTCTAATGCGACTGAATGACTAACCGACTTTGTTTCTGTCCCACAGGTCACTATTACACAGGTGCAGCCAGCTGGAGATGCCACCCCAGGGACACAGAGTGACAGTCCCGCAGTGGACAGCGAGGGTCCAGCCTTTGACACCATCAGGAAGCACAAGTACTTTCTGGGTAAACTCAAGCCAAAAGGACAGAGGTACACTGTTCCTGTTACAATTCAGCAGGCTTTTCTCTGTGAGGGCCTGATAGATTCCGCCTCTGAGGCTACCCTGATTACCTCGAGTCTCTTTGATAGACTCACTGCTTCCTTGGGGAGTCAGAGGACCCTACACGTCACACCCAGTGATTTGTCACTCGCAGCTTATGGGAATCAGCCCATAGAGTCTATGGGGCAGGTCTGGCTTAACCTCCAAATTGGAAAATTACAGGTGAAACATCCTGTAATCATTACTAAGTGCCCTGGGGAAGAATTCTTGATTGGCAATGAGCTCCTGAAACGGTTACGCCCCATTCTGGACTACGTCCAGGAAGTGATCTGGACACAGGTCACACATCCCATACCTTATGCTAGGGTAAAACATGACAGCAGAGTCAGTGGTCCTTGTTCGGTGGAACGCACAAACAAGTCCATCAGGATTAATTTCCAGAGGTCAGCTGATCCCCAAATCCTTCAGCTCCAGTATGAAAGGGCTGGAGATGAGGATCAGGGCATCAGCGACGTGGTTGCCATTGCAGTAGGTTCAGTAGCTAACATTGTCCTTGATACTGACTGCCTGCAGATATTCCTGAAGGAACCTGTGGAAGGTTGTGAGGTGCAAACCCCTCCTCCAACCCATCCCTGCCTAGATCACCCTAGGAGACTGACGGACATATTCTCGGCTGAGAAAGGTCCCTTCATATATGTGCAGGTGGGCATGTCCCAAAAGGAACGGGCCTACCTATTACCCCACTGTGACCACTCACTCATCAGTGAGACTCTTTTCTATCGGCTCAAACAACAGCTTACCCTTGATTGGGTATTGGGAGCGAAGACTTCGTTCCAAGTGCCTGGGGAAGGGCTCAAGACATTAATGGGCTACTGCAATCTCCCCTTGCAAGTTGGGGTTAAAGGTTTTCGGCACACCTTCTCCATCATCAGAGGACTTGGGGTGCCCCTCTCCTTAGGCTCAGATTGCCTTGTTCGACTGGGAACTTATGTGGATTTTGTGAACAACATCCTCTGGAGTAGGATGGAAGGAGATCCGGTGGATTTCTCTGGTGCCCGCCCATCCCTACGGGCTGGTCAGACTATTCCTCAAGTCTGTGAAGTGGTCAGTGCAGAAGACACCCACATACCTGGGAGGGTACAGGATTGTCTCCTGCCGATACAGGTGACCCGAGGACATGTGGTCTCAGACAACTTGGTCTTCTTCAGTCCAAATTCCCGTTTTGAGGAGCTGGGCCTAGCCATGGGTCCCATACCCTGCATGGAGGCCACAGCTCCCTCCTTACACTTATTGCTCACCAATCCAAATCCAGATCGCATTCACCTTGTGAAAGGCGAACCCCTGGGATTCCTAGTGGGAGAATCATTCCCAAGTGTGGAATTGGGCCTCCAGATTATTGGGGAAGCCCCTGTTTCCTGGAACATCTGTGAGGGGGGGGGACCCCTGCGTGTGTACGATCCTCACCCCGAGGCCTCCTCACCTTACAGTTTGTCTGGCCACATAGTGCTGTGACCTCTCAGGTGGTCCTCGAGTCTGACCATCTGATTTTGTCAAGTAAACTCGATGAGGCTGTTAGTTCCCTCACCCACCAGGGGGGGGGGGGGGAGCCCCATGCTGTCCAAGCCATCCAGGTCTCCTCTCTCCAAGATGAGATTGAGGAGAAGGTTGAAATACCCTCAAACAAACCTGTTCTGGGATTTGACGAAATGGTTGTGGGAAAACTTGCTGAAGCAGACACCTGCACTGATGAGTCAGAAAAGGCACAACTAAAAGAACTGCGGTACCGTCACAAGGACCTGTTTGCCACTGACACCTATGACTGTGGTCTCACCGACCTACATGTCACCCGTATTCCTACGGATCCAAACAGTAAACCTGCTTTTGTGAGGCAGTATAAAATCCCATTGGCCTCCTATGAATCCGTTCAGGAAATCATTAATTCCCTGGAACAAAAGGGAATTATACGTCAATGCAACAGTACTTACAATGCCCCACTGTGGCCTGTCATCAAGAAGGATTCTAGCTGGCGCTTAGCTTTGGACTATCGCCAGCTTAATAAAAAGGTACCACTATCCAGATGGCCTATGACACATCTGGAACAGAACTTAGCCACCATCAAGGGTGCAAGGTACTTTACAAGCCTGGATTTGGCCTCAGGATTTTGTACTATACCTGTCCATCCAGAAGATCAGCATAAGCTGGCTTTTACCTTTGGTAGGCGACAATATACTTGGAATCGGACACCGTTTGGTTATTTGAATGCCCCAGCAAACTTCAATATTTTCCTGCATAAGGCTTTGCCTGATGCTGAGACTAGAGGCACCCTCGTCTATGTAGACGACATTCTGGTGAACAGCGCCAGTTTCACTGACCATTTGCAAGAAATAGAGCATGTTTTCCAGCAACTGAAAGCTGCGGGAGCAAAGCTGTCCTTGTCAAAGGGCCAATGGTGCCGGAAATCCCTCAATTATTTGGGTTACGAAGTTTCTGCTGAGGGACTGCGGCCTCAAAGGAAGAGAATTGCGGCCTTGCAACAACTCAAACGTCCGACCAACGTGAGTGAGCTGCGCTCATTCTTGGGCATTTGCAATTATTCCAGCCAATTTGTGGATCAATATGCGGAGATTTCCTGACCCCTGGTCAAACTTCTCAAAAGAGATGAACCTTGGGCATGGAATCCCGACCAAGAGGCAGCTCTAGAAGAGTTGAAGGCAGCTTTGAGTCGAGCTCCCTGTCTTGCCTATCCAGAGAGTGGCAGAGAATTCTTCGTGGAACTAGTTTTCACCGATCACTCTATGAGTGCTGTTCTGTACCAGATGCATGACACAGATAGGAAAGTTATTGCCTATGCCAGCAAAGCTTTAACGGAAGTGGAGAGGAAATACTCTGACTGTGAGAAATCCTTGTTGTCCACAGTCTGGGCCCTCCAATATTTCCGCAGTTATATCCAAGGTGAGAGGTTGGTTGTTGAGACTCATCACCAACCCATCAAGTCCCGATTTAATCCGATCACTGCCTAGGAACAAGTATCAAACAGTCGCATTGTATCCTGGACCTTAGCACTTCAGGGCTGGCCCCTGGAGGTCAGGTATGCTCAAAACCGCAAGGATGCCGCCGCACAGGGCCTGGCTGAATTGCACGATTGCACTGCCAGAGAACCTTTAGTGGGTAATTTAGACACCGAAATGGAGTCATGTACGTCTGAGCCTTCTCGTCATCGTCCTTATGATGAGAACCTCTGTAAAGGCTGCCCCAAGGTGTATGTGGACGATTGTGCTTACCGTCAAGAGCCTGACCATGAACTGGTAGCAGGTATAGGTGTAGTTTGGAACCAGAACCACCCTTGTGAACCCTACAAGTACCGTCTGGGTACCAAGACTAATCAGTATGCAGAGCTAGCTGCAGCCCTGGCAGCTCTCCAGTCTGCTGCTCAGGGAGGGGTTCACACCCTAACCATCTGTACTGATTCAGACTACGTCCGACAGAATTTTGTTTCCCACTTACCCATTTGGAAATCTAACAATATGCTGAATTCCAAAGGGAAACCTGTCAAACATGCCGGATATATTCTGGCCTTGGACAAGGTAGCTCATGAAAATGACATGACCATCTACTGGAAGAAAGTGAAAGGTCACTCCCGTGTTGATAATCCTGACAAGATTGGAAATGATCTAGCTGATCAGCTTGCCAAGGAGGGTGCTGTCTCTGGAGACCTCTGGCAGTTGGAGGCTCCCGAGACTAATGGGCTTCGAATTGTGACGGCGGTTACCCGGCGACAAGCTCAATTATCCACCATGCCCCCTGTGGTTCAATGGTGTGGCGAGAGCACAGATCTCGACCTCGTGCAAGCCCAGAAGCAAGATCCTACTCTTGGACGTTTCTACCTTTTTCTGCAGAACCCCCAGGAACACCCATTAACTCTGGAGGATTGTCAGGATGATGAGGAACTGAGGATCCTCTACATCTCCAAGGACATGTTCCAACTCCAGAAAGATCTGTTGATACGGAAGAGTAAGCATGGTATTGTGCAATGGGTGGTACCTCGGGCCTTCTGTGGAGTTATGTTACAGCACGCTCATGATGAACCTTGTGCCGGTCATAGAGGTGACCGAATAACCTATGAAACGTTGAAACAAGTGGCCTACTGGCCCCACATGTACCAAGATGTCCAATTGTATACTAAAGGTTGTCTGACCTGTTGCAGATTTCAACCTGCAGCTCCTTCTCATAGAGCCCCTTTGAGAAACAGAGGTCTGACCATGCCTTGGTCTGATCTCCAGATTGATTGGATCGGCCCCGTGCCCCGATCCTCTCGAGGCAACAAATATATGTTGACAGTTACCTGCTTATTTACTAAGTGGGTCGAGTGCATCCCAGCACCCAACTGTACCGCCGAGACCACGGCCACCTTGTTGTTAAACCATGTTTTCAGCAGGTGGGGCCTCCCCATGCGAGTGGAATCCGACCAGGGTTCCCACTTCACGGGACAAGTCATTAAGCATCTGTGGAAGGTACTAGGTGTGAAGGCCAAAGTCCACATTGCTTATCGTCCACAATCCTCTGGACAAGTGGAGAGAGCAAACAAAACTATCATCAGTATCTTGAAAAAGTATGTTTCTTCCTCTGGGAAGGACTGGGACATCAAACTGCCCTTGGTCCTGATGGCTATCAGAGCCACGCGTCATCGTGCTACTGGTATGTCCCCTTTTGAGATGATGACAGGTAGGGACATGGTTTTACCCCTTCATCTTCTTTACAGGACTAATGATGTGAATCTCGCTGCTGCTACAACTGCTCATGAATATGTTGCCCATTTACGACAACACTTGCAAAGTGCCTTTGCCTTTGCCCAAAAGAATTTGGACACTGCTGCTAGGGGTAGGAAGGCCTACTATGATTTGAGGACTACCTCTAAAGAATACCAGATTGGCGATAAGGTATTCTACTACAATTTTGGTAAGAATAAGGTCAAAGACTGTAAATTTCTACCTAGCTGGAACGGTCCATTTCCTATTGTGGATAAAGCCTCCCCTGTTGCTTATCAAATTCGAATGAAGTCCAGTATTGAGAGGGAAGGCTCCCTTAAATGGGTCCACATTAATCAGCTTAGACTGTGTCATCCCAGTAAGTTCCTTCCTGAAGAACCTCTTGCTGAAGTGAGTGATACTAACTTTGAGGCAGCATAGCCTGTTTGTTTTCTTTTACAGATGGAGTCCCGGACTTTGAAGGTCCTGTTCCTGATTTTGATGTTAGCGGGATCCGAGGTTGCCAGATTGATTGAACCTGGCCCTCTTTCTGGTGTCGTGCTACAGGATGCGCCTGGTTTCCTGATTACACAGTCCAAGACTGTCACACAGAAAGTTTTGTGTCCCTAGATCCCCGACATGTTTTACAGCAGCATTTTGAGTGAACTCCTGGTCACCATGAATAAACATGACATTCATAATAGAGTTCCTCTACCCTGCAATGTTTGCTTGATTGATGTTCCCAAGAACTCCATTGTTAATGTTGGTGGAGTTTCCTTGTTTTATCTTGATGCTGACCCTGTTTTGACAGAGCTCCAGATATTGGATGTGTTTCGAGGTCATGAGATTGACTTCACTGCAGCCTTGACCTATCTTTTGGACTATAAGGACTCTCACACAGTTGAACTGTCCATTGACCAGGACGACCTTGCCATTGCTGATTATAACTTTGATTCACGAGATGTGGACATTTTACAAACTGATTTTATGTCACATGTCATTGTGCCTGGTCTTTTCTTTCTGTTGGTGCTCCAGTTCCTTCTCTCCTTGTATCAACAGAGACAGATTCGTGCTCTTCGTCGCTCTATGCAACCTGCACCTCTGCTGCCTGCCATGCGTCTGCAGGATTTGCTGGAATGTCACACTTTTGAATAAGTGTCACCATTTTCTTTGAAAGTTATCCATTGCTCTTGATTGAGTTGTGTTTTTTTCATAGATAGCATGTGTTTCTTTTACTAACACTGTTACACATGGCTTATCATTACTTTTGAGTGTTCACCTTGGTGTTACCCTAACACATTATATTGCACTACTGATATGCATTTTTGGTTTGGATGCTATATATATATACTCTTGAGTTTGAAGTTACCATGCATTATCTTAATTGCATTGACTTGACTGTATCTATGTCATTTTATTTTGACTTCTTTTATTGCTTGAGTGTCTTCACTGTATTATTCCTCATGCAGTATTGCTTTCATGCATATTGTGCTTGAAGTATTATCCACTTCTCCTGCATTAGTCAATCATTTGTCATTTGGTTCTGACCTGCACGGTAGTACTGCTAGTTCGGCTTTGTACGATGAAGTGTACTCCCTTGTAGCATCCTCCATCTTACAAGGGGAGGGAGATGTAGGGCTGGTACCCCTGGAATTCTACATGCAAATCTCCGGCCTGCTCAGCAACTTAGGCCTGAACCAAACTGCACAGACAAGATGGATTCTTCACTTCACTTTTGCTGTGTTCAGCTACAAACGACCTAAGCAACTGCTGGATCAGCGTTTCTAAGCATACATACAGAAGCTATTGTCCGTGGCTGGCCTTGGACACTGGTACATGCCCAGAAGTTACATACTGTTGCCTCTGCCTGACTTCTTACTATGGCTTCTTTGTTTGCAAGAAGCTGCTCATCATCTACCTCCTGATTCGCTGAGAACACCTCAGACTGCCTGGTGCCAACCAATCATCGGACCTATGACGGAGGATTCTTACACAGAATAATGCAATCTGCACTGGAAACTTTAGTAGTAGTAAGAGAGAGTTGGGGGCTTTTCCCACCTGTTCATACAGACTCCTGCACTGGTTCCTCTCTGCTGTGCACTGCGTACCTGATTCCTGCGAACTGACCCTTCCGCAAGACGGCCACTAAGTGTGGGCTAGGCCGTCCTCCACAGGTCTGAGATAAGACTTTCACAGATACCTCCGGTTCGGACTTACTGCGGCTCGCCTGACGAGGCTAGAGCCCGCATTAGCTAGGAGCTGCCTCCTTGGACTGCATTGTTCCTGAGAGCCCGACGGAACTAAGGTACTGACTTATCTCTCCTCCTCCGGATGGGCAAGGGGTTAGCACTATATTTCTTACTTTTCCTCTGTGCAGAGCGAATCAGTGACGTCTGGTTACTAATCAGTGATTTATTACGTGGTCCAAGTGTACATCTGTACTATAACAAATTTCTACCTCATGTTTCTAATTAGCTATATGTGTGTGTGTATATTTTTCTACCTGGTTGCCTATAATAAAGTCTAATATATATCTGCAGACCAGACTTCTTTTGTGGCTCATTGCCAGAATAACTCACCGAACTTTGGGCTGGGAATTAGTAGCTATTTCCCCTGGACAACAACAGAGTCTAACTTCTTTTTGTGCTACTAATATACCCTACAGTTCCATGAGGAGGATGTGGAGGTGGTAGTGTTATAAATCCCGGATCTGAAGCATGGGAAAAGCAGGCCAAAGCCGCTGCATAGGATCCTTTGTCAAACATGACTGTTACCACAGCCACTGTGAACTGAGGGGAGCAGCTAATTCTCCTAGCACAGAGTAGGTAGCAATGAGAAAGGCCTCCTGATCAGTTGCTAGCCCTTTTCCCAGTGCGGTAAAGGTCACTTGTCTGCGATCCAATGTTGTGTGCTCCTCCTCTCTTTTGCTTCTCTGTTACCGTAGTTCTGACAGGTTTTTCTTTCTTTGTGGACTACTGTCCCATGAGCTGCAAGCTCTGTCACCTTAAAATGTGCAATCAACAGCTCTTATCTAGGGGGGGGTGACACCATAGTGATCCGAGTTAATCATGTCAGAACACTAGGCTGAAGCACAGTCTCAGTCCTCCAGTGTTAATGGCTGTATAAACACGACCAGGTTAGGCTGCCGCTTCAGCCTCCCTTTCCCCGGCAGCAGGGGGTCCCTTAAGTAGCCTTGTGGGTGTCCCAGAGTCAAACTTAGTCTCAGTCCAGTCCTAAAGGGAAGTCAGAGGTTTGGAGCCCATGGGGTGTGTGGCAGGCCCTTGAAGGCCATGTGCTCAGCGTAAACCGCAATACAAACAGGCAGACTGTCAGATAATCACATCGATCCCCTCTCATTATTTTTGCATTTCATCAGAGAGAGCACATGTACATTTATTTATTTATTTATTTAACAGGTTTTCTATTCCACCTTTTCTTTCAATCAAAGCAGTGTACACTGTACTACAAGGACACACAAAGGCAGGGGGAGAGACATGCAGGGACCAATGTGGTAGACAATGGGTCTACACAGAACAGGAAATGACAAGACATACATTAAGTTACATTTGATATATGGTTTACAGTCATACATCAATACAAAATATATAACAGAACATCATCTATAAAATGAAAAAGAGATAGGGAATATTGTGAGAGGAAATTAAAAAGATACAGCAGTAGTAGAGCAAATGAGCGACTACCATATTGATCACGTCTTATAATACTTGTTATCAATTATGCTATCTTTCTTTATTCTCGCCAAGGTCCTACGCCTAAGGGCCTTCTGGCGAGGCCCCTGCGGCGCGGGCGCGCCCCTGCAGTGGCGGTTTGAAGCCAGTATTGTGATCTGATTGGTAGGCTCTGGAGGAGAGGGGGGGGCTGCCGATCACAGCAGCTGATGTCTGCTTCAGTTATCCTTGTTACCGTGCGCGCCCCTGCAGTGGCGATTTGAAGCCAGTATTGTGATCTGATTGGTAGGCTCCGGAGGAGAGGCGGGGCTCCCGATCACAGCAGCTGATGTCTGAAGGCAGGCCACGGTCCCCTCACTAGAGAAAATTGACGTTCCAATCTGGCACTCAGAGGGGCAAGCCACTGGCGCAGCAGCTGCAGGTCAGATACTCAGCATCAGTGTTTTGCAGTTTACTTAGATTGCAGCCGGCGGCGATGATGGCGACATTATTGGGGCTGCAATGGGGTTCAGAGCATGTGTATTCCCTTTCCTAAGCTCATAAATGTACACCCAATCGCTGGCTGCTCATGGAAGGTGCTGTCATTTAAAAAAGCCAGCACACTGGTGAGGCTACATTTCTTTGCCTATCATTTCCATTAATTTTGGCGTTACCACGACCAATAAAATCAGTGTTTCTCTGATACGAGGGATAGTGAGGAAGAGAGCTCCCGAGTCAGGCAGCCATTCCAGCTCGAGCTTACGAGCATCCCTCCCCTTCTACCTTTTTTAAAGTATGGAATACCTGATCTAGGCTTCTAAAATGGTCTATTTGAACATTATACAGGCCTGATGTAAACTCCTAAACTTTTCAGCTGCTCCTTTTAGTTTTTTCCTAGGTATTTCTCATTTTATTACTACAGAGCTCACAAAATCCCAGGTGCTATGTCACCATGGTGCCTAGAAATTGCATTGGGATTTTGTGCTCTCAGTTTTTCTTTTCTGTTGTCACTGCTGCTACCAAAGAAAACATCATTCCCTTATATTCCACCATCTGCAATTTGGCTCACTGTTAGTTTGAGCTGTGCAGTGCAGGAACTCCCTGTTGTTCTTGTGGTTTCAAGATGGTCTCAAATCTCCTGAGATTTAGATTGCAAGAGCAGCTGGACATACCTCCACCTCACGGCTCAAACTTACAATGAGCAAGATTATGTGGTGTCGAGTATAAAGGACTGCTGTTTTTTTTCAGTAGCGGCAGCACCCATTTCCACAGTATCTTGACCGAGTAGGTTGGGAGAGGATATGAAACAGAAAATGAAGGCTTATGGCGCCAGAATCCAGCTTTGGCGCCAACTAAGGGGTCTATTTACTAAGGTGTGCTGCCATTGTCTTTGTCTAATCTAGAACGCTAACATCTGGGGGTGGTTGTTGTCATTGTTTCCCCTTATCAACTCCATCATGAAAAAAATCATTCTGTGCTCCTTGTCAATGCCGTTCCTTACAACCTTTCCTGGATTAGATTATTTCACCTCTCTCCTTCTGCAGTATGTCATCTCTTGCTTAGATTACTGTAATGCATTATATGTAGGCTTCTCTCAGTCAAAACGTAAGTGCCTCCAATTGATACAGAACACCGCAATCCGAATCTTGACCCATGCCAAAAGGAATGAACATTACCCCCACTTAAAACATCACCACTGGTTGCCTGTCATTTTCCATATCCAGTATAAACTTTTGACTTTATCTCATAAAATACTTTATACCAGTACTCCACCATATCTTGCTTCTTTTCTGACCTTTTACACCCCTGCCTACGCACTCCAATCCATTCATGATAGCCATCTCTATCTTCTCCCTCTTTCTCATGCTAAATTGGAATCCACCAGGAACTCATCTTTCCTTTTCTATGTTCCCACTCTCTGGAATTCTCTACCATGTCATATTCACCTTAATTCTTCATTCAAAACCCAAGTTAAAACATTTTTATTTCAGCAAGCCTTTGAGCCTGATTTGACCGACACAGCTACTAGAGTTATCCATGTTATGCATGTTCTACTCTGTTAGGCTGTATCTTCTGACCTTCTCACGCTCTCCTTTCCTGTCATTAGTATTTGGCGTTCTTTTCCTGCTCTTGATTTTATATCATTGTAAACTGCTTTGCCTATATAAGAAAGATGGTATATGGAATACCAATAAACATAAACATAACTGCAGCTGTCATTCACACAGTGTATGGCATCACAGAAAAAAATGAAACAGTAAATGAACTATGGGCCCAGTTTTGAACTGGGTGGTACTATGCACTACATTAGCGCATAGTCTGCTCCCCTTCCACCTAACCCGGATTTTCAATTCCGGAGTCATATGCATCCCCGGCATGGAATATACGGGTTTCACAGCACACCCTGGAAGCTGCAGGAGTGCTACCCGCTTAGCCCCTGTGCCTGAAAGATAAGCAAGGAAAAACCTTGTGTATCTTTAAGGCGCAGAGGGCTAAGCGAGTAGCATCAAAAATTGGTGCTACCCATTTAGACCTTTCCTCTGCCCCCGCTCTGCATCAGAACGCACCTAACATGCCCCAGTGCTAACCACATAGCATCTGGGCGCGTTAGGGACATATCGGTTTTTTTGAAGGGCACTACCCTATTACAAATATCAGGATGTAGTCAGCATGTCTGATTTAAGATGTAAAACTGAATTTATTAGTAGGGTGAGTTTAGACTAAACAGCTACATAGGTAACCTCAGCCTGTAGAAAATAGGACTGTTTTCTTTCACGTACAGGTGATTGGATACATGGAAGCCACACTAACTGAATGATGAGATCTTTGTAGAGTTCCAGTGAGCTGTGGTTTGACCAGTTTGACTGTGCTATAAACAGCAGACCCAAGGGTAGTCTCTTTTGGGTGTCTGAAATCCCCACCCCCTCTTTTTCCCTGACAGAAGAGTACTGATTTCTGTTGGAAGTCCTAGACAGTGGTAGTGGTGGTGGTTGGGAAAACAGGGCACCGTTGGAGAATTTTATTTACCTGAGAAAATTTTCTTATTCTTGATTCTTGAGCACTGGAAAGGAGCAGATATTGCATTTTCCAGGAGCTCTTCAAGAATCATGACACACGCTGTATTAGCGGTGCTGGTAGTAGATGGAACTCACTCTGAAGATAGGGGTATTGCCAGTGGTGTGCCATAGGGATTTTTTTTTTAACATTTTCATAATATTGCAGAAAATCTGTTGGGGAATGGTATGTCTCTTTGCAGATGATAGCGAAATCTGCAACAGGTTAGACACCCTGGAAGGTGTGGATAGCATGAGGAGGGATCTTACAAAGCTTGAAGACTGGTCAACAATTTGACATATAAAATAAAATGCTAAAAAATGCAAGGTCATGTATTTGGGCTACAAGAATCTAAGGGAGTAGTACAGTATAAGGGGTCAAGAACTTCAATGCATGCAAGAAGAGTGGGACCTAAGGGTGATAGTATCAGATGATCTTACAGTGGCCAATCAGGTAGGAAAGGTGATGGCAAAAGTCAGAAGGATGCTTGGGAGCATAGGGAAAGGAATGACCACTGGGAAAATGTGGGTGACAGTGCTTTTGTATGTCTCTAGTGAAACCTCATTTGGAGTACTATGTACAATTCTGGCGACAACACCTTCAAAATTCTATGAACAAGATGGATTTGACCAGAGGGTGGTTACAAAAATGGTCAGTGGTCTTTATAAGGCATATGCAGATAGCCTTAATGATCTCATATGTATACTTTGGAGAAAAAGCAAGAAAGGAGTGACATGACAGAGATATTTCAATATTTGTATAGTATATATACATAGGAGGAGGCCCTCTACCAGTTGAAAGGAAGTCCTGGAATGAGGGGGTCATAGGATGAAGGTGAAGGGGGATAGATTCAGGCTTTTGAGCTTGGAGAAGATATAGCTGAAGGGAGAAATGACAGAGGTCTATAAAATAATAAGTGGAGTGAAATGAGTAAATGTGAATTGGTTATTTACTCTTTAAAAAGTACAAAGACTAGGGGGACATGCAGTGATCAGAGAAAATATTTTTTTACACACCATGTAATATTCTATGTTACTATGTAATTGAGCTCTGGAATTCATTGCCAGAGGATGTAGTAAAACTGTTAGGGTAACTAGGTTTAGAAAAAATTAGGAAAAGTCCATAAACCATTGGCTGGGTGAAATCCATTGCTTATCTCTGGGATACGCAACCTGGAATCTCTCTATTGAGATCCTGACAGGTACTTGTAAACTGGATTGGCCATTGTTGAAAATAAGATTCTGGGCTTGATGAACCTTTGGTCCGGGCCAGTATGGTAAATCTTGTGTTCTTACCTGTACTCTAGGAAATTGTTTAAGGTAGTGTTGTTTGAAGAGCATTTTGGATGATGGTAGAAGGTTTTACAGTAAGCTAGATTTAATGTTTTACTGTTTTTAGTTTACTGTATTGTTTAGGATGTCTAATAATTGAAATGTGTTGTTTTAAATGTACGGTAATCTTCTCTGATGCCATGCAAAGAGTAGAATATTAACATATCAAACAAAATCAATAGTGGGTTGCAAAAATTATCCAGATAGTAGTGCTATTCAGCTGGTATCCAGACAAGCTATGGGAGTCATTCAGTGGCACAAATAATGAGGATGTACGTTCTGCCTGGATGTACATCCCCGCTATTTGTGCAAATGCGGCTGCTGGCAAAAGGCTCCCTGTACATACAGTCGAGTCATATGGGGAGCCTTAGACGGAGGTGGGGGAGGGCAGAACGAGGGTGGAATAAGTCCCTCTGGACGTGGCGTTTCGGTAGTGGCTGATGAGGACAAAGGTAGGTAGGGGTGCAGGAAGTTCCCTGCTGTCAGACCCTGGCCATGGGAGGCCAGATCGGGGTTTCAGCTGTAGGGAAAAGAACCTTTCAATGGTGGCTGGGGATCGCGGCTCTTCAATGGAGCCGCAATGCTATGTCAATATGATGCCAAGGCACTGCAGCTCCATTAAGGAGCCTGACTGAGTTAGCCGTGTAGGTGACTTAATGTCCAGGGTACCTGAATAGGAGCACGTTATGGACATCAAGCCACTGTGCTGCCATTTTGCTCCTGCAGGAACATCTAGCCCCCATGGGAGCAAATCGCTTGCATCTCCCGGCCGTCTGGATGTCTGTATGTTGTGACGAGGAGAGCTGCCAGGAGCAGATGGAAATAGAAGAAAACAATGTTTGTACCTTTAAAATGAGTGACAGACCAGCTTTGCACAGACTTTGCAAAGCAAGCATGGGAAAAAATCCTGTCTATGCTGAGGCTAAGCCACACCCAAGCTCTGACGTGGGAGCAGGCTTGGGCACTGATTGTAAACACCTGTGCAGAGGCAAGGGAGTGGCAGGCAAGAAACGGTTTTTAAAACCTGAATCAGACCAGAAAGAGAGATCCTGGGGAGAGGAGAAAGCCTTCAAGGAGAAAGGATTCCAGGAGAGATTCCAGGAAGGAAGGAGTGGAGAAAGGCATAGGAAGGCTGACTTCCAGCTGCTGAATGAGGCCAGTTAGAAAGGAAGCAGTCTGCGTCTGAAAAATGCTCCTAAACTTGAAGCTAGCAGACGGTTAGCTGGAAAGCTTACAGACGGGGTGGAACAGGTTGCAGTATGTAGTGTTCAAGAGCCACTGCCGAGGACTTCAACTGCTAGAAGGTGGGTGGATATGCTTGTCTGGGGAAAGAGCCAGAACTCACCTGAGAACAGAGAAGCTGAATCAAAAGCACTAGAGACGTTAAGGCAAGTGTTCTCAGGGAAGAAAGCTCACTCTCCCAATATAATTGATCCTTATCAGAAAGAACAGCTATGGAGCGAATTTCAGAAGTTCTTACAGGACAGGAAGCCTGAAGAAGTTTTTGAAACCGTAGAAAGGGATAAGCATTCTGTTGCCCAAGAGGATATGCAGATCAATTCCTTTGAGCCAGAGTCTAACCTGGGGGAATCCCCAATGGATTGCTCTTTTTGTTTGAAAGAAAACTAGACACTGGTAAACAGGGCTCAAAAAGAAAAGCAAAACGTGGTGAGGAGCAATGTTTGCCTAACTCTGTAACTGATAAGAGTTTCTTCTGAAGCAAAGAAGGTTTTGTTGTTTAACCAAGAGTTTTGAAAGGTAAAGCAGCAGTTGCTAGAAGAAGAAGTTTACCTTTTGTTTGAATGAACACAAGAGACTACGACGTGCATGTTAACTTGTTTGATGAGAACAGCTGCCAGTGTTAGAAAGACTTTTGTTCATCTTTCTTCAGTTTCAGTTGTACATGTTTTCCTCTTATGTTTGGAGAAGTATCCTAATGCCTGCGTTCTGAATTTAATGCTTATGGAAATCCCACAAAAATAAATATTCTTGTTTGCCTTAACCCATGGTTTCACACTACTTTTGTCCTTGGATAAGAAAGTCAAACTACAAGTCACAGAATTCCTTACTGGAGACAGACACAGTAAAGCTTTATATAAGGACATAACAAGGCGGCCCTATGCCTGTAAGCCCTAGGGCCCAGGCTAGGGTATCACAATGTCCGGACAGCCCGGAGACGTACAGAACAGAATGTGCCTCTATATGTTCAGTTTAGACTTGTTGAGCAGCTGTCCTAAACAAAATACAGTATGTAGCAGCGGTGGAGGTGACCACATTACACCTATATTTAATGCTGCTGACCATACATGAAACAACACTGAATTTATGTATTAACTTAAATGCCCAGGCCAGTAAATAGTGACCTCACTACTTCTTGATGAGGATTCAAACTGTGCTCCTGGCTTCGGATACCATATTTACAAATCAGAATATGCCTTTCAACAATGCTTTATTTAAACTTGTTCCACAGTAACACAGATAAACGGGTGTCATTGTTAGAAATATCAGTAGATGGCTGAACCATCAGAGATATCATCACAGTCTGAAAAGAGGTTGGCAGATTACTGGCTATTATATTTCGAGTTTAAAAGATTCTGCCAGCCACTGGCTTCCCTTAGTAAAAATAGCTGGTTGGCAAACCTTTCAAAGCCTTAAGGATTTCCAGTCTGTCAATCTCTTATAATTCTCAGGTGGGGAGTTAGCAGGCATGCGGCCCCTTCTGGACTTTGAAGATCAAGGTGTATACTGAGTTTGCTTATGCATTTATCATTTATTTATTTATTTGTATTTCTTTAGTATTTAGCTCACGCCTTCCCAGTAGTAGTTCAAGGTGTTAAAATCAGGTACAGTAGGTATTTCTCTGTCCATATAGTGCTTACAACCTGCATTAGATACAGTCCATTTAAAAGGTCAGGAAGTTTGACAGTCACCTTGGCTGCAGCAATAGCCAACCCACTGTTTTTTTTACCTGTTTCTTTGGGGGTGGTCTCCCTTTACGAGCCAGTAGCCACAGGAGGACAAGTCCCCAATGACCCCTAATTTTATATATAACTGGCAGCTGTAAAGGGGTAGCAGAAGAGGCAGAAGAAGTGAGGAAACTATAGAACAAATAGCAAACAGTGAGCCCAAAAGTGTCAACTGAATCCCAGCATTGCAAAAAAGAGTCCCATGGAGAGGGGTAGGGAATAGAGAGACATCAACATCAGGCCTGACCAGTGAACCTGGAAGCAGAAGCAGTAATATGGTAAGCAGTCCTTAACACAATTAGCCCTGTCCTCCTGGAAGTGATGTAGAGCAAGGCTACTGTGGTGGCCTAGGACCTTCTAGAGCACAGACACCAGGGCAATTGCACTGATAGCTATCCAATGCCATGCAAGGATGATCCTGGTATTGTGCAGTGACTGAGACTTCTTCTTCCTCAGGGCATGTGAATGCTACCTCCACACCTTTGCTAGTCACAGCTCACTCAAGAAGTGGAAAACCTAAACCAGGAATCAAACCCAAGTCCCTCTGCATGGTAGCGAGACAGCAGAAAGTTCCATTGAATCCATAGTTCCCAGACATTAAGATCTAAATCTTTCTTGTCAGAACCTTCACTATGATATTCTCTCCTTTTTATCATTCATTTTGAACTTTTCATGTATTTGTTAGCTAAATAATCATTCAGATATTAGTTAAAATGGTCATCAACACAGATGTTGTAATATGAGAAACTAAACAGCATGAATTTGATTTGGGGTTTGAATCTTTCAGTTCCTCTTGAATTTCAGTCAACTTCCAACTTAGCCAGCTGTGCTCAGGCAAGAGAAGCATTTTGCTGTGCACATGGCATTATGGACTCCCATAGAGATGTTGGACTAGGCATGTTGATTTGGATATTCTAATCAGGATACATGGATTTCTATGTGCTATATTTCATAATACATCTAGGGATATATTTGGAAGATGCTCTTGGTAGTATTCCTATTGAAATTAATTCTTCCTGTAATTCTGAATTCTAAAGTACTCCCAAGTGATATTTCTAGACACACAAAAAAAAAAGTATTCGGACCATAAGTATTATTCAAGTAATCCTAAGTAATTGGAAGGAAAGTCTCTTGATTGGTATCTGTAACCAGCGGGCTAATGTAAGGATCACTAGATGACATGGAAATGTTGTTCTGTTTCATTGATTGGATATTGAATAATAATATGTAAATAAAGTGTGTGGCCTTTCTTGTATTAATGTGATTTTTTTTCTCCTATGGCGTCCCTCTTGGTTGCTCTCATGATATGTCCTTGATTTATAATATAAACAATAAAATAGATACACAGCAATAACCAGAAGAGTAATTTAGGACCTCTCCTAAATTGAAAACATCTCTATCTGTACAGAGTATCCCTCTAAGAAAAACAAGTTTTACACCTAAACTTGATGCACTGAATGCACTCATACGGCTTCGCTAAGGGATGTTCATGATGAATTGATCAATGAGGGGTGTGTGTATGTCACAGTAATGCACGATTCCCTCCGTGACATATGGATCATTCTTACTACAGCCTCGTCACTCAAGCTGGAGCAGCATCTGGGAGGCCATTTATTTTTGCAGTATTTCCATCCTTTTGGCAAGGGCCAATGATCACAGGAACATTCAGATCTTTATTTTTCTAAACTCTGCTAATTCTCTAGTAAATATTAGGATTTTTTTAAAGCAAAATGTTTCAGATAAAAATTATGATTTGGTTAAGTTATATAATATAGTGTATTGCAGCAGCTCTGTTGATAACTGGACACAATAGACAAATGAAAATCAATAGCACAAATTCAATTTGCAATGAACTACAGTTCCAATTGCTCGTTATTCTATTATCACTTGAAACTGCCATTGACAGAATGAGAAGGATAAACTATCACTAATACGGCTTCATTCCACTTTCAGCAAAACTGAGAAAGATGTTTCATATTATGAAGCAGAAAAGGATCTCAGCGGACTCTCTATATACTACCATGGGCATATCATATCTTAGCCCTTGGTTTGCACCCAGTACATAACTGATCTTCAAACACTCCTTAAATAATTGTTGGTAAATCACCAATGTACCCAATTTGAAAATTTGAATACTTAAGCCTTCCATCCCAAAGAGCATGTGAACCAATATGCAGTCCTCTCATAAATTAACCCACAAGAGCGCCCTTATCTACACTGTAGTCCTCAACGCCGCTCTGGACGCGGTCTCAGGCGTTTCGCCAGTGCTTCTTCAGAGGGATAAAAATCACCAAGATATATCCATCACTTTTCAAAGGATATGCAGCACACAAACCATCCTAGCTTCTTTGTGCATCCTAGCGAGGATATGTCTTGGTGATTTTTATCATCTTCCTCAGTTTTGCTCAAAATGGAATGAAGCTATACTGGTGATACATTATTCTATTATGGCAGATATAAATTTCCTATTTTCTTTTTGGGCTGGGCTGTCTTCCACCTCCCCTCTACACCCAACAGATTGCCATTAATGGGACTGCTAGACAGGCACCGCTTCACAAAAGCCTCTATTCTCCGAGATTTTGGAGAGTACAAAAAATTATACATAGGAGTTGGTATCCATGGAAAGAAGTCAAGTATTTTCAAAGTCAGCACAAATATCTCTCTCGTAATATGAAAAACAAATGTCCAATTAGTGTATTATGCTGCAAATGTTTCATACATTAACATTGCATGCCAAAATTCCACATTCATACAGGAACAGTCTTTCCAAATAGTAAGAATTTTCCAACATACAGAATATATAACTTGGTCCATATTTCTAGGTTCAGGGAACAAAATTAGCATAGACACAAGTGAAAACTGATGGGGGTTCACAATCCATAATAGGCTAAAAAGTAGATAGACTATATCACTGAAGCTCACAGAGAATATCTTATCAAATATTGACAGGAAATCTTTTTTAATGTATTGGGGGAGTGGGGCTGTTAGAGGATATATCAGCTTGCTTGTTGTGTATATTCTAAGGCTGGATGGTAGGTGTCATTTTTGTGCAGGGCTGAAACTCCCATTTGATCTCTGCAACATTCCCAGCTGACCCTGGGACTTAAACCTAGTCCTTCTGCACGTCAGCGCACAACACTTGCCATTATCACTGGGCCAATCCCAAATGGCTATATATCCAAATTATGGCCAATGTACAGCTGTGGAAACCTATTCAGAATTACTTAGATGCTCTATGATGTGTGTATGTGTGATTATGTCCTCAATGCCCACACCATTTTCTTTTTTTAATCTTTCTACTTAATGTTTCTTTTTATCTTGTAATATTATTCAGAACTTAGAATAAAGAAATTTGAACTTAAAAAAACATTCCAAACACCCGCTCCCTTAATGCTCTCACCCTAGATACCTATTTTTAAAAGCCAGAGTGGTGCTGCATCCCAATTCCCCCTTCCCCTACCACCAGGTCATCTTTGGGGTCCAGAAATGATTCCCAGTAACTGACCCTAGTGGTTCCCTCAATCAAAATGCTGTCCCTTGATTCTTCTTGAGGTGGTACTACCACTAGGGGTGAGGTTGCCAAAGAAGAGAACATCACCATTAAACTACGTTAGCCATTAGTTGGCCTTCTATCAACCTTAGTATAATGCATGGAATACATTTTATCTGGGCTTCCAAAATAATGCCTGTTCGTCATTCAAGCATTTGACCTTGGCAAATGCTGCTTTTAGGGGTTTTTTTATTTACTAATTTCTTGATTTTATCATAGCCTCCCTTTTTAAAATTAGGTGCTTCAGCCAATGGCAAAAATTCCACCCAAGTAGCAATGTGAGGGGGCACAGGCAGGAAAGGGGCCTACACAGCAGCTCGGCAAACTTACTTTTATTTGTTTGCTGTGCAAACTCTGTTCCAAGCCTGGCTGTTAACTCATGGGCCGAAGTCTCATGATAAAAGCTTTACCGTGAGTCTTTGGCCTGGGAGGAACACCTCCAGGCCTAGAACAGCGGCAGTGTTGCAAACGTAAGTTTGCCGTGGGCCTGGACAGCTGCTGCTTTTCCACCACCAGAGCGGTGTAGTGTGTGTGTATGGTCAAGCTGCTGCCACCAGAGTGGGAGGGGTGTCATGCCACCACCAGAGCAGGGGGAGGGGGCACTGCAGAGAGGTCAAAAAATAGGGGGGCCCTAAGCAAAACTTTGCTTGGGAGCCACCATTAGAACATTTGCTACTGGCTACAGCGATAATTCTTTTTAAGTGCTCTTTTTAGTTATGACAAATTTGAGCTCATTGTGATCACTGGAATTGTTCTGGCTCCTACTCGGGGCTGGTGCTACCATTAGGCAAACTAGGTGGTCACCTAGAATGCCAGTGGAAGGAAGGCACCCATTGCTGCCCCTCTCTGGGACCTACAGTAGTGGCAATTACCTGTAAACAGCAAACTAGCACTTACCATAAACTCCGTGTTGTGTTGCCTTTCCAGCTTCCATCCCTGATGCAAACTTCCTGTTTGAATGGGGTGAAAGCTGCTGTTCCAATTGCTTCCGCCCAGATTCAAACAGAAAGCAGGAAAAGCTAGTATAAGTCCCACAGAGATGACAGTGGGGGCAGTGGTAGTTATGAGGTTCACCTAGGGTGTCTCATATGCAGGGACCTGCTTCCACTTTAATTGCTCTTTGTGCCATAATTACTTTAGCCTAGTGGCATTCCCTCCTAGTCCTTGAGGGTTACTCTTGGGTAAGGTTTTCAGGAGACAAAGGAGGTAATGAGCAGGCAAATTTCTCTCATGCAAATTCATTAGGGATAGCCTGTCAGCTTGACCCACTGGCGGCGCTTCACTACTGGGAGTGAATATCATGACACTAAGCAGTAACGGAAGCAGGCGGAACTATTCCTCTGCCTCACCCCCCTACCAGTAATCCCTTTTACAAACCAAATTCAGCTTTAGCCCTAATAGCATAACAGAATTTAAACAATGCAGTTCTCAAATGGGCAAAAAGGCAGCAACTTTATTAATTACAATGTGCCACAAAACAAAGGAAGCGGGCTGGGACCCCACAGAGTCACCCAAGCTGCCGCCCATTGAATCAGCTGCCAATCCATGCGTATGTGAAGTCCCCAATTGCTTTGGCAGCTTTAGTGGTTGTTCATCAGCTTTCAGAGCCATCATCAGAAAGAATCCTCCTGAAAAGGTGAAAGAGGATCAGCCATGTTATTACTTAAGTCTGGGATGTACCGTGCTCATGCCCAAACTTCCTTGGCAGCTCTGCCCTGTCACACCTTGCAAAGAGCGATTATTGACCACAGCGACTACTACAGGTAGTTGCACCAGACGATGACTTTGCAATTGCACAGGGAGTCATCCCACACATACAGTGCAACCTATAAGTAGAATAGCACAAGCAGCATGTGAGGCCTACAGTTACCCAATGTTCAGTCCAGTGGGGCACTGCAACAGGTGCTTTGGAAGTACTCAGCGAACCTGGAGGCACCTGCCGAATCCTTGAGAAGATCCCAGTTAGGGCTGAAGCGGGCTCTGCTGCCAGATGCTTATGCCGTTATTGGTGCCGGGGAGCTGCAACCATAGATCTAGATCACATTATATGCACCTGATGAGACGGATCTAGCAAGGTAGCCTTGGATCCTGGACGTCGTTACAGTGACGCACTTCAGGCATGGCCCCTCCCGGTTGCAGTTACCCAACAGGTAAAACTCAAGGGAAGAATGGGAGACCGGGCCATCCTGAGAATGATCTTGCATCCACCCAGGTAGGTGGTGATTTTTTTTTTGTCCCTGAAATATACCCATCTGGCCTTCAGGAAATCTGGTGATGCAGTCCCTGGTATCGACACCTGTACCCAGGAAGGACAACATCCTTGTGCCACCCCTGGACCGCTTAGCAGCAGCAGTACTCCAAACTCAAGTGTGACTGTTTGGAAGTGCGTAAAAGAATTGTACAGGAGTCTGAGCATTCATGGTATATAAATAGGAGTCCAAGCACTGAAGGTGTTTAAATAGCAAGTTGTGCAGAGAGTCAGGCAGCAATTTAAACACTAATCTCTGCCGGAGCACCCAATGACGTAATGCACTGAATCTCTATGCCCATGAACAGGCATATGGGCCTTCCAGAATGTGGGGCTTCTTAGAGCCCTGTAGTGTGGAGAGAGGCACTGAGCAGTGGAAGCAGATGTGATGGTATCTGAGGTCACGAAAGAAACACACACCTCTGCTGAGTCACCTGTGTATGTCATTACTGGCTGTGGTCCAGTTATTCCATGGGATGTCCACCTCAACTGGACGCAAACCATATTTACACATATCCAATGCAGTCATGTTCCAACATCTTCTGCACCCCATGCAATGTACGGCCCCCATCGCCATCCTACTGTGGAAGTGCTCATCATAAGGCACCCAGGCACTGACCTTTTAACTTAGCTGGAACACCATAGAAGCTGTCTCCTACTTCATGTTCCAGCCAAACATGCACTCATGTGTGATGGTCACCCAAGGTGTCAAGCCACAAGCACAAGCATATGTCCACAGAGATAGCAGAAGCTGAGCACTTATTTAAGTGCTGTGCCAATGTTTTAAGTAACCAAATTCCACCCGATCCTACTCCAATCTCAGTCTGATTGCTCGGAATAACATAATTGTCCACAACCTTGTATCACAGTCAACGACTGACAGGACTACAAATACCTCAAAAGATAGGGTGTGTCACACTGAGCCGACCCCTAAATCAATATTGTATTACAATATCCACTATTGGAGGGGGCAGCCAGCAAAACCAAACTTGCAGGCCCCACCTCAGCCAGATGACTGACATAAGAGTGCAGTAGCCAGATACGAACTGGGCATAGTTGCCTCCACCAAGCTGTAACCCTGTCTGCTAACCAGATGTGTAGATGCCACCCTAGTATACCAGCAGAAGCCGGCCCTGTGTCATCTGACCTAGACCCAGCATGTGGGAATACAGAAAGCATGACAACGTGCAAAGCTGGTGGCAGACAAAGGCCTCCCAAGGCTCCTCCTGACATTGCTTCCTAGCCTTCTTCAGAAGGTGGGAGCAGTGATGATGAGCTGACAGGGCAACAGCTGTGCCAGGCATGCCTCACACCCCTGAACGTCCCCACTTCATTGATTCACCTGCCTGGTGGTGAGGTTTTTGATGGGGTGAGCAGTAGTGCACCAGCGGACCCTGGCCACAACCACTGCTGCATGACCCATGACCTTCTGGGGAGATCTTACCATAGGCAATCCTAAGGGGTCCCTCCGACGGCACCACACTTTCGGCGGCACTCCAACCAGGGATCCCCTGAGGTGGAGCGGCGCAAAAAGAAGAAGGCCTTGAAGTCACTGTTGGGGGTTCCCAACAAGCGCGAATGCTCCCGCGCTTAGTCGCTCAGCCCCCTTCGGTGTTCCTGAGAGTCAGACAGGGAGCGGCCCCGCAAAGTAGCCTGCATGGAAGCGGAGGCCTCCGGCAAAGGCTCCCAGTCTCCTGAGGGCTATCCCAGTGAGGACCACCCTCTCCTCCTCAATGCCCGACCCGGTGACCCCTGGATCGGTGTTGCAGGACCCCACGCCTGCGTGAGAGTCTCGCATGCTGGCGCTGGAATGCAGCGTTTCTGCATTCATTGTTTCACAGCAGGTGCTCACGGCCAGCTTTGCTGACTCGCAACCAGAGACCGTGGGACCCTTATTTAGGACACCGAAATCCATCCAGGAAACCCCTGAGAGCTGCGGGCCTCTTGAGGATCCTCGACGTCGGTCTTGCTTGCTCTCCCGTTCCTTGGAGGTGAGATCTTCCAGGGTCTCCAGCTCCAAGTGGGCACCAGCCACTGGACAGGGCGATTTGCCCTGCTCGGACTCCTCAACCGATTTCTCGGAGTGGGAGTCCGATGGGGACACCTCTCTGGAAACCCATACCCACCGGGATCTGCTGTCGGACCCCTGCCCGCCCATGTTCTAGCAGTGCTCGCCACCCGAGGACACCTCATTCCTGGTATTCGTTCGGGACATGGCCCGGGCCCCTAACCTGGCCACTCAGGCCGAGGAGGATCCTTGTGCTGAAGAACTCGATATTCTTCAGTGCGAGTTCCCACCCAGGGAATCCCTCACTGTGCCGGTTCCTCCTATTCTATCTTGACTGCTGCTCCACATGTGGGAGGCCCACACCTCAGTCCCCATCGTGAGCAAGTGCCTTGACACAATGTATAAGGTACAATGTGGGCCGGGTTTCAGAAAGACCCAACACCCCCACACCTCTATGGTGGTGGAGCCAGCCATGAGGAAACAAAAGAGCCCAAAATTGCACTCGTCGGTACCGCCCGACCGAGAGTCAAGAGCCCTTGATGCCCTGCGCCGCAAGGCCTACCAAGGCTCCATGCTCTCTTGTCATATTCAGGCATGCCAGCTGCACATAGGTATGTTCTTGCGTGATTTAGCCAAGGAGCTCTGAGAGTTCTCTACGGGAAAGAGGGTGAACCCCTCAACAGATTCGGCCCTCTGCTGAAATCCATCATAGACTGCTCTAATTACCTCTCCCGTGCCGCCAACGATGGGTTCGAGTCATCGGCTTGGGTAGCGGCCTCGGGCATCAGGGCCCACTGCCAGGCATGGCTCCAATCCTCGGATTTGGAGCAATGGGTTCAGGAGAAACTCCTGGACATGCCCTGCCTCAGCGAGCAGCTCTTCAGCAAGCCGATGGAGGATAAAGCTGCAGAGATAGAGACGATGTTCGTCACCAGAACCCATCTCTCGTGCAAGACCTCCACTCTGCCCCGAAACAACCAGCCAAGAAGCCCTTCTTTCCTTGGAAGGGCCTTCAGTACCAGGGCTACCAGCCATACCTGGCTGCACCCGCGCCGACCACCCCGGCGCAAGGTATATCTGGCCAGGGGCATTGTAAGCCAAAAGGGCCGAAAGCCCAAATTCTAGCTCCTCCACAACCCGCTCAGGGGTTTTGATGCAATCGGCATAGCCCCTCACCCTCCGGCGGTGCAGCAGCCTGTGGGGGGATGCCTGTCCCATTTTGCCTCGTCGTGGGCCTCTATCACCTCAGACACCTGGGTTCTCCAGGTTGTCTGTGATGGCTATCGCCTTCGCTTTGACAGGCTTCCACCTCCCTTCTCCCCGGCGGAGCCTCCTCAACTCCCCACGCACCAGCTTCTACTGCAGCGGGAATTACACTCTCTCCTTGCCCAACAGGCAGTCGAGAAGGTCCCTCTGTACCTGCGAGGTCGGGGCTTCTATTCCCGGTACTTCCTTGTCCCAAAAAAGATGGGGGGTCTGCAGCCCATCCTCGACCTCCGCAAGTTGAACAAGTTCTTGGTGCGGGAGAAATTCAAGATGTTATCCCTTGGCATTCTGCTGCTTTTCCTCCAGCAGGGCGACTGGCTATGCTCCTTGGATCTAAAGGACGCTTACACCCACATCTTAATCCACCCCCAGCACAAGCAATATCTGCACTTCAGGGTGCAGGGAGAGCACTTCCAGTACAGGGTGCTCCCCTTCGGCCTCGCGTCTGCCCTGCAAGTCTTTACAAAGTGCCTCATCTTGGTTGCCACCCATCTCCGGTGTCATGGCGTGCTGATCTTTCCCTACCTCGACGACTGGCTCGTCATGGGCTCCTCGGCCAAAGAAGCCCAGCGAGCAATGTCACGCACCATCCTTCTGTTGGAGAGCTTGGGGTTCTTGGTCAACTACCCAAAGTCTCACCTCGAGCCGGTGCAGGCACTCAAATTTATCAGAGTGTGCCTTGATACTCAGCAGGCGACCGCCTTCTTACCAGCTGATCGAACCAACCGCCTCCGAGCTCTGGTGTCCTGCGTCCAAAGCACCCCCCAGATCACCGCTCAGACTCTTCTATGCCTCCTGGGCCACATGGCTTCTACCATGCATGTGGTCCCCCATGCCCACCTGCGCATGCAGATAGCTCAGTGGTGTCTCAGTGCCCAATGGAGCCAGTCCCTCGGTCACTTCAGGGACCCCGTCAGAGTCCTTCCCACTTCCATTTGTCCCTGAGCTGGTGGCAAAACCCCTGCAACCTTCTACGGGGATTGCCTTCCAGGCCCCGCGGCACGATGCGGTGCTGACGACAGATGCTTCCCTGTTAGGGTGGGGAGCCCACTGCGGGCCGCTATGCACGCAGGGGCAGTGGTTGCCCGAGGAGTCTCAGCAGCAGATAAACGTGCTCAAACTCCGGGCAATTCGCTGGGCCTTCGAGGACCACCTCAGAGGGAGGTCAGTGCTCATGCAGACAGACAACCGTGTGGCGATATTCTACTTCAACAAGAAGGGAGGCACGGGATCGCACTCGCTCTGCCGGGAATCAGTCCTCATCTGCTCTTTCGCTGTCTGACGGAAGATGTCCCTCAAGGCGACCTACCTTCTGGGCCAGGAGAATGTCCTGGCAGACAGACTCAGCAGAATTTTTCACCCCCATGAGAGGCGGCTGGATCCAGGAGTAGCGGGCTGGCTGTTTCTCCGATGGGGGACGCCAGCGATAGACCTCTTCACCAGTCCCCAGAACACACAGCTCTCCCGCTTTTGTGGGCCAGTACCACACCCGAGCAGGGAAAGCCCCAATGCGTTCCTTCTGGACTTGTCATCCAGCCTGCTCTCGCATTCCCTCCCTGCCCTCTCATTGCAAGGACCCTTTTCAAGGCTCAGTGGGATCGGGCATTGTTGATCATCGTAGCCCCCTCGTGGCCTCGGCAGCCTTGGTTCCTGCTCCTGCTGTCGACGGAGCCGCCTGTTCCCCTGGGCTCTGCCCCAGTTCTGCTAACACAGGTGCAGCACCCAAACCTAGCCTCTTTATCCCTCACAGCCTGGCAGCTGAATAGGTTTCCCTAGCCTCACTGGCCCTTCCGGAGGAGGTTGAGGAAATCCTCCTCACCTCGAGGAAGGACTCCACTAGACAAGCCTATGCCTTCAAATGGAGGCACTTCTCGGTCTGGTGCTCGGAGCTCCAGATCGACCCATTCTCATGCCCTATTCAATGGATCCTCCAGAACCTCCTCCATCTCTTGAAGGCAGGGCTGAAGTCAAACTCTGTCAGGGTACACTTGAGCGCCATCTCAGCGAGCCACCTCCCCATCAAGGGAAAGCCCCTCTCGCTGCAGCCTTTAGTCTCCTCCTTTATGCGGGGTCTTCTGCTTTCCAAGCCACCCATCCGTCCTCCCCCGGCAGAATGGGACCTGAATGTGGTGCTCATGCAGCTCACCCATTCACCCTTTGAGCCAATAGCAACATGCTCGCTCCGGCATCTGTCCTGGAAGGTGGTTTTCCTAGTGGCGCTGACCTTGGCCCGCCGAGTCATTGAGCTCCAGGCTCTCATGGCTGACGCCCCTTACACCAAGTTCTATTGAAACAGGGTGGTCCTCCGTACCCACCCTAAATTCATGCCTAAAGTCATCTCGGACTTCCATCTTAACCAGGAGATAGTCCTGCCGACTTTACTTCCGAGGCCCCACACCAACCAGGCGTCGACGGCTCTCCACACCCTCAACTGCAGACGGGCTCTCACCTTTTATTTGCAGCGTACCCAGACTCATCGCAAGTCTGGATGGCTCTTTGTGACCTACGATCCCAATAGACCAGGGCAGGCAGTCACCAAATGCAGCCTCTTGGTTTGGGTAGCGGACTGCATCGCTTTCGCCCATGCGAAGACGGGCGCCACGCTAGATCGTCGAGTCACCGCACATGGGGTCCAGGCCAAAGCGGCCTCGGTGGCCTCGCTGTGCTCCGTGCCCTTGATGGACATCTGTCGGGCGGCGACCTGGTCTTCCACAAATACTTTTGCTGCCCACTACTGCCTGGAGAGGGAGTCCTGCCAGGACAGCGCCTTCAGCCAGGCTGTACTTCGTAACCTGTTCGGGGTATAAGCAACTCCTGCCCTCCGACCCTTCTTCACGGCTACTGAGGGCTTCACCCAGAGGACCCGAGGACTCAGGCTTCTTCGGGTATCGGCTTCTGCTCACGGCCTTGTGGAGGCATTTTTTGGTTACAGGTTCAGTAGCCTGTAGCTGGGGAGTCCCATAAGTGAGGACTGACTTCCTGCTTGTTCCTGGAGAAAGCGTAGTTACTCACCTGTAACAGGTATTCTCCAGGGACAGCAGGAATCAGTCCTCACCACCCTCCCGCCTCCCCTGATTGGTTGCTGAATTTTTGTCCTTCCCTTGCCATCTGCTGGTAGGGCTCAAGCTAAGGGACCTGACTGAGCAAGATGGCACCCTTGGGCGGGAAGAGGACCACGCATGCGTGGCATCAATCCCAAAGGCTTTCTTTGAAAGCTGGGAAATTGCTCCGCGCGGGCTCCATCAGTGCCGTCACCCATAAGTGAGGACTGATTCCTGCTGTCCCTGGAGAACACCTGTCACAGGTGAGTAACTGCGCTTTCCCACCTCAAAAGCTCTCAGGATCGCACATTAGACAAGAAAGGCACCAGACGGTGCAAACCAGGACCACACACACTGTGGGTTTCATGCTACCCAGAGCCCACAGGACAGACGCATATTGGGACAATCGTCAGCACACATGGTAAGCAGAAACTACCAGCCAATTCAGCTTTATCTTCCATGCTTACCTTTCACGGCTAGCTTGCCTCCTGCAACGCCGGTAACTAGTGGGAGAGCCATAGTGAGAGTTGAGGAAAGGTGCCACTACTCCGGCTGTCTGCTGCACCTGCCCATGCAAGGGCATATGCTCCGTTCGGCCCAGATAGGTCAGCATGCATAGACACATGCACCGCTGCATGATATAGCCTTTCCTGGGGAAGATTACGAGAGCTGCAGCAGGATGTATGATAACTCCGCTGACAGAGAGTGAGAGAGAAATGCAGTTCCGAGAAGGCACTAACCCACAAAGCCCCTGCCCCAGAGCGAGGCCTGTGACCAGACCACATGACCGATCTGTCCATCAACAGCGTAAACAGCCACATTGGATAGAAGACCCGCTGCTGCACCTGCAGTGGAGGGAAAGGCCTAACTTGCCTTACGCTGTTGGGACCAGACCTGTGGAAGCAACTCTTTGGTCGTGGCGAGGATGGTAATTCCAGGCTACTGAGATGGTGCTTAGCCCTTGCTGCCTTCTCATGCTTTGGCTGCCGCAAGGGCCAGAGATTCGCTCACCTTGAGCAGGAATCTTATGGTCAAATTGAAAATGGGAGACCGCAAGGCTGTTGCCCCCTTTTTATTGGGCCGTGCTCCCGCCAGTCAGCAACGTCATTTCATTACGATGCCACGTCCCCCTGCCACTTCTGAGCAGTTCAAGGTGGGTCGCAACAGGTCTGCCGCTCCGTTAAGCAGCGGACCCTTTGTATTCCCTCTGCCCCTCTCATTTATTTATAAACTGTCACATGGACAATTTAAATTGGTTCAGGGTAATTTAGCTCTTATCACTAACTATTCTTTGTTTTCTTTTCTGGACTTTTTTCCACAGCACAATAGAGTAAGAGGCCGCTGAAACATATTTCACAAGGTATTTTTTCTTGAATGAAAGCCCAGGAGATAGAGAGAGTGTGTCCTGTCCTGAAAAATCTCTCTACAAATTACACCACCAAGGCAGCTCTGAATCTTTCATATTTTTTTCAGTACCATGTTAAAAAGATAGTCTATTAAATGCTGCATCTCAGTAACCAGGAGCAGAATCCCAGTGAAGAAAATAAAAATGTTTGACCTTAAGAAGGGTTAATGTAGCTCAGTGGTTCCCAACCCAGTCCTCGAGTACCTCAAGGCCAGTCAGGTTTTCAGAGTATCCACAATGAATATGCATGAGATAGATCTGCATACAATGGAAACAGTTCATGCAGATCTATCTCATGCATAAGCATTATAGATATCTTGAAAACCTGACTGGCCTTGAGGTACTAGAGAACTGGGTTGGGAATCACTGATGTAGCTATGCAGTGATTTGTCTCCACCTTTTTTTTTTCTTTTTTACTTTCACTTTCTCCAAAGCCCGGAAGTTAGAGTTTGAAATTGCAGGCTGGGCAATGAGCCGGGGACTGAAGTTTCTTTTGGGATCACTTGGGAGCTGCAGCTAGGAGGGATGGCTTACCTGCTCTCTTATTACTGCCTGAAATTCTCGCTCTCCGTCTATTCGACGCTTTTCTCGGTAGGTGTTGCTTCAGCTTTTTTTGGCATGTGTTGGGCTGGAGACATGCCTTCTGCTATAGTTTGATTGCTTTGTTTGGTACATTCATTCAATTCAAACAAAACCAAATTGTTCAAAACTGAGCACAGCACAATTCTCGGAATTCATCAGAGTATGTGCAGGGTACTTCCGTGCCTGCGGCCCTGTAGTTAGAGTAATTAATATAATTAGTATCCTGACGAGAATTATAGTTTAGTACTTCAGAGACATGTATCCAGCCACCTCTGAAGTGGAAAGATTTCAAGCGGAAGGAGGGAGAAGGCATTATGTAACAGCTGGATACAATAAGCAGGAAGGTAATATGACAGGGTCAGAGAGAGAATGCTGGTAGCAGAGGGAAGTCCAGCTCAGTATCCTATTTCAGGGCTCTCCTGACTTGGAATCAAATGCCTCCTCGTCCAGGTAAATCGTAGGTAGGGTCAGGGTTCAGTCGCTTGTCTACTCTAGGGCACTGTACACAGTAAAGAACCCTGAATGAAATCGTTCTTACTGTGATGGAAATTGTGTTCTAAGTCAGTCATTCATGCATGCAGATGATGCTCTGTTAACTGATGAACTCCAGTAGCCCTCCGGACTTGTTTAGTATTACCACTGCACTGTGGAATGCTATGGGAGAGATGGGGCGGTGGGGTTGAAAAAATCTGTGATATGGGTTCTTACACGCCTCCCTTGGGGCCTTTTTCCTCATTATAGGCCTCTCCCTCCAGTAAATAGACTATAGAATGAATTTAGGATCTCAATTTTTTGACACATAAAATATGTTTGAACTTAGGTTTATTAAGTAGCAGAATTGTTTTCCATGTCTGGTTTATCACCTGGAGTGCCGAACTAAGCTCCTACTGCAGTAACTCCTGGTAGCCACAATAATGGTGCCGAGGGAAAGTCCCAGAAAAGACATCCCTCTGGACTGATGAGGGTAGTTGTAGCATGTGAACATGCCATGTGGGGATGGGGGCTCTAAAAGAGGAGAAAAAATGGGAATATAAAAAATAAATTACCTTTTAAAGCAATCTCAAAATACTGTCAAAATGGCATGCAGTGGCCTGAGTCCAGTAAAACTGAAGTGTGCACTATTAAACTTTACATTTCATTCTTTATTTATCTTACATGAATCTCATATGAGGTTACTGATTGCAAGTTTGGCCACTTTCAGTCTTTTGCTAGCCCAGCACTGTTTACCATGTTACAGAGACTAAAAGCAATTTCTGTGAGGTTCATTTACTTTGAGAGGTTGGCCTGCAACAAGAGCTCTTACTACTCAGTTGGTATTTAAAGGGCATTTGGAGAAAATGAGTCAAACTAGACTAGCAAACACAAGCAGGCATTTCCTCCCTTTGCCAGGAAGTCGGCTATTTACCAGTTGGCAGAGCAGGAATGGCTGTTGATGTCCACTGATGCCAGAGCCTCTTCTGAGTAGTTTCCAAATTATGTTTCTCCTAATGATATCTGATTGTTTGTTTTAAAGGAAATTTTAAAATCAAAGTCAGACTGATCATGTTCATCCCAGGACCAGGTGAAGCCATAGGCAGTGGTTTAAAAAGGTTTTCCCACATATTCTGCCGGGGGGGGGGGGTGTTAAGTTCTGATCACGATAAACCAGCTCAAAGACCAGATGGGCATTTGCGTTTCACATATACACGCTCTGTGGCTGCTATCTCAGATACAGCTTCTTAAGGTAAAAAATGCAATATGTGCCTTTGGGTCAATGCTGACTCCTGGTGACCCAGTAGCTCCTGGGTTTTCTTGGCAGTGTCACCGGAAGTAGATTGCCAGGCCTTTCTTCTGAGGCAATGGAGGGTTAAATGACTTGCCCAAGGCAACAAGGAGTGCTAGTGGGAATCAAACCCTGGTTGCTTGGTTACCAAGCCAGTGTTCTAACCACTAGGCTACTCCATATACTCATTAAAATCCAGATACCTTTTAGTCGGGCTTTTGATGAAGTTATGGTGGTTATTTTAGCAGCTTTATTGGCAATTTTCATGTGTAAAAGCCAGCATTTAGACATCCACGTGTAAATGATTTTAGAAAGGCCTTATTTACACATGGATGTCCTTAATACATAGAAATTGCAAAGGGGTGTATCAGGGCATGGCCTCGGTGGGTCAAAGTGCTGCCCATGTATTCCCCATTTCAGATAGGGAAGGCACGTGTATGACCAAAATTGTCCATGTCGGGATATACAGCTGCCCTTGGCATGTTCATTTCAGTCAGCCCTTTACAGGAAGGATTAAAGGGATTATTCTCCTTCATCCCCCATTATTTCTTTCCCCCTCCAGATTGAAATTAAATAAAAATAGCAGCATCTCCAGTTAATTGATGGCATGTATGTGTTGGTTTGCCGTTGATATTTCTCACATGTAAATTTGTGAAATGGCTGCTCCAGCTCCACATATCGGCAGATACTTGTGCATTCCTGCACTCTTTTAGAAAAAACTCCATGTTTGACAAAGCCTTTTCTAAAATACTGCTGAAATTGTAAACGCCCTGACCTGGATGTCTCAATTCTGATTTCCACAAATGATCTAAAATTTGCCTTCACACCTTTCTGCTCAGATAATCAATCTAGCCAGTTATTTCATTTACCATTTTCATTAGAAAGGCATTTCAAAACAATTTTCAAGGAGTACCTTAGAAATGAAAATATTTATTTAGTCGTATTTCGCTCACACCTTTCCCAGTAGTAAGTTAAGGCGAGATACAATCAGGTACAGTAGGTATTTCACTAGTTCACACTGGATCATTTAGTAATTCGTAGCCACACACTTCTGTCTTTATTGCAAGATTAGATTGTTGGAAACAGAATTTTGGGCTTAATGGATCTTGGTCTGACCCAGTATGGTATTCCTTAGTACATATGTTTGTATGGTCTGCCCAGTTTTCTTCTTGATGCAATGCCATAGAAGCTCTGGCTTTCTCTTCATTTCTTCATGACAAGGGATCATCTGCACCTGTCGCATGCCGTCTTGACTTTATTACTTTTTCATACATCTATCACCCCTTTCTGTGAAGAAATATTTTCTGGTGTTGTGCAGGCTGCTCTCTTGGGAGCCTCATACTGTGATCTCTAGTTCTAGAACCTTCTAAAAAGGTTCACTTCTTGCTCATTTATACTTTCTCAGGTATTCAAATGTCTCTGTCATATCCCCTTTTTCCCATCTCTGCTAGGTAATATGTTCAGGTCCTTACGCCTCATCTTGCATGACTGTGGTGAGGTTTATTTATGAGACACCTTTATATCAAACACTTTGCTATAATCCGAGTGCATGAAAACCAGAAAATGTCTATGATCAGATTGTGTGCTCATCCAACGAAGGAGAGGATTAGAGAGAATGAGTAGAGATGGAGAAATAAATTGGTCCCTAACAGGGATCTGCTAGTAGAGGAGAAATTCCACAAAAGTAAGTCTTTTTCTGGTATAAGTAGTAAATAAAATCTTCAGGCTGTTTTCCAAGCACTTTGCATGATGAAAAGGAAATCAGTGCTGCCAAGCATACAAGTCCAATCCTATTCTTAAATTATTGTAATAACTACATTGGAATAGTTTATTAAAGTGAGTTGCCTATATTTTATCCATAGTAACATAGTATATGATGGCAGATCAGGCTCAGCCCGTCCACTAGGTAAGCTAGATAGCTGCCTAGGGACGTCAGCCAGGGTGGACGGTGGCAGACATGGGTGGCCACACTGCCCTCCCCCCAGCTGCCACCGATTCTGTTTGGGGGGGGAGGGGGGCAGGCAGCAGCAGTTTTTCTAAAAGTGGCAGCAAAAAGCTGCCGCTTTTGGAAATACTGCTGCTGCTGCTGCCCACCTCTCCCTCCCGAGATGGAATAGATGGCAGTGGGGCAGAGGGGGCAGCAAGGCCAGGGTTTCTGCCTGGGGCGGCAGAAGCCCTTGGGCCAGCCTTCTGGTAGATAAAGACTAGTGTGGTCCATTTAGTCTGCCCAGTAAGGTGGCTAGAGTGCTTCTACCCACCGCGCTGTGCAGGTTACTCCCCCCCCCCCCCTCTATTTGTTGAGGAATAAAAGATATTTGTTTGTTTTGATTTCATTCTCTTGCTATAAAGGGATCCACTGTGTCTGTCCCAAGCCATTTTGAATTCCGTCACTGTTTTACCCCACCTCCATCGGGAGGGCATTCCTTTAAACTTTTATTTTCATTTTGCAACAAACAAAAGAAACAACACACCAAAGGAGACAAAACAAGTATACAATAAGGAAAAGTAAACCCAATTACCCCCCACCCCCATGCTTCTTCTCTAACCGATTATGTCAGCATGTGAGCGCTTCCAATTAACAGTGATTATACATCAAAACGATCAAAAGAGTATCTACGATACAGCATGATCATGGGACAGAGATATATACAAATTTAGACAGTCAGATGAGAGCATTTAGCAGAATGTACATAGTCATTGAGCATCTTCCATTTAGACCGATGATGAGGAGTCTGAACGGGGGAAGCAAACATACAAGATATTTGTTCATATTTACTGTAGAGACAAACATGATTCCACCATTCATTGGGGCTCAGATGGGAGCTAGTTTTCCAGTATTACTTAATTAGGGAAATAGCAATGCCAAGCATAAATTCCAAAAGGAGGTAAGCCATTTTTGGAAGAGAGGGGATCCCCGCAGCTGGGCGAAGTCCCGCTATCCTCCAAGAAAGGGGCTCTTGAAAGTGCAAAATAGACTGGATACGACCCCAGACCCGACGTCAGTAATACTGTAGTGCGGGATATTCATACATAACATGAGGTAGTGAACCAATGGCCGCAGGGCATGTCCAACAACTATTGCCCTGAGTAGTGTTCCATTTGTCTAATCTGTCAGGAGTGTAAAAACACCGGTGGGCTAGAAAAAAGAGGGTCTGAGTGAGTGAGGCGGATCGGGAAACCCGTGTCCCTCTACTCCAGACAAGGCTCCATTGCTCCGAGGTCAAAGTCACATGCAATTCTCTCTCCCATGCCTTCTGCGCTATAGGGGTATCTCTAGTTATAGCATTACATAAGGTTTTGTAAAATTGGATGCTACACCCGGTGAACTGCCGATAGATCGGAAAGTCTCCGATCAACCTTATGTAGGGGATGCCGATGGCGGGAGTACCTTAGCACTCCGAAGGCAATGCTGAGGTTGCACCGACCAGAGTCGGGAGTCTAAAGATTGCATAAGAGTATTAAAGGCACCTAAAGTGTCTAAAAGCATTGGTGGATAGTGGGAGTCTGATGGGAGAGTCATACCAGGGAGAAAAGTAAGAGGAATCGGTTTGCAAAGGTCCTCTTCTATATCTAGCCACACAGGTCTACTCGGTACTGGATCGTCCAGCCAACGAGCGCCTTGTTTGAGAAGAAAAGATTGATGGAACACTTGATTAAAATCACCACCAAGTAATAATGGAGCATTGGCAGAGGCCAATGCCAACTGCGCAATACTTGCATAGTAAGCAGGGTTGTCCACATTCGGGGCATAAATGCAAATACACGTGAATTCACTATCTCCAACCTCAAGGTGTACACGGGCCCATTTACCCTCCTTGTCAGCGCTAGGATCAATTACAGTAGCTTGCAAAGACTTCTTAACCAGAATGGCTACCCCGTACCGTTTGGAAACGGCGGGAGAATAGGCAGCCACCATGTAAGGCTTAGCATTGAGTTTCAGTGTTTCAGCAGAGTTTAGATGCGTTTCCGGAAGAAACACTAAATCAGCATGCTCATGGCTAAGATAGCTAAGGATTTTCTTTCTTTTGAGTGGACTATTAATGCCTTTTACGTTGAGTGATAAGATTTTACATAAGGCCATTCAGAAAAGTTAAAAATTCTGAGCATGATAGCACACATAATTTCACAATGTCCCTCATATTGACTGTATCTGGCTGTACACATGACATAAAAAAAAAAAGCTAATATAATACAATGAAGCGCCCCACATTAACAAAGAAAACCGCAGTGCGGTAGAGGAGAAGCAGAACCCCAAAATTACTGGCGACCATGTGTCTGCGGGGAGAAACCCCAGAGAAGGCCGAAATTGAAAAAACACATAACCTGTAGGACTGTGCGTGCTCCGAATCCGACCGAGGCACACATCATGGAGGGATAGGAGACCAAAAAACTTAAAAGTCATATAGAGAAAGAAAGAAAGAAAGTCCAGGTAGTCTCTGTGCTTGGCTATGACCGCCGCATCGGGCCCTTCAAAATGGCGGACAGAGCCGGCAGATAAAAGTCCAAGTGTTTGGATTAGCGCATCTGCTCTGCTTCTTTGGAGTCTAAAAATGTTGATAGTAGATCAGGATCTTCGAATGTCCTGGTTTGGTTGTGGAGAGTCACTCGGAGCTTCGCTGGATACAACAGGCCAAAGCGAGCCTGTAGCTGTTGAAGTCGAGGGCGAAAAGCAAGGAGCTTCTTCCGACGGTCAACGGTAGGCTTTGCCAAATCAGGGAAGAAGGAGACTTTGCGACCTTCAAATTCCAAATGATGATTCGCCCGGGCAGCATTTAAAATTTGTTCCACTTGTTGATATCGTAGCAAGCTAAAGATAATAGGCCGGGGGGTCGTTCGGTTGAGCGCCATGTGGGTAGGAACACGGTGTGCACGATCGATTTCCAGTTCTCTATGAAAAGTAATCTTCAGCAAAGAGGGAAGAGTTTTGAGCAAGAATTCTCTTATATCTCCTGCTTCCACCCCCTCCGGTATTCCGAGGAGCCTCACATTGTTGCGACGGGCTCGATTATTGCTATCTTCTAACTCCTTTTGAAGATTCTGTATCTGGCGCTCAGCCTTGTCCAGTTTGCCCAAGCGCACCGCGTGCGAGTCGAGGACCCCCGCCATGTTGTCCTGCCGTAATGAGAGACTTTCAAGTCGGTCCTGGAGCACTCCAAAGTCTTCTCGCATGGCTCGAAGCGCTTCTCCATTGGACTGCACCAATTCCTTCACGCCGCGTATTTCCTCCAAAATCTCCAGGTGCATTTCGGGGTTTTCACGAAATGGAACCATCTTCTGTGGGGAGGACACCTCTGTTTTGGAGCGTTTTCCGTGAGAAGAAGAAGGAGACCCGAAGTCCAAGCGCGCTGGTTTATGGGCCGCCATCCCCCCCGAGGTACCCCGGTCAGCTCGGAGCGAAATAGTAAGTTTGTATAGGTATTAAGTCAGGATTCTAAGTAGGCCTCTCGGGAGCTTCAGCGCGAAGCGTCTTACCCGCTGGACATCAGGCTCCGCCCCCCATCGGGAGGGCATTCCAAGCATCCACCACCCCTTTCAGTGAAAAAATATTTTTTTGATGTTGCTTTTAAGTTTACCTCCTTGCAACTTCATTTTATGCCCTCTAGTTTTACAGATTGTTTCTTTGAAAAAAGTTTTCTTTTTTCATTAATACACTTTTAAGTATTTAAAAGTCTGTATCATATCGCTCCTAATCCTCCTCCTCTCTAGGGCACATATTTAGGTCTTTTCTCATCTGCTTTCTAGTGCAGGCTCCAAATTGTTTTGGTTGCTGCTTTCTGAGCCATTTCAAGTCTTTTGATATCCTTTATGAGATATGGTCTCCAAAACGGAACATAATACTCCACATGAGGCCTCACCAATGAGTTGTACAGGGGCATTAATACTTCCTCCTTTCTGCTGGTAATTCTTCTCTGTATGCACCCCATTATCCACCACCTTGTCACATTGCTTCCCCACTTTGAGATTCTCAGATACAATTACTCTGAGGTCTTCCTTGTCCATGCACATTTTTATTTTATTATTTATTTATTACAATTTCTTATATACCGCACTATTCGGTATCAGCGCGGTTTACATTATAACATAATGACCATAACAACAAGCTAACATCAAACTCTCAGCTCTATCGCCTATGATTTCTGCATCCCCAGTGCATGACTCTGCAGTTCTTTGCATTAAATCTTAACTGCCAAGTATTAGACCATTCTTTGAGTTTTTGTAGATCTTTCCTCATGTTGTCTATTCCCTCCGAAGAGTCCACTATGTTGCAAATCTTCATGTCATCTGCAAAAAGGTAAACCTTTCTCTTCAATCCTTTAGCCCTTCAGCAATATCAGTTGCAAATACATTGAACAGCACTAGTCCCAGGACTGATCCCTGGGGCATTCCACTACTCGCCTTACTTTCTTCTAAGTGAATTCCGTTTACCACCACCTTCTGTCATCTGTCAGTCAACCAATTTGTGATCCATTTCACTACCTTGGGACCCATCCCTAGGCTGTCTGGTTTATTGATAAACCTCCTATGAGGAACAGTAGAATTTTCTGAAATCTAGTTAGATCACATCCATCACATTCCATTGATCTAGTTTTCTGGTCACTCAGTCAATCAACTTTGTATGGCATGATTGTCCTTTGGTAAAACCATGTTGCCTGAGATCATACAACCCATTGATTTCTAGAAAGTCCACTATTCTTTCTTTTAGTATTGCCGTCATTACTTTTCCTGCCTCCGAGGTAAGGTTTACTGACCTTTAGTTTGCCACCTCTTCTCTATTATCACTTTTGTGAAGAGGTATTACATTAGCCCTTCTCCAATCCTATGGAACCTCCCGTGTCTCCAAGGATCTATTAAACATATCCTTTAAAGGCTCTGCCTGATCCTAAAGGTGAAAGAAAAAGGAATGATTCTCATAACTCCCAAATGGCCTTAACAAGTATGATTTCCCTATCTCTCTGGTCTTTCATTATAGCAGTCTAGGAGAATCCCCCAAACTGACATCCTAGGATCATAGAAACACAGAAACATGATGGCAAAAAAACCCAAACCATATGGCCTATCAAGTTTGCCCTTCCATACCAAGTGCTATAGTCCTTCTTTGCCTTTAGAGCTCTTCTGTTTGTCCCATGCTTTTGTTGAATTCAGATACTGTCCTGGTCTCTACTTCCTCCTCTAAGAGACTGTTCCATGCATCTACAGCTCTTTCCATAAAGAAATATTTCTGCATATTACTCCTGAATCTGTCCCTTTTCATTTTCATCCTATGTCCCCTTGTTGCAGGGCTTTCTTTCAATTGAAAAAGGCTCTCCTCCTGTGGTTTATGCCATGGAGGTATTTAAAAGTCATGTCTTTCTATCCTTTCCTCCAAAGTACTGTATACATATTGAGATCTTTAAGTGTGTTCCCATATGCCTTATGAAAAAGCTCACTGACCATTTTTGTAACCACCCTCTGCACCGACTCCATTTTGTTTATATCCTTTTGAAGGTGTGGTTTCCAGAATTGCTGCTACTACTACTTCTGCTACTTATCATTTTTATAGCGCTAAAAGGCATATGCAGTGCTGTGCAGAGACACGTAAGAGACAGTCCCTACTCATAAGACAGACAGCACAACAACTGGAGACTAGGACTATCTAGGGGAATGGTAAGGAAACACCTAGAAGGTGAACAGGAGACTAGGGATTTCAGGATCCAAAAGCATTCCCAAAGAAGTGAGTTTTTATACTGGATTTGAACAGAGCCAGAGATGGAGCCTGATGTATCGACTCAGGTCGTTTGTTCCAGTCATTAGGAGGAGCAAAGTAGAAAGATCAAAGTCTGGAGTTGGCAGTGGAAGAGAAGGGCACAGATAGAAGGAATGTGCCAGAGGAGCCAAGTTCTCAAGGATGGAGGTAGGGAGAGATAAGAGAGGAAAAGTAGCGAGGAATAGCCAAATGAAGGCACTTATAGGTCAGTAGTAGAAGTTTGAACTGGATGCAAAAACAAATGGGGAGCCAATGAAGTGACTTGAGAAGAGGGGTGACATGAACATAGTGACACTGGTGAAAGATTAGCCATATAGTTGAGTTTTGAACAGGTCAAAGTAGAGAAATGATTCAGAGAGAAACCAGCAAAGAGGAGGATACAATAGTCTAGACAAGAGAATGGATAAGAGTCTTAGGAAGGGATGAATTTTGCCAATGTTTTAGAGAAAGCTAAAACCTGTTGCTTCTATCTGTTGGATGTGTGTGGAGAAGGAGAGGGAGGAGTCAAAGATGACCCAAGGTTGTGAGTTGAGGAAACAGAGAAGAGTAGAATGTTAGCCACATAAATAGAGGACGGGGGAAGGTGGGCTTAGGGGGAAAGATAAGGAACTCAGTTTTGGCCTTGTTCAATTTCAGATGGCAGTGAAACATCCAGACATTAATGTCAGTTAAGCAGGCAGAGATCCAGACCCAGATTCCCGGAGAGATTTCAGGTGCAGAAGGTAGATCTGAGTCATCAGCATAGAGATGGTACTGAAAACCATGAGAGGAGATGAGTGCACCAAGGGACTGAATGTTGAGAGAGAGAAACGGAGTGGTCCCAAGATAGAGCCCTGGAGTATACCAACTGAAAGCAAGATTTTAGTAGAGGAGGATCCACCAGAACATACGCTAAAAGTGCAGTGGGAGAGAGAGGAAGAAAACCAGGACAGGACAGAACCCCCAAATCCTACTGAGGACACAATACTCCAAATGAGGTCTCACCAAAGACTTATGTAGAGGCACTACATGAGGAACCCTAGCTAGTGCCTTCCTTTCATCTACATCACAAGACTGAGAATGTTCTGATCACATCGAGGAACCTTTCCCCCAGAAGGCTGAATGGATTCAAATAGAAACAGTTTTTCCATATAAGGCAGTGAAAGGGATTTGGATCATTTCACCTGCTCTCTGACTACAATTTTTACAATCCTGTCCATCTGGGCAATGAGGTCCCACCTGAATGAATGTGATAGCAGAGTACCACTCCCTAGTAAGGGGTGTTGAATATCTCTTTACCCCCTTACCTCCAGATTCATGAATGGATTCTGGCACATGAAACCTCTGGTCAGGAAACCTTGGGATTTGAATGTTGTCTCAACTCTTGAAATCACTATTTGAGCCTAAAGGTCTGGCATGCTTGCAGTTCCTATCTTGCTAGGTTCTGCTCTTGGTGACTGTCATGGCAACACACAAAGTGAGCATGCTGCAGGCTCTTTCTCATACTCGACATTTCTCCGGTTTTTCCACAGCATAGTTACACCCATGGTTTTTGCTGGTGGTCATCTTTCGAGGCCCTGTAATTGGAATGAGTACACTTTAAATCCTTTAACGAGGATCCGTAGTTGTTGTTATAGAAGGACAGACTAGATAGGCCATGTGGTCTTTTTCTGTCATCATGTTTCTATGTTTCTATCTTGGCATGTCACATAACTTGGTCCATAGCACTGCCTGCCTTTTTTTCTAAGGGCATGAGCCCACAAGACTTGGTGCAGCTGTGTTATTCACAGATAAAAAGACAGCAGTTCACTCAGTATTTTTTCAGTGGCAATTATAAACAGTTGTATCTAAATGTTCTCTGTCCACTTGGTTGGGAGACTTCATAGTTTACTTACAATCTCTCCATCTCCAAGAGGTTTGTTGATGAAGAAATCAAAAAGTTGCACATCTGTAATGGGGATTCTCCTTAGGCAGTAGATCAGACACACAAACTGCCTACCATCTCGGGGAGTCAACTCCTAACTTCTGCATAAGACTGAGGAGCAGGAGGATAGCTGCTTATAGGAGCTCTCGTGCATGCTTCAAAAGACTTTTCAGTCATCTTGAGATCTGAGAGAGAGGGGTCCTTGTTGGTGCCATCAGATGATGTTGTCCATTAGTATGTTTGCTTTATCATATTGTCTACAGAGAATTCCCACTTGACATCTCTGCTTTTACATACTTTGCTTCCTTGCTGGTAGAGCATTGCAGTTTCCTGGACCTACAAAACCTGAGAAGATGAATTTTCTTCAGTATTCCACAATTTATCTCCTCTGTCAACCTCCCACCTATTTTCTTGCTAACCTTCACTGACATGTCTTGGCTTTAATTTGGCTTCACTGCTGGCTGCCAAGTGAAAATCCTTGGGGATTTTCTTTTCCTCACAAAATAATGTGGCTTTGCTTATCTCAGTGACTGGCTCCTAAATATTTAGGCTGGTTCCTGGACTCAAAGGGAATTAGTAAAAGCGTGCCATAAACATTTCCACTGTACCACTCTTTCCTTTTTTTTTTTTTTCTTGCATAGCTGTTCTTTAAAATAAATCTGCCCTCTGACAACCAATCTGTTTCCTCTCTCCAAGCCTTCAAAACTCATCTAATGAGTCGATCTGTTTAATGTGGCATTTTAGTACTTTTTTCATCTGATTGACAACTCACTGTATTGACAAGATAACTTGATTTTTAACAGGATATTATTTTGGCTAGTGCAGTACCCTGTAAATAAATAACTTGCCTCTTTTTTTCTTAAAATAATAAACTCCAATAAATATTTTAGTACCTTTCACTTGGTTTTTAGTCCATATCTTCTTGTACCCATGCCAAGGGCATTAATAATAATTTTCATTTTCATTGCTGCATATTGGAGGGATAGAGAAACTAGTCTACAATGTTTTAAATGTTGTTTGCTTCAGAGACAAAATCTGCCAATTCTTATGGATTTTGATGCACCAAATTCAAAAATGATAATTAAAACCACTGATTGGCTACTGTTTCCAAGATATCTAAGTTTTTTTTTCCATTTTACACGTGTTGGTAGTAGAGTTTTACCACAAATTATTATAAACTTAGATCTTTTCACTTAGTCTTGGAAATTTCCTGCTGAAATACTTGAAAGCTGGTTTTGTTTTGTCCATGACCTTGACAAATGTTTTCATTAGACCCAGCTTAATGTGTAAAGGTGGTAACAAAATCTTCCTTGATTCAACAAGTGGTGGATGCTGCACACTTTTCTTTCCAGGCTCCAATGACTGTCAGAGTGGCCAATCTCTCTTGAGGTAGTGGGAATCATTTGCAGAACTATCCCTTTCACAGAGAAAACAGCAGTACTTTGTGTATCCAGTCTGCAGACCAAGCAAAAGAGCAATGACTTTGAAATCACCACCAAGTTGCCACTGATGTTGGTCATAATTTATGCATCTCAACAGCTGTTTTATATTGTCATAGGTTTCCTTCATATGTACTGCATGACCAACTGGAATTGATGGCAAAATATTGTCATTATGTAGCAAAACAGTTTTAAGACTCGTCTTCGATGAATTGATGAACATTCTCCACTCATCTGGATGATGAATGATGTTGAGGGCTACCATCAGACCAGCAATGTTGTTGCAGGCTATAAGAGCGCCCTCCATGACGAAGAATGTAATAAGATCCTTTTGACATTCACAGAACATGGAAATCCTAATATCACCTGACAGGAGATTCCACTGTTGCAGTCTGGAGCCTTGGGTAGTTCCAAATTTCCGACAAGGTCATTCAGTTCACTTTGTGTTATGAGGTGTGGTTCAGAGGAGGAGGATGGGAGAAAATCTGGGTCATGTAACATTGATGGTTTGGGATCAGAAGTTTCATCCCCTTCCTTTTCCTCATCTGACTCAAGTGGGGAATGCTTCTGGAGCATCAGGAACTGGCAGCCCTTCTCTGTGGGGTACTGGGCATATAGCTGATGGAATATTTGTATACTGCACAGTCCACTTTTTCTTCTTCAATATACCTTTCCCAACAGAAGACACCATGCAGAAGTAATAATTGCTGATATGATCTATTGGCTCTCTCCAAATCATTAGCACTGCAAAAGGTATGGATTTCCTTTTTCTATTCAACCATTGATGAAGATTTGTTGCACAGCAGCATATTTGAGGGGCCCAGCTCTTGTCCTGATCTCCAATTTTGCAGCCAAAGTAAGGGTGAAGACTTTCTTATACTGTGTTTTTGTGATGCAAAAGTCACTTCACCACAAACGTAGCAGAAGTGATCTGCATTGTTCAAACAGTTATGAGGCATCTCTCGCTTTGGCTAAACAGAAAAAAATCAAACACCGAGAACACTGGTCTAAAGCCAAACTACTACTGACATGTCATGTTCATTAAAAAAATGTTGCACAATTTGTTCTTCAGAGTGATATAATTAAGCTGAGTTAGGATTGCATCATTTATGACTTCTAGGAAAGCCATGACGCAATTCATATCATGTATGATGCAATAGCACCTTCAAACTGCATCATTCATTAATTGTTTTGCCTGAAAAGCAAGTAGTGTTCAAACAAAAACATAGATTTATGACTAATGCAGTCGAAGATGTGCATGTATTTTAGTAATTTTATGGTTTAAATTGAGGTCCCTTCCCATCATAACTTGTATATCCTTAGCACTTCTGAAGTCGAAGTTGTATGTACTGACCCAGTAGTGTAAATCGAAAACTAGAGCCAGTAGACAATTTTAAGCATCATTTTTGTTCTCAGCGATCCAGACTTAGTAAAGTGTTAGTGAATTTATTTTGGAAGCATTTTGGCAGTAGAATGGTGAGATTTGAAGTTTCCACAAGCTGCCAGATCATCAGGGCAGGTTAAATCAGGCCTGGTTTTCTCTCATAAGCAGAATAGATGGCTTGGGTTGACTGACCCTAAAACTTCAGCTTGCAACTTCCCTGTGCAGTAGTGCTGGAAACTCAGAAAAAAGGAAGCTGGCAAGTCTGATTTTGGAAAAAACTATTAACAGTAATATAAATTTGTTGAATAAATGAACAGTAACTTTCATAAACATCAGGCATTGGCCAGAAGTTGTTTTTAAAATATGGGGCCCTATATTCAAAGGCATTTACATAGTTTGCAGACTTGCAAACCATATAAATGCCACTGTGGGATATTCAACAACACTAACATGGTCAGTGCCGTTAATTATACATGCCCCAATACGCACTGGATAGCATTGGGGCGTTCTGGGGTCGGCACTGGGGATAATCAGTCAGCAGCAATATTCAGCTACTGGCCGTTTGGTTAAAGTTAGGCATAAAAAAAGCTGTTATAACTTTTTCTGGTCAAGCTAACTGGGCAGAAACTGAATATTGCTGCTACCCGGTTAGCTTCCTGCTTCAGCAGCAAACCCAGATATTCAATGCCGGTGACTAGATATGGCCCCGGCATTGAATATCTGGGTTTAGTGTTGAGTGGTGGCAGCTAGCCAATGTAATGGTGCTAGTCGCCACCCTGAATATTGGGGCCTATGATTCCTGCCAAGGGTCATATAATCTTTCTTTTTTTTTTTTTTTACAGTGCCTTGTCATATAGGCAGAAATTTCTGTTTTTTTCAAAGTGTGCACTATTAGATAAAAAAATAATATTCCAGTTCATATAAATATAGATTTGTTATTCCATCTAACAGTAAAAATTTTTAGAAATATATTAACATAAATAGCTGTTGTTGTTGACAGATAAGGATCATTTTTTCCCATTTCCCTTGCCTTCTGTATCGCTACAGACCCATTTGATATCTGTTTTTTGCTCACTTGCCTAACCTGTCTAACCACCATCCTCTGTATCTGTCCCAAGTTCATTTGAATCCTGTAGCCGTCTAGTTATCGATAGTGACATAGTAGGTCCTTCTAGCCTGTTTAATGAAGCTAAAAAGCCAGGAACAAAAGTAGAGCTGAGCTGTAAACAGAAGCACATGGCTCCTGGTTACCGTGGGAACCAGGCACAGAGGCAAGAGAAACTCCGGTGCTATCATTCAAGGGGTGAATCACAAGGTAATGCAGGACACCTGTTAGGGGGTGGAGTTGAGCACGGCCCCAGAATTCACCCTATTAAAGAAACTGCAGTGGAGCTTATGGAGTTAGGCAGAGAAGGAGCTAATGAAGAGTTGGCTGAAGAAGCAGGAAGTGAGGCATACGAGCTGGAGAGAGAAGCTATTGAGAGCTACACTGAAGACAGCTATGCCCAGAGTAAGCCAGAGTCTCTATGGAAAGGAGAGACAGATTCCTTCTTGAGGAGAAAGAAAGAAAGAAACCCCGAGGACAGGATATAACAAGGGCACAGGAGATTGTCTGCAATATCCTGGGGAGCACAGGAGAGACAGGAAGCCTAGGAGGCAAGTGAAATGCTACGAGCAGGGCTTAGGTTGGGAATCTACAGCTATTCAAAAGCACCAGAGAAAACCTCCACCAGTAAGGCTGAAAGGTAAGCCAAAAGGCTTGAATATACTTAATTACAGTGACTGTTTGTACCCAGAAGGGTGGTGCTGGGAAAAGAATACTGAGCCTAATAATCTGTGTGAAAGCCAGTACTTGACCCAGGCATATCGAGTAAAGCCTGGAGCAGTAAGAAAGGGCGTGGCACCAGCAGTGCCGGTTCAAACATTTCCTTATGACCAGGAGGAATTGATGGACTGTGAACCAGAGTGTATTGTTACTGGAGAAGATATAGATATAATGGACTGTACATTATCTCTGGCCAATGGAATAGTTTTATTACGGTGAAAGCCTGTTTGAAAAGAGAGTACAGCACAGATAGCATGTGGAAACAGAGAGCTGTGAGGAAACAGCGTGGTTTTGTTTGAAAGTTTGTTTTCATCTTGGTTAATGCTGAAGAAAGCCTTTTTTCTGTTAAGGAACTTTTGTTTGTCCAAATACCAGTAAATACCTGGATTGTGTTTTCTGTTCATGGTAAAATCCACCCCGGGAGGGGAAATAAAATCCTTTGGTTGCTTAACCACTTTTTCCACAACTGCTCCTTATTGATTGAGTGAAAAGACTACATTTCCCAAGGGGCTTTGCTCCAGGATCTGTGAAATAGCTGTTTCAATAGGGAAAAACCCACTCCCTTAACCTCTACTCGGGGGTTTAAGGAGAGCTGGTGACACGATACACCTGCAAATAAGGCTATTTTACTCATCTACCCTCTAGACATACTTAGGGGTATGTTTACTAAACAGCGGTAGTGGCTTCCGTGTGATATCAGAGCCGCGGCCCCAGCATGGGGCCGTGGCTCCGATATCGTACAGCAGCCGCTACCGCTGTTTAGTAAACATGCCCCTTAGAGTTCAGGTGCATTGCAGCTTTTCAGTTAAAGCCAAAGCAAAATGCTGAAAATGTTGATATTCGACCATATCCTTTTATTTTTTTCAAAATAAACGTACTTGACATTCTAATTAAAGTATTAAGATGCAACCAGAGAAACAAATATTGGTTATTTGTAATCCACACAAAATCATGGGGAAACCAGAGCTGCAGGCCTTTGGTGGGGATATGATATATCAGAATGGAAGGAGACTTTGGTACTATGCGATAGGTAGTCCTCCCATTTGCAGTCATTCTATAGGTACCAAAATGTATCAGGACAGGGTATGTCAACAAAAAATCAGGAGTGATCTGATTTGTCTTCCTCCAAAAAAGCCCAGAAAACTGAATTGCATCATTTTTTTATTAACAGGTTTTTTTTATACTGCTTTATCATTTAGTCAAAGCGGTTTACATTGTAACGTACATTAAGTTTGAATTTTTCTTAGGCAATGGCGGGTTAAGTGACTTGCCCCAGACCACAAGGAGTGCTAATGGGAATCAAGCCAGTGCTCTAACCATTAGGCTAACCCTGCGGTACACAATCTGGGACTAAAAATTCCAGAATGCCCAAGTTGGAACTTTGAAATATCAAGACTTGCTGAAAGGCCTTCTGATGTATTGGGGAGCTAGCTAAGAGATTAGTTTGTCTAAAGTCTGCAACAAAACATATTCAAAAGCATTTATCCACATTAGCAGCACCTGTCAACCGAATATGTGTCTTTCAGAGTAATATTCAGCTGCACTATCCTTATAATTGCCGCTGAATTTTCTCTCTCACCTACTTGGCACTGTCTGTATAGTGGCAGAGTGGTCCAGAAATGGATTGGAGGGTAGAGCTGCAGTTACCTGTATAGTGACAATTTTCAGGACCACTATCTGTAGAATGGTGCTGAAATTATGGATAGTGCTAACACTTGCCACAGTGATTGGTTATTCAGTGTCAGTCACGATCTGGATACAAGCGCAGAATACAGAATATTGGATTCTAGTTGTGTTGCTGATGAAAATGTTTGCCTGTGTCTTGGAAATCCGTTGAAAAGCCATTTCCTCATGTATATATTTTAGTTTTATTTAAATGGTTTATATACTTCATAATCTTAGAGCCAAGGCAGTTTACATAGAACAATTTACATGGATTTACATAGAACATCAAATAGTGAACTGTAAGCAAGATAATATGGAACTTTAACTTTAGAGGTCAAATTTTTCACCCTTAAGGTCAGTCATGGGCCAATGGGAGGAGGGGGAGGGAGGCGAGGGAGGACTGAGTAGGGGGAGTGGATGAGGATTAGTCATTATCGCTAAAATGTTCCATGCAAAGGTGTGTCTTTAGTTTCCTTCTGAAGTCCATTAGGTGATCTGGTAATGCATTTATTTATTTTATTTATTTAGACAGATTTGTATACCAACTTATCCTACAATCAAAGTGGTCACATCACAATTGGAGGGTTACATTTAACATGAGGGTACTTAACAACATTATACAATGAACTGATATGTCTAGTTGGGATGAGTGGGTATCAAGTTGGCGGAGGTAGTTGCATTACCATTTGGGTGGATAGGTACACGGAGATACACTGAGTTGCATTACCATTTGTGAATAGGTACACGGAGATATAAACAAATGAAATACAGTGACCTAAAATGAGAGGTCCATTTAAACAACGGAAGAAAATAAAACCCAAATGGATACTCCATGGATACCCAAATGGATACTCCGTGTTTATCTGCTCATAGGTTTCTGTAAAGAGCAGGGTTTTGAGGGCCTTGCAGAAGTCTCAGATGTCATTTAATGCTCTCAGGCTCGTTGGGAAGGAGTTCCAAAGTGTGGACGCCAGTAGTGAAGGAGCTCTTCTTGAAGTAGTTTGATTAGTTTTCTGGTATCCTGCAGGTGTGCCGATCATGTTGTCATTATTGGTCTTCTTGGTCTATTGCTGATATCCCTTGTTATGATATCTTGGAGTGCATCTGCCGAGAGATGGTGGATGATTTTAAAGATGATTAGGATTGTTTTAAATTTTGCTCTAGCCATCTTTGGGAGCCAGTGCAGTTACTGTAAGACGGGGGTGTTGTGCTCAGTTCTTGGAGTGTCTGTAATGAAGCGTGCTGCAGTGTTTTGCACCATTTGAAGTGGGTGTAAGGTCTGCTGAGGGAGGCCTTGATATAACGTGTTTCCATAATCAAGCAGAGGTGTGATGAGTGCTTGGCACACTGTGCGGAAGTGGTCCTGGTGGAGTAATGGCTTGATCTTTCTTATGGTCCTCAAACGTTGATAGGCCTTGTTTGCGGTTTTGGTGATGTGGGATTTCAGGTTCAGTGCTCTGTCCATTGTGATGCCCAGGTACTTAACTTCATTTTTGACTACTATGAGTTTGCTTAGAATGCTGATAGTTTATGGTGGAATGAAGGTGGAGTTCCTGGAGACGAACATTGCCTCGGTTTTGTCGTAGTTGACTGTCAGGTTATTGGCTGTGAGCCAGGCATTCATGTCTTCAAGGCATCTGGTTATTGTTAGGGTGTTAAGTGCTAGTAGGTTGATTGGAGCATGCTTCATGATGTCGTCAGCGTAGATGTGATAGTGGAGTTTGTGGCGGTTGATGATGTTGCATATGTGTTGGATGTAAATATTAAAGAGCATTGATGACAATGCCGAAACTTGTGGTATTCCTTGCGTGACAGGGAACTACAATAATTTATTTTGGGTGCATTTGACTTGTTGCGTTCGATCTTCCAAGTAGGAAGTAAACCACTTCAGGGTATTCTTGCGTAATCCTATCTGTTGCGGGCGCTGCAGTAATCTGGCGTGGGACACTGTGTCAAAGGCTGCCGAGATGTCCATGAACACTAACAGGAATCCATTCTTTATGTTATCTATACCTCTTAGGAGATTGTCAAAGAGGGAAGTGAGTAGCGTTTCCACACCATGCTGGGGTTTAAAGCCATGCTAATGGATGTCTAGTGGGGCATTCATGTCAATATGGTCCTGAAGTTGCCTTTGCACAGTCTTTTCAATGATTTTCACAAGCAATGGTAGGCTGGAGATAGGACGGTATGATTTTGGTTCAGAGGGGCTTAGGTTGTTGCTTTTAAGTATCGGACGTATCATGGCGTGCTTCAGAGATTGTGGCATGTATCCTTGTTGGAGTGAATCTTTGACTATTTTGTGAATGTTATGGGAGAGCTGGCTTCTTGTGGCTTTGAGCCAAGACACTGATTGGCACGTGGAGGGAAAAGGCCTTGTTTTTTGTGTGTTTTCTGGAAAGTGTGGGCACTACCAGGGTATGTTGTAGGGAGTTTTCTGGAAAAGGGATTGTAGGTGAGTAGAGCATAGGCCTCGCGATATTTTGAATATGGTTAACAGGACTTTGGCTGCCAGTAAAAGTAAGAAAAAAATACAATGTAGTTTTTTGAGTATCGGGGTTATGTGGTCTGATCTAGTGGCTTGGGACAATATACAGGCAGTAGTATTTTGTGCGAGTTCCAGGGGAAATAGTATATAGTCCGGTAGTCCTTGGAAGAGGATGTTGCAGTAGTCGATGTGGGGCAGGGTGACGGCTTGAAAGACCATGTGGTAATCGTTGAAGTCCAGTAGTGGGCGCAGGTGTTGCACTGTCTTTATCTTGTTGTATAAGGCTTCGACTTGTTCAAGCCATTGTACTTTCAATAACGTCATATGAATGCAAACATTGGACAGAGAAAAAGATAGACAGGAAGAAAATTGGTGCTGGCGATGAATACTGTGTATCCCATGGACTGCCCGAAGAACAAACCAATCAGTACTAGAGGAGATCAAACCTAAGCTTTCCTTAGAAGCTCAGATGACAAGACTTTGACTTTCATACTTTGGACACATCATGTGAAGAGAGAGATCATTAGAGAAATATATCATGCTTGGCAAGGTAGAAGGTCAACGCAAAAGAGGAGAGCCAGAAATGAGATAGATTGATACCATAACAGCAGCTATGGGTGCCACTCTGTCAACAATGAGCCACCTGACTGAAGACCGAACACAGTATAGGACAACTATCCAGAGTGTCGCCATGAGTCGACACTGACTCGACAGCACTGAACAACAATAAGGCTTTGGTGGTGATGCTGATGTGGGGTTGCAGGGTTAGATGTTGGTCGAGGGTTATGCTAAGGTAGCGTACTTTGATTTTACTTTGAGTTGAGCTCCTGGAATTTTTATGGTGGATGGGGGGGGGGGGGGGGGCGGGGCTCATGTCATGGAATGTAGAGAGCTTCATTCTTATATCTTATATCATTGTTTTCATTGTGTCTTTGGCAATTACCTGCATGGTCTGCCCTCTCATCTGTTTAGGAAACTTAAAATCCATGAAAACGTTGTCTACCATAGCATTCTCACTCTTGCGTTCATTTTATAGCAGACCTTCATCAGCATCTGCTTGAGAGGCTCTCCAGGACCTAGTTGCAACCACTATTTTTTTTGTCAAGTCACAAAGTAATGTCGTGGGTGTTTTTAAAACACCGGCCACCATAACTAAATAAAACTGAATGTTGTGAACACTGGTAAACTTCAGACTTAAGTGCTGACTGGTGCAATGGCATTGCTTCATTTTACCAACTTTCTCCCACACTTCTGTTATCCCCTCCCTCTATCCTCTTGAGACCTCTTTACAAGTAGAATGCCAGGTAGCTGAGAGGGTTATTGGATTTGCTTTTCTGGGAACACTCCTTGGTCAGCTGATGGCAGAGTTACTACCTCGCCACTAAAACAGTAAGAACGGCAAGTCCATTCATGCATTGTGGCAAAAAGCAGGACTGAATCAGCCTGTTCAGTTCACTGGGAATGAGGTGGTAATCCTGGCTGATGGGCAGAGCATGATTTCTTAAGCTGCCCCTTTTCTATGACAGCTTCTCAAAGACAACACCGAGAAAGCGAAAAGGAGCTTCATAAGGGAATTCTTTGCAAAACTTTGAAAATTCTGCATACTATATTTTCGTAATTTTATGTATGCAGAATTCGCCCAGCAAAAGGCTGGATTCCTCTATTATTTTTTTCTCAGCCCTCTTCAGCAATAACACTCTCCAAATTCCTCCCTTCCTAGCTTTCTCTCACTCCATCTTACCCCTAATAGGTTCAGCTTCCTGCTTTTTCTGGCCCTTTTCCAGGATGCACACACTTTCCCAGCTTTTTATCTCTGCTCTTAATTCATCCTTCCCACCCTTTTGTACTCTGCCCTCTAAGCCGCCTCTGACCCCCAGTTCTCTCACCCTAGCTTCCAGCATAGTCTCCAAATCTCTGTCTTCCCCCCACCCCAGGCACATATCATCAGCTTTCATTCTTTCCCACCACAGACACATATCTCCAGCTTCCTCTGCTCCTCTTAACCCCCACCACAGTATACAGCCCCTGGCTTGCTCCAGGTCTCCCCCATCATGTGGCAAGAGGAGGAGAATGGCTGCACACTGGGCTACATCCTCATCTGACACCACACAGCTGTATGGCATCCTGTGCGCTTCAAATTAGCTGTTAGGCTCAGGATGGTAAAGGAGAAGGATGTGGTCTAATATGCATTTGCCACCATCTCTTGCCACATGACAGGGGGACTTGAGCAAGTTGGGGAGGCTTTGCCACTGGATGGGGGAAGGGGAGAGAGAATAAAGAAGAGCCACTGTTTTCTACTGTGTCTACCTCCTGCACCCTGTGCAGAATGGGGCGGGGGAGAGCTGGAGACGAGCAGGAAAGTGTTAATGCTGTTCGGTGAAATACAGCATGGCTTCCTTCTTACCAGGGGGAGGTCATGTCAGACCATTCTGATCAATTTCTTTCACTGGATGACTGCAAATCAAATCATGGAGAGAGGCTCGATGTGGTAATCTTTTGATACTGTCCTAATTAAAATGAAGAGCCTAGGGATAGACTCAAGGTAGTGGACTGATTAGAAACTGGTTGAGTGATTGACAGCAAAATGGTGGTTAATTGACATCATTTTGATGAAAAGTGATTAGCGCCTTAGAAATGTGCCCTGGCCTGGAGCTGGTTCTGCTCAACATTATCGTGAGCAACACTGCAAGAGAACCAGTGGGGATGGCTGTCTGCACAAGGTGAGCACCCTGAAAGAATAGACAAAATGTGAAGTGACCTAAGAAAGCTGAAAGAGTAACCAAATGCTTGGGTTTCAGTCTGAAAAAAAAAAGAAGCAGAATACTGGTTTTGGGATGCAGACATCCAGAGAAGAAGCACACAAAGGGGGTGGATAGGGGAGGGTGAGATATCAATGTCCAACAAGTAGGAAGGAGACTCTTTTTAAAGGTAATAATCTTTAATCTCAAGGTAGCAAAATCACAGCGGGTTAGAGGACCCAGATCCTTCTCTTCGTGTATGCATTCTCCTGAGAAGTCAGAGAGCTCAGTTTTCATAAACTTAATAAACACCAAAAAACCCAGTTTCAAGAATGGAAGGTTCTTGGGTAGCAAGTCCAGTAGATGCTGCTAGGAAAAGACTGTATTATTTAGAAGATGAGAGAGGGGAAAGACAAGATGATGGCAAATCCTCTTTTTCTCTTTCTTTCTTTTCTTGTTGTTATTGTGGCACTTGTCTTTAGGCATCTACTTGTCTTTATAAAATACTAGTGTAAATAATGCACAGACAAATAGGCACCTACTTGTCTTTAGGAAATCAGCTTAAAATAGATGCCTGCCAACCCATTAACATATGCGCCCTTTTATAAAAATACCATCTTTGGGGTTAGTAGGGCAAGAAGGTGCCTGTGTTTAGCCTATTTTATAAAGACACAGGCCCATTTTTATTTATTTATTTAACAGTTTTTTTTTATATCGCCTCATCATTAATTCAAATCCAAACTAGGATGTGGAGAGGGGAATTAAGACAGCTGGATCAGGGTGTGGAAAATTTCCTCTGTATTATAATAGGCTCTGCCAAATGTAGAGCCTCTTGTAAAATACATATAAGAACGTGCAGAAGTGTGCATTGATTTCCCATCATGTCCAATGGGAGCAGTGATTTTTTAAAAAGCTTCACATGAAGGGAGAAAAAGGCATTCTGCTTTCTTCTGAATATGCATGGGAGCTGCTTTTTAAAATTGTTGCTCCTAATGGCATCCATTCCTCAACACCCCCTGGACATCAAGAATCTCCTGATCCTACCACAACTCTTACTGGAGGTCTCGGGTGTCATAGGGAGCAGGAGCATTGAAAAAACTGGCAACATAGACATATGTCATTTCTGGAAACCGTGGCTCACCTCATAGCTGCTTGCGCAATTCTGATGGTGGAAAAGTTCTATAAGAAAAGCATAACAAAGTAGCACACCTCATACATTGGAAACTCTGTAAACACTACAACATCGCTGTGCCTGAAGAGCAATGGGATCATGACCTTAAGAGAATTACAGAGAATGAAGCGATTATGATCACCTGGGACATTCCCATTCCGATGGATAAGAAACCAGTTGCGTGGAAACCTGACATAGTGGTAAAGGAAAAAAACACCAGAACAGCATTGGTAATAGAGATGTCGGTTCCAAGTGATTGTTCTGTGAATTGTGTGGAGAGGCAGAAGATCCTGAAGTACCAAGAAAATGTGGCAGAAAGATACAGAAATATTTACCATCGTATTGAGAGCCATGAGCTTGATAAAGAAGAATTTCCAAGCACATCTTGACAAACTATCCACACGTGTTGCAGCTTACGAACTCCTGAAGAAAGCTCTCTTTGGCACGATGCAAGTATTACGCTGAGCCTTAGCAGAAAATTTGAGAGACTGAGATCATACTCCACATACCCTGGCTTAGAAGTGAAGTTAATGACAGTCATGGTATGCGCAAAACTAACCCATTTGGAGAAACTGCCCAGAAAAGATGGAGACATTCAAATTTTATGATTAAAATGATGCCCTTGACCCCTAGCAGTAATCTTGTGGAACTGCTTCATCAGAGGTTCTTGAAGTGCCTAGGGGCAGGTATATAAGCTGATTTGTTTATAAAATTTTCATTATCGACGTGTATTCCCCTTCTAAAATGGGCAGTACCTGGCAATATTTTTGGACTGCTTTAGCCACGCCTTCTGGAAATGTATGCATAGTGTGGATCACCGCATGTAAATAGTATCTTTATAAAAACATAATTTGCAAATGTAGTTGATCTACACATTTAAAAGCTAAGGGCCACAGGCACCTATGTCTCTTTGTAAAATATGAGCACTCATTCTGCAGAAATTTGTGGCTAGATTAAAGGTGCAGATGTTACGTTTGCTAAAGCAGGTGTAAATAGTAATGCATACTTTACGCACATATGTTCATATTTTATAAAATATAGACACAAATCATGATTTTTCCCCAGAGTAGAAACAGACACAAAATACTCCTTAAATTACAACAAAGGTACATTTGAGTTGCAGTCCCTAGAGCCCCGTGGCTTGAATCAGGATTTTAATCTAGCAGTTTTCTTGTGATTTTTAAAAAAAAATAAATGTTTTTGTTTTTATACATTACAACATGCACCTTGATCTTTTTATTTATTATTTATTATTTTTTAAGTTGCATAGTTTGTATTTAAATGTGCAATGTTTTGCACATTTTTAATTTAGGGTGTTTCTCCATTATTTGCTTTGTTGCACAATGGATGGTTATTATCCTTATCTTTAAATCATTTTAATATCTTATTATCGCTTTAGTTTTTTTAGAACAATACTCCTTATAGAGTATTTCTCACACTAGTGCCTGCTGGGATGAATAATGATTTGTGATGTCACGGGCTCTTGCTGACGTGCACCCCTGAGTATCATCTTATTTTTAAAAAAAGGCGCGATTCACGGCATCCTTTAGACATTCAAGTTTGCTGTTCATTACAGGTAGGGCAGTTCCTCTTTTTATGTCTCCTTTTCATTTATATATTGTGATGAAGAAGCCCCAATTTCCACTGTTAAAATACAAAACATGCAGCATGTCAGTGCAAAAGCTGACAGGAGAACAGACCAGGTGGATAGCTGTTGTCAGTGGCAACGACAACAAAGGCAGCCACGAGGTCTGGAGAAACGTGTAGTAAGAAGAAACGCCCTAATTCCCAATAGCACACACCTGGTAGAGAGGAGTATGCACAGCCCTTATAAGGATAGTGCAGGGAACACAAGGGGGAAGCATTACAAGGACGACACCTCCAAAGAGTTTTAACTTTTGAAAGGGTGACTATGATAGAATGAGGAATATAGTTCGGAAAAAACTAAAAGGAGCGGTTCCAAAGGTTAAAGACTTACAGCAAGCTTGGGTGTTATTTAAAAATACTATCCTCGAAGCCCAGACCAGCTGTATTCCACGCATTAAGAAAAGTGGAAGAAAGTCCAAAAAACTGCCAGCATGGTTTAAAGGTGAGGTCAGAGAGGCTGTTGCTGCCAAAAGAGCAACCTTCAGAAAATGGAAAAAAGAGCCAAATGATGAAAACTGGAAACAGCACAAGCACTGGCAAGTTAAATGCAAAGCATTGATAAGGCAGGCAAAGCGGGAATTTGAGAAGAAACTTGCTACGGAAGCAAAAACACGAAATAAAGACTTTTTCAAGTACATTCGTAGCAAAAGGCCTGTGAGAGAGTCAATTGGACCATTAGATGATAGAGGGGTAAAAGGGGCAGTAAGAGGAGACAAGGCTATAGCAGAGAGACTGAATGAATTCTTTGCTTCGGTCTTTACTGAGGAAGATGTAGGGGTGTTACCCAAGACTGAAGTGGTATTTAAAGGTGATACTGCAGAGGAATTGAGAGAAATATCGCTACACCGGGAAGATATATTACAACTATTTGATAAACTGAATAGTAGCAAATCACCTGGACCGGATGGTATACATCCCAGAGTGTTGAAAGAACTGAAATATGAGATTGCAGACCTGTTATTGGTAATCTGTGAACTTTCATTAAAATCATCTGTAATACCTGAAGATTGGAGGGTCGCCAACGTAACACCAATTTTTAAAAAGGGTTCCAGGGGTGACCCGGGAAATTACAGACCGGTGAGCCTGACGTCAGTACCAGGGAAAATGGTAGAAGCCATCATAAAGAACAAAATTACACAGCATGTCGATAGTCATGGCCTAATGGGAGACAGCCAACATGGCTTTAGACAAGGCAGATCTTGTCTTACTAATCTGATCTGTTTTTTTGAAGGTGTGCATAAACAGGTAGACAAAGGTGAGTCGGTTGATATAGTGTATCTGGACTTTCAGAAAGCTTTTGACAAGGTCCCCCATCAGAGACTTTTGGCGAAGCTAAAAAGTCATGGGATAGGAGGCAGTGTACTATTGTGGATCGGGAACTGGTTAAAAGATAGAAAGCAGAGGGTAGGGCTAAATGGCCAATATTCCCAATGGAAAAAGGTGAATAGTGGAGTACCCCAGGGATCTGTACTGGGTCCGCTACTTTTTGACATATTCATAAATGACCTGGAAAAGGGAATAACTAGTGAGGTAATCAAATTTGCAGATGACACAAAACTGTTTAAAGTTGTTAAAACCCAAGAGGATTGTGGAAAACTGCAGGAGGATCTGGATAAATTGGAAGACTGGGCATCCAAATGGCAGATGAAATTTAATGTGGACAAGTGCAAAGTTATGCACCTAGGAAAGAACAACCCACACTATAGTTACAAGATGCAAGGCTCCACATTAGAAACCACCACCCAGGAAAAAGATTTAGGAGTCATCGTGGATAACATGTTAAAACCCTCCGCCCAGTGTGCAGCGGCGGCCAAGAAAGCAAATAGAATGCTAGGTATCCTAAGGAAAGGGATGGAGAATAAAACAAAGGATATTATAATGCCTCTGTATCGCTCCATGGTACGACCGCACCTTGAATATTGTGTGCAATTCTGGTCACCGTATCTTAAAAAGGACATAGAGTTATTAGAAAAAGTACAGAGAAGAGCCACCAAATTGGTGAAGGGGATGGAAGGCTACTCCTATGAAGAGAGGCTAAAAAGGTTAGGGCTCTTTAACCTAGAAAAGAGGCGGCTGAGGGGAGATATGATAGAGGTGTATAAATTAATGAATGGAGTGGAACGGATAAACGTGGATAAATTGTTTACGCTATCAGAATATAGAAGGACTAGGGGGCATGTAATGAAGCTACAGGGTAAACTATTTAAGACAAATAGGAGAAAATATTTCTTCTCTCAACGTGTAATCAAACTCTGGAATCTGTTACCGGAGGATGTAGTAAGGGCTGTTAGTATAGCTGGGTTTAAAAAAGGTTTGGACAAGTTCCTGGAGGAAAGGTCCATAAACCACTATTAAAAAGGGACCCAGGATATCAATGCTTGGCCTAGTACAAGCACTGCAGAACCTGTGTCTTTTGGGGAAACTGCTAGGTACGTATGACCTAGATTGGCCACTGTTGGAAACAGGATACTGGGCTTGATGGACCTCGGTCTGACCCAGTATGGCATTTCTTATGTTCTTATGTTCTTAAGAGTTGCCAGGAGGAGAGGAATTGTCAGAGAGCTCAGATTTGGAACAAACCCTGAGAGGGAGAAACCTGGGACAAGGTGAGCACTGTAGGAAGAGAAGACAGCCTGTCTTACCTACAGCAGTTACCAGAGAGGAACCAGGAAGAATCTCTCACTTCAGTATAGGAAGTGACTCAGAGTCTGAACCAGGAAGCGTTCAACCTCAGAGATACCCAGAATCCACTAGGAGGAAGCAGCTTGCTAGAGCCGAGGCCAGCTGGGAAGCTCCTGCTGATTGCAGAGACACGGCAGCATGGAACCTACGTCCTAACCAGAGGAACTGCAAGCCAGTAGCTAAAAAGTATGTAACAAGAAGCTGGGACTTGGGGAATGAATGTGAGCCATTGAAAGTTAAAAGGAATAAAAGTGTTTGTAGAGTGAATGCAGAGCAACCTTACACAGGAAGCCAGAGGTGGGGGCAGGGCAGCTACTCCCAACCTAACTACTTGAATAGTGAGCATTCACAGCCGTCAGAAAAGCTTAGAGACTGGCCAGAAGACGTGTATATGTCAGAAGAGGAGCTGGCAGTAAGCTTTAAACCCCAAAAGAAGCCTTACAAGCTAAAGTCTGTTAGCAAGAGGGGACAGAGAGTTCCTCTATCCCAAACAGAAGATAGCAACAGAGAAACTTACCGTGAGGGCTTGCCAAGGGGAAATGTCCAAGCATATTTCAACCAAGAGGGTTTGGAACGTGAGGAGGAACCCATGTTAGTGGACTCTCTCAGTGAATCCTCATCTATATCTGACCTAATGGACTGTACATTAGTCTCATCTGAAAGAATATCTCTGCGTTAGACAGAGCCAAAGCATGTATGCTACAGTTTAAGTTCCTACCTTGAAGCAAGAAGTTATTGCTGTATGTCCTTTTGTGTTTTTGCCAAAAGATTGGAATACTTTTGTTTCTGCTTGTGTTCTGTTCACTTGTTTATTAATCCACCCCGGGAGGGGAATAAATCCACATTTTGCTTTACCATTCGAGTTTGCACAACTATTTCTTCACCATCAGCAGCACACTGCCCCCTGGTGGTGACAATATATATATATATATATGCATTTGGTTGTTTCTATGACTGTAGGCATCCATATGTTTTTTGTTTTTTTCCCACATTGATTGGTTTTCTCCACACAACCAATACTGTTTTTAAAAAAAAAATTGACGCTTTGGGTCGTTGCGTGTTCAATAACCTGTTTCTTCACATGGTAGAGTTTTTTGACCTCAGCTGATTTCATGTCGTTGACTTTATTATGAGTTTAGTTTTGAGAACAATGAATTCTTTTTGTCATTCCGCTGCTGTGCGGGGTACACTACCAGTTTTAATATTTATAGGTTCAATTCATTTTGCTTTATGCAATTTCATACCCCTTGTTACTGTTTCTATGTTTTTCGTTTACCTATGGTGCAAGTTTACACTCGTGTGTTAAATTATGAGCTATGTACATAATTTTTAGTTCTTGCGCTAAAAGATAAGCCCCTTGCCATTTTTATGTTCGCTGACTTTTTTTATGTTCGCTGACTTTTTTCCTTAATAGAGTCAGGTGTTCATACAAAAAGGTTTTCAGGTTATGTTACCCTTGCTGCTATGTGATCAATCAATGGTTTTTAATAGTCACTTTTTTATACAGGTTTTCATCATATTTTTCCAGCACAATCGTTGTCGCTGGTTTTATTTTCTTCCGTTGTTTAAATGGACCTCTCATTTTAGGTCACTGTATTTCATTTGTTTATATCTCCGTGTACCTGTTCACATACAATGTTCTTCTAGTTGAGGCTGTCCGTTTGGACCAGTTAATTAGGTATTGGTGTCCTTAATACTTTACTTTATTGTTATAATTTGTACATATGATTTCTTTTTATTACAACATATTTATTTATTCCTTTTTGTTTTTATTGCAACTGCATTGTCCTGGTTCAATGTTTGCACTATTTTTAGTTGTTTAAGGTTTTTTGTTTTTTGTGCTTTTAGTCCTGGTTTCCTGCTATTGCAATATATATGCTTTTTTACATATATCATTTTATATTAACTTTTTTATTTGTGATACAATTTCCAGCTTTTACTTTATGCATATGGTTATATTGGTTACTGTGCGCTCCAGAGAGTGTGTGTTTGATCCTCATAATTTGTGAGTACTTTTATAATCTTTGTATACATGTTATCTTTTAGTCCATGTCAGGTTCATATTAATATAGTCCACATGATATAGTACTATTTGATAATATTATTTTCCAGTGTTGTAGCTGGTCTTGTAATTATGTTTGATGCATTATTTTATATAATTTATATGTTTGGTTGTGTTTTTATGTTTTTATATCATTATGCAATATGTGTTAGTATTTTAAGTTTTGCTTGTGATTATTATTATTTATTTGCTGTTTTGCAGTTCTCAGCCCCCTGATGAAGGCTGTGCCAAAACGCGTTGGGGCGTTTCTTTTATTTTAATAAAGCATCAGTGACCACCTACCACCGCTCGCCTTTTGTGTGCTCTTCCCCAGAGTAGGCCTAATCTACAAGTATGCACTGGCTTGCACCGCACATGCTTTTGTAGGCATGACTTAATTTTCTAAGAAGGCCTCTATGTGCGTAAAATAGCATTTTGTGTGCAAAAAAGGTTTATAAAATTACCCTTCAAGAGGTTATTTTTATGACAGATTGCCTATGTGTGTAGGCCATTTACATAGGTGCCTATTTTGACTTATTTGATACAGACATGCAGATGCCAATGTGTCTTTATAGATTACTAGTACAAATCTGGCAGAAATACCAGATGTCAGCACACAAAACTAGTGTGTAAATTGTAGCTCTATGCAGACTCCTCCCCGAACATGCATATTCTGAAGTTGCGTACAAGTAGGTGCCTAATAGCACCGCCCATCCTTCTATGCGTGAAGTAATTTTATAAGAGGCCTTTTACATGTGTATAATGACATATATGGGGAAAAAGTCCTTTTATAAAATTATATTGCTTCCAAAGGGACATAGTGGTGGAGGGAGGGAGAATACCACTGATGGAATAGAACTTGTTGGGGTAGACCACGTTTTCCTTTTCTGCTGACATCTGCATGCCCAATTATTCAGACGGATACATTTCCTGGCAGCTGGTGAGTATATAACATTGCTGTCCACGGATTTTCAGCCATTATACAAATAGAGGGTCATTGCAAACTGTGAATAGCAGGGGTGGCCAACCCCTGCTATTCACAGGGAGTGAATGCCAAACACCAGGATCACCATTTATTTATTTATTTATTTATTTAACATTTTTTATATACCGCACTATTTACATCAGCGCGGTTCACATGTAACACAAATGTCCAGTGTGGGGAAACTACATTGGACTTACAATAAACAGGAATTTGAACTTGGAGAACATGTCAAACTATGTACATCACTCTTCGATCTATCTATGCATGTATTTAAAATCCATTGTGAGGTGTAGAGTTAAGGTCGGTCAGGTGATTAACCGGGAGAGGAGGGACGGAGGGTCGGAGAGGGCGATTGGATGGATGGTGGGTAGGGATGAGGTGTGGCTACGTAATGTCTTCTAAGTTGGGGAAGCATTGCAGGAAGAGGTAGTGCTTCAAAGCCTTTCTGAATTGGTGAAGGTTGTTTATGGCACAGATGTTGGTTGGTAGGTTGTTCCAGCATGAAGGTGCTGATAGCGCAAAGGCGCGGTCTCTGGTGGTTTTCGTACATTTGGTGATGGGTTTCGGGAGTATTAGGGAGTTGGTGGCGGCGGATCTTCTCAGTCTGTTGGGTGGGGTGAGTTGAATAAGTTCAGAAAGGGCGCTGGCTGTGCATTTGTTGATGGCTTTGAAAGTTATTGTTAAGATTTTGAAGGTGATCCTATGGCGTACTGGGAGCCAATGTAGCGTTTTCAGGATGGGGGTAATGTGCTCCCTTCTAGAGGCTTGGTGAAGGGTGAAGGGTGTATACATACATTTGCATTGTGTGGGGAGCTCTGGACGAGGATGGGAGGGGGAGGGCTGGAGGATGAACAAGGATAGGGTAGAGGCGGGACCCTGACCCTGGGCGTATAGGGCTGATCATGGTCATGGCCCCGGGGGGGGGGGACTTTGGAGGACAGCGTGGCGGAGCCGGCACCAACCAACTGAGTGGTGCAGGGGGGCCGCACTGCCCATCCCGGCCTTGACAGGCCCATCTGGCGGTCGGGCAATGGGAAATGGGTAGCTGACCTAGCTTGCAGCTGATCGGGGCTCCTGCATGGCACCTGCTGCCATGGCGATGGGACGCCAAGGCTCCATGCAGGAGCTTTAGGTGAGTTGTATGGGGAGCAGGCCTGATGTGCAGTGGTACAGAATCAGGGCACATCCTGCACGTTCAGGCCCATTGCACCTGATTCTGATCCCGCGGGCACATATACCTACCGCGGGCACATATACCTACCGCAGGTTCAGAATCGGGTGCCAATCCAGCCCATCCAGATTTTGGACATCCAGACAGGCCCCATGGTGATCGGGCCCACAGTATCGGGATGAGAATCCCTCTAACTGTTCCAGAACAAGGATGATGCCATGAAATTGTCCCAATAGTGGAAATTCAGCCGCTATATTGATAAGCTGAATGTTTAGTTTAGGCCTGCAGTCAACAGGCTTGGGGGTCTAGTTACTAAGGCGCACTAATATTAAGACACATTAATTTACCATTATTAATAACTAGGTTCTATTGAATAAAATGGGATCTGTGTTGAAATAACACATTAACATCAGCGCACCTTAATAACTAGTCCCCTTGAAAGGATTTTATTTATTTATCAGGTTTTTTATACTACTTTATCATTTCAGCCAAAGCAGTTTACATTGTAACTTAAACTTGATAATGTACATTAAACTCAGACAGACATTGATAATTTGGATTCTTCTGTGGCAATGTGGGGTTAAATGATTGCCCAAGACCACAAGGAGTGCTAGGTGGAATTGAACGCTGGTCTCTTGGTTCCCAAGCCAGCGCTCTAACCATTAGGCTACTCCTCCACAGGCTGCCACTGTCCCACAGTAATGGGTGCTATTTGGCAGTACACACTGAACTGTACAGCTTTTTTAACAGTCGCTGTCACTAGGTTTCACAGTGGAATTTAGAACTAAGAGCCAACCCAGAAGTGATAGGAGTGTAGTAGCAGGGGAGGGAGCATGGTTCATGAAATAATTTCCAACCACTCTGTGTGTGCGCATGTATCGAGGTATATGACTGAATAGGCATGTGTAGGTCTGTCTGCCTGTTGGCTTTGTGTGTTTTTCTGTCTGGTAGAAGAGAAGGTTGCTGCAGTTAGAAAGAAGCAGTTCTGTAGTTTTATATTTCAATGTATCAATCTTTATGCTGGAACTTTATGCAGCTGCTGGAACTCCCTCTCTCTTAGAAATGCATTTTATTGGGGACTTTGTCTCTGGAATACCATATCTGATATGGCCTATTTTGGAACCTGCTATGTCTTTTCGTCCGTTTTCCTCCCATGCCAAATTTTAGTCAGGTTCTATCAATTTTTGGTGAGTTCTTTTTGCCTCCGGCAGACATTATTTTCGATCCGTTCTGTATAATTTCTTTCCGGCATTCCTTTGGGATGGAAGAGTAACTGTTGGGGAAAGCATGTGGAACATGACTCATGAAATTATTTTGAGTCCCTCTGGGTGGGCCTTTGACTGTGAGAGTAGAGAAGAGGGGAGAGGCAGTTCCCCTATCTGCTCTCCTTCCCTGTACCAAAGCTTGGGTGCTGCAGAAGCTGAACTTCTGCTCTGATAGAAATGCACTGGACCATTTTTGGAGTACTTGTGTCTCTGGGACTCCAGTCCAGTCTGATCCATTCTCAAACTCTGTCTTTTTTCCAGTTTTTCCCCACTCCAAATTTGGTCCCTTACATTAAATATTTGGAGAACTTTTTTTTTGTTTACAGACAGATCTTTTTGACCTGGTGTATTAAATTTATTTCCAGCATCATTTGGCTGGAAAGAATAAAAAGGTTTGGACAAATTTCTGGAGGGACAGATGCATTAACAGTTACTAGCCACATATCTGCAAGTTTTCTGGGAGTGAGCAGTAGAAAGTGGCCTTTGCCACCGGGGATTAAGGCCAGCTGGGCACAGCCCAGTGTGACAGACAGGCTGCTGGGTTCATGTGATCATAGTTCTGACTCAGGATGGCATTTAGATACATACTTTGTATAGCTGGTGAATTGCAGACAAGAGCACTCCTTGTTATGCTTTCAGCCCTTGAAAAGCTAGAAATTGCAGTCTCCATTTTGTTACTGCCTGGAGAGTAGAGGAAAGAGGGAGCACAGAAATAACCTCTTTAGCTGCTGGAAATGTTAATAGTTGTTTTGCCCTCAGAGGGAGAAGCAGTTTTGGGATGCAATTTGATTCTGTAATCGCCCATAGAAGAGACCATGGTTGAATGTTTAAAGAGAGCCACTTTTCAGGTTTGTGTCCGTTCTGCTTTTTTAGTTTTCCTTTTAAGTGTATTTTTCACACAGTAACTTTAATGGAACAGATGTTTTGATTTTTCTTTCTTTCGTCGCTTAAGGGTATGTTTACCGAAGTATGTTACTGATAGCGTGTGGTTTAATGCGCGGTAAGAGTGCTCTGCTGAAATGTTGCATGGGACCCTCTGCTAAAACTCCCAGTGTAACCAGGTAGCATGCAGCGGGCTGGGAACTGGGTCTCTGGAGAGGAACGTAGACATTGATAGCACTTCGTGGTCAGTGCAGGCCTTAGTAGTTTGTGCTGTGAGGCTGCCGTTAGTGTGGGTGCACTAAACGCTACCATTGAAGTGCTAAATGCACTCACAGGGCCTGTTTGTGTGAAGCTGCAACTTTGCACTGCGCTAACTGCAAGGGGATGGTTGCACCTGCCTCCCGCCCCCGTAGTTAGCGCTGGTCCCCTGCACTAGGAATGCAGCCCAAAAGCATGTCGCCAGCACAGGCCGCAGTGAACATGCTCCTGATTAAAGCTGAGCTACTTTTGCAAACAGATGCACTGGAAGTTGCTAGGTCGCTGGCAGTCACTATGCTTATCGTACTGACTTTCTAAAGAAAAATTACGAGTTGGGAGGAAAGATTTAAAATATTTGTGTGGTGCAAAACAGACTTTTGTTTTCTGCTATTGGCATTTCTTTTTATCCTTTAGAAAGAAGGATTGGTCACATGGCAGCTGTTCCTTCCCATTGAAGGGTTGTCAGGACATTTATTTTTTGCCTTTTCTTTTTACTCTTGCCTTTTCCATTTATACACATGGAATTTTATTCATTTAAAAGACTTTCTATTTTGCACGCATCCTTAGTTCATAAAACTGTACATACCCTCATTATTTCCATGCCCCTCACCGCATACTCTGCTGTATAAATGCCAACCGTCTCCACCTCCCCTCTGCATCATCAGCAAGGCTTGAATCTACCTGTCACTTTCTGTTTATTCACATTTGCTGTTCCGCCTTTCATAGCTATAACTTCAAAGCGGTTTACACTTCATAAAACAAAACATATAGTACAAACTTAATTAGAAAATAGGCTACATTTTCGATTGGAAATAGTGTCTGGAAAACAAAGAATAGAAGGTGTATTTTGTCTCTAAATCACAGACCCCTCTGATCAGCTGGGCTGACTTTCAGAGCTCATAAATGAGTGCTCAGTGCAGTTTTGAATCTGGCATAGGACGTCTCCAACCTGATATCGTGTGGCAGAGAATTCCGTAAGGCCGCTGCCAGATAATAGAAGGCAGCCCAATGGGTAATGCTAAGTGCACCCTGGAACTGGCAGCAATACCAGCCTTTTCGGCTGCAGAGAATGAAGGGTCCTGGCTAGGACAACATGGTATTAGAGGTTCAGAGAGATAATGTGGGAGCACTACATAAAGCTCTTTTTGTGTTAAGATCAGGATTTTATACTTAATCCTATAAAAGAAAACTGGTAACCAGTGGTGATCCTTCAGTAGCAGTATGATGTGACCAAATCTTTTTTCACCAGCCTCTAGAATACTGTTCCCTCCCCCCCCTCCCCCCGCCATACCTCCGACTGGAACCCTTATTCAGCAAGTCTAAATCCCTGTTCAAAACTCACCTATTCCAGAAAGCCTTCCGCTTTCCTCCTGACTGAAATAGTCATTGCTGCCTCATTAGTAAGTACCTTCCCTTCCTCACTCTCTTGCCTAATCTTGTACCTTGCCCTCCCCTTTTGTTTTATGAATGTGGATGTCTACAATGGAGTTCTTTTCTTACCTTTTATTAATTTTATGTTTGTAAACCACCTTGATGTGGAAACGAGGGGTGATATATCAAGTTTTAAATGAACTATAGGCAGATTACAATAAAATATACACAAATAAATATAAAACAAACAAAATCATCAATACAATACTTGAGACAAAACTGCTATCACTCTGCTAGTGCCGACATGAGGGAATAGCTATTCAGCATAGAAGGTCTGGAAGTCTTCAGCAGAAGAGAAAGTAGAGAGTCTCCAAAATAGGGGTGTGTAGTTTCTTTTGAAACTGTAGCAATCTAGAAGTGGTTCATAGCTCTGTTGTCCAGGGCTGGCCCATCCACAGGTGAACTAGCAGTCGCCTAGGGCAGCAGGCCCTGGTGGACGGCATTTTCCTCCTTTGAAGCGGCAGCAGTTCAGCCGCTGCTTGAGCACCACGGCAGGCATTAAGACGCATGTGCACTCAGTCATGACCTAACACTCTTGCCCTCTCCAATAGGAAGTTATGTCAGAGGGGGCAGGAGCAGCAGGCTTTGTGGCGCATGTGGTGTTTTAAAGCCCACCGCGGCTGAACTGTCGCCACTTCAAAGTAAGAATCAGCATGCTGCCCTCTCCCCCCTTGAGTAGATGGATGCCGGGGGGGGGGGGGGGGTGGCAATGCCTCAGGCATGAGTTGGGGTGGCAGAAGCCCTTGGGTCCACTCTGCTGCTGCCAGTGCATTCCACAAAACATTCTCTCAAAATTCCTGACAATGTACATGATGACATGAAGGAACGTTCAAGAAAGAGCAACTTGAGATCATAAGACATGAGATAGACAATAAACTCTCAAGGATGCCAACAAGCTGGGTGGAGTGTCATGATTTAAAGATTTAAATACTAACATGAGTACATTTATAAAGAATGTGTGATTAGCCAGTGTAACACATACAGTACAAATGGGCAATAATGTGCTCAAATAAAGTCTAGCATCCTGTTTCCCACTGTGGCCTGTCCAGGTCACTTTGAAGTACCTGAGAGATCCTAATGGTGATCTTGCTAACTCCCAGAAGTATGAGGTAGCAGTCCCCTTGTTTCTTTGGCTAATAATTGTTCCTTCTGAAGTCGAGAGCTAGATTCAGCTCCACTGAGACCTCCTTTCCATTTTGCCAGCAGAGGAGTGAATAAGTCTCTCTCCCAGGAAGGCACATCTGGCCTTCTCAGTCCAAAAGAGAGGAGCCTAGGAGAAGAACTCGTGCTGAAATGCAGACCACTAGGCATTGGACAGATACATATGAAAAGCAAATTTCTCCTTTCAGAAATGATTTTGTGAGGATTCACTACTCTTTTGAAAACAGAAAGGAACACCATAGTCAGAAAGGAAAGATATCACAGTCATACAAAGGGCAGAGAGAGCAGGGGAGAGTAGAAAGAAAAGGAAGAGAATAGGGACAGAGGGCTAGGTGCAGGATAATGGGAGATCAAAGGCTAACTGAAATAAGTGGGTGTGTTTAATATACCATATAATGTAGTTATTTAACAGGTTTTTTAAACTGCTTTATCATTTCATTCAAAGCTTTTTACATTGTAACTTAAACTTGGTAATATACATTAAACAGGGACATTGATAACTTGGATTTGTCTGAGGCAGTGGAGGGTAAAGTGACTTGTCCATGTCTCCAAGGAACACTAGTGGGAATTGAACCCTGGTCTCTTGGCTTTCCAAGCCGATGCTCTAACCATCAGGCTATGCCTTGGTTCCATAGCAAAATTGCCCTGAAACGTGACAGAGGTCCGTGCCAAAAAATACAAAACCAGTGGATCATTTGAAGCAGGAGTAGGTAATTTTGGTGCTTAAGAGCAGGCTTGTTTTTTCAGGAGATATGCTATGAATATTTATTAGATTAGGTATACTTGTGTTTAGTTAAGAACTTGGTTCACTGAAATGTTTTGGTTAATCTGAAAAATGAAACCTTGTTCACTGATTTCAAGGAGCCCCAGTTCAAGCGATGCTTTTTCAGAAGGTTGGGTACAGTGCTATGGCAATGATGAGGTCAAAGGCTAACTGAAATAAGTGGGCTCCGAGCGTTGCTTTTAAATTTAGAGAAGGATAATTCAAGGCGGAGGCTACTAGACTAGAGCTTTTTATATGGTTTAGAAATAAATCAGCTTTGTATATAGAGAGTATGATAATCCTGGATATGATGGGGCTTTAAAATTTATTTTCTAAAAACAAAAGCTCTCCCTTTTTCCCATCAGTTAAGACTGATGCATGGATCTTGCTTTCAGCCCTTTTGTGACAGAGATAAAACACAGTTTGCAGCCTAGTTACTGCTAATACCCAGTATCTTGAAATTAAAATGCAGTTCTAGGGCCATGCTGGGCACTCATTCATTGCAATGAAGAAACAGGTATTAAATCCCCCTTTATTGTACAGCTCTGGCTCTCGAGGGAAAATTGTGTGCTTGGTGTTTGTTCTCTCATAGCTCTTACTTCTTGCCTTTCAGTGTTTGATTCATACTATTAACTGTGTAAAGGTAAACTATAAATTATATGGCACACACACACTCAATTTGTTGGAGGCTAGTACATCCATAGCCCAAGAACATTCCTACAACAGGGATGAGCAACTTTCCAAAAGTATACCACAGCTGTGCATGTCCTGTAACACCTATTCATAACCATTACACAGGGGGTTATTCTGAGGCACAAATAGCAGGGATGGAGTCCATCCCCACTATTTGTGCCAGCCCCTGCCCCTGTATAACTTCTCTGCCGTCTGTGTGGGGAAGAGGTGGCACGGGAGCAGAGAGTAGGCGGGCACTGGCGGTCACTGGCCCTGGACGTACAGCGCCAATTCTGATGTTGGCCTTGTATGTCCAGGGCCGGCGGAAGGGGCTGGGGGAGGGCAAAAGTTAATTCCCCGCAGCCCGATCCTGGCCTTAGGAGGCTGGATCAGGGGTCGGGCTATGGGGAATTAACTTTTTAACAGGAGGCTGGCATCGCAGCTTTTAAATGGAGCCGCGGCACAATGGCAACATGACACCATAACCCCATTTAAATGCCCTGACTGAGTTAGTCTGGCTTTGCTGTACGTGCAGGCCAGGACCAATGTTCCCTCTAATTTTCTGTAGGCTGTGTGCGCATAAAATATCAGCTGTGCAGCTTTTGAAGGAAGGTTAAATTTTTGTGCGCCACATAACGACACTCGGAGTTATATACTTTAAAATTTGACTACGCGTCAGAATTCAGTATGTACACCACATTGATTGCACAAGAAAATATTGTAGAACTTGTGAAAACCATAAATACACAACAACTTTTAAATTTTAAGATCTCTGTGTTGTTTTCTATCAGAATCAGAACCGTAATTTTTGTGCGCTCTGTTGTAAAGTATGTGCGCTCGCTCGGCGAGGTGTGTGCGCGCGCGCACACGCACAGCTTAGAGGGAACAGTGGCCAGGACTGAATTGTAGTCCCAGCCTGCACGTACAGTGCTGTTCACGATTCTGATCCTGTGGGGCTAGACGTGCTCCGCGGGATCAGAATCGCGATCTCCTTTGTATGTCCAGGTCAACCCAGACATACAAAGGAAATCTACATCGGGATTGGAATCAGGCCCTTACTGTCTAGCCTCCTCTTTTTACTTTTGTTATGTTATCCCAAGCTCACCCAATTAACACCCTAACCCCTTAATCCCCCTCCCCCACCCCAGCCCCCATGTTAACATTTCCAGCAGGTAAAGAGATTATTGTGCATCACCTTAGCTATTCTCTTAAACATATACTTCTGCAGACATCCTAGAGATGTCTTTTTTCATGTGCTCCCATTGCTTCTGATTATGACAGCCAAGCTTCTTCTCCTGTCAGCCTTTGTCATCGACGAGAGGAAACTCTGTCTCTCTAATATTGATAGTGCCATTATAAGGCTTCTTGGATTTTACCTGTATTTACACAACCAAGTCAGAGGTGTCCCTGGTAATATGTAACTTCACCTCTTTCCTTTCCACACAATAACATACTTGCAAGTACTGAAAATAGTGTATAGAAGGAAGCTGAAATTCTTGCCTAAGGGATTCAACGGATCTAATGTCCCATCTTCATACAATTAACCAACTTTTTTTTTCAAGGTGTAAAAAAACAGATAAAGGTAAGCCAACGACAAGGTCCCTCATGAGAGACTCAAGGAAATTTTAAAAAGTCATGTGATAGGAGGCAGTGTACTATTTTGGATTGGGAACAATTTAAAAGATAGAAACAGAGTAGAGCTAAATGGCCAATTTTCTCAGTGGAGAAAGAGAAATACGGGAGCACTCCAGGAATCTATGCTGGACCCTCTGCTTTTTGACATATTCACAAATGACTTGGAAATGGGAACAATGAGTAAGGTGATCAAAATTAGTGAAAGTTGTTAAATCACAAGAGGGTTGTGAGAAATTGCAAGAGGACCTTAAGAAATTGGAAGACTGGGCATCCAAATTGCAGATGAAATTTAATGTGGATAAGTGCAAAGTTATGCATGTGGAGCGCAATTCCATAACATACACTTCTGGGCTATGGGCACATACAAATCAAAGTCGGGCCCGATTTAAACCCGATTCTGCAACCATGGGTGTAGATGCATCCGTGCTTCCAGAATCGAGGATATAGACAGTTTTGGTGTGGCACGCACCAACCCCAGGACACAGATATACACAGCAAGCGACCTGGACATCCCTGCTCTCGGCGAATTCCAAACAGATGTACGTATCCGATAGTGCTTGTCTCCATGCGGCCATGCTTCCCCAGTTAAAACGTGCATCCCGAAGCTGCTCCTCACACTGACAGGGTAGTGCTCAGACAAACTACTCATGAAAATGGATGATACAGATGTGCTAATGCACAGCAGACCTGATAAGCTAGTCCTTTGCATTACCAGAACACTGCAAAGTGATCTTTGTGCACTCAGAGATGTTACAACAGCAAGTAGAAAGTGATGTTTGTCCTGACATACCCTGCAGCAAAACTACATGGCAGTAGGAGAACATTTTAGTTGTGCTTGCATTGTTCATCTCTGGCAACATTCTGCACAATGCTATGTATGGACCAGAGGACATAAGAAAAGGTCCCCTACAGCTAAAAGTCAGAGCATATCCCTGGAACTAATTAGGGACCTCAGATTGAGTGCATGCGCCAGCACAAACAGCACTACTAGATGCCCAAGAGCACCAGCATCTGTCTACCGATGTGCACTTTTGTGAGCCCGCTCATGGTGCTGTGTGCCCTGTTGCTTGCACCCACTCTGAGGGTCTCTTTATCATCGATAGGGATATGCTGTGACATTTAGCCATAGAGATCCCTTTCTGATGTATCCTGACTGAGCACACTGGCACCAGGTCATGCTGAGGTCATCCCTACGGACCAGTATTGTGGTTGAGCACACCCAGTCCCCCCCCCCCCCATTCATTCCTCTAACCACACACACTCTCTCTCTCTCTCTCTCTCTCTCAGTCACACAAAACATACATCTACAGAAAGGATGCCCTGCACCTCTAGAAAACAGCTGGTATAACATATTGGCATGAAGTCCCAGGACTACTAATCGGAGCTGTGTTTCTCACTCATACATGAATCCATCCTATACTCTCCCACATCTCAGAAGGCAGGAATTGTCAGGGTGCCCTAGATTATCTCCTCTAGTTTAAACAGCAATTGTCAGCATAGCCAAAATAATCACCATCGCACCTCTGAATATTTCTGTAGGGATGTCTATTAATGTGTTGTTACCATACTACCTTCTGCCACCTTTGCATTCTGTTCTTTACAACTGCATCACGTGGTCTTCCAGACTGCAGACACACCAGTTCAAAACATCTTTGTCACAGCCATTCATAAATATGGGACGCATTGCAGAACAGAGCAGAAACATTTCTAAGTCCTGGCCTTATTCCACATTTCTGCAGGTATAATGTGGACGTCCATGGGAAACACGCAGAATGAACACTGGCCTCTCCTGAATATGTATTGCATGTCTCTGCTGCTGACCACATTCCCATTCCACCCCCTCCTACCCATGTTCTGAATCTTCATGCTGGCGCTGTATATGTGCAGGGCCACGGGGGTTTCAGAATATGGTCATAGGCATTTTCACTAGAAAAATGTCTACTCCACGTGTCCAAAGAGCTTATTTGTGTTCTGGAATGATCCCCTTAGGGAAGAACAACCCAAACATATAACTGATGCAAAGTTCCACAATAATGATCACCACCCAGGAAAATAATCTAGGTGTCATCGTGGATAATACATTGAAACCCTCTGCTCAGTGTTCAGTGGTTGCTAAGAGAATTCTAGAAATCCTAAGAAAAGGAATGGAGAATATTATAATTCCTCTGTACCACTCCACAGTGTGACCATACTTTGAATATTGTGTTTATTTCTGGCTACCATGTCTAAAAAAGGATATAGCAGAAATAGAAGAGCTACAGAGAAAAGTGAACAAAATGATAAAGGAGATGGAAGGATACCCATACGAGCAAAGGCTTAAAGGGTTCTTCAGTTTGCAAAAGAGATGACTGAAGGGAGATGCCGTGGTCTGACCATGAACCGATCACCTTCCACCTTCCACCTCCCACTCCTACATACCCAAAGCAACCCCCACACAGCAACCCACTAGACACCTACAAGAAATTCAACAAAGAAACCTTTCTCAACAGCCTCTCCCCACTACTCAGTACCACCCCAGAAAACCCCGACACCTTTCTATCAACCTTGTACAACTTAACCAGTCAAGCAGCTTCTGCACCTGAACCTCATTACCCCAAAACAGCCAAACACCCCAATACACCCGGGTACACCCCAAACTTCAGAGAGCACAAGAGGGAGTGAAAATGGAGAACAAACCTGCCAACAGATCGGACCTCTTATATGGTGTGCATGCCGGAATGCTGCAGCAAAAGAGACCAAAGCAAGTGCACCTACTACGCCAACCTAATAAAGAACTCACTCAGCTGCCCAAGGGAGCTATTCAGCCTAGTCAAGAACCTTACAACATCTACACTCAATGGCCACTTGTGATGAAGCTGACATTACTGGAGCTATGGAGTTAGAAGAAAACTCTGTTTCTTTTAAAGAAACTGATTTACAGAGAATGCAGTTACCAAGAAGTGCAGCTAGAGGGAGTAGGCATGAGGCTGCAGAAGGTAGGCTGACACACCCAGATTGTAATGATGCAATAGCTAATCAAACACACCTGAGTAGAGGGCCAGAAAGCTCACTAGAGAAACAGCTTTATAAGCAGTGCTCGGTCAGGAGAATAGGGGGAGGATCACCAATACTGAGAGGATCACCAATACCGAGAGCAACAGAAGCCCTTGCTACTAAGGAGAGAGAAAGGGGAAAGCTCCAACTATGGAAGGAAAGGCAGTAAAGCTTGCAGTCCTTACAAGGAAGGGACAATTTCCAGGAAAGACAAGCCCATGCTGAAAAGCTCCAGAAAGAAGTCTCCAGGGAAGACAGTGTAAGCAGGAGAGTGCCTGGTAGAGGGAATACCAGCAACGCACGTCTCAGAGAACAAAGGTACATTCACACCTCCTTTCTTGAATGTGTGCCAGGTCCTAGAAAGGCTTGTAAACCAGAGAGCCATAGATATGAGAAACAAAGCTGGGGAAAGCTTTGGAAACCTGTGCAGAAGGTCCTAGATAAAAGCCATATTAATTGTTTGCCAGACCAGGTCCAGCCAGGCTGGAAAGTCTTGGAGAGAACTACTGAAGTTCAACCAGTTTTGCCTAGGGAAAGCTCAGGCTTAGCAGACACCATATCTGAGCAAGAGGATATGCAAACAGACCTTGTAGAACCAGAACCATTGCTATCTGAATATCCTATGGACTGTACTCTATGTGTAGCTGAGAGTATAGAATCTCTCACAGAGTCATAGCATAAGACATGCTCTAAAATGTCATTGCTTTGTTGAGCTGAAAAGAAGTTTTTGTGTTTATGTAACCTGTTTCTATTGAAAAATCCTGCTTGAATGGAAAAGACTATGAAGCTTTTATAACAGTTTTGGACTTTGTAAATACTTTGGTAGAAACCCTGAATCAAGGTGAATTCTGTTGTCTTCTTGGAGAACCTTAGCGCATCAAGGGAATAAAACCTTATATTTAACCCAGCGCAAAGCTCACACAACTATTCTTTATAAGGAAGGGATCTACAAGGACCATAATATACCTGGTCTAAGTTAGAGTTCCCGGCTTCAACGAACAATAAATGTCCACCCTGACCCTTCAGCACGCTGCCACCGGAAGGGGCTGTGACACACTGCACCACTCCTATCAGAGCTCAGCAACTAGCCACCTACTAATCCACTCAACACAAACAGCCCCAATCACCTACTATCCAGTCCACTCCTCAGAACACCCACACATCCTTCTAGAGCTCCTTTGACTCCATAGGCAACCAAATCATTGAATCCATCATACAAACCCTTAATACTACCACATCCTCTCTTGACCCCTGCCTCATGAGCTGGATAAAACTAACAATCACAAAGCTCACTCCCCTCCTCACAAAGATCACTCAGACCTCCTTACTACTTGGCTGCATGCCCAACTGCCTCAAATTTTCCTCAATCTGCCCCATCCTCAAAAAAACCACAGCTAGATCCCCTTGACCCCTCATCCTACAGACCCATTGCAAGCCCATTCATTGCAAAAATAATCAAAAAGACCATACAACTTCAAGACCACCTAGACAAATACAAGATACTCGATGGCCAACAACATGGATTCCACCCCCATCACGGAGTAGAGACACTGCTAACGTCACTCTTAAATGAACTCACAAAGGGAATTCAAAAGCCTAACCATGGATACATTCTCCTATTTCTTGACATCTCAGCAGCCTTCGACACCATCAACCATAACATCCTAATTCAATGATTACAAACCATAAGAATAACATGCTCAGTCCTAAACTGGTTCCAATCCTACCTCACAAACCGCCAGCAACAAGTGAAGATTGAAGTCTGCACCTCAACCCCATATACCTAAACACAAGGATCCATGCTCTCTGCTCTGCTTTTTAACATCTACATGCAACATCTCTGCAAAATAATCTGGTCTTACAACATCCCCTTCCACATATATGCCTATGACATTATGTGTTATACCCCCTTCAATACCAACAACCCATCCCACCACACACTCTAGCAATGCTTCGTAAATATCTCCAAATGGCTTGAACAAAACCACCTCACCATCAATCTCCAAAAACCTGAAACACTTTTCATCACCAGAAACCATACATACACCCCCCTCTCCCCCATCATGCTGGTTAACTACCCAAATAAAAGTCAAGAATGAAGTCAAATATCTTAGGATCACTCTTGACCAGCTTCTCACATTCAAACCCCAAATTGCCAACAGAACAAGAACAGTGTACTTCAAAATACACACTCTCCAACGCCTCTGCCCACTACTAGAACCATCCTACTTCCGTTCTACTCTGCAAACCCTCACCATCCCCCACATAAACTACTGCAACTCCATAAACCAAGGCCTCCCACAATTCACCCTACACCCCTCTTCAAATGGCCCTCATGTCGCAGCCCTCATGATCCAAGGAGCACCCAGAACCGATGACATCTCACCCATACTGAATCGCCTCCACTGGCTCCCTCTAATCACCAGAATACAATACAAATCCCTCCTAATAACCTTCAAAACCATTAACAACCTCTCCTCTGCCTACCTCTGAACCCTGCTACACCCTTGCTCATCAACCAAACCTACAAGGAAGTCCACAGCTATCACCCTTGCAGTACCAGCCGAGAAACCAAGAAATAACCAGCAAGCCTGCTTGAGATCATTCAAACTCTATGCACCCTCCCTCTGGAACTCCCTCCCAGATGACATCAGAAACTCCACTGAACTCTCTAACTTCAGAAAACTACTAAAACCCCACCTGTTTGTAAAGAACTTTGCAAATGTTACATTCCCCCCCCAACCCTATATGTAAGAAACGTGCAACCACCTGCATGAAAATAGTTCTAATGTCTCTGCATGCCACAAGTTATTGTACATAGTTTAAAGTTCTATGTAACCCAGTTAAAAATTGTTCCTTGTACACTGCTTTGACCCAGTGAAAAGCAGTACTGAAGTCTAGCTAAATATAATAGAGATCTATAAAATGATGAGTGGGGTGGAATTGGTAGATCAGTTGGTTACTCCTTCAAAAAGTAGAAATACGAATTGGAGAAAATATTTTTTGATTCAGCGTGTAATCAAACTCTGGAATTTGTTGCCAGAGGAGGATGTAGTTGAAGCTCTTAGTGCTGCTGGGTTTAAATAGGTTTGGACAAGTTCCTAGAGGAAAAGTCCATAAACCATTAGTAACGTGAACTGTGGAAATTCATTCCTTACTGAGGGATAAGCAGCATAGAATTTGTCTACCGTTTGGGAACCTGACAGGTACATGCGACCTGGCCACTGTTTGCCACTGTTGGAACCTGCTGAGTCTATTCCAAGTGGAAAGAGCAGTGGTCAGTAGTCTGGCCTAGAATGGCATATCTCTTATTCTTATGCTTTTATATTCTTATGACCAACTTGATACAGACCCTTTGCTTCCCATTTCTGATGCACTGCTGAGGCTATTCCAAGTGGAAAGAGTGCTTGATTTGCTATCAAAGTAAAGAGTGACATCTCTTCCTTAGCACCCTGAAAATAAACATCCCAACAACACAAGATACGATACACCAGTGGACACCCTGTCTCTTATATGATCTACTGTATATCTCCTAGAAGTTCACAGAAGATAGGCTTCCACACCAATTCCTGCTTAATTTGCTTCTGTGCCTTCCCTCTCCCACCACTCCCCCATTCTACTGCTGCTTTGACTTGGGCAGCTACAGTACATAGTACCACTTCAAATTTGGCACATCACATCATTCCTTTCTGCATATGTACAAACCTGGCTCATAATTGTTGGTTTTCCTATGCCCCAAATAAAAACCATGACTCACTTTTATAACCCAACTAAAAGTTTTCCCTGGGATATGCACCAGCAGAACTTGAAAAAAAAAATACAACTGATGAAGAATTGTTTGTTTTTCATGGATGTGCATCATATAGATGTACTCCTTCCTTTGGTAGGAGAGTGGAACTGCTGTTTCATATATGAAGTGGAGTGAAACCAATACTTAAGCAAGCAGGTCTGAATGAGCACAGACTATAGGTCAAGCAGGCATGCATCCAGACGCAGGCCCAGTCCCAGCTGCCTGTGGCATTAGGTAGAAAACATATAGCTTACAGGACTGAATTGTAGGTTAGGACTCCAGCAGGAAAAACCTTGCTGCCCTGACGATCCTACCTAGTAGACACTGAACATGTCACATATAGTAGCATCAGTAAAGCTAAGGAAGAGAACGCAGTTCTGCATGATAACACGGGGTTGACATTTTTTTACATTGCATATATATAAAAGCTGAGCCACACTGAAGAGCCAGTTTTCTTGTTCCGTTCTGAAGCTTCAGAAGCCAGTTGCCTCTAGGCTCATACAGTTTATTAGAATACATCACTAACAGGAAAAGTAGAGAATGCCCCAAAAAGGCTCAGCCTGAAGGAGAAACTGCTTCTGTGAAGTGTTAGGACATCAGATATTTTGAGCCAGCATAGTGTCTGCAATCAAGATATTCTCATCATTTGGTCCAACTTTTCTCCAGCTCTGCTAAATGCTGCATATTCCTTATCATCCTGCTCGACCAGTCCAAATGAGTGAGTTATGCTGCCCAGTCAGCAGGTGAAGGCAGACCAGAGCAGCTTTCAGTGATGCCATCACTTGGTGTATACAAGTATACTGGTGCTGCACTGAGAGAAGCTGGTATTGTCTGCAGTAGTGCAGCCTGTCTGCCTTAGCCCAGACCATGGTCCTGTGGCCTGCGAAACTGAGACTAATGGCCCAATGTTTGCTTGGAGCTCAGATACACCCCTGTCTCCTTGAGCTAACAGCTGCTTTCTGTGTGTTTCAGCACTAATGGGGCCAGAGATCAGCCAGGAGGATCCCATGGGACCCCTGGGGGTGGGGGGCAGGGGGGGAGATGGTAAGTTGGGCCCAGGCTCCCTTTCCCTCTTGCTGTTCTGTACCTAAGAACATAAGATATGCCATACTGGGTCAGACCAAGGTCCATCAAGCCCAGTATCCTGTTTCTAACAGTGGCCAATCCAGGTCATAAGTACCTAGCAGGTTCCCAAAAAGACACAGGTTCCACAATGCTTGTATTGGGACAAGCAGTTGATTTCCCAGGTACCTGCTTGTTATGATTCTTATGCTGTGTTTTTAAATACTCTTGTTTTTTTTCAGTTGGCTTCCATTTGGCCCTTTGCTGCTTGCAATAAAGCAGCTCTAAATTTAAAACAAAAACAAAAAGAACAGTTTTGCTTTTGCAACAGCAGGGCTTCACAGGCCTTTCTAGGGTTTCCCTGCATGTCTTGACAGGTGCTGGGATTCCCTTTTCAGAGTTTTCTGTTCATGGCGGTTGTTTTCTTTTTCCTTATCAGTGGTTCTTTTTCTGTCGCATTTTTTTTTTCGTTTTGCTAAGGCAACAATGCTGGATGCTTGGTGCTGTGCACCTTGCAGCTGCCATGAGATGAAACACATGTCTTACTCCTTTTGTCCAGAGTATAAAGGAGACACCTCAGGGCCTGTTTTTTCAGCATTATCAGAATACCATTGGGGGCCTGGGGCCTTATGATGTTCTACACGCCTCTGCTGTATTCTATGATTTTCATGCTGGTGAGAACAGTGACCATCTTGGAAGGCCACATGATCTTGACAAGGGGGAGCTTGGTGAGGAGACCACAAGTTCAAGCAGGAAGAGTGTGTCAGACCCTTCGGGGTCACTGTGTTCTTTCTCAGCCAGCTTTGAGCAGTAGTTGCTGAAACAACTTGCAAGTTGTTCTCAGGCTCTGCTAGCTGCTTGGTAGCCCTCTGGGGGTCTGAAGTTCTGATATGCCCTATGGCATTTGGGGCCTTCTGGCGCCCCTCCTGCTGGTGGTAAGAGGGTAAGCCACCCCTATTGTGCTCTTTCATCTGTCTATATCGTCTGGGAGCTCTGCCTTATCCTCGATGGGGGTTGATTACGATGGAGAGGAAGATTCCCTTTTCCCAGTTGGGAGTCAGCAGAGGAAGGGGAGCTTCCCTTACTAGAAGGCAAAAATCATCTGTGATCTGCATCTTTCACAAGGAGGTTATTTCCACGCTCATTTGGGATGCTATGGTGGCCTTGAGGATTGTGGAGCTTGCCTATTTTGGAGGGTCTTGAGCATCTGCCCAGGTTTTCCCCCTACCAGAGCCTATGGGCCCAATTCTGAGAGGCAACTTGCAGCCCAGCAAGCCGTCCTGATGGTATTCCCCCACAGGATCTCCTCACATGGCCAAAGCAGCAGTACGGGGAGAGCCGGGAGGGGGCGGAGTGTGTGCGGATGGCCCTGTATGTCCTGCGGATCAGGGGTAGACGCGCTGCTTATTCCATCTCAGAGGTAGAATAAGCAGCTGGGACAGACGATCAGGGCTGGAACACCCCCCCCCCCCCCCCACCAAGGCTGGGACAGGACCCAGGTAGGACCCTGCTACCCGATCCAGGCCCTGGCTGCCCAGCCCAGGATTGGGTGGTGGGGTAACAGGGGGCTGGCACTGCAGGGGGGCACAGCAGCCTGCAGGGGGGACATCCCCACTTGTATGCAGGGGAATGCCGGGCTGTACTTGGCCGATTCTATATGCCGCAGGAACGTTTTTCTCCCTGCTTGTGGCCGTCCGGACAGCCCGGATGTGCCCCTTTCTGAATCGAGTTCCATTTGTCAGCTTGTAATTTCCCAGTGGGAGACACCAGCAGTGGCCCTCTGAGGCCTTAAGGTCCTCACCCAGTTGTACTCTCTGCCTCAGTGCAAACTGGATCAGCTTTTTGTACTTCCTCAGATGGGTGCTGTAGTCATAGAAACATAGAAACATTGAAGGAAAGGAATGGAATATTCCTAATACTACCATAAAGCAAATTTCTAAATGGTCGACTACATGTTCAACATCTCATGTGGTCTATGCATTAGTTTGCCCTTGCGCGAAACTTTATATAGGGCGGACTATTAGGAAGGTACGACTCCGATTACACGAACATGCTTCGAAAATACGGAATGCAGTAGTTTCAGCCCCTTTGGTTCAGCATTGCCTCGAATTAGATCATACATTTGGAGAATTTAAATGGCGAATCATTGATCATGTTCCAGAGAGTCCTAGAGGAGGAGACGGGGAACAACGTCTCCAATGGTTAGAACAAAGCTGGATTTTTCGAATTGGCTCTCTGGAACCTAAGGGATTAAACCTGGAAATGGATTGGATGAGCTTGTTATGACGTCTTGGTCTCATATTGGAGGACGGTTTAAAATCTCTCGCTGTTACCTAAGTTCTCGATCAGTAAGTGAGACTGCATTAACGGAAGTGTCCGTCACAAGAGGAGTGCGAATTTAACTACTTCTTTGGATCAAGCGTTGAGAAGAATGAGCTAGCATGGCTGGACTCAAGGAATAGGGTAGCAGAAATAAGGGCAATACTGCAGGGTTGGCACATAGCACTGTCCTTCCAGGTTTCCTCATAAGACGATGGAATGAACATGGTCAATGTAGGAAAGGAAGGGGGCTTTTGTAGGATCATCTGCATTGCACACTTGCTGCATCTGGTTGACAGAGATTCCCTAGGCATGGTGAGCAAGGCAAGCGGCAGCCATATCCTAAAGGAACTGATTGAGAACTACTCTAGAATATGTTACAGGAGGATGTAGTAAAAAATGTTAGCATAGCTGAGTTTAAAGGATATTTGGACATGTTTCTGAAGGAAAAATCCATAAACCATTGTTAAAGAGGACCAGGAAATCCAGTGCTTACCCCTGGGATAAGCAGCATAGAATCTCTGTTCCTTTTTGGGAATCTGACAAGTACTTGTGACCTGGATTGGCTGCTCTTGGAAACAGAATACTGGGCTCGATGGATCTTTGGTCTGACCCAGTATGGCATATCTTATGTTTGTATGTACCAAAAAAAATATCTGGGTATTTTCACTGGAGGATAGACATGAGCTGTATAGAAAACAGAAATCAACAGGGACATCTGTGCACCAGCTCGAGCAGAACATTAGCATCAGGTGGAATTTCACTTATGACATGCTGGAGAGGTTGCTAGAGCTGCGATGGCCTTGCCTCAGATATCATGAGAGACCGAGATTGACATCAATAGGCCGGTGAGCCACCAGGATTGAGCAAATATCACACAGAAGGGTTTGATGGAGGAACTGAGTTCCACAAGGGCTACCCGAACCTGCCTATCCTGATAGTGAATATTTTGCAGGCAAAGTTGGAAGGTTTTCAGCAGCAACAGGGATTCACAGCAGAGGTTTTGGTGATGGTGGTCAAGAGAAGAAAAGGTTGTAACCCTTTTATGTAGGAAGATGCTCTTATGGTAGCTGGTCTCTGTGACCCACAAATGAGAGGAATTATTGTCCTGCAGTGCAACTCACTGACTTGCTGGAAGGAAAAGCTTGGTTACTAAAGTAGAGGAAGGGGAGCACCAGAGGTGGTAGTAATGCAGCAGGGGAAATACCAGGCAAGCAATACTTGTACCATCAGCATCACTCTGGCTTTACATGCCTGTGGCCTATCTTGTTGCGTTGGTCTTCCTCAGCTATTCTGGGTTGTTGTCACCAGTGCAGCAACCCCACTCCCTCTCCTTTAGGGACCTTCACTATGGTGCATCACCTGATCCTTTACATCCCTCAGCATGTCATGTAGGCACTCCATGACTGCTGCTTTCACCTCAGGGGGATATTTCTCTATACTTCATATTCCTATGCTGGGTCCTCAGTATGAGGACTCTAAGATACTGCCTCTTCTACTATTGTCTTGTCTTTTCTTCTGCTCTCTTAGAGCCTTCCAGCCAATCTAAGTGCTGTGCTGGTCCTCCTGGCATAATTCTGGGTGCTGTGTTGGTCTCCATGTCATTTTACTACCCTTGAAATGCTTTGGTGTGCTTGCACCAGTTGTAATGATGCTTTGCCCTCTTCCATTTTCTCCAGGTGTTCATTGTGCTCTTTGCACAGCTTTGTCATTCTGATGGTGGTTTCTGGTACTCATCCTGCCACTATATGCACTCTTGGACTCTCTTCTGGTGCCTCTGTGGGTGTGTGGCACTCTTGATGGTTTGTAGTACTTTTAGAGATGCCGGCCATCAAGTTTCAAGTAAGTTTGATTGAAAATAGATGACAAACCTGACTTTTGCATTACAAAATAGCTTTCTGCATAGACACTAACAGGGACAGATGGGACAAATGCATGAATAGTTTGATTCTCGAAGATTAACCAAATGGGTATATGCTTATGAACAAAACAAGGCTGAAAATCTTTGGCGCGCACATGCCTACTGCTTTATCAGTAGTTTTTAATGTATATTTAATCATTACATTACTAGTGGGAGCTGATTTATCTCAGATATAACTTTCTCTGAATAATTCTAACACTGTTTCTGAATGAGTTTAATTTATAAATTGAAAACAAAAATAGCCTACCAGTGGCGGTAGTGGAGGACAATACCTTTTAGTGTTCTGGGATATGCCTGAGACTGATATAGAGGACCTGATGGGTGAAAAGCTGAGAGAAGGTAAAAGACAAGATGGACAGGAGTAGGGAGAGAGTGCTCAAGGGAAAGCCAAATTTTTATATGCTTCTCTACCCAAAGAGAAGAATCTCAAATAGGTAGAGTGGACGTGTTGATGTAATCTTTATCTGCCATAAACTACTATACGGCCATTAGAAAACTTTGATGCCTCTTAGTTTCAGAGATAGCCATGTCTAAATGTACATTATCAGTAGTTGTGTTTTTTTTTAAGTACAGGGGCTCAGTAAATACAGTATTGACTAGCTAGGACCCCTGAAAATTCTTTGGAGAATATGTGACCACCTACCTCCCTAGAACGTTCTTGTAGAACATGTGTGTTCTGCTATCGTCCACTTCCTTGTAGTTATAGCTGGAATAACTGAGACAGACAGATTATGAATTTGAAGGCTAAGCTTATTATAGATAGACATATATGTAGAAAATATATTTCAGGTCCATTTTGTACATATTGTCTGGAAGAAGGGATCTGTTTCCTATAACTATTTATTTTTTTTTCTTTTGTGTGTAAATATCCCTATCCTTAAAACAGTTCTACATAGAGTTCCAGCTGGGAACAGCTGTTGGAGAAAGAAACAGATCATAGGCAGGCCTAACCTCTGCAGAGAACAGCATCTGCTGTAATATCAGCTCTTGTAGAAGGCAAGACAACTTATCCTTCTAAGTGTTGTGACTTCAGAAGGAAATGTAATTACAGTTTGTAGGCTAAAGTTTAGAACAAACAGGGGGCTGTTAAATGAATTGCCTATCTTCTGTTACATACCCCATTAGACTAGTTTAAAGGCATGATAAAAGCCAGCTAGACCCATGTGCATCTGCTGCAGGAATTGGTCTGCTCACCTTTAAAAGCAAACCTGGTCAATTTTTGGTGTGTATAAAAAGACTTCTGGTCCATTTCTCATTGAAAGTCTGAAGACTGATGGGGTGGCGTCAGTAGTTGGAGCTCTGATAATGGGTTTGGTTTATTCTGGAATGCCATTTGGTTTATTCTGGAATGCGCGGCACGAAGGCGAAAAATAGAAAACATCCTAGGAATTCAGCAGCACCGACTGCATACCAACGGATCCCGACAGAGGAGCAGACCGAGGAGGACAGCAAAACCGCAAGTAAAACCCTCACAGAACATAACACATCACACACTACCAAACGCCCTCTTCAACAACACACTCCATAAAAGCTCCGGCCTCCCCCCCACGGAACAGGCTCCCGCACCAAGGCGACTGCCACAGGTCCAGCTCCACATCCGCGGGTCAGGCTCCCTCCTAGGGACAGGCTCCCGCACCGCAACAGATCTAGCTCCACACACACGGGACAGGCTCCCTCCAGGGGACAGGCTCCCGCACCAAGGCGACCGCCACAGATCCAGATCCACATACACGGGACAGGCTCCCTCCACGGGACAGGCTCCCGCACCGCAACAGATCCAGCTCCACATCCGCGGGACAGGCTCCCTCCACGGGACAGGCGCCCGCACCAAGGCGACCGCCACAGATCCAGCTCCACAACCACGGGACAGGCTCCCTCCACGGGACAGGCTCCCGCACCGCAACAGATCCAGCTCCACATCCGCGGGACAGGCTCCCTCCACGGGACAGGCGCCCGCACCAAGGCGACTGCCACAGGTCCAGCTCCACAACCACGGGACATGCTCCCTCCACGGGACAGGCTCCCGCACCGCTACAGATCTAGCTCCACATCCGCGGGACAGGCTCCCTCCACGGGACAGGCGCCCGCACCAAGGCGACTGCCACAGGTCCAGCTCCACATCCACGGGACAGGCTCCCTCCACGGGACAGGCTCCCGCACCAAGGCGACTGCCACAAGTCCAGCTCCACATCCACGGGATAGGCTCCCGCACCAAGGCGACTGCCACAGGTCCAGCTCTACATCCCCGGGACAGGCTCCCGCAACAAGTACAGCTCTCCCCAAAGCAAACAACAGACGAAGACCTAAGGAGACAGGCGTCACCCTATCAGAACATCACAAACTACCAACATGCACAACACATACTTCCTCCCTCTATACCTACTAGTCACACAACTCCTCCCATCGACCACACACCTCCACTACCCTCAAACAAACACACCATGGTACCCTCCAACTGCACTGCCATATCTCGGTCCACAACTCACACACAAGGAGACACTCGCAAACTCCCAAGCAAAGAGACCAAACAGACACAAATCAAACACCAACACCGGCACAAAGGAAGCACATGTAGCAACAACCTCTTCCACAAAGACAACAACAATTGAGCTCATAAACGCCAGATCCGTCTGCAACAAGATACACACTCTGGTAGACCACATAGAAGAGCGACAGCCCGACATAATATGCATCACAGAGACATGGCTCAACCCTACCGACAGTGTACTACTCAACCAAATAGTACCGAACAACTACTCAGCATACAACTGCCCTCGCACCCACAAGCGTGGAGGAGGAGTCCTAATAATAGCAAAAACAAAACTCAAGTTCAAGACACAGAACCTCACAGATACACAGCAGTGTAACACAATTAGCATCAAGAACAAGAATATTGCAATCTGCCTAACCTACAGAGCACCCCGTGCTCCACCTGACGAACTAGCCTTCACACTCGAAGAAGCCTGTGCCATAACTGCAAACAACAAACCAGCACTACTAATCGGAGACTTCAACCTAAAGTCCGCCAATACAAAAGATGCAGAGGCCTTCCTTCAAGCAATGACCTCACTTCAATTCACACAGATAGTCAATGCACCAACACACAGACTTGGATCATCCCCAGACCTCATCTTCGCATCAAACTACCTAACTTCAAGAGACCTAATCTCTACACCCACCATCACCCCAGTACCATGGTCTGACCATTACTTAATCGAGACGAAACTGCAATCACAAGAAGACCAGACAAGCGATAGAATGAACATCCCACACACACAAAGACGATTCAAGTCCTTTGACAAGGACGATTTCATACAGGACACAATACAACACTTGAACATTGACTCAGAGGACCTGGAGGAACAAGTTTCCAACTGGAACAGCGTTCTAGCTAATGCCGCCAAACCATCCGATGACAGGACCGAGAAACAACACCACAACAAGAGACAGAACAAGCCATGGTACTCAGCAAAAATACGACAGGAAAAGAGGGAGCTCAGGAAAATTGAACGGAGATGGAGAAAAAACAAAACTACTTCCGACCAACATCTTTACCTAACAAAGCAAAAACAATACAATGAACACATCAACCAATCAAAGAGAGAATTCCACACAAACCTGATAACTTCTTCCATCAACAAACCCAGAGAACTTTTTGAAATAGTAAAAACCCTGATAAAAGAGCAAACAGCAGAAAGAGAAGTACAAGTGGATCCACAGAAATTCGCTGACCACATCAAAGACAAATTCCACTCCACAGAGCGCACAACACCCAGTGGAACCACAAGAACGAACGTACACCCCAAAACCTGGGGCACATTCTACTCTCCCTCAAAAGAACAGATATCCCACATCATCTCCACAATCAACACAAGTACTGCCCCTACTGACCCTTGCCCAGTGTCATGGGTCAAAGCCACCAAATCAAGCCTGATACCAACCATTCATAAAATGGTACACAACTCACTCACTCAAGGACTCATGCCACAGCAACTAAAGCTTGCCTCAGTAAGACCAATCACAAAGAAAACTACTCTCGACAAAAAGGACCCAGCAGCATACCGACCAATCTCCAGCATACCCTTCCTCGCAAAAATAATTGAAAAGACGGTTCAACTACAACTTCAGGAACACATTGACGAACACGGAACTCTCGACGACAACCAACACGGATTTCGTCCCAACCATGGAGTCGAAACTCTACTGATCTACCTCTTCGACAGCATCATAAGAATAATTGACAACACCAGGAATGGAATTATAATGATCTTCATCGACATCTCCTCAGCTTTCGACACAGTTGACCACAATATGCTCCTGGAGAGACTAAAGAACACTGGTATACACGGTACCACTCTGAAATGGTTCCACTCGTACCTAACCGAAAGACAGCTACAGGTCAAGGTGGGACATGACACCTCCCGACCCATAAACGTCCAACAAGGAGTACCGCAAGGATCCGCACTCTCAGCACTCCTTTTTAACATCTACATCCAACCAATATGCAACATTATGAAAGAGAACAACATCCAATACACAATATACGCAGACGACATCATGGTATACTCCCCGATATCAATCGACAACCCGGACTTCTCTAAGATAACAGTCTGCCTTACCCAAATGACGAAGTGGTGCCAAAACAACAACCTCGCAATAAACTACAACAAGACCGAAGCTTTAATCATCACTCAGAACCAGAGCTTCATACACCCACCAAACATAAAGATACAAAGCACCACGATACCGATAAGATCAGAGGTGAGATACCTTGGGGTTACTCTGGACAGTAAACTCAACCTCAAACCACACATAGACAAAACAATCCAAAAAGCCTACTACAGGATGCGAATCATCAGGAGACTGAAACCACTCCTCGCCCCAGAACACTTCCGTACCGTCTGTCAAGCACTGATAACCCCAATACTGGACTTCTGCAATCCGATATACCTTGGTCTACCAAAACAAGCTCTCAAACCACTCCAGCTGGCACAAAACACTGCAGCTCGAATCATAGCCGGAGCCGCAAGGCAGGAGCACATCACACCTACATTAAAGGACTTACACTGGCTCCCAATCAGTGCTCGCATCAGATACAAGACTATCATAAACCTATTTAAGATAAAAGAGCACACATCAGCCAACAGCCTCCACACGCTCATACAACCGGAAACCAGCGCACGTCCTAGAAGAAGTCAAACACGCAACCGAGTCAGTCCCCCAAATGAATACAAGCACACACGCAAGGACACAACAAACAGAGCTCTCTCCATGGCTGCTCCAACAATATGGAACAATCTACCGGACGATCTAAGGGCAACTCCAGACCTCAAAGACTTCAGAAAACAACTGAAAACCATGCTGTTCATGGAGCACTATGGTCACATCACATAACCTAAGAGAATGGATAACAGCATTCCAATCCTCCTAAACAACTGTATGTATATAAAATGTGTTTTTAGCACCACTGTAAATAGCCCACCTTGTACATAGCTCAAACAAATCAAGCACCCAACACCGCCATCACACAACCAAGTTTCATCCTCACTGCATGTACAACACACACACTTTACCTGATTGCTTGCTGTGATACCACCTTGATTATTAAGATAAGGCGGTTTAGAAATACTGTTAAATTCAATTTACTATACCTTCTTTTGCCGAGCATACAGAGTGGTTTACAAATATACAGTCTGATGCAGAAAGACTAGCGCGGCCTGTGCATGCAGATTACGCAACTTATATGCACAAATTCACCACTCCAAATGCAGAAAAAAGATTGACGCATGCGTAAGCAGCAAGAAAAAAAAATCACACACAGAACGCCAAACATTTAAATAATACACAAATCAGTTGTGCATATTCAAATGGCATGCTAATAAGATCTGTATCCAATGCAGAGAAACACATTGAGGATGCCCAATCAGGCATAAAGTTCAAAAGTGCTATTATCTCTATGAATAGCTATATGAGGTGATGTAAAATTCTTGAACATCTTGAGACACTGTTTCAGCTTGCGTACCCTGAACTGCTACTGTCAGCGTGGGCAACTTCGGCGTGTATCTTTCAGCATATAAACTTTGGCATCCAATAAGAAATGTCTTTTGCTTCTTATCCTTTAGTGGTTATGCTGCTTGCAAGAACTAGCCAAAGAAATGAGAACAGATACCTGAGCATGAGAGAGGAGGATGAGAAGGTACAGGCTCAACTCCTCCTCTTGAGGCCCTGCAGACAGTGCCTATTCCGTACAAGGGAGGTACTGAATGGACTCCCAGAGAGGCATGTCGTGCATATTTATCATTTATGCACACAAGCCATCTGGTCTTTGCATGAGAAAATTAAAGATAATATTGATTCAGCCACTACTCGTGGGCATGGCATACCAGGGCTGACGAAGTTAATTGCCATGTTAAATTTTTTGGGCACCGGATCATTCCAAAATGTCAGGGTGGCCTCTAGAATGCACCCATCTTTATTTTCCAGGCCTTTCAAGCAGGTGTTGCAGGCCTTGAAAAATCAGATTGGGGAGCATATCCAGTACCCAGAGCAGCAGGCAGAATGGCAGGTGTTGAAGGCAGACTTTTTTAGTATTGCTTGTAGTGCCAAACGTGATGGGAGCAATGGGTAGCACCCATGTAGCTCTAATACCCACCTCAGACAGAAATGGCATTCCAGAACAGGAAAAAGTCTACTCCATAAATGTTCAAGTGGTGTGTGACACTCACATGAAGATCCTGAATGTGGTCTCAAAGTTCCTAGGCAGTTGTCACGATTCCTATATCCTCTCCAACTCGGCACTCAGCCGTAAGTTTGCAGAGGGAAAGTACAGTGAAAGTTGGCTCCCGAGTAAGTGTCACATAGGTGAGGAAGGGGAACAGCTGTATGTTTCTGCATATTATATAAGTTATTATATATTATACTACTATATAAGCTGTTTTGTTTCAGTCCTTTTCATAAGGGATGCTGGGTGTCGCATAGACAATGCCAGATACGGGTGTAAGTCCTGGTTGATGACTCCTCTGCTTTTGCTGCACACACCTGCAAAGAGGTGCTACAATGAGGCACACATTGCTACATTGTGTGTCATAGAGCGCACCTTTTGGGGTCCTCAAGAGTCACTTCCGTTGTCTGGACCATTCTGGGGGAGGCATTGCAATATGTGCCTGAAAAGGTTGGGGACATTGCTGCAGTGTGCTGCATGCTGCACAACATAGACCTGAATCATGGTATGCCAGGCGACATAACTCCTTATTTGCCACTAGAACCTCTCATCTGTGCCTATGCTCGACGTGATACCACAAGAGGGCATGAGAGCCAAAGAAAACTTATAGAGGACTATTTTTCATGACTTACATCATTCTGCATTTCTCATTATGCCTTCTTGTGCTTTAATAAAAATGTGTGTTTTGATGAGAATAGTGTTGATTATTATTGGGGTGGGTGCCATCAGGCTGTTACTGATGTTGGTTTTGGTTCTGCTTGTACACGTGCGCACAGAATATGATACGCATGTACACATGCACACAGATAAAAACATATAAGAACATAAGATATGCCATACTGGATCAGACCAAGGTCCATCAAGCCCAGTATCCTGTTTCCAACAGTGGCCAATTTTTGGTCATAAGTACCTAGCAGCCTCCCCAAAAGACACAGGTTCCTCAATGCTTGTATTGGGTCAAGCAGTGATATCCCGGGTTCCTTTTAATAATGATTTATGGACCTTTCCCCCAGGAACTTGTCCAAACCTTTTTTAAACCCAGCTACACTAACAGCTTTTACTACATCCTCCGGTAACAAATTCCAGAGTTTGATTACATGTTGAGTGAAAAAATATTTTCTCTTATTAGTCTTAAATAGGTTACCCTGTAGCTTCATTGCATATCCCCTATATTCTGATGACATAAACAAATCGATCTATGTTTACCCGTTCCATTCCATTCATTAATTTATAGACCTCTATCATATCTCCCCTCGGCCGTCTCTTTTCCAGGTTGAAGAGCCCTAATATCCTTCCATCCCCTTTACCATTTTGGTGGCTCTTCTCTGTATCTTTTCTAATAACGCTATATCCTTTTTAAGATACGGTGACCAGAATTGCACACAATATTCAAGGGACGGTCGCACCATGGAAAGATACAGAGGCATTATAATATCCTTTGTTTTATTTTCCATTCCTTTCCTTATGATATCTAGCATTCTATTTGCTCTCTTGGCTGCCGCTGCACACTGGGTGGAGGGTTTTAACATGTTATCCATGATGCCTAAATCTTTTTCCTGGGGGGTGGTTCTCAATGTGGAACCTTGCATTGTGTAACCATAGTTTGGGCTGTTCTTTCCTAGGTGCATAACTTTGCCCTTGTCCACATTAAATTCATCTGCCATTTGGATGCCCAGTCTTCCAATTTATCAAGATCCTCTTGCAATTTTCCACAATCCTCTTGGATTTTAACAACTTTAAATAGTTTTTGTGTCATCTGCCCCTGAGGAGCCTGGCTGAGTTAGCCGGGGAAGTGGCTGGACATCTGGGGTACCTGAATCGGGGCATCTCCCAGACATCCAGCAACTGTGCTGCAATTCTGCTCCCATGAGGATGTCTAGCCCCCATGGGAGAAGAATCAGATGCATCCATGGGCCGTCCAGATGTCTAGACGTCCAGACCACCCGGGGACGCACATTTCTGATTGTGCCCCCAACTGGTCAGTGGCGATATTGTACTGCTGCCCAGTTAGTTCCTGCAGGTAAAGATAAACTAGCTTTTATCACACCCATGAGCACTAACCGGGCAGTGCCTCAATATTGCTTCTGACCGGTTAGCGACAGATACTACCACCGGAAAGCCCTGATGCTAACCGTGTAGTATCGGAGCATGTAGCAGCAGTACTCAGGGATATTCAGTGGTACTAACCGTATTAGTGCTGCTGAATTATCCCACTTAGAGGCAGTTATACGGTTTACAGGTCTGTAAACCATGTAATTGCCTTTGAATATAGAGCCTTTAATTTTTATGAAAAAAGCCTTGTTGGAATTTTTCAGAAGTTGATTTAGTGCTAGGCTTTGTTCCAGATTTATTTTAGCAATTTAAGTGAATATTTTAGCTGAGTATGCACAATAACACTAAATGGAGGCTTTAGTGAAGTCCATCATCTGCCAACGAGGCCTAGCTATTAGTCAGAGCCATGGCTTGTCCGGATTTTTGGTGTTGCGTGTCTACTTCTTAGCTTCTTCTGGATATAGTGCCATTGATGGATAAAAAAGGACATGTCTGACTAGCTGCAGCTCTTTGTGATTGCCAGCCACCTGAAACATGCCTGCCCTGTTAAGATTTCCTGTTATAGGCAGTTCGGATAAAAGAGAGAATTTAATCCTCTATTGCTTCAGCTACATCCTAGATTGTAAGCCCTCTTGAGAAGGATCCTACCAATTGTATCTGAATATGTAACTTGACTTGAACGTGGATTCGGAAAAAATGAGATGTAAGAATTTATAATTCTGCATACATGCAAATTTACCAGATTTAAAAAAGCAACAATCCTCTGCGATTTTTAAAATTCTCAAATTGTTCAAAATATCAGTGTTTTTGTTTTATTGTTTCCTCTTTTGTGTTTCCTGGATCTTTTTAATTTTTTTCATTTGTCCTCATTATATGATTAACTTGCATAGTTTTAGAATAAAAAAAATGCACTTTGAATTATGTGCACCCTGATTTTTAAAAATCTCCTTTTCTGAGTCCATTCTTCAGCTGTCTATGCTGTATTCATGCTTTACAAGTATCATGAACCTGGGCAGAAAAATCCAAATGACGGTTGTTTAGGACAGTTGTGCATTAGAAATCTTAGAGAACACATGTGCCATCATTGCTTTTGGTAAATATAACACATGTCCTTGCTTAACATTTTCTACCATGCACGTGAATCTGGTTCCAGATTGGTAATTTAGGATGGAGTTTGAGAAATCTGAGGCGCCAAGTTGTCATGGTGACCAGAAATTTGCATCTGTTGCCTGGGATTCCCCCCCTCCCCTTTAAAAAAAACATGCAATAGGGTGGGAGGGCAAAACACCCCTTTCTGTCTGCCTGTGAAAGATTGGTTCCCCATGAGCAGAAGAGGATGACTATGATGATGGTCTGTAAAGGAGCAGATTGCCCATGGGGATCCCACGTGAGCAGAAGAGGACAGCTGGATTGGGGCTTGCAAAATACAAAAATAAATAGATGGGAGGAAGGGAGTGAAGGAGCAAAAATTTAAAGGGCACTTGCTGGGGAGGACCTCGGTCCCGTGGAACGGTACCAGGATTGAGTCTGATGTCGAGGATCAACTCGAGGCTGCAGGCTCTCAAGGATCTGCTTGATGTCCAGGGATGTCCTCGAGGTCGAGGGCCTGATGGTCTGGGCGGATGACTCGACAGAGCCGGGCATCATAGTCCACTGCTGGGCCATGCATGCAGACTAGCTGGGAGATTGCCTATGCTCCTTGGATCGGAAGGATGCTTATACCCACATTCTCATCCATCCCAGCCACAGGCAGTATCTCAGATTCATGGTGGGGAGCGGCCACTATCAGTACAGGGTATTGCCCTTCGGCCTGACCTCTGCCCCAAGAGTCTTCACTAAACGCCTGATGGTAGTCACAGTCTACCTCTGTCTCCAAGGGGCCTTTGTCTTTCCCTACCTGGATGATTGGCTCATAAAAGGGGACATAGCCACTGAGGTTCAGGAGGCCTGCACCATCCACGTCCTGAAACATCTGGGGTTCGTGATAAACCATCCCAAGTCCCACCTCCTCCTGACACAGAGTCTGGAGTTAACTGGGGCAAGGCTAGACACCATTCTGGCCAGAGCCTTCCTCCTTCTGGACAGGGCCGACCATCTCAAGGCACTGGCCATAGATGTACAGCACCAACCATCGGTGTCCACTCACCATCTGCTGCACCTACTCTGTCACATGGCCTCCATGTTCCATGTCACCTTAGACACCTGTCTTCATATGAGGGTGGTCCAGTGCTGACTCTGCTCCCAGTGGACACAGGCCATGGGCCGGCTAAGAGACAGAGTATCAGTGACCCACCAACTGGTGGACTCCCTTGGCTAGTGGCAGGCTATACAGCATCTTCAGACCCACCACCCCCAGAGGTTCCTCACTACGGATGCCTCCTTGCTGGACTGGGAGCTCATTGTGAGGAACTCTGCACTCAGGCAGAAGGCCAGCAGCAGATCAATCTCCTGGAACTCTGGACCATATTCCTGGCTCTCTGTGCCTTCCGCCACCATCTGCAGTATCAGTCAGTGCTGGTCCAAACGAACAATCAGGTCACAATGTTCTACATCAACAAACAAGGGAGCACTGGGTCCCACACCCTCTGCCAGTAAGCAGTGGCTCTCTGCTCCTTTGCGATCTGCCAAGGTATGCTCCTGCAGGCAGTGTACCTGCCGGGCCAGGACAATGCCCTGGTGGACAGACTGAGCAGGGTCCTTCAGCCGCATGAGTGACAGTTGGACCCCAGAGTAGCCAATAGGCTCTTCCAGCTCTGGGGGACCCCACTAATGGATCTCTTTGCCAATCCAGACAACTCCCAGTTGCCCCACCTCTGCTCTCAGCAACCCCACCCATCCTGGGAGGCAACAGATGCATTCCTCATCTTGTGGTCAGAGGGCCTTCTGTATACCTTCCCGCCCATGCCATTGGTTGCTAAGACCCTTTGAAAGGCTCTTTGTGACAGGGCATAGTTGATCATGGCGGCACCACAGTGGCCCAGGCAACTGTGGTTCCTGCTGCTTCTCCACTTGTCTGCAGGGGTCCCAGTCCCTCTGATGAGTGCATCTAGGTTACTGTCTCAGAAGGAGGGTTCCTGCACCCCAAACTGGGTCCCTGTCAATGACAGAATGGCTGCTGAAAGAGTAATCTTGGTCCCTTTCAACCTCCCGGGGGAGGTGGAGGAATTCATCTTGGCCTCCTATAATATTTCCACCAGGCGTGCCTACGCCTTCAAATGTGCAGGTTTTCAGTATGGTGCGTGGAGCAACGGTGAACCTGTTCTCGTGCTCGGTGCAGCTGATGCTACAATACTTGCTTTATCTGTCGCAAGCCAGGCTCAAATTCAATTCCATCAGGGTGCACCTGAGTGCTCTTGCAGCGCACCACCAACCCATCAAGGGCAAATGCCTCTTGTAACCCATGTCCCATGGGATCTTCTGTTGTCCAATGCCCCCATCCACCCACCAGTGGTGGAGTGGGACCTCAACATGGTGTTATTGTGGCTCACTGGGCCACCATTCAAGCCCCTGTCTACCTGCCACCTGAGGTATCTCTCATGGAAAGTCATCTTCCTGGTGGTGCTCACATCTGCTTGCAGGGTCAGCGAGCTCCAAGCCTTGGTGGTGGCGTCACCATACACCAGGTTCTACAAGAACAGGGTCGTGCTCCACATCCACCACAAATTCCTTTGAAGGTGGTGTCCCCATTCCACCTCAATCAGGAGGTAGTGCTTCCCACCTTCTTTCCGTGGCCTCATGCTAGCAGTGCAGAGACCATCCTCTATCCTCCATGGCAGTGGAGGAATGGCCTAGTGGTTGGGGCAAGTTACCTCAGGCCAGAAGGTCAGGGGTTCATATCCCTCTAGAGGACAGCAACCTTGGGCCAGAAGGACTGGGGTTTCTAGTCCCACAGGTGCTCCTTGTGGTCTTGGGCAAGCCAGTTTGATTTGATTTTACTGTACACCGCTATGTTCTAAATGTAATAGCGGTATATCAAGCTCAATAAAACATAAACATAAAACATAAACTTAACCCTCCATTGCCCATGTTCCCTGTAAGTATTAGTGTATGTGTCTCATATCCCCTCGTGTTAAATGTATCCCCCAATTGTGTTGTGACCACTTTGATTGAAGGATAAGGTGGTATACAAAACTGTCTGAATAAATAAATACTCTGTACTGTAAGAGGGCCCTGTCCTTCTACCTTCAATGTACCCAGGGCCACTGCAAAGCTTCACAGCTTTTGTTTCCTATGGCCCCAGTTGGTTGGGGGAGGCAGTGACCAAGTGGACTCTCTCCATCTGGGTGGCATAACTGCATTGCCCTTGCCTTTGAGCAGGCTGGGAAGGGGACCATGCATGCATGTTGGCATCTCCCAAAGGATTTCTTTGAAAGCTGGGGAAATGTTTCTGCGAGGGCTACATCGGCCCCGATATCACCCACATATGAGGACTGATTCTTGCTGTCCCCAGAGCACACCTGTTATAGGTGAGTAACTACTCTTTCTCTGTTCTTTTCCTACTGCCTACAACCCAACACTATCTCTCTGTCCTCTTATCTTGTCTTCTGTCCTCCCCTTAGTTGCTTAGCTCCCCAGTATACTTAATGCCAGAATCCATTGAGATGTCGTTTCTCTCTTTGAATGGAGTGCTATGGCAGGGCCTGGCTGGTGTCTAGATTTGCCAGGACCACCTGCATTCTCAGTGGGGTGATGATAGGTGGTGTGCACGTGTGCACTAATGCAAACATGTTCACACTGTCTAGTAACAATAAGCAACCTGCACCTTCATCCCCTAATAATTTATTATGTCTTACATCTATAAGATGAAGATATTTGGAGGCCATGCAGCAACATGGTCATAGGTAAGTGTAGTATTGCCACGCTCTGCCTCTACCCCTGTAGTGTGGGCATCACTGGCTCCCTCTTGATTGGGTTTCTTTGCAATGAGGGGTCTGCCTGTACATTATTTCTGATGGGAAATCTGGCCCTGGCTACACTAACTTTTAAGAGCAGCTTGTGAGTAACGAGATCATAGATCTCCAGTGGTAAAGGAGTTACTATATTTGAATGTGAGCTCAGGAAATCAAATATGTAAGACTCCAAATTAATTAGCTGTGAGATGTCTGTGATTTTCAGTAGACATGATGGTGTAATTTTTGTCAATGAGATCAGCAGGAGGTAAATGATGTTGTAACCTCAGAGTCACAGCTGAGAGGAATAATATTATTTTTTGTTTTTTTAGTCTGCCTTACCAAATGGTACTCAAGGTGACTTACCACATTATTAGAATTCAGATAAAATAAGTCCCTGTACCAAAAAAGTGGGAATGTAAGGCAAGAGGAGATAAAGTGACTTGCTCGTCGAGTACAAGAAGGGTCGGTGAGAAAGTGGAATTTGAATCCTGGTTCTAAACCTACTGCTGTAACTTCTCTTCCTAGCTTTCTGTTTTCCCTTTGCTCTGCTATCTCGCTTTCTGTATTTGTTTCTAAATACATTACAGTACAGTATTTATTCCTTTTAAAAGTATCTGATTCAGTCTGTACTTCTACATATAGTGGTATCAGTTTGAAATGCCTGGGAGCCTTTAGTACAAAGCGTTGTGTCGCCGACCTTGTTGCTTATAATGAAACCTAAATTTATCTGTTTGCATATGAAAATTCTGCAAGTGTAGGATGAGGGTTTAGCAACCTTCAAGAACAGACTAGGGTTGGGAACAGGCACCAAGTTTATAGTTCATTTTTTTGGAATGTTTTTTTTTTCTGTCTGATTTTTTTTTTTCAGTTTGTTTTAATTTGTTTTAATGAAAAGTTAATGGGCAGGTCAATTTTGCACATACTAATTAGTAGGTTAATATGCATTAAATCAATGTTGCACACACTAATTTTTAAAGATTTGCTACAAAACAAAATGTGAACCAATGAATGCACATCCTTAGAATCGACCCTTGCCTCACAAAGACTTTTGAGAGCAGAACAAAATTATACCTACATGTCACAGTTACCTTCAGTGTTTAGAATATAAAGGAGTGGGTTTGTCTGCCATTAGATTTGTCTTCTTAGTGATGATTCCAATTGTTCATATCTATGTAAATTAGTTTAAAAGTGTAAATTAATTTAAAAAACAAATACATGTTGAGGACAATTTTCCAAGGGCTAGGTGCTTAGATTCCTCCCCTCCCCTCGTGAAAATTGACCGTTCAGTCCAACTAAAAGTACATGTCAATTTTTAAACTAAAGAGAGGCATTCAGGAGGGGGGAGTAAGCTATGGGGGGTTATTTTGGAAGTCCTATTTATGCTTTGGACGTTTGAAAATAGGCATAGAGGCGTCCAAAGCACAGAGATGTCTTCAGAGCCATTTTAGAAGCTGGCTCTAAGGATGTCCGAATGGGGGCATGAGGGAGGCATGGCCAGGGTATTCTCAGAAACCTGGACATCCCTACATGATTTCAGAAACTTCCTGGACGTCGGGTCTAAGTTTGCACCTGCTCCTAGCATAGATAGGCTTCTGAGAAGTGCTTCTTTTGCAAGAAAAACATCCAGAGGGTGTAGAGAAGATGGCACTCATGCCCAGTACTTAGCACAATGCCAGCGAGAGCAGAAGTGGGATTTGAACCCTGGCTTCCCTGTTCCTAGCCCACTAGTCTAACTGTTAGGCTGTTTCTAGTTATCTGGGCTCTGAAATACAATTCTGGGGACATCCGTGTAAATGCCTCCGCAGGCGTCCATATTTGGGCACATCCACGTATGTGAAATCATGTCTGCACCTAGATGAGCCTGTTTTTTTTTTTTTAAGATGTTCTGGCTTAGTTGTCCCACATTGCACTTAGCTTCAAAATAATGTAACTAGCTCTACTTTTTTACCATTAACCAACTCTAGTATCCTATAACAAGAGTGTATTTTTTATATAGCGAACAGATCTCAGAATTGAATCGGCTATAGACTGCTTTCACTTTCGTAATGCAGCCAGGTGCCTTCAATACATCAATGATCTGTTAATTTCGCTATTAACTTTACTTTTAATTTATTTTTCTTCTTTAAATTAATTTTTCTTTTTATTTTCAATAAAAATGTTTTCAATAAAATTGAACTGCAGTTGAAGCCTTGTATTTCTTCATGTTTTGATTGTTTGGAACAACTTTAAATGATGTTGTGAATCAACCTCAAGCGATCGAAAATCTCTCAAATCAACTAATGCTATAAGGTTGACATTGAATCTCTCTGGGCTCGTTGTAGGGCGATGAAAATACTTCCACTCTAACTATAACACTTCAATTTTCACCATGCTGCACTCAAAAGCCTTATAGCGAGGGATAGTCCAAAAGTATCCTATAGCTTGTATCTTTGTGTCATATGATAGACACTGTACTGATCCAAAAGATTTTTCTTCAACGCTCTATATGTGCTTAAGCTTCATGGCTAAGTGTCTCACACTCAGTGTTCCAACATGAAAGCTGCTGCTGCAGTGTTTTAAACTGTTATGAATTACTCCATTCCATTTTAAACTGTTAGAAATTGCTCCATTCCCGACGCATTAATAGGCGCCACAGCGTTTCACTATTAGCGTTTCTTCAGGGGACTACCTATGAAAAATGGAACATTTACCTTAAGTTATCCAATGACACTCGAATTTGAAAAGGTTGGTCTTTATGATTACAAAGAGATACTCACGGTCGCTTCCACACTGAGCCTTGCATTGAAAAAACGCCGCGCATGCGGGATGAAATTGCTACTCCTTTTTAAATGCCTGGGAGCAGTCACGTGAAATAGACCTCTTTAGCATACCCCCCATTCAATGGCACTGTTTAGGCCTGTTGGATACAAAGTGCCCAATCTAAAAATCCATTCCTGTTCTCGTCTCAGCAATGTCTGTGCACGAGATTTTCCTCCTGTTCCCTGAATAACATGATCAATGCAGAGACAGTGTAGTGTTGTAAATGAATGATTTTTCTCTATACAGTGTGATACTATGGGGGCTTGTACATATGCACAAGCCAATCGACTTTTGTGTTCTTTCATTCTAACTTGAAAAGCCCGGATAGTTTTACCTACATAGACCTGTGGACACGGACAGACGATGGCATACACTACAAATGTAGAATTACAGGTGGTGTGATGTCTCAATTTATAAGTTTTCCCATTATGTACAAAATGATCTGTTTCTAGAGTAATCGAACAAATGGTACAGGACCCACATTTATAATGACCCTGAATATTTGATTCGTTAGAAGATGTTGTTCTTAATACAGTAGGGCTGAGGATTTCTTTCAAATTTCTGTGTTGCCAAACGCATCGGATGTGATGATTTTCCAATCCTGGAGTGCTTCGCAAAACATTGCTATGTTTTTTTATGATCCGCTGCAGTTGATGACTAAATGGAGAATATTTAGTTATGAAATGTGATGTATTTTCATATAGATCATCTCTTTTGTTTGATTGCAATAATAAATCTCTGTTAACATGTAATGCTGTTTTATGTGTTATTTATCACATGGTCAGGGTAACCTCTGGCTCTAAATTTTTGTTTCAATATAGTGGCTTGTATCTTGTATTCTGCAACATCTGAACAGTTTCTCCTATAACGAAAGAATTGAGAAATTGGAAGGCTATTTTTCAGATTACTTGGATGGGCACTTTTATAATCCAGTAAGCTATTCCGGTCAGTGGATTTTCTAAATACTGATGTTTGCCAAACTGAACTTGTCTTAGAAACCTTGACATCCAAATATGTAATCGTGTCTACGGCGTGTGCATAGGTGAATTGAATGTTCTCATCGCGAGTATTTAGCCAATGAACAAAGTATTGAAGCTCTTGATCATTTCCTTCCCATAGCATAAAAACGTCATCAATATACCGCACCCACAATCTTATGTTGGTGGAATATTCTATAGGGGGAATCCATGTCTGTTCAAATTTTGCCATATATAGATTGGCGATTGACGGAGCGCATGTAGCGCCCATGGCAACTCCCGCAGTTTGTAAATAAAGTTTCTGTTCAAACAGAAAATAATTGCGGAAGAGTATCAGGCGCAACAAATCCAATATAAATTGCAATTGTACTTCTGATAGATCTCCCCTATCTTTTAATGCTTTATTTACTATATCAAACGCTGCTTGTTGTGGTATACTCGTATATAAAGCAGTTACGTCTAAAGTGACCAGTTGTACAGATTGCAACTCTGCCCATTTGTTATGAATGGCTAAAATAGTTAAAAATTGTGTCATGTCCCTTACATAAGATGGAATATTAGCAATGAGGGGGGCGCAAAAAAGAGTCGTCAAATATTGACAACGGTTCCAAGATGGACCCTTTTGTGGAAACAATTGGCCGCCCTGGGGGTTGTGTTAAATGCTTATGGATCTTGGGAACGAGGTAGAATTTCGGTATCACTGGACTTTGTTCATTCAAAAACTTGTATTCTTTCGACGAGATTATTTTAAGGTCTTTCGCTTTAGATGTTAACTCTTTTATATGCTTTTGCAAGTATTCCGTGGGGTCTACATCTAGAACCTGATATGTTTTTACATCGGAGAGTTGTCTGCTTGCTTCCTGTAGATATTGTTGACGATGTAGTACCACTATACTTCCCCCCCCTTATCCGCACGTTTTATGACTAAATCCGTCCTTGAACTCAATTCCTTTAAAGCTTGCGATTCTGCTCGCGTTAAAGTGGTGCGTTTTAAACTTTTACTTTGTTGCACCATATGGGTTACATCTTTCAACACAAGCTCACTATAGATGGATATAGCTGAAGGTGTTGGTCCAGGTGGCGTCCATTCTGATTTAAATGGAAGCGCTATTCGGTTCGGGACAGATTCAACAACTCTAGTAACTGAATTAACTGCAAAAAAAGCTCTAAGTGATAGCTTCCTAAGTAATTTATTGAAATCTATATGAAATTGAAATTCGTCGAAACATATGGTGGGGACATAAGAGAGGCCTTTTTCCAATACTGTGCTCTGTGTAGGAGAAATATCCAGCCCCGAAATGTTAATAAGAGATGTAGGATTTATTGTAAGGTTTTCTTGCGAGTGGACGTGCGACGAGGTCTTTGTTCCTGTTGTTTCTTCTGTTTTTTGTCCTGGCCTGAGTCTAAAAAATCTCCTGATTTTCCACTGGTATCCGATGATGTAGAATCTTCAGCAACATCTGAAAATTCTACCCGTTTCCGTCTCCCTGACACTCTTTCTTTTCGATTGGGATTCTGCCAAGGGTATACGTAACCGGTGGTATAATCTAAATGATCATGCTGTAGCTTTTTCATTTTGCCTTTCTTAACTTCTTCCTTCATCGTATTCAATTGTTGATGTTCTTTCGATATAATCAAATATTGTTCTGGGGTAAACGACTCTTTCATCTTTTGAGACATAGCTGTTGTGTCTTTAGTCAATTGTTCTACGGTGTATTTCGTAGTGTCTGCTATAAGGACCATTAGGTCTACTGAGCATTTGTTCAAGATGGATACCCACTTGGCCATGAATTCTGAGTCCGTCGTAAACATTTTCGGCTCTTTATAAATCCTCAAACCTCGAGGTATATTTTGGCGTCGGATATACTCAACCATGGATAAACGATGTAGATCCAGGCATAGTATTTTCTTCTCTAATTTTAGAAGATCTTCACCTGTAGTAGGATTTTCGATTGTCACTGTGTCCAATGCAAATGGGGTTATTTCCTTACTCAAATTTTGTATGTGTTCTTCTGTATAGCTTAACGTGTTTTTCCAAACTGGGTGACTATCTGCCATGATTAAATGTCAAGAATGCATTACGAAAGTGAAAGCAGTCTATAGCCGATTCGATTCTGAGATCTGTTCGCTATATAAAAAATAATACACTCTTGTTATAGGATACTAGAGTTGGTTAATGGTAAAAAAGTAGAGCTAGTTACATTATTTTGAAGCTATATAGCATCTAGTTCTGACAAGTGACAACCCAATAATCCACATTGCACTTGGACATCCCTTCTAAAAATTCCCCTCCAAGTGTTGTAATGGTGAAAGTCTCCAGGAGGAGATGGAGGTGGAGGAAAATCCTGTTGAAATAAATGATACTGCACTTGTGCACAGGATTTCCAAGCCAGATAAGAAAAAAACACAGCTTTCTGCTGAGCTCAGGCCACGCCCCAGCTCAGAGGGAGAGACAGGCTTCCTCACTGATTGGTCACACCTGGGGGAAGGACAGGGAGTGCCGGGAAGCAAATGCTTTTTAAATCCACAAACAGAGCAGAGAAGTAGCACAGGAAGGAGCACAAGAAGTGGCAAGGAAACAAGCACGGGAAGGAGCACGGGAAGGTGCAAGGGACGTGGAGAGGAAGGAAAAGAGCAAGCAAGAAAGGAACCTTATGAAGAAGGTGAAGAGGAGAGAGAGCCTTGGAGAGGATGTTACAGCAAAGCAGAACCTTGGAGCAAGAGAGCTAGCAAGGAAAGCAATTGGAGAGACGGCAATTGGACATACAGCAACAAGGGCTATAGCAGCTGTAGAGGAAAGAAGGAAGAAAAGCCTCTTCAGAGCAGGTACCTAACTGGCACTGGAAATAGACATAAGGAAGCTGAATTCCAGAACCTGGAGGATAGCAGGAGAAAAGGGTTCAGCAGTTGTCTAAGAAACTCTGCCAAAGGTAAAGCTAGCATTTCTAATGCTGAATCCTTGTTAGAGAAGCCATTTGCCTTTGCTATTGTCCAGAAGGCAGACCCAAAACCTTCAACAGATAATAGGTGGGGGGAGAGTCTTACATACGGGGAAAGTTATAACACTGACAAAAGCAAGACAGCCGAGCCTTCAGAGTTAGAAGCTATAAGCAAGCTGTTGTCAGAAGGAAAAGTTTTCTCTCCTAATGCTAATGTGCCTGTACACGCTGAATTGCTCCTGAACCAGTTCAAGGAATTTCTGGAGGAAAGAAAGTCAGGGAGAACTGTTAAACCTGATAGAGATGCCAGTAATTCTAATACTGTTGAAAGAATGCAAATAGACTCTTGTTTGCCAGCTTTAGAAAGTGAATCTTCACCCATGGATTGCTCTTTATGTTTAAAGGAAGAAGGCATTGTTGAACAGCACAGAAGTTGTATGAAATAATATAGAAAGTACTTGCCATACTTGCTGAAGAATTGGAAAGGCTTGTTTTATGTTTAATAAGCTTAATTGTCTTCTGAGGATAAGAAGCCGTGCTGTGAGAAAGAAAATCAGCTGTTGCAGTTTAATTGTTTTCCGTTGAATAACCACACGGGGCAGTGTCCTGTGGAAAGTTTATGGGACTGAGAAATAGCTGAGCAGTGCTGAGATATTTTTGTTAAGTTTTTTTTTCTTCTGTTCCTGAAATACCTATATGTTGGAGATGCATCCTTTATGCTTGTTTGTGTTTGAGCTTTGATGCGCTGGAAATTCCCCACAATAAATATTCTTGCAGCCTTGAAACACTCGTGTCATAACTACATTTTTGTCCTTAAGGAAATAAGCAAAACTACAAGTCCCAGAATCCCTGGCGACAATAGAAATAGCTTTATTCCAAAGAGGACACTCAAAGGCCACTTCCAGCTGGTAAGCTCTCGAGCCCCAGCGGAAGCGTCACAGTGTGCAGAATTGAATTTTCTGATCTATCGTATAGTTCTACCCCATTTCTTGTCCCACAGAAATAGCAGTTGCAAAGTAGAAAGGTACTGTAGTTTCTCATTGAAAATTAGTTGTAATATACGCTGGTAGAAAAATACAAACCTATGGTGCATGTGGGCCAGCTACTGAGAATTAGTCCCAGTGAGCACAGATCTGTAATTCTTGTGGAATGAGTCTTACGACAGCATTTGGGATCAACCTCTTTTTGGATATGGCACAACAAATGTTCACTGCAAACACCTTTACTAGTGTTCCTCAGCTTTGTTCAGGAGGATCCACATATAGGGGGTTGGTTTCTGTGCTACATTAATATTGTACATAGGTCCTTCTGAGCTGTTCAGTTGGAGTGGACGAGTAACTTAGTGGTTAGGGCAGCAACCTGTAATCAGAAAGCCCAGGGGTTGAATTCCATCAGCTCTCCATGTGCAAGCTTAGATTTTAAGCCCTCCAGAGACAGAGAAATGCCTACAGTTCCTGATTGCAATTCACCTTGATCTACTACTGGAAAGACATGAGCTAAATACTAAAATAAATATGAATTAATGTATTTGATGATGAAGTCTGAGTACTGTAGACATCTGCATGTTAACTGCAAATGGTAGTTATTCTAAAATGTATCTTAATAAGCCTTTGCCGTGTATTTTAACCCCTTTGGTGCCCTGTATAAAGATTTTCAGACTTGGAAGCACCTCTTCCTCCTTCCCTCCCCATTAGCTCATAAAGTTGGAACTCAGAGCAGGCAGATGCTAGAGTGCTCCACAGATGTACCTTCTCCAGTGGCTGGTGATCTTATATAACTGCTATCTGTATATTCTCTGGGAACAAGCAGGAAGTCGGTCTTCACATTTGGGTGATGTTGGGCACTAACAGAGCCCACACAGTAATCACTCCCCAGCTTTCAAAGAAAGCCTTTGGGAGTTATACCATGCATACGTGGTCACCTTCCCACCCAAAGGTGTCATCTTATCTCAGTCTTCTTTTTTCCACAGAACCCAGCAGACGTCTGGTCTGATCCCCTGGTAAAAGCTGATTTTTCGCTATAATCTTTCTTGGCATTTTTTGCTCTTTTCTACTGGTTCACATGCCGGTCATCTTACGTTCACCCAGGATCATCCTTGCGTTGGTGTTGCATTTTTCTTGGGTCCCTATTTTTCTTCTCACTTTTTATTGGTGCGTGGGATTTTTCTCATGCCCACACTGACCATGACACTCGAGTTTGACTTTGCGGGAGCTGTCTTCCCCGCTGTGTCTATGGTCAGTGGCATCAAGCAGTGTGGCAAGTGCACATGCACCATGTCCATCATGGACTGCCTCGGTGATGATCACGATGACTTTATCTACCAACTCTGCCTGCAGATATCGAGCAAGACTCGGAACAGTCATGAAAACAGCAGGAATCAATCTTCGGCCAGAAGTCCTGGGTTTTAGCCCTGGCATCAAGTGTGGAATTGCTGCACTTGGAGGTCACATCTGATGACTCTTCGTCGCATGGCTGCGGGGTCGCAGAGCCTCAGATTGAGGATCGTCCTCTGAGGACCTCCCCGTAAAGATAGGACTCTGCCCAAGTCGACATCCAATGCTGGAGCGAGGGGTAAGACCTCCAGCCACCAGCACTGAAGTCCTCAGTGTGATGCCAAGGGCGATGGCCGGGAGTGGCCCTTGAAGCTGCCCCGCTGGGAGGATGAACCAATCACCATTGGTGATTCCCCATTGGGAGGGCTGTCTCTGAGCCCAATTCCCTTGGTGCCCAGGCCGGTGGCTGTGGAGCCATCTGGCCTTGAGGCGAGGATGGTGGCCCTGGAATGCAGCCTGGCTGCCTTCCTGGAGTCACAGCATTGACCGATGCTCGATGCCTCCGGGTTGTGGGTGCTGACATTGGACCCTCTTCCACGAGGACCTCCCTGGACAATGTCCAGTTGGTGATTGAGAAGCACGCACTTCATGCTGAGCTGCGATGCTCCTCTCCACCTTCGAGGCCTTACGTCTTGTCCCCTAATGCCTCTGAGTTGGGACATCTGGTACCTCTGTCTCCCTCAATGCCTCCAGTCAAGCATTGAGCGAATGTCCGTTGAGTCTTCAAGGTGCTGTCTGAATTTGACTTGGAGTGGGAGACTGAGGACGAGTTGCCTGATACCCGGTTCCACAGGGATGTCCCATCTGATCCCTCCCCGCCACAAGAGCGGAGGCGGTCCCCAACCGAGGACTTGCATTCCTCGACTTTGAGGGAGATGTCCAAGGCCGTGCCTTTGTGGCAGAACTGGAGGATAAGCCTTGTACCGAGGACCTCAAAATCCTCCAGTATGATGCTCTCTGAGGGAGGCACTGACAGTGCCAGTCCCATCCATACTGGATGTGGGAAGCCCCGGTGATGGTGCCTATTGTGAGCAAGTGGCTTGATTCTCAGTATAGGGTATACAAGGGCCCAGGGTTTGAAAAGCCACAGCTGCCACACAATTCCATGGTGGCACACTCCTCGGTGTCCCCAGGCAGGGAGGCCTGCACCATGGATGGGTTTGGTAGGAAATGCTACCAGGGCTCGATGCTTGTGGCTTGCATCCAGGCTTACCAATTGTGCATGGGCATGTACCTGAGGGACCTGGCAAAGGAGCTTGCCGGGTTCTCAGCTGGGCTGACTGACGAACCTCTGGCGTGGTTTTGGGCCCCGGTGTCTTCAGTCAAGGACTGCTCCAAGTTTATGACTCTGACGGCCTATGATGGCTTTGAGTCCATGGCTCAGGTAGCTGCTGTGGGCATTAGTGCCCACTGCCTAACCTGGCTATAGTCCTTGGACATGGAGCAATGAGTTCAGGACAAGTTGGCCGATGTCCATTTCCAAGGGGACAAACTCTTTGGCAAGCCCATGATGGATAAAGCCACAGAGTTGGAGTCTGAATATAATACCAGAACCAGGCTCTTCAGAAAGACTGCTGACCCTTCCCAGCGGAAGACTTTGTAGAAAAAGTCCTTCTACCCAAAGAAGAAAGACTTATGGAACTTACTTGCAGTTTCTGACCTACCAAGCTCCCCAACAGGGTCAGCAAGCCAAGGGCCAGGGTCATGGCCCTCGTAAGTCTAAGGCCCCAAGCCCCAGACAGCGCCCCCGCTGCAACCTGGAGGGGGGGGTTCTTTTGACTCTCTGGGCATAGCTCCTCTCCCCCTCGAGGGTCAAGACCCAGAGCACACAGAGGGGTGCTTCGTTCACTTCGCCCACTTCTGGCTTGGCTTCACCATTGACGCCTGGATTCTATAGGTGGCGTGGGAGGGTTACCACCTCCACTGATCAGACTCCCCCCCTCTGTTCTTTCCAGGGGCGTCCCCCATGACTTCTTTTCACAGTGACCTCCTGCAGAAGGAGCTAGGGACCTTCCTTGTGGATCGGGTTGTGGAGCCAGTTCCTCGACATTCCTGGGCAGGGAGTTCTACTCCCACTACTTCCGTATCCCCAAAAAGACAGGAGATTTTTGTCCCATCCTAGATCTGTGGGACCTCGACCACTTTCTGGTCAGAGAGAAGTTCAAAATAGTATCCCTTAGAACGTTGCTACCCTACTTCCAGCGGGGAGATTGGCTATGTTCCGTGGATCTAAAAGATGCTTCTACCCATATCCTGTTCCACCCCCAGCACCGTCATTTCCTCAGCTTCTTCATAGACGGGTGCCTCTACCAGTACAGGCTTCTGCTCTTTGGCCTTTCAGCCACCCCAAGGGTGTTCACCAAGTGCCTGATGGTCATCGCCGCCTATTTCTGACTACAAGGCATCTTTTGTTTTCCCCTATTTGGATGATTGGTTCATAAGGGGATGCTCGCTGGATGAGGTCCACCAGGTGGGCTGCTGCACCCTCCTAATGCTGCAATATTTGGGGTTCATCAACTACCCCTAGTCCCATTTGCAGCCCATGCAATGTCTTGAGTTCATGGGGCCCTCCTCGACATGACCCAAGCTAGGGCCTTTCTCCCTCTGGACAGGGCTCGGTGGCTAGCGTCCCTGGTGAAGGAGGTACAGTGTCGCATGACTGCATCAGTCCATTCATGTGACTCCAGATGCCTGCCTGAAGATGCAGCAAGCACAGTGGTCTCTCAGTGCTCAATGGTCACAGGCCATAAGTCACCTGGACGATCGCATTCGAACCACCATGCCCCTTGCAAATTCCCTCATCTGGTGGTAGCACTCACCAAACCTTTGGAAAACTTGCCTTTCCAAGCCCCGCCAGTCCAGCACATCCTTAGTATGGACACCTCCAAGCTCAGATGGGGAGCCCACTGTGACTGTCTCTGATCTGAGGGCGTTTGGACGCAGGAGGGGAAAGTCTGCACCAGATCAACTTCCTCAAGCTCTGGGCGGTGGTGAACACCCTTTGAGTGTTTCAGAGTCAGCTGTCAAATCAGGTAGTCCTCATCCAAATGGACAGCCAGGTCGCAATGTTCTAAGTCAACAAGCAGGGCAGCATGAGCTCGTACCTCCTTTGTTTGGAAGTGGTTCGCATCTGGACCTTTGCCACAGCGAGACGCATGCTCCTTTAGGTGGCCCACCTCCCGGGACACAAAAATGTCTTGGCAGACAGACCCAGCAGCATCCTTCAGTTATGAGTGGCGTCTGGATCCAGCCATAGCCCACTATCTCTTCCAGCATAGGAGGACTCTGATGATGGATCACTTCACCAGTCACAGCAATGCTCAGTTGCCCCACTTTTGCTCCCAGATACCAGCCCGGGACCATGCAGCAGTTAATGCATTCCTCTTGACATAGACAGGGAATCTACTGTATGAGTATCTTCCCACTCGCCTGCACCCCAACCTCCAGTCCTTAGCACTAACAGCCTGGCTGCTGAAAAGGTAGCTCTGGCCCACTTTCATCTTTCCAGGGAGGTTGAGGATGTCCTGTTGGCATCCCGAAAAGATTCCACCAGGCAGGCATATACCTCTGTTTTCTCTGTGGTGTGCCGACAAGGACTTTAGTCCCGTTTCCTGTCCCATGTAGTCAATACTCCAATACCCACTGCACCTATCTCATGCTAACCTGAAGTCCAACTCCATCAGGTTGCACCTCAGTGTCCTGCTGCGCATCACCATCCGGTGGACAGACAAGTCATCTCTGTCTACCCTCTTGTGGGCTGCTTCATGAGGGGTCTCCTTCTTTCATGGCTCCCCAGTCCGCTCCCAGTGGCATGGGACCTGAATGTGGGTCTTGGGAAACTCATGGCTTCTCCCTTTGAACAGCTTGCTTCTGTTTACCTAAAATTCCTTTCCTGGAAAGTTGTGTCTTGTCGTGCTTACTTCTGCTCGGCGAGTTAGTGAGCTCCAGGTGTTGGTGGCTTATGCCCCATACACCAGATTTCACAAGAATAAGGTGATTCTCCGCACCCATCCCAAGTTTCTGCCGAAAATTGTATTTACTTTTCATCTCAACCAGGAAGTAGTTCTCACCACCTTTTTTTCTAGACCTCACACATCTCAAGTGGAGGCCTCCCTTCATACCCTCGACTGTAAGAGGGCACTGACCTTCTACCTTAAGCGGACGAAGGCTCACCGCCACACATCAGAACAGTTTGTCTCCTATGACCCAAACAGGCTCGGCATTGCTGTCTCTAAGTGCACCCTGTCCATTTGGGTGGTGGACTGCATCTCCTTTGCCTACAAGCAGGCTGTACTCTCTCTGGAGTATCATGTAATTGCCCATAATGTGAACACCATGGCAGCCTTGGTGGCATATCTGTGCTTGGTCTCTCTGCAGGACATATGCCGGGCCACCACTTGGCCCTCGATCCATACTTTGCAGTTCATTACTGCCTGGAGGAGAGCTCATGATATGACAGTGCCTTCGGCCAGGCAGTAGTATTCCATCATCTCTTTGGGGATTAGTGCAACTCTTTCCCTCCGGCCCTTACATCCAGCTACCGGAGAGGTGATTCCATCCTTGCTACTGGGGTTACATCTCAAGACTCAAGGCCATTTATCGCTCCCTGATGCCATTCATGGCCCACTGTTTTTTGGTCGCCGATGGCTTTTTATATTTTTTTTTCATGAGCCTGTAGCTGGAGAGTCCCATATGTGAGGATTGACTTGCCGCTTGTTCCTGGAGAATATGTAGTTGCTCACCTGTAACGGGTGTTCTCTGGAGAAAGCAGGAATGAGTCCTCATAACCCTCCCTCCTTCCATTGGAGGAGGAGTTCTTTTATGCTTCATTAAGACATGTCATCATACTGAGGTAAGATGGCACCCTTGAGTGGGAAGGTGACCATGTATGCATGGTGTAACTCCCAAAGGCTTTCTTTGAAAGCTGGGGAGTAATTACCACGCGGGCTCCGTCGGTGCTGACATCACCCATATGTGAGTTCCTGCTGTCCCTGGAGAACACCTGTTACAGGTGAGTAACTACACTTTCTTGAACCTGATACGGTATTGGTCCAAAAGTCTGATTAAATGGCATGGAATTATCTGTATAAGAAGGGAGTGGATTTAGGGTAGAGCAAGGATGGATTGGGGGGGGGAGGGGCTGGAAAGTTATCCCAATAGTGGAAATATTCAGCAGCTATCTAGATAACTTACATGTTTTGGTTTGGCCTGCTGAATAGAAGACCTAAACTAAATGGATAGTGCTGGTGCGGTGACTGCATTATGCATATGTTCAGTGGCACCGCATATACAAGGTGTGATCAGAAGGTATCAAGACTTGTTGTGTAGCTATATAACAACACGTCATACCACAATGCTATATAGCATTCAGTGACCTAGTTATGTGCTCTGCATATGCAGAATGTAGCGTGGCTGCAGCACACCTGTACTTTTTTTTAACCATGCGATGTTTGGTATTGTGTAAAAGCAGTTCATCAGGTTTATGAGTGAAAAAATTGAACAGCAAATTTGCTTTAAATTCTGCCAGAATATTAGAGATTTGTGCAAAGAGATTTATGACAAGTTACAACAAGTGTATGGCGATGAATGCATGAGTCGTGCTCGAGACTGTGACTGGTACAAACGTTTTCAAGAGGGCTGCCAAAGTGTTGACAGTGACAGTTGTTCTAGAAGGCCATCCATGAGCAGGAATGAAAACAAAGTTGAAGTAGTGTGTGCCGCAATATGCTCAAATCGTCAATTGACTATCAGGGAGCTTGCTGAGGACATGGACATCAGTTTGGGGTCTGTACAGTCCATTCTTATTGTCAATTTAGGGATAAGATGTGTGTCTGCAAAATTCGTGCTGATCCATGGATTTATGGTTATGACCCAGAACTAAGACTCCAAACACTCCCAGACCCAAGAAAACCCATCAGGTGAGGAGCAATGTCAAGGTCATGCTCACCATTTTCTTTGATTACCAGGGTATTGTTCATCATGACCAGACCATCAATAAGGAGTACTATGTCCAAGTTCTGACTCATTTGAGAGATGCAGTTCGTCATAAGAGGCCAGAATTGCACAGGAATGGTGAATGGTTGCTTCATCACGATAACATCCCAGCTCACGCATCACATATTGTCCAGCAGTTCTTGGCCAAACACCAAATCAGACAAGTCTGTCAGCCTCCGTAATCACCTGACCTCACACCCTGTGACTTTTTCTTGTTTCCAAAACGGAAATAACCACTGAAACGGGGGAGATTTGACGACGTGGAGACCATTAAGCAAAATTTGACACAGCATCTTTACAGCATAACGAAAGAGGAATTTCAAAATTGTTTCCAGCAGTGGCAGAATGATGGAGGAAGGGTGTTTTATTAGAAGGGGACTACTTTGAAGGAGACTGAGTGCAATAACTGTCAGTGTTATTCTTCCTGTGTTATTGTATAAGTCTCAACACTTTTAATCCCTATACATATCTCATATGTACAGGGGTTCATTTTAAATGGAGCACCATGTTTGCACATGCAAATCATGGTATTCTAGTAATTTATATACATAAAGGGCAGCTTGCACAGTGTAGTCTGTAGCTTTTTGTGTCAGACCAATGGTGCTTATGTTCACTCTAGGTGTGTGCAAGGGCAAAGTGTGGATAGAGCATAAATTTACATATGTGTGATAGTGCAGCATGTAGTGCAAAGGGGTTTTCTTTAAAACATAGGCTAGATAGCAGTTCAGGGAAAACAAAAGCAGTTTTTATTCTGTCCCAGCTTGTTAACCTCCACGAAACGAAATCCAGAACAGACAGCAGTTCATGGGAAACAAAATTAGCTTACTTCTGATCCAGTTTGTTAAACCTCTACAAGCTGGTTTTCCCCTTCCTCTAGCCCCAGATAAAGTTCCTACCTCAGAACTCCTTTGCACGACTGGCCTTGGAAAGACTTCTGACTCTATGGGCCTCTCTCTCTCCTGAAGCCTGCTGGGTTCTTAACCTCTTCCTGCAAGCCATGCCCTCCCAGCCCTGAACTTTCGGGTGGCAGACTGGCTTAAAGGGGACTGCAGATAACCCTTTGGAGAGGGACAAGTAGCATTCTATATACCCCATAACACACTCTCCCCCTCAGCTCAGCCATGCCCCGTTGAGCACCTTCCTCACCCAGGACCCCCACCTGGGAAAGGAAATCCACATTCAGGTGAGTTCAACCAGCCCACAGCGGATCTGGAATTAGTAGGGTTGGAGACTCAAAAGACACCATATAATATGGCTGTTGGACAAGCTTATGTCAAGCCAGCGCTATATAAATTATTATTATTATTATTAGTAGTAGTAGTAGTAGTAGTAGTAGTGGTGGTCCATTATTAACATAAACAGATGGCTGAGCAGGTAGTTTTTGAAGGTTTCAAGTACCCACTTGAAAGCCAGGACTTTCTTATTGATCACTGCATAATGCTTCTCCCGAGGAAGCAGTTCCTGCTGATGAATGCTATGGGATGTTCTTCACCTCTGACTTCCTGGGCCAGAACGGTTCCTAGGCCCACTTCTGAGGCGTCAGTTTGCACAATAAACAGTAGAGAGAAATCAGGGCTAATCAGGATGGGTTTAGAGCACTGGAAGTCCAGGTCCAGTGACCACTGAATCTGTTCAGAAGCTCTCTTCCGGAGGAGATTGGTTAATAGCTTTGCCACCTCTGCAAAATTAGGGATGAACCAGCGGTAATAGCCAATCAATCCAAGGAAGACATGAATCTTTTTTTCAATTTCGGGGTGGGAACCCGGGCAATGGCATCTACCTTCCACAGTTGAGGTTGTATCTGCTCATTCCTGATTAAATATCCCAGATATTGAACATCCCAATCTCAAAAAAACAACAACATTTCTTGGGGTTGGCTGTCACCCTGGCCTTCTGCAGACTGGTCAAAATGGCTTGTACTTGGCTTAGATAGGTGGTCCAGTGTCTACTTTAGATGACAATGATTTCAAGGTATGCAGCCACATATTCCTTGTGCAGTCTCAGCAGGCAGTTAACTAGATGTTGAAACATGGCTGGAGTCCAGTGTCATCCAAAGGGCAGCCCTGTAAACTGGAACAAACCTTGTGGTGTTGAAAAAGCAGTCTTCTCCTTGGCAATTGGAGTCGAGGACACCTGCTAGTATCCCTTGGTCAAATCCACAGTTGATTATAAAGTGTGCTCCACTGAGTCACTCGATTAGCTCATCTACTCTGGGCATGGGATATGCTTCCAATTTAGAAGCTGCATTGACCTTCCAAAAGTCGGTGCAGAATGTGATACTTATGTCAAGTTTAGGAACCAAGAGGATGGATGACTACCAGTCACTTATAGACTTCTCTCACTCCCAGGTTAAGTATTTCTTCCTGTTCCTTGGTGATGGCCTCTTGCCGGGCCTTCAGAATCCGATAGGGTTGTTGCTGGATAACCACCCCAAGGTCAATAACAATATCATGACAAATGAGGTGGGTTTGTTCCTGGCAGATGGAGAACACCTTTAGATTCCAGTGGATCAAACCTTCTAGATCTCTACTCTGGGCAGCAGAAAGCTGATCTCTAATTGGGACTTGAGTCAGATCCAACAGGGTTGAAATTTCTGGTCCAAAATCATCTCCTCCTACCACCACAGCTGTTACTGGAGTCCACTCTTTTAATAGGTTAATATGGTACACTTTGGCTTTCTTCCATTTATCTGACTCTGCAATTTTGTAGTTAACAGGCCCCACTTTCTCTTCCACTTCATAGGGTCCCTGTCATTTGCAGAGTAATTTGCTCTCGAATGAGGACAGCAAGACTTAAAAATCTATCTCCTGTTTGGAAGATGCGATGCATGACTGCCCTATTGTAGCCCTTGACTTTCTCAGCTTGGGCTTTTTCCAGCCTGAGTTTGGCCACCCCCCTTCCTCAGCCGGTGTTGTATTTGTATACTGTACTCCACCAAATAACACCCAGCATGGGGTTCTTCTTCCCAGATTTCCCTTACCATGTCTAATATGCCTCGTGGCCAAGTTCCAAAGAGCAACTCAAAAGGCAAAAACCCCATCGAACGCTGAGGTACCTCACGGATGGAAAACATCAGACAGGGTAGGAGAATGTCCCATTTCTTCCTGTCCTGCACAAACCTTTTAAACATCTGTTTCAGAGTTTTATTGAATCGTTCAAAGAGGCCATCCATCTGTGGGTAATATTCTGATGTTCTCAGCATCTTGACTTTCACCAAGGCACACACTTGCTTCATCACCTTGTACACATTCCTTGATCTTTGAGGATGTCATTGGGTATTCCCACCTACGAAAATACTTCCCAGAGGGCATTCACAAATGTAGTAGTCTTTTTATTCCTTAGAGCAATGCCCTCCGGATATTGGATAGCATAGTCTAATATAACTAAAATATACTTGTTGCCTCTGGGTGGTTTGCTCCAAGGGTCCTACCAGAGCCATGGCCACTCTTTCAAATGGGGTTTCAATGATAGGCATAGGCACTAGAAAGGCAGGTTGGTCTCTGGCGGGGTTATGAAATTGGCAGATGGGACACCTCTGCCTGCTGAGTTCAGCTCCCCTGATCGAGGTAGAGCACCAAAGTGAGTGGCCAGCATCTCCCCGCTCTGAAGCTCCTGCCCAATTGGGGCTCGAGACACCTTCCGGCTGCCTTCTTAAAACAGGCAGCCCCAGCGGGCACGGGCCCGCGCCTGAGGGCCTTGCCAGAGGGACCTTTGGCGTGGCCCTTAGACGGAGCACCTAGCCGCACTCCCAAATCAGGCTGTCCAAAGGAGCAATGCTGACACCAAAGAGAAGCCCGACGAGCTTCACAGACCACGACGGTGACACTAGCGGAACGGTCCAACGCCGACTGAATTAGGTATCTCTACCCCCTATCTGAGAGCCTGAAACTCAACCCTGCCTCGACATGCACACTCTCACATGCGCCTACCTAATGCTTTTGCTACTAAGCACCCCCATCCACCCAAACTACTCCCCATCACACTTATCCCCGCCCCCTACTTTACACAGCACCACCCAGACACATAACTTTCAAGAAGTCCCCTAAACGACCTTCCACTCACTTGCAACTCAATTCCAACCCACTTGCATGTGCTTAACAGACCCCCCTCACCTCTACTAGCATAGAACTCATCAATGCCAGATCTGTAAGGAATAAAATCAACACTATCCTAGACCACTTTCAATACCACCAGACGGACATACTCTGTATAACTGAGACCTGGCTAACAAACACCGATCATGTAATACTAAATCAGCTGACACCTCCTGCCTACACAGCATTCAACTGCCCCAGGACACAGAAAAGGGGGGGAGGAGTACTAATCCTTGCCAGAACCCACCTCAGATTCCATACAGCTGCAACACTGATTGCGCAACATTGCAATACTATTACTATACAGAACAAGCACCTGGCCATTTGCCTCACTTACAGGGCCTCCAACGGTTCTCCAGATGACCTTGCTTCTACCCTGGAAACAATATGCGCAACAAACGCCCCCACAAACCACTTCTTGTCCTAGGAGACTTCAACCTCAAATCCATGCCAGACCGAGAAGCAGATTCACTCCTCAAAGCCATGAAGGACCTCAACTACTCTCAACTAATTACTGCACCTACCCACCAGCGGGGCTCCACACCTGACTTAGTCTTTGTCCCTAACAGCACCCTACTCAGGAACGTAATAACCACCCCCCCAGATCACTCAGATACCATGGTCAGATCACCATACCAGACAAGGACACAACGAGCAGAAGCAATGGATGACCCAGTGGCTCAAAAATAATGTAAATTGCTTTATTGAAGGTCCCCGACGCGTTTCGGCTTGCGCCTTTCTCAAGGGGAGAGTTGCTTACAAAGAAAAATAAATATAAATCAGTTAAATACATGCATAAACATAACTCTAAAAAAGGCAACCGGGACACGTTTATATAACAATTTGGCCTAAAAACTAAAAATTAAAAATTAAACCATAGTTGTACAATAAAAGATAATAACTAATAAACTATAAACATTCAGATTAGTTTAATAAATAATTAAGAAAGTTAAAAACATAATTAAAAATCATAATTAAAAAATATAAAATAGTATAACAAATTCGTAGAAGAAAGTAGAGAAACAGACGCAGGGCAGAAATGTGCGATTAATACAACTCATTCAAGCAGAACTAGAAAAACTAAGACGTGCACCGAAGTGCCGTTTGAAATGAAGAGACATTAAAGTCTTTGCTGTGCCGCTATGTAATTGACTTCTTCTACGAATTTGTTATACTATTTTATATTTTTTAATTATGATTTTTAATTATGTTTTTAACTTTCTTAATTATTTATTAAACTAATCTGAATGTTTATAGTTTTAGTTATTATCTTTTATTGTACAACTATGGTTTAATTTTTAATTTTTAGTTTTTAGGCCAAATTGTTATATAAACGTGTCCCGGTTGCCTTTTTTAGAGTTATGTTTATGCATGTATTTAACTGATTTATATTTATTTTTCTTTGTAAGCAACTCTCCCCTTGAGAAAGGCGCAAGCTGAAACGCGTCGGGAACCTTCAATAAAGCAATTTACATTATTTTTGAGCCACTGGGTCATCCATTGCTTCTGCTCGTTGTGTCCTTTACTGGTTTCTGCAGGAGCCCTGCTCTCCTGTGTGCTGTCCAGATCACCATACCATACAATTCAAGGTGGCCCTTCCCAACACTTCCACACTGCAAGCCCAACAAGAAGCCACAAGGAAATTCAAACCATTCAACAAGGAGCAATTCCTAAACGAAATCCTCCCAGAACTAGCACATAATGTATCTAACCTGTACACTGCCGTAAACCACTGGAGCTCCACTCTATCAGCAGCATCGAAGATTCCAGCTACCAACCGTAGACAGAGTATCAAAACAAGAAGACACTCTGCACCCTGGTATTCCGGATCAATACGAGAGGCCAAACGAGCCCTCCGAAAGCTTGAGCGAGCATGGAGAAAAAGCAAGATGCAGACTACCTGATCGCTCTGTCAAGAAAAACAGGAACAATACAACAAGCTAATCAACCAACATAAACAGGAGCACCATACCAATCTTGTCCTCAAAGCAAAAAACAAGCCTTGTGAGCTCTTCAGTATAGTCTGCACTCTTACAAAGGATCCAAGCAACACTGGAGTGATTAAAATTGCCCCAGAGTCCTTCGCACAACACCTGGCTACCAAACACACCTTCCCCTGTACTGAACAAGCACAGGATGTAAACCACACACTAGCAACTACAATCCCTAATACTACATGGAACAAATTTCACATACCCACAAAGGAAGAAATAATCCATACCATATCTAGCCTCAACACCAGCACAGCATCCACGGATCCCTGCCCGGTCACATGGGTTAAGTCAGCAAATGAAGATCTGGTGAGCCACATCCAGAAAATAACCCACGCTTCACTAACCCAGGGTTACATGCCCCCACCTCTCAAGCTTGCCACCATACGCCCTGTCTCCAAGCTCACCACCCCCTCCTCTACTGACCCATCAACTTATCGTCCAATTTCCAGTCTCCCCTTCCTAGCCAAGATCCTGGAGAAGATGGTATATTGACAACTTCAAGACCTCGTAGACGCCCATGCACCCCTTAACCCTCACCATTATGGCTTCCGACCTCTCCACAACGTTCAGTACCTACTTACATGGCTCCTAGACAATCTCATCAAAGGCATAAACAACATCAAGATGGGCTTCCTCCTCATCTTTGTCAATATAGCTGCTGCATTTGATACCATATCCTACCCTGTCCTCCTCAAAAGACTAGAGGCCATTGGACTTTGTAACACCACTCTCAAATGGTTTGCCTCATACCTCAAAGGAAGACAGCAACAAGTCAAAATCGTAGCTAACTCTTCGTCTCCATTTCCATTAAAACAAGGAGTACCTCAAGGATCCTCCTTATCTGCCCTGCTCTTTAACCTCTACGTCCAACCCATCTGCAAAATCATAGCGCAACACGGCATTCAATACGCACGATACGTTGACGACATCATGATCTACACCCAAATCGACTTAGACAAGCCTGACTATGCACCTGTAACCAACTGCCTCCATGATTTATCCCGATGGTTATCCATCAACAACCTCAAGATCAACTACAAGAGAACAGAAGCTCTGTTCGTCACACGCAACAACAACTTCTCTCCTCCTCAGCACAATGACCTTATCAACGAATCCATTCCTATGAAAGAGGAGATAAGGTACCTGGGAATAATCCTAGATAAGAACCTGAACTTCCACTCCCACATCGCCAGAACTACAAAGAATGCATACCACAAATTGGCAATCATTCGACGGCTAAAGCCCATACTAAGCCAAGACCATTTCAGGACAATCTGTCTAGCAATAATAACACTCATACTGGATTACTGCAACTCCATTCTCCTTGGATTGCCCACGTCAACTATTCGCCCCCTACAGATGGTACAAAATACGGCAGCACTTATCCTCACAGGCTCTGCAAGACACCTACACATCACCCCTATCTTGAGCCAACTACACTGGCTACCTATCACGCTAAGAATCAAATTCAAAACAGCCCTCATCCTCTTCAAAATCCAGCATAATCTGGCACCTAACACCCTCAAGGACTTGATCAAGACTAAAACTGACACTAGGCCCAGATGTAGACCAATGATGGACATCATCCAGACACCGGCCTCATACTGCAAAACATCGAACTCAACATCCAGGAGGGCACTATCCCTTGCAGCACCCTCCCTTTGGAACTCCCTCCCCCAATACATCAGGACTACTACAGATGCTAAGGACTTCAAGACAGGACTAAAGACCTTCCTATTCACTGATTACTATGGGGCCATCACAGTCTACTCTTCCTTTACCTTACTCACTTTCTGTATATAACCCACTTATTTGTAAATAAACTCCCTTGAACCCCCCTCAACCCCTCCCCCTCTCCAACACTCCCCCGCCTTGCAAAGACCACCTTCTGTAAATAGCTCCCTTACTCCCACCCTAGAAGCATCCCTCTCCAGTAATCCCTCCCCCCTCCAAGTACTCCTTTATAACCCTTTACAATCCTATGTTCATTGAAATTAAGTGTTAGTTATACTAATGTTTAGATATAAGGCTACTTATTTTGTAAACCGCTCTGATTGAAAGATAGAGCGGTATATAAAACCTGATAAATAAATAAATAAATAAAATATAACTGCACCTGTTTATGGATCCTGGGCCAGAAAAATCAGGTGAAAACATGCTCCAGTGGTTTCTCCACCTCCCAGGTGTCTCCCTAATAAATGGCTATGAGCCAACGATAACACCTACTACTACTTCCCCCTTTAAGGCACCCTCAGCCACCCTGACTAACAAATCTCCCTTTAGTACAAAATAGGGAAAGGTACTTGCAGGGGACTCTCCTTTACCTAGTGGAACCCCATCGACCCCCATAACCCACTCTCGGGCATATTTAAGGGACTCATCCTCTTACTGGGCTCTCCTGAAGCTCCCTGGGTCTTTCCTAGCCCAACTCTGGGAAGGGGACAATTTTATTTGGGCTGAAGGGGTTCCCCCTGCAAGGAATACCCAGCAGGAGTCGCTGCAGTAGTGTCAATCATCCTTTCTCCAGCCTTGAGCGCACACCCTCCACAGTGCATCCAGGCTCTTCCAGCGCTGACTAATGCTAGAATTTGAAATCAGCTCTCCTGAATCACTGGGCTAGTCCAGATGAGGATCTACTGATAGTCATCTGCTCTTCTTGGGGATGATATTGCACATTCAATACAGCCCTCACCTAACATTTTCTGCCTGTTAAGTTTGAAATTGGAATGTGAACTGTTAGCTTCAGAATCTTTAGACGTGGTTTGAAACTGGTGAAGAAAGTTAACAGACTATTGTTTTTCCTCTGAGTACATTTTTAACACATCTGTAACTTCTGTCTTCTAATAGCTTGATCTGTTTTGCTGAAGTGATTTCAGTCACATGTAGACTTGATTCTAATCCTCAAGTTGCTGTTACTGATTTGACATAGTATTTTCAGATGTTAAAGTTACTCAATATTTCAATTTCTTCTCCATCAATGATGAACTTATTGATTTTGCCAGTTTTCAGGAGCTTGTCTTCTTTACATTAAGGTGCAGGCCCATTTTAAGACTATGTTCCTTGATCTCAAGAAGCAAATGTTTCAGATCATCTTCACTTTCAGTCAGTAATGTGATATCATCAGCACAGCAAAGCAGTCAAGAAATCTGACAACACATTGCTCTTGGCAGAATGGCTATGAAGGACTTAGACAAGATTCTCAAGAGCAGAGATGTCTCTCTCCATACAAAGATTTAACTTGTCCAAGCCATGGTATTTTCAATAACATCATATTTATGCTAAAGTTGGACAGTAAAAAAAATGGACAGGAAGAAAATTGATACCTTTGAATTATGGTGCTGGCGATGAATACTGTGTTTCCTATGGACTGCCCGAAGAACAAACCAGTTAGTACTAGAAGAGATCAAACCTAAGCTTTCTTTAGAAGCTCAGATGACAAGACTTTGACTTTCATACTTTGGACACATCATGCAAAGAGAGAGATCATTAGAGAAAGATATCATGCTTGGCAAGATAGGTCAAAGCAAAAGAGGAAGGCCAGCAATAAGATGGATCAAGACAATAACAGCAGCTGTGGCTGTCATTCTATCAACAATGAGCTAACTGAAAACTAAACACAGTTTAGGACAACTATCCAGAGGGTTGTCATAAGTCGACACTGACTCGATGGTACTTAACAACATTCTGATGTAACTTTTTGTTTTGTTTTGTTTTGTTTTTTAAATTGGGGAAGTGCTTTATAAAAACCATAAATAGCAGGCATGTTCACTGCGAGCTGGTTCTTCTCCTTTGTCTGAGTTATTTAGAAGTTATTCTACATAAAACCACCTTGTCAAAGAACCAAAAGACATAACTATTTTGTTGTTAAGAGGTCTTTTTGCCACCTTTAAATTTGAGTGCTAATCACAACAGCACTTCAAAGAATTGTGGTGGAAGACTATTTCTTCTTTAGCTAAAGTAGCACTTCTCCTAAGAGCAGCTGAGAAGTGTTTCCTCCGGAAATCAGCAGGTGATATCAGTTATCAGTGTGGTGTCTATGGACTTCAAAATACTGGCATTTAAATTGCAGTCTGAATGATTATGTGCACAGAAAACTAAGAGGATCAGCTCGTGTATTAAGCCTTTGTGTTGCTGTCATACTTGATACATAGTAGATAAAAGCAAAATGCTGTTATTTCGAGCTGCTCATACTGGTGTAAACAAAATAGTTGTGTCTTCAATGCACTGGATCTCTCCATGTCAACTAAAATACAACTGCATATAATCCTGAAATCTGAACTTTTTGGGGGTGGGGGCATTAGGGGATTATTGGAGGCAGAATCCTATAGTTCCTTTCCTATTGCCTTCGATAAGCTCTCATGCTGGCAGACAGGGTCTGGGAACTTGCAATTTCTTTTTTATTATTTTAATAACTCTTTATTTATAAACAACATGATAGGGTTACAAGCATAATATCTCTTGTAATTCAAAGAAAGTAAAGATTACAACTCATAAGATCATGAATAAAGTCCTGGAACATAGAGTAGTCAGTAAACAAGTATGAGTTACATGATCGAGAAGTCGACAGATCTATGCAAATCCAGTAGTCTGCCTATACCAAGCCATAAAGTTCCCTTTGTCCCATTCAAGTCTGGCAATTTCAACCATTTTACTCCTCTAGAGCAGCAGGAGTTTGCTTCCAGTAAGAGGCCATAGTTGGTTGTGCTGCAGGCAGGCAATGCAAGATGAAAACCCTCTTTCTCTGGGAACAAGCAGGAAGTCAGTCCTCACATATGGGTGACATTGGCATTGACAGAGCCCTCGCAGAAGCATCCCCCCAGCTTTCAAAGAAAGCCTTTGGGAGATGCACCACGCATGCGTGGTCCCCTTCCTGCCCAAGGGTGCCATCTTGCTCGGTCTCCTTTTTTACGTGGAGCCCTTCAGACATTGTCTGGCTTGTCCCCGGATAAAGTTGATTATTTTGTTCCCCGAGTTTCCAACTCACCTCTGATATTGCACTGGTACTCTTCCCGCCTACCAACCTTGGTGCCTCGGCGTTGGGCTCGGTTGCATTTTTGCATTTTTCTTTTTTGGCACCTTTCACGCTTTTTCTCTCCCGCTGGTAGCCCGGAGGGTCTGTGACCTCTCAGAGGTACTTTTTTCTCCCCATGGCTACCAGTTGTTTTAAGAAGTGTGATCGGTGCCTGCAGTCTCTGCAAGAGGATGTCCAGCAAGGCGCTCAAGAGATGCCAGCAGCAGCATGATACATTTTTCCCCGAGTCCCTGATGCCTCTGAAGACTAGGACCTCATCTGAGGCCCCGACATCTCGGGCGGAACTCTCCAAATCCGACCCTCATCGTGGATCCTCAGAAAGGGGGTCTCCTTCAAGGGAACCCAGGAAAAAGAAGAAACCCTCGAAGGCAGCATCCTTGGATGGTTCTGATGGGCCGGGAGCCCCCCTGGACCCGGTCCAGTAGTCCGAGACGCTCATCTGAGGCATCAGAGAAGGAGCGACATGCGATGATCCCCCGGAAGAATCCGGCTGTGGACCAGCCTCGGTCCCCAGACACCATCCTTGTCGAGGATTCCCCATCGGGCTGCGGAGCCTTATGGTCTGGAATCCAGAATGGCGGCCCTGTAGCACAGTTTGTCTGCCTTCATAGACCAGCAGCGGGTGCTGTTGTCCGGCATGACCGGTTCATTCACCCCAACCACCAGGCCCTCGATGTCCCTGGAGGCCGAGTCGATCCTAAAGGTCCTTTGGCCTCGAGTCGATCCTCGGCCAAGGTCGTGCCTGGGTCCCACTCAACAGGACCGCGGTTATTACCGGCCAGCTTACTGAACACAGGTCATAGGGCATCAGGGCCCTCGAGGCCCACAGAGCAGCCCTCCGACAAGCCCTGCACAGACTACTCCAAGTAGGAGATGGAGGACGAGGAGTCCTCCAATACCCATCATCACCGCAACTTCCCTTCCAATTCTCCTGTATTGGAACCTCAGTGGCAGTCCCCACCCAAGGACATGGGCTTCTTAGGCTTTGTCAAGCATATGTCCAAGGCCCTGGCATTCCCGACTGAGTTGGAGGAGCATCCTCGGGCGGATGAGTTATAGATCCTCCAGTACGAGGCCCCTCCATGGGAATCGCTCACGGTGCCCATCCCTCCCATCCTGGAATGGCTCATGTTCCGCATGTGGGAGACACTGGCATTGGTGCCGATGGTGAGCAGATGGCTCGACTTGATGTATCGGGTCTGCCGGAGCCCGGGCTTCCAGAAGTTACAACTGCCGCATAACTCCATGGTGGTGGAGTCAGTCATGCATCGGCTGAAAAGCCAGAAGATGCACTCTTCTGTGCGCCATGGCAGGGAGGCCCGCACCTTGGATGCCCTCGGCAGAAAGAGCTACCAGGGCTCAATGCTCATCTGCCGCATCCAGGCCTACCAGCTGTACATGGGAATGTACTCGAGAGACCTGGCGAAGGAACTCACCGAGTTTTCGACTGATCTCTCTGAGGAGCCTTTGCAGCATTTCAAGTGCCTGACCAAGGTCATCCGTGAGTGCTCCAAATTCATATCTCGAGCAGCCTATGACGGGTTCGAGTCAGCGGCCCGGGTAGCCGCAGCAGACATCGGTGCATGCCGCCAAGCTTGGCTTCAGTCATCTGACCTTGAGCAATGGGTTCAGGACAAATTGGTCGATGTCCCATGACAAGGAGAGAACCTCTTTGGCAAACCCATGACTGATAAGGCTGCCGAGCTGGAGACCAAGTTCATGATGAGGACCAGGTTCTGTAAGAAGACCACTGCCCCTCCCCGATGGAAGGGCTCGGGTAAAAAGCCCTTTTAACCAAGGAAGGGAGCTGCTTACTGAAACTACCCACCCTATCAGGCCTCCCGGTTCCCCAATAGGGTCAACAGGCCAAGGGACATGGGCATGGCCCACGTAAGCAGAAGACTCCAAAACCCCAGACACCAGCCCCAGCCCAGCAAGGGGGAAGCTTTTGACTCCTTAAGCATGGCCTCTCTACCCCAAGGAGATCAGCAGCCCACAGGGGGACATCTGGCCCTCTATGCCCAGAGGTGGGTGGCCTCTGGGCATAGAGGGCCTGATGTCCCCCTGTGGGCTGCTGATCTCCTTGGGGCACTAAGAGTTGTCAGGGATGGTTATCTCCTCCACCTGGCTAAGACACCTCCCCCTTATTTCCCAGGAGAGCCCCTCAGATCTCCTCTCCACCGGGACCTTAAGGAGTTGGCAGGTCTTCTTGAGGACAAGGCGGTGGAACCGGTGCTCCACCACCTCAAGGGCAAAGGGTTCTACTCCAGATGCTTCCTCATCCCAAAGAGGACGGGGGCCTAAGGCCCATCCTTTACCTGCGCAACCTCAACAAATTCCTGGTAAGGGAGAAGTTCAAGATGCTCTCCCTTGGAACATTGCTGCCATACCTCCAGCAGGGAGACTGGCTATGCTCCTTAGACCTCAAGGATGCTTATACTCACATCCTCATCCACCCCAACCACAGGCAGTACCTGAAGTTCATAGTAGGGGGCAGGCACTTTCAATACAGTGTGCTCCCCTTTGACCTAGCTTCTGCCCCAAGGGTCTTCACAAAATGCCTGGCAGTCATGGCTGCCTTCCTCTGGCTCCAGGGGATCTTTGTTTTTCCCTACCTAGATGACTGGCTCGTAAGGGGAGGCACAGCCTCAGAGGTGCAGCAGGCCATTGCGAGCAACATCCAAGTTCTGCAACACTTGGGCTTCGTCATAAACTACCCCAAGTCTCACCACCTCCCGATACAGTGCCTGGAGTTCATTGGAGCAAAGATAGACACCCTCCAGTTGAAGGTCTTCCTGCCCAAGGACCGAGCCGATCGTCTCTGATCTCTAGCTCGGGACGTACAGCAGTGTCCCTCAGTGCCTGCCTGGCTTCTTCTGCGCTTCTTCAGGCACATGGCCTCAATGGATCACGTCACCCCAGACGCTCACCTCCGTATGAGGACAGCGCAGTGGTGTCTCCGGGACCAGTGGTCTTTGGCCACAGGCCGCCTCCAGGATTGAGGTTTGGTGACCCGCCAGTTGGCAGATTCCCTAGTCTGGTGGCAGTTGCCCCAGCATCTCGAAGTGGGCATGCCTTTTCAGGCCCCAAGCCACTTGAGGGTCCTCACCATGGACACCTCCCTGCTCGGCTGGGGAGCCCACTGCGGGGAGCTCTGCACTCAGGGCAACTGGTCTCCAGATGAGAGCACCCAGAAGATCGACCTCCTTCTTGTGGAGAGGGTGTAAACCACATATTGCACTCTCTGTGTTGATGCGGCTAGTGGAAGCGGGAGGAGCTGGCTTGCCGTCGATACGGGCTTATAACCTGGCATGCTTGGTGTGACCGTTGAGGGATCTGTTGGAGGGTTCGTCGGAGACATTGCCAGTAGACAAAGTTGATGACATGTCAGGACCCCTGCATAGATCTTTCCTATTACATCAGCCGAATAGTGCGTTACCACCGGCATGGAGGGCATCTGTCTATTTGCGCTCCCTCCGGCAAGCATGGAGGGTCTTGTGTCAGCACAGGCGAGTTGGGTGGCAGAGGACAGATTGCTTGCCCTTACTGGAGGGGTCCCTAGGAGATGGGCGCAGTGTGGCGTGACATGTATAGGGCTACTTAAGATCGAGAGTGAACCGGAGGTTGACTCATTTCTGTCATTGCAGAGGAGATATCACTTGATGGCGCGTGAGTTTTATTTCTATCTACAAGTGAAACATTATGTGTGAGGCTTGCAGAGGGAAGTTCCAGCCCTTTTTCATCCAGGGGGCATGGTGGAGTTACAGAGAGCTCTGGAGGGGCGGATAACTATGCGAAGACTTTGGGGGGAATTGTCCCCGGGTTTAGATCTGATGGCGCTGGAGGGCTTGCTGAGTCGGTGGCAAAAGGACCGTCTGCCTGGAGTCACAGTGGATGTGTTACAGCGGACTTTTGCGGGTGTGACCAACCTCTCTGAATCTGTACGTTTGCAGGAAGTCCAATATAAGTTTTTATGGTGAGCATACGCCCATGATGTTTGGGCGTTGAGAGCAGGATTGGCTCAAACAGATCTGTGCCGATTGTGTGCGAAGAGCAGGGGCATGTTGGCACATCGTTTTTGGATGTGTGCTCGCATTCAGGTCTTCTGGAGGGGGATTTGTGCCAGGTTGAGTGTGTGGGTGACACAGAGTGTAACTCTAGCCCCAGAATGGTGCCTGTTCGGGGCCTATAGGATGGATGGGCTTTTACAGAGTCACCAAAGGAAACTATGTGAGAAGGGTTTTGTCTTGGCTAAGCAGTGTATCCTGCAGCAGTGGATGACAGGGAGAACTCCAGAGGTTCGTACGTGGGAACTGGCAATAATGGAATTAATGATCATGGAATACAGAATGGCTCAATTGCTGGGGGCGAACAAATTTGTAACTTTTGGGAAGATTTGGGATCCAGTTGCTACTCACCCTCCTATGGACATAGCCACTGTGGCGTCCACTTCCATGGTAATGGATGGTGCCAATTCCTCTGGACGGTTATGTTCAAGAGGTAATTAGGGAGGAGCGACTCCTGAGGAGAGGAAGATAGGTGGGGATGGAGATGTATTGTAGATAATCACTTCTAGGGGGGGAGGTTGGGAGGTGGGTCTGGCAGGGAGGGAGGGGGAGGGGGGTAGAGGAGGGAAGGGTTGGGGTGAGACATAGAGCCAAGGAGGGAGAGGGGTAGGTTGGCATGAAGATGGAGTATCTGGCTCTTCTACTGCTTTCGTGGATCCCTCAATACAGTAGACTAAATGGGGATAAGATCTAGAAGTGGTGTAATCGTGTGTAGGCACTTGATGAGTTAAAGTGGTTCGCAGAGAGATGAGTGAATGTGTTGTACAAAGCATTCTGTTTTCTACCTTTTGGATATTTGATGTTGAACTTATGTGTTTGGGCAAGATTGTTAGCTGAAGAATGTGTTAATACTGGGGCAAAAGGTATTGGTTCTAGGGGTTGGCAGGTTGCCTATAAATAGGGATGGGAATAGGAATTTAAACAGGAAGATAGTTTGTCTGATTAGATTTACTCTATTTGAATACCTTGAATATTTTAAGTTTGAAATTTTTACTTCAGGGGATTATTTGCTTTAACACGTGCCCAATTGAGTAGTATGTGGGGTGGAGGAGGGATTGGATTGGATTGGGAAGCATTGCTGTATCCTTGTAATGATTTGTATCACTCATGCAAATGACTTGTAAGGGAGTGTGAGTCTTGGATACTTGTTGACTGTTTTAATCCAATAAAAATGAGTTTCCGTAAATACATTGATCTGAACAAATAATGATAGAGGCAGGTCAGACCAGTGGTCTAAATATAACTTTATCTTCTCTATAACTGTAAGTTTATCTCAAGCAAGGAGCTTAATTTCATCAGGATTCATACCCCTCCAAATAGGTAAAGCCTGAATCCACAGTTTCAAATCCTTCCAAACATCCAGGAATAGGGCACAGTCATCTTATCTATAACATCTGCAGCTTAGAAAAATTGACCTTATATCCCGATATTTGTCCATAATACTGGAGTGGTCTCCAAACATATCGAGTTAATCTGGACATCTTTGAAATAAAGAGGACATTATGATCTGTGTAAAGTATGATTTTGTGACATCTGGTGAAGGCCTGACTTTCTGGACCAGTGGTCTAATCACCATGTTAAAAAGCAAAGGTGATAAGGGACTGCTCTGTTATGTATCCCTCATGATACATAGGGTATTATATGCTGCAATCTAAGCTGCAAGATCTTAGCCACATTTGAGTTAAAGAATGATATTGGCCTAGCAGAAGCACAGTTTGTGAGATCTTTGCCCATCTTAGGGATAAGAGTAAGAAACCCCTTGACTAAGGAACTAGGCATTGCACAGTTGTTTTCCAGATTGCCAAAAAGCTCAAGCAGCAGGAAGGCAAGTTGACCCTGATATTCTCTATAAAATTCTAATGGGAACCTGTCAGGACTGGGGATTTTCTGAAGCAACAAGGCAGAAATAACCCTTTGATATCTCTTGCAATGTAACAGGCACAGCAAGGATCTTCTGCTCTTGCTCAGTAACCTGGGAACAATTACTGCTGCAAATAAATTGAAGCAACTTGTCCTCCGAGGCCTCATCTCCCACCTTATATAACTAAAAAAAAACAAAACACAGAAAACTACAGCCCTCTCAGAGGGAAGGTGTCTCAAGTGCCTCTTAGCATCCATGACACTTCCAGTTGTCGTTCTTAGCTATCTCAACAAATATGCCAGCGCTCCAGTCCTATTACCATGCTCATAACATTTCTGCTAACTGAATCTGAATGCTCGCTCAACCTGATCTGTTTGGATTGCTGTTAATTGGTCCCTAGCCGTGGTCAATCTTATAAATGCATGTAGAACCTGTCTATGTCTCACTTCTAATTGTTTGCTTTTGACCTTGAGGCTGACCTGACCCAGCTCCCTGTTTCTTTTTATGGCTAGCAAAAACAGTAATCTTCCAATGCAATGCCTCTTTAAGTGTACCTCAACTTAATACCAACGTGTATTGCTCTGATGGGTAGAATCTAGTAAACTCCTCCATTACTGCTTGGCTCATATACTGAAGTTTTTACGTGAGAAAGACTGTGGTGCTACTAGCCTCTGCATTGTCCCCCTTGTTTAGATTCAATGTAATGGTAATTGAATAATGATCGGAGATTTGGTTAAACAGAATCTCAGTATTGTCAAGCACCCTACTCAGATGAGAACTACCTGGAAAGAAATCAATCTGACTCTAAGATTTGTGCACGGAATAAAAAAAGGTATAATTCTTACAGCCAGGATGCTTCTCCCTGTTTGGGAGGGTGAGCCACCCCTCATTGCACCAGATCTGTCAGCCACAGGATCAAAACATGTGTTTCAGTAATCACAGAGAAGGTATAGTGTTGTGTGACAATCAGAAAATTAGCAGAGTATCCATTGGGCCCATACACATTAGCTAAAATGCACATCTTACCATGCAACTTACTCTCCAAGATGAAAACGTTTTTCTTGGTCTGAATATGATTAATCCACCTCTCATGAAATTTACTTATGATCAAAATACAAAGACCTCTGCTGATCCTGTCATTGATTTAAACATGCCCCCAAAGAAAGACAGAGAGACGAGTGAGAGGCAAATTATGGAATATTTTAAAGAACTGAGCATCGGGGGGCAGACCCTAGCACCGGACAAAATGCTTGTGTAAGGGCTGTGCTCCGGAGGGCAATGGTCAAGAATCCTGACTTCTGCAGTCTTTAACTAAGTAGTTCCTACCTACTCTGATATCATTCGATCTTGGATATGTCTGGCCCCAAGCCAACAGGTTGGATTACCAAATACCTCAAAACGCCAGCGCAAAGAGAACCAAAACAGAGCCTCTCTCACCTCACAAGATGGCGGTCATCAGAGATTGTCCTGAGGCCTTACAAGAACTTCTGGCTGAGATCCGTGCTGTTAAGGACTTGGTCAAAGCTAATGGAGACTCATACACAATGCAGGAGGATATCAGCGCCTTGAAAAATACTTTGGAGTCAATTACGGTCAGATTGGAAAAGGTGGAGAGTGTGGTGGCAACGCATGGGGAGCGGTTCAGGGCCATTGAGAAGCAAGCAAAGTTGATACGGTCACTGCAAAGGGAGTTGGAAGATGGTAACAATCACGCTCGAAGGAACAACATAAGAATTTTGGGAGTTCCAGAGGGAGCCGAGGGTCCTGACATGATAGCTTTTTTACAGTCAATGATCCCGAGTGTGTTGAAGGTGAAGTTCACCATGCCTTTTGAGATCGACCATGCCCATCGAGTTCCTACTCAGTCCGTGGTTGCGGGCAAGCATCCACGTCCAATCATCCTCAAAGTTTTGCGTTTTCAACAAGTAACACAAATAAGCTGCCAGAGCACACTCTCCCCTGGAATATAAGGGGCACAAACTCTTATTCTTCCCTGACTTCGCAAAGGTGACGGTAGATCGTAGAAAGAGTTTTTTGGCGCTATGTCCATGCTTACTGCAGCTGCAGGCCCGTTTAGGGCTACTCTACCCTACTCGCATGAGAGTCACGCTGCACAACCAGACTAGGACTTTTGATGATCCAGGAGAGTTGCACACGTTCTTGGAGGACAAGGAGTTGGTGTTGATACGGTGAAAGCTTGCCTTGCAATCAGTGGCTTGCAAAAGTTCTTCAACGCTTTCTTATTTGGGTGTTTGACTGGTCTGAGATCGAGAAGTAGTGACTCATCCATGCAGAGTTGACATTTGATGTGCCATTCAATGTGACTCTCTTGGAGGAACTCCAGGGTATTGTCCTGGTCAATAATGTCTTACTCTTTGTTTCTTTCTCTCTTCTTTTGTGTTGTTTGTGGTGTCTGTTGTGGTTGGGAGGGCAGCGGGGCTTGGAGGTGCGGGACAGCCCTTGCCTACATACAAGTGGCCTTTTGTGATCATAAACTGTTTTGGTGGGGGCAGTTTTGCTATAACTTTTGGAGCTCCGGGTTTGGGGACGCTGTTCCTGTTTCTGGAATGGGTAGTGTGTGGTTTAAGTTGATCTAAGTGGCAGAGGAGTTTTTCTCTCCGTGCTTGTCTTGTCCCTTTGGGCTCACCCGCTAAGTTTTGAGCTGTTATAGCCCCCCAGGGTTTTGGTGGCTTTGTTACTTAGAATTATGTGTTTTTATTTTGAGCAATCTTCCACAGGGGCTATGGCTAAGCAGTGGCTTTTCTTTTTGTGTTTTTTCTCTTGGGCTATAAGTGCAGCTATCATTGTGAAGGATTTTAAGGTGTGGATCAACAATGTAAAAGCTTATGTTACAACTTGGCATGTTTGTGCAACATTTGACTATCATTTTGTATTATATTGTCAATATGTCTTCCTTTAGGATAGTCTCCATGAATGTTAAGAGCATTAACAATCCCATAAAGAAGAAAAAGATTTTTATATGGATGTAAGGAAAGTCCTGACATCCTACTGCTACAAGAGACACATTTGAATGTGAAGGAGTCATTAAAATTAGATATAAAACCCTTTTCACTACTGGCTTTTTCTGGTGCCAATCATAAAAAATATATGGCAGCCATCCTAGTAAGGAAATCCCTATCCCCCATTGTAATGCAAACTAGATCTGATACAGAAGGGCGGTGGGCAATGGCTGTCATTAAAATAGGATCCACAGAATTGGCCTTAATTAATATATATGCTCCTAATATAGATTGCCCTGCCTTCTTTAGCTCCATTGTGGCCTTGGCACAAGAGGTGTCCAGATACCCAACTATTGTGGGGGGAGACTTCATCCTCGTACTAGACCCCTTGTTAGAGAGGAGTCCAGTGAACTAATAAGGTCCCCAAAGCTCACCCTGTTCTTTTGTCTCTAATTCAAGATTTGGGACTGATAGACCTATGGCAGTTGCAACACCCTATGGTCAAAGAATACACTTTCTTCTCTCCCCCTCATAACTCGGTATCACGCATAGACTATTTCCTAGTCTCCAAAGGACTATGCTCTAGAATTAGTGAGTCCAGTATACATGCGGCTCATATCTCTGATCATTCTGCAATCTCATTCACCCTATTTGACTCAACGAGTGGCCCATTTCATTCACGCTGGCACTTTGATAGAACTCTTCTCGGCAGCCAGGAGTTCCGGGAAACCATCCTGTTGGCCATAGAGGAGTATTTTCAGTTTAATTTACCTCAGGATACCTCGGGTTGGGCATGGTGGGAAGGATTTAAAGCTAATATGCAGGCCACCATTACCAGTTTTGCTATACGACAGGCCAAACAGCGTAAAGCAGAACTTGAAATTTTAGACAAGCAGATTAAATATAAGAACATAAGGCGTCATTGTGGATACCATGTTAAAACCCTCGGCCCAGTGTGCAGCGGCAGCCAAGAGAGCAAATAGAATGCTAGGTATGATAAGGAAAGGAATGGAAAATAAAACAAAAGATATTATAATGCCTCTATATCATTCCATGGTGAGACCGCACCTTGAATATTGTGTGCAATTCTGGTCGCCGTATCTTAAAAAGGATATAGCGATTTTAGAAAAGGTTCAGAGAAGAGCCACCAAAATGGTAAAGGGGATGGAAGGATACTCCTATGAAGAAATGCTAAAAAGGTTAGGGCTCTTTAACCTGTAAAAGAGACGACTGAGGGGAGATATGATAGAAGTCTATAAATTAATGAACGGAGTGGAACGGGTAAACGTAGATCGATTGTTTACGTTATCAGAATATAGAAAGACTAGGGGACATGCAATGAAGCTACAGGGTAAACTAAGACTAATAAAAGAAAATATTTTTTCACTCAACGTGTAATCAAACTCTGGAATTTGTTACCGGAGGATGTAGTAAAGGCTGTTAGTGTAGCTGGGTTTAAAAAAGGTTTGGACAAGTTCCTGGAGGAAAGGTCCATAAACCATTATTAAGAAGTGACCGAAGATATCAATGCTTGACCCAGTACAAGCATTGTGGAACTTGTGTCTCTTGGGGAAACTGCTAGGTACATATGACCTAGATTGGCCACTGTTGGAAACAGAATACTGGGCTTGATGGACCTTGGTCTGACCCAGTATGGCATATCTTATGTTCTTATGTAGGGCCGGACAGTTACTAGCTAACTCGTTAAAAGGCCATAAGGAAGCTTCTCGCATCACTGCTTTCAGAGATCCACAAAACACTTACTTAACAAAGCAAAAAAGATATAATGATCTTATTAACGATACAAAACGAGAGCATCACACACACACCATTCTGAAAGCCTACAATAAACCCAGAGAACTCTTTGAGATAGTAAAAGACCTAACTAAAGAACCAAGTCCTGACAAAGACATACAAATCAACCCTCAAACCTTTGCAAACTTTCTCCATGAGAAAATAGGTCACATACCGACTCAAATACATACCGAAACCTACAGCTCCATCACAACAACAACAACAATAACAACAAGTTGGGACAGTTTCCACACTCCTTCAACCAAACAGATTTCGGATATCATCTCTGCTCTCAATACTAGCACTGCCCCTATTGATCCTTGCCCAGTTCAATGGCTCAAAGCAACCAAGCATAACTTCCTCAGTTATATACACAATATCGTATCCATATCCCTATCTCAAGGAATAATACCCGAACAACTTAAACTAGCCTCAATAAGGCCTATCCTCAAAAAAACAAACCTGGATAAGAACAATCCAGCGGCTTATAGGCCAATCTCTAGCATACCATTCCTAGCCAAAGTAATAGAAAAAGCAGTACAGCTACAACTCCAAGACCATGTTGACGACCATGCCCCACTTGATCTACATCAACATGGCTTTCGCCCCAACCATGGAGTTGAAACACTGCTGCTATATCTGTTCAATGATATCACCCAGACCATAGACAATTACAGGCAAGGATCTTTATTGATCTTCTTAGATATATCAGCGGCTTTCGACACAGTTGACCACACTATCCTCCTATCAAGATTGGAAAGTATCGGTATCTCTGGTACTGTCCTTAGTTGGTTTAACTCTTATTTAACAAACAGGCAGTTTCAGGTTAAAATTGGAAACAACACTTCACAGCCTACAAATATCAAGCAAGGAGTACCTCAGGGATCTGCGCTTTCTTCCCTTCTATTCAACATTTTTATTCAGCCAATTTGTCAAATTATGGCAGCCCATCAAATAAGTTATACGATTTATGCAGATGACGACATGATTTATACACCGATTGATCTCATCAACCCCGACTACAGCAAGATCACAAATTGCCTTGACAACATGTCTTCCTGGCTCACATGCAATAACCTTGCCTTAAACTACAATAAAACAGAGGCGCTTATTGTCACTCGAAACACCGACTTCAACCCCCCACCTTTCATTAAATACAACAACATTACAATACCAGTTAAGGATGAAGTTAGATATCTTGGAATTACCCTCGATAAAGGTCTAACCCTCCAGTCACACATCAGAAAAACTGTGAGGTCTGCATACTACAGAATGAAAGTGATTAGACGCCTCAAGCCCTTACTCTCATATGACCACTTCCGGTCTGTCTGCCAAGCCTTAATAACTCCTATTCTGGACTTTTGTAATCCTATCTACTACGGTCTTTCAAAACACTCACTTAAACCTCTTCAGATGGCTCAGAACACGGCAGCCAGAATTATTGCTGGCTCAGCATCTCAAGATCACATTACCCCTACTCTCAAAGAGCTCCACTGGCTTCCAATAAGCCAGCGCGTCAAATACAAGATGGTAATTAATATATTCAAGATCAGACATAAATGCTCTGCTTTTAGCCTTCATAATCTCTTACTCCAGAATAACAACAGGCCAAGACGAATAACTACATCAAACACCCTCAGCACCCCAAGTAGTTTCAGAAAAGCATGTAAATGTACTACACAAAGGGCAATTTCCTTATCGGCCCCACTTATATGGAACTCTCTCCCTCCCGATGTGCGATCCATGGATGATTTAAAGGAGTTCAGAAAACAACTGAAATTTGTACTCTTCACTGAGTACTATGGCACAGACATCTAACAGTCTCTATTATTATAGCCTGCATGTAACTTGTTTTACTGTAACGGTTCCTTGATGTTGTGTATCCCAATTTTACCTTCACTCTTTAGTTTAGTCAGTGTATGCCCCCCTGTCTCTGTTCTCCCTTCTTGTGTCTTGGTAACCGCTTTGATTTAAGGAAAAGGCGGTATAGAAAACCTGTTAAATAAATAAATAAATAAATTGATTGTCAAGGACTCTAATATTGCAGAAGCCTTTCGCCAATTTTATGCTCATTTATACTCCCCAGAGATAGATTCCTCTGAGGAGGATTTTGATATATTACTGGCCAATACACAGAGGCCGGTGTTAGATCAGGATATAGTGGCAGGATTAGATAAACAGATTACGGTCATGGAAATTATCCAGACTATTAACTCTATGCAAGTGGGCAAGGCTACTCGCCCAGATGGCCTTCTGGTTGAATTTTGTAAAACCTTTTCCAAAACCGTAGGCCCATATCTTCAACAATACTACTGGCTTCTTTTGGAAGCGTAGGCCCAGACTGGAGCGTTTGCCTTTGCAAACATTGTTGTTCTTGAAAAACCTGGGAGGGACTCTCAGTTAGTTAGTAACTACCACCCAATTTCATTACTAAATGCAGATTATAAAATGTTTGCAGCCATTTTAGCTGGTCATCTCTCCAAATTGATCCCTTCTTTGATTCATCCGGAGCAATGTGACTTTACTGAGGGATGCTCCACAGCCGATAATGCTAGAGTGCTTTGTCACGTTTTGGAAGGTGCAGAAAGAATAGAGGGCCCACTTGTGGGATTATCGCTGGATGCAGAAAAAGCATTTGATTGACTGGAGTGGCCTTTCTTGTTTGCTGTTCTGAAGTGGTTTGGGTTTGGTGAGGGTTTCTGTAAATTAATCAAACTGATGTATGTGAGACCAAGTGCTAATATCTCTGTGAATGCGACTCAGTCTAAAGATTTTCTTTTGGGACATGGCACCCGTCAGGGTTGCCGCCTTTCACCCATCCTTTTCAATCTGGCCTTGGAACCTTTGGCGCTATTGTTAAGACAAAGCCTTGCGGTTAAATGTGTGTCTATAGCTGACTTGGAAATTAAAATTTCTGCGTATGCTGATGATTTACTGCTGTTTACCACGCCCAGCTCTATACCGGCTATTCTAGAGTTCAGGATTATCAGGTTATAAAATCAATTGGTCAAAGTCTGTAGTATTCCCTTTAAATTCAAGGGTTTGTAGGGTGGATCTGGAAGATTTTCCCTTTGTGTGGGAGCCTAAAATGGTGAAGTACTTGGGAGTCCACTATTGCTATCCACTTAGTGAAACTTTACTGTTCAATGAAGGGGAGCTCCTTTCTACGGTTCGTAATATAACTGTGAAGTGGTCGCCGGTCTATCTTTCTTGGTGGGGTCGTCTTGAAGCAATAAAAATGACTATCACTCCTAAAGTGAACTATGTGTTAGAAATGTTACCAGTCTTTCTTACAAGTAATACTTATTGTCAAGTTGAAAGGACTCTTGCCTCTTATGGAAAAATAAACCACCTAGAATTGCTCTTAGGAAGCTTAAGTCTGAAAACGAAGAAGGGGTTGTTAACTTCCCTTATTTTCAGGCCTACCATTGCACTTTTCAACTAAAACAAGGTTCAAAATGGGTGGAGGGGGCTGGGGGAAAACTCCCAGTATGGCTCAACCTGGAAGAGAGATTAAGTGCTCTGTTCCCCTTGAATCTCCTCCCTGGCATGGTGTCTTCTGAGAGGATGAAGTCTCACAGGGTAATAGCAGACACTCAAAGCGCCTTTCTGCAGCTAGTGAGGGCAATTCCTAAGGAGGAATGCTTATCGAAACTAATCCCCATCTGGCACAGTCCTTTCTTAAAGCTTCATCAAAGTCTGTTTGCATGGCAACAATGGTTCAGTAGGGGTATTTGGGCCATAGGCCAACTGGTATTAGATGGCAAGTGGAAGCCTTTTGCTTGTCTTACAATACAGCACGAGTTTGACTTGCCTAAATCCTTATACTTCAAGTGGATTCAGCTGAGACATTGTATAAAGAAATCCCCTATTGATATTAAATCTTTACCTGAAGAATGAGGGTTGTTGAATATTATAGGTTCAGCCCAAATGGCTTCTGGGGAGGCTTCTTACTACTATAAATTGGTCATTCAGAAACGCACCCCACAGTCCATTGGTGTTCAGCGGATATGGGAACATGACACAGGGGAGACTCCTTCTCCAGAATCATGGGTGAAATTCTGGAGCAAGACAAATAGAGTATCTCAGTCTGCCTCTATCTCACAAGCTTTGTACTTTTTTGCACTCAGAGCTCACTTTACCCCGATAAAGGTTACTAAGTGTGATAAAACGGTTGGAAATGAATGTTGGTCCTGTTTAAGACATGTGGTATATGACTGCCCTAATATTCAGTCCTATTGGATTTCGATCTTGAACCGAATCCAAGAGGTCTTGGGATTTAGAGCCACTCTCTCTCCCGGTTGATGATTGTTTTTCGGTCAACAATTGAGATCTCGTCTTTACAGAGGGATTGTCATTTTTTATTTGACTTCATGATGGGAGTGGCTCTGCATCTCGTTATTGGAAACATACAGCAGAGCTTAGCTGGCACAAATGGTGGAACCGTTTGTGCTTATGCTGCAAATATGAACAAATGCCACATTGTGACACAACTCTGTCTTCCACCCTCCTCAAGTGGAAACCCCTGAATACTTACTTCTCTAAAGCACAATATGGTGTAAATTAAGGGGTAATTAGTCAAGCCAACATGTTACCACATAGTGAGGAGCTGTTGTGGAGTCATAGCCCTTTTAGGTCCCCTTTTTGTGCTTATTTTCATAAGTTTTTGATCGCATGATGAAGGGAGGGTTAAGGTTGTGGTAGGCTGTTAAAGCCTTGTTTTTTGGCTCTTATGTTTAAAGAGGATTATCATTTTAATTTTAATTTTTGCTTTTGTTGTAATTTGTTTGAAAATGTAAATAAAGAAATTAAAAAAAAAAAACTGAGCTTCAGTGAGGCCCGTAATGAGGGTGTGTAGATGGAGATGTCAGCCTTGTGCTTGGAGATGCATCCTGGAAAATGGGCCAATGTGATGGGGAAGATTTGCGGGCTGAAGGTCTCTATGCAATAAGAAGCTGAAAGAGGGGATTGCTGCACTGGATGGCAAGTTAACAGGTTTAGTCCTCTGAGTAGAGAAGCTTGAGCACCAAAGTTTAAGACTTGGAGAACTGGGAGTCCTTGGTGGCAGAGACACTGCAAGACTTGCTGAAGCAGGTGAGTCTGGTATCATAAGGAAAGGAATGGAGAATAAAACAAAGGATATTATAATGCCTCTGTATCATTCCATAGTGCAACTGCACCTTGAATATTGTGTGCAATTCTGGTCGCCATATCTTAAAAAGGATATGGCATTATTAGAAAAGGTACACAGAAGAGCCACCAAAATGGTAAAGGTGATGGAAGAGAGGCTAAAAAGGTTAGGGCTCTTAAACCTGCAAAAGAGACGGCTGAGGGGAGATATGATAGAGGTCTATAAATTAATGAATGGAGTGGAATGGGTAAACGTAGATCAATTGTTTACACCATCAAAATATAAAAAGACTAGGGGACATGCAATGAAGCTACAGGGCAATTTAAGACTAATAATAGCTACAGCTATTTAAGACTAATAAGAGAAAATATTTTTTCATTCAACGTGTAATCAAACTGGAATTGTTACCAGAGGGTGTAGTAAAAGCTGTTAGTGTAGCCGGGTTTAAAAAAAGTTTGGACAAGTTCCTGGAGGAAAGGTCTTTAAACCATTATTAAAGGGGACCCGGGAAATTCACTGCTTGTCCCAATACAAGCATTGTGAAACCTGTGTCCCTTGGGGAAACTGTTAGATACTTGTGACCTAGGATACTGGGCTTGATGATCCTTGGTCTGACCCAGTATGGCATATCTTATGTTCTTATGTACGCTCCGCCCTCTCTCCTCCCTCACCTCTGGGACTCTCTTCTTTCAACTCTGTCTGAGGTCTCTCTCTTTTTCCATGCCTTATTATCCTGGGAGATTTTAACATTCATTTTGACTCCCCCTCTCGTCTCTGTGAAAACGCCCTGGTTACCCTTTTTCATGATGTTTCTCTCGCTCAACACATTCCCTTCCCTACTCATGCAGCTGGTCACACTTTGGACGTCATTTTATTTATTTATTTATTTACATTCTCTTATATACCGCGCTATTCTGCATCAGTGCGGTTTACATTGAACGAACTGAAATTACATTGAACAGGGTATTATAACTTGGAGATAACTATTTTACAGGGAACATGGGCTATGGAGGGTTAAGTGGCTTGCCCAAGACCACAAGGAGCACCTGTGGGACTAGAAACCCCAGTCCTTCCGGCCCAAGGTTGCTGTCCTCTAGTGGGATTTGAACCCCCAACCTTCCGGCCTGAAGTACCTTGCCCCAACCACTAGGCTACTCCTCCACTCCTTCCTCTCTTCCCCAAACTTGCACCATTCTCTATTCTCTCTGACAGGTCTGGACCTACCTTGGTCCGACCACCGCTGTGTCTTTTTCACTCTTGAAGTTCTTCTATCCAATCCCTCTCTGCCCTTGGGTCCTTCTTTCCCCTCCTCCTCTGCTGGTCCTGTTCTTCTTTCTCATGCAATCTCTTCTCACTCCCTTGAGCTGTTTCCTTCTTCGGACACTGTCTTCCCTAAAGATTTTCCAGTGAATGTCCAGGTGGCTTCATGGCACACCACTCTCTCCATTACCCTTGACCAGATTGCCCCCTTTGGCCCTGTCACAGATTTTCCAAGCCCTCTCAATCATGGTGCCAGCGAGGCTTTTGCCTCTTCTGGAACCACCTTCATCGTGCAGAGCACACATGGTGCAAGCGCACCTCACCAGAGACATTTCAGCGCTTTAAAGCACATCACCATTATTATCGCCACTCACTGCATACTGCCAAACGATCCTACTATTATAATCTCATTTCATCCGCCCCCAGCTCTGCACATCAGCTTTACTCGCCTTTCATCACTCTCCAACATTAGGACTTCCTCACCTGCACCTTGGTACCCTCCTCTCCTGATCCCATCACACTCTCACAACATTTCCAGGTCAAGGTCCAGACCCTTCAGTCCACCTTTGCTGACTGTCCTCCACCTTTGTCTCCTCACTGCCCTGATCCTCCCTCTTCTCCTTCTCCTTCTCCAGTCCGTACCCATGCTTGGTCTGCTTTCCATCCCATTTCTTCTGCTGAACTTCACAAAGTCTTAACCTCATCTCACAAGACCACCTGTCCCACTGACCCATTCCTTCAGTCTGGCTAATGGAACCCTCTTTGGCCCTATTACTCCTCATCCTTTCTATTTTCTCAGCTTGTCCTCCGGTATTTTCCCCCTCTCTTTGGAAACACACCCCAATTTGTCCAATTCTAAAAAAATTCCTCTCTTGATCCCTCTGTTCCATCTCGCTATCGTCCTGTCTCTACCCTTCCTTTCCTTTTAAAGATCCTTGAGAAACTGGTTTTCACCCATCTTGATGCCACCCATGCCCTACACCCAGTCTGGATTCCACACTGGCCACAACACAGAAACTATCCTTCTCTTTTTCTTGAACAAAATTCACCAGTCACACGATTGGGATGATATATCTTTGGCTGTCTCTCTGGACCTGTCATCCTCATTTAACTTTGTCAATAACATCACTCTTCTTACCCATTTGCATGATTTTGGTATTCTCGGCACCATTCACCACTGGGTTTGATCCTTTCTGTTTCATAGATGTTTCTCTGTTCAGGGTGGCCTTCCTTCTTCCTCCTCTTCTCCTTCCTATTCTCAACCCTGCAGTGTCCCCCAAGATTTGGTCCTTGCTTCCCTCCTGTTTAATGTCTTCTTGATCCTCCTCACTCTTCTTATTCAACAGCATGGGATTTCTGCATATTACTATGTAGACAACATTATTCTTCTGCACCACACAGACCCTTCTGCCCCTGATTTGCTTCCATTAAACACCTGCCTTGCATTGTTACCTGGCTATCTGAGCATTTTATCCACCTCAGTTCCTCCAAGATGGCTGCAATTTGGTTCCCCTCCTCTGGCACTTCTCCTCCACTGGCTCCATTACTTCCTTTTGGTCCAGTCCGTATTGTTGACTCCCTTTAGTACCTTGGTGTAATCTTGGACTCCTCTCTTTCCTTCCAGGCACATCTCTCCTCCCTTGTCTGTCGCTCTTTCCTCTTGCTCCACCGCATCCGTGCCGTTCATCCCATTCTCCCCCTCATCTCTCACTACACCTCTTAACCTTGGTAATGTCGAAGCTGGACTATTGTAACATTGTTCTTCTTGGTCTCCCTCAATATTAGATACATCATTTGCAACTTGTTCAGAACACCACCGCCCACATTGAACACGTCACCCCCCCTTCTGGTTCACCCCCATTGGCTTCCCCTTAAGTATCGTTCCCAAAACAAACTCCTGACTCTCGTGCATAAAGCCTTTCACACCGGCACTCCCACATTTCTATCTGATGTCTTGCACCTCCACACTCCGCACCGTGTTCACCACTCAGTACTTGCAAACCGTCTCCACTTATCAGGAATAAATAGCTCAACCAGAGCTCTGTGATCCTCTGTCTTGAAGGACTAGAAAAAGGGACTGTTACTTCTGAAGAGAGATCTGCAACTGTGAGAATATACTTCTGATAATTTTCTAAAAGGAATTCTTTGTATTAAAGCTAATTAATCTGTGAACCCACTATTTTTTGTTAAATCAGTCAGGGCCTAGTAGCAGCAGTTTAAGTTTAAATATAAAACACAGAGGAGAACTTTCTGGTTACATTTCATACACAGCAGAGAGCTTGAAGTTTAAATTTAATAGTCACTCAGGGCCTAGTAACAGCAAAGTACTATTAGTTTAAATTTAAAACACAGAAGAGAGTTTTCTGGTTACATTTAGAACCCAGCAGAGAGCTTGTAGTTTAAATTTCATAAGAAGTTAGAGCCTAGCAGCAGCTAAGAGCTGTAATTTAAATCAAATCAGAATTTAGCTTACCTCAGCAGCATAAGACAGGGTACTGTGTAGCAGCCCTCTTTTAATAAGTGTTATTTCCCTCCCTCCCCTGGGATAATCGTAGCTTTATAGGTACTTACACATCTTAAAAGACAGGAGGTGCTCTCAGGTGAAGCTCATTACCCAAATCAGTCATACACTAAGGACCTGAGATTAGTTAAGCTTCAGGTGAACAAGGTATATTACACATATTAGGTACAGTTTTATTAGTATAAATATCCATAGCAACCCTTAGTAAGTAAAGAACTTAGATCTAAACACAAACTTAAAACTAAGATGCAGACAGCAGTCCAGCAGCGGGATGGGGGCTTTCCTGTCTTTTGCATTGAATGTCACATGTATGATTTTCTCCCAGTTGGTGAGAGGTCTTACGTGTGCACTAGGTGCAAGGAGCTCTTTGCTCTCAGGGAACGAGTCCGTTCTCTAGAGGCTAAAGTAGCAGACTTGGAAAGCATAAGACAGACAGAGAGGTACATAGACGAGACCTACAGGGATATAGTCCTGAAGTCCCACCTCCAGTCTGGCAGCATCCCTGTTGCCATGGAGGAGAGAGGTCACGTGACAGGAGAGCATCACCCTGGTGTGGCAGGAAGTGATCCTGTAACTAGGACCTGTCCTCCAGGTGATGTAAAACCATCTCGCACCAAGGAAGTCTCTCCAGGGCCATTTGCTCATGAGGGAACGGTTAGGACAGCCGTTATAGTTGGTGATTCGATCATTAGGCATGTAGATAGCTGGGTGGCTGGTGGACGTGAGGATCGCCTGGTAACATGCCTGCCTGGTGCGAAGGTAGCAGACCTCATGCGCCACCTAGATAAGGTCTTAGATAGTGCTGGGGAGGAGTCTGCTGTCTTGGTACATGTCAGTACCAATGACATAGGAAAATGTGGTAGGGAGGTTCTGGAGGCTAAATTTAGGCTTTTAGGTAGGAAGTTGAAATCCAGAACTTCCAGGGTAGCATTCTCCGAAATGCTTCTTGTTCCACGCGCAGGACCCAAAAGGCAGGCAGAGCTCCGGAGTCTCAATGTGTGGATCAGACAATGGTGCAGAGATGAGGGTTTTGGATTTGTTAGGAACTGGGGAACATTCTGGGGAAAGGAGGGGCTCTTCCAAAGGGATGGGCTTCACCTTAACCGGGATGGAACCAGGCTGCTGGCATTAACCTTTAAAAAGGAGATAGAGCAGCTTTTAAACTAGATATTAGGGGAAAGCCGACAGTCGCCCAAGAGCGGATGGTTCGGAAGAATGTATCTTTGAAGGATACTACCAAAAGCAGAGAGATTCCACAAAAGAGTAAAGTAGCCCAAATGCCCTCAAGTATGGAGCAGATTGTGCTTAAAGATCCCAAATTACCCATGTCTAACAATAGCCAAATTAATATGAGTAAAATACATTCTCTAAAATGCTTGTATGCAAATGCTAGAAGTCTAAAAAAATAAGATGGGAGAGTTAGAATATATAGCACTAAATGAAAGGTTAGATATGATTGGAATATCAGAGACATGGTGGAAGGAGGACAACCAGTGGGACACTGTGATACCTGGGTACAAACTATATCGTAATGATAGAGCTGATCAAATTGGTGGAGGGGTTGCTCTCTATGTTAGAGAGGGCATTGAGTCAGAAAGGATTAAAGTTTTGCAGGAAACAAAATCTGCTGTAGAATCTATATGGATTGAAATTCCATGTAAAAGGGGGAAGGCAATGGCAGTGGGGGTGTACTATTGAGCGCCTTGCCAGAATGACCAAATGGATGATGAAATGCTCAAAGAAATCAAGGAAGCTAACAAAAGTTACAGTGCAGTAATAATAATGGGTGATTTCAACTACCCCGGTATCGACTGGGTCAGTGTCACTTCAGGACATGCTAGGGAGATAAAGTTCCTAGATGAAATAAATGACTGCTTCTTGGAGCAGCTGGTTCATGAACCGACCAGAGGGGAAGCCATATTAGACCTAGTCCTTAGTGGAACACCAGATCTAGTGCAAGAGATAAGTTTGTTGGGGCCACTTGGCAATAGTGATCATAGCATGATCGCCTTTGATTTAATTAGTGGAGGAGGGATAGTAAGGAAATCCACAGTACTACCTTTTAACTTTCGAAAGGGAGACTATGATAAAATGAGGAAAACAGTTAAGAAAAAACTAAAAGGAGCAGTTGCAAAGGTTAAAGACGTACATCAGGCTTGGCTGTTGTTGAAAAATACTATCTTGGAAGCCCAGACCAGCTGTATTCCACGCTTTAAGAAAAGTGGAAGGAAGTCCAAAAAACTGCCAGCATGGTTTAAAGGTGAGGTCAGAGAGGCTGTTGCCAAATAAGCATCTTTCAGGAAATGGAAAAAACAGCCAAACGACAAAAACTGGAAACAGCACAAGCACTGGCAAGTCAAATGCAAGGCACTGATAAGGCAGGCAAAGGGAGAATTTGAGAAGAAGCTTGCTGCGGAAGCAAAAACGCGAAGTAAAGACCTTTTCAAGTACATTCGTAGCAAAAAACCTGAGAGAGTCAGTTGGTCCATTAGATGATAAAGGGGTTAAAGGAGCACTAAGAGGCGACAAGGCGATAGCGGAGAGATTGAATGAATTCTTTCCTTCAGTCTTTACTGAGGAAGATGTAGGGATGTTACCCATGACTGAAGTGGTATTTAAAGGTGCGGAAGAATTGAAGGAAATTAGATAAACTATCAGATAAACTGAAGAGTAGCAAATCACCTGGGCTGGATGGTATACATCCAAGGGTGTTGAAAGAACTGAAATATGAGATTGCAGACCTGCTATTAGTAATCTGTGAACTATCATTAAAATCATCTCTAATACCTGAAGATTGGAGGATCGCCAATGTAACACCAATTTTTAAAAAGGGTTCCAGGGGTGATCCGGGAAACTACAGACCGGTGAGCCTGACGTCAGTACCGGGAAAAATGGTAGAAACCATCATAAAGAATAAAATTACTCAGCATATAGATAGTCATGACCTAATGGGAGACAGCCAACATGGCTTTAGACAAGGAAGATCTTGTCTTACTAATCTGTTATGTTTTTTTGAAGGAGTGAATAATCAGGTGGACAAAGTTGAGTCGGTTGATATTGTGTATCTGGACTTTCAGAAAGCCTTTGACAAGGTCCCTCATCAGAGACTTTTGGCAAAACTAAAGAGTCATGGGATAGGAGGCAGTGTACTATTGTGGATCAGGAACTGGTTAAAAGATAGAAAGCAGAGGGTAGGGCTAAATGGCCAATTTTCCCAATGGAGAAAGGTGAATAGTGGTGTACCCCAGGGATCTGTGCTGGGTCCGCTGCTTTTTGACATATTCATAAATGACCTTGAAAGTGGAATAACGAGTGAGGTTGTCAAATTTGCAGATGACACAAAACTATTTAAAGTTGTTAAAACCCAAGAGGATTGTGGAAAATTGCAAGAGGATCTTGATAAATTCGAAGACTGGGCATCAAAATGGCAGATGAAATTTAATGTGGACAAGTGCAAGGTTATGCACCTAGGGAAGAACAACCCAAACTATGGTTACACGATGCAAGGTTCCACATTAGGAACCACCACCCAGGAAAAAGATTTAGGCGTCATTGTGGATACCATGTTAAAACCCTCGGCCCAGTGTGCAGCGGTGGCCAAGAGAGCAAATAGAATGCTAGGTATGATAAGGAAAGGAATGGAAAATAAAACAAAAGATATTATAATGCCTTTATATCGTTCCATGGTGAGACCGCACCTTGAATATTGTGTGCAATTCTGGTCGCCGTATCTTAAAAAGGATATAGCGATTTTAGAAAAGGTTCAGAGAAGAGCCACCAAAATGGTAAAGCGGATGGAAGGATACTCCTATGAAGAAAGACTAAAAAGGTTAGGGCTCTTTAACCTGGAAAAGAGACGGCTGAGGGGAGATATGATAGAAGTCTATAAATTAATGAACGGAGTGGAACGGGTAAACGTAGATCGATTGTTTACGTTATCAGAATACAGAAAGACTAGGGGACATGCAATGAAGCTACAGAGTAAACTATTTAAGACTAATTAATAAAAGAAAATATTTTTTCACTCAACGTGTAATCAAACTCTGGAATTTGTTACCGGAGGATGTAGTAAAGGCTGTTAGTGTAGCTGTGTTTAAAAAAGGTTTGGACAAGTTCTTGGAGGAAAGGTCCATAAACCATTATTAAGAAGGGACCCAGGATATCAATGCTTGAAGCAATACAAGCATTGTGGAACCTGTGTCCCTTGGGGAAACTGCTAGGTACGTATGACCTAGATTGGCCACTGTTGGAAACAGAATACTGGGCTTGATGGACCTTGGTCTGACCCAGTATGGCATATCTTATGTTCTTACCTTTCATCACACACGCCCAGCTAGAATCCACTCATTCCTCAGCACTGTATTTCCTCGGACCTGCCCTCTGGAACTCCCTACCTCCCAACCTCCCCCTCGAACCATCCTTCCTTAATTTCAAGACTAAGCTCAAATCGCACCTGTTCCAGATTGCCTTTGACCTTCCATCAACCAGCCACTAGTCCCTCCCCTTCTTCTCTCTGCTGTTTGTATGAGTGTTTACTTTCCTGTCTTTGAAAAATGGCATTCCTTTCTCCTTTTTTTTTTTTTTTCCAATGTACTCTTTTATTTGTACACTACCCAGCTTCCTGGCTAAGGTTTGTTATTTTAAGCGAAATAAAACATAAACAAGGGGCATTCCCAGCTCCTGCTCCCATTGTTGCGGCTCCACAAAATTGCCACCATCACCCAGTACTTCCTCCTAGCATCTTGATTCTAAGGGGCAGCACCCAAAGATCAGCATCCTATTTCTGAGTACCAACAAGGATCCAGGAGCTCAGAACTCATAAATATGGCTGGTTGTGTTTTTTAAGGATTGGGAGGGAGGTTTTAAGGGGCTTGACTTACTAGCTGGGATGGTGTTCATTGTCTGGGGGTGCTATGATCCTCCCCAGATAGTTGCCGATGGGGACTGGGAGTTGTCCAGGGGCGATCAGTGCTGAAGGGCGGGAGAGGCCACTTTTTTATATATGTACGGTATTGTGACTGCTTTGATTGAAGGAAAAAGCGGGATACAAAACTTGACAGATAAATAAATATATTGTCTATGCCACGGATCTGAACATCTATGGCACCAACAATATTGTCAGATCAGGGAGGGGCCGATCAGGGAGATGCTTGCCACTGCCATTCGAAAGCAATGTCTGCCAACCAGATAATGCCATCTCGTGTGGTGACATTATCGGCAGCCACAATGATTTTGGCAGCCATCACACAAAAACGTTTTTCATGATAGCTGCCAACAATTAGAACACCTACTTCCTGCCCCAATCCCACCTCCCCCTAGGTCTACCATACAAAATGCAGATATCACAGAAAAGTGCATGCGATATCTGCATTTCACCCATGTTAGCTGCTACTGCCATGGAATACATCTGCGTTAGCCCTGTGGTAGAAACTAATGCCTTTTAATTGACATGCCCCGAAATGACCTCTGCCTTTGCTATGCCCATTCTCATCTGGTAGTTGAGATTTTGTCTGGATTTCCAAGCTATCTTCCTAAATAAATGCTATTTAATATAAAAGTGGAGTGGAGTTTCTGTTATGTTGTCCAAAAATGAAAACAAAAAGATCAAACTGAAATGGGCCCCAGCTGTACCTTATGCTCTCTTAAGCCTCTCATAGTAGTCGGGGTTCCCTCATGGTTTTGAATACATTTGAATTCCTTTGAGTGATTTGTAGACCTATTGCCTGCAGACCCCAGAAGGTTGTTGCTCTGAATCCCAGCCAGAAAGTTGTTTCTAGCAATGAATTTGAATCTGTGCCAGTCTCTCCCCCTTCTTCCTTTCCCCTCTTGTGTCCACTCCTCTTCTTTTCCTGTCCACATATTGGTGGTGTTTTCCTTCTTTTAAAATTAGCAGTTGTAAACCGCTCTGTATGCCCTACAAAGGGCAATATATCAAATTGAAATTAACTATTTGTGCTGGAAAATGCCTAGTCAAATAATAGTCAAACTCTTAAATCCTTACATTTCTTGATTCTAATCTTGAATCCTGGAAAGAACTGGATTTTTATAAATAGTATGTAATTTTCAGTTATGAAATAAATTTGTAACATATTAAGTAGAATATAAGACTTTCCTAGCTCAATGGGGGCATAAGTTGAGTTAGCTTAGTATGTTCAGTGTCACTAACCATTTTACTGCTACTGAATATCCATGAGTGCCGCCATTGTATGCTCAGTGCTAACTGGTTAGCATCGGGGTGTTCTGGGGACAGCACCTGGCCAGATATGACCCCAGCATTGACTATCTGGGTTTAAAGTTCAGCGCAGTGGCTAGAGCATGTATAGTGGTGCTCCCACTCCAGGCTTGTCAGATTCTTTCAGTTTTCATCGGTTATAGTTTAGGGATGATCTGAAGCCAGAGGGCTTGCTCGAATTTTCCATGAATCTCTTTTAGAACCCAGTTACACCATCTGCCTTTTTGCATCCTATAACCAGAGCTCATTTCATATGATTCTTCCTTCTGCCTGCTTCATTTTTAGTGCACCTAGTGTAGTGTTCCTCAAGCCAGTCCTGGAGTATCTTTTGGCTAGTCTGGTCTTCAACAGGGCCGGCCTGTCCACTAGGTGAACCTAGGCAGTCACCTAGGGCAGCAGATGTCCATGGGCGACACGACACACATGGCCTGCTACTCCTTGCTACCACTGATTCTGGCAGCAGGGTCTGCTTGGCGGCAAGTCATATGCTTCAGCACACATGGCCTGCCACTTTTGATCTCTTTTCCCGCCCCCCCCCCCACCAAAGTTGTGTCGGATCGATCAGAAGCGGCAGGCCATGTGTGGCGTAGCACATGGCCAGTCGCTAAAACCAAGCCGCACCCCCCCCCCGCCAGAATTAGCAGCAGCACTGCTCAGCACAGGGAAGGGGGGAGGGCAGCACACCAGGACTTCTGCCTAGGGTGGCAGAAACCCCTTGAGCCAGTCCTGGTCTTCAGGATAGCCAGACTGAATTGTATGAGAGAGATTTTGTATTCTCCAGGACCAAGCAGGAAGTCCTCACATATGGGTGACATCGACGTTGATGGAGCCCCCATGCTGAGCATTTCCCCAGCTTTCTAAGAAAGCCTTTGGGAATACACCCACGCATGCGCGGTCCCCTTCCCGCCCAAAGGTGCCATCTTGCTCAGTCTTTCTTTTTCGGTGGAGCCCAGCGGACGTCTGTCCTTGTCACCCAGAAAAATTAGGATTTTTTCTGCAATTCTCGCGCCTCTTTTTGTCCAGTTCGACGCAGGTTCCCCTTCCCGCCCGGGTTCAGTACACCGGTATCGACCCGATCTCTATTTTTCTGTTTTTTGCCCTTCGTGGCACGCGTTCGTGCTCTGTTTGTATTTTCCTTGGAGGGCCGGTCCTTTGACCTCGCGGGGGCCCTTTTTTCCCCGATGGCCTCCAGTGGTTTTAAGAAGTGTGATCGTTGTAAGAAACCTATGTCTCTTACCGACACACACAACTTCTGTCTGCGCTGCCTCGGGCCTGACCATGATTCCAAGGTCTGTGTCCCATGTGGCAAAATGTCCACCAAGGTACTCAGGAGCCGGCAGCATCAGAAGAAGAGGATTGTCTCGGACTCGGCCTCTGGACGGGCCCAGACCTCATCAGAGGCCTCGATGTCTCGGGAGTCGGACCCCGAGCTACGTTGGGGTTCCTCTGAAAGGGGGTCCCCCAGTCGGGAGCATAAGAGAAAGAGAAAGCTCGTGAGGGCGGTGTCGGAGGAAGCTTCTATTTCCTCGAAGGTCAGATCTCCGACCCCTGACCGCCGCCCCAGACCCTTGGAGCTGGAGAAGCCAACTAAGGTATCTCGTGTAGAGCCGGAGTCTGTCGAGCACGTAAGTCCTGTTGTCCTCGAGGACTCTTCTCCTAGGGAGCCGACGTCGGGCCCGGCGCCACCGGGGCCCGAGTTGGTGGCTGCTCAGTCTCCTGAGCTTGGACTCAGGCTGACAGCCTTGGAGTGCAGATTGTCTGCCTTCATGGATCAGCAGCGGGTGCTGATGGCCAGCCTGACTGGTGCATCTGCCCTGACCACCGGGACGTCGATGTCTAAGTCGACCCCGGAGACAGAGCCGATTCTCGAAGCCATGAAGGCCCGAGTCCGGTCTCGGTCACGGTCTCCCTCGACCTCCTGTTCGGGACCGAGGGTGTCGACGCCGATGGCCCTGGCGTCAGGGTGGGTGTTGCCGGAACCCACGCGGTCGGAGCCCCTCGACTCTTCTTCAGATGAGTCTGCATGGGAGATGGAGGATGAGGAGTCCCCCGATACTTTTCGGACTCACTGTGTCCCTTCGGACTCGCCGCAGTCTGAAACCCGGAGTAGGTCCCCTCTGGAGGATGCCCGGTTCTCGGAGTTCCTTAAGGACATGGCCAAGGCCTTGAATGTTCCTGCCGACCCCAAGGAGGAGCATGGAGCCGAAGAGCTTGATGCCCTCCAGTATGACTCTCCCCCGAGGGAGGCCTTTACTGTGCCAGTTCCTCCGATGCTGGAACGGCTCCTCTTCCGAATGTGGGAGGCACCGGCCTCGGTGCCGGTTTTGAGCAAGCGTATCGATTCCATTTATCGAGTCCGGAAGAGCCCTGGTTTTCAGAAGGCACAGCTGCCGCACCATTCTATGGTTGTGGAATCGGCCATGCATCGTCTGAAGAGCCAGAAGATGCACTCTGTGGTGCCCCCCTGCCGGGAGGCCCGAAGCCTAGATGCCATCGGCAGAAAGTGCTTCCAGGGTCCAGCACGGCAAGTGCTTGCTTGCCGTATCCAGGCCTACCAGCTGTACATGGGCATGTACTTGCGGGACCTGGTTAAAGAGGTAGCCAAGTTCTCGGCTGGTCTCTCCGGGGAACCTTTGCAGAGGTTCCAATCCTTGTCCTCGGGGGTCCAGGAATGTTCTAAATTCATCTCCCGGGCAGCCTACGATGGCTTCGATGCTTCGGCCTGTGTAGCGGCGGCCGGCATCGCTGCTCGACGCCAGGCATGGCTACAGTCATCGGATCTCGAGCCATGGGTGCAGGACAAGTTGGTCGATGTCCCATGCCGGGGTGAAAACCTCTTCGGCAAGCCCATGGTCGAAAAGGCAGCTGAGCTTGAGACTGAGACTCTAATGAGGACAAGATTGTCTAGGAAAACCTCTGCCCCTTCTCATAAGAAGAAGGGCTCGGGGAAAAAGACCTTTTACCCGAGGAAGGCGCCTACCTACAAACCTTTCCCTCATTATCAGGCCTCCCCAGCTCCCCAGCAGGCCAAGGGGCAGGGACATGGGCCCGTAGGCAGAAAGCCCCCAAGCCTCCAGCTCCTGCTCCTACTCCTACTCAGCAGGGAGGGGGCTTTTGACTCCCTCTGCATAGCCTCTCCACCCCTGCTGGCCCACCTCAGCATGGGGGGTCGTTTGGTCCTGTTTGCCCACCAGTGGCCACCCATCACAAGGGATGCTAACCAACAGGGCTATCTGCTCCATTTCAATCAGGTACCCCTACCTACTTCCCAGGGGAGCCTCCACGGCCTCCTCTGCATCAGGAACTCCTTCTCCAGGAACTGCTAGGTCTGCTTCAAGACAGGGCGATAGAGCCTGTACCTTCAAATCTGTGGGGACAGGGCTTCTACTCCCGGTATTTTCTTGTGCCAAAGTGAACTGGAGGTCTCCGGCCCATTCTGGACCTGAGAAATCTCAACAAGTTCTTGGAAAAAGAGAAGTTCACGATGCTAGCTCTTGGAACACTACTGCCCTACCTCCAGCAGGGAGATTGGCTATGCTCTTTAGATCTAAAGGATGCGTACACTCACATCCTCATTCATCCAGACCACAGAAAGTGCCTCAGGTTCATGGTGGCAGGAAGCCATTTTCAGTACAGGGTACTGCCCTTTGGCCTAACCTCCGCTCCACGAGTTTTCACAAAGTGCCTGGCTGTGGTAGCGGCCTACTTGAGAAACCAGGGTATATTTGTCTTCCCCTACCTGGACGACTGGCTGATCCGGGGGTCAGACTCTCCAGGAGGCCAGGCAAGCCACCCTCCGTACTGTCTCTCTCCTTCAGCAACTAGGCTTTGTCATAAACTTCGCAAAGTCCACTTTGCTCCCCTCCCAGAACCTGGAGTTCATAGGGGCAAGGTTGGACTCCCTACAAGCGAAGGCTTACTTGCCAGAGGACAGGGTGGAGAGGCTGATAAGCTTCGCCAACCGGTTCATAAGCAGCCCACTGGTTTCCGACAGGCTGTGCCTACAGCTCCTAGGCCATATGGCATCGACAGTGCATGTGACCCCCAATGCATATGCGGCCTGCACAGTGGTGTCTCAGAACTCAGTGGAGGCAGGCCACAGGAAACCTCAGAGACAAAGTAAGGGTGTCCAAACCCTTCCTGAACTCCCTGCAATGGTGGCTACACTCCCCCAACCTGCTACAAGGGATTCCTTTTCAGGTACCTGTTCCCACAGTGGTGCTCACAACCGATGCCTCCTTGCAGGGCTGGGGTGCACATTGCTTGGACAAGTGCACTCGGGGCCTGTGGTCCCCATGGGAGGCCACTCAGCAGATCAACCTGCTAGAACTCAGGGCGATACGTTTAGCCCTCAAGGCCTTCGCCCATACCCTGGCCCACCAGGCGGTCTTGGTGCAGACCAACAGCCAAGTGGCAATGTTTTATGTCAACAAGCAGGGGGGCACAGGGTCAAGGCTCCTGTGTCGAGAGACTCAGGCCCTCTGCTCCTTTGTCCTTCAGCACCACATGCTGCTGAGGGCTGTCTATCTTCTTGGCCAGGAGAACTTTCTGGCGGACAGATTGAGCAGGGTTCTACAACCTCATGAGTGGCAGCTGCACCCCTTAGTGGTCCAGACCATTTTTCTGAGATGGGGCCTTCCGTCTATCGACCTCTTTGCCAGTCCCCTGAACCGGCAGCTGTCCCAGTTCTGCTCCAGGCAACCGCATCCCACAAGATTGGCAGCAGATGCCTTCTTGATCTCATGGTCCTAGGCCTACTGTATGCATTCCCTTCCACGCCCCTGGTGGCTCGGGCCTTGTTCAAGATTCTCAGGAACAGGGCCTCGGTCATCCTGGTGGCCCCCAGATGGCCAAGGCATCCCTGGTTTCCCCTCCTGTTACAACTGGCGGTGGACACCCCTCTTTCTCTGGGGTTTCAACCCGATCTTCTTTCTCAGGATCAGGGATCCCTTCTGCACCCCAATCTCAAAACTCTCAATTTGATGGCCTGGAAGCTGCAAGGGTAGTACTGGCTCCCTGGGGCTTGCCTCAGGAAGTAGAAGAGGTTGTTTTAGCTTCAAGGAAGCAATCCACCCGAAAGACCTATGCCCTGAAATGGAGGCGGTTCTCCCTGTGGTGTGATCAGTGCCAGGAAAACCCCTTCTCATGTCCTGTGCCAGTAGTGCTTCAGTACCTGCTGCACTTGTCTAATCAGGGTCTTAAGTCCAATTCGGTTAGGGTACACCTCTCTGCTCTGGGAGCCCACCACTCAATGGTGGAGGGGCACTCTTTGTCGGTTCACCCTCTGGTGGCCAGGTTCCTCAGGGGCTTGCTCCTGCTAAAGCCTCCTCTCCGTCCACCTGCCCCTGAGTGGGAGTTGAATGTGGTTTTGCAACAGCTTACTCGCCCACCCTTTGAGTCTATGGCTACGTGCCCTTTTCGCTTCCTTTCTTGGAAGACTCTCTTCCTAGTGGCACTGACTTCGGCCAGGCGAGTGAGTGAACTTCAGGCCCTGGTCTTTGATAGGCCATACACTCGTTTCTATAAGAACAGGGTGGTCCTTAGGACTCATCCTAAGTTCCTACCGAAGGTGGTCTCCTCCTTCCACCTCAACCAGGAGGTAGTTCTCCCCACATTCTTCCCTAGGCCCCATGCAAGCAGGGCTGAAGAAGTCCTCCACACCCTGGACTGTAGAAGGGCCTTGTCTTTCTACCTTGAGTGTACTAAGGGTCATAGAAGGGCTACTCAGCTCTTCGTCTCCTTTGACCCAAACAGCTTGGGGGTTCCTGTCTCCAAGCATACCTTGTCCATATGGGTGGCGGACTGTATCACCGGGGCTTACAGGGCAGCAGACCTTCCCTTGTGGGGTCGAGTTACAGCCCACTGTGCCCGGGCCATGGCTGCCTCAGTAGCTCATCTCCGCGCTGTACCGTTGGCAGACATCTGTAGGGCTGCAACTTGGTCCTCAAGCCAGACTTTTGCAGCCCATTACTGCCTGGAGAGGGAGTCCCGTAGGGACAGTGCTTTTGGTCAGGCAGTACTCCGGAATCTCTTTAAGGTTTAGGCAACTCCTACCCTCCTGTCCTCTTGTTGGGCTACCGAGGGGTTCTGGTCTCAGTGAAATTCTTTCCTTCCTGCTACGGCTTCACAGAGGGAGTTTCTTTTTCAGCCTGGGTTCCTGGTAGCCCAGAGCTAGGGAGTCACCCATATGTGAGGACTGACCTCCTGCTTGGTCCTGGAGAAAGAGTAGTTACTCACCTGTAATAGGTGTTCTCCAGGAGCAGCAGGAATCAGTCCTCACAACCCTCCCTCCTCCCCTGGGAGTTGCAGTTGTACATAGTTCATTTTGTTTTTTTGTGCTGTCTTTTAGCTATGTCATCTGACTGAGCAAGATGGCACCTTTGGGCGGGAAGGGGACCGCGCATGCGTGGGTGTATTCCCAAAGGCTTTCTTAGAAAGCTGGGGAAATGCTCCGCATGGGGGCTCCATCGACGTCGATGTCACCCATATGTGAGGACTGATTCCTGCTGCTCCTGGAGAACACCTGTTACAGGTGAGTAACTACTCTTTTTCATAGCCTCCGGTGCATCCATTTCATGTATATTCATTGTGAATATCCTGAAAACCAAACCAGCTGGCAGGGATGGAAGTACTCCAGAGCTGACTAGAGAAACACTGCGCTATTGTAGAACTTCTTATTCCTAGGAGCCAAGATCATCCCCAGAGAGGCTGAAGAGAGACCCCAGCTTAATTTGAAGGCCTTTAGCATGAGTATTTAATGAGCATCACCAAGTTCTGAAGACCTCACTGAGTAAAGCTTAATTTAAATCAGCCTTTTAGTATATTCACCCTGTGCTTTTTAGCTGGAGTACAGTGTGGAGCATGTAAGGAAGGTGGTGTGCCTTGCTGGAAGAAGAGTAGTGACTAGGTAGTCAGTCTCAATGGCAGCAACTGTTCCAGTTATTGGACAGTGAGTAATCTGAATTACCAAGGCAATGCTTGGTCGCATTTGAAAAAAGGTATTAAAAAGTGAAAAAATATTGGTGAGAGAAAACATTGTTCACCTGAACAAAACTGTGTTTGAATGCTTTGTGCAGATAGATAGTGCTGTTACCTGTGATAAACCTGTGGGGAGAAGTGTGCTTAGGAATAATTTAAGTGAAAATAGAGAATTGTCAGGTAAAACAAAAATGTTTCGGAGGCCAGACTGGCAGAAGGAATTTTGCCGCCCTTGGTGACACCACCATTTGTCTCTTTCAGTGCCTTGCCTGCTTGCCTCACCTTGCACCCATAAATTAGCCACCACTGCCCTGCACCAACTAGGTTTTCTATCTAGCATTGTAGCTCTGGGTCTTGTTGTTTTCCCACACACACACAGTAATAGCAGCATTGTTGATTCCTCTCTGCATGCGGAAGAGAACAGCTAGTGGATAATGTGGGAGGGAATTTACTGTTCTTGGTAATTATTAGTCCCTGCAGTAGAGAGAATTTTTTTTTAAATAAATGGAAAGAAAATTTGTATTGTATTTTGTAGGATTTCTTATCACTCGTGGTAAAAAAAAAAAAGTGGGGACAGCATGCAGAGCATGGTTCATGGAATTCTTTCTGTGTGTGTGGGCATATCTATATCTCCAGGAACAAGCAGGAATGTAGTCTTCACATATGGGTATCATCGGTACCGACCAAGCCTGCACGGGAACGCTCTCCAGCGTCCAATAGGAAAGCTTTTGGGAGCATCCCACAGTGCCTGCGTGCTGTCTTCCTGCCTTTCCCAACTGTCCCTCTCCAGTTCTTCGTTTTCCGCACAGCCGACAGGTCGCACATTCTGTCACCGCAGAAAATTCCCTTCTTTTTTGTGGTCGCATCTGCCTTCCCTCGACGCTATACCGGTGCCGCTGGTTCTTCTTTTCTTTTTTCTAAAAAAAAAACAAAAAACGTTGATCCTGGAATCTTTCTCCAGTAATTTTCTTCTCGGGTGCCACGCTCCATTTTGGGCACTAGGCCCAATTTTTTCCTCAAAATGGAAAAACCCGCTTCGGGTTTTAAAAAGTGTTCTAAATGTGGCGGTACCATCTCCGTCACCGACACCCATGAGTGGTGCCTCAAATGTTTAGGTCCTGACCACTCTATTTCAGAGTGTGTTGCCTGTGGGATGATGTCAAAAAGGGGCCGGCAAAACCGAGCTGCTAAGCTTAGCACCCTTTTTCCCTCCGATGCAACCTCTGTGGCATCGACGTCCTCCAGGGCTTCATCTTCCTCCCATGGATCTCAGGTAACTAAACATAAATCTAGCTGGTCCTCAAAGGGTAGATCTCTTTCTAACCATCGAGATGCCTCTGGCGTTGCTCTTGAGGGACTTTCACTGACAAAATTGCCCCGGCGGGAGGCTTCGGCTTCCAAAGCACTAACGAGGCTCCAGGATGTTCTCGAGGCTTCAACCTCAGCAGAACTACTGGTGCCATGCTCTGGGGTTCCGGCCACTTTATCCGGCACTGATACCCAAGCATCGGCAGCGTCGATTGACCAGAGATTCTTGGCTATTGAACGCAGTCTGTCGGCTCTTCTCACGGCTTCGATGCCTCTGAAACCGCTTCAGACAATTCAACCGGTACTGGCACCGACTATATCGACATTGGCAGGTATCCCTGGTCAACAAATGTTTACAAAAGTCCTGTTACTGAAATAAAAATAGTCATTTCTTATCAATTTTTATATGATGAACACGAATATGACAGTGAAATTGCAAAGTTGGCTCCAGTTTTTTTGTAATCTTCAAGAATTAATGTTTACATCACGAAATGCATGTCAATAGTAAATATAATAGGCCTTCGGTTAATACCTGTAAAAAACCAAGTCATAGACTACTTCTTAGATTTTTTTGCCTGACTCTTGTACAGCTGTTCGGGAGCTTCTCTGGGGAGTGTCCAGCAGTAGTCAGCCAGCATTGTAGTGGACCATTTTCCCTGGTATCTTTGCTCCGTCGTTGCGATATCCTGGTGAAAACGTTCACCCTGTTCATCACTAACCATACCACAGTTGTCGGGAAAGAAATCGAGATTGGAATCAAGGAAATCGATCTTTAGAGATATATTGCAGCCAAGTCTCTGATACTGCATCAGCATATCTTCTACTAGTTCCTTGTAGTTTTCTGCCCTTACATTCCTGAGAAAGTTTGTTGACACTAGGCGAAAAGCATTCCATGCTTGTTTCGCATCACCCTGCAGCAAGTTGTTGAACCGGTCATCTTTGAAGAGTTCTCGAATCTGAGGACCCAGAAAAACTCCCTCTTTAATCTTTACTTCACTGAGTCAAGGACATTTTTCATGCAGGTATCGGAAAGCTGGCAAAGTGCGGTCCATGGCTTTCACAAAGTTTTTCATCAAACCTAGTTTGATGTGAAGGGGTGGTAGCAGGATTTTGTGAGCCTCAACCAGAGCTGGGTGCTGGATATTCTTGTCTCCAGCTGTTACATTTTGTCTGCGATTCCATTCCTTCCGCATGTAGTGCCAATCCCTTGTTCGGCTATCCCACTCACATAAGAAACACATGTATTTTTTATATCCCTGCTGCAGTCCCATTAAAAGGGCAGCTACCTTCAAGTCACCACAGAGGTGCCAGCTGTACTTGTTATAGTTAATGGAAGTCAGTAGATGCTTTAAGTTATCGTATGTCTCTTTCATGTGGACGGCATGCGCTACTGGAATAGATGGAAGACGGTTTCCATTGTTCAAAAGCACAGCCTTCAGACTGTTTCGAAGAGTCTATAAGTAGTCTCCAGTCTTGTGGGTCATGAGTGATTTTTAAGGCATTCATGAGACTTTCAATATCGGAACAGAATACCAGATTACTTTCCTTTCCGACTGCGTATAATACACTGCTGACGTCAGATGGCTTCAGCAGCACTCTGGCAGTAGTATTGCATTGCATCAGAAAATGATGCAATCAACTCTGGATGATGTGTGCATGCTGGTTTTATGCAATGTGATGCAATATTACATCATTCGAGGCTTAATTGGGATGTTGTTGATGTCCTACTGGATAAATTTACATGGTGAAACGTCAAAAATGAACTACATGCAATATCTTCAAAACGATAGCCAATAAATTTTTTTTAATGTTATATTCATGTTCAGCTCACCAAGATACTACAGATTACAGCCTTTTAAAGTCAGTAACGATTTCAATGTTGACCAGTGTATTCTACCGGGACCGAGTCATGTGTCTCTATCCGGCATCGACAAGTTGGTACCGGACCACTCCGATGCCGACTTCGATCGGTACTGGTACTGTGCCTTGCACGATCACCCGGATCAGAGATACTTTGAATCCTCGGATGAGTCTGAAGACTCTGAAAGCTCTGCCGATACCAGAATAATTCTTCCCAAGGCTTCCTCTTCTCCTCGGCGTAGGATGTCTCCACCAGAGGATATGTCCTTTCAGGATTTTATCCGAGATGTGGCCCGAGGTCTTTCCATCACAGTGGCTCCTGAAAAAGAGCCTAGGGCAAAGGAATTAGAAATCCTACAATACCCTAAACTCCCAGCTACCTTACCTATTCATGAGATCTTGCATGATCTTATGTTAAGGATGTGGGAAACACCTCTGACCACATCTCCTCATTCTCGAAGACTCGACACCATGTATCGAGTTCCTCCTTGTCCTGGGTTTCAAAAGACTCAATTACCACACCATTCCATGGTGGTGGAATCAGCCATGAGATGGATAAAGACTGCAAAAAGGCATGCATCTAATCCTCCAGGACGTGAGTGCAGGACTCTTGACGCCTTTGGACGTCGATCCTTCCAGGCTTCCATGCTCTCTGCTAGGATCAGTTCCTATATCTTGTATATGGGAATGTTCCTTAAGGAAGTCACAGGAGACTTGGAGCTTATGAGCCCTCTCCTTCCTGATGATAAAAGGTAAGATTATCTTGCTCTTGTTAAACATGCTCAGGATGTTTCCAAGTTTGTGAATCGTGCAGCCTTTGACTGCTTTGAATGCATAAGCAGAACATCTGCTATTGCCATAGTTGCATGTAGAATTGCCTGGCTCCAGGCATCTGACTTGGAAATCTGGGTACAGGACAAACTGGGGAATATACCTTGCACAGGAGAGAATCTCTTTGGCAAGAATTGGCAGGAAAAAGCTAATGAGATTGATGCTGACAATATCACTTTGGATAGATTGTCCAAATCTACAGCTGATCCGGCGAGGAAAAGATCCTCTAAGAAAACATTCTTCAGCAAGAAGAAAACGTTTTATCCCTCCTATACCCAGCAGGGACATCATTCAGATCAGTCTGCCTAAAAGGGACAGCAGCAACAACCTAGGCAACAAAGGAAGCCAAAAGCAGCTAAGCCTCAACCGGCTCAGCAGACTCAGCCTCCACAGGGGCTTTGACTCCTGTCTAGAGAACATTGCCTTCCTGGCCCTAAACGGCCCAGAACCCTCCACCATCCCAGGAAGGTTATGTCATTTTTCCCCCAGATGGGATCAGATAACAGCAGAAAATTGGACTCTGTTTATTGTACGAGAGGGGTACAAGCTTCATTTCCTCAGCATGCCCCCTCCTACAATAGTAAGACAGTTCAATTCTCAGACCTCTCTCAACGACCGGTTAGGTCAAGAAGTCACTATGCTCCTTGCTCAAGAAGCAATAGAAGAGGTGCCCATTCCCCAACAGGGTACAGGATTTTACTCCCCCTATTTCCTTATTCCAAAGAAAACAGGAGGACACAGACCCATTCTAGACCTCAGAATTGAACAAATTCCTATTCAGAGAGAAGTTCAAAATGATTTCTCTAGGAACTCTGCTGCCATACCTTCGGAGTCAGGATTGGCTTTGTTCTCTAGATCTCAAGGATGCGTACACTCATGTTCTCATCCATCCAACTCACTGAAAGTTCCTTTGATTCCTGTTTCAAGGAAAGCACTACCAATACAGGGTTCTTCCTTTTGGCCTGGCCTCTGCACCAAGGGTGTTCACAAAATGCATGGCTGTGGTAGCAGCATTTCTCCGCACCCTGAGAATATTCGTCTTCCCCTACTTAGACGACTAGCTCATTCAAGCCCCTTCAGAGCCAGAGGCCAGGGTTGCTCTCTCTCGCACAATGCGCATCCTTCAGTATTTGGGACTTGTCATAAACCTCCCAAAGTCCAACCTTGCTCCCACTCAATCCCTAGAGTTTATAGGAGCTCTTCTGGATACCAGACAGACAAGGGCCTTCCTTCCAGAGCCCCGCTGCCTTCGCATTGTACAGTTAGCTTCCCAAGCAGTGCTAAAACCTCACCTCACTGCTCGGGAAATGTTACAGTTGCTAGGCCACATGGCATCCACCAGGTATGTGGTTCCTTATGCTCGCCTCCATATGAGGCAGCCCAGTGGACCTTATCCACTCAGTGTACTCAGGCATCAGGTTGCCTGTCAGACAAAATAGCAAACTCAGATCGCCTTATTTTGTCCCTCCAATAGTGGCAGACACCCAAAAACCTTTTGGTGGGGTCTCCTTTTCAGCAACCCCCACCTCAAGCCACTCTAACAACGGATGCTTCACAGGTGGGTTGGGGAGCCCACCTACACGGCCTCTCTACCTAGGGTACCTGGACTCCACAGGAGGCCTATCTTCATATCAACCTCCTGGAGCTCAGAGCAATCTTCCTTGCTCTTCGAGTATTTCACACCCAGCTCAGCTACAAGACAGTCCTAGTTCAAACGGACAATCGGGTAGCCATGTTCTATGTGAGCAAGCAGGGTGGAACAGGATCTCTGTCGCTGTGCAACGAAGCTTTGCGACTATGGGCCCTCACCAGAGAGCATCAGATTCATCTCCTTGCGGTGTATCTTCCAGGCATTCAAAACTCTTGGGCAGACAAACTCAGTCGAGTTCTGCTTCCACACGAATGGTCTCTCCATGCAGACCAGGTAGCCCAAATTTTTCCAATTTGGGGAACCCCGGACATAGACCTCTTTGCAAGTCCGCTGAATGCCAAACTTCCCCGGTTCTGTTCCAGAATTCCGGCTCAAGGTTGTCAGGCCAGGGATGCTTTCCTCCTTCATTGGGGTCAGGACTTCCTGTATGCCTTTCCACCTATTCCCTTAATTCCCAAAACCCTGTTCAAGCTTCAGAGAGACAGAGGTCATATGATCTTCATAGCTCCACATTGGCCATGGCAATGTGGTACCCTCTGCTCCTACATCTCTCTCAAGCTCCGCCTCTGGAGTTAGGATCTGCTCCAGATCTTCTTTCTCAAGAGCACGGGATGCTGTGGCATCCCAGTCCCCAGTCTCTGCAGCTCAGGGCCTGGTTTCTGAAAGCCTAGAACTTCACGGTCTTAACCTTTCCCAGCAGGTAAAGGATATCCTTCATGCTTCCAGGAAACCTTCCACAAGACGCTCTTATGCATTTAAGTGGAAAAGGTTTACCATATGGTGCTCGCAGAAGGGTCTTAACGGTCTTGCAATACCTTTGGAATCATTACTGGAATACCTCCTTCATTTATCAAATGCAGGGCTTAAGACCAATTCAGTGAGAGTCCATTTGAGTGCTATTGCAGCTTCTTTCATGCCTCCCATTAAGCCACCGCTGGTGGCATGGGACCTGAATCTGGTACTTAGGCAGCTCATGAAACCACCCTTTGAGCCATTAGCCACTACCTCTTTGAAATTCCTTTCCTGGAAGGTTATCTTTCTCATTGCAATCACATCAGCACGTCGCATCAGTGAATTGCAAGCGTTGGTGGCTGATCCTTCTTATACAAGGTTCCATCATGATAAGGTAGTCCTTAGGATTCATCCACACTTTATGCCAAAGGTGGTTTCGCCCTTTAATTTAAATCAAGCGGTTTACCTTCCTGTATTCTTTCCAAGGCCTCACTCCTCAAATGCAGAAAGGAACCTTTATACTTTGGACTGTAAAAGAGCTTTGGCCTTTTACTTGCAAGGCTACAGCAACATAGAAAATCCTCCCAACTCTTTGTTGCTTTTGATCCTAGTCATTTGGGACTTCCAGTCTCCAAAAGGACACTGTCTAACTGGATTGCACAGTGTATATCTTTTGCCTGTGAGAGTAAGAACCTTCCTCTTGAAGGCCATGTCACAGCTCACAATGTGAGAACCATGGTAGCCTCAATGGCTCATCTTCACTCTGTGTCTATTGACGACATCTGTCGAGCAGCTACTTGGGTTTCGGTACATACCTTCACAGCCCATTACTGCTTGGACAAGGACTCCCGCCGAGATGCCTTGTTTGGTCAGGCTGTTCTTCAACACCTGTTCCAGACTTAATCAACTCCTACCCACCATCCCTGGTAGGATGCCAGAGATCCATGGGGGCAAGTGGAGCCCTTTCACAAGGGCACACAACTTTCTGGGGCCATCTCCCTGGCATCTGCAGCTAGGGAATCTCCATATGTGAAGACTACATTCCTGCTTGTTCCTGGAGATAGCATAGTTACTCATCTGCAACAGGTGATCTCCGGGAACAGCAGGAATTTAGTCTTCACAACCCGCCCACCTCCCCTAGGAGTTATATCTCTCTATCTCTCTCTCTTTCCCTCTCTTTTGTCTCAGCTATAACCTCAACTGGAGGGACAGTTGGGAAAGGCGGGAAGGCAGCACGCAGGCGCTGTGGGATGCTCCCAAAAGCTTTCCTATTGGACGCTGGGGAGCGTTCCCGCGCAGGCTCCGTTGGTACCGATGATACCCATATGTGAAGACTAAATGCCTGCTGTTCCCGGAGATCACCTGCTACAGGTGAGTAACTATGCTATCTCTGTTTTGTACGAGTATATTTATTATCAGATTTTTTTTTTTTTGTGTGTGTGTATCTCTTCTTTTTCGGTTGGTATGCCTGTGCATGTTTGTGTGTCACTGAATATAGAAACACGTCAGTTGAAAGAGACCATATGGATATCTAGCCTGCCCTTCCATGTCAACTATTGTAGACCCTTTTTTTCCTTTAGAGATCTTCTGTGTTTGTCCCATGCTTTCTTGAGTTCAGATACTGGCCTCGTCTCTACTATCACCACTGGGAGACTATTCCATGCGTCTACCACTCTTTCCATAAAGAAATGCTTCTGCCTATTACTCCTGAGGCTAACCTCTTTCACCCTCATCCTATGTCCCCTAGTTGCAGAACTTACTTTTATACCACAGAGGTATTTAAGCATCTCTATCATATCTCCTATATCCTGCCTTTCCTCTAAAGTATACATATTTAGATCTTTAAGTCTGTCCCCATATGGTTTATAATGACCACTGACCATTTTAGTAACCTCTGCACAGACTCCATCCTGTTTATATCCTTTTGAAGATGTGGTCTCCAGAATTGCAGACAATACTCCAAATGAGGTCGCACCAGAGACTTATACAGAGGCACTATCACCTCCTTTTTTCTGCTGGCCATTCCTCTCCCTATGTATCCAAGCATTCTCCTGACTTTTGCCATTACCTTTTCTACCTGTTTAGCCACTTTAAGGTCATCAGAAGCAATCACACCCAGGTCCAGCTGTTCTTTCATGGACATAAGTACTCCCCCTCCCCCCCCTCCACTGTACTGCTCCCTTGGATTTTTGCAGCTCAAATGCATGACCCTGCATTTTTTAGCATTAAATCTCAGCTGCAAAATTCTCAACCATTCTTCAAGTTAAACTAGATCCCTCCTCATGTTATCTACTCCTTCTTAGGTGTCTACGCTATTGCAGATTTTGATATCATCCACAAAGAGGCAAACCTTACCCGACAGTCCTTCCACAATATCACTAATAAAGATGCTAAAAGAATCGGACCAAGGACAGATCCCTGTGGCACACCACTGGTAGCATCCTTCTCCTTAGAGTGAGCTTCATTTACCTGCACCCTTTGTCACCTCCCACTCAACCAATTTCTAACTCAGTCAGTCACTCTAGGGTCCATCCCTAAAGTGCTCAATTTATTTATAAGTAGTCTGTGCAGAACAGTATCAAATGCTTTACTGAAATCTAAGTACACCACATCTAAGGCTCTCCCTTCATCCAACTCTCTGGTCACTCAGTCAAAGAAATCAATCAGATTTGTTTGACAAAACCTTCCTCTACTAAACCCATGCTGCCTCGGATTCTGCAATCCATTGGACTCCAGAAATCTCACTATCCTCTGTTTTAGCAGCTTTTCCATTAATTTGCTCACCACAGATGTCAGACTAACTGGCCTGTAGTTCTCAACCTTATCTTTACTTTCACTTTTGTGTAAAAGGACCACATATACCTTTCTCCAGTCCTCTGGGACCCCTCTTGATTCTAAAAAAAGCATTGAAAAGATCAGTCAGTGGAGCCTGTAGAACGTCCCCAAGTTCCTTCAGTATTCTCTGATGTATCCTATCTGGCCCCATCACTTTGTCTACTTTTAGTTTAGCCAGTTCCTCATGGTCACAGTCTTCTGAAAATTCTTCAAGATCCCCCTTCACTTCTGTTCCTATTTGTGGGTGTTTTCTGAGGTCCTGCTCCTGGCCCTTCATCTGTGAACACAGAACAGAAATATTTGTTAAGCAATTCTTCTTTATCCTCATTGTCTTCTACATATTCCTCCCCTTCCCTCTTGAGTCTGATACCACTTTTGCACTTTCTTCTTTTGCTAACATTTCTGAAAAATGTCTTGTCCCTCCATTTTATTACATTGGCTATTTCTTCTTCTTTTTGTATCTTTGTTTCTCCTGAGTACTTTCCTTAAGTCTTAAGTTTTTCCATATATTGATGCTTGTCTTCCTCTCTCTGTGATCTCTTGTATTTTATGAAGGTCACCTTCTTTTTCTTCACCTTTTCGGCTACTTCTTTTGAGAACCATAATGGCCTCCTTTTACTTTTAAATTTATTTACTTTTCTAACAAAAAGGTTTGTTGCCTGAAAATATCCCCTTTTCAGTTCTGCCCATTGCTTTACTACATCCCCTAGCTGTTCCCATCCCGCTAATGACTCCTTGAGGTATTGTCCCATCTTGGCAAAGTTAGTTTTCTTAAAACCTAAGACCCTCGCTTTTGAATGGACTTTTTCATCCCTAGTCCTAATATTGAACCATAACATCCTTGTGATCACTGAATATGAGATGATCTCTCACTATAACATCAGAAACATGTTCCCCATTGGTAAGCACCAAGTCCAATATGCCATTCACGTGTGGGTTCTGTACCAGTTACCAGAATAGTTCTCCTTGCAGAGAATCTAGGATCTCCTTTCTTCTAGATGATGTCACAGCATGGATGTGCAATGTGTCAATCAACATCCAGCATATTGAAATCACCTATCAGTAGCACTTCTCTTTTTATGGCAATACTGTGTATGTCCTTTATTAAGTCTCTGTCCCCTTCTTCTCCTTGTGAAGGAGATCTGTATATCACACCAATATAAATGGATTTCCCATTTCCTTTTTCTAGTTTAACCTACAATGCCTCCTCGCTTACTTTTGAGTCCTGTAATTCTATAGCTTTATTATTATTTTTTACATATAGTACCACTCCTCCTCCCCTTCTTCCTACCCTGGCCTTCCTGAATAAAGTATAGCCCGGTATAATTACATCCCAGTCAAGATTGTGCGTGAACTATGTCTCCATAACCATCACTAAATCCAATCCAAGTTAGTCTTATCCATTAAAGCCTCAATATCTGGGATCTTATTTCCCACACTATGGGCATTTATGCACACTGCTTTCCAGATCTTGCCCAGGGCTTTTACCTATTTCTGTAGAGGTATTTAATATTTTACTCACCTGAGGGCTTTCACTTACCTAGGGGCTTTCTTCACCCATCCCCAATGATTCTTTCATACAGACATAGAAACTTGTCAGCAAAAAAAGACCATATGGCCTATCTAGTCTGCCCTTCCATATCAAATACTATAGGCTAGTGGTTCTAGACCCAGTCCTCTGGGACCCCCCTAGGCCAGTCAGATTTTCAGGATATCCACAATGAATATGGATGAGATAAATCTGCATGCACTGCTTCCATTGTATGCAGATCTAGCTTATGCATATTCATTGTGGATATCCTGAAAATTCAACTGGTCTAGGTGTCTCAGAGGACTGGGTTCAGAACCACTGTTATAGTCCCTTTTTTTTCCTTTAGAGGTTTTCTGTGTTTGTCCCATGCTTTCATAGAATGTCCCATGCCTTCATAGTTTAAAGCCCTCTTCAGTAGTTAGCCAATCCGCTGCGGAAGACACTTTGACTCTTCTTAGATAGGTGGATGCCATCTTTGCTCTGTAGCCCTTGGGAAAATCACCTGACACCATCTGCACAGCCATGTATTCATCTCCAAGATGCAAGCTTCTCTGCCTCAGAAGGACTGTGGCATAATTTCTAGGTTACTGTGAATCCCTGTTAGTATGCTGCAGTTCTTGGAACCGTTTTTCCTAGAGAAATGCATTAAGGCATTTTTTGGGGGACTAGGGGATTCATTTCTCTTCCATCTACCATGTAGAAACTAAACTTGTACAGCACAGGAACTTCTCCCAACTCATCTCTTCCCTTTCTGTGACTATAATAGCATTCCAGTGCTCCATCCCAACAGCCTGCCCTTGACCGGACCCTACCCACAGTCTCTGCTGCCATTTCATTGGAAATGAGCAGGGCAGGCTAACTCACATGAGGGGAGGATTAGAGAATTGCAGATAGAGTTTTTAAATTTCCAGACAGCTTCCACACAGTAATGTAAAAATCAGTGGAATCGTGAAAAAAGCCAGATAGTTGTCAATCCTAACCACCTGAGTGCTGAACGCATCTGACAGCATCCCCCCCCCCCTAATCTTTGGACCCTAGGTATGTCCTAGCTTGTCAGTTCCTCAATCTGGTCCTGCCCATGGCAAAACATACTAACTGTAGTACAGATAGCAATCAATAAGAAAGCAGTACAAAATGGTAGTCTCAAATTGGTCGTCTTTCTTCAACACAGTCTCATCTAAAAAATGTATAGTAGATTGATGGCAGCATATTTCAATCCACTATACATTTTTTAGACGTGACTGTGTTGAAGCGAGACAACCAGTTTGAGACTGCCATTTTTACTAAACCAACTGACAAGAATACTTTGCTCCAATACTGTAGTTTTTCATCCTTATCCTTTGAAGAATAGTTTGCCATTTTCTGTACTTTTGAGATGTTGGTGTATATGCTCTACTGAGTCTGAATTTAGTCACCAAGCAGGTATTTTGATTACTAAGTTTAAGGATCATGAATATCCAGCAGCAGTTTTGAAGAAGACTTATAGATGTGCGCTATTAACTATCGGGAGTGGTTCTTGATGCCATCAATGTCCTCTGCAGATATTGACTTCGAGATTGTCACTTGTGTGTTGCAACATTCTGCAGTGTCCGTGGTCATGGCATCTTCCTTCAAGCTTCACTGGACAGTTCTTTTAGCGCTTCCTTGTTTTGTATCTATTCTCCCAAGAATAGCCTATAGTAGAGAGCAGAATCCTGCAAGATATGCCCTGTGGTCCCTCGTAGCCCTCTCAAAGTCTGCTCTACAGGTCATTATAAGTATGGATTGTGCATTTTTTGTGCTATCATGGATGAAGGCTCTAGTGTGAGAATTAATGGTTACACATTTCATCTTCAGTGGCTTACATCCTGTATTTCCACTTATGTGGTTTACTTGCTTCGCTGCCCTTGCAATAAGTATTACATACCTGATGAACACGCAGCTCACCCACATCCATCCCGCACCCGAGCAGGGAGGCCCCGGATGTGTTCCTCTTGAGTTCGACTTCCGGGTTTCTTTATGTGTTCCCTCCCACTCTTCTCATTGCGAGGACCCTCCACAAGGTTCAGCAGGAGCAAGCGTCGGTGATCCTCATCGTTCCCTCGTGGCCTCGACAGCCGTGGTTCCCACTCCTGCTCCAGCTCTTGTCCGAGCCCCCAGTTCCCCTGGGCTGTGCCCCAGGCCTGCCACCCGAACCTGGCCTCATTGTCCCTCAGCCTGGTGGCTGAATGGGCATCCCTAGTCCCGCTGGACCTCCCGGAGGTCGAGGAGATCCTCCTCACATCTAGAAAAGACTCGATGAAACAAGCCTACACCTTCAAGTGGCAGCGCTTCTTGGTGTGGTGCTCCGGGCTCCAGATCGACCCATTCTCTTGTCCTACCTGATGAGTCCTCCAGTACCTCCTTCACCTCTCGAAGGAAGGGCTTAAGTCAAACTTGTTCACGGTGCACCTGAGTGCCATCTCGGCAAATCACCTCCCCGTCGAGGGTAAACCCCTCTCGGAGCAGCCCTTGGTCTCTTGCTATATGCGGGGTCTCTTGCTCTCTAAATCTCCCATCCGGCCTCCCCCGGTGGAGTGGGACCTAAATGTAGTGCTCATGCAGCTTACGCATTCACCTTTCGAGCCGATGGCGATGTGCTCGCTTCGGCACCGATCCTGGAAGGTGGTCTTCCTGGTGGATCTGACCTCGGCCTGCTGAGTCAGTGAACTCCAGGCTGTCATGGCTGATGCCCCTTATACCAGGTTCTATGGGAACAGAGTGGTCCTTAGTACCCACCCCAAGTTCCTGCCCAAGGTTGTCTGATTTCAACCTCAATCAGGAGATTACCGACCTTCTTCCTGAGACCCCATGCTGACCAGGCATTGGCAGTTTTGCATACACTCGACTGCAAGAGGGCTCTTGCCTTCTACTTGCAGTGCACCCAGCCTCATTGCATGTCTAGCCGGCTCATCGTGCCCTACAATCCCAATCGACTGGGGCAGGCAGTCACAAAGCGCACATTTCCATCTGGGTGGCAGACTTCATCACCTTCGCTCATACGAAGGCGGGCACCCCACTGGATCGGCATCCGAGCCAACGCGTCTTCGGTAGCTTCGCTGCACTCAGTGCCTCTGATGACATCTGCCGGGCTGTGACCTGGGCTTCAGTGAACACTTTCGCCTCACACTATTGCCTAGAAAGGGAGTCCCACTGGGACAGCACCTTCGGCCAGGCTGTACTCCATAATCTGTTTGGGGTATAAGCAACTCCGACCCTTCTCGATGGATACCGAGGGTTTCGTCCCGAGGACTCAGGCTCCTTCAGGCATCGGCTTCTGCTCACGCCTTCACGGAGGCGTTTTTTGGTTAAAGGTTCGGTAGTCTATAGCTGGGGAGTCCCATAAGTGAGGACTGACATACTGCTTGTTCCTGGAGAAAGCGTAGTTACTCACCTGTAGCATGTATTCTCCAGGGACAGCAGGAATCAGTCCTCACTACCCTCCCACCTCCCTTGATGAGTTGCTGGATTTTTATCCTTCCCTTGCCACTGCTTGGTAGGGCTTGAGCTAAGGGACCTGACTGAGAAAGTTGGCACCCTTGGGCAGGAAGAGGACCACGCATGTGTGGCAGCAATCCCAAAGGCTTTCTTTGAAAGCTGGGGAATTGCTCCGCGCAGGCTCCATCAGTGCCGACATCACCCACAAGTGAGGACTGATTCTATGCTATTCTCAAAAGGCCAGTAGTTCCAAAACTTTTTTGTCAAGGACTTCTTTGGCATCTTCCAAAATTTCTGAGACTCATTTCTTTCTCTTGGAACCATTACTCATTGGCATTCTCTCCTAGACCTGTCAATGTACCTGTGAGCTTCTTGGTGTTTTCTTCCCTGAAATTAGGTGAGAGGTAGGTGAGGTGATAACATTTACTCATTTTCTGGTGGGTATAGTAGAGCTAAAAGTTGTTAGATGAGTGGTGGGTGCATTTTACTTCCAAGTGGATCCCTACAGCAGGGTAAAGAGCACCAGTACCCACTTATTTCTGATGCCATCATGTACTGGTGACCTCTGCTTTTCTTCTTCACTTCACATACTGCTTCAATTCTTCCACAACATTGAGATTTGCTAGGAGGAAGAAGCTGGCACCATATCAAATGACAGACCCCAGTTAGGAAGGCAGCATGGAATTCATTAGTCCTTTCATTATTTGCCAAAACAGCCAGTAAAAATGAAAGGTTTCTGTTCAGACTCCATATCCTTTATCCATGGTCCATTAAGATGAATGCTGAGAATCTTCCTTTGTTACCACACAGAGTTGGGCAAATGAAAATTATGTGTTATGTATAGAGAAATTTCTCCTTTCAAGCAGTGGTTTGCATTGATGAGTTTGTGTTCAGTATCTGAAGACTGTAAATGGGTATTCAGGCATATCAGACCTCTGCTTGGTGGTGGAGTCAGGCTTGCTTATTGATTTGAGTTTATGCAGATGTTTCTCCAGCCCGCACTGCCTTGTCTCCTATGCAGCATATGACATCTTGGGCAGGAGACTAGGTCCTGGATTGGGAGTTTCTCATTCAGAGCAGGAGATTTGGCATATGCAGCATGAAAAGCAAGAGGAGGCACAATGGAGAACAGAACCAGAAATGCCATGTCGCAAAGCATGGTATAATTTGAGTGTATCCTGACACAAAACTGCATACAGCTTGAGCAAACTGTGTTTCTCCTTTTACATAAAGGTTACCACACCACAAGAGACCTTTGTGCCTTAAAAAAACCTCACAGCACAAATATTTTGTTCTCCTCCTGATGATGAATGCTGGTGTTTGAAATCCTTAGGGAGCTTTACAAACAAGCCTGACTTGAGTTAGCTTTCAGAGAGACAGCTTTCATTGAAAACCTCATTCAAATTGTGATATTTTCAGTAAATGTATTTCACCTGTATTTGAGGATCTCTAGGTTCCTACAACAGATCCTTCTGTAGTTGCCTATTGGTGTTTAGTTTGTTTTGTTTGATATACTCCTCCTTGCTTAGAACAGCAAGGCACTTTGCAAAGTACAAAATAAAACAAAGTGGACACATAAAGCTAAAGATACAATACAAAATCTGTACAAGCCCTAAAAGATGCCTAAGTGGGAATCCTACTAGCAGAGTCGATGTCATATGCATACACCAAAACAATCTAGAGAAAGACGATAGGATAATGGTGGGGGAGCAATACCATGAAGCTGGAGGGAAGTGAGGTAGCTTGAACCAACTTTTGGGTCTGCCTGAGAAATGATCCCTGAACTGTGTGACCTTAAATAGCAAGAACTGCTGATTTTGTGGATTTCAAAAGGGCTGAATGCACATTATTAGAAGAAGGCTTGCCTATAAAGCCTTATCTTCAGGTTTTTGTGGAAGGCTGAGCAAGTACGGTGAGATCTCTGTTGATGGGTAATGAAATTCCATAAAGCAAGGTGCCAAGTAACTGTAGGAAGAGTAGCAAATGGATTCCTGACAAATCCATAAGGGAAATTTAGCTGAGTGGATCTTTAGCTGCAAATGGGGAAATAAGAAATAAGGTAATCAGCAAGATACTTTGGATGGCTGAATAAAAGAACTCTGAAAATGAGGGTTGCCATTTTGAATTGAATCAAGAAGACCAGAGGAAGCCAGTGGTGATCTGACAAGAGAAGAGTACCATTGTCAAAATGTCAGGCTCCCTGGTATGAGGGTGCTGTCCCATGGGCAAAAGCTCTAGAATTATGGAGACATAAGAACATCAGAAATGCCATACTAGGTCAGACCAAGGCCCATCAAGCCCAATATCTTGTTTCGAAAAACTGCTAATCCAGGTCACAAGTACCTGTTAGGTTCCCAAAAAGGTGTACAGAATCCATGTTGCTTATCCTGGAGTAAGCAGTGGCTTTCCCTGGTCCTCTTTAATAATGGTTTATGGACTTTTACTCCAGGAACCTGTCCAAACCTTCTTTAAAACCAGCTACACTAATAGTTTTTACTATATCCTTTGGTAACAAATTACAGAGTTTGTGTTGAGTGAAAAAATATTTTCTCCTATTAGTCTTAAATGGATTACATTGTAGCTTCATTGCATGTCCCCTAGTCTTTCTACTTTTTGAAGAAATCAAGAACCGATCTACATTTACTGGTTCCACTCCATTCATTATTATAACAACATAAGAAATGCCATACTGGGTCAGACCAAGGGCCATCAAGTCTGGTATCCAGACATAGGCTATTTATTGCAGTGTTCATTTTCGCTTCTGAAAGTGTAAATTAGCTCTATGCTCCCTTTCTTCCTGCTCAATTAGCACTTGAAGGACTAGAAAAGGGGACTATTACTTCTGGAGAGAGATCTGCAATTGTGAGTATATACTTCTGGGGATTTTCTGAAAGGAATTCTTTCTATTAAAGCTAATTAATCTGTGAACCCACTATTTTTTTGTTAAATCAGTCAGGGCCTAGTAGCAGCAGTTTAAGTTTAAATTTAAAACACAGAAGAGAGCTTTTTGGTTAAATTTAGAACCCAGCAGAGAGCTTGTAGTTTAAATTTCATAATAAGTTAGAGCCTAGCAGCAGCAAAGAGCTATAATTTAAATCAGAATATAGCTTACCTCAGCAGCACAGGACAGGGTACTGTGTAGCAGCCCTCTTTTAATAAGTGTTATTTCCCTCCCTCCCTCCCCCCCCCAACACCCACCCACCACTGGGATAATCGTAGCTTTATAGGTACTTACACATCTTAAGACAGGAGGTGCTCTCAGGTGAAGCTCATTACCCAAATCAGTCATACACTCAGGACCTGAGATTAATTTAGCTTCAGGTGAACAAGGTATATTAAACGTATTAGGTACAGTTTTATTAGTATAAATATCCATTGCAACCCTTAGTAAGTAAAGAACTTATAGATCTAAATACAAACTTAAAACAAAGATGCTGACAGCAGTCCAGCAGCGAGATGGGGGCTTTCCAATCTTTTGCATTGAGTGTCACGTATGATTTTCTCCCAGTTGGTGAGAGGTCTTACGTGTGCACTAGGTGCAAGGAGCTCTTTGCTCTCAGGGAACGAGTCCGTTCTCTAGAGGCTAGAGTAGCAGACTTGGAAAACATAAGAAAGACAGAGAGGTACATAGACGAGACCTACAGGGATATAGTCCTGAAGTCCCACCTCCAGTCTGGCAGCATCCCTGTTGCCATGGAGGAGAGAGGTCACGTGACAGGAGAGCATCACCCTGGTGTGGCAGGAAGTGATCCTGTAACTAGGACCTGTCCTCCAGGTGATGTAAAACACTCTCGCATCAAGGAAGTTTCTCCAGGGCCATGTGCCCATGAGGGAAGGGTTAGGACAGCGTTATAGTTGGTGATTTGATCATTAGGCATGAAGATAGCTGGGTGGCTGGGGGACGTGAGGATCGCCTGGTAACATGCCTGCCTGGTGCGAAGGTAGCGGACCTCACGCACCACCTAGATAAGGTCTTAGATAGTGCTGGGTAGGAGTCTGCTGTCTTGGTACATGTCGGTACCAATGACATAGGAAAATGTGGTAGGGATGTTCTGGAGGATAAATTTAGGCTTTTAGGTAGGAAGTTGAAATCCAGAACTTCCAGGGTAGCGTTCTCCGAAATGCTTCCCGTTCCATGCGCAGGACCCAAAAGGCAGGCAGAGCTCCGGAGTCTCAATGTGTGGATGAGACGATGGTGCAGTGATGAGGGTTTTGGATTTGTTAGGAACTGGGGAACATTCTGGGGAAAGGAGGGGCTCTTCCGAAGGGATGGGCTTCACCTTAACTAGGATGGAACCAGGTTGCTGGCATTAACCTTTAAAAAGGAGATAGAGCAGCTTCTAAACTTGATAATGGGGGAAAGCCGACAGTCGCCCAAGAGCGGATGGTTCGGAAGAATGTATCTTTGAAGGATACTACCAAAAGCAGAGAGGTTCCAAAACAGAGTAAAGTAGCCCAAATGTCCTCGAGTATAGAGCAGACAGATCTTAAAGATCCCAAATTACACATGTCTACCAATAGACAAATTAATATGAATAAAATACAGTCTCTAAAATGTTTGTATGCAAATGCTAGAAGTCTAAAAAATAAAATGGGAGAGTTAGAATATATAGCACTAAATAAGAGATTAGATATGATTGGAATATCAGAGACATGGTGGAAGGAGGATAACCAGTGGGACACTGATACCTGGGTACAAACTATATCATAATGATAGAGCTGATCAAATTGGTGGAGGGATTGCGCTCTATGTTAGAGAGGGTATTGAGTCAGAAAGGATTAAAGTTATGAAGGAAACAAAATTTGCTATAGAATCTCTATGGATTGAAATTCCATGTAAAAAGGGGAAGGCGATGGCAGTGGGGGTGTACTATCGACCGCCTGGCCAGAATGAACAAATGGCTGATGAAATGCTCAAAGAAATCAAGGAAGCTAACAAATGTTACAGCGCAGTAATAATAATGGGTGATTTGAATTACCCCGGTATCGACTGGGTCAGTGTGACGGCAGGACATACTAGGGAGATAAAGTTCCTAGATGAAATAAATGACTGCTGCTTGGAGCAGCTGGTTCATGAACTGACCAGAGGGGAAGCCATATTAGACCTAGTCCTTAGTGGAACACCAGATCTAGTGCAAGAGATAAGGGTGTTGGGGCCACTTGGCAATAGTGATCATAGCATGATTGCCTTTGATTTAATTAGTGAAGGAGGGATAGTAAGGAAATCGACAGTACTACCGTATAACTTTCGAAAGGGAGACTGATAAAATGAGGAAAATAGTTAAGGAAAAACTAAAAGGAGCAGTTGTAAAGGTTAAAGACTTACATCAAGCTTGGGTGTTGCTGAAAAATACTATCTTGGAAGCCCAGACCAGCTGTATTCCACATTTTAAGAAAAGTGGAAGGAAGTCCAAAAAACTGCCAGCATGGTTTAAAGGTGAGGTCAGAGAGGCTGTTGCCAAAAAAAGCATCTTTCAGGAAATGTAAAAAAAAGAGCCAAATGACGAAACCTGGAAACAGCACAAGCACTGGCAAGTCAAATGCAAGGCATTGATAAGGCAGGCAAAGGAAGAATTTGAGAAGAAGCTTGCTGCGGAAGCAAAAACACAAAATACAGATTTTTTCAAGTACATTCGTAGCAAAAAACCTGTGAGAGAGTCAGTTGGTCCATTAGATGATAGAGGAGTTAAAGGGGCACTAAGAGGTGACAAGGCGATAGCGGAGAGACTGAATGAATTCTTTGCTTACTGAGGAAGATGTAGGGATGTTACCCATGACATAGAATTGCCTTCCGCCTGACTCACTCAACTCCCTTCCACATAGCAACAACCCAGAACAAAGGTTTTAAAAAATGTGGAAAGTGCTGCATCTCTGCAAATACCAAGCCATGATGTTACCTGTTTAATTGTATATAGTTCTCCCCGGTTCATACCCAGTTTACCTTCCCTGTTATCTGTAAACCTATGTCATTTTTATATTGATAGGTATTTGTTCTTTAATGTAAACCGCACTGATGATGAATAGTGCGGTATATAAAAACTGTTAAATAAATAAATAAATGACTGAATTGGTATTTAAAGGTGTGGAAGAATTGAAGGAAATATCGATACATCGGGAAGATTTATTAAACTATTAGATAAACTAAAGGGTAGCAAATCACCTGGGCTGGATGGTATGCATCCAAGAGTGTTGAAAGAACTGAAATATGAGCTTGCAGACCTGCTATTAGTAATCTGTGAACTATCATTAAAATCATCTCTAATACCTTAAGATTGGAGGATCGCCAAAGTAACACCACTTTTTAAAAAGGGTTCCAGGGGTGATTCGGGAAACTACAGACCGGTGAGCCTGACGTCAGTACCGGGAAAAATGGTAGAAACCATCATAAAGAATAAAATTACTCAGCATGTAGATAGTCATGGCCTAATGGGAGACAGCCAACATGGCTTTAGACAAGAAAGATATTCTCTTACTAATCTGTTATGTTTTTTTTAAGGTGTGAATAAACAGGCGGACAAAGGTGAGTCGGCTGATATACTTTATCTGGACTTTCAGAAAGCCTTTGACAAATTCCCTCATCAGATACTTTCGGCAAAACTAAAGAGTTATGGGATACGAGGCAGTGTACTACTGTGGATCAGGAACTGGTTAAAAGATAGAAAGCAGAGGGTAGGGCTAAATGGCCAATTTTCCCAATGGAGAAAGGTGAATAGTGGTGTACCCCAGGGATCTGTGCTGGGTTTGCTGCTTTTTGACATATTCATAAATGACCTGGAAAGTGGAATAACGAGTGAGGTTATCAAATTTGTAGATGACACAAAACTATTTAAAGTTGTTAAAACCCAAGAGGATTGTGGAAAATTGCAAGATGTTTTTGATAAATTGGAAGACTGGGCATCAAAATGGCAGATAACATTTAGGGGTATGTTTACTAAACCAGGCTAACGGTTAACCCGGGCTATCTGCCACTAGGTCCCATATTATTCAATGGGACCTAGTTGCAGGTAGCCCGGGTTAACCGTTAGCCCGGTTTAGTAAACATACCCCTTAATGTGGACAAGTTCAAAGTTATGCACCTAGGGAAGAACAATCAAAACTATGGTTACACAATGGAAGGTTCCACATTAGGAACCACCACCCAGGAAAAAGATTTAGGTGTCATTGTGGATAACATGTTAAAACCCTCTGCCCATTGTTCAGCGGCAGCCAAGAGAGCAAATAGAATGCTAGGTATCATAAGGAAAGGAATGGAAAATAAAATAAAAGATATTATAATGCCTCTATATCGTTCCATGGTGAGACCGCACCTTGACTATTGTGTGAAATTCTGGTTGCCGTATCTTAAAAAGGATATCCATCAATGTATGTACATACTGTAAATAACCGAAATTTGATGTATATAGTTCCCCCCCCCCCCCCCCCGTTGAAACCCAAGTTAACGTCCTGTTCATTGTAAGTGCCTATAGTGAATCTATTTGGCACAAAACTGTTGTATGTAAACCGTGCTGATTTTTAAGAGTGCGGTATATAAGAACTATAAATAAATAAATAAATATAGCGTTATTAGAAAAGGTTCAGAGAAGAGCCACCAAAATGGTAAAAGGGATGGAAGGATACTCCTATGAAGAAAGGCTAAAAAGGTTAGGGCTCTTTAACCTGGAAAAGAGATGGCTGAGGGGAGATATGATAGAAGTCTATAAATTAATGAACGGAGTGGAACGGGTAAATGTAGATTGATTGTTTACGTTATCAGAATATAAAAAGACTAGGGGACATGCAATGAAGCTACAGGGTAAACTATTTAAGACTAACAAAAGAAAATATTTTTTCACTCAACGTGTAATCAAACTCTGGAATTTGTTACCGGAGGATGTAGTAAAGGCTGTTAGTGTAGCTGGGTTTAAAAAAGGTTTGGACAAGTTCCTGGAGGAAAGGTCCATAAACCACTAGTAAGAAGGGACCCAGTATATCGATGCTTGACCCAGTACAAGCATTGTGGAACCTGTGTCTTTTGGGGTAACTGCTAGGTACGTATGACCTAGATTGGCCACTGTTGGAAACAGGATACTGGGCTTGATGGACCTTGGTCTGACCCAGTATGGCATATCTTATGTTCTTATATTCTTACCTGTTGAGGTGCTTCATAACCCTCAGTCTAGAAACTTTTATTGTCACATGCCTCGTGGGATGAGAGTTTAAAAGTAACTGACTTTCAAAAGTTCATGTCTTCATACACCAAGTTATTTTGACTTCTAGGATTGTGAAATGTATGGAATTTCTATATGACCCAGTGCTGTCTAAATCTATTGAGTTCTGTCACTTCTGCTCTTTGTACAGTGTTATTGGATCTACACAGCACATGAGGCAGTTCCTGCTCTATGGAACGTCCAATCTGTCCAAGGCACATAGACAGAGGCTTGGATTAAAATCCACAAGACTGGTTGTGGGTGGGATTTATGTGAGAAAGGAAATACTTTAGTAAGAGAGCATCGTCTCAGTGTCCCCATAAGAAAACAAGAAATGGTTGGGTAGAGCTTTTAAGTCCAGACTCTTCTTGTGAAACACAAACCACACTATCTCTACACAGACACCTAGAGCTAAAACAAAATTATATCTGGAAATTAAAGCATAAACCCTGGTTCCGTTGAGTCTTACACAACTGTTATCCAGTTAGACGTTTCTACACCATAGTGAAAACTACATCCAGCTGAGTCACTCAGGAGATATCTGTTGAAACTGATACCTGTGTTGTATTTCAGGCCCCTACCATTGGTCTCCATAGTGAAGCAACTGACAAAGCAAAATAAATACTCTATCTCCACCCTAGGGTTTAGGAGGCACAGGGAGATTGAGTAACTTATCTGGAGAGTTGATGGCAGAGGGAAGCCTTGAACTCATGTCTTATGGCTTCTGAATCACAGTCCAGTGCTGTGTTCACCTCTAGTCTGCCCCCACCTTGCTCAGCTGGCACAAGCCAAAAAGATACAGTGAAAGAGAATCTTGGATAAGCATAAAACGTTTAACACTGTACAAGTTACATAGCAAATGTGAATTTTATGTAAGCTGGTTTCCACAGGCAGCCAATGTTTAGTGGGTAAAAGAAATAGTCTTTGATTTGTAAGACAGGATAATTTGCAGGTATGATGGCTTCTTTTTTGTATATCCTTGTACAGAAGAAAAGAGCTGAAGTCCCATGTGTGCAGAATGCTTTTATTTTTATTCCCTTTTAAATCCATAGCTGACCTGCAAATCAATGTGAATCCTGTGGTAAATCATGCCCAGGAACTGAGTGCAAGCATTATCTGAACAGCAAGTTTTTCATTGCCCATCCACTCTCTAAAGGCAGTGAGAAAAGAAGAACAGTGCTACCCTGATTAATTTTTCAGAAACTGAAATCATAGCTGTTGTGCAGATGTCCCATTCAGCACTTAACTTTTTTAGATTGTGATTCTAGATTTTTGTGCTATTTTATGAGTAGCCCTCATTTGGTGGGACTGATGTTTTATCCATGGCTCAGAAGTTACTGAAGAAAAAATAAAGCGGTCTTGCGTCCACAGGGTAGAGTGAGAACATTGCCTGCCCTCCACTGTCTGATCAGATCAAAACAACGCATGGCACTCTCTTCTCCCAAAAATTCAGTCCAAACAATGGTATTGCTTTTTCTTAAACAGAACACCTTTATTGATGAATTTCTCCAAAATCGAAAACTCCAGATCCATTAGAAATAAAATCCCAGTAATCCGAGACATCCTCATTGATGAACATAAGAACATAAGATATGTCATACTGGGTCAGACCAAAGTCCATCAAGCCCAGTATCCTGTTTCCAACAGTGGCCAATCTAGGTCATACGTACCTAGCAGTTTCCCCAAAAGACACAGGTTCCGCAATGCTTGTACTGGGTCAAGCATTGATATTCTGGGTCCCTTCTTAATAATGGTTTATGGACATTTCCTCCAGGAACTTGTCCAAACCTTTTTTAAACCCAGCTACACTAACAGCCTTTACTACATCCTCCGGTAACAAATTCCAGAGTTTGATTACACGTTGAGTGAAGAAATAGTTTCTTTTATTAGTTTTAAATAGTTTATCCTGTAGCTTCATTGCATGTCCCCTAGTTTTTCTATATTCTGATAACGTAAACAATCAATCTACGTTTACCCATTCCACTCCGTTCATTAATTTATAGACTTCTATCATATCTCCCCTCAGCCATCTCTTTTCCAGGTTAAAGAGCCCTAACCTTTTTAGCCTTTCTTCATAGGAGTATCCTTCCATCCCCTTTACCATTTTGATGGCTCTTCTCTGAACCTTTTCTAATAACGCTATATCCTTTTTAAGATATGGCGACCAGAATTGCACACAATATTCAATGTGCAGTCTCACCATGGAACGATATAGAGGCATTATAATATCTTTTGTTTTATTTTCCATTCCTTTCCTTATGATACCTAGCATTCTATTTGCTCTCTTGGCTGCCGCTGCACACTGGGCCGAGGGTTTTAACATGCTATCCACAATGACCCCTAAATCTTTTTCCTGGGTGGTGGTTCCTAATGTGAAACCTTGCATCGTGTAACCATAGTTTGGGTTGTTCTTCCCTAGGTGCATAACTTTGCAGCTGTCCACATTAAATTTCATCTGCCATTTTGATGCCCAGTCTTCCAATTTATCAAGATCCTCTTGCAATTTTCCACAATCCTCTTGGGTTTTAACAACTTTAAATAGTTTTGTGTCATCTGCAAATTTGATAACCTCACTCATTATTCCACTTTCCAGGTCATTTATGAATATGTCAAAAAGCAGCAGATCCAGCACAGATCCCTGGGATACACCACTATTCACCTTTCTCCATTGGGAAAATTGGCCATTTAGCCCTACCCTCTGCTTTCTATCTTTTAACCAGTTCTTGATCCACAGTAGTACACTGCCTCCTATCCCATGACTCTTTAGTTTTGCCAAAAGTCTCTGATGAATCCCCTGATTTTCTATGGCTTTCTGTGGCTTACAGACCACATCTCCAACCTCATAAACCAACTAAATACAAACGGTTACTCAATATTCAACTGCCCTAGAGACTCCAAAAGAGGTGGTGGAGTACTTATCCTGACCAAAACAAACCGTAACCTATCTGCCAGTATATGCATCAACTGTGATGGCATAGACCTGATCAAAATTGAAAACAAGAATGTAGCAATATGCCTCCTTTACAGACCACCTAGCAATAATCATTTCCTCTCACTTCCATACTTGAATCATCATGTACATCCCCAACAAAGAAACCACACATCATTCTTGGGGACTTTAACTTAGCATCCCTCTCTTCACAACAACCCACTGACTTCCTTGAATTCATGGAAGATACAGGATTCCTCCAAATAAAGAAACATCCCACTCATATAAAAGGGAACACACTAGACCTGATATTCATCACCAGATCCCTAACTATGCACCCTCACTTCTCCTAACCAACCATCACCCAGGTGCCGTGGTCAGATCACTTCATCTTAAAAATGGCCCTCCCCATTCCTCGGTGCCCTATGACATCCATTAACACACCCCAATACAAACCACTATTTAAACATTTTGACAAAAATGCATTTCTGACTGAGGTTACCGCTAAGCTCAACAAACATATACATGGCCTTGATGATACAATAACAAATTGGAATACAATAATTAGCAAAGCTGCAAAGTCCACATCACCCAACAGTAGAACCTATATAAGGCCATCTGAAAAATGGTATTCTCAAGAGATAGGCAACCTCAAGAAAAACCTCCATAAGCTAGAGAAAAAATGGAGGTCCAGGAACCCCCCCCCAAAATAAGAAACTCTACAACACAGCACTAAATACCTATAAAGAAGCAATTCTTAAGGCAAAGAAAGACCACCATTCTGTTATACTTAATAAAGCCATCTAACGACCGAGGGAGCTATTTGAAATTGTAAAAACTCTAACCAAACCTCACGTAAACCTGACAAATAGCACACCTATTAAAACCCACAATCTATAGCAGACCACCTAGCATCTAAATTAAAAAGAAATACCAACTCAAGTATGCACATTTATAGTGAAGCTCAATCCCTCTCTAATAAATAGCACACCTTCCACCTCATTAAAGAGAAACGACTCATAGAAACAATAATGAAAATTTACACAACCACCTCACATCTGGATCCTTGTCCAGTATCCTGGATAAAGGCTACTAAAGTTGAACTAGCACCTGCAGAACTTATTGTTAACCAATCCCTTCTCCAAGGAATAATGCCTGACATACTTAAACTCTCTATCATTCACCCTGTACTCAAAAACAGATTTCTCAACAAGGATGACCCCACTTCATACAAACCAATAGCAAATATCCAATTTTTAGCAAAAATAATAGAAAGGTAGTCCAAATACAGTTGCAAGATTTTATTCATCTTAAAGTCCCCCCTGGATACCCACCAATATGGTTTCCGCCCTTACCATGGCGTAGAAACCCTTCTGCTAGTATTACTAGATACTCTCATCTGTGGACTAGACAATCCAAACCAAGCCTTTATCATGGTCTTTCTGGATATGTCCTTGGCATTTGACAATGTTGACCACTCCATCCTCCTGTCAAGACTGTCACAAATAGGTATATCTAGAATAATTCTAAAATAGTTCAAATTATATATTTCCAACCGATTCCAGTATGTAAAAATCGACCAGAATTTATCTGCCACTTTCCTCCAAGAACAGGGAATACCTCAAGGATCGGCCCTCTCGGCCCTCCTGTTTAACTTATATCTTCAACCTACATGTACAGTCTTCAAGACACAAAATCAATTATCATATCTATGCAGATGACATAATGTTATATACACAAGTAGACATAAAGAACCCCCAATATAACAATATCATTGACTGCATAACTGAAGCAGAATCCTGGCTTAATAAAAACAACCTGCAAATAAACTTAAAAAAAACTGAGCTCGTATTCACTACAAGAAATCAGAACTTCATTCCCCCATTTACAGTCTATTTACACAATATCAATTTGCCAGTTAAACAGGAGGTAAAATATCTAGGTATCATAACTGACAGAACCTTCAGTATGTCATCGCATATTAAACAAACTGCCAGAACAATATTCTACAAGCTAAAAAATATACAGCACCTTAGGCCAATCCTTTTTTTTTTTTTTTTTTTTTTTTTTTACTTTTATTGAATTTAGTCAATACATTCAAGCAAATGAATGAAAGCAAAACAGTAAAAAAGGAAAACAGATACAAGCAAAACAAACACAAGGAAAATATACATTTACCAAAATCAGCCCACAAAAGCTAAAAAGGAGAGGCAACAGGAAAATATCAACCTTCCTAATATGAAATTATGAAATAACATGGCAATGTGAGACTTATGCGTCAGCCGTGTGAGACGCAACAACGGCAACTGATTCCTCCCTAGAAACCAGAAACTCCAGCAGCTGGCGGGGCTCAAAAAGCAGAAATAATTTCTCTTTGTAGGAAACATGACATCTAGCAAGAAATTTCAACAAAAAAGTCCCGCCGAAGGAAAGTCCCCTGGGCTTAAAACCCAGGAACTCCTTTCTCCTCCTAGAAGTACCTACGAACCATTTCCAAGGGCGATTGTAATGGAGATCTAGGAAAATTAATCAGTCTTAAATTGTTCTTCCGGACGTGATTCTCAAGGTATTCCATTCTTTTGGATGTTACACTCCGATCTTTAATGTGGGCACAATGCAGATTCTGAAGTTGCTCAAGTTCTCCATTCAGCCGGGCCAGCTTCCCCTCCTGTTTCTTTTGAACTCTGGAAACGTCTTGAAAATCCTTACATAAGATATTAGTTTCAGTACTTACAAATGCAACAATAGTCATAAGGGAAGAATTCATTGTTGAGATAGTGTCTCACAGCACCTCTAATGTAACTTTAGGGGGCCTGTCCAACACACCAGCACCTGCAGTAACCAACGGGTAAAGCACCTCCTGGGTAGGGCTGTCCTCTGGCAAGGACACAGCCTCAGGTTTCACTTCATCCCCAGGAGCCCCACATGGATGAGCAAAGCCGACACTGGAGCCCTCTTCACCTCCCTGCACCGGCATGCTAGTCTTCACGCCGGAGGGAGGCACTCCTCTGTCAGCTGCACCGCTTCCGGGCAATGGTGGGGGGGGGGCCCTGCTGTTCAGGGGATAAGAAAACCCCTGACATGCTCAGGTCCGGCAAAAACACCGTACCTGCCGAAGACACCGCTCCCGCTCCTGGAAGAGAGAATCCACACATCGGCAGCGTTTTCTGAGCGGTACAGCTAGAAATAGCTTCACCCAAGGGTAGGCAAGTTTGCTTGTGCTTTCTTATGCTCATAGCAGCCCCCAAAGCCGCAAGAAGCGCCGACACAGCACACCACCAATGAGCCCTCTCACCAGAAGCGAATTACTGCCTCCATCTTGCCTCACCTTAGGCCAATCCTTGCATCCCAGGGCTTTAGAACAGTAGTCCAAGCTTTAATTACTCCTCACTTGGACTTCTGCAACAGTCTCTTACAAGGTCTCCCTAAAAAAACACTCCACTCGCTCCAAATATAGCTGCCAGGATTATCTCCAAGGCTAGTCTCACTGACCACATCACCCCAATACTTTATAATCTCCACTGGCTACCCATAGTGGCCAGAATAAATTACAAGCAGATAGTCACCACTTTCAAACTGATACATGCACGAACCGATGTCAGAAGCAGGAGAAAAAGTACCCAGAATCTCCTATCAATACCCCCCTCTATACACAAAACCAAACATACTACCAGCAATAGGGCCTTCAGGTACACAGCCCCACCCTTTGGAATTCCCTCCCTGATTATATAAGATCAATCAAGGACCTTCAGACTTTCCGCAAGGAATTAAAAACAATACTCTTCACTGAATACTATAACACCTCCACTCCTACCCACGTATCCACCTCCCACTAACCCCGATCTATCCAACTAAACTAAACGCCACTCATATTATGCTCCGCAGGCAAGAATATTCTTCTATATCCTCTACACACTGCTTAACAATATTGTAGTCCCAGCTATCACTATATTACGGTATGTGTGATTAACTGGCGTGTAAATAGCTTTTGTAACATAGTTTAATATGCTCTCTGTAACTAAGGTTTTGTTCGATTTAAACCGCCCCTGATTGCTGGAAGGGGCGGTATAGAAAAACTGTTTAAATAAAATAAATAAAAACTACATACAACAAAAGGAAAATATAGACCAAGGTAAAAACAGCATTAGAGTTCAAAGTTAAAAAAAGATCTGCTTAAAAGCTATAGCTCTCATCCTCATTAGGCAGGTGGTTCTTTGTTTTGTGTAGAAGGACAGGCTAACTCCTGGTGCTGTCTCCAGCCTCTAGACGGACTGGTCCACTCTCTCATGTCCTCCTCTTCTGCTTTAGGGCACTGACTCTCCTCTCTTTCAAGGGTCCCTGCAAGGCACCTAGTTACCTACTTATCTTTGACCAGCGGCAGAGTTTGCAGCTGCTTTTTTGCTTGATTCTCATTGTCTTGTTTCTCTTCTTAACTCCATTCCTTTTCTTAGCCATCCTCCTAACCTTCCTCCCTCTGTCTTAAGGCACCTACTTCTTATTATTGTACGCGACTGTGAAATCTGTGGATTTTATGGTGGTCAATTAACTGTGTAACGAATAGCAAATAAAGACACTCACAGCAAATAGATGCTCCAAAGCAGTATATACTTCCCTCATAGCACCTGGCCAAGGTACTGCCATGTAACTGTACAATTCTACAAAAATTCCATAAATCTAATCCTTTTTCAAAACTGTGCCTTGGAGCCAAGATACAGAATAATACTCAGTATCTCAAGATTTCTCTTCTAGTTGTACAGGATGCATTGATGTTCAGTCCCACACAGTTTAGGCTGAAACTTCCAAGCTAATTTTTTATTTGAAACACAATTCAATCAGATGCACCTTCTAGGTCCCACTAATTCCTCAGGAATACTTTATTTTTTCCTGAACACCTGGATTTCCAACTTTTTCAGATCTCCTGGGTCTGCACTCCTCAGAAATCATTCTCCCTTTCTAGTTAGGCCTGGCTAGCCTGGGAGACTTCCATCTTTTGTTCCAGGACTAGTCAGCCTGGGAGGAAAAGGTAGTTCCTGCCTTTTTCTTGGCAGCAACCGAATGAATGATTTGATGAGGAAAGTGTGTGAGAAACAGATGTGTAAGAAATGTGTTGACCTGGTCTCTGAGGGCTGAATGAGATGCTGATTTGATATTGTTAATTCATATACATAGTGCTGGGCTTTCTAATGTGAGCTACCAAGTTAATGCATGCTAATACACATTAACTTATGTTATTTATCACAGGTCCCATTTTATGCAATAGGGTTTATTTACTAGTAATGTATATTAATGCAGTCGCAGACTCTGATAAATCCAGCCCTTAAGGCACTAAGAGGCCTATGTATGAAAGTGCAGTAAGGTTTTCCAGTTACTGCACAGTAATTGTATGGATTAATATATGATAAGTATATTAACTGTTGAGGGTGTTCCCAGCATGTTCCCGTTCAGTTAACACAAATTAAGCACATTTTCTCTGTGTTAACTGCACAGCAGATAACATGATGCAGTTAGTTACACCTCTTGCAGTAGTGTTAACTGCTCCACAGTACCAGCTTTGTTAACGCATGTTAATTTCCTCTGCATTAATTATAAGGCACCATCTCCACCCATTCCATGCCCCCTTTTTGCTAGCCGTTTAGTGCAGGAATTACTGTGCGGTAATTCCTGCGCTAAATAGCTAATGCAGCTTAATAAACAGGCCCCTAAAACAATTGTTATTTTTGTCTTATAAAGTTTTATTGGACTTGCAGTGATAATGCCAAAAAATGAAGAACAAACTGCACTGAACATTGACATGGCGCCAGAATGGAAAGGTGCCAGTTGACCAAAGAAGCCAATAATATTATGTGTGCTCCTCTGGTAATAAGATATAGAAGGGGACCCAGCTGTTGCTTAAGTATTGGTTTTATCAGAAACAGTGCTGGAGATATCAAGGTCTGAAATGGCCTACTAGCGGAGGTGGCAGATGTGGAGTATATAAAGAGCAGTTGTGGGGAAAAGGATTGAAAAGTCAGCTAAAAGACATGGTGTGGAAAGTGGTATTCGGTCGTATATGGGAATTTATAAGAACATCTCACTAAAGTGTACCAAGCTCAATTGGACAGACTGAATAGACCATTTTGGCCATTATTTATTATGGGCTTGATATTGAGTTAGGACAGCTAGGCATGAGTACAGTGCCCAGCTGTCAACGCTGTCCTCTAACCTCAGATATTCAATGCCAGAGTCGGGTAACTGTGTGTAAATAGTTACCCCACTGTTATCCAAGTTTTGCTGTCCTGTTTAATTGTAAACTCAGACCTGTTATCCTGTTCTGAGAATTTTGTTCCATGTAAACTGCACTGATGCCGAATAGCGCGGTATAGAAGAGATTGTAAATAAATAAATAAATAAATAAATATGTGGCCCTGGCATTGAATATCCGGAGTTGCCACACATGCCCGGAAGCTGCCCCCATAGAAGCTAACTGGGTACCGGTGCAGTATCGCTGTTACCTGGCTAGCCTCTGTCACCGCCCACAACACGCACCAAAACGCTCATGACACGCCCTGATGCTAAGCAGTTAGCATCGGGGTGTGTAAGGGAGAAGATAGGGGATATACAACGGCACTAACCATGAGTGGCATTTACACAGTTTACAGGGTTATAAACCATGTGAATGCCTTTCGAATATCGAGCCCTATATTACTATGTAATGCTGAAGAGACACTGATATGCCTTTGTCCATAACATTGGAAAGGGCCTGATTTAGCAAAGGAGCATACATTGTAATGAAAATGCAGAAAAAGTACTGATGTATCAAATCTATAATATACATATTTGCATTTCCATACATCCTTGGGTGCTTTCTATATTCTTCAAAGATCATATGCATTTGTTTTTGTCTTTTATTTTCATTCTGGCTACCCTTTCTTATTTCTGAATTTCATTTTGTATACTCTTCAGTGTATTTTTTGTATATCTACCAGAAATTAGGATTGGATTTTAGATTTAGTTGCTTGCCTTTCCAAATTCAAGATAAAGGCAAGTTACATGTCAGGTACTGTAGATAGTTCTGGGCCCAAGAGAACCAATAGTCTATCAGTGGGGAAAAGCAGGATTTGAACTCGGACTTTCCTGGTTTGCAGCCCACTGCTTTATCTACTTCATTAAATGTAATCACCCTTTGTGCTCCAATTTGCCCTATAAAATTTAAAAACCTCATGTGATAAAAGGTTTGTGGAGCATTCTTATGTTTCAATACAATGTTGCTAGTACAGGATTGCGAACATTAATTTGCTTTAGGTCTTCCCCAGGAAAGGCGGAATATGAATTGCATAGAAATAAATGAAACAAATCCTGCCACCTATTTTGATGGTCTTTGCCTAAGCAGTAGCCAGAAATCTATCACATCCTCTAGTTGCCAGTTGTCTTAGTAACCTTACATCTGTATGTGGCTTTGCACTGTATCGTGTTTGTATCTGTACCACACGGTGTACATCTAGTAGCGCTGGAAGGTGGTTAGTAATAGTAGTTAGTCTTTGGCAGGCTGCTCTGAAGGGACCTAAGAGAGAGACATCTGACTTCAGACAAAATGAGTTTTCTGGCTGTGTTAAATGGTGTCAGCAACTGTATTGCAGCAAGGCTGCATTTAACCCTTTCTTGGGATTAATGTAATTTGTACAGCCCACTCTTGTCACTGATTCAGTAAAGATGTATTTTTTTATAATGTTGAGAAAAATGTTGGGTCAGAAGTAAATTAAATCTTGATTTAACTTATATATGACTCCAAATGTTGTGTGCAAGATCTTTCCTCCCTGCATTTAGTCTGTATGAACCATCTGATTTTTAAATAGATTACCTTGTTTGAAGAAAATAAGAACACCTAATGTAGAGATTGTGTCCATCTGTGTATCTGTGACCTTGTAGCAGTAGACAAAACACCAACACAATGAGTTAATTCAGATTACATTCTGGTACTTGGAAGACTTTAGTATTATGACTGAAAAGTTGGTTGGACATGTTTACTTTTGTTTAGCTCAGTTTCTTTGTGTTCCAGATGCAGTAACTTACACTAACAGATTTTTATGCATGCTGTTACACTCTCCTACAAGTAGAAACCTGTCAGTGCCCTAGAAAGATGAACTAGCTTGTAATCTCTGCTTTAATTTTCTTTAAAAGAGGTTGAGTACAAGACTACCACTACATGTTCACTCAGAGTGGGGATTTTATACATTTTGTTTTCAAAGGTAAACCCAGTTTTACCTAGGAAAGGGGGTTTTATAATATTACCTTGGGGGCTATATGCATATAAGGTAATTACAAAGAATATACCATATCTGCTTTTACATGATCTCAGTGTAGGAGGAGGAGGAGTTCAAGTAAAGTGCGGACAGAGTCACAATGCACTTGAGAACTGGCTGTGGTTGCACCTGCAGGGGTTACAGACACCGGGGCCTAGTCAAAATGAAGAGATCTAGCTATGCAGATGGCCCTGTTGTGGAACAGGGTCAAGGACAGTGAGGTTCCCCTCCCCTGAGCTCTTCTGCACCAAGAATTTTATTTTTCCTCAGGAGGTTTGGGGAGGAACCTGCTGAGTACAGCACCCCTGGGGAAAAAAAGACAAGAAAAAAAGAGCCCATGGAGTCAAGACCTGGGGAGATAGCCAAAAGAGGAAGCAGAGACAAGCAGAAAACATAAGAAAGGCCCCCTGAGGAAAGGAGGATCAGACTGAGAGATTTGAAGGGATCGAGAGGTGATTGGCAACTGTGCTGAGGCCAGGCTGCTGAAAGTGAGCAGAGGCCCTAAGGACAGATAGCAAGGAGAGAGAGCCCCATTAAGTCAGCAACAGAAGAGCTGCAGGAAGAGGAGTGCCAGGTGCAAGAGAGTCAGGCTGCTGAGAACCCTGCTGAAGCAGAGAGCCCATCATAGTCCTTTCGGAGCTCAGCCGAGAGTGCAAGGCATTTTTATTTTATTTTTATTTATTGTAAATTTTTATACCACATTTTTCTGGCAGATCAAAAGCGGTTTACAGTGAACAAAGGTTTGAATATTACAGTAACAAGTATATATTCAGTACATGGAACGTTTTCTTTTTAAATATGTACTGTAGCATGTTTCTCTAAGAGAAAGGTGAGCTGCAGCAGTGAAGTAGCTTATTGATGGAGAATCCTGGAGAAGCAGCAACTATAGGAGTTGATCCTGAGGAGAGAATTAGTGTAAGAAAAGAACCTGCAAGCCAAAGAGACTGCTCTTGAGGAACTGAAATTATGACTGTGAAAAATTGCCACTAAAAACGCAAATCCTTTTAGTTGTTACATCCAGGGGTGTTTCAGATGGGTGCTGCTTTTGTGCTCAGATTTCCTTGTAAATGCATTGTTGTTTTTCAATCACACAAATATGTTTTCTTTCAGCCTGAAGATTTGTCTTCCTTCATTAGCAATCATATTGTTACATCCTCTCCCTCTTGAGTGGTTCCCCATTATTAATTAGTTATGTTTGATCCTCTGCCTTCTCTTGCTATGTGGTATATTGTTTTCTTTTTTTCCTGTATAATTCTGGGGAGTTTCCTGCCCTCAGTATGTTTGTCTAATGCTGTCTCCCCTCCTTATAGAGGACTATTACTCTTGTAGAGGACTATTACTATACTCCTGTAATATGTATTCTTACCTATGTTATTTTTTGTGTTTGTTCTCTATTTCTACAAGGATGTATCTTTCTGTACAAACGTGTTGCTTGATATATTGTCAAAATGCATAAAAAAACCCCCCAAAAAAAAAAACAGTGGTACGCTACAAAGTGCCAGAGAGAATCTTTGCCACAGTGAGAGAAACACTTGTTTAAGGAAGTGCAAGTCTTTTGTCTACTAGGATTGCTCCTCCTGCACTCCGGCAGCCCATCTGCTCTCCCCGAGGGGATCTGAGCACACCGGAGCAATGCGGCATCTTCAAGGAGGCAAGAGCTGCCCAATCGGGGCAGCTGGGACTGATTAAAAGCAGCGCACATCGGGCGCACCATTCTCTCTGCTCCTCCTGCACTCCGGCAGCCCATCTGCTCTCCCTGAGGGGATCTGAGCACACCGGAGCAACGCGGCATCTTCAAGGAGGCAAGAGCTGCCCAATCGGGGCAGCTGGGACTGATTAAAAGCAGCGCACATCGGGCGCACCCGTGCCTGGCGGGCCCGTGCCTGAGGGCCTCGCCAGAGGGCCCTTTGGCGTGGCCCTTAGGCGGAGTCCCACTGACTGACAGAACAGCGAGAAAGGCGCCCACCACAGAAGAGCTGAATCATCGAATCCATGCGACAAGGCAACCACAAAGCCAAGCTGTTACCCCGTAGGTACACCAGTCGAATCACAGCTAGAGCTCCCCCGGTGGGTCGAGCTCGCTAACTCAGGATAGCAACTGACAAGGAGATAAGAAGGTAACACTATTCATATACAACACCCAGAAAACTCAACCTCTGCATATTGTCAAACTTTCAAACTCTGCAACAGTAGACAACGAAGATCTTTAACTTAGTCAATGTTCCTGTAGAACTGTACCGACAAGCTCAGCACAACTTTGTAGCTAAGCTCAGCACAACTTTGTAGCACAAATTTGTAACTAAGATCCCCACCCAATTTCTCCAAAAGATTCTACTCAGAAACAGCCATACAATGTATCTCATTAAGTATGTACTCATATTATATTGTTACCTAACCTTTGCTTTTTCTTCATCTGATGCTCTCTGCAACCAAATCCTGCTCTACTACACACCTTACATATGGGGCCCAGTATTTCCTTATCCCCCACTCACTATGCCTACACTCATTCTGCACATGCATATCAATACTGTCCACAGAAATGCTACACCCCAACCCACCCCGAGGCCACTCCACTTGGACCGCACCACTAAGACCTCAAAACGAATGAAACCACATAAGGCCAAGAACAAAGAAAAACATAATACTTTTCTGCAACCCAACACACCATCACAAACCCTATTCTCATGCATTCTCATAAACGTCAGGTCCATAAGGAACAAGACCCACATCATACACAACATAGTCACTGATGAAAAACCTGACCTCCTTTGCATCACGGAAACCTGGCTCACCAACACCGACTCAGCTATAATGAACCAAATAACCAAGCCGGGCTATGAAATATTCAACTGTCCACGCACTCACAAAAGGGGAGGAGGAGTCCTAATCCTTGCTAAGGCCACACTCGGTCTGACAAACACATCAAAAGACACTACGCAAGAAATCAATATTCTCAAAGTTGAGAACAAGACCCTGTCTATCTGCCTAATATATAGACCTCCAACGGCACACCACGAAACTCTCGCAGACGCACTAGAAACTATCTCAACCACTGCGATTAAGAAGTACCAGATAATTCTGGGAGACCTAAATCTAACATCAGTCCCACCCATGCAGGCAAGCTCCTTCCTAGAAGCCATGGACCAGCTCGGGTATAACTAATTAATACAAGAGGCGACCCATAATAAAGGAATACCCTGGACATGGTATTCCTACCCAAGAAACAGCAGCGAATGGAAGGGAAGCAACCCAAAACTCGAGTAATTAAAGTACCATGGTCTGACCATCACCAAATTGAGCTCACTCTATATCTATGCACCACAACCGACACGCAAAAAAATGGCTCAGCGGCACACCTTCGAAGAAGGTTCCAGAATCTCAACAAAGAAACACTAATAAACTCTCTGGAGGAGTGCATAACCGTAGACAACACAGACATCGAAGACCTAATACAACAATGGACCTCTGCAATAGAAGCGACCTCGGAACCAAAATGGAGGTCCTCAACCGGCGCAACTAAAACAAGAAATGAACCGTGGTACACACCACCGCTGCACAAAATGAAGCAGGGACTAAGAAAATTAGAAAGAAAATGGAGACGAACCAAGAATGATACACACAAGACGGAATACCTGGCGCTCCTAGCTAAATACAAAAATGAGATCAACCACGCCAAAAAGGTTCACCACACCAACAGACTCAACAAGGCTATTAATAGACCCAGAGAGCTGTTTGAATTAGTCAAGTCACTCACAAAAACCTCGCAAGATCATGACTGCAATGGCAAAATAGAAGCCCAAGACTTGACTGATCACTATGCAAACAAACTTAACCCCCCTATCCTGACACTCCATCCTCAGAACTGGAGTACAACAAGCCCCAGTCAGCAAAACAGCAAGAATACAAGCTCTAAACTGAAAGAGGAATGGAGTACATTCCAAACAATAGATGTTAAACTAATCATAAATATCATCTCAAACCTAAATACAACAACCTCACTCCTAGATCCGTGTCCAGCCGAATGGATCAAATCTACTAAACAAGAAATTGCTCATCTTATAGCGCACATAGTAAACCAATCTCTGCAACAAGGTATCATGCCAGCACAACTCAAAAGATCCCTCATTAGACCTATATTAAAAAATAAAACTCTCAGCAAAGATGACCCAACCTCCTACCGTCCGATATCAAGTATATCCTTCCTTGCAAAGATTATCGAAAAAGTAACCCAACAGCAACTACAGGACCACCTAGATCAGTGGTTCTCAACCTTTTTTGTACCGTGACCCCTTTTACCGTTGGTCAACTTGTGGTGACCCCCAATGATAAAATCAAATGCGTCTCTCTTCCTTTACCGTTAACGCATTGTCGCTGTAATCATTTGTTGAATTATTAATATATTATAGGCCTTTGCAATATGTTTTTATTTATAAAATACTTATTTAAATAATCAAAACAACAAGTAACAATATTTGATTTCAAAATTATGATGATTTTGTAGTCAAATCACTAATATGAAATAAAATTATTTTTTCTACCTTTGTTGTCTGACCAATTTATTCTCTGATCATGCTGGTCCCGATCTGAGGCTTCTGCTTTCCTGTCTTCTCTTAGCTCTCTTTCTGTGGTCTATGGTCCATCTGCCAGTTCTTATCTCTTTTGTTTTCTTCACTTCTTTCCATCAGCCTATTTCCAGTCCCAGTAACCCTCCCCAGTATCAGCCCCTTTCCAGTCCTCACTCCCAGTACCTTCCAATGTCAACTTGCATTCCCATGACTGCCACTGGTGTCCATTCCCTTCCAGTCCCCCTCCTTCCCCACTGATCAGTCCCTTCTAGTACAAATACCATGGCAGCCCCTCTCAGATCCACTCCCTTTCAGTTCCATGCTCCCATCCCCTTGTATCAGCCCACTTGTAGCCTTAGCCCCCAGTTTTCTTCCAGGGTCAGCAGCTCTATCCTCCCCTCCCCACAATCAGCCCATTCCCAGTCAAAGCCCCCTAATCAGCTCACTTCTAGTGCTAATCCCCCTCAACCCCATTACCAGTCCAACCCCCCCCCCCCCAAACCCCCCCATACCAGTCCTACCCCCCATCAGCTCATTTCCAGTGCTAGTTCCCCCCTCAACCCCATTACCAGTGCTAGGCTCCCCTAATCAGCCCATTTCCAGTCCTAACCTCACTGATCAGCTCATTTCCAATGCTAGACCCCCATCAGTCCATTACCAGTCCTACCCCCCCTTGATAAGTCCATTCCCAGTCCTAGCCTTCCCTAATCAACTCATTACCATTCGTAGCCCCCCCATCTGCCCATTACCAGTGCTAGCACCCCCATCAGCCCATTATAATCCTAACCCGCACTGTCTCTCGCCTCTGTCCAGCATTTATCCCGTCTGTCCAGTATGTCCCCATGTCTCTCCCCTTTGTCCATGCCAGCCTACTCCCTCCATGTCAGCCCCCTCCCTCCATCCATCCATATCAGCCCCCTCCCTCCCTCCCTCCATGTCAGCCCCCATCCTTCCATGTCAGCCCCCCTCCCTCCATCCATCCCTCCATGTCAGCCCCCATCCTTCCATCCGTCCATGTCAGCCCCCCTCCCTCCATCCATCCCTCCATGTCAGCCCCCATCCTTCCATCCGTCCATGTCAGCCCCCCTCCCTCCATCCATCCATATCAGCCCCCATCCCTCCCTCCCTCCATCCATCCATATCAGCCCCATCCCTCCCTCCCTCCCTGTCAGCCCCTCCCTCCCTCCATCCATCAGCCCCCATCCCTCCCTCCCTGTCAGGCCCCTCTCTCCCTCCCTCCCTGTCCCTGTCAGCCCCCTCCCTCCCGTCAGCCCCCATCCTTCCATCCCTCCCTGTCAGCCCCCCTCCCTCCATGTCAGCCCCCATCCTTCCATCCCTCCATGTCAGCCCCCTCCCTCCATCCATCCCTCCATGTCAGCCCCCCTCCATCCCTCCGTCCATGGCAGCCCCCTCCCTCCCCCTCCATCCTCCTCCATATCAGCCCCATCCCTCCCTCCTCCATCCATCCAGCTCCATCCATCCATCCAGCCCCCATCCCTCCTCCCTCCCTCCCTGTCAGCCCCCATCCCTCCCTCCCTCCCTCCCTGTCAGCCCCCATCCTTCCATGTCAGCCCCCCTCCCTCCATCCATCCCTCCATGTCAGCCCCCATCCTTCCATCTGTCCCTGTCAGCCCCCCTCCCTCCATCCATCCCTCCATGTCAGCCCCCATCCTTCCATCCGTCCATGTCAGCCCCCCTCCCTCCCTCCCTCCATCCATCCATATCAGCCCCCCTCCCTCCCTCCCTCCATCCATCCATATCAGCCCCCATCCCTCCCTCCCTCCCTGTCAGCCCCCTCCCTCCCTCCCTCCATCCATCCGTCCATCCATCCATATCAGCCCCCATCTCCCTCCCTCCCTCCCTCCCTGTCAGCCCCCATCCTTCCATGTCACCCCCCTCCCTCCATCCATCCCTCCATGTCAGCCCCCCTCCCTCCATCCATCCTCCATGTCAGCCCCCCTCCCTCCATCCATCCCTCCATGTCAGCCCCCATCCTTCCATCCGTCCATGTCAGCCCCCCTCCCTCCATCCATCCCTCCATGTCAGCCCCCATCCTTCCATCCGTCCATGTCAGCCCCCCTCCCTCCCTCCCTCCCTCCATCCCTCCCTCCCTCCATCCATCCATCCATAACAGCCCCCATCCCACCCTCCCTCCCTCCCTCCCTCCCCCCTCCCTCCATCCATCCATATCAGCCCCCATCCCTCCCTCCCTCCCTGTCAGCCCCCTCCCTCCCTCCATCCATATCAGCCCCCATCCCTCCCTCCCTCCCTCCCTCCCTGTCAGCCCCCATCCTTCCATGTCAGCCCCCCTCCCTCCATCCATCCCTCCCTGTCAGGCCCCTCCCTCCATCCATCCCTAAAAGTCAGCCCCCATCCTTCCATCCGTCCATGTCAGCCCCCCTCCCTCCATCCATCCCTCCATGTCAGCCCCCATCCTTCCATCCGTCCATGTCAGCCCCCCTCCCTCCCTCCCTCCATCCATCCATCCATATCAGCCCCCCTCCCGCCCTCCCGCCATCCATCCATATCAGCCCCCATCCCTCCCTCCCTCCCTGTCAGCCCCCTCCCTCCCTCCCTCCATCCATCCGTCCATCCATCCATATCAGCCCCCATCCCTCCCTCCCTCCCTCCCTGTCAGCCCCCATCCTTCCATGTCAGCCCCCCATCCCCCCCTCCCTCCATCCTCCCTCCATGTCAGCCCCATCCTTCCATCCGTCCATGTCAGCCCCCCTCCCTCCATCCATCCCTCCATGTCAGCCCCCATCCTTCCATCCATCCATGTCAGCCCCCCTCCCTCCCTCCCTCCCTCCATCCATCCATATCAGCCCCCATCCCTCCCTCCCTCCCTGTCAGCCCCTCCCTCCCTCCCCTCCATCCATCCATATCAGCCCCCATCCCTCCCTCCCTCCCTGTCAGCCCCCTCCCTCCCTCCATCCATATCAGCCCCCATCCCTCCCTCCCTCCCTCCCTGTCAGCCCCCATCCTTCCATCCGTCCATGTCAGCCCCCTCCCACCAGCCATCCCTCCATGTCAGCCCCCATCCTTCCATCCGTCCATGTCAGCCCCCTCCCTCCCTCCCTCCCTCCATCCATCCATATCAGCCCCCATCCCTCCTCCCTCCCTCCCTGTCAGCCCACCTCCCTCCCTCCATCCCTATCAGCCCCCATCCCTCCCTCCCTCCCTCCCTGTCAGCCCCCTCCCTCCCCTCCCTGTCAGCCCCCATCCTCCCATCCGTCCATGTCAGCCCCCCTCCCTCCATCCATCCCTCCATGTCAGCCCCCTCCCTCCCTCCATCCCTCCATGTCGCCCCCCTCCCTCCCTCCCTCCCTCCCTCCCTCCCTCCATCCATATCAGCCCCCATCCCTCCCTCCCTCCCTGTCAGCCCCCTCCCTCCCAGCCCCCTCCCTCCCTCCCTCCCAGCCCCCTCCCTGTCAGCTCCCTCCCTCCCTGTCAGCCCCCATCCTTCCATCTGTCCATGTCAGCCCCCTCCCTCCATCCATCCCTCCATCCATCTCAGCCCCCTCCCTCCATCCATCCATCCATCCATATCAGCCCCCCACCCACCCTCCCTCCCTCCCTCCCTCCATGTCAGCCCCATCCTTCCATCTGTCCATGTCAGCCCCCTCCATCCATCCATCCATATCAGCCCCCTCCCTCCATGTCAGCCCCCATCCTTCCATCTGTCCATGTCAGCCCCCTCCCTCCATCCCTCCCTCCATGTCAGCCCCATCCTTCCAACTGTCCATGTCAGCCCCCCTCCCTCCATGTCAGCACCCCTCTGTCGATGTCAGCCGTGTTGCAGGTTGTCTGCCTCCCTTCTAATGCAGCCGCGGCTCTCTGCCTCTTAGGGAACCGCGGCTGTACCTGTAAAATCATTGCGGAGCCCTTCCTGTCTCGATGGGCTCCATGCAGCATTGTCCCGCCTTCCAAAGGAAGTTGTTTACCACTTCCTTTGGAGGCGGGACAATGCTGCACGGAGCCCGTCGAGACAGGAAGGGCTCCGCAACGATTTTACAAGTACAGCCACGGTTCCCTAAAAGGCAGGGAGCCGCGGCTGCAGAAGAAGGCGGTGAGTTTGCCGGAGTTTGCTGCTGCCGAGAAGCGGACTCGGCAGCAACTTGTGCACATCTTAATTTTTTTTTTTAAACTTGGTGGAGGCTAAGCGACCCCCGCTAAATCCTGTGGTGACCCCCGTTGGGGTCGCGACCCACAGGTTGAGAACCGCTGACCTAAATGTAGGAAACATCCTTGATGCTCATCAATACGGTTTCCGACAGCAACATGGAGTAGAAACCCTACTCATAGCGCTTCTAGACAACCTCATCAAGGGCCTGGAAAACAAAAACAAGATGTTCATACTTATATTCATAGATATATCAGCAGCGTTTGACACAGTACATCATGAAACACTCCTGAACAGACTTGCTTCCATAGGAATAGCAGGAACCCCACTAAAGTGGTTTGAGTCCTACTTAACAAATAGAATGCAGCAGGTACGATTCAATAATGAACAAGCAAAACCTTTCCCCCAAACCCAAGGAATACCCCAAAGCTCAGCTATCTCCGCCCTGCTATTCAATGTGTACGTTCAACCAGTATGTCTGATATTCCAGAAATACAATATCAGCTACCACTTATATGTGGATGATATTATGTTGTATACGCAACTCGATGCAAACTACCCTAATTACAACCAACTGGAAAAATGCCTAACCGAAATGCAAACCTGGCTCCAACGCAATAACATGTCTATAAACTACAAAAAAACAGAAGTAATGTTCATCTCTGGAAAACAGGGCTTCAATCCTCCTGCTACTATCACCCTGAACAACAACACCTATAACTCTAAAAATGAGATCAAATATCTAGGTGTATTGATCGATGATAAATTAAAAATGGACAAGCACCTCCGGATAACTAACCGAGCAATATTTCACAAGTTGAAAGTTCTACAACCACTACGCAGCATTATTGACCACTCGGACTTCAGAACAGTAGCTCAGGCTCTTATCACTCCCCACTTTGACTACTGTAACGCCATATTACAAGGTCTACCGAAGAAAACCCTAAACATCCTGCAAATGGCACAAAATGTATCAGCCAGGATTATCATGAACAAGAAGCTGGTGGACCACATCACACCAGCCCTGATTGAGCTCCACTGGCTCCCCATCACTGCACGCATAAAATACAAAGTGATTGTGACAACATTTAAAATTATTCACAACCTATCCCCTTCTTTCCTCTCTAACCTAATCACCACACAACCCCATAACAGGAGCAGACGGACCACTAACCTTAACACCCTCTGCGTACCAAGTAGCATAAGGGCGGTCAAAGATCTGACGAGCAAAAGAGCCTACACGTACTCAGCACCCATGATATGGAACCAGCTGCCACACAAGATACGTCTAATCAATGACCTAAAGGACTTCAGGAAAAAGCTCAAACCCACCTTTTCCAGACTCATTACGGAATCACATAGTCTGAATTACCATCTCCTCTAAACCCCTCTCACCTACCTTTCCTCTGAATCTTGAACAATGGAATTTCCATCCGAGATATAGAAGGCTATTTTTATGTATATAATCAGGTGTCTAGCCTCAGAAAAAGGCCTGCCTGTGATCTTGTAAAATGTATATATGTATATATTTACCCCACCATGCTCTGCTACAAATCCTACTATACTACCCCATTGATCAAATGTATATCATTGTACCATGTTGTGTTGATGTGTGCTACTCCCGGAAATCAGATTGTATACTTAAATTGTACTGTTCAGACACCCTTGCTACGCAAGTAAACCGCTGCTGATCGCTGGAAGTAGCGGTATACAAATCTAGGACAAATAAATAAATAAATAAAAGAGAATTACTAGTGCCAGACAGAGACCATTATTTCTATTTTAGTTTATTGGAGCAGTATAGAGTCATGCACTAACAAAGAGCAGGCAGAAATGTGTGTGAGAGAGACCCGAAAGATTGGAGTCTGCTAAACGATTTAGAGATTGTTTTTTGTTTTCTTACTAAGAGGGTCATTTTAAAAAAACCTTAGATGCAATTTGGATGTCCAAAAATGTGCATGTAGATGTCCACATCCAAAGACGTCTCCAGAGACATTTTATAAATGGCTTTTAAAAACATTTCTGGTGTGGGGATGTCCAAGTTGGCAGGGGGCATGGCCAAAGCATGTCTGGGGAGGTGCAATGGACTTAGACATCCCCACTCGATTTCAGAAATGTCAGGGACTGTGATCTCATCCAAGTTTAGACCTGCTCCAGGCATGAATAGACAGTGGGATAGTGCTTGTTTTGGCCGTAAAACATCCAGAGTGTGTAGAGAAGATGAAAGTTAAGTAACTTGCCCAAGATCACAAGGAGCAGCAGTGGGCTATAATATCGAATCCCTTTTCTGTGGTTGCAATAATGTATGTACGTGTGATCTTTTTGAATGAAACCATTCACAACTTATTCACTCTACTGTCCAGCACCCATTTTGTATTTTATTTATTCTTCCAGTCTGCATTAGAACTTGTGACAAGCTCTCAAAGTCACCATCTTTAAGAATATCACAGATAATGTGTTCCTCATAGCTAAACTGTATCACTAGTGGTAATGGTAGGCCGGCTCCGATGGGAAGGCAGGTCCCATAATGTGGATGTCGGCGGGGCAAGGGCAGAAGGAAGGCAGGGAAGATAAGTGTGGGGGAAAAGGGGGGTGGAGCTACACCATAGAAGATAAAGGGAGAGGGGCAAGAGCCGCATCTCTTCGACAGGCAATGTAGCTGCTATTTCAATGTTTTTCAACATGGCTCAGGCTGAAGTGACGTGGCTGCACGTGACCGGGGCAACACGGCTGGAGTGGCAGGAATGGCGGTAGCTGGGGGCTAAGAGAGGAGTTAAAAAGCCAGCGAATGGTTGTTTTCCTTACTGGAGCGGTGGCAGCAGAATCAAGGCGGTGACGGAACCAAGGCAAAGCATCAGACAGCAGCTCCCATTAGCCTGAGCTGCTCAAAAGCCTGGTGCAGCTGCCCAAAAAAGGTACCTGGAGTTGGGGGGAAGCAGAAAGAACAGGCAGGAGTCCCAGTGGGAGCGGAGGCACCACAGACCGATATTAAAGAACAACTCGCTTAACAAAGAAGACCCATCTTCTTACCGCCCAATCTCCAGCATATCGCTTCTAGCGAAGATCATAGAAAAAGCAGCCCTCATCCAACTGCAAGAACACCTCGATGACTACGAAACCCTCGACAAACAGCAATACGGTTTCAGAAAAAATCATGGGGTCGAAACTCTGCTATTAGCACTGTTTAACTGCCTCCTCAAAGGGCTAGAGGACAGGAAGAAAATGTTTATTCTTATTTTTATCGACATCTCAGCAGCCTTCGACACTGTACATCACCTAACCCTCCTTAACAAGCTGGCATCAATTGGTATATTAGGAACCACCCTGAAGTGGTTCTCCTCCTACATAACAGACAGAAAGCCACAAGTCCAATTCAACGGAGAAAAAGCCGAAGCCTTCACTCAAACTCAAGGCATACCACAGGGGTCGGCGCTCTCGGCACTTCTGTTTAACATTTACATGCAACCCCTCAGTGAAATATTCAGGAAATATGGCATCAACTACCACATATATGCAGACGATATCATGCTGTACACACAGCTAGAAACCGTCGACCCAAAGTACGATCAGCTGGAAACCTGCATGGGAGAGATGTTGGGATGGCTAAAACAAAACAACATGTCGATTAATCATAAGAAGACTGAAGTAATGTTTATATCCAGTAAAACTGACTTCGAACCGCCACCAACAATCACATTGTGCAACAATACGTACAACACGAAGAACGAAATTAGATATTTAGGAGTCATAATCGACAGCAAACTGAAAATGGAAAAACACCTCAGCAACACCAACAAAGCCATATTTCACAAGCTTAGAGTATTACGACCCCTACGGAATGTACTAGATCCATGCGACTTCCGTTCAGTTGCTCAAGCACTCATCATGCCTCACCTCGACTACTGTAACGCCATCTTACAGGGTCTACCAAAGAAAACAACCAACAGATTACAACTGGCACAACACGTAGCAGCAAGGATCATCATGAGAACAAGCGTCACCGAACATATTACACCTATATTGATGGAACTACACTGGCTCCCAGTCTCTGCCAGGATCCAATACAAAACATTGGTAACGACATTCAAACTAATTCACAACCTAGCCCCTTCATTCCTTTCCACCCTGATCACCTTGCAAACTAGCTCCAGAAGCAGGAGAACCATAAACGAAGACACACTTATAGTTCCAAACAGCATCAGACATGTAAAATCCAGTACTGGCCGCAGAGCATTCTCCTTCTCTGCCCCCACTTTATGGAACAACCTACCGCATGAGATGAGAGCAACAAAAGACCTACTCGATTTCAGAAAAAAATTAAAAACTCACCTATTCAACTGCCACTATGGCCAGCTGTGAATCCAACAAGATGAAAAGATGAAAAGAAACAAATAGCTGTTTGTCAAATGTAAATAGTTAAAGTATAATCGCTTTTGTACATATGAATGATACCTACTGGAGGGCTATATCTAGACCCTGCGATGTGTGCTGTGTATTACCCCTCTTCTTTCTATCTATGCCCCAATCTTCCTGTCTTGATTTTGTGACATATCCCAAAGACTTTAATCAAACCGCTTCTGATCGCTGGAAGTAGCGGTATATAAGTGTTTGCTAAATAAATAAATAAATAAATAAATAGACCGGCTGCAGCGTTGCCAGCATCGCTGGAGAGAACACGTGGGGAGAAGGCCAGAACCAGAGGCAGCAGTCATGATCTGTAAGGCAAGCGTGCCACCTAGGGCCTACTGGTGGAAGTGCAGCAGGCTGCTGACCTGAAGGACTAAACCCAATTGGTGGGAAGTAGGGCAGCATTCCCCGTGGACAATAGCTGGCAAGACTGTGAGGACTCTGCAGTGCCAAGTGCAACAGACATGAACCAGCATGGGAGCTTACCATGGCCAAGCAGTAGCGCTTCAGCAACAGCATCAGCAGTCCGGCTGGAAAAAAGCGAAGAGGAGCGACAGACCGGCAAGGACAGTTGGAAAAGGGAAGGATAGCAACAAGAAAGCCGGCAAGGCACAGGTGAGGCGGCAGGGCCTTCAGCGGCACATGGAGCCAGAGCAGGGCCGAGGAGCAAGACGACAGGACCAACAACCAGCAACCTATCCCTGCATTGCGGCAATGATGGGCAGGCGACCGAGTCCCCTGACATGCGTGACCTTGTGAACCAGGTCAGGGCCATGGCTGCAGTCCACAGAGCGGGATGCGTTCAGGCTCTCCTGAGTTCGTTAGAAGGAGTGCCAGCCGGGGACATGATGAATCCAGAGGAGGCAAGTACGAGCTTTGCAGCTGCACCGAGAGTATCAGAAGTGGGTGGTGAGTATGAACATTCTGTCTCGCTATGTAATGATATTGGTGGAAGGGGGGTGCAGGATTGGGGGGGGGGTGAGGGCTGCAGGGGGTCTTAGTGTGTGTAAGTGTGGGGACTAGGGGACATCTGGGACAGAAGGGATGCGGGAGGCCTCAGCTGAGGGACCTAAAAGAGAGGCGGCTGTGGCAGCAATGCAAGTGTGGTGGGCTGGGGGTGCAGCCAGGTGCCAGGTTCGACAGGCAGGATATTGAGGGGCTGCTACAGGCCCTAGTCTGGATTGTGGCTGGTAACAGCGGGGTAACAGGGGGGCCCAGGTGGCGCAAGGTGCAATGGGGTCGGTCTGTGGAGGACACTTTTCCTCCCGTTGCCCAGACCAACCCAGGCAGTGCAAGGTGCCACGGAGTTGGGCACTGTGGGGACCCTCCCCCTCCCGCTGACCAGCCCACCCTCCGGGGGCACCCTCCTGGTGAGCGCTGGGGGTCCTGGGGGAGTGGCGCCAGTCAGAGATGGCAGTTTGGTATCCGAGTGCAAGCCGGCAGAATATGTCTGCCTTACCAGTGCATTGGACAGACACGTGCCGGCCTCCCAGAAAGAAAAAATTTGGAAGGGCGAATATGTGGACGCTTTCTGGCTACTTATCCAGAGAAGCAACAAAAATTGTGAATGCTCAGGCTGCTGCAACAGGTACAGGCTGGTCTCCAAGCAGGTCGACACCATCCTGTGAACGATTGCAAACTGTGGTGCGGCTTTTCGGGTACTGACCAGGTGGTGGGAGATAAACACCCGGAAGAGTGCCATGGGCTTCTCAAGTACCAGGACAGAATTTGTGAGGTCTACCGGGTATACAGGAGCAACGCTTGGCTGGAGTGTGATGAGCAGTTTTATCAGAACATGGCAGGCAACAAGGGACTTACAGTAGTTGGGACAGGAAGGACATCGACCTTTGGATACGGTTGATGACACAAGGTCAGCGAGGCAGCAGACCAAGTGGGAGCACAGGGGGGAGTTGACCTAGTAAGTATCTAGGGCCCCTCCAGCCGTTTTGGAGGGACATCAGGCCAGGCTTGGGGGAGGGAAGCACCCTCCCCTTACCACCCATTTATCCTGCCCGCCGGAGAGTATGTCAGCTGTTCAATGGGGGGTCCTGCAGATTTATTGATAGCTGCAAAAACAGGCACACATGCACCACATGCAGGGAAGGGCACCCAGAGGTACGTTGCAGGAAGAGGCAAGGGGGAGACCTCCAGTGCATGTGTTGAGGCCCTCTGTGTGGGGCTGACCACGATGCCCATTAAGGTTTGGGCGCTGGGAAAAAATTTGCAGGGATATGATCATAAAAAGGCTGAATGGTTGATTAGCGGTTTCACACAGGGTTTTCCCATTCCATGCAATGGCCACTCGGACCCGTGGACATCTGGGAACTTAAAATCTGCTTTGGAGCAGAAGGAGGTGGTCCAACAGAAGCTCCAGAAGGAGCAGAGGTTGGGCAGGATTGCGGGACCTTTTGAGAGCAAGCTCCTGCCCAACTTGATTGTTTCCTCATTGGGCCTGGTACCCAAGAAGGAGCCCGGGGAGTTCCGGCTCATTCACTATTTGTCTTATCCCAATGACGCATCGATGAATGACCATCTGGACCCGGCGGCTTGCTCAGTAGAGTATGCTTTGTTGGACCAAGCCCTGAAATTGCTCTGGGGCTGGGGCTTGGCTAGCGAAGACAGATGTGGAATCTGCCTTTAGGCTGTTCCTGATATATCTGGATAGCTTCTACCTGAAAGGCTGTATTTCAGAGTGCGGTATTATGTTGACAAATGCCTCCCAATGGGGCGCTCAATATTTTGCGCCTATCTTGAGGAGTTCAGCTCCACCCTCCAATGGATGGTTGAGAGGGAGATGCACAGTGCAGAATCATACATTACTTGGATGATTTTCACCTCATAGCAGGGGACAAGCAAGGGTGCCAGCAGAATCTGAGGACGTTCCAAAGGAGGGCTGCAGAGCTAGTGGTGTCATTGGCAAAAAAACAAGACAGAGGGGACAGTGCAGTGCTTGTCATTCCTGGGGATAGAAATCGACATCACAGAAATGGTGATGCGCCTTCCCGCAGGGAAGGTGTCAGTCATGAGGGCCACAGTGCATTCGGCAGTGTCCGCCCAGAAGATCACGCTGCGGCAGCTGCAGTCACTGATGAGACATCTGAACTTCACTTGTCAGGTGATGCCCATGGGGAAGGCTTTCATCAGATGGCTGGCAGATGCTACAAGGGGCATTCGCAGGGGGCACTACTTCATTAGGGTCAATGCACCCATAAGGGATGATCTGGCTGTGTGGCAGCAGTTCCTGTCCTGCTACAACAGCAGGAACATATGGAGGGCACCAGTTATTTGTAGCAGGGACCTGAAACTATTCACAGATGCCACAGGGGGTGGGGGGGCTGGGCTTCGGGATTTAGTTTAAGGGGTAATGGTGCCAAGAGTGATGGCCAGCGGATTGGCACCAGAACAGCATAACCAAGGACATTTATATTCCTTGAGATAGTCCCAAATAGTGGTAGCCATGGTCATCTGGCAGAACAGTTCATGGACAGGAGAATAGTTTTCCACTCGGACAACATGGCTGTGGTGTTCGCCATCAACAAGCAAACAACAAGGGCAGAGAGAGTTATGTGTTTGGTCAGGCGACTGGTGTTGCTGAGCTTGGAGCTGAATGCCTTGATTATGGTCATTGAACAAAAAAACCCCAAACTTCAGTGACAAATAATACTACAAACACAAAATCACCGAACAAACCCCCAGAAAAATCAAATCAAGATTCTCTTCTTTTTGTCGGATGTGTCCAGGAAAGGAACATAGTAGCAAAACTATGCCCACCACACAGTTACATCCATTTTATTATAAAACCAGAAAAAAACTTTACTTAGCTGGAAATTATTGAATCGCAGGCTATTCAAGCACGCTTGGGCACACGCATAGGCACGACGTGCACGTTTCGGGTTATTTAAACCCTGTCTCAAGTGCTGCCATGCTCAAGTTCAACTGTCTTTGAAACGCCGAAATCAGCTGCTTCATTCAAAAGGGTCCGATACTCTTCCAAATGGCTGTGTCTTGCTGTCAATCAATTATATCCACCTATGAAACTCCAGGATCTCCCCACCAACCAGGGGAAGCCCTGGGATCATCGGTGACCTCAGGATACACTAAGCCAATCAATCTCTTTATTTGATTATGGTCAAGCATGTCCCAGGGGAGAGCAATGAGATAGCTATGCTCGTTCTCATTTCCAACTCCTGCATTTCCAGCAGCTCACCCCGAATGTGGTGCCCAAAGCAGCCTGCATGCCTGAGGAGATGTGGACCTTTGGATGTGGAACGCCAGCAGACTGCTAATGGCATCGCTGTCTGACAGCACCTAGAGGGCCTACAGGAGAGCCTGGGGGTGGCTTGAGGACTTCATCAAGTGGCATGGAGTCAATCTGGGGCAGGGGTGCCAATGGGCCACCTACTCGAGTTCCTGATGCACTTATGGGCAGAAGAAGCGTTGGTAAGGAACGCCAAGCAAATGCTGGTGGGGGTGGCCGCCTTCCTCAAATTGGGAGGGTACAGAGATGTTACAAAGGAATTCATGGTGTGGAAAGTAATGGATGGCTGGGCCAGGGAGGCTGCCCTGCAGCCAGATGGTCATTGGTTGGCTGATCGGGGTCCTCCGACAGGCAGTGTATGTCACCATAGACTGTTTCGAGGAGAAGTCCTTTAGGCTAGCCGCCCTCCTGATGTTCTTTAGGGCTTTCTGCATGAGTGAGATCATGCCTCATTCCACTTGGGATGTGAAAGGCTTTGCCATGTGAGTGGAGGATGCCTCAGTGGTGGGAGAAAGAGTGCTCCTGTTCCTGGCCCAGTCAAAGATGGACCGGATCGGAAAAGGCAGGTTGGTATGGCTGAACGCTATGGCGGTGCAGGTTCTTTGCCCGGTCGGAGCCCTACAGGAGTATTTGCGGGTGCGGTCAACATGTGGGAGGGGGGGCCTCTGCTGCGGCATGAGGACGTATCTTGTCTCTCCCAGTATCAGTTCCGGACCCTGTGACTGAGGGCTGCAAGGGAGGCTGGGCTTGGAACTAAGAGGCTGACACTACATTCTTTTAGGATAGGTGCGGCAACCACATGGGCTGGACATGGAAGTGAGTCGGATTCAGGCTATTGGGAGGTGAGATTCCCACAGACATAAACTGTACATCAGACATTAATGACGCATGCTGACGCTGCTTTCCCTCTCACCCACTAGGTCCCGGAGTGCTTTTGGTATGTATTGTAGGGCACTCTTTTATGTCTACTGGGCGGGATGAAGGGCAGCGGGGCAACACTTCGGCAAGCAGCTCGGCTTCCACCGCAACACCATCCATATACGCTGGTTGGGAAAAAGAGATGTGATGGGACCAGTTGAGGCCTGCCTTCATCGGCTGGAGGTGAGCTGGTCGCCTGCCGGACCTAGTGGTCCTCCATCTGGGGGTTAATGATCTGGTATCCACAAAGGGCGTGATCTCATCATCAGGATCAAGGCAGACATGACCTGGATATGCACCGAGCTGGGGTCTGGGGTCATCTGGTCCCACATCATCCCACAGCAGAAGTGGAAGGGAGAGGACCATCCAAAAGGCATTGAAAGGAGCTGAAAAAAGCTGAACAAGGAAGTTGGCTCATTGATATGGGCGTAGGGCGGGATGGTAGTGGAACATCAGGGCATTCTGGCAGGAGGGAAGATGGTGTACACTGGGGATGGAGTGCATTTGAATAACATTGGTGTGGAACTCTTCATTGAAGGTTTGTGGTGGGCCATCAGTTTGGTACCCACTATGGGGTGAGTCAAACCACGGGCCCTCCTGGTGGTGGAACCTCACTGAGGGAAAAAGGAGAGGGGAGGGGTACTATGGAAAAAGGGGGACCCGGGTACTGAGATAGGGTGCCTGGGCCAGGTGACAGGGGGGCCAGGTACTGGGGGGGTGGGGCCAGGTACTGGGGGGTGGGGCCAGGGGGGCCTGGCCTCGGTTACCTGGAGTATAGAACAAAAGGGGCCACCCAGTCACCAGCACGGAGCAGTTAGTGATGGGGAAAAGGGGCAGGGGCACGAGCCATGGAGTGAGCCGTGGCCTCTGACCAAGGTACTGGGACGGTGGTACCCTTCCATGTTAAGCTCTAGGATCATTGTTTTCCTCACTGTGTATATATGTGTAGATATGGTTACTTGTGTTTGCATAACTGATTATATATTGTTTACGTTATGTTACCATAATGCTTGTACAGGGTTCACATTTGGTGTCATAAGTTACGAATGTTAACAATGCAATAATTGTGTATCCACATGCTGTGGCCTTCATGATCCACTAATAAAAGCATGTTGCGAAAAACAATGGATCGGGCCTGTTTTGTTGCATACCAGGGGGGGGGGCCGGCCCGGCCCGGCCCAACGCCAGTCCAATGCCAGTCCAGCATACCTCAGGTTATGTCCATGATGGAGAAATGCACTATTGAATCTTTGTCTTCTGTATGACATTAATGTTGGACCATGTTGTCAACTGGTATAACCCAGTATTGTCTTTTATTATTAGATCTTCGGCTTGGTCATACTGTGCATTGGCATTTATGCAGAAGCTGAACGGCAGACGCATAAAACTCTGGAAGGCATCTTCCTGGCTCCCGCCATAATTCTTCTTCTCCTGGGGATTGGGATATTTGCTGTTTCTTTTATTGGAATGGTTGGATCTCTCCGAGACAACAGGACACTTCTTAAAACGGTGAATTTTTTTCCATTTACCTATTGATTGGGGCTTTTGTTTGCTATTATATATATATATATAAATATATATATAATGTATTGGTACTGTAGCACTGTCTATCCTTTTATCACCCAAAGCGTTTCTTGTCTGATTCAGTAATGTGGTTGACATGTTAGCCCACTTGGCTATGCTGCAGTAAATCTCAACAAATTCACGCTTGGCTACTGTGCATGCCCATATCGAAAGTATGCACCATAGGCCTGATGGGTGCACTTCCAAAACAGTGACTGGCTAAGTACACGCATAAAGGCTAGTCCACTCATGTAAGTCACTGAAAATACATTACTTAATGTGCTTTTATGGCATATATCTTTATGCGGTCCTTATAAAATTACTTCCTTAGTATAAGGTGAACACATCTACCATTTCTGTCAACAGCATTAGTTTTATAGGACTACTCATTGCATGTACTTATTCTCCCCCACCCACCCCACCCCTTTGTTTTTGTTAAGATTCCTAATTTCTTTTAAAAGATGGTGAGAGTAAGGGGAAATACAATGTTCATGCATAATGGTCATTCACTCTGCTTTGCTTTTTTTTTTTTTTTTAACAAGCATCTTGTCTGCAAAGGTTTCTGAAGAACCCTACTTTACTCCACCCACACAGTAAAGGTTTTCATGCAGTGAAAGAAACAAATAAAAAAAGGTCTCAGCTGTGAGCTTTTCATCCATGCCCAAAACTACAGGCTATCCTTTTATTCTAAATCTCTAGAGAGCCTTGAGTGACCTGTGTCCTTTTAAACTATTTGTACAGCTCATTTAACAATGGACTCAACCAAGACACTGGATTCATGACTCATGATAACTTTTGACATTGACTATTATTTCTTCCATCTGCAAAGCTCGTGTTAATTGGCATTGACTGGTTCTCATTCATTTACTATTTGATACCATCTGAAATAAAAGTTTATATTCTGTGTCCTCCCAGGATATATATGCTTCATTTCTTCAGCCTTGTAGTCCTAAATGAACGAGAAACCTCTGTGTGGTCTTGAAAACCTATGTGATATTGGCTTAATAAAAGTACAAAGAAAGAAACTTCTTTAAATACACAAAGTTTTTTTATTGTTTGGAAGATATAAAAATAATTGTTATATTTGTCTTCAAAATCCTTTGCTTTAGATCTCCCTAGTGACTCAGATGGGAAGCACTGCCATGTGGCAGGTCGCTGGTTTGATCCCCATATCGGGTCTTCTACATCTTGGGTTGGCTAGAAATTCTACAGAGAGAGTATTTATACTTTCTGGGGGAGGGAGTCATGCTAATTACTTATGAGGGACATCTGGTAGCTAAATTCAGGTTGTATAATTGCAGGATTTCAGGAGCACTGCTGCTTGGCTTCCTGTAAAGGATGTTGCTGCAATGACCAGACTAGGTGTGTCCAGGAGGAATCTAAAATAGGATAAACAAAATGTCTATGCAATTTTCTAAAAGAGTTATTACCAGGTAATATGCTTACTCCATTTTTGGTCCCCAGTTATGGAATTCCTTGCTGTTTGTGTTGCATGTGCAGACTGATTTGAACATTTTTAGAATTTGAAAACCTTTTTTTTTCCAGGAATCTTATGCTGTATGAAGCTGTTTGTGTTTGTAGAATTATTTATTTGTTGTATGTCTAAGATTATGCCATCTATGTTTTACTGATTGTACACTGCTTAGAATGTCTAGATTGGTGGTATATGTTTGTTTAATAAATCAATAAATATCAAGTAAGCAGAGTATGGGAAATAAAGTTCCAGCTGTAATGAAGCAGCTGACTTAAAGTGGCAGTTACGGAGATAGTATTACCAGAAAACAATGACTGGGACAGAGATATACCAGGCTATAATCTAGTCAGGAAAGACAGAGTAGGAAGAAAGGGAGGAGGAGAGGTACTATATGTAAAAAAAAAAAAAAAAAAATTATTAAAGCCACAGAACTTCAAGGTTTATTTTTATTTTATTTATTTATAGTCTCCAAGGGAAGGAAGATATACTGTGGGTTAGTCTGGAAAGAGGGAATGAAAAATGTGTTTACATTAGCATGATATATGAACTTCCCTCACAGGCAGAAGAAATAGTTGGAAATTAATTGAAGACATTCACAATATTGCTATGGAATGGGAAGAACTATTTGTAGGAGATTTCAATTTGTTTGATATTTATTGGGATATCCCAGCTGCATGTTATTTAGAAGTAGGAAAATCCTGGATTCTCAACAGGGAGAACTGTTCCGGTAACTGGTAACAAAACCCAGGCAGGACAATACTGTATTTGCTGTTTACAAATGGGAAGAGTGTTTCTGATGTTGTAGTAGGTGGTTATCTGGTGTGAGTGATCACTGGACAGTGAGCTTCAATATTAGGACACAGGTGGAGATGAGTGAGGGTGCTAGACTTAAGGAAAACTAACTTTGTAAAGATGGGAGTTGTTAGCTAGATGGGAACACCTGGAAGGAGTAGAACAGTGGGAAAAACTGAAGAGATTTTAAGGGCAACAAACCTTTTTTGTTAGGAAAGTAAATAAAAGTAAGCTGAAAAGGAGTCGGCCAAGGTTTTCAACAGAAGTAGCTGAAAGGTAAGGAAAAAAAGGTTAGCTTTCATAAACTATAAGAGGAAAGAGGAAGACACAACAATATCTGGAGAAGCTAAGGGAAACTGGTAAAATGGTCAGAAAAGCAAATGTGCTAATGGAAGAAAAAATAGTCAATACATTAAAACACAGAGCCTTTTTTTTTTTTTAGGTATGTTAGTGTCAGGAGGATGTGCAAGGGTGGCATTGTGAGTCTCAAGGGTGAAGGTGAGGAATATGTAGAGGCTGATGTGGTTAGAGGAATTGCTTAACAAATATTTCTGTTCTGTGTTCACAGATAAAGGACTGGAGATGGAATATCGGAAAACAAATACAAATAGGAATGGAAGTAAGCTAGAACTCAAACTATTTTCAGGAGACTGTGTTTGGGAGCTGCTAGTTAAACTAAAAGTGGACAAAGCCATAAGGCCAGATGACTTTTCAAATATTGCTTTAGTGTCGGAATGATAGGCAAATGTGGTTCCTGTTCACAAAAGAGAGTAAGGAAAAAGTGGTAACTACCCCCGTGGAGAGCAAATTGATGGGAATGCTGCTAAAGCAGAGGAGGGTGCGGTTTCTGGAATCCAAGGGATTGCAGGATCTGAGACAGTACAGCGTTACTTGAGATAGCTTGTCAAATGAATCTAATTGATTTCTTTGACTAGGTGACCAGAGAATTGGATTGTGGTATACTTAGATTTTGGCAAGGCCTTTGACACCGTTCCACATCAGTGACTTATAAATAAACTGAGCCCATTTGGGATGGACCCTAAAATGACTGACTGGGTTAGAAACTGGTTGAGTGGAGACGACATATAGTAGTAGTAAATAGTCCAGCCTCAAGATAAGGACATTGTCGGTGGCATGCCACAGGGATAGGTGCTTGATCCTAGTTCTTTTAACATTTTATAAGCGATATTACAGAAAGTCTATCATTCCTCTTTGTGTATGATACCTAAATCTTCAACAAAGTATACACCCTGGAAGATGTGGATTACAAGAGGACGGATCTAGCAAAGCTTGAAGAATGGTCAAGAATTTGGCAGATAAGATTTAAGATTTATTTATCCTCATTAATCACATTGCATTCCCTTGCCAGGACCTTCATTCCCTACGGGGCTCATTCTGTCCCGCTATTTGTCTCCCTGCTGGCCCTGGCAATATCCTCCCTGTATGAACAGCGGGTTTGTACAGGGAGGCCTAGAAGGGGCAGGAAGGGGCGTTCTGGAGGTGGAGTAAGGGTGGGGCATGGGCAGGCTGTGACCCCAGATATACAGGGCCAATGCAGAGGTCGACCCTGTAGGTCCGGGGCCTCGAATCTAGACGGGGGACTTATTCTATCTTTGAGGTGGAATAAGTCCCCCTGGATGGAGGGGGATCATGGTGCGGGACCCGGGGACGCAGGTGAGGTGGCGCAGGGGGCTCCCCGCAGCCCGACCCAAGCTGTGGAAGGCCAGATCAGGGGGTGGGGTTGGGCTGCGGAGAAAAAAGAGCTTGGTCGGTGGTCGGGAATTGCAGCTTCTGAATGGACTCCATGGCACTGGGGCTCCATTCAGGAGTCTGGCTGAGGTAGCCGGGTATGTGGCTGGGCATGTAGGCCAATCAGAATCGGGGCCTAGCCTGCACATCCTGGCCGTAGACCCAACTCTGATCCAGCGGGCATGTCCCTGCGGGATCAGAATCAGGTCTACTTCTGTATGCCCCACTTCTGATCGGCCGCACAGGGGCAGCACGGCCTGAATGGAATTGGCCTCCACACGGTTACAGACTCCATTTTCCCTCCCCTGATCAAGTATGAATGCACCCGAAAGATGGCCTTTTTTGCTGCAGCCCCGGTTCCCACCTCTATTAGGACTGAACAGGATTGCAAATGCTTTAAGAAAGCACTCAATACATTTCTTTTCGAGGCTGCTTTTGGCTTCCTATCTTCTTTTTTGTGAGAGGTAGCTGTCTGAATATGGTACAGGGAAGTCTGATATTCACCTTCCCCCCTCCCCTCCATTACCCTACCCCTCCTCCTCTTTTAATTGTTTTTGTCTGGTAAGCTTTATTTGTTATCATTCCTATTTTTATATTTTGTAATCCGCCTAGCTTGTTTTACAGTATTAGCGGTATATCAAATAAAGATAACCATAACATAATGCTAAAAAGTGCAAGGGGGTGAAGTGCTTCAGTGCACAGAAGAAGAGAGGGACGAGGGGAATGAGCATATCAGATGAGCTTCAAGTGGCCAAACAGGTAGAAAAGACAAAAACCAGGAAGGATGCTTGGGTGTTACTTAATATGAAATAATCTTATGTCCAGGAGGAAGGACAGGACCCTGCACTAGGGTTGAGAGAGCTATTAGATTTTGAAAGAGTTTGCAGAACAGCATTCAAGAAATATTTCTTTGTAAGTATCATTTTGTTTAACATGTTTTATATCAAAATATAATAGATATTATTTTGTTTTTAATACAGTGTAATAGCATATATTCCTGTTACTTAATATGAAATAATCTTATGTTCAGGAGGCCTCACCAAAATGGTCCAAATTAGGTCCCGCAATTGCTAAGGCCAGCCCTGCATAGTGAGAGGAATGGCCAGCAGGAAAAGGAGATGATAGTGCCTTTGAATAAGTCTCTAGCGAGGCCTCATTTGGAATACTATGTGAAATTTTGGAGACTGCACCTTCAAAAACATATAAACAAAATAGATTTTCTCCAGAGGGTGGCTACTAAAATGTTAGACTTAAAGATCTCAATATGTATACTTTTGGAGGAAAGGTGGGAGAGGGGAAATGTGATAGAGACATTTAAATACCTCCATGTTATAAATGTATAAGCGATGGCTCTCTTGAAAGGAAACTGTGGACCAAGGGGATCATGGGACGAAGGTAAAAGAGGATAGACTCAGGAATAATCCAAGAAAATCATTCTTTATGGAAAGAGTAGAACGGCCTTCTATTGGAGATGGTAGAGACGAGAACTGTACTGTATCTGAATTCAAGAAAGCATGGGCCAAGTACAGAGGATCTCTGCGGGAGAGGAAGAGATTATAGAATTTAATAGTTCTTATGTATTGTCTTTATCAGCTGCCATTTCCTGTTTCTATATGAAATATGTCCTGCATGAGAGCTTTATTGTTCAGCGGCTATCTCCTGAAGAAAACCTTGTTTTCTTACTCAGGGGCTTTATATATTCTTTTTACTGAGAGTCGGAAAATAACTTTTGGGAAAATTTTTATTCTTTTCAACCTAATAGCTTAGTTTTGAGGAAGTTCAACTTCTTAAATTATTTTTTAAAAATGTATATTTTGACAAGCTAATGGCTGGAAAGCAAACAGCACGGCTGTTTTTAGCATTTGCTTCCTCTTTTAGGGTAGGGGAAGGAAAAGATGGGAGAGAGAGATATAGAGAAGAAACTTCCATGCTAGTAAGAGCTGGAAAATCTGCAAGCCATGAGGAACGAAAGGTGGAACTGAATGAAAAGTGCTAATTTTCCTACCAGTAGGGTGTCATATTTCTGATGTTTAAGAAGCTGCATGTAGAACTAATGGCGTCTACATTATGAGATGAGTGTATACAACCAAGTCAATGCTGACTCCTGGCGAACCCAACAGCTCCTGGGTTTTCTTGGCAAGATGTGACTGGAAGAAAATTGTCAGACCTTTCTTCCAAGGGAATGGAGAGTAAAGTGACTTGCCCAAGGCCACAAGAAGTGCCAGTTGAAATCAAGCCCTAGTCTCTTGGTCACCACGCCACTGCTCTAACCATGAGGATACTCCTCCACTATATGTGGATGCAGAATCTGTCAAGATCCCTTCAGATTTCTGGATATGCACTAAAATTTGTTATGGACAGCGCATAAAACATAGTATTACTGGTGTGTGTGTGTGTGGAAGGACTATTGCTGTGTTAATGGCACTCTAGGTGATCGGTAGGGCCTTCAGGGTGGGGTTTACCATCAGATGACATGACTGACCAGTCTCTTACTTTTGAAACCTTGTCCTCAATAATATGGCTGTGCTGAAGTTGAGACAGCTGCTTTTGGCTTCAGTGCTGCACACAAGGCCTGGCATAGCATGCAGGGACAATCCCCTCCCTCCCTCCCCCCAGGCTGCTGCTCCAGGCAGCTGCCTGACTCACTTGTCCCTTCAGTGGCCTTGGCAGGATGAAGTACACACACAGAGACATGCTGATCTCATAAGCCTTCCTTTTGGAAAATAGCTAAGAAAGATTTTTCGACTGTAGTGGAGGGATGGTAGAATATACCTTGAGGGAGAGAAGAACCTGCTGTAGCTTGTCTACATGGGATGGATTGGTTGGTCTGCAATTGTAGTCATTTACTATGCTATGCTACTAAATAAAGACTATGTACTTTTAAAGTTATAATGTAACTAGCTTCCAGGAGTCATAGCTTGAGTTGACTTCTGCCCCTCTTTGGCAAGTTCACTGCAGCCTCATACCCACACCTGCTCCACTCAGGACCTGCTGACTGGGATATTCATTGGCACTATAGGGATAGTGCTGCAGAATATCCTTACAGACTGCCTCAGCTCTATACAGATATAGCCAGGTGGAGCTGGGGATTATCCATATAGTGGCAGTATTCAGCGCCATGGCTGGCACTGAATATTTGGAATATTTTTAGCCATGGTGGTCAGCCTTTAAAAATATGCTGACTGCTGCGGCTCCTCTTGACCCATGATTTCCATTGTGTCATAGAGGTCTTGACCCATTTGAGGGGGGAAATACCAGATAGGTATCCTCCTGGGTGCAGGAAATCCACTAATGAGTGAGTGGAATTTTATTCACAGATCCCGAGAGGGGAAGAAGAGGAGAAATGATGCCTGAGAATCATTCAAAATTGGAGGGTGTGGAGGTGCTACAGAGCATCCTGCCAGAAGGAATCCAGGTGTGAGGACTTGGAAAGGAGCATAAATAAGTTTTTGTGGATTAAAAAATCCAACGGAGTGGCCTAGTGGTTAAGACAAGGTACCTTGGGCTGGGGGTTCAGTAATCTCAGGCCGGAGGGACTGGGGTTTCTAGTCATCTAGGCACTTCTTGTGGCCTTGGGCAAGCCACTTAACCCTCCATTGCCTCAGGTACATATATAGATTGTGAGCCCTTTGTAAACTGCTCTGATGCCCTTCAGCCTGCATGGTATATCAAGAAATTACATAAACATACTGTTAATCTTGCATTTACTTTTTGTTTTTTGTGTTATGTATTTCTGTGAAGTGGAGGAGCCACCTAGTGGTTAGATCAGAGGATTGAGAAATAATGGAATGCAAGGTCAAATCCCACTGATCCCTAGTAACCTTGGCAAGTCACTTCACACGCCACAGCCTCAGGTGCAGACTTAGATGGTAAGCCCTCTGGGGACAGGGGAATGCCTACCGTTCCTGAAGGGAACACTCCTTGGGCTTCTATTGAAAAGGCGTGAGCTAAATCTAAATAAAATCAATAAAGTAACAGATGAACTAACTTTTAACTCACCCAGTGAATTACGAACCTGATTTTCAAAGTGAATGTGTGTTTTAAAAATTATACAGATAAAACTGAGCTGTTAACTTGCTAAAAGTTCAGATAGTAACCATCTTATCATGAGATGGTGGAAGAGTAAAGGAAGAGCTGAGGTTTACCTGTTTAGGGACAATATTCAGCGGTTAAACAGATAGTTGTTGCCCAGTCACCATTAAGATGTATATTCAGTGGCATTACTTAAATGGATATCACTGAATATACTGACAAAAGATAAGAAACCCCATAAGTTGAATAACACTGAAATCATTGGAACTTACAGACCAAAGACTGTAAATAGCATTGACAGGACTACATTTCCCTAGGTCCCTAGAGGTAGGAGTGGGTCCCAGAGGAAATGCTGGGTAAGGTGGGGGCCTGTGAGTGGAAGCCCTGAGAGTACTGTGGTTGGGTCAAAGGGAAGTTATAAACTCTCAAGGAAGTCAGTTGAAGCTGGCTGGAAGTAAGAAAACGGAGGGATTGTTGCTGGATAAACTATCTAGATGCAGAACCTACGGAGCTGGAGACTATGGACTCTGTGGAGCTAGTAAAGGTGGACTTTCCTGAGGAAGCCATGGAGTCTGTACAACAGCAGAGTGAACGCCAGGGGAAAGCATAAAAGGTAGGAGAGATGACTACTCTTGATATTTGTATCTACACTGTCTGGGAGAGGGAGACTTGGCAAGAGCGGGAATGGTGACCACACAGGGATGCTGAACTTTTGTAAGCACTACTGCAAGACAGACTTTTCAGTTGTAGAACTTTGACTCTTGTAGAGACTCTCCAATGGGCCAAGTGGATGGTGGGTAGCCTGAGAAGCCCTTCTGAGGAATGGAGCCCTTCATTAACAGCTTGGGAGGGAGGTATAAGTGCTTCAATTCTGTGTTGGACTGGGAGAAACCTGAAGCAAGACTGTTAGGGAGGCAGTGCAGTAAAGCTTACCCAGTTAGCCTTAACCAAGAGTCCTGCAGGGCTAGCTGAGCTACATAAGCAAGGACTAGCTTGTTTGGGACTAAATATTGATCCATGATATTATTACTTGAGTACAAAATGTCTCTCTCAAGCAGAAAACATCAAGGGACTCGCGAGCTTGCAATACACTTAAAGTGAAATGCTGGAGCTGGCAATTTAACTTAATCCAGTGACCACTCGGGCCAAATGCTGAATATCAGCCCTTTAATTCAAACCATATTACTTGAACTGGACTGTTGAGAGTGAGCCTGGAAGAGAGTTAGCTCTTCCTCCACCCTTCAGCATGCACAAACCAATCTATCCATCCTCTGTAGCCCTTGGAAGTGGCAATATACCAGTTCACCAGGGGACTCCTACATATTAGTTCTTGTTTTATGTAAGCCACCTTGTTGTGCAATTGTAAAAGTGGTCTACTAAATCTATTAAACTCAACAAATCAAGAATTCTGTTCTAGAGGGAGCAGAATTAGCTAGTAGAAATTGAGAAGTTAACTAAAGAGACTAGTTAATTTTAATTTCTGGGAAAGCTCTCCAATCTGAGCATTAAAATTCAGTTTAGAATCCAGCTATAAGTCTGAGAACTGATAATGTATTCCTCACCCACAGAGGTCAAAACACTGTGGATAAATAGATTAGAATATCAAGCATTTAAAAACGGCACTGCCTTTATTAAGTGAAATTGAATACCAAATTGAATTCAATAAATTTAGCAGTTACTTGTTTCTCACTTTCACATGAAAATAGCAGTTAGTAAATTAGGACAATGTCACTTGTGTTTAGATGTAAATTTCTTTTTGAGATTCAGAGGTGAGCCACAAATGGTTCTCAAAAAATGTCATTAGGTCCTTGGGTCACTGCAAGTGATGGTTTTTGCTGGGTTGCTGTCTGACTCCGAATCTTTGTGAACTGGGACATTTGCTTTTCATGAATTTGTAGCAGTTTAAGTCACAGTAGACTGGGGAAGGGTGTTATAGGCTTAAGGCACAGCGAACGTTTTCAAAGTTCAAGAAATGATAACCCAAGGTCACGGGTCTCATGAGATCGTCAGCAAGGAAGTGCTAGTACCTGGCCTGCAAGTTTCAAAAAGGCTTTTGGTGCAAGGATGGGGACATCTGGTAATTATCTTACCTGCTACAGAATGATGAGGCTGCCACCTGCTCAAAGGATGTGGATGCAGGGAATAGCCTCTGCTGCTGGAGGTGGTAGAGATGAGGACTGTATCTGAATTCCGGAAAGCATGGGACAAACACACAGGATCTTTGTAACTGGAATGGATGGGCAGACTGGAAAGACTGTTTTGTCTTTATCTGCCCTCATTTTTCTGTGTCTCTAAAATAGAGCTCAATGTTCCAAAAATATCTAGTGTTTAAACTAGGAAGATTTTCTGTCAAACTTAGGATCCTATATATTTGGCTGAAAAGTCACTTCTTCTTAATCATTTCCTAGATTTAAGCATTATAGTTAGGTGCCTAGTGCCAGAAATTAGTACTAAATGCCTATTGCTATTCCCCACCTTAATTCCTTCTCCTTAGCCACCTAGGGAGATAGTCGGTACTGAAAGATAAATCTGGATATTCAATCTGGGTCATATCTGGCCCTGGCATTGAATATCTGGGTTACCAGATTACTGTGAGACTAACTGGGCAGTGGTGATATTGAGCCCCTGTCCAGTTAGCTAACGTGGCAAAAAGTAGACCAGGGTTACCTGGGCCTGACTTTCACCACACATCGCTAACTGGGCAATGGCTCAATATCGCCACTGCCCAGTTAGTGACTGGCAGGGCCGGCTCAAGGGTTTCTGCTGTCCCAGGCAGACGCCTCGGCCATGCTGCCCCCCCCCCTTTGCACAGAGCCACGCCGCACTGCACTGCACTGTCTTCCCCCCCCCCCCAACCCCGATGCTGCCGCTGATTCTGATGGTTAGGCCAAGAGTGGCATGGCAGCAGGTCGTGCTTTGGCATACATGGCCTGCTGCTTTTGACCCCCCTCTGACATAACTTTGGCGGGTCAGAAGCAGTAGGTCATGTGTGCTGAAGCACATGGCCTGCTGAAGGCTTCTGCTGGCAAATCCCTTCCCCCCCCCGACCCTGCTGCTGGAATTGGTGGCAGTAGGGGTGGTGGAGTGGCTCAGCATGGGGGGGGGGAGGGAGGGAGGCACAGCTCGGCATGTGTGGGAGGCAGGCCATGTTTGCTGAAGCATGTGGCCTGCCATGGGCGCCTTGCAGCCCACAGAGGTCTGCTGCCCTAGGCAGCCACCTAGCCTGTCTAGTGGACAGTGTCAGCATACATTTCATGCAGCTGTGGACTCTGGTGAATTCAGTCTCCAAAACTTAAACTCTGACCCCCAGGTGATGTCAGTCTCTAGGACCTGTCTGCAGCCCCTCCTTGCTAAATCAAGAAGGGCAGACCTCAAAGGGAGTGGCCAAAGACAATAGCAGACCTCAAGGGGAAGTGCTGGAAAGGATTCAGTCCACTATAAAGGACAGACACACTTCCTGTCTCTCTCTCTCTCCCACCATCCAGTGGACATGAAGCTCGGATAATCAATTCCCTTCATCTCTCTCTCTCTCTCTCTCTCTCCATGAGGCTCTGAGCCACATGTTCTGGCCTATCTCTCTTACACTTCACACATGCACACACAGATTCATTGATGCACACTGAAACAGCTCTGTAACAATCACTATATACCTCTGTTCAATACCTATGTATTAAGCCTATTTGTACATAAAAACCTTTCTCCAAGCCACACCTGTTGGGTTGTCTTATTATAAGCCCTCCTGCGTCTGTGAAGTGAAATGAACCCAGGACCTACAGAAGAATAACTGACCAAAACTGACATATTTATGGGGACTCGTCTCTCGGATTTCACAGCAGATCTCCAGTTGGGTAAGTAATAATTTTGTATAATACATTAAGTAGATTTCAGACAGAGTGAGACAGAATCGAAAGTCCATGTGACCATTTACAATTTTGTTTTGTGGGTTAGACAAGGTGAGATTTTTATTGTCAAAAGGCTCTGTAAGAATCTAGAATTTTAAGGACATCACACAGAGTGGCTTGCAATTGTCTTATTTTGATGTATAGGCTTGCTAAAGATTTTTCTATAGTATTTGAGCTGCTAAGAAAATACAGAGTTACACAGTTAAATATTCCCTCATAGAGTACAATATACATCTTTCCTGGTAACATTAATTTACCTTTTGTCTGTTTGACTTTTATTTCTCTCTCCTCTCAGTATATATCTTGGTGTGAGCAGGAATATCTGACAATTCTGTTAATCTCCTGTCCCTTAACTTTTATTTCTCTGTCTGCTGTCGGTAACTATCTTAGTGAGAGCAGGCTTAGAGCTGGCTGCAATTGATACAATTCTGTTAATCTACTAACACCCTTCTTACTATAACTTCACCCTAAAACTTCCACCCTGTTAAATAGGTGAGAAGCACTTTTTAAGTTAGCATTCCTCCTTCTAAGGTTACACATTTGAGATAGTCCAACTACAGCCTTTCTGCAGTATCAAATATGGAAGCATTTGATTTTAAAGAACTTAAAGAAATTATAATTTCATACTGTAAGAGAAAAGGAGGTCCATTTGAAGGGGAATTCCCTGACTCATCATGGTATAATATTCAAAGACAAATGTTAAACCATGATCAAGAATTCAAAAAGAAAACAAATAAAAGAAAATGCCTTTTTATCCAAGGCATGTGCAGGGGCCTCATTAGCATGAGACAAGAAAACTCTGAACTGACTTCTCAGTGTACCCAATTGACCAAAGACCTTGAGGAGGCACAAATTTGCATCTCTATACAAAGAACTCAAGTGATACAAGCCACAAATTCTTTTATAACTGTTAGTGAACAATTAGAAGCACTTAAACTTGAATTGAGGCACGTTAAAGATCAATTGGCCTCTGCAAGAAAGCCAACACCCACCCCTCCCTCAGCACCTTATGCCTATGACACACCCTATCAGTCATGCATACCAGCTATTGAGAAACAAAAGAACAAAGATACACCCATTTCTCCCTCAGCCCACTATGCCTATGACACACCCTATCAGCCATGCATACAAGCTCTTGAGAAACAAAAGACTAAATATACGCCCACCCCTCCCTCAGCCCCCTATGCCTATGACACACCTTATCAGCAACAAAAGAATACAGAAGTACCCAATATGTAATCATCTGAATATGTAATCTTCTGAATATGTAATCTTCTGGTCTAGTCTCAGCTTGGTCCTTGGTTCATTTCACTTCACAGACGCAGGAGGGCTTATAATAAGACAACCCAACAGGTGTGGCTTGGAGAAAGGTTTTTATGTAAAAATAGGCTTAATACATAGGTATTGAACAGAGGTATATAGTGATTGTTACAGAGCTGTTTCAGTGTGCATCAATGAATCTGTGTGTGCATGTGTGAAGTGTGAGAGAGATAGGCCCGAACATGTGGCTCAGAGCCTCATGGAGAGAGAGAGAGAGAGGGGGGGAGGGGTGAAGGGAATTGATTATCCGAGCCTCCTGTCCTTCATGTCCACTGGATGGTGGGAGAGAGAGAGAGACAGGAAGTGTGTCTGTCCTTTATAGTGGACTGAATCCTTTCCAGCACTTCCCCTTGAGGTCTGCTATTGTCTTTGGCCACTCCCTTTGAGGTCTGCCCTTCTTGATTTAGCAAGGAGGGGCTGCAGACAGGTCCTAGAGACTGACATCACCTGGGGGTCAGAGTTTAAGTTTTGGAGACTGAATTCACCAGAGTCCACAGCTGCATGAAATGTATGCTGACATCTAGGCCGACCCTGATTATAGGTGCTGTCTCCAGAACACCCTGATGCTTATAGTGGAGGCACCTGGAGATATTCAGTGGCACTAACCATGATAGTGCACTGAATATTACGCAGAGTAGCAGTTACATAGCTTGCAAATCTGCAAACTGTGTAAATGCCTTTGAAAATGCCCCGTCCCGCCCCCCCACCCCCTCCCATTTCTTAGGAGTCTGGTGAAACTAAGTTCCTAATTTTAGGCACTCAGCCTTAGTCAAAGGAGCCAATTTAGTTTCCTAACACCCAGAATTGATCACTTTGACCTTTTGAAAATTGACTGCATATGAAGTGGCAAAAGCAGGCCTTGTGTAGCTCCTGCTCTTTGACCTTTCTGATTTTTATCTTGTAGTAGGCAGTGCTATAGCTGTGCATCTTCGTTTTATTTTTTCCATCCCCACTCGCTTCCAGTGCCGGCCCGTCCATTGTGCAGGAATGTTGTTCGCACAGGCCCCCACGCTACAGGGCACCCGCACATGCTGTTCGACTCCTGCCTGTTTGCAGGGCCGGCCTGCATATGGCCTTGCGCCTACTTCGCCAGCTTCAGAGGGAGCCGGGGAAGCCCCAGCTCACCTCTGTACAGCTGCCGGAGTAAAGAGCGGCATTTTCCTTCACTCCAGAAGCAGTTCTCTCCTGCAGCCCATTTTGTGCTGATTGCCGGGAGGTTAAAAGGCGTTTCCTGTTTCATGCAAGATAGGAAATGCCCTGTAACCTCCCGATTCTCAGTACACGGGCGAGCTGCAGGAGAACCCAGCTTCCGAAATGAAGGAAAACGCCGCTCTTCACTCCGGTGGCTGTGCAGAGGTGAACCGGGGCTTTGGGCCTCCTTGGCTCCCTCTGAAGCCGGTCAGGCAGGCGCGGGGCTCTTCGGGGGAGGGGGGCTAGGACTGATGTGGGGAGCTAGGGCTGGAAATGTACTGATTGTGAGGGCTTGAACAGGAAATGGGCTGATGGGGGGACTAGGACTTGAAATGGGCTAATGGGGTGGCTAGGATAGGACTGAAAAATGGCTGATGGGGGGGAGCTAGGACGAGAAATGGGCTGATTGGCGGTGCTTGGACTGGAAATGGGCTAGGATAGGACTGTTAATGGCTGATGAGGGGCTAGGATTGGAAATTGGCTGTTTGGGGGAGGCTAGGAATGGAAATGGGCTGATGTGGGACTAGGATAGGACTGGAAAGGGCTGATGGAGGAGGGATGGGAGAATGGGGCTAGAAGGGTTGGGGGAGTGAGGATGGAGAGGGGAAAATATATTTTGTGTGGGAGGGAAGAAAAATAAACCCTTCCATCCTCAATCCCCACTTATTCTCCTAATATGATTGGCTGGGTATTAGGAGAGTAAGTGGGGATTGAGGATGGAAGGGTAAAATTTGAGTGGATGAAAAGGGAATAAAGAAAAAGAAATGGAGGAAAGAACAAAAGGGGAAAGATCAGTATGTTAAAGCAGATGTAGAGAGAATGGAAAAAAATCTAGAAGAGAGAAAAGACAAATGGACAGCAGACAATGGAAAGTTAACAGAACACATGAAGAAACCAGAAGAAAGTGACTGGAGCAACTGCAACTGAAAAATAAAATGCACAAACAACAAAAGGTAGAAAAATAATTTTATTTTGAATTTATTAACTGGAATCTATCAGCTCCCAGAAATGTGCATCGCTAACGTCTTTGAGTTTTGTTTAGTACAAGAGGAAATTAATTTATAGTTTTATTTCTCCAGTGTTGTACATTTCAAGTTTGGCTTTTGGGGTTCCCAGTTTAACTATTGTCATCTTATTTCTAAATTGTGAACCCTTGTTCTATGTTTGGTGACAGTCCATGTTCTGCATGTGTAAATGAGCAGAGGTATTCTGTTTATGTAGTTTGTATTTGACAATGCCACTTGTTCTCTTTCCCCAGTAGGAGATGTATTGGTTTTCTCTGAGATGTATTGGTTTAGTATTTGCAGTTTTGCCTTTTGATAGGTAGGGTTTGGTGCTTTGAGAGTCCTGGTAGTGCTGTTATGATACAGCGGGTTTGTTATGGGTTTAAATGCCCACCTATTACTTGATTTCTAACAGCTATTATTCCTACAGGAACCAAAGTTATTACTTGATGGGCTCTAAATGGGCAGAGTTTATAGTACTTCCTAATGTGCCTGGCAGTTGGCACTAGGGTATAGTAATGTAGAGATCTGGTAGTATTTCTTTATCCTCACTGCCCATGCAAATGGTATTCAGACACTCATTAAAAGGTATGCTTACTAACAGTTAATGGGCATTCACAAATGTTAATATGTGTTAAGTGCAGGAACACCCATTTATTTCTAATGGTGCAGTGGCACTTAGAGGCATGTTTACTAAGTATTAAAGTGCGTTAAGTCATTGCTGGAGAAAAAAGAGGCTTATGAAGGGCTCCTTTGAAAGCCACCTAAAATTTTAGATGGGCAATATATACATTTTAAAATAAAATAAATGAAATTTATGCAAATGAGGTCCAGTGGATATGCAAATGAGTACCCGCAATGAGTCTCCACACATGGGTCCCGAATCGCCCTTTGGCCGCCCCTGCTCACATGCACAGAGGAATTGGAATTAATTCCACGAGGCATATTCCACATGCCTTTCTCATCACGCATCCTCCTCCTAATGCCACCCCCTTATCTCTATTGAGCCGATTCATAGAGATTCAGATGTGTATTTTATTTTTATTTTTTTTTCCTTAAATTTATTAAGGAAAAAGAAGAAAGAAAAACAGTCCACTTCAAGAAGAAAGCCAAATAAATTTCAACAAAATAATGCTGTACCACCCATGAGACTAATAACCCATCACAAAACCCCATATACAATAACAAGTAAGTAAAAATTAAGCACTTATAGAAACTACATTCTCCTTCCCAGAAAGAAAAGCCTCTAATTGAGCAGGGTCTAAGAAAACAAACTTAGCTTGGTACTGCACAATACATTTACACAAATATTTCAAGAAAAAAGTAGCACCCAGGGACAAAGTCCTCGGCTTCAAACTCAGGAAATCTTTTCTATGCTTTTGGTTAGATCTACTAACATCAGGAAAAATATAAATAGGGAACCCACAAAAATCCACCTTTTTGTTAGGGAAATACAATTTCATTATCAATTTTTTATCAGAAAGTAGAAGAAAAGAGGCAATTAAATGTGGCCAGTTGTGAAATAATATTAGAGACGATTCCAAAAAAGCCGAGACATCTAAGGTCTGTAATTACACCCCTTGAGCAGATTTATCCTGAGATGAAACCTGAGACTTGGCCCCAGAAGGAACATAATATATACTAAAAAACTTAATAGCATCCACATCCTGTATCAATAATATTTCTTTAAAGTATCTTTGCAACAATATTATTTATTGTTTATTGTTTACATCGCATTTACTATACCGCCTCCCATAACATCGAGGCGGTTTACAAATAAAATCAATGTTTACAAAAAAGAAAAAGAAAAGAAATTACAATGATTGATAGCAAAGAGGAGAGTCAAGGTAGAAGACATACAAACAGAAAAAACAGAAAAGAGGTCTTCAGGTGGGGAAAGCCAGTGAAAAAAGATGAGTTTTAAGAAGGGAACGGAATTTGGGATAGGATTCTTCTGTACGGAGGTGGGTAGGGAGGGAATTCTAAAGAGAGGGTCCTAAGTAATAAAATGCCGATTTTCTGGTGGATTGCAAATGAGCTTTGGAAGGTGCTGGAAGGTGAAGACGGTTAATGTGGATGGATCGAAGACTACGGGAGGGGTTATGGTAAGTTAATAGATCTGAAAGGTAAGCAGGAGTTGAGTGATAAATGGCTTTGTGAGTTAGAGTGAGAAATTTGAATGATATCCGGTAGTCTAGTGGCAACCAGTGGAGGTGATAAAGTAAGGGGGGTGACATGGTCACGTGGGGAAGCGTGGAGAATCATGCGAGCAGCTGTGTTTTGGATCAATTGAAGACGGTGTTTTTGGGATTGAGGAAGACCAGCAAAAATAGTGTTACAAAAGTCTAATCTTGTGATAACCAAGGAGAGGAGAAGAGTAGTGAGGGCCTGGGTGGATAGAAAGGGACGAACGGCACGAATTTGCCGAAGACAGAGAAAAGAACACCGAGAAACGTGAGAGATATGATCGTGAAAGTTAAGAGCGCTATCAAGAAACACCCCAAGGTAGCGAAGCTTAGATACTACAGTGATGGTGGCGCCTGCAAGGGATGGAGTGAGAGATGGGGCAGGAGAGGTGTGTGGGAACCAGATTGCAGCAGTCTTACTAACATTAAGCACTAAACAATTAGAAGAAAGCCAAGAGGAGATAGTGGACAAACAAATTTCCAGAGGTGATATATCGGGGTGGGACGAGGAAGTATGATGCAACAGAAGAATATCGTCTGCATAGAAGTAGCTAGAGATCCCGGCTTGTTGAATGATTAGCGCCAGAGGGGCAAGGAAAATGTTAAACAGTAAAGGAGCCAAAATGGAGCCCTGGGGGACACCACAAGGGAGTGGAAAATGATTGGAAAGTGAGTGGGAGGAGGAAACAGCAAAAGACCGATGACAGAGAAACGAGTGAAACCAGTGATAGACTGACCCACGAATACCCGCATCCCGAAGACGAGAGAGAAGAAGAGCGTGATCCACCAAGTCGAAAGCTGCCGAGAGATCAAGTGATACTGCTATATCAAAAGAGAAAGGTAATGAGTACGAAGAAAATTAATAAATCGCAGATTCTTTGCCCTTACCACATTCTCAAACAATTCCAGTTGATAATGGATCACAGAACTGTCCTGGATGGACAAGGAGATAGTAGCTTGAGCAACAGCCACCTGACCCTCTAACTTGTTAACAGCCAACTTACACCTAGATATACTAGTCTCCTGCTTGGTGAATTTAGCCACCACATCATTAGAAAACTGTGAAATTTGGGAAAGTGCCGACCACAATGTAACCTCCATACGGGTAACCACCTCCCAGATATCACACAATGATATATTATCTGAAGCAGCCAAATTCACCGCAGGAGCCTGAAAAAACAACGGAACAGGCATAGTTATGTCAATTGTGTCCAACCGAGAGGAATCTTGTTAAGTAGGATAAGACGCGGCCCCCAATAGGCTTCCTGACTCGAGGGGACAGCAGGCTTTAAAGTACCTTGCAAGCTGGACGGGGTTAGACCCACAAGTAGAGAAGACTTTTCTGAGTTAGTACTCATGTTTCCAGAAGAAATAATTGAGTTGCCCACTGAAAGATTAGAGGAAATCGCCTGTACGTGACGACACATAGGCCCAAAGGTTTTCACAGTCTTAGCACAGCCACCGGCAAAGACCGCTTCTTGCGTTTTCCCATAAACCACATACACAGACTCCTCCAGACTCCGAAGGGGCTCCAAAAGGGCAGGACTTGCCCCTTTGGTCACGCGTCCATGGGCACGCACCCGCGGAGCAGAAAGATCTTATAATGGCAGTTGGAGGGATGTCAGAGGAAGCTCCTCCTCCAGCTACCAGCTCTCCCGGCATCTCCCGAGTGCACAATAGCCAAGCAGGTGTAAAAGAAACAGTGTAGATGGCAGTCCCATGTGTATTTCATTTTCTTTGTCATATATTGTATTGTGAAACCTAGTAACTTAAACATGTGGAGGACAATTCAGGTCTGGGCGCCTCCGGCCCATCCAGGCATCCAGAATCTCTACGGGCTGGATTTGCACCCATTTCTGATCCTGCGGTGGCTAGACATCTCCATGGGATCAGAATCCGGTTCAGCCAGCCTGGACGGGCTGGCTGTGCCCCGATTCTGGGCCTCCGCATGTGCAAGTTCTTTCCCGGCTATCCCAGCCAGGCTCCTGCATGGAGCCGCAGTATTGTGCCGTTCCATTGCCATGGCACTGTGACTCCATGCAGGAGCCCTGATCCCTGACAGATGCAGCAAAGTTCCTTTCCCTGCTTCCCGACTCCCGATTTGGACATGCCATGGCCAGGGTTGGACTGCGGAGAGTCCCCTGCACCCACTCACCTCTTTTTCTTATTCTTTTTTTTTTAATTTAATCTTTATCTTTTTACAATAAATCCAAGCATTATCACACTTGCATAGAAATTAGGGTACAGAACGAAAAAAAAAAACATTGATACATCAATATTATTCAAAACATTAACAATAACTAAGAAAAGCACTAAGCATTACCTGCCCCTATTTTAGCCCACAACATTAGGAGGTGATCGATCAAACCTTAAGTATTAAACATAATCCTGAGAAGAAAAACCTGACGGGAACTAGCATTCGGGCCAAAACCTATTGCAGTGAAGCTGGGACCACCACGGCAGGGCGGCGGGCACTCAAAAAGGCTAGCAACTGTGATGATTAAAAAAAAAAATATGAAACAGAATTCAACCTAACCATACATTTGCAAGGAAATTTCAAAAAGAATTGACCCCCCCCAACAACAAAACACCTGGGCGAAGGAGTAAAAACTTTCCTATGCTTCTGAGTTTCCTTAGATCTGGAAAAACACGTACCGTTAACCCTTGAAATATTACATTACGCTTCCAAAAAAACATACGTAGAAACCAATCTCTATCAGAAGAAAGGGCAAACGTTACTATCAAGGTAGAAGGAGAAACGGATTAAATTAATGAGGATTCGAAAATAGCAGAAACATCTAATGAATCACATTGTTTTACTCCAGGAATTACCCTACCACCAGCCACTTTTTTACCCAAAGGAAGATAAAACAATTTAACCATAGGGGGATGGGGTTCATTTGGAACTCCCCAAAACCTCCACCAAATATTTCTTAAACATCTCCTTTGCACTAATACTCGGAGCCTCCATGTTTTTAGAGCCAATGCATCCTTCTGATAAGAAAAACTACCTTCTTCACACCAGGAAACTTTCTGCTGAAGATCAGTCACTGATGATTGTAAAGCAGTAACTTCTGTGTGTTGCTGAAGCAAATTAGTATGAACTTGAGACTGAGCTGCCAAAGCCGAGACCTGAGGAGCAAACGGTTCCCCAAGCTTCACAATGGCAGACCATATAGACTCAAGGGTAAATTCAGCAGGTCTTTCAAAAGTAAAAGTTACCGAAGTTTGTGCCATTCCTGTGCTGTCCTCCGAGGGCCGCCGCTCCATTGCCAAGACCCCAGCCACAGAGAAGGCATCTGCCGACCTGCCTGAAGACCTACCCAACACAGGAACTCCTGAGCTGCAGGGGAGAGATGATCCGACCACTCTACTGCTCCACGCTGCAGTCGACCCTCCGCTCTCAGCACCTCCAGCCGAACCGGAAGGGAATGCCTCCTCCAACTGCGCCAGACTAATCTCCAGCAAAGGATCCTTGGGAGGGTGCCACTGCTCCAGCGGTGAGATCTCAGGCCCAGAACCTCCTGGCGAGCTGCTTAACTCCGGCGGGAGGTCAAAAGGGCTCTGCACTGCTGATACTCCCGGCTGCCACAACGGCGTCACAAAGGAATAGAGCAGATCCACCACTCATGAAGGCAACGAAAATGAGGCTACCGGGGTAAGGGAGAGGGTTTCTTAACCCCTTTGGCCTTTCTTTTACCCATTGAAAGAAAAACGCCGCTGCTTTCAGTTCACATCAATCCGCCATCTTGAATCTCTACTGTTGTTCACCTCTTCTATGCCTGGATTCTTCCTTTGCCATCATCTAGGGGGACTTATTCCAGATTATCGACCCTGGATGTACAGGGCTGACAATGGAAGCGGTCCTGTACATCCGGGGTAAGGGTTACACCTCTGGCCAGCCCTCGCTCCTTCCTTTTCCCGCCCCCTCCCACCCACATACAAAGCTCCCCACACATCTCTGCTGTATATGCGGGGAGCTCGTGGGTAGAATCGGCACCCTGGTGTTTAGTGGGGATATGCATCCAACCTAAGAACATAAGATATGCCATACTGGGTCAGAGCAAGGTCCATCAAGCCCAGTATCCTGTTTCCAACAGTGGCCAGTCTAGGTCACAAGTCCCTAGCAGTTTTCCCAAAAGACACACAGGTTCCTAAATGCTTGTATTGGGGCAAGCAGTGGAATTCCCGTATCCCCTATAATAATGGTTTATAGACCTTTCCTCCAGGAACTTGTCCAAACCTTTTTTTAAACCCAACTACACTAACAGCTTTTACTACATGCTCCGGTAACGAATTCCAGAGTTTGATTACACGTTGAGTGAAAAAATATTTTCTCTTTATTAGTCTTAAATAGGTTATCCTGTAGCTTCATTGCATGTCCCGTAGTCTTTCTATATTTTGATGGTGTAAACAATCTACGTATGTTTACCCGTTCCACTCCATTCATTAATTTAAAGACTTCTATCATATCTCCCCTCAGCCGTCTCTTTTTTCCAGGTTAAAGAGCCCTATCCTTTTTAGCCTTTCTTCATAGGTGTATCCTTCCATCCCCTTTACCATTTTGGTGGCTCTTCTCTGTACCTTTTCAAATAATGCTATATCATTTTTAAGATACAGTGACCAGAATTGCACACAATATTCAAGGTGCAGTCACACTATGGAACAATAGAGGCATTATAATATCCTTTTGTTTTATTCGCCATTCCTTTCCTTATGATATCTAGCATTTTATTTGCTCGCTTGGCCGCTGCTGCACACTGGGTGGTGGGTTTCAACATGTTATCCATGATGACACTTAATTCTTTTTCCTGGGTGGTGGTTCCTAATGTGGAATTTTGCATTGTGTAACCATAGTTTGGGTTGTTCTTTTCTAGGTGCATAACTTTGCACTTGTCCACATTAAATTTCATCTGCCATTTGGATGCCCAGTCTTCCAGTTTACCTAGGTCCTCTTGCAATTTTTCACAATCCTCATGGGTTTTAAGAACTTTGAATAATTTTTTGTCATTTTGAAAATTTGATTACTTCACTCGTTATTTCAATTTCCAGGTCAATTATGAATATATTAAAAAGCAGTGGACCCAGCACAGATCCCTGGGGTACTCCACTATTCTCCTTTCTTCATTGGGAAAATTGGCCATTTAGCCCTACTCTGCTTTCTATCTTTTAACCTGTTCCTGATCCACCATAGTACATTGCCTCCTATCCCTTGACTTTTTAATTTCGCCAAGTCTTTCATGAGGGTCAGATTCTACCCCATAGTTTTCTTAACGTTTGCTATGTATGATGATACCTAGTGACTGAATTATATAGTTTGCTACTGGTTGCTATGTATATGGCCTTTTTAGTGGAGGAGAGAAGAATGGCGGTACCTCTTATCTTGGGACAATGACATCCCATGGTTAAATTGTGAACTCCACCCTTTAAAATTTGTTGATGGTGATTTCTACTGGTTATACATAACAGGCCTTGACAAATTTCTTAGGAATCTAGGAGCCAGACTAAAATTTTAGGAGCCGGCTGCTGAGACCTCAGTCACAATGCCCCCCCCCCCCCCGCCCAACCCCACAAAAGGTGTATCACAGCTCCTTTTTAAAGAGCCGATTTTCTGTTTTTACATTTTCTATGGAAAAATACATCTTAATAAATAAGGCCCTTAACATGCCATTACACGGTGCCAATAGAAGGCTGCAACACTTCTCCTCGTCTGCCCTTCCTCCAACCCCAATGAGTTCATTGTTAGCACCTGAAGTAACTTCCTTTTTTGTTTCACATACAGTATCACCTTGGCATGATGATACGTGAAGAAAAGAAATGGAAGCATAGAAACGTGATGGCAGAAAAAGACCACATGACCTATCTAGTCTGCCCTTCCATATCAAATACTAAAGTCCCTTCTTTCCCTGTAGAGATCTTCTATGTTTGTCGCATGCTTTTTTGAATTCATATACTGTCCTTGTCTCTACTATCTCCACTGGGAGACTATTCCACACCACCATCATTCTTTCCTAAGCCCCCTTGTAGCAGAGCTTGTTTTCAATTAGAAGAGGCTGTCCTCATGTGCATTTATGCTATGGAGATATTTAAACATCTTTATCATCTCCTCTATCCCACCTTTCCTCTAACGTATACATATTTTTTTGAAAAATTGAAAAAGTTAGATCTGATCTAGTTTACTTTTAACAGTCTGGAGAATGAGAAATGTACTAGACTAGAAATATGAAACTTGACTGAGCAAGTTGGGTTAGGTAATTGTATGCAGCTCTCTAATCTCTAGAATGTAAATTTTCATTTTCTGGAATATGTTTCAAATGAAATAAAAAGAGATGAGTAAAATGGGTATTCAAGGATTACAAGGCCATAGAGATGAGAGTAATTTTATAAAGGCATTTTTACATGTATATGACAGAATATATGTATACTGTAAAATGCCTTTTATAAATCTATCTGATATGTACAAGTATGTACATTGACAAGAACATGAATACTTTTGCACACCTTGGGTGTAGGTATGTTAGGGGTGGAGTTTAGGCAGAGTGGACAGTCGTGATTTTCTCATATACGTTTTACACCTACTTCCGAGCAGGCTGATTTTTTTCCCCATGATTTCTGTAGGAGACATTGTGTTGGTTTTGTATAAAAACACCTGAGTGACCTGTTATAAAAATTACCTTCCAGATAAATACTTTGCTTTGATTTTAATTGAGGAAGATTGAAGGCGCTAAGCATACTAGCAATGGTATTTAGTGGTGGCAAATCGGAAGAATGGAAACAAATCTCAGTAAACCTGGAAAAATGTAATAGGGCAGATTAACAACTAGACTAGCAAATCATCTAGACCAAATGGTATGCACTCCAGAGTACTGAAAGAACTCAAAAATGAAATTATAGATCTCACATTAGGTTATAAATTACTATTTAAAATTGTCTATAGTACCTGAAGATTGGAGCAGGGCCAACATAATGCCAAATTTTAACAAGGGTCCCAAGAGTGATTTGAGAAACTATAGACTGAATACCTGACATCAGTGCTGAGCAAAATGGTATAAACTATTATTAAAAAAAAATTACAGAATATATAAATAGTCATGGCTTAATGGGACAAAGCCAATATGGATAAAGCCAATATGGATTTAGCCAAGGAAAGCCGTGCCTCATCAATCTGTAAATTGTTTTGAAGACCTGAATAAATGTTAGCCAGTTGATATAGGTGGTCATTTTAGAAGTCGTCTTCAGATTTTAGATGTCCGAAAACATGCATGCAGACATCCAAATCATTGAGAGATCCCCAGAACTATTTTAAGAGATGGGTGTAAAGACTTTCCTGGCATGCACACGTCTAAATTCAGTGGTGGACATGGCGGGGGGAGGGGGGGTGTCCAGGGTAGTTTGCCGAATGTAGATGTGCGTGCCTGATTTCAGAAATGGCTGACATGCTTAGGTCCTTGTCCAAATCTGTACCTGGTTCAAGGCATGACTAAGCATCGGAAAAGTGTTAGTTTTACCAGTATGCCCCCCCCTGGATGGCTGTAGGGGAGACAGCACTCTGGTATTCCCAGTACTATCTGCAAGCGCAATGACCTTTTAATGGGACTTGCGGACATCTGTGTTCCAGTTCTTCCTCTACTGCTTGCAGAATGGCCATCTGGGATATGCATCCTGTCTGGAATACTGCATTGGGAGCGTCTATGTAGATATCCTTGAAAATGTCCATACTGGGGACATCCACATTTCTGAAGTCATGCTCAATCTTGGACGTGACCATCCTTTTCAGGCACATTTTCACTTTAACGTCCCTTAGTGCACCTGGACATCATTTCTAAAATTTAATATAGTGTATATGGATTTTTAGAAAGCGTTGATAGTCATAACATGACCATTGACAAAGTTAAAAAGCCATTGGATAGGGGGAAATGTCCTATTGTGGATTAGGAATTGGTTAAAAGATAAAAAAAGAGAGTTGGGTTAAATAGGCTAATTTCTCAGTAGAGAAAGATGCATAGTGGAGTACCCCAGGGTTCTGTACTGAGAGAAATGGTTTTTTTGGGGTTTTTTTTATATATTTAAAAAATACCTGTAAATGCAAATGAATGAGGTGATCAAGTTTGCCATTGATAGTCTGCAAGCAATTTAACAACTTTGTATAATTTGCTATGAGAATTTGCTGGAGGACTATGCCAAACTAGAAGACTGGGCATCAAAATGGCAGATAAAATTTAATGAGTATGCACATGTGATGGAGCATACAAGGAGAATGCTCTGTTGGTCTGTTTTGTGGTTTTGGCCTTGAGTAGTGGTATGTTCAGGAGATTGACTGGCAGCTCTTGGTCTTGTTATGTGTGATGTTGTGATCATTTCAGAGAGACAAGGAGCTGATAGCTTATGCATGATTTTGAAGGTGATGATGATGGCTTTATATTTTGCTCGTGCAATTGGGAGCCAATGCAAGTTTTTTAGTATTGGTGTTATATGAAGGATAGTTGGACTGGCGGTGAGGATTCTGGCGGCGGTGTTTTGAACTAGTTGTAGTGCTGATAGCATAGATTTTGTGAGGCACTGGTAGATGTTTCCATCGCCAAGGTGTGGTGTGACTATGGCTTGTAGTATTGATATCAAATGAATGTAGTATTGATCTGAAATGAAAGTTCTTAAGAGGCTTTGTCAGTTTTAAACTGGTTTTCTGTGAAGTTCTGAGAGAAATAAATCAGCTGTAAAAAGATAAAGCTGTTCTATGTGGAGACAAAGGTAGCGACACTGGGCTGTGACATCAGTTTGTGTGCACTGGTTGCTAGTAAAGCTGACTTCTGAGAAGAGTCTCAAACTTTAAAAAAAAAATCAGATTGACTATCAGGACTGATTTAAGAGAAAAAGGGACAGAAGTCCTGTAGCTGTTTGTTACAGCTTACCTGAGCTTCTGCTACAGCTTTTATTCCGATACTAAAGCACTGCTTTTAAAAGCAGATAACTTTTTTAAATTTTTTTCCTGACAGCCTGCATCGTCAGCAGAAGTAAAACTCTTGAAGGTGTACCACAGCTTGCATTGTGTGTGTGTATGTGTCTAAAAGGGGGAGGGGTTTTAGTTGGGGATTATTGAATTATCTTTAAGGGTAGCAAAGAGGTGAAAAGGCTTTGTGTTCAGCCACTGTCTTATCTGAGGCAATATGAAGGAAGAAAAGTGTTTACCTTATTGCTTTGGTAAAGTCACTAAGTTAGGGACAAGACCAGCTTGAAGAGTCGCCTGAGGAAGAGTCAACTGGGTATCCAGAGAAACAGATTTGAGAGGACCAGATCTTGAATTGGGCCAGAATCAGCGTGGACATGGATCCCACCCCAAGAAAGAAGTTTTGGTTGGAAGATAAGTGTACATTTCCTTATCCGTTTCTCCAGTTCAGTCCTTCACCTCTGGGTAGTGTACCTCCTCCTGCAGCATGGAGACTGGGCATGTCGAAAACTGACATCACAGGATGTAACCTGCTGGTCTCTCCCATCAGCCCCAGTGTGTCTGGTCTCCATGCAGCAGGAGGATGTAGTGAGCCTAGGTGCTGGGCTCACTTGAGGAACAGATAAGGAACAGTTAGAGTAGACCTTTAGGCTTAGATTTAGATTTTTATTTGGTCCCTATACTTTACCAATGGGTGTTAGAAATAATCCGCAAAGGTTACGCTCTAGAATTATGTTATCAGAATATAAAAAGACTAGGGGAGATGCGATGAAGCTACAGGGTAAACTATTTAAGACTAATAAAATATTTTTTTACTCAACGTGTAATCAAACTCTGGACTTTGTTACCGGAGGATGTAATAAAGGCTGTTAGTGTAGCTGGGTTTAAAAAAGGTTTGGACAAGTTCCTGGAGGAAAGGTCCATAAACCATTATTAAGAAAGGACCCAGGATATCAATGCTTGACTCAATACAAGCATTGTGGAACCTGTGTCTTTTGGGGAAACTGCTAGATACATATGACCTAGATTGGCCACTGTTGGAAACAGGATACTGGGCTTGATGGACCTTGGTCTGACTGAGTATGGCATATCTTATGTTCTTATGTTCTTAATTGGTGCGTACAGTCCTGGATTCATTTGTGCTTTCGCCCTGCAAAGGTCGGCAGAAGATGCTAGCGGTACACTGAACATTGGATCGGCCCCTGCAATTAGAAGCGGTTGTGCTGGTTCCGTTAGTAGACTATGGCGTCAGTCGTTTCTCCATTTATTTCATGGTGCCAAAGGACGGGTCCCCTTTGGTCAATCCTGGATCTAAAAGGAGTGAATCGTTGTCTTGGAGTTCCGCATTTCCAGATGGAAACCTTGCGGTCAGTCATTGTGGTGGTCCGCCAAGGAGAATTCTTGATGCCCCTCGATCTCACGGAAGTGTATTTACATATCCCAATCAGAGCAGCTTATCAAAGGTTCCTGAGGTTCGCAATATAAGTTCCAAGCATTGCCCTTCAGCCTGGCGCCGGCGCCGCACACCTTCACCAAGATTATGGTGGTGGGGCGGCGATGGTGTTGCGAAAAGAAGGCATTCTAGTGCACCCTTATCTCGACGATTGGTTGATTCGGGCGAAATCCAAGGCCAAAAGTTTGCAGGCTACGGACAAAGTGGTGAGGTTCCTGCAGAGTCTCAGCTGGGTGGTCAATACGGCCAAGAGCCAGCTAGTCCCATCCCAAGTGATCGAATATCTGGGGGTACGCTTCGACACTCGGAGAGGAGCTGTGTTCTTACCAGAGCGACAGGGTCAAGCTCTTTGACAGCTGGTGTGCACATTCAGGTCCACCCCGGCTCCATCAGCGTGGTGGTACCTTCGCGTCCTAGGGACAATGGTGGCGACTCTGGAGGTAGTTCCGTGGGCCAGGGTTCACATGCAACCATTGCAGGGGTCGCTGCTGTGCCGGTGGTCCCACCAGACCGATTCACTGAACAAACGACTTCTCTGCCCTCTCCGAGTTAGGCAGTCCCTTCAGTGGTGGCTCTGTCCAGGATCTCTGGAGGCGAGCCTGCCCCTGGAACAGCCGCAGTGGCTCCTGCTACTGACGGATGCAAGTCTCGTGGGATGGGGTGCACATTGTGTGGATCTCTTCGCGCAAGGGACTTGTACCGACCAGGAGAGTCAGTGGTCAATCAACCGTCTTGAGCTGCGTGCAGTGTTTCTAGTGCTTCAGGCATTCAAAACAGCGGTGGAAGGCCAGGCGGTCCGAGTGCTTTCGGACAATTCCGCAACGGTGGCTTTCATCAATCGACAGGGCAGAATGGGAAGCGTGGCCATGGAAGAAGAAGCAGCGGCACTAAAGAAGCACTAATAAACTCCATCACAACTCACTTAAATACTGACAACACTGACCTAGAAACCCTAATCAACCAATGGAACTAAGGGATCGAATCAATCTCAGAACTAAAGACAAAAACACTAAACAATGCGAAAACTAAAAAGAAAACCAAAACCAAGCCATGGTACTCAACAACACTAAACAAAATGAAGAAAGACCTAAGGAAACTAGGAAAAAAATGGAGACAGAAGAAGACCCCCGAACACAAAACTGAATACTTAACGCTCCTCTCAAAATACAAAACCGAAATCAACCTTGCAAAAAAACCCCCATCATACCAACATACTCAACAAGGCACTGAACAGACTAAGAGAACTATTTGAACTCGTCAAATCCCTCACCAAAACTTCCCATGAAGATAACACCACTGAAGCCATTACAGCGCAAACATTAGCTGACCACTACGCCAGCAAACTCAACCCACCATCAACCGGACACCCCACCCTAAACTGGACCGCTGACCACCCATCTGAACAAGACACGAACACGGACAGGAACAAGGAATGGAACGCATTCTACGAGATGGAAGACAAGCAAATAATAAACATAATCACAAACCTAAACACTACAACCTCCCCACTAGATCCCTGCCCAGTAGCCTGGCTCAAGGCAACAAAACAAGAAGTTGCCCAATACATCACACACTTAGTAAACCAATCACTCCAGCAAGGAGTCATGCCAGCCGAACTCAAAAAATCCCTCATAAGACTCATACTAAAAAACAAAACTCTAGAAAAGGATAACCCAGCCTTTTACCGACCAATCTCAAGTATATCATTCCTAGCCAAAATTATTGAAAAAGCAGTACAGCAGCAATTACAGGACCACGTTGACACCATGAACGCACTCGATGAGCAACAATACGGATTCCGCCAACACCATGGTGTCGAAACCTTACTACTAGTTCTACTAGATAGACTGATCAAAGGCTTGGAAGATAAAAAGAAGATGTACATTCTAATATTCATAGATATATCCGCTGCATTCGATACAGTAAACCACAGAACCCTCATCAACAGGCTGGAATCCATAGGAATAACAGGAACCCCCCTAAACTGGTTCATATCCTATATAACGAACAGAATGCAACAAGTCCAATTCAATAAGGAAAAAGCGAAGGCATTCCCCCAAACCCAGAATACCACAAGGCTCAGCATTGTCCTCCTTACTGTTCAACCTATACATTAAACCGGTCTGCACAATATTTCAGAAGCACAAGGTCACTTACCACATTTATGCAGACGACATTATGATCTACACCCAAATGGACTCGACTAATCCAAACTACAGCCAGCTAGAGGAATGCCTTAATGAAATGCAAACCTGGCTACAGCAAAACAATATGTCCATAAACCACAAGAAAACAGAAGTAATGTACATCTCCAAAAAAAACAGATTTCAACCCTCCATCAGCAATCACCATGAACAACAACACCTACAACATAAAGAATGATGAAAAAAACTAGGAGTAATACTCGACAAAAACCTAAGGATGGAGAAACATCTTTGGATGCTTAACCGGGCAATATTCCATAAACTAAGGGTCCTCCAACCTTTACGCAACATCATCGAACACTCTGATTTAAGAACAGTAGCACAAGCACTCATAACTCCCCACCTAGACTACTGTAACGCCATTCTCCAAGGGTTGCCAAAAAAAAACTTAACATACTGAAAATGGCGCAAAACGTCACAGCCAGGATTATCCTCAACAGAAAACTCACCGAACATATTACACCTATACTAATTGAGCTACACTGGCTTCCTATTACAGCCCACATAAAATACAAACTATTAGTAACTGTATTCAAGCTGATACATAACATAGCACCATCCTACCTCTCCAACCTCATCACCACACAACCCCCTAACAGAAGCAGAAGGACTCACAACTTAAGCACCCTTCACGTCTCAACTAACATCCGAACTGTAAAAGTTTGCACAAGCAACAGAGCATTCACCTACTCAGCACCCACATTATGGAATCGGCTACCAAACGAACTAAGATCGAACAGCGACCTACAGGACTTTAGGAGAAAACTAAAGACCCACCTCTTCCAGGATCATTACAACTTAACATAAACAATCCAGAATGAACATAACCTCGCAACCCAAACGAACAAAAGTATTAAGAACTGATTTGTTGTAACCGAAATGTATATATTGCAACCACTGAAACAAAACTGTTCATGGCCCATACTGCTTAAATACTATATAGATGCCTTACACTGTATAAATGAAAACAAAATTTCAATATTCAAATCTGTAAAAAAGCAAGCAAAACAATATAAAATGTAATATGTATAAATGTACAGTCAAGTACACCTCAATGAAAATGTAAATTGTTGATTCTTACCATATGTAACCAATGTTTGATGTGTAGAGTAAACCGCTTCTGATCACTGGAAGTAGCGGTATACAAATGAAACCAAATAAATAAAATAAATAAATTCTCTTGGGTGGAGCCTCGGCTTCAAGCGAACTCGGCAGCGCACATTGCAGGAAAGGACAATATGATGGCAGACTTTCTCAGCAGGGTCCGGGTGGATGCCGGGGAATGGGAGTTGCATATGGAGGTGTTTGCTCAGATTGTCCGCAGATGGGGACCGCCGATTATGGATCTCATGGCGACCTTCCAGTCAGCAAAAACTAGTTGCTTCTTCAGCAGACATCGAGAGAGGATGTCAGAAGGGATCGACGCTCTGATACAACATTGGCCGTCGTCAGGGCTTCTCTATGTGTTTCCCCCATGGGCACTCATAGGGCGAGTGGTTCAGCGCATTGAGGCTCATTGACAGAGAGTGCTGCTGGTAGCTTTGAACTGGCCAAGACGCCCGTGGTATGCCGACCTAGTGCGGCTGCTCGACGGGGAACCTTGGAAATTACCGGTGTCGGAGAATCTGTTGCTTCAGGGTCTGCTTCAAATGCCTCAGGTGGATCGGTTCTCACTTACGGCTTGGCCATTGAAAGGGTGTGGTTAAGGAGAAAAGGTTATTCTGGAGCGGTCATCGCGACTTTACTTTGAGCCAGAAAGAAGTCCACTTCCCTCACATATGTGCGTATATGGCGTATTTTTGAGGACTGGTGCTCACGGCGTCAGGTTCGTGCGGCTATGGTCTTCGTGCCTATGGTGTTGAGTTTCCTTCAAGACGGGTTTGATAAGGGGCTGGCAGCCAATTCCTTAAGGGTACAGTTAGCAGCCCTTTCTTACTACAGAGGTAAAGTCCAGGGAGTGGCCTTGGGTTCTCATGTCGATGTGCTGTGTTTTCTTAAAGCAGTGTCTAGACTTCGTCCTTCTCGTAGAATACTGGTGCCGCCGTGGGACCTCAGCTTAGTTTTAGGGGCACTAGCTAAGGAGCCCTTTGAGCCCTTACATCAGGCGTCGGTTAAGGATTTAACTTTAGAAACAGTGTTCTTGGTGGCCATCTCTTCGGCAAGACGAATTTCGGAGTTGCAGGCGCTGTCCTGTAGGGAACCCTTTTAGTCATTTTCCAAAGAAAAGGTGGTGATACGTCCGGTTCTGTCCTTTTTGCCAAAGATAGTTTCTCCGGTTTTTACCAAAGGTAATTTCTGTTTCATCTGAATCAATCGGTTTCTCTCCCAGTGTTAGGTTCTGCGAAGGAGAGTGCTTCAGACCGTAGTTTGCGCCACTTGGATATAAAGAGAGTGCTGCGACAGTATTTAAGAGTTTCAGAAACCTTCTGCAAGTCGGAGCGCCTATTTGTTATTCGGAGGTCCTCGGAAAGGGGAAGCGGTGGTGAAAGCTTCAATTTCCAGATGGATCCGAGAAACAATTGCATCAGCATATATTTTGCAAGGCCGTCCAGTACCAGTGGGTCTGCGGGCTCACTCGACTAGAGCTCAAGCGACATCCTGGGCGGAGCACAGCTTGGTTCCGCCAGTGGAAATTTGCAGAGCGGCCACCTGGTCGTCCCTTCATACCTTCAGTAAGCACTACCGCTTGGACGTTCTAGCATCTAATGATGCTTGCTTCGGGTCAGCGGTGCTGCATTCCAGGTGGAAAGGTCCCTCCCAATGATTACTGCTCTGTTACATCCCAGAGGTGGAGGACTGAACTGGAGGAACGATAAGGAAATGGAAATTACACTTACCAGATAATTGTTGTTCCTTGAGGAACTCCAGTTCAGTCCTCATTCCCACCCGGGGATGGTTGCGTCAAGAGCGGAATTTCAGTTTGTGGGGGGGAGTACCAGTAACTGAGTGGGTAAAATCCCGTGTAGTCTCGGAATTGTGTGGATTCTATCTATCCTCTTTTTTTTTTTTTTTTTCTCTCCCCTTCTGTGGGTCGGTTCAGGGAGGGAATGGGGAAAGAGTAGGAAGCAATCCCCCTTATCTTTCTGGGGGGGGGGGGAGTAAGTTATAAATTTCATTATAAGATTAGTTTAAGTTCTAAGTTTTTGTTAAGTTTAAAACTGACGTTTATATGACAGCTACTTATTTGTTGCTCTTTTGAGTCTGCTTTGTCAATAGTTCACTGGGGCTGATGGGAGAGACCAGCAGGTTACATCCAGTGATGTCACAGTTTTGGACATGCCCAGTCTCCATGCTGCAGGAGGAGGTACACTACCCAGAGGTGGAGGACTGAACTGGAGTTCCTCAAGGAACAACAATTACCAGGCAAGTGTAATTTCCATTTTTGTTTGTCTAGAGTGCACTCATCAGATTTATTTGAGCTCAAATAATTTTAGTTTTTTCCTAAATATCTGAGTCCAGGTATACTTACCTGGGAATATTCCTTAAAAATCTGCAAAATTGAAGAGGATACAGTTAGTAAGTTTGAGTTGCTGTAAAGGAATTTATATAACAATCCTGAATTGTAAATTAAATACTTGCCTGATCACAAGAAGAACATTTTATCCTGAAAAGAAAACTGTTTTAAAAAGAGAATCTTGTTCCAAAAGATAGAATATACAGTATTTCATTGGTAGTTGAACAATAGTATAAGGGAATACTTATATACTGTTGTCCTGGGAAGTATTCGTAAAACAAGAAAGACTAGTTAGGTTATTTTAATACTAATTGTGTTCAGTTGTTGCTGCTCAGACATTGTAATTCCTATACTAGGTATTTTAGGTATGCTACAGTAGTTAATAAAAACAGCCTAGTGGTTAGAGCACTGGCTTGCTAACCAAGAGATCAGGGTTTGAGTCTCACTAGCACTCCATGTGGCCTTGAGCAAGTCACTTAACCCTCCTTTGTCTCGGAAGAAAATCTTAGCAATATACTTCTGGTCACACTTCCAAGAAAACCCAAGAGCTGCTGGGTTGCCAGGAGTCAGCATTGACTCGAGGGCAAACATTGCATTCAAGTTAATAAAATATTTAAATTTAATACTTCAAAAGGATTCTGGATCCTTATTAAAGGTACATATTGCAAATGATTTGTCATCTTACCTGAATATACAAAAGTGATAACATAAGAAATGCCATACTGGATTAGACCAAGGTCCATCAAGCCCAGTATCCTGGTTCCAACAGTGGCCGGTCCGGGTCACAAGTACCTAACAACAGTTTTCTAAAAAGACACACAGGTTCCATAATGCTTGTATTGGGCAAGCAGTGGATTACCTGGGTCCTCTTTAATAATGGCTTATGAACCTTTCCTCCAGGAACTTGTCCAAACCTTTTTTTAAACCCAGCTATACTAACAGCTTTTACTACATCCTCTGGCAACAAATTCAGGAGTTTGATTACGCATTGACTAAAAAAAATATTTTCTCTCATTAGTCTTAAATGGGTTACCCTGTAGCTTCATTGCATGTCCCTAGTCTTTCTATTTTTTTATACTATAAAGAATCGATCTACATTTACCCATTCCACTCCATTTGTTAATTTTTAGACCTCTATCATATCTTCACTCAACCGTCTCTTTTTCCAGGTTAAAAAGCCCTAGCCCTTTAAGCTTCTCCTCATAGAAGTATCCTTCTATCCCCTTTACCATTTTGGTGGCTCTTCTATGTACCTTTTCTAGTTCCGCTATATCCTTTTTAAGATACGGCAACCAGAATTGCACACAATATTCAAGGTGCGGTCGCACCATGGAATGATACAGAGGCATTATAATATCCTTTGTTTAATTCTCCATTCCTTTCCTTATGATTCCTATCATTTTATTTGCCTTCTTGGTCGCCACTGCACACTGGGCAGAGGGTTTCAGTGTGTTATCCATGATGCCCAAATCTTTTTCTTGGGTGGTGGTTCCTAATGTAGAACCTTGCATTGTGTAACCATAGTTTGGGTTGTTCTTTCCTAGGTGCATAACTTTGCACTTGTCCACAATAAATTTCATCTGCCAATTGAACGTCCAGTCTTCCAATTTATCAAGGTCCTTTTGCAATTTTTCACAATCCTCTTCGGTTTTAACTACTTTGAATAATTTTGTGTCATCTGCAAATTTTGACTACCTCACTCTTTATTGCCATTTGCAGGTAATTTATGAATATGTTAAAAAGCAGTGGTTCTAGTACAGATCCATGGGGTACTCCACTATTCATCTTTTCCATTGAGAAAATTGGCCATTCATCCCTACCCTCTGCTTTCTATCTTTTAACCAGTTCCTGATTCACAATAGTACAAGAGCCTCTCATGAGGGACCTTGTCAAAGGCGTTCTGAAAATCGATACATTAGATCGACCGGCTCACCTTTTGTCTACCTGTTTATTCACACCTTCAAAAAAATATAACAGATTAGTAAAACAAGACCATCCAAAGAATCCTGAATTTAGGTTTTTTTTTATTGCTCCATTGAATTTCTTGTCAGTTCTCTGATAACAAAGTTGCTGGCTGGCAGTGTCTTTCCTGTGTAGCCCCTCCAGAGGTGTTCCATCCTGAGGTACAGCTACACGATTACAGTAATATCTAGCTGGGTATTAATAAGGCTGATATGCCTGGAGGCCAGGTTACAATTTCAGTCTTAAGGATTCCAAATGCCGAGAGAAGGGGACAAGGGCAGCTGATTGCTGCTGCAAGGATCCTGAAGTTTCTAAGACATTGGTTCTCAACCTTTCTTCTGTTATGACACACCTATTAGACCGTATTCATCTGTATAGCACACTGAATACTACAGTCTGCAGTTGAACAATAAGGAAAATGATATTTGGCCTCTTATCATCCCTCCAGTCCGGTCCTGCACCTCTGGGTAGTGTACCTTTTCCAGCAACTTGGAGACTGAGCAGGTCATCTCGTTGATGACACCAATGTACTTATGCAGCTGGCCCTGCCTAACAGCCCCAGTATGCTCAGTCTCCAAGTAGCTGGAGAAGTTAGTGAGCCAAGGTGCTGAACTTACTGAAGGAGCTAAATAGACAAGCTAGATTTCTTTTTCTTTCTTTTTTCATTTGTTCCTTTATTGCATGTTGTGCTGTTTTCTGTTTTCTGATGTAAAAATAATAGAAACTAATCAGAATCACCAGAAACCCCAAAAAATCCAAAAATTCTGATTACAAAGAATCCCTGTGAAGTTTGAGTAAACTTTTTGTACTAATTATACCATTTTACCTATGGATCCCACGGAGGCTATCAGGATGCGGATTCATTCAATAGTTTCTACAGCATTTTTTAGAAATTGGATTACAAAGCATGAAATGGATTTCCTTGAGAAAAAGCATCCAAAAACACCAATTTTTTATTTGGTTCCAAAGGTACATAAATCACTGCAGGACCCTCCGGGGCGTCCCATTGTTTCCTGTAGGGATTCTTTATTGGGGCCCTTATCTAAGTTCTGCGATCTTTTTCTGCAACCTGCGGCAGCCAAGGTTTGCTCCTTTATCAGGGACACCGGTGACTTTCTAAATCAGTTGCAGGAATGTAGGGACATGAAGACCTACACTTATCTGGTGTCACTTGATGTACAGGCGCTATATACCAACATTGATCAACAGGAGGTGCTCTTATGTCTACAAAATTATCCATTATCTCTTCCAGACAGAATACCGAGATCTTTTTTACTTGAACTGCTGGAGTTGGTTTTAAACAACAATTTCTTTTTGCATCAGCAAAAATTTTATAAGCAGATACATGGAATAGCGATGGGGGCTACGGTAGCCCCATCAATTGCCACCATTTATATGGCTGACTTTGAAACATCATATGTTTATTCTGATCCGGCCTTTCAATTTATTCCATTCTGGAAGCGTTTTTTGGTTGACATATTTTTTCTTTGGACAGGAACACGTATTGATCTTGATAGCTTTGTGCAAAGGTTAAATACTCATGTGACTAGAATCCAATTTACAGCACAGATTGCTTCTCGAAGTCTGCAATTCCTGGATGTTTTGGTTTCCCTGACTCCTCAGGGTTTTGAGACGACACTATATCGTAAGCCGGTGCAACGAAACACGCTGCTCCGGTACAATAGTTTTCATCCATGGGCCCTAAAACAAGGTTTACCTTTCTGGCAGTTTTTGCGTTTGAGACAAAATTGCTCGACTACAGGAATTTAAGCTACATGCTGGGGAGCTTACACTACGTTTAGCTCAGAGGAGGTATCCCCTTTCTGTGATTCACCGGGCATACAAGACGGCAAGACATCTTCATCGGGATTGGCTCTGTATCCCACATGAATCTAACTCTACAGATTTGGTGGTTATGGGTGTTCTTCCCTACACCAAAGACATCACACAGGTTACTAGGCTTCTTCGTCGCTTCTGGCCGATATTAGGATTACACTCTTGTTTTCGGGAGAAGACCCTGCAGATTGCATATTCAAGAAAAGCAAATCTTCGGGATCTGCTTATGAAGACTACTTCTCTGGAAGATCGCCCAGTAAAGACACATATGGATAAAGGGCATTTTGCTTGTGGCAACTGTATATACTGTCCGTTGGCTCTTTTGGGTCCTGACTGGATTGATGGCCGTACATCTCAAATTTTTTCAACTAGATGGCATACGGATTGTTCCTCTACATTCGTTGTGTATTTAATCATATGCCCTTGTTCACTTTATTATGTCGGTCGCACTAAGCGTGCGGTGCGAATTCGGCTCTCTGAGCATGCTTCTCGATTAAGGACCAAGTCTCTCTCGGCTCCTATAGTGGAACATTGCTTAACAGCCGGTCATGAATTTGATACTTTGCGCTGGAGAGTGCTTGATTTTGTACCGGCTGATCCAAGAGGTGGAGATCGAGAGCAGAAGTTACAATGGCAAGAGCAATGATGGATTCATTCATTAAATTCAGTTGCCCCCTAAGGCTTGAACCTTCAAATTGATTGGCATACAATTATTTAGTGCAGTTCTATTTCACAATCTTGCGATTCCATTGAGGGAAGTCCCTGTTTAGTGGGAGCTCTCTTGGGTTTCGGTGAAGGTGCATTTTGATTGGCTCTCTGTAATCGTCAGTTAATAATGACGTCAGACACCGAAGAGTAAAAGGCAAGGCACATCCCTGTTTGGTTGCTTGCTGAAGATTTGTCAACTGCCGACTACGGACGGACCTGAAGCAGGGTTTTTTGAAAGTTATATACAAACCCGAAACGTGAGCCACGTTGTCTCCTTGACGTTTTTGGCAGTATTTTGGCTGTGATGCTTGGACACACACATAAAGTTAAGTTTGAATTTTTAACTATATAAAGTTTATTTAATAAAAGGAGAAGTCACAGTGGTGCTGTGAATACTTTCCATGCACTGAGCTGACTCACTCCGACAAAAGGTTTACTCAAACTTCACGGGTATTCTTTGTAATCAGAATTTTTGGATTTTTTGGGGTTTTCTATTTTCTGGCAATTAAAAAAAAGAGGACAAGGGGGTTCTCCCTGATAGCCTACAGCTGGGGAACCTTCCTTTCCCTCCCCCCGAAGAAAGTTTGAATTTACCGGGTCTTGGCGGCTCCCAAATCCATTATCAGGTGAGGAGCCGCTGTGGGTGAAGTCCTGCAGGTGCAGCAATTCAGTGAGAAGAATCGCTGGCAGCTCCCGGTCAACTCTCATCACCACCGAAGCCCTCTACCCTGGCTGAGCGTGAGGTAGCTGAAAGTGCACTCAGAGGGGTGAACGGAGCCGGAGGGCAGCCTCATTGCAGGTATTTGGGGGACTCTTCGTGACTGGTCGCACAGGCGCGCAGGTTGTGCTTCAGGCCCGACTGTGGGCGGCAGCTTTGCACTGCATGGAAGAGGCCTAGCAGTGTGGCTGTAGCATGGGAAACAGCAGAACAGTTTCAGTTCCTCTGCCTCCCCAGCTTGTGTCAAGTAAGCCTGCAGCTTGGTGGCACCTGTTTTTTTCCAGGGGACATGCTTGCAGCATTCTTACTACTTTCAGTCCCACCTGTTAAGAGAAGACAGCAGGAATAGAGAGGTTTTGGTTTATTTTCCTCTTACTTTCATTTTGCCCTTTTCTGTTCATTGTGCTCTGGCCTTTTTCTTTGAGTTTCTTTTTGTGGAAGCTAGAAAGGGCATTTTTTCTGCTTCATCTCTCCTCCCCCATTCCTCCATTGGTCTTTGGAATTGATCAGGGGCAGGGTAGTACCACAGCTTGGGTACACAAAAAAAATAAAATAAATAAAAGAATAAATCACAATGTCATCTCAATCACAGTGCCTGGTTTGTGGTACCAGAAGGGGAGTGGTCTCGGAAACAGGCATGTGTCAGGGCTGTGCACAGGAAGCCGCCTCTATGGAGCAGGGCTTACAGGATAGGGCAAGACAGGACAACTCTACCTCTCCATCCCGAGAAGCCCAGGCTTCAGGGAGCCCTCCACTACCTCTGACAGAGCCAGCTCCCTGCCCTCTGGACTTGCCTGGTCCCTCTACCTCTCAGACACTTGGGGAGGGGGGCGACTCCGTTAGGTTTTCACCAGAGTTTGTACTGCTCCTGCACAGGGTGTTCTGCATGCGCCAGCAGAGCTCAGGCAGCTCCACAGCACCGGAGCACTGAACAAAGAGCACCATAGTGTTTAAGAAGGGCGAGTCAGGTTCAACTAAGCGGTCTAGACCCTTGGAAGAGTGTCTGGAGTACTCCCCAGTGTCAGAAGGACCAGGTGGCTGGACACGGAGCTGGACTTGGAAACCAAGTTGCTGGAGGAAGGTGAGATTCTGGAACAGGAGGAGTAGTCCAGGATTGTTCGGATGTTTCGCCGGAATGAATTGCTGGCGTTCATCACTGAGTCTTTGAAGGCTCTTAACATGTCTGCAACTCTTCTTGTGGAGGATGAGATGTTAGAAGACCCTCTGCTCCAAGTGAACTGGAGGACACAGAAGGTATTCTTGGTATATAGGCTGGTTAGGCAGATGATTCAAGTTGAATGGGACAGGCTGGAGGCTGGACTCAAGGGAGTGCATGCAGGAAGGGAGTGCATGCAGGACATGCTAAACGCATAACTTATTTACAGATGAACTATTAGGTATAAAACTGTTTGGCTGATCCTGTTATGAGCCGGGCAGCAGTATTCTGGACAAGTTGAACTGGTCTTGTGGATTGAGCTGGGTGGGAGGCCTTGGAAGGGGGAATTGCAATAGTCGAAAATAGGGGTAATGATGGCTTGGCATACTGTGCGGAAGTGCTCCTGACTTAGGAGGGGTTTTAGTCTGCGGATGATGGCCAGTTTGTGGACAGCATTCCTGGTAGTTCTGCTTATATGTTGATGGAGATTTAGAGCTCGGTCCAAAGTCACACCTAGGTATCAAACTTCTTCCTTTGTTGTGATTGGACTATCTTGTAGGATGATGGGGGCTGGGGGGGGGGGTGAAAGAAGAGTCATGTGTTATGAATAGCGCTTCTGATTTTTTGAAGTTAACAAGTAGATTGTTTGTTTGAGGAGAGCCAGTTGTTCATTTCATGCAAACAGGCTGTGATTGCTGTATAATCTGGTTTGTCAAGGAGGATTGGCGTGTAGACCATAATGGTATCCGCATAGATAGCATAGTGAATCTTGTGCTTTTTGAAAATGCTGTAGATAGGCTGTAAGTATATATTGAACAGGAGAGCGGATAGGGAGGATCCTTGTGGGACTCCCTATGTGACGTAAATTGGTGTGAAGGTGGTTGATCCATTTATGACTGTTTGCTGTCTGTGACTTAGATAGGACTGAAACCAGTTTAGGGTGGTGAGTAGACCAATAATGGCTAGACGTTCTATTAAAATGCTGTGGGATACAGTGTCGAATGCTGAGGAAATGTCAATAAAAATGAGAAGAAATCCCGTTTTTATATTATCGATGCCTCTGAGAAGTGTGTCCAGTAAGTGAGTGAGGAGAGTCTCGACACTGTGGTAGGGGCGGAAACCATGTTGGTGAGGATCAAGTGGAGCATGTGTGTCAATGGTACTGTACTGTTTCTGTACTTCCTTTTCAATTATCTTGGATAGGAAGGGAAGGCTAGAGATTGGGCGATATGATTCAGGGTCTGAGTTGTTTGAAGTGTTTTTTTGGATAGGGCGGATAGTAGCTTGCTTGAGGGCCTGAGGCATATATCCGCTTGACAGAGACTTGCTTACTATGTTGTTGATGTAGCTGATGACCTCTTCTTTGGTTGACTTAATCCATGTTACTGGACAAGGATCTGCTGGTGTTTAGTGCAGTTATGGTCTGGAGTATCTCTTCCGAGGTGGGGATATGGAATTCCCTCCATTATTGAATGGGATTGGGATCTGCCTTTGAAGTATTGTGGATGTTATGAAGAGGTGTCAACTGGGTTGTTTTGCTCTTGTTATTGAGATAGTTAGAAAAGGTTTGCGGGTGTATGGAGATTTCTTCTTTATTCGATGGGTCTTTTGTGAGTTTGCGGACGATTTCAAATAGTTCTCTGGGTTTGTTGCATGATTTTAATATTACGTTTGTGTGGTATTCTTGTTTCTGGTTATTAATTAGATTATTGTATTCCTTTTGCATTGTTTGGTATTGAGTTAGGTTGGAATACGATCGATCAATTGTCCAGTTTCTTTCCAGTTGACAGTTTTCTCTTTGTTTCTCTTATAGATGTTGAGTACTATGGGGCAGCTTGGGTCTTGTCTCTTTGCGCTGTGTGGTAGGGGGGTTTAGGGACTTTGTTGCTTTGTTGATTGTAGTGTTCCAGGAATTGATGGCATCATCCAGGTCAGTGAAATTTGTGGAGAGATGAGGGAGAGTGTCATTTAGAAATTGGACTTTGTTGAATCCTTTGAATTTCCTTATTGGATGAGGTTCAGTTTGTGGTTTCTCTTGTGGGGGGAGATGAATCTTGAAATGTATTGCGTGGTGGTCTGACCATGGGATTGGTGTGACTTGAAGGTCTGTTTTGCCTTGTGAGAGGATATTCTTTGGGACGAAGATGAGGTCCGGAGTGGAGCTGGACCGGTATGAGGGACCCTTGATGATTTGGCAAAATTGGAGTGAGTCCATCGCATTAAGGAAGGCTGTTTTTTCATTGGTGTGGGCGGATGTAGATTTAGTTCCCCCAATACAATGAGTGGTTTGAGGGGAGAGTTGGCTGAGCAAACAGCTTCGATGATATTAGATGATTCTTCAGAGGCTGCATTAGGTGGTCGGTAGATGAGGCATATATTTAAGTGTTTGTTTTCTAGTGTGAGTAAATCACATTGTTTGGAGCTGGTGGATTTGGAGGCTTTGAGATGGAGGTCGGATCTTGCGAGAATTAAGACCCCAATTGCATCCATGTACAAGTACATCCTGAAGGGTAAAGAGATGCCAGCAGGATGGTGGGAGCATTCCATGAGAGCTCAGGCATCCTCGTAGGCCGAGTATAGTCTGGTTCCACCAGTGGAGATTTGTAGGTCAGCAGTGGGATTGTCACTTCATACTTTTTCTGAGCAGTATCGCCTGGATGTCCAGGCAGCGGGGGACGCTCATTTTGATCGGCTGTGCTTTGGGCCAGTTGTGCTGCTCCCTCCCGTTAGTTTAACTGCTCTGATACATCCTAGAGGTGCGGGACTGGACTGGGAGGGGACAATAAGAAAAGGTAAATAAGACTTACCTGTTAATTGTTGTTCCTTGAGGAACTCCAGTCCCAGATCCCTCCCTAAGTGCTTTCTGATTCAATTGGTCAACACTCCAGGCTTGAAGCTGCTTCCATTTATGTCGGAAGTGGCCAGGGGGAGTCGGAAGAGTGGGGTGCAATCAAGATTTGGAGGAGCAGACTGAAAGAGCTGTCGGTCTCTTGTTCCTGCTAATTAGAGTTGCTCCGGCGCTTAACAAGTAAGCCTCCTCATCCTGAAGGTGGGAGAAGGGGATCCTTCTCAGAGAGTGGAGAGGATGACTATTTATTTAGATGTAAGACTGTTTGTGGAATGTTTAACTACTTATTTGTTGCTCCTGTGAATCTGCTTTGTTAATAGGTACTAATGTCATCAAAGAGATGACATGCTCAGTCTACTACCCAGAGGTGTGGGACTGGACTGGAGTTCCTCAAGGAACAACAATTAGCAGGTAAGTCTAATTTATCTTTATTGGGCTGATGGAAAAGTGATCATTAGAGGAGGGAAGAGAATTAGGGAGTGGTTATAGGGATTTCAGGTACTTGGCTTCTAATTTTGCACTTTCCCCACCCTGCAGGCACAAGTGGTTGCTAGGGCAAGCATAGGCTTGCTGTCTGTCAAATTTTGGTGACACATCGCTTAGCTCTTAGTGACACACCAGTGTATCCTGACACAGTGGTAGAGAACCACTGCTCTAAGAGGAACAAAGAAGAGTGGTGCTGATTGTTTCCTTGAGGAGCCCAAATCATCACGGAGTGGTGGCAGGGATGATCACTACCACCATGAATCTGAATAGGCCAGAGAGCAGGTAGGGGAAAGTATGGTTGATCATGGTCATCAAGAGCCCAAAGCTATGCCGAGAAGAGGAGGAAATATATACTACTATTAGACCTTTATTTGCTGCAGCTACAGATGACTGGAGGCAAGGATGATTCTTATAAGGGAAGAGGATTAGGAATTTGTTCATGCTGTTGCATGTGCTTTGGCTGCTCTGCTGATTTGACAGAGAGAGAAACTACAACAACTGAATATGGGTGTGGTAGTGGGGATAAGGATGGCAGGAGGTGCAACAGTGGGTTGAAAGAAAGAGGGAAAACATGAAAGAGGACTTCAGAGAGAGGAAAACAGGAAGGAGACCATGTGTGAAAGGCTACAAGGTGAGAATAGAAGGAGCAGAACTGAAAAAAGGTTCACAGCAGGGAAAGGGCATGAAATCAGGGAGATGTCATGGGTAAACAGAAGCAGAACAGGAGGTATGGTACTCAAAATCACGGTCATGAGGCTCGGCACTCATGAAGGGCAATGGGGGAGTATAGAATGTAGAAAGTGCTGAAAGCACCATGAGACACTTGGAGAAGGGGATATCAAGGAACAGCACTTAGGTAGGGGCCATGGGGGAAAAGCAGGAAGCAAAGAACCAAGGAAGGAGCAGTTGAAAAGCAACTTGGAGCGTTTCTCTTTGAAAATTCCTCCTGCAGATCTGTGGATACAGAGTACAAGTTAACATCTTGAGTGAGGCTAAAAGGAAAGGGGAGAGAGAGACTGGTGGATTGGCAACTTGGGGAATAGAGAAACTACTAAGATGGGCTTTGTGAGAGGCTAGTGACAAGGGTTTGGGGAAAGAGACTAAGAATTGGGAGGGACTAGAGAAGAGGGGCTGAAGGGGAGAAGCAGTGGTGGTGAGGCTTTGAAGGAGAAGGAATGAGGAGAGAGACATATTGGAGAAAGGTAGGGAAGACAGAGACTGATGAGGAGAGGCTGGAGAGAGAAATTTTGTAGAGAGGCTGCTGTGGAGGGCCTAGGCAAGATAAACTGAATGGGAAGGGGTTGGGGAAGACAGAGGAATTGGTGGGGAGTGGCTTGGCTGGGGAAGGGAAAGATACTGGGGGGGGGAAGCTTGAGAGAGAGAGACTGTAAGAGAGGAGTAAGATTGTTAGGTTAGCGCTCCCTAAAACTTCTTGATATTGAAAAGGAGTTCCTCCATCCAGAAAGGTTGGAAACCTCTGATATAAATGACTTGTGTCAAGCTGGTCAGCAAACCGTTCTTGACAAAACTTGAAGTGGGATCAAAAAATCTGATCTGAATTTTTTTGGGGGTGTGGGCCTGGTTTCCCCACAAATTCCCCAAATATTACCAATTACCAATGAATAGTTCAGACAACAGTTACTTGGCTACAAAAATAGCAAATTGTAAATGCAGAATAGCAAATGTCTGTCTGAGAGATGGCAGGCAACGTTCCCCACCCCCGGATGGGGAGAGGGAAGGCCGCCCGTCTGATCCTCTATAGTTGCTGTCTTATATACCCTCTGTAGCAAATGTCCAGCAACCTCTGCACAAAGTCTTATTCCATGTGCAAAACTTGCTATGCTGTCTGCAAAAGGCTGCAAAGCCATCTGCAAAACTTAGAGCCGTCTGCAAAAGTCTGCAGAGCTGTCTGCAAACCTTTGCAGAGGCTCTTTCCTTGGGATCCACCCTCATTAGCATATTAATGGCTTTTATTCTGGCTAATGTTGAGTCATTCTGACTACACCCTGCCATTCCCTTTGTTTCATTAATCACTGTAGCTTCCGGCACTGTAGTCTTCAGGGCTTATGAGTACTTTGTATCACCAGCTTTGCTTGGCCTGTTTAACTTGTCCAGGCTTGCCCAACTTGCTCAGGCCTGTTCAACCTGTTCAGGCCTGACCTGTCTTTTTCTTAGCTGGGTCCATTCTCTGTGCACTTCTGCTCAGGGTATGGTTCCCTCTGACTTTACTTTTGTGCTGGGCTCTGGGTACTCATTCTCTTAGCCCACATGCTTTTCTTCCATGCCATGTATTACAGCCTCAGGCAAGGATGCAGCCATACTAGACATACCTATCGGCCAATTTCCCTTCATTCGCCAATTTTTCTTTTTCTTTTCTTGTGAATGGGGCAAAGGTAATCCCACTAAGGGGCATGGACAACAACCATTTGAGACAGAAAGGGGTCATCAAGAGGCAACTTCTCATACTGCTCCCTAGAGACAACATACATTGTATTGATACTTTGTAATATCATTTTCTTGCAGCAACCCAATAATATTGAAAACACATAACATGAAAGTATGTCAAAAGCAGCAGTGTTTAATAATGTGATAAAGAAAGCTCTGAGAATAGTACAGCAAAACTTGAGCTGGTGTGGGTATTGCAATTGCTGAAGCCCAAATGGCTTGTAGATTTCAGTTACTTTCTAAGAAAACAATAATAAAAGGATAACAATACAATCATTCACAAAAGCCCCCAATCAGTCCAATAGTTCTCTTCCTATTTTTAGATAACTTGGTCCTGCTTCTCAGCAGCTCCCCAGGACCTCGCAGTGTGCTTCACCTTTCTCTGAAGTTTAAGTTCTGTTTCTCTCAAAATTTGAACCTCTCATTCTCATAGGCGAATATTTTGTCTCTTTTTTTTTTTTTTTCAATGTGACGCACGGATCCAGGTAGGGACTCCTTCACACATTTCTGTGGTGTGTAGTTCGGAGTTCTTGGGATGGTCTGTTCCATCTGGATTCTGGCCATTTCCCTCTGTTGGAATCTCTGGATTGCAATTGGTGACATGGCTCCAGGCTTTTTTCAGAGGAGCAGCAACCAATATTAAATGAAAAGGCTAAATATTCTAGATTAGATTTTGCCATGCGACAAACTTAATTTCATCCATATTTACTTAAGATCATAACTATCTCGTATGGTGTCAACTATGTCTCTGTTTGATAAACTCTTTGTCTCTTTATCACTGGAGATTCACTTGCTGGTAGAAAATATTCAATTTTGCCCTTGACTGATCTTTACATGCATACAGATTAGGCAAGTTGCACACACGCGTTCTGCAATTTTGGCAAGTTTTAGAATTATACCAATTTTGTGAGAATTTGTCATCAAATCATCCCCCTTTGCCCATGCATGCCTGGCCAGGACATACAGAGGCAAAAGGAGGCAAAAAAGCATCTGGAAGTACCACATGGCCAGTGTGGGTTTTCCAAAGCTCATCAGGGTGCAAGGTGCACCCAGCCTGTCTCCAGGTGTCTATTTCTAATTGTTGAGTATGTTTTGGGGCTTAGATGAATTCCTAAATTGAAGATTCAGGAGACGGCATAGTTGAATAAAGTGCTCATCATCATTTTTTTTGTTTACATATTCATTAGCCAGATACATCACTTCACATCAATAAATTACCTTCATCAGTTTACTGTCCATCAGAGTCCCTCCTCTTAATATCCCACTTCATCCCTCACAACACTCCATCACCTGCATCATTCCACCAACTACATACATAGGTCCTTTTCATGTTTTTTATGCCATACTAATTGTGATGGGGCCCGTGTGATAGAGCCCCGGTGAACCCTATTTAGGCGGCTGCCTAGGGTTTTGAATTTCAATCTGCTCTTCTACTAAAACAGAGTCTTTCAGTCGAGTGGTAAAGTAAATAAATTAGGACTTTATTCCCTTTCCCGAAACAGATATTCTTAGGAATGCAAACACAACAAACAGCATCAAAACAAAAGACGGCTACAGAGAAAAATATCTTCTTTTCCTTTGTTAATGTCACAAGGCTATTTTCTTCAAGGTTAACACAAAGAAATGATGTCATCCGAAAAAGATATCGTACAGTCCATGGGAATTGGGTCTGAAGAATAACTGTTATTTTCCCATTGCATTACTTCAGGTTCATTCCCGATACTACCAGAGTCACACTCATTACATGTGCTGGCTTCTGACACACTTTCCTGTGGCACACGAATACCTTTTCCTACAAAGTGTTCTTTAAGCCCAGGGCTATAACTGCCTGGTATACGAATGGCTTCTTGCTGGGTTTTCTGTCCCTTCCCACCTAGTGAGAACACTGGATATCTTTCAGCTTTATGGTTATGTCCAGGGCCACGCCCTTTAAAACATATAGAGCTTTTAACTCCTTCTTTGGAAAAACAAGGTTCCCACCTTTCTACCTTGTTCCTGGCTTTTGCTTCTGGGTTGTTGAGGACTTTCTCCCGGGCTCTCCAGCCTCCCTCCGAGCTAGCAAGTTCCTGGTTACCGCTCCAGCTGTTCCTTGCTCTGAAGTCACGCTTAGTTTCCTTCTACCGGCAAACTTCCTTCAGCATGACTTGTGCTCATTGGCTGTTTGCTCAGTCCTCCTGAGTTGCTGCCCCTCCTCCTGCTCCTGCTGGGACTCTCTCTAGGACTGCTTCTGAGTCTCTCCTCTCCAGGACTTCCTTCTCCCGGTCTGCCCTCTCCAGGACTGCCCCTTCCCAGACTGCCCCTTCCTGGTTCTAACCAGGAACTTATATGCTTCCCTTCCCTGCACGTTACGTGGGACTTCACAGGTGCTCCTGATGAGCCTTTCTGTTTCTCCCTGCATCAAAACTATTACAGGGAAAATTCCTTCTAATGTCTTTTGGCTTTTCTTGTGGTGGAGGCATTTGCTGCTCAGCTGTTTCTACATGTACTGAGCTTTCCTGTTCAGTTAAATCTGAGGTAAGTTTCTCATTTTCACTAACCTCCATGGGTTTTGTATTATCCACTGTGTCACATAATGTATCCTTATATGGCAAGGCTACTAAGAACATCAAACAATTGTTAAAAACTTAGTATTGTTTCTTTCTCTCATTCTTTTTCTCAAACCTCTCCTGGATCATTGCTGACAAGCAAGATTTGGTTTTGTCCAATCAACTCAAGTTGTTATCGTTATATTTGTAAATAATTTTACAAATATTTCCATATTTTCTGGGAACTCAGTTCCATCTTTCCACTAATTTTGAAAATTGGAAAGATCAGTGTAATTAGCACCTATGGTGTTACTGTCCTGTTCAGCAGTCATCAGCACTGCGCTTAACAATGCAAAGTAATTACCTTAAATCTTACAGTTCAGAAAACAGGCTTTCAAATGATGAAACTGATACTTTTGCATGAAAAGGTTGGTGGATATCTGGAATGCAAACACTCCCCTTTTATATTTTTTTTTAACCAAAATGTACTTTTCACATTTAATTTAAAACCTAATAATACCTGAGACTGGTATCAAACTGATCTGAAAACCCTCTGAGGTGCTTGCCACAGTATATAAAATCCCTTTTAACTTTTAATTTTGTATATGCAGTCAAGACCAAATATATGTACCAGAGATACTGTAGACTAAAACATTTAAACACAAGACTATTAGTCTTTAAGTATAGCAGCCTATCTGATTGGAATAAGGAGGTTTTCTTGATTAAATTTCACTAAACCCTCCCCCTTGGATAGTTCTGAAAAGCAACATGCTTTAACAACAGCTTGGAAAACCAGGGACCTTAAAAAGACAAGTAAAAAGTCTTCATTTCTTCATAATCTTATAAGGAGTTTCTCTTTTTATAGGCTGTAACAAATGCTTTGCAGCTAGCTCTCACACATGAGCTTTGCCCTACAGATATTCTCCACCCCATACATCTTTGCTAATAGTAATTTGACCAGTCTTCTCCAGCCTTTGTGTGCTCCCAGCCTTTAGGTGACATACACATAGTACACAATCAAGATGCTGGTCAGACATCTGAGGATGCTCAAGGGAGGCACCCCCCATGGTTTTAGAAGCTCAAAACTCTACAATTAAAATTGATGACAAGAGGATTGTTTGGAGGCTAGGTGAATTGTTCTTTTTGTCCTCTTTAATGGATTTCCATTTGTTTGCTAGGAGAAAGACTCCTAGGTGAATTGTCCTTTTGTCCTCTCTAATGGGTCTTCATTCATCTGCTAGAAGAACTCCTCCCTGATCTCCCAATATCTTTCTGTAGCCATGCAAACAGTTTCAATAGTTTCATTCCCAATATCTTTCTGTAGTTATGCAAACTGTCTCAACAGTTTCAAGTACCCCTATCTCAGCAGTTTCAACTACCCCTTACTGCTGAGAGGTATGATCAAAATTTGGTTCTTTGACTATTGATTATGCATGAATCATAGTAATGAAACTGGATATACATTAAATAAAGCAATTGTCTTCCTTCACTTCTATACTAGTACAACAGTCTATATACAGTAAACCCTGCTCCCCTTTATCTACAGGAGAGTCCCCCTACTCCCCTTTTATTTACAGGGAACAGTCCCTTTCCTCTTTATTTACAGAGGTTAGAGGAGAAGCTGTGGGGTTTTTTTAAAAACATTTTCTAAACTGTCCCTCTTCCTATAGTCTGTAGACCTGGTGTTTTCACTGTTCGGGGACAGGGGTAATTTGTTAATACTTTTGCCTTTTATCGATAAAGGATCGAACCTCTTTATCTACAGAGGGGCTGGTAACTTCGCTTTTATAGATGGAAATTCAAACTCTTTACTTACAGAGGTGCAAAGTTACAAATCCAGGACTCATACAGACACACAGTCCTTGCGCTTCGTTCAAACCCAACCGTCCCCCTCGCGGGAGTAGGGACGCACAGTCGCTTTGCACCAATGGTACGTACAGTCTCACGCATACACCAAGCAATCCTGGAGTTATGAAGACCTAATGTCTGGGCAAACTTTCAAACTTTCTTTCCCTAATATTACAACTAAACACAGACACTCTTAACAGTTTTCTACACAACAAAACAACATTAATTACATAAAATACATATGCATATGTATAAATTTGGTACTCACCCACCAATCGAACCTGGGTAAGTCTTCTGTCCTTGTTTGTAGGCAGGTAACACAGCAGTACTCGCCACTGGAGTCTTCCTAGGGTATCCTTTCTCTTTTTTTTTCTTCGTCCTCACTAGGACGGTATCCTCATCTCCTGGACCGGCAGGAGGTATCCTCATCTTCTGGACCAGCAGAAGGTATCCTCATCCTCTATTAGGATGGTATCCCCATCTCCTGTTTTGTCTTTTAAAACAGGAGGTATCCTCTCTGACGAAAACACAGCCAAAAGCGCAGTCAGAGGAATCCTTGGGCAATTTAGAAAAATTTAGGAGTGGTTACACTCAATTTAGGGGCGGGTTTTGGCACAAATTGTAGGCCTGGTTTCCCCACAAAAGTTTCCCAAATATTACCAATTACCAATGAATAGTTCAGATAACAGTTGCTTGGCTACAAAAACCTTTATTCAGCATAGCAAAAATAATTGTAAATGCAGAATAGCAAATGTCTGTCTGAGAGATGGCAGGCAACGTTCCCCACCCCCGGATGGGGAGAGGGAAGGCCGCCTGTCTGATTCTCTATAGTTGCTGTCTTATATACCCTCTGTAGCAAATGTCCAGCAACCTCTGCACAAAGTCTTATTCCGTGTGCAAAACTTGCTATGCTGTCTGCAAAAGGCTGCAAAGCTGTCTGCAAAACTTAGAGCCATTTGCAAAGGTCTGCAGAGCTGTCTACAAACCTTTGCAGAGGCTCTTTCCTTGGGATCCACCCTCATTAGCATATTAATGGCTTTTATTCTTGCTAATGTTGAGTCATTCTGACTACACCCTGCCATTCCCTTTGTTTCATTAATCACTGTAGCTTCCGGCACTGTAGTCTTCAGGGCTTATGAGTACTTTGTATCACCAGCTTTGCTTGGCCTGTTTAACTTGTCCAGGCTTGCCCAACTTGCTCAGGTCTGTTCAACCTGTTCAGGCCTGACCTGTCTTTTTCTTAGCTGGGTCCATTCTCTGTGCACGTCTGCTCAGGGTATGGTTCCCTCTGGCTTTACTCTTGTTGTGCTGGGCTCTGGGTACTCATTCTCTTAGCCCACATGCTTTTCTTCCATGCCATGTATTACAGCCTCAGGCAAGGATGCAGCCATACTAGACATACCTATCAGCCAATTTCCCTTCAGGGGTGAAATTTTGCTCTGATTTTGTCATCTTGAATCTGCATTTTAAAACCTAGACATAAGTTTTTCAGATCCTTTTTGGGTTTGTCCCAGAATTGCTGAATTTCTCTAGCATATATGAGAGAGGACACAACATTTTAGCAAGCTCTACAATGCCAACATTTCTGTGGTTCAATTTGACTTTGAAGTATTTGTTTCTCTTTGTGGCCATCATACATTTTGAACATTCACAGCCATAAACTATTCTCTTCACTCACCAAAAATCAGCATATTCTACAATTATGTGATTAATGTCACCCAGTCATAAAACCATAGAAAAATGACAGCATATAAAGATTTCACAGCCCATCCAGTCTGCCCATGAATACCAAATACTTTTACAATTACTTCCTTTCCCTTAGAAATCCTCTGTGCTTGTTTCATACTTTCTTGAATTTATATACAGTCTTCTCCGCCTCCATTAGGAGGCCATTCCAAGCATCTACCACTCTTTCCATAAAGAAATATTGTCCTAGATTACTCCTGAGTCTATTCCCTTTCACCTTTATCTTATGCTCCCTCAGTACAGAACTTGCTTTCAAATGAAAGAGGCTGTCCGCCTGTGCATTTATGTCACAGAGGTGTTTAAACCTTTTTATCATATGTAGGATTTCTAGTTTTAGGTGTGTGTTTGGAAGTTTAGGGGTTAGTTTTGAGGCAATTAGGTGCCTTTCCATGGTTTGAAAAATATGGCTTTGTCAGTGTATTCATGGGGCGAGAAAACCCATTTTATTGGCTTTTTAGGTGGCTTCCAGATGGATTCCATTTAAATGGCCCAAAACACAATTTTCCAATGCAAGCCTTTCTCCAAGCCCCATCAACATCATTGATGCCCTCTGCTTCTCCAAGCACCCCATGTTTGTATGTTACTGTCTAGCCCTGCGTCTGACACCTTTTCTTTTTCCTCCCCTCTCAGCTGGGGAGGCAGGGAGAGTTGGCTGGCCTGCTTTCTTCCTCCTTCTCATCCCCTCCCCTCCCCCCTCCATCAGTACATCAAAGAACTTAGCTTACATTTGTCACGTGGTCTCCTGCTCTTCCTTTCTTGCCTGCTTTTTTTAAAAAGTGATTTTTGTTGAATCATTTGTGAAGCTTCCTCTTGATAGATTTAGATCTCTCTGTTTTAATCCGAGATATTCTGGGTCAGCAATCCTGAAGTCTTAAAAACAGAGACCTGCATTGGTTACACACAGGCACACATTTCACGAGAAATCTTTAAAGAACATGCAATTTCTGACATTGGAACGCAAAGCACATCATGTTTGCCGCCTGGGTGCCTGGCAGAAGATGCACCAATCATACTTTTTTTCCAATATCAGCTAGGGCTGTGTAAGAAAAAAAGGCTAGGTTTGGAAGGAGTCATTTGAGTGCCTCCCTATCATGTGAGATAAACTAGCAATTTTAATAAACCTCTTATAAAACTGTCTTTTAAACCTGTTGCTAGTTATTTTGAGGAGTGCTTTGCCTTGGAGGTGATGAATGCTGAAATTTCTGCACACACGTCATCAAAGATTGCATTCACTGCACTTTGCAAATATGTAGTCCTGTATTAGTCACTGTGTAAATCTTTTAAGAACCTGTGAATTCATGAGGAAGAACAAATCTGTTATGTTAGGGACTGCTGACTTGCCAAGCTGATATATATTTGTAGCACGTAACCTTCCTACCAGTACATTTCTGTTTTCCTCCAGTTTAGGTCTCTGAACTTTTCACCTTCTAATTCAACCAGATGCCTTTACATCTGGTATGAGTTTGACATTTTCTTTTAAATTTTCATCAGATCTATCAATGGGTGTGGGAAGAATTCCATAGTGGCAAAACAGACAAAAAGGTCCACCACGCGTCTTTATGATAACTTGCAATGTATTTTTTGGGTTGTAGTAAAGCTCGCAGCAGATCAGAGATCTTGTCACTGTCACAGTGAGCTTCGGTTGGGGGGAAATGGCAAAACATACATACCTTTTCTGGCTGGTCTGGTGCACCTACTGGACATGTGACAGATTTGCCCAGGCTTTTGCTTTCAGCCTCTTTGGAAGGTCAGTTTGAAAGAAAGTTAGGCAATAGTTTCACTGTTGATAGATTTCATCCACTTTATATTTTAATATGTTCTACCCAGTAGTGGACGTCTGATTTATGGTGCTCATGTAGCTGGTGTTCGGTGTGTTAACGTTTAGCACAGTCACAATGGTTCTTTCCTGGGAATGTTGAATTGGACCACCAATGGGGGAAGAATAACAGACGCTGTGTGCTGTTAAACATACAGATATTTGGTGTTCATAAGGCTTGTGGTTCCTTTTGCCAAGATGTTTACAACAAATCTAGGGAAAGTCTTTTTACAGCCAGTATACCCATTAATGTATTTTTTAGTAAGGTTCTCAAATTCCATATTGTCCTGCTAGACAAGTCCAGACAAGTGGGTTGTGTTCCCCTACCAGCAGATTGGTGGAGACAAAGAATCAATGAAAAGCTCAGGTTTCAATACATCACTCCTATGCCTCTTTTCATCTCAGCCACCAGAGGTCCCTTCAGTATTTCTTTGTCTCCAGCAGATTGTGGGTGGATTTTCTCCTCTCTGTAGAAAATGTGAAGCTTGGGAGGAAAAGATTGATTAAATGCTCATGCATGACCACCTTGTGTAGAGAAAGGTGACTCTCACTTGAGCGCGATGTGGGAGGCTCCAATAGACTGGTCTTTTTGGTAGCCATAGGAGGAAGGAAAATTGATCCAGCTCCACACTTATCATGCTAAGGGACTGTTGAGCAGCCACAAATTGGAAGTATTGGAAAGATCTGGAAGAATGCAGCAGCCTCACACATCCTCAGCACACCCACCTTCCTCCTCCATCCCCCCTGCTCTCTCCTGAAGATTGCAAAAGACACTCTGAGATCTGCTTGCCAATCACTTTACACACAATGCTGCATAGCCAGTCAGTGAAACAGCTTTCAGGGAAGTAGAGCTGAGCTGACATGGATCCTACACCTGGGGCTCTCAGGGAGTGAGTATCAAGGCTCAGCCTCATTGTTCTTGTTGGGGGCTCCAAGTTCAGTCTCTGGACACAATTCAGCATGGACTGCTGGCAACTGTTGGTGCTGTGTGGGGTTTCCCAATGTTTTCCACACACATTAGTAACATTTTTGCCTATTGTTCACCTGGTGGTCACGCAGTCCAAATGTGTGTTCCATCAAAGCGGCTCCAACGTGCGCTCCTTCCCTAGTGTTGACTATGCCTCGGATTCTGATGGTTGGGTACTGGGCTCAAACATGGATGAGGAAGGGTTCTCACCCTCAGAAGGTTATGCAGAGGCTGATGTGATCTGCCTATTATGGAAGGAGAAGCTGGCTAAGTTGATTACCAGGGTCTCATCTGCTTTGAACTTGATGGCTGTTTCTGGTATGGAGCAGGAGCTGAAGGTACACTTCCTTAAAGGGGTGCAAAAATCTATTACTGTCTTCCCATTCTCAGAGGTGTTCAAGGATATGATCTGGTCAGAGTGGGATTCCACTGACTCCCTACCTAAAGAGTTAAGAGTATATGAGAAGATCTTCGCTCTCCCAAAAGAGAAGCACATTGAGTGGTTTGACATTCCTAGGGTGAATGCACAGGTCACAGCAGTTAACCAGATGGATCTCCATTCCTGTAGAAGGTGGATCAGGGAGGAGTGGTCTAGTGGTTAGGACAAGGTACTTCAGGCCGGAGGGCCGGGGGTTCAAGTCCCACCTGGGGACAGCAATCTCAGGCCGGAGGGACTGGGATTTCTAGTCCTATAGGCACTCCTTGTGGTCTTGGGCAAGCCACTTAACCCTCCATTGCCCATGTTCCCTGTAAGTATTAGCGTATGTGTCTCATATCCCCTCGTGTTAAATGTATCCCCCAATTGACCGCTTTGACCCGGTGAAAAGCGGGATATAAATACAGCTAAATAAATAAATTAAAGGATTTTTTTGGACGGCAAGATGGATTTCCTGCTGAACAGCAAGTTTGCCATAGTGGCAGCTATTCTACAGATGTTTATGTGTTTGTTTGTTTATTTTATTTGATATAATGCCCTTCTGGAGAAGCAGAGTGGTTTACAATATATACAAAAAGAAAAACTTTAAGGTAGGCACCAGGCCAGGAAGGAAGAAAAGGAAGGTACAATCACTGACAGGAGAGCAGGAGAGAGAAAGGACACAGGACAATATACAGTAGTTGAGGTCACACAAAGGGGGAGGGGAGGACGAAGGCTAGGGAAAAGAGGTGGGTCTTCAGGTCGCGCTTGAAGGTAGGGTGGTGAGGCTCGAGTTGGAGGGAGGCGGGGAGTGAGTTCCAAAGGGCAGGGCCTGCAAAGAAAAAGGCTGAGGAGCGAGTGGAATGGAGATGCGCAAGGGAAGGGGGGGAAGAATGAGGCGGTTAAGATGAAAGGAGCGAGGAGTGTTTCTAGGAGTGTGGAATGTGATGAGGTCTGCCAAGTATTGTGGGGTGCTGGTTTGCACCATCTTGATGTCTCAAGCCGTAATTCAGTGGATTCAATTTCTTCCACCTGATGATGATACTCCTTTTTGGAGTTGCCTGTGGCCTTCCTTTCTGATGCCATGTATGACCTGGTATGTTTGGCAGCCAGTGATGGTGCTCTGATGGCAGTGTCACGGTGTTGGATTTGACTCCAGCACTGGGCAGCAGACACATCCTCCAAAGCCTGGTTGGCTCAACTTGCCTTTAAGGAAAAGCTTCTGTTTGGAACTGATTTGGAGAAGCTGGTGAAGGACCTAGGCGAGATGAATTCTTACTGCCTCCAGGAAGACAGGTCCAAGGGACCTGTGAAGCGGGCTGGTTCCTCTTCCTCATCTGCCTCCACCCATCCACCAAGGGCACACTGGCTGGATTCCTGGTGGTCTTGGGACTACCATAATTACCAACCTGGAAAACATTTCGTCCCCTCTGCTTTCAGCCTTGGGTTTGTTCCCAGTCCTTTTGTGGAGCACCTGTGCCCAGGGATTCGGTCCCTTCCAAAGGTGGACCTTCTCAGACTGTGCAGTGAAGGTTTGGGGCCCATTCTCTAGTTCCTCCAGTAGGTGGCAGGCTTCACATCTTTCAGGAATGGGCACGGATCACCAGGAATTGCTGGGTGTTAGATAAGTCAATTTGGCTATGTCCTGGAATGTAAAGAGCAGATTCCCGATGCCTTCATTTCCCCTTTTGGGTCTGTGATCAAAGGTGCCGTTTTGCTGGGACCACCTTGGACAAGTTGCTGCACCTGAAGGTGGTGGTGCCTGTCATCCTGGACGAGTAGGGCAAGGGCAGATACTCCATCTATTTTGTCTTGGCAAAGGAGGACGGTTCCTTCCAGCCCATTCTGGACCTCAAGGGTGTCAACAAGCACTTGCACATCCTGCTCTTCTGGATGAAAACCTTGCACTCTGATTCATGCAGTTCGCCGAGGGGAATTCTTGGCTTCTCTGGATCTGGCCAAGATGTATTTTCATATCCCAATCTGAGCAGATCAGCAAATGTCTGTGTTTTTCTGTGCTTGGCTCTCACTCTGTTTGCCACCCTCCCTTTCGAGCTATCCACTGCCCCAAAGGACATCTTCCAAGGTCATGGTGGTGGTGGCTGTGGTGCCAAGGGATCTGTGTCCATCCCTATCTGGATGACTGGCTCATCCAAGCCCATTCCCTCTCAGAAGCATCTTGGATGATGTCCCAAGTTATGTCCTTTTTGGGCTGCCTCAGCTGGGTGATCAATCAGAACAAGCTGTTGCCTTCCCAGTCCTTGGAGTTTTTGTGAGCATGTTTTGACACTCGAGTGGACAAAGGTTTCCTGCCAGAGGAGAAAGTCAAAAGGCTATTGGATTGCCTGGAGATGTTCTGTGTACAGCAGACCCCCAGAGTCTGGGATTATCTTCAGCTCCTTGGATGATGACAAAACCATAGAGATGGTGGTATAAGTGCATGCTCACAGGTGACTGCTCCAGTGGTCCTTGTTGACTCAATGGTCCCTGAGTTTTCAAGATTTCAAGCACAGGTTTCCGCACCAGTTGATGATGAAGGCCAGCCTGTGGTGGTGACGGCAGTCCTGTCATCTGAAGAAGGGGTGTACTGCTGGATGATTGCTCCTGGATCCTGCTGATGGATGCCAGTATTTTTGGCTAGGGAGACCATTGCAAAGACCATATGGCCCAAGGCCATTGGAACTGCAGGGAAGCAATATGGGCCATCATGTTTGCTCTTCTTTGTTTTTAGCCCCTGGTCATGGGCTGGGAGGTTTGAGTGTTTTCAGACAATGCCATGGCTGTGGCTTATGTCGGTTGTCAAAGTGGCACAAAGAACACCCAGGTGGCACTGGAGCTGGACTCCTATTTGCCTGTGTGGAGAAGACTCTCCTAGCCTTGTTGGCCCAGCACATTGCCGGGGTGGACAATGTGGAAGCAGACTTCCTCAGCTGACTATCTTGGAGTTGAGTCAGGTCTGCGTCGCTAGGGTCACCCCAAAATGGATCTGATGGCAATCTGCTCTAATGCCAAAGTTTGCCACTTCAGTCATCACACGGAGATGGGGTCTGAGGGCATCGATGCCCTGACCCAGTCTTGGCCAAGTCTCTGGCTGCTGTACGTGTTTTCTCCGTGGCCCCTATTGGGGCGTGTGATTTAGTGTATAGAGCACAACCTAGGGAGGATTGTTCTGGTAGCGTTGGATTTGCCCCAAAGAGCATGGTTCAGAGACCTGATGCTGCTCCTGCAGGCACCTCCTCTTTGGCTACCTCCATCTCGGGGCTGTTGTGGCAGGTACCAAGCATCCTGGAGGACCTGGCTCCCTTTTCTCTTGTGGTATGGCTCTTAAAAGGAGACTGCTAGCACATAAGGGCAATTCTCCTGCAGTGATCTCTACTCTGCTTGGTGCCCAGAGGAAGTCTTCCAAGCTAGCATACATACGGATATGGTGCCTCTTTGAGCAATGGTGTGGCACACAGCAGTTGGCTCCTGAGGCGGGCAAGTTGCTGTCTGTTAGTCTTTCTGCAGAATGGCATAGAGAAGGGCCTTTCACTTAGCTCTCTGAAAGTTCAGGTGGCAGCTTCTGACCAGTTTCCATGTTTCAGCGGTGGGCAAGTCTTTGGTCTTGCACCAGATGTCTCACACTTTCTCCAAGGGGTTTGGCGTCTGCATCCTCCCCTTCGATCTGTGATCCCTTCCTGGGATCTGTGTCTGGTGCTCAGGGCCCTGATGGTGGCCCCCTTTTGAACTGTTAAAGCATGCTACCTTAAAAGATTTTACGCTTAAGACTGTCTTCTTGGTCGCAGTTTGCTCTGCAAGATGGCTCTCTGAGCTGCAGGCTCTGCCTTGCCGAGATCCTTATCTGTCTCTTTCAAAGGAGGCCATTTTTCCATTCGGCCTCTACCTTATTCTTGCATTAAATGCTGTCTCCATTTCATGTGGCCCAGGTGGTTTGTCTGCCCCCCTCCTCTAAGGAGCAGTGTTGGAGAAAGGATAGGGATCTTTGCCTTGTGGATGATGCTTCTCCAATACTTGGAGATTACAAATTCCTTTCATAAGTCAGACCATCTGTTTGTGCTGTTTGCTGGCCTGCGCAAGGCTGAAGCGGCAGCCAAGTTGACTTTGGGGTGCTGGATTAAGGAGACCATTGCCTTGGCCTGTATGTTATGGAACTGGCCGGTTTAGGGGGCTTTGCATGCCCATTCTACCTGAGCACCTGTCCTCGTGGATGGAGTGGAGCTCGGTAGCACCTGCAGAAATTTGCCAGTTAGCAACGTTGGCATCACTTTCCACATGTGTCAAGCATTACCACTTGGATGTCCACGCTTGGGCAGAAACTGCCTTCGACTAAAGAGTCTTGTGAGCTGCTGCATCTTCTTCCTGCCCGGTGGTGTTGTAGCTTTGGTACATCCTACTTGTCAGGACTGGTCTAGCAGGATGATATGAAAGGTGACATTTTACTTACCAGTTAATGTCCTTTCCTTAAGTCTGTTAGACAAGTCCAGGGCCTGCCCCTGAAACTGTGTTGCTCTGTTTTTTTTTCTGCTGTGGTATCCTTTGGTCCGCCATGATTCTTCTACTTGGCTCTGCAGGCTCATCTTCTACTGACAGCCTTCTGTTTCTACTTTCCTGAACATAGTTCTCTACTGTTGATTACACATTTGTTGCCCACATTTGAGGTTGTGTGACTTGCTATGTATCGCCCATATGCTTTGGGATGAATACTGAAGGGACCTCTGGTGGCTGAAGCGAATAGAGGCATAAGAGTGATGTCATTGAAACCTGGGCTTTTCATTGGTTCTTTGTCTTCACCAATCTGCTGGTAGGGGAACACAACCTCACTTGTCTGGATTGGTCTAGCAGTACTCAGGGAAAGGACATTTAACTGGTAAGTAAAATGACCCTTTTGACTATCCAAAATAGACAAATTCCCAGAACCTTCACAAAAAATTCCAGGTAAAATATACAATACTAAGCAAAGTGAATGAAAGGGGAAAACACAAATTATGCGGTAGTGAGAAACATCCCTCATCAATGGTAGAAAACAAACGTATTCCATTTTACAAAATAAAGAAATAGCAGAGGATACCTCTCAAACAATAGGTGGCTAATCCAATGGGTTCATATTCTTCAACTCCACGAAATTAGTTAATATTGTTGTCAACTAAGAGTTTTTCTAAATACATAACTATTCCCCCTCAAATGTCACCAGACACTTACAGGGGCAGCTACCATCTGCTGCCATCACCCTAGCATGAAAGGCTAGAAAAGATTTTCTCCTAACCTGAGTGCCCAAGCCACAACTTTTGACCACAAAAGATAAGATCTTTCTTCTTGAAATAACACCTAAGAATCATATTCTTATCTTCTGAAGAAAGGTAACTACAAGAGTGGCGCCAGAGGCAATTTCATCCTTGGAATCTTCCAAAAGGATGTCAACTTAACTAATGGTGATAAAAGCCAAATTATCACCCCATCTTCTACCTCGTTAACCTCTCGGGTTTTTCAAGAGAATATAATACAAATTAGAAACACAAATCCCTTCAACCAATACTCTATTAAGATATTTTCTAAGTAACATCTTTGGAGATAAGAGATGTATGAGGAAAATCAAAAATTGTAAATTCCTAGCTCTATTTTCATTTTCTAACTCTTCTAATTTTGCATGCATTACCAAACTATCTTTAACTGCTGACACACCAGTGGATTTCAAAGACAACAACTGTGGTTCATATTTAACAACCTGCTTTTCCACATCGGTAATTTTCTCCTTAATTTGTTCAAATATTTTAACTGAGTTCTGAGAAAAAGAACAAAGCTGAGATTTAATCCTCTTTAACATAGTTCTGGCAACATCTTTCCACACATCAATTAATGAATTATCTGAGGGAGGGCCCTCTGGCACAGAGGTGGAGGTATGACTTTCAGGAAAAAGTACTGCCTGAGGAATCTTAACAGGAGAAAAACACATAGGCTGAAACTTCAATGAGAGGTTTTTTTTTCTCTGACTAATTCATTGTTGCCAATCATGCAGCTGAAGGTGGTAGAAGAGGGAACTGCTGAGGAGAGCTCAAAGTAGCTCCTTCCAGGGAGAAATCCAAGGCAGTGTTCCCTTGCATAGGGTTCGATACAAGATGTTTGTCCATTGGGCCCTGAACCTTAGATGTGGAAGCTAGATGTTGCCTCCCTTTGGCGATATAAAGTGTGCAGCGCTGCACAAATACATGTAAAAGACCGTCTTTGCTCATCGGCGCTCACAATCTAGTAGCAAGAAATGTCTGGGTTACTCCTCTGGTCTCTGGTGCTCCAAAGGGACTCCAAAGGGATGTTTATCGATGGCCACGTGTGTATCTGTGTGACCATGTGTTACGGCACACCTGATGATTTAAAGGGTCCTGACAGCCAAAGATGACATCACACAGACTCCAAATGCTGAATCTCAGAACATGGAGCTGCCTCAATGGTGCCTGCTCCTCCCATCACTCCAGCCAACTTCTTTCCTACCTATTAATGTTTAACAGAACCTTTCCTCTCCTCCTGTCCCATGATGCTAGAGTTGCAGACCTTCCAGAGGGTTTAGTACAGGCTTTGGGCATTGGACTCCCAGAGCTCAAGGACTATCTTTTGTTTAAGGTAGAAAAGATTCAAGTGATGTCCACCCAATGTGTTTACATAAGAACATAATATAAGCTGTGTCTAGTCAGACTAAGATTCATTTAGCCCAGCATCCTGTTTCTGACAGTGGCCAGTCCATATCACAAATTTTTGGCAGATCCCAAAATGTTGAGCAGCTTGTCCTTGGCTCCTTTCATGGGTTAAGCAATGGCTTTGCCAAATTCACCTGTCTAATAAGGTTTATTGGACTTTTCCTCCAGGAATTTGTCCAAACCTTTTTTGAACCCTGCTGTGTTAGTTACCTTAATCACATCCTATGGCAACAGGATGCAGTTTAATTGCATGCTGCATGAATAAATTGTTTTCTACAATTTGTTTTCAATATGCTGGCTGTTAGTTTTGTGAAGTATTGTCTTGTTTTGGTGTTTGAAAGGTAAAACAACTGTTCCCATTTAAGTCTAGCTTCTCAAAACATAGGGTTTGTCACTCCCCGTCCATTTCAGCAAGACCAGGGAGGCCATTCCCAGTTGGAGTGTGCTCAGAGATCCCATGGAATTGTAATATTAGCTACTAGTAAGATTGTCACTAGTATACAGGTAACCCCTCTTTGTGCCAATGCTGGACTTCTTACTTGGAAGACAGGGTCATATTTATTCTTCAGTATTTACAGACCCTTCTTGCATCTTGATTCTCCACAAAGCCACTAACAGCAGCTCTCTACATCATTCTCCTGTTCTCTAGAATTCTTACAAGGGTCCCATTAAACATCCCTCCCCCATACTGGACCAAAACACTTACCTTTCCAGAATAGGGTTGGACAAGATTGCACCTTTTCCCTGGTTTAAAGTAGTAGTTTACTTAAGAGGCAAAGAGGTCTTACAAGTTATTAGAAAAGATAAAATAGCCTTGTTTGGAGGTTTTTCTTTGAGTTGTTGCTGATTTATTTTGTATTCAGAGTGTGGAAAGGTTTCATAGTCTCTTTGATATGTAATGTCTGGTTTTGCATAGGGGTCTACATTGGAAATGGAGCATCCTGGTTGGGATCAGCTCCAATAAGGGGAACTGAGGAATAAGTGCTGTGTACCTGCTGCTCCCTCTTCCTCTGCAGTCAGAACTGTTCAGAGCCAGAGACTGCAGGGCTGAGTTCAGAAGGAGGTTGGCAGACAAGGAGGCAGAATGCTGCTTGCTGATACCTGCTCTCACTGACAGGAGGAAAAGGAAACACAAGGAATTGGGGAGCAAAGAGGTCAAGACTTTGCTATGAGCTGTCCCAGCATCTTTCTGGAATGTCAAAAATACCATGGCTTACTGGTTTGGAATCTCTGCTATGGTAAAGAAGGTTAGTCTGTCGTGACAGTGATCACATCACAGTAATGCAACACTGGTGTTTTTAGTAACCATGATCGCCATGCAGCAGCACCATCACGCTTATACACCACCATTTTACCTTATGTAAATGATCTTTATTTATTTATTTATTTGCAGTCTCTTTTATACCGCGCTATTCGACATCAGTGCGGTTTACAATGAACATAAGAGTTGCACATCTCAATTTCGTGATTTGTGCTTACAGTGAAACAGGTATAATAACTTGGGTATACATTAAACAGGAAAATTAAACTAACATCATATACTGGGCTGCCTAAACTTGTCCTTGTGATCACACAGCTAACTGGGTTTCAGGCTAGCTACAATGAGTATTTGCATCTTTTGGTTCTCCAAGGTATGCAGATTTGTCTTGTGCATATTCACTGCAGACACCCAAAAGCCTGACTGTCTTAGAGTTCACCAGGACTGGTTTGGTTAGGCCTGCTTTAGACCATAAGGAGCAGAAGTAACCACTGTTTCCCGTTTCACGGGAAACACTTTTATCGGAAGTATCTTTTTTGTTTCTCTTTTGCCTCAGATGTTATATAGTTGGTTTCTTTTACTGAAAATCCAGTGAAAGTGAGGTCTTAGCAGGGATGAATTCAGGATGAGCAATCACATTATCGCTATTGTCAAAGGATTGGCGTCTTTCTCCTCTTTGCATCTGAATTGAGCTCTGATTGCTTAAAGAGTGCATGATCAGCTATCCATTATCCATAGGTTAACATCTTCTCAAGCACAAGGATTGCCATTCATAAGGCTTTACATAATAGAAGGTATAATAGCTCTGTGCTTAGTGTTGAACAGCGGGAAACAGCCTTATAACCTCTCATTACCTTATCTTGGATTACTGGTAGAGATGATGCTATTCTTAAAGAATTTTAATAGTATAAAGCTGGACAAGTCTACCAAGACAGGAGATTTAACCAAGCCATAGGATTTACTTTAGGTTGTGTTGACAGTTTCTTACAGAAGTATACCTTATATTTTGAGGGAGGGTAGTCTACAGGCCTCCTGTACCCCATTTCAAGTTTACTCATAAAATAAAGTGATATCTAATGCTGCTTCTAAAAACTTTTAAGTGTAAATGTAGATTTCCCCAAAACAATTTGGTAGAATGGAAAGGCTTAGATAGGTGTTTTTCTGATATCTTCTGCTAGCTCTGGTAAATTTGATTTTTCGTGATTGTAAAATCCTGAAAGACCTTCCCCAAATAGGCAAGTATACTGCGGGTTTCCAATGCTTACACACTCCCACCTTCTTTGCCCCAAAGCTTGGCAAATGCCTTATCTTTGTGTCCTATAACACTTCCTGTTTTAGGGTACAGCACTTTCAGCTGATTTCTGCCTGTGAACATTTCTCCTGAAGGTTCACCTAGGACACCCAATATACTTGCACCAGCCCTATGCCGAAGTCCTGGGATCAGGTTCTCCTTAGCTGTTGAGGCTGGCAGGGTTTGGGCATGCCATTTAGAAGATGCACTGTATGTCCTAGGGAGAGGGCAGTTATATCCACAAGGGTCACTCGAACTGGCAGGAGAGGGAGACGTCTCATACTACAGTCCTGGTGGGACATCTATAATGAAATATTAGAGATCTGTATTCTTGCAGTGGCTCTAAGCTTGGTTATCCAGAGCTGTTTGCATCCCTGAAGTACTGAAAAATGTTTCCATATAGGAGATGACTGCCCTTCTGTTGATAAGCAGAAAGAAAGATCAGGTGGCATGATTGAACCAGGAGATTTACACTGAAATCCTACTTCTCCCACTGGCATAGTTTCAGACTTTTTCCCCTTGCCTCAGGTACCCATTTAAACTGTAAGCTCTCTTGGGCGGGGATTCATTTCTACTTGTATGTAACTTTTTTGTGGTGGGTATGAGGTGAGGATAGAGAAATAACACAAAAATTGCAAAAATAAAAAAACATTAAGTTTTTCCTCATGGGCACTATTCATATTTGGAATAGCATTATAAAGGTACTCAGAAAGTTGAGATGCTTTTCAAAGCAACAGTAGCTGCAACCACTGGGAAATTATTAATTTATGAGTTCTCAAGAGAGAAATGGAAATTCCATTGTATTAATGAGACATCTTAACAGTGATCCCTGGGAGAATATTTGCTCCGATTTTAAGCAACAAATATTTTACCCTTGAGTAATCATAGCTTCTGAAATTGTTCGCTGAATGAAATGTCAGATGCTCTCTGTGGTGACACCTGATCAAAATGACTGTCACTTATCCAGACGTCTGCTCTTGAATTACATTGTGTCTCTGCTGGCTGGCTCAAGAGAGAGCATGCAGTATCTGAATAACAATCCTTTAGCTTCTCAGCCCCTGTACAGGTTGGGGATGAGAGCCCTAGCCTGTTTCGGAATTTACATTTATTTTAAGTTCTGTTCTTCAAAGAGGCAGCTCTCAAAAGTGCCACACAGATGCAAATCTGGTGGGTATTTTTATTTGCAGGCTTTGCATCAGTTTTCAACAAATTTGGCGTGCTGGCATACCTACATTTTGGGAATTGCTTGGCCCACAGATTTCTACCGACCTTTTGTCGTGAGTAATTGTACATATGAATATGTAATCTCTGCATGACCTTTCCTCCCCTGGCCTGTTTCTTACCTCGGTAACAGTGTGCTTGGTGTTAATCCATGCACATTCTTAGAGGGATGAGCAGGTTTCAAACAAGCAGTATACTCAGTTAAATCACTTTTGGACCTTTGGCCTTTTCAACACCTTTGCAAAGTTTAGACAGGTGGAAAACATAAATTGGCTGATGAAGCTTTCATTAATTTTGGCCATCAATTCCTTTTGCCTATTTTGGCGTCCAGTTCCATGCCTTGTTTGTGTTTAGCTCAGTGCATGCAATTAGTCTGGCTTTCTGGGATGTATATATTAATATATAGAATGAAAGTCTAGATGACAGGTAATGACCCCACAATTTTGTATCTGCTTCCCCAAATTGTTTCCTCATGTGATGTAGTAGTAGACCCCAGTTGATCTGACTTCCCTTCTCTCCTTCCTAATTAAGGATCCAGTGCCCTTATCTCAGGCATTCTTGAATTCTGTAGCCAGTTTTTGTCTTTACTACCTACACTGGGAGGCTTCTCCTTATTTCCATACCACTTTTTAGCATTTAACTTATTTTGTTTGACCACCTTTCATGAGTGAACAGCAATGCAGTTTACAAAGAAAAAGATGGATAGTGAAAAGAGTGAGACAGGACAATAGTGATAACTGCTAGATAATGTAAATATGGGACTGAGTTAAAAATACAGTTCAACACAACAGTAAGAGGATATGCTGTAATATTTTATAATCCTCCAGAACTACAAATCTTTGAACAAATAATCATATGATTGTTAGGGGCTATCAGAATGGAGCAACATAACCTGCAAATGGCTATCACTCTATTCTCCAGGAACAAGCAGAAATCAGTCCTCACATATGGGTAACATCAGTACCAACCGAGCCCGCGCGGAGCATTTCACCAGCTTTCAAAGAGAGCCTTTAGGGCATCCTACCATGCAGGCGTGGTCCCCTTCACGCCCAAGGGTGCCATCTTGATCATTCTTCTTTTTTCCGCGGAGCCCAACGGACATCTGTCCTGTTTCCCCAGAAAAAATCCTTGCTAATTATCCTTAAAATAGTTAGTTTCCCGGTTTCATAACGCTTCCTCTTCCCGCCTCGAGCCAGTGCCGTCTCAGACGCTGTTCTCAGCTCCTTTTGTCTTTTTTGATCGAGGCTCGCCTCAACAGGCATTCACGCCCTTATTCACCCACGGGTCATCATCGCTGTCTGGGTATTCCCCGCCATGTCTTCCGGTGGGTTCAAAAAATGTGACTGCTGCATTCAAACGATGTCAGTGACTCTGACACCCATGACTGCTGCCTGGGCCCAGACCATGACGGCACCTCCTGCGAACTGTGCCAGGCCATGATACCTAAAACCAATAAAAAGGGGTCTGAGTTGCAAGAAAAACTGTTCCCCAGGCCAGAGTCTGCACCGGCCTCCCCGACGCCGAGCTCCAAACAGCACTTCACGTGAGGCCCAAGCATCCTCTGAGTCCTGAGGTGGTGGCTCCTCTGAGAAGACCTTGGACCCAAAAGAGAAAAAAAATCCTCGAGTCTGCTGAGGTTGCACTGGAGGATTCTGGTAAAACTGCCTGGAGGGATTCGGGCGGCTCAGAGAAGCACCCTACTAAGGTCCTCAAGAAGTATTCCTTGACCAGCGGAGACTGTGCAAGGTTCCTTGAGACCATAGTCCTTGTTGAGGATGCACTTGCAAAAGTGCCGGTGCCAATGCCATGCCCGAGGTCCTCAGTGCCCAAGCCAAAAGCTGCAGAGCCTTCTGGCTTGGAAACCAGAATGGTGGCCTTGGAGCAGAACATCATTGCTATCCTGGCCCTGCAGCAAGCGATAACTGGTTCATCCGCATCATCTGCCCTGACAACCAGGCTCCTGACTACAGGGGAGTCCCCGGTCATCGAGCCGAACTCCGAACACCATTGGCCTCTGGTAAGCACTTGGAACTGGTCCTCTGTCTCAGTCCTGTTCCTTCCCAGCCAGGTTCCGCGACTTGGATCCCCAGGTCCTCCGGAGGCCACCGGCCACTTGGCCCCGGCCTCGACGTTATGAGTCGCAGGGCCTCAGACTCGTTGTCTCTGCTAGACTCAGAGTGGGAGACCAACGACAAGGCATTGCCAGAAACCAAGAGTTACTGAGAGATTCCATCAGACCTGTTGCCCCTGGCACCCTGACGCCATTCTCCTCCAGAAGATGTAAACTCCCATGACTTTGTCAAGGATATGGCCAGAGCTCTTGGTGCAAACTGAGGTGGAAGAAGATCCATGCACCGAGGAACTGGAGATTCTCCATTATGAATCTCCACCCAAGGAGACTCTCATGGTGCCCATGCAGCTGATGCTCGAGAGGCTGCTACTCGGAATATGGGAGATCCTGGCCTCTGTGCCGGTGGTGAGCTGGCACCTTGACGCCATCTACCACTTTCCGAAGGGCCCAGAGTTCCACAAGCCCCAACTCCCACATAACTCCATGGTCATAGAGTCAACCATGCAGACAGAAACTTAAGAGCCAGAAGACCCACTCTCTGGTCCCTCTTGGAAGGGACACTAGAGCTCTCGGGTGCAAGTGTTACCAGGGCTCCATGCTGGGTTGCAGGATTCAAGCCTATGAATTGTACATAGGCATGTACCTTAAAGCCCTAACCCAGGAATTGTCTAGGTTTTCAGTGGGGCTTACCGGGGAACCCCTCCAGCGATTCCAATCCCTGACCTCTGGGATCAAGGACTGTTCTAAGTTCCTTTCCCGGGCAGCCTATGACTTCTTCAAGTCAGCGGCTCTGGTAGCAGCAGCTGGCTTCAGCGCCTGATGCCAAACCTGGCTTCAGTCCTCTGACCTCGAGCATAGGGTTCAAGACGAGCTGCTAGACTTCCCCTGCACTGGGGAGAACCTGTTCGGCAAACTGATGGCCAACAAGGCAGCCGAGATCAAAGCTGATGTGGTGACTCGACAGAGGATCCCCAAGAAAACCTCATCCTTTCCCCATAAGAAACCAGGGAGGGGAAAAGACCCCTATTTCTGAGGAAAAAGGGGCTCTTTCTGCAGAATCACCACTGCCAGCAATGGGATTCTCACTCTAAAAGGAAAAGCCACGGGGTCAGAAGCCAAAGGCACAGAAGCCCCAGGCCCCAGTTCGAACCCAGTCCAGGGGGAGCTTTTGACTCCCAGGGCAGGGCCCTCCCCTCACCCAAGAAACCTTCACCAGCCCACAGGGTGCTGCCTGGCACTCTTCACCCTGGGTACTGCAGGTGTTAAGGGAGGGATACCTCCTCTACCTACAGCTGGTACCATTGAGATTCTTTGCAGGAGAGCCAGTGCGACCTTTCCTTCACCAGACCCTTCTGCTTTCGAGCTCTGCTTTCAGAGCTCGAATGTCTGCTCAGGGACAACACAGTGGAGCCTGTACACAAACATCTATGGGGAAAAGGCTTCTACTCCAAATACTTCCTTGTCCCAAAGAGAATTAGGGGCCACAGGCCCATACTAGACCTGAGAAACTTAAACAAGTTTCTGGTGAGGAAAACGTTCAAGATGCTCTCCCTTGGAACACTGTTGCCTTACCTCCACCAGGGAGATTTGGCTATGCTCCTTGGACCAAAAGGATGCGTATACTCCCAACCTGATCCACCCCTCCCACAGGCAATACCTACAGTTCATGGTGGATGGAGGGCACTGCCAGTACAGGGTGCTACCCTTTTGTCTGGCCTCCTTGCCAAGGGTCTTTACCAAATGCCTGGCGGGGGCTTTCGTCTTCCCCCTACCTGAATGACTGGCTTATCAGGGGCAGTACTGTCTTTGAGGTCAGTCAGGCTGCAGAGCATGCATCCCTCTCTCCTGCAACACCTGGGGTTCATCATCAACTACCCCAAATCCCCATCTCTCTCCAGCCCGTAGGTGGAGTTCATAGGTGCTCAGTTGGACATGTTACAGGTCAAGGCTATCCTCCCAAGAGAAAGGGCAGAACATCTCAGACAAGTGGCAGGAGAGGTACAGCACCACCGGTCAGTGCCAGCTAGTCTCTCTTCCTGTAACTACTTGGCCATATAGCCTCAACAGTCCACGTCATGCCCTCAGCCTGCTTACACATTTGGACAGCCCAGTGGTGCCTACACTCAGTGGATTCAGGCCACAGGCAGGCTACGGTAACAGGGTCAGGGTTACCCGCCAGCTGGCAGAGTCCCTCAACTGGTGGCAAAACTTGCACCACCTCCAGGCGGGAATGCCCTTCCAGGCTCCTGTGCCACAGAGGACCCTGACCACAGATGCCTCCCACCTGGGTTTGGGGGCTCATTGCGGAGACCACCACACACAGGGCAGCTGGTCTCAGGAGGAGTCACTCCTACAGTTCAATCTTTCTGGCGCTCAGGGCTATCTTCTTGGCCCTACAAGCATTGTGCCACTGCCTGCGACACCAGCCTGTACTGATCCAGACGGACAACCAGGTCACCATGTTTTATATCAACAAGCAGGGGTGCACGGGTTTCTACTCCCTCTGCCAGGAGGCAGTGGCCCTCCTCCGCAGCATGCAACCATGTTTCTGCAAGTGGTGTACCTCCTGGGCCAGGACAACTGTCTAGCGGACAGGCTGAGCAGAGTCCTTCTTTCACACGAATAGCAGTTAAACCACAGAGTAACGAAGCAGCTCATCCATCTCTGGGGCAGGCCCGTGATGGATCTATTTGCCTCTCCAGACAACACACAGCTACCCCACTTCTGCTCCCATCAGTCGCACCTGGAGAGAGTGGCGGCAGATGCCTTCCTGATCTTGTGGTCTGAGGGCCTACTCTATGCATTCTCACTGATCCCTCTGGTCACTAGGCCCTTTTCAGAGTCCAGAACAAATGGGTATCGGTTATACTGATTGCCCCCAGGTGGCCCAGGCAACCTTGGTTCTCTCTGCTACTTTCTCTGTCAGTGGCACTCCCAGTCCCTCTGGGCTAGTCCCCAGACCTCCTGTCCCAGGAGGAGGGCTCCCTTCTGCACCCCAATTTGGGTCGCTAATGTTAACAGCATGGCTGCTGAAAGGATAGTGTTGGCCCCTTTCAATCTTCCAGTAGTCAAGGAGATCCTACTGGCCTCCCGAAAATTCTCCACCATATGGGCTTATGCCTTTAAGTGGAGGAGGTTTTCCACCTGGTCTACAGAAAGGGAGGAGAATCCCTTTTCCTGCCATGTGCCACTAGTACTTCAGTACCTACTGCACCTGTCACACACTGGGCTGAAATCTAATTCTGTGAGGGTACATCTGAGCGCCATAGCTGCTCACCACCATCCTATCAAGGGAAAACCCCTCTCAAGCCAGTCCCTGGTCTCCAGGTTCCTACGGGACCTCCTGTTATCCAAGCCCCCTCTCCGTCCTCCAGTGGCAGAGTGGGACCTCAATGTGGTGCCCTCCCAGCTCATCAAATCGCCATTTGAGCCCCTAGCCACTTGCCACCTGCAGTACCTGTCTGGAAAGTGGCCTTTCTGGTGGCCCTTACATCCACTTGAAGAGTGAGTGAACGCTAGGCCCTGGTGGCAGAACGCTAGGCCCTGGTGGTAGATCCACCATATGCAAGGTTCTACAAGAACAGGGTAGTCCTCCTCACACACCCCAAATTCCTCCTGAAGGTGGTATCTTCTTCTTTCCACCACAATCAAGAGGTGGTCCTTCCCACCTTCTTCGCATGGCCTCACACTGGAAGGGAGGAACTAGGGCTTCATGCACTCGATTGCAAATGGGCCCGTTCTTTTACTTATAGTGGACACAGGCCCATTGCATAGCTCCTCAGCTTTTTGTGTCTCTTGACCCCAGCAGGCTGGGGCTCCCCGTGACTAAGCAAACTGTCCACTTCGGTGGCAGACGGTATTGCCCCCGCTCATAAGTGGGCTGGCCTCTTCCTTGAGCAACGGATCACAGCGCATCATGTGAGGGTGATGTCCATGTCAGTGGCCAACCTTCACTGATTGCCAGTGATGGAGATCTGCAAGGCTGCCACATGGTCTTCAATTCATATGTTTGCAGCTCATTATTGCCTGGAGAGCAAATCCTGCAGGGAAAGTGCCTTTGGCCAGGCTGTAATATTCTCAGGGTGTAGACAACTCCTGCCCTCCGACTCTTCTATGTTCAGGCTACCGCCTGCAGAGTCTCTCAGTGGGAACTAACATTCTGCAACTCGCGGTTTCTCGATTGGTCGCTGTTGGTGCTGTTGTGGTTCAGTCTCCGGCAGCCTGGAGCTAGGGAGTCCCATATGAGAGTACTGACTTCCTGCTTGTTGCTGGAGAAAGCATAGTTACTCATTTGTAACAGGTGTTCTCCAGGGACAGCAGATATCAGTCCTCACAACCCTCCCTCTTTCCTTGGGAGTTACCTCCCTACCTTGTTTTAGTTTTACTGCCATCCTAGCTATGTCATCTGATTTGAGCAAGATGGCACCGTGGGCAGGAAGGGGACCATGCATACATGGTAAAATGTCCCAAAGGCTTTCTTTGAAAGCTGGGGAAATGCTCCGTGTGGGCTCAGTCGGTGCCGACGTCACCAATATGCAAGGACTAATTCCTGCTGTCCCTGGAGAACAACTGTTACAGGTGAGCAACTACGCTTACTCACCCTTAGTCATCAGTCCCAAATAGTGTACCCAGCAACAAATGCCCCCAAAAAGACTACCTCACTCAACCTTCAAAATTAAAAAAAAAAAAAAAAAAAAAATTTGCTGGACAAGCTGCTACTGCTGCTGCGTCTCGACAGCGGTAGAATCAACCGCCCCCCTCAGTCTGCCCTTGAAAAGCCCTGCCTGTGCCCTGGCTCAACTTTGCACAGCCATGAGAGAGAACAGTATTTCCCTTCTTTCCCATAGCTCTGTTTAAAGTTGAGCCTGCTGACATGCTGAGGGTTGGGAGCATTTCCTGTCTCACATGGGCTCCACTTTAACAGAGCTGCAGGAAAGAAGGGAAACACTGTTCTTTTTCGCTGCTGTGCAAAATTGAGCTGGGGTGCCTTTCAGGCAATGATCACTTCCATTTTGCTGAGAGAGAGAATGCACTAACAGTTGTGTGTGATGCCCAGCCTGCATCACTTAGGTTTCTTGCTGATGAATATTCAGGTTTGAAACTTTTGAAGACTACTTCTGTATTCGCACCGAATCACCAAGGCACAGCAGCGGCAGGGCTCTTCCCCGGAAGGGGCTTGGACCGGCTGAGAGGTCTGGTAATGGGTTGCCTTGGCCTGGCCTGGCCTGGCCTGGGCTGGGCTGGGCTGGGCAGCATGGAAGTAGTCAGAGGATTAGGACTTCTAATGGGCTGATTGGGAGAGGGAGGTGGGGGGCTAGGACTGTACGACTGTTTTTGTCCATTCCGATGGTTAAGGTGCTGAAGAGGGTGGTCAGGAGGGTCTCGACGCCATGTGATTCTCTGAATCCATGCTGACATGGGTCGAGGGGCGCTATGGTCTCAATGTGGTGTTGGATTTGGTGTTGGACGACCTTTTCCGTTATTTTGGCCAGTAGCGGGATGCTCGAGATTGGTCTGAGTCTACCTTCCTTGGGTCCAGTTTGTTTTTTGGGAGTGGCCTGATGGATGTTTGCTTCAAGCCTCGAGGGAAAGTCTCAGTTGAGAAGGATAGGTCTGAGTTTGGCCAGGAACGGGCTGAGTTCTACACGCAGTGATTTTATCCAGAAAGCTGGGCAGGGGTCATTTGGAGCTGTGGTAGTGTTGATGGCTGTGATGTCCTGGATGCCTTTCTCGGATGGGGTCGAGAAGGTGTTCTGTGGTGTTGGGTGGTGTATTTATTTAGTTCCATTTTGCTTCATGTTTCATCAAAAGAAATTTAAATTCCACATTTTGAGGATGTAGTGAGACATCTATAAAATTAATTTGTAATCAGGGAAAGAGAAAAAGGTTTTATTAGATCTGGGCAGTCCTTGTGAGGATCAAGCCTTGTATCTGATTCTGGCTCAATTTGTGTTACCAAAAATTGATGAAGAGAGTAAGGAAGGAGGAGAAGAAACAAAGAAAGGAGTAAGTAGAAGAAAGGAGATGGATAAAAGGAGAGAAGAAGAAAAGGAAATGGATGAAAAAGAGGACAAAGAGGTAGGTTTCTGGAGAGAGGGATAGAAAAAGGGAGGAAGGGAAGAGAAAAGATGAGAGGAAAGGAGAGGAAATGGAGGCAATGTAAGAGAAAAAGATGGAAATAACAGACGGAAGAGAAGAGAGAAACATAAAAACATAGAAACACAGAAAAATGACGACAGAAAAAGACCATATGGTCTATCTAGTCTGTCCTTCGATATCAACAACTACAACAGTCCCCTTTTTTCCTTTAGAGATACTCTGTGTTTATCCCATGCTGTTTTGAATTCAGATACTGTCCTCATCTCTACCACCTCCACTGGGAGACTATTCCATGGATCCACCACTCTTTCCGTAAAGAAATATTTCCGCATATCACTCCTGAATCTATCCCCTTTCACCCTTATCCCATGTCCCCTTGTAGCAGAGCTTGCTTTCAATCAAGAGGCTCTCCCCCTGTGCATTTATGCCATGGAGGTATTTAAACATCTCAATCGTATCACCTCTATCCCACCTTTCCTCTAAGGTGTACATATTAAGATCCTTAAGTCTGTCCTCATATGCTTTATAATGAAGACCACTAACCATTTTAGTAGCTACCCTCAGTACTTACTCCATCCTGTTTATATCCTTTTGAAGGTTGTCAGACGGCTGCCTGGGTGAGAATCTTCACAGTCTTGACAATGCATATATCTATATGATTTTTGCAAGGTATTGTGGGTAATGTAGTTCATTCACACCAGACACAGCTGCTGACAATAATTTAGTTGTGCACAAGTGTTAAAGCCAATAAGATACTTCTTTATTTATGGGGTTATTTCTCCCAGCACAGATATGCTTGGTAGCACATAAATTAGGTTACTTGCTTGCAGTGTTTAACTTGGTAAAACAAAGTCAAAAATCAAAATCAGGAAAACAACCTTCAAACTTGTCAGGCAATTAGCTGATGTTTTCTTAGCATGTCTCTAACAAACGAAAAGCCACAAAGAAAGAAATAAACTGTTCTTATAAGGTTAACTTCTGATTACTTTCCACACAGATCCAGAAGTAATTCTCTCCTAGCTCACAAGCAATTAGGTGCAGCTCAATTGCTATCAGTTATCCAGCTGAAACCCTTTAGCTGGCTGGTTTTCTACTGTGTGAGTCAAATCCTGCTTCAGGAGCTTTTCTTAGTGGAATAAAGAACAAATTTATATTTCTTTGTGATGGCTGCTGTGCTTTATCACAGAAAATTACCAACGGAGTTTGGATAGAGAGCAGTCCATATAAACAATATCTTGATCTGCTATTATTTCCCCTTCATCAACAAGCATAGGGTCACTATCATGAATTGGCACAGATTAATCTTTCAATGGAGCACTTTCAGGAGAACACTTATTTCCCTGCTGTCTTTCAAGGTTATAGCTAGGGCATAGATCAGTGTTCATACCTGAGCTTCCATTGTTGCTATAGTTCCTCTCTATATAGCCTGGCCAGTATGTAGTCCAGTTCTTATGTCCAGCCTTCCAGTCCTGATCCCTGGACACTGGATCTCTCTTCACATACCTTCTGGCACAGGTCTTAGAGTCCCTTCCACGTGCAGCCGTCTCCCTCACAGGTAGCCTCTGGTGATTCCTAGCTCTGCAGCAACATTCCTCTGGCTTTCTCCAGTCCAATGGTGTATGCTGGCCCTTGGAATACCTCCCAGTATACGTACTGCTTTGGACTCTTCTAGACCTCTGAGGCTTTTCTCTTCCTTCTTCCAAAGGGTCTCTTTCCCTCTCTGTCCGTCCGGTTTGGCTTCTGCTTCTGATGATCCTTCAGATGAAACTGATGATCAAACTCAAGCTGATTCTCAGGATAGTGAGGACAATTCTCTGGATATCCAAGGTGATCATGAAGCTGGTCATCTGTAGAATAAACTCTACTCTTATTCTGCTTAGATGAGTGCTCCTCCCTAACACAGCGCAGCTGTGCTGAATCAGGCCCTGCCCTTTGAGATGAGTGCTTAGGGATTACCTCATAGCCTTCCTGATTGAACACACGTTTCTTCACTTCAGCTCCTCTAATGGCTGTTGGAAACCTGGTGCATTCTGGGACTGGTAGTCTTTTATGGCAAAATTCTGTTTTCTCATTTCTACCAGCACTGACAGGTTGCTTGTTCAGAGACACTTCACCTTTTCTATAGCCCCTTCCTGAGCTATGATAAGCTTCCTTATCACATACCCCCCTGCTTAAGTTATTACGGACTGGTGTAACTGGTGAAACTTCTTCTCTACAGTCCGTAATCCGGGAAAGGGCATCCGCATTCTTGTGTAACTTCCCAGCACGATGTTCAACTTGAAAATCAAATGCCTGTAAGGCCATGTACCAGCGTGTCAACCTGGCATTGTGGTTCTTCATTTGCTGCAACCACTTAAATGGGGCATGGTCTGTGACCAACTGGAACTTTCTCCCTGTAAGGTAAAACCTTAACGCCTCCACTGACCACTTGATAGCTAAACATTCTTTTTCTATTGTGGAATACTTTTGTTCAGCTGGTGACAACTTCCTGCTCAGGTACATCACAGGATGCTCCTCCCCATCATGACACTGGGATAGAACCGCTCCTAGCCCTACATCCGATGCATCGGTTTGAACCAGAAAGGGTTTCTTGAAGTCCACCCCTTTCAGTACCGGTCCTGTACACAATTTTCCTTTTAAGACTGAAAACGCTTTTTCAGCTTCAGGTGTCCACTTTAGCTGGTTTGGACAATTCTTCCGCAGCATATCCGTGAAAATTGCACTTTTCTCTGCGAATTGCGGTATAATCCTGCGGTAGTATCCAATAAGTCCTAAGAAACTTCTTAGTTGTTTCTTTGTTGTTGGAGGAAGAAAATTCCTGATGCTAGCTACTTTACTCATTAGAGGTTTAATTTTTCCTCTTCCCACTAGGTGGCCCAGGTATTTTACCTCCCTATTTGCAAAGGCACACTTCTTCGGGTTTAAAGTGATTCCCGCTTGCTTCATGGAGCACAAGACTGCCCTGATCCTCTTTAGATGCTCCGCCCAGGTGTTACTATGGATTATGACATCATCCATATATGCAAAAGCATAATTTTGGTGGGGTCGAAGTACCTGATCCACTAACCTTTGGCAGGTAGCCGCTGCTCCATGCAGTCCGAAAGGCATCCTCTTGAACTGGAAAAGGCCAATGGGGGTGCTGAACGCAGTCTTCGGCTTCGACTCCCTGGTGAGAGGGATTTGCCAATATCCTTTTGTCATATCAAGGGTGGTTAAGTATTGAGCCTGTCCCAGCTGGTCCAACAGCTCTTCAATTCTTGGCATTGGATATGCATCAAAAACTGATATGGCGTTTACCTGCCGGAATTCAATACAAAATCTTAAAGATCCATCAGGCTTCGGCACCAGGACTATGGGGCTATACCAGGGACTCTTTGACTCCTCTATTACTCCCATGTCCAACATCTCCTGGACTTGTGCCACTACTTCCTGTCTCTTGGCTTCAGGCAAGCGGTATGGCCTTTGACGAACTAATTTCCCAGGTGGAGTTATTATTTCATGGGCAACCAAATGTGTCTCCCCAGGTATGGGTGTCAACACATCTGGGAATTCTTTAAGCAGCTTCCTAATTTCTTCCTGTTGTACCACTGTCAGGTCCTCACCTATTTGGGGCTCTGATTTTTCTTTACAATCAGATACCTGGGGTCCCAAATCTTCCTCTTCATTCACCTCCCTCTCTCGGGCACAGGTGGCAGCTAGGCTTTTAACCCCTTTGACATCAGTAGAACCAAAGCCTTTGGTTCCACGTTCAGAATTCTCCAGGGACGTGACCTCCTCCACAGGTGGAAAACCCAGCCTCTCACAGATCAATTGGGCAATTCTGTCTCCTGTCTTCACGTGATAATCATTCTGTCCAAAATTAAACAACAGAACTTTAATATTGCCCCTGTAATCGGGATCAATTACTCCCGCACCCATATCGATGAAATATTTAAGGGCTAATCCGGACCTTGGGGCTACTCTCCCATAGCATCCAATAGGTATTTCCACTTGGAGACCGGTGTCAACCAGGGCTCTCCCTTGGCTAGGTACAGTCACATTTTCTATGCTGCACAGGTCAAACCCAGCAGCTTGAGGGGTTGCCCGCTTAGGAGCTTGGGCCTTCTCTGTGACTCTATGGTACTTTAGGACAAATATCTGCTTTGGGGTAGCTTGGTCTTCTGGACGCTTAACCATCTTTTTAGCTGGGGTCTGAGGACTTCCAAATAAAGGCCCGGGAGCTATTACCATTAAACCTTCTCCCTCCTTCTTTCCTAGTCCTTCCACTAGACCCTGCTTAAATCTTGGCCAGTCTCTTCCTAGAACCAAATCAAAGGGTAGCCTAGGCACCACTGCTAACAGGACTTCCTCTTGTCCCCCCAGGCACTTAACCTTTAGCCTATAGGTGGGATATATGATGTTGCAGCACCATGAATGCATCTGATGTGAACTTGGCTTTCAGGGGTTCTAGGCACAAATCCTTCTTGGGCCTCTATCCTCTTCCAAAGCCTTTTTGACATCATACTCTGGTCTGCCCCAGAGTCTAACAAAGCATTTGTGGTAATTCCTTGCACATCAACCATCAAAAGAAATCCTTCTTTGGGCTGTTTTAAATCCACACCCACTAAGCTAGTGTGTGTCTGACATCCTTTTTTAAAATGTCCCCATTTTCCACACTTGAAACATTTCTTTCTATTCCACTGTGTCATCTGGTTTGATACAGTACATTCATTTTCAGAAACATTTTTAATTATTTTCTTTTCTGATACAGCACATCTAGCTTCAGCACCAATCTTCAGAGGGCCACCCATTCTATGGCAAGCCTGCGTGGCTTCCAAGAATCTCTCTGCTAGCATGGTTGCCTCTCCAAGATTTTGGCAATTTTGCTGTATAAGGAAAGTATGCAAATCTTTAGGGACCGCAGACATAAATTGTTCCAACATTATAATGTCTAATAACATTTCTACCGTCTTTTGCTCAGGCTCCAACCATTTTACAGCTAAACCTCTGATTCTCTGACTCAGAGCCCTGGGTGTTTCACCCACTTTCAATGTAGTAGCTCTAAACATTCGCCTATACTCTGAAATAGACAACCCTAGGCGATCTCTAATAGCAGCCTTTACATCCTTATAAATCAAAGCCTGGGCTGCTGGCATTGCTCTGTAAGCTGCAAGCGCCTCTCCAGTTAATGAGGCTGCCAGCCTTACTGCCCACTGGGTCTCTGGCCATGCTAATGCGTGTGCCACTCTTTCAAAAGACTCTAGAAAATCATCAACATTATCATCTGGAGTTAATTTCCCAAAACTAAATGCCCCAATCCCTTGATTGAGTCCCACACTGTCCACATGTGGTGTAGCAGTATTCACTGCTGGTCTTGCATCTGTTCCACTTTGGTTCTTCAGCTCAACTAGGGCTTGCACCAGATCAAGCACTGGCTTCTGCTGGTCCATTAAGGCTCTCATAGCAGTGTCCTGAGCCTGCTGTGCTAGCTCCTGCTGCCTGCTGAACTGGGCTGCCATCCACTGAGCTAGTTCCTTTGAATCCATCTTGAACCCTGTAAGAAAATACAAAGAAAAAAAAACAGTGCACCACCTTCCAAACAGGTGGGTTTGTTTTTGTTTTTGTTTTTTACACACTTTTTTTCTCAATTACCCTGTGCTTACTCCCATCCACCACTAGACATGCCCAGGTACTTATTACCTTGTCTCAGTGATGAATCCAGCTCTGCCCAGGGTCTTTTCCTCCTGGGACAGCTTCCTCTCCTTCAAAGTGCAGTTGAGGGAAAATCTTTTTTTCCAGCTTTAAACTTGAACTGTAGTTGTAATCCTCAGCAAGTAAATCCCCTTTTGTGCAAAAGCAATCCGAAAAACTACGCCATTTGTCAGACGGCTGCCTGGGTGAGAATCTTCACAGTCTTGACAATGCATATATCTATATGATTTTTGCAAGGTATTGTGGGTAATGTAGTTCATTCACACCAGACACAGCTGCTGACAATAATTTAGTTGTGCACAAGTGTTAAAGCCAATAAGATACTTCTTTATTTATGGGGTTATTTCTCCCAGCACAGATATGCTTGGTAGCACATAAATTAGGTTACTTGCTTGCAGTGTTTAACTTGGTAAAACAAAGTCAAAAATCAAAATCAGGAAAACAACCTTCAAACTTGTCAGGCAATTAGCTAATGTTTTCTTAGCATGTCTCTAACAAACGAAAAGCCACAAAGAAAGAAATAAACTGTTCTTATAAGGTTAACTTCTGATTACTTTCCACACAGATCCAGAAAAATTCTCTCCTAGCTCACAAGCAATTAGGTGCAGCTCAATTGCTATCAGTTATCCAGCTGAAACCCTTTAGCTGGCTGGTTTTCTACTGTGTGAGTCAAATCCTGCTTCAGGAGCTTTTCTTAGTGGAATAAAGAACAAATTTATATTTCTTTGTGATGGCTGCTGTGCTTTATCACAGAAAGTTACCAACGGAGTTTGGACAGAGAGCAGTCCATATAAACAATATCTTGATCTGCTATTATTTCCCCTTCATCAACAAGCATAAGGGTCACTATCATGAATTGGCACAGATGAATCTTTCAATGGAGTACTTTCAGGAGAACACTTATTTCCCTGCTGTCTTTCAAGGTTATAGCTAGGGCATAGATCAGTGTTCATACCTGAGCTTCCATTGTTGCTATAGTTCCTCTCTATATAGCCTGGCCAGTATGTAGTCCAGTTCTTATGTCCAGCCTTCCAGTCCTGATCCCTGGACACTGGATCTCTCTTCACATACCTTCTGGCACAGGTCTTAGAGTCCCTTCCACGTGCAGCCGTCACCCTCACAGGTAGCCTCTGGTGATTCCTAGCTCTGCAGCAACATTCCTCTGGCTTTCTCCAGTCCAATGGTGTATGCTGGCCCTTGGAATACCTCCCAGTATACGTACTGCTTTGGACTCTTCTAGACCTCTCAAAGGCTTTTCTCTTCCTTCTTCCAAAGGGTCTCTTTCCCTCTCTGTCCGTCCGGTTTGGCTTCTGCTTCTGATGATCCTTCAGATGAAACTGATGATCAAACTCAAGCTGATTCTCAGGATACTGAGGACAATTCTCTGGATATCCAAGGTGATCATGAAGCTGGTCATCTGTAGAATAAACTCTACTCTTATTCTGCTTAGATGAGTGCTCCTCCCTAACACAGCGCAGCTGTGCTGAATCAGGCCCTGCCCTTTGAGATGAGTGCTTAGGGATTACCTCATAGCCTTCCTGATTGAACACACGTTTCTTCACTTCAGCTCCTCTAATGGCTGTTGGAAACCTGGTGCATTCTGGGACTGGTAGTCTTTTATGGCAAAATTCTGTTTTCTCATTTCTACCAGCACTGACAGGTTGCTTGTTCAGAGACACTTCACCTTTTCTATAGCCCCTTCCTGAGCTATGATAAGCTTCCTTATCACAAGGTGCGGTCTCCAGAATTGCACACAATACTCCAAATGAGGTCGCAACAAAGACTTATACAGAGGCACTATCACCTCCTTTATTCTGCTAGCCATTCCTCTCCCTATGCATCCAAGCATCCTTCTAGCTTTTGCTGTCGCCTTTTCTACCTGTTTAGCTACTAATAAGTTCATTAGACACAACCACGCCTAGGTCCCGCTCTTCTTTAGGGGACAAAAGTACTTTACCCCCTATACTATATTGCTCCCTTGGATTGCTGCAGCCCAAATGCATGATCTTGCATTTTTTAACATTAAATCCTAGCTGCCAAATCCTAGACCATTTTTAAATTTAGCTAGATCCCTCCTCATGTTATCTACACCTTCCTGGGTGTCTACTCTATTGCAGATTTTGGTATCATCCACAAAGAGGCAAACCTTACCCGACATCCCTTCCGCTATATCACTAACAAAGATGTTGAAATGAATTGGAGCAAGGAGAGATCACTGGGGCACACCACTGTTAACTTCGTTCTCCTCAGAGTGAGCTCCATTTACCTGTACTCTGTCATCTCCCATTCAACCAATTTCTAACCCAAGCAGTAACTTTGGGGTCCATCCCTAGGGTGCTCAGTTTGTTTATAAAGTCGCCTGTGAGGAACGGTGTCAAAGGCTTTACCGAAATCTAAATACATCACATCTAGGGCTCTCCCTCGGTCCAACTCCCTTGTCACCCAGTCAAAGAAATCAATCAGATTTGTCTGACAAGACCTACCTCTGGTGAAGCCATGCTGCCTCAGTTCCTGTAATCTGCTCGACTCCAGAAACCTCACTATTTTCTCTTTCAGCAGCGTTTCCAATAATTTACTCACCACCGAAGTTAAACTAACCGGCCTGTAGTTTTCAACCACATCCTTACCAACGCTTTTGTGTAAAGGTACCACATGAGCCTCTCTCCAGTCCTTTGGCACCACTCCTGACTCCAATGAGGCATTGAAAAGGTCAGTCAGGGGAACTGCTAAAACGTCCCCAAGTTCCCTCAGTATTCTAGAGTGTATCCCATCCGGTCCCATCGTTTTGTCTACTTTAAGTTTAGCTAGTTTCTTACGAACACAGTCTTCTGAAAATTGTTCAAGATGTCCCTCGCTTCTGTTCCTGTTTGTGGATGTTTTCTGAGGTCCTGCTCCTGGTTCTTCATCTGTGAACACAGAACAGAAATATTTGTTAAGCAATTCCACTTTATCCTCATCAGCTTCTACATATTCCTCTCCTTCACCCTTGAGTCTGACAATACCATTTTTGACCTTCCTCTTCTCACTAACATATCTGAAAAATGCCTTAGCCCCCTATTTTATTGCTTTGGCTATTTCTTCCTCTTTTTGAATCTTTGCTTTCCTGACTACTTTGCTAGCTTCTCTAAGTTTTTTCCAAATATAAATGCCTGTATTCCTCTCTCTAATCTTATTTTTCATGAAGGCCTCCCTCTTTTTCTTCACCTTTTCAGCTGCTTCTTTTGAAAGCCATAGCGGTCTCCTTTTCCTTTTACCTTTATTTACCATTTTAACAAAAAGGTTGGTTGCCCTTGAAATATCCCCTTTCAGTTTTGCCCACTGTTTTTCTACCTCCCCCAGCTGTTCCCATCCTGCTAATGACTCCCTGAGGTATTGGCCCATCTTGGCAAAGTTAGTTTTCCTAAAGTCTAAGAACCTCACTTTTGAATGGATTCTAACAGCCCTAGTCCTAATACTGAACCACACCATCTCATTAGTCAATATTCAAAAGGACTTGTATGTTTAGTGGCCTTTGCTAAATATATAAGTTCGCTATGCAGGGATTTTCAGTGGCAGTATCTGGATAGTGCCTCTAAAATTCCCTTTAACTGCTGCAGCTCTATCCAGCTCTAGGGAAGAGTTAGGACAGATCATGGGTAGAATGACTAGCTATATGTATAGTGGTGCTATTCTGCCGCACTGCATGTGGAGTCTGGCATCTTGGGGTTTCAGTTTGATTTTTGTCTACATATTTTTATTTTAGGTTGTAGTCACTTATTCTGTACTTGGTGAGGGTCTGTGTTCTGAGTGTGTGACCGAGGCCAGAGGTTTGTACATAGGGATCTATACTGTACAGCAGTAATTTGACTTGTTGAGCTTTTCAAATAGGTGTATGGATGTTCTAGGGCCTGCTGCAGTATTTATAGTGCTGCTTTTTTCTCGTATGAGTTTCAGCAATTTGTGTAAGTGGTATTTCATTAGTCAAATTTAATGTTGTACTACTTTGTTTTATTGTAACATCTAAATTGCATGTGTATGTTTAGAAGCCACCTAAGATTTTAGATGGGTGAGTCTCCGCACATGGCTCTGCATCACTGGGAGATAGAGGAAAGCAGAAACCTCAGATTGGGACCTACATGATCAGGGAATAAAATGGTCAGACAAAGTTTAAAGAGAATTTTATTTTCAATGTAATTATCTGAGTTGGTGCTTTCTTTATATTTTATACAGTACATGGAAATGCATCTCTTTCTATTTCTTTGGTATTGCACTGTATGCAGAATCTGGCTTCTTGGGTTTGCTTTTTTTGTCAGGCAAAAGGTCCATTGGAAGACAGTATACACTATATCAAATGATGGTGTTCAACTCAATAGCATTAAGACATTCCAATTACACTGCTCTCAATTGAAACATCCAGGTTTTTAAAATTTTGAATTTCTGCATTTGTACTAAAGTCTGGAGTCGCCGTTCCTGTTGAAACAAAGAAGGGAAGAGCCAGTTTCCTTTTGCATTTGTTACTTGACTGGCCCTTGCCACAGGATTCAAAACCTTTATGCCAGGTCAGGATGTGTTGGCCATTATCTTTAGTAGACATGCCCCTTGGTGTTATTACTTGTCACACATTTAAATTATATTTTTAGTTCCAGAGTGTTTGTTTTTCATGGTGATTTTATATGCCACCCCAATGAAGGCCATGTCATGTCTTTTATGAGTTTTATAAGATATGACAATAAAATTTGTATTGATTCTCTCATCCTATTCATTTTTGAGATACATCTTTTGGCTCTACCTTGGGCCTTCTCTCCTCTTGTCCTGTTGTTTTTGAAAAGCCACATCTTCAGTTTGTACCTTAACAGTGCAAGAATTTTTGAATCCAGAGTTTGATTACACGTTGAGTGAAAAAAGATTTTCTCTCATTAGTCTTAAATAGGTTACCGTGTAGTTTCATTGCATGTCCAACAATGTGGCTAACAATGCATCAGGAAGGCTAAGATATATCGGGTGATGGCTGGAGGAGAGGGCAAAGAGAGAGACTGGATGATGACAGGGGGCTTGTATGTATGTGAGAGAGAGAGACTGGGGTGATGGGGGGGGCTGTGAGAGATACTTGGTAGCTATGAGAGAGAAAGTGTGTATGAAGTCAGCCATGGTGATACGTGAAGCAAAAAAGGACATTGCCTTGGGTACAGCTGACACTCTACTCATTGGGGTTGTGGGAGAGAGAGGGGGAGAAGGGTCACTGCCTTCAGTTGTCACTGTCTAATAGCATGTTAAGAACCTGATTTATTAAGCTTTTTTCCCTCATAAAAAAGGGAAAACAGTAATTCCTTATCGTCACTCCAGTCCAGTCCCTTACTTCTGGGTTGCGCAACCCTTCCAGCAGCTTGGAGGCTGAGCCCAACCTTTTTGGGGATGGAGCGGTATAAGTACCACTGGGACCACCCCCTAACTCCAGTATTGCTCAGCCTCCAAGCAGCTGGAGGGTTCCGTAAGCCTAGGGCTTACTGGAGTCCTGCCTTCTCCTAATTAAGCTCAGGCCCTTAAAAAAGGAGCTGCGATACACCTTTTGGGGAATGGAAGGTACTGTGAACAAGGTCTTGGCGGCCAGCTTCTAAATGTTTCAGCTGGCTCCTAGGTTCCAAGAAAATTTGGCAAGGCTTGATGGAATCTAGTATATTGACTCGGGTAGTTTGTTCCAGGCATAAGGAGCAGCAAGGTGGAAAGATCGAAGTCTGTCTGGAGTTGGCAGTGGAAGAGATGGCACAAATAGAAGGGATCTACAAGAAGAGCACAGTTTCTGAGGAGGAGTATAGGAAGAAAAGAAAAAGATAGTGAGGACCAGCCGAATGAATGCATTATAAGTCGATAGCAAAAGTTTGAACTGGATGCAGAAATGAATAGGGAGCCAATGGAGTGACTTGAGAAGACAAGTTACATGAGCATAGAGACACTGGCAGAAGATTATCCATGCAGCTGAGTTTTGAACAGATTGAGGAGAGATGATTTAGAGGGAGACCAGCAAGGAGGAGGTTGCAATAGTCTAGACAGGAGGTGACAAAAGAGTGGATAAGGGTCTTAGTAGTGTGTTCAGAAAGAGGGGGAGAGTTTTGCTGATGTTAAAGAGAAAAAGACAGGTATTAGCTGTCTGTTGGAAGCATGTGGAGAAGGAGAGGGAGGAGTCATAGATGACCTTAAGGTTGTAAGCTGAGGAAATAGTGAGGAACAGAGGATTATCCACAGAAATAGAGAAAGGAGGAAGAGGGGAGGTGCGTTTAGGGGGAAAAATAAGAAGTTTGGTTTTGGTCATGTTCAGTATCAAATGGTGGCAGGATATCCAGGCACCAGTGTCAGGTAAGTAGGCAGAGATCTGGGCCTGCATTCCTGGAGAGATTTCAGATGCAGAAAAGTAATTCTGAGAATCGTCAACATGAAGATGGTACTGAAAACAATGGGAGGAGATGAGTGCACCAAAGGACTTGGGTGTAAGGAGAGAAAAGGAGAGGTACAAAGATAGCGCCCTGGGGGTACATCAACTGAAAGTGGGATAGCAGTGGAGGAGGATTCACCAGAACATACACTAAATGTGCTGTGGGAGAGATAAGAAGAGAACCAGGACAGAACAGAGCTGTTAAATACCTAATCACCAGAAGCTATGTGTGGTGAACTTTTCACAGCCATAGCCATCTGGCGGTGCATGGTGTGTTGGGCCTATCATGCCAAGCTGAGCTAGGCTTGCACTGTGCCAGCTGCCATACCATACTGTCATGGGGCCACCTACACTGGGTTGACCGTCGCCTGAGGGGACTTGCTGGTGTCCCTCGCCTTGTTGCCAGCTAGGGTACCCTGTCCCTTGGTCAGGATTTGCTTTCTGTCTGCAGTTCATCTTGGGCTTCCCCGTGTCCTTAGTTGTTACCCAACTTCCCTCCCTCCCCGGGATCTCACACTTACAGATCCTTGCTCCCTGCACTCTGGGGTGTCTGCAGGTGCTGCCAGACTATGAGCTGGTCTTGGGGAGGTCTTCCAAAGTTGCTTGGATATCATTTAAAAAGAGGTTCAACCCAATGTCCAATAATGGATGTTGTCCTCCTTGAAATAATCGATAGGCACACACTCTCACTCTTCCATATGCCACTTATGGCAGACAGGGGGCATTCTAAGGTAGTTTGTCATTTTAATGTGCGTGTTTGGCCTTCTCAGCACTTCTTTAGGTCAGGATGGGCTTTAACAAAGGTGGAAATCTCTTGAAAGATAAATATGCTTTATTTAACAGTTTTTTTATAGACCGCCTCATCCTTAAATCGAAGCAGTTTACATTAAACTCAACATATTAAGGTATAACAGCATTATTAGTTTACATGATAGCAGTGTAATAGTATAACATTCTGAACATCTAATTAATGGATACTTAATTGTTGGGGTAATTTAACTCGTGCTAGAACGATATCCCTAATACATGAACTATCACCACAACAAAATAACACTTCACTTAAAGTTCCCCCAACTCGGTCTTGCATTCATTCTTGTCCAAACGTTTAAGTCAGGGATAATCCTTAAAGCTCTCACTCTACCAGCTCTTGGGCTGGTTCTGATTCCCCTGCACCTTTCTCCCTCCTCAGATGTCCACATATGTAAATCTTACCTATAGACAGAACCATGCTCAGCCCATTACTCATATTCACACTTCAGTGGAGGAGTAGCCTAGTGGTTGGGGCAAGGTACTTCAGGCCGGAAGGTCGGGGGTTCAAATCCCACTAGAGGAGAGCAACCTTGGGCCGGAAGGACTGGGGTTTCTAGTCCCACAGGTGCTCCTTGTGGTCTTGGGCAAGCCACTTAACCCTCCATAGCCCATGTTCCCTGTAAAATAGTTATCTCCAAGTTATAATACCCTGTTCAATGTAATTTCAGTTTGTTCGATGTAAACCGCGCAGATGCAGAATAGCACGTTATATAAGAGAATGTAAATAAATAAATAAATATACCATCCCCTTCCATACCCATCTCCACCATGTGTGCTTCCAGCCACATGCTTTCTGCCCATGCAGCAGCAGAGCAAACTTACTTTATCATGTTGCTGCGCTGCTCCGCTCTTGTAAGTTCACTCGTGAGACTTTGGACCGGCGGGGAACAGGTGTGGGGCCCGCATTCCCTGTGGTGAACTTACAAGAGTGGAGCAGTATGGCAAACATGATGAAGTAAGTTTGCTGCACTACTGCTACCACATGGGGGGAGGCCACCGTGCAAAGGGGGTCCATGTGAGAGGCCCCTCATTGTAACTTATGCCACTGCCTGGAAGAAAAGGCCTGGCAATCTTTCTGATCATACCTCACCAAGAAAACCCAGGGGCTGCTGAGTTGCCAGAAGTCAGCATTGACTTGATGGCACTTTATAATTCTTTTTTTTTTAATACTGCAGACTGCCTGAGACAGCACAACATAGATATCTTTCTGAATTTAAGGCTAGTTCCTTTCCCCCACCCCATCCAAACACCCAAACGGCTTTACAGAAAGCTTTCACTAGTGCCTTAAAAACAGAATGTGAAGAATAGCTAGACATCGCAAGGCCCGTCTATTCTGCCTGTTACCATACTGCTTCTTCACCACTATGGGGAATTCTTTGTTTATGCCAGGCCTTCTTGAATTTTGCCACTGATTTTCTTCATCACCTCTGCTTGTGCTTGGTGGCTTTCAAGTTTTTCTATCAAGAAATATTTTCTTATGCTACTCTAGAGTCTATTTTCCAGCCTCTTTCCACGACCTCATCCTTTACACTGTTATCAGGTTGATATTAAGTTAGTTTAGTCATTAGACTTGATTTAGTGTTACATCAACAGACTTCAATGTGGTGTACAGTATTAAAAGGCATTAACTGAGGGATACTGGACTCAGTGAATGCATGCATCTGTTGTCGTCATGCCTCAAACAACTGAATACAGAATTAAGAGAGCACTGGAACATAGAAGATTTTGTCAGATAAGGTTAACTTAATCCACTGCATCTGCACATTTGTATGGGCCTACTGCGCAGACTTCTTCCTTCCCTCTATCAGTAAGGTTTCTTTATGCATCTCCTGCGCATGCTTGAATTCTGCCACTGTTTTAGCTCTTATAACCTCCATTGAAAGTCTGTTCCTGGTACCCACCATCCTCTCAGTAACAAACTCTTTTCTCATGCTCTTTTCAAACTTCTCTTCTGTGTATGATGACCACTTGGGCTTGAGTTTCTTATTCTGTTGAAAATCTTTTTGCCATGGACAAGCAGGAAGTAAGCCCTCATGTGTGGGTAATGTCACTTACTGAACTGCATGCAGGAACGCTCCCCAGCTTCTATTAGAAGCTTTTGGGAAGTATTATTGCGCATGCACGCATGCCTTCCCACCTGCCGCAGCACCATCTTCTCCAGTCTTTTTCCATAGAGCACCTAGGATTTGTTCCTCAGAGGGAAGATAATTCTCATCGCTCTTTATTGACCCAGGCAGCTGTGGTTCCCCCAGCTGCTCCTGCTCTCTCGGAGGAAGCCTCTGTGGCTGGACTCTGCTCCAGATCTCGTATCTCAGGACAGGACCTTGCTGCATCCCAACATCCAGTCCTTTGTCCTCATGGTGTGGATGATGAGCAGGTAGACCTCTCGAGCTCAACCTACCCAAAAATAATATAGCCTCCCGCAAGATTTCTATACGAAGGTCTTGTGTTCAAGTGGTGGAGGTTCTCCTCCTGGTGCACAGACCAGGCTCTGGATCTCTTCTCTTGCACTATGGACAGGTTGCTGAAGTACCTCCGGCACCTTTTGGATGCTGGTCTCTAGTCCAATTCAGTCAGAGTCCACTTGAGCATGATTGGGACATACCATCATGGCTCAGAAGGGAAGCCCATCTCAGCCCAGCCCCTGGGGCTCGCTTCTTGCAGGACTTACTCTTCTCCAAACCTCTGATCAAACTCCCACTGGTGGCATGGGACCTTAATGTGGTTCTGGCACAGCTTTTGTCTGCTTCATTTGAGCTGCTCGCCTCCTACCCTCAAGTTCCTGACCTAGAAGATCTTCCTGGTGGTGGTCACTTCAGCATGCCAGGTCCGTGAGCTCCAGGCGTTGATGGCTCTTCCGCCGTACAACAGGTTCCACCACAATAGGGTGATCTTGTGAATGCATCCGTTGGAGTGTAGGGCGGCTTATGTGAAAGTTGGACAAGGAGATCATGATGTCATGAGAGCAAGGTATGATGAAGAGGCTGGGGAATTTCAGGGGATGGAGGTTGTGTGACAAGGATGGGATGTGCATGTGTATGGCCACCTGGAATTTGAACAGAAAAAGAGAAGAGGAAAGGATGGGGATTGACAGAGAAGAGAGAGAGGTTAGGAGTGAGGCAGGGAGGGGAGGGAAGGATATGTGATAAAGCAGATATAGGCATCTTCCTTTCCTTTTTCCACTTACCTTCTCTCAGAACCACTACCTCCTTTCCCTCAAAATCCAAGAACACTTCATGACCTTAATTTCTTCTTTTTCCTCAATATTGATTTTTCCCCCTCTTCTTCCTCTGTCCAGTCTTCCTCCTTCCCTCATACCAACTGAGTGTTCTCATTGTGAAATATTATGGTGGATGCACTATAGAAAAATAGAAAGGCCATATGGTCTTTTTCTGCCGCATTTGTATCTAGTCTGCCCCTCCATATCAACTTCAATATTGCCCTTTTTTCCTTTAAAGATCCTCTGTGTTTGTCCCATGCTTTTTTGAATTCAGATATGTCCTAGTCTCTACCACCTCCACTGAGAGACTATTTCATGCATCTACCACTCTTTCTGTAAAGACCTATTTCTGTATATTACTCCTAAGGCTATCCTCTTTCACCCTTGTCCTATGTCCCCTCGTGCATTTATGGAACAGAGGTATTTAAATGTCTTTATCATATCTCCCCTATCCCGCCTTTCCTCTAAAGTATATATATTAAGATCTTTGTCAGTCCTCATATGCGTCATAACGAAGACCACTAATCATTTTAATAGCCACCCTCTGCATGACTCCAATCGGCTTATATCCGTTTGAAGATGTGGTCTCCAGAATGACACACAATACCCCAAATGAGGTCACACCAGATACTTATACAGAGGCATTATACCTCCTTTTTATTTTCTGCTTGCCATTCCTCTCCCTATACACCAGAGCATCCTTCTGGCTTTTGCCATCACCTTTTCTACCTATTTAACTACTTTAAGATCATCAGACACAATTACACCCAGGTCCTGCTCTTCTTTTGTGGACAGAGGTACCTCACCCCCTACATTGTACTACTCCTTTGGAGTTTTGCAGCCCAAATGTATGACCCTGCATTTTTTAGCATTAAATTTCAGCTGCCAAATTCTAGACCATTCTTCAAGCTTAGCTAGATCCCTCCTCATGTAATCTACTCTTTCCTGGGTGTCTACTGTATTGCAGATTTTGGTATTATCCACAAACAAGCAAACCTTACCTGACAGCCCTTCCGCAATATCACTAACAAAGATGTTAAAAAAAACTTGGAGCAAGGACAGATCCCTGCAGCACACCACTGGTAATCTCCTCCTCCTCAGAGTGAGCTCCATTTACCTGTATCCTTTGTTGCCTCCCATTGAACTAATTTCTAACTCAATCAGTAACTTTAGGGTCTATTCCTAGGGTGCTCAGCTTGTTTATAAATTGCCTGTGCAGAACGGTGTCAAAGGCTTTACTAAAATCCAAATACACCACATCTAGGGTTCTCCCTCTGTCCAACTCCCTGGTCACCCAGTCAAAGAAATCAATCAGATTTGTCTGAGAAGACCTGCCTTTGGTGAATCCATGCTGCTTTGGATCCTGCAAGACATTGGACTCCAGAAACCCCACTATTCTCTCTTTTAGTAGCCTTTCCAATAATTTACTGACCGGCCTGTAGGTCTCAATGTCATCCTTATGTCTGCTTTAATGTAAAGGGACCACATGTGCCTTTTTCCAGTTCTCTGGCACCACTATCATTATGAAGATTTTAATTTATTTGGTCTCAATTACTATTTTTTATTTTTTTTATTCCACTGGCACTAAGAAACAATAAGCCTTCATTCATAGCTCTCTGCTCTCATTTTCTACTCCTTCTTGTACAGACCAACCCTTGCAGTGACAGCATTCCAGGAAATACAAACAGACCATAGATCCTTTGAAACCTATCCCTAGTGTACCTTTGATGCGTTTTGCTGTTGTGTGATGCCAGGACTCCCTTCAGGGCAGTGAGAAGATTACTGCCAGAATTTATCCCAACCCTTGCTGGTTCAAGCAGCAGGTCCTGGTCTGGAATTCAGACCTAGATTTCCTGTCTGACACTGTGCATAACATAAGCAATCTTAATTCACCATCTCAGTTTAGGATTTTACAATGAAATAACAGCAGGAAAATGAGGAGAAACTGATAATTTTGAAAGAATTCTAACAAATAACTTAGAATAATTTGTTAGAATATGCCCCAAAATAGTTTTACTGGTAAAACGAACTCTTGGCTCTTTACAGACATCACTGAAAGGTCTGCATCTACCCATCAAATCTAACATAGTTATTAAAGAACAGTGAGTTTCCGAATATCAATAAAACTTGTAGCACAAGATTTTTTAGTAATAAAGTATTACATAGAAACAGAGAGAGAACATGATGGTAGATTACAAGGTTTAGCTTGTCTGCTCGTTTTCCATTATTGCAGAGAAGGCTTATGTTCAGTGTTACACACACAGCTAGACCTTTTATATCCCTGTGAGATATTTTTGTGCCCTGTCAGATGAATGTAATTCACCCAGAGATTCAAAGTAGAAAAGTACATCACAGATTTTGATGTAATTGCCAACTGATCTACTGTTTCCAGAAGCTTACAAGATATGATAAATTATGAAAGTTGGGAGTGGATATTAAGTCCTATCAAAAGGTCTTATTATGGTACTTATACAGAGGGACATGTACATTATTTATCAACCATCACATTCCTTCTTACCAGTGGCAAAAAGTGAGTAGAATGCACTCATCTGCAAGTACACACGTGCTTATAAAAGAGGCAACCATACGCTTAATTGGGTGCTAAGCAGGTGCACATGTTCCATATCAGATGTAATACAAAGATCACCAAATACCCATTAGTAAGACCACAAATTGGGGGAATGGAACCAAGAAAAAAGAAATAAACTAAATAGGTATTATGTAAACAAAAGGAAGAAGAAGCAAAGCAACTAGAACAAACTTAATGGCTCTTCCTCATCCTGCTAGACCAGTCCAGATGAATGGTTTATGCTCCCCAGGCAGCAGTTGGAGGAAGACCAGAGCAACCATCAGTGATGCCATCACTAGTATATACACTGGTGCCGCACTGAAAGAAGCCAGTATTGTCTGTCTCCAACAGGTGGCAAGGTGTGTGGACTGGTGTAGCAGTGCAGATAGACCTATATTCCTCGACCAAGTCAGTCTTGCTTTTGACCCAACATTTGCTCAGGCCTTGGGTATTTATATATTAGTGTTTAGCTCACACCTTTCCACTAGTAGTTTAAGGCAAGTTACATTCAGGTACAGTAGATATTCTCTCTTGTCCACAGAGGGCTTACAATTTAAATTTGTACCTTTAGACAATGGAGGATTAAGTGACTTGTTCAAGGCCACAAGGAGTATCAGTGGGATTTCAACCCTAGTCCTAGCTCCCAGGCTGTTGCCCTAGCCACTATGCTATTCCTGCCAGTTGTCTCCTCGAACTGATAGTTGGCCTCTGGCCAGTGCTGTTACCCACAGCAGGAGGATCCCATGGGGTCCCTGAAGGGGTTGGTAAGTCTGGGCTCAGGACGCTCTTCCTTCTCACTGTCCTGTATCTGCATGCTGTGCTTTTTTAATGCTGGTTTTCTTAATTGAGTCTTACTACTTTAATTGGCTCTCTTCTGTGCTGCTTAAATAAAGCAGTTTTAAAATAGAAAAGTAAAGGTCTTGAAGCAGCTGGGCTTTCCCAGGACTGTGGAGTGGCTGGGGATGCCCTTCTTGGGTTAATACAGCTGGTCTGACAGGTGCAGGGATTCCCTTAAGAATCCAGGGTTTCCTTTTTGCCAGAGTTTTATTTTGCCATTGGGATTTTTCTTCATTTTTTTTTCTGTAACAGTGTCTGAGTTCAGCTGCAATGCCAGGTGCATGGAGGTTTGTTGCTTGTTACTTTCATCAGGTGAACTCCATGGCTGGCTCTTTTTTCCCCAAGTGCAATGGAGACACCTCGGGGTGCCTGTCCCAGGCCCTGATGCTGATTTTGCTGCTCTGGCCACATCTCCCATGAGTTTCTTGCTAATGGGAATGGTAGCCATATTGGATTGCTGTTTGGTCCTGGCTGATGTGTGTGTTGAAGAGGCTGCAAGCTCATGCCAACAGGCCTCTGAGTCCTTCAAAGTCCCAGGGCTCATTCTCAGCTGGCTTTGACCCAGGAGCTCCTGAAACAGTTTATAGGTTGCTTTCAGTCTTTGATAAATGTGTGGCAGCCCTTCTCAAAGAGATCTGGGGCCCTGACATGTACAGTGGGCTCGGGACCCTCTGGAATCTGCCTCTCTGGCAGTAAGGGGACAAAGCATCTTGATGCCTCATTTTCACCTGTCTGTTCCTCTGAGATTCCTGTTTGGTCCTCCCCAGGAGAACACTGGAGAAAGAAGGATTCCATCTCCATAAAATGAGCCAGTGGAAGAAAGGGAGCTGCCCCTCACAGAGAGTGAGGACCTGTTAGTGATTTGTCTGTTCTACAGAGAGGACCTCTCCTTCCTGATTCAGAATACCATGATGACTCAGTGCATTGCAGAGCCCCCTCTGAGAATGATTCGCAAGTGGACCCTATTCTGGAGGGGCTGAGTGACCACTTGGCTTTTTTCCTGCCTGAGCCTTTATAAAAGCTTTTCCTCTCGATAGGAGAATCCAGAGCTGGGGCTGAAGGGGAACTAAGATCCTGACTCAGCTGTATCTTATGCTCCAAGGAGACATGAAGCAGATTTTTCGGGTTCCTAAAGCAGATATTCTGGATATGGTGGTAAGGAAGCACATAACCATCCTAGCTGAAGATGAACTGTGCTGAAGGAAGTCCATGATAGGAGAGTGGAAGTTCTTCTCAAAAATGCACTCAGTTGGCACTTGGTGCAGGCCTAATAGCCTGAAATTTCCTCCATTGGATCTACCAATTTCTGGGAAGCCCAGAGGTAGTGAGGTTAGAGTCTGGAGCAGTGTTCTTTGCAACTTGGTCAGGAGCTCCTCTAAGGCCATGAATACATCTATGATGGCCAATAGATGGCTCTGGCTCTAGAACTGTGTGGCAGATAGGAGTTTAGACAATTCAGACACTCTTTACGGATAGGCTGCTGTTTGGGGAGGACCTTGGAGAAGCTCATTCACAGAGACTCCTGAAGAATAGGCCCAAATGTCCTAAGAGTTCCTTATTTAGGGCTAAGGAGGGAACTAGGAGGAATTTTCAAACTGGTAAGGACTCTGGTGCAGCCTCTTCTTCCTGTGGTTTTAAGTCCAAGAAGAGTCTGTTCTTTTGGGGTCCCAACTGTCTCAAGACTCAGCATGGCGCACCTCCAGCAGTGGTAAGTCCTTGCAGTTACGTCTGCTGGGTCCCTTCGGAGGGGCCAACAGTTAGAGAACATCTCTACCTGTTTTACTCAGAACTGACCCACATGTCAGACCAGTGGGTCCTAGAGATCCTCAAAAGGGGATATGCTGTAGAGTTTGCAGAACCTCTCTGAGATGCCTTTGTGGAGTCTCCTTGCAGTAACCTGGTGGTTGTAGAGACTCTCCAGAGTTGTCTTCAGTTGAAGGCTATTGTACCTGTACCCTGCATAGAGCTGGGTTTGGGGCAATATGGAGGAGTAGCCTATTGGTTAGAGCACTAGCTTGGGAACCAAAGGACCAGGATTCAATTCCCACTAACCCTCCGTTGCCTCAGAAGAATCCAAGTTATCAATGTCCCTGTTTACCAAGTTTAAGTTACAATGTAAACTGCTCCAAGAAAGGTGGGCCCTTCCAGACCATTCTGGATCTGAAGGTAGTCAATGTCTATGTAAGGGTGCCCCATTTTTCCATGGAGACCCTCAGGTTGGTCATTGCATTAGTCCAGCAGGGAGAGTAATTGACCTCCTTGAACCTGTCTGAGGTGTACTTAAGCATTCCTATCCAGGATGAATATCAGAAGTTCCTCTGCTTCCTGGGCCACCATTTCCAGTTTTTCTGACTTGCCTTTTGGTGTGTCCATGGCCCCTTGCACCTTCTTGATGGTCATGGAGGTGGGGGCAGCTTTCCTGCACAAGAAAGGGCTGGGTGATCAACTATCGCAAGAGCAGTCTAGCTTCCTCCCAGGTTTTGGAGTATCTGGATGTGGGCAAGGCATTCCTCACCCCAAGCAAGTTACAGTCTCAGCTCCAGGAATTTTGCTGTCAGGCAGCGCTCAGGGTGTGGGACTCCTGCAGCTCCTGCACTCAATGGTGTCAACCAAGGAGCTGGTACCTTGGTCCAGGGCACAGTCTCTGTGCCTAGAGGTTCGAGCAGTGCCTTCCTCTTCCCTGAAAGATCAAGGTGGAATTGGTCTGATGGCTGCAGTTTCACCCTCTGATGGATGGGATGGCTTGGGAGGCCCTGGATTTGGTGATATTCACCATGGATGCCAGCCTACTGGGTTGGAGCCCATTGTCTGGATCAGTTTAAGGGTTGATGTTCCCCTCAGGAAGCTTTTTGGGGCAATTCATCTGGCTCTGGAGCAGTTATGAGCTCTCCTGGAGGGCAAAGTGGTCAGAATCTTTTCAGACAGTGCCATGGTAGTAAAGTTCATAAGAAGGCAGAACTAGCAACGCTATGGTGGCTGCAGAGTTGGCAGAGTTCTGCCATTGTGTGGAGGCTTATCTGGTAGCTCTGTCAACTATCCACGTAGCAGGCATTGACAATGTGCAGGCCAACCTTTTGAGCTGGAACACCATGGATCCTGGCAAGTGAGTACTCTGCTCTCACGTGTACAGCCTAGTCATGCAGAGATGATGCCTGCCACTGTTTGACCAGATGGCCACCCAGGGGAAGGCCAAAGTACAAACCTTTTTCAGCTGCAGGAAGTATCCGTGAGCATAAGGTCTGGATGCTCTTCAGAAGTAGCACCAGAAGGGGCTCCTGTATATCTTTCCCCCATAACCCTTGATGAGTAGAGTTCTAAGCAGAATTTGCTTTCACCTGGACTTTGTCATTTTAGTGGCACTAGACTGACTGTGCAGGCCATGGTATACAGTTTTCTTGAGCCTGTTAGCAGAGTTCTCACTAATGCTTCTCCAGGAGAGGGAACATCTTTGGCAGGGTCCTTTGTTTTTCGAGGATCCCACTCCTTCTTGCTTACAGCCTGGCCCTTAACCCTTTCTACTTGACTGTCCCACCCTATGGAAAATTTTTAAATTTACCCATTCTGATTGTTTGTCCCACCATGTGCGACATATGAATAACATTCTAGTTTATGGCCTAAAATACAACATGACTGGTTACTGTAGAATATGTATGTCAAATTGGTTGCAATTTGGGTATTTTCTTTAAATTTATTCCAATCTGGCATGAGCAACATAGAAACTTTATCGGAATGGAAAGGGTTAAGGGGTGTAAGCTGTCTAGGAAGGGCTACATTCTTAAGGCCAGCAGACCTCTACATTCTTGGCCTATGTGAGGCTGTCCTGACATGTCCCACTTCCTCAATGGGGCCAAGCAGATCCAACCCCCCATACATCTGATTGTTTAACAGTGGAAGTCTCTCTGGTGTTGAAGGTGCTGAAAGGTCCTCTCTTTGAGCTGCTTCAGAGGGCTTCTAAGAATTTAACACTGAATTTAACACTGAAGGTTGCGTCTACCAGGCAGATGTTGGAGCTACAGCTTTGTCCTGTAGGGGACCTTTTCTGGTCATATAGACACCATCTGTGTCTCTGAGAATGGTGCTGTCATTCTTTCATCTTAATCAGTTGGTGGTTCTGCTCTCCTACTTAGAGGAGGACCTATAGATGGGGAAGCTGTTGGTGAATTTTTTTTGAGATTACAAATCTCTTCAGTCAGTCAGGCCATTTCTTCTCTTCAGTTGTCTGAGGAAAGGATAGGCTGTGGCCAAGTTCTCCTGAATTAGGTTTAACTTATAGCCTCCTTATATTCTCTGTGGAAAATACATGCCAGAAGCAGTCATAGCCAACTTCCAACAAGCCACCTCCTGAGTGGTGTTGGCCATGATGTTTCCAGAGGACATTTGTAAAGCAGCTACCTGGTCTTCTTTGAACATCTTTGTGAAGCACTACAGATTACATGTGGGAGCTGGAGTGGATGGCACATTTGACAGAGCAGCTCTGTCTGAAGCATCGTTGTCTTCCCACTCTGGATCCTGACTGCTTGGGTAGTCTCACTCATCTAGACTGATGGATATGGAAAATTTTTCCTCCTTTATGTTCAAGACCAACCCACAGCAAAACATAGTCAGAAATTTCTGTGGGGCGAATAGTGGCTTCAACCACCTTACAAAAAAAAAACAAAGATTGTGACATCAGAATGTAATTGATGTGTGACTGGGTGTAACCATGCTCCTTTGAGTACAGAATCTGCCAGTCATCCAGGAAGTCTCAATGTTCACACACGAAGGGGACCCCCTTACTGAGGTTAATAGTGGCATTACTGGGGTTTTATGATTAATCCATCTACAGTATGTGTCAGAAACTGTATTAAGGTATTCCCTCTACAATCAGATCCTCTTCTGCAAATCCCCTCAGTGATTATAGAACCTTGTACCATATATAATAGGGGTGTATAAAACATAGAAGCATAACATAGAAAAACGATGACAGAAAAAGACCACATGGCCTATCTAGTCTGTCCTTCCATATCAACAACTACAACAGTCCCCATTTTTCCTTTAGAGATCCTCTGTGTTTTTCCCATGCTTTTTTGAATTCAGATACCATCCTTATCTCTACCACCTCCACTGGGAGACTATTCCACAGATCCACCACTCTTTCAGTAAAGAAATATTTCGGCATATCACTCCTGAATCTATCCCCTTTCACCCTCATCCCATGTCCCCTCATAGCTGAACTTGCTTTCAACCGAAAGAGGCTCTACCCCTGTGCATTTATGCCGCGGAGGAATTTAAACATCTCAATCATATCACCTCTATCCCACCTTTCCTCTAAGGTGTACATATTAAGATCCTTAAGTCTGTCATGCTTTATAATGAAGACCACTAACCATTTCAGTAGCCACCCTCTGTACTGACTCCATCCTGTTTATATCCTTTCGAAGGTGCAGTCTCCAGAATTGCACACTATACTCCAAATGAGGTTGCACCAAAGACTTATACAGAAGCACTATCTCCTCCTTTTTTCTGCTAGCCATTCCTCTCCCTATGTACCCAAGCATTCTTCTAACTTTTGCTGTTGCCTTTTCTACCTGTTTAGCTACTTTGAGATCATCAGACACAACCACACTGAGGTCCCTCTCTTCTTTAGTGGACAAAAGTACTTCACCCCCTATACTATATTGCTCCCTTGGATTGCTGCAGCCCAAATACATGACCTTGAATTTTTTAACATTAAATCCCAGCTGCCAAATTCTAGACCATTTTTCAAGCTTAGCTAGATCCCTCCTCATGTTATCTACACCTTCCTGGGTATCTACTCTATTGCAAATTTTGGTATCATCCGCAAAGAGGCAAACCTTACCCGACAGCCCTTCCGCTATATCACTAACAAAGATGTTAAAAAGAATCGGACCAAGGACAGATCCCTGGGCACACCACTGGTAACATCCTTCTCCTCAGAGTGAGCCCCATTTACCTGTACCCTTTGTCGCCTCCCACTCAACCAGTTTCTAACCCAAGCAATAACTTTAGGGTCCATCCCTAGGGTGCTCAGTTTGTTTATAAGTCGCCTGTGAGGAACGGTGTCAAAGGCTTTACTGAAATCTAAATACACCACATCTAGGGCTCTCCCTCGGTCCAACTCCTAGGTCACCCATTCAAAGAAATCAATCAGATTTGTCTGACAAGACCTGCCTCTGGTGAATCCATGCTGCCTCGGCTCCTGTAATCCGCTTTACTCCAGAAACCTTACTATTTTCTATTTCAGCAGAGTTTCCAATAATTTACTCACCACCGAAGTTAAACTAACCGGCCTGTAGTTTTCAACCACATCCTTACTTCCGTTTTTATAAGTTACATAAGACCAACTTCTGGTGCTGGAACATCCCCTACATGATAACATGGCAGCTTTCTGGGTCTGCCACCACTTCGGTCACAGTAGCGGCCAAAGCCTTATGCAATAAGATGGCCATCCCTTCCTGATTTGTCTCTGATGTTCTGTCCACTTTCCTCACCTACCATCTTTCCAACTTGGCATGCTCCAGAGCTATTAGATGTATTTCCTGCAGCATCATAGTGCTGGCCTGGTACCATCTAAGAGCTTGCAAAATCTTATGCTGTTTGAAGTGGGAGAACAGTTCTGCTACATTGCAGGGATTCCAACATAATGGAGTAGTCATGTTACCTCCCAAAGAAAAACAGATCAGAGTAAGGGCAAGAACTTAAAACAGAGGTTGTCCCAGCCTTTCAACATTGAATTTCCTCTGACCGTGTGCACATTTCCCACAAACCTCTATACCTGATTCCAGAACCCATACCCCTCCCCTCCCTTCCCAAAGCCCAAACTATCCAAGACCCTTCCTAAAGAGGACTGCTCAGCCCAGGCTCTCCCTTCCCTATCCCCATTGCCCATCCATACCATTAGTTGTTTCTATCTTCCACCTACCCATTAAACCCACAACCACCAAACACTCAACCATCTCAGCTTGTCACTCACTCCCCCCCCTCCCATTAACCCCATCCCATTTTATTTCAGTATATATATTTGATATACTGCTGATCACTACAAAAGAAAATCAATGTCTAACTGTTCCTGAAGCTGCATGAAAAGTTCTGTCCTAGAATCTTGCCCATCTTCCCTTGTGAGCCAGATTCATGAAGCAGTAGAAGAAATCACTTATCCTTAGTCCATAAAAGACTCCCATAAAGTCCTGAGATCCATTACGTTGTTTAGCCAGCCACAAATTCCAGGTAAGAGATCTTGAATTTTTGTGAGTGAGAACATTTGTCCCATGATACCCATCAAGCAAGTTCTGGAATGCTGCAAAGTGACTCCTCCACTCCGAAGTCCCATAGGGCCTGGGAAAAGGGGGCCATAATATACTAGAGCTCTCCTTATAAAAGTCTCAGCATGGCAGGGTATAAGAGGTCCAAACAACCCATCAACTTACAATCTGGGGCTGAGGAAGGCAAATTAGGCCAATAAGAGACCCCCCAAAACACAACTCTTCAGCTTGCAAATGAGCACATTATCCTCCTATAGTTTATTTTTACACATTTATATACTGTCCATCTGTGATAACACATTCTTGATGGTTTATAATCAGGTACTGTATATATTTCCTTAAACTTCTGTTGTCTCAGGTATGCATAAATTGTGAGCCCTTCAGGGACAAGTAGCTTGCTCAAGGCCACAAGGAGCACCTATAGGACTAGAGACCCCAGCTCCTCCAGCCTGAGGTTGCTGTTTCTGAGCAGGAATCAAACTTCTGGTCCTCTGACCTGAGGTAACTTGCCCTAACCACTAGGCCACTCCTCCCTCCAGTTCAACCAGTATCATCTAATGCACTACAACAGGCTACGTAGATTCACTTATTTTTTTCATGCTCACATTGCCTCACAAAATCCTCTGCCTTGGAAGGAATTAAATTGGTGGGGTCTCTGTTATAAATATCCTTTAGTCTTGCAGTGTATTGCAATACAAAGCATGCGCTCAGCTCAAAGAGCTTCAAGCATAGCAGCGAGTATTCTTTCCTGGCAGAATAGTCCTGAAAGCTCAGAATTCTTCTGCATTCGTACTCCAGGGTGGCCCCTTTATGTAATACTTGAAGAATTTCTACTTTGTGGACATATTATAGGAGTCGCAGGATGGCATTGTGCCATCCCTGGTTTATTCTGAGGCTGAGCCTGATGAGATATGCTCTCCCTGTGCGTATCTCTCCCGCCATGCTATATGTCTTGAATTCCTGAGGGAACCAAGTATCTCCAGGAACAAGCAGGAATAAGTCCTCACATATGGGTACGTCGGTACCGACGGAGCCTGCGCGGGAAAGCTCCCCAGCTTCCTAGAATGGAAGCTTTTGGGACCTCCCACTGCACATGCGCACTGCCTTCCCGCCTTCCTGAACAGCTCTCCTCAGTTTCTCTTTTTCCGCGGAGCCAGCAGGTCGTGTATCCTGTCACCGCTGAAGAAATTGTAGTTTTTTGTTTTGTTTCTTTAGACCGCGTACCTGCCTTCCCATACCGATACCGGTATCGCCGGTCTTCCTTTTTCTTTCTTAAAAAAATTATTTTCTTTTATTATTTTTTCAGCACTTGGTCACTTCAGTTAGGCCTTCAGGCCTACTTTAATTCTCCACATGGAGAAGCCAGCCCCTGGATTTAAGAAGTGTACCAAGTGTACTGCTGTAATATCAGTCACAGACACCCATGAATGGTGTCTTAAATGTTTGGGGCCTGACCACTCCATTCCGGACTGCCCTTCCTGCTCCCAAATGTCTAAGCGTGGGCTGCAGAACCGGGCCAACAAATTCCATGTGCTGTTTGCTTCAGAGAATCCAACATCACAGTCATCCAGGTCATCATCCCCGGATGGATCTCAGGTAACCAAACCTTCTGTGGGCAAGTCCTCAAAGAGCAAATCTCCTTCAAAGCATCGAGAGGCTCTTAGTTTTGAGGACCCTGCCCCAGCCAAACAGCCCCGGCGGGAAGCCCTACCTTCCAAAACGCCAATACAGGGGCTACAGGTTGACATCGATGGCACGGCCTCGACAGATCACCTGTTGGACTGCTCTGGGGTACCGGCCCATACCGGTACCGACATCCAGGCAGCCGTGGCGTCTATGGGCAATACTGTCCAATCCATGCAGCAGGCCGTCATGGCTTTCATTAAAGCTGCAACGCCATCGGTACCGCTTCCAGCGGTTCCGGGCCCGGTTCCGGTATCGTCCGCCATGCCGGAACCCAGGCCTTCCTCTTCTAAACGCAAATCGGTACCGTATGGGCTTTCGCTCCATACCGCTTCCATACCCGGTACGCCCGATGTCGATACCGATCGGTATGCGTATCGTGCGTTGGAGGAAACTAGAGAATACACCGATTCCTCTGAGGATTTTGTCTCCTCTGATGAGTCTGCAGAGCTCTCCCTTGACCTTCCTGAGGAACCTTCTTCTCCAAAAAGGAGAATGTCTCCTCCAGAGGATTTGTCCTTTCAGGACTTTATTTTAGAAATGGCTAAAGGCCTTTCTATCACTACCTCCTCTGAAAGGGAACCAAGGTCAAAAAGATTGGATATTTTAGGATACTCTAAGTCTCCTAAAGAAGCAGTTACTCTGCCTATCCATGAAATCCTTCAGGAACAATTGATGGATTTCTGGGAGAACCCTTTAACTCTGTCTCCTTATTCCCGTAGGTTGGACACCATGTATCGGGTCCCTCCTTCTCCTGGTTTTCAGAAAACTCAATTGCCTCACCACTCCATTGTGGTAAAGTCTGCAATGAAAAAGATCAAGAGTACTAAAAGGCACTCTTCTACACCTCCAGGAAGGGAATGTAAGACACTAGACTCTTTTGGTAGGAAAATCTTCCAGGCTAGTATGCTTATAGCCAGGATTAATTCCTACAGCCTCTATATGGGCATGTTCCTAGGGGAACTTGCCAAGAAAGTACGGCATTTTGCCTCCCTTATCCCTGAGGATAAACAGGAGGACTTCCTTTCTGTTGTGAAACAACTTTTAGATGTTTCTAAGTTCTCCAACAGAGCTGCCTTTGATTCCTTCGAAGGAGCCAGCAGAGCTTCTGGCATTGCTATCGCAGCCAGACGTCTGGCCTGGCTCCAGGCTTCTGATCTGGAACCCTGGGTTCTAGATGGCTTACGGAATCTGCCCTGTACAGGTGAGAACTTATTCGGTGCAGAGTGGCAGGTTAAGGCCACTCAAATGGACGCTGAAAATGCCACCTTAGAGAGACTTTCTAAGTCCACTTCTACTCCCACTAAGAAGAAGTCTTTCAAGAGGCCTTATTATAAGAAGGCCAGATATGCTTCCAATACTGGCCAGCAATCTTCTCAACCTCGTTTTGCGGCTAAACGTCAGCAAACGAAACAAGCAAGAGCAAAGCCTGCAGCAGCTACTGCAGCTCAACAGGCTCCACCCCCTCAGGGGTTTTGACTTGCCCCTAGAGAACTTGCCATTCCTGGTTCTGGACCAACCAGAACCTCTCACCATACCTGGAAGGTTAGCTCACTTTGCTCCCAGATGGGAACAGATCACAACAGAGCAATGGACCCTCTCTATCATCCGAGAGGGTTACAAACTTCATTTCTCCAGCCTTCCTCCTCATCACATGGTGAGACCCTTCAATTCTCCATCTCCTCTCCTAGCCCTGTTGGATCAGGAGATCTCTTCTCTGCTTGCCCAAGGGGCCATAGAAGAGGTTCCTCTTCATCAACAGGGGTCAGGTTTCTACTCCCCCTATTTTCTCATTCCAAAGAAGACAGGGGGATTCAGACCAATCCTAGATCTGAGAGAATTGAACAAATTTCTGTACAAGGAGAAATTCAAAATGCTCTCTTTGGGCATTCTCCTTCCATACCTTCAGAGTCAGGACTGGCTTTGTTCTCTAGACCTGCAGGATGCGTATACACATCTACTCATCCATCCCTCCCACAGAAAATATCTTCGCTTTCTGTTCAGGGGAAGTCATTACCAATACAGAGTACTTCCCTTCGGTCTCGCCTCTGCCCCAAGAATCTTTACCAAATGCATGGCAGTCGTAGCCGCATTTCTCAGAAGCATGGGGATTTTCGTATTCCCATATCTGGACGACTGGCTCATTCGAGCTCCAACTCAGTCGCAGGCCCAGATTTCCCTAGACCGCACAAGGAACCTTCTGCAGTATCTGGGACTGGTGGTAAACCTTCCCAAGTCTCAACTCAGCCCTACTCAGTCTCTAGAATTCATAGGGGCCCGGTTGGACACCACCACTGCAAGAGCCTACCTTCCACTGGTTCGGGGTCAGCGTCTGCTGAGCTTGGCCTCCCAAGCCCAGTCCAGTACTCACTTGACAGCCAGGGAAATGCTACGCCTCCTGGGCCATATGGCCTCCACAGTACATGTGGTGCCCTATGCTCGTCTTCATATGAGAGCAGCTCAATGGACCCTGGCCACCCAGTGGACTCAGGCGTCAGGAGCACTCTCAGACCAAATACAAACCTCAAACCGTCTGTCTTGGTCCCTCCATTGGTGGATATCCACCAAGAATCTGTTGTTGGGGGCTCCCTTTCAGCCCTTGCTACCCCAAGCAACCCTCACAACAGATGCCTCCCAATTGGGGTGGGGAGCCCATCTGCTAACTCTCTCCACTCAGGGCACTTGGTCTCCACAGGAGGCCACCCTTCATATCAACCTCCTGGAACTGCGAGCAATTTACCTTGCCCTCAAGGTCTTCCATACCCTCCTTGCCAACCTGACTGTCCTGGTTCAGACAGACAATCAGGTGGCCATGTTTTACATAAACAAACAAGGAGGAACGGGCTCTCTGTCGCTTTGCAACGAAGCTCTCAGATTATGGGCCTTCGCCAGAGAGCACCAAATTCATCTGCTAGCAGTGTACCTTCCAGGAGTTCAAAACTCTCGAGCAGACAGGCTCAGTCGAGTTCTGCTGCCACACGAGTGGTCCCTACACGTGGACCAGATAACCAGAATCTTTCAGGAATGGGGGACCCCGGACATAGACCTCTTTGCAAGTCCGTGGAATGCCAAACTTCCCCGGTTCTGTTCCAGGACTCCATGTCAGGAAGCTCAGGCCACGGACGCCTTTCTCCTCCATTGGGGTCAGGCGTTCCTATATGCCTTTCCACCCATTCCACTGATTCCCAAGACTCTGTTCAAACTCCAGAGAGATCACGGCTCTATGATCCTCATAGCTCCACGCTGGCCACGCCAAGTGTGGTTCCCTCTGCTTCTACAGCTCTCCCAGGGATCCTCCCTGGACTTAGGAGCTGCACCAGACCTTCTGTCTCAGGAGGACGGGACTTTGTGGCACCCAAACCCCAAATCCCTACATCTCCGAGCTTGGTTACTGAAGGCTTAAGTCTTCAAGACTTTAATCTTTCTCAACCTGTGAAAGATATCCTTCATGCCTCTAGGAAACCTTCCACGAGGCGGTCTTATGCTTTCAAATGGAAACGTTTTTCCATTTGGTGTGCTCAGCAGGGCCTTGACCCTCTGGCACTTCCTTTGAATTCCCTCTTAGACTATCTCCTGCATCTTTCCAATGCAGGCCTTAAGACGAATTCTGTAAGAGTCCATTTAAGTGCTATTTCAGCATCCCTGAAACCTGTAAATGGACAACCTATCTCCTCTCATCCTCTTGTTGCAAGATTCATGAGAGGCCTGACCCTCACTAAACCTCCCATCAGACCCCCCCCGGTCGCATGGGATTTGAATCTAGTGCTTGGTCAGCTTATGAAGCCACCTTTTGAGCCGTTATTTTCTACCTCCTTGAAATTTCTTTCCTGGAAGGTATTATTCCTAATTGCAGTCACTTCCGCTCGTCGCATCAGCGAACTGCAGGCTCTAGTGGCTAATCCACCTTATACAAGATTTCATCATGACAAGGTGGTCCTTAGGACGAATCCCCACTTTATGCCTAAAGTGGTCTCGCCTTTTCATCTTAATCAAGAGGTATATCTACCTGTATTTTTTCCGGCTCCTCATGCCTCCAGTGCAGAGAGGAACCTTCATACTCTGGATTGTAAAAGAGCTCTAGCCTTTTACCTTAATAGGACTCAGCCACATCGAAAGTCTTCTCAACTTTTCGTGGCTTTTGATCCTTCACATTTGGGACTTCCAGTCTCCAAGCGTACACTTTCCAATTGGATTGCTCAGTGTATTTCCTTTGCTTACCAGAGTAAAAACATTTCTCTGGAAGGCCATGTCACAGCTCACAATGTGAGAGCCATGGCAACTTCTATGGCTCATCTGCACTCTGTTTCCATTGATCAGATCTGTCGAGCCGCTACCTGGGCCTCGGTTCATACCTTCACAGCCCATTACTGTTTGGACAAAGACTCCCGCCGGGATGCCTTGTTTGGCCAGGCTGTCCTCAAACACCTGTTCCATTCTTAGACAACTCCTGCCCACCTTCCCAGGATGGATGCCTGAGATCCATACGAAGATGGCGAACCTTGACAGGGGATCCCACGCATCTAAGCTAGGGAGTCCCCATATGTGAGGACTTATTCCTGCTTGTTCCTGGAGATAGCACAGTTACTTACCTGTAACAGGTGATCTCTGGGAACAGCAGGAATTAGTCCTCACAACCCACCCACCTCCCCTAGGAGTTGTATCTTTTATCTATCTATCTTCCTGTCCTCTCTCTATTGACTCAGCTATAAACTCGAAACTGAGGAGAGCTGTTCAGGAAGGCGGGAAGGCAGTGCGCATGTGCAGTGGGAGGTCCCAAAAGCTTCCATTCTAGGAAGCTGGGGAGCTTTCCCGCGCAGGCTCCGTCGGTACCGACGTACCCATATGTGAGGACTAATTCCTGCTGTTCCCAGAGATCACCTGTTACAGGTAAGTAACTGTGCTTTCCAGGAAGCCACGCAGCTCTTGTTTTAAAGTCTTGGGGAGACCAATAAGATGAAGGTTGTTGCACCTTGAGGGGGATGTTCTAGCTCATTAGTTTATTCTCAGAAGTGCCACTTGCTTTCATAGGTGTGAAAAATCCACCTGTCTTATGCATTACATCTTCGACCTCTGACATCCTCTCTGCCAGCTCCCTGCATTCTTTGCAATAAGCCTCTAACTGACTCAGAAAGATTCCAGCTTAGAGAAAACTTGTCCAAACTTGCAATCTAAAGCAGCTTCTATGGCTTTGGTCTTCTCTGTGGTAACTGCCGCCTCTAAAGTGGTCTGGTCATTGGGAGAGGCAGGGCCTTGTTTGTCAGCCATCTTGGGTTTAGGTATACATGACGACTTGTGGTCCTTTTCCAAATACTTTAAAGCCATCTTTGTAATAATGTACCAAACCCTGGGTCCTCTGCTAAAGCAACTTTTCGCATGGCCCCCGGTGAGTACCAGTCAAAAGCTGGAAGGCAGTGGATTATAAACCGGGAGCCAGGGCCCATGAGCAGAGGCAGCTCACATCTTGCCCCTGCTCACCACATTACATGAACTCTAAGTTGAACTTTCTTTTAAAGCCCTTTATTTTGCATTTTAACTATGATTAAAAATCTTTTGCATAATTTAAATTACTCTTTTGCATATTCTGAGATCCATGATTGGTGAAATATATGATCATAATAGCTGTACTGTATCATTTTCCACTTCCTTGGAATGTCATCAGTAACTTCTATGGTTTCACTTAAATATATGTTCAAGGGGAAATTTTTCACTCTTTACCTGTACTCTCAAATGTTACACCAGTCATAATTTGCTACATGTAAAATGAAGTTTGCAATGATAGTAGTGATTGTAGTGTAAATGATCTACTAAATACTTAATAAAATGATCAAATGGAAAAAGAAATGTTACACCAGTCTTCAAAGAGAAAGCACGTGCATACTTTCCTCCTGAAACTTGCAAAGGTTACAAAGTACTTATCAGCTTCTGTATTTGCTCTGTACAGTTAGATTTTCTTTCTCCCCTTTTTTTAAAGTGTTGCAAAGTTTTTTCTGCAAGATGCATTTCAAAAATAAACTTGAAAATGAAAAGCCATGATAAGAACATAGCAAAAATAAGACATCCTTTTGCCCATATAATTAAAATACAAAAGTGGAGCTAATCTAATTACTACTGTAGGGAGGAGTGGCTCAGTGGTTGGGACAGGTTACCTCAGGCCGGAAGGCCGGGGGTTCAATTCCCGCATGGGGACAAGCAACTTCAGGCCGGAGGGACTGGGTTCTGTAGTCCCATGGCCACTCCTTGTGGCCTTGGGCAAGGCACTTAACCCTCCATTGCCTCAGGTACACTTAGGGGCTTGTTTACAAAGTCGCGGTAGTGGTTCGCGATGGCGATCGCAGCCGCGGCCCCATTGAAATCAATGGGGCCGCGGCTCCGATTACGATCGCAAACCGCTACCGTGGCTTTGTAAACAAGCCCCTTAGATTGTGAGCCCTTCAGGGACAAGGGAATAAAAGTACCTGTTAGTATACATGTAAACCGCACTGATTCTAAATAGCACAGTATAAAAAAAATAATAAAATAAATACTGTAACAAAGGATCTAAAACTTAATTATTCCAAATGGAAAAATGAACAAAACAAAAGCAGTTTCAAGAAGAATACAGCATAAAGCTGACTAGCAAGTCAGACGGTAACATTTCCAAGTCTGGCCCATTGTTCTAAGAAACAATTTAATTAAGCTCACAGAAAGTATATTATCTGCCTGTGGTGCTAGAGTAAGTGCCACAGAGGTGCATCTAATAGGAAGAATGTTCTGCTAATAGTTTAGATCTCACTACATTTTTTTACAGAATTCTCAGTCAGAGGTGACTACCATATTTGCCCTTCTCATCACCTTTGCACAGAATTACATTGTGTCTATCCTCATGTCATTTTACACTTCAGAGATGTACATTTTTCTTTGGGAAAAACAGAAGGTTGTCTTTTTGGACATTTCCGTCCTCTAAGATTTCCTTCTAATTAGGTTAGATGATCAGAATTTAAAAAGTACTTTAAGGATCTCCAAAAGAATTTCTTCAACATATCCATCCAAGACAGTAATAGAGACTTAGAAAAATACAGAAATTAGATTTTTGACTTTCATTTTCAAAAATATCAGTTTTTCCAATCAGATTCTTATCTTTTAACCAGGGTCGTATCACAAGCTTGCAGATCCCTGATCTAATTTTCCAGTCTTGCATCCTGATCTCCATCTGTCTGTGACAATATACTTACATGTCACTAGAAGTCAGTAGAAATAGCTAATACACTGTGGACCCAGTTCTGTAGGGGGAATGTCCTGCCTGCCTGGACCTCAAGGATCTGGATGGGCCGGTCTAGTCCCATGAGCCGAGATCAGAATTGAGTCTAGACAGCCAGCTCGTGCCTGGATGAGCAGGCCATCCTCCCCCCTCCCCACCCCCACCCCCCCCCCCCCCGATTCTGTGCTGCCAGACGTCCAATCGTTTTCCCACACAGGCCTGCCCTGGCTCCTGCATGGCATCCTATTGCCATGGCACCATGGCTCCATTAAGGAGCAACGATCCCCGGCTGCTGCCACAAAGTTCATTCCCCACAGCCTGACCCCTGATGCGGCCTTCCAAAGGCATGGTCAGGCTGCAGGAAACCTCCTGCACCCCCTCGCCCCACTAACCTGTCCCTGTGCCGCCGTCCCCTGATGTTCAGGGGGACTTATTCCACCTCCAAGGATGAATAAGTCCCCCTTCCATGTTGACGATGCTAGACGTACAGTGCCAATCTCAAGATCGGCTCTGTATGTCTGGGGTCGCATCCCTGCACATAACTCACCCTCGCTCCTCCCTCAGCCTGCCCGCATCCAGAGCTCCCCGTACATGTCATTTGTACATGCAGGGAGCTTTGGGCAGGGGATACCGTCCTGGCATTTAGTGGGGATGGACGTCCGACCTGGACATCCATCCCTGCTAAATGCGGCTTGGAATGACCCTTTGTTTATTTTAGCAGTTAAGGACATCTCCATACAAACTTTTGAAGTCTATAAGGAGTCCAGTGTAACTGAGGGATTTAATCAGAAGACATGTTTCCTCTTAGACTTGATCATTCTGCACATAAGAGGAAACAAGGCAGAAGAGGAAATGCAATAACTTTGAGAACCGAACACATTTAGTCCTACTAAACCTGGAGGTAATTGGCTATTAGGGTTTAGTAAGAAACATGGCTCCCAGCCCTTCTAGCCCTGAATCACCCTCTGGAGATGGAACCAATAGTGCAGTTGAACTAGATTCTGGCAGATATGTGCAGACTTGGGGTGATCTTGGCTTCCTCCCTCACTTTTATGAACATATCTCTTCTGTCACTCACTGCTCCTTCTACCATCTCCACAGCTATCCACCCATTCCTTTCTTCAGCTGTCTGCATCAGGTCCTATGAAATTTTCGGATATTACTGTTGTACCTTTACTGCATACTCTACAAGTTCCAGGGGACCTGGCTGGAGCACATCAGGTTTCTACTTCTGTTACAATTGTGGACAAACAAGATATTTCCCTATCCGATTTATGATGAGTCCTTTCGTGGATTGAAACTTCCTTGACTGCTGTGGTTTCTCAGTTTTCTGACTTTTCTAAAGAATCCATGGCAAAATTGACTCTGCATGATCTTCAGATTGTAGCATTGGATGATAAATATCAGAAGCTAGATTCGCAATTAGTTACCTTACAGAATGCTACTATGTCTTTTTTTTATAAAAGATAGCCTTACCCTGCATACCCAACAAGAATTGCTTGAAAACAGTTTTAGAGCTAAGAATATTAGATGCCTAAATTTTCCAATTACTCATTTATCACCACAGATTTTGTTTGATAAATATTTGTCTGAAGTGTTGGATTACCAAGAAGGGACCAAACCTGGACATGGGAGGATAGGAATGGAGAGGGAGAGATGCTGGACATGGGATAGGGACATAGAAAGATAGGGGGAGAGGAAGTGTGGAGATACTAGATGGAGGGAAAGAGAAAGTGAGAGATACTGGGCGGGGGGTGGAGAGGGTGTTAGAAATGGAGGGGGAGAGAGAGAGAGTGAACAAAAGACTGGAATAATGGACCAGGGAAGAAGAGGTGGGGAATGGGAGGACTGGGGTGAGGGTTGAAAAGTGGTAGGTAGTTGGAGTAAAAAAGAAAGGGGTTGAGGATTGGATAGTAAGGAGTTGTGAAATCTGAGTGGACGGAGAAAAAAATAAATGGAAGAAAGCTGAAAGGAAAAGATCACTATCAAAGATGGAAGGAATTGAAGAAAACAAAAGGGAAAACGAGAAATGGCAGATGGCCTAGAGACCATCGAGAACTAAGAGAAGACAGAGAAGAACAAACTTCAAGTTGAGACTAGCATGATCCGGGAATAAAAAGGTCAGAGAACAAAGGTAGAAGGGGTTTTTTTGTTTTTTTTTCAATTTTGTGATTAGATATTGTGCTATCTTTGCATTTGGACAGTATGGGGAAATACATCTGTTTCTCTGGTTTTGCACTGCATGTAGTCTGGCTTCTTGGGGTTTTAGTTTAATTTTATCTACATATATCTCCAGGAACAAGCAGGAATGAGTCTTCACATATGGGTACGTCGGCGCCGACGGAGCCCGCACGGAAATGCTCCCCAGCATCCAATCAGAAAGCCTTTGGGAGCATCCCTCGCGCCTGCGCGGTGACTTCCCGCCTTTCCCACTGCCTCTCCCCAGTTTTTGTTTTTCCGCGGAGCCAACAGGACGTACCTCCTGTCACCGCAGAAACTTTCTTCTTTAAAATCCTTTTTTTCTTGTTTTCTTGTGGTCGCGGCTGTCTTCCCGCCGATACCGGTACCGCCGGTGCTTTATTCTTTTCTTTTCCAACTCAGAGAAATAATTTCTCCTCAGTTTTTTCTTTTCTCCTTTTGAGGCCTACCAGACCTTTCCAACATGGAGCCTTCTTCCCCTAAGAAGTGCCTTCACTGTGGAAACTTAGTTTTCTTTTTAGACTCCACTGCCTGGTGTCTAACCTGTTTGGGTCCTGACCCTTTTTCCCCTGGTCCATCAGGCTATAGTATTGGGAGAAGACCTTCTCTTTTTCGGGTATCCCTCGATGCCGTTTTTCCTCCTCAGGTGAGGACATCGGTTTATTCTTCTCTCCGGGATCAGGTAACCCACAAACAGTCTGTTAAGACTAGCCAATTCTTGAAGGGTAGGTCTCATGCCCAGCATGATGACGGCTCCGGCCTTGCCCTCAAGACCCCATTGGCAATAAGACCCTGGCGGGAGTCTTCGGGCTCCAAAGCATTTACGGGGTTTCAGGTTGTTCCTGGGGTTCACTCCTCACAGAACATACCTGAGCCATGCTCGGGGGTGGTATCCGCTTCGAGCGGTACCGATCCGCCAGCATCGGCACCGGTGTCGAGTGCTCGACTCTTCACCGAGGATTGTCAGCTGGTGTCCTCGGTACCTTCGGGGCCGATCAATTCGACCCAGACTGGCTTTCCTGCATCCCAGCCATGCACGGGGTTGGTACCGGCTTCGAGCGGTGCCGATCCCCTGGCATCGGCACCGGTGTTGAGTGCTCCGCTCTTCACCAGGGATCGTCATCTGGAGTCCTCGGTACCTTCAGGGCCGATCGATACGACCCAGTCTAGCTTTCCTGTGTCCCAGCCAACCGCGGAGGCTGCTGACTGTAAGTAATGGGGGCAAGCCAGTGAGAAAGGCCTCCTGCGCCCTTACATCTTCTGCACCCTGACCCAGTGCTTCACTGGCTGACCTCTTAAGCCGGCCTTGGAGAAGTATAGGGCGCTTGTGCTCAATAGCATTTCATAAAGGCAACAAATGTCAGTGCCTTTATAAAATAAGCCCGGAGAATAATCCCCAGTAGTGCACAGATTCTCTTGCACACAGCTAAGCCTACTCCAAGGCTGGTGCAGCTTTCTGCCTGTGCTATTCTGGCTTCAGGTGTGTGTGTATTCTTTCCAACCCAATGGAAGATGGAGAGAATTCTACAAAAAGGGAATGAGGAAAGTCTATCTGTCCTTCTGTCTGTTTAGGGGCAAAATAATTTTCTGAAAATTCAATTTGGCATTGGGGGAAAATGATAAAAAAATATATTGAGTTTAAAAATGGATCAGATTGGACGAGGGGTTCCATAGAAATAAGCTCCCCCCCAAAAAAAAATGGGACCAGTGCATTTCTATAGGAGTTTCAGCTTTTGCAGAATATAATCTTTTCTATACAGTAAAACATAGCAGTTAGGGAACTGTTCCTTTCAAGCTGCATCTCCTGTTCTCAACTCTCCCCAAACCCCAAATTATCCCCACCACAACCCTAGAAATTAACCCTACCCTCAAAACCTACCTCCCAAAATAGCCTGGTCACTCCACAAACAGCCAATACCCCAAAAAACTACCATCTCACAGCTGCCGTACTGCCCCACTTCTAAAAATGAATTCCCGCAACTGCCTCACCACCCCCAAACTGTCCCTACCACTAAAAAACAAACAAAAAAACCCCTACTCCCAGCAACTGTCCTACTACCCTGCAAACTATCTTAACCCCCAAAATATATCCCCCCTAGAACTGCCCCAATACCATGCAAACCATCTTCACCACAAAAACTAAACCATGCCACAAGCTGTCCCAGTACCAAAAACTGACCCCTACAACTGTCTCACTACTGTGCAAACTTCCTCCAGTCCACAAAATACTCCCCAACTGCTCCAGCACCCTACAAACTGTCTTCACCCCAAAAAAATACAACCAACTGTCCCAGTAGCGCACAAACTGCCTCTAGGGAGGAATGGTCTAGTGGTTAGGACAAGGTACTTCAGGCTGGAGGGTCGGGGGTTCAAGTCCCACCTGGGGACAGCAATCTCAGGCTGGAGGGACTGGGATTTCTAGTCCTATAGGCACTCCTTGTGGTCTTGGGCAAGCCACTTAACCCTCCATTGCCCATGTTCCCTGTAAGTATTAACATATGTGTGTTATATCCCCTCGTGTTAAATGTATCCCCCAATTGACCACTTTGACCCGGTGAAAAGCGGAATATAAATACAGTCAAACCTCGGTTTTCATTTGCCCCGGTTTTCATACGCTTCGGTTTTCAACATCTTTTTTGACTGAGATTTTGTCCCGGTTCTCGTACATCGCCTCGGTTTTCGTAAAGTACAGTACTGTAAATAAATACACCCTCGCGCTGCACACCGGTCTGTATACACTGCCGGAACGCCCGCCCGGTCCTGGCAGCACTGCCCCCCGGACTCACCGATCGCCAGCGTGATGAGAAGCGAAAGCCAGCTGAGCACGTAAATGAAACACCATCCTCGAGCCTGGTCAGAGTCAGAGAGGCAAGGATTGCGCAGAGAGGAAGGCCCCGATCTCGTCCACCGCCTGCCCGTTCTCTGGAGCGCCCCTTCAGGCTCGGAGGTAGCAGGGAAGAAAAGCTGTCAACGTAAGCAGGAGATGTTGCATGAATGTGGGAGGCAGTTCTTTTTCTTGCAGGGTACGTCTGAAGCTATATCATTAAGATTTTCTGCCATTCTGAAGCATTGAGCAGATAATGTAAAGGTATTTTAATGGGCTGAATCCAATGTGATTCCAAAGAGAGCTGGGCACAGCAGCTTGTCAGGGGTGGCTAAGGCCAGATGTTAACATACTGTACTGTACAGTACTGTACTTAGCTTGCTTTCAGTGATGTTAAATGTTCATTTATCCATTTCATTAGTCATTTATATTTATTTCTCATTGTTTTCTGTATGTAAAAATATAGTTATTCTCTATAAAATGTATTTTTTGTGAATATTTTTGGGTGTCTGGAACAGATTAATTGGATTTACATTATTTCTTATGGGAAATATTGCTTCAGTTTTCATACGTTTCGGTTTTAGTCAGACTTTTTCGAGCGGATTAATCATGAAAACCGAGGTTTGACTGTACAGCTAAATAAAATAAAAAATAAATAAATAGCCTCCCTAAAAAAACTCTGCAAACTGCCTGTCCCAGAACTCCCTCCCCAAAATTGCCCCACCCCTAAAATCTACCCCCTCTCCCAAAAACTCCCTGCAACTATCCCACCACCCCACAGACTGCTCTACACCCATAAACTATTTCTGCAACTGCCCACTACTCTGCAAACATCCCCACCCCAAAAACTACCTCACTACTCAGCAAATTGTTCCACCCCTAAAAACTACCTCTTGCAACTGCTACACTACCCTGCAGATTGTCCTCACTCTGAGAAAGTACCCTTCCCCCATAACTGGCCCATTGCCCTGACGCGCACACTCACATGCATGCATCCAGAGAGGTTGGAAATAACTACGTGAGCCATGATCTTTTCCAGCTTATATAAAGTATGTGTATAGCTCAGGGGCTCTCAACCCACTCCTCCAGACAACAAGTCAGTCAGGTTTTCAGGATAGCCACAATAAATATGCAGGAGATAGGTTTGCATGTACTGCCTCCAATGTATGCCGATCTCTCTCGTGCATATTCACTGGTTATCCTGAAAACCTGACTAGCGAGGTGTGTCCCTTGGGCTGGGTTAAGAACCCCTGATACACCCTACTCCACCCAAACTCCATTTCTTGCAATGTCTTTCCATGGTCCATGCTCTTTTTTGGCCTGTGTTCTTGTGTACACACACACATCTACACAATTTTATAACAACTATTTCTTGTATGTAAAACCTGCTTTGCACATGGGAAATGCTTTATAAAATGACTTGATATGTCTCTGAACAGCACTGCACACATTTCCTGTGCTTCACTTTGTGAATGTTATGTAGTTAAAGTACTCCTTTTTTTTGTACTGCATTTTCTTTAGCATGGGTCTGCAGTTAGTGAATCTATTTATCCCCACACCAAGGTCCTAAACAAGGAAGACAGGATCCAAAGTGTCCTTCCTGTCTTCTGCCAGTGCTTCTTAATGTCTAGCTGAGCAAAGTTTAGCGGACAGGGAAGGCAAGGAGGTAAAGTGATCATAACAATGCTTTCTTTCATTAGTCTGGATGTTTGGCTCTGTCCTTTGTACATAAAAAATAGCACATGTAGTCTGTAAGTCTGTCTCCACACCGGATACTTTCAGCATTCAAGATTCTTTTCCCATCTTTAATTGTTCTTGGAAATGAACCGTTTACTCATTTACTTCAATTATAAGAGCTGTTAAAAGTTGGCTTATGGCTTTTTTTGTCTTCCCATCTTTTTTCGTTCTAATAAAATAATAATAATTCTTTTGGCACTAAAAACCAGTGCTTTGAGTCTTCACACTCATTGTAAGAGAAGAATTTATGGTGTGTAAAGTGTTCTGCACCAAGTTAGTTGCACCCAAATGAATCACAATTAGGGTTCTGTGTGAAAGTGTTTCTAATAGTTATTACCATTGCCTAATTATGGTTGAGTAAAAGGAAATGCAGTAAGTTCTTCCAGGACAAGCAAGATAGCAAGTCCCCCACAGATGGAACCACATGGGATGACATGGCCCATCAGTGAGGACTTGCTTGTATAGTGACGTGTCGAAGGTAATCTAGTGTGATTGGAGCCCCGAAGCACAGAATAGGATCCTGTAAATAAGGCACACAAGACATGCAGATCAACTACCTTCTGTGAATTCTAAGTTCGCTAATGCACCTGCTAAGGAAAATAATGTTCTGTTCATTTCTGTCTCTCTAGTTAAATTTAATTTAATTTAACATAATGATTATTTGTAGCCTACTTTTTCTAAGCCATTTGATTCAAGGTGGATAACGCATTATAAAATTATATAAACATATTGCTAAAATCTTTCTAATATAGCATAATCTTTTTAATTTTTTTTTATTTTATATTTATCATTTTACAATAGATCCAAGCACATACACACTTGTACATAAATAGAGTTACAGATTCATAAACACTCATTGATACAACAATGGAATGAAAGAGAAAAAAAACGAAGAAAACAGTAAAACTGCTTAGTCTGCGCCCAACTCCAGCCCACAACAAACCAGGAAGACAAGTGACTATCTTTCAAACAAAATATGTGATGAAAAAAAAAACGGGTGTCTAAACAACCAAGCTTATTCTTATTGCAGTGGGGACTGATCCATCTCAGCTGAGTGACGAACACTCAAGAAGGCCAGCAGCTGGGATGGCTCAAAGAAAATGTAAGAGGTACTGTAGAATGTAACAAAATCATGCGCTTGCATGGAAATTTTAAGAAAAATTGAGCTCCCAGCTGCTGAACCCTTGGATGGAGCAACACAAACTTTCCTTCTCCTTTGAGTTTCCCTTGATAAATCCTGAAAACCTGTACAATTAATCCTTAAAGATCATACTACATTTCTGAAAATACAATTTTAAAAACCAATCCCTGTCAGAAGAAAGAGCAAATGTTACCAGTAACGTAGAGAGTGACACAGACTCTAATATAGCTGAGACATCTAATGAGTCCACTTGTTCAATACCCGGTATCACCCCACCACTTTGCCCTTTCTTAACAGAAGGAAGATAATACAACTTAGTCATTGGTGGGTGAGATTCTACTTGCACCCCAAGAGTTTCAGTTAAATAAAACTTAAACATCTCTTTAGCACTGATAACAGATGACTTTGGAAAGTTTATAAGACACAAATTTTGATATTGTGATGAGTTCTCAAGCATTTCATTCCTTGCTTTTAAAGCAATAGCGCCCTTCTGAAAAGATATACCATCATCCTCAACCCAAATCACCTTCTGTTGTAACTCAGTCACTGAAGACTGCAAAGCAGAAATTTCCAATGCATGCTGTTGTAGTAATCTAGTATGAGACTGGAATTGAGCTGCCAAAACACTCACTTGGGGAGCCAACATTTCCCCAAGCCTTACAATAGCAGACCATATAGGGGCTTGTTTACAAAGCCGCGGTAGCGGTTCGCGATCATTATCGGAGCCGCAGCCCCATTGATTTCAATGGGGCCGCGGCTGCGATAACGATCGTGAACCGCTACCGCGGCTTTGTAAACAAGCCCCATAGTTTCCAAAGTGAAAACATCTGGCCACTCAAAGGAAAAAGTTACCAAACTCTCTCCCACTCCAATACCGGCTTCCGATGTCTGCTGCTCCATTGCTGGATTCCCAGGAATGGGGTGACCTCAGTCAACCCACCACCACACCCCCAAGGTGATGAAACACAGGAATGCTGGCAAGAGAGGGCTAGACCCTCCCCTCCATTCTGCCCTGTAGTCGGCCCTCCAGTCACAACTGACTCATCCACATGGGAAGGCAGCAAGACCATTGACTCCACAGGACTCTGCCAGCGAAGCAACCTCCAGAGAATGCCACTGCACCGGGGGAGAGATGTTGGGCCCTGAGCTAAACGCCGAGCTACCCAGCTCTGACGGGATGCCAATAGGGCTCTGCTCCACCACCTCTGGCTGCTGCTGCAGACGTAGTAAGAAGGAATCTAGCAGACCAAATGCCTGCTCCCCTCCAGGTAAAGGGGAAGAAGTTGCCGGGGTAGAGGAGGGCTTCCTAACCCCTTTCATCTAATGTTTTCCCATGAGGAAATTCATCGCAGCGCCCGACACCCACTAAGCTGCCATCTTGCCTCCTGTCCAAACCTCGCATAATTCTAACTCCCTTATATTTATACCGCACTGATGCAGAATAGCGCGGTATATAAGAGAATGTAAATAAATATTTCCCTTAAATACAGCTTGCTTTTCAGTCCGCACTCCAAGGGATATTCCCTTTTTTTCCCTATTTGTATTTGTGTAATGGTTTCTGCTTATTTGAGTGAGTTTTTCTCTGTGCCTCCCTTCCTCCCCACCTCTCCCACTGTCCCACAACGAGGTTCTTGTGACTTTCCAGCCCAACTGTTAGCAGCAGCTTCTGGAAGGGGAGAGGACAAATAGCAGCTGCAATCGATGCAAAACAGTAGATTTTCAGAGCAACACATCAGCTCATACTTTTACCTGTAGAGAGAGTGACAGTTTTCAAATAGCCCATTTACCTGGATAAATGGCTTTTGGAAATCGCATATATATTTATTTATATGTGAGAGCGAGACACCACTCCTATAGTTTGTTTCACTAGGGCCTCTGGCGGTTCTACCAGATATGTTCTGTCTGACCTTGCTGTAACCTGCCTGTTTCTAGAACAGGAGGGAATCTTCTGGCACCTGACTCATCCAGCAGAACTATGTTGGGAGATCCTTGATAGGATGATGTGAACTGGAATGAGGAATATAAATCTGGAGAGAATGTAGGGCTATAAGACCCCAGTGCTGATGCTGATCTGGGTCTTTGGCTCCACAGCTTTTGCACTGCACTGCAGTGTCAGAGAAGCCAAGCCTCGCTCCTTAGGAGCGTCACACTCATTTGAAGGCTTTCTCACTCTCACACTCATCGAGCCCTTTGTCACAAGCATTTTAGATCTTCATTGCCAGTGCACTGATCTTGGCCATTGCTTTCATGAGAGACAAGCCTAAGAGAAGAAAATCCAAGTGCCTCAGCCAGTAGGAAGAAACCTGAGCTCACCTTCTTGTGTACTGTCTCATTCTGCACCTTCCCTTTTCCTGGTACCTGTAAGTGCAGGTGCTGTGAAACCTAGACAGACTTTTAGCAAAGGAATGGAAAGCAATCTTCAGCCCAAAGAATTTACCCACGTTACCTTCACTACAGCTGTAGCCTTTTAGAGACTTCACAGAAAAGAAAATATCATTTTATGCTGCTTTTTTCATTGGCAAAATACTACTACTTTTAAGTCCTTTCTAGATGTATATACTGGATGCACCAATTGAAAAAAATATATAATTGCTTGGACTCCATTCTCACTCTCTGGGATGGGTCATCCTTGGCATCTCTGGGGGCGGTTTCTCCAAATGGATTAGTTTTGTGCATACAGTGACAGTCATGAACCTCACTTCAAAGCCAGGGTGTGCAGTGTGCCGGGGCGGCCCAAGGGTGATGCGGGGCCATGTGCGGAGACTCATTGCGGAGTCTCATTTGCATAGCCACTGGACCTTATTTGTATAATTTTGATTTATTTTATTTTAAAATGTATATGTTGCCCATCTAAAATTTTAGGTGGCTTTCAAGGGAGCCCTTCACAAGCTTTTTTTTTTTTTTTATCCTGGCAAAGGGGCATGTTTAGTAAATTTAATGTGAGTTAATTACCACTGTGCCAATAGAAATAAATGGGTGTTGCTGCAATTACCACACATTAACATTTGTGAATGTGCATTAACATTTAGTAGACATGCCTCTTAATGAGTGTCTGAATACCATTTGCATGGGCAGTGAAGATAGAGAGACTACCAGATTTCTACATTACTATACTGCAGTGTCAACTGCCATGCACATTAGGAAGTACTATAAACCCTACCCATTTAGAACCCATAGCAAACCCATCGTATCATAACAGCACTACCAGGATTCACAAAGCACTAAACCCTACCTATCAAAAGGCAACACTGCAAATATTAAACCAATACATCTCAGAAAATACCAATACATCTCCTACTGGGGAAAGAGAACAAGTGGCACTATCAAATTTAAACTACATAAACAGAATATCTCAGCTCACTTACACATGCAGAACACAGACCATCACCAAACAAAGAACAAGGGATCACAATTTAAAAACAGTAAGACAATAATTAAACTAGGACCCCCAAAAGCCAAACTTGGAATGTACAACAACAGTGCAGAAATAAAACTGTAAATTAATTTCCACTTGTACTAAATAAAATGCAGATGTTAAAGATGCACATTTCACAGAGCTGACATATGCCAGTTAATAAATTCAAAACAAAGTATTTTTCTACCTTTTGTTTGTGCATTTTATTTTTCAGTTGCAATTGCTCCAGTCACTTTCTTCTGGTTTCTTCTTGTCTTCTGCTATCTCTCCATTGTCTGCTGTCCATTTGCCCTTTCTTCTCTCTTCTAGTTTTTTTTTCCATTCTCTCTCTACATCTTCTTTAACATACTGATCTTTCTCCTTTTGCTCTTTCCTCCATCTCTCTCTTTATTCCTTTTTCATCCACTCTAATTTTACCCCTCCATCCTCAATCCCCACTTACTCTCCCAGTACCCGGCCAATCGTAGATTTTTCTTCCCTCCCACACAAAATATTTTTCCCCTCTCCATTTCACTCTCCCAGCCCCATCCCATTCTAGTCCTCCCCCAACATCAACTCCCTTCTAGTTCCAGCCCCACCCAGCATCCACTCCCTTCTAGTCCCCGCATCAGACGATTTCCAATCCTAGCCCCCCATCAGCCCATTTCCAATCCTATCCTAGCCCCCCCATCAGCCCATTTCCAACTCTAGCCCCCAATCAGCCCATTTCCAGTCCTAGCTCCCCCGTCCATTTCCAGTTCTATCCAAGCCACACCCCATCAGCCCATTTCCAACCCTAGCCCCCCATCAGCTCATTTCCAGTCCTATCTTAGCCCCACCATCAGCCCATTTCCAGTCCTAGTTCCCCCGTCCATTTCCAGTTCTAGCCAAGCCACACCCCATCAGCCCATTTCCAACCCTAGCCCCCCATCAGCCCATTTCCAGTCCTAGCTCCCTCATCCATTCCAGTCCTATCCAAGCACCCCCTATCAGCCCATTTCCAGTCCTAATCCCCCATCCATTTCCAGTCCTATCCTAACCCCTCCATCAGTCCATTTCCAATCCAAGCCCCCCTATGAGCCTATTTCTAGTCCTAGCCCCTCCATGAGTCCATTTCAATCAAAGCACCCCACACAGCCCAGTTCAATCCTAGCCCCCCCCCCCAACAGCCCATTTCCAGTCCTACCCTAGCCCCTCCATCAGCCCATTTCCAGTCCTAGCTCTCACCAGTCATCCCATTTCCAGTCCAAGCCCTCCTCCCCATCAGCTATTTCCAGTTCAAGCCCCCCCCCTCCATTCAGCCCATTTCCAGTCCTAGCTCCCCCCCATGGCCCATTTCCAGTCCAAGCCCCCCCTCCCTTCCCGAAGAGCTCCATGGCTATCTAAAATGCTTTAGAGGGAGCTGGAGAGGCCCCGGCTCACCACTAACAGCTGCCAAAGTGAAGCACATCTTTTTCCTTCACTTCAGCAGCTGTACTGAAGTTTAGAACGCTGCCATGCTGAGGTCAAAGGGGACTTCCTGTTTCCCGGCACTCAGCACGACAGCGTTCTAAACTTCAGTACAGCTGCCGAAGTGAAGGGAAAAAAGACACACTTTACTTCGGCAGCTGTTAGAGGTGAGCCGGGGCCTCTCCGGCTCCCTCTAAAGCCGCCCTACCTGCCATTCAGTGCAGGATGATGTTGGCATGAGGCCCCCTGAAGTGCGGGGCCCTGTGCGAACAACATTCTCGCACAATGGACGGGATGGCCCTGGCAGCTCCCTTACACATGCAAAACATACTCTGTCACCAAACATAGAACAAGTGATCATAATTTAGAAATATGAAGACAATTAAACTGGGAACCCCATACGCCAAATTTGGAATGAACAACACTGGAGAAATAAAACTATAAATTAATTTCTTGTTGTACTAAACAGAACGCAAAACTTTAGCAATGCACATTTCCCAGAGCTGACATATTCTAGTTAATAAATTCAAAATAAATGGGTTTTTTTATACCTTTTGTTTGGACATTTTATTTTTCAGTTGTAAATGCCCCAGTCACTTTCTTCTGCTTTCTTTGTATATTCTGCTAACTCTCCATTGTCTGCTGTCCATTTTCCTTTTTTCTCTTTTAGTTTCTTCATTGTCTCTAAATCTGCCTCTAACATATACTAATCTTCCTCTTTTGCTCTTTCTTCCATTTCTTTCTTCCTTTTTCATTCATTCAAATTTCACCCCTCCATCCTCAATCCCCATTTATTCTTCCAATACTCAGCCAATCATAGATTTTTTGTCCCTCTCACACAAAATATCTGTTCCCCTCTCCATCCTCACTCCCCCAGCTTCTTTTTTTTTCTCCTGCTAGTTCCAGCCTCACCCACTTCTGGTCCTCCCCCAGCATCAGCTTCCTTCTAGTTCAGCACCTCCCAGCATCCACTCCCTTCCAGTCCCATTTTCTCATCCCCCCCCCACATCGGCACATTTCCAGTCTTAGCCCCCCAGTATCAGTTCTTCTCCAGTCCATCCCAACATCTGTTCCCTTTCAGTCCCAGTTCCCCATCCATCAGCATCAGCCCATTTCCAGCCCTAATCCCCCAGTATCAGTCCTTCTCCAGTCTCTCCCAGCATCAGCTCCCTTCCAGTCCTCCAGCATCAGCCCATTTCCAGTCCTAACCCCCCCCCCCCCGTATCAGTTCCCTTCCAGGCCCAGTCCCCCATCCCCAAGCCATTTCCAGTCCTAACCCCCAGTATCAGTCCTCCAGTCCCTCCCAGCATCAGCTCCCTTCCAGTCCCCCAGCACCAGCCATTTCCAGTTCTAACCCTCCAGTATCAGTCCTTCGCCAATCCCCCAGCCCATTTCTAGTCCATTTCCAGTCCTAACCCCCCAGTACTAGTTCCCTTCCAATCCCAGTCCCCCATCCCCAGGTCATTTCCAATCCTAACCCCCCCCCCGCTCCCCTTCCCCCCCCCCCCGTATCAGTTCTCCTCCAATCCCTCTCAGCATGAACTCCCTTCTAGTCCCAGTCTCCCATCCCCAGGCAATTTCCTGTCCTAACCCCCCAGTGTCAATTCTCTTCCAGTCCCTCCCAGCAGCTGCTCCCTTCTACTTAGTGTTAGTGTAGCCAGGTTTAAAGAAAGTTTGGACAAGTTCCTGGAGGAAAGGTCCATAAACCTTTATTAAAGGGGACCTGGGGTATCCATTGCTTGCCCCAGTACAAGCATTTTGGAACCTGTGCCTTTTAGGGAAACTGCTAGGTACTTGTGACCTAGATTGACAGGATGCTGGGCTTGGTCTGACCCAGTATGGCATATCTTCTGTTCTTATGTCCACAGTCCCCCATCCACCAACATCAGCCCATTTCCAGTCCTGCCATTCTAGCCCCTAGTCCCCCCCTCCCCCCCCCCCATTTTGTGTCCCAAGAGAAATGTCTGAAAACTGTTTGGGTTTGGTAAATATTTGTAAAACTGAGTAATAATAATTGCTAACTTACATAAACTATTTGCAAAACAAAAGTAATGTTGTTTGCATTGAATAAATGTGTATTGAGAGCTGTCTCTTTATTAGAAATATTGAATTCAAGAAAGGACCTTTGGAGACCTGATGAACAAGAAAATGAACTGTCATATTCACACAAAACAAGCACAGAGGAAACTCTTTTTTTTTTTTTTTTTTTTTTTTTATCTTTCAAACAAATGAAGAGGTACATATATTAAGTGGAAATATCTACCGTCATGGTCAAACATTCAAAATGTCTTTCTTGATGGGATAAATCTAGTGAAATCTCACATTCCCTGATCAGTTTTGAAACATCACCAACATACAATTCAGATATATTATCTGACAATTCTAGATTTATCCCCAGGTTCGCTCCTACATTTTAGTAGCTTTCATAACCGTTCTCTAAAGGAGAATCTGCCCATGAGTCAATTTTTAAGAATCCGTAGACTTTGTACTAAAGATGAAGATTTTGAGACTCATACGGTAGAGATGAGCAAGAGATTTAAGGACCGAGGTTATACGTCTGGAAGCATTGAAAAAGCCTTACATCAAGCCCAATTATCAGATAGGACAGTACTCTTACAGGGTTGTGTCCCTGAAAAAAACAATAACAATGTCTGTACACTTACATTTTCCGAACATTCTAGGGGATATTGCCAGTATTTTGAGAACAGCTTGGCATATCCTAGATCCCCTTCCTGTTTTAAAAGACACAAAGCTTCTTGTGGCTTACAAGAGGAATTTTAATTTAAGAGCTATTTTGGTACCATCTGCACTTAGTAAACCTCGGTTTATACCAAAAGCTTTCGGACATTTTAAGTGCGGAAAATGCAGTGTCTGTGAGAATGCATTAGTAACAAGGAAAGAATTTATAAATCCGGGTTCTACATATAAGGTGTATATAAAAGATTTTTCCAATTGCGAAACCACAAATGTGATTTAGTTGATCATTTGTCCTTGCAATTTATGTGTTATTGGCAAAACCAAAAGGAGCATAAAAACATGCATAATTGACCATAAAAGCAATATTCGTAGAAAAGCGATGGACAAACCCCTAGTAGAGCATTGGGTGGAAGCCCAACATTCACTTTCTGATCTTCATTTCTTGGTTTTAAAAGTAGTACGGCCTCATTGGCAGGGAGGAAACTTGGACAAGCTCCTCCTGCGCCTGGAACAAAGTCATATATGAACTTCGCACTTTACATCCATTGGGCCTTAATCAAGAGGTAGACCTGTCTGTCTTTCTATGAAAGATCTTGCATAATCTCTTTCCTTTCTCCCCCCTCCCCTCCCTTTCACCCCTTCCCCTTTTCTTTCCCTTCCCCTACCCTTCATAAACAGTAAGGTCCCTTCAGTAAATACCTCATTTTTTAAATACCCGCTAGAAAAGAAAATATTGAAAACGGTAAAGTTCCTACTTATTTATTATTCTTTGACTAATCTTTACATTGAATAATTTCATTTATAATAGCTGGTACCGATGCCCTAGGGTCCCTCCTCTCCCCCCTCCCTTCCTCTCTCCCCTCCCTTCCCCTCTCCCCCTCCCCTTCCCTCTCCCCCTCCCCTCCTCCCCCCTCCCCCTCCCTTCCTCCTCCCTCTCCCCCTCCCCTATCCTCCTCCCTCTCCCCCTCCCCTGTCCTCCTCCCCTCATCCTTCCCCCCCCTTCTTCTCCCCTTGTCCCCCTCCCCTCTTCTCCTCCCCCTCCCCCTCCCTTCCTCTCTCTCCTCCCCCTTCCCCTCCCCCTCCCCCTTCTCTCCCCCTCCCTTCTCCCCTTCCCCTTCTCTCCCCTCTCTTCTCCCCTTCCTCTCTCCCCCTCTCCCTTCTCCTCCTCCTCCTCCCCCTCCTTCTCCCCCTCTCCCCTCTCCCCTTTTCCCCCTCCCCCCTTTTCCCCCCTTTTCCCCCCTCTTCTCCCTCTCCATCCCCTCCCCCTCCCCTTCTCCCCCCTCTTCTCCTCTCCCTCTCCCTCCCCTCCCCCTCCCCTTCTCCCCTTCTCCCCCTAGGGGGCCCACAGCTGAGTGATTGGGCAAGTAAGGTAAGTAAGATAAATGAAGTACACTCTTGACAAAATTACATATACCCTGCAGGGGGAGAAAGAATGCAAAGAAAAAGTAGAGGAAAAAGGGAAAAATCAGCTATCCAGTACATAAGAAAATTAAAAAAAAAAAAAGGAACGCCACTGAGCAATCTTAATCGAGTTGTTTCTTTAATTATAGAAGTTTATGTTAAAGGTAATTAGATATTGGTGGTACAAATCTATTACTATCCAATCTAGTTTACATTTCAATGTACTGTAGGGGGCGATGAACAAAAAAAGAATGAATTTAAAGATTAAAAATCAATCCTCAAAAAGAGGTGGATGGAGAGGATGTCAGCACTTGGAGAAAAAACGTACTGTATGTACACATAAAGAGAACTGCATTTGCATGACACTCGTGCAATATGTATTATCAGGATGTCTACAGATCCTATCAGAGCACACAGTCACAGGGCAGGAGACAGAAATTGTCCTTGTTTAGAAACAACAACAACAAAAAAATGTACATTCTTCTTTAATCCCTAGCTGGCATTTAGCGAGCAGGCTACCCTCTCAACCAATGCACTGCTCTAGGTGCCACTGGATTCCTTGTGTAGCTGATAATACGCCGCCAACCTTTGGCGATCAGTGGCAACATTTCTGGCCTCATTGATGGTCAGTTGTTGTTGCTTGGGTCTTCCTCAATGTGTTTGAGCCACGTTTTCTTTGGTGCTGCTCATTGAACCCCCCAGTGGACAGATCGCTCTCACCAGAGGAGTTTGTATGGCAGCCAACTGGTGTTCATTTTGCAAATGTGGTCAAACTAGCGCAGTCTACATTTTTGGATTTGTTCTTTGACTGAAGATTGATGATTGCACCTTCTCCAAATTGTCTTGTTTTGATGGCAATCACGAAGAGAGACACAAAATGTGTCACGGGCATCGCATTTGAAAGACTTTGAGTTTGTTCAAATCAGGTTTGAGCAGCGTCCATGTTTCCAATCCATACAGGAGAATTGGAAGGATCAGCGTTCGGAAGAGGTGAATTTTGCTCATGGTGGAGATATTGGCCTTCTTCCAGAGGCACCATTTGAGTGAGGCAAATGCTACTGTTGCCAGGCCAATCCTGCTGAAGACTTCAGTGGTGGATGCCACCTTCATCTCCTGTACCAGCGATCCCAGGTATTTGAATTCTTAGACCTGAATTCCATTGAGGTGAGCAATGGCCTGTGATCTATCTGTGGTCATAACTTTGGTCTTGTCCACTTTGATTCTTAGGCTGTAAGAGTGGGCGATGCGGGCGATATGGAAAAGTAAGTTGGTGGCCTCTGTATCCATGTCAGCAAATATAGCACTGTCATCTGTGAACATCAAGTCAGTCAGGAAGTTGTTCACACTGTACTGGACTCTGCATCTGTCCTTGAATGTTTTCCTTATTATTGTGTAGTTCACGATATTGAAAAGCAGGAGTGAGGCGACAGCTCCCTGGCAGACTCCAGTTTGGATGGGAAATTCCTTGGATAGCTCATTTCAGATCCACATGCTGCTGGTTGAGCCATTGTATGATGCTCGGAGAAGTTGGACATGTTCATTCTCTAGTGCCTTCCAGTGGGCAGGCCAGTGAACACAGTCAAATGCAGATTTGAAGTCGAAGATGATAATAGTTCATTTACCACACTTGATCCTTTCCTCCACCAATTGACAAATAGTGAATATTTGATCAGTGCAGCCTCGATATGGCCTAAATCCTGCTTGCTCTTCTCAGCTTGTCTGTTAATGATGTTCCTGCAGCCCTGATTGTATGAGCTTCATGAACACCTTGCCAATGATTGAAAGGAGGCTGATGCCATGGTAGTTCTTACATTCCCAGCTATTGCCTTTCTTTAAGATTGACAAAAATCAGCTGTGTGAGCTGAGCAGAGGCAGCCAGTCAACACCAGAGCTCTCTTTAAATGTCAACATAGTGAGGCGCGCTCATGTCTAAGGGCCTCGCCAGAGGGCCCTTTGGCATGGACCAAGACTGAAATGCCTGGTACTAATACTGCATTCTAATTCTCTGCCAAGGACAGTCCCAAGCCCTGCAGAAAAAGGTGAAGGTTGGTCACCCTGCCGTGGTAGCCAGAACTGGGAAATCAGGAAAATTAGGCAAGAAACTGCATGGAATACATAATTAAAAACAGAAAATTAAAAAATAGCACCTGTAGGAATGGACAGGTAAAGGGGATACCAGAATCCCGAATATGTAATTAAAGATGGATGAATTTCTTGGTGCACATCTCTAAAATGTGCTCAGAAGTTTGTCCTTTCACCCACTTCCTCTTAAATAGAATAGGACAGTGATGGCTAACCTTTTTGAGCCCGAGTGCCCAAACTGCCGCACAAAACCAAAGAATTTCCTCAAAGTGCCAGCACGTCAATTAAAGCCCCATTTGCATAAGGTGCTTCATTTGCATAAATATTTGCATAATGTTACCATACACTAACTTTTAGTAAACATGCCTCTTAATGAGTATATGGATAAAGAAAGACTAAAAGGTTTCTACATTACTATAATCCAGTACCAACCGCCAGGCACATTAGGAACTACTACAAACGCTGCCCATTTAGAACCCATAGCAAACCCGCCGTATCCTAACAGCACTACCAGGACTCACAAAGCACCATACTCTACCTATCAAAAGGCAACACTGCAAATATTAAACCAATACATCTCAGAGAACAACAATACATGACCTACTGGGGAAAGAACAAGTGGCAATGTCAAATAGGAATTATATAAACAGAATACCTCAGCTCAGTTACACATGCAGAACAGACCATCACCAAACAAGGAATCACAATTTAGAAACAGGAAGACAATAATTAAACTGGGAACCCCAAAAGCCAAACTTGGAATATACAACAACACTGTAGAAATAAAACTATATATTAATTTCCTCTTGTACTAAACAAAGCGCAAAAATTAATGATGCACATTTCCCAGAGCTGACATATTCCAGTTAATAAATTCAAAATAAAGAGATATTTTTCTACCTTTTGTGCATTTTTTTTCAGTTGCAATTGTTCCAGCCACTTTCTTCTGGTTTCTTCGTGTCTTCTGCTAACTCTCCATCTGCTGTCCATTTGTCCTTTCTTCTGTCTTCTTGTTTTTTTTTTCCATTCTCTCTCTACATCTGCTTTAACATACTAATCTTTCTCCTTTGGCTCTTTCCTCATTCCTATTTCATCTACTCAAAATTTACCCCTCCATCCTCAATCCCCACTTACTCTCCCAATACCCGGCCAATTGTAGATTTTTATCCCTCCCACACAAAATATTTTTCCCCTCTCCATTTTACTCTCCCAGCCCCATCCCATTCTAATCCTCCCCCAACACCAGCTCCCTTCTAGTTCCAGCCTCACCCAGCATCCATTCCCTTCTAGTCCCTGCATCAGCCCATTTCCAGTCCTAGCAGCCCCCCAACCCAATACCAGTCCTATCCCCCCCTCATCAACCCACTTCCAGTCCTAACCCCCCATCACCCCATTTTCAGTTTAAGCCCCCCCCCTATAAACCCTTTCCATTCCTTACCCCCCAATTTCACTAAGGCCCCCATAGGCCATTGGCAGTTCTTAACCCCCCATCAGCCCACAGTCCATTACCAGTCCTAACCCCATCAGCCCACCTCAAGTCCTAACCCCTCCCCATCAGCCCATTTCTTGTCCCAGCCCCCCATAGTCCATTATCAGTCCTAACCCCCCATAGCCCATTACCAGTCCTAACCCCATCAGACCACCTCCAGTGTTAACCCCCCATCAGCCCATTTCCAGTCCTAACCCCACCCAACAGCCCACCTCAAGTCCTAACCCCTCCCCATCAGCCCATTAGCAGTCCTAACCCCCCCTAGCCCATTAGCAGTCCTAACCCCCCCCAGCCCATTAGCAGTCCTAACCCCCCCCATAGCCCATTACCAGTCCTAACCCCCATCACCCCATTTCCAGACAGCCCCCATCAGCCCACAGCCCATTAGCAGTCCTAACCCCCCCTAGCCCATTAGCAGTCCTAACCCCCCCTCCTAGCCCATTAGCAGTCCTAACCCCCCCCTAGCCCATTAGCAGTCCTAACCCCCCCCAGCCCATTAGCAGTCCTAACCCCCCCTCCTAGCCCATTAGCAGTCCTAACCCCCCCCAGCCCATTAGCAGTCCTAACCCCCCCTAGCCCATTAGCAGTCCTAACCCCCCCCCTAGCCCATTAGCAGTCCTAACCCCCCCCCCCTCTCTAGCCCATTAGCAGTCCTAACCCCCCCCATAGCCCATTACCAGTCCTAACCCCCCATCACCCCATTTCCAGACAGCCCCCATCAGCCCACAGCCCATTAGCAGTCCTAACCCCCCCCCTCCTAGCCCATTAGCAGTCCTAACCCCCCAAGCCCATTAGCAGTCCAAACCCCCCCAGCCCATTAGCAGTCCTAACCCCCATCACCCCATTTACAGACAGCCCCCATCTGCCCACTGCCAATTACCAGTCCTAACCCACCCTAGCCCATTAGCAGTCCTAACCCCCCATAGCCCTTTAGCAGTCATACCCCCCCGCCCATTAGCAGTCCTAACCCCCCCCCAGCCCATTAGCAGTCCTAACCCCCCCCTACCCCATTACCATTCCAAACCCCCCCCCCCACCCCATTAGCAGTCCTAACCCCCCCCCCCCCCGGCAAATTTAAAAACAGAAAAAGCGGGCTCTGGCTGCTGCCGCGGACGCGGCAGCATGCAGTGTCCCGCGGGGCCCCCTCCGCCCGCTAAGCCCCTCTGCAAGGGCTTTCAGATTCGCGAGGGAGACAGCGTCTCCCTCGCGTCTCTTGTTAAGCCCGCAGGGGCTAATGGGAAATTTCCCATCAGTCCCTCGCGTCTAAAGGGGCTGATGGGAAATTTCCCATTAACCCCTACGGGCGTAACAGAGACGCGAGGGAGACGCTGTCTCCCTCGCGAATCTGAAAGCCCTTGCAGAGGGGCTTAGCGGGCGGAGGGGGCCCCGCGGGACACTGCATGCTGCCGCGTCCGCGGCAGCAGCCAGAGCCCGCTTTTTCTGTTTTTGCGGACCTTCACGCGTGCCAGCTGCAAGGCCTTCGCGTGCCACAGCTGGCACGCGTGCCATAGGTTCGCCATCGCTGGAATAGGATATCATGATCATGAGTTCTGTGTAACTGTTTTTAAAATAGTTTGAGAACATTGTTAACGCAAGCATAAAGAGTAAACACAGGCTATAAACTGCGCAACCATAGTTCATTGTACAGTCAACTATAGGTCCCTGCTGGCACAGCGTAATTTCTGCAACTCTGCAATTATAAATAATTCTGTCATAATCAAGTAAATTTCATCTAATACATTGTAATCAGCTCTTACTCTGTAAAAAGAGTTCTAGCAACACCTTGTGTTATGATTAATGACTGTTACTTCCCCTTTTTCTTTAATAAAAAGGGTTTCAAGGGAGGAATTCTTTTAATTCAACAGAGGTGGAACTGTGCTGTGTCCATGGACCTTCTGTTGTTTTCCCTCTGAGCTCAAAGAAAGTAACACTTTGTGTGTGATTGTGTTCTGTGTTACTCTTTGCTTTTTTCTCACTGCTTGAGGGACCAGAGTCTGAAAGAGCCATGGTATTGTGGCCAGATCACAGGTTTTCTTCAGTTTTTGCCATGACTCGGATCACTCTGTTCTTCAGCAGTTGGAAACAGCAGACAAGTCTCCAGGATACGTATGGCAGGTTTCTGTTGTGTGTATTTAACATGGGCAATAATGCTGGTAAAACTAAACAGAGTACTCTGTTAGATGAATGGGGTGAAAAAGCTCGTAATATAGGGCAGAGAAAGCTTGTGATATAGGGCAGAAGAGAGGAAGCCCGAATTATGAAATGATGCGCAGATATGGTGATAGTGCCGTTGATTATGTTGGCCCTTGACATTCGATGACTGCCAGTAACCTCAGTTTGCAGTTCCCCTTGGGGTGGAACTTTTCAGGAGGACAAACTGCTGGTTACAGTATGAGATGACCCTTAATGATTTGGGGTGACCTCATACCAGTCACGAATGGGTCGTGTATGGTTGGTGGTAGTTTAAGGCTGCTGAAAAAGCGCAGCAAGCCACTGACTCTGTGTTTGAAAACTTAAAAATCAAGTGTTTAGGATGGATATGTGTTTTAAATAAACACAGAAACTGAAATTAATGCTAGTAATCCTCCTCTAAAGAATTGTGAACCCCATAATATCCCTTTTGCTCCTCCAGCCTATGAGGAGGATTTCAGTGCTTTAGTGGTACAACTTTAGGAAAAGGAGCTGTTCCCCAGGAAGGGACGTACCCCTAGGCAGAAAGATTAAAGACGGATGATTCCTAATAAAGCTTAGAGTCACTTCACTGGAGAGGAGTGTATCTGAGGGGAATGGTCACCGTCGCATCCAATTTATCAGATACATTTTTAGGTGAAAGGCTGGAGACTGAGGTGAAGCAAATGGAAACCTGTGCACAATATCAGCTAAGGCTGAAGGCGGAGATTGAAGATTTTGATCAGTAATTAGAGTGGTTGGAAGGATAGTGTAAATATAAAAGAAACTAAAACTTACAGGGAAAAACTTAAATCATTGCTCTATGACAAAATAGAATGAATCAAGCAAAGTTTTGAAGGACTAATTTTCATGTCATAACTGTAGTATGAAGTGGATTCTCTAATTTAGTGGTTAGGGAAGGGGAGTGTGCTGTGCAATACACTGCAGTAACAATTTTGAGGTTTCTGGCACAGATAACAGCTTGGCATGACTCTATATTTTTAGCAGGAAGAAAGTCTTGAGCAACTGTGGTAAGATTTTTTTGTTAGACTAACCATAAGCCTTATTGGGGAAGTTAATAAAAAACAACAACCTCCAAATGTGATTAACCATTCTTTTACTTGTGTATGTATAGTAAATAAGTTTTGTTTTCTAGTTCATGGATCTGAACTTGTTTTGGTTATGAGAATTTATCTACTCATTCCATTCTATGTGTAATAATGCAAATGCTGAAAAGTATTATTAGAAACAGTACTCCTCGGTGCTTCTTATATCTCTGCTTACTCTGAGAAAAAAATGATTGATATTCTCCAAATTGTATTTTTAGTTATAATTGATGTGAATGAATGGGAAGATCTTCCATGCTTTGATGTATTTAGATATTTGATAAATTGTGTGGATTTGTGTGATGTGATAAAGTTTAAGAAAAATTAAGTGTTTAAAGGAAAGATAGAAGTTAGTAACTTAACTGGAAAAACAAGTTTTCTTCCAGCTCTAGATTGTTACTGTTTGACCTCACTATGTAGTGATGGTTCTACTTTCCGCAATGAAAAAGGGAAATTGATGCAATTATAAGAGTTGATTCTGTGACAGTCGTCTGCTTTGCTATTTGCTAGTGCTCAACTAGCTGAAGTGTTCGCCCTTTCTAGAGCTCTTGAGTTATCTGCTCTCTTGATCATCAATACTGACTTTTTCTCATGCTTCTTGCATGGGGAGCTCTATGTGCTGATCCTTTACTACTATGCTGTTTTGTTCTGAAAACAGTGTAACAAAGATAGAACTGTTAAGTCATTAAGAAGTGCTAATTGACTTTCTAATTGGTTCAAATTTGGTGTTAAAGTTTTATAGTTTATGAATGTATACACCCTTATGTAAATGATCCTTCCTTTGCGAGCTTAGATGTCTATGCCAATTAGAATGGAATAGAGAAGTAGTCTAATGATTAGGGTACTAGCACTCCTTGTGACCTTAGACAAGTTACTTAACCCCTCATTGCCCTACAAAGAAAAAAAAATTCCAAGATCTATAGCTAGCACTAAATTATTATATAGCTAGCCAGTAACATACTTCTATTTTTTTCATCTACATTCCTAAACTTATTCTGTCTACTTGCCAAATCAAATGTTGCATATTCATATCACTAACTATATTTGTGATGTACTCTCCAGTTAAACAGGAACACTGAGAAGTATTGTAATTAACAATAGATAATATAATTCTGTTCAACAATTTAAGACTGTCATTAGGGATGAATAATTGTGCTTGTTTGCAATTGTATGGAATCAAGAGAGATGCTGTAGTGGAGAGTTGAGGTTTTACAAATTATGTATTGTATGCACTGAATCCTATAGGCCGAAGGAAAAAAAACTACTGTGAATGATAATGCTACTGAATATGGAGACTCCAGATAAAGATCAGCGATTCTAGCGGAACTACTGAAGTATACACAGCAGTGAAGCCTGGGTGGACAGTCACTGAGAAAGATTTATCTAAGATGTGCATTTATTTTTATTTATTTAGACAGTTTTGTATACCGCCTTATCCTTCAATCAAAGCGGTCACAACACAATTGGGGGATACATTTAACACATGGGGATATGAGACACATACACTAATACTTACAGGGAACATGGGCTATGGAGGGTTAAGTGGCTTGCCCAAGACCACAAGGAGCATGGTGCACAGCCCATGGTGCACAGCCCATGGTGCGAAAAGATGCTGCTGAAGAATCTGGAGTGATGACTGGTGTCATGATATGAGGGACTAATCTCTGAATTATTGATAGATCTATGAGAAGCAGTTGGCCACTGCTAGAAGAGGTAGTGCTTACAAGAAATTTTGGTAACGTTTTGCTCTCTGTACACATTCTTATTGAGGCTAAGCAAAGGCAAACAATGTCACGTGATTTTGTATAACAACTTCCTCCAATGAACAAGATGGAGCTCACCTATGGACCAGATGTGCCTAGAACTCTGAAAGAGCATCTGCAAAATGAAGCCTACTGTAGAAGATTTATTCTGGAATTGGACATGTTTCAGCTACCGCTCTTTTGTAATGATTCTTTATAGAATCACAGGGAGGACGGTAGGAATGGACAGTAAAGGGGATACCAGAATCCCCAATATGTAATTAAAGATGGATGAATTTCTTGATGCAGATCTCTAAAATGTGCTCAGAAGTTTGTCCTTTCACCTATTTCCTCTTAAATAGAATAGGATATCATGATCATGAGTTCTGTGTAACTGTTTTTAAAATAGTTTGAGAACATTGTTAACGCAAGCATAAGGAGTAAACACAGGCTATGAACTGTGCAACCATAGTTCATTGTACAGTCAACTATAGGTCCCTGCTGGCACAGCATAATTTCTGAAGCTCTGCAATTATAAATAAATCTGTCATAATCAAGTAAATTTCATCTAATACATTGTAATCAGCTCTTACTCTGTAAAAAGAATTCTAGCGACACCTTGTATTATGATTAATGACTGTGTTACTTCCCCTTTTTCTTTAATAAAAAGAGCTTCAAGGGAGGAATTCTTTGAATTCAACAGAGGTAGAACTGTGCTGTGTCCATGGACCTTCTGTCGTTTTCCCTCTGAGCTCAAAGAAAGTAGCACTTTGTGTGTGATTGTGTTCTGTGTTACTCTCTGCTTATTTCTCACTGCTTGAGGGACCAGAGACCAAAAGAGCCATGGTATTGTGGCCAGATCACGGGTTTTCTTCAGCACCAGGGGCCAAAAAAAGTCAAGAGGGCACAAATCCAAAGAGCCCTAGAAAAAATAAACCATAAAAAAATAGGGAATAAAAACCATGCAGTTAAACCATGGAGGCACATTCCGCTTTGTACATCTCCGGGCCATCTGGACAGCTGGGAGACATGGCCGATTCTGCTCTCACAGTGGCTGATGCCCCCATGGGAGCAGAATCACAGCACAGTGGCTGGACATCCGGATTATGCCCCTATTCAGGCACCCAGGGCGTCCAGCCACTTAATCCGGCTAACTCAGTCAGGCTCCTTAATGGTGCTGTGTTGCCATGGCACCACGGCTCCATTAAGGAGCCGCGATCCCTGTCTGTCACAACAATGTACTTTTCCTGCAGCCCAATCACCGATGCGGCCTTCAAAAGGTAGGGTCGGGCTGCCGGGAATCTCCTCCACCACCTTGCCCCACTGACCTGGCCCTACGCCACAGTCCCCTGATGTCCAGGGGGACTTATTCCACCTCTGAGGTGGAATAAGTCTCCTGTCTACCTGGCCGACCTCAGACGTTCAGGACCGACCTCAGAATAGGCCCTGTATGTCTGGGGAGATGACCCACTCTCGTTCCACCCTCCCCATACAACTCAGATGTTTGTACAGGGAACATTTTTCCGGCAGCCACATCTAGATGAATATCAGGGATGTATGTCCAGGCTGGATGTACATCCCCGTTATTCATGGTTTGGAATGACCCCCATTATGAATAAGTAAGTAATAAATATGTAAGAATGAAAATAAATAATATGGGGAAGGGGAGAGGAGGGAGGAAGGAAGGAAAGAGGGAGAGGAGGGAAGAGTTATGGGCAAGGGAGAATAAAAATAATATAATATAATTATAATAATAGAACCCATAAGAACAAGTGCTAAAACTAGAGGAACACCAAAGAGTCTGCATCTGCGTTGAGTCCATGAGGAGCCAGGGTATTCCGAAAAAATATATATACCTCTGTTCGAGGCCAGGAGTTACCTTATCTGTATTTCCGCCTCTCCAATTAGGTTTTAGGACCTTGAGTACAAAAGCTTGAGGTCTGAAACCCGATGTGCCTTCTGAGAAACCAGAGGTTTGTCGGGTAGAAGCCTCATATGGCAACTCCTGTGTTCAGTAATGCATTTATGTACAGCCCTTTTAGTTTTGCCTACGAGGAGTAGAGAACATGTGCATATAATCATGTAAGTCGCATTCTCTGTGGAACAGTTTGAATATAATCTGAGAAATATTTCCTCTGAGAGACAGGATGTGTATAGAAAATTTTTAACTGATATGTTGTGAATATACACCGAGCATCTCCCACAATGGAAATGTCCCTTGAGATGAGGAGGTGGGCATCTCTTGGGCAGAGCGGAAGGTACCAAGTTGTTCGCCAAAATCTGGTTCCTCTTATAGGCAACGGTCATGTGCTGATTCTCAAAAACAGGCAGTTTGTAAAATATGCCACTTGTCTCTCATATTGGCTATATCACGTGAAAGGTTGGAGACGACAAGTACTGTCTCCAACCCTGCGATTGTGTGCTCTGATAGAATCTGTAGACGTCCTGATACCTGCATTTGCATGACACTCATGCAATAAGTATTGTCTTTATGTGTATATACTTTTTTCCTCCAAGTGCTAACATCCCCTTCATTCCCCTTTTTTTTGAGGATTGACTTTTTAGTTCATCGCCCCCTATACCAGATCCACCAGCAATAGGGCGATTATATACTCAAAATGAAGTCTCTCTGAATTGCTTTTTAATAATATTGTTTTCAGCAGTGTTTCACAGTCTTCATTGTAGTTATTGTTTTACTCATTTTATTCCTTTTATCATTCATAATTCTTTCTTTTGGTTTTACTGTGTTTTACTTTGACTGCATTTCTTTACTCATTACCATGGTTACCCAATTTTGGTGCCAAATCGGCTTTTAAATGCCAGGCTGGCGCACCGGCTTCCCCTGTTATTTCAGACGCTGAATCTGGTTCTGCAGGATAATTCATCACTTTTATTTAAAGTATGCTTTTATTAAGATATATTTTTAAAGTTTGGTTTATGGGTCGTCCTATGCTTTTTTTCGCTACTGAGGGAGAGAGCTCATTAGCACTTCGAAGGTGCTGTTTAGTGTTTGTTTGGTGCTCATTCTTTAAGCTTTTTACATTACAAATTTTCACACCTTCAATGTCTTATATTTTTACCACTATATAATTTTACCCTTTCATTGTTTTAACTTTTATTTCTAGGATGATTAAATGCAATTATTTTGATTCTTTGGACCACTTTTGTTTTTTAAATGTGCTTGACCATGGTCTCCCGTATTTTTGTCTCATAGATGTCCTTTCATAGTATAGGTGCCTAGAATACAGGTTTTTAAAGTCATCTATGCCTTTTTACAATCATGAATTTTTAATATATTGTTTTTTACTTTTTGGGTTATCAAATGTATTTGTTTTTATTTTATGCATCAGTTGTGGGTTTTTTTAATACAATTAATAATGGGCATCCACACCTTTGCTTCAGAATATGCATAAATTGGCAGGTGTATGCCCAGTACATCTTCACTGATCCAGGTTGGGGTCCACTACCTCGTTCCTTACTATTTAACAATTCTCCTCCCTCAATCTGCCTATGCACTTATTGACTTGATAGTCTCATTTTGCTTCATTTTTAATCCTACTGACGCACCAGCCGCCTCTGCCACTTTTGGACCCTCTCCCATAGTAGATTCTGGTGGTTATCTATTACTCCATGGAGTCCCTTTCTAATTCCAGTTGGAGTTTTTGTTGGTCACCGGACAATTGTACTAAATCCTATGAGAGAGTTCCCATTGTTCCCCCCCTTTTTAAGACTATTTTGGGGCTTAATGGTTAGCATGTGCCTCATTGTAACGTGCTAGTTGGAATCATCTTTTAACATATATCAAAATATGTATTTTCATCTGTTACATGAATCTGAGCATTTACTTTTGTTACTCCATGGGTAATATACATGGCACACATTAATGCTTCTACCATTCTCCCTAGGGCAATTGTGTACATCCCTTGATGAGAGATAAATATATGTACTGTATGCTGCTTGTTTTTACATTCTTTTATGTATGTCTATGTATATACTGAAACTATATAATGTTTTTATTCTTTACATATTAACTTTTATGTAGGTTAATTGCATTTATTTATATATTTTTTAAATTGGTTTTCACTTCTTTTAGTTTAAGTTTTAATTTGTTTTAATCAGTTTTACCTTTCCTATAAGACCTCATTTTAAAACTAAGATAAAAATTCCAGTTTTAATGTTATAATCACCCCCTTTTTTAAGTCTTATGAGTGATGTGTCTTTTGTTTTAACATTTTAACATTTTTAATATAAATACAATTATTATAAATAATATAATATAAATACAATTTAATATAAATACAATTATTACTTGTATTTACATGGTTTAAGATGTTATGTTTAATTTTAATTTTGTCCTGTTTTGTTGTAGTCTTAGCCCTTGACAAAGGCCATGCTGAAACACAGCTGTGTCGGGTTGAGTACTCTTGAGTGCCTATCACTTCTGTGTGGTTATAATAAAGCTTAGTTTGTATTACAGATGTTCTTCCTTTTGTTAACATCTAGTCCTAGTTTTGACACATAAGATGATTGACAAAATGAAGACATACAATTACTCCTACTGATAGTAGAATAACTAGTCCATTGGTGTAATGGGGGAAAATTCAGGGCTAAACTCAGCCTACTAAGGTTAACCTAGGTCAAATAGCAAATTAGTTTCCAGCACTTTGCTTATCTAACTTTTGTTTTCTTTCTCCAACAGTTTTTCTGGATCCTCCTGGTCATCTTTATTGTTGAGCTGCTGTTGATTTTGATTGAAATTTTCTTTGAAAAACAGGTAATCATCTGAAAATTTCAGTGTGTTGTAGAATTGCAGATGATGGTTAGTATGTTGTCCTGCTCTCACTGTCTAAACAGAAAACTAGATCATTAGGGCATCCAGTAGAAGCCATATAGAAAAACATAAAATAATAGATGTCCTCACTCAGGGGTTGCAGGATCTCCAAGAATCAGCAGTGACTTGAAAGCACACACACAGTCCTCACTCCTGACATAAAGATCACTTGGTTCTCCCAGTCTTCCCAGTGATTTTTCTGTCCCCTTATTTGTTCCCAGTATCCAACTATCGTTCCCTTACTCTTGCACCCCCTCCAATACAAATCGATAACAAATCCATAAATTTTCTTCCAGTTACAGGTGTATAATACCAACATATTAATACTTTATAAGCATTTTCTTGAATATTAACATAAAGTGATGAAAGATTTGGGATTGAAGAGGGCAGGTGGGGTGGAGGTGACCCTGTGGAGAATTCAAGGCCAATCATCTGAACTTTGTCATGGAAATAGACAGCCAAAGTCTGGTCAGAGAGTGAAGGAGGGATTGGAGGAGGTGGAATCCTCTTCCTTACCTCCTCGTTATCATTGAATACCAAATATTCATCCACTACCTCATTTAAACTTTTGACTACCTGCCCGTCCCGCAAGAGACTTTTATTTAGCCTCCAATAAGCTTGGCTCTGTTGTGCAGCTCTTCCCAGAAATTCTGCCCAAAGAGGAACATGGTCTGACCAAGTGATTGGCTCTTTTGATGCCCCCTTGATTGTTGTACCCAATCCAGATCCCCCAAGATGAGATCAATTCTGCTATACATATCGTGAGGTAATGAAGAAAACGCATAATCCCTCACCTGGGGTTATAAGGACCGCCAAAGGTCTAACAAATAATGGTGTTCATAATCTCTTTAACTTTCCCCTCCCTCTCTATGCCTCTTCCACCTTCCTCCCTGAAATCTATTTAATATAGCATTTAAAGCCACTATAAAATCTCCACTCACCAAAAGAGAACCCTCCACCCTCCCTCCTAACCATTTATCAAAGCTTACCCAAAACCTACCCTGGTCCTCATTAGGCCCATACACACTCAAAAATGTAAATGGTTGACCCTGAATTTCTCTCCTTACCAAAAGTATTCTTCCCTCTCGCTATCTTTATCCACCCCTTTAAGATGAAAGAGCACATCCCTCCCCTAACCATTATTGCCACCTTGCCTTCTTCTATCCCCCCCCATAGGCATTAAAAAAAATACTCTGAATACTCCTTATATCGCAACAGTCTCTCATCTTTAGAAAAAAAGTGTGTTTCTTGCAAAAATACTATTTGCCAGCCTTGATGCCGCAATCCTTGGCCAAGTAGATTGCTTTTTTGGGAAGAGTTTAATCTCCTCACAATGTGTCCCTACACATACTGCAGAAGCCATATCCCATCATACATGCCCATCTCTCTGCTGATCCTTCTCCCTCATCCCCTTACAGCCCCAACCCCCCACTCTTCTCCCCCCTCGCCCCAGCTAACCACAGTAGATCTCTACTCCTTCCGCCTCTCCATTGAGGAATGACTCCAAGTGAGTGCCCTTTATGTAACCCCCACCTCCATACTCTAATACCTTATTTCAACCCCCCTTTCCACCCTTTCCTCCCCTACTGCATTCATTCACACATGCATATCATTAACAGTTAACCAACAGTCACCCTGTTACCCCTATAAATGTCCCCACACATTCTCTCAGAATTTCACTTCACCCCTCCCACCCCGCTATTTGATCATGACCCAGCATATAATACTGAAATGAGTCCACAATTTTGCTCATCCAGAGCCACTGCTCACGTTTCAATGTCCTGCTCTTCCAGGCCTCTATGTTCGGAGTCTTTTCTGTCCTTGGACAGCCAGTGAAGTCGCTGACTTTTCACCGGAACTCACTGCCATCGAGGTTGCTTCAAGACGGGTTTCCCTCCAGCAGGTCCCTGTATCGTCCTCTGCGGCAAATTAGGTGTTCCTTCTTTACCTAGATGGGTCCACACCTTCTCCACTCTTTTAGAGATTCCATTGACTTTAGACTGCAGATTAAAAGGAAATAACCACCGGTACTGAATCTGTTCCTTCATCAAATAGCTGATTACGTCTTTGAGTACACTTTCTGCTGCAGTGTGGCAAGCGCTAAATCCTAATATATCTCAATATCGCAATTATCCATTTAAAGCAATCTCTTTTGCCTGCTGCCTTCATTATTTATTTATTTATTTAACATTTCCTCTATAACGCCTTTCAAGGTTATCAAAGCGGTTTAGATTTAACTAAGATTTTTACATTAAACCAAGAGAATTGACTGTTACATTGAATTGAGGCAGCTAACTATGTTACATTTTAAAACTGGTGTGTTTCGAAAAAAAACAAAAAGCCCCAGTCACTCCCCGATAGTCCAGGAATGCCTTTTCAGAGAAGTAGGTTTTCAGCTGTGTGTTAAGTTTTTTGAATGATGGTTCTGTCTAGATATAGTCAGGGAGCGAATTCCATAAATGTGGTACCAGACTCAAGGTGAGCAACAGAAGGCGATGGAAGAATCAAATGATTTATATGTCTGACCGGAGTGTTCTGGTAGGACAATAAGGAATGAAGAAACAGGGCATATAGCTTGGGGAGTCTGCATGCAAAGCCTTAAAGGTAAGCATCAGCACCTTAAAGTGAAAATGGAAAGACAGAGGTAACCAGTGGGAATGGTAGAACAGTGGAATCATATGAATTAACTTAGGAGCATGAAGTATTAAAGCGGATACTAAGTTGTAGGCCCAAAGTGATCAGTGAATAGATGGGTTTTTAACCTCTTTCTAAAGTTGAAGGTGTCTTCAATTGATCTCAGCTCAGGTGGTAGCAATTCCATAGTGTTGGGCCATATATTGCAAATGTTCTCTGGCAGGTTGCTTGTGAACTTCTGGCCTTTTGAGATGGGATGGAGAGAAGATTTTGATGTTGTTGCGGTCTTACTCTAGATTCTGGAGCCTTCCAGATAAGTGAATGCAAACATTCAGCTGATTGGTTATGTATAGCTTTAAATATAATCATTAATGCAGAGGTTTTGTAGAATCTTCATTTTATAGTAGGCAGTAGATATCATCTTAATATGTGCTTGCAAGCTGAGTCTCTGGTCTATCACTCCAAGATATTTAACTTCCTTTTTAACCGGAATAGTGATGTCGTCGATCTTAGACACACCACAATATCTCAAGGCTTATTGCCACAGAGAAGTTCCTAAGGTGCAGTGAGCTCGCTGCAGGCCAGCATCAGTCTTCATGCCTTTTTCAGCTTCCTCTGCCAGCAGGTAACTACAAATCTCCTTTACCACCTTGCCTGCGTATATTTGTCCAATATGGGAACCCCCCCCCCCCCCGACTCGTATATTACACCTGTGAGGCCTATTCTCTGAGTCTTCTGTTTTCTTCTTGAGAGCATCTTGGTCTTTCTGCAGTGTTTACGGCCCCACAGGTAGCTGCCGCCCCCTTGGCCTGTCGGTCCACATGCTCCTCCATGTCATCACTTTGCTGCCCCAAGTCCTGCATATCATGGCATATGACAGCCATAGCCTCTTTCCGCTCAGTTTTAACAGAGGACACCTCTTTACATAGTTCCTGCAGCCAGCGCTACAGATCCCCGTGGGTGCAGGGCTTCCCTACACCTTCTGGTTCTTCCTCTGAATCACTTGGTGATGCCATGCTGCCTCCGCTGTCCTGCTGTGGGCCCCGTTCTCTATTAACATGGGGTGACAAACTTCTAGTCAATTCCTCAACAGACATCATGCTGCACTTCACCACCACCTTTTACAATTCCCAATCACAACCCTGTGTGGGGGATACTAAAATTAGCACTTTTTAAAAAACTTTGACAGGAGGCTTTTGACTAGGCTGCCATCAGCTACTCATGACATCACTTCCTCCTCCATGCTGCATTTTAAAATGGTTTGAAAGTTTTCAGATGCATTCCAAGATGTCTGAAGACCATTTATTTCCCAGTTTTAAAGAAGTTTAGAGCTAGTTTTCTAAACTCCTTGATGAAGATGGTTTGAGAATTTCACTGTTCTTTAGGTACCTAATAAACTTTCAAGAAGCTGACACCATTTTCTTTAGTTCTAAGTGCATGAAAATATGACTAACACAAGTCCTACTGCCTTCCCCTGTGAATAATGTCCATGACAGATTGTACTCAGCAATTTGTTCCCTCTGAAGGCTGCACAGTCATTGAGTTTGTCAAAAAAATTGTTAATCATGGTAATGGTGATATCCCTAAGGAGAAGGTATGGGCACTTGTGGAAATTAGTTTCTGATTGCTCAGAGACTGCATGGATTTACACTGTTGGGTGATTTAGCATCTGCTAATATTCAGTATTATGCAAGTAGAACCTTACACATTGAGTTATTGATAACATGATAGACTGGATTATTTATATACTCTTTTCTCAGCATGTTGACAGTCTGGTTTTGTAACATAGAAGTAAAGCTGACTGGTAGATTGGTGCAGTAAAGTATTTAACCAGTCTTTGTCACTGTATTGCTAAGTCAAAATGCTGAGCTCCTGACTATAAATGTGGCATATGTTTTCCCTGTTAACAAACAAGTATAGCTGGTTGTGGCCATGTGGCTGAGGCCATAGTCCAGTAGTCTGTTACCTATCCCTCTGTCCATCAAGGCTAGTCAGGCCTTGGTGTATTCCAAAGGTAGTGTGATCAGACCTGGGGAGGGGGAGAAGATGGCTGCTGCTACAGTGTCTCAGGTTAGCAGGAGTGTTTATTTATGCACTTGGGCATATGCTCTGAAGATAACAGTATTAAAGGGAAGAATATAAACATGAAATAATATGGATGAACCAGGGGCCCAAAATTCTGGTCTGGCTGAACAATAAATCTTAAATTCATGTGAGCCAAAAAATCCTACCATGAATACCTCTATCTCCAGGAACAAGCAGGAATGAGTCCTCACAAATGGGCACGTCGGTACCGATGGAGTCCACGCGGGAACGCTTCCCAGCGTCCAATCAGAAAGCTTTTGGAAGCATCCCAACACACCTGCGTGCTGCCTTCCCGCCTTCCCAACTGCCTCTTCTCAGTTTTCGTTATTCCGCGGAGCCGGCAGGACGTCCTCCTGTCACCGCAGAAAATTCTTCTTTTATTTTTTAGTTTTCTTGTGGTCGCGGCTGCCTTCCCCGACGCCACCGGTACCGCCGGTGTTTCTTTTTTCTTTTCTTGTAAAATTTTCCTTTTTAAGGAATATTTTTTCTTCCTTAGTGTCTCACGGTTTCTCAGGCCTTCTAGGCCTCTCCATTTCCTTCATGGAACCGCCAGCCACTTTCCCCAAGAAATGTACAAACTGTGGCGGTACAACTTTATTTTTAGACACTCACAATTTGTGTCTTAACTGCTTGGTTCATGACCATTTTCCTTCGGAGCCCTCGGGCAATAGTTTTGTGAGAAGAAGTTTTCAACATGGAGTTCCCCTCGACACGCGGTCCCCCTCCAACTTCAGGGCACTGACCATATCTTCTTTCCCACAGGATCAGGTAACCCAAAAACAGTCTGTTAAGACTAGCCAGTCCTCGAGCGGCAGTTCTCATGCACGGCATAGAGATGCCTCCGGCCTTGTCCTCGAGAATCCACTGGCTTCAAAACCCCGGTGGGAGTCTTCGGCCTCCAAAGCCTGTGTGGGGTTTCAGGTTGTTCCTGAAGTTCACCCCTCACAGAACATACCTGAGCCATGCCCAGTGGTGGCATCCGCTTCGAGCGGTACTGATACCCCGGCATCGGCACTGGTGTTGGATGAAACATTCCTCACCAAGGATCGTCGTCTGGTGTCCTCGGTACCTACGGGCCCAGTGGATACGCTTCAGACCGACTTTCCAGTATCGACACCGATACTAGTACCGACGTCGGTACCCTCCAGACATGCATCGATAGACTCACTTCCTTCGATGCCGAGTCTGGAATCGATCTCCAGTCTGGAGGACTGGGTACCGACTCGCCTTGGTACCGACTCCCGTCGGTACCGAAGGCTCAGTTCCGATACTTCGGATCCGCAACTCTCGGTTCCTCCGATACCGTTAGAGTTGCCACCGGCTGGCCTTCATCCACCGGTATCAGATACGGTACCGAAGTCGGTACCGATATCCACATTACCTTTGTTGTCGGTACCTTCCATGCTTCTCTCGTCAGGCTCGCTTCCCTCGATGCCGTTTGGAATTGATACCTAGCATGGACGATCTGTTACCGACTGTCGCTGGTCCTGACCTGCAGTACCAGCGACCACCATCTAAGGATCCCATACTGCACCATTCAGGATCTTCTATTCCTATATACTTAGATCCCTCGGTGCCAACGCTAGTTCTTCATCAGATCTAGCCTATCCAAGGGAAGTTCCCTCTAGGGATCCTTCTTTCCAGACTTTCCTCCTGGATATGGCAAAATCACTTGTCATTCCTATTCCTGGACAAGATCCTACACATGGGAATACAGAATACCTCTCTGTTCCATGCAAAGCAAAGGAGAACATAATGCTTCCTTTGCATCATTCTTTGCAGGATCTCCTTCTACGAATGTGGGAAGCTCCTTTAAAGGTACCCCCACCTTCTAGAGCAGCTGATCTTCTATATCAGGTGCCCCCCTCTCCAAGGTTTCAAAAGACTCAACTTCCTCATCATTCCATTGTGGTAGAATCAGCAATGAGGCGAGTGAAGAGTAATAAAAAGCACTCTTCTTGTCCGCCAGGTCGTGAGTCTAAGACACTAGATGCCTTTGGACGTCAAACCTTCCAGACATCCATGCTTTCAGCAAGAATTCTCTCATATATTTTTTATATGGGTCTATCTCTTGAGGAGGTCACAAAGCAATTACATCTTTTGACTCCTTTTCTTCAAGAGCCCAGGTGTACAGACTATTCCTCACTGGTTAGTCATACTCAAAATATCTCTAAGTTTCTTACTCGTGCTACCCTAGACTCCTTTGAGTCTGTTAGCAGGACTTCTGCTATAGCTATAGGGGCATGGCGTAGAGCCTGGCTTCAAGCCTCAGACTTGGACAAATGGGCACAAGAAAGACTTGGAAATACTCCTTGCACCGGAGAAAATCTCTTCAACAAGGAGTCTTTACTTCAGGTTACTCAGTTATCCACTGACTTTCCTTTTTCCAGAGGCTGTTCTATGCCGCCTTCTTTCCCAGTAGGTAGGAAATGTCCTACCAAACTTTCTTCCCCTAGGGGGAGAAGGTCTTACCCATCATCTGCCCATCATTCAGATGTTCCCAAACAGGGGAAACATCGTCCTGGTCTGAGGAATCCACAACCTCAACAGGGTCAACAAACCCAGCAGTCGCAGGGTTTCATATAGATCATTGTCCCTTTTGGTTGGGGGTTAGGATGGCAGTCTGCTTCTTTTCACTTGAAGTATCTGCACTAATTTTTATCCTAACCTACCTAGATATCTCTTCATGAGACATCTTTCTCTAACTCTAAGAGTCTTTATGATGATCATGCCCATAATCAATAGATTTTCCTCTTCCTCTTGGAGGAAAGAGAGGTAGCAACTATCAATAGACAGTTGTTTCCCTGTACTGGCATGTATCATCTCATCTATCCGAGACCTCCTCCATAGTCGGTCTCTTGCAACTCTCTCTTACCTCCCTCTTACTACAACATTTGCTTTGTAAGAGTGGCTCTTTAAACGGGTAAGCCCCTATGGTCCTCTACCTGTTCTACTGGGGGATTCTCCCTTCTGGAGTTGTCTCCCCCTCCCCCCTTGTTACCTTACAGCAGCTCATCAGACAATAGGAAGTCCCTCCATGTCTGTTGTTTCTTTTTCCCAGTCTAAAAAAGGGAAGAGGGAAAAGAAATTTTCCATGCTGCCCTGGTAGTTGCTGCAGATACAGCAATTCCTAGGGGTTAAGCCACTGGTTTTGTTCACTACACAACCAGGGATTCCCCTCCACTAGCAATCCTCCTCGCCTCAGTGCTAAGATCCAAACAGGTTATCAACCTCGTTTGGGAAACCCTATTATCACAGTCTGGTTGGTTAACTTCTATTCTTCGCCCCCTTGTCCTTGGCAGAATAGCTGGTTACCTGATGGCTTTTCACAGTCAGTTTTTTCTTCTAACCAACCTGCAGCATGCTCTCTGCATCTCTACAGAGTAGCTTTGCACAATGGGCCCTTGCTAGAGAGCATTAGTATCTTGCCTAGCAGATAACCCCAGATGGTTAGGGGGGGTTCCCCCACTCATGTTCATGTCTGGCAGGTATTCCCTACCCTTACCATCTCATCTTAAATCTCTTTTGAGGCATAAGCCTCAGGCCTTTCATTACGTGAAAACCTAAAGGAGGACCAATTCCCTGGCTTGGCCCATATCTCCTTGGGTCTTCTCGTCAGAGGTAAATTTCTTCAATAGCAGCTAGTGGACGCCTAACACCCATCTTGCCCTCATAGGCGGGTCACTACGGTATCTTCCTCCAGAGGCGTCCTCTATCCATTCTCCATACTGCAATTCTGGAGATATCTGGACTTCCTGTGCAGACTGAAGTTATCCTCTGCAATTTTCACGTAGGCCATCCTGGTTATTCAAGAGCTCAAATTCTGCAAGGAATTCAGACTTCTTCTTGTCAGGGAGACCACTCCTCTGACTCTGCCAGTCATAACCAGGAAAAGAGGATTCTCTATGTCTCTATTCAAGCAGGTATCAACCTTCTTGCTGTCAGATAAATCTTTCTCTCTCCCTATATCCCTAGGAGGGATGAGGTTTTATGCACATCTCTCCATCCTTATACCTGGAGACATGTGTCTATATGCCTGCCTATTCATATAGGTATATATAGATAGATATAGATAAGCAGATATATGTCTATATATATCAGTGTGTCTTCTGCCCATACATATCTCTTATAGTTATTTTATTTTATTTATTTATTTCAGCGCTTTTTTATACCGCCCCTTCCAGAGATCAGTTATATGCCTATATACCCTATAGGTGTATATACTTAAATAGATATATATATATGTATATATATATATATATATATATATATATATAATTATATATATATATATATTTTTATGTATATATATATATGTACAGATGTATATATATTTATAGATATAATGAGATATATTTTTAGATAGATCTTTATCCATCTACTTATCTATCTGTCTGTCAGGTTCAGGTATCCCTACATTCCTATATGAGCCTGACAGATGGGCACTACCCCTATCAATGCTGTTCCAGCATACTTAGGGGGCTACAGCTATAACCACTTCCTGTGGTAATTAACAAGTTTTTTCCTTACCATAAACTTTTCAGGTTAGGTACTCTTGAAGCTATCCATGTAGCTTTTTTCTTTCCTAATTGACCCCATTTAGGAAAGACATTGCGGAGCTTCAGTTGTTCTAAGCTTAAGCTTTCTTTAATAGTACCTTCTGCGTCTCCGCTGAAGCTCTACCTCATATGCTACCCTAGTTTTCCCCTGGGGCTATTTCTCACCCTGAAGGGTTCTGACCTCCACTTGTTTGTCTTCTACTTATTACCTCTACTTCTCAGTGAGGTACCCCTTGAGCACATTCACTGGCTCTCCTATCAGATCCAGATGTAGCTCAGTGCACTTGTGCAATGCCAACAAGGGAGGCCCAGATTACAATATTTCATTACTAAATGCCCTCGATACAGGGTCTTCCCCTTTTGAAGCCCTGTTCTAGCCAGCTGTTCCACAGCTCCTTTTCTATATTCAACTCCTACCCTCCATCCCCAGGATGCCTGAGGTCCTGAGGAATAGCATGGCTCGTTTTAGACTTGCAACATGCTAAGACTCCCTCCGGGCATCTGAGCTTGGGAGTCCCCATATGTGAGGACTCATTCCTGCTTGTTCCTGGAGATAGCACAGTTACTTACCTGTAACAGGTGATCTCTGGGAACAGCAGGAATAAGTCTTCACAACCCACCCACCTCCCCTAGGAGTTGCATTTCTCTATCTCTATCTTTCCCTTCCTTGCTCTCTCTCTCTCTCTATCTTTCCCTTCCTTGCTCTCTCTCTCTCTTTGTCTCAGCTTTAAAACTTAACTAAGGAGAGGCAGTTGGGAAGGCGGCACGCAGGCGTGTTGGGATGCTTCTAAAAGCTTTCTGATTGGACGCTGGGAAGCGTTCCCGCGCGGACTCCGTCGGTACCGACATACCCATTTGTGAAGACTTATTCCTGCTGTTCCCAGAGATCACCTGTTACAGGTAAGTAACTGTGCTTTCTCTGGAGACAAGCAGGGGTATGCAAGCACTTTGATGGTGGTAGAGTCTGTCATGCAGAAGCGGAAGAACCCAAAAATTCTCTCCTCAGTCCCACCGGGTAGGGTGTCTTGAACCCTCGACGCCCTCGGGCGTAAGGCCTACCAAGGCTCCATGCTGGCTTACCAGCTATATATAGACATGTTCCTTCGTGACCTCACGAAGGAGCTTAGAGTTTCGGGGCACATGCCAATGAACTCCAGGGATTGGAATGGAGTGAGGTGGGACTTTAGGTAATTTACCTATGCTGTTTCCAGTCTCCTGAAATCAGAGGGGGACTGTTCAAAGTACCTTTCTTGCGCTGCATACGACAGCTTCGAGTCCTCTGCTTGGGTAGCGGCTGAAGGTATCTGGGCCAGGTGGCAGGCCTGGCTCCAGTCCTCCGACCTAGAACATTGAGTCAAGGAAAAAACTGCTTGATGTACTGTGCCTGGGTGAGCAATTGTTCGGCAAACCTATGGAAGACAAAGCAGCAGAGATTGAGATGGAGTATGTCACTCATACCCGTCTCTCCTGAAAGACTTCCTCTCTCCCACGGAAGAAACAGCTTGTCCTGCTTTCTTCCGGAGGAAGGGTCTTCCCTACCAGGACTACCCACTTTACCCTCCGGCACCAGCGCCACCCCAGGGCAGACAAGGCAAGAGTGGCCCCCAGGGCCAGCGTAAGCCTAAGGGACCCAAGAGCCAGACCCTGGCCCTGGCCCTGGCCCAGTTGGCCCTGGGTTTTTGATGCCAGATGCATAGCCTTTTGCCCTCTGCCGACCCAGCCACCGGTAGGGGGATGCCTGGTCCACTTTGCTCCCCGCTGGGAGTCTGTAATCTCAGACGCCTGGGTCCTCCAGGTTCTTTTGGGAGGGTTACCTCCTTCATCTGGACCTGCTTTCTCCACTCTTTTACCCCACAGAGCCCCCTTGGCTCCCTGCGCACCAGATCATCTTGGTGCAGGAGCTTGCCAACCTCCTTGAAGAACAAGCCTCAGAGGTCACGGGTTCTACTCCTGCTACTTCCTTGTACCGAAGCAGACGGGCAGTTTCCTGCCCATCCTCGATTTAAGAAATCTCAACAAATATCTGGTGCGGGAGAAATTCAAAGGATTCTCCCTTGACGCCTTGCTGCCCTTCCTCTGGCAGGTTGACTGGCTGTGCTCCTTGGACCTTTGGTATGCGTATGCCCACATCCTTGTCCACCCGAAGCACAGAAAATACTTGCGCTTCAGGTTACAGGGGAACCACTACCAGTGCAGGGTGCTTCCCTTCGGCCTTGTGTCCGCTTCGCGAGTGTTCACTAAGTGACTCGTGGTGGCCACAGCCCACATTTGGTTACAGGGCACCTTCATCTACTCTTATCTACATGACTGGCTTGTTACGGGGGAGATGGCTGAAGCGCAGCGGGCCATGGCCCGCACCATCCAGCTCCTTGAGCACCTTGGCTTCGTGGTCAATTACCTAAAGTCCCACTTCACTCCATTCCAAATCGGCATGTGCCTTGAAACTCAGTGGATGACAGCCTTCCTTGGAGCAGCTGGTTCATGAACCGACCAGAGGGGAAGCAATATTAGACCTAGTCCTTAGTGGAACACCAGATGTAGTGCAAGAGATAAGGGTGTTGGGGCCACTTGGCAATAGTGATCATAGCATGATTGCCTTTGATTTAATTAGTGAAGGAGGGATAGTAAGGAAATCGACAGTACTACCGTATAACTTTCGAAAGGGAGACTGATAAAATGAGGAAAACAGTTAAGAAAAAACTAAAAGGAGCAGTTGCAAAGGTTAAAGACGTACATCAAGCTTGGGTGTTGTTGAAAAATACTATCTTGGAAGCCCAGACCAGCTGTATTCCACGCTTTAAGAAAAGTGGAAGGAAGTCCAAAAAATTGCCAGCATGGTTTAAAGCTGAGGTCAGAGAGGCTGTTGTTGCCAAAAAAGCATCTTTCAAGAAATGGAAAAAAGAGCCAAATGATGAAACCTGGAAACAGCACAAGCACTGGCAAGTCAAATGCAAGGCATTGATAAGACAGGCAAAGAGAGAATTTGAGAAGAAGCTTGCTGCGGAAGCAAAAACGCGAAATAAAGACCTTTTCAAGTACATTTGTAGCAAAAAACCCGTGAGAGAGTCAGTTGGTCCATTAGATGATAAAGGGGTTAAAGGAGCACTAAGAGGCGACAAGGCGATAGCGGAGAGACTGAATGAATTCTTTGCTTCGGTCTTTACTGAGGAAGATGTAGGGATGTTACCCACGACTGAAGTGGTATTTAAAGGTGTGGAAGAATTGAAGGAAATATCGATACATCGGGAAGATGTCCTACAACTATTAGATAAACTGAAGAGTAGCAAATCACCTGGGCCGGATGGTATACATCCAAGGGTGTTGAAAGAACTGAAATTTGAGATTGCAGACCTGCTATCAGTAATCTGTGAACTATCATTAAAATCATCTCTAATACCTGAGGATTGGAGGATCGCCAATGTAACACCAATTTTTAAAAAGGGTTCGAGGGGTGATCCGGGAAACTACAGACCGGTGAGCCTGACATCAGTACCGGGAAAAATGGTAGAAACCATCATAAAGAATAAAATTACTCAGCATATAGATAGTCATGACCTAATGGGAGACAGCCAACATGGCTTTAGACAAGGAAGATCTTGTCTTACTAATCTGTTATGTTTTTTGAAGGAGTGAATAAACAGGTGGACAAAGGTGAGTCGGTTGATATTGTGTATCTGGACTTTCAGAAAGCCTTTGACAAGGTCCCTCATGAGAGACTTTTGGCAAAACTAAAGAGTCATGGGATAGGAGGCAGTGTACTACTGTGGATCAGGAACTGGTTAAAAGATAGAAAGCAGAGGGTAGGGCTAAATGGCCAATTTTCCCAATGGAGAAAGGTGAATAGTGGTGTACCCCAGGGATCTGTGCTGGGTCCGCTGCTTTTTGACATATTCATAAATGACCTGGAAAGTGGAATAACGAGTGAGGTTATCAAATTTGCTGATGACACAAAACTATTTAAAGTTGTTAAAACCCAGGAGGATTGTGGAAAATTGCAAGAGGATCTTGATAAATTGGAAGACTGGGCATCAAAATGGCAGATGAAATTTAATGTGGAGAAGTGCAAGGTTATGCACCTAGGGAAGAACAACCCAAACTATGGTTACACGATGCAAGGTTCCACATTAGGAACCACCACCCAAGAAAAAGATTTAGGCGTCCTTGTGGATACCATGTTAAAACCCTCGGCCCAGTGTGCAGCGGCGGCCAAGAGAGCAAATAGAATGCTAGGTATGATAAGGAAAGGAATGGAAAATAAAACAAAAGATATTATAATGCCTCTATATCGTTCCATGGTGAGACCGCACCTTGAATATTGTGTGCAATTCTGGTCGCCGTATCTTAAAAAGGATATAGCAATTTTAGAAAAGGTTCAGAGAAGAGCCACCAAAATGGTAAAGGGGATGGAAGGCTACTCCTATGAAGAAAGGCTAAAAAGGTTGGGGCTCTTTAACCTGGAAAAGAGACGGCTGAGGGGAGATATGATAGAAGTCTATAAATTAATGAACGGAGTGGAACGGGTAAACGTAGATCGATTGTTTACCTTATCAGAATATAGAAAGACTAGGGGACATGCAATGAAGCTACAGGGTAAACTATTTAAGACTAATAAAAGAAAATATTTTTTCACTCAACGTGTAATCAAACTCTGGAATTTGTTACCGGAGGATGTAGTAAAGGCTGTTAGTGTAGCTGGGTTTAAAAAAGGTTTGGACAAGTTCCTGGAGGAAAGGTCCATAAACCATTATTAAGAAGGGACCCAGGATATCAATGCTTGAACCAATACAAGCATTGTGGAACCTGTGTCCCTTGGGGAAACTGCTAGGTACGTATGACCTAGATTGGCCACTGTTGGAAACAGAATACTGGGCTTGATGGACCTTGGTCTGACCCAGTATGGCATATCTTATGTTCTTATGTTCCTTCCCCAGGACAGGGCAGGCTGCCTCATCATTCTGGCCTTCAGGGTTCAGCGCTGCGGCACAGTTTCAGCCCAAGCGATGCTCTGACGTCTCGACCATATGACCTCGACTGTCCATGTCGTCCCCGATGTCCGACTGCACATGCGAGCGGCGCAGTGGTGTCTTTGAACTCAGTGGGCTCAGGCGATGGGCCATCTCAGTCACTCCCCAGCTGTTGGCGTCCCTTGACTGTTGGCGGGACACCCAGAATCTGCTTCGAGGCATGCCGTTCCAGGTCCTGCAGCACAATGTGATTTTGACCCTGGACGCCTCCCTAATGGGCTGGGGAGCACACTGCGGCAAGCTTTGCATGCAGGGGACTTGGTCCCTCGAGGATTCCCAGCAGCCAATCAACCTTCTCGAGCTCCGGGCAGTCCTCCTTGCCCTCTGAGCGCTCAGGCACAGCGTTCATCATCGCCACCCCAAATGGATAACCGGGTGGCAATGTTCTGTATGAACAAACAAGGGGTATACAGGCTCTTATAGCCTCTGCCTGGAGGCAGTAGCCCTATGGTCCTTTGCAGTTCACCAAGGCATAGTCTTATAGGCCGCCTATCTTCCAGGTCAGGACATCATTCTGGCAGACAGGCTGAGCCGGATCCTCCAGCCACACGAATGGCACCTCTGCCCACAGATGGCGCAGTGGCTGTTCCGGCACTGGGGGACTCCGTTCCTGGATCTCTTTGCAAGCCCAACGAATTTGTAGCTCCCGCAGTTCTGAAGCCCAATTCCCCACCCAAGCAGAGAAGCCTTCGATGCCTTCCTGCTGTTGTGGACGCATGGCCTCCTGTATGCATTTCCTCCCACCCCACTCATAGCGCAAGCTCTTCTCAAGATACAGTGGGACGGAGTCTCGGTGATTTTCATGGCCCTTCGGTGGCCTCAGCAGCCCTGGTTCCTGTTGCTGCTCCGTCTTTCATCGGAGCCTCTTATTCCCCTTGGCAGCATGCCAGGCTTGTTGACGCAGGAGGAGAGTCTCCTCCTTCACCCAAACCTGAGGTCCCTATCCCTCACGGCTTGGCACCTGAGCAGGTTGTGCTAGCCCCTCTTCATCTCCCAGTGGAGATCAAGGACATATTGCTAGCCTCGCACAAGGACTCGGCTAGGAGGGCTTACGCCTTTAAGTGGCGTCGGTTCTCAGTGAGGTGCTTGGAGATACGGGCTGACACATTCTCTTGCCCCACCCACTTGTTCCAGCACTACTTACTCCATCTCTCGCAGTCAGGCCTGAAGTCCAATTCGGTCAGGGTCCACCTGAGCATGATCTTGGCCAGCCACCACCCAGCTGAGGGTGGACCCCTCTTGGGCCAGCTGCTGGTTTCATGTTTCATGTGCAGTCTGCTTCTTTCCAGGCCCTCCATTTGGCCGCCTCCAGCAGAGTGGTGTATCAATGTCGTCCTCGCATAGCTAACCAGCTGCCGTGTGAGCCGATGGCATCCTGTTCACTTCGGCGCCTTTCTTGGAAGGTGTTTTTTCTGGTAGCCCTCACTTTGGCCCGGAGGGTCAGTGAGCTTCAGGCCCTGATGGCTGACGCACCCTACATGAGATTCTATGGGAACCAGGTGGTTCTCCAAATGCATCCTAAGTTTCTCCCAAAGGTTGTCTCAGATTTCCACCTCAACCAGGAGATAGTGCTGCTGACCTTCTTTCTGAAGCCCCATGCAGACCGGGCATCAGCGATCCTCCACATCTTCAACTAGAGGAGGGCTGTCTCCTTCTATCTGCAGCATATGCAGGCACACTGCAGGTCCGAGCGGCTCTTCGTCTCATACGACTCTGCCCGTTTGGGGCTCGCGGTCACCCAGTGAACCCTTTCCCTCTGGGTGATGGATTGCATTGCCTTTGTCCAGGCTTGGGCTGGTCTACCATTGGACTGCCGAGTCACGGCATCAGTGGCCCACTGTGCCATTGACGAACATCTGCCGATCCGCAACCTGGTCCTCGGCTAACACTTTCACAATGCATTACTGCCTCGAGAGGGAGTTCCATCGGGATAGTGCGTTCGGCCAGGCCATACTCCGTAATCTGTTTAGGGATTAGGCAGCTCTGGTCCTCTGACCCTTCTGCGGCTACCGGGAGTGTGGTCTTCCAGGGACCCGGGGTCCTCGGGCTGTCTTCGGTTACCAGTGTCTGCTCACAGCTTGCTGCTGCACTTTTTTACATGTTCTCGGTAGCATGTAGCTGGGGATTCCCATATGTGAGGACTGACTTCCTGCTTGTTCCTGGAGAAAACGTAGTTACTCACCTGTAACAGGTGTTCTCCAGGGACAGCAGGAATCAGTCCTTACAACCCACCCACCTCCTCTAGGAGTTGCCCACTCTTTTTTTAGATTGGTATTTATTTTATTTAACAATTTTTCTATACCGCCTTTGTCCAAAGTGGTTTACAAAGAAAAACATAACAATTAAATAGGAATTGTTTTTACATTAAACATGGGAAGTTGATTTTTATCCTTTGCCTGAGCTATGTCATCTGATGGCTTAAGCTAGCACTCTTGGGTGGGAAGGGTCACCCATATGTGAGGACTGATTCCTGCTGTCCCTGGAGAATATCTTTTACAGGTGAATAACTACGCTTAATTGGAGATGCAAGAGGAAGTCGAAGGCTGCAGAGATATCGAGGAAAATTAGGTTGAATGTGTTCATGGTGTGTTGTAAGCAGGTTGTAAGGGTGTTTAAGAGAGAGGTGAGGAGAGCATCAACCCCATGGAACTGTCTGAAGCCATGTTGGTGAGGGTCGAGGGGTGCATGTTTGTCAAGATGATCTTGCAGTTGTCTTAGGACACTTTTCTCTGTTTTTGCGACCAGTGGGATGCTGGAAATTGGCCTGTAAGATTTAGGAGAGGTAGAATCGAGTTTTGTACTTTTGAGTAGAGGTCGGATTGAAGTTTGCTTAAGTGCTAGGGGCATAAGTCCTAGGACAAGTGAGGCATGTGTTATGTTCTTAATGTACGTACTCGGGTGTGATCTTGTTGTTTTTATCCAGGTGACAGGGCATGGGTCTAATGTGGAGGTTGTCGTGTTGAGGCTTTGTATGGTGTCTTCTATGTTTTTGATTGATGGCATCTCAAATTGTGACCAGATCTTTTGAAGGTTGGTTTCAGTGCTTAGGTGCCATTGGGGTTTGATCCATTTGAGGTGTTTGTAGCTGCTTGGAGAGTAGGTAGGAGGCAATTTTTTGGAGGTATATCTTTTATTTTATTTTATTTATTTATTTATTTAACGGTCTTTTCTATACCGCCCCTTCCAGAGATCAGGGGCGGTTTACATTGAACATTAAACAGAACAATTGTATACTTCTGTATACATTTACAAGGAACATTATGCTTTAACTATATACAGGTGTACTTACAGGGAACATATTTTGAACATATTTTGAACAACATTTTGAACATATTTTGAACATTAACTATAACAGAGCTTTTCAAACTATTTACAAGTTATATACATGGAGCGCATCTTAGTTAGTTACAGTGGTGGAATAGTCAACTGTTTGAGTGGTTCATTAGCGTGTTGTGTGGGGTTAGTGAAATTTCCTGTGTTAGTCATTTGTTCTGTCTTGGGTACAGTGTATGTGTTTCTGTGATTGTGTTGGTGAGGTTCTTTGTTGGTAGGGGATTTCAAAGTGTTTTGTAAAGAGGTAGGTTTTTAATTCTTTTTTGAATTGGTGAAGGTCTTTTATCATGCGGAGTGTTAATGGTATTTCATTCCAGAGGGTGGGGGCAGCGAAGGAGAAGGCCCTGTCACTTGTTGTCGCTTTAGTTTTTCTAAAATTTGTTTTTATGTTGAGGGAGTGGGTTGCGTTCTGTCTGCGTGATCTAGTATCTGATGGGGGGTGTATGTCATTCTGGGGTTCTTTCATGAGTGTCTTTATAGTTGAGAATAGCTCCATTGGTTTGTTTATTGCTGAGTTGACTAGGATAGCATAGTATTCCCATTTCCTCTTGAGAGTTTCATTGTTGTATATTTTAAGTTATTCAGTATAAATGCTCTGGAGTTTCTCCATTTTCGTTCAAAGCGGCATAAGCTGCTTTTCTATTTCTTTTTTTTTAAACTTTTATTTTCATTTTGCAACAAACAAAAGAAACAACACACCAAAAGAGACAAAACAAGTATACAATAAGGAAAAGTAAACCCATTACCCCCCACCCCGATGCTTCTTCTCTACCCGAGTATATCAGCATGTGAGCGCTTCCAATTAACAGTGATTATACATCAAACGATCAAAAGAGTATCTACAATACAGCATGATCATGGGACAGAGATATATACAAAGTTAGACAGTCAGATGAGAGCATTTAGCAAAATGTACATAGTCATTGAGCATCTTCCATTGAGACCAATGAGAAGGAGTCTGAATGGAGGAAGCGAACAGACGAGGTATTTGTTCATATTTACTGTAAAGACAGGCATGATTCCACCATTCATTGGGGCTCAGATGGGAGCTAATTTTCCAGTATTACTTAATTAGGGAAATAGCAATGCCAAGCATAAAGTTCGAAAGGAGATAAGCCATTTTTGGGAGAGAGGGGATCCCCGCAACTGGGCGAAGTCCCACTATCCTCCAAGAAAGGGGCTCCTGAGAGTGCAAGATAGACTAAATACGACCCCAGACCCGACGCCAGTAATACTGTAGTGCGGGATATTCATGCATAACATGAGGCAATGAACCAATGGCCGCAGGACGTGTCCAGCAACCATTGCCCGGATTAGTGTTCCATTTGTCTAATCTGTGAGGAATGTAAAAACACCGGTGGGCTAGAAAGAAGAGGGTCTGAGTGAGTGAGGCGGATCGGGAACCCGTGTCCCTCTACTCCAGATAAGGCTCCATTGCTCCGAAGTCAAAGTCACATGCAATTCTCTCTCCCATACTTTCTGCGCTATAGGGGTATCTCTAGTTATAGCATTACATAAGGTTTAGTAAAATTGGATGCTACACCCGGTGAACTACCGAGAGATCGGAAAGTCTCCAATCAACCTTATGTAGAGAATGCCGATGGCGGGAGTACTCTAGTGCTCCGAAGGCGATGCTGAAGTTGCACTGACCAGAGTCGGGAGTCTAAAGATTGCATAAGAGTATTAAAGGCACCTAAAGTGTCTAAAAGCATTGGTGGATAGTGGGAGTCTAATGGGAGAGTCATACCAGGGAGAAAGGTAAGAGGAATCGGTTTGCAAAGGCCCGCTTCTATATCTAGCCACACAGGTCTACTCGGTACTGGATCTTCCAACCAACGAGCACCTTGTTTGAGAAGAAAAGAGTGAGGGAACACTTGAGTAAAATCGCCACCAAGTATTAATGGAGCATTGGCAGAGGCCAAGGCCAACTGCGCAATACTTGCATAGTAAGCAGGGTTGTCCACATTCGGGGCATAATGCAAATACACGTGAATTCACTATCTCCAACCTCAAGGTGTACACGGGCCCATCTACCCTCCTTGTCAGCGCTAATATCAGGTACAGTAGCGTGCAAAGACTTCTTAACCAGAATGGCTATCCCGTACCATTTGGAAACGGTGGGAGAATAGGCAGCTACCATGTGAGGCTTAGCATTGAGTTTCAGTGTTTCAGCAGAGTTCAAATGCGTTTCCTGAAGAAACACTAAATCAACATGCTCATGGCTAAGATAGCTAAGGATTTTCTTTCCTTTGTGTGGACCATTAATGCCTTTGATGGTGAATGATAAGATATTACATAAGGCCATTCAGAAAAGTTAAAAATTCTGAGCATGATAGCACAAATAATTTCACTATGTCCCTCAAACTGACTGTATCTGGCTGTACACATGACATAGGAAAAATAAGCTAATATAATACAATGAAGCGCCCCACATTAACAAAGAAAACCGCAGTACGGTAGAGGAGAAGCAAAACCCCAAAATTACTGGCGACCATGTGTCTGCGGGGAGAAACCCCAGAGAAGGCCGAAATTGAAAAAACACATAACCTGTAGGATTGTGCGTGCTCCGAATCCGACCGAGGCACACATCATGAAGGGATAGGAGACCAAAAAACAAAAGTCATATAGAGAAAGAAAGAAAGTCCAGGCTATTGCTGTGCTTGGCTATGACCGCCGCATCGGGCCCTTCAAAATGGCAGATAGAGCCGGCAGATAAGAGTCCAAGATTTGGGATTAGCGCATCTGCTCTGCTTCTTTGGAGTCTAAAAATGTTGATAGTAGATCAGGATCTTCGAACGTCCTGGTTTGGTTGTGGAGAGTCACTCGGAGCTTCGCTGGATACAACAGGCCAAAGCGAGCCTGTAGCTGTTGAAGTCGAGGGCGAAAAGCAAGGAGTTTCTTCCGACGGTCAACGGTAGGCTTTGCCAAATCAGGAAAGAAGGAGACCTTACGACCTTCAAATTCCAAATGATGATTCGCTCGGGCAGCATGTAAAATTTGTTCCACTTGTTGATATCGTAGCAAGCTAAAGATAATAGGCCGGGGGGTCGTGCGGTTGAGCGCCATGTGGGCAGGAACACGGTGTGCTCGATCGATTTCCAGTTCTCTGTGAAAAGTGATCTTCAGCAAGGAGGGAAGAGTTTTGAGCAAGAATTCTCTTATATCTCCTGCTTCCACCCCCTCCGGCATTCCGAGGAGCCTCACATTGTTGCGACGGGCTCGATTATTGCTATCTTCTAACTCCTTTTGAAGATTCTGTATCTGGCGCTCAGCCTTGTCCAGTTTGCCCAAGCGCACCTCGTGCGAGTCGAGGACCCCCGCCATGTTGTCCTGCCGTAATGAAAGACTTTCAAGTCGGTCCTGGAGCACTCCAAAGTCTTCTCGCATGGCTCGAAGCGCTTCTCCATTGGACTGCACCAATTCCTTCACGCCGCGTATTTCCTCCAAAATCTCCAGGTGCATTTCGGGGTTTTCACGAAATGGAACCATCTTCTGTGGGGAGGACACCTCTGTTTTGGAGCGTTTTCCGTGAGAAGAAGAAGGAGACCCGAAGTCCAAGCGCGCTGGTTTATGGGCCGCCATCCCCCCCGAGGTGCCCCGGTCAGCTCGGAGCGAAATAGTAAATTGGTATAGGTATTAAGTCAGGATTCTAAGTAGGCCTCTCGGGAGCTTCAACGCAAAGCGTCCTACCCGCTGGACATCAGGCTCCGCCCCCCCTGCTTTTCTATTTCTGTAGTGATGTCGAGAACCATGGGGCACTGTTGTGGTGGGGTTTTTTGCTATTTTCCTTGGGGGAGCAAGTGATACTGCAGATAGGATGTTGTTCCAGATGGATATCATTTTGTCAAGGTCTTTGTTTTCTGATTTGATGAGGTGTAGCTGTGGGGTGACTGCCTCAATGAATTCTTCGTTGTTGAAGTCTCGGAACCTCTAGGTCGTGATTAGTGTGGGTGTTTTTTTGTTTGTTTCGTTTGCTGGGCTGTGGTATGTATGGGGAAGAGAATAGCAGCATGATCAGACCAAGGGACAGGAAGAATGGTGTGTAAGGGTTGGTTGAAGTTGGAGACTAGGTCTGAAGGTATGAAGACTAGGTCAAGTACGTTTCCTTTCTTGTGAGTTGACTCCATAATGATTTGTGTATCCAAGGATGTACATGGCTTCTCGGAAGGCTCCTGATTGTGATATGGGGGAGGATGTTAGGTTGAGGACTACACTCCACCATTTGAGAACTAGTGGCCCAGCCGGTAGAAATGCCCTCGTCTACCCGCCACACTACAATGCCACCTTACCGGCACCCATACCACTATCTTACTTCCAGTAATTCTACCCATGGTGTTGCTGCCAACCCTATCCACGGCAGCTTCTGCCACACACCCAGATGCACCCTCAACCTAGTCATCAACAGGAGAGCAAGACCCAGCCACTTCCTCACCCTGCCTAAACCCACCCCCAGTTTTTGACTACCTGCCAGTGCGGGGGCGCATCTGGGACTTCGCAGAGGCATATGACAATCCATCATCATGGAATGCTGGGTCCTCTCCATCGTTCATTCAGGCTACAAACTCTATTTCTCTGTACTACTACCCCCCTCCAAAAACTCCTTCCAAAGCCAGCTGCTTCCCGGGTCATCACATGTCCCAGTTGGTGCAGGAGATAACCCAGCTCCTCAACAAGGCCATTGAGCTTGTCCTGCTCTCCAAAAGGAATCAGGGGTTCTACTCAAGATTCTTCCTGCTCCCCAAAAGGTCAGGAGGCCTTTGCCTGATACTAGACCTCACCATCTCAACCTCTTCATCCAGTGGGAAAGATTCAAGATGCACTCCTTGAGCACGATCCTTCCCCTGCTCAGCCTCCAGGATTGGTTTGCCTCTCTGGATCTAAAAGATGCCTATACTCATATCCCCATTCATTCTGTTATCACTGGCAATACCTTTGCTTTACATTTCTCAACCAACATTATCAGTCCAAGGTCTGCTCATTTGGGCGCTTGTATGCCCCCATGTCTTCACCAAGAGCCTAGCCATAGTAGCAGCCCACCTGCAGCGACAAGGCCACTGTGTATACCCCTATCTCAATGACTGGCACATTTCCAGCACTTCCCAGGCCACCGATGGTCAGGCCGCCTGGGACACCACCACCATTCTTCAGATTCTTGGCTTCAATTAAGCACAGAGAAGTCTGAACCCATTCCTCAGCAAAGCCTGGATGTCATCAGAGCATTCCTGAACACTCTACAGGCCAAAGTCTTCCTCCCTGAACAGAGAGCCCAAGCCTTAGGACTTCTCAGCAGCAATCTTGAAGTCCAGCATCAGCCTGCCTGCTCCTGCATCTACTGTGGCACATGGCCATTTCAATGCATGTGGTACCCCTGGCATGGCTACACATGCACCCCTTACATTGGCATCTCAGACTCAACTTGTGTCAATGCACCCAGCCTCTGTGATTCAGGATTTCTCTGGGAGGCCCACAGTGAGCAATCCTCCTTGACAGTCTTTATTGGTGGATGATTATGGCCAACCTCTCGGGGGGGGGGGGGGGGATCCTTTCCAGGCACCACCTCATCTCACTGTTGCTACAGATGCTTCCACGCACAGTTGGGGAACACATATACAAAATCTTTCCAGCCAGGGCAGGGCATATGGTCACCTCAGGAAAAAGCCCTGCACATCAACATGCTGGAGCTCTGAGGGGTATACTATGCCCTCAGGGTCTTTGCCAACTGGGTGTGTCACAAGATTGTCCTCATACGCACCAACAACCAAGTCTCCATGTTCTACCCCAACAAACAAGGAAGCACGGGCTTGCTTTACCTCTGCTGCGAAGCCGCGTAACTCTGGACATTTGCCCTCTCCATAGGGACAACTTTACAGGTGATCTACCTTCCTGGAATTCCGAATCAGCTAGCTGACAAGTTGAGTTGCCAGCTAGACCCACACAAATGGTCCCTCGATCCCATGACACTTCGGGACATATTTGCTACCTGGAGGGAGTCAGATGTGGACCTCTTCGTCTCTGTCGACAATGCTAAATGTCTGATCTTTTGCTCCATCCAACCATGCCTGCACCCCATGCCTTTTCCATGTACTGGTCCCAGGACTTCCTTTATGCTTTTCCTCAGTTTCTGTTCATCACACGAGTACTGCACAAGATCAAACAAGACAAAGGCTCAGTCATCCTGAAAGCACCACGATAGCCTTGACAGCTCTGGTTCCCCCATCTCCTGGCACTCCTATGGGAGCCCCCATGCCACTGGGAACCCAGCCAGGACTTCTTACTCAGCATCAGGGCCTCCTACAACCCAACCTCCAGAGCCTTCCTTACGGCATGGCAGCTTCAGGGCTCTGGGCACTAATCGCTTCTCTGCCACAGTCCGTCATAACTGTCCTCTCTGCATCTCGAAGGCCCTCAACTCAACTTTCCTACCAGTGTAAGTGGTCTCATTTCTCACACTGGGCTGCCTCAGTCAGGATTCAGTCCCATGCTCCATGGGTCAGATGCTCTCCTACCTCCTTCACCAATTTCACTCAGGCCTACAGACCACATCAATATGCTAACCACCAGTCGGCCTTTGCTGTTTCCCATGACTCAGTTGATGGGAAACCCATCTCTGTACACCCAGTTGTCTCAAGTTTTCATGAGAGGTCCCATGAACACAAAACCGCCCTTTTGACTGCCTACTTTGGCTGGGGACCTCAATACTGTCCTGTCAGAATGCATGTGACCACCCTTTGAGCCCCTAGCAACAGTTTCACTCAAACACCTCACTTGGAAGATAGTCTTCCTAGTGACTGTCACTTCCACCAGATTACTAGGGGAGCTTGAAGCACTGGTGCACTACTCCCCTTACACACAGTTCTTCCATGACAGTCATCCTCCATACCCACTCAAAATTTCTTCGGAAATTGGTCTCTGACATTCATATCAACCAATGTAGTGTCCTCCCTGCCTTTTTGTCGGCAGCCTCAGAGGGCTCTCTGGAATAAAAAGCTACACACTCTGGATGGCAGAAGAGCTCTTTTGTACTACCTGCATCGCATGGCACCTTCCGTAGGTCATTCCAGTAATTTGTGACCTTCAACCCCAACAACCCCAGACAACTGGCGGCCAAGCAGACCATTTCCTCATGGATCATGGACTGTATTGCCTTATGTTATGAGCAAGATGCACTACCATCCCTGGAGTGCGTTGCTCCTCATAATCTAAGGGCTACTGACTCTTCCATCATCAGTCTGGCTTCAGTCTATTCCCAGGACATCTGCAGAGCAGCCACCTGGTCGTCCATTCACACCTACACTAAGCACTACAGTCTGGACAGCTCCTTTGCAAGGGACTTAGCCTTTGGGCAAGAGGTCCTCTTGAAACATTTTGCTACTTAACTAATATCCCCATCCCAAGGTTCTCCAGGGCTGCCCCTACTCTGAAGAAAATCAGCTGCACCGGTTGGAGCAGCCCCCATCTCTGGATTCACCTTCAAGTATGCCTGCATCCCTCTGCTTGTCTCCAGAGAAAGTGTAGTTGCTTACCTGTAAAGGAGGTTCTCCATAGACAGCAGTGGCATGCAGTCACACTCACCCTTCCTCCTTCCCCTCAATAATCAACAAAACAAAAAGTAAAAAAAGAATCAATATGGAATACAACAGCAATACAAACTGTCTCCCCAGCGGTTTGGCAGCGCACATCCTCTGCACTCCTATGCGCACTTCCTCTGCACTCCTATGCGCACTTCCTCTGCACTCCTATGCGCACTTCCTCTGCACTCCTATGCGCACATCCTCTGCACTCCTATGCGCACATCCTCTGCACTCCTATGCGCACATTCTCTGCACTCCTATGCTCACATTCTTTCTATTCCTCTGCTCTGGTATGTTTGTTTGTTAGGCTTGATATACCGCTTTTCAATTGTAGAAACAAAGCTGTTTACAAAAAATAAAGTTACAGAAATGGCCTGTGGCCTAGAAGAGAAAAGGAAGTTACAATAGCGACAGGACAGAGAGAGGAAACATGCATACCAGACAGGGGGGAGAAATTGAGACATAGGGCTAAATCAGGTAGTGTGGGCTGAAAGGTCAAAAGCTGATGAGAATAAATGTGTTTTGAGGTGTGATTTGAAAGGAAAATAATTCTGCTCGAGCCTAAGGGTGGAGGGTAGTGAGTTCCATAGAGCAGGTCCTAAGAAGAAAAAGGCAGAGAAGCGGGTAGAGTGTAAGTGAGCCTAGGAGGGGGATGGAAGGTGAAGGCGGTTAACATGAATGGATCGAAGGGAGAGACTGGGGGTGTGGGATTGCAGGAGATCAGCCAGATATTGAGGGGTATGTGTAAATAACGTGGTGGACAACAGTGAGAATTTTAAAACGAATACGGTGATCAACGGGAAGCCAGTGAAGATGAAAGAGAAGAGGGGTGATGTGATCAAAACGGGACAAATGAGTAAGGAGGCTGCAGTGTTCTGGATGCATTGAAGTCTATTTAGTTGTAATTGGGGAATACCAGCAAGAACCGAGTTTAAAAAATCTAGACGTGAAGTGACAAGAGACAGAACGAGAACAGTGAGGGCTTCAGAGGTGAGAAAAGGGCAGACAGCTCAAATATGACGGAGGTGACAAAAAGAGGTTTTGGTAATATTAGAAATGTGTTCATGAAAAGAAAGAGCTGAATCAAAAAGGACACCAAGGTAACGAAAAGAAGAAACTAGGGGAATGGCTGAACCAGCGAAAGATGGGGCAGTGGAGGGGGAAGGGCTAGTAAAACGAAACCAAATGGCAAGTGTCTTTGACAGATTCAAATGCAGGCAGTTAGTAGTAAGCCAGTCTGAAACAGAGGTAAGACAGGAGTTAAGAGGGGAGAGATCAGGCAGAGAAGGGGAGGTATGATGAAGTAAGAGAAAATCATCGACATAAAAGAAGGCTGATATTCCGAACTGTTGGATTAAGAGAGCAAGTGGTGCTTGGAAAATATTAAATAGAAGGGGGGCCAACACAGAACCCTGGGGGACCCCACGAGTAGGGGGGTGGGATCAGAGCTGGCGCCTGAGGGGGAGTGAAAAAGGACCGAATATGATCGGGAAACGAGATCAGAGTGAAACCACCTATATACTGTGCTGCCAAGACCTGCATCCCGAAGATGTGAGAGGAGAGCGTAATCCACAAGGTCAAAAGCAGCTGAGAGATCCAGAGAAACCGCCAGCGAAATATCCCCATGGTCATGTGCAACGTGCAGATCATTAAGAAAAGCAAGGAGGACTATTTCAACACTGTGACCGGAACGGAAGCCAGATTGGCATGGGTGAAGAAAATTGATATGAGTTTAGGTGGTGAGAGAGTTGGCTGAAGACTTTCTCGAGTATCTTGGACAAAAAGGGAAGATGAGAGACTGGGCGAAAGTGTGCAGGGACAGGAGGGTCAAGGGAAGGTTTTTCTAGAATCGGAAGAATGAGAGCGTGCTTCCAGAGTTGAGGGAAAGTGCCGGTGGAGAGACTGGAGTTTACCATGGTGAGAATAGAAGGAGGAAGGGCAATAGAGGGTTCAAGGAACCATGAGAAGGGAATGGGATCAAGGGAACAGGTGGTCTTGCGAGAGGAAGAGAGATGTTTAATGAGCTCTGGGATGGTGAGTGAGTGAAATGTTGACCAACTATGAGAGAGTGAAGGAAGAGGAGGGGGGAGAAAGAGGAGGAGGGTAGGATATTGGGGGTGGACAATGTGGAAGAGAATTACAAAGATCCTGAATTTTAGAGTCAAAAAAGGATGCCAGCTGGCTAGGGCTGGGGATCACAGGATGGGAGGAAGAGGGGGGAGTATGAAGTGATCTTGGGACATAAGCAGACAGGAAGCAGGCACGCATAAAGGCAACAAAGCTTCTCTGAGCTTAGAGAGATCCAGCACACAAGGTTCAGTCAGGGGACTTCACCTTCAAGTATGGCTGCATACCGCTGCTGTCTACAGAGAACCCCCATTGCAGATGAGCAACTATGCTTTCTCATCCAACTCTTCAAGAATGGTGCTTTCTGTAGCACTCTACAACCTACAGTTCTTTACACATGGCACTGATACAGCTCACCAAATAGGTTCCAGTTTTCTAAGAGTGAAGTTTTGTGTAGATCTTCGAACAGCCAGTAAAGGTCACCATAAAGTATCATCTCACTTTAAGGTAGAATGCATAGATGTCAGAAAGGGTTGGGCCACACGGGCCCTGGCTCCATCAAAAATTGCAGCCAGCATGCTTCCTATGGGGATCCCTTCTCCCATGAGCAGAAGAAGAAAAGAAGTTGCAATTGCGGCAAAAATCCTTCCTGTCTGCCCATGGGAGATCGAATCTCTGTGGGCAGACAGGAAGGGTCTTTGCTATGATTGTGGCTTCTCCTCTTTTGGCCTCGGGGATGGGATCCCTGTGAGGAGCCTGCTAGCTGAGATGATAGTCACAGCAGGCTGCCTGCAGGGATCCCATCCCCTGCAGGCAGGAAAGACCCTTCTTGTCTGCCTGCAAGCGTCCAGATCCCTGCGGGCTGAACAGGAAGAGTCTCTGCCTGTGGGGCAGAGCTTGGGGCACAGTTAGGGTGGAGCTTGGGGCACAGTTAGGGTGAAGCTTGGGGCAGTGATTGAGCCCCACCTCCCTCCCCCTGGGGGAATGAGAGCAATTTTCTAAGGAGGTGCCTACTTAAAGCATGTTTTATGGTGCTAATGTTGGGCCTACATTATTTTAAAAGGACAAGCTGGCACTTCTTTGTAAAATAATAGGTAATTGGCCTAATGCACTTCTAGACTGCAAGCATAGACATTTACACCAGCCCTAGTGTGGGTGTATATATCTGCACCTTTATTTGTCAAGTATGTGCATAAATTATAATCTCCAGGAACAAGCAGGAATGAGTCTTCACATATGGGTATGTCGGTACCGACGGAGCCTGCGTGGGAACGCTCCCCAGCGTCCAATCAGAAAGCTTTTGGGAGCATCCCTCAGCGCCTGCGTGCTGCCTTCCCGCCTTTCCAACTGTCTCTCCTCAGTTTTTGTTTTTCCGCGGAGCCGGCAGGACGTACTCCTGTCACTGAAGAAAATTGTTTTCTTTAATTCTTTAATTCTTTTTTTCTTGGGGTCGCGGCTGTTTTTCCCGCCTCCACCGGTACCGCCGGTGGGTTTTTTCTTTTCTTTTTCTCAAACTCAGGGAGAGTTTTCCCTCAGTTTCTGTCTTAAATGTTTGGGCCTGTAAGACCTCTCCATCATGGAGCCTTCTTCTCCTAAGAAGTGCCTTAACTGTGGAAATACAGTTTTCTTTTTAGACTCCAATAACTGGTGTCTAACCTGTTTGGGTCCTGACCCTTTTCCTCCGGAGCCATTAGGCTACAATTTTATGAGAAGAGATTTTCCATTTCGAGTTTCCCTCGATACCGAGTTCCCTTCCAGTGTCAGGGCACCGACCAATTCTTCTCTACAGGATCAGGTAACCCACAAACAGTCTGTTAAGACTAGCCAATCCTTGAGTGGTAGGTCTCATGCCAAGCTTGATGACGGCTCCGGCCTTGCCCTCAAGACCCTATTGGCTTCAAAACCCCGGCGGGAGTCTTCGGTCTCTAAAGCCTTTCAGGGGTTTCAGGTTGTTCCTGGGGCTCACCCCTCACAGAACATACCTGAGCCATGCTCGGTGGTGGCATCCGCTTCGAGCGGTACCAATACCCCGGCATCTGCACTGGTGTTGAGTGATTCACTCTTCGCCAGGGATCGTCATCTGGCGTCCTCGGTACCTTCGGGACCAATCGATACGTCCCAGATTGACTTTCCAGTATCGGCAGCATCGCCGATACTACCACCGACGTCGGTACCCTCTAGACATGCATCGATAGACTCACTCCCTTCGATGCCGAGTCTGGAATCGATATCTAGTCTAGAAGACTGGGTACCGACGCGTCTCGGAACCGACGCTTATCGATTCCGGATGTGCAATACCGAGGACACTCACCAAGCGTTTTTGGTTGCCTCTGTACCACTTGAGCAGCCTCCGATGACTGCTTCGATGGCAGTATCGCCTCCGATTCCGGCACAGCTACCGGTATTGGTATCGATGCCGGTTCCTGCAGTAACATCGGGATCAGCCACTTCCATGCCTTTTTCACCAGGATCGCTCCTTTCTATACCTAGTTTGGAGTCGATACCTGGCATGGACGATGCAGTACTGACTGTCTCAAGTCGTAACTGCCAGTACCAGTATCCATCTAGTAGGGCTCTTTTTCTGCACCGGACCAGTACATCCTCCGATACTCAGGCTACTGCTTCAACTTTAGCCTATCCAGGGATGGTTCCCATTGGAGATCCTTCTTTTCAGAAATTTCTCCTTGACATGGCAGCATTCCTTGCTATTCCTATCCCTGGCTGTGATCCTACTCAAGGCTCTCCTGCGGAAAAGGAAAATATAATGCTTCCTTTACATCATTCTTTGCAGGATCTTCTTCTGGGAATATGGGAAACACCTTTAAGGGTTTCCTCACCTTCTACAGCAACTGATGATCTGTATCAGGTGCCCCCCTCTCCAGGGTTTCAAAGGACTCAACTTCCCCATCATTCCATTGTAGTGGAATCAGCAATGAGGAAGGTAAAAAGCAAGAAGAAGCATTCTTCTTATCCGCCAGGTCGTGCATCTAGAACACTTGATGCTTTTGGACGTCAAACCTTCCAAACATCTATGCTGGCAACAAGGATTATCTCTTATACTTTTTATATGAGTCTATCTCTCCAGGAGGTCACAAAGAAATTATCTCTTTTGACTCCTTTTCTATCAGAGCTCAAGGCTGCAGACTATTCCTTACTTCTTAGTCATAGCCAAAATATCTCTTGGTTTCTTTCTCGTACTTTTCTAGACTCTTTTGAGTCTGTTAGCAGAACCTCTGCTATAGCCATAGGAGCACGACGTAGAGCCTGGCTCCAGGCTTCAGACTTGAACAGATGGGCACAACAAAGACTGGGTAATACTCCTTGTACTGGAGAAGATCTATTCAATAGGGAGGCTTTACGTCAGGTTGCTCATTGCTCCACTGACGTCCCTGTTTCTGGGGGCTATCCTAAGCCTTCTCCTTCCCCAGTAGGTAGGAAATGTCCTACCAAACCTTCTTTCCCTAGGAAAAGAAGGTTTCACTCTTCTCCTGCCCATTATACGGATGTTTCCAAGCAGGGGAAACCTCGCCCTGGTCTGAAGAATCCAAACTAGCCAGGCTGAACAAACCCAGCAACCATAGGTTCCTGAAGGTTACATCCTACAGTTAACTTCTTCTTAGCAGAAGTTTTTTCACTGTTTTTTCCTTCAAAACTCTACACATGGATTCCTTTCTTCAGGACATACTTTTCCTCCTAGATATGCTGAGCTGTCAGGACATTCATGTCTATGGGTTACAGATTTCTCCTCTTCTTCCTACCAAGAAGAGAAGTTAACAACTATCCTATGATAGTTTTCTGTCCCAACATGAACATTTTTTCCTTCCGCAGACTTACCATATGGTTAGTCACCCTTCAGCTCCTGTTTCTCTACCCTCTCATCCAAGGTTCCCCCTGAATGAGTGGTACCATATCACTGCAGGGCTTCTCTAGCCTTTCATTCCTGTGTAGAGTTTTTTCTCTTGAATAAATTCCCTTCTTTTCTCTGGGCAGCTCATCAGACAGGGACAGGGATTTCTCCTCTCCTTTTGTCTGTTCTCTCTGTTTTACACAGGAAGATTCTCTCTGCTGTCTCATTCAGCAGCTGCCCATGCAGGAGTTCCAGTGATTAGACTACTGGTACTTTTCCACAAGTTTCTCGTCTGTCTCCACTACTCTCTGTCTGGCCTTAGTAGTGATTCCAAGATAGTGCTTTCATCTATCTTGGATAATCCTAATCACTTCAGGCTTATCACACTATCTTCTTTTCTTGCCATCTCCACTTCCTTGGATTTGGCAGCAGAGTTGACCTACAGCCAGTTTTATTTCCTAATTCTCCTGCATAATGCTCTCTGTAATCTTCAGAGAAGCTTTCTACTATGGGCCCTTGCTAGAGAGCATGGGGTTTTGTCTCTGATGACTATTCTATATGGTTGGGAAAGGCTCCTCAGTCATTTTCCATGACTCTGAGGGTTCTCCACACCCTGTTATCTCCTGTTATAATTCAGGATATAAGCCTTTTCTGCGTGAATGTCCAAAACATTTTCCAATCCTGCAGGAATATGCTCTTTTTTCCTTGCAGCTTGTCCTCATGGTATCCTACTCTTTATGGACAGCACATATTTTACTAGTAACGCATGATACCCCTTCTGTCCCTCCAGTGGGTCAACTTGGTATCTCCTCCTATGCGTTTTCTGTCCATTTACCATGTCAGAGTTCTACAAGACTCAGGACTTGCTGTTTACAGACTGATATTATCCTCTGTTTTTCACGCAACCATCCTGGTTATTTCACTGGATAGCATTCCTGCACCATCTTAGCCAGGAGGAATAGATTCTCTATATATCTTCTCAAGTAGGTTCCACCTTCTTGTTCTTAGATGAATCTTTCTCCTTCACATCTCTCATGTGAATGTTCTTATGGGCATATCTCTATCTGCTTAGTTGCAGACATGTATCCTCAGACATACAGATTCATGTATGTATATATTTCTATATACTTCTATAGATACATATGTCTGTAAGCTGTGTGTGCATATGTTATGCCTGTGTGTGTATCTCTCGAGATATGTATTTACATACTTATCTCCCTAACTGTCTATGCTATAAAGGTTTTTACCTTCCTAGAGATTCCAGACAGTGGGCTTGCATATGTTCATACTGTCCCTCAGTATGTTGGGGGTATTATGCACACAACCACTACTGTGGTTCTGAAAGCTCCCACTTTACTCTAGGTCTCGCTATCCCTGAAGCACCATGCTTCAATATCTTTCCTATCTCTCACCAGCTAGGAAAGACAGCATAGATCTTCAGTAGTTCTGAGGTTTCAGCCCTTCACACATCTGTCCTCCTTGGGAATACGGGCTTTTTTCCCATACCCCTTCTTCCCTCCAGGACTGGGCTAGTTGTCCAAATCGGTCAGTCTTCCTATTTTACTCCTAAATGTTAATGACTCTGTAGCTAAAAGAGTTTTCAGCTTTTTCCCATAAAGCTTTCCACTGAAGACCTGCCGTTTTCATACTACCCCAGTTGACACCTGGGTCACCTGCCAATTCCAGATTTGGACCTTCACCTTCACTGCCGTGAGGTCACCTTGAGGATTCCTCTACTGAATCTCCAGTAGACTCCATCAGCCTCTCTACTTCCTGCAATCCAGTAGGTAAGGTCCATATTGTGATTGCTCATTCAATATTTTTAATGATAACTATCATACATACCAAGGACTCCTCTCCTGTAGTCCTTAAGTTAGCTGTTTTTCCTACAGCTCCTCTCTTTTCAGCTCCTACCCACCATCCTTCATGGGATGCCAGAGATCCATGTGTGGGAAGTGCAGTCCTGTCCCAGGGACACGCATTTTATGGGATCTCCCCCTGGCATCTACAGCTAGGGAGTCCCCATATGTGAAGACTCATTCCTGCTTGTTCCTGGAGATAGCACAGTTACTTACCTGTAACAGGTGATCTCTGGGAACAGCAGGAATAAGTCTTCACAACCCACCCACCTCCCCTAGGAATTGTATCTCTCTATCTATCTTCCTTTCCTCTTTCTCTCTCTCTTTGTCTCAGCTATGAAACTCAACTGAGGAGAGACAGTTGGAAAGGCGGGTAGGCAGCACGCAGGCGCTGAGGGATGCTCCCAAAAGCTTTCTGATTGGACGCTGGGGAGCGTTCCCACGCAGGCTCCGTCGGTACCGACGTACCCATATGTGAAGACTTATTCCTGCTGTTCCCAGAGATCACCTGTTACAGGTAAGTAACTGTGCTGTATTTTAGTAATCCAGAGGGAGCAGACTTTCCTTGCATTTTCCAGGCCAGTCAGAGCTAAGGCTACTATGTTTACAGGCTGTAGGCATGGTAGGGGGAAAGAGGGAAGAAGTTTGTCATCATGCAGTGACATCTAGGAGGTAATTTTTATTTTATACATCTTTGTGCATAAGACAGCATTTATGTACAGAAATAGGAGCTTTAAAATTGCCTGGGGATATACATCATAATAGTACATGCAGCTGACGCCCAGCAGATCCTTTTATGCAGTAGACATTTCTAGGAGCAGAGGATGGGTGGAACTGCTGCAGACTTGCTACCACTAGGGGGAGATTCTATGTGATACGTATTAACTAAAACCATGATATTACAGCAGCAGCGTGAATGGAGGACTCCTGCACAGCTTGTGGGAACGATGGCTGCAACATTATGCATCTGTGTGTTAACACGTTGGGTGCCCTATTTATAAAATTACCTTTCACATGGCAAAACTGAGGACTCATGATTTCATGGTTTGGGAGGAGGCCGAGGCATGCAATTACAATAACTGAATTAAAAGTAAGGTGGGATTGGGGTATAGAGTAACAGAAAAATCACCAAGTAGTTGCAAATGAAAGGTCATGGTACCAGATCCCAGTCCTGCTTCCAGTTAAACTGGAAGCCCTAAGGGGCAGGAGGAAACTCTAGATCAAAAAAAGAAATTGTACTACTGGGTGTGTTACTTCCTGGCATCCAATCTCCTGGTATTCAAACAGGCAGGTTGAGGACACATCTGGTTACATTGTTTATTCAGCCAGATGTTTGGGTGTACCAAAGATTGTGTATGTAGCACTCTCTGAATGTTTTATAATGCAAATCAAATCTTGAGTTAAGAAATGCATAGTTTAATTAGATTGTGTGACTACAGTGTGAGACCAAAATAATTAACCTTTCCAAAATGTCACTTTTACAGATATGTAATGAGAACATTCAAGGCTTTCAGAAAAGCTACAGTTCTTTCATAGCAGATACAGTGAAGGAATATTTAACCTTTTCACGCTCTGAGATCGCTTCCTGTAATGCTTTATGCTGCTCTGTGTTGAATTCTTATACAGCAGCATTCTCATTTTCCAAAGTTAATCTGGTCTCACAATAACATATATTGAAAGCCCATGTACATAGTTGTTGCTTTACTCTGTAGACTGCTTTTGGGCCACAGATATTTAATATTTTTAAGACACTATTCAGCACACCAAAGTGCTTACTGTTTTTGCTCTTGTAGATTACCAGAAACATCCAGACATCTCACCAGGTCAGTATATGAGAGAGGCCATCTTCTAATATAAGAGGCCGTCTTGCCAAGTGTCAAGCAGCAGTATTCTCATCCCTGGCCAACCTGTGGGTGGAGATATATTGTACAGATACTCAAATACTTGAAAGGTATTAATGCACATGTAGCCAGCCTCTCAAGTGGGTGAGGGTAGATCCGGAGGCCCTCCATAAAAGAGAAAAAACTGTGACTGGTACTTAAAGCAGGGAGAAAAATAGAAAAGCATAGGCCAATGTATTGCAATAATGTAAAGTGGTGATTCGGAACCATTTTTCCGTCAGGATGCACTTGATGGACGATGCTTGCATATATGACACTGTAGCTGGCTATAATCTATTCAGAAGAGACAGAGAAAATGGAAGAGGAGGAGGAGTAGCCTTGTACGTCAAAAGCAATATTAAAGCTACTGAAATGCAGGCAGCATAGGGAAAAGAAGAAGCGCTCTGGGTTGTGTTGGAAAGAGGAGATGGCACTGTCATCCATACTGCTGTATTCTACAGACCTCCGACTCATATCGAAGAGCTAGATAACAAATTGATTATAGACATTGTCAAAATAGCCACAAAGAGGGAAGCAATCATATTGGATGACTTTAATCTACCCGATGTGGATTGGATTACTCCTTCTGCAAATCTGGAAAGAAGCAAAAAAATCGTGGATGCTCTCCATGATGCGTTACTTAGACAAATGGTGAAGGAACCAACAAGGGAAAGCTCAACACTGGATTAAGTCCTCACCAACGGTGATAGCGTGTCGAATGTCTGGGTGGATGCACCTGTGAGCAGCAGTGATCATTACACTGAGTTGTTTGAGATAAAAAAAACAAGGTGCAGTCCAACTATAGCAAGCTCAAAGTCCTAAACTTCAAAAACACTGACTTCAATAAAATGGTCATGTACCTAAAGGAGGAGTTGACAGGCTGGAAGGAGATAAGGGAAGTGGAATTGCAATGGGATAAACTGAAGACTGCAATAAAAGGGGCAACAGATAAATATGTAAGAAAAGTAAATAAAAACAAAAGGAGAAGGAAACCTATTTGGTTTTCCAAAGAAGTGGCTGCTCAAAGGCAAAAAACACAGTTTTCGCAAAATTCAACAGCTCGTAAACAGAGGAACACAGAAATGAATACAGGATCAAACTCAAAGAGACAAAAGAGAAATAAGGAAAGCAAAATCAAAGGCAGAGGAAAAGATGGCTAAAGATGTGAAGTGTGGCGACAACATTTTCTTCAGGTATATTCATTCGGGAAAGGAAGAAGATCAGAGGTGGAATCGCAGGACTCAGAAGTGCTGGGAATAGACTCATGGAAAGGAACATTGAAAAAGCGGAATTGCTAAACAAATACTAATGCTCTGTTTTTACTAAAGAAAATCCTGGAGAAGGACCAATTGTGACTCCCAAATATAAAGATGGGAATGAAGTAGATACCATACCACACCACTCACAGAAGATGCGTTAGAACAACTTGCGAAACTGAAAGTGGACAAGGCCATGAGACCGGATGGGATACATCCCAGGATACTGAAGGAGCTCAGAGAGGTTCTTGCAGGGCCGTTAAAGGATGTTTTCAACAGTTCCTTGGAAACAGGAGCAGTTCCTCAGGACTGCAGAATGGCTGTCGTACCTCTACACAAAAGTGGTGATAGGGAAGAAGTGTCAAACTACAGGCCTGTGAGCCTTACCTCGGTGGTGGGAAAAGTAATGGAGGCGCTTCTGAAGGAGCGAATTGTGAACTTTCTCAAAACCATAAGAACATAAGATATGCCATACTGGGTCAGACCAAGATCCATCAAGCCCATTATCCTGTTTTCAACAGTGGCCAATCTAGGTCATATGTACCTAGCAGTTTCCCCAAAAGACACAGGTTCCGCAATGTTTGTACTGGGTCAAGCATTGATATCCTGGGTCCCTTTGCCTGCTTTATCAATGCCTTGCATTTGACTTGCCAGTGCTTGTGCTGTTTCCAGGTTTTGTCGTTTGGCTCTTTTTTCCATTTCCTAAAAGATGCTTTTTTGGCAACAGCCTCTCTGACCTCTCCTTTAAACCATGCTGGCAGTTTTTTGGACTTCCTTCCACTTTTCTTAAAGCGTGGAATACAGCTGGTCTGGGCTTCCAAGATAGTATTTTTCAACAACACCCAAGCTTGATGTAAGTCTTTAACCTTTGCAACTGCTCCTTTTAGTTTTTGCTTAACTATTTTCCTCATTTTATCATAGTCTCCCTTTCAAAAGATAAAGGGTAGTACTGTGGATTTCCTTACTATCCCTCCTCCACTAATTAAATCAAAGGTGATCATGCTATGATCACTATTGCCAAGTGGTCCCAACACCCTTATCTCTTGTACTAGATCTGGTGTTCCACTAAAGACTAGGTCTAATATGGCTTCCCCTCTGGTCGGTTCATGAACCAGCTGCTCCAAGAAGCAGTCATTTATGTCATCTAGGAACTTTATCTCCCTAGCATGTCCTGCCGTGACACTGACCCAGTCGATACCAGGGTAATTGAAATCACCCATTATTATTACTGCGCTATAACTTTTGTTAGCTTCCTTGATTTCTTTGAGCATTTCATCATCCATTTGTTCATTCTAGCCAGGCGGTCGATAGTACACCCCCACTGCCATCGCCTTCCCCTTTTTACATGGAATTTCAATCCATAGAGATTCTACAGCAAATTTTGTTTCCTGCAAAACTTTAATCCTTTCTGACTCAATTCCCTCTCTAACCTAGAGCGCAACCCCTCCACCAATTTGATCAGCTCTATCATTACGATATAGTTTGTATCCAGGTATCATAGTGTCCCACTGGTTGTCCTCCTTCCACCATGTCTCTGATATTCCAATCATATCTAACCTCTCATTTAGTGCTGTATAGTCTAACTCTCCCATCTTATTTTTTAGACTTCTAGCATTTGCATACAAGCATTTTAGAGACGGTATTTTATTCATATTAGTTTGGCTGTTGGTAGACGTGTAATTTGGGATCTTTAAGCTCTGTCTGCTCCATACTCGAGGGCATTTGGGCTACTTTACTCTTTTTTGGAACCTCTCTGCTTTTGGTAGTATCCTTCAAGGATATATTCTTCCGAGCCATCCACTCTTGGGCGACTGTCGGCTTTCCCCTATTATCTAGTTTAAAAGCTGCTCTATCTCCTTTTTAAAGGTTAATGCCAGCAGCCTGGTTCCATCCCGGTTAAGGTGAAGCCCATCCCTTTGGAAGAGCCTCTCCTTTCCCCAGAATGTTCCCCAGTTCCTAACAAATCCAAAACCCTCATCTCTGCACCATTGTCTCATCCACGCATTGAGACTCCGGAGCTCTGCCTGCCTTTTGGGTCCTGCACGTGGAACGGGAAGCATTTCGGAGAATGCTACCCTGGAAGTTCTGGATTTCAACTTCCTACCTAAAAGCCTAAATTTAGCCTCCAGAACCTCCCTACCACATTTTTCTATGTCATTGGTACCGACATGTACCAAGACAACAGACTCCTCCCCAGCACTATCTAAGACCTTATCTAGGTGGTGCGTGAGGTTGCAAGATCTGAGGCAACATGGTTTTACCAAAGGACGATCTTGCCAAACAAATCTGATGGAGTTCTTTGACTGAGTGACCAGAGAACTAAATCAGGGGCATGCGATGGATGTCATCTATCTGGATTTCAGCAAAGCCTTTGATACTGTTCCTCATAGGAGGATTATCAATAAACTCAGTAGTTTGGGGATGGGTCCCAAGGTGGTAAACTGGATCAGAAATTGGTTGACTGATAGACGACAGAAGGTGAGCTCACTCAGAGGAAGGGAAGGTGATTAGCGGGGTGCCCCAGGGTTTGGTCCGGTTCAATGTATTTGTGGGTGATATTGCTGAAAGACTGAATGGAAAGGTCTGTCTTTTTGCAGATGAGACGAAAATTTGCAACAGAGTGGACTCCCCCGAGGGAGTCCTTAACATGAGAAAAGATCTACAAAAGCTGGAAGAATGGTCAAATGCTTGGCAATTAAGATTTAATGCAAAGAAGTGCAGAGTCATGCACTTAGGTAGCAGAAACCCAAGAGAAATGTACACGATAGGGGGCGAGAGGTTGGTGTTCACGGATCAGGAGAAAGACCTTGGTGTGATTATTTCTGTAGATCTCAAGGTGGCAAAACAGTGCGACAACGCGGCTGCAAAAGCCAGGAGGATGTTGGGCTGCATACAAAGAGGAATTACCAGCAGAAAGAAAGAGGTTCTAATACCACTGTATAAGTCACTGGTGAGGTCTCACTTGGAATACTGTGTTCAGTTTTGGAGACCGTATCTTGCAAAGGATGTAAAAAGAATGGAATCTGTTCAGAGGAAGGCAACCAAAATGATTTGGAGCCTGCGTCAGAAGCCTTATGAGAAGAGACTTGAAGACCTAAATATGTACAATCTTGAGTAGAGGAGGGATAGGGGAGATATGATTCAGACCTTTAAATACTTAAGGAGAAATAATGAACAAACAAACCTCTTCCAAAGACGGGGAAGCTGTAAAACGAGAGGGCATAACATGAAGCTGCAAGGTGGAAAATTGAAAGGCAATATCAGGAAATAACTTTTTTACTGAGAGGGTGGTGGATGCTTGGAATGCCTTCCCGATGGAGGTGGTGGGGGCAAATACGGTGACAGAATCCAAATGGCATGGGACAGACACAATGGATCCATTTATAGCAACAGAATAAAACCAAAATAAACTGAACCATCTAACTTCTCAACAAATAGGGGTGTCCTGCATGGAGCGGTGGGTTCACCCCTAAACAAAGACATGGGGAGGGGTGGCCTGAGGGGCGGCTTGCACAGAGTGGCACCTACTCCTGCCATCTTACTCCGGCCTTCTTACTGGGCAGACTAGATGGACCATACTGGTCTTTATCTGCCATCATTTACTATGTTACTCATGACCCTCATGGACCTTTGATGTGACACAGTATAGCAGTTGTTATGAGTTAAATGTAAACATGCTCTACATCCACAAAAAATCTACTCCCCCCCCCCCCCCCAAACAAAAGGTGCAGAACAGATAGGACATTTCTCCATGGTGTCGCCATACAAAAATATTTCAATTCTCACATCAGTCGAGTAACAGCAACAAAGATCTCTCCACTACCAAAAATATTCTGAAATACAAAAACCTGACGTTCCCCCTCCCCCATCCCCAACTCAGCACACATGCTTCAAACCTGCCACACCTTAGTAGTGTTAATTTATATGATTCAGACAACTAGAACCCTACCAAGGATTAGGCAGTACAACAGCTATTACATTGGGCCCTAGAAAACCAATAAACTTTCCACTGGTAAAATCAAACAAGTGGGACAGCTGTAGGTCTCTACACAAAAACTGCATGCAAACAAACTCTAACCAAATACAGTAAAAAGGACCACAAATTAGAAAAAGAAATATGAAGGTAAAAATTTAACTGGGAACTCCAAGAAATCAAACTCAGCAGGTACTGAAACATTGGAAAACTAAGAAAAGGATGCACTGCTTTATTCATCTCATAAAGAAAGGGTTGGAGAATAAAATGAAGGATATTATAATGATTTTGTATCACTCCATGGTGTAACCACACCTTGAATATTGTCTGCAATTCTGGTCACCATATATTAAAAAGGACATAGCAGAATTAGAAAAGGTACAAATAACAACAAAAATAGTAAAGGGGATGCAAGGATATCCCTACAAGGAAATGCTTAAAAGGTTAGGGCTCTTCAACTTGTAAAAGAGATGGCTGAGGGGAGATATGATAGAGAGCTATAAAATAATGAATGGAGTGGAATAGGTAAATGTAAATCAGTTGTTTACTTTTTCAAAAAGTACAAAGACTAGGGGACATGCAATGGAGCTACAATGTAGCACGTTTAAGACTAATTGGAGAAAATATTTTTTTCACTCAGTGTGCAATCAAACGCTGGAATTGATTCCCACAGGATGTAGCAAAAGCAGTGTAGCTGGATTTAAGAGGTTTGGATGAGTTTCTGGAGGAAAAGTCCATAAATCATTAGTTAAGAGGACCAGGGAAATAGCGTAGTTACTCACCTGTAACAGGTGTTCTCCAGGAGCAGCAGGAATCAGTCCTCACTTATGGGTGACGTCGGCGCCGACGGAGCCCTCGCGGAGCAATTTTCCCCAGCTTTCAAAGAAAGCCTTTGGGAATTGCAGCGCGCATGCGCGGTCCCCTTCCCGCCCAAGGGTGCCATCTTAGCCAGTCAGATGACATAGCTAAAAAAGACAGCATAAAAATTTGCAAAAGAACTAAAGCAGGTGATTGCAACTCCACGGGGAGGAGGGAGGGTTGTGAGGACTGATTCCTGCTGCTCCTGGAGAACACCTGTTACAGGTGAGTAACTACGCTTTCTCCAGGACCAAGCAGGAAGTCAGTCCTCACTTATGGGACTCCCAAGCTCAAGGCTACCGGAGACCCTAAGCACAAAAATGAGCTCCCTCTAGCTCAGCAGCATAGCAGGAAAGAATCTTCGCTGAATTATCACCCACCGGTAGCCCACATCCGGGATGGAGGGTAGGAGTTGCTCAGACCTCAAAGAGATTACGGAGGACTGCCTGTCCGAAAGCACTGTCCCTGCGGGACTCCCTCTCGAGACAGTAATGGACCGCAAAAGTCTGGCTCGAAGACCAAGTAGCGGCCCGGCAGATGTCTGCCAGCGGAACAGAGCGGAGGTAAGCCACTGACGTAGCCTTTGCCCGAATGCAATGAGCTGTGACCCGACCTTCCAAGGAGAGTCCGGCTGCCCCATAAGCCCAAGAGATACAATCCGCAACCCAGATGGACAGAGTACGCTTGGAGACCGGGAGCCCCAATTTATTGGGGTCAAAAGACACAAAAAGCTGAGCAGCTTTACGGTGCTCCCGCGTACGGTCAAGGTAGAAGTTCAGTGCCCTTCTACAGTCCAGGGTATGGAGGACCGTTTCAGCTCGGCTGGAGTGTGGTCTGGGAAAGAAGGTTGGAAGTACCACCTCCTGATTGATGTGAAAAGGGGAGACCACTTTTGGAAGAAATTTTGGGTGAGTCCGTAGGACTACCCTATTTTTGTACAACCGAGTGTAAGGGGGATCAGACACGAGGGCCTGCAATTCACTTACGCGTCTAGCGGAAGTGAGGGCTATCAAGAACAGAGTTGGACTTAAGTCCCAGATTAGAGAGGTATAGCAAGTACTGCAAGATCACCGACACCGGGCAGGAGAAGGGATCCTGAGACTGTTGGGTACACCAAACGGAAAAACGATGCCATTTAAGGGCGTAGCATTTGCGGGTAGAAGGTCGTCGCGAAGCTAAGACGACCACCTCCACCTCTGCCGGCAGGAGAAGGGGAGCAAGGACTACCCTCTCAGCAGCCAGGCCATTAGTTTGAGAGACCTGAGGTTGGGGTGTAGCAGAGACCCCTGATCCTGAGTGAGGAGATCCGGTTGTAACCCCAGAGGGAATGGATCCTCCACCGCTAATTGCAGCAGGAGCGGAAACCACGGCTGTCTGGGCCAGCGAGGGGCCACCAGGATCATGAAGGCTTTGTCTCGGAGAACCTTGAAAAGAGTCCGAGAGACTAGCGGGATGGGAGGGAAAGCGTACAAAAGGCTCCCCCGACCATGGGAGTAGAAAAGCGTCCGCCGCAACCCGAAGGGGGTGTGGCTGACGAGAGCAGAAGCGAGGAAGTTGCCGGTTGTGAGGACTGGCAAAGAGATCCACCGTGGGGAGGCCCCACTTTAGAAAGAGCTTCTGAGCTACCAAGGGATCCAGGCGCCACTCGTGCGGCTGGAGGATCCTGCTGAGTTTGTCCGCCAGGCAATTCTCTTGGCCTGGGAGATAAACTGCCTTGAGGAGAACGCCGTGACTGACGGCCCAAGAGCAGAGCTTCTGTGCTTCCCGGCAGAGAAGGAAGGAGCCCGTGCCCCCTGCTTGTTCACGTAGAACATGGCAACTTGATTGTCCATCTGGACAAGGACGGACTGGTGAGAGGTCAGGTGGGAGAAGGCCTTGAGAGCCAGGCGGATCGCTCTGAGCTCCAGGAAGTTGATCTGCTGAGCAGACTCCCACGTGGTCCAGAGGCCCTGAGTACGTGCCCCTTGGCAATGTGCTCACCAGCCCAGGAGGGATGCATCTGTTGTCAGCACCCGGGCCGGCTGAGGTGACTGGAAAGGCATGCCGAGTATCAGGTTCGGCCGATGAAGCCACCACCGGAGAGACGAGATCAGCGGCTCGGAGACGCGCACTAGGTCTGCTAGGCCGCCTGTGGCTTGTTGCCACTGCTGGCGGAGACACCATTGAGCAGGCCGCATATTCAGGCGGGCATTGGGGGTCACATGGACGGTGGAAGCCATATGGCCGAGTAGTCTCAGGAAGCGCCTGGCGGAGACCAGGGGCTGGCTGCGAAAACGGTCGGCTAGGTCCATGAGCCGTTGAGCTCTGTCGAGCGGTAGGAACGCTCGTGCCTGAGGAGTGTGCAGCCTTGCGCCGATGAACTCGAGATCCTGTGAGGGGAGCAAAGTGGACTTTGCGAAGTTTATAACAAAGCCCAAGTACTGCAGAAGAGTCACCGTGCGGCATGTGGCGTTGGTGACCTCCGGAGCGGACGCTGCTCTGATGAGCCAGTCGTCGAGGTACGGAAAGACATAGAGGCCGTGAAGCCGGAGATGGGCCGCCACCACCGCGAGACATTTTGTGAAGACTCGCGGTGCGGAGGACAGGCCAAAGGGCAGTACTCTGTACTGGTAATGATTTCCGGCCACCACAAACCTTAGGTACTGGCGGTGGTCTGGGTGGATAAGGATGTGCGTGTAGGCATCCTTTAGATCCAAGGAGCATAGCCAATCTCCCTGCTGGAGGTAGGGCAGAAGGATTCCAAGGGTAAGCATCTTGAACTTTTCCTGCACGAGGAATTTGTTGAGGTTGCGCAAGTCCAGGATGGGTCTGAGGCCTCCTGTCCTTTTTGGTACTAGAAAATACCTGGAATAAAAGCCTTGACCTCTCAGGTGGTGGGGCACCGGTTCCACCGCCTGTTCCTGTAGAAGACCTGCTAACTCATGAAGGAGTAATTCCCTGTGCAGAGGGGGTCGTGGAGGTTCTCCCGGAAAATAGGAGGGAGGGACCTGGTGGAAGTGGAGAAGATAGCCTTCTCGTACGACTTGAAGCACCCAGGCATCCGAGGTGATGCTGGACCACCTGTGGGCGAAGTGAACCAGCCGGCCTCCGGTGCTGGGAGGAACCAGCGGGGGGGGGGGAGAGGCTATGCTTAAGGAGTCAAAAAACCCCACCCTGCGGAGCAGGGGCTGGTGGTGCAGGCTTGGGGGCTTGCTGCCTACGGGACCCGTTACCCCGTCCCTTGGCCTGCTGGCCCTGTTGGGGAGCTGCAGGGGCCTGATATTGGGGGTATTGTTTGTAGGCAGCCGCCTTCCTCGGGTAAAAGGACTTCTTTCCCGAGCCCTTCTTTTTCTGGGAAGGGGCGGAGGTCTTCCTAGAAAGCCTAGTCCTGGTGAGAGTCTCCGTCTCAATTTGTGCAGCCTTTTCAGCCATGGGCTTGCCAAAGAGGTTTTCGCCTCGGCAGGGGACATCGACCAACTTGTCCTGCACCCAGGGCTCAAGGTCAGACGACTGAAGCCAAGCCTGTCGGCGGGCACCGATGCCGGCTGCGGCCACTCGAGCCGAGGCTTCAAAGCCATCATAGGCTGCTCGGGACATGAATTTTGAGCATTCCCGAATGCCAGTGGACAAGGCCAGGAACCTCCGCAAGGGTTCCTCGGACAAACCAGCGGAGAATCCGGCTAGCTCTTTAGCCAGGTCTCGGAGATACATGCCCATGTATAGCTGGTAGGTCTGGACACGACACGCAAGCATAGAGCCCTGGAAACACTTCTTACCAAGGCCATCCAGGTTACGGGCCTCCCTGCCAGGAGGCACCGAGGAGTGCATCTTCTGGCTCTTAAGACGATGCATGGCCGATTCCACTACCATGGAATGGTGTGGTAGCTGTGCTTTTTGGAAGCCAGGGCTCTTGCGGACTCGATAGATAGAATCGACCCGCTTGCTCAGGACCGGCGAGGTGGCCGGACTCTCCCACATGCGGAAGAGTAGTCGTTCCAGCATGGGAGGAACCGGTACAGTAAAGTGTTCCCTGGCGGGAGAGTCATACTGGAGGGCGTCGAGCTCTTCGGCTCGAGGCTCCTCCTCGGGGTCCGCAGGGAAGGCCAGAGCCTTGGCCATATCCCTGACGAAGTCCGAGAACCGGGCATCCTCCGGGGGGGACTGCTTCCGAGGTTCGGACTCAGGTGAGTCCGAGGGGACACACCGAGTCCGAAAAGAATCAGGCGACTCTTCCTCTTCAGACTCCCAGACCGACTCCGACGAGGACTCGGTGGGGTCGGCCCGGGCAGGGCGCGGCGCCTGCCACCCCGACGCCGAGGGAGTCGGCGTCGGCGACCTCGGTCCCGAACAGGAGGCCGAGGGTGACCTCGACCAAGGATCGACTCGAGTTCGCATCGACTCGAGGATCGGCTCGGTCTCCGGGGTCGACTTAGACGTCGACGTCCCGGCGGTCGGGGCAGCGGCGCCAGCGAAGCCAGCGAGCAGTGCCCGCTGCTGGTCCATGAAGGCAGACAGTCTGCTCTCCAAGGCCGTCAGCCTGAGTCCGAGCTCAGGTGACCCAGCAGCCCCCGACTCGGGCCCCGACGGCGGCTGTCGCGGAGGCGAGTCCAGAAGGACCACAGGACTTACCCGAGCAGGCAGCTCCGACTCCAGGCGAGGTCGCTTCGTGAGGTGCTCCTTCTCCAAGGACCCGGGGCGGCTGTCGGGGCTATGCGACCTGGCCCTCGCGGAGCCAGGAGCGTCCACCGACGCCGCCCTCGCGGGTTTCACCTTCCGACGATGGTCCCCGGAGGGAGAACCCCTGTCGGAGGAACTCCGGCGACGGTCCGAGCTGGAACCCCTGGACGCGGAGGCCTCCGACGAGGTCCGGGTACGGCTGGGGTCAGCGAAGATTCTATCCCGCTGATGCCGCCGACTTCTCAATGCTTTGGAGGACAGTTTGCCACAAGGCCCACAGATCATTTCTTCATGATCCGGGCCCAGGCAGCGGAGGCAATGGTCGTGTGTGTCAGTTAGTGACATATTTCGGTCACACTGACCACACCGCTTGAAACCACTGGCAGCCATCGGGGGAAAAAGGGCCCCGGCGAGGTCAAAGGACCGGGCTGCCAGGGAAAAACCGAAAACGAAACTGACTAAGTCAGAAAAACCGAAAAAGAAGAAGAGGACTCGTGACCGGCGTCGCGAGTCCGGGCGGGAAAAAGACCGGCGTCGAACCGAAGGAAAAAAGAGTAATTTATGAAGAAAAATCAACTTTTTCGCGGGGACACGACGGGTACGTCTGTAGGGCTCCGCGGAAAAAAGAAGACTGGCTAAGATGGCACCCTTGGGCGGGAAGGGGACCGCGCATGCGCGCTGCAATTCCCAAAGGCTTTCTTTGAAAGCTGGGGAAAATTGCTCCGCGAGGGCTCCGTCGGCGCCGACGTCACCCATAAGTGAGGACTGACTTCCTGCTTGGTCCTGGAGAACCACTGTTTAACCATAGGACAAGCAGCATTGAATGTGCATACCTTTTGGGAACCTGACAAGTACTTGTGACCTGGATTGGCCACTGTTGAAAAAGGATACTGGGCTTGATGGACCCTTGGTCTGACCCAGTATGGCATCTCTTATGTTCTTAGGAATGTATTTCCTCTTGCACTCCACAAAAGTTAGGCTTCTGCAATGCACATTTCCCAAAGCTAACATATTCCAATTAATAAATTCAAAACAGAATACTTTTTCTACCTTGAATGTTTACAGTGATGTTGGCCCTAGTTTATTTTCTGGTGGTTATTTTTTGTCTGTTTTCTCCTAACTCTCTTTCCAGTGTCTGCTGTTCCTTTGTCTTTCTACTCCTGTCTTCCTCCATTTCCTTTCTCCCCCTGTCACTAACATATTGATCATACCATTTTATTTCTTTCCTCCATTTCTTTCTTTTCTGCTTCGTTATCCATTCAAATTAGTCCTCAGTTATCTCTTTTTTAATTATCATGTGCCTATCGATCTTCTATCGTCTTCTCACATCTCTTGCTCAGTTCATCTTCCCTAGCTCTCTCATTGCCGTCTCACTACTTTCTTTCCTGGCCTCTTATTCCCTTCTATCTTTTGCCTACTTCCCATTACCACAGTTCTACCCTCTTTACCTACCTTTCTCATTTTTCTCCTGACTGTTCCCATATGATTGCACCATACCCAACATCTCCTCTCTTCTCCCATTCCCCCCCCCCCCTTGCAGCCTGGCATTTTCCACTCTTTCTTCCCTCTATCCTTGTAGCTCAGTCTCTCTCTTTTCTATACCCCCGCCCTTGTTGTCTTTATCTTGACCTCCTCTCACTCTCTCCCCCTACCTTTATAGCTCAGCATCTCCCTCTCCTCTTCTCCCTTCTCTCTTCCCTCCCACAATAGTGTAGCCTCTTCCCTCTCCAGTGCAGTATCTCCCTTCTTCTCTTCCCCTTCCCAGTATTTCGGCTTCTCTCCTATCCTTTATGGAGAAGAAATGGCCATACAAGTTCTAGCATTCTTAGGTAGGGAGCTCCAAATGCTTTGTGCATAGAAGAAGGCTCAGTTAAAGGTGGTTTGGCTGTTCTTTATTTTTAGCTTGGGGATGTTGACGGTGCTTTGTGTGTTTGTCCTTTTGGATCTCTTGTTTGGTGTTTTCTGTAGTAGTAATTGAAGTATTCAGGATATAAGTCATTAGAGGCTTTGAAAATGGTCACTAGAACCTTGTATTTGGTGTGGGTTATTTTTGGGAGCCAGTAACTGATGTGCCCGATCTAAGCCCTGAGGTCACGGGGCATCGGACCAGGAATTATTCTCTGAGGGCTATCCCCCCCAAGAGCCGGATGTCATCAGTGGTATCATCGTGCGATGATGCTGGAACCGTGGGTAAGACCCACAGTCACCGGCATTGGAGTCCCCAGTGCGATGACGAGGGTGATGTCTGGGAATGGCCCTCCAACCTTCCCTGGTGAGAGAAAACATCATTGGTGTCGGAAGATCAACCTCAGTTTTCCAAGCCCACCCTCATTGAGGACACCAGGCCAGATGCCATTACCATAAAGGGGAAGTTCTCTGTGCCCACATCAGTGGCTGCAGAGCCTTCTGGCCTTGAGGTCAGAATGGCAGCCCTTAAGCACAACCTCGCTGCCTCTTGGCCCAGCAGTGGGGACCAATGCCCGGTTCCTCTGGGTCATCGGTCCAGACCACCAGCCCCTCCACCACAAGGGTGTCGGAGATTTTGGAGCCAGTCCTCGAGCACCATTGGCCTTGAGACGATTCCTGGCATTGATCTTGATCCTGTTTGGGGCAGAGGATTTCCCCTGCCAGTTCCTCCAGGCTGGAGCTCAAGGGCTTAGGAGCCCTCACAATTCTGGTGACCTGGTGAAGTCCCGATGTCAGGAAGGTCCTCAAGGTCTCCTCTGACTCAGAATGGGAGACTGACAACGAGTCCCCAATACCTGTTTCCATTGTGATGTCCCTTTGGAACCCTCTCCTCCAGAGGACCACTGCAGGTCCCTACCTGAGGACCCTTCCTTTTTTGGAGTTTGCTAGGGCCTTCGCCATGGAGCCTGAGGAGGACCAGGCAGAGGACCTCGATCCTCCAGTCCAAGGCCCTTCCAAAGGAAGTGCTCACAGTGCCTAGTCCACCCATCCTGGAATGGCTTCTCTTCCGTATGTGGGAGTCATGAGCAGGTGGTTTGATTCCATATATCAAGTCCGCAAGAGCCCTGGGTTTCAGAAAGTGCTGCTGCCTCATAACTCTATGGTGGTGGAGTTGGCAATGTGCAGGATCAAGAGCCAGAAGACACACTCCTTGGTGCCCCTGGGCAGGGAGGCCTGCGACATGGACACCCTGGAGCAGAAAGTGCTACTAGGGCTCAATGCTCGTAGGCCAGATCCAGGCTTACCAGCTGTACATGAGCATGCACTTGTGGGTCCTGGTGAGGGAACTCGCCAGGTTCTCTGCTGGGCTGTCGGAGGAATCTCTTCAGCAGTTCTGGACCCTGACCTCGATGGTCAAAAAGTGTTCCAACTTCATCACTCATGCGACCTATGATTGCTTTGAGTCAGTGGCCAGAGTAGCTGTGGTGGGCATTAGTGCCCACCGCAAGGCCTCACAATAGTCCTCCAGTGGATTCAGGACAATGGAACAATGGGTTCAGGATAAGTTGGTCAATGTCCTCTGCCGGGAGGAGAATGTCTTTGGCAAACCCATGATGGACAAGGCCGCCAAGCTAGAGTCTGAGTTCCTGACTAGGACCAGGCTCTTCAAAAAGACTGCCAACCTTTCCCAAAGGAAGGCTTCAGGGAAAAACTCCCAATGACTCCCCTTTGAGACCTACTCCAGTGAGAGCTCGCTAGTCTACTGGCCGACAAGGTGATGGATCTGGTCTCGTCCCACCTCAGGAGTGAGAGGTTCTTCTCCCGGTACTTCCTGGTTCCCAAGAGGACTGGCAGCTTTCACCCTATACTGGATCTTTGAGATCTCAAAGGTTCCTGGTGAAGGAAAAGTTCAGAATGCTCTGTCTTGGAACGTTGCTGCCCTACCTTTGGCAGGGAGATTGGCTATGCTCCTTAGATCTCAAGGATGCATACACGCACATCCTTATCCATCCTCATCACTGGCAGTACCTCTGCTTAGTCATTGGAGGATGCCATTACCAGTACAGGGCCCTACCCTTCAGCCTGACTTCAGCCCCAAGGGTGTTCAACTAGTGCTTGGTGGTGGTCGCCACCTACTGATGGCTGCAGGGGGTGTTCATCTTCCGTCGAAGTCTGGCAGGCAGCACGCCATCTTGCTCATAATCTGGTTTATAATGTGTCTGATAGTTCTTCAGGTGGGAGTGCTCCCAAATCATTGCAATTCCCTGTTTATACCACTCCCAGCTATCACACAATGGTATACCCCATGGCAACCTCCAACCAAATACCCAACCAGATGCATACAAAGACTTATACCCATCAGATGTACCAGCCTAACAGATCCCAATAACAAGAATCCAATACTGGACGCTACAGTGAGCTGCACTTTAATTAAAGCCAGATCTTTTAGAAACAAGATAAATACCATAGTAGATTTCATTCAGGACCATAACACAGACATAATGTGCATAACTGAGACATGGCTGTCAGAAACGGACTAAGTATTACTGAACCAACTCACAATTGCACGGCCCTTGAACAAACAGAGGAGGAAGAGTAATGATACTGGCCAAGACTCACCTCAAATTCAAAATGATATCAATGACCAGTACAGATGAATGTAACACCATGATAATTGCTAACAAATATATCACACTTTGCCTCATCTACAGAGCTCCCCACTCCAGAGCTGAAGAGCTCTCATCAATCTTGGAAGCGGTATGCTCATTCACCTCAACTCATAAACCCCTGCAGACCCTTGGAGATTTCAGCCTCAACTCAACAACCCAGAAGGAGGCTAGGTCATTCCTCAGAGCAATGGAGGCCATGAATCACTCACAAATAAAACATGAGCCCACACATAGGCAAATCTGCACACCAGATCTCATTTTCATCCCATCCACAATGATAAAACAAATATACATAACTCCCCTAGTGATAACACCAACTCCCTGGTCTGACCACTATATAATAACATTCCACATGACAGTCCCCGCCCCAAACATTCACACCCATGAGGAACATTATGGGAGGAGATTCAAGACCTATAATAAAGATCAATTCCTGAAAGAAGTATTACCCAAACTAGATCATGCCATTCCCGACCTTGAATACATAATGGAAAACCGGAACCATACCATCTCAGAAGCAGTACTTGCCCCTCCCTTCCCCCACAGAACAGCTAAACTACAAACGAGACAACCAGCCTCTTGGTATTCAAAAGAAATCAGGGAAATTAAAAGGAACCTTAGGGAAATAGAGCAGAAATGGAGACAAACAAAAGATCAGAATACACTACAAGAATACAAAGTGATGCAGATTGGCTATAATAGCACAATCAATAGGTACAGACAGGAATACAACACAAATCTGGTGATGAAGACAATGAATAAACCATGAGAGCTATTTGGAATAGTCCACAAATTAACAATGGGACCCCCACACAAAAACTCAACTAACATAAATCCACAACAAACAGCAGATCACCTGATAATGAACTAAACAGAACTCAGCCAAAACTGACATCTCCAACTGAACCAGAAAACCAACCTAGCCATAACAGGACATGGGGGACATTCACTACTCCAACTATCAAACAAGTAGAACTCACAATAGCAACCCTGAACACCACAGCCTCACCAAACCATCCCTGTCCAGTCAAATGGATAGCTAATGAAGAGCTCACCCCTTTCATAGACAAAATAATACGTACATCCCTCATACAGGCACAAATACCTGCAACACTTACTTGCATAAATCGGGCCCATCTTAAAAAGCCAGAAAGCTGACAAGACAAGACCTCTCATGATACCGACCGGTGTCAAGCTTACCATTCATGGTGCAAATTCTGGAAAAGACAGTACAGCTACAGGACCGTATTAACACACATGCCCCACTGGATCCACACCAACATGGATTCAGGCCATACCATGGGGGTGGAAACATTACTAATGGCACTCATTGACCACATTATCAGAGAAACAGACAGTGCAAAAAAGGGAATGATTCTACTATTTCTCGACATATCAGCTGCATTCAACTGTGTCACACACCATCTTGCTGAAACGCCTTAAGGAGATCGGTCTCTACAAAAATGGTTCAAATCATACTTACAAGATAGAAGGCAATATGTTAAATGTGGGAGAGACACATCCCCTCCCTTCACAAAACAAGGAGTCCCACAGGGGTCAGCAATATCAGCCCTTCTATTTAACCTATACATTCAGCCATTTTTTGAGATCATATGAAAACATAACATCTGCTATAAAATTTATGATATCATGCTGTACACATCCTTTCATACCGAAACCCCAGACTACACAGCAATAACCAAATGCCTAACCGAAGTCTCGGGATGGCTCAACACCCACAACCTCAGTATAAACTACAAAACAAAAGCACTCACAATAACAAGAAACAAGAGGTTCATTCCTCCTCACACTATAGCACTAAACTGGCACTTAGCTGTCAAAGGTGAAGTGAAGTACCTAGGAGTTATCCTTGATCGGAACCTGAACCTACAAGCATACTATAAACTAAAAACTATCTGGAAACTAAAGCCTCTCCTAGCTCATAACGACTTCAGAACAAACAATAATCATGCCACTGCTTGACTTTTGCAACTCATTATACCAAGGACTACCACCTACTACCATCCACTCACTGCAGATGGTACAAAACACTGCAGCCCAAATCCTCACAGGGACAAATAAACAAGAGAGCATAACGCCGATACTGGCTCAGCTACACTGTCTTCCAATAAAAAGTTGTGCATGATTCAAGGCAACAATGAACATATTCAAAGTACTGCAGAATGAATTAGCTGAGTCACTTCAGGACCTAATAAGATATTCTGAAAGTCATCCAATGAGAATAAATAGTAAAAACACACCAGCTGAATTCCTCAAGACAAGTAAGACTACGTCCAACAGGGCTTTATCACTGTACACACCAAGCTTATGGAATGCCCTCCCTCCCTGAGGATGTCGGAACTATGAAGGACACCAAGGACTTCAGGAAAAAGTTAAAAACATCCCTGTTTATTGAATACTTTGGTAGCATCACGTAGTATAATACGAGAACTTCCTCCTCTCAGACACCAGACAATGAATAAGGACTAACACCACATAAGCACAAAGGACCACCCCAATTGTAAATAAGTTACGCTTATAAGAATCAAACTTTTAAAGATTGATTGTGATTTTCCTCAATGTACATCCCTTCCAAAAATAGTTCAATGTATCCAAATTACAAAGTTGAAGTTAAATTGTATTGTTACAATGTAAACAACTGAGTTCAATGTAAACCACCTTGATTTAAGGAAAAGGTGGTATATAAATACTGTTAAATAAAAAATAACTAAATTCTCACTCTGGAGCACCTGGGGTTTGCCATCAAATACCCCAAGTCCCACTTGCAGCCGACTCAACACCTGGAGTTCATGGGGTGCTTCTAGACACTGTCCAGGCCAGAGCCTGCCTCCCTCTCAACAGGACCAGGCGCCTAGAGGCCCTTTCAAGGGAGGTTCTGGGCTGAAACTCAGCCTCTGCCAGCTCATGTTGTGCCTCCTGGGGCACATGGTCTCGATGGTGCACCCAATGGGCCTTCTGTTCCCAGTTGTTGTTGTTGTTGTTAAGTGCCTTTGAGGCGGTGTTGACTCATGGCGACCCTCTGGATTGTTGTCCTAAATTGTGTTCGGTCTTCAGTCAGGCGGCTCATTGTTGACAGACTGGTACCTGTAGCTGCTGTTATTGTATTGATCCATCTCATTGCTGACCTTCTGCTTTTGCGTTGACCTTCTATCTTGCCAAGCATGGTATTTTTCTCTAATTCTCTCTCTTTGCATGATGTATCCAAAGTATGAAAGTCAAAGTCTTATCATCTGAGTTTCTAAAGAAAGCTTAGGTTTGATCACCTCTAGTATTGACTGGTTTGTTCTTCGGTCAGTTCATGGTATACACAGTATTCGCCACCAGCACCATAATTCAAAGGCATCAATTTTCTTCCTGTATCTTTTTCACTGTCCAGCTTTCACATTCATATGATGTTATTGAAAATACCATGACTTGAACAATTTGAATCTTTGTATGGAGAGAGACATCTCCAATCTTCACACCTCTATTCCCAGTGGCCTTAGGCAGCGCCACTAGCTGAGGGACTCTGCAAGGGGACTGGTGGCCATCACCCTGTCCCGCAGGTGCCCCATTGTCTGTTCCTAGTGGCCTCAGGCAATGGGGCATCTGCGGGACAGGGTGATGGCCACCAGTCCACTTACAGAGTCTGTTCCGTTGTTGGGGTTGCCCTGTGATGGATCTCGTTAGCAGCCCGGCCAGTGCTCATTTGCCCTGCTTCTGCTTCAGGCGCCACACCCCTCCTAGGTGGCGATATGCATTTCTCATCCCATGGATGGAGAGCCTTCTCTATGCCAGTACTCCCATGCTGCTCATTGTCGAGACTGTTTTCAAGGTCCACCTCAACCAGGCTACCATGATCCTCATAGCACCTTGGTAGCCCCAGCAGCTGTTGCTTCCTCAGCTCCTCAGCCTGTCTCAGGCACACCCAGTCCCCCTGGGAGGCACCCCGGCCCTGCTCTCACAGGAGAACAGCTCTCTCCTGCACCCGAACCTGGTTCCCTGGCACTGACAGCCTGGCTGCTGAAAGGGTAGTCCTGGCCCAGTTTGATTTGCCCAGGGAGGTTGAAGAGATCCTGCTGACATCACACAAGGACTCCACCTGACAGGCATATGCCTTCAAGTGGCATCAGTTCTCTATTTGGTGTGCTGAGAAGGGTGCCAAGCCCCCTTCTGCTCTGTCCAGCTGATCCTGCAGTACCTGCTGTGCCTGGCCAATGCTGGTCTGGAGTCTAACTCCATAGGGGTACATCTCAGTGCGCTGTCAGTGCACTCTCATTGAGGGGAAGCCCCTCTCTGCCCAGCCTCTCATGGCTCACTTCCTGAGGGGCCTCCTGCTCACTCAACCACCCGCCTGCCTGCCTGCCACGGCGTGAGATCTCAATTTGGTCTTCTGAAAGCTTATTGCTCTGCCCTTTGAACCACTGGCTTCCTGCCATCTCAAGTATCTGTCCTGGAAGGTGGTCTTCCTCGTGACACTCATATCTGCACACAGAGTCAGTGAGCTCCAGGCTCTGGTGGCTCATGCCCCCCTATGCCAGATCCCACAGGAATAGGGTCATGCTCCAGACACACCCTAAATTCCTAGTTAAGGTGGTTCCACCTTCCACCTTTTTTCTGCAGCTTATGCTAACAGGGCAGAGACCACTCTCCACACTCTGGACTGTAAGCGGGCTTTGGCCTACTATCTGGAGTGAACCAAACCACAACGTTGCTCCTCGCAGGTTTTCTTTTCCTATGACCCTAATCGCCTAGGCATAGTGGTGTCCAAGCATTCTCTGTAAACCTGGGTGGCGTACTGCATCACCTTCACCTACGGGTAGGCTGGTCTTTTGCTGGAGTGTCATGTCTCAGCACACAGTGTTTGAGCCATTGCGGCATTGTGGCGAACCTCCGCCCAGTTCCCTTGCTGGAGATCTGCAGGGCCACCAGCTGGTCCTCAGTTCACACCTTCACAGCGCATTACTGCCTGGAGGAGGATTTCCGGTGGGACAGTGCCTTTGATCAGGCAGTGCTCCTTCATCTGTATCGGGTTTGAGGCAAGTCCTGCCCTCCAGCCCTTCTGTGTGTCCAGGCTACCGGACAGCTGGTTTCCCTGGTCAGTGCTAGAGTCGCTGCTGAGATCTTGTGACTGAACTGTACTCTCTGCTGTTTCTCACTGTTTGCTTTTTGGGTTACCCATGGCTTACAGGTTTTCTTGGTAGCCTGTAGCTAGGGAGTCCGATATGTGAAGACTGATTTCTGCTTGTTTCTAGAGAAAGCGTAGGTATTCTCTGGGAAAAGTAGGAATCAGTCCTCACAACCCTCTCTCCTCCCCATGAAGTGGTTTTCCTGTTTTGTCGTCTTGATCTATGTCATTGTACTGAGGCAAGATGGCACCCTTGGGTGGGAAGGTGACCACGCATGCGTAGTGGATTTCCCAAAGTCCTCATTTGAAGGCTGGGGAGAGGTTACTGTGTGGGTTCCGGCGATACAGACGTCACCCATATGTGAACTAATTCCTGCTTTTCCTGGAGAACACCTGCTACTGGCAAGTAACTATGCTTTATGCAGCAAAAAATGTAGTAGCTTAATTATATAGCCTAGGAATCTAATCTAAAACATACTGACTTTGCACTCTCAATTGACATGCTATTAAATTTAACTGTATATTCTGCAAAACCAAAGGGGATGTCTAGTGATCACAAACCAAAGAGCAAACTGAAACAGCAAGAACCACAGCTAATTTTATTTTTGGTGTTATAAACTGTGCTGTGCTTTTCACATTTTATTTTTGAACATATATTCTACATCCAAAGAAACCCTTCTGATAATGAGCGCAAAGGACATTTCCCCATAGACCTTAACCAGTGTTCTCAATTTTGGCACAAATGACTAGCTGGCTGGGCCACATTATAAGCTGGCTGGCAGTGGACAACATAATTAGTCGTCTTTCTGTTTTTCCATTTCTGCTCATTGTTTTGCCATGTTTATTCATTAGATTGTTAACTGGGTGATCTGAAATATCAGCTGAGGGGTGCACCTTATTCGAAAGGTCCTGGGGAGAACACGCTCAACATACACAAAATAATTTCTGATTCCGATGTCATCTCAGTATTAGCAAAATATAAGCTCTCAGCAGTCATGGGGACATTGTGAGGTAATATGAAAACATTACAAAAATTATTCAGAACCTATAGAGAAAATCTACAATACCATAACAGCATCAATTTTTGAAACTCACACAAGGAGCCTAGCTGGAAAAGAACAGTACTCTTAAAGGGATCTGTTTACTGAAGCGTGTCAGGCTTTTGCAACTAACGTGGCAAAAAAGTGCAGATAGCATTGTCATAGTTGCAAAAGCTGTGCATTATCTGAGAGCGTGCACAGCATTTCTCTAACAGATACTGTACCAAAATTGCAGAGAGTGTGCCTGGCAGCACCATGGATGCACATAACGCCAGTAACCATGTATTGCATACCCCCTACTCCACCCATATCCTGCCCACTCTTGCAGATAACACGGTTTCTGCAAATAGTGCATAAAATTCTGCATTATCTACAATTTCCCTGCATTATCTGTTATCACATGCTATCTGAGTGCACTATCTGGCGCATTAAGTTAGCCCAGCTTAGTAGATATCTGCCTAAATATTTTTATTGCAGTGGGCCCTAGAATAGCCATACATGTAGTAAGAAAACCAAGCAAGCTGGATTACTCTCTATCCTTACGTGGAAACTCTGTGTTAACAGAATACTTGGCCTTGGCCACACACTGAGAATATAGATAGATCTTCACCAAGCATAAAATAAATTTTGTAGACAAAATTTAAATTTAAATTCCAAAAACCCAGACTTTGCATGCAATACTACACCAGAGATATGGAAAGAGCTACAGATCCCCCTGCACCATGCAGCTTATAAAGATATAAAATATATATGTACAGCCCAGTATTCAAAGGGTTTATCTAGTTAGCAGGATCTGCTAACTGAATAAATCCCACTGAGAGGAATATTCAGCAGCACTAACCAACCAGTGCTGCTGAATATCCCTCTAAACACTGTGGCACTGGCTGGAGAGTTCCAGGGTGATCCATCGGTGGGTGAGAATAGTCACAGCACTTAGCTGGTTACCAGCAATTTTCAGTCTGCTAAACAGCTAAGTGCCCGTATAAGGTCAGGTCATCTCAATAACTGTCCTAACTTTACGCGGTTTTAGCTATTCAGATAGCGTCTGAATATTGCCGTTATCTGGATAGCTGTGTTAGCCAGGACTGAAACTGGATATTCAGCACCAGCGGGGACACAGATTCTAGCACTGAATATCTATTTTCACTTTTGCCCATGGCAGTAAGGTGCTTTTAAAACGTGTCATTCGCAGGTTGAATATCAGGCCTGTGAAGTCCAAAGACGGACGTCTTCCAATCACTAAACCGTAAATAAAATTACATTTTCTACCTTTTGCTGTCTAGTTATTTTATCCTCTAATCATGTTGATCCAAGCCTCTGGTTCTGCTTTCCTCGTTTTCTCTTAACTCACCCTCTAGGGCCTCTGGTCCATCTACAACTTCTTACTCTCCTGTCTCTGACATTGATCTTTTCCTTTTGGCTTTCTTCTAGTTTTCTTCATCAATTCAGATTTTATTTCTCCTTACCATCCTGTTCTCAATCTTTTAACTGCATCTTCCTATCACTTTTCAACCTTTTGAGCAGCCCTCTCACTTCCTATCTCTCTATCCTTCCCCAGGCAATTATTCCCAATTGTCTCTCTCCTTTCTCTTTCTCTCTTCTGCTCTCCCTGTGTTCAGCATCTCTTCCTCCTTCTGTCCTGCCATCTTCTGCCTCACCCTCTCTCACTGTCTAGTGCCTCTTCTCTTTTCTCATCCTATCCCCTCCATATTCAGCATACTCCTCTCTCCCCTATCACATGTCCATCATCTGCCCTCCACTGCCCCATTTTGTGTCCAGCATCTGCACTCCATCCCTATCCTGTGTCCAGACTCTGCTCACTATCCCCTATAACCCAATCCCGTGTCTATCATCTGCCTTTCTTCCCCCATGGCCCCTATCCTAAGTCCAGTCTACTATCCACGCCTCCATCCTAGGTCCATCTGCTCTCCACCCCCATGCCATCAGCCCGTGTGCAGTCTCTGCTTCTCCACCCTATATCAACTATCTGCTCTCATCTGTGTCTAGACACTGCTATGAACCCCATGTCCAACATCTGCCCTCCATCAATCTACCCCACTTTGTATCTTTATCTTCTAGTCCCACAGGTGCTCCTTGTAGTCTTGGGCAAGCCACTCAACCCTCCATTGCCCATGTTCCCTGTAAAATAGTTATCTCCAAGTTGTAATGCCCGGTTCAATGTAATTTCAGTTTGTTCAATGTAAACCGCCTTGATATCATGAAAGGCGGTATATCAGAAATGTTAAATAAAATAAATAATAAATAAATAAAAATAAAATCTTTATTTCCAGTCTTAATATACCGTTCAGGCAGGCGCATCAGGGTGGTTTACAAAAATAGTAAAATTAGTTGTGAAAAGAAAGAACAGAAAAGAATGCTAATATTAGACAGGACAGAGGAGGACAGTCAGAAATGTAGGGTAGGAGAACAGTAAGGAAAAAAGGGGGGCATCAGGTCAGGACTGAGGGTGGGGGAGATCGAAGGCAGAGTGGAACAAGTATGTCTTCAACATATTCTTGAATTTTGGAAATGAAAGTACTGTGCAGGGGAGACCTGCTAGGGCAACATTACAATAATCAAGTCTGGAAATCACCAAGGATAGTAGGAGTATGGTCAGAGTTGGGAGGGAGAGGAAGGGGCTGATTGCATGGATCTGATACAATGAGGCAAAGGAGCAGTGGATAAGAGAGAACATGTGGTCATGAAAGGATAATGAGAAATTCAGGATGACTCCAAGATAATGGAGGGAAAACACAAGAGGGATAGAAGAGTGTGGGGAGAGGGGGCATTAAGTGAACCAAATGGCAGTGGGTTTGGAGGTGTTAAGGTGAAAATAGTTTGAAGTCAACCAGGAGGAGACACCGTGAAGGCAGGAGTTCAGGGGAGCAAGGTCGGGGGCCAAAGAAGTAGTGTGATAGAGGAGAATAATGCCATCGGCATAATAGTGTGCAATATACCTGATGGACAATGAGAGCAAGAGGGACCAAGGAAATGTTAGAGAAGGGTAGCCAAGACAGAGTCCTGAGGGATATCGCAGGGAAGAGGGGTGACTGGGGAGGTGGAGAGACCAGATTGGACAGAGAAGGACCGAGCAGAAAGAAATGACTGGAACCAGTGATAGATAGTTCCCTGAATCCTGAAGTCGTGGAGATGAGAAAGAAGGGTAGTGTGGTCAAGCAGATCAAAGGCCAAGGAAAGATCCAAGGAGACAGCGAGAGAAATGTCACCACATTTGTGAGATTCATGAAGCTCATTAAGGAAAGAGGAGGATTGTTTCTGTGCTATGGCCTGGTCTGAATCTGGACTGATGGGAGTGGAGGGCATGGGTTGTGTCAATATGTGCAGACAGTTGTGCAAAGACTAATTTCTCTTGAACTTTTGAAAGAAAAGGGAGATTAGAGATGGAGGTGCCAGTGAGCAAGAACATCAGGATTTAGGGTTGTTTTTTTTTAAGGATGGGGTGGATTAGGGCGTGCTTCCAAGAGGAGGGGAAAATTCTGGAGGATAGGCAAGAGTTAAACATGCAGAGGATAAATGGAAGAAGGGCAAAAGAGGGCTTAGAAAGCTAGTGGGAGGGGATAGGGTTGGAGGGGCAGGTGGTCTTGTGGGAGGAAGTAAGAGCCTTTGATAATTCCACTGTTGAAACTGGACAGAAGGAGGACCAAACGTGATAGAGGAGGGACCGATGGAGGGGATGTGCCCTCTATCCTATTATGTCCCTGACCCTATGTCTGCTGTCTACCCCTCCACTATATATCCGGTATCTACCATCCACCCCCTATCGGTGTCCTGCTTCTCCCTTCCAGCCTCCCCCCATTCCCCTGCCCCTTCATGTTCTGTATCTCCTTTCCAGTCTCTCTCCATCCCCCTTTGCATCCTGCATCTCCCTTCCAGCCTCTCCCCAATGCCCCTTCATGTCCTGCTTCCCCCTTCCAGCCTCTCCCCATCCCCCTTCCAGCCTCTCCCCATCCCCCTTCTAGCCTCTCTCCCCATCCCTCTTCTAGCCTCTCTCCCCATCCCTCTTCTAGCCTCTCTCCCCATCCCCCTTTGTATCCTGCATCTCCCTTCCAGCCTCCTTTGTATCCTGCATCTAACTTCCAGCCTCTCTCCCCATCCCTCTTGTATCCTGCATCTCCCTTCTAGCCTCTCTCCCCATCCCCCTTGTATCCTGCATCTCCCTTCTAGCCTCTCTCCCCATCCCTCTTGTATCCTGCATCTCCCTTCTAGCCTCTCTCCCCATCCCCCTTCTAGCCTCTCCCCCCACTCCCCTTGGTGTCCTGCATTTCCTTCCAGCCTCTCCCCATCCCCCTTGTGTCCTGCATTTCCCTTCCAGCCATTCAATCCCTGACCCCCTTGCCACTGCCACTGTCACTTTTCCTATGATGGCAGTGGCAGCAGACCTTTGACATGAAACGCTCAACAAAAAAAATAAAAAAGTGTGGGTCTTTGTGACTCCATGCTTGGAAGAAATGCAAATGCCCGCCTCCTTCTGACGCATTGTTTGCATCACAGGGGGCAGGCATTTGTAGCCCTCTCTCCAACCTTGTCCACCTCCATGTCCCAGCGTGCTCACTCGGGTCCATTCACACCAATCGCATGTTTCCTCCCTCGCCTTCTCAAGCTCATCTTGAATCCACCCGCACCTCTGCCTTCTTCCTTGGCCCTAAACTCTAGAACGCCTTTCCTCTGAACCTCCGTATGAAACCCTCCTTCACCAGCTTCAAAGCAAGGTTAAAAACCCATCTCTCTTGCACTGCCTTCATTCTCACACCTCCTGCCTCCCTCCCACACTGATGCCTGCTCCTCTCTTTCCTCCCAAACCATCTTTCCTACCTCTTTTCTCTATTTCTTTCCAGCCTAACCACTGGTGTTCTGTTTCCTTTCCAAGCAGCACTTAATTTTTATTGTAAACAGCTTAGATGCTTGTGAGTTGGGTGGTATATTAAAAACTGAATAAAGATAAAGCCAAGCATGGGGTCGCAAAGACCTGTGCTTTTCTTTTTTGTGTCAAGGGTCTGCCGCCGCAATCATAGGAAAAGCGGCAATGGTGGGATGCTGCCGCTGTGATTATCATTTGCTTTTTATTTTTATTTTTAATGCAGTGTAAAGCGGATACCACTGGCGTGTTTTGGGGTGGCATTTTTGCTGCTCCCAAAATTTGCCACCTGAGGCAACCTTGCCTCATGATAGAACCTCCCCCCACCCCCCCGATAATCAAGTACCACATACAAATAGTTCCAGTTCACCCAATCAAACACTTTTTCTGCATCAAAACTGACAAGTAGGGATGGCAGTTTTTTCTTCAGACAGTACTGCATGAAACCAGTTTTCTTATGTTCATCACATGTCTACCCCAGATAGATCCAATTTGGGAATCTTGCATGCAGTGTGTTAGTCTATCTGCCATTATTTTGGCAAGTAATTTCATATCTACATTTAAGATAAATCTCTCTCCCGGTTTGAGTATAATTGTTATTGCTGCTTTATTGGCCTCATAATGAAATGCCTACTTGCTAATTAAAGCTGAATATGCCTCTGCTAAGGAAATGCAGACCTTATCCTCCTAAATCCATCTGGACCTGGCGCATGACAAGACCTAAATCCTTTTATCTCCCTTTGTACCTCTTCACCTGAGATTGATGCAGACTGCTTATTCGTTCAGCTCTCAATTTCAACAAATTACTATCTTGCAGATGCTGTCATGCTTTCTCAGTATATCCAGGCTCACACAGATATAAGTCATTGTAAAACTCCTGAAACGTGCTTTCAGTGTCTGCTTTAGAAGTTTTTATCTTCCCCATCTTATCCTTGATCATCCACACTTGCCTACTCCCACTGCGAATTATATTTATTTACATTCTCTTATATACTGCACTATTCTGCATCAATGCGGTTTACATTGAACAAACTGAAATTACATTGAACAGGGCATTATAACTTGGAGATAATTATTTTACAGGGAACCTGGGCTATGGAGGGTTAAGTGGCTTGCCCAAGACCACAAGGAGCACCTGTGGGACTAGAAACCCCAGTCCTTCCAGCCCAAGGTTGCTGTCCTCTAGTGGGATTTGAACCCCTGACCTTCCGGCCTGAAGTACCTTGCCCCAACCATTATGCCACTCCTCCACTCCAGAGATGATAGTAATTTTCCTGTTTCATTATGAAACCATAGTAACATACATAATATATGATGGCAGAAAAAGACCAATATGGTCCATCTAGTCTGCCCAGTAAGGTGGCTAGAGTCGTTGTAAATGCAGCTACATGCAGGTCACTCACCTCTATGCCTGTGTTTCGGATTGTACCTGCTGCTCCGTACAGGTCAGCTCCCCTCTATTTGAGTATAAAAGATACTTGCATGTATGTTTGCTTTGATTTCATCATCTTGCTATAAAGGAATCCGCTGTGCCTCTCCCCTGCCATTTTAAATTCAGTCACTGTATTTGCCCCACCACCTTTTCAGTGAAAAAATATTTCCTGATGTTGCTTTTAAGTTTACCGCCTTGCAGCTTCATGGTATGCCCCCTAGTTCTACAGTTTCCCCTTCTTTGAAAAAGGTTTGTTCATTAATACCCTTTAAGTATTTAAAGGTCTGTATCCTGTCTCCCCCGTTCATCCTGTCCTCTAGGGTATACATATTTAGATCTTCAAGTCTCTTCTCATACATCTTCTGGCACAAGCTCCAAATCATTTTGGTCGCTTTCCTCTGAACCATTTCAAGTCTTTATATATACTTTGTGAGATTTGGTCTCCAAAACTGAACACAATACTCCAAGCGAGGCCTCTCCAATGACTTGTACAAGGGCATTGATACCTCCTCCTTTCTGCTGATTATTCCTCTCTGTATGCAGCCCAGCATCTTTCTGGCCTAACGCCTTGTTGCATTGCTTCACCACCTTGAAATTCTCAAACACTAGCACTCTGAGGTCCCTCTTCTAGACTGTTCACATCATCCTCTCTCCCTATTGCATGCAATTCCTTTGGATTTCTGCATCCCAAGTGCATGACTACACTTCACCTTAAATCTCGACTGCCAAGAATTAGACCATTCTCCCGGTGTTTCTAGATCATGTTGTCCACTTCCTCAGAAGTGTCCACTCTTTTGCAAATTTTTGTGTCATCTGCAAAAAAGCTTATTTTTCCATTCATTCTCTCCGCAATATCATTTGCAAATACAGTAAACAGTATGTGTCCCGGGACAATCCCTGAGGCATACTTCTGAGTGAGTTCCATTTACCACCACCTTCTGTTTGTCAGTCAACCAATTTCTGATCCAGTTCACCACCTTGAGACCATTCTCTGGGATGCTCAGTTTTTTGATAAGCCTCCTATGAAGAACAGAATCAAAGGCTTTGCTGAAATCTAGGTATATCACATGCCCTTGGTCACCCAGTCAAAGAACTCAATCAAATTGGTTTGGCATGATCTTCTCATGGAAAACCATGATGCCTTGGATCATGCAATCCATTGATTTCCACAATGTCCATTATTCTTTCTTTCAAGAGCACCTCCATTACATTTCCCATCACAGAGTCAAGGCTTACCGGCGTATAGTTTGTCACCTCTTCCCTATTACCACTTATGTGAATAGGTAGCACCTCAGCCTTCTCCAGTCATAAGGAACCTCTCCCAGCTCCAAGGATCTGTTAAAAACATCCTTTAAAGACCCTGCCAGGACCTCTCTGAGCTCCTTTAGTAAGAGTAATTTATATCAGAAATATAGTATTGACTTATGAGTCCTCTCGTGTATGATGGTATTTAACTCTGCTTTTAATGCAAGTATGTTTGCACATCCCTCTTCTGTGGGACTTAGAGCATTTTTTCTCTGTTCTGTACATAGCCTTTTCTCCAGAATCAACAATTTCTTAGCAATATCTCTCTTCTTTTTTGCATCATACTTAATGCAAACGCAATGTGTGCCATTGAATCAATGCTAACGTCTGGTGACCCAGCAGCCCCAGGGCATTTCCTCTGTTCTGTACATAACCTTTTCTTCAGCATCACTATTTTCTTAGTGAGATATCTCTCTTTTTTTTTTGCATCATACCTAATAATACAAATTCAATGTGTGCTTTTGAGTTGATGCTGACTCTTCGGGACCCAGCAGCCCCTGAGTTTTCTTGGCAAGGTATGACCAGAAGTGGATTGCCAAGCCTGTCTTCCGAAGCAATGAAGGGTAAAGTGACTTAGAAACATGATGGCAGAAAAAGACCAATTATAATTGTCTCCTTTTTCCCTTTAGAGGTATTCTGTATTTGCCCCATGCTTTATTGAATTCAGATAGTGTCCTCATCTCTACCACTTCCACTGGGAGACTATTCCACTAATCTACACTCTTTCCATAAAGAAATATTTCCGCATATTACTCCTGAGTCTATCCTTTTCACCCTCATCCTGTGTTCCCTCGTAGCAGAGCTTGCTGTTAAGAGGCTCTCCTCTTGTGCATTTAAGGTATTTAAATGTCCATATCATATTTCCTGTATCCTGCCTGTCCTCTAACGTATACTTAAGATTTTTAAGTCTGTCTCTATATGCTTTATAACGAAGATCACTAACCATTTTAGTAGCCACCCTCTGCATAGACTCCATCCTGTTTATATCCTTTTGAAGGCGTGGTCTCCAGAATTGCACACAATACTCCAAATGAGGTTGCACCAAAAACTAATACAGAGGCACTATTACCTCCTTTTTTTCTGCTAGCCATTCCTCTTCCTGTGCATCCAAGCATCCTCCTGGCTTCTGCCATCATCTTTTTTACCTATTTAGCCACTTATCAGAAACAATCACACCCAGGTCCGGCTCTTCTTCTGTGGACAGAAGTACTTCGCCCCCTACACTGTACCGCTCCCTTGGATTTTTGCAGCCCAAATGAATGACCCTGCATTTTTTAGCATTAAATCTCAGCTGCCATGGGTTTTGGGAGAAATCCAAGATGACCGCTTGATCTACTGGCTGTGTGGGCTGGTTTTTCCTGCTTTGGAAAAATTCTCCACACCCGTTGAAGTTTCCTTCTGCTTTTACCTCGTGACTGGGCCGATGGATTCTTATGTCTAGCTTCATGGAGAACATCAGGGAGGAACCAGAGTTAACCCTTTTGTGTTGATGCCAGGGCTGAGTAGTCCGGCGTCTTCCTCCGGGTGAAATCTCACTCCTGATCTGCAGCTTCCACCTGCGTTCTGCCAACCTTTTGAGCTTGAGCTCCCTCGGGGCCACTGGACTCAAAGTGGAGACAGCTGTGTCTCTGGCAGGGAGTGTGCTCAAGTCAATGGCGGCAGAGGATCTCTTGCCAGGGTAAGCATTTTGTTTAAAGGCATGTCTGTCCGTATGTTCCCTGATTTATCACGTGATACTCAGAAAAGGAGGGAATTTTTGATCTTGGTTCCGTTGGGATGTCTGGGTTTTTAAAAAAAAAAACCCAACCAAACAAAAAATCCTCACCTGCCCCACCACCTCACAAAATATCCACCCCCAGAAACTAAACTCCTGCAGCTTTCTCACCACCTCTCCAACTGCTGCTGCATCTCCCCATCACCCCAAAAATTTCCCCATTTCCAGAAACTACTGCCCCACAATTGGCCCACCACCAGAATTGACTTCATCACAGCTGCCCCACCAACCCACATGCTGCTGCTACCCCTAAAAAACACTTCCTCATAACTGGCCTACCACCCCACAAACTGCCCCACCCCCAAAAACTGCAACCTGCATCTGGTCCACCACTTCATCATATGCCATTTCATCTGCCCCACCACCCTGCAGATAGCCTCCACTCCCAAAACCTACTGCTCTGCAATTGCCTTGTCCAAAAAAACCTATGCCTCTATAACTGCCCCATTACCCTGAAAACTGCACCAGCCACCAAAAATCCCAACTGCAACTGCCCCACTCTCAAAAACTCTCACATTCAAATGCCCCATCCTCAAAAACTCCCTAATGTAACTCCCCCTCCCAATCACTAGGAACATCCCTACGATCCAAAGTTTAAGGGGGGGGGGTGCAGTCAGATGTTCTCAGCACTCGGGAGTTTAGGATTGACAACTTTCTGACCTTTTTCATGATTCTACTGATTTTAACAGTAATGTCTGTAATCTAGAAGGAAGGCTAACATATAGTTCCTTGTGAAAGAATTGATCCCCTTGGTGTTTGTCCTGTTTTGTCGCATTACAGAAATGAGTTTTGCGGGTTAGTACCATGTGATTCTATTCATGTCATTGCAATATTGCTATAAGAGATTGGGCTTTCCCAACTGAGGTCCACCATTCCTCTTTATATATACTTTTTGTGCATTATTGGTGTGGTAAATGGTTGCCTGGGTATCACACTGAGTTAACACATTTTTTATTTAAGGGGACTCTTTGAGTGGATTTGGTCCATTGAATAACTATACATTGGGAGTTTTTGAGCTAATGCTTATGCCTGTAGCAGGTCTAAATGTGGACGTGCCTGCAGAGGTCTCCAACCTTTCTGAAACTGAAAGGGGATGCCTGTTAATTGCACTTCACCCGACTTGCCTCCTCCATTCCCCCTGCTTACTTGGACATTTGGACATCACTTCACCTTAATCGTCTGTAAACATCATTTGTAAAATGGCCCCGAAGACATCTCTGCTAAATCCAGCATCTCCCCATCCCTCATAAGTTCCATCACATTTGTCTGAGCAGAGCATTTTGAAAGGTATCCATGATCTCTCTGCTACTTTCTGATTCTGCAGATGGGACATTCCAGCCACATCTCCTCCTTTTTCATTCCCCACATTTGGATATCCATGATCAGACTTTCATATAGTTTCTTAGTCTGAGTTGGAGGTCTGTAGATGACATTTGTATGGCTAGAAGTTCCATCTTCTCTTTCCAAGATGATCCAGATTGCTTCCTCCTTTCCTCTAGTCCCTGGGCTTATTCTCCTAACATTGTGGCCATCTCTGTCCCTTCTAAAGAACATGGCTATGTCCTATTCATGGGACTCCTTAAACCATGTTTCCATAATACCAACAATATCTAAGTCTACTTCTACCATTAGGGCTTGCAGATTTGAAGTTCTGTTACTTGTGCTTATTGCTTTCTAGCTATTTCTTGACTTTTTATGTTCTTTATAGCCTTTTACCTAGTCTCTTCTGCTTTGTTGCTGAGATGTGAATAACTAAGATTATTTATTTATTTCCCACATTACTGTCTACCTTTTGCTTTTGCTGGAGGTGATATCCCAGACTCATATGATTCCATGTACAACCCTCATTCTATAGTCTAAATGCCTAGCAATATATTGTCTGAATTTCTCACTTAGCATCCTTTTTCCCTTCACAGAAAGATGTAGCCCATCATTACAGAATAGCCCTTTGTTTTTCCCTATATTGCCCCAGCTGTTGGTGGAGGATCCTGGAAAGAATTCACCTTGTTGGGACCATTGGACCATGTTCCCAAGTTAATGCCTCTGATAATGCCAGTCGGGCGCGTGTTCTCCACACCTCCTGCTACCATCCTCAGCTCTCCCCAGCCCGGGGATAGATCCTCCGACAGCAGGAGAGCAGCGGCAGCGGCATCGCCCAATCGGGGCTCAACAACAGGCCCTAATAGGCCGCGCCAGTCGGGCGCGTGTTCTCCACACCTCCTGCTACCATCCTCAGCTCTCCCCAGCCCGGGGATAGAGCCTCCGACAGCAGGAGGGCAGCGGCAGCGGCATCGCCCAATCAGGGCGCAACAACAGGCCTTAAAAGGCCGCGCCAGTCGGGCGCGTGTTCTCCACACCTCCTGCTACCATGCTCAGCTCTCCCCAGCCCGGGGATAGAGCCTCCGACAGCAGGAGGGCAGCGGCATCGCCCAATCGGGGCTCAACAACAGGCCTTAAAAGGCCGCGCCAGTCAGGCGCGTGTTCTCCACACCTCCTGCTACCATCCTCAGCTCTCCCCAGCCCTGGGATAGAGCCTCCAACAGCAGGAGGGCAGCGGCAGCAGCATCGCCCAATCGGGGCTCAACAACAGGCCTTAAAAGGCCGTGCCAGTCGGGCGCATGTTCTCCACACCTCCTGCTACCATCCTCAGCTCTCCCCAGCCCGGGGGTAGAGCCTCCGACAGCAGGAGGGCAGCGGCAGAGGCATCGCCCAATCGGGGCACAACAACAGGCCTTAAAAGGCCGCGCCAGTCGGGCGCGTGTTCTCCACACCTCCTGCTACCATCCTCAGCTCTCCCCAGCCCGGGGATAGAGCCTCCGACAGCAGGAGGGCAGCGGCAGCGCCCAATCGGGGCTCAACAACAGGCCTTAAAAGGCCGTGCCAGTCGTGCTCGCCCGCGCCTGGCGGGCCCGCGCCTGAGGGCCTCGCCAAAGGGCCCTTTGGCGTGGCCTTAAGGCACGGACCGTAGGAGCAGCGCTGAATAGTCGCTCCCTCGCACTGCATCAATAACCCTCTATTGCCTGCAGCGACAACTCTCCACTGACTGCATACATAGTATCTCAGGTACTTTATAATATCCCTAACGATACTCCTTATCCCTCATAGTCTGCAAGTAATTTAACACGTTGTCAACAGTTCCTATCTGTACTATAGCCTCCTAGCCAATAGAGAGGTGTGCCACACGCCCTCTCCTAATATTGTGCTTGCAGCAGTTAAATGTAGTCTCCGCACATGCACACCGTAATAATATGCTCTATGTAACACTGTACCAGTACCAGATCTAATTTAAAGTAGGGCAATACAGTCTAATGTCATTTAGGGCACACTTCTATTGTCAGTATCACCTTATTCACATTATTGCTACTGTTTAACTTGCTACTGTTTAGCTATTTGCTTAGCTACTGTTTAGCTATTTAACACTGTACCAGTACCTGATCTAATTTCAAGTAGTGCATACAGTCTAATGTCATGTAGGGCACACTGATATTGTCAGTATCATGTAGGGCACACTGATATTGTCAGTATCACCTTATTCCTATTATTGCTATTGTCTAGCTTTACTGTTTTCCTGCCACTGCTACTGTGTTTATTACTGTATTCTTACCATTACCATTGTTAGTAGATCTTTACCTCTGCTATAACCCGCAACTAGGAGATGACACTTACCCTCTCTTCCTGTGTCACAGTAGAAACAACCGCCTGAGTAAAACATCCTTAGCCAGCGGCCACTCCAACTCACTCTCCTTACACAAACCTCTGCCTCCCCTGTACTGGCTCAGAAAGTCTCAAAATGGAGCGCATAATCTTCACCCTAATGAGTCTTTACCTTCTACTTACAATCTTGCCATCCAGCTCACTGGCACTACTTACAACACAAAATCACATCCCAACAGTCTCGACTGGTGGAAGAAAATGGCCCGATGACTCCCACAACCACTATCATGGAACTAGCTATCTACACCGCCACCATCTAGTACATATCCCACTACGAAATTCTTCGAAAGCCAAGCAAAGTAAAAGCCCATACACTAGCAGCCTGAAGTGCGCACTCATTAACTCTCGCTCACTTCGCAAAAAATGGCCAGCAATCACTGAAACAATAACGTACCATAAATTAGATATTATTATGATCACCGAGACCTGGCTCTCACCGGAAGATAACACCATACTCAATCAACTACTACCACCTGACTTTGTGGCTTTCACCTGCCACAGGCAGAACAAAAGGGGAGGAGGAGTTGCCGTCTTCACCAGATCCGACCTTCAGTTCAAAATGGTAGAATCCAACAGCATCAATACCCTTGAAACAATCACCATCTCCAACAACACCTGCTCTATAAACCTGATTTACAGAGCGCTTTCTGCAGATCCAGACAACCTCTCCAATATCATAAACATAGCATCCAACACCCAGGGCCCAAATAAACCAAATTGGATCCTAGGTGACTTCAACCTGCCATCCCTACAGGACAATCAAGCAGCTACTTTCATAGAAGCCCTAGATATCTTGGGATATACCCAATTGGTACAAGAACCAACACACACAAAAGGCAACATTTTCGACCTCATATTCGCCCCACAAACAGTGCTTCAACAAGCACAAAATATCACGTTATCATTAGCAGCAGTACCATGGTCGGATCATAAGCTCATCACTTTCCAGATTCCGACCCCCATCAAGCCACAAAGACCCAATGTGGACACAAGTATGAACTCGAACTCAACTACCAGAAGTTTTCACCCGTTTAACAAAGAACGTATCCTAGCCGAAACGAACACACTCCTTGATAAGAATTCACAAAACCTAGAGGACCTAATCACCACATGGAACAGCAAACTCAGCGCAATCGCAATCCGTCCCTCAACAACTAAAGCCCCAAACAAAAGATCATCTACACCATGGTTCACAGCTGACTTAAGGGCATCACTAACCCTCCTACGGAGATTGGAAAAGCACTGGAGGAAGTCACGTACCAGCAGTGACCAAGCAGCATACACCCAGCACTTACACACACATCGCAGGGCCGTCACAGACAGGATGAAACAACACCACACAGACACCCTGAAACGGTCATTAAACAAGCCACACGACCTCTTCAACCTGGTCAAATCTCTTGCCAAAGAACCCACCCCGGAGCACCCCGGAACCATACACCCACAGGACTATGCCGTCTTTATGCAATCTAAACTGTGCAAGACCGACAAAGTGGTGATACCGGACACCCCCAACGAACAAGAGTGCTCAGCATCTCTAACTACCTTCGTCACACCATCAAAGAAAACTATTGAAGACACCATCGCAACCCTAAGTACCTCCACTGCATACTCGGACCCCTGTCCAGCATTCTGGATAAAAGATCTGCGATGTGACCTCGCCCCGATCTTAGCTAAAATGATAGGCCTATCTTTTAGCACTGGGTCTTTCCCCTCCATGCTCAAACAGACCTCCGTTAGACCGCTGCTGAAGAACGCCAAATTAGACCCTCAAAAGGTGGAGTCATACAGACCCATTTCCAGCATCCCGATGCTCGCTAAAATCATTGAAAAGATAGTCTACAAACAGTTACAAGATCATATTGATACCAACGCCCCTCTAGATTCATCTCAACATGGATTCAGAGAGTCACACGGAGTCGAAACACTACTCACAACTCTTTTTGACACCATAATGTCAGGCATTGACAACTTACGTCAAGGTTTTGCAGTCGTCTTTTTAGATATAGTGGCAGCTTTCAACTTGGTCTGCCACGAAATTCTCCTAGGTCGGCTAAGAGAGAAAGGCATTAGTGGAATAGCTCTCGAGTGGTGCAGATCCTACCTGTCTGGCAGATGGCTATACGTCCGAGCAAACGGGTCCACATCCGAGCCATTCCTACAAAGCCAAGGAGTTCCTCAAGGATCTTCCCTATCATCACTTATGTTTAACATCTATATCCAACCTATCTGTAACATCATTAGATCGTTCAATGTGAGTTGCATGATATACGCAGATGATGTCTTACTGTACCTGCCAATATCCCTGGACTGCCCAGACCTTACCCCCTTGACTAAGTGTTTCAACGCAATATCCGAATGGCTCCTCTCTCAAAATCTGCGCATCCAGCACAAGAAAACGGAGGTCCTGTTCATCTCCAGAAATCCCGAGTTTACACCACCCAGCTACTTGAAAGTGGACAACGCCGAATTGCAAGTAAAATCAGCTATACATTATCTCGGAGTCACATTGGATCAGAACCTCAACATGAAGCAACACATAGCCAACACCGTAAGAGCGATCTACTTCAAGATTAGATCCCTTCGACACCTACGCCCTTTTCTCGAACCAGGCGACTTCTGCACCATTTATGAAGCCCTCATCATTCCTCATTTTGACTATTCAAACGCCATCCTACAAGGACTCCCTCAGGCCACCTTACATCCCCTGCAACTTGCCATGAACAGTGCCGCGCGGATTCTCCTCGGAACGCCAAGAAGAGAGCATATCACACCCCTCCTGAAACAGCTTCACTGGCTCCCCATTCAAGCCAGGATCAGTTTCAAAACCCTAGTGATGACATTCAAGGCTATCAAGGGGCTCTCCTCCTCTTCACTATGTGACCTCATCCAACCACCCACACCCAACAGGCTAAGAAGAACCGCAGTAGCCAACATGCTAGTGATACCGAGAGACACGACAAAATGCTCCAAAGCAACATCGAACAGAGCCTTTAGACTATGCGCCCCAAGTCTCTGGAACTCCCTACCACCACACATCAGAGCAATCCCCAACTTGAGCCAGTTCAGGAAGGCCTTGAAACACTTCCTCTTTATCAAATACCTCACTGACTGCCCCGAACCCCAGCCACCAAGTATGATCAATACCCAATAACTCCATCTGACATGTATATAGTTACCCTATTCAATGCTCCGCATATGTATATAGTTTAGCCTGTTTTCCAAGTTACTTGTTCCTGTTCAATGTAATGACCTGACTTTTGTTTACTGTCGGATACCATTTGTTTTATGTAAACCGCGCTGATCGCAAATAGTGCGGTATATAAGAAATGCAAATAAATAAATAAATAAAATAAATAAAAATAATGGAGTTTCTTAGCAGTATGAATTTTCTGTTTTGAGATGTTTGATCAGTGCTTTGGAGATGTCTTTTGCATTGAGTAACTCCCCTCACCTCTGACTGAAATTCAGATTTCATTTTATAATCTTCATAATATTCCAGTGCAGCAAAGTAATTTTGGAATGGCAACAACTGGGAAGGTGGATTCCTCTTAATCTATTGGGCCCTCTGTATTTCTCCTATACTTGGGTTGTTCTATTCTCTGTGGCAGTGGAGGTAAAATGTCAGGTTTCGTTTTAGGCCTAGAAGCTCCTTTACTTGCAGCCAATTCCTGTTTGGGCTAAGCGAGCTCCTTTTTCATTGCAGAGTTGGAGACAGATGGGGCAAGCTGTGAGCCTCCAGATGGTCTGCTTTAGAACTAAGGCACCACAGTTACTGCATTGAATGAAAGGCATGATTAGTTGAAAAGGCTTAGAACAGCTGTATTATGAAAATGAAGATCAAAAAGCAAGGTTACTTGATTGTCACTTAATTGAATACTATTGATTATGTATATTAGGAAGACTATATAGGAAAAGCAAGGAAAACTATGTAGGAAAAGCAAGCTAGGAGAGGGTACGTGAAGGACAGGGTGAGAGGGATTATAAGTAGCAAAATCTGCTTGGACCCTCAAAACATTGTTGACCCAAAATGGTAGCAAACTCCTGCTGGTATTTTACAAAGACACATAGATGCCCGTGTCGTTATAAAATAACAGCACACTAGGCACCTACTTGACTTCCCCAGCTAGATAACCTGTTATAAAATTGCCCTTGATATGTTTCACTGTTTCAGACAGACTCCTGCTGGGCAACTATTAACTAACTACCTGAGCCTAGCCCTGGCTATTGTCAAGTACAGGCCAGGGTTGTTTCTAAAATGATTGTTTAATGTTGTTGTTGTTGTTAAGTGCCATTGAGTCGGTGTCGACTCATGGCGACCCTCTGGATAGTTGTCCTAAATTGTGTTCGGTCTTCATTCAGGCGGCACATTGTTGACAGACTGGTACCCGTAGCTGCTGTTATTGTATTGATCCATCTCATTGCTGGCCTTCCCCTTTTGTGTTGACCTTCTATCTTGCCAAGCATGTCTTTCTCTAATGATCTCTCTCTTCGCATGATGTGTCCAAAGTATGAAAATTGAAGTCTTGTCATTTGAGCTTCTAAAGAAAGCTTAGGTTTGATCTCCTCTAGTGTTCACTGATTGGAGGAGGTGCACTACCCAGAGGTGTGGGACTAGACTGGAGTTCCTCAAGGAACAACAATTAGCAGGTAAGTCTAATTTCGCTTTACTAGTGTTTCGTCTGTCTGAATTCAGGTGGGAATAGCAGAGTATTAGTTGTTGGTGCTCTTCTGTGTTGGTTATTAGGTGTTTTTTTGATTCGCTGGAGTAATGCAGAAGGTGCCAGTTTCCTGATGACTTTAAATGTTGTCATAATGCTTTTATATTTAATTCTGCTAAGTCCAGGGAGCCAATGGAGAGTGTGAAGTATGGGTGTAATGTGATGAGTATGGTGTGCGTTGAAGATGATGCGAGCTGCCATATGTTGTACCATTTGCAGATATGCAGAAACCTTGTCAAGGGAAAAAATATCCATGAAATCAATATGCCAATGCATAAATGGACCTTACAGCTTGGGTGTTGAGCCCACAGGTATGCTACTTTTCCTATGCGGGGCGTTAGAAAAGCACATATGGCAACTTCCTATTACTGTCTGAATAAGTTTCTTCATATCCACGTACCAAAGCTGATCTTTTAATTCGGCAAAGAGGGTTAACACTCCACTGTGATACACATAATGTATTAATGTCACTAGATGTACTAATGAAGTAGAAGATACACAAATCTTACCTGAGGGATACACCCAAGCCCCTTTCTCCTCAGTGCCCTAATTTCCATCTTGCTAAATCATCCTGTAAGACATTATCTTGTAATTCTGTAATATTGTATGGCTGTGGTTGGGAATGTGTCGCTACCATAGTGCATAATTTTTCCTCTGACACTAATGTAGTTTCCTGTGCCAATTTGTCCACTATACAATTCCCAAATTTCTCCCATACATCTACTTTATGGTGTGACCCTAACCATTCACAGGCTGTAAGATACCCTTTATGAGCTCTTTCTGTGAGAATCTCAAATATTTCTGAGTATTGCCACTTGCTGTAATGGTTGGTCCTTAGCTGACAAAAATTCTGTCCTCTTCCATGCAGCACTGTAAGCAAGGACAGATGAAAAAATATACTATGAGTCTGTATAATCAGACTTTCATTTTCATTCTGCCTAAGAATTTCAAGTAGTGCTGCTATACTAATGTTGTCGCTTTACTTCTCCTTCAGGGCTTATTTAGCAGGCCTTGCCTTTGTGATCCGTCAATAAACCAACATGCAGCTTCTAATGGAATATCAGTTTGTGGCACCAAGCCCAGTGCTGATCTGCTGTCACTGTGTATAGTCTCTATACCCTCATTGTCACAGGGGACTACTGTAAGATGTTTTGTAAAGCCCTAAAGGGATTATCTGCTGGTATTTTTCTGTGCTCTACATGGCTCCTTAATAACTGTGCCATACTGTTTCCAACTCATGAGGCAAAAAGTGTATAGCACCAGCTTTTAGGATTGATTGAAGGGTGTGATCACAGTATAGGATAACTTTCAATGGAGTTAAGTATGCATACAACTTCTGGACTGCATAACTGGCTGCTACTGCAGCTTGTTCACATTCTGTAAATCCCTTTTCTATTGTGGTAAACGTACCTGACAAATACCCCACTATTTTCCCATCCCCTTGTGATGCTACTGCTGCCCAGGTAATAGAGTTGTGAAAATTATACAGCTTAATAGGTTTTGTATGGTCTGGTAAATATAGATTACATAGCTCATTTAAATTCCCTATTAAGTCTGTTAACTCTACAACATCATCTGTCATAAGGCTCACCGAAGTGCTGCCTTTTGGATTTCCCCTTAAATATTTCCTAAAGGTTTGTGTGCGAGCTCTGTATGCTGGGAACCACTATCTACTGTAGTTCAACAATCCTAATACTGTTCTGAGCTCTTTGACTGTTTTCGATTCTGATATTTGCAAGATTGCATTTTAAAAATTGATCCCAGTTTTTTCTTTTCCTCACTTAATGTCCTTTCCAGAAATTTCACTGTAGTTGCACACCATTGTACTTTTTCTGTTAATTCAATAACCTTCCTTTACCAACATCTGCAGCAAAGCTACTGAATATTGTTTACAAAGTTCCTCTGGTAGCTACTGTTAATAATAGATCATCTATGTATTGAAATAGTGTTACTAAGTTTGGCAGTGCCTGTCTGAAATCCTCCAGATCTCTTCCCAGGCATCTAGTAAAAATTGATGGGCTGTCAGTATAACCCTGTGGTAACAGAGTGCACTGATAATGCTGACCATTGTACTGAAAAGCTAGCAATGGACGGCTATCAGGATGAACCAGAATTCACCGCCCCTGATCTTAGGAAGGAGCGGTATAAAAATAACAAATAACTACAAATAAATAAAATAAATTCCAAAGAATGCAGCCAATTAGGTCAATTGGGCTAAGTGAACTAAGAAGGAAAAGGCAGTTGGAATTTCTGGTTTAGAGAGGGATTTATGCCTTATAATGGGGGAATTCTGTACAAAAATTTACTAAAAGCATGCAGAATTTTAAAATACCCTGCACAGAATTTTTAAAATTTTTGTGCAGAATTCCCCAGGTGTATATCCATATGCATGTACTCACCAGTCTATCTGCATTGCCTGTGTGTGCACATCATTGCATGACTAGATACAAACACAACCAACCTAACAACAATAATTAACAACTGGAATAAGACCATAACCCCTTTTGCCCTAGCACCACAAAGAAAAAGCAACACAAGGAAACCCCAAGCACCATGGTACTCCTCAGAAATAAGAGAAGCTAAAAGCAAACTCTGGAAGATCAAATGCCGATGGAGATGCATTAGAGACCCACTTCATATTGTAACATCATCAACAAACATAAAAAAAGAGTAACATACAAATCTCATTTTAACCTCATTAAATCATCCCAGAGAACTGTTCAAAATAGTCAAATCTCTCACCTGGGACCCACCACAACAGCAAAACCCAGCGCTTCAACTACAAGATATTGTTTCGTTCCTACAGAACAAGCTAATACCTGGTAACAACTCACCCATCCATTAAAAATATTAGAAAAAATAGACTGTTTTTTTTTTAAAATATTGTTTATTTAAATTTTCCCAAATGCAAGAAAATATACAAACAAAGTATCCACTCATCAAAATACATTTAAGAACAAACATCATACCCTATTTGAAACACATCAAGGAGAGAAAACTGCATTATAACCCCCAAAGGAACAAGCAAAAAAAAAAGGAAAACAGGAGTTAAAACTACTCCAAAACAGAGAGCTGAAAAATATAAAGCCATCCCACCTAAACACCCTCCAACCCACCAACACCCTCCCTGTCTTTTAAAAATTGACAGAGAGAGGCTACATCAGTATAAACATAATCATGACCTTCATAAGTTACTAATCACTTAAATTGAAAATTATACGTGCTTATTTTAAGTACAAAGAAAGCTTGTTTTGTGGATATAAAATGCAGTTATTTCCTGATGTGGGCAAGGCTACTCAGGCTCGCCGGAAGCAGTTCCTCGAGTTTCGATCTAGAAAAATGGACTGTTTTAAATTGGCCAGCAGTGAGTCCTGATCTCAGTCCAATCAGAAACCTTTGGAAAGAACCGAAACCCGCCATTGGTAAACAGAATCCTGGTAACGTTCATGAGCTGGAAGAAATTGCAGTTGAAGAGTGGGAGAAACTACCAGCAGACAGATGTACGAAACTTATAGATGGCTGCAAAAACATTTGGAGGCTGTCATTGCCAAGGGCTGTACGATAAAATATTAGTGAAGGGTGCCATCAATCCTATTGAGGTCATATTTTGTGTTTTTCTCAGAAATTACTATGTCTAGGTTGCACAAACATCTATCTTTTTTTTCTTTTTTGGTATACCTTTGAACATACTATTAAAATATTATGACATACAGCTGGAATATTTCAATTATTTCTCAAGATATTGTACATGACATACCTAAAATGCAAGGGTGCCAATAATGTTGACCTCAACTGTAGGTAGGGTAGCTGAGGGTGGCGGGACATTTACTAAGGACATAGTTTTAGGGGTATGTGACAGTTGTGGAGAGGTAGGTTTTGGGGGTGAGGGTAGTTTGCAGGATGGAGGGGCAGTCACAATACAGAATATTTGGGGGTAGAGCATTTTAGATGGGTTTGGGGTTCTTTATCTTTTTAATTTTTAGAGTGGAGAAATCATAGGGAGACATTTTTGGTGCGTGAGGCAGTGCCGAGTGGTGGGGCAGTTGGAAGGATAGTTTTTGGAGTGGAGCAATTGCAGGGCGGTAGTCTTTCGGAGTGGAGGCAGTTTGTGGGATGGTAAGGCATATGCAGGGATATTTGAGATGGTGGGGCAGTTGCAGGGGGCAGGTTTTGGGAGTGGAGTATTTTGTAAGGTGGCCCGGCAGCAGGGGTATTTTTTATGGGTTGGGAAGTTTGAGGGGTGGTAGGGCAGTTAGGAGGGAGTGGGGTTTTTTTAGGTGTAGGGCAGCATGCAGATTAGTCTGACTAGTCTATGTAAAGCCATATTGGCCTTGTTTTTTGTAAACTGCTTAGACTTTCAGATTTGCAATATATAAAATTAGCTAAATAAATAAATAAAATGGTGACATGGTAGATTTAGAGGATGGGGCAACTGGCAGTATGATGGGGAAGTTGAGGGGGATATTTTTTTAGGGATGGGGTGGTAGGGTTGTTGTGGGTATTTTTGGGAGTGGGATAGATTGCAAGGTGGTGGGGTAGGTGTGAAAGGTTGTTTGAGGGGGCAGTTTGCTGTGTGATGGTACAGTTGGGTGTAGTTTTGGGGGGCATCATTGCTTTTTGGGGGTGGGACACTTTTCCGGGTAGTGAAGCAGTTTTTGGAGGTTGTTTTTAGGGTGGGACAGTTATCAATGTGCGGGGTTATCTTTTTCAGGAGTGTGGCAGTTTTCAGGGTGGTGAGGCCATTGTGGGGGCATTTTTTATGGTAGCAGTATTTGGTGGATTGGTAAGGCAATTGCAAGGGAATATTTTATTTTATTTATTTCTCTTATATACCGCGCTCTTCGATATCAGTGTGGTTTACATGAAACATCGGGGTGTTTTACGGTGGGGGATTACACCGTAATTACATATAACAGGTAGCTCAACTTGGATAACAGTATTAACTTTACATCTGTATGGCTAACAGGAAAGTAATTACACGTTATACATCACTTTGAGGGTATTTACATGTGGTAGTGTAGCTTTGTTGTGAGAGAGTGTATCTACCTCCGGGTAGCATTTGAGGAAGAGGTAGTGCTTCAGTGCTTTCCTGAATTTAGCTAGATCAGGGATTGCTCGTATATTGGGTGGAAGAGCGTTCCAGGATCTGGTGCGCAGAGGCTGAAGGCCCTGTTTAGTTGTTTGTGTACAATGGGTCATTGCTTTGGGGATTACCAAGGTGTTTGTTGCAGTCTGTCGTCTGACTCTATTTGGGGGAGTAATGTGCGTGAGATCGGCAAGTGAAGAGGGGGCGATGCCGTTGATGGTCTTGAATGTTAGTAGCAAGATCTTGAAGGTGATCCTACAATGGATTGGGAGCCAGTGGAGACTTTTGAGGATGGGTGTGTTATGGTCTCGTCTTGAGGTCCCATTTAGAACTCTGGCTGCAGCGTTCATGGCGAGTTGGAGCGGGCTCAGGGTGGATTGTGGAAGCACTTGGAGGATTGCATTGGCGTAGTCGAGATGGGGAAGGGTTAGTGCCTGAAAGATTGTTCGAACGTTGTCCGGTTGTAGTAAGGGGCGCAGATGCTTGAGTGACTTGATCTTACGGTATGTTGATTTTACCATGTTGCCAATGTGTGTCTTCATATCCAGTCTTTGGTCCAATGTAACACCCAGGTAGCGGATTGAGGGTTTAGTTTGCAGTTCTATCTCCCTGATTTTTAGGCAGGCTGGAGGGGAAAAATTGGGGTTTCTGGAGATGAACAGCACTTCAGTCTTTTTGTGTTGGATTCTGAGATTCTGGTTTTGGAGCCATTTTTCCACTGTGCCAAAACAGTTAGTGATGTGAGGTCAATCTGGTCAATCTGGAACGATTTGTAGAGTAGCACGTCGTCGGCATAGATCATGCATTCAACGTTGAATGATCGTATGAGGTTGCAAATAGGCTGCATATAGATGTTGAACAATAAGGCTGATAGGGAGGAACCTTGCAGGACGCCTTGTTTCTGGTGGAACGGTTTGGAGGTGGAGGTCTCTGTTTGCACATGTTGCCATCTATCGGATAGTTATGACTAACAGCAGGTTAGTGCTAGGTCACAGATGCCCTTCTCTTTGAGCCGTTTCAGAAGAGTTTCGTGGCATACGGAGTCAAACGCTGCAGCTATGTCAAGGAATATGTTATCTATTGCGCTGAGTATATTGTTGAAGAGGGTGGTGAGTAACGTCTCCACACCATGGGATTCTCTGAATCCGTGTTGGCAGTGGTCTAGCAGAGAGGTATTGTTGATGTGTTGTTGTATCTGGTATAGGACTTCTTTTTCGATTATTTTTGCCAGTAGTGGCTGGCAATTGGTCTATATGACTCCACCTTCTGGGGGTCCAACTTTTCTGGGAGTGGAGGCAGTGTATCAGGTGGTGAGGCAGTTGGAGGGGGCATGATGGGGGATTGGGAGGGTAGAGAACAGGAGAGGGAGTTTGAAAGGAGCAGCTCTATAATTGCTATGCTTCAACATATGTAAAAGTATAGAGTTGTGGTCAGCATTATTGGCACCCTTGCATTTTACTGATGAGAAATAATTGGAAATATTCCAATTGTATGTCGTCATAATATTTTAATAGTATGTTCAAAAGTATACAGCAAAAAAAATCTGTGCACCTTAGACATAGTAATTTCTGAGAAAAAAGCAAAATATGATCTGGACGGGATTAATGGCACACTTGACACTGATGACAGCCTTCAAACATTTCTTGTAGCCATCTATAAGCTGCGTACATCTGTCAGCTGGTAGTTTCTCCCACTCTTCAACTGCGATTTGTTCCAGCTTGTGAATATTTCCAGGATTCCTTTTACCAATGGCACATTTCAGCTCTTTCCAAAGGTTCTCGATTGGAATGAGATCAGGCTCATTGCTGGCCAGTTTAAAACAATCCATATTTTTCCTTTTTAGCCATTCTTTTGTACTTTTGAATATATGTTTTGGGTCTTGCTGGAGGACCCATGACCTTTGACTCAGCCCTAGCTTTCTGACACTAGGTAGCACATTTCACTCCAAAATACCTTGGTAGTCCTCTGACTTCATGATTCCATTCATATGTTCCATGCGTTCATGAGGCAGGAAAACAGCCCCACAACATTATGGAACCTCCACCATATTTAACTGTAGGAAGGGTGTTTTTTTCCTTATAAGCTTGATATCTTCGGCAGTAAATATATTGTTTGGCCGGCATTGCCAAAGAGCTCAAGTTTAGTTTCATCTGTCCACAAACCCATTTTCCGAGAAGGATTCTAGTTTCTCAAGGTGGGTTTGGGCAAAGATTAGGCATGTCTTTTTATGTCTATCTTTGAGCAGTGGGGTCCTCCTTGGCCTTCACCCTTGAAGTCGTCCTTTGTTTAGTGCACGGAGTATAGTGCGGGTTGAAACCACCACTCCAGATTGCCCTAGGTCAGCCTTAAGCTCTTTGGATGTTGTATGTGGTGTTTTTCCAACAGTTTGCACTAACCTTCAACGCCGCCTTGGATTAATTTTCCTCTTCCAACCACATCCTGGGAGGTTTGTGACAGTTCCATGAGCAGAAAACCTCTTAATAACATTGCAAACTGTAGACACGGGAATCCCAAGGTCTTTGGAGATGGCTTTGTATCACTTTGGAGTGTGATGTTTGATAATGGCTTTTCTGACTGTCTCAGGCAGCTCTCGTCTTCACAATTGTGAAAATGGAACAGGGAGTGAATGTGGCCATTTTAAACTTAAGAGCCATCATTCATTGGTTGATTCAAGTCATGCGAATACTGACAGTTGATCATAGGTGAGTCTGTTATTGCAGTGGGAACGTAGTTCTTCTGTTCAAACTGACTTTAATTGTTTGTACGGGTGCCAATAATCATGTCCTGACAATGTCCTACTATTTTCCTTTTTTATTGGCCTTGTTTTATTTGATTCTTTTATGTATAAAAAATGTGTGCATGTATAGTCCAAAGCCATTTCACTGGCCACTTTTTTTTAGGAGATATTGGACATTAAGGGGTTGAACTGCAAGGGTGCCAAAAATGTTGACCACAACCATAGAAACTGGAATTCCTTATCCCATAGAAATACATTGGGCTAGTTATTTGGGGGTGGTTATTTCTCTGGAACTCATGGTCTGATTTGGCACATTTTCAAACTTAATGTGTCTTTTTACCAGTTTTTCTCTCTTGCAAATTTTCATCCCATTCTGTTCAATTTTTGGAGAGTTGCCCCAGACAGACACATGGACACATTCTAGACCCTTTTTATATAATTTCCTCCAAATTTCAATGGGTTTGAGGAATAATAAGTCATTCCAATGATAATCTTAATAGGAAAGCTGGAGGGAGGGGGAGGGAAGAGAGGTTGATGAGTGATTAGAAGGTAACAGGCAGAATACTTTTATGCCTCATATTACATTAGAAAGACCAGATAAGATTTGCTATACTGGTTTAAAATAAAGGTCCATCAAGTTCAGTATCTGATTTCCAGCAGTGACCAATCCACATTAATAAGTACTTGGAAAAATTCCAAAAGGTAGACAGATTCCATGCTACTTTTCCCAGGGATAAGCAGTGGATTTCCTCTAGTCTGCCTTACTCATTTTTATGCACTTTTCCTCCAGGAATTTGTCAAAACCCTTTTTAAATCCATCTGCACTAACAGCTTTTACTACATCCTCCAGCAATGAATTCCAGAGCTTAATTACATGTTGAGTGAAATTATATTTCTTCCAATAATTTTTAAATGTGTACTACTTATTAGCTTCATTGCATGCCCCCTAGGTTTTGTACTTTTTGAAAGAATAAAGACTCAATTCATGTTTGCACATTCTACTTCACTCATTATTTTATCGAACTCCCCTTAACCATCTCTTCTGCAAGATAAGCTCCCTAATTTTTTATGCCTTTTCTCATAGGGGTATCCTTCAATCCCCCTTATCATTTTGGTCACCCTTCTCTTTATCTTTTCTAATTCCACGGTGCCTTTTTTTTTCTTTAGAAGCATCAATCAAAACTGCATGTAGTACTCAGTGCAATGACACATTGAGAGAACAGGGGCATTATGATATTCTTTGTTTTATTCTCTACAGGTTTCCTTATAATTCTTAGCATTCTATTAGGTTTCTTCACTGCTGCTGCACACTGATCAGAAGATTTCAACATATCCACAATGACACCAAGATTTTTTTCCTGGGTGGTGACTCCCAATGTGGAACCTTGAATCATGTAGCTTTAGAAACACGATGTCAAATAACGATTGCATGGACTATCCAGTCTGCCCTTCCATAGTTTGGGTGGTTGTTCTCTAATGGGCCAATGCAGAAAGTCATGCGCTATTAGCAACAGCAGTGATTGTTTGTCAAATGTCTTGAATTTATGAGGTATGTTAGGTTGAATATGCTGGGTGCTATTGTGGGGTAGTTGAGGTAGCTCATAGGATCGTAAGAACATAAGAACTGTCATACTGGGTCAGACCAAGGTCCATCAAGCCTAGTATCCTGTTTCCAACAGTGGCCAAGCCAGGTCACAATTACTGGCAGTTTCCCAAAAAGTCACACAGGTTCCACAATGCTTGTATTGGGGCAAGCAGTGGATTTCCCAGGTTCTCTTTAATAATGGTTTATGGACCTTTCCTCCAGGAACTTGTCCAAACCTTTTTTTAAACCCAGCTTCACTAATAGCTTTTACGACAGTACATCCTCCAGTAATGAATTTGAGTTTGATTACGCGTTGAAAAAATATTTTCTCTTATTAGTCTTAAAAGGGTTACATTGTAGCTTCATTGCATGTCCCCTAATCTTTCTACTTTTTGATGGCATAAATGTTGCCATAGAATAAATACATACAGTAGCATAAACATCACAAAAGCAGGCAACCTGTAATTCTCATTGCTCATGTTGGCTTTTTCCTTAAACTGCTGTTGAAAACACCGGCAAGATTATAACCTGCAGGAATATCCACTTCAACCCTCTGTATTCTTTTCAGAAAATTCCCTGGAAGTGTCCTGGAGGGTTACTCCTTAATTCTAGTTTTGGCAACCCTGTAGCATCACTCCTTGCCCTCTAGGAGACATGTTCCCTTACCCTTTCCTCCATCACTCCATATTCCCCCCCCCACCTCCCAACACACCAAAGGAGACCTTCTCTTCTCCCCTCACTCTCCTTCTTCCCCTCTGTCAGCCTCTCCCCTTCAAGTGGCCTAGTGATTACAGCTGCTTTCCTACTAATGCACCTTGTGATCTTTGGCAAGTCTCTTCACCTTCCAGTGTCTAATTTAGGGCTAGATTTACTCCACTGTATTGCTATTTAATGTGCGTTATTTAGCATAGACCTCTGATAATAATGGGGCCTATTACCCCACAATAGCACAGTAAAATCCAGAAAAGTTAAATTCATGTTGGTTTTGTCTCATTAAACCATGACTATATGTTTGGGAATGTTGTTCTTTATAATAGTTTCTACCATTTTGCTTAGCACTGATGCCATCACTGATCTGTAGCTTCTCGGATCACTCCTGGAAACTTTTTTAAAAACTGGAGTTTACGTTGGCCACTCTCCAATTTTCAGGTACTATGGATGATTTTAATGATAGTTTACAGATTATTAATGGTCTGCAATTTCATTTTTGAGTTCTTTCAGCATCTTGGGATATGTGCCATCTGGTCCAGGTCATTTTGCTACTGTTTAGTTTGTTAAATTGGCCTATTACATCTTCCAGGTTTACTAATATTTGTTTCAATTCTTCAGATTGATCACCTTTAAATATAATTTCTGGCATGGCTTTCTCACTTATATTTTCTTCAGTAAACACACAAGCAAAGAATTCATTTAGTTTCTCCACTATGGTTTTATTCTCTCATAGTGCCCCTTTTATACCCCTCTGTCATCTAATGGTTCAACTGACTCCCTCACAGACCTTTTGCTTCAAATGTACCTGGCTTATTTTTTATTATGAGCTTTTGCTTCCATGACAAGCTTCTTTTATAATTCTGTGTTTGCCTGCCTTATCAATGCTTTGCATCTAACTTGCCAGTGCTTCTGCTATTTCCTGTTTTCTTCATTCGGATCCATTTTTCAAAAGATGTTTTTGGGCTATAACAACCTTTTTCATTTCACCATGCCAGCAGTTGTTTAGCCTTCCTTCCATCTTTTTTAAAGCATGGAATATATCCGGTTTGAGCTTTCAAGACTGTATTTTTAGAAACATGGAAACATGATAGCAGAAAAAGACTACATGGCCTATCTAGTCTGCCCTTCCATATCAGCTAAAATAGTCCCCTTTTTACATTTAGAGATACTCTGTGTGTGTTCCATGCTTTTTGAATTCAGATACTGTCCTCGTGTCCACCACCTACTATTCCACGCTTCTACCACTCTTTCCATAAAGAAATATTTCCACATATTACTCCTAGTCTATCCCCTTTCATTCTCATCCTATGTCCCCTTGTAGCAGAGCTTGCCTTCAATTAGAAGAGCCTAATGTGCATTTATGCCAAGGAGATATTTAAAGGTCTCTATCATATCTCTCCCTATCCTGCCTTTCCTCTAAAGGATACATATTAAGATCTTTAAGTCTGTCGTCATATGCTTCATAACATCTAACCATTTTAGTAGTCACCCCTCTGCACCAACGCCAACCTGCTTATATTCTTTTGAAGGTGCGGTCGCACCAGAGACTTATACAAAGGCATTATCACCTCATTTTTTTCTGCTGGCCATTCCTCTCCCTATGCACCCAAGCATTCTTCTGGCTTTTGCAGTCGCCTTTTCTACCTGTTTAACTACTTTAAGATCGTCAGACATAATTATGCCAAGGTCCTGCTCTTCTTTTGTGGACAGAAGTACCTCACCCCCTGCATTGTACAGCTCCTTTGGCTATTTGCAGCCTAAATGCATGATCCTGCATTTTTTAACATTAAATTTTAGATGATAAATTCTACACCATTCTTCAAGCTTAGCTGAATCCCTCTTCATATTATCAACTCCTTCCTGTGTGTCTACTCTATTGCAGATACTGGTATCATCCGCAAACAAGCAAAGCTTACCTGACAGTCTTTCAGTGCCTCCTCTCTGACAAAGAATCAGACCAAGGACAGATCCCTGCGGCACATCACTGGTAACCTCCTTCTCAGAGGAGCTCCTGTACCTGTACCCTTTGTGCCTTACACTCAACCAATTTCTAACCCAATCAATAACTTTAGGGTCCATACCTAGGGTGCTCAGTTTGTTTATAAGTCACCTGCGCGGAACTGTGTCAAATGCTTTACTGAAATCTAAATACATCACATCTAGGACTCTCCCTTGGTCCACTTGCCTGGTCACCCAGTCAAAAAATCTATCAGATTTGTCTGACAAGACCTGCCTCTAGTGAATCCATGCTGCCTCGGATCCTGCAATCCATTGACTCCAGAAACCTCACTGTTCTCTCCTTTAATAGCCTTTTCAATAATTTACTAGCCACAGAGGTTAGACTAATCACCCTGTAGTTCTCAATGTCATCCTTACGTTCGTGTTTGTGTAAAGGGACGACATGTGCCTTTTTCCACTCTGACACCACTCCCGACTCCAAAGAGGCACTGAAAAGGTCAGACAGTTGAGCAGCTAGAATGTCCCCAAGTCCCCTCAGTTTCCTTGAATGTATCCACTCCGGTCCCATGGCTTTGTCTACTTTTAGTTTAGCTGGTTCCTCAGGAACACAGTCTTCTGAAAATCATTTCAGATCACCGTCTCTTCGGTTCCTGTATGTGGGTGTTTTCTGGGGTCCTGCTCCTAGCCCTTCATCTGTGAACACTGCATCGAAATATTTGTTAAGCAATTCTACTTTACCCTGATCAGTTTCTGCATATTTATCCCCTGCACTCTTGAGTCTGATACCACTTTTATTTATTTATTTGAACATTTTTATATACCGCCCCTTCCAGAGATCAGGAGCAGTTTACAGATAACAAAACGATAATAATGAATTATTATTATTATTTACATTGAACAGTTTAATACAGTGAACATTTTGAACAAATTCTCTCAAAACTCTTCAATAAAACAGTATTTTATAATTACTAACAGTAAACTATTTACAGAAGTAGATGATTCAGTATGTATGAAAGACTTAGGGGTATGTTTACTAAACTGCGTTAGTGTGATTCACGTTAGGAGCCGCATTAATGGAAGAAATGCCAAAAAAGGCCATGGGCGGCACATCGTTAGTGATAACGCGCGCTATAACGCGCCGCACAGCAACGATCGTTACAGGGTGCGTTACTGCGCGTTAAGCGTAAGAAGGCGCGCAGACACCCAAATACAGAAACAGAGCTGTAGCACAATGGTTACTACACAGACCGATGGTACAAGGGTCATGGGTTCGATTCCCCAGTGTGCCTAATGAATAAGGCTGGCTGAGACGTCATGTGTAATCCTTTGAAGGCCTACTATAATATTTTAATCCACAGTCTGCAGCCGGGTTAAAGTTTGCATATATCAGGAAAATTGTACCCGTCTTATTCAATATGTTCCAATAGTGACGTTCCCTCTGCCATGGTCATGTATTATATACCATTTGATAGGAATATTTAGGCAGAAGTGTGGATCCTGAAAGTGTTGGGCTTGGCCTGGAAAGGGTTAGGTATTGGGCTGTGAGGAAGTTTAGGTGTACTGTAATAGTGCTGCCAGCAAACACACCCTCACAGTGGCGTAACCTAAGGTGCCACATAAGGCACCCTAGAAGGCACTCCATAGGGCACATTATAAAGTGCGCTGTCTGCCAAGGCATCCTATAATATCCTCTATAGGACACCATATAAGGCACCTTATAAGACTCTTTATAGGGCGCCTTATGAGCCGCCCTATAGGGCGCCTTATGAGCCACCCTAAGGTGACAGTACCCTGAGGGTGGTTCTGCCGGCAGCACTAATACACAATAAAAATAGACAATGCCTAAGACAGCTCTATCGATGAACCCCACTGTGGGTTGTGAACCCATGACCGCTGGCTCCATGGGCAGTGAAGTAACCAGTGGGCTAGAGCTGCTAATAAACACCTGGCTGGCTACAGGAGGACTGCATGGCACCACACCCACATTCTGCTGTGGTTACCAGGGAGATTACATACCACCACCCAATGCACCCTCTGGGGCTCAGGGTGGGGGACAGGATCTCCCGCCAACAGATCCAATGGTGGCAGTAGAGGGGACCATCACCCCAGTCCTGCTAGGGATCAAACACCCTACAGCGCAGGCAATGCAGAGCAGTACACATCCATAACGCAATAGCAGCCAGACGGCAGGTCTGGAAATGCTCAGCTGCTCCCCACCATTATCTGACATTCTCCAGCAGCAAGCCTCCAGCCGCTGCACCCTGCACGGTGTTCCAGCAAGACACATACTAGCTGCAGACAGTCCGCCAGCTAGTCCATAGTGCATGGTCCTGGAGGAGATGCATGTACCCAGAACGGTGATATCAGCATACACACCAAGCAGATAAGTCAGTGATTGGGCCCCAAAAGGAAACCCATAAATATCACATACGAGAAATACTATATAGCACTATGGGGGAACCTAGCCATGCCATGGTCACTGTTCAGTTGATGTTGATTTTGAAAGATCCCCTGAGGAAACAGAAATGTGAAACGTCTAATGGTGCCGGGGATTGACGTTGGGATCAGAAGCATTATACAAGAAAGGAAGAATAGTACAGAACTATAGCGATCCGGGAGGAAGCGTATAAGAACGTTTTTTTCAGAAGAACTATGATTGAATTAAGATAATAAGTGTCCTAATAGAACAGTAATAGGTCCCGCAGATAACAAAGCTATAGTTTTCTTCTGTACTAAATAAAAAAAGAGGTCGTTGATGTAAATGAGCAGGAAGCCCTCTGTCGACCACAGTCCACAAGGCTTTGCCAAAAATTTTTTTTACTGAGACCTCGCACATAATTTTTAATAGAGTCATTGGCAATTTAAGTCTCTAGTCTATTCACAGTGAATGACTTTTTCTAATAATTCTATGGTCACTGTTCAGTCAGGGTGAGAGTGACCTCCCAGCAGGACATGCTATGGCCACCCTGTCCATGCAGGTGGTACCGGGCACTACAATGTCTGGCCATTGCCCTGGGCAGATGCGGCCAGGCCAGACCACACTATCCAGGCTATTCCCATGGTACCTTTCTCCTCATTATGCACATTGGCAGGCCAATACTGGCAACAGTGCTAGCACTGTGGGCTGTGGAGGGTGTTGGCAGCCACCACACACTGGATAGACAGACACACACTCCCCACACCTATGCCAACATTGTGCAACTATAGAGGTATTGGGCAGCCCTGGCCACCACACCAGTCCTGGGCACAGTGCAGGCATGGTTATGGTACGCAATACTGTAGGAGTCACTCCCCAGATTGGTAAACACTGTCAGACACAAGACCTGTAGCACACTCCACAGACATCAGAAAGGTTGCTATGATGCAGCTCACTCCGAAAATTGTACTTAACCTAGGAATTGCTATCTGCCAGTACTCATAGCAACCTTTCGATAGCTGTGTACCATATTCCCAGTTTTAGGGTGGCATAACTAAGGTATGCAAGTACTAGTATTGGGAGATGCACGTAGAGCCCAAAGTCCTGCCTCTCCAGGAGGCTTTGGATAATGGGGCCTGTGGGTGCAGGTGTGTCTGCCCCTGTTGGCTGCTGCTTTACGGCAGAGGTTCCCAACTCCAGTCCTGCGGTGGCAAACACTGTTCGGGTTTTCATGCTGTCCCTCATGAATATGCATGAGATACATCTGCATACCATGGGGGTGGCGCATAGAAATGCAGCACAGGCATCTTTATCAGAGGCAGCATGGAACCTGAATGGTGTTTGGCCCTCCAGGACTGCATTTGGGAGGCTCTGCTCTAGGTAATGTGCATGTTTATGGTGTCTGTGCTCTGTAGGGTAAAATGTAGGTGTTTTGGGCATGTTCACGTCATCTGCACGAAAGGTTCTGTCTGTATCACTACGTTATAGTAGTGGGTAAAATATGAGGACTGGGTTGGCAGAAACCACAGCTGGGACTTGAACCTGTGACCTTCTGCTTCTGAATACACTGGTTTTGTGCACTGCACCACCATGTTATCACAGAGATGGTGCATTCCCTGGTGATACCATGACTGTTGGTCAGACAGGGCCTGTCTGTTGCAGTGCATGGCACCCACCTACACAGGGCTAGGCCACGGTCTGCTCTGGGCAGCTGCCACTGCCCCCTCCACCACCAGGAGCCCTCAGCCACCATGCTGACATGCCCTTCTGCTGGTGGAGCTGGTGGTGCGCAGTCTCAGGCCATCCAGTGTGCAGGTAGGCGGCTGCCTATGGTGCAGATTCTGGGGTAGGGGTGCCTGCATAGACGTCCATGCTTCCCCCCAGCCCTGCCTGCCAATGTTCCGTGCCCTTTGGGGTAGCTGTTGGGTACTATCCCCTGTGACACTTTGGGAAACCCACTCGTGCCCATGTTGGACCTTCAGCAGTTGCTGTCTGGCTGCTTTGCTGTTTCAGCATTCGTATGGGCCACCTAGGCATCACCCTAGTCCGCACTGTGGCCCAGCTCCACCACAGCATGTGCCGCCTGCGGCCCTCTGTATCCCCTTCTCCGGCATCTGTCCATTTGCCGTTCTGACATGCCCGCCCTGCTGTTGCGGGACATGTGCACGCCATAGGAACCCTGTCTGATGGTGGAGAAAACCCTGAGCAGCGCTATTTCACTGTGGGCCCATTCACCTTGTATGGGGACGGAGTATAGACCCTTCCACGATTTATATCTGTTCTATGGAGCTTACTCGGGGGGGGGGGAGGGGTTGATGTTTCTCATTGATACCACTATTGGCCAGCTTGGTTATTGTTTCTTTCCAGTTTGTTGGGGTCATTTTCAGTGTTTCTGTGCCCTTTTGTTCTGTGCACATGTATCACACTTATCACTTTTTTTTTGTTTCCCTGCCTGGGCTGTACATTGCTGACACTTAACTGGTTTCTCTCCCCTTTAATATGCCTTTAACGGCAGGTTTTCATTCGCGTTGGAATTCAGCTCTGAAAATCAGTGCGTTAGTGTGAAGAGAGCCTCTCCCCACCCACTCTCCGCCCATTGACCCCTTCTCTCCGCCCTCTCTCCACCTTCTGCAGTGTTTTACCGCGCCACGGGGCATTACGATCGTTAGCGCATCATAACACACGTTATGACGCGCTAACGATCGTTAATGTTACATAACGCGCATTATTCACGATTACCGCAGTTTAGTAAACATACCCCTTAGAGGCATATGTGTTAGAGATAAGATTGTGACTGTTATTGTCTAAGTAGGGTCAGTGTGTGGTTGCTGGTCAGCACTAGTCTGAGACATCTGGGCGTCATTGTGCTGTAGATTGTAAAAGTATTGGGTAAAGAGATGGGTTTTTAGTTCGCTTCTGAATGATTGTGGATTCTTTATCTCCGTTAGTGAACTTGGGAGATTGTTCCACAATGTAAGTGCAAAGAACGAGAAGGTCGTGTTGCTAGTCTTCTGCTTTGCTTTTCTAATGGTATCGGGAACTAACAACATATGGAGGTTCTTTCTTCATCTTGACCTGCTTTCCTGAGGGGTTTGAATAAGAGTTGTGAGATAAGATGGCGCTATATTATTGATGAGCTTGAAAGTAGTAACAGTCGCTTTGTAGAGAATTCTGCATGACATCGGAAGCCAGTGCAGTGTGTAAAGGATGGGTGTGATGTGATCTGATAATTTAGCTTTGAAGATAATTCTTGCAGCGACGTTTTGAGCCAATTGTAGGGTGTGCAAATTTTTCTTTGAGGTACCTTGAAGAATGCCATTGCAATAATCTAAATGTGGTGTTACGCTAGACTCTGGTAATAATAATCTTGATGAACTAGTATCAAACTGGAACACAACTATAAAGATTGCTTCAGAACCACTACCAGCACAGAAACAGCACAAGCATAAAATGAACGAGAAGTGGTTTACCGCTGAACTAGCAACATTAAGGAGGTATCTTGGAAAACTGGAATCCACATGGAGAAGGAAGAATACTCAGGAACTCAGACTACAATATTTTTCATTACTCAAGGTCTACAAGGAAACTGTCAACAATGCTAAGAAACAACACCACTCTAAGGTACTGTCAAAGGTCATAAACCGTCCCAGGGAGCTATTTGAGATCGTTAAATCTTTGACCAAAGCTCCCACTAATAGCTTCCACATGACTCCTATCAACCCTCAAGTTTTAGCGGATCACTTTGCTAACAAACTCAAGCAGAATTTTCAGTTCACGCCAGTCCTCCTAATCCCTCCTGACAACAACCTCCACAAATGGACATCTTTCCATCCTATCATGAACAAACAACTGCACCAGACAATCACTAAACTCAATATTACAACCTCACTTTTAGATCATTGCCCGGTGGCATGGATCAAGGCAACTAAGGCAGAACTGTCACCATACTTACTGAATATAGTGAACCAATCACTACTTCAAGGATTCTTAGCTAAGGAACTCAAAAGGTCAACAATCCGCCCATTACTAAAGAATAAATCCCTGGACAGCAATGACCCTCCAGCATTCCGTTCCTCTAATTCTAACTTTTGCCCTTTTGCCCTTTTCCGTTCCCTAATTCTAACTTTTGCCCTTGCTCCTCTCACTAACATATCTGAAAAATGTCTTATCACCACATTTTAATGCATTTGCTATTTCTTCTTCTTTTGGTACCTCTGCTTTCCTGACTACTTTGCTAGCTTCTCTGTTTTTCCAAATATAGATGCCTGTCATCTTCTCTCTGTGATCTCTTGTATTTCATGAAGGCCTCCCTCTTTCTTCATTTTTCAGCTATTTCTTTTGAGAACCATAGCAGCCTCCTTTTCCTTTTACATTTATTTGCCTTTATAACAAAATGTTTGTTACCCTGAAAATATCCTCTTTCGGTTTTGCCCACTGTTTTTCCACATCCGCCAGCTGTTCGCTAACTACTCTGAGGTATTATCTCATCTTTGCAAAGTTTGTTTTCCTAAAGTTTAAGACCCTTGCTTTTGAATGGATTTTATCAGCTTTAGTTCTAATACTGAACCATACCAACTGGTGACCACTTGACGCGAGATGATCTCCCACTATGACATCAGAAACACTTTCCCCATTGGTAAGCACTATGTACAGTATGGCCCCATCACATGTGGGTTCTGTTACTAATTGCCTGAATAGTCTTCCCTATAGAGAATCCAGGATCTCCTTACTTCTAGATGACACCGCAACAGGGATGTGCTAATCCACATCTGGCATATTAAAATCACCTAACGGTAGCACTTCTCCTTTCATGGCAATACTGTGTATGTCTTCTATTAAATCTTCATCCACTTCTATTATTTGTGAGGGGGATCTGTATATAACTCCAATTCAAATGGATTTCCCTCTTTCTAGTTTAAACCACAGTACCTCCTCTCTTCCTTTTAAGCCCTGCAATTCTATAATATTCTTTAATATTATTTTTTATATATAGTGCCACTTCACCTCCCCTTCTTCCTACTCTGTCCTTTCTGAATAAAGTATAGCCTGTTATAATTACATCCCAGTCATGGTTTTCCATGAACTATGTCTCTGTAACTGCCACTAAATCCAAGTCATCCTCTTCCATCAAAGCCTCAACATCTGTGATCTTATTTCCCATGCTACGGCATTTATACACACCGCTTTCCAGATGTTGCCCCTATTACCCATTTCTACAGAGGTATTTAATGTTTTACTTACCTGTGGGCTCTTTTCACCCATCCCCAATGAGTTTAGTTTAAAGCCCTCTTCAGTAGGTTAGCCAGTCTATTGCTGAAGACACTTCAACCCTTCTTGGACAGATGGACACCATCTCTGCTCTGCAGCTCTTGGAACATCATCCCATGGTCCAGGAAACCAAAACACTCTTGGGGTGGATGTCCAGGCCTGTTGTAAACTCTTGGCCTTTGCAGCTGCTCCTTTTGGTTTTTTTCCTAATCATTTCCTCGTAGTCTCCCTTTTGAAAGTTAAATGCTAGCTGAATAGATTTCCTTGTTTTCCTCCCTCCATTTATTAAATCAAATGTGAACATGCTATGACCACTATTGTCAAGTGGCCCTAACATAGTCACCTCTCATACTCGATCCTGTGTTCCACTAAGGATTAAGTCCAAAATAGCCCTCCCTTGTGTCTGTTCCTAAACCAGTTGCTCAATGACGCAGTCATTTATTTCATTAAAAAACGTTGTCCCTAGAATATCCTCTTGTGTCATTGACCCAGTTGATCCTGGGGTAAATGAAATCACCCATTATTACTGTGTGTCAATTTTGTTAACTTCCCTAATTTCTCTTAGCATTTCATCATCTGTCTGTTAATTTTGACCAGGCGGATGGTAGTACGTCCCCACTGAAATTCCTTTCTCCTTCCCACATGGAATTTCTATCCATAAAGATTCTACAGTGCATGTTTCCTGTAAAACTTCTATTGTGTTTGACTCAATGCTCTCTTTAACATAGCACCACCCCTCCACCAATTTGATCTGCCCTATCATTTTGATATACCCGCGTGTCACATTGGTTATCCTCCTTTCAGCAGGTCTCTGAGATGTCAGTTATAACTACTTATTCATTCAGTGTCGTATACTCGAACTCTCTCATCTTATTTTGTAGACTTCTAGCATTTGTGTACAGGCATTTCAAATATGTTTTTTGTTCATAATGACAATCTGCTTATCAGTTGGCAGGGGTAATTTAGAATATTTTAACTCTGCTTTTTACATAAAGGCACCTCAATTGCTTTTATCTTCATTGCAACCTCTCTAGCAGGATACTCTAACCTCCCTGTTTAGGTAGTATCCTTCAAAGATGCATTATTCTGAACCTTGCACTCCTGGGCATCTGTCAGCTTTCCCCCAATATCTAGTTTTAAAGCTGCATTATCTCCTTTTTAAAAGATAGTTCCAGTCTGGTAAAGGTGAAGTCCATTCTTCTGGCCCCTACAAAATTTAAAGTCTTTTTCCCTGTACCACCAGCTCATCCACGCATTGAGACTCCAGAGCTCTGCCTATCTCTTGGGTCCTGCATGTGGAACAGGGAAAAATCCTGAGAATGTTCCCCTAGAGATCCTGGAATTCAAATGTTTAACTAAAAGTCTAAATTTGGCTTCCAGAACTTCCCTCCCACAATTTCCTAGTCATTGGTTCCCATGCATACCAAGACAGCTAACTCCTCAGTACTGTCTAGAATCCTATCTAGGTGATGCGTGAGGTCTACCACCTTCGCACAAGGTAGGCAAGTGACCAAATGATCCTCCTGCCCACCAGCCACCTAGCTATCTACATGCCTAATCAAATCATCAATTAAGGTGGCTGTCCTAATCTGTTCCTCATGGGCAGAAGCCTTTGGAGATGCATCCTCTGTGCAAGAGTATACTGCATATCCTGGAAGGGTAGGTCTTGGGTACAGGATCATTTCCAGGTGACCTCTCTCCTCTGAGGCAGCACTGAAGCTACCAGATTGGAGGTGGGATTTTTCTGCTAATGTTCCTGTAGATCACCTTTATATACATCTTTCTGCCTCTGCTCCTTCAAGCCTGCTACTCTAGAGATCAGACTTGTTCTCTGAGAGCCAGGAATTTTCTGCACAGTGTACACACATGACCTTGCACCCACTGGGAGATAATCAGATATGTGGCACTCAACCCAAAAGACTGGGTAGCCCCCATTTTATTGCTGGACTGTCAACTGTGTCTTTGTGTTAGTGAATTTAGTTTAGAGTCCTTAAGGGAGTTTGAGTTGTTGTTGTTAAGTGCCGTCGAGTCGGAGTCGACTCATGGCGACCCTCTGGATAGCTATCCTAAATTGTGTTCGGTCTTCAGTCAGGCGGCTTATTGTTGACAGACTGGTACCCGTAGCTGCTGTTATTGTATCGAATCCATCTCATTGCTGGCCTTCCTCTTTTGCGTTGACCACCTATCTTGCCAAGCATGATGTCTTTCTCTAATGATCTCTCTCTCCGCATGATGTGTCCAAAGTATGAAAGTCGAAGTCTTGTCATCTGAGCTTCTAAAGAAAGCTTAGGTTTGATCTCCTCTAGTACAGACTGGTTTGTTCTTCGGGCAGTCCATGGTATACACAATATTCATCGCCAGCACCATAATTCAGAGGCATCAATTTTCTTCCTGTCTATCTTTTTCACTGTCCAGCTTTCACATCCATATGATGTTATTGAAAATACCATGGCTTGAACAAGTCAAATTTTTGTATGGAGAGAGACATCTCTGCTCTTGAGAATCTTATCTAGGTCTTTCATAGCCATTCTGTCAAGAGCAATGCGTCTGATTTCTTGACTGCTTGTTGCTTCTTTATTGATAGTTGATCCAAGTAGGTTAAAGTTATTCACAATTTCAATTTCTTCTCCTTCGACGATGAACCTGTTGATTATGCCAGTTGTCATGATCTTTGTCTTCTTTACATTAAGGTGCAGGCCCATTTTGAGACTATGTTCTTTGATTGTGAGAAGCAAATGTTTCAAATCATCTTCACTTTCAGCCAGTAATGTGGTGGTATCAGCATAGCGAAGGTTGTTGATGAGTCTTCCACCAATCTTTACACCTCTGTTGTCGTCATACAATCCTGCTTCTCTGATGATTTGTTCTGCATATAAATTAAACAGGTAGGGAGAAAGTATGCAGCCTTGTCTTACACCTTTGTTTTAAACCATTCTGTTTCTCCTTGTTTCGTTTGAACTGTTGCTTCTTGATCAATGTACAGATTGTGCAAGAGAACGATCAGGTGTTCTGGTATACCCATGCTTCTTAATGTGGCCCAGAGTTTCTCATGGTTTACACAGTCAAAAGCCTTGCTATAGTCAATAAAGCACAAATAGATAACTTTTTGGTATTCTTCAGTCTTTTCAATGATCCTTCTCACATCTGCAATGATGTCTCTCGTTCCTCGCCCTTTTCTGAACCCTGTTTGCACTTCAGGTAGTTCTTGTTCCAGGTATGGTTGTAGTCTCTTTTGAATAATCTTCAGTAGAATCTTGCTGGCATGTGGGATCAGAGCGATTGTGCGATAATTTCCACAGTTAGTTAGATCACCTTTCTTTAGGATTGGTATAAACACAGATCTTTTCCAGTCAGTTGGCCATGATGTTGTCTTCCATATTTCTTGGCAGAGCCTTGTAAGTACGGTAACAGCTGCATCAGATTGCTGTAATACTTCTGTGGGAATGCTATCAATGCCTGGTGCTTTGTTCTTTGATAAGGCTTTCAATGCTGCTTCAACTTCTTCTTTCATCACCAATGGTTCCCGATCATAAGGTACAGGTTGAAATGGTTGTTGGTCCACTTGATCTTTATCATATATAAACTCTGTATATTCCTTCTACCTTTTCTTTATCTTCTCAGCATCATTCAACATAGAACCTTGAGCATCTTGTAACATTCCAATTCGAGGCTGGAACTTTTTAACTCTCGTAGCTTTAAGAAAGCCGATCTTGTTCTTCCTCTAATAGTTTCTGCTTCTATTTCCTTGCATGCATCATTGTAGTACTTTTCCTTGTCCTGTCTTGCTGCACGTTGGAAATCTCTGAGTTCTGTGATTGTCTTTCTTTCTCCTCTGGCTTTAGCTTCTCTGCATTTCTGGGCAATTTTCAGAGTTTCTTCCATCATCCATTTTGGCCGTTTTTTCTTTTTCACCTTTTGTAGAGATTTCTCGCTTTCTTCCAACACAACCTTCTTGATGTCATCCCATAACTCTTCTGGAGCTCTGTCATTTGTATCTAAAGCAGCAAATTGATTTTGTAGGCAGTCTTTAAATTCCAGTGGTATATTCTCAAGGTCATATTTTGCTGCATTCATGAGTGGTTTGCTCTTTTTCAACTTTAGCTTGAGTTTGCATACTAGTAGTTGATGATCTGCACCACAGTCAGCTCCAGGTTTTGTCTTTGTTGATGTTACAGAGCTTTTCCATTGTTGACTGCCACAGATGTAGTCAATTTGATTTTTATATAATCCATTGAGTGAAATCTATGTGTACAGTCGCCGCTTGTGTTGCTGGAAGAAGGTGTTTGAGATGAATAGATCGTTGGTCTTGCAGCATTCTATAAGTCTTTCTCCAGCTTCATTTCTATTGCCAAGTCCATATTTTCCAACTACTTTGCCTTCTTCTTTGTTGCCAACTTTTGCATTCCAGTCACCCATGACTATCAGGATATCTTGTTTGCATGTTCTGTCATAGAACTCTTCAATTTCATTCTCTTCTGCAGCTGTTGTTGGGGCATATACTTGAATTATAGTTGTGTTGATAGGCATTCCTCGTAGACGAATAGAGATTAAGCGTTCGCTGACTGCATTGTATTTCATTACAGTTCTTGCAAGTTTCTTCTTTATTATAAATGCAACACCATTTCTTCTTTGTCTTTCATTTCCAGCATAGTAGACCATGTGATCATCTGATGCAAAGTGCCCGATGCCAGTCCATTTCAGTTCGCTGACACCCAACAGATCAAGTTGTACATGTTCCATTTCATTCTTGACCACCTCCAACTTCCCTTGGTTCATGCTTCGTACGTTCCATGTTCCAATGTGTAAGACATCTTTACAGCTTCTGACTCTCATTTCATGCACAGCTACATCAGCAGTCAGACGTCCCGAGGGCTTTGATCCAACCACATCATAAATGCTGGCTTTACTCTGAAAAGTCTTCAGCTCTTCCCCAGTAGCTAGTTGAGTGCCTTCCAACCTGGGGGTCTCATCTTCCAGCACTACAGCACAATTTGTTTTGTTGTAACTATCCATTGGGTTTTCATGGCAAGATACAGAAGTAGATTGCCGGGCCTTTTCTCCGCGCAGTTTAAGTTTGGTGGTGTTGCTGTTGTCACAGAAATGTGATCTTCCACCGTCAGCACTATCCCATTCTGCTGCTGCCCAGATGGGTGGTTTGTCTTAGTCTGGCACCTCAGCTGAGACCTGTCCTTGGGAGACCCTTCCAGTAGTTAAACTATCGATAGTTTAGCTCTCAGCATCACTGATGCGCACAAGCCCTCACAGCAGGACAAGCTGCAAACCAAGTGAGCGTCTGTTAATATGTTTCAGTATGCCTGGAGACCTATGATAGTAGATCTGTATGTATAATCTATTTCAATAAGGCCTGATCCTCCTTTGGCTCTTGAAATGTATAATCATGGTATTTGCTGATTCTTACAGATTATCTTGTGAGCATAGATTAATTTTATTGCTGGTACATCTAGTTTTCCAGTATCTTTTCTAGAGCCAATTACAATTACAAATCTCTCCATTTCAAGGTTAATATTTAGAAAATAATTGTTGTTTTTTTAAAATCTAGGGTACCTTGTACAGATAGCTTTGGAAATCACTAAACAAAGTTATGCATTTTAAAGAGCAGTGTGGTTTGGTGCCGGGCCAGGGGGAATGTTAAATTGCCCTTTCAGCTATAAAATTCAGACACTGGGGTGGCTAATTTATGGGTTCATGTATAAATGCATAAATAGCAGATATAACTTTAAACTGATAAGATACCTGTTTAAAATTATATATGAATTTTCAGTGTTCTTGCTTGTATGGAGAGTGCCACTGAAGATCTGTAGAACTATAAATGGATATTTTATCCATTTAATGTTATGTGATTGTCTTGCTGCTAAGTATTTACTAGAGCAGGGGTGGGCAATTCCGGTTCTGGAGGGCCGCAGACCAGTCAGGTTTTCATGATGTCTCTAATGAATATTTATGAGATCTATTTGCATTCACTGCCTTCCATTGTCTGGAAATAGGTCCATGAATATTCATTAGGGACATCATGAAAACCTGACTGGTCTGCGACCCTCCAGGACCGGAATTGCCCACCCCTGTACTAGAGCTACTAAAAGGTGTTACCACACATTAGCATGCATTAATGGGTATTATTTATGCAGTGGGACTTCTGTACTACTAATGTGTGCCATTGCTATTAGCATGCACTAACATGGTAGCACAGTTTAGTAAATGTAGTCCTTAGTTTGAAGTGATGTGTTTGTTGCTTTTGTGGGTACACCTTACATTAGGACTTGTTTAGTGGGCATGAATGAATGCTTATGGTGTCTCAGCTTTTCATCTCAGTCATGAAGGTAGTGGTGTGAAGGGCTGGAACAGATTACAGGCTGGTGGGAAGTTTTGGCTATGCAGGGAGGGTGGCAGGATGTGTTATAAACAGTTCAGCTTCATAGAATGGTGAGAGACGTGCACAGTTCTTCAGGTGCTTGATGATCAGTGGAGAGTCAGTGCAATAATAAAGTGAAGATGCCCCCTGTGGCTAGTACTGGGTGATTAATCCGTTCAGCACAAACATAAAGTAATCTAGCTGTCACTGGAGAGGAATGCTAGCATGAAAAATTGCCTGTTTCAAATCTTTATATTTAAACTAATGAGTTCATCCTTCATTCTGATGGATGCTTCCTCTCGGTGTTGCTTGAAAAGTTCTTTGCTGTAGGCGAGAGAGGCCTTTTCTCATTCTTTGGCAAAGACGTGTGCCACCTACTGAGTCTCTGCAGAAAGGTCACGGTTTGGAAAGGGAGTTTTCTTAGGAGCCTTGTTTGAAGGAGGAAGGGGTTGTAATCATTAAAACACACACACACACACACACACACACACACACACACAGACACACACACACACACACACACACACACACCCCATGCAGCTCAAAAGCGCCCACCTGAGTCCAGCCAGCCTTTATAGCAGAGCCATTGATCCGTCATGTTTTAGGCAAGTACTGCATCCCCCCCCCCAATCCCCAAGAGGGAGGAGTAGCCTAGTGGTTGGGGCAAAGTACCTCAGGCCGGAAGGTCGGGGGTTCAAATCCCACTAGAGGATAGCAACCTTAGGCCGGAAGGACTGGGGTTTCTAGTCCCACAGATGCTCCTTGTGGTCTTGGGCAAGCCACTTAACCCTCCACTGCCCATGTTCCCTGTAAGTATTAGTGTATGTGTCTCATATCCCCGCGTGTTAAATGTATCCCGCAATTGTGTTGTGACCGCTTTGATTGAAGGATAAGGCGGTATACAAAACTGTCTAAATAAAATAAATAAATAAATAAATCCCTGTGTCCCTCACACATAAAAAGCTATCAAAAGAGGCCTGAAAATTAAGTTCTGGTAGCTTTCAAAGGACAAGCTATGCCATCCAACTTAATCCATATATTCAGCATCGCTGTCCATCTATATGAGTAGTGCAGTGACTGCGCTAGTATTCTCTATTAAGTGTAGGCCTGCTATTCAGGCTAAAATGTATAACTTATTTGACTTGTTGCTGAATATTGCTGCAGTCTGGATAATTTAGTAATTTAAATGGCTCTATATTATCTGTATAATGTTTTGCAAATACACAGGTTAATTATGCATTTGCTGGTGAAAGCATAATTGCCTTTGAATAAAGCATAATTATTCATTCATATGGAAAACTCAGATTCACCAATAAAACTCCCAACAACTGATGCAGAGCAGAAGTAGGATATTAAACTTTACTACTCGCATACAAATATGGCTCTATTCAAATTCTGGTTTCACATCGGTGACAATGTCACAAAATGCCTCCATTGCCAGACATTATGGAGGTTATTTTGGAAGCCCTATTCATGCTTTGAATGTCCAGAAATGGGCATAGAGATGTACAAAGCATGCATATGTCGTCATAGCCATTTTAGAAGCTGTGTGTGTGGACATCCCCAGCGTCAGGAAGTCGAAACGGGGATATGGCGGAGGCGTGGCTGGGCTATTCTCAAAAACATGGATGTCCCTGCCTGATCTCAGAAATGTCCCGGACGTCCAGCATCAAGTCCAATGTTATACCTGCTCCAGGCATGAACAAACATCTGAAAAGTGATCATTTTGTCAGGCAAATGTGTGGAGAAGGAACCACACTAATTCTGCTTTGATTTTATGATATGACAGCAAACACTGCTGGGGAATGGGGGCTCATAGTTATATTTTTCTAAGCCATTGGACATCTGCTTATCCTAGCTTGTATAAGATAGATGTCCCCACCCCATGCTCTCCTAAGGAGGATGTCTATGGATCTGCTGGCATGGACACTCACAGTGGGGACATCCATGTACGAAGATAGGCTGGCAGGATAAATGTCTCTGATGTTTTTCTGAACGTTCCACCTTGGACGTCCTTTCTAAAATGCCACTTCATGTATAGCAACCTAAAACTCTGCAAGCAGACATTTAAAAACTTACCATATCATACTAGCATCAAGTTCAAGAAATCTAACTACAAACAACCCTACCTATGAAAAGTCAGCACTCTAAATATTCTAGGACACCAATACACCTCCACTTGGAAACAAGAAAACAAGCTAAACTACAGATTCCTACATAGAGCCAACATTCTAACAGAATCCCTCACCTCACATGGAAAACAAACTATCATCTAGTAAAAAATAAGAAACTACAAATTAGAAACAAAATGGAAAACACCTGTGTTCAGTTCTAACACACAAGCAGATACTCTCTGCTACAAAGTCTCATCAGATTAGCACTATTAAGGTGACAATGGTGCTCCTAAGGTCTGCCTCACTAGATGTGATCCTCCCTGTATATTTCTGAACATTACTGTTTGGACCAAACATCAGCAAAGGACCGTGCCTTTGGTCAAGCTGTATTAGCCAATCTAGCCATCTGAACTGACAACTTAAACTCGTCCACTGCAGACTGCTCTAAAGACCGGGACAGTATCACAGCATGAGCAGCTGTAAGCCTGGGAGTCACCCCCTCTTGTGTGTTTGACTCAGTCCTGCTTGTTGATGGAAAAAGCAATGTTACCTACCTGTAACTAGTGTTTCCTATAGACAGCAGGATATATGTGGCACATAATCCCTCCTAACTCCCCTAGAGTTGCTTATGTTCTTGAGCTGTGGAATTAACTGAGGATCTGAACAGGATTGATAAGGCACACAAGCCTTCCCATCTCCTCATGAGTAGCCTGCAAAACACACACTCAAGATGTTTTTTTTATTATGTTGCTGATATTAGAGAAAGAAATGATTGCCTTATTGTCTTGATTTCAGCTATGGAGAAAAACATACCAAACTTCATGCACAATTGTTTGCTTAGTAAAACAGAGGGTTTTTAAAAATTGCACAAAAATGACAGACAGGCACTGACAGTTTAAGGCAAATGGCACACAGGAAGCTGAAAGGTTGACTGAAAGAGAAACATAGCGAGTAACAGCAAAGACCATAAAATGTATAATCTGACCAGTTGATGCAGTGCCAAAGACTCCGTTTAATTTCTGGCTTTATTTCACTTATTTGTATCTAGAGATCTTCTGTGCTTGGTTTTTGTTTTCTTGAACTCCTTTACCACCCCCTGGGAAGTTTTCCATGCATCTATCACCCTTTTTTATTGTGAAGATATATTTGCTGATGTTGCTCCTGATTTTGGTCCCTTAGAGCCTCATACTGTGACCACTTGTTCTAGAGCAGTGGTTTCCAACCTGTAATCCATGGGTCCCTGGGGATCTGTAAGACCTTTAAAGGGAGTCCCTAGGACACAGAAGGAAAAGAGAGGCTGTCCCTGAACTTCTTGGAAATTAATAAGGGTTCCACACAAAAAGGTTGGGAACCTCTATTCTAGAACGTTCTTCCTGCTGGAAAAAGTGTACTATTTTATGTATTCTTTGGAGATAAGTCAATGTTTCTATCATAGCTCCCTCTCCTTTCTGGTATTGTCCCAAATGGTTTTTGGTGTAGATCCTGGGCCATTTCTGTGGAGCATTCCCAGCCTGTCCGTCACTATGACACTGGTGACCAGAGAGAACAGAACTGAGCTCTTGACCACTGCCCTTACATACCATATCTCCTGTGTTGCTATTACCAATTTCAGAGGTATGCAAGTGCAGTGAGAAAACAAACATGCAATTTATCCCCAAAGGACTAGACAAATGCCTTTGTGTCCGCAGGTACTCCATAGTGTGTTCATTTCTGAAAGGCCTCACCTGTCGTGTATTATATCCCTTCAGTGGCATGCTTGTCCCCAGCTCACCCACTCTCTAGCATGTGAGTGACAGAATTTTCTAACATTGAGTTTCCCTGTCAGGATGTGCCTTGATGTGTTCATTGCTACCAATATAACATACTAACAGAGACCCAACAAGATTAGCAGTCAAATTAGTATCTCTGTTTCAACAGTACCTCTTTAAATACAGGATGTCTGATTCCTCCTGTCTGTAGCCCCTCATACCTGCTCCCCTGTAGTAGTCTCTCTAAATTGTGATCATCCAAATTGCTTCCCCTGCAATCTCTCTTGTTTCGTCTGTGGTTTCCCACTCCACTAACCCTGTGGCATCCCACACTGGTTCTTGATGTTCCTATGAAGCTTCCTCTGTACCCCGTTTATTGGGAGGAAGACCAGGATACCTGCCAGTGCTGCTATGTCTCCCAAGCCAGAGTTGGTAATTTTTTGTTTCTGATTCCACTTGGAAGCTCACACATGGCATTCCCCTCCTTACTTTTCCTCCTCCCTTCCCCTATTCTTCTTTTCTTCTCTGTTCTCTGTGACGTTCTCCCTTTATTTTCTTTGCTCCTCTGTCCTGCACCTCTACCTGTATAAAATGAAGAACTGATCACTGGTGCCATTGCAGCTTCTCATTAATATTTGTGCTGGCATCTTGTGCCTACTGCTGGTACTGCAGCCTTCATGTTTCCAGACAAGCAACAGTTGGGTTCTACTATAACAGATACCATGTTGTGCGATTTGATAAAATCGCTTAACGACCTGTGCCCCAGATTAACCGAATGTAAAATCAATTTATTTTATAGCGTTTACAGCCTTTTTCAGTATGCACACACGTGAGACTATGTATCTCCATGTTTTGTGCTGTGACCCAGTGATCATGCTGGAGCTGGGTCTCAGTGAAAGCATGTATAAAATATAACATGTCTTCCCATGTGCATGCTGTGAGATTTTGCTGTTACAATATGCACAGTGCCTTCTAGCACCATTGAAGAAGCAGTTGCTTGAGCCACCTCTTGGTTTTTTGTTTGCTAAGGGCATTTTAACACCATTGAATGATGCCTGTTAATACAGCTCTTTAGCTTACATTTCATGTATTTATTACCTTTTTTTTACATGCTTGATCAATAAGTGCTCCAGGTGTGATACAAGAAAATCATTCTCATGGCTTTGCAAACCGTTAATGAAGTGGCATGTTGCTACTTGAGAGTTAAGAATCTATCTGATGAAGTCAGATGGTCACCTTTTCCCTTGGCCATTTAATACATCATGTTTTTCCAAACACTGCTGTGCCTTCAAACCCTGATCAGGTGTGCCATGGGACAAAAGCCATCGCTGCCTAATACTCTGGTCCAGACTTCATTTGGGCTCTGATCTCTGCACCTTTCAGCAACAAAAGATATGAACAATGACTCTTAAACATGCAGGAGCTCATTGCTGAGCACATGTGTGGTTTCACATGCCTTTTCTTTCGAGATAGAGTATGAGCCCCAGAATGAGGGAATTAACAGAAGCCTGTAGGACACATTGTGTGACACATTCACTGCAAACAGCACCCCCTTTCCCCTTCCTGAGCCATTTCCTTTGAGTCCTTCCAGCCTCTGCTGGGGCTTTCAGTGGCTGCTCTAGGTCTAATCTTCTGTTGAAAATTATATCTGCTTAAGTGAAGGAAATAGTTGGTTTAGTCTTAAGTTTATGGGTTTGTTTAGGAATTAGTTTGTGACTTCTGCTGGATGTATAATTACATATTCAATTTGTTCTCTCTTTTATAAACATTACCTGGTTTTAATTCCCTGAAAGTGAGTTTTGTTTCTCATTTATGATTTAGCTTAAGTTCTTCAGCATTTATAGCTAATATGGGCTTTTATCCAGCAGATGTTTTAAAATGAGGCTGCTGATAGAAAACTATAAAGCCTGGAACCTTAAGATATGAAATTTAATAGCTTTAGACACCCAACAGGACTCAGCTCCAGATTATCACATTGAATTAGGAAGCCGGACAGTCATGCTCTCTGAATTTGTTCTGGTTGACCTCACCTTCTCATCTACATCTGAAATCTTAGAAGATAAGAACATAAGATATTCCATATTGAGTAGGTTTCTTGTTTCCAGCAGTGGCCAGTCCAGGTCACAAGTACCTGTCAGGTTTCCAAAAGGTAGACAGAATCCAAGCTATTTATCCCAGGGGTAAGCAGTAGATTCCAAAGTGCACTTTATAATGGTTTATGGACTTTTCCTTCAGAAACGTCTCCAAACCTCTTTTAAACCCAGTTACACTAACAATTTTTACTACGTCCTCCAGTAAGGAATTCCAGAGTTCAATTATGTTGAGCAAAAAGTATTTTCTCAGATTTGTCTTAAAAGTGCTACATTGTAGCTTCATTGCATGTTCCCTAATTTTTATACTTTTTGCAGACCTCTATCTTATCTCCTCTCATCTCTTGCAAGCAAAAAAGCCCTAACCTTTTAATTCTTTCCTTGTGGGGGGTATCCTTCCATACCCATAGTAACAAAGTATATGATGGCAGTATGGTCCATCTAGTCTGCCCAGTAAGGTGGCTAAAGTGGTTGTAACTGCCGCTCTGTATTTTACTAGTAGTTCTGTTTGGCAGTTTATGTAAAATGTAGTGCGAAATTCACCTCCCTATATCCTATATAAAACTTTCCTTCATATTTAAAAAAAATAATTGACATGTATTTGTCTTACTAATACAAAGGCATTCTGACTAACCTATCAAAGATAAGTCTAAGAATTAATTGATCTTGCATACATCCCCCTTCTGCTTCATAATAGTCTTCCAGTTAGGACAGACCTCCCAGAACTCACCTAAACACCCTGTTAGGAAATTACCCCATATTGCACCATCAAAGAGTCTGGTATGGGGGCCCTAGCTTAATTGCCAATCTCACTGTAGAGACCAAGATGCCGAAAAGGCATGGTGCCTAGTTGATTTTTTTCTTTCCTTAGTTCAGGGCAGAGGGAAAGTGTATCAGCAGTGGTGAAAGCAGGTATGTTCTGTACTTAGCCCAAGAAGAGAGTTTTAGCTTCAACAGCTTTCAGCCTGATACCTTGCATCAGCTGTAGAAAATAGTAATAATGAAAATAATAATGTAACAATAAAGATCAGACTAACACAATAAAACAAACGTTTTTATATGATTCAAAACCAGATGCTTAGAAATTTAGTGTTTCTTCAGTGACAGCTTATCAGTCATCTGTCCCACTCAAATATCAATCATTTGATGTGGGTGGTAAGGGGGAGGATAGCTAAGTGCTGACTCTTAATTTAAAAAAAATCCATTTCTAGTATCCCGTACCCACAGAGAATAACAGCCAAAAGTTCTTTCTTGGGTGATATATACCAGAGCACTGACTTGTGGTATGTGCTCTTAGAATCGCATTACTGGTTGTCGTAAAATGAAGCCCTGGTAGAAGTGACATAGTCTGTCAATTAGTCCTTTGAACTCTGCCAGTTAGGGCTGTTAAGCACAGTATCCATGGTGGTGTCAGTTGGTTTAAATTGCCCTAACTTTTGACCAAACAAAATTGTAGTTTGCTTTGTGTGGCATAGGGCTTGAAATACAGGTAATAAATGTCTTATTCCCCAGGAGCTGCAGCCTGAGCAGCAGCAAGAACAGCAGCCATGGGAGAAGAGGGCCTTGGAGAGCCGTGAAGCATGGCTATAAATACAGTTAAGAACATAAGAACATAAGACATGCCATACTGGGTCAGACCGAGGTCCATCAAGCCCAGTATCCTGTTTCCAACAGAGGCCAATCTAGGTCCTACGTACCTAGCAATATCCCCAAAAGACACAGGTTCCACAATGCTTGTACTGGGTCAAGCATTGATATCCTGGGTCCCTTTTTAATAGTGGTTTATGGACCTTTCCTCCAGGAACTTGTCCAAACCTTTTTTAAACCCAGCTATACTAACAGCCCTTACTACATCCTCCGGTAACAGATTCCAGAGTTTGATTACACGTTGAGTGAAAAAATATTTTCTCTTATTTGTCTTAAATAGTTTACCCTGTAGCTTCATTACATGTCCCCTAGTCTTTCTATATTCTGATAGCGTAAACAATTGATCCACGTTTATCCGTTCCACTCCATTCATTAATTTATAGACCTCTATCATATCTCCCCTCAGCCGTCTCTTTTCCAGGTTAAAGAGCCCTAACCTTCTTAGCTTCTCTTCATAGGAGTAGCCTTCCATCCCCTTCACCAATTTGGTGGCTCTTCTCTGTACTTTTTCTAATAACGCTATGTCCTTTTTAAGATACGGCGACCAGAATTGCACACAATATTCAAGGTGCGGTCGTACCATGGAGCGATACAGAGGCATTATAATATCCTTTGTTTTATTCTCCATCCCTTTCTTTATGATACCTAGCATTCTATTTGCTTTCTTGGCCGCCGCTGCACACTGGGAGGAGGGTTTTAACATGTTATCCACGATGACTCCTAAGTCCTTTTCCTGGGTGGTGGTTTCTAATGTGGAGCCTTGCATCGTGTAACTATAGTGTGGGTTGTTCTTTCCTAGGTGCATAACTTTGCATTTGTCCACATTAAATTTCATCTGCCATTTGGATGCCCAGTCTTCCAATTTATCCAGATCCTCCTGCAGTTTTCCACAATCCTCTTGGGTTTTAACAACTTTAAACAGTTTTGTGTCATCTGCAAATTTGATAACCTGACTAGCTATTCCCTTTTCCAGGTCATTTATGAATATGTCAAAAAGTAGCGGACCCAGTACAGATCCCTGGGGTACTCCACTATTCACTTTTTTCCATTGGGAATATTGGCCATTTAGCCCTACCCTCTGCTTTCTATCTTTTAACCAGTTCCCGATCCACAATAGTACACTGCCTCCTATCCCATGACTTTTTAGCTTTGCCAAAAGTCTCTGATGGGGGACCTTGTCAAAAGCTTTCTGGAAGTCCAGATACACTATATCAACCGACTCACCTTTGTCTACCTGTTTATGCACACCTTCAAAGAAACATATCAGATTAGTAAGACAAGATCTTCCTTGTCTAAAGCCATGTTGGCTGTCTCCCATTAGGCCATGACTATCTACATGTTGTGTAATTTTGTTCTTTATGATGGTTTCTACCATTTTCCCTGGTACTGACGTCAGGCTCACCGGTCTGTAATTTCCCGGGTCACCCCTGGAACCTTTTTTAAAAATTGGTGTTACGTTGGCGATCCTCCAATCTTCAGGTATTACAGATGATTTTAATGAAAGTTCACAGATTACCAATAGCAGGTCTGCAATCTCATATTTCAGTTCTTTCAACACTCTGGGATGTATACCATCCGGTCCAGGTGATTTGCTACTATTCAGTTTATCAAATAGTTGTAATATATCTTCCCGGTTGTAGCGATATTTCTCTGAATTCCTCTGCAGTATCACCTTTAAATACCACTTCAGTCATGGGTAACATCCCTACATCTTCCTCAGTAAAGACCGAAGCAAAGAATTCATTCAGTCTCTCTGCTATAGCCTTGTCTCCTCTTACTGCCCCTTTTACCCCTCTATCATCTAACGGTCCAATTGACTCTCTCACAGGCCTTTTGCTACGAATGTACTTGAAAAAGTCTTTATTTTGTGTTTTTGCTTCCGTAGCGAGTTTCTTCTCAAATTCCCGCTTTGCCTGCCTTATCAATGCTTTGCATTTAACTTGCCAGTGCTTGTGTTGTTTCCAGTTTTCATCATTTGGCTCTTTTTTCCATTTCCTGAAGGTTGCTTTTTTGGCAGCAACAGCCTCTCTGACCTCACCTTTAAACCATGCTGGCAGTTTTTTGGACTTTCTTCCACTCTTCTTAATGCGTGGAATACAGCTGGTCTGGGCTTCGAGGATAGTATTTTTAAATAACACCCAAGCTTGCTGTAAGTCTTTAACCTTTGGAACCGCTCCTTTTAGTTTTTTTCCTAACTATATTCCTCATTCTATCATAGTCTCCCTTTTGAAAGTTAAAAGGTAATACTGTGGATTCCTTTACTATCTGTCCTCCACTAATTAAATCAAACATGATCATACTATGATCACTATTGCCAAGTGGTCCCAACACCCTTATTTCTTGCACCAGATCTGGTGTTCCACTAAGGATTAGGTCCAGTATGGCTTCCCCTCTGGTCGGTTCATGAACCAGCTGCTCCAAGAAGCAGTCATTTATTCCATCTAGAAACTTTATCTCTTTAGCTTGTCCTGCCGTGACACTGACCCAGTCGATACCGGGGTAATTGAAATAACCCATTATTACTACTCTGTTGTGACTTTTGTTAGCTTCCTTGATTTCTTTGAGCATTTCATCATCCATTTGTAGGGAAAGGAGTCGCAGGGGCAAACTAGTAACCCAGGCGGCAGCTGGGGAAAAGCACATGGGACGGTGGCAACCCTAGGAGAAGGTAGTCAGCGGAGCTCCATATGGCAGCGGAAAAGAACCATGACTGGAGCTCGGTGACAGGAGCCCTGGGAGTGGGAAGAGAATGGATGGCAGCAGCGTGATGCTGTAGAGGTGGCAAAGAACAGCTGCAGAGTTGCAAATCGAGGTGATGTGGGCAGGAGAGCAGTAGCCGCATGGCAGCATCAGGGAAAGAAGAGAAGCACCCTGTAGAGCCCAGCTGCTAGGAGCAGGAGGAGGGCCAATGCAGTTGCTGACGACAGGCTGCCGCCTTGACTGTAAAAGAGAGCTGCGGGACCAGGAACTGTAGCAGTGGCAGCAAAGGGCAACTGCAGTGGTGAAGACGTAGCCACTGTGAAGACAAAGGCCCTGAACTTGAAGAGAAACCCAGCCTGAAGACAGAGTCCAGCAGGCAATAAAGGAGCCTCTCTGCACTCTAAACCCCATTGAAGTGGGCTGAAGATTGGTGGTGGTTTGGTTGATTTATTCATTATTTATATTTATAGATCACATTTCCACAAAATCTCACAGCAGTGAATAATAAAATTCAACAAACAGCATAAATGATGAAACACAGATTAAATAAAAACTATCATGCTTACATTAACCTCCGCCCCCCATAAGCTTTCACAAATAAGCATATTTTTACTTTCTTTTCTTTGTCTGGGACTATCAACAACAAATTGCAGTAGTCCATATGTGGCAGAACTAGGCCCACCTTACCATAAATTCCCCTCGGTGAAATAGTCTTGGCTTTAGGACCATTCATAATACTGCAACCTAGAAATAGGGTCACACAAAGTCCATTGGGAATCCAGCCAGACTTCTAGCCTGCTGTATGAGCCGGTAAGGACTTGATCATGATCAACCTACACTTATGGGATTGGAGCAGTCGTACTCCTATCTGACAGCCATAATAATGCAGTCTTGTTGTTTTTGTTAAGTGCTGTTGAATCTGTGTCGACTCTTGGTGACCCTCTGGATAGTTGTCCTAAACTGTGTTCGATCTTTAGTCAGGCGGCTCATTGTTGATAGTGGCACCCATAGCTGCAGTTATTGTATTGATCCATCTCATTGCTGGCCTTCTTTTGCATTGACCTTCTACCTTGCCAAGCATGATGTCTTTCTCAAAAGATCTCTCTCTTCACATGGTGTGTCCAAAGTTTGAAAGTCAAAGTCTTGTCTTCTGAGCTTCTAAACAAAAGCTTAAGTTTGATCTCCTCTAGTACTGACTGGTTTGTTCTTCGGACAGTCCATAGTATACACAGTATTCGTTGCCAGCACCATATTTCAAAGGCATCAATTTTTCTTCCTGTCTATATTTTTCACAGTCCAACTTTTGCATCCATATGATGTTATTGAAAATACCATGACTTGAACGAGTTGAATCTTTATATGGAGAGAGACATCTCTGCTCTTGAGAATCTATATCTCTCTCATCACCAGCAACATGCGCTAAAAACTACATGTCACACTGTTTTAAAGTGAGTTGGGACAGAGGTGACTATAAGGACTGTCACCCTGCTATCACAGTGCAGGAGAAACAAAGTAGTATGCGCTGGAAATCGTGGGCATAATTTCATATGTTTGCAGTACTTCTATGAATCATGATTGTGTTCACTGTAATCATTGTACTATAGTTCATTTACCATAAATAAATAAATAAATTTACCATGACCACCATGTTTGTGTTAGAGGGTACTACAAAGGAACCAGATGGTTGAAACTGAAAAGCCCCTGGTGTCGGGCTATTTACATGGATATGTAACTGTCTGAAGAATTCCCAGCTAAAAGTGTGGGGATTAGCAGCACATATACTCTGACCCATGGGAAAAGAAGGTGGACTCGGGGCAGATAGATAGGGGGAGAAAGCACACTTTTTTTTTTCATTTTCAGAATTTCACAGAAAAAGTGTTTAGAGAAAAAGCAGGTGAAAATCTCTATAGGTACTTTTTCCTGAGCAGTTCTCAAAGGGCAAGGATTTTTCCTTTGAGAACTAATACAGTTCTTTGCTCCTTCTGCATGACTCACTCTGAATTGTTGCAAACTGTGTTACTATTTCTGATGATACAAAGTATATCAAATCAACGGTATGTGTCTGAATAACAAAATGATTAAGAACCGGAGCTGTGAGTTCTAGGTTTTAATCTACCACGATGTTCATTAAGTCGTAACTTCATAGGGTGCTTTGTGTTGCCAATATAAATTAATAGACAGAGGTAGATTATTTTTTCTACAACTATATATTGTACTGCTCAATATGTTTAATTTGTAAAATTCCCCGTGTTATATGTATAATGTTGTTACATAGTAAACCGCTTTGATCTCTGTAAAGGTGATATAAAAAAAAAACCCCTTCAAATTCCATGAACAAGTCACATCTTGTATCCAATTTGGCAATAAATCTTGTACCATCATTGGGTAAATCCAACTGGTACCGTCCAGTGTTTGTTCACACCAGTTTCAATGACCAGATATTCAATGTTCATAATCCAAATTCTTTTGTGACTCAGTTTATGTAATTAGTTCACCTATATTCCTCCTGCAACTATAATCAGTCAGCAGAGGATCGTTAAACATCTCGTGGAGGGTTAGTACATGCCAATGCCGATGAGTTAATTTAACCATTTAAGCCAACACGGTCGACGATAGCAGCACATTTACTTCCTTTTTATAGTATAGGCGCAGCAGCACTTGGGGAGTGTTTACTAAAGGTTAGCATGCACTTAGATGTCTTTATAAAATATTAGGACAAAAGCAGCATAAATTAATCACAGACATTTCCACATGCTCGGGAGTAGGCATAAATATTCATGTGTAACATATCTTGTGTATTTTTTAAATGCAGTGCATAAATCACAACTCTACCCACGTTCTGCCGAAATTCCATCTCTGAACATGCTTATTGGCACCTTTGTGGCATGGAAAACTAGCAGAGATACAATTCTCTATTTTTCACTTTCTTTTGTACTGCAACATGTGATGTATTTGTCCATTTAACTGAACAGTATTAAGAATGTGAGCGGTACTATTTGTCCGCAATCTCTTTTTTTTTTTGTTTTGCTGACAGTACTGGTTAGATGGTTGTTGGGATTACTGACCTGTTGCTTTCCCTGGTCATCGTCTTTCTAGCTTTTATTTTTCCCCTGCTGGAACAGGCTGGTAGGGAAGCAGCAGCAGGGATAAACTTCATAAAGCTGTGGTGATACTTAGCCACTTGGCCAGTGACGTTTGTGCTCCGTGAAAGTGTGCGTGCAGTCAATAACGCTAAAAATGCAGTTTTACTAAAGGGCTGTAAACCACACCTCTGATGCACCCTTCATTACATACGGAATTTATCTGGCAGCTTGTAATTACAGACCCAGAACAGATGTGCTTGCATCCTTAAAATGTGTTACACAGTGACGTTTCACTCTAGCAGGAGATATTTTTGCAATATAGCAGGGTGTCTGACACAAGTTAAATAATAATCGCTTTATCATGGGTTCATTAAAATGTGATTCTACTGTATTAAAAGCAGGTTTGGTGGTTCTGCAGCACTGGCTCTTTAACACCTCGTGCTTGCTTTGCAGATGAAGCAGCTGATGCACACAAACCTTCAACAAGGCATCAAACATTACTATGATGATCTGGATTTTAAGAACATTTTGGACTTTGTACAGAAAAGAGTAAGTATTCAAAGGCATTTAAGCTGTGCTGGACAATGTGGGTGGATGCATTGAGTTGGTCATAGATTCTGCCAGTACTCTGCGTGTCCATGGTTTCATTTAAATAGTCTAATAATACTACTTCACCAAATGGCCTCAAATTAACCGTGGCTAATCCAAATTACAGTAGTAAGTGCCACTCCATTTAATAATTTGCGTCTGGCAGTTAGTGAGCGTAGGAGGTCTAGGTTTTAATTTTGTCATGTTCTGCATAGACTGGAGTGCTCACAATAAATACTCTTCATTAAAGTGGTGAGCGAATATATGCTCTTCTGTAAATAGTGCATAGGGAGAGTAATTTTATACTAGTTTGCTTAGCCTGTAGGGCACATCTAGATGATAAAGGAACATATGCACATAAATGTCATTATAAAATTACCCCCTGGAAAGTAGCTGTACAGATTTACACCTCCTCTGAGACTGGCACAAAGGTTCCTGGAAATTCTATATTCATCTGTCCATAGTTTATAACATATGTGTAAATCACAATCTCACCCCAGCTGTGTGCCCAAGAAAGCCTTGGCTCGTTCTGGGTAAAAGTAGGTGGGGGCAAAGACAGAGAGTGATAAATGAGTAGGTCCATGGTGATGTGGGAGGCTGATAGGCATAACTGAGATGGCCCTTGGTATTTCCTATGCTGAGTTGACAAAGGGCAGAGAGAGTTCAGTGGAGAGTAAGTGTGGGAGATGTTTACTTATCTACAGGGCTGGCCCAAGTATTCCTGATGCCCTAGGCAGAATCCTTGGCTGTGCCACCGCCACCCCCTCTGTGTTCTGATCCACGCCGTCCTCTCTTCTCCCCGTGCTGAGCTACGCCGCTGCCATTGATTCTGGCAGCGTGGTCGGGGGGTGGCTTGGAAGCAGTGGTAGGCCATGTGCTTCGCCATATATGGCCTGCAGCTTCTGACCCCTTTGACACAACTTCACGGAATCAGAAGCAGCAAGCCAAGTGTACCGAAGCAATTGCCTGTTGACCTCACTACTCTCAAATGTGCTGATGTATATCCAATTATGACAGAATATAGGCGTTCTTTGAAAACTTTAAATACATTTAATACAAAAAGAGAATATAGGCATTCTGACAGGAGCCTGGGAAGCATGGAACATATCAGTAATGTTTTGGGAAGCATTCCAAACCCACCTGCATGTTATTGAAGCAGTAAAATGGCTTCCTGTTTCTGTGGCTGTCCTCTTTTCCTGCAGGTGGCTATTTGAGAGTATCAACTCACAGATGGAAAGCATGGTAGCTCATGAAATTCTGTCATTGTCTAATGCAGCGTTTTTCAACCACTGTGCCGCGGCACACTAGTGTGCCGTGAGATATTGTCTGGTGTGCCGTGGGAAAAATTCCAATTTCATCCGTAACATGTGGCCTCGGCTCACAAATTAGGGTTGCCAACCGGCCGGTTTTCAGCCGGCCTGACCGGTTTTTCCATGGCCAGGCCGGCTGCCAGCACAGTTGTAAAACCGGCCATTGAAAAGCCGGTTTTTTGCTCTGGCCGCAAGATCGGGAGCGGCCAGAGCAAAAAAACGGCTTTTGTGCCGAAGTCCGCGGCGCGAACGCGATCGCAATTCCCTATAGCAGTGCAGCCGCTGGTTCTGCTTTGTACAGAGCAGCGGCTGCACTACACTTACATTGAAAAGTAAAGAGAAACTATGTCAGGAGCCCTCCGATCATGCAGAGCCCGAGGAAGTGATGTCATGGGGGCGGGCTCCTCACAGGCTGTCTTTCCTTTTCAAATTAACTTTAGCTGCAATAAAGTTAATTTGAAAAGGAAAGACAGCCTGTGAGGAGCCCGCCCCCATGACACCACGTCCTCGGGCTCTGCGATGACTGGAGGGCTCCTGACACAGTTTCTCTTTACTTTTCAATGTAAGTGTAGTGCAGCCGCTGCTCTGTACAAAGCAGAAGCAGCGGCTTGGGCAGAGGGGGGGGGAGTGTGAGTGAACCAGCAAGGGGGGGGGGAGTGTGAGTGAACCAGCAAGGGGGGGGGGCGATTGTGTGAGTGAACCCGCAGGGGAGGGGGGGTAAGTGAGTGAGTGACCCAGCAGGAGGGGTGAGTAAGTGACAGGGGGGTGGGTGAGTGAACCAGCAGTGGAGGGGAGGGGGGGGGGGTGTGAGTGAACCCGCAGGGGAGGGGGGTTGGTGTGAGTGTTTGATTCCTATTCAAGAGAATTACTTTATATATAGTCAATATAGGCACAGAGGTAAATTTTTTTTAACATTTTCTAATGGTGGTGTGCCTCGTGATTTTTTTCATGAAAAAAGTGTGCCTTTGCACAAAAAAGGTTGAAAAACACTGGTCTAATGTACCTGTTACTCCTGCTTAAAGAAAGCAATATATTGATTCTCCTGAGAAAAACATGCAGAAACTGAGTGATACAGAGTGAGATGACTAGCTAGCTTATGTGGCAGAGCCTCCCAGCAGTGTCTGGAAGCTTCCAGTAGCAATATAGGCAAGTGCTGGGGTGACCACCTGGTATGCTGGTTCCCTTCCAAGCAGTGGGCGGTGTAGGAGGAAGTTATTCAGTAGCAAATAAATATATAGGTAAATACTCAATATGTCCAGGGGTATTCACTACTTTCCACTTTTCCCAAGGTTCTATGGGTCTGTCTGGCAAATAAACCACATGATATAAAAGAACCAACCCTGTGTTTGTATATAAATTAGACTTTATTCCTGATGGAAAAATAGTGCAGATTTAGAATAAATTAGTTTTCTGAGGCAGCAGGTTAAGGAGTCCTATGATTACAGTTTACTAAGATCACAAATCACTAGTCTAGCCAGGGGCGGCCCAAGGGGGGTGCGGGGCCATGTGCGGAGACTCGTTGCGGGGCCTCATTTGCATAAGGGGCCTCATTTGCATACATATTTGCATAATATTACCATATACCAGCTTTTAGTAAACGTGCCTCTTAATGAGTGTATGGATAAAGAAAGACTAAAAGACTTCTACATTACTATAATCCAGTGCCAACTGCCAGACACACTAGGAACTACTACAAACACTGCCCATTTAGAACCCATAGCAAACCCCTCCGTATCCTAACAGCACTACCAGGACTCACAAAGCACCATACTCTACCAATCAAAAGGCAACACTGCAAATATTAAACCAATACATTTCAGAGAACAAGAATACATGACCTACTGGGGAAAGAGAACAAGTGGCAATGTCAAATAGGAATTATATAAACAGAACACCTCAGCTCAGTTACACATGCAGACCATAGACCATCTAACAAGTAATCACAATTTAGAAACAGGAAGACAATAATTAAACTGGGAATCCCAAAAGCCAAACTTGGAATGTACAATACTGTAGAAATAAAACTATACATTAATTTGCTCTTGTACTAAACAAAGCGCAGACGTTAATGATGCACATTTACCAGAGCTGACATATTCCAATTAATAAATTCAAAATAAAGAGAGATTTTTCTACCTTTTGTGCATTTTTTTTCAGCTGCACTTGCCCCACCACTTTCTTCTGGTTTCTTCGTGTCTTCTGCTAACTCTCCATCGTCTGCTGTCCATTTGTCCTTTCTTCTCTCTTCTAGTTTTTTTCCATTCTCTCTCTACATCTGCTTTAACATACTAATCTTTCTCCTTTTGCTCTTTCCTCATTCCTATTTCATCCACTCAAATTTTACCCCTCCATCCTCAATCCCCACTTACTCTCCCAATACCCGGCCAATTGTAGATTTTTTTTATCCCTCCCACACAAAATATTTTTCCCTTCTCCATTTTACTCTTCCAGCCCCATCCCATTCTAATCCTCCCCCAACATCAGCTCCCTTCTAGTTCGAACCTCACCCAGCATCCATTCCCTTCTAGTCCCTGCATCAGCCCATTTCCAGTCCTAGCCACCCATCAGCCCATTTCCAGTCCTAGCAACCCCCCAACCCAATACCAGTCCTAGCCCCCCCATCAACGCACTTCCAGTCCTAACCCCCTATCACCCCATTTTCAGGTTAAGCCCCCCCTATAACACATTACCAGTCCTATAACCCCCCATCAGCCCACTTCCAGTCCTAACCCCCTCAACCCATTTCCAGTCAGCCCCCCATAGCCCACTGCCAGTCCTAACCCCCCTCCCCCATCAGCCCACAGCCTATTACCAGTCCTAACCCCATCAGCCCACCTCAAGTCCTAACCCCTCCCCATCAGCCCATTTCCTGTCCTAGCCCCCCCCCAAAGCCCATTATCAGTCCTAACCCCCCCATCGCCCATTACCAGACAGCCCTCCTCAGCCCACAGCCCATTACCAGTCTTAAGCCCCCCCCCCTAGCCCATTACCAGTTCTAACCCCCCCAACAGCCCACAGCCCATTACCAGTCCTAACCCCATCAGCCCACCTCAAGTCCTAACCCCTCCCCATCAGCCCATTTCCTGTCCTAGCCCCCCCATATCCCATTCTCATTAGTAACCCCCCCATATCCCATTACCAGTCCTAACCCCCCATCAGCCCACAGCCCATTACCAGTCCTAACCCCATCAGCCCACCTCCAGCCTTAAGCCCCCCAGCCCATTTCCAGTCCTAGCCCCCCTCCATAGCCCATTACCAGACAGCCCCCATCAGCCCACAGCCCATTACCAGTCTTAACCCCCCCCCATAGCCCATTACCAGTTCTAACCCCCCCAACAGCCCACAGCCCATTACCAGTCCTAACCCCATCAGCCCACCTCCAGTCTTAACCCCCCCCCAGCCCATTTCCAGTCCTAGCCCCCCAATAGCCCATTACCAGTCCTAACCCCCCCCCCCCCATCGGCTCAAGTAAAATTAAATTAAAAAAAAAAACGTTGGCTGCTACCACTGCCGCTGCCGCCACAGCAGCAGCAGAATGGACTGTCCCGCGGGGCCCCCTCTGCCCGGCTGAATCCCTCCCTCCCTCCCTCCACCCCCGATGGCTGAGCCCCTCCGTGCCGGCTTTGAGAGTCGCGAAGGGAGAGTGTCTCCCTCGCGTCTCTGTTAAGCCTGCAGGGGCTGCGGGCTTAACAGAGACGCGAGGGAGACACTCTCCCTTCGCGACTCTCAAAGCCGGCACGGAGAGGCTCAGCCGTCACGGAGGGAGGGAGGGAGGAATTCAGCCGGGCAGAGGGGGCCCGGCGGGACAGTCCATTCTGCCGCGGCGGCAGCGGTAGCAGCCAGCGTTTTTTTTTTTAAATTTAATTTTGAAAAAAGCAGAATGTTCTTTGCGCGGGGCCCTTTGCAAAAAACATTCTTGGTCAATGGACGGGCCGGCCCTGATTCTAGCAACCAATATCATTGATTCGCTCTGCACTCAGACATACAGCAATTATCTGTCTGGCTAAGCCAGACCCAACCTCGGGGCGAGGGGGGGGGGAAATAAGGACCAGTTCCTTAGCTGTTGCCAGAACACTTGTGGCTGGGTCAGAGAAGTTGTCTTAGGAATGGCACAAAGTTTAAAGTATGGCAGAGGTCCAATGTCTGCTACAGGCTGCAGGTCTCGAGGTTTGTCTTTGTCATAAGAACATAAGATATGCCATACTGGGTCAGACCAAGGTCCATCAAGCCCAGTATTCTGTTTCCAACAGTGGCCAATCTAGGTCATATGTACCTAGCAGTTTCTCCAAGGGACACAGGTTCCACAATGCTTGTATTGGTTCAAGCATTGATATCCTGGGTCCCTTCTTAATAATGGTTTATGGACCTTTCCTCCAGGAACTTGTCCAAACCTTTTTTAAACCCAGCTACACTAACAGCCTTTACTACATCCTCCGGTAACAAATTCCAGAGTTTGATTACACGTTCAGTGAAAAAATATTTTCTTTTATTAGTCTTAAATAGTTTACCCTGTAGCTTCATTGCATGTCCCCTAGTCTTTCTATATTCTGATAAGGTAAACAATCGATCTACGTTTACCCGTTCCACTCCGTTCATCAATTTATAGACTTCTATCATATCTCCCCTCAGCCGTCTCTTTTCCAGGTTAAAGAGCCCTAACCTTTTTAGCCTTTCTTCATAGGAGTATCCTTCCATCCCCTTTTACCATTTTGGTGGCTCTTCTCTGAACCTTTTCTAAAATCGCTATATCCTTTTTAAGATACGGCGACCAGAATTGCACACAATATTCAAGGTGCGGTCTCACCATGGAACGATATAGAGGCATTATAATATCTTTTGTTTTATTTTCCATTCCTTTCCTTATCATACCTAGCATTCTATTTGCTCTCTTGGCCGCTGCTGCACACTGAGCCAAGGGTTTTAACATGGTATCCACAATGACGTCTAAATCTTTATCTCCAGGAACAAGCAGGAATGAGTCCTCACATATGGGTACGTCGGTACCGACGGAGCCTGCGCGGGAAAGCTCCCCAGCTTCCCAGAAAGAAAGCTTTTGGGAGCCTCCCACAGCGCCTGCGCGCTGCCTTCCTGCCTTTCCCAACCAACTCTCCTCAGTTCTTCTTTTCCGCGGAGCCAGCAGGTCGTGTTTCTGTCACCGCTGAAGAAGTTCTTTATTTTAATTTATTTCTTTGGTCGCGTGTCTGCCTTCCACGACGCCGGACCGGTACCGCCGGTCTTTTCTTTCTAAAAAAAAAATATATATAAATATATTTTTTCCTCACTTGGTGTATTTTTCTTCTTAGGCCTACAGGCCCACAAGAAAATTTTCCCTCATGGAAAAACCAGCCTCCGGGTTCAAAAAATGCACTAAGTGTAGCGGTACAATTTCTGTTACAGATACCCATGAATGGTGTCATAAATGTTTGGGTCCTGAACACTCCATTCCGGATTGCCAGTCCTGCTCTCTAATGTCTAAACGAGGGTTACAGAACCGAGCAGCCAAGCTCCATGTGCTGTTTCCCACGGATGCACCCGCGGTGGCATCGACATCTTCCAGGTCTTCCTCTCCTGATGGGTCTCAGGTAACCAAACATAAACCTAGCAGGTCCTTGAAGGGCAAATCTCCCTCCCAGCATCGAAATGCCTCCGGGCTTGCCTTCGAGGATCCTGCCCCAGCCAAACAACCCCGGCGGGAAGCTCCGGCTTCCAAAGCTCCTCCTATGGGGTTACAGGTTGACATCGATGGCACGGCCTCGACCGATCACCTGTTAGACTACTCTGGGGTACCGGCACCTTCTCCCGGTACCGACATCCAGGCAGTCGTGGCGTCCATGGATCATACTGTTCAATCCATGCAGCAGGTTATAATGGCTTTTATTAATGCTGCGACGCCGACGGTACCGCAACGAGTTCCGTTGTCAGTACCGGCGCCGGTACCGGTACCAGCGCCGATACCGGTACCGACTGCATCGACATCGGCCAGGATACCGACTTCAGTTCCTTGTCCAGGGCTATTTCTCGGTACCGATCCGGTACTGGGAACGCCCAATGTCGGTACCGATCGATACGCGTATCGATCGTTGGAAGGGGACAGACGATACTTCGATTCCTCTGATGATTCTGATTCATCAGATGAGTCTCCTGTAGTATCCATTACCCTTCCTGAGGAACCTACTTCTCCAAAAAGGAGAATGTCTCCTCCAGAGGATTTGTCCTTTCAAGACTTCATAATAGAAGTGGCTAAAGGGCTCTCTATTTCAGTAACCTCTGAAACAGAGCCTAGAGCAAAAAATTTTGATATTTTAGGATACTCTAAGGCTCCCAGAGAGGCAGTCACCTTGCCAATTCATGAAATTCTTCATGAACATATGATTGACTTATGGGAGACTCCTCTCACCCTTTCTCCTCATTCTCGTAGATTGGACACTATGTACCGTGTCCCTCCTTGTCCTGGATTTCAGAAAACTCAGCTTCCTCACCACTCCATTGTGGTGCAGTCAGCTATGAAAAGGATAAAGAGTACCAAAAGACACTCTTCTGCTCCTCCAGGAAGAGAATGCAGGACCTTGGATGCTTTTGGTAGGAAAATCTTCCAAGCCAGCATGCTTATTGCCAGAATCAACTCATATAGCCTTTATATGGGTATGTTTCTAAAGGAAGTTGCACAAAAGCTGCACAACTTTCTCCCTTTTCTTCCAGAGGATAAAAGGGATGAGTTCCTCCTTTGGCTTAAGCATACTCAAGACATTTCAAAGTTTTCCAACAGGGCAGCCTTTGACTCCTTTGAAGGTGCCAGCAGAGCCTCAGGCATTGCCATAGCTGCTCGCAGAATTGCTTGGCTCCAGGCTTCTGATCTAGAGCCCTGGGTTCAGGATGGTTTAGGAAATCTGCCCTGTACGGGTGAAAATCTCTTTGGCAAAGAGTGGCAAATAAAGGCCACTCAAATGGATGCAGAGAATTCTGCTCTGGATAGACTTTCCAAGTCAACCTCCATTCCAGCCAAGAAAAAACCTTTCAAAAAGCCTTTTTACAAAAGGAGCAGATTTCCTTCCACTTCTGGCCAACAATCTCCTACAGGTCGCTTTGCTACTAAGCGTCAGCAACCTAAACAGGCCAGGCCTAAACCTGCAGGGACTGCTACAACCCAGCAGTCCCAACCCCTCAGGGTTTTTGACTTGATACTAGAGAACTTAACCTTTCTGGCTCTACAACAGCCAGAACCTCTCACCATTCCAGGAAGGTTAGCTCATTTTGCTCCCAGATGGGAGCAAATCACATCAGAGCAGTGGACCCTCTCCATCATAAGAGAGGGCTACAAACTTCATTTCTCAGACCTTCCTCCCTACACCATGGTGAGACACTTCAATTCTCCCACATCTCTCCTCGACCTTCTGGATCAGGCGGTGACTACCCTTCTGGCCCAGGGGGCCATAGAAGAAGTTCCCCTTCTTCAACAGGGGTCAGGGTTTTACTCCCCCTATTTTCTCATTCCAAAGAAAACAGGGGGATACAGACCCATTCTAGGTCTCAGAGAATTGAACAAATTCCTATGCAAGGAGAAGTTCATGATGCTTTCTCTAGGCACTCTCCTTCCATACCTGCAGAGTCAGGATTGACTTTGTTCTTTAGGTCTCAAGGATGCGTACACTCATGTCCTCATCCATCCATCTCACAGAAAATTCCTACGTTTTCTGTTCCAGGGAAAACATTACCAATACAGAGTGCTTCCTTTCGGTCTAGCCTCTGTTCCAAGAGTGTTCACCAAATGCATGGCAATAGTTGCTGCATTTCTACGCACTCTGGGAATATTTGTCTTCCCATACCTGGACGACCGGCTCATCCGAGCTCCAACCCAGTCAGAGGCTCAGATCTCCCTGAACCGCACCAGGTGCATTCTGCAATACCTGGGACTTGTGGTAAACCTCCCAAAGTCCCAGCTCACCCCTACTCAGTCCCTGGAATTCATAGGGGCCTGGTTGGACACCACTTCTGCAAGGGCCTACCTTCCTCAGGCCCGTTGTCAACGTCTAGTGCAGTTAGCCTCCCAGATTCAGTCAAAGAGCCACTTAACTGCCAGGGAGATGCTACAGCTGCTAGGCCATATGGCTTCCACAGTACATGTGGTACCCTATGCTCGCCTACACATGAGAGCAGCTCAATGGACTTTGTCCACCCAGTGGACTCAAGCTTCAGGAGCTCTCTCAGACCAAATAGCAACCTCCAAACGTCTCTTTTGGTCTCTCCAATGGTGGATGTCCACTCAAAATCTGTTGCTGGGGTCCCCCTTCCAACCTTTGTTACCCCAAGCAACCCTCACAACAGATGCCTCCCAAACAGGTTGGGGAGCTCATCTACAAGACCTCTCCACCCAAGGCACTTGGTCCCCACAGGAGACCTCTCTTCATATCAACCACTTGGAACTTCGAGCAGTGTTCCTAGCTCTCAAGGTCTTTCATACCCTCCTCAGCTACAAGACAGTCCTCATTCATACGGACAATCAAGTAGCCATGTTTTACATAAACAAGCAAGGAGGAAATGGCTCTCTGTCACTTTGCAACGAAGCTCTAAGATTATGGGCCTTCGCCAGAGAGCATCAAATCCATCTCCTGGCAGTATACCTCCCAGGAATCCAAAACTCTTGGGCAGACAGACTCAGTCGAGTTCTGCTTCCACACGAATGGTCCCTGCACATGGATCAGGTACTCAGAATCTTCCAAGAATGGGAACCCCGGACATAGACCTCTTTGCAAGTCTGTGGAATGCCAAACTTCCCCAGTTCTGTTCCAGAATTCCGTGTCAGGGAGTTCAGGCCAAGGATGCCTTCCTCCTTCATTGGGGTCAGGGCTTCCTGTATGCCTTTCCACCCATTCCTTTGATTCCCAAGACTCTGTTCAAACTCCAGAGGGATCAAGGATCTGTGATCCTCATAGCTCCACGCTGGCCACGCCAAGTGTGGTACCCTCTACTTCTGCATCTCTCCCAAGCCCCCTCCCTGGACTTGGGAGCTGCGCCAGACCTTCTGTCCCAGGAGGAAGGGACTTTGTGGCATCCAAACCCCAAGTCCCTTCACCTCAGAGCTTGGTTACTGAAGGCCTAGACCTTCAAGACTTCAATCTTTCTCAGCAAGTGAAGGATATCCTCCATGCTTCCAGAAAACCTTCCACTAGGTTCCTATGCTTTTAAGTGGAAAAGATTTTCCATTTGGTGTGCTCAAAAGGGTCTTGACCCTCTGGCACTTCCTGTGAATTCTCTATTGGAATATCTCCTGCATCTCTCCAATGCAGGCCTTAAAACGAATTCAGTAAGGGTCCATTTGAGTGCTATTGCAGCATCCCTTAAGCCTCTCAATGGACAACCTATTTCCTCTCATCCTCTTATTGCAAGATTCATGAGAGGCCTAACTTTAACTAAACCTCCCATTCGACCTCCTCCGGTGGCATGGGACTTAAACTTGGTTCTTGGTCAGCTTATGAAGCCACCTTTTGAACCCTTAGCCACTACCTCCTTGAAATTTCTTTCCTGGAAGGTTATTTTCCTTATTGCAATCACTTCTGCTCGCCACATCAGTGAACTGCAGGCCTTAGTGGCTAATCCACCTTATACAAGGTTCCATCATGATAAGGTAGTCCTTAGGACAAATCCTCACTTTATGCCTAAAGTGGTCTCACCTTTTCATCTTAATCAAGAGGTATATTTACTTATCTTTTTTCTAGCTCCTCATGTATCCAGTGCAGAGAGGAACCTTCATACTCTAGATCAGGGGTCTCAAACACGCGGCCCGCGGGCCGCATGCGGCCCGCGAGAGCATCTTGTGCGGCCCGCGAAGCACTTACCGGCGTCTAAAAAAAAAAAAAAAATTCCAAACGCCGCCGCGGTATTAAGCGTCCCGCGGGCCCCTCTGCCTGCTCTGAGTCCTCTCCTCCCTGCAGCATCAGCTCCAAAAGCGGCGGCTTTCAGAGCCGCGAAGAGAGAGAGTTTCTCTCGCGCGGTTCTGAAGACTCTCTCGCTGCTCTTCAGAACCGCGCGAGAGAAACTCTCTCTCTTCGCGGCTCTGAAAAGCCGCCGCTTTTGGAACTGATGCTGCAGGGAGGAGAGGACTCAGAGCAGGCAGAGGGGCCCGCAAAGTAGTAAATAGTGGAGTGCCCTAAGAATTTGCATTAGGACCAGTGCATGTTAGCATATTTAGAAATGAACTGGAAAAAACAAATGAGATGACCAAATCTGCAGGTAACACAAAAATGTTCGGAGCCATTAGATCGCGAGCAGATTGTAAGGAACTGCAGTGGGACCTTATGAGACCGGGCATCTGGATGGCTGATGAAATTTAATGTAGATAAGTGAAAACTAATCATATAGGGAAGAATAATCCAAATATTTGCTATAAAATGCTAGGTACACATTAGAAGTCACCATTCAGGAAACAGAATCCTCAGCATAGTGTGCAGAGGTACTTAAAATGCAAATAGAATGCTATAAATTATTAGAAAAGAAATGGAGAATAAATTAAAGTGTATTATAATGCTTCTATTGCTTCATAGTGCTACCGCACCTTGAGTACTGTGTACAATTATGGTCACCACACATCTGGATCTGCTGTTGCTCATGGGACTGGCTGACGGCATCAGGACTTACAGTAGTAGATGGTGGCAGGATAGGGGAGCAGCATTGGGGGCTCCAGAGCAGGAGAATGCAGGCAATGCTAGGCACGGCTAGGTCTAGTGAATTCTGGAGGGGGAGCCAGTCTTAAAGGGGCCAGCAGACTCTTCTGGGTGCAGGGTTCAGGTGCCGCGGCGGCAGGGTGAGAGCGATCGGGACAGCAGTAGTAGTTCCTAATGTGCCTGGCGGTTGGCACTGGATTATAGTAATGTAGAAATCTTTTAGTCTTTCTTTATTCATGCACTCATTAAGAGGCATGTTTACTAAAAGTTAGGGTATGGTAACATTATGCAAATATTTATGCAAATGAGGTCCCTTATGCAAATGAGGTCCCACATCTCATGCGGCCCCCGGGTTATTTTAGAAGTCCTCATTTGGCCCTCAAAGCAATTTGAGTTTGAGACCCCTGCTCTAGATTGTAAAAGAGCTCTTGCTTTTTACTTACACAGGACACAGCAACATAGAAAGTCTTCCCAGCTTTTTGTTGCTTTTGATCCTTCTCATTTAGGACTTCCAGTCTCTAAAAGAACACTGTCCAATTGGATTGTTCAGTGTATTTCTTTTGCTTACCAGAGTAAGAACCTTTCTCTGGAGGGCCATGTCACAGCTCACAATGTGAGGGCCATGGCCACCTCTATGGCTCATCTTTATTCTGTGTCCATCGACCAGATCTGTCGAGCAGCCACCTGGGCCTCGGTTCATACCTTTACAGCCCATTACTGTTTGGACAAGGACTCCCGCCGGGATGCCTTGTTTGGTCAGGCTGTCCTCAGACACCTGTTCCATTCTTGAACAGCTCCTGCCCTCCTTCCCTGAATGGATGCCTGAGATCCATAGGAAGACGAGGAACCCTTCAGGGTCTCATACCCTTGGGGATCTCCCAGGCATCTTAGCTAGGGAGTCCCCATATGTGAGGACTCATTCCTGCTTGTTCCTGGAGATAGCACAGTTACTTACCTGTAACAGGTGATCTCTGGGAACAGCAGGAATTAGTCCTTACAACCCTCCCACCTCCCCTAGGAGTTGTATCTCTCTCTCTCTATCTTTCCTTTCCTCTCTCTCTCAATTGTCTCAGCTTTAAACTTGAACTGAGGAGAGTTGGTTCGGAAAGGCGGGAAGGCAGCGCGCAGGCGCTGTGGGAGGCTCCCAAAAGCTTTCTTTCTGGGAAGCTGGGGAGCTTTCCCGCGCAGGCTCCATCGGTACCGACGTACCCATATGTGAGGACTAATTCCTGCTGTTCCCAGAGATCACCTGTTACAGGTAAGTAACTGTGCTTTGGTGGTAGTTCCTAATGTGGAACCTTGCATCGTGTAACCATAGTTTGGGTTGTTCTTCCCTAGGTGCATAACCTTCCACTTGTCCACATTAAATTTCATCTGCCATTCTGATGCCCAGTCTTCCAATTTATCAAGATCCTCTTGCAATTTTCCACAATCCTCTTGGGTTTTAACAACTTTAAATAGTTTTGTGTCATCTGCAAATTTGATAACCTCACTCGTTATTCCACTTTCCAGGTAATTTATGAATATGTCAAAAAGCAGCGGACCCAGCACAGATCCCTGGGGTACACCACTATTCACCTTTCTCCATTGGGAAAATTGGCCATTTAACCCTACCCTCTGCTTTCTATCTTTTAACCAGTTCCTGATCCACAATAGTACACTGCCTCCTATCCCATGACTCTTTAGTTTTGCCAAAAGTCTCTCATGAGGGACTTTGTCAAAGGCTTTCTGAAAGTCCAGATACACAATATCAACCGACTCACCTTTGTCCACCTGATTATTCACTCCTCCAAAAAAACATAACAGATTAGTAAGACAAGATCTTCCTTGTCTAAAGCCATGTTGGCTGTCTCCCATTAGGTCATGACTATCTACATGCTGAGTAATTTTATTCTTTATGATGGTTTCTACCATTTTTCCTGGTACTGATGTCAGGCTCACCGGTCTGTAGTTTCCCGGATCACCCCTGGAACCCTTTTTAAAAATTGGTGTTACATTGACGATCCTCCAAGCTTCAGGTATTAGAGATGATTTTAATGATAGTTCACAGATTACTAATAGCAGGTCTGCAATCTCATATTTCAGTTCTTTCAACACCCTTGGATGTATACCATCTGGCCCAGGTGATTTGCTACTCTTCAGTTTATCTAATAGTTGTAATACATCTTCCCGATGTATCGATATTTCCTTCAATTCTTCCGCACCTTTAAATACCACTTCAGTCATGGGTAACATCCCTACATCTTCCTCAGTAAAGACTGAAGCAAAGAATTCATTCAGTCTCTCCGCTATCGCCTTGTCGCCTCTTAGTGCTCCTTTAACCCCTTTATCATCTAATGGACCAACTGACTCTCTCACAGGTTTTTTGCTACGAATGTACTTGAAAAGGTCTTTACTTCGCGTTTTTGCTTCCGCAGCAAGCTTCTTCTCAAACTCTCCCTTTGCATGCCTTATCAATGCCTTGCATTTGACTTGCCAGTGCCTGTGCTGTTTCCAGGTTTCGTCGTTTGGCTCTTTTTTCCATTTCCTGAAAGATGCTTTTTTGGCAACAGCCTCTCTGACGTCACCTTTAAACCATGCTGGCAGTTTTTTGGACTTCCTTCCACTTTTCTTAAAGCGTGGAATACAGCTGGTCTGGGCTTCCAAGATAGTATTTTTCAACAACAGCCAAGCCTGATGTACGTCTTTAACCTTTGCAACTGCTTCTTTTAGTTTTTTCATAACTATTTTCCTCATTTTATCATAGTCTCCCTTTCGAAAGTTAAAAGGTAGTACTGTGGATTTCCTTACTATCCCTCCTCCACTAATTAAATCAAAGGCGATCATGCAGGCAGTAGGGCTAAGGACTGCAGAAAACAAGTTCCCCAGCAGTATTCAAACGTTCTGCCAGTCTAGAAGTGCCCAGAAGTGTGTAGAGTCTCTGAGACCAGCATATAATTCTTTGTCCTGACCTCCCTGTCATGGCATGGTGATTGGCTGGTCTCAGATACTATATGTTATTGTCAGCGAATCCTTTAACATTGGTCAGGTGGTCATCCTTTGAACAAAGGACCATGGTGTAGGAATGATGCTGATATGCAGGTGCATACATTGTTGCAAATTCTAGGCACTGTCTCTGGATGAGAGCGAGTTCTCTAGCACATAGTCAAAAACAATAGCTCTACTGTATTTTACATAACCTTGCAGAATTGCTTGATTTGCAGGGTTCAAGTTGAGTTATGGCAGAAAAGGAATCCATCTTGTTTGGTTCATGCTTTGGTTCAGAATGGGCCCCATCTTGCAACAGGAAGCCATGCTGTTTTTTTCAGGTTTTAGTTTCTGAACAGGCAACAGCCTTACAGCTGTAGCTGTGTCTCAAGTTAATAACATTGGTGGAAAATGGTTTCTTTGCGCAATCTAAATTTGCACAAATATTGCTCTTCAGACAAATCCAGGAACTGTGTCCTGGGCCTCTGTTGCCCTTTCCTTTCTGTTGCCTCTCCCTCTTTGTGAACCAGAGCAGACAGGAATGACTTGTCCTAGCCTATGCACAAGTAGCCACCCCCAACAATCCAACATGTTTCACAATCTACATTGCCATAGCCACACACAGAAACAGGGTCAGAGTGAGAGAGAGAGAAAGGGCATGGAGATACGGCTTGAGAAAGAGAGCAGATAGCGAGAGGGAGAGAACGAGAAGAAAAGGGTCAGAGGCAAAGCGACGAGTAGGCAGGGGTTAAAAAGGAGGATATGAGAAGGCAAGAGACAATGACATTTGAAGAGTAACACTGACTGACCATAACCTTTCAAGCAAATATCCAGCACTGACTGCTTCTCCACATACCAAGACTCAAAAGACAAGTTGCAGCATATTTAGGCATAATTTATATCTGGTGTACGGATGTCCATTTAATGTAATACATTTGTTATAAATACATACCAGCTTTCCTGCCCCACCCATTACATTCCTGCCCCACCCAGAACACCCCTCTCTTTTGTAGGCATGTATTTCTCAGCGTGCTATATCCTATGTATTCGCTTATTGCCCACCTTTATAAGAGAGTGCAGAACAGGCTTCTGTATGCACATGTAAATGCCATTTTTACACACCTACTTGAAACACAAACTTTATAAAATGACTCCCTGAGGGTAGTTTAATAGCTACTGGAGTGGGTAAATAGCAATTAACTCTCATAAACTGGCCATCCAAAATCTTCCTTCCTTTATTATGGCTGGAGGAATGCACAATAATTTCATTTTCAAATTAGTGCCTGTTCTTTCTTCATGAAAAAGCAACTGGACAAAAAGCAGGCGCACATATCTGTGGATACTATGCACCCAGGACAAGTTAGAAACTGATGTGAGATAAAGCACAGTTACTTACCTGTAACAGGTGATCTCTGGGAACAGCAGGAATAAGTCTTCACATATGGGTATCGTCGGTACCGACGGAGCCTGCGCGGGAACACTCCCCAGCGTCCAAAAGGAAAGCTTTTGGGAGCATCCCACAGCGCCTGCGCGCTGCCTTCCCGCCTTTCCCAACCGCCTCTCTCCAGTTCGAGTTTTAAAGCTGAGACATAGAGAGAGAGAGGAAAGGAAAGATAGATAGAGAGATACAACTCCTAGGGGAGGTGGGTGGGTTGTGAAGACTTATTCCTGCTGTTCCCAGAGATCACCTGTTACAGGTAAGTAACTGTGCTATCTCCAGGAACAAGCAGGAATGAGTCTTCACATATGGGGACTCCCCAGCTAGAGATGCCTGGGAGATCACCCAGATTGTGAGTCCCTGGGAAGGGCTCCACCTCCACCCATGAATCTCAGGCATTCAGTCAGGGATGGAGGGTAGGAGTTGATTAGGTATGGAACAGGTGTTTGAGAACAGCCTGACCAAACAAGGCATCCCGGCGGGAGTCCTTGTCCAAGCAGTAATGGGCTGTGAAGGTATGAACCGATGCCCAGATGGCTGCTCGACAGATTTGGTCGATGGACACAGAGTTTAGATGAGCCATAGAGGTTGCCATGGCCCTCACATTGTGAGCTGTGACATGGCCCTCCAGAGAAAGGTTCTTACTCTGGTAGGCGAAGGAAATACACTGAGCAATCCAATTGGACAGAGTTCTCTTAGAGACTGGAAGTCCTAAATGAGAAGGATCAAAAGCAACAAAAAGTTGAGAGGACTTTCTATGTTGCTGTGTCCTTCGTAAGTAGAAAGCAAGTGCTCTTTTACAATCCAGGGTATGAAGATTCCTCTCTGCACTTGATGCATGAGGTCCTGGAAAAATGACAAGTAAATACACCTCCTGGTTCAGATGAAAAGGTGAGACCACTTTAGGCATAAAGTGTGGATTAGTTCTGAGGACTACCTTGTCATGATGGAACCTTGTATAAGGAGGATTAGCCACTAAAGCTTGCAACTCACTGATACGGCGAGCTGAAGTGACTGCAATGAGAAAAATAACCTTCCAGGAAAGGAATTTCAAGGAGGTAGTGGCTAAGGGTTCAAAGGGTGGCTTCATAAGCTGGCCAAGAACCAGATTCAAGTCCCATGCCACTGGAGGTGGTCTAATGGGAGGTTTAGTCAAAAGAAGGCCTCTCATGAATCTTGCTATAAGAGGATGAGAGGAAATAGGTTGTCCATTGAGAGGCTTAAGGGATGCTGCAATAGCACTCAAATGGACTCTGAATTTGTTTTAAGGCCTGCATGGGATAAATGCAGCAAATAGTCTAGTAAAGAATTCAAAGGTATTGCATGAGGGTTGAGACCCTTCTCTGCACACCAAATGGAAAACCTTTTCCATTTAAAAGCATAGATCTCCAGGAACAAGCAGGAATAAGTCCTCACATATGGGTACGTCGGTACCGACGGAGCCCGTGCGGGAAAGCTCCCCAGCTTCTTAGAATAGAAGCTTTTGGGACCTCCCACTGCACATGCGCACTGCCTTCCCGCCTTCCTGAACAGCTCTCCTCAGTTTCTCTTTTTCCGCGGAGCCAGCAGGTCGTGTTCCTGTCACCGCTGAAGAAATTGTTATTTTATTTGTTTCTTTAGACCGCGTACCTGCCTTCCCCATACCGATACCGGTATCGCCGGTCTTTTCTTTCTTTCTTTAAAAAATTATAATTCTTTTTTCTTATTTTTTAGCTTTTTGGTCACTTCAGAGAGGCCTCTCGGCCTACTCAATTTCTCCTCATGGAGAAGCCAGCCCCTGGATTTAAGAAGTGTACCAAATGTAATGCTGTTATTTCAGTCACAGACACCCATGACTGGTGTCTGAAATGTTTGGGGCCTGACCATTCCATACCGGACTGCCCATCTTGCTCCCACATGTCTAAACGTGGGCTGCAGAACCGGGCCAACAAATTCCATGTGCTGTTTGCTTCAGAGAATACAGCATCACAGTCATCCAGGTCTTCTTCTCCGGATGGATCTCAGGTAACCAAACCTTCTGTGGGCAAGTCCTCAAAGAGCAAATCTCCTTCAAAGCATCGAGAGGCTCTTAGCTTAGAACTTGAGGACCCTGCCCCAGCCAAACAACCCCGGCGGGAAGTCCAACTTCCAAAAACGCCAATTCAGGGGTCTCAGGTTGATATCGATGCTACGGCCTCGACAGATCACCTGTTAGCCTGCTCTGGGGTACCGGGTCACTCCGGTACCGACATCCAGGCAGCTATGGCGTCCATGGGCGATACTGTACAGTCCATGCAGCAAGCCGTCATGGCTTTCATTAAAGCTGCAACGCCATCGGTTCCGCTTTCAGCGGTTCCGGGCCCGATACCGGTATCGTCCGCCATGCCGGTATCGAGGCCGTCCACCTCTAAACGCAAGTCGGTACCGTATGGGCTTTCGCTCCATACCGGTTCCATACCCGATACGCCCGATATCGATACCGATCGGTACGCGTATCGTGCGTTAGAGGAAAGCACCGATTCCTCTGAGGATTTTCACTCCTCTGATGATTCTGCTGAGTTTTCACTCAACTTACCTGAGGAGCCCTCTTCTCCTAAAAGGAGAATGTCCCCTCCAGAGGATTTGTCCTTCCAGGACTTTGTTTTAGATATGGCTACAGCCCTTTCTATTACCACATCCTCTGAAAAGGAACCCAGATCCAAAAAACTGGATATTTTGGGATACTCAAAGGCCCCTAAGGAGGCAGTTACCCTGCCTATCCATGAAATCCTTCAAGAACAACTGATGGATTTCTGGGAAAATCCTTTGACTTTGTCTCCTTATTCCCGTAGGTTGGACACCATGTATAGGGTCCCTCCTTCTCCTGGTTTCCAAAAGACTCAATTGCCCCACCACTCTATTGTGGTGAAGTCTGCAATGAAGAAGATTAGGAGTACCAAAAGGCACTCTTCCACCCCTCCAGGACGGGAATGTAAGACTTTGGACTCTTTTGGTAGGAAAATTTTCCAGGCTAGTATGCTTATAGCCAGGATTAATTCCTACAGTCTCTATATGGGCATGTTCCTGGAGGAACTTGCCAAAAAGGTGCGGCATTTTGCCCCCTTTATCCCTGAGGATAAAAAGCAGGGATTCCTTTCCCTAGTGAAACAACTCTTAGAGGTTTCTAAGTTCTCTAATAGGGCAGCATATGATTCCTTTGAGGGAGCCAGTAGGGCTTCGGGCATTGCTATTGCAGCCCGACGTCTTGCTTGGCTCCAGGCCTCTGATCTGGAACCTTGGGTTCTAGATGGCTTACGGAATCTGCCCTGTACAGGTGAGAACTTATTTGGGGAAGAGTGGCAAATCAAAGCCACCCAGATGGATGCTGAAAATGCCACCTTGGAAAGACTTTCAAAGTCCACTTCAATTCCTACTAAGAAAAAGTCTTTTAAAAGGCCTTACTATAAGAAGGCCAGAGTTGCTTCAAATACTGGCCAGCAGTCTTCTCAACCTCGCTATACTGCTAAGCGTCAGCAATCCAAACAAGCACGAGCTAAGCCTGCAGCAGCTACTGTAGCTCAGCAGGCTCCAACCCCTCAGGGGTTTTGACTTGCTCCTAGGGAACTTGCCACTTCTGGTTCTAACACAACCAGAACCTCTCACCATACCCGGAAGGTTGGTTCACTTTGCTCCCAGATGGGAACAAATCACAACAGAACAATGGACCCTCTCTATCATTCGAGAGGGTTACAAACTTCATTTCTCCAGCCTTCCTCCCCATCATATGGTGAGACCATTCAATTCTCCCCCATCTCTCCTAACCCTGTTGGGTCAAGAGGTTTCCTCTCTTCTTGCCCAAGGGGCCATAGAAGAGGTTCCTCTTCCTCAACAAGGGTCCGGTTTCTACTCCCCTTATTTTCTCATTCCAAAGAAGACAGGGGGATTCAGACCAATCCTAGATCTGAGAGAATTGAACAAATTTCTCTTCAAGGAGAAATTCAAAATGCTGTCTCTCGGCATTCTCCTTCCTTACCTCCAGGGTCAGGACTGGCTTTGTTCTCTAGACCTACAGGATGCGTATACACATATACTCATCCATCCATCCCACAGAAAGTATCTTCGCTTTCTGTTTCAGGGAAAACATTTCCAATACAGAGTACTCCCCTTCGGTCTAGCCTCTGCTCCAAGAGTATTCACAAAATGCATGGCAGTCGTCGCCGCATTTCTAAGAGGCATGGGAATCTTTGTCTTCCCATATCTGGACGACTGGCTCATCCGAGCTCCAACTCAGTCACAGGCCCAGATTTCCCTGGACCACACAAGGAGCCTTTTGCAGTATCTGGGACTGGTAGTAAACCTTCCCAAGTCCCAACTCATCCCTACTCAATCTCTAGAATTCATAGGGGCCCAGTTGGACACCATCACTGCAAGGGCCTACCTTCCACATGTTCGAGGCCAGCGCCTCCTGAGTTTGGCCTCCCAAGCTCAGTCCAGCACTCACTTGACAGCCAGGGAAATGCTACGCCTACTGGGTCATATGGCCTCCACAGTGCATGTGGTGCCCTATGCTCGTCTTCATATGAGAGCAGCTCAATGGACCCTGGCCACTCAGTGGACTCAGGCGTCAGGAGCGCTCTCAGACCAAATACAAACCTCCGATCGTCTGTTTTGGTCCCTCCACTGGTGGACTTCCACCAAGAATCTGTTGTTGGGGGCTCCATTTCAACCATTGCTACCCCAAGCAACCCTCACAACAGATGCCTCCCAAACAGGGTGGGGAGCCCATCTGCAAACTCTCTCCACTCAGGGCACTTGGTCTCTACAGGAGACCACCCTTCATATCAATCTTCTGGAACTGCGAGCAATTTACCTTGCCCTCAAGGTCTTCCACTCCCTCCTAGCCAACCTCACTGTCCTAGTTCAGACGGACAATCAGGTGGCCATGTTTTACATAAACAAACAAGGAGGGACGGGCTCTCTGTCGCTTTGCAACGAAGCTCTAAGACTATGGGCCTTCGCCAGAGAGCATCAGATTCACCTGCTAGCAGTGTATCTCCCAGGAGTTCAAAACTCTCGGGCAGACAGGCTCAGTCGAGTTCTGCTGCCACACGAATGGTCCCTACATTTGGACCAAATAAACCGAATCTTTCAGGAATGGGGGACCCCGGACATAGACCTCTTTGCAAGTCCGTGGAATGCCAAACTTCCCCGGTTCTGTTCCAGAACTCCGTGTCAGGGAGCTCAGGCTACGGACGCCTTTCTCCTGAATTGGAATCAGGCATTCCTATATGCCTTTCCACCCATTCCTTTGATTCCCAAGACTCTGTTCAAACTCCAGAGGGATCATGGAACTATGATCCTCATAGCTCCACGCTGGCCACGCCAAGTGTGGTTCCCTCTACTTCTACAGCTCTCCCAGGGATCCTACTTGGATCTGGGAGCTGCGCCAGACCTCCTGTCTCAGGAGGAGGGGACTTTGTGGCACCCAAACCCCAAATCCCTTCACCTCAGTGCTTGGTTACTGAAGGCTTAAGCCTTCAAGACTTTCATCTTTCCCAACCAGTGAAAGATATCCTTTCTGCCTCTAGGAAACCCTCTACCAGGCGTTCCTATGCTTTCAAATGGAAACGTTTTTCCATTTGGTGTGCTCAGCAGGGTCTTGACCCTCTGGCACTTCCTTTGAATTCTCTTCTTGATTATCTCCTGCATCTATCCAATGCCGGCCTCAAGACGAATTCGGTAAGAGTCCATTTAAGTGCTATTGCAGCATCCTTGAAACATATAAATGGACAACCTATCTCCTCTCATCCTCTTGTTGCAAGATTCATGAGAGGCCTGACTCTCACTAAACCTCCCATCAGACCACCCCCGGTCGCATGGGATTTGAATCTAGTGCTCGGTCAACTTATGAAGCCACCTTTTGAGCCAATGTTTTCCACCTCCTTGAAATTTCTTTCCTGGAAGGTCATCTTCCTCATTGCAGTCACTTCGGCTCGCCGCATCAGTGAGCTGCAGGCTTTAGTGGCTAATCCACCTTACACAAGATTTCATCATGATAAGGTGGTCCTTAGGACGAATCCCCACTTTATGCCTAAAGTGGTCTCGCCTTTTCATCTTAATCAAGAGGTATATCTACCTGTCTTTTTTCCAGCTCCTCATGCATCCAATGCAGAGAGGAACCTTCATACTCTGGATTGTAAAAGAGCTCTCGCTTTTTACCTTAATAGGACTCAGCCACATCGAAAGTCTTCTCAACTTTTTGTGGCCTTTGATCCTTCCCATTTGGGACTTCCAGTCTCCAAGCGTACACTTTCCAATTGGATTGCTCAGTGTATTTCTTTTGCTTACCAGAGCAAAAACATTTCTCTGGAAGGCCATGTCACTGCTCACAATGTGAGGGCCATGGCAACTTCTATGGCTCATCTGCACTCTGTTTCCATAGATCAGATCTGTCGAGCCGCTACCTGGGCCTCGGTTCATACCTTCACAGCCCATTACTGTTTGGACAAGGACTCCCGCCGGGATGCCTTGTTTGGCCAGGCTGTCCTCAAGCACCTGTTCCATTCCTAAACAACTCCTGCCCACCTTCCCAGAATGGATGCCTGAGATCCATCCGAAGATGGCGAACCTTTACAGGGGATCCCATGCATCTAAGCTAGGGAGTCCCCATATGTGAGGACTTATTCCTGCTTGTTCCTGGAGATAGCACAGTTACTTACCTGTAACAGGTGATCTCTGGGAACAGCAGGAATTAGTCCTCACAACCCACCCACCTCCCCTAGGAGTTGTATCTTTTATCTATCTATCTTCCTGTCCTCTCTCTGTTGACTCAGCTATAAACTCGAAACTGAGGAGAGCTGTTCAGGAAGGCGGGAAGGCAGTGCGCATGTGCAGTGGGAGGTCCCAAAAGCTTCTATTCTAAGAAGCTGGGGAGCTTTCCCGCACGGGCTCCGTCGGTACCGACGTACCCATATGTGAGGACTAATTCCTGCTGTTCCCAGAGATCACCTGTTACAGGTAAGTAACTGTGCTGAACGTCTGGTGGAAGGCTTTCTGGAAGCATGAAGGATATCCTTCACTTGCTGGGAAAGGTGTAAATCCTGAAGGTCTAGGCCTTCAGCAACCAGGCCCTGAGATGAAGAGACTGAGGATTTGGGTGCCACAAGGTTCCCTCCTCCTGGGAGAGGAGATCTGGAGCAGACCCCAGGTCCAGGGAGGGAGCTTGAGAGAGATGCAGAAGTAGAGGGTACCACACTTGGCGTGGCCAATGTGGTGCTATGAGGATCATAGACCCCTTGTCTCTCTGAAGCTTGAACAGAGTCTTGGGGATGAGGGGAATAGGAGGAAAGGCATAGAGGAAGTCTTGCCCCCAATGAAGGAGGAAGGCATCCCTGGCCTGAACTCCCTGACATGGAATCCTGGAACAAAACCGGGGAAGTTTGGCATTCCACGGACTTGAAAACAGGTCTATGTCTGGGGTACCCCAAATCCGAAAAAATCCTGGCTATCTGGTCCCCATGGAGGGACCATTCGTGTGGAAGCAGAACTCGACTGAGTCTGTCTGCCCAAGAGTTTTGAACCCCTGGAAGATACACTGCCATGAGATGGATTTGATGCTCTCTGTCGAAGGCCCACAATCTCAGAGCTTCGTTGCAAAGCGACAGAGAGCCAGTCCCTCCCTGCTTGTTCACGTAGAACATGGCTACCTGGTTGTCCTTGTGGATGAGGACTGTCTTGTAGCTGAGCAGGGTGTGGAAGACTCTGAGAGCCAGAAAGATTGTTCTGAGCTCTAAGAGGTTGATATGTAGAGATGTCTCCTGTGGAGACCAGATGCCTTGGGTCGAGAGATCTTGTAGATGAGCTCCCCAACCCTTTGGAGAGGCATCTGTTGTAAGGGTTGCTTGGGGTAACACCTGTTGAAAGGGGGACCCCAGCAACAGATTTTGAGTGGACTTCCACCAGTGGAGGGACCAAAAGAGGCGACTGGAGGTTGCTATTTTGTCTGACAGGCAACCTGATGCCTGGGTCCAATGGGTGGATAGGGTCCACTGAGCTGCCCTCATGTGAAGGCGAGCTTAAGGAACCACATGCACCGTGGATGCCATGTGGCCTAAGAGTTGTAACATCTCTCGAGCAGTTAAATGGGATTTTAACTGAATCTGGGAGGCTAACTGCACCAAGCGTAGGTAACGGGCCTGGGGAAGATAGGCCCTTGCAGTTGTGGTATCCAGTAAGGCCCCTATAAACTCTAGAGACTGAGTAGGGGTGAGATGGGATTTTGGAATGTTGATTACCAGTCCCAGATACTGAAGAACACGCTTTGTGCAGGCCAGGGAAGCCTGGGCCTCTGACTGGGATGGAGCTCGGATGAGCCAGTCGTCCAGATATGGGAATACGAATATCCCTAGAGTGCGCAGAAATGCAGCTACTACTGCCATGCACTTTGTGAACACTCTTGGAGCAGAGGCCAGACCGAAAGGAAGCACTTTGTATTGGTAGTGCCTTCCTTGGTAAAGGAACCGAAGGAACCTTCTGTGTGTTGGATGGATGAGGACATGGGTGTACGCATCCTTGAGATCTAGAGAACAAAGCCAGTCCTGACTTTGGAGGTATGGAAGGAGAGTTCCGAGAGAAGTCATCTTGAATTTCTCCTTGCATAGAAACTTGTTCAATTCTCTGAGATCTAATATGGGTCTGTAGCCCCCCCGTTTTCTTTGGGATGAGAAAATAAGGGGAGTAAAACCCTGAGCCCTGTTGAAGAAGAGGTACTTCTTCTATTGCCCCTTGGGCAAGAAGGGTAGCAATCTCTTGACCCAGAAGGTTGAGGAGAGATGTTGGAGAATTGAACTGTTTCACCATGGTGTGAGGGGGAAGGTTTAAGAAATGAAGCTTGTACCCATCCCGTATGATGGAGAGGGTCCATTGCTCTGCTGTGATTTGTTCCCATCTGGGAGCAAAGTGAGCTAACCTTCCTGGGATGGTGAGAGGCTCTGGATGTTCTAGAGCCAGAAAGGCTAAGTTCTCTAGTGAAAGTCAAAGACCCTGAGGAGGCTGAGGCTGCTGGGCCGTAGCAGTCCTCGCAGCCTGAGGCTTGGTCTGTTTTGGTTGTTGCTGTCTCTTTGTAGCAGAACGACCTTGAGAAGAGGCCTGACCATAACCAGAAGAAAATTTCCCTTTTTTTGGGAAAGATCCTTTTTTGAACAACCTCTTTTTAAAAGGAGCAGTAGTAGACTTTGAAAGTCTATCTACAGCAGAATTTTCAGCATCCATCTGGTTGGCCTTTGCTTGCCAATCAGGTTTTCCCCTGTACAGGGAAGGTTACCTAGACCATCCTGTACCCAGGATTCCAAATCAGAGGCTTGCAACCAAGCAACTCTGCGTGCACCTATGGCAATAGCCGAGGCTCTACTGGCACCCTCAAAAGAGTCAAAGGCTGCACGGTTGGAAAACTTGGATACATCCTGTGCATGTTTAAGCCAGGTGATATATTCTTCTCTCTTATCTTCTGACATAAAAGGAGATAAGGTTTGCAGATCTGTAACTTCTTTCAGAAACATCCCCATATAGAGACTATAGGAGTTGATTCTGGCCACAAGCATACTGACCTGAAAGATTTTCCTGCCAAAGGCATCTAAGGTTCTGCATTCTCTTCCTGGAGGAGCAGAGGAGTGCCTTTTTGTACTCTTGATTTTTTTCATAGCAGACTCTACCACAATGGAGTGGTGAGGAAGCTGAGTCTTATGAAAACCAGGACAAGGAGGAACACGATACATGGTGTCCAACCTTCGAGAATGAGGGGAGGTGGAAAGAGGAGTCTCCCATATGCCCAACATGTGATCATAAAAAATCTCATGTATTGGTAAGGTGGCTGCCTCTTTAGGAGCCTTAGGATATTGTAGGATATCCAATTTTTTGGCTCTAGGTTCAGTTTCAGAGGCCACTGAGATGGACAGGCCTCTGGCCACCTCCCTGATGAAGTCCTGAAAAGACAAGTCTTCAGGAGGAGACATTCTCCTTTTTGGAGAAGAGGGTTCCTGAGGATGCAGACTCTTCAGAGGAATCGAAGTATCGAATGTCTGGATGCTCTCGCAGAGCCCGATACGCGTACTGGGGGGTATCGACACCGGGAGTAATCGGTATCGAGTCGGTACTGATGGGCATCACTGGATAGCGTACCGCTGCCGTCGACGCTGATGTTGATGCAAGCGGTACCGGTATCAGAACCGATATCGGATCCGGTACCAGAATCGGTACCGGTACCGACAACGGGGTTTGTTGCAGTACCGTAGGCGTCGCAGCTTGTATGAATGCCGTGATGGCACGCTGCATGGTCAGAATATTCTGATCCATCGATGCCACCAATGTCTGGATGTCGGTACCGGTGGAAACCGTCGGTACCCCAGAACATTGTAACAGGTGATTGGTCGAGACCGAGCCATCGATGTCAACCTGTGACCCCATAGATAGAGCTTTGGAAGCCGGAGCCTCCCGCCGGGGTAATTTTGCTGATGTGGATTCCTCAAGAGTAAGCCCGGGGGCATCTCGATACTTAGAGGGAGATGTACTCTTTGAGGACCGGCCGGATTTAAGTTTGGTTATCTGAGATCCATGGGATGAAGAAGAAGCCCTGGAAGACGTCGATGCCACAGAAGCTGCATCGGAGGGAAACAGGGTACTGAGCTTGGCTGCCCGATTTTGTAACCCTCTTTTAGACATCATGGAACAGGACTCACAATCCGCAATGGAGTGGTCAGGATCTAAACATTTTAGACACTAGTCATGGGTGTCAGTGACAGAAATAGTGCCACTGCACTTCGTGCACTTTTTAAACCCGGAGGCGGGTTTTTCCATGAAGAAAAATATATCTGTAGGCCTAAGGCCCCAGACGAAAAAATGCACTGAAGTAAGAAAAGAGTAGGGGTTTTTTTGTTCTTTTTTTTTTTTAGAAAGAAAGAAAAAAGACCGGTGGTACCGGTCCGGAGTCCAGAAGGCAGACACGTGACTAAAGAAAAATAAAAGAAAATAAGAAATTCTTCAGCGGTGACAGGAAACACGACCTGCTGGCTCCGCGGAAAAGAAGAACTGGAGAGAGGCGGTTGGGAAAGGCGGGAAGGCAGCGCGCAGGCGCTGTGGGATGCTCCCAAAAGCTTTCCTTTTGGACGCTGGGGAGCATTCCCGCGCAGGCTCCGTCGGTACCGACGATACCCATATGTGAAGACTCATTCCTGCTTGTTCCTGGAGATCTATAATATCTTCAAAAAATGGTGCACAAGCTGCAGGAATTTATGAAAGATCAGCACCAGTTTTATGTATTTATTTAGCATTTGTATATACCGCATTTCCAAGGGTCAATGCGGTTCACATGGAACAGTTAAAAGTTGAATGTTATATTGAACAGGGAATGTTAAATGGATAGAAACATTCAACAATGGGGTATTAACTACTTACATTAACTTAGGATGCGTGGTTGTTTGAATATTGTTCAGTGATGTTTTAGGAGAGGGTTCTTGGAGGTGTATTGATTTGATTCGTGGTTCATTTGATTACGACAGGTATGGTGTCGTCTTGTCCTTTCTGAATGTAGGCGAAGCAGATTGTATAATAGTTATGGTTAAGGAAGTCACGGGAGAAGTCGAGTTATATTTCTTCCACAAAATGGTCTTTGAATAGTAGGGTTTTTAGCTCTTTTCTGAAATGGGATGAGTCCTCTGTTTCTGATTTTTGTAGGTAGGTTATTCCATAATCCAGGTACATACAATGAGAAGATATATGCACAAGTTGTTTGGTTATATTTTAGTTTTCTTATAGATTCGCTTAAAGTATTTTGAGAGCATGATGTTCTAATTCTATTTTCTGGAGGCTTCTTGAGCATGTTCTGTAGATGAACGGCAGACATATTATGCAGGTTTTTAAAGGTAGTCATGAGTACCTTGTATCTGATGTGGCAGGGTAGAGGGAGCCAGTGTAGCCTTTTTAGGATAGGAGCTATATGATCCATTCTGGATGCTCTTTCAAAGACAGCACACTGGTGTGGGCCATTTGTGACGGTAGCAAAACATATTTAGGGACACCCTGGAAGATTTTGTTGTAAGTCTATATGTGGAGATTTATTGTTTGAAATACTGCTTGGAAATTGTGGACTTCAAGTAGTGGTCGTAAGTGTTGGAGGGCTTTTATTTTCTGACAAATTGTTTTGGTGGTGTTATCGATGTGTGTTTGTAGAGTGAGTCATTGGTTGATCGTTATTCCAAGGTATCTGATTTTTTTCCAGCTCTTAGATGTGTGGGTAGGGAGAAATTTGCATCCCTTGTGATGAAGAGTACTTCTGTTTTTCTGAAATTTATTTTGAGGTTATGTTGAAACCAGGCGGAGATTGCATTGAAGCAACCTATTAAAGGAGTGTGAGCAGGCTTTTGTTGTGGAAAATGGCATGTAAATCATGACATCATCGGCATAGATGTGGTATAGTATGTTGTGGCTTGAATGATACTGCAGACCGCTTGCAGGTAAATGTTAAATAAGAGGGAGTATAGTGCTGAGCCTTGTAGGATGCCCTGGGTTAGTTTTAATGGGGATGATTTAGTATTTCCTATTTTTACATGCTGGTGACGTCCAGTGAGATAGGAATGGAACCATTCTAAAACAGTTCTCTAAACTCCGATTTCTTGTAGGTATTTGAGCAGTAGTTCATGTGATACTGAGTCAAATGCAGCCTTAATATCTAGGAATATTAAGATGAATCCTTGTTGTAGGTTCTGAATGCCTTTATGATTTTGTGCAAGAGAGAGGTGATTAAGGTTTCTACACCATAGTATAGCCTGAAGCCGTGTTGCTGTAAGTCTAATGGGTTTTTTATGTTTGTTTGCCATCAGGGCTTCGCCCACTGAGAATATCAATGCATTTCCATTGCTGAATCTTTGCATGTGCAGAGTGAGCATGGATAACAAATAGTAGCATGGGGGCACTTCTCATACGCTGTCAATATAGTACATCCAGCGATACCTCTATGAGTGGCATTGGGTGCAGCTGCATTAAATGCACTGCACGTTAGGGCATGCATCTATGCAATAGCTGCTGGAACATGCTGACCGTACCCCCAGCAGTCAATGCAGAGGCTTTGAACTTAACACAAATTAGTTTTCGTGTTAAATGTGTTCAGTGCAAGACCCTAACAGATTTTATTAAAAGGACTTCTAAATTTCCTCTTTTGCATGTGTATTTCTACATAATATAAAGCCTTTCTTTTCAAACATGTTCTGTTATTTTTAATGCAGTTGCCACATTCTATTAACTCAAGAAAACCAATGCAATATCAATCTAATGTAAGTCCTCCTCTAATACACTTCTTAACTGATATTCCAGCTTTGGGATCAGTTACAGACTTATTCCAGACACTCATTTAGTTCTATATACTCTGTAAAAAGGAGTCTGTGTTTTATGAAATCTTTTATTTTCCATTTTTTTACAGTGTGATGTGCGTTATAGGCCTAATACTCAGCTGTGGCAGCACCTCTGTCTGATCAACGACAATATTCAGCTGCTAACCAGATAGCAATAACTAGTTAAAGTTAGGACAGCCATTGAACCATTCTAACTTTAACCAGGCATTTTTTATGGGGCTATTCAGCAGCACTGTCGCGAGAGTGCTGCTAAATATTGGTATCACAATGTTATATCTAGTTAGCAGGTTTGCTGACTAAAACGCTTTTAATATGCACTCCTATGTTTCTGATCTCCCCATCTCCCTTAATTAAGTAACCATCTAGCGCTCAGGAGGCAGGGGGTAGATTTCTCTATCCATCATGCAACCAGTGTAAGTTTAGTTTCACTAGCTGCTTTTGATCTTGTGTGGCCTTTTCATACCATTTAGTCGAAAGAAAAATACCCAGAATGCTCTTATTTTATAAACATCGCCAAGAGTTGTGAGCCATGGTGCCTTTATTTTCCGTCTCGTGTGTAGTAATTCATGGTCTTATATATCTTTTTAAAGCAAGTTTCCTTTTGCTAGCTTATTTTCTTTTTGTTCCTGCGGAAAATGTCACAGATGAAATTGGGGCTCTGGCCATGTTCTCAGTGTGGAGGAAAGATCCAGAACTTTTGTTGCCTATTCAAGATGCTTGATAAGTCTGGTTAAGAACATAATCACGTTGTCTCTTTGTGCCTGAACTGAGCATTTGGATCGCCACTGTGATCACTGTAAGGCAGAAAGACTCCTGCAGCCCAGAAGGAGGAGAAGAGAATGTCATATTCCCTTCTAAATATGTATATGCTAGAGGAGAGGAGGGGCAGGAGATATATGATACAGGCCTTTAAATAATTAAAGGGTATTAATGAACAAACCTACCTTTTTCAAAGATGGAGAAGCTGTAAAACTACAGGGCATAACAGGAAGCTGCAAGGGGGTAAACTGAAAGGTAACATCAGGAAATAGTTTTTCACTGAAAGGGTGGTGGATGCTTGGAATGCCCTCCTAATGGAAGTGGTGGGGTCATATACAGTGACAGAATTCAGCATGGCATGGGACAGACACAGTGGATCCCTTTATAGCAACAGGATAAAATTAAAGTAAACTTAACTATCTCTTAAATTTCAACAAATAGGAATGACCTGCACAGAGCGGTGGGTACACCCTTAAACAAAGGCATAGGGAAGGGGGTGAACTGCATGGAGCAGCAGGTACACTTATTCTTGCCACGTTGCTGGGCAGACTAGATGGACCACACTGGTCTTTATCTGCCGTCATATACTATGTCATCTCTGCAGAGATTGGTGATTGCCCACTCCGGTAGATTCACCTCTGTGAATATTGCCTCTACCTTCATTTGCAGTGACTTGTGGAGAGTAATTTTATAAAAGGGTGCCTAGGTTTGGAGATTGAGAAGGTGTCTTTTCTAGCCTCTGTTATAAAGACACACAGGTGTGTTTTCATTCAGATTTTATCTGAACATTCTGAAAATTCATTATATAAATAATCAGTGGATGATTTTGTCTGATTATCCAAAGCAAGATATGAGGCTGCTTTGGGCAATCTACGGTAGAAGGCTTATGTAAAAGGCGATGTAACTTTGAGATGTGAAAGGACTGCTTTAGGTTTTGGTTTTCTTTTTTTTTTTAATCTACAATTGCTGTATATAAATACACAGAAACCTTGCAATTTTCAAATAGAAATTTGTATCATTTATATCATGTCCGGAACCTGTTATAACTGTAGAAGGTATTCAAGAGAAGTTGTTGTGTTAAGTGCCATCAAGTCTGTGTCGACTCATGACACCCTCTAGATAGTTGTCTTAAACTGTGTTCGGTCTTCAATCATGTGGCTCATAGTTGATAGAGTAGCATCCATAGCTGCTGTTACTATATCAATCTATCTCATTGCTTCCCATCTTCTTTTGCATTCACCTTCAACCTTGCCAAGCATTATGTCTTCCTCTAATGATCTCTTTCTTCGTATGATGTGTCCAAAGTATGAAAGTCAAAATCTTATCTGAGCTTCTAAAGAAAGCTTAGGCTTGATCTCTTCTAGTACTGACTGATTTGTTCTTTGGGCAGTCCATGGTATGCACAGTATTTTTCACCAGCACTGTAATTCAGACTTTGATTTTCTTCCTTTCTGTCTTTTTCACTGTCCAACTTTTACATCCATATAATATTGAAAATATCATAACTTGAACAAATTGAATCTTGGTTTGGAGAGAGACATCTCTGCTCTTGAGAATCTTGTATAAATCCTTCATAGCCATTCTACCAAGAGCAATGTGTCATCAGATTTCTTGACTGCTTGTCATTTCTTTAGTGATTATTGATCCAAGCAGATTGGAGTTGTCAACTATTTTCAATTTCTTCTCCATCGATGATGAACTTATTGATTTTGCCAGTTGTCAGGATCTTTGTCTACTTTACCTTAAGCCGAAGGCCCATTTTAAAACTGCTCCTTGATCTTGAGAAGCAAATGTTTCAGATCGTCTTCACTTTCAGCCAGTAGTGTGGTATCATCAGCATAGCGAAGGTTGTTGATGAGTATTCTACCAATCAGACAACGCATTGCTCTTGGCAGAATTGCTATGAAGAACCTAGACAAGTTTCTCAAGAGCACAGATGTCTCTCCATACAAAACGTTTACTTGTACCAAGCCATGGTATTTTCAATAGCATCATACGGATGTGAAAGTTAGACAGTGAAAATGATAGCAAGAAAATTGTTACTTTTGAATTATGGTGTTCGCAAAGAATACTGTGTATACCACAGACTGCCCGAAGAACAAACCAGTCAGTACTAGAGAAGATCAAACCTAAGCCTTCTTTAGAAGCTCAGATGACAAAACTTTGACTTAAATACTTTGGACACATCATGCAAAGAGAGAGATCGTTAGAGAAAGACATCATGCTTGGCAAAGTAGAGGGTCAACGCAAGAGAGGAAGGCCAGCAATAAGAGAGATAGAGTGGCACCCATAGCTGCTGCTATTGTATTTATCATCAATGAGCCGCCTGAATGAAGACCAAACACAGTTTAGGACAACTATCTAGAGGGTCGCCATGATCAACACAGACTTGATGGCACTTAACAACCACTGGTACACCGATCCTGATCACTACTTTCTTGAAAGGCAAGAGAAAGAAACCCAAGTGGCCCAAGTCCACTAATAGAAAGAAATTTGAAGCCCCTTTCTCTGTACTGCCTGCCCCTGCTCTATTCTTTTCCCTTACTCGGAACAGGGCTGGCCCAACCATTAGGCAAATTAGGTGATTGTCTAGGGTGGTGGCTTCTTGGGGTGAGGAGGGGACAGCAGCAACAAAGACCAGACCATTCAAAGCTAAACAGTAGATTATGACAGCTGGGGGGGAGCAATAATGCTCAAGGTTTGCCTAGAGCACCAACATCTTGAACCAACTGAAGGTCTGCCCCTGGCTGTGAAACCTATCACTATATCTTTTCAGAGGCCCAAAGAAAAGCTGATATTTTAGGTACCTTTCTTCATTTGCAAAGCAATCTGACAGTTTATTTTTTCTAGATTTATGCTCTGGACACACTTTCTGAAAAATCTCGTCTTTGGGATGGTTCACCCTTGGCATCTCTGAGAATGAGGAAGAAGCAGATTCTGGAGAAGACAGAAAGGAAGCAGGGAAGGCAAGAAGAATTAATGATTATTCGCAGAAAAGGGGTATGAATAGGAAAGGAGGCATTATGTGGATGAAGGATATGAAGGAGCTGGAGGGGATGGGAGATTAAAAGAAAAACAAGCAATGGAAGATAGGAGAGAAGAGTGGCATGAGAGAACTGAAAGATGTGAGAAAACCTATTGAGGCATGAGAAGAGGGAGAGATCCAAAGAGAAATATGGAATTTGCATCCCAGTAGGTAGTGATGATACTACGGTATAACAAATTCACAGAGCGAGTATACAAATGGTACAAGAAATAAGGGACCCCTTCCCCTGCTCATCTGGAAAAGAGATATGCACTGCAGTGGTGCTGGGCCAGGGCAGTGGTAGGAAAGGAGGGAGAAGGGAATGCACTGCACAGAAAAAAAGAAACGGAGGGAAAAAGAGAGGGGGGGGGGATGCTTTGCAAGAGCCTTCGCTACTAAAGAGCTACAGCCACCGATGGCAGTTAAGTAAGGAGGCGAGGCGATGAGGGGGGGATGCATAGCCAAGGCCAATACAAGGGTTTTGGGCACCTTAGGCCAACCTTCAGCCTTATTCTCCACTTCCTTCCCAGCATTTGATAATTCACATGATCATCCCAACACCACCCTTCCCACAACAATCTTGTAAAAATGCATAATTGGACTTCAGACTTTAAATATTAAACAGTGTTCTGCATGCCTGTGTGTGCCCACTCTCCCTGTCGATAACGGTATGTGATGATGGCTCTGAGTTTCTCTGGCTGTTAGGTCCCATTCTTTCACTTTGACTGCTGTTGCTCTTTGCTGTCTCTCGGAAGCTGTTGCTCGAGGCAATCGCCTAGTCTTGCCTAATGGTTGGGCGGACCTGTGTATAGTTATAGTTTGCCTAGGACTGGTAATACTTTAGCACTAGCACTGGGGGAAAGGGGAATAAGACACTTTTGGTGGGCCACTTGCCTCACCACAGGGACACCTATGAGCAGTGGGAGCATTGGTGTTGATCCGTGCGCTAGCATTCCCCTCAGGATGGGGAGAGATGGTTTAAATATAAGTATTTGCCCCCAGATGCCAGAGACCCAGGGTATATATACCGCAGTATTTGCCTATGCTACTGTACTTAGAGTTTTTGTGATTGAGCAATCATGTTTATAAGGAAGCATTGAAAGTGGATATGTTAGTCCAGTAGTGTGAAAAACATCAAGGTCTATACATGCAGATGTAACTTTTGGTTCTCATTAATAACATAATTTTGTACAATTGCCTACACTTTAGCGAGATGAAAAATCATAGTTTGAGTCTCTTTCTGCCTGCCTGCCTGCCTGTCATAAAGAGCAGATGTTTTAAAAAGGAGCTACATTAAAGTAGAAGAGACTGGACAAATGACAAAAAGCAAGGTTTGTTCCTTAAATTAATGTGCAGCTGTCACGTCTCCAAACCTTAAAGAGCTAAATTAAACAAGTCTGAGCTGTCAGAAAAAAAAAACCTTGCATACCACAGCATAATTTTTCAATGGCAAAATAATTATAAGCCTCTCAAGTCAAATGTTGATTAATGTATAAAATTATCACCCTCTCTAGTACCTTCCATGCTTATTGCAAATCTCTCCATGGCTCTGTTTGAGCAAATGGCACTGGAAAATATAGCAAATTGAAGGCAAAGAGCATATATGGTGTGAAAAAGGTCATCTTAGAGATAAAATAGAAGAAAGTGTAGGATAGATTGTACTGCATCATAATCTGGAAATCTCTGCTTAGCAAGGGAAGCAGGGGACATCAGAGCTAAAATGGAAAATGATGAATAAATGACCCATTCACATTCTCTTTAGAATCAATTGCTGGTTGCTTTTATTGAGAGAAATCTTGTAGCACAGTCAGGTTTAAAGGCAACAATGAAATTATATAAAAATTAAAAACACACCTATTCACCACACACTATACTACACAATCTAACCTAAATATGCAAAGAGACACAGGATAACACTTTGTTACATAGGTTTATCCTACAAATCTAGACTAATACCGTCACAAACAAATAGTACACCCTGCACATTGTTGTGTCTCCACATTCTAATAATGTAAAAATGTAAAAAGTTAGTTTACATCCCAAGCATACCCTCTGGAATGTAATCTGTATTGTAAGTGTTGTGGAGGCCCCTGGCCCAGGCGACAGCCTATAAGCCTAGGGCTGCACTTGTTAGTCCTTTAATTAAAGAGTTTTCCTCCTCATCCAGCGCCAGGGCTGCTGGGATTTGTAGTTGTGGTGTTTAGAAAAAACAAGTAGTGTGGAGACCGAGGGTTTACAAGGCAAACACAGGAATTTATTTCTTTTTCTAAAGAGCATTAAGGCTCAACGCAAAACAAACAGGATTCTTTCTCCAAACAATAATCCATAGGCATTTATACTAAACAAAACAATGAAACTGCTTTATGTGGCTTTTTAACATGTGTCGCTGTTTTTCAAATCATTCAGCAATCAAGCAAGGTTTCTCTTCTCTTCAAACCCAAAAGAAATATCCTATCTCCAGGAACAAGCAGGAATGAGTCTTCACATATGGGTACGTCGGTACCGACGGAGCCTGCGCGGGAACGCTCCCCAGCTTCCCAAAAAGGAAAGCTGTTGGGAGCATCCCACAGCGCCTCCGTGCTGCCTTCCCGCCTTTCCTAACCACCTCTCCCCAGTTCTTCTTTTCCGCGGAGCCAGCAGGTCGTGTTCCTGTCACCACTGAAGAAGTTCTTTGTTTTATTTTATTTCTTTGGTCGCGCATCTGCCTTCCCCGACGTCGGACCGGTACCACCGGTCTTTCTTTCTTTTCTTATAAAAAAAAAAAACAAAAAACATATTTTTCCCTCACTTAGTGTGTTTTTCCTCTTTTGGGCCTTAGGCCTCACGAGAAATTTTCCTCATGGAAAAACCAGCCTCCGGGTTTAAAAAATGCACTAAGTGCAGCGGTACTATTTCTGTCACCGACACCCATGAATGGTGTCTTAAATGTTTGGGTCCTGACCACTCCATTTTGGATTGTTCATCCTGCTCCTTGATGTCTAAATGAGGTTTACAGAACTGAGCAGCTAAGCTCCATATGCTGTTTCCCTCTGATGCAGCTTCAGTGGCATCGACGTCTTCCAGGGCTTCTTCTTCCTCCCATGGATCTCAGGTAACCAAACATAAGTCCAGCCGGTCCTCGAAGGGTAGATCTCCTTCCAAGCATCGAGATGCCTCCGGGCTTGCCCTCGAGGATCCTGCACCGGCAAAACAACCCCGGCGGGAAGCTCCGGCTTCCAAAGCTCCACCTATGGGGTTACAGGTTGACATCGATGGCACGGCCTCGACCGATCACCTGTTAGAATGCTCTGGGGTACCGGCGCAACCTTCCGGTACCGAATTCCAGGCATTTATGGCGTCTATGGATCAGAATGTTCTATCCATGCAGCAGGCTATCACGGCCTTCATTCAAGCTGTGACACCGCTGATACCACAACAAACTCCGTTGTCGGTATCAGCTCCGGTACCGGCACCAGTGTCGGTACCGGTACCGACTGCATCGACATCAACCAGGATGCCGACTGCAGCGGTTCCCTGTCCAGGGATGCCCATCGGTACTGAACCGGTACCGATGACGCCCGATGTCGATACCGCTCGATACGCGTATCGAGCTTTGGAAGAGCACCCTGACAGTCGATACTTCGATTCCTCTGAGATTCTGATGCATCGGAGGAGTCTGCTGAAGTATCCATAGCCCTTCCTGAAGAGCCTTCTTCTCCAAAAAGAAGAATGTCTCCTCCAGAGGACTTGTCCTTTCAAGACTTCATAAGAGAAGTAGCTAAAGGACTTTCTATTTCAGTAACCTCTGAATTAGAGCCTAGAGCTAAAAAATTGGATATTTTAGGTTATTCTAATGCTCCCAAGGAGGCAGTCACCTTGCCAATTCATGAGATTCTTTATGATCACATGATTGACTTATGGGAGACTCCTCTTACTATCTCTCCTCATTCTCGTAGATTGGACACTATGTATCATGTCCCTCCTTGTCCTGGTTTTCATAAAACACAGCTTCCTCACCATTCTATTGTGGTGGTGTCAGCTATGAAAAAGATAAAGAGTGCAAAAAGACACTCCTCTGCTCCTCCAGGAAGAGAATGCAGGACCTTGGATGCTTTTGGTAGGAAAATCTTCCAAGCCAGTATGCTCATTGCCAGAATCAACTCCTATAGTCTTTATATGGGTATGTTTCTGAAAGAACTTGCAGATAAGCTGCACACTTTCCTCCCTTTTCTTCCAGAGGACAAAAGGGAAGAATTTCTTATTTGGCTTAAGCATTCTCAAGATATTTCAAAGTTTTCCAACCGTGCAGCTTTTGACTCCTTTGAGCGTGCCAGCAGGGCTTCGGCCATTGCCATAGCTGCACGCAGAATTGCTTGGCTCCAAGCTTCTGATCTAGAATCTTGGGTCCAGGATGGCTTGGGAAAACTTCCCTGTACAGGAGAAAACTTGTTTGGCAAAGATTGGCAAATAAAAGCCACTCAAATGGATGCAGAAAATTCTGCTTTGGACAGACTTTCAAAGTCAACCTCCATGCCTGCCAAGAAAAAACCTTTCAAGAAGTCTTTTTTCAAGAAAGGCAGATTCCATCCTGCATCTGGCCAACAATCATCTATTGGTCGTTTTGCTGCTAAGCGTCAGTAACCTAAACAGGCCAGGCCTAAGCCTACAGGGGCAGCTGCAACTCAGCAGACCCAGCCTCCTCAGGGTTTTTGACTTGATGCTAGAGAACTTAGCCTTTCTGGCTCTGAAACAGCCAGAGCCTCTCACCATTCCAGGAAGGTTAGCTCATTTTGCTCCCAGATGGGAGCAAATTACAGCAGAGCAGTGGACCCTCTCCATCATAAGGAAGGGCTGCAAACTTCATTTCTCAAACCTTCCTCCCCACACCATGGTGAGACATTTCAATTCTCCAACATCTCTCCTCGACCTTCTAGGTCAGGAGGTGGCTGCCCTTCTTGCCCAAGGGGCAATAGAAGAAGTACCTCTTCTTCAACAAGGGTCAGGGTTTTAATCCCCCTACTTTCTGATCCCAAAGAAAACAGGAGGCTACAGACCCATATTAGATCTCGGAGAATTGAACAAATTTCTATGCAAGATGCTTTCTCTGGGCAATCTCCTTCCATACCTTCAGAGTCAGGATTGGCTTTGTTCTCTAGATCTCAAGGATGCGTACACACATGTCCTCATCCATCCATCTCACAGAAGGTTCCTCCGTTTTCTTTTCCAAGGAAAGCATTGCCAATACAGGGTGCTTCCTTTCGGTCTGGCCTCTGCTCCAAGAGTGTTCACCAAATGCATGGCAATAGTAGCTGCATTTCTACGCACTCTGGGAATATTTGTATTCCCATACCTGGACGACTGGCTCATCCGAGCTCCATCTCAGTCAGAGACCCAGACTTCCCTGGACTGCACAAGGCGCATTCTGCAGTATCTGGGACTTGTGGTAAACCTCCCAAAGTCCCAGCTCACCCCTACTCAGTCCCTAGAGTTCATAGGGGCCTGGCTAGATACTACCACTGCAAGGGCCTATGTTCCTCAGGCCCGTTGCCTACACCTAGTGCAGTTAGCCTCCCAGATTCAGTCAAAGAGCCATTTAACTGCCCGGGAGATGCTACAACTGCTAGGCCACATGGCATCCACAGTGCATGTGGTACCCTATGCTCGCCTTCACATGAGAGCAGCTCAATGGACTTTGTCCACCCAGTGGACTCAAGCATCAGGGGCTCTCTCAGACAAAATAGCAACCTCCAGGCGCCTCTTTTGGTCTCTCCAGTGGTGGAGGTCTACCCAAAATCTGTTGCTGGGGTCCCCCTTCCAACAGTTGTTGCCCCAGGCAACCCTCACAACAGATGCCTCCCAATCAGGTTGGGGAGCTCATCTGCAAGACCTCTCCACTCAGGGCACTTGGTCTCCACAGGAGACCTCTCTACATATCAACCACTTGGAGCTCCGAGCAGTTTTTCTAGCTCTCAAGGTCTTCCATACCCTGCTCAGCTACAAGACAGTCCTCATTCATACGGACAATCAGGTGGCCATGTTTTACATAAACAAGCAAGGAGGAACTGGCTCTCTGTCACTTTGCAACGAAGCTTTAAGATTGTGGGCCTTCGCCAGAGAGCATCAAATCCATCTCCTGGCTGTATACCTCCCAGGAATCCAAAACTCTTGGGCAGACAGACTCAGTCGAGTTCTGCTTCCACACGAATGGTCCCTGCACATGGACCAAGTACTCAGAATCTTTCAAAAGTGGGGAACCCCGGACATAGACCTCTTTGCCAGTCCGTGGAATGCCAAACTTCCCCGGTTCTGTTCCAGAATTCTGTGTCAGGGAGTTCAGGCCAAGGATGCCTTCCTCCTTCACTGGGGTCAAGACTTCCTGTATGCCTTTCCACCCATTCCCTTAATTCCCAAGACTCTGTTCAAGCTCCAGAGGGATCAAGGATCCATGATCCTCATAGCTCCACGCTGGCCATGCCAAGTGTGGTACCCTCTACTTCTGCATCTCTCTCAAGCTCCCTCCCTAGACTTGGGAGCTGCTCCAGACCTTCTGTCCCAGGAGGAGGGGACTTTGTGGCACCCAAACCCCAAGTCCCTTCACCTCAGAGCTTGGTTGCTGAAGGCCTAGACCTTCAAGGTTGGAATCTTTCTCAGCAGGTGAAGGGTATCCTCAATGCTTCCAGAAAACCTTCTACTAGGCATTCCTATGCTTTTAAATGGAAAAGGTTTTCCATTTGGTGTGCTGAGAAGGGTCTTGACCCTCTAGCACTACCTTTGAATTCTCTATTGGAATATCTCCTGCATCTCTCCAATGCAGGCCTTAAGACGAATTCAGTAAGGGTCCATTTGAGTGCTATTGCAGCATCCCTTAAGCCTATCAATGGACAACCTCGTCTCATCCTCTTATTGCAAGATTCATGAGAGGCCTAACTTTAACTAGACCTCCCATTAGGCCGCCTCCGGTGGCATGGGATTTAAATCTGGTTCTTGGTCAGCTTATGAAGCCTCCTTTTGAACCCTTAGCCACCACCTCCTTGAAATTTCTTTCCTGGAAGGTTATTTTCCTCGTTGCAGTCACCTCAGCTCGCCGCATCAGTGAGCTCCAGGCCTTAGTGGCTAATCCACCTTATACAAGGTTCCATCATGATAAGGTAGTTCTTAGGACCAATCCACACTTTATGCCTAAAGTGGTCTCACCTTTTCATCTTAATCAAGAGGTATATTTACCTGTCTCTTTTCCAGGTCCTCATGCATCAAGTGCAGAGAGGAATCTTCATACCCTGGATTGTAAGAGAGCTCTTGCCTTTTACTTACAAAGGACACAGCAACATAGAAAGTCTTCTCAACTCTTTGTTGCCTTTGATCCCTCTCATTTAGGACTTCCAGTCTCTAAGAGGACACTGTCCAATTGGATTGCTCAGTGTATTTCTTTCGCCTACCAGAGTAAGAACCTTTCTCTGGAGGGCCATGTCACAGCTCATAATGTGAGGGCCATGGCCACCTCTATGGCTCATCTACATTCTGTGTCCATCGACCAGATCTGTCGTGCGGCCACCTGGGCCTCGGTTCATACCTTCACAGCCCATTACTGTTTGGACAAGGACTCCCGCCGGGATGCCTTGTTTGGTCAGGCTGTTCTCAAACACCTGTTCCATTCTTAATCCTCCTGCCCTCCTTCCCTGAATGGATGCCTGAGATCCATAGGAGGAGATAAAGCCTTTCCCAGGGTCTCATAACCTTGGGGATCTCCCAGGCATCTCTAGCTAGGGAGTCCCCATATGTGAAGACTCATTCCTGCTTGTTCCTGGAGATAGCACAGTTACTTACCTGTAACAGGTGATCTCTGGGAACAGCAGGAATAAGTCTTCACAACCCACCCACCTCCCCTAGGAGTTGTATCTCTCTATCTATTTTTCCTTTCCTCTCTCTCTTTGTCTCAGCTTTAAAACTCGAACTGGGGAGAGGCGGTTAGGAAAGGCGGGAAGGCAGCGCGCAGGCACTGTGGGATGCTCCCAAAAGCTTTCCTTTTTGGGAAGCTGGAGAGCGTTCCCGCGCAGGCTCCATCGGTACCGACGTACCCATATGTGAAGACTTATTCCTGCTGTTCCCAGAGATCACCTGTTACAGGTAAGTAACTGTGCTTTCTTCAGCAATAGGGTTCTTTAGCATTCCTGGCTAAACACATTTCTCCCTGTTTTCACACTGCCATCTAGGACATTCAGGTTATAGGCTTTTCCCTTCTTTTATCCAAGAACTTTTTATTCTGCCTTCTGGCACAGAGAACAATCCATTACTGAATCTTCAGACCCCTCATCAGATTCATAATAGTCTATCTGCATTTCCTCAGGACCTGTGTCCGGTAAATCTGGCTTGAAGCCAACATGAAAAACTTCAGGCTTAATATTCTCTAAAAGTTCCAGAACCTTTCTCCACTGAGGCTTTTCCCTATGCACAGGGTTTCCACCAGGAACGTGGAGATTCTTTTCTTGCATCAAATGACACAATGCCTCTAACTGGCTTACGGCAGTTTTGGCTACCCTTTTATTCACGCACCTTTTTGGAAGTTGCAGCTCTTTAGCTGGTTCAGAAACGGTTGGCACGGCAGCCTGACCCTTATCAGCACTTCTCTCTGGCACAGCTCTCCTAGTTTTAAAACCAATTGCAGTTTCCCTGCAATCCTGGCTTTCCTTCTGACTAGGGCTTTCACCTCTGAGATTCCCTCGGAAGTCTCCACCGTTCTCATCCACGGTGAACTCTCTGGGCCTTTCTCTGGTGTTTCTCTCCCCACTGAATTCTCCAGTGTTCTCCCTGGTCAGCTCTCTCGAGTGCTGGTTTCCTGTATCTTTCCTTCCAGCGTGCTGCTTCCCTGTGTCCCCCTTTCCAGGGTGCTGCTGCGTGTGCTGCCTCGTCCTGGTACTCCTGTTCCTGTTACTCTCTCTCTGGCTGTTCTCTCTGTCCGTCCTTTCCTCCAATATTTCCCTGGGTTTATAAGAGTGTCTCTGAACTACCATGCACTCCCCTCCACCCAGGTGTCCCTCATTAATTTCCAAGCCTGCCCTTGGATTAGCAGAGCTTGGGTGTGTCCTGTCCTCAGTAGCTGCGTGTTTTTTTTTCTCTGCCTGCAGTTTGAGAGCTACTGATTCCTTGCCTGTCTTTCTTTAAAGGTAAATGTCTGATTTTCTTCCAATTCCCTAGACTCAACCATACCTTCCTCATCACAGTATATAGTTACATATTGTTACCTGTAAAAAGTTTACATTTGTTTTATGTAAAATGACTAGGGATGTACTTTACCATACCTTGTAAACCATTGTTCTTTGTAAACCGCACTTGATCCATGGGAAAGTGCAGTATAGAAATGCTTGTTAAATAAATAAATATACTTGTATTAGATATGATCTTCATTTATAGGTTTTGATGGTGGTATTTAGACTTTCTGTGTATCTGCAAAGTTTGTGGCTAACTTTTACCTGCGGATTTCACACCAAGTGTTCAAATTTATGCATATCTCTAATGCTTGATATCCCACTTATTTTTTATTTATTTATTTATTTAACAATCACTTATATACCGCACCTTCCCATGGATCAGGTGCGGTTTACAAAGAACAAGTTAATGGACAGAGCAAAATCTGTTTGTTTTACTTGGAACGTAGTAAACTATGTACAGAGACAGGACCTTAAAAACAAAACAAGCTTAGTTTCATTTGAAACTGGGTCTAGGTTCACTAACAAAACAACGTTATAATGTGTTACAACTATGTACAACTATATACCAGATATTGTGTTTATACTATGTGAAATGCATAGTTGTAGAGTGATTAAAAGTAATAGAGTAAGGATTATGACCAATGAAGTTCCTAAAGCAGTTTACAGTTGTGCAGACACATCATAGAAACATTGTACAGCAATATGCAATCTCATCCTTCCCTCCATCAATCCACCCCTAACCTTTTCTTCAGTCCTCACTCCCCCTCCCCCCCCCCTGCCCAGGGCCTCTTGAAACAACCATGCCTTTGCCCCTTTCTTAGACCACAAACAATTCAATTCTGTCTTTACGTCTTCTGTGAGACTATTTCATAGCTCAGGCGCAGAGCATCAAAAACTGCTGGGTTTAGTTGTGGTTAGCCAAATCTGAAGAAAACAGAGCACCTCCAGCACTCCCTGCTGGGTCGATCACAGGGGACAAATAGTATAATAGATGTGTAATAATCCAATTAAATATTCCGGTGTGCCTGTCTGCAAATATATAAACACCAACTCAAAATTTTGAACTTAACTCTTTGCCTAACCATAGAAGCATATAAAAATGATGGCAGATAAAGACCATATGGCCTATCTAGTCTGCCTACCCATACCAAATACTAAGCTCTACAATCCCTTGTTTTCCCTTTGAGATCCTCTGTCTTATGTTTTCATGAGTTTAGATACACACCTTGGAAACTTTGGTAGGTCTTTTCCTCATTTCTCTTAACAAGTACTTAAGCTCCTACAACTGAACTATGACTGGGAAAAATCATGTCGCCAAAGCTGATACCAGGTGAAGGACTGGTTCAGTGTGCAAGATGCTTCCAAGTTGAATCCTTCATGAAACAAATGGAGGAAGAGAAAGGAGAGGCTGAGAAGCATCTGTGACATTGAGAGCTAAACTAATGAAATGCTTCTTGAGACATCAAAGATCTCCAACTGTGGTGAAGATGGTATGATACACAAAGACGGCAGCTGGAAACAGGTCACCAGAGCCTGCAGAATCAACATCCTTACTCTACCATCCCTTGAACTGAAGAACTTTTATGCAACCTGAAAGTGGAGGAGGCGAGAACCATCCCAAGAACAGGAGAAACCAGAGCTCAAAACCCCCAAAGTTTCCAAGCTGTGCAAGAACAGCTTGGCTGACTAGGCAAGTGGCCAGGTAGACTTTGGTTGCAAATGAATGTTGGAAAACCTGAGTGGCTTTGGGGTGCTCCATTCATGGGGCTTTGTTGAAAACTTGGTATCTGATTACTCACACCTTGCCCTAAGATATCATGTGGCCAGGTTAGTTTGTGATTCTTTTTATGTTTTACGAGTATGTTGGCTTTGGTAATTGGACCCTTTTCTTTCAAAAACTAATTTTGTTCTAGTAACCTGGGTCATGATTTTTCTTCCTGTAGATTATTGTAATACCATATTGATGGGTCATCTCCAGGAACAAGCAGGAATGTAGTCTTCACATATGGGTATCGTCAGTACCGACGGAGCCTGTGCGGGAATGCTCCCCAGCAATGTTCCCTCTAATTTTCTGTAGGCTGTGTGCGCATAAAATATCAGCTGTGTGCAGCTTTTGAAGGAAGGTTAAATTTTTGTGCGCCACATAACGACACTCAGAGTTATATACTTTAAAATTTGACTACACGTCAGAATACAGTATGTACACCACATTGATTTTAATTAAATTAAATGAAAATAGACGATTACTAAATGAAGCGGGAAATTTCTAGTAATTACAATCATAACTTTTAAATTTTAAGACGTCTGTGTTGTTTTCTATCAGAATCAGAGCCGTAATTTTTGTGCGCTCTGTTGTAAAGTAGGTGCGCTCGCTTGGCGAGGTGTGTGCGCGCGCACACGCGCACAGCTTAGAGGGAACAGTGCTCCCCAGCGTCCAATTAGAAAGCTTTTGGGAGCATCCCACAGTGCCTGCGTGCTGCCTTCCCACCTTTCCCAACTGCCTCTCTTCAGTTCTTCATTTCCCGCGGAGCCAGCAGGTCTTCGTTCCTGTCACCGCTGAAAATCTTTTCCTATTCTCCTTCTTTTTTGTGGTTGCGTCTGCCTTTCCTCGATGCTATACCGGAACCACCGGTTCTTTCATTCTTTCTTTAAAAAAAAAAAAATAGTATTTTTTTTCAAAACTTTTCTTCCTCAGGTGCACGCGCCATTTTGTGCCTTAGGCCCAAAATTTCCCTTACTATGGAAAAACCCGTTTCGGGTTTCAAGAAGTGCACCAAGTGTGGCGGTACCATCTCTGTCACTGACACCCATGAGTGGTGTCTTAAATGTTTAGGTCCTGACCACTCCATCTCGGAGTGTATGGCCTGTGCCATGATGTCCAAGAAGGGTCAACAAAACCGAGCATGCTAAGCTCAGCACCTTTTTTCCCTCCGATGCAGCCTCTGTGGCATCGACGTCTTCCAGGGCTTCGTCTTCCTCCCATGGATCTCAGGTAACTAAACATAAGTCTGGCCAGTCCTCAAAGGGTAGATCTCCTTCCAAGCATCGAGATGCCTCTGGCGTTGCCCTTGAGGGTTCTGTACCGGCAAAATTGCCCCGGCAGGAGGCTTTGGCTTCCAAAGCATTATCGGGGCTCCAGGATGTTCTCGAGGCCTTGGCCTCGGCAGAACTACTGGTGCCATGCTCTGGGGTACTGGCTGCTTTCTCCGGTACCGATACCCAGGCATCGGCAGCGTCGATAGACCAGAGGTTCCTGGCTATTGAACGCAGTCTGGCGGCTCTCCTTGCGGCATCAACGCCCTCGGAACCGCGTCAGACAGTTCAACCGGCACCGGTATCAGTACCGGTACCGACAACATCAACATCGGTGTCTGCATTGCCGGCACCCAGTCATGCTATGCCTTCTGGTACCGATACACCGGTACTGATTCCCCCCCGGTACCGACTTCGGTTGGTACGGGTATTTTGCTCTACAAGAGCATCCGGACAGAAGGTACTTTGAGTCCTCTGAGGAGTCTGAGGATTCTGACAGCTCCGTTGGTACCAGAGTACTTCTCCCGGAGGAGCCTTCCTCTCCTAAACGCAGGATGTCCCCTCCAGAAGATATCTCCTTTCAGGACTTTATCAGGGAGGTGGCTCGAGGTCTTTCCATTACTGTGGCTGAAACAGAGCCCAGGGCAAAGGAGTTGGAGATTCTGCAATATCCCAAGGCTCCTAAGGAGGCAACTACTTTGCCTATTTATGAGATCTTACATGATCTCATGTTGAGAATGTGGGAAACACCTCTTACCACCTCTCCTCACTCTCGTAGACTGGATACCATGTATCGAGTACCTCCGTGTCCTGGCTTCCTGAAGACTCAGCTTCCTCACCACTCTATTGTAATGGAATCAGCTATGAAAAGGATCAGAAGTGCAAAGAGGCATACCTCTAATCCTCCAGGACATGAGTGTCGAACTTTGGATGCCTTTGGACGTCATACTTTCCAGGCTTCCATGCTTTCTGCCAGGATCAGTTCCTATTTTTTATATATGGGAATGTTCCTTAAGGAAGTCACAGGAGATTTAGAGGTTTTGAGCCCTCTTCTTCTTGATGATAAGAGGCAGGATTTTCTCACACTGGTTAAACATGCCCAGGATGTTTCTAAGTTTGTCAATCGTGCAGCTTTTGACTGTTTTGAGTGCATAAGCAGAACCTCTGCCATTGCCATGGGTGCACGTAGAATTGCCTGGCTCCAGGCATCCGATTTGGAGCTCTGGGTGCAGGACAAACTGGGCAATATCCCTTGTACAGGTGAGAAGCTATTCGGCAAGAAGTGGCAAGAGGAAGCCAATGAATTGGATGCTGACAACTCCACTTTGGATAGATTATCCAAAGCCACAGCTGATCCTGCAAGGAAGAAATCTTTCAAGAAACCATTCTTCTCCAAAAAGAAGAGGTTTTATCCTTCTTACTCCGAGCAGGGAGTTTTGCAGGTCAACCTGCCCGAAGGAGTCAGCATCACCTAAGCAAAGGAAAGCAAAGACTGCTAAGCCTCAACCATCTCAGCAGTCTCAGCCTCCACAAGGCCTTTGACTTCCATCTAGAGAACTTAGCCTTCCTGGCTCTCAATGGACCAGAGCCTTCCACCATTCCAGGAAGGTTGTGTCACTTTGCCCCCAGATGGGGGCAAATAACAGCAGAACATTGGACTCTCTCCATTATAAAAGAGGGGTACAAGCTTCACTTTCTGTGCAGGCCCCCTCCCACAATGGTAAGACAGTTCAATTCTCAGACCTCTCTCATCAACCTGTTAGATCAAGAGGTCACTATGCTTCTTGCCCAAGGGGCAATACAAGAGGTACCCATTCCTCAACAGGGTACAGGGTTTTACTCCTCCTATTTCCTTATCCCAAAGAAAACAGGGGGAAACAGACTTATTTTAGACCTCAGAGAATTGAACAAATTCCTGTTCAAAGAGAAATTCAAGATGATTTCTCTAGAAACACTGCTGCCATACCTTCAGAGTCAGGATTGACTTTGTTCTCTAGATCTCAAGGATGCGTACACTCATGTTCTCATCCATCCAACTCACAGAAAGTTCCTTCACTTCCTTTTTCAAGGAAAGCACTACCAATACAGGGTGCTTCCTTTTGGCCTGGCCTCAGCACCAAGGGTGTTTACGAAGTGCATGGCTGTGGTAGCAGCATTTCTTCGCACACTAGGAATATTCATCTTCCCCTACTTAGACGACTGGCTCATTCGAGCCCCATCAGAGTCAGAGGCCAGGATTTCTCTATCTTGCACAATGCGTATCCTTTAGTATTTGGTTCTGGTCATAAACATCCCAAAATCCAGCCTAACTCCCACTCAGTCTCTAGAGTTCATAGAAGCTTTGCTGGATACCAGAAAAGCAAGGGCCTATCTTCCCCAGACCCGTTGCCTTCGCATAGTGCAGTTAGCTTCTCAAGCAGTGCTAAAGCCTCATCTCACGGCTCGAGAAATGTTACAACTACTAGGCCACATGGCATCTACTGTGCATGTGGTTCCTTATGCTCGCCTCCACATGAGCAGCCCAGTGGACTTTATCCACTCAATGGACCCGGGCATCAAGGTGCCTGTCAGACAAAATAGCAAACATGAATCGCTTTATTTTGTCCCTCCAATGGTGGCAGTCCACTCAGAACCTGTTGGTGGAGTCCCCATTTCAACAACCTTTACCCCAGGCAACTCTCACAACAGATGCTTCACCAATGGGTTGGGGAGCTCATCTGCAAGACCTCTCCACCCAAGGCACCTGGACTCCACAGGAGACTTATCTGCATATCAATCTCTTAGAGCTCAGAGCAATCTTCCTTGCTCTTCGAGTGTTCCACACCCTGCTCAGCTACAAGACAGTCCTCATTCATACGGACAATCAAGTAGCCATGTTCTACGTGAACAAGCAGGGAGGAACAGGCTCTCTGTCGCTTTGCAATGAAGCTTTGCGACTATGGGCCCTCGCCAGAGAGCATCAGATTCATCTCCTGGCAGTGTATCTTCCAGGCATAGAAAACTCTTGGGCAGACAGACTCAGTCGAGTTCTGCTTCCACACGAATGGTCTCTACATGCAGACCTGGTGGCCAAGATTTTTCAAATTTGGGTAACCCCGGATATCGACCTCTTTGCAAGTCCGTTGAATGCCAAACTTCCCCAGTTCTGTTCCAGAATTCCGGCTCATGGCTCTCCGGCCAGGGATGCTTTCCTCCTTCATTGGGGTCAAGACTTCCTTTATGCCTTTCCACCCATTCCTCTAATTCCCAAAACCCTGTTCAAGCTTCAGAGAGACAGAGGCTGTATGATTCTCATAGCTCCACATTGGCCACGGCAAGTGTGGTACCCTGTGCTTCTACATCTCTCTCAAGCGCCCTCTCTGAAATTAGGGTCTGCTCCAGATCTCCTTCTCAAGGGTTTGGTTGCTGAAGGCCTAGATCTTCATGATCTTAACCTTTCTCAACAAGTAAAGGATATCCTTTATGCTTCCAAAAAACCTTCCACAAGACGCTCATATGTTTTCAAGTGGAAAAGGTTTACCATATGGTGCTCGCAGAAGGGTCTTAGCCCCCTTGCGATACCTCTGGAATCATTACTGGAGTATCTCCTTCATTTATCCAATGCAGGACTTAAGACTAACTTAGTAAGTCCATTTGAGTGCTATTGCAGCTTCTTTCAAGCCTCTAAATGGACAACCTATTTCCTCCCATCCTCTTATAGCAAGATTTATGAGAGGCCTTCTAACTAAGCCTCCCATTAGGCCACCACCGGTGGTATGGGACTTAAACCTGGTTCTTGGTCAGCTCATGAAGCCACCTTACGAACCCTTAGCTACTACCTCATTGAAATTGCTTTCTTGGAAGGTAATCTTCCTCATTGAAATCATGTCAGCACGTCGCATCAGTGAGTTGCAGGCACTAGTGGCTGATCCACCTTATACAAGGTTCCATCATAACAAGGTAGTCCTTAGGACTCATCCACACTTTATGCCAAAGGTGGCCTCACCTTTTCATCTAAACCAAGCGGTCTACTTGCCTGTGTTTTTTCCAAGGCCTCATGCATCAAATGCAGAAAGGAATCTTCATACTTTGGACTGTAAAAGAGCTTTAGCCTTTTACTTACAAAGAACACAGCAACATAGAAAGTCCTCTCAACTCTTTGTTGCTTTTGATCCTTCTCATTTGGGACTTCCAGTCTCCAAGAGAACACTGTCCAACTGGATTGCTCAGTGTATTTCGTTTGCCTATCAGAGTAAGAATCTTCCTCTGGAGGGCCATGTCACAGCTCACAATGTGAGAGCCATGGCAGCTTCAATGGCTCATCTGCACTCTGTGTCTATTGACGACATCTGTCGAGCAGCCACTTGGGCCTCGGTTCATACCTTCACAGCCCATTACTGCTTGGACAAGGACTCCCGCTGGGATGCCTTGTTTGGTCAGGTTGTACTCCAACACCTGTTCCATACCTAATCAACTCTTACCCACCATCCTTGGTTGGATGCCAGAGATCCATGGGGGGAAGTGGAGCCCTTTCACAGGGACACACAACTTCTGGGGTCTCTCCCTGGCATCTAAAGCTAGGGAGTCCCCATATGTGAAGACTACATTCCTGCTTGTTCCTGGAGATAGCATAGTTACTCATCTGTAACAGGTGATCTTCGGGAACAGCAGGAATTTAGTCTTCACAACCCACCCACCTCCCCTAGGAGTTGTTTCTCTCTATCTATCTCTTTCTCTTTCCCTCTCTCTCTCTTTGTCTCAGCTTTAAACTCAGCTGGAGAGAGGCAGTTGGTAAAGGTGGGAAGGCAGCACGCAGGCGCTGTGGGATGCTCCCAAAAGCTTTCTAATTGGACGCTGGGGAGCGTTCCTGCGCAGGCCCCGTCGGTACCGACGATACCCATATGTGAAGACTAAATTCCTGCTGTTCCCGGAGATCACCTGTTACAGGTGAGTAACTATGCTTTCTCGAGCAGGAAGTTCATTGGCTAGAGTTAGTGCAGAATAAGACTGTTAAATTGATTAAAGGACTTCAATGAAGGGATCCAGTGACCCCTGTTTTGAAAGCTTTACATTGGTAGGGGGTAGAGTGGTTTTAATTAAACTGTATGTTTGTTTTATTTTGTTATGAATCCATGTAGTGGGGTTTTCCGAATGTACTGTATAAGAGTACAAATAAATAACTGAATTTAAGAAACCAGCAACCAATGCAACTCCTGCAATAAAAGAATAACATGCTCATACTCTCTTTTTGTATATACTGTACAATCCTATATGAACATTTCTGCACATATTGAATCCTCTGCAGCTGATGATCTGGAAAACTGTAATACACCCTATTACAACAGTCAATGTAAGATGTAACTAAGGCATGTTTCACTATTGAAAGGTCCCACTTGCCAATATATGGGCCTAGTTTCTCTAAGTGGCGTAGCACTTCAAATGCCCCTCTCATCTCCCACAATCATTTTATCTAAATTCAATTTGCTATCTAACTGGATACCCAAGATATGAACCATTCCCGAGACTCCATTACCACTCCCTCTACCTCAGGCCTCATACTCAACTCATGACCCCCTTTTATACCACATCACATCACATTTCTTTGTGGTGAAGCAGAGCTTGAAAATTGCTTTAAAAAGGTACATGCACACATCTACACCTCATTCTTTGCAGCCACTTCTTCCAAATAAAATAGTATGTGTACTTTTGAAAGGGGGATATGCAGGCTCCTGTATTAGGCTGAGGCTATTCTTAGAAACACGACCTGCACAAATGGATTTAATTACACTGTGCAAATATGGGGGTCTTGCAGGTGATTTTAATCTCAAGATCAACAAGCAAACAAACTGAACACCTTCAAAGGCTAAAGAAGGAAGGTGCCATTTTCAAGAGGACTTTATTACTCAGAGATGAAGTAATTGGGCATTTTGCTAGTGAAGGTTTAGCTATATTAGGAAATTACTTCAGACATACTGCACACACTACTAAGACCCTAATCCATTCTCTAGTCATCTCCCATCTAAACTATTGCAACCTCCTCTTCGCTGGTCTTCCTCTGAATCATCTCTCCCCACTTCAATCTGTTCAAAAATCAGCTGCACGGCTAATCGTCCACTAGTATTGATATGTTCATGTCCATCCCTCTTAAGTCACTTCATTGGCTTCCTATCCTTTTCTGCATCCAATTCAAGCTTCTACTACTGACCTATAAATGTATTTATTTATTTAGCCAGTTTTGTATACCACCTTATTCTTCAATCAAAATGGTTAATACAGATTGTAGGGATACATTTAACAGGAAAGGGGGTCAGACATAGACTATACATTTAGTTCTCACCTGAGTATGGTTGTTGGTGGGTCGATTGCAGTGGAGACCAGTGCTTGGCAAATTACGATACTTGGCTGTAGGACTCCGTGAACAGGAGGGTCTTGAGAGATTTGCGGAAGTCCTTGGTGTCATTTAGGGCCCTTAGGGAGGGCATTCCATAGGGCAGGAGCTGACAGCGAGGGAGCCCTTTTAGACTTGGCTTGTTTTGTTTTATGATATCCTGCTGGCATGCTGAGTCTGTTACCATTGTTGGACCTCCTAGGTCTGCTAGTTACTTGCCTGATTATTAAATCCTGGAGAGCGTCTGCTGAACAGCGGTGGATGACTTTGAATATGTTCAGGATTGACTTGTATTTTGCCCTTGCAATTATTGGGAGCCAATGTAGTTGTCCTAGTATGGATGTGATGTGTTCTGACTTTGCAGTGCTCATGATGATGCATGCTGCAGTATTCTGGACCAGTTGTAGTGGGTGGATAGTCTGTTTTGGAAGTCCTTTAATATAGCCTTCATTCTGCTGCTCCTCACTACCTTTCCTCTCTTATCTCTCCCTACATCCCTCCTCAGGAACTCTGCTGTTCTGGCAGATCCCTATCTGTCCTCTTCCACTGCGCGTCATGCTAATGGATTTCCTTTCTGAGTGACGGAAATGCAAAGATATCATTGAGGGAATTAAGTTAAGTGAATACTTTTATATTAAAGAGAAAAGATTTTTTGGTGATACAGGACCATATATAGAAAAGAAGCAGCTAGCAGTCTGGTGTGGGATAGATATTCTGTACTATCCCTCCTACTGCTTAGCTTCGACAAAAAAAAAAATATATATATAAATTTTGGTGAGGTGTTAGTGCAGTGATTCTTGATTTATTAGATATTTTATTTGTTTCACTGTGGGGTTGGTGAGATATGGGCTCTTCTATGGCACCTAATGTTGCCAATCTTTGTCACTAATTTTGAAAGAAAGTACTTAAACAGGCATGCTTTTGGTCCTCATATCAAGCTGTGAAAGATACATTGATGCTGTTTATATGATTTGGGACAGAGAAGAAACAGATCTTTTAACTTTTATAATTGACTTAATTCTCACGATGTTAATCTACAATTACAGACCAACTATAATTATGATCAGGTTCCATATTTAGACATATTGATAAAGACAGACCCAAATGTGTTTGTTACAGATCTCTATCGGAAACCGACAGATACAAATGCGCTTTTGCACTTTGGCAGTTTTCATAAGAGGTCCTTGAAATATAATTTGCCCACAAGTCAGTTTTTAAGAATACGCAGAATATGTGTATCAGAATAGGATTTTGAGAGTCGGGCATTACATATGAGCAAGCATTTTGAGGGATTACATTTGAAGAGCATACCATAGAGTTAACACTTCAGATTAGGCTACTCTCTTCCAAGTCTCTAATTGTCCAATAGAAGATAGAATCGTTTGCTCACTTACCTTTTTTAATCTCTCAAGAGACATCTCAAGGGTCATAAGAGAGGAGTGGCATCTTCTTTCAACAGTACCTTCACTTCAATCATGTCAACTCACAATAGCACATGAGAAGTATCGTAATTTAGCTAACATCTTAGTACCATCCGGCCTCTCTTAGTCTAGGATTGTTCGAAAAGTGAGAGGACATTTTCATTGTGGATGGTGCTCAGTCTGTGAAAATTCAGTTGTTACAAAAAAAGTTGTTTTGTTAATCCAATTACCAACCAAAGGATTTTTTTAGATGACTTTTCAAACTGTGAGTCCCAATAAATTATCTATTTAATTATGTGTCCTTGTAAATTGCTCTGTGGGGGAAAAAACAAATGTTGCATAATAGAACACAAAAGCTGCCTGAGAAGGAAAATAGTAGGCAAACTATTGGATCTGAAGCTTTTGGTGCTCAAAGTAGTTCACTCTCAATGGAGAGGCGGACATAAACTTAGAACATAAGATATGCCATACTGGATTAGACCATCTCTTCTCATTCCGAGTGCACCTTCCAGAATATTATGTAATTCTCTTAGTCTCAGTCTTTATCTCCCTTCGCCATCCCAGGCATGCCTTGAATCAACTAGACATGCTGCCTTCTACTTCCTGACCCCTTACTTCTGGAATTTGTTGCCAGCTGATATCCAGCTAAAGATCTCTTATCCCAGGATCAAAAATGCCTTGAAGACATATTTATTTTGGGCTGTATTTCAGTTGACCTCCCAGTGACTCTTTTAACCCTGGGAGTACCGATGGGGTCAAAAGTGACCCCATTGCAAGTTTCACAATGCATATCTCGGAAACTAGTTGTTCAAGAATGCAATCTTTTTATGACTTTTCACATGTCAATATTCTCTTTATATTGCACCATGAGAGGAATAATTTTCATCCACTAGGTGACGCTAGTGATGAATTGCAGCACAGAGTACCAGTGGGGTCATTTTTGACCCCAGTTGCTTACGTCCGGTTTGGATCGTGATACAATTTGCAGTTTTGTGAATTTTTTGATCTGACAAAGGTATTTATTATTAATTATGTATAATTTATTTTTTGTACTCTTATTTTATGAAAATTATACATTTTCTGTAATTGATATCATACGTTCTCTCATTATTTCCGATGAAATCTAAAGGCTTTCAGCTCGTTCATCACAATTATTGTACACCTATAGTAAAACTGCTTTGCGTTTTATTCAACTTTATCTTTGTTTTGTTTATTTATTTTAGGTTATTGTTTATGATATCAAAACGAAAGTATTCAGCTGCCCAAGTAAGAGAGATATTGCAACAAGATGCTGACAGTGACGGCTCTGAGTCGTCTGATGATGCAGCATATTCAGCAAGCGAAGAAGCATATCAGCCAAGTTCGGGCGATAAATCTGCTGATGACAGTCATGATTCAGATGGCGACAGCAGTTGGTCGCCAAGTGAATGTGAGACTGATGTTGAGCCGGTAACATCGCCTGCAGCAAAGAGTCATGTTATAGGTTGAGGCAAAGGTTGAGGCTGTGCTGGATGGGGAAGAAGGCAGGAGTCCTCGGTGTCAGAATCATCTGTGAGAAATCTTAGTTGTGGTCATAGAGGAGCTAAGAGGTCGTCAACTATAAGCACAAATGTTACCATTGAAGCCTATGTATCTAAGGATGCCACATCATGGAACAGGAAACCTATAAAGCAAGTTGCTGGAAGATATGCCAGAGCTAATATCATGCCTGTACAACAAGGTCCTACAAGGTATGCTGTACGAAATGTTGATGGCTCTCTCGCAGCATTCCACTTGTTCATGAGGAAGAACTTATTGAATGAAATCATGATGTGGACGAGCAAACAAGGAAGACACATTTATGACGACACCTGGAAAGATTTGACAGATGGAAAATTTCAACGTTTTCTTGGACTTCTGATCCTCTCAGGCATGTACAAGTCAGTCATAGTTCAGTTGTGGAACCTTGAAGATGGTCGTTCTGTTTTCGGCAAAAATATGGCCCGTAACCGTTTTCAGCAAATTTCTTGTGCTCTCAGATTTGATGATGCAACCAACAGATGTGAACAACGAGGCACGGATACGCTTGCTCCAATCAGACACATTTTTGATACCTGGGAAGCAACTCTAAATGACGCCTTTGTTCCTGGTGAAAATGTTACTGTGGATGAGCAACTGCTTACATTTCGTGGTTGTGTTCCGTTCAGACAATATATTCTCAGCAAACCTGGGAAATATGGCATAAAGCTATGGATGTTGTGTGACAGTGCAACGTCATATGTTCTGCGTCTTCAAGTATATACAGGAAGGGAACTCGGACAAAACAGGGAACAGAATCAGGGTGAAAGGGTTGTGCTGCAACTCACTGAAGGATTGACGCGATCTGGCAGAAATGTTACTGTTGACAATTTCTTCTGCAGTTTATCCCTGTCACGGAAATTGCTAGAAAAAAAAATGACACTTTTGAGGACAATTCGAAAGAACAGAAAAGAATTACCTCCAGAATTTGTAACAGCAAAGGGCCGAGAGGTATTCACTTCACGGTTTGCATTTCGCAATGACGCCACTCTGGTTTCCTATTGCCCGAAGAAAGGAAAAGTGGTGGTTGTTCTGAGCAGTTTGCATGATCAAGAAGAAGTAGATAACACACGTCCAGACAAAAAAACACGCATGATCTTGGACTATAATTCTAGTAAAGGTGGAGTAGATAGGGCAGATCAAATGTTGCGCACGTATACCACAAAACGAATGACAAGACGCTGGCCAGTGACAATCTTCTACAACATGTTGGACATCAATGCTTTGAACGCCTTCATTGTTTGGATGTCACTAAATCCAGATTGGCAGTCCAAGTCAAAGCACAGACGTCTATTCCTCTTGGAATTAGGAAAGCAGCTGCTTCAGAGTAATTGCAGCGAGACTTCTTCCAGCATTGAAGAAGCCACTGATGCTGTTTGCAATGTTGGGATCCCAAAGAAAAGGGCAAGGTGTCACTGCTGTTCCAGAGAAAAAGACAAGAAAAGCAACATAGTTTGCACCTCCTGCAAGCGCAATGTTTGCAAAGAACATTCAGAAATTGTCTGTCTCATGCAAATGACTGTAGTACTTTACTGTGTTCATCAAGTGTATGCAAAAACTGCTTTCATGGCAACTCTTCTTCATGTAATTTTATGATAAAGCATTAAATTTCAAAACATTTAACCTTCATATAATAAATAATTAATTCAGAATAATATTTTGTCTGTTTAGTTTAAAATGTTCATGGTTAACAATTAAAATTCGTCCTGGGGTCATTTGACCCCAACGGTATTTAGTGTGTGCAAAAAATCTCGGTAATTCCAGGGTTAAGGCTTAGCACCTCTACCTTACTCCGCTGTCATTTCCTTTCTGTTTTTAATGTAATTCTTTTCCGCTTCTCGTATTTCATGGATTATTATTGTGAACCGCTCTGGTATATTGAAGGGCGGTATATCAAATTTTAATAAACCACAAACCATCAAGCTCAGTATCCTGTTTTCAGCAGTGGCCAGTTCAGCTCACATGTACCTAGTGGGATCCCAACAAGACATACAGGTTCTCATTGGGAACCCAATGCTTGTACTGGGGCAAGCAGTGGATTTCCCGGGTCCACTTTAATAATGGTTTATGGACCTTTCCTCCAGAAACTTGTCCAAACCTTTTTTTTTTTTTAACCCCAGCTGCACCAACAGTTTTTGCTACATCCTGCGGTAACAAATTTGATGGTTTGATTACACTTTGAGTGAAATATTTTCTCTTATTAGTCTTAAACAGGTTACATTGTAGCTTCATTGCATGTCCCCTAGTCTAACTACTTTTTGATGGCATAAACAATCAATCTGTTTATCCATTCATTAATTTATAGACCTCTATCATATCTCCCCTCCCAGGTTGAAGAGCCCTAATCTTTTAAGCCTCTTCTCATAGGGGTAGCCTTCCATCCCCATTTTGTTGGCTCTTCTCTGTACCTTTTGTAATTCCGCTATATCCTTTTTAAGATACAACAACCAGAATAGCACAAAATATTCAAGGTGTGGTCACACCATGGAATGATACAGAGACATTATAATAAATACCCTTTTGTTTTATTCTTCATTCTTTTCCTTATGATTCCTAGCATTCTATTTGCCTCTTGGCCGCCACTGCACACTGGGCAGAGGATTTCATCATGTTATCCATGATGATGCCTAAATCTTTTTCTTGGATGGTGGTTCCTAATGTGGAACCCTCGTGTAATCATAACTTTAGATTGTTCTTTCCTAGGTGCATAACTTTTCACTTGTCCATATTCCATTTCATCTGCCATTTGAACGACCAATCTTCCAATTGACTTTTTCTATATTTCTTTGTTGATATGGAAGGACAGACTAGATAGGCCATGTGGTCTTTTTCTGTCATCATTTTTATATGTTTTTATATGTTTCAATTTATTAAGGCCCTTTTGCAATTGATAATGTCCTTCTGAAATTAGAGCAGAGATTTATTTTTAACCTGAAAACGTTAAACCCCCATGGTTTGAATCTTGAGAAAACTTTTTCTGTTTTTCTATGATTTTACCATTAGTGTGTCTGTTGTCCATGCTATGTCCTGTGCACTTTCCTTTGAAAATCGTACTGGTTTGTACCAATAGGTTTTTAGGGAGAGTCTTAACCCATGAGCGGATGGTTCGGAAGAATGTATCTTTGAAGGATACTACCAAAAGCAGAGAAGTTCCACAAAAGAGTAAAGTAGCCCAAATGCCCTCAGGTATGGAGCAGACAGAGCTTAAAGATCCTAAATTACCCATGTCTAACAATAGCAAATTAATATGAATAAAATACATTCTCTAAAATGTTGTGTGCAAATGCTAGAAGTCTAAATAATAAGATGGGAGAGTTAGAATATATAGCACTAAATGAAATGTTAGATATGATTGGAATATCAGAGACATGGTGGAAGGAGGACAACCAGTGGGACACTGTGATACCTGGGTACAAACTATATCGTAATGATAGAGCTGATCAAATTGGTGGAGGGGTTGCTCTCTATGTTAGAGAGGGCATTGAGTCAGAAAGGATTAAAGTTTGCAAGAAACAAAATCTGCTGTAGAATCTATATGGATTGAAATTCCATGTAAAAAAGAGAAGGCAATGGCAGTGGGGGTGTACTATCGAGCGCCTTGCCAGAATGACCAAATGGATGATGAAATGCTCAAAGAAATCAAGGAAGCTAACAAAAGTTACAGCACAGTAACAATAATGGGTGATTTCAACTACCCCGGTATCAACTGGGTCAGTGTCACGGCAGGACATGCTAGGGAGATAAAGTTCCTAGATGAAATAAATGACTGCTTCTTGGAGCAGCTGGTTCATGAACCGACCAGAGGGGAAGCCATATTAGACCTAATCCTTAGTGGAACACCAGATCTAGTGCAAGGGATAAGGTTGTTGGGGCCACTTGGCAATAGTGATCATAGCATGATCGCCTTTGATTTAATTAGTGGAGGAGGGACAGTAAGGAAATCCACAGTACTACCTTTTAACTTTCGAAAGGGAGACTATGATAAAATGAGGAAAACAGTTAAGAAAAAACTAAAAGGAGCAGTTGCAAAGGTTAAAGACGTACATCAGGCTTGGCTGTTGTTGAAAAATACTATCTTGGAAGCCCAGACCAGCTGTATTCCACGCTTTAAGAAAAGTGGAAGGAAGTCCAAAAAACTGCCAGCATGGTTTAAAGGTGAGGTCAGAGAGGCTGTTGCCAAAAAAGCATCTTTCAGGAAATGGAAAAAAGAGCCAAACGACGAAACCTGGAAACAGCACAAGCACTGGAAATTCAAATGCAAGGCATTGATAAGGCAGGCAAAGGGAGAATTTGAGAAGAAGCTTGCTGCAGAAGCAAAAACGTGAAGTAAAGACCTTTTCAAGTACATTCGTAGCAAAAAACCTGTGAGAGAGTCTGTTGGTCCATTAGATGATAAAGGGGTTAAAGGAGCACTAAGAGGCGACAAGGCGATAGCGGAGAGACTGAATGAATTCTTTGCTTCAGTCTTTACTGAGGAAGATGTAGGGATGTTACCCATGACTGAAGTGGTATTTAAAGGTGCGGAAGAATTGAAGGAAATATCGATACATCGGGAAGTTGTATTACAACTATTAGATAAACTGAAGAGTAGCAAATCACCTGGGCCGGATGGTATACATCGAAGGGTGTTGAAAGAACTGAAATACGAGATTGCAGACCTGCTATTAGTAATCTGTGAACTATCATTAAAATCATCTCTAATACCTGAAGATTGGAGGATCGCCAATGTAACACCAATTTTTAAAAAAGGTTCCAGGGGTGATCCGGGAAACTACAGACTGGTGAGCCTGACATCAGTACCGGGAAAAATGGTAGAAACCATCATAAAGAATAAAATTACTCAGCATGTAGATAGTCATGACAATGGGAGACAGCCAACATGGCTTTAGACAAGGAAGATCTTGTCTTACTAATCTGTTATGTGTTTTTGAAGGAGTGAATAATCAGGTGGACAAAGGTGAGTCGGTTGATATTGTGTATCTGGACTTTCAGAAAGCCTTTGACAAGGTCCCTCATGAGAGACGTTTGGAAAAACTAAAGAGTCATGGGATAGGAGGCAGTGTACTATTGTGGATCAGGAACTGGTTAAAAGATAGAAAGCAGAGGGTAGGGCTAAATGGCCAATTTTCCCAATGGAGAAAAGTGAATGGTGGTGTACCCCAGGGATCTGTGCTGGGTCCGCTGCTTTTTGACATATTCATAAATGACCTGGAAAGTGGAATAACGAGTGAGGTTATCAAATTTGAAGATGACACAAAACTATTTAAAGTTGTTAAAACCCAAGAGGATTGTGGAAAATTGCAAGAGGATCTTGATAAATTGGAAGACTGGGCATCAAAATGGCAGATGAAATTTAATGTGGACAAGTGCAAGGTTATGCACCTAGGGAAGAACAAGCCAAACTATAGTTACACGATGCAAGGTTCCACATTAGGAACCACCACCCAGGAAAAAGATTTAGGCGTCATTGTGGATACCATGTTAAAACCCTCGGCCCAGTGTGCAGCGGTGGCCAAGAGAGCAAATGGAATGCTAGGTATGATAAGGAAAGGAATGGAAAATAAAACAAAAGATATTATAATGCCTCTATATCGTTCCATGGTGAGACCGCACCTTGAATATTGTGTGCAATTCTGGTCGCCTTATCTTAAAAAGGATATAGCGATTTTAGAAAAGGTTCAGAGAAGAGCCACCAAAATGGTAAAGGGGATGGAAGGATACTCCTATGAAGAAAGGCTAAAAAGGTTAGGAATCTTTAACCTGGAAAAGAGACGGCTGAGGGGAGATATGATAGAAGTCTATAAATTAATGGAGTGGAACAGGTAAACGTAGATCGATTGTTTACCTTATCAGAATATGGAAAGACTAGGGGACATGCAATGAAGCTACTGGGTAAACTATTTAAGACTAATAAAAGAAAATATTTTTTCACTCAACGTGTAATCAAACTCTGGAATTTGTTACCAGAGGATGTAGTAAAGGCTGTTAATGTAGCTGGGTTTTAAAAAGGTTTGGACACGTTCCTGGAGGAAAGGTCCATAAACCATTATTAAGAAGGGACCCAGGATATCAATGCTTGAACCAATACAAGCATTGTGGAACCTGTGTCCCTTGGGGAAACTGCTAGGTACATATGACCTAGATTGGCCACTGTTGGAAACAGAATACTGGGCTTGATGGACCTTGGTCTGACCCATTATGGCATATCTTATGTTCTTATGTTATTTATTGGCCTCTTGTTTTCACAGATTTTAATTCCTGTTTTTTATCTTTTAATTATTTATTAACATATTCATCTGTTCATTCTTTTATTTATTTATAGGGAGATACATCTTTATTAGTCCACTGCTTGTTCTTAATGGATGTATTGATAATTGACTGATCTCAAGCAGCATGTCTCTTCCACAGTTGTTGAGTTAGACACTGTATTTTGTATTGTTCCTTTAACATGGCAACTATTTTAGTACACTATATCCATGGCAACCCATTTGTAGGATGGATTTTACTTTGCCCTCTGTTTTTTCTTAAGCTTGCCATCTGGCTCTCAGCGCGCTCTTCTTTTTCAGCACAGATATGGATGCACAATTATTCTTTTAATTGTTAAGAACATAAGAAATGCCATACTGGGTCAGACCGAGGTCCATCAAGCCCAGTATCCTGTTTCCAACAGTGGCCAATCTAGGTCATACGTACCTAGCAGTTTCCCCAAAAGACACAGGTTCTGCAGTGCTTGTACTAGGCCAAGCATTGATATCCTGGGTCCCTTTTTAATAGTGGTTTATGGACCTTTCCTCCAGGAACTTGTCCAAACCTTTTTTAAACCCAGCTATACTAACAGCCCTTACTACATCCTCCGGTAACAGATTCCAGAGTTTGATTACACGTTGAGTGAAGAAATATTTTCTCCTATTTGTCTTAAATAGTTTACCCTGTAGCTTCATTACATGTCCCCTAGTCCTTCTATATTTTGATAGCGTAAACAATTGATCCACGTTTATCCGTTCCACTCCATTCATTAATTTATACACCTCTATCATATCTCCCCTCAGCCGTCTCTTTTCTAGGTTAAAGAGCCCTAACCTTTTTAGCCTCTCTTCATAGGAGTAGCCTTCCATCCCCTTCACCAATTTGGTGACTCTTCTCTGTACTTTTTCTAATAACTCTATGTCCTTTTTAAGATACGGTGACCAGAATTGCACACAATATTCAAGGTGCGGTCGTACCATGGAGCGATACAGAGGCATTATAATATCCTTTGTTTTATTCTCCATCCCTTTCCTTATGATACCTAGCATTCTATTTGCTTTCTTGGCCGCCGCTGCACACTGGGCGGAGGGTTTTTAACATGTTATCCACGATGACTCCTAAATCTTTTTCCTGGGTGGTGGTTTCTAATGTGGAGCCTTGCATCGTGTAACTATAGTGTGGGTTGTTCTTTCCTAGGTGCATAACTTTGCACTTGTCCACATTAAATTTCATCTGCCATTTGGATGCCCAGTCTTCCAATTTATCCAGATCCTCCTGCAGTTTTCCACAATCCTCTTGGGTTTTAACAACTTTAAACAGTTTTGTGTCATCTGCAAATTTGATAACCTCACTAGTTATTCCCTTTTCCAGGTCATTTATGAATATGTCAAAAAGTAGCGGACCCAGTACAGATCCCTGGGGTACTCCACTATTCACCTTTTTCCATTGGGAATATTGGCCATTTAGCCCTACCCTCTGCTTTCTATCTTCTAACCAGTTCCCGATCCACAATAGTACACTGCCTCCTATCCCATGACTTTTTAGCTTCGCCAAAAGTCTCTGATGGGGGACCTTGTCAAAAGCTTTCTGAAAGTCCAGATACACTATATCAACCGACTCACCTTTGTCTACCTGTTTATGCACACCTTCAAAAAAACAGATCAGATTAGTAAGACAAGATCTTCCTTGTCTAAAGCCATGTTGGCTGTCTCCCATTAGGCCATGCCTATCTACATGCTGTGTAATTTTGTTCTTTATGATGGTTTCTACCATTTTCCCTGGTACTGACGTCAGGCTCACCGGTCTGTAATTTCCCGGGTCACCCCTGGAACCCTTTTTAAAAATTGGTGTTACGTTGGCGACCCTCCAATCTTCAGGTATTACAGATGATTTAAATGAAAGTTCACAGATTACCAATAACAGGTCTGCAATCTCATATTTCAGTTCTTTCAACACTCTGGGATGTATACCATCCAGTCCAGGTGATTTGCTACTATTCAGTTTATCAAATAGTTGTAATATATCTTCCCGGTGTAGCGATATTTCTCTCAATTCCTCTGCAGTATCACCTTTAAATACCACTTCAGTCTTGGGTAACATCCCTACATCTTCCTCAGTAAAGACCGAAGCAAAGAATTCATTCAGTCTCTCTGCTATAGCCTTGTCTCCTCTTACTGCCCCTTTTTACCCCTCTATCATCTAATGGTCCAATTGACTCTCTCACAGGCCTTTTGCTACGAATGTACTTGAAAAAGTCTTTATTTCGTGTTTTTGCTTCCGTAGCAAGTTTCTTCTCAAATTCCCGCTTTGCCTGCCTTATCAATGCTTTGCATTTAACTTGCCAGTGCTTGTGCTGTTTCCAGTTTTCATCATTTGGCTCTTTTTTCCATTTCCTGAAGGTTGCTCTTTTGGCAGCAACAGCCTCTCTGACCTCACCTTTAAACCATGCTGGCAGTTTTTTGGACTTTCTTCCACTTTTCTTAATGCGTGGAATACAGCTGGTCTGGGCTTCGAGGATAGTATTTTTAAATAACACCCAAGCTTGCTGTAAGTCTTTAACCTTTGGAACCGCTCCTTTTAGTTTTTTCCGAACTATATTCCTCATTCTATCATAGTCTCCCTTTTGAAAGTTAAAAGGTAGTACTGTGGATTCCTTTACTATCTGTCCTCCACTGATTAAATCAAACATGATCATACTATGATCACTATTGCCAAGTGGTCCCAACACCCTTATTTCTTGCACCAGATCTGGCGTTCCACTAAGGACTAGGTCCAGTATGGCTTCCCCTCTGGTCGGTTCATGAATCAGCTGCTCCAAGAAGCAGTCATTTATTTCATCTAGAAACTTTATCTCTTTAGCTTGTCCTGCTGTGACACTGTCCCAGTCGATACCGGGGTAATTGAAATCACCCATTATTACTACTCTGTTGTGGCTTTTGTTAGCTTCCTTGATTTCTTTGAGCATTTCATCATCCATTTGTTCATTCTGGCCAGGTGGTCGATAGTATACTCCCACTGCCATCACCTTCCCCTTCATAAATGGAATTTCAATCCATAGAGATTCTACAGCAAATTTTGTTTCCTGCAAAACTTTAATCCTTTCTGACTCAATGCCCTCTCTAACATAGAGCGCAACCCCTCCACCAATTTGTTCAGCTCTATCATTACGATATAGTTTGTATCCAGGTATCACAGTGTCCCACTGGTTATCCTCCTTCCACCATGTCTCTGAGAGTGCAATCATATCTAACCTCTCATTTAGTGCTATATATTCTAATTCTCCCATCTTATTGTTTAGACTTCTAGCATTGGCATACAAGCATTTTAGAGACTGTATTTTATTAATATTAATCTGGCTATTGGTAGGCATGGGTAATTGGGAATCCTTATGCTCTGTCTGCTCCTTACTCAAGGGCATTTGGGCTACTATACTCCCTTTTGGAACCTCACTGCTTTTGGTAGTATCCTTCAAGGATACCTTTGTCCGAACCATGCGCTCCTGGGTGACTGTCGGCTTTCCCCTATTTTCTAGTTTAAAAGCTTCTCTATCTCTTTTTAAAGGTTAATGCCAGCAGTCTGGTCCCATCCTGATTAAGGTGAAGCCCATCCCTTCGGAAGAGCCCCCCCTTTCCCCAGAATGTTCCCCAGTTCCTAACAAATCCAAAACCCTCATCCTTGCACCATTGTCTCATCCACGCATTGAGACTCCGGAGCTCTGCCTGTCTTTTGGGTCCTGCACGTGGAACAGGAAGCATTTCGGAGAACGCTATCCTGGAAGTTCTGGATTTCAACTTCCTACCTAAAAGCTTAAATTTAGCCTCCAGAACTTCCCTACCACATTTTCCTATGTCATTGGTACCAACATGTACCAAGACAGCAGACTCCCCCCCAGCACTATCTATGATCCTATCTAGGCAGTGCGTGAGATCTGCTACCTTCGCACCAGGCAGGCATGTTACCAGGCGATCCTCACGTCCACCAGCCACCCAGCTATCTACATTCCTAATGATTGAATCACCAACTATAACAGCTGTCCTGACCCTCACCTCATGGGGACATGGCCCTGGAGAAACGTCCTCGGTGCGAGAGGGTTTTACATCACCTGGAGGACAGGTCCTAGTTACAGGATCACTTCCTGCCACACCAGGGTGATGCTCTCCTGTCACGTGACCTCTCTCCTCCATGGCAACAGGGATGCTGCCAGACTGGAGGTGGGACTTCAGGACTATATCCCTGTAGGTCTCGTCCATGTACTTCTCTGTCTTTCTTATGTCTTCCAGGTCTGCTACTCTAGCCTCTAGAGAACGGACTCGTTCCCTGAGAGCAAAGAGCTCCCTGCACTTAGTGCATATGTAGGACCTCTCACCAACTGGGAGAAAATCATACATGTGACACTCAATGCAAAAGACTGGAGAACCCCCATCTCGTTGCTGGACCTCTGTCTGCATCTTAGTTTAAAGCTTGTTTTTAGGTCTTTTAAATTCGGTATATAATAAGGATTGGTGTAGATGCTTATACTAATAAAAGTGTATCTAATACCCCTAATACACCCTGTGTACCTGAAGCTTAATTAATCTCAGGTCCTCTGTGTATGACTGATTTGGATTAAGAGCTGCACCTGAGAGCAGCCCCTTTCCTCTAAGATGTGCAAGTACCTATAAAACTACAATTACCCCAGGGGTGGGTGGGTGCTGGGGAGGGAGGGAGGGAGATAAGTCCTATTAAAGAGGGCAGTTACAAGGTACCCTGTCCTGAACCCTCAGCAGGGGGATGGGGGTACCACACAAAGCCCAGTTAGTTGAGAGAGGCAAGGCAAGTACAGCTGAGAAGGCTGAACTAGCACACCACTAAGACAAACAATAAATAATTAAACAAACAAACAGTTAGACAAACAGTAAATAATTAAATAAACAGCTAGAACTCACAGTAAGATGTCCCAGGAGGCAAATATCCACTCACTAGCAGAGCTCTGTAAAAGTTCAGCCCTTCTCTGATCAGAGAAAAGCAAACTAAAACAGCCTATGCACACGTGGAGAAAACAGGAAGAAGGCTATACAATACCTCAGGGGGAGGGGGGGAGGGGGAGGATTCACTCAGGCAGGCAAGGACAGGAAAAAAGCTCAACAAACAGCAGGTTCTGGGGAGAGAGATTTAATTCAAAATGGCTACCACACAAAGCCCAGTTAGTTGAGAGAGGCAAGGTAAGTACAGCTGAGAAGGCTGAACTAGCACACCACTAAGACAAACAATAAATAATTAAACAAACAGTTAGACAAACAGTAAATAATTAAATAAACAGCTAGAACTCACAGTAAGATGTCCCAGGAGGCAAATATCCACTCACTAGCAGAGCTCTGTAAAAGTTCAGCCCTTCTCTGATCAGAGAAAAGCAAACTATTTATATTTTTTAAGTTTTCTATTGGCATGTATCTCCCTGGTGCTTTTATTAGTCCCTCATCGTTTAAGTTATTTTTTAGGTTATATTGGCGGCATCTGCAGTCACCCGCAACATTTCTCCATTATGCTATTTGGTTGCTTTCCTTCTAGTGATCGTGGCTTTTTGACACTGATGCTACTCACATTGGCTTTCCCACTGTTTAACAGTCCATGAGAGCCATCATTTCATGTAATTCTCTGTTTGATGGTATACATATTTGTAGATATATATAAAGGGCTTTTATGCAAATGGTTTGCCTGGCAAATCAATGATTAATTTTGTGTTCTAGCTGCCGATATTGTCCTCATTGACGCTTTGGGCAATTTTAAAGAATTCCTCTCTAAATATGTGTGCTGTATGAACCTTTTATGTGCTTCAACATTGACTGCTACCGTTTCTCTGATTAATTGTGTAATGCCCCATGTTCGACTGCAGACAGATCTGTATGGGTGGTCGCTTAGAATTTCTTTACTCTTTGCCAGTTGAGGGGTTTTTACACACACTTTCTAGCTCCTGGTAGTCCAGTGATTAATCTTGAGTTGTTTGTTGCTGACACTGTTACAAGTGTTATGTTTTAAAGTATTCCTTCTCAAGTCCAGTAATGTTGCTTTGTGCCCTCTGACCTTTTATTGGTGTGAAATTCTCCTGGTTTAAATATCCAGCATTGCTTGCTCAGGTCCTTTTACTGCAACGCCGGCTCTGGTTCACAAAGTCCCCTTGATAAAAAGCAAGTATACTACATACAAAATATTTTGGCGGTATACCTCTAACTATATTTAAGAAACCTTCTGTTCCCTTAGCAATTAATATGCTGCTTTTTTATATGTTGCCTAATTGATCTGTAAGGTCAAAATTTAAATCCAGCACACTCATCTTAACTAAAATTGCCTATACTGTAGGATCAACTGTGGCGGCGTAGAAGTACACTAATTAGTTCCTTATCGTAGCTCCAGTCTAGTCCCGTACCACAGAGTTGTGTACCTCCTCCCGCAGCTAGGAGACTGAGCATGTCACTCTTTTAGTGACCCTAGTATAAGTAGTCCAGGGACCACCCCCTTGAACCAATTTTGCTCAGTCTTCGTGCAGTGGAAGGAGGTTGTGAGTCCAGTGGTCCGGGACTCACTAGAGCAACGAATAAGGCTTTTAGTATTAGTCAGTTTTTCGTATTGGAAAGAAAAAAAAAAAAGGGGTTCTGCCCCTTTAAATTGGCGGTTTCAATTGGGTCTGTCAAAATTTACTGGAACCATCGCTGGTGAGCTACCTCTGGTGTGGAGAACTACCAGAGGAGTGTGCGGGGGTTGAGCAGGGGCCTCCGGCTTCATTTCCCCGAGGCAGGAAAGAAGCTGTTGAGGACGGTGCCACGTGCGCGCGTCTCTGGCTCTGTCGGGGGGCAGTGGAACCGGCAGCGGAGGAAACGCCTTGCTACAGGGAGAAGACTGCACCGGGTAAGAGAGAGTACGGCGAGGTTGATTGAGCAGTGCCGGTAGCAGACGCGGCGGTTTTGATCAGGGCCGCGTGCAGGGTGCACAGCTTGTGCGGGCTCTGAGGGGACAGGCCCGGACCGCGTGGCAAAGCGCGGGAGCCGCAGATCAGGCGGGAAGCTTCCCAGGAGACCCTAGTTTATTCGCTTCTTAAGTTGAGAGAGGGGCTGTCTCGGCAAGGGTAAAAAAAAAAAAAAGTGCAGTTTTGAAGCGTTGGGTGAAGCAGTGGGTCCTGGGCTCCTTGTTAGTCACTGTATTGAGCAGGGGGCTTCATGCCTGGTAAGCGGTGCCTCTTGTGTGGGGCACATAAAGGATCAGTCTCTAAGTCTGGATTGTGCAGAGGCTGCAGTTTTGAAACGTCCATGGCGGATAGAGAGCTAGAGGGGTCTGAGGCTACAGGAGAGGTGATGAAAGATCCCTCACTGTCCCCGGAAGCGAGGCAGGAACCCAAGCCGGGGATTTCCTCGGTGTCGGAGGGGCCCTTACCCCAGGTCCCTTTACAGGGGGGTCTGGGGGCAATCTTTTCGCCTCAGTTTTTGTCTCTGTTGCAGCAGGCCATTGGGGGCCATGTGCTGTGGGGCCGGGGACCTCGGGAGTTGAGGCTCGAGGCTCTAAGAGGCCGGGGGCTAGCTTAGAAGAGGTAGCCAGGAACGGTGCTGGTAAGAGACCCAAGCTGCGCTTAGAGGGTGAAGAGCAGGACTTGGAGGAGTCAGTGCTGTTGGAGGATTCAGATGGAGAACAGGATTTAGAGGAAGGTGAGATTACGGAGCCAGAGGAACAGGTGAGAATTGTACGAGTGTTCAAGAGAGAGGTGCTTTCGGCCTTGATTGCCGAAACGCTAAAGGCCTTAAATGTCCCGGTCTCGGATTCTGCGGAGGACACGGTGCTGGAAGATCCTCTATTGCAGGCAGTAAGAAAGTCCCAGAGGTCGTTTCCCATTCATAGGATTTTTAAGGAGATGATTCAGGAGGAATGGGATGCTCTGGAAGCTAGCATCAAGGGGGCTAGGATCATGGCTCGGCTTTATCCTCTGGTGGAACCGGATAACGATATGTTTAAGCCACCGAAGGTGGATGCAGCGGTGTCCTCGGTGACTAAGAAAACCACTATTCCGGTGGAAGGGAGTGCAGCGCTTAAGGATACGCAGGACAGGAGATTAGATTCTTTGTTGAGACAGGTGTTTGAGGTGAATGCCCTGTCCTTACAGGCCTCGATTTGTGGGGCCTGGGTGGCACGGGCGTGTCTGCGGTGGTCCCAGAGGTGGAAGGGGACTCAGGCGGACGAAGTGGCAGAAGAGGCAGCCCGCATTGAGTCAGGGACGGCGTATCTGGCGGATAGTCAGTATGATTTGATTAGAGGGCTGGCTAAGAGTATGGCATCAGTAGTGGCGGCCAGGAGGTACCTGTGGCTGTGGAATTGGGCAGCGGATGGGGCCTCCAAAGCACGGCTGGCTAAGCTTCTGTTCAGAGATAACCTCCTCTTTGGAGAGGAGTTAGAGAAGTTGGTTAAGGATTTAGGGGAGTCGAAGGGGGGTCGGTTGCCGGAAGACAAGCAAAAGCAGGGTCGGACAGGAGGACCATCCAGGAGTCAGCTGAGAGAGTTCAGGTGTTTTCAACCCTCCCGGTTTGCCCCGGTGCAGAGAGGGAGATTTCCCTATAGGGCGCAAGGATTTCGGGGATTCAGAGGGGCAGGCAGAAGTTTTGCAGTCTCCATGTCCCCGGGTGCCAAAAAGCCACAATAAAGTGAGGGGGGTCCAGGCGGGGACGGTACCAGTAGGAGGTCGAGGTTTCGTTCCTGCCTGGGCCTAAATTACTTCGGATCAATGGGTGTTGGAGATCGTGCAAAGGGGCTGTGCTCTCGAGTTCCAACACCCAGTGAGGGACGCGTTTGTGCGGTCTCCGTGCAGAACGACGTCCAAGAGAGGCGGTTCGCCAGACGTTGGAAAGGTTGATAGAGCTGGACGCGGTAGTACCGGTACCGCCGGACGAACAAGGCAAAGGTCGGTACTCGATTTATTTTGTGGTACCAAAAAAGGAGGGTACCATGCATCCTATTCTAGATCTAAAAAGGGTGAACAGGTGTCTCTGGGTGTCGCATTTTCGAATGGAGACATTGAGGTCGGTCATGGTAGCGGTGCGACAGGGAGAGTATCTAACGTCGTTAGATTTGTCGGAGGATTACCTGAACATTCCGATCAGGAGGGAGCACCAGCGGTTCCTTCGCTTTGCTGTGCCTATGGGGCATTTCCAATTCCAGGCGATGCCTTTTGGACTTGCAACGGCGCCGAGAACATTCACCAAGATTATGGTGGTGGTGGTGGCGGCGGCTTTGAGAAGGGAAGGAGTGTTGGTGCACCCGTATCTGGATGACTGGTTAATTCGAGCGAAGTCGCGGGGGGAAAGTCAGCAGGCGACAGCTCAAGTGGTGTCCTTGCAAAGCCTGGATTGGGTAGTCAATGTGGCAAAGAGCAAGTTGACGCCTGCCCAGGATTTGGAGTATTTGGGGGCTCGTTTCGACACGTGCAGGGGAAGAGTCTTCCTGCCGCTGCAGCGGGTCCAGAAATTGAGACGTTTGATTCGGGAGTTCCGGGCGTTCAGGGCCCCGTCAGCTTGGCGATACCTGCAGCTTCTGGGGACGATGGCGGCCACGATAGAGGTAGTGCCGTGGGCCAGAGCTCACATGAGACCTCTGCAGAGGGCGTTGCTCCAGAGGTGGTCTCATCAGGCGGATCCATTATCCAAGACATTGGTGTGTCCGTGGGAGTCTCGAAAGTCGCTGTGGTGGTGGTTGCAGCCGGGGGGCCTGGAGAAGGGCATGCCATTGGAAGCGCCAGACTGGAAGCCCTTGACAACAGACGCGAGTCTGTTCGGTTGGGGGGTGCACTTCGAGGGACAGTTTGCCCAGGGGCAGTGGTCCGAACTAGAGAAGGAATGGTCCATCAACAGGTTAGAGTTGAGAGCGGTGTTTTTAGCGCTTCGGGCCTTGCAAGGGTTACTGCAGGGAAAGGCGGTCAGAGTATTCTCCGACACTGAAGTGGTATTTAAAGGTGATACTGCAGAGGAATTGAGAGAAATATCGCTACACCGGGAAGATATATTACAACTATTTGATAAACTGAATAGTAGCAAATCACCTGGACCGGATGGTATACATCCCAGAGTGTTGAAAGAACTGAAATATGAGATTGCAGACCTGTTATTGGTAATCTGTGAACTTTCATTAAAATCATCTGTAATACCTGAAGATTGGAGGGTCGCCAACGTAACACCAATTTTTAAAAAGGGTTCCAGGGGTGACCCGGGAAATTACAGACCGGTGAGCCTGACGTCAGTACCAGGGAAAATGGTAGAAGCCATCATAAAGAACAAAATTACACAGCATGTAGATAGTCATGGCCTAATGGGAGACAGCCAACATGGCTTTAGACAAGGAAGATCTTGTCTTACTAATCTGATCTGTTTTTTTGAAGGTGTGCATAAACAGGTAGACAAAGGTGAGTCGGTTGATATAGTGTATCTGGACTTTCAGAAAGCTTTTGACAAGGTCCCCCATCAGAGACTTTTGGCGAAGCTAAAAAGTCATGGGATAGGAGGCAGTGTACTATTGTGGATCGGGAACTGGTTAAAAGATAGAAAGCAGAGGGTAGGGCTAAATGGCCAATATTCCCAATGGAAAAAGGTGAATAGTGGAGTACCCCAGGGATCTGTACTGGGTCCGCTACTTTTTGACATATTCATAAATGACCTGGAAAAGGGAATAACTAGTGAGGTAATCAAATTTGCAGATGACACAAAACTGTTTAAAGTTGTTAAAACCCAAGAGGATTGTGGAAAACTGCAGGAGGATCTGGATAAATTGGAAGACTGGGCATCCAAATGGCAGATGAAATTTAATGTGGACAAGTGCAAAGTTATGCACCTAGGAAAGAACAACCCACACTATAGTTACAAGATGCAAGGCTCCACATTAGAAACCACCACCCAGGAAAAAGATTTAGGAGTCATCGTGGATAACATGTTAAAACCCTCCGCCCAGTGTGCAGCGGCGGCCAAGAAAGCAAATAGAATGCTAGGTATCATAAGGAAAGGGATGGAGAATAAAACAAAGGATATTATAATGCCTCTGTATCGCTCCATGGTACGACCGCACCTTGAATATTGTGTGCAATTCTGGTCACCGTATCTTAAAAAGGACATAGAGTTATTAGAAAAAGTACAGAGAAGAGCCACCAAATTGGTGAAGGGGATGGAAGGCTACTCCTATGAAGAGAGGCTAAAAAGGTTAGGACTCTTTAACCTAGAAAAGAGGCGGCTGAGGGGAGATATGATAGAGGTGTATAAATTAATGAATGGAGTGGAACGGATAAACGTGGATAAATTGTTTACGCTATCAGAATATAGAAGGACTAGGGGGCATGTAATGAAGCTACAGGGTAAACTATTTAAGACAAATAGGAGAAAATATTTCTTCTCTCAACGTGTAATCAAACTCTGGAATCTGTTACCGGAGGATGTAGTAAGGGCTGTTAGTATAGCTGGGTTTAAAAAAGGTTTGGACAAGTTCCTGGAGGAAAGGTCCATAAACCACTATTAAAAAGGGACCCAGGATATCAATGCTTGGCCTAGTACAAGCAATGCAGAACCTGTGTCTTTTGGGGAAACTGCTAGGTACGTATGACCTAGATTGGCCACTGTTGGAAACAGGATACTGGGCTTGATGGACCTCGGTCTGACCTAGTATGGCATTTCTTATGTTCTTATGTTCTTATGACAATGCCACAGCGGTGGCTTACATAAATCAGCAGGGCGGAACCGGCAGCGTGCCATTGGAGACGGAAGCGGACGGATTGCTGGAATGGGCCGAGCACCATCTGGAGGCGTTGTTGGCGGCGCATGTAGCAGGAGTATACAATGTGACGGCAGACTTTCTGAGTCGCGTGCAAGTGGATCCGGGAGAATGAAGTCTGCATCAGGAAGTTTTTGAGATGCTGGTGCGGCGTTGGGGTCGGCCAGTGATGGATCTTATGGCAAAGTTCGAGTCGGCAAAGGTCGACAGGTTTTACAGCAGAAAGAGAGGGGCTGGATGCTCTGATTCAGAGATGGCTGGAGGGCGGTCTTCTGTACGTGTTCCCGCCGTGGGTGCTCATCGGCAGAGTTCTCCAGCGCATAGAACGGCACAGCGGGCTGGTTCTGCTGATAGCGCCAGACTGGCCAAGAAGATCGTGGTATGCCGACTTGATGCGTCTGCTGGTGGAACCACCGTGGAAGCTCCCGGACAGAATGGATCTGCTGGTGCAGGGGCCATTAAACATGCCTCAGGTACATCGATTTTCGCTTACGGCTTGGCTCTTGAGAGGGCAAGGCTAATGGGTAAAGGTTACTCGTCAGCGGTGATTGCTACCTTATTGAGATCTAGGCGACGGTCCACATCACTGGCGTATATCAGAGTGTGGAGGTTGTTTGAGGCTTGGTGTGAGGAGAGACAGTTGCGAGCATTGAGATCCACGGTAGCGCAAGTTTTGTCCTTTTTGCAGGATGGGTTGGAAAAGGGCTTAGCAGCGTCTTCCCTCCGGGTGCAGTTGGCGGCTCTTGCCTGTTACCAAGGAAGCGTGACGGGGAAGACGCTGGGGAGCTCATCGAGATGTGAAGAGATTTTTGAAGGCAGCCTCTTTGTTGAGACCTCCTTGCAGAAGAATAATTCCAGGTTGGGATCTCAATGTGGTATTGGAGGCACTGGTGAAGGAGGCTTTTGAGCCGTTGGCTCAGGTGACCTTGAAGGATCTCACGCTAAAGGTAGTGTTTTTGGTGGCTATTACATCAGCAAGGAGGATCTCGGAGTTGCAGGCCCTGTCGTGTAGAGAGCCATTCTTGTCCTTTTCTAAGGAAAAAGTGATGCTTTGGATGGTACCGTCCTTTTTGCCTAAGGTAGTCTCTGCCTTCCATTTGAATCAGGTAGTGGCTCTGCCGGTTTTTACCAGGTCAGCGGAAAGAGGGGCTGAGGGTAAGTTGCATAGATTGGACGTAGAGAGAGTCCTAAAGGTGTATTTGCAGCGAATGGAAGCATTGCACAAGTCTGATAGACTGTCCTGTTTGGGCGATCACGTCAGGGAGAGCCGGCGTCTAAAGCTTCTATTGCTAGGTGGATTACGGAAGCCATTGCGTTCGCTTATCTGCTGAAGGGCAGAGTAGTGCCGCAGGGGCTGCGAGCGCACTCTACGAGATCCCAGGCAGCATCCTGGGTGGAGTGTGGCTTGGTTCCTGCGGCAGAGATTTGCAGGGCGGCAACCTGGTCGTCGTTGCATTCCTTTGTCAAGCATTATAGGATTGATGTGCAGGCGGAGGGGGATGCGAGATTTGGATCGGCAGTGCTTCAGGCTGGTCTGGCAGGTCCCTCCCGTTGAGTATGTTCACTGCTCTGCTACATCTCTATGGTACGGGACTAGACTGGAGCTACGATAAGGAAGGTTAAATTAGACTTACCTGCTAATTGTAGTTCCTGGAGTAGATCCAGTCTAGTCCCGCTTCCCACCCAGAGGACTGCTGCCAGGGGATAGCCTGAGCACATGGGAAGGGATGCAGTCAGTTGTGGACCGGACTTTGCACAGCGATTTTCAGGGTCGGTACGGTTGGGTCACCAACTTCTCTGAAGAGTGTAAAGCCTCTCTAGAGGGGGGCTTGGGAGAGGGGGCGGCTCCTTCTGTTCCAGCAAGGATATAGTATTGGTTAACTTTAGGAAGTTAAGGTTCCTTTCTAGCTAAAAGTTCTAGTGTTTTTTCTTAGGGGTCTGTTTACTAAAGGCCGGTGTTGTGCGGTCCGCGGTACCGAGCGGGTGCCGTATAAGGAGTGGGCGTTCCGTCGTGAAGAACAGAAGCTGTGATTGACAGATGCGCTAAGGTGCGCGGCGCCCGTGTGGTTAGTGCCCTGTGACATTACGGCGTTTGATCTGTGCACATAGATCACACTGCTCACGGTTTTTGGGCTTCCACTATTGTGCTGCACATTGCTGACGGAAACGGTTTCTTTTCCCTGCACAGCACCTCTAACGCGAGTGTTTCACTGGCGGTAAATTTCTTTGCAGATTCGGGCACGCTCCTGTGCGGCGAGTCTCTCCCCTCCCACATTCCGCCCACTGACCCCGTCTCTCCGCCCCTAGGGGGCCTTCCTCCGCCCTCATTTCGCCTTGGCACGCCTCTTTCGCACATTACCGCCCCGCAAACGTGCGCGTTTTCGGCGCACGTGTGCGGGGCCCGTTAATGTGACCCGCACGTGTACGGGGCGTTTAAGAGCACTTAAATGCATCATTTTAGGGCGCTCAGGTGCGCCCCGCACAGGTGCGCCGTTTAGTAAACATGCCCCTTAGAGTCCATGTTGGGACTAACTTGTTTTTTGCTCTGGTGAGTCGGCTTTGACAATAGCATACTGGATCAAGGGGGCAGTCCCTGGACTACTTATACTAGGGTCACTAAAAGAGTGACATGCTCAGTCTCCTAGCTGCGGGAGGAGGTACACAACTCTATGGTACGGGACTAGACTGGATCTACTCCAGGAGCTACAATTAGCAGGTAAGTCTAATTTAACCATCTCTATAATAATCCAAAACAAGTGAGTTCCTTTTGCCAGTTTTAGGATTTTCATTTATGACTCGTTTATACAATACCTCCTCATCCCTGAGTTTATTTGGTGGTTTTTATGCTCACATAAAGGTAGTTAGCAATGCATGGTGTCTGATTCTAGTCCTGGTGTCTTTTAAATATATAGGCTTGGGAGTTCTCATCCCCATGACTCATGGTATGTATTCTTTAATGTGCATATCACTGTGTAATTTCTACCCCTTATTTTGAAGTTTTGTATTTTATTCAGTTCCACACCTGTTCATTTATGTTATATCAGCCTTATGCGTTTTAATCATTCTATTCATTTATACCACTTAATGCTTTTATTTATTTATTATTTGCATAAATATGTGTTTAACCTACTATTATTTATTGATCATAACTTTCTGTGTATGTTTTTATTTGAGGCTTTTACCCCCTGAAGAAGGCATTTGCGTTTCGGCATTATTACACCATTGCTATTGTGAACACCTCGCTTTTGTTGTGCTTTCTTACATGTCTCTTTACAGTGCTGCATATGCCTGGTAGCACTGTGTAAATTAGTAGAAGTATAGTAGTAGATAAGCTAGAAACATTTTGAAGGAGCATGATCAGCAAGAGGGTTATTTCATAAACCTTTCTTGCTGTAGAATACCTCTTCTAAATTAGGCCACACCTAAAAGTGCATGCAGTGCAAGCTGACATGTACTTTGTAAGGTAGGCATGCTCAGGGAGTGGTTTGGATGGAGTCATCATTTATGACTGTAAAATACATGCTAACCTTTTGTCTGCTCTCAAGCATTACTGAAGGATTTGTGTTAGTATTTTATAGACAGAGAGAGACCGATATTTAACTGGTTAGCAGAACTTACTAACTGGATAAGTACTGGGCAATGAGATATTCTCTGGGAACAAGCAGGAATCAGTGCTCACATATGGGTGACGTCGGCGCCGACGGAGCCCGCGTGGAGCAAATCCCCAGCTTTCAAAGAAAGCCTTTGGGATTACTACCATGCATGCATGGTCCCCTTCCTGCCCAAGGGTGCCATCTTGCTCAGCCTCCTTTTTTCCGTGGAGCCCACCAGACGTCTGTTTTCATCCTGGAAAAAGTTGATTTTTTTCAAGCATTTTTGCTTGTCTCCGGTCTTGCGCCAGTACCTTTCCCTTTTTTACTTAAGTTTTCATTTTTCCTTGGGCGTCTTTGCACCCTTTTTACTTCGCTGGCAGCCCAAAAGGTCTTCGACCTTGCTGGGGTTCTTTTTCCCCCCATGGCTACCAGTGAGTTAAAAAAATGCAATCGGTGTGGGAAGATTATTTCACTAACCGATACGCATGACTGCTGCCTCCGGTGCCTGGGCCCGGACCACGACCTGGCGGTCTGTGACCTGTGTAAGAAAATGTCTTCAAAGGCCTTGAGAAGCTGCCAGCAGTAGCACTACAAAATTTTCCCTGACTCCCCCATGCCTCCGAGAGCCAGGACCTCATCTGAGGCCTCGATGCCTTGGGAGGAGCACTCCGAACCCAAGCATCGTTGTGGGTCCTCGGAGAGGGGGTCTCCCTCGAGGGAACCAAAGAGAAAGAAGAAACCCTCAAAGGCTGAGTCTCTGGATGGCTCTGATCGGCCGGGCTCCTCCCGGGGCAGGTTGCGGAGCCTCAAGCGTCCACTCGAGACATCGGAGAGGGAGCGTCCAGCTAAGATTCCTCGAAAGGATCCTGCCATGGACTGTCCTTGTCGACGATTCCCCTCCGGTGGAGCCAGCGTCAGGCCTGAGTGCATCGGTGCCCGCACCGCAGGCTGCAGAGCCTCCGGGACTGGTGTCCAGGATGGCGGCCTTGGAGCGCAGTGTCACTGCCTTCTTGGACCAGCAGCGGGTGCTAATGTCCAGCATGTCCGGTTCCTCCGCCCCGACCACCGGGCTTTTGACATCGAAGACACCCCCAGAGGTCGAGCCGATCCTTGAGGCCATGCGGGCCCGGGTGGATCCTCAGCCGAAGTCATGCTTGACCTCCCGCTTGTTGGGGCCGAGATCGTCACTGACGAGTTTGCAGGGTTCGGGGTGTGCGGTGCCAGGGCCCTCGAGGCACAAGGAACACCGTGAGTCTTCCTCAGAGGTCTCCAGCTGGGAGACCGAGGACGAGGAGTCCCTGGACACACCCAGCATCATTGTGATGTCCCTTCCAATTCCCCGATTTCTGAACCTCGGAGAAGGTCCCCCACTGGAGGATATTGGCTTTTTGGACTTCGTCCAGGATATGTCCAAGGACGGAGTCTGAGGAGGATCCTCGAGCTGACGAGCTTGAGATCCTCCAGTATGAGACTCCCCCTCGGGAAACCCTCACGGTGCCCATTCCTCCCATCCTGGAACGGCTTATACGCCGCATGTGGGAGACATTGGCATCGATGCTGGTGATCAACAAGCAACTTGACTCGATGTATCGAGTCCGTCAGAGCCCTGGGTTTCAGAAGTCCACAAGTGCCGCACAACTCCATGGTTGTGGAGTCGGCCATGCGTCAACTGAAGAGTCAGAAGATGCACTCCTCGGTGCCCACTGGCAGGGAGGCCTGCACCTTGGATGCCCTCGGCAGGAAGTGTTACCAGGGCTCGATGCTGAATTGCCGGATCCAGGCCTACCAGCTGTACATGGACATGTACCTGAGAGACCTGGCGAAGGAGCTCACCGGTTTCTCTGCTGTTCTCTCAGAGGAGCCTTTGCAGTGCTTCAAGAACCTGTCCAAAGCTGTCCGTGAGTGCTCCAAGTTTATCTCTGGCGACCTATGACGGTTTCGAGTCGGTGGCATGGGTAGCCGCGGTGGGCATCGGTGCACACCGCCAAGCTTGGATCCAGTTGTCCGACCTCGAACAGTGGGTACAGGACAAGTTGGTCGATGTTTTGTGTCAGGGGGAAAACCTCTTTGGCAAACCCATGACTGACAAGGCCACAGAGCTGGAGACAGAGTTCATGACGAGGACTGAGCTCTCCAAGAAGACCATTGCCCCTTCCCAAAAGAAGGGCTCGCGTAAGAAGCACTTTTGCCCGAGGAAGTCCACTGCTTACCGAAACTACCCCCCTTACCAGGCCTCCCCAGCTCCCCAGCAGGGACAGCAGGCCAAGGGACAGGGGCATGGCCTGTGTAAGCAGAAGGCTCCCAAGCCCCAGGATCCTGCTCCGGCCCAGCCTGGAGGGAGTTTTTGACTCCTGTAGCATGGCCCTTCTCCCACTTGGAGCTCAGCAGCTTACAGGAGGTCGCCTGACATCCTGATCCACCCAAACCACAGGCAGTACCTACGCTTTGTGGTGGGGGGGCAATCATTTCCAATACAGGGTGCTTCCCTTCAGCCTAGCCTCGGCCCCCAGGGTATTCACAAAGTGCCTGGCAGTGGTCGCTGCCTTTCTCAGGCTACAGGGGATATTTGTCTTCCCCTATCTTGACGACTGGCTCATCAAGGGCACTACAGCCCCCGAGGTGCAGCAGGCCACGGCACGCACTACCCAGGTCCTGCAACACTTGGGTTTCGTTATCAACTGCCCCAAGTCAAACCTTTGTCCGTCACATAGGCTAGAGTTCATTGGGGCAAGGATCGACACCCTGCAGTCAAAGGCCTTCCTACTTGCAGACAGGGTAGACAGGCTTATGGTGCTAGACAGGGATATGCAGCACCATCCCTCGGTGCCAGCCAGGCATCTGTGCCCCCTCAGGCCCATGGCCTCCACGGTGCATGTCACTCCAGATGCCCACCTCCACATGTGAACAGCACAGTGGTGCCTCAGGGACCAATGGTCCCAGGTCACGGGACATCTCCAGGACAGAGTCCGAGTGACCTGGCAGCTGGTACAGTCCCAGATCTGGTGGGTATTGCCCTGGCACTTAGAGGCGGGGATGCCCTTCCAGACCCCCCACCATTCGAGAGTTCTCACCACAGATGCCTCCCTGCTGGGCTGGGGAGCCCATTGTGAGGGATACCGCACCCAGGGCACTTGGTCTCCCAGACGAGAGCGCTCAGCAGATCACCCCCTGGAGCTGTGGGCCATTCATCTCGTCCTGAAGGCCTTTCATCATCGCCTAGGCCACCGGTCAATCCTAGTTCAGATGGACAACCAGGTGGCCATATTGTTTGTGAACAAACAGGGAGGCATGGGGTCCCATGCCCTCTGCCAGGAAGCCCTGAATCTGTGCTCTTATGCATTCTGGCAGGGCATTCTCCTCAGAGTGGTATACCTGCCAGGCCAAGACAAATTGCTGGCCGACAGACTCAGCAAAATTCTCCAGCCGCACGAGTGACAGTGGACCCAGGGGTTACCTGCAGGCTTATCCAAACCTGGTGGGAACTGGTGACAGTCCTGTTCGCAAGCCTGGACAATCACCAAGTACTCCGTTTCTGCTCAAGGCAGCCTCACCCCACCAGGGTGGTCGCTGATGCCTTCCTGGTCTCATGGTTGGAGGGACTTCTGTATGCTTTTCCTCCAACACCACTGATCACCAGGACTCTGCTCAAGATTCTCCACAACAGAGCCTCGGTCATCTTGGTGGCTCCGAGGTGGCCCATGCAACCGTGGTTTCCACTGCTTCTGCAGCTAGCGGTGGAGGCCCTCATACCCCTGAGGTCCGCTCCACAGCTCCTTCCCCAGGAGGGGGGCTCTCTTCTGCACCCCAACCTCTGCTCCCTCTTGCTGACGGCATGGCTGCTGAGAGGGTGACTTTAACCCCGCTCCACCTCCTGAAAGAGGTGGAGGATGTTCTGCTGGCCTTGTGCAAGGCGTCTACCAGATGGACCTATGCCTTTAAGTGGCGGAGGTTTGCACTTTGGTGCACTGAGCGAGGGGCCGACAGCTTTTCTTGCCCAGTGGTCATGGTGTTGCAATACCTGCTCCACTTCTCCCGGGGGGGGGCTCAAGTCTAGCTCTGTTACGGTACACCTCAGTGCTCTGGTGGCAAACCACCATCAGGTGGGCAGGAAGCTCCTCTCAGTCCACCCTGTGGTGTCCTGCTTCCTAAAGGGCCTCCTTCTGTCTAAGCCCCCAGTTCGCCCTCCAGCGACTGAATGGGATCTCAGTGTGATGCTGGGGCAGCTCACCCTGCCACCCTTCGAGCCTCTGACTATCTGCCACCTTGGCTATCTCTCCTGGAAGGTGGTTTTCCTGGTTGCGCTCACTTCTGCCTGTAGGGTAAGTGAGCTCCAGGCCGTCGTGGCTGAGACACCTTACACCAGGTTTTACAAGAATAGGGTGGTGCTTCGCACGCATCCCAAATTTTTTCCGAAGGTGGAGTCCTCTTTCCCCCTCAACTAGGAGGTGGTCCTCCCTATCTTCTTTCCCAGACTGCACACCAGTCAGGCAGAGATGGTCCTCCATACCTTGGACAATAAAAGGGCCTTGTCCTTCTATATTCAACGTACTCAAGGCCACCAGAAAGCCTCTCAGCTTTTCATTTCCTACGACTCCAGTAAGCTGGGGGAGGTGGTGTCCAAGCGTATGCTGTCCACATGGGTGTCAGACTGTATTGCCCGGGCTTATGAGGAGGTGAGGCTTCCATTGGAAGGCCGGATCACAGTGCACCGGGTCAGGGCTATGGCGACATCAGTTGTTCACCTGCGTTTGGTTCCTCTGGCAGACATCTGCCGGGCCGCCAACCTGGTCTTCAGTCCATACCTTCGCAGCTCATTACTGCCTGGATAGAGAGTCCTGAGGGGACAGTGCCTTTGGCCAGGCCATGCTCCATAACCTTTACGGGGTCTAGGTAACTCCTACCCTCTGACCCTTCTATGTTCAGGCTATCAGAGTGCTAGTTCATTTGGACACAGAGGTCCTGTTTGGTCCATTATATGGATTTCATTGCGGCTACTTGTGGCTCTCTACGAGGGAGCCTTTTTTGGCTACAGGTTCATTGTAGCCTGTAGCTGGGAAGTCCCATATGTGAGGACTGACTTCCTGCTTGTTCCCAGAGAAAGCGTAGTTATTTACCTGTAACAGGCGTTCTCCAGGGACAGCAGGAATCAGTCCTCACAACCCTCCCTCCTCCCCTTGCAGTTGCAGTCATATCATCTTTATTTGTTATTTGCCGTCTTTTTAGCTATGTCATTTGACTGAGCAAGATGGCACCCTTGGACAGGAAGGAGACCATGCATCTGTGGTAGCAATCCCAAAGGCTTTCTTTGAAAGATGGGAATTTGTTCTGCGCGGGTTCCATCGGAACCGATGTCACCCATATGTGAGAACTGATTCCTGCTGTCCCCGGAGAACACCTGTTACAGGTGAGTAACTCTGCTTTCAGTGGCACTGTCTGTCCAAGAAGGGTCGACATGTCTTCAGTAGCAGACTGGCTAACCTACTGAAGAAGGCTTTAAACTTGATTCATTGGGGATGGGTGAAGAAAGCCCCCAGGAAAGTGAAACCCCCCCAGATAAGTGAAACATTAAATCCCTTTATGGAAATGAGTAAAAGGGGCAACATATGGAAAGCAGTGTATATAAATGCCCATAGCATGGGAAATAAGATCCCAGATGTTGAGGCTTTAATGGGAGAGACTGACTTGGATTTAGTGGCATTAAAAGAGGCATGGTTCACAGACAATCATGTTTTGGATGTACTATACCAGGCTATACTTTATTCAAAAAGGACAGGGTAGGAAGAAGGGGAGGAGGAGTGACACTATATATGTAAAAAATAATATTAAAGCTATACAAATACAGGTCTTAAAAGGGAGAGAGGAGGCACTGTGGGTTAAACTAGAAAGATGGAAAGAGAAATCTATTTGCAATATACAGACGTCCTTCACAGAAAGAAGAGGTGGACGGAGAGTTAATTGAAGATATATGCTGCATTTCCAGGAAAGGGGATGTTCTACTGATAGGGGATTTCAATATGCCAGATGTTGTTTGGCACATCCCTGCTGCAGTATCATCTAGAAGTAAGGAGATTCTGGATTCTCTACAGGGAGAACTATTCAGGCAACTGGTAACAGAACCCATGTGAATGGACCATACTGGACTTGGTGCTTACCAATGGTGAAAGTGTTTTTGATGTTATAATGGGAGATCATCTTGCATCCAGTAATTACCAGATGGTGTCGTTTAGCATTAGGACTAGTGCTGATAAAATGCATGGTTCCCTTCCCGCCCAAGAGTGCCATCTTGCTCAGTCTCCTTTTTTCTGCGGAGCCCAATGGACATAGTCCTCTTCTTTTCCAGAAAAAGCGGCAAACTTCTTTCTCTTCCTCTGGTGCTGCACCAGTCTCCTGCGATGCCGGTCTCAGCTCCCTGTTTTTCTTTTCTTCTTGAGATTTTTCCCTCAACCGGCCTTTGGACCATTTTTCACCCAAGGGTCCTCTACCAAAGCCAGGTGTTCTCCCACGATGTCTCCCGGTGGGTTCAAGAAATGCGACCGCTGCAGTCAGACTATTTCAGTCACTGATACTCATGACTGCTGCATCCACTGCCTGGGCCTGGACCACGACAGTTCCACCTCGGACCGGTGCCAGGCCATGACCCCTAAAACTAATAGGAGACGGTCTGAGTTGCAGCAGAAGCTATTTCCAAGGTCTGACTCTGCCCTGGCTTTCCCATCGCCGAGGCCCAAATCCGGCCCTTTGTGAGAGGTCTGGGCATCCTCGGAGTCCCACAGCGGTGGCTTCTCCAGTGCGGCCTCGGACCCTCCTAAAAAGCAGGAGGTCCCTCAGATCAAACCTGGCAAGGTCCCTCGCCAGCACTTGGGCGACAACGAGCAGCACCCTCAGAAAGTCTCGAGACAAGAGTCTTCAGCCGGCAGAGACCGCACCAGGACCCGTGAGCTTATAGTCCTCTCAAGTGCCGGCATTGGACCTGAGGGCCTCTGTGTCAACGCTGGGAGTTACACAGCCATTGGGCCTAGAGTCCCACATGGTGGCCATAGAGCAGAGCCTCTCCTCAATCTTGGCTTTGCAGCAGGCATTGATGTCGGGCCCCCTGGCATCATCAGCCCTGATACTGGCCCCCAGCCTCGGGGGATCCTCTGGGCAGCAAACTTGGCATCGGGTGCCACCAGCTTCAGGTAAGTCCTCGGCATCAATTGAGGTCTTGATAATGCTCCTCGGGGATCCAGTCCTTCCCAGTGAGTTTCTAGGAGTCTGACACCAGGTCCTCCAGGGGGGCCCGGTTCCTCTGAACTGCCTTCAGTGCTGACTCCTTGATGTCCTGGGGCTCCAACTGGAAGACTGATGACCTCCCGACACTGGGACATTCCCTCCGAGCCGTCTCCCCCTGAGCTTTGGTGCCACTCTCCATCTGAGGACGTGGCCTTTCATGACTTCGCTCATGACATAGTCTGAGCTCTCTCGATCCAGACAGTCGAAGGAGGACCGTGCTCAGAGGAACTCGAGATCCTACAATATGAGTCCCCTCCCAAGGAGACTCACGGTGCCAGTTCCACCTATCCTCGAAAGACTGCTCCTCCAGATATGGGAGGCCCCGGCCTTGGTACCATTGGTCAGTCAGTGCCTGGACACCATCTACTGCGTCTGCAAGGGCCTCAGGTTCCATAAGCCGCAACTCTTCCACAACTCGATGGTGGTGGAGTCCTCCATGCAAAAACTGAAAAGTCAAAAGATATACTCCTAAGTTCCCCCAGCAGGGAAACCCAGGCCCTCAACGTCATGGGGTACAAGTGCTATTAGGGCGCCATGCTCGGGTGCCAAATACAGGCATATGACTTGTACATAGGGATGTACCTTAAGTGCCCGATACAGGAGCTCTCGGGGTTCTCGGCAGGCCTTGCCGAGGAACCTCTGCAATGGTTCCAGTTCCTAGCAGCAGGCATCCATGACTGTTCCAAATTCCTCTCCCGTGCCGCTTACAACAGATTCGAGTCTGCAGCCAGGGTTGCAGCTGCTGGTATCGGCGCCCGGCGCCAGGCATGCTTACAGACCTCATACCTGGAGCAGTAGGTACAGGAAAAGCTACTGGATGTCCCCTGCAATGATGAGACCCTATTCGGGACCAAAAAGGCCTCGATCATCCCCAGGAAAAAAAATCCTCAGGGGGGAAAAAGCCCTTTTTTCCAAGGAAAAAGGGCTACCCCCAGAATGGCCACTACCAGCCTTAATTGGGGCAGCCTCACCAGGCCTCACAACCAAAAAGCCAGGAACCACGGGCCCAGGAAGCCCAAGGCTCCCAAGTCCGAGACACCAGCTCCTGCCCAATCGAGGGGAAGCTTTTGACTCTCTCGGCTGGGCCTCCCCTGTCCCGGGAGTCCCACCTCAGCCCACAGGGCGTCGACAGGCCTTTTTCAACCACAGATGGGCCAGCATCACCACAGACCAGTGGGTTCTGCGGGTGGTGCAGGAAGGCTACTTTCTCCTTCTAAAGCAGAACTCTCAAGACTTCTTCCTAGGAGAGCCACCATGGCCTCTCATTCACCAGGGCTTGCTCGCCACAGAACTCACCGGCTTGCTCAGGGAAAGGGCGGTGGAACCTGTACCCCAACACCTCTGGGGAAAGGGCTGCTACTTGAGATATTTCCTTGTCCCAAAAAGAACAGGGGGCCACCAAAATGGTAAAGGGGATGGAAGGATACTCCTATGAAGAAAGGCTAAAAAGGTTAGGGCTCTTTAACCTGGAAAAGAGATGGCTGAGGGGAGATATGATAGAAGTCTATAAATTAATGAACGGAGTGGAACGGGTAAACGTAGATCGATTGTTTACGTTATCAGAATATAGAAAGACTAGGGGACATGCAATGAAGCTACATGGTAAACTATTTAAGACTAATAAAAGAAAATATTTTTTCACTCAACGTGTAATCAAATTCTGGAATTTGTTACCAGAGGATGTAGTAAAGGCTGTTAGTGTAACTGGGTTTAAAAAAGGTTTGGACAAGTTCCTGGAGGAAAGGTCCATAAACCATTATTAAGAAGGGACCCAGGATATCAATGCTTGAACCAATACAAGCATTGTGGAACCTGTGTCCCTTGGGGAAACTGCTAGGTACATATGACGTAGATTGGCCACTGTTGGAAACAGAATACTGGGCTTGATGGACCTTGGTCTGACCCAGTATGGCATATCTTATGTTCTTATGTTCTTATGACCTGCGCAGCTTGAACAAGTTCCTGGTGTGGGAGAAGTTCAAGGTGCTTTCCCTTGGAACACTGCGGCCCTACTTCTGTCAGGGAGACTGGCTCTGCTCCTTGGATATCAAGGATGCTTACCCCACATCCTGATACATCCCTCCCACAGGCATTACCTGAGATTTGTGGTAGAGGGGCAGCACTACCAGTACAGGGTGCTACTGTTCGGCCTCACCTCCTCTCCAAGGGTCTTTACAAAATGCCTGGCGGTAATGACCGTCCATGTGTGCCTCCAAGGGGCCCACATCTTCCCTTACCTGGGTGACTGACTCATCAAAGGCAGCACACCTCATCATCAACTACCCCAAGTCCAGCCTCTCCCCGGTCCAACACCTGGAATTCATAGGGGCCTATCTGAACACTCTGCAGGTCAAGGCTTTTCTCCCTGTGGAAAGAGCCCACCACCTGATGCAGCTGGCAAGGGAGGTGCAGAGCTCAGGTTTGGTGCCAGCTCGCCGCCTACTCCGCCTGTTAGGCCACATGGCCTCAACAGTTCATGTTATGCCTCTGGCTCGCCTACACATGCGGGCAGCCTAGAGGTGCCTCCGTTCCCAGTGGACATAAGCCACAGGCAGCTGAGGGTCAGGGTGAAAGTCACCCACCAGCTGTCAGCTTCCCTCACCTGGTGGCAGTTCTTGCATCACTTCAGGGCAAGGATGCCCTTTCAGGCACTGACCCCTCAGAGGATCCTGACAACAGATACCTCCCTTGTGGGCTGGAGTGCACATTGCGAAGGCCAGTGAACTGAGGACACATGGTCCCCAGAAGAATCCCTCCTGCATATCAATCTCCTTGAGCTCAGGGCCATCTTCCTGGCCCTTCAGACTTTCCACCACCTCCTAAGCAATCTCCCAGTCCTCATACAGACAGACAATCAGGTTGCCATGTTATGTGTGATCGAGCAGAGGGGCACCGGCTCATATTCCTTCTGTCAGGAGGCAGTGGCCCTCCACTCCATTGTGGTGCGCAACCATATAATTCTGAGGGACAACCACCTGGTGGACAACCTCAGCAGGGTCCTTCAGCCTCATGGGTGGCACCTGGACCCCAGGGTGACCCAGAAGCTTTTCCACCTCTGGGGAAGACCCTAGATGGACCTTTTCACTTCCCCGGGCAACTCACAGCTGCCAAAAGTTTGCTTTCCTCAGCCATACCACAGGAGGGTGGCAGTGGATGTGTTCCTCATCTCCTGGTCACAGGGCCTGCTTTATGCATTCCCACCGATCCCTCTGATAGCCAAGTGCCTTTTCAAGGACCTGAGCGAGCACGTTATAGTAATACTGATTGCTCACAGGTGGTCCAGGCAGCCCTGGTTCCCCCTGCTGCTCTCCCCAGTGTAAGTGACAACCCCAGTACCACTGGGCCAGGACCCAGATCTCCTGTCACAGGAGGGGGGTCCCTATCACTGACAGCATGGCTGCTGAAAGGGAAGCACTGGCCCCTTCAATCTCCCAGGTAAGGTTGAGGAGATCCTTCTGGCCTCCCAGAAGCCATCCACCAGAAGGGCTTATGCCTTCAAGTGGAGGATGTTTTCCATCTGGTTTGCAGAAAGGAATGAGAACCCATTCTCCTGTCAAGTGAAACTCATACTGCAGTATTTACTGCACCTCTCACACTCAGGCTTGAAATCTAACTCAGGGTGCATCTCGGTGCCATAGCAGATAACCATCACCATATAGAGGAGAAACCCCTCTCAGGCCAGATTTTGGTCTCCAGATTTCTCAGAGGGCCTCCTGCTATCCAAGCCCCCTCTTCACCCTCCAGCAGCAGAATGGGCCCTCAATGTGGAGCTCTCCCAGCTCACTAGACCACTGTTTCAGCCTTTGGTCACCTGCCACCTGAGACACCTCTCCTGGAAGATGGTCTTCTTGGTGGCATTGATGTCTGTTCGCAGAGTAAGTGAGCTGCAGGCCCTGGTAGCAGACCTGCCCTATACCAGGGTCTGTACGAACAGGGTGGTGCTTCACACGCACCCCAAATTCCTCCCAAAGGTGGTGTCCACTTTTCACCTCAGTCAGGAGGTAGTTCTCCCCACGGCCACACGTCAGCAGGGAGGAGATCATCTTGCATACACTGGATTGCAAGAGGGCTCTGTCCTATTATCTACAGAGGACCAAGGTTCATCGAAAAACTCCTCAGCTTTTTATCTCCTGTGACCCCAGCACACTGGGTGACCCATTACCAAGTGAACGCTGTCCACCTTATGAGCAAGCTGGCCTCTCTCTGGAGCATCGGACCATTACTCATCGCATGAGGGCTATGGCCACGTTTGTGGCCAACCTACGCACAGGGCTGGTGCAAGGAATCTATAAAGCCGCCACGTGGTCTTCAGTCCATATGTTCGCAGTTCACTACTGCCTTGAAAGTGAGCCCTGCAGGGACAGTGCCTTTGGCCGGGCAGTGATCAGAAGCATTCTCGGTGTATAGGCAACTTCTGCCCTCCAACCCATCTATGTTCAGGCTTCCGAAGTTATGGTTATGCTGAATGCTAGGGTCTGCAGAGCCTCTTGATAGGAACTCCCATTCTGCAACTCACGGCCTTCCTTGGGCCACTGTTGCTGCTGTCATGGTTCAGGCCCCGGCAGTCTGGAACTAGGGAGTCCCATATGTGAGGACTGACTTAATAAGAACATAAGATGTGCCATACTGGGTCAGACCAAGGTCCATCAAGCCCAGTATCCTGTTTCCACCAGTGGCCAATCTAGGTCATACGTACCTAGCAGTTTCGCCAAAAGACACAGGTTCCACAATGCTTGTACTGGGTCAAGCATTGATATCCTGGGTCCCTTCTTAATAATGGTTTATGGACCTTTCCTCCAGGAACTTGTCCAAACCTTTTTTTAAACCCAGCTACACTAACAGCCTTTACTACATACTCCGGTAACAAATTCCAGAGTTTAATTACATGTTGAGTGAAAAAATATTTTCTTTTATTAGTCTTAAATAGTTTACCCTGTAGCTTCATTGCATGTCCCCTAGTCTTTCTATATTCTGATAACGTAAACAATTGATATACATTTACCCGTTCCACTCCGTTCATTAATTTATAGGCTTCTATCATATCTCCCCTCAGCTGTCTCTTTTCCAGGTTAAAGAGTCCTAACCTTTTTAGCCTTTCTTCATAGGAGTATCCTTCCATCCCCTTTACCATTTTGGTGGCTCTTCTCTGAACCTTTTCTAATAACGCTATATCCTTTTTAAGATACGGCGACCAGAATTGCACACAATATTCAAGATGCAGTCTCACCATGGAATGATATAGAGGCATTATAATATCTTTTGTTTTATTTTCCATTCCTTTCCTTATGGTACCTAGCATTCTATTTGCTCTCTTGGCCGCCGCTGCACACTGGGCCAAGGGTTTTAACATGTTATCTACAATGACGCCTAAATCTTTTTCCTGGGTGGTGGTTCCTAATGTGGAACCTTGCATCGTGTAACCATAGTTTGGGTTGTTCTTCCCGAGGTGCATAACTTTGCACTTGTCCACATTAAATTTCTTATGCCACTTTGATGCCCAGTCTTCCAATTTATCAAGATCCTGTGAGGCCCTGTTACTCACAAAAGACCAATTACTAATTATCACTAATTTCCTGTATAGTCCAGATCCAAAAGTCAGTACAGGTGCAATCAAAATCTCTGTTTATTAGATAACTGATGGACAAATACAGGCAGGGGAGAGAGAGTTCTATTGAGCACTAGGCATCTCCAGAATATCTCCCTCCCCCGAATATAATAGTCATGTTACATATATACATTTTTTGCTTCCATGTATTATTTCCGTATATGCATGCAGTCTCCAAATCCATCCCTCTGTGAGGCCCCCTCTCCTCCCTCCTTCTGTTTCCTGTCATTGACCTTTCTTTCCCCTCTGTTCCTGTTTCAACATTCCTCCAGGCCTTTGTCTTGCCTATACTCACCAACTGTCAAAAACCGTCTACTGTCTTCAGGACTAACGGCTCAGCTTATACTTTTGCATGGTTTCCTGTGTACGTGCTCTCTGCACAAAGCCTCTGCATGTCTATGTCTGGACCCTTCATTTCGGACATATGCATTGCTAAGGCCTGTGATATCCTTATGCTGGCCTGGGTATTTTCTTCCTTTGTCCACAAATATAGTAGTTTGGTTGACATATTTTTATTAGAGCAGAACAAAGGCCATTGAGTGATTATGAACCAGGAACATATCCCTAAACCTTATAATCCCTACAATTCTCTTGCAATTTTCCTCAATTCTCTTGGGTTTTAAGAACTTTAAATAGTTTTGTGTCATCTGCAAATTTGATAACGTCACTTGTTATTCCCCTTTCCAGGTCATTTATGAATATGTCAAAAAGCAGCGGACCCAGCACAGATCCCTGGGGTACACCACTATTCACCCTTCTCCATTGGGAAAATTGGCCATTTAGCCCTACCCTCTGCTTTCTATCTTTTAACCAGTTCCTGATCCACAATAGTACACTGCCTCCTATCCCATGACTCTTTAGTTTTGCCAAAAATCTCTGATGAGGGACCTTGTCAAAGGCTTTCTGAAAGTCCAGATACACTATATCAACTGACTCACCTTTGTCCACCTGTTTATTCACACCTTCAAAAAAACATAACAGATTAGTAAGACAAGATCTTCCTTGTCTAAAGCCATGTTGGCTGTCTCCCATTAGGCCATGACCATCTACATGCTGAGTAATTTTGTTCTTTATGATGGTTTATACCATTTTTCCTGGCACTGACGTCAGGCTCACTGGTCTGTAGTTTCCCGGATCACCCCTGGAACCCTTTTTAAAAATTGGCGTTACATTGGCGATCCTCCAATCTTCAGGTATTTCAGATGATTTTAATGAAAATTCACAGATTACTAATAGCAGGTCCGCAATCTCATATTTCAGTTCTTTCAACACCCTTGGATGTATACCATCCGGCCCAGGTAATTTGCTACTCTTCAGTTAATCTAATAGTTGTAATACATCTTCCCGATGTATCGATATTTCCTTCAATTCTTCCGCACCTTTAAATACCACTTCGGTCATGCTGCTTAAATACCACTTCAATCAGACTTCCTGATTGTTCCTGGAGAAAGTGTAGTTAATTACCTGTAACCGATGTTCTCTAGGGACAACAGGAATCAGTCCTCACAACCCTCCCTCCTCCCCTTGGAGTTGCCTCCTTTACCTTCTTTTCTTTTCCCTAAGCTATATCATCTGACAGAGCAAGATGGCACCCTTGGGCGGGAAGGGGATCACACGTGCGTGATAGCATTCCCAAAGGCTTTCTTTGAAAGCTGGGGAAATGCTCTGCGCAAACTCCGTTGGTGCCTACGTCACCCATATGTGAGGACTGATTCCTGCTGTCCCTGGAGAACACTTATTAGAGGTAAGTAACTACTCTTTTCTGCTTCTGCCAACCCTGCTACTGCAGAAATTTTGGCCCTCAGTCTCCTGTGATAATTCCATGAGAAGAAATGGATTTTGCAAGAGATGCACTGCATGGCTTTAACTTTCCCACATCTTAGAAGACAAGTATTCAGTTGATAGCATAGCATACCAGAATTATTTTAACTGTTGCTTGTTGACATCTGGCCGCCGCCTCCTTCCTTATTCTTTCTCATGTCTCATAAGGAGGGTTCAGTGTCTGGAACTGAAATGTCTTTGTCTTGTAGCAAAGCAAGGTAGTCCCCTTGGTGCTATGTCTGAAAGCCTCAGCCGTCATCTTCCTCTGATCACTAGAGATGGGGGTTTGATCAGAATTCACAAATTCCAGCCACTGACTCACAGTAGGGGAGACCCTAATTTCTGCAGCCTATGTCTCCAGTAATATTCTTAGGAATATTTGCAGTTGCATCTCTCTTTAGGATGATATAGGTTAAACAAGTCAAACATGTTGATCTAGGAACTTCAAAAGGCTGCATACCTGGGGTAAGGAAAGAATGTTTTCTTACCTCTGAAGAACTTGCTAGGTGTATGGGACAGGATAAGGATGGGACATGCTTCTTCATCTTTCTAATACTGGAGCTTTAGGCAATCAGAAGAACACTGGGCTTATGGACCTCTGGTATCCTTTTGGTTTGACCAACTACATAATGTCATTTAAAGGTGATTGTTTAAGTTACGTTGATGCTCCTCACTTGTTTAAGCTGCTTATTTATTGTGATATCTTTAAACAGTTCTGCTGCTGTGGAGGGGATGACTACACAGACTGGGAAGTGAATCTGTACCATGCATGTAACGGCACAGGCCCACTGGCTTGCGGAGTTCCATACACCTGCTGTAAGGTGAAAGAGGTAAAAACCAAGTCTGTAAATTATAAGACAAGGTATCCTAGCTTGGACCAGAACCTTAGAGAGGTGGTTTCCTAATCCATCATCAAGAATTTCTTCTGCTGTCCAAACTGCAGATCTGTCACTTTGCTTCACCAGATGTAACCACATCTCAACACTGGGGGAGGGTTCATCACAAACTGCTCACAAGAGGGTTTTTTTTAATGCAGAAGTGCACAACACTGGCTTCGAAGGCCACAAACAGGTCTGGTTTTCCAATTAATCTGGTTTGCAGATATTTGCCCGATGAATGCCCATGGTAGATGACCTGAATTCTTCCATTGTTTTCAATGTCCCTGCTCATTCCCATAGATGTATCTTGCTTTTTAGTAAATTAGTATACCGGCCCTATAAGCCCAGTCTATGATTGGGCTGCTCTCTTAAGTATTTAGAGAGCAGCTGTCTTTTGCAAGACAAGAAAGTAAGCATCAGCAAAGTAGTCATCTCCAGCACATGTGCACATACACACACTGATGCTCTTATCTTCTTGCCTCTTTACCAATGTCTCTTGTGACAATGTGATTCTTAACCTGAAATTTGGGAACCATGATGTTTCTTCACTGTGGTTTTTTTATGCTGTAAATTCTTTTGAAATAATCTGTATTACATGAGAATCAATGTGTGAATTCTGAGATTGAAAGAAGATATTCACATGTGATTCTCTTTTGAGATCTGGTGCACTGAATAAATATTGTGTGCGACTTTCTAAATTATGTGGAACCACAGCTAGAATTGAATTGTACGATTTTAATGCCCGTGGCACTGAGCAGTATTAAGAGACACTAATGCAAATTAGTACAAATAGGAGGTAAGTTTATAAGCTTATAAATTCCAGTGGGTTTACATAGATGAAATATTCATTACCAACATGGAGGTGGAAGTTAAACAGATCTCGGAAGAGTTGGAGATTGCGTATCCTTGCAGACTTAGGTGGAAAAGTTATGCATGCCTCGGAGCAATGGAACTTGTGTATGGAAGATTTTAGGGAGGCAATTTTATTAGGATACATAAGTGCATATGCTGCCTTTCTAGAAGACAGCCCAGAATATATGTTACTGAATTAATGAGAGGACCATAAAATAAGAGAGCAGAGTGGAGCATCTTTCTCATATCTCTTACCAGTTTCATCAGCATTCCTTATTTCACAAATGCAAGCTATTTATAACAGCAGTTAATAGATAGTTCAAAACAATTTTACTTAGCTGCTCCAAAGAGCAAATGAACTGAAGTCAGTGAAGACAAGCAATGGCTTGCCAAAAGCTAAGGTTTTATGTTAGTAGAGCCTTAAAATGAGAGCAGATCCCTGAGGCAGAAGTGTATCTTCAAAACATGATATATCATGTTGAAGTTTGTACTATAAGTGGATCATAAACAAGTTTGCTTTTTGGAAAAGATAAGTAAAATTGTTTTGCATTATTTGGTGCTGAATGAAATTGTTACAAATAGATTATATTTGTGAAATAATAAGGACTGATGTTGAAACTGATAAGAGACAAGAAAGACACTTCACTCAGCTCTCCATTATTGTTTTGATGGTACTCTTATTAATTCAGTAAACTATATTCTGGGCTGAGTCTTGAAGGCTTAGAGAAAGACATCATGCTTGCCAAGATAGAAAGTCAATGCAAAAGAGAAAGGCCAGCAATGAGATGGATCGATACAATAACAGCAGCTATGGGTATCAGTCTGTCAACAATGAGCCGCCTGACTGAAAAACGAACACAATTTAGGACAACTATCCAGAGGGTTGCCATGAGTCGACACCGACTCGACGGCACTTAATAACAGTTGGTTAGCCTTTATAAAAGAGGCAAAACATGTATACCCAGTTGCCCTGTTATAAGGTCACCCTCATAACAGGGCACCATTGCCTATGTATCTTTTATAAAATAGGCTGTCAGAATTATCCCTAATAGCACATGCATTCTCTCTCACAAATTTACAGCTGCTATGAAGAAGGAGAAATGTGTGCATGGACTCTTCTGGCTTGTACGTTGCAAGTCCATCCCTGCTCCACCCAAACTGTTGCCCTGGGAGTGCCTACATTTAGATTGCATAAAAATATGCAGTTTTATAATGGCCATTTCTCATGTGTAAAACATGCTTTTGCAAACAGAAAATGCTTTATAAAAATACCCACATAGACGCTAAGCAGCATGTTTACTAAAGGTTTAATGAGCATTAATGAAATTAACGCACATTTAGTACCCACAGCTCTTTTATTTCTGTGAGCACAGTGGCACTTAATTAGTAGAACAAGTCTCAAGTATATGACATATATGTCATGACCAGGGGGCCCTTGGCCTAGGTTGGTGCATCTTCACCTATAGTTACCTCCTTTCTCATCAGGTTGAGTCCTCTGTGCTGAGAAGTTGCCAGGAGTGGAAGGAAGAAAAGTGGAAGGAAGTCCTAAAAACTGCCAGCATGGTTTAAAGGTGAGGTCTGAGAGGCTGTTGCCAAAAAAGCATCTTTCAGGAAATGGAAAAAAGAGCCAAACGATGAAACCTGGAAACAGCACAAGCACTGGCAAGTCAAATGCAAGGCATTGATAAGGCAGGCAAAGAGAGAATTTGAGAAGAAGCTTGCTGCGGAAGCAAAAACGCGAAATAAAGACCTTTTCAAGTACATTCGTAGCAAAAAACCTGTGAGAGAGTCAGTTGGTCCATTAGATGATAAAGGGGTTAAAGGAGCACTAAGAGGCGACAAGGCGATAGCGGAGAGACTGAATGAATTCTTTGCTTCGGTCTTTACTGAGGAAGATGTAGGGATGTTACCCATGACTGAAGTGGTATTTAAAGGTGTGGAAGAATTGAAGGAAATATCGATACATCGGGAAGATGTCTTCAACTATTAGATAAACTGAAGAGTAGCAAATCACCTGGGCCGGATGGTATACATCCAAGGGTGTTGAAAGAACTGAAATTTGAGATTGCAGACCTGCTATCAGTAATCTGTGAACTATCATTAAAATCATCTCTAATACCTGAGGATTGGAGGATCGCCAATGTAACACCAATTTTTAAAAAGGGTTCGAGGGGTGATCCGGGAAACTACAGACCGGTGAGCCTGACATCAGTACCGGGAAAAATGGTAGAAACCATCATAAAGAATAAAATTACTCAGCATGTAGATAGTCACGACCTAATGGGAGACAGCCAACATGGCTTTAGACAAGGAAGATCTAGTCTTACTAATCTGTTATGTCTTTTTGAAGGAGTGAATAAACAGGTGGACAAAGGTGAGTCGGTTGATATTGTGTATCTGGACTTTCAGAAAGCCTTTGACAAGGTCCCTCATGAGAGACTTTTGGCAAAACTAAAGAGTCATGGGATAGGAGGCAGTGTACTATTGTGGATCAGGAACTGGTTAAAAGATAGAAAGCAGAGGGTAGGGCTAAATGGCCAATTTTCCCAATGGAGAAAGGTGAATAGTGGTGTACCCCAGGGATCTGTGCTGGGTCCGCTGCTTTTTGACATATTCATAAATGACCTGGAAAGTGGAATAACGAGTGAGGTTATCAAATTTGCAGATGACACAAAACTATTTAAAGTTGTTAAAACCCAGGAGGATTGTGGAAAATTGCAAGAGGATCTTGATAAATTGGAAGACTGGGCATCAAAATGGCAGATGAAATTTAATGTGGAGACGTGCAAGGTTATGCACCTAGGGAAGAACAACCCAAACTATGGTTACACGATGCAAGGTTCCACATTAGGAACCACCACCCAGGAAAAAGATTTAGGCGTCATTGTGGATACCATGTTAAAACCCTCGGCCCAGTGTGCAGCGGTGGCCAAGAGAGCAAATAGAATGCTAGGTATGATAAGGAAAGGAATGGAAAATAAAACAAAAGATATTATAATGCCTCTATATCGTTCCATGGTGAGACCGCACCTTGAATATTGTGTGCAATTCTGGTCGCCGTATCTTAAAAAGGATATAGCGATTTTAGAAAAGGTTCAGAGAAGAGCCACCAAAATGGTAAAGGGGATGGAAGGCTACTCTTATGAAGAAAGGCTAAAAAGGTTGGGGCTCTTTAACCTGGAAAAGAGACGGCTGAGGGGAGATATGATAGAAGTCTATAAATTAATGAACGGAGTGGAACGGGTAAACGTAGATCGATTGTTTACCTTATCAGAATATAGAAAGACTAGGGGACATGCAATGAAGCTACAGGGTAAACTATTTAAGACTAATAAAAGAAAATATTTTTTCACTCAACGTGTAATCAAACTCTGGAATTTGTTACCGGAGGATGTAGTAAAGGCTGTTAGTGTAGCTGGGTTTAAAAAAGGTTTGGACAAGTTCCTGGAGGAAAGGTCCATAAACCATTATTAAGAAGGGACCCAGGATATCAATGCTTGAACCAATACAAGCATTGTGGAACCTGTGTCCCTTGGGGAAACTGCTAGGTACGTATGACCTAGATTGGCCACTGTTGGAAACAGAATACTGGGCTTGATGGACCTTGGTCTGACCCAGTATGGCATATCTTATGTTCTTATGAGTCTACTACTAAATTTGTATGGCACTAAAAGATATACGCAGCACTGCACAGACACATGTAAAAGGCGGTCCCTGCTCATCAGAGCTTACAATCTAGTCAAGACAGACAACACAGTAGCTGAGACATGGGATACATCTAGGGTGAATGGTAAGGAAACACGAGGGAGATCGGGTGAGTCAAGGTCCGAAAGCAGCGGTGAGTTTTTAGCCTGGATTTGAAAAGGGTCAGTGAAGGTGCCTGATGTACAGACTCGGGTAGTTTGTTCCAGGCATAAGGAGCAGCAAGATGAAAGGAGCGAAGTCTGGAGTTAGCAGTAGAAGAGAGGGGCATGGATAGAAGCAATTTACCAGAACAGCAGAGTTCCTGAGGAGGGGTGTAGGGAGAGATAAGGTAGTGAGGAGCTGCAGAGTGAATACACTTATAGGCCAGCAGGAGAAGTTTGAACTGGATGTGAAAACGGATAGGGAGCCATGAAGTGACTTGAAAAGAGGGGTAAAATGAGCATGACGAGGCTGGTGGGAGATTAGTCACGCAGCAGAGTGTTGAACAGATTGAAGGGGAGAAAGATGATTCAGAGGGAGACCAGCAAGGAGTAGGTTACAATAGTCTCATCTAGACAGGAGGTGACTAAGGAGTGGATAAGTGTCTTAATAGTGTGCTCAGAAAGAAATGGGCAAATTTTGTTGATGTTGTAGAGAGAGAAATGGCAGGTTTTTGCTATCAGTTGGATGTGTGTGGAGAAAGGGAGAGAGGAGTCAAAGGCGACCCCCAAGGTTGTGAGCTGAGGAGACAGGGAGGAGTAGAGAGTTTTCCACAGAGACTGAGAAAGGAGGAAGGGGAGAGGAAGGTTTAGGGGGAAAAAAATAAGCTCTGTTTTGGTCATGTTCAATTTCAAGTGGCAGTGAGACATCCAATCAGCAACGTCAGAAAGGCAGGCAGAGATCATGGCCTGGATTGTCAAAGATATTCGAGGTGCAGAGAGGTAGATCTGGGAGTCATCAGCGTACAGATGGTACCGAAAGCCATGAGAAGAGATAAGTGCACCAACGGACTGGGTATATAGAGAGAAAAGAAGTGGACCCAAGACAAATCCTTGGGGTACACCAACTGAGAGCAGGATAGCAGTAGAGGAGGATCCACCAGAACAAACATTGCAAGAGTGATGAGAAAGATGAGAACCAGGATAGCACAGAGCCCTTAAAACCAAGAGAGTACAAGGTATCAAGGAGAACGTTATGTTCAGCAGTGTCAAAAGCAGCAGAAAGGTCAAGAAGGATGAGGATTGAGTAAAGTCCTTGGATTTTGCTAGGAACAGGTCACTGGAGACTTTGGCAAGAGCCATTTCAGTAGAATGTAAATTATGAAAGCCAGATTGTAGAGGATCCAGAAGGGCTTGAGAAGAGAGAAAGTTGAGGCAGCAGCAGTGAACAGCATGTTCAAGTAGTTTAGAAATGAAGGGGAGGAGGGAGATGAAGAAACAGGTAGGGTCTAGTGAGGGGTTCTTGAGGAGAGGACTGACCACAGCATGCTTGAAGGCTACAGGGAAAGTTGCAGTGGAGAGCGATAGGTTGAGAATATGAGAGATGGAGAGGACTACAGTGAAGGAGATGAAGCTAATGAGACAGATGGGAATAGCAGGAAATGAGTTTGGATGAGGAAAGAAGGTGAGTGGTTTCCTCCTGAGATCATAGAAGTAGAAGAAAGGGTATCAGAGGTAGGGGGAAGGTTTGGAGTGAAGAGGGGGAGGAGGGGAAGTAGCTGATCTCATGGGGAATTAGAGTGTGATCTTGTGGATGTTGTCATGGAAATAGTCGGCCAAGGTCTAGGCAGAAAGGGAGGGAGAGGTTGGTAGGCAAGAGGAGAGAGTTGTAAGAGACGGCGAGGGTCAGAGGCATGAGAATTAGATGGACATAATAGTCTTGTTTGGCAAGTGCTATGGCTGACTAGAAAGAGAGAAGCATGAATTTGAAGTATAGAAAGTCCACAAGGGTGTGGGATTTAAACCAAACATGCTCAGCTAAGCGGGTGCAGGAGCAAAGATAGTGGGTAATGTAAGCTAGCCAGTGTTGAGGTACAGTACACCTCACAGGACGTGGCATGGGTGGAGCAGGAGCATCCACAGCAGAGGGGCGTGCAGCATTATAGGAAGCTACTGCCTCATCAGCAGACTCAGAGGACATAGTGGAAGAAACAGGTGATGAGAGAGTGGAGGAAAGAGCTAACGGGTCAATAGCATGAAGATTTCTAAAGAGGTTGGAGGAGACAGGGCGAGGTTGAGGCAGTGAGTGATGAAGAGTGAAGCCTAGTAGGTGATGATCTGATAAGGTATGAAAGAGGTACAGAGGTTTGAGGATAAGCAATTAGAGAAGACTACATGTCAAGGCAGTGACCTTGCTGGTGAGTAGGGGCAGTAGAGAAAACCTGGAGGTTGAATGATAAGGTGAGGGAGAGGAGCTTTAAAGCATAAGGGTCAGAGGGGTTATCCACATGAATGCTAAAATCCCTGAGAATAAGGGAGGGGGAAGATGAATCCAGAAAGAAGGAAAGCCATGAGTCAGAGAGAAAGGTAGAGGTGGACTTATCAGGGGGTTGATAAATAACAGCTAATTGGAGAGGTAGTTGAGTAAAAAGCCAGATGGAGTGGACCTCAAAGGAGGGAAAGGAGTGAGACTGAGGCAGAAGTAGGGGTTAAAATTGACAGGAAGGAGAAAGTAGAAGCCCAACAGCACCACCATGGCCAATGGGACTAGGCGTGTGGGAGAATTGATAGCCTAGGCATCGCACAAGGGAGCAGGAAGCAGGACTCCTCCCCCCTCCCCTTCACAATACCAATCGGAGGCCTAGAAACATAGAAATATGATGACAGAAAAAGACCACATGGCCTATCTAGGCTGTCCTTCCATATCAACAACTATAACAGTCCCCCTTTTTCCTTTAGAGATCCTCTGTGTTTGTCCCATGCTTTTTTGAATTCAGTTACTGTCCTTATCTCTACTACCTCCACTGGGAGACTATTCCATGGATCCACCACTTTTTCCATAAAGAAATATTTCCGCAAATCACTCCTGAATCTATCCCCCTTCACCCTCATCTTATGTCCCCTTGTAGCAGAACTTGCTTTCAATTGAAAGAGGCTCTCTCCCTGAACATTTATGCCATAGAGGTATTTAAACATCTCAATCATATCACCTCTATCCCGCCTTTCCTCTAAGGTGTACATATTAAGATCCTTAAGTCTGTCCTCATATGCTTTATAATGAAGCCCACTAATCATTTTAGTAGCCACCCTCTGCACCTCTGCATCCTGTTCACATCCTTTTGAAGGTGCGATCTCCAGAATTGCACGCTATACTCCAAATGAGGTCGCAACAAAGACTTATACAGAGGCACTATCACCTCCTTTTTTCTGCTAGCCATTCCTCTCCGTATGCACCAAAGCATCCTTCTAGCTTTTGCTGTCGCCTTTTCTACCTGTTTAGCTACTTTAAGATCATCAGACACAACCACGCCTAGGTCCCGCTCTTCTTTAGTGGACAAAAGTACTTCACCCCCTATACTATATTGCTCCCTTGGATTGCTGCAGCCCAAATGCATGGCCTTACATTTTTTAACATTAAATCCCAGCTGCCAGAATCTAGACCATTCTTCAAGCTTAGCTAGATCCCTCCTCATGTTATCTGCACCTTCCTGGGTGTCTACTCTATTGAAGATTTTGGTATCATCCACAAAGAGGCAAACCTTACCCGACAGCCCTTCCGCTATATCACTAACAAAGATGTTGAAAAGAATTGGACCAAGGACAGATCCCAGGGGCATACCACCGGTAATATCCTTCCCCTCAGAGTGAGCCCCATTTACCTGTACTCTTTGTCGCCTCCCACACAACCAATTTCTAACGCAAGCAGTAACTTTAGGGTCCATCCCTAGGGTGCTCAGTTTGTTTATAAGTCGCCTGTGAGGAACAGTGTCAAAGGCTTTACTGAACTCTAAATACACCACATCTAGGGCTCTCCCTCGGTCCAACTCCCTGGTCACCCAGTCAAAGAAATCAATCAGATTTGTCTGAAAAGACCTGCCTCTGGTGAATCCATGCTGCCTCAGATCCTGTAATCTGCTGGACTCCAGAAACCTCACTATTTTCTCTTTCAGCAGCATTTCCAATAATTTACTCACCACCGAAGTTAAACTAACTGGCCTGTAGTTTTCAACCACATCCTTACTTCCGCTTTTGTGTAAAGGCACCACATGAGCCTCTCTCCAATCCTTTGGCACCACTCCCGACTCCAACGAGGCATTGAAAAGGTCAGTTAGTGGAGCTGCTAGAACGTCCCCCAGTATTCTAGGGTGTATCCCATCCGGTCCATCCCATCCGGTCCCATCGCTTTGTCTACTTTAAGTTGAGCTAGTTTCTCACAAACACAGTCTTCTGAAAATTGTTCAAGATGTCCCTCGCTTCTGTTCCTGTTTGTGGGTGTTTTCTGAGGTCCAGCTCCTTGTTCTTCATCTGTGAACACAGAACAGAAATATTTGTTAAACAATTCCGCTTTATCCTTATCAGCTTCTAGATATTCCTCCCCTTCAACCTTGAGTCTGACAATACCACTTTTGCCCTTCTTCTTCTCACTAACATATCTGAAAAATGTTTTATCCCCCCATTTTATTGCATTGGCTATTTCCTCCTCCTTTTGAATCTTTGCCTTCCTGACTACTTTACTACCTTCTCTAAGTTTTTCCAAATATAGATGCCTGTCTTCCTCTCTCTGTGATCTCTTGTATTTCATGAAGGCCTCCCTCTTTTTCTTCACTTTTTCAGCTACCTCTTTCGAAAGCCATAGTGGTCTCCTTTTCCTTTTACCTTTATTTACCTTTTTAACAAAAAGGTTGGTTGCCCTTAAGATATCTCCTTTCAGTTTTGCCCACTGTTTTTCTACATCCCCCAGCGGTTCCCATGCCGCTAACGACTCCCTGAGATATTGGCCCATTTTGGCAAAGTTAGGGGTATGTTTACTAAACCCTCTTAACGTGTGCGCCGCGGTAGTCTGCAGGATGCCATATAAGGAGTGGGCGGTCCGGCCATAAATAGAGCAAAACGGGATTAGCGCGTGCCGCGCTCTCTTGTGCGCCACGCACAGTAGCGCATGAGGAACGTGCGCAGGAAGCATAAGCAGGCGCGCTGATGTGCAAGCATAGGACCAGGGCTGCAGTACAATGGTAAAGACACTGACAGATGGTGCAGGGGACATGGGTTCAATCCCCCACTGTGCCCAATGAAGAAGGGTGGCTGAGGCACTACCATTTATGTGTAATATTGCATTATGAGGCTTTTTAATTTTATTTTAATTACTGCTGCTAGCAAACGCACTCTCTCAAAGTGCTGTAACATAAGGTGCTGCATAAGGCACCCCAGAGGGCACATTTTAAAGTGCACTGTCCGCCACGGCACCCTACAATGTTGCTTAAAGGGTGGCCTATAGGGCGCCATATAGGGTGCCCTATGAGGCACAGCAAGGTCATAGCACTGTTTTTGATGGCAGCACTGTGCATTTAAATGCATGGAAATCTTAAGTAGGTGTGCTGACTTGCAAGGAGGAACAGCAGTGTAGCACAATGGTTAAGGCACTGACTGATAATACAGGGGTCATGAGTTCGATCCCCAGTGTGCCTAATACGTAAGGTCGCTGGCAAGGGACCATTGTTTTTTAAAATGGAGCAAAGCCAATGTTTCGATTATGGTTATGAGACGACAAATGCCTATCTGATCTGCGCGGGAGCACTTGATACAGGGACTGGTACGTCCCGAAACGTGCACGTCGTGTCTCAGGACTTGGCTGTTTGCCACATGGATTGAGTTGGGCCAATTTTCTCAATTTTCAAGATAAGTTTAAGCTTTTTAAGTAGTCTTTCACCAAAGAACTGTTCTATGAATAAAATGGACTGCATCTGTCTGGCAGGGTTCTGATACCATTCTTTACCTCCCTCGATGTGATCCGACAAAAAGAATTAACAACGGGGTTTCACTGGGGAACTGTTTTGGAGATTTTTTGGGGATGCTTGTTATTTATCTCTGGGAGCGGGATTGAATTTTTGTAATACGTAAGGCTGGCTGAGGCATCAGCTTTGACATGTAAGTATTGTTTCCTGCAGCACTTTATTTGTATTTTATTAATTGCTGCCATCAAACACACCCTCATGTGCCGTAACCTAAGGTGCCGCATAAGGCATCCTATAAGGCACTCCATAGGGCACATTATAAAGTGCACTATCCGCCACGGCACCCTATAATGTCCCCTATAGGGCACCCTATCAGTCGCTCCATAGGATACTGTATAGTGCACCTTATATGGATGGTAACCATAAGGTGCCCTATAGGGCGCCCTATAAAGCGCCCTCTGAGGCACCTTATGGGTACAGTACGCTGAGGTTGTTTTTGCTGGCAGCACTAATGTACATTAAAAATAGATAATGCTTTGGACAGCCCTATCAAATAACCCCACTGTGGGTTTGAACCCATGACCTCTGGCTCCACTGGCAGTGACGTAACCAGTGGGCTACAGCTGCTAGCAAACCCCTGGCTGGCTGCAGAAGGACTGCAAGTCACCACACAAACAGTCTGCTGTGGTCACCAGGATAGGATTAACCCACCCATACCCATGATGCACTGCACATGCAAATCAGCAGTCTACAGATGATCACAAGATGGGGTATGCACCCCCACAGCACCTCGGCCTGGTAGGGGGAACTGACCGTGTGTGGTACTGGCACAAAGTAGCTACACACCGTCACATTGTGCAGGTACTGCACTCACCCTGAGGGTGAGGTTGGGCGCCCAGCACCAGGTCCACAGCAGAGATAGGCCATGCTGCAGGTCCCCAGCAGTGCTAATGTGTGAGATAGGTAGTTTCTGCAGACACACCTTGGATATATCTGTATGTCTCAGTCAGGTGTAGCCCCTATGGACCCCTAGGAGGATTATGTACCACCACCACCCTCCTCCTCCTCCAGGGCTGAGGGTGGTAAACAGGGTCTCCCACCAACAGATCCACATACTACCTCCCTGCAATGGTGGCAGTAGAGGTGACCATCAACCCCAGTCCTGCTGGGGAACAGACACTCTACAGGGCAGTCAATGCAGCTCTGTACACATCCATACCGCAATAGCAGACAGACATTAGGCCTGGATATGCTAAGCTGCACCCCACCACTATCTGATATTCTCCTGCAGCAAGCCTTCAGCCGCTGCACCCTGCAAGGCGCTCCATCAAGATACATACCAGCTGAAGACAGTCTGCTAGCTAGTCCATAGTGCATGTTCCTGGTGGAAATGCGTGCACCCAGAACTAGGATGTCAGCATACACAACAAGCAGATAAGTCAGTGACTGGGCCCCAAAAGGAAACCCATAAATATCACATGAGAGAAATACTATATAGCACTATGGGGGTGCCTAGCCATGCTGTGGTCACTGCACAGTCAGGGTGAGAGTGATCTCCCAGCAGGACATGCTGTGGCCACCCTGTCTGTGCAGGTGGTGGCCGGGCTCTACAATGTCCCAGCCAGTGCCCTATGCCCTGTGCAGATGCATCCTGGCCAGGCCACCCTGTCCGGGCTATACCCATGGTAGCTTGCTCCTCATTATGCACATTGGCAGGCCAATACTGACAACAGTGCTGGCAGTGTGGGCTGTGGAGGGTGTTTTCAGCCACCACACACTGGATAGACAGACACACACTCCCACACCTATGCCAGCATTGTGCTACTATAGAGGAGTTTAGCAGCCCTGGCCACCACACCAGTCCTGGGCACAGTGCAGGCATGGATATGGTACGCAATACTGTTGGGGGTCACTCCCCAGGGTAGTAAACACTGTCAGAGACCAGACCGGCAGCACACTCCACAGACATCAGAAAGGTTGCTATGATGGAGCTCAATCAGCAAACTGTGCTTAATGTAGGAATTGCTATCTGCCAGTAATCATAGCAAACCTTTGATAGCTGTGTACCGTATTCCCAGGTGTAGGATGGCATTGCTAAGGTATGCAAGTGCTAGTATTGGGAGATGCACGCAGGGCCCAATGTCCTGCCTCTCCAGGAGGCATTGGCTAATGGAGCCTGTGGGTGTGGGTGTGTCTGCCCCTGTTGGCTGCTGCTTTACGGCAGAGGTTCCCAACTCCAGTCCTGGTGTGCCAATCACTGTTCGGGTTTTCATGCTGTCCCTCATGAATATGCATGAATACATCTGCATACCATGGGGGTGGTGCATAGATATGCAGCACAGGCATCTTTATTAGAGGCAGCATGGACCCTGAATGGTGTTTGGCCCTCCAGGACTGCATTTGCGAGACTCTGCTCTAGGTAATGCGCCTGTTTATGGTGTCTTTGCTCTGTAGGGTAAAATGTAGGTGTTTTGGGCATGTTTACGTCATCTGCAATAAACGTTCTGTCTGTAGTAGCACGTTTCAGTTGTGGGTAAAATATGGGGACTAGGTTGGCAGGCACCATAGCTGGGACTTGAACCTGTGACTTTCTGCCTCTAAACACACTGGTTGTGTGCACTGCACCACCGTGTTGCCACAGAGACAGTGCATTCCCTGGTGATACCATGACTGTTTGTCCGGCAGGGCCTGTCTGTTGCAGTGCATGGCACCCACCTACACAGGGCTAGGCCATGGTCTGCTCTGGGCAGCTGCCACTGCACCCTCCACCACCAGTACCCCTCCGCCACCATGCGGACATGGCCTTATATTGGAGACAGCATAAAACCTGAATGCTTTGTGGCCCTCCAGGACTGCATTTGGAGGACTCTGCTCTAGGTAATGCGCATGTTTCTGGTGTCTGTGCTCGGTGGGGTAAAATATAGGCGTTTGAACCATGTGTATGTTCTCTGCAATAAAGGTTTGTCCATACTATCACGGTTTAGTAGCGGGTAAAATATGGGGACTGGATTGGCAGTAGCCCCAGCTGGGACTTGAACTTGTGACCTTCTGCTCCTGAACACACTGGCTGTGTTCACCGCACCACACTGTGCTCACAGAGACAGTGCAGTCCCTGGAGATACCATGGTTGTTTGTCAGACAGAGCTTGTCTGTTGCAGTGCATGGCACCCACCTACACAGGGCTAGGCCATGGTCGGCTCTGGGCAGCTGCCACTGCCCCTCTCCACCACCAGTACCCCTCTGCCACCATGCTGACATGCCCTTCTGCTGGTGGTGCTGGTGGTGTGCAGTCGCAAGCCATCCAGTGTGCAGGTAGGCGGCTGCCTATGGTGCGTGTTCTGGGGTTGTGGTGTCTGCATAGGCGTCCACGCTTCCCCCCAACACCGCCTGCCAATGTTCTGTGCCCTTGGGGGTACCTGCTGGGACTATCCCATGTGACACTGTGATAAACACTCTCGAGCCCATGTTGGGCTCTCATCAGTTGCTGTCTGGCTGCTGTTCAGTTTCAGCATTCCTAAGTGCCACCTAGGCATCTGCCTAGTCCGCACTGTACCCCAGTTGCACCACAGCATGTGCCGCCTGCAGCCCTCTGTATCCCCTTTCCCAGCATCTGTCCAGTTGTCCATTCCAAAATTCCCGCCCTGCTGTTGTGGAACATGCGCATGCCATAGGTAACCTGTCCAATGGAGAGGGAAGCCCTGATCAGTGCTATTTCACTGTGGGATCATTCACCTTGTATGGGGACGGAGCGTAGACCCTTCCAAAATTCATATTTATTTTTTGGGGCTTTCTTGGGAGTGTTTTTTGATGTCACTATTGCCCAGCTTGAATATGATTTTTTTAAATTTTGTTGGGGTCCTTTTCAATGTTTATTTGTACTTTTGTTTTGTGCACATGTATCACACTTATCACTTTTTTGTAGGTTTCCCTGGTTTTGCTGTACATTGCTGACAGAAATGGTTTCTCTTCCCTTTAAATCAGCTCTAACGCGAGGTTTTCACTCGCGCTATTTTTGGCCTCGAATTTCACCACGCTAGTGTGCGGGGAGCCTCTCCCCTCGCACTATCCACCCACGCGGGGAGGAGTGGCCTAGTGGTTAGGGCAAGGTACTTCAGGCCGGAGGGCCGGGGGTTCAAGTCCCACCTGGGGACAGCAATCTCAGGCCGGAGGGACTGGGATTTCTAGTCCTATAGGTACTCCTTGTGGTCTTGGGCAAGCCACTTAACCCTCCATTGCCCATGTTCCCTGTAAGTATTAGCGTATGTGTGTCATATCCCCTCGTGTTAAATGTATCTCCCAATTGACCACTTTGACCCGGTGAAAAGCGGGATATAAATACAGCTAAATAAATAAATAAATTGACCCCTTCTCTCCGCCCCTGGGGAGCCTTCCTCCGCCCTCCAGGAGCCTTTCCCCGCCTTCAGCGCTCGTGTGCGCCGCTGCGCGCATGAGCACGCACTAAAGCGCATTTTTGCCCTATAAAGCATTATTATCATGCGCTAAGGTACCTTAGCACGCGCTCATGCGCGCCGCGCATGTTAAGAAGGTTTAGTAAACATACCCCTTAGTCTTCCTAAAGTCTAACAGCCCTAGTCCTAATACTGAACCACACCATCTGGTGATCACTGGATGCAAAATGATCTCCCACTATAACATCAGAAACACTTTCACCATTGGTAAGCACCAAGTCCAGTATGGCCCCTTCACGTGTGGGGTCTGTTACCAATTGAATAGTTCTCCCTGTAGAGAATCCAGGATTTCTTTACTTCTAGATGATATTGCAGCAGGAATGTGCCAATCAACATCTGGCATATTGAAATCCCCTATCAGTAGCACTTCCCCTTTCCTAGCAATGCTGTGTATGTATTCAATTAACTCTCTGTCCACCTCTTCCTCTTGTGAGGGAGGTCTGTATATCACACCAATGCAAATAGATTTCTCTTTCCCTCTTTCTAGTTTAACCCATAATGCCTCCTCTCTGCCTTTTAAGCTCTGTAATTCCAATGCTTTAATAGTATTTTTTACATATAGTGCCACTCCTCCTCCCCTTCTTCCTACCCTGTCCTTTCTAAATAAAGTATAGCCAGGTATAGTTACATCCCAGTCATGGTTTTCTGTGAACCATGTTTCTGTAACTGCCCTAAATCCAAGTCAGCCACTCCCACCAAAGCTTTCAACATCAGGGATCTTAGGACCATCTTTAAACCACAGAACCAGCGGGCATAGACAAAGGACAGAACCGGAGCCACAACATGCTGCTCTACCCCCGATCGGCATTGCACAAGGGAGCGGGAAGCAGGACGACTCCTCGCTCCCCTGCACAAGACCAATCGGAGGCCCAGGACCATCTTTAAACCTCAGAAATGGCAGATGCAGACAAAGGACAGCACTGCAGCCACAATACACTGCTTTACCCCTGATTGACAATGCACAAGGGAGTGGGAAGCAGGACTCGACTCCTCCCCGCTCCCCTGCACAAGACCAATCGGAGGCTCAGGACCATCTTTAAACCACAGAACCAGCGGACGCGCCCATGCCTGGCAGGTCCACGCCTGAAGGTCTCGCCAGAGGGCCCTTTGGTGTGGTCCTTACGCGGTGAACGCTGTCAAGGATAAAAACATCGGCAGAAGAGCACCAGATTTCAAGATTAGTCCTAGGTGCCTGTATCAGCTAACCTACCCCTCTTATGCTATACACCCCAGCTCCCTCCAGCTACCAGCTATCCAACAACACTGGATTTTCCATCACAAATTGCTGTACGAATTACTTCTCTGAGCTGTTAAATGCTTCCATTACAGATGTATACAATATAACCTGGTCATTTCACTGTAACTCATATTACCTTCTCATTGATTGTTTGTTGCTCCACACAATATAACTCAGCACCACAGAGACATTGCTTCTAACACTCAACTCCCTATTATATACTGAAGCTTCCAAATGTTCCCCACACCCACACTCCCTCTTATGTTCCTGTACTCCATAACCTTGAACCCTACCTACACTCACTACCTCCTAACACCTGTTCAATACCAGCTGAAACTTGGCAACAACTCTAATTGTTCCACTCACCACTATGGAATTCAATAAGGCCTTCCTCTTCATCCAAATCTTACTTCTTTTATCCCTTCTGTTCTCAAACACCCATTCACTACTGCAAGACATCAATCTTCCTGGTCCCATCCCCATCATTCGCAGCTAAACGAGACATACCTATGCCTCTATAATACTGCATTCTTCAAAGGACACCATACAAGTCACATTAAGAACCACCATAGATTAATCCTCATCAATCTCCTACCGTTAGATTGTACACAAGCTATAACATAATCTTACACCCCTAAGATGCATCCTTATTAACACAAGATCCATAAGAAATAAAATCCCAGTTATGTTAGATTTGATCAAAGAAGAAAAACCTGACATTCTCTGTATCACGGAGTTCTGGCTATCCCCCACTGATAATGTCTTATTGAACCAGCTAAACATAAACGGTTTCAACCTCTACAATGTCCCAGAGACTCTGAGAGGAGGCGGCATCCTTATCTTAAGTAAAATGGAACTCAGATTCACCCCCAACCCCTATAATAATCTTGATGGGATGGACATACTGAAAATAGAGCGGAATTGGAGGTCACAAGCGCTTTATTGATACTGGAACGCCCCAACGCGTTTTGGCAACGCCTTCATCAGGGGACTGAGGACTGCAAACAAACAATTATAACAAATTCAATATATGTGACATATAAATGCAAAACATTACAGATACATGAAACATATTAAAAATATTAAAAACCAAAAACAAGCATAAGAATAAGTAAATTATTAAAATTTACAAACAGCCATACATAATATGGATGAATAATTACAAGAATAATAAATAAATAATAAAGAAAAAGGGCAAACATTGACTTGATCAACAAATAGGGAAGTTAAAAAGCATTAGCATACTTAGTTATGTGTATCAATATACTGAATGAAGCACACAGTACAATGTGAATTTGTGGCAAAGAAACAATCTTATAGCTGATAATGCTAAAAAATATAGTAATATCATTAATGACTTAAAAAATAAAACAAAGTGCTTAATTATTAATAATGGGAAACCCAGAACCAGAGGAAAGAAGAACCAGACCATATTGTACATTGTATTCATTAGGATCCATTAAATAATGATAAATATTATATTCAATGAAATCCATTTAATGATATAAAACATTGATAAAAAACAATTTAAGCAAATAATTACGTTTTATTAATAAACCCTACTTTGAACAAGAAAATACAACCTAACATCAGTTTTTTAAAAAAACGGCACACAATCTTAAAAAAACTTAGAAATCAAAGAACTGGTAATGGATAGGATTACAAAAAATCGGAGTAATCTTATCTCCCCATAATAATAGATTGTATAAGCCTAATGTATGAAATTAAACAACTATAGACTGACAAAACATTAAAAATGTGTCTGGGGAAGAGACTCCTATCCTTTCGTTAAAATAAACTACCGCAGAATTCTAAACTGCTGTGTCACATGAAAGCCGTGTAATCACAAGCTGCATAGGTATTGATAGGCAAAATCAGAGACCAGGGAATTATGATTAAATATTCGAGCAAAAATTATGTATTCATTAGAACTTAAATACATGCTGCTATATAACATAAAAACAAAGGCAGCGCGACTTTTAGGGAAACGCATAATAGGTACCGCGCTGGAAACACAGTACACATTTAGAGAGTAACTTAAAAGATATATAACAGAGGAATAAAAGCCATTTCTAAAATGGATGATGCCGCATGGGTATTAATATATGAAGTTAAAAGACCAGCAAAAACAAGATTTACAAATGGACCCAATATTAAAACCATAGGAGAACTGCCAAAATCGGACAGCGCACAAGAAAAAGGAGCTGTCTGCACATTACAGTTTAAACATAAAGATTGTAATAAATCCCAAATTTGAAGAAACCAATTACCTTTAGCACTGCAGGTACAGCACTGCATAAATTCTTGAGAAACGCTGAAAATGGCGCGCTTTTAAAGGTCAAGGGGCGCATAATGAATAATTGCATATGTATGAGGACACATGATGAATAAATGCATATGTAACACCCGATACCTCACTCACTTTGTGTAAAACATAAGAGAGCAGGAAGAATGAGAAAGCATTTGTGTTAAAACCCGGAGATAGTTAACAAATACTAACAAATAATAAATAGTGAATAATAAATAATTAATAATTAATAAATAATACTGAACTTTAAAAATAATTAAGATTACCAGAAGGCCATCTAAAATATAACTATATATTTATGTATCACAACCTTTTAATGTACACACAATTATAATAAAAGATGTGAAACAAACTAACTTAAACAATCAAAAAATGAGATGCCCCGTAGTATTCAAACAGAGGGGGGGAAAGGGGGAGGGGAAGGGGAAGAAGGGGGAGGAGAAGAAAGGGGAGGGGGAGGAGAAGGGGGTAAGAAGGGGGAGGGGGAAGGGGAATGGAGGGGGGGGAAAAGGGGGCAAGGGAGGGGGAAAGGGGGGAGGGGAGGGGGAAGGGGAGGGGGGAACATACATAGGGGATTCCAAATTACTCCCTATAAAAAAAACAGCCAAATTGAGTTCTTGGTTGAGACCATGAGGCTCAACAGATTGCAGCTCATAAATAAAACGTTGTTCTAATCTGAGAAGTATCAGATCTATATTGCCTCCTCGCCCCCTTAATCAGCACTTAACAACAACAAACCCCTTAATGATATTACTATATTTTTTAGCATTATCAACTATAAGATTGTTTCTTTGCCACAAATTTGCATTCTACTGTGCACTTCATTCAGTATATTGATATACATAACTGTAAGTATGCTAATGCTTTTTGTTCCCTCTTTGTTGATCAAGTCAATGTTTACCCTTTTTCTTTATTATTTCTTTATTATTCTTGTAATTATTCATCCATATTATGTATGGCTGTTTGTAAATTTTAATAATTTTCTTATTCTTATGCTTGTTTTTGGTTTTTAATATTTTTAATATGTTTCATGTATCTGTAATGTTTTGCATTTATATGTCACATATATTGAGTTTGTTATAATTATAATTGTTTGTTTGCAGTCCTCAGCTCCCTGATAAAGGCATTGCCGAAACGCGTTGGGGCGTTCCAGTATCAATAAAGCGCTTGTGACCTCCAATTCCGCTCGCTTTTTGTGTTTCCTGAGGGTATTCTGCGAGTAGGTGCTCCAGTTTTTGTTTTCTTTCATACTGAAAATAGAAAATAATTACATTGCACTTTACCTCATTTATAGACCCCCCATCACCCAATCATAACAACCTAACCACTATCCTAGAATCAGCCTACTCTTCCTCCCTAAAGAAACCCCACTTCTTCTTAGATGACCTCAACTTACCCTCCCTCCACATATCACATACTGCCACCTTCCTTGATTCAGTGGCTGACATGGGCTACCAGCAAATCATAAATTCTCACTCACACATAAAAGAAAATGCACTAGATCTGGTATTGCTCCCCATCTCAACCACAAAACACCCGCTCTATATCCTCCCTCAATACATTACAATTCCCATGGTCTGACCACTACCTAGTAACATTCAACGTTCCTAGTCACGCAGTTCTTCAATGGTTCAACTCATACATTTCTGACCGTATCCTACAAGTACAAGTAGGTCAAGAGACGTCTACTGCTTTCCCTCAAGAACAAGGAATACCCCAAGGATCCGCCCTCTCTGCCCTTTTATTCAACCTTTACCTTCACAAACATTTTCAGAAAGTTCAACATTGGATATTTCATATATGCAGATGACATTTTGTTATACCATCCCAATGATATATTAAACCCTATCTACCACAATCTAGCAGATTGCATCAAAGAAGCAGAAACCTGGCTGAACTCCAACAATCTCAGCATTCATTTCAAGAAAACTGAAGTATTATACACTTCAAGAAATCAGATCTCCCCCCCCCACTACAACACTACCCATCCACAACACCATGCTACCAGTGAAACAGGAGGTCATATATCTAGGAATAATATTTGATACACCACTTAACATGCTATCTCACATCAAGCAAATAGTAAGAACATGTTTTTCAAACTAAAGATTGTTCAACATCTTAAACCCCTACTCGACACCCATGACTTCAGATCCATACTACAAGCTCTTATCACCCCTCACTTTGACTATTATAACAGCTTGTTACAGGGTACAACCAAAAATAATCTGTCTATTCTCCAGAGGGCCCAGAATGTCACAGCAAGAATTATCTGTAAAGCCCACTTAAAAGATCATATCACACCCATACTATATAATCTCCACTAGCTCCCAATTGCAAGCCGAATAAAATATAAAACCTTAATGACCACTTACAAGTTGATCCACAATATCATGCCGTCCTTCCTCACAACTCTACTACACACCCCCATAGAAACTAAATCTAGAAGGGCTATCACCCAGCACATCCTCACAATCCCCTCTATTCAAAAGACCAAACAGATCACAAGCACTAGAGCATTCACTTGCACTGCTCCCAGTCTATGGAATTCCTCCCAGATTCAATCCATTAAATAAAAGACCTCCAAACATTTAGAAAAGAGATCAAGACACTCCTTTTCAAAGAATACTACTGTAGTCTTATAGACAACACCAGCACACACTCCTCCACTCCTGACACATATTGACCTCTCCATATACCCATGGGTCATACTTCAGATCCACAACTCCTCCTACACCCAGGCTCATAAACTGATTTTTTGCCACCCAGAATTATTTAAATCATGTACATAGTTATGTAAATAGTTTTCTGTTCTGTTTACCTTGATACTATTATATGTAACTCATTTGTTTTATGTAACCCGCCCCTGATCTCTGGAGGGGATGGTATAGGAAAATATAGCAAATAAATAAATAGCCGCCACGACATAGAGCAGCAACTGAAGCTGATTAGTCAGGAAGGAGCCAGGTCTCAGAACAAGAAGATGGAGAGCATTAGAGATAAAAAGATTAATTGTAAAGGCAAGTTTATTTGAGATGATGGAGTGTGCGTTCCACAAGGCACATGAGAAAGGGGTCGAGGAGGGGGGAAAGGAGAGGGATATGAATAAGATTTGAGCTGTTGTGTGAGGGTCTGTTCTGGGAGAGTGACAAAAATCTAGGGGGGGCCAGGGTTGGGGTTGATATCTCCAGATGAGAGAAGGAGTAGAAGAGTGTGGCATAGAGAGGAGACAGCACGGCGGTAATGAGGGTGAGGTTGTTTCGGAGAGAGAGAGAGAAGATGGCTGATTGAGAGGGAGAAATTGGTGAAGCTCAAGAGGACAGGATGTTGGGGGAAGTGAGGATGGTAAAGGGGAGATAAGGAGGTAGGCATGAAGGTGTTGGTAGGAGTGGTGACAATTAGGAAGTATGAGGAATAGGAAGAGAGTGTGATGAGGAGCCATAGAAGAGAGAGATGGAGAGGAGAACAGATGTCAGAAGAAATAAGGATAGGTGGGAGAGAGATCACATGGGACTAGGTACACCTGTGAATAAGCGTGGTAATCAGCAGAGGATGGCTATAAGAGGCTGAATGCAGTGGGAAGGGTGGATAGAGGGGAGGGAGGGACTGAGGGATAAAAGTTATAAGGATAAGTAGGAGACAGATTTACACACAGAATTTAGTGGTAGTTTATGGTCACCAGATAGTGGGAGGCTGGAAAAGTAAAGGCACAAAGATCAGGAATGTGGTCTGAGAAGCCTACAGCTGTGAACTGAGAACCATAAGCCTATAATATCTGGTATTTCCAGGTGGTCACTCATCAAAGTACTAACCAGGCGCAACCCTGCTTACCTTCCAAGATCAGACGAGAGCAGGCAAATAAAATGGGGCCCTTTACAATAGGGCATTAGCTGACTTTGTGTGGGACGATTCCTGTGCTGTCTAACTCATGTTATGGTCATGAGTGGGCAGGGTAGGGGCAGAGAGTAGGCATAATCCGCTCCATGCAGTTAACACCAGGTTCACTAACTGCATTAGCACGGGATCACCTAACATCACCTCAATAGGTGGAGGTAAATGCACCTGTGCTAATGTGATGTGCGCCAATGGACAGGGCTCTTCATTAACTGCTGCGGAAATGCTTTCCACACCCCCACAGTTATTGCAGTGGTGTTGCACCTAACATGCCATAGGTTTGGCACTTCTGGTGCGTTTGGTGCAACAGTCTAGTGCCCTTTAGTAAAAGGGCCCCAAGGTAAAATGGCTGTAGGTTAAACTAAAGTCAGTGACAGTAAGCAACAGAGGTAATAGCAGACCCAGGAATTCTCACAAGAAAACTATCAAAGGGCAAGGCAGAAAAGGAGTTCTCTGGTTCAAATACCTTCAGGGAACCAATTGGAGCAAGTTGCATTATCAGGATGCCACCTGCATTTACTTAAAAGGGTGGAAGGACACTTTGGCCCTTCCTTATATGAGAAAGGTATCCTGAGGGGTAAGCATGTTGACAGCATTCAGATACTGTATTCCTTATCGTCACTCCAGTCCAGTCCCTTTACTTCAGGGTTACGCAACCCTTCCAGCAGCTTGGAGGCTGAGCCCAACCTTTTTGGGATGGAGCGGTATATATACCACTGGTGCCACCCACCAACTCCAGTATTCTCAGCCTCCAAGCAGCTGGAGGGTTCCGTAAGCCTAGGGCTTACTGGAGTCCTACCTTATCCTAATTTTGCTAATTTTTGCTAATTTTCATTGTTAGATTCTTTATTTTTATTAGGAAACTTGCTTACCTTTTTCTCTCTATTTTCCTACCGATTCCTTTCTACTCCTCCCCCCCCCCCCTCGGCCCGGGCCGGGGATCGGAGGTGGTGCCTCTGTTGCCTGCAGCAGCGAGGAGGAGCGGTCAGAGATCCTCTCGCTGCCGGTTCTGCCTGCTTCCTCTCAGCCCTTTCAGAAGACCTGCCCTACCTCGCGCCGAAGCCCCCCTGGTGGCTGAGCGCTGGAGGCAACGCCAAGAGGGAGAGAGAGTGTGCAGCCTCGCGAGTGTGCTCATTCTTCCGGCCTCCCTCACTCTTTCCCCCGGAGCAGCAGAGTGCAGGGGCGAGCTCCGGAGCCGCGAGCACAGCGCCGGTAGAGAGGCAGCATCCCTGGTTGTTCGGGACACGGTTTCCAGCCCCTTCTTCTCCGGCGGAGTGTTCAGGGCAACGCTGAGGGCAGTTTCAAGTTCCTCCGTTAAGGACTCCTCGTGGTCGCGGCCTACCACGTGTTGAGCCAACGGTTAGGAATCGCGGCCACGGACCTGGAAAGTACAGCAGAAGACTCTAAATCGCAAGTACTCAGCTTATTCGCTGGAATTCGAATTTTAATTTCTGATTTAATTTCTGATTTTAATTTTAATTTCTAAATTTATCTTCAATTTGTAATTTACTGTGTTCCAGTTTACCTCGGGGGGGTTTTCTGTTTATTGCTTGTGCAGGGGAGAGCATTGGCAAAGCCTAGGATCTAAAGTTTATTTTATAAAAGTTTATTTCTGGTAAGCTGATTGCTTAGGCCGGGGTGCTTAAGCATTTCCTTAGCAATCCCCCTGGAAAGCATGACTGGCAAGTCAAGGTGCCCATCTTGTGGCACCCGTAGGGGTACTTCATCTGAGGCAGGAGTCTGCAGGGGCTGCGCTGCAGTAACTACCTCAGTAGAACAAGAAATCAGCCTGTCCATGGCCCAGGCCTCGCAGGGGTCCTCGGATCCTTCGGAGGGGGAAGTTGCATCCCAGTTAACCCTTCCTTCACGCTCAGAGGTACCCCCTCCTCCTATACCTCTCACCTCCCTTCCCTCAGGGGAGGGGGGATTTCTTCTCCCCTGATTTCGTGCTCTTGCTACACCAAGCCTATTGCTTGCACAAGCAGGGGCTTGGGACAGGGGAAGCGGGCCCGACGGCCGAAGGCAGGGTAGCCAGACCCATGTGAACAAACGTTCAGGACTCAGGGATACCCCCAAAACGCCCCAGGCTCTTGAACGAGGAGCCCCTCTCTTCCCTATCCCAGGGCATGCCAGAAGAGGAGGGCTCTGAAAAGGATTTAGAGGAGGAGCTGGAAGAAGGGGAGATCCCTGAGGAGGACCATTCTCGCATAATTTGAGTTTTTCGGCGAGAGGAGCTGCCTGCCTTAATTAATGATTCCCTGAAAGCTCTCAATGTAGCCTCAGATACCCCAGCGGAGGATGAGGCATTGGAGGATCCCTTAATCCAGGCCATCAGGAGGTCCCAGAAGGTTTTTCCTGTCCACAGAGTAGTGCGTCAGATGATACAGGAGCAGTGGGATCAACCAGAGTCAGCTTTAAGAGGGGTCCGGGCCATGTCCCGCCTCTACCCTCTCCCAGAGTCAGACAAAGAGCTGCTGAAGTCCCCCAGGGTAGATGCGGCGGTATCAGCAGTGACAAAGAAAACTACCATCCCAGTTGAGGGCAGCGCGGCCCTGAGGGATTCCCAGGATAGAAAATTGGACACGCTCCTTAAGCAAGCCTTTGATGTGAGTGCTCTGGCCTTACAGGCTTCCGTTTCAGTGGCGCGGGCCTGTTTGAGGTGGTCTCAGCAACTCCAGGCAGAGGAGGGCTCCTCCGAGGTGGCACTAGCCAAAGCGGTGAGGTTGGAATCCGGTACGGCCTTCTTGGCGGATAGTCAGTATGACCTCATCCGGCACTTAGCCAAAAACATGGCCTCGGTGGTGGCAGCCAGACGCTATTTGTGGCTACGGAATTGGGCTGCCGATGCCTCCTCCAAAGCTCGCCTGAGTCGTCTTCCCTTTAAAGGGAAACTATTATTCGGGGAGGACCTAGATAAGTTGGTAAAGGACCTTGGTGAATCCAAGGGTGGCAGGCTTCCGGAGGATAGGCCGAAGCTAACGTGTCCCTTAGCCCCAGCACGGAACCAACCTAGGGAACCCCAGAGGTTTCGTTCTGCCAGACCTAACCCCTTCCTCAGGGGTCGTTTTCCCGCTAGGGGACAAGGCTTCCGAGGGTTTCGGGGAGCAGGCAGAGGTTTTTCGGCCTCCTCCTCCTCCTTGGGCCCTAGAAAACAACAATGAGATACCAGGGGTCCAGGAGGGCGGGCTGCCGGTAGGCGGTCGCCTGAAGCAGTTTCTTCCCGCCTGGTCCCGGGTCACGTCTGATCAATGGGTTCTGGAGGTGATCCGAGAGGGATACGCTCTCGAATTTGCAAAGCAAATACTTCCAGCCTTTGTTCAGTCCCCTTGCGGTTCCCCAATAAAAAGAGCGGCTATAGAAGCAACGCTTTCCCGTCTTATAGAGCTCGGGGCCGTGGTTCCAGTTCCTCCAGACCAGTGCGGTACGGGTCGGTACTCGATTTACTTCGTGGTCCCAAAGAAGGAGGGGTCTTTTCGCCCGATCCTGGATCTAAAGCAGGTCAATCGCTGTCTCAAGGTGCCATACTTCTGGATGGAAACCCTGCGGTCGGTTATAGCGGCCATAAGGGGCGGGGAGTTCCTAACGTCGTTGGATTTGACAGAAGCCTATTTGCATATCCCGGTCAGAAGGTCCCATCAGCAGTTCCTGAGATTCGCAGTGCCTCGAGGTCATTTTCAATTTCAGGCGCTGCCCTTCGGCCCAGCGACTGCGCCAAGGGCGTTCACCAAGGTGATGGTGGTGGTAGTGGCTGCCCTACGAAAGGAGGGAATCCTAGTGCACCCCTACTTGGACGACTGGCTGATCCGGGCAAAGTCAGAAGAGGAAAGTCGCTGGGCAACGGCCAAAGTAGTACAAGTTCTGGAGGAGCTGGGGTGGGTCATCAATCGCGCAAAGAGAAGTTTGGTCCCCTCCCAAGAGCTCGAGTATCTCGGAGCAAGGTTCTACACAGGCAGAGGCAGGGTCTTCCTGTCCAGCACGAGGGAAAGGGACCTAAGACTCCTAGTCTCGCAGTTCATGGCCAGGCGGCTCCCTTCAGCGTGGCATTACCTGCAATTGCTGGGAACCATGGCGGCAGCGATAGAGGTAGTCCCGTGGGCCAGGGCACACATGCGTCCTTTACAGCGGTCTCTGTTGCGTCGGTGGTCTCCGCAGAAGCACCCATTCTTCCTGCAGCTACCCTGCACCCCTCAAACCAAGCAGTCCCTTCGCTGGTGGAGGTGCCCAAGGAATCTGAATCGTGGAATGCCCCTCGAGCCCCCGCAGTGGTTGCTGTTGACGACGGATGCCAGTCTAGCAGGCTGGGGAGCGCATTGCGAGGACCAGTTTGTCCAGGGGCGTTGGACGGCGTTGGAATCTCAATGGCCCATCAACCGGCTAGAATTGAGAGCCGTCGCTCTGGCGCTCAAGGCACTCGAGTCCTCAGTGCTAGGAAGAGCGATTCGCGTACTCTCCGACAATGTCACCGCGGTGGCTTACATCAATCACCAGGGCGGCACCAGCAGTCCAGCCCTGGAGAAAGAGGCGGACGCCCTGTTCCAGTGGGCAGAAGTTCGTTTGGAAGCACTCTCAGCACAGCACGTGGCCGGCACGGACAACATCACCGCCGATTACCTCAGCAGGTGCAAGATAGACCACGGGGAGTGGGAACTACATCAGGAGATCTTCGACCAGATAGTAGCTCTTTGGGGTCCTCCAGTCATGGACCTCATGGCGCGGTTCTCATCCGCCGAAGTAAGCCGATTCTTCAGCCGGCGGAAGGAAAGGATGTCCGAAGGCCTGGACGCCCTGTCCCAGAAGTGGCCCTCGGAGGGCCTTCTTTATGTTTTCCCCCCTTGGGCTTTGATCGGGAAAGTCCTCCAGCGGGTGGAAGCTCACCGGGGTCTAGTAATCCTCATTGCCCCGGATTGGCCTCGTCGCCCCTGGTATGCGGATCTGGTAAGGATGATCGCCGACCGGCCTTGGCGGCTTCCCGGCAGGAGGGATCTGCTGAGGCAAGGGCCGGTCCAGATGCCACACGTGGATCGATTCTCGCTTACGGCTTGGCTATTGAAAGGGCGTGGCTCATGAAGCGTGGCTACTCGGCAGTAATCGTGACCCTGTTGAGCGCGAGGAAGCGCTCGACTTGTCTCTCCTATGTAAGAGTTTGGCGCATCTTCGAGGCATGGTGTGCGGAGCGCCGGAGGAATCCCCTGTCAGCTTCGGTCCTGGAGGTACTGGAATTTTTGCAAGCGGGTTTCGACAAGGGCTTAGCGCACAGCTCCCTGCGAGTCCAGCTGGCGGCCATCGCTTGCTATAGGGGTAAGGTCTGCGGGAAACCTTTAGAAGCTCACGCGGACGTTGCCAGGTTCCTGAAAGCGGTCAGACGGCTCCGCCCGCAACGGAGATCGGTCATCCCCCCTTGGGACCTCAACCTGGTACTAAATGCCCTAGTCGCGGAGCCCTTTGAACCAATGAAGAAGGCCTCCTTGAAGGATCTGACTCTGAAGACAGTGTTTCTGGTTGCCATTTGCTCGGCCAGACGGGTCTCCGAATTACAAGCCCTGTCGTCTCGGCTCGGCCTCCCTTTCTGTCGTTTCTCAAGGATAAGGTAGTCCTTCGGACGGTACCTTCGTTCTTGCCTAAGGTGATCTCCCCCTTTCATGTCAACCAATCGATCACTCTCCCGTCCCTCTCGGCGGAGGGGCTAGGAGGTGGAGATAGTAGGCTCCATCTACTCGACGTCCACAGGGCCTTGAAGCGTTACCTCTCCCGCACGGCGCCCTTCCGGAAATCCGAACGACTGTTCGTGCAGTTTGGAGGTCCTCACAAGGGAGAGGCGGCGGCCAAGGCCTCAATCTCCAGATGGATCAGGGAGACGATTGCTTCCGCCTATATCCTCAAGGGGAAGCAAGTCCCAGGAGGACTGCGCGCTCACTCAACTCGGGCACAGGCCACCTCTTGGGCAGAGTTCAGTCTAGTTCCTCCTCTGGACATCTGTAGGGCAGCGACTTGGTCCTCTTTGCACTCTTTTACCAAGCACTACAGACTGGACGTGCAGAGTGCTACGGACTCCCGGTTTGCGCATGCGGTTCTACGTTCCGGAATGGCGAATCCCGCCCAGGCTGGTACTGCTCTGGTACTTCCCTGAAGTAAAGGGACTGGACTGGAGTGACGATAAGGAAGAAGTAATTAGATCTTACCTGCTAATTATTGTTCCTGAAGGAACGACAGTCCAGTCCCTGTTCCGTTCCCCCCCCCCTAGCGCTAGGTTGCCATTCCGGCCGTTTCTCAGGGACGGGGCTGCGGCCCGAGTGCGGGTTCAGGTCTATCTGGAGGGTCACTGTGAAGGGAGGGCCCGTGCAGTAGCAGGTAATCCGCCTCCTCCCTCGGCCCTACCTCCTCCTCTCTACTCCCGTAAGAGGGAAGAAAAAAAAAAAGTGTATATATAATATTGTTTGAGTTGTGTTATTTTCCTTTAGGTTAGTTACGGAAGTTTTGGTAAGTCTGCTTTTGCAGTAGGTTACTGGAGTTGGTCGGTGGCACCAGTGGTATATATACCGCTCCATCCCAAAAAGGTTGGGCTCAGCCTCCAAGCTGCTGGAAGGGTTGCGTAACCCTGAAGTAAAGGGACTGGACTGTCGTTCCTTCAGGAACAATAATTAGCAGGTAAGATCTAATTACTTCTATGATCTAGGAATTAATCACCAGGAAAATGTGTAGAGGCTTAATAGCTATTTGTGGTATGTAGAAGCAGGGCTGACTAGATAAGCTATGCCCAAATCATTTGGAAGCAGAAATGCTTTGGTTTTGTAGACCATCAATGAAGGTTAGTTGCCCACAAGTACACTTGGATGATAATCATAATGCTGAATCAAAAGGTAAACATTTTGGGATTCATTTTGGACTTTCATCTGAATATGCAGCCACGTGTGTATTTTATTCAGTTTGATTGATCGCCTTTTATTACATCACAAGAAGACAGTGTACATAAAAGAAAAAACAATTGTTGATAAGTCTGTTTCCGCCTTAACGTTATGGATTTGAAATTTGCAATCTTTTCTGAAAAGGATGATCTAATTTCAGCAATCCATGTGATCATTACAGTGTGCCTAGACTACATTAGTCTTCTAAAGTACCAATTAAAAAGGCTCTGTGTAGTGCAGATGCCTATGGCAGGTTGGTGTCTTCCTTTATATTTATTCTTTCTATTGAGGATTCTTTGGCAAGATACTACTTAGAAACTAGTTCTGATTTGCTTGTCTGTGTGAGAAATAAAACTATAATTAGAACTTTCTTTTGTTATTGAAGATGTCTAACTTTGCATGCCAATATACAGCATATAAGAACATATATAAGAACATAAGATATGCCATACTGGGTCAGACCAAGGTCCATCACGCCCAGTATCCTGTTTCCAACAGTGGCCAGTCTAGGTCAGAAGTACCTAGCAGTTTCCCCAAAAGACACAGGTTCCACAATGATTGTATTGGGTCACGCAGTGATATCCTGGGTCCCTTTTAATAATGGTTTATGGACCTTTTCTCCAGGAACTTGTCCAAACCTTTTTTAAACCCAGCTACATTAACAGCTTTTACTACATCCTCCGGTAACAAATTCCAGAGTTTGATTACACGTTGAGTGAAAAAATATTTTCTCTTATTAGTCTTAAATAGGTTACCCTGTAGATTCATTGCATGTCCCCTAGTCTTTCTGTATTCTGATGACAAACAATCGATCTACGTTTACCCGTTCAACTCCATTCATTAATTTATAGACCTTTATCATATCTCCCCTCAGCCATCTCTTTTCCAGATAGAAGAGCCCTAACCTTTCTGTCCTCTCCTCATAGGGGTATCCTTCCATCTCTTTTACCATTTTGGTGGCTCTTCTCTATACCTTTTCTAATAATGCTATATCCTTTTTAAGATATGGTAACCAGAATTGCACACAATATTCAAGGTGTGGTCGCATCATGGAACGATACAGAAGCATTATGATATCCTTTGTTTTATTTTCCATTCCTTTCCTTATGATACCTAGCATTCTATATGCTCTCTTGGATGCTGCTGCACACAGGGCAGAGGGCTTTAATATGTTATCCACTATGACGCCTAAATCTTCTTCTTGAGTGGTGGTTCCTAATGTGGAATCTTGCATCGTGTAACCATAATTTGGGTTGTTCTTTCCTAGATGCATAACTTTGCACTGCTCCACATTAAATTTCATCTGCCATTTGGATGCCCAGTCTTCCAATTTATCAAGATCCTCTTGCAATTTTCCACAATCCCCATGGGTTTTAACAATTTTAAATTGTTTTGTGTCATCTGCAAATTTGATAACCTCATTCGTTATTCCCTTTTCCAGGTCATTTTGAATGTCAAAAAGCAGCGAACCCAGCACAGATCCCTGGGGTACTCCACTATTGACCTTTCTCCATTGGGAAAATTGGCCATTTAGCCCTACTCTGTTTTCTATCTTTTAACCAATTCCTGATCCACAGTAGTACACTGCCTCCTATCCCATGACTTTTTAGTTTTGCCAAAAGTCTCTGATGAGGGATCTTATCAAAGGCTTTCTGAAAATCCAGATATACCATATCAACCAACGCACCCTTGTCTACCTGTTTATTCACACCTTCAAAAAAACATAACAGATTAGTAAAACAAGATCTTCCTTGTCTAAAGTCATGTTGGATGTCTCCCATTAAGTCATGACTATCTACATGTTCAGTAATTTTTTTCTTTATGTTGGTTTCTACCATTTTTCCTGGTACTGATGTCAAGCTCACCAGTCTGTAGTTTCCCAGATCACCCCTGGAACCCTTTTTAAAAATTGGCATTACATTGGCCATCCTCCAGTCTTCAGGTATCAAAGATGGTTTAATGATAGTTCACAGATTACTAATAGCAAGTCTGAAATCTCATATTTCAGGTTTTTTCAACACGCTTGGATGTATACCATCCAGTCCAGGTGATTTGCTACTCTTCAGTTTATCAAACAGTAATAGTTGTAATACATCTTCCCGGTGTATCGATATTTCTTTCAATTCTTCCGCAGCATGTCCTTTAAATACCATTTCAGTCATGGGTAACATTCCTACATCTTCCTCAGTAAAGACCAAAGCAAAGAATTCATTCAGTCTCTCCACTATGGCCTTGTCCCCTCTTAGTGCCCCTTTTACCCCTCTATCATCTAATGGTCCAGCTGACTCTCACAGGTTTTTTGCTACGAATGTACTTGAAAAAGTCTTTATTACACATTTTTGCTTACACAGCAAGCTTCTTCTCAGATTTTATCTTTGCCTGACTTATCAATGCCTTCCATTTAACTTGCCAGTGCTTCTGATGTTTCCAGTTTTCGTCATTTGGCTCTTTGTTTCCATTTTCTGAAAGATGCTTTTTTGGCAGCAACAGCATCTCTGATCTCATCTTTAAACCATGCTGGCAGTTTTTTCGACTTCCTTCCACTTTTCTTAAAGTGTGGAATACAGCTGATCTGGGCTTCCAAGACAGTATTTTTAAACACCCAAGCTTGATGTAAGTCTTTAACCTTTGCAACTGCTCCTTTTAGTATTTTCTTAACTATTTTCCTCATTTTATCATGGTCTCCCTTTCGAAAGTTAAAAGGTAGTACTATGGATTTCCTTACCATCCTTGCTCCATTTAATTAAATCAAACAAGATCATGCTATGATCACTATTGCCAAGTGGCCCCAACACCCCTATCTCTTGCACCAGATCTGGTGTTCCACTAAGGACTAGATCCAAAATGTCTTCCCCTCTGGTCGGTTCATGAACAAGCTGCTCCAAGAAGCATTCGTTTATTTCATCTAGAAACTTTATTTCCCTAACATGTCCTGCCATGACACTGACCCAGTCAATACCGGGGTAATTGAAATCACCCATTATTATTACTGTGCTGTAACTTTTGTTAGCGTTCCTGATTTCTTTGCGCATTTTATCATTCATTTGTTCATTCTGGCCAGGTGGTCGATATAGTACAAACCCACTGCCATCGCCGTCCCCTTTTTACATGGAATTTCAATCCATAGAGATTCTACAGCAAATTTTGTTTCCTGCAAAACTTTAATCCTTTGTGACTCAATGCCTTCTCTAACATAGAACGCAACCCCTCCACCAATTTGATAAGCTCTATCATTACGATATAGCTTGTACCCAGGTATCACAATGTCCCACTGATTGTCCTCCTTCCACCATGTCTCTGAGATGCCAATCATATCTAACTTCTTATTTAGTGCTATATATTCTAACTCTCCCATCTTATTTTCTAGACTTCTAGCATTTGCATACAAGCATTTTTGAGATTGTATTTTATTCATATTAATCTGGCTATCAGTAGGCAGGGGTAATTTGGAATCTTTAAGCTCTGTCCGCTCTGTACTCAAGGGTGTTTGGGCTACTTTTGTCTTTATTGGAACCTCTCTGTTGATATGCCCTAACTTCATTCTTTTGGTAGTATCCTTCAAGGATACATTGTTCCGAACCATGCGCTCTTGGGTGACTGTCGGCTCTCCCTTATTATCTGGTTTAAAAGCTGCTCTATCTTCTTTTTAAAGGCTAATGCCAGCAGCCTGGTTCTATCCCGGTTAAGGTGAAGCCCATCCCTTCGTTAGAGCTCCTTCTTTCCCCAGAATGTCCCCCAGTTCCTAACAAATCCAAAACCCTCATCCTTTCACCATCGTCTCATCCATTCATTGAGACTTCGGAGCTCTGCCTGCCTTTTGGGTGCTGCGCGTGGAACTAGAAGCATTTCGGAAAACACTACCCTGGAAGTTCTGGATTTCAGCTTCCTACCTAAAAGCCTAAATTTAGCCTCCAGAACCTCCCTACCACATTTTCCTCATTAGAAGCTCCTGCAATGCCTGCTAACTAATTAATGACAAACTTGATTTCTCTCAGCTGTGTATCTTATTGCATATTGATTGTGAATATCCTGAAAAGTTGACTGGCTGGGTGTATCACGCAGACTGAATTGAAAACTCAGGTACACATAGATTGTGAGCCCTTTGGGGACAAAGGAATGTTTCCAGTACCTGTTTGTAGAGATTACATAATGTAAACTGCTTTGATTGAAGGATAAGATGGTATATAAAACTGGTTACATAAATAAATAAAACCACTGGCATGACCTAACAAAAGCAAACAATAAAGCAGCTAGTAAAATCATAAAAATATATCAAAATTTTAAATATCATAACATTGCATAAAACCACCCCACGTCATAAAAATTAAAATATTGATCCATATTCCAAAAATAACCAAAGCAGCTATAGAGTTATGATCTGATAAGGCATGGATTTTTGCTCTGGTTTATACTTGACTCTGCTAGAAGGATGGCTTGGATTGTATTAACTCAATAGTATTTGTGTCTATTGTTGATTAAATACAAACAAATCACATACTTTGAAATGTGGGTATACAAATATTGGAGTCCTGAAAAATAATATAGGAGAGTTAGAATATATAGAAGTAAATGACGAGATGGACAATAGGCATCTCAGAGATTTGATGGAAAGAAGACAACGAATAGGACTCTGATAACAGACTACAAATTATATCGCAATGACAGGGTGGATCAAATTGGTGAGGGTGGTGCTACATGTTGGACGGCCTTGAGTCAAACAGAATAAAAGTTCTGAAAGAAACAACATGCACTGTGGAACTGATAGAAATTCCATGTGAAGGGAAACAGAAAAGTAGTGGAATAGCGGGACGAGAATACTGCCATTCACCCGGCTAGAATAAATACAGACAATGAAATGTTGCTAGATTTGTCAGCTTCCCTAATTTAACACAAGTTTTTCTTAATACTTGTTGAAATATAGCCCAACAGCAAAGCAATTACATCTTGTTAAGCAAATAGTCTTTAAAGGGAATTAAATCTTATCAATCAAAGAAATTTAAAAAACAAATTACAGTTCACAAATTTTTAAGAGGTCCAAATCCACGATACTCTTTAACAAGATATAGGAAGGTACAAAATATGAGACAGACTCTGCCTTATAATTTATACTATGCGTAATCAATCTCAATCCTCTCCCAAAGATATTTTTGGGTTAGGTGATATAACTGAAGTGACTTAAGCAGGTGCCTTGCCCACCAGAAAGAAAGTTTATTCATTTTAAAACATATATACAGTATACCACCACTTGCCATAGCATTCAAGGCAGTGTACAACAATCCAAAACACTGTAGAATCCCCAAATAATCTAGCCATCACAGTCCAAACCCACCCACCCACCTACACACCCCCTCCAACTGCTGCCACTGTAATAGAAACATACAGAAAACCTAGAAACAGAGAAAAATGACAACAGAAAAAGACCACATGGCCTATCTAGCCTGTCCTTCCATATCAACAACAATACATGCTAGCATTACATGTTAGTATTAAAGTTAGCTGCTGGGGCTCAAAAAACATTAAACAACCACATATTTATAACACATTTACATAGAAAATTAAGCTAAGACTGTGTTCCCAGCTATAAAATTTAGGCCTCTTAAGAAGAAACTGCTTCTTTCTCATCTAGGTTGACTTTGCCACATCCAGAAATGCCCAGATCTTACTCTTCATAAAATATTGATCACATTTGTGAAGGAAAACTTTATGAACTAAATCCCTATCTGGGTCTAGCACAAAATCCATAGTCAAAGTTGCAGCTGTCCCATCAGTATTCCCAAAGGTATTTAAAACCTCTAATGGGGTCAAAGTATCAAAAGAAATAGCTGAGGCATCCATATTAGAGGAATCCTTCTGTTTAAATGGTGATATATAATATGCAGTACGGCTATGCCACCCTGAGTGTGCTCCATCTTATCTGATTTTGGAGGCTAAGCAGAGATGGGCCTGGCTAGTACTTGGATGGGAGACCACCTTGGAATTCCAGGTGCTGTTGGCTTACAGCATAGAAGAAAGACCTGACAATCTACTTCTGGTTTCACCTTGCCAAGAAAACCCAGGGGATACGAGGGAGGGCTGATAAGTCTCTGGCCTTGTAACAAAACAGTTCCAGAGGTCCAATTGATCATTCTGCAATTTCATTTTATTTGGTACTTATCAGCCTCCCCTCGTAGTCGCAACATGGACAACTATCCACAGGGTCATCAGGTGCTGATATCAATTCAGCAGCATTTAACAGCACCAACATATAATATGCACAAGAAATAGCTGGGCGAGTGTTTTCTTTAATTTTAATATCTCACAAAATATGTCTTAAGCATATATAAAGGGGGGATCGAGGGCAAGCTGGGAAAGTTAATTAATTGCAGAGTAAGTACATTTTCTCCAAGTATTCTCCAAACTCCCAACATTAGCTCACAAATTCAAATGATCCCATATTACAATATCTATTTCTTTGTGCCACTTCCCCATTAAGTCCTGCAGAGATTGTAAAGTCCTCATATTTTAATTTAGTTAAATCTGTTTACTAAATTTCTCCAGAGATACCCCAAAACTGCTAATTTAGAAGCATATTTTGTGCCAAGAGACTTCCAGAGAGGCAACTGCTTCCCAAACACCTTCTAACAATACTGTTTTAGACTTAGATAATAAAGATTGAAATAAGTCAGGAATCTTCCCTTCCAAAGAAACTGGAAACAAGCAGCATTATAGTCCAAAGCAGTGCACCTTGTAGCCTCATTAACCAGGGATCTGATGCCTTTCTCCTTTCTCACCAATATTTTACAGGTGGCCCAAGTTGGTATTCTAGCCATGGGGTATGCTAGTCCTCCAGCCCCCAACTGAATCTGGACTTCAGTGCTATCTTGCTGCGCTGAATCCTTGGAGGCTGCTGGAACATCTCACTCTGGGCTCAATGCTTCCAGAGTTCTCAAATAAACCTTCCTTTGTGGAGTCCTCAAGCAACACTGCACCACTTGGAGTGTTCTCTAAGGCAGAGCCAGCATGGGTGTCAAAGGTGTCCATCCATCCCTGTGAGGAAGTACCAGCCAGTGTTTCCTTTTACTCTGCCCCATAAAGTTAGAAAGTAATGACTTTCTTCCTAGGTTTGAATTTTATGGCCATCGCCATCTTGGATCCCCCTCTACTGGAAAGCCTTGGCAACAAATAATGAGTGATCTCAATTATTCAAATTTTGACTGGATGAATGCCATGATAAGGAGATAATGTTACTATATGAAATAAATGACCACTTCATGGAGTGAAGCAGCTGGTTCAGGAACAGCTGGAGGGAGGACACTAAAGAAATCTACTGCGCTGGCATTCAACTTTCTCGCTCATTGTAAATATCTTCAATTTAAGTTAACTGTGAACTGCCTTGGTTTTTAAGTTGATTGTGAACCATTCTGGCTCTTAGATAAAGCAGTATAAAAAACTGATAAAATAAAAGGGAGAATGTGATAAAATAATGAAAATGGTTTAAAAAAAACCTTAAAACAATCAGCTGCAAAGCTTAGGAATTTACATAATGTATGGGCATTATTTAAAAACATCATCTTGGAATACCAGACGAGATGCAAGGCAAAAGGAAGGACAAATGACATCTGACATGATTAAAAGGTGAGGTGAAAGAGGCTACTAGAACATGTTTCAACAAAAGGTAAAAAGATCCAAATGAAGAAAACAGGAAACTGCATAAGCACTGGCAAGCTTGATGCAAAGCATGGATAAGGAAGGCAAAAAAAGAGAATTTGTAAAAAAAAAAAAAATGCTTGCAATAAACTTTTCCAGATACATTTCAAGCAAGAAGCCTGTGAGGGAGTTGGACCATTTGTTGATTGAGAGACGAAAGGGCACTCAGAGGTCATAGCTAAAATACTAAGGGGCATGTTTAGTAAAGTGCATTAAACACTTAGTGTGGCTTTTAATGCACTGTAATCATTAGTACGGGCCCATGCTAATGGTCACCGTACACCACAAACAGTGTCATGGTAAAAGCCTGTGCTAAGTGCCTAACGCATGTTTGGGTAGGATCGAAATGAGTTCTGAGCAGAGAATGGGCATGGCAGCCAGTGATAGCTAGTGCACAGGATGTTACCATGCTAGCTGTCATGACTGCCGATAGCAGTCCGGTAGCATGGCAGCTGACAATTGCCCTTTACAAATAAACCCACCTTGGTAGCTGCAATTTCAGAGTCCCCCTCTCTTGAACACATGCCCTTTCCATTAAATTTCCCCCAGATGCTTCGGTCTCCATCTGACACTCTGATCCCTCCCTAGGATCACCCCCCCAACAAGAACACCCCCTCACAGAAGCCTTTATATGTGAGCTTGTGATAAGGAAGCTTATCATAGCTCAGGAAGGAGCTATAGTAAAGGTGAAGTGACTCTGAACAAGCAACCTGTCAGTTCTGGTAGAAATAAGAAAACAGAATTTTTCTATAAAAGACTACCAGTCCCAGAATGCACCAGGTTTCCAACAGCCATTAGAGGAGCTGAAGTGGGGAAACGTGTGTTCAATCAGGAGGGCTATGAGGTAATCCCCAAGCACTCGTCTCAAAGGGCAAGGCCTGATTCAGCACAGCTGTGCTGTGCTAAGGTGGAGCACTCATCAAAGCAGAATAAAGGTAGAGTTTATTCTACAGAGAATTATCCTCATCCTCAGGATCAGCTTGGAGATCCTCATCTTGGACATCTTCATCTTGGACATCTTCATCATCGGGAGGATCATCAGAAGCAGAAGCCAAACCGGACGGACAGAGAGGGCAAGAAACCCTTTGGAAGAAAGAAGAGAAAAGCCTTTGGGAGGTCTAAAGGAGTCCAGAGCAGTACGTATACTGGAAGGCATTCCAAGGGCCAGCATACACCATTGGACTGGGGAAAGCCAGAGGAATGGTGCTGCAGGGCTAGGAATCTCCAGATGGTACCTGTGAGGGAGACGGCTGCATTTGAAAGGGACCCTAGGACCCGTGCCAGAAGGTATGTGAAGAGAGATCCAGTGTCCAGGGATCTGGATTGGAAGGCTGGACATAAGAACTGGACTACATACTGGCCAGGCTATTTAGAGAGGAACTCTAACAGCAATGGAAGCTCAGGTATGAACACTGATCTATGCCCTAGCTATACCCTTGAAAGACAGCAGGGAAACAAGTATTCTCCTGAGAGTGCTACATTGAGAAATTCCTCTGTGCCAATCCATGATATTGAACCCATGATTGTTGAAGAAGGGGGAGCGGTCTTAGATACAGGCTGTGAATATATGGATTGCTTTCTGTCTAAACTCCTTTGGTAATTTTCTGTTACCAAGTACAACAACCATCACAAAGAAATACAAACTTGTTCTTTAATCTACTCAGAAAAGCTCCTGAAGTAGGATTTGAGCCACGCAGTAGAAAGCAAGCCAGCTAAGGGGTTTCAGCTGGGTAACTGCTAGCAATTGAGCCTTACCTAATTGCTTGTGAGCTCTGAGGGAATCACTTCTGAATCTATGTGTGAAGATATAAGAAGTTAACCTGAAAAGAACAGTTTTTCCCTTCTTTGTGGGTTTTGCTTGTTGTTTGATGCCTTGCTAAGAAAATATTAGCTAGAGCCTACAGAAAAGACCAGTTTGTTACCAACCAGGTCTTTATTCTTTTCATTTGATTGCCTGACAAGTTCAGCTGTTGTTTTCCTGATTTTGTTTTTCTAAGTTTAACACTGAAAGCAAGTATCCTGTTTTATGTGCTACCAAGCATATCTGTGTTGGGAGAAATAACCCCATAAATAAATATCTTATTGGCTTTACACTCAAGCACAACTAATTATTGTGAGCAGCTGTGTCTGGTGTGAATGGACTGCATTTCCCACAATCCCTTGCAAATCATATTGATATATGCACTTGCCAAGACTGTGAACATTCTCACACAGGCAGTCGTCTGACAAGCTTAACCCCCTAGTGGGGGGTTAAGCATGTTGAGATGCTGAATCATGGAGTAGAGTGGCAGTAGGGGGAGAGGGAAGAGAACAGGGAGATGCTGGCGCAAGGGAGAGAAAGAAGAGAGAGGAGAGATGCTAGACCACAGAGTGGGCATCAGGGGAAGGGAAGAAAATGAGGAGATCCTGGACCAGGGGGAATGAGAGAAGAAAAAGAGGACATACTGTACTTAACCATGAGAGTTCAAGGCAAGAAAATGGGAAGATGCTGGACCATGGTGAGGGGAGGGGGAAGGGGAACAGAGAAACAGAGAAGAGATGTTGGACATAGGGGATAGGGAGACAAAGGGCAGATTTTGGGGATGGGGTGGGAGAAAGGGGCTGATGCTGGCAGATTGATAAGGTGGGAATAGGGAAGAAAGGAGGTAGGAATGAGAATAGGAGAAGATCGTTAGGGAGAGGATAAGTAGGGAGAGATGAACTAGGGAGGAGGTGAGAGAAATAGATGGAAAGTTGGTAGGTGGGTGAAAGGTTATAAGAGGAAGATTTGAGGAATGGAGGGTGAGGAGATGAAATTTGAATTTATAGAGAAAAGAAAGAGATGGAGAAAAGAGCTGAAATGGAAAGATCATTCTAAGAGACAGATGTAGGAAGGGAATGGAAGACGACAGGAGGAAAAACAGAAAATTGACATAGAACCCTGGAAAAAGAGTTGAGAAAACACAAGCAGAAAAAGGAGACTGGGACCAACAATTGGGAAGCACAGGTCAGGACACCATGTAGCAAGCTAGTTTGTAAGTTTTCTTTCCCTCCCTCCCATCCTGACTCCCACCCACCCCAGAGATAATCTTAGCTTTATAGGCTCTTAAACCTATTAAAGGGGGAGGGGAGGTGCCCATAGACACTTTCAGGTGTGGCTGGTTATCCTCATTAGGAAGACATTTATTAAGGACCTGAAATTAATTATTCTTGAGATACACAAAGTCCATTTAACATATAAGGTATAGTTGTATTCGTATAAGTATCCCCTGCAAACCTAAGTAAGTAAATAACTTTAATATCTGAACAAAACTTTAAAACTAAGATGTGGACAGCAGTCCAACAATGAGATGGGGGGTTTCCAGTCTTTTGCAAGGAGTGTCACATGTAGGATTTTCTCCTAGTTGGTGAGGGGTCATACATGTGCACTAGGTGCAAGGAGCTCTTTGCTCTCAGGGAACGAGTCTGATCTCTGGGGGCTAGAGTAGTAGACATGGAGGACATAAGGAAGACAGAAGTATATAGATGAGACCTACAGGGATGTAGTATTGAAGTCCCACCTCCAGTCTGGCAATCTCCCTGTTGCCATGGAGGAGAGAAGTCACGTGATAGGAGAGCATCACCCTGGTGTGACAGGAGATGATCCTGTAGCTAGGACCTGTCCTCCAGGTGATGTAAAACCCTCTCTCACCGAGGTTGTTTCTCCAGGGCCATTTGCCCATGAGGGGAGGGTTAAAACGGCCGTTATAGTTGGTGATTTGACCATTAGGCATTTAGACCCCCGACAGTTATGTTGATGGCATCAGGGGCTTTCCCTGATGCCTAGGTCATCTGAGATGAAGTGTCAAACTTCCCCTCAGATGACCCTGTTTCTCTGGGACAGCATGCCATATTTGCACCGACCTTTGTGCACATGTTTGGCTTCCTCTCCCAGTTTAATGCTGACTTTTGGCGCAGTGGGTAATTTGAATATTGTATTCCAGCACAGAGTATTAAAGTTGCTCAATGAAACCCTGCGCTAGAGCTTTAAGCAGTGGGCTCTAGTGCAGGATTTTTGCATTGGCCTGTGAGATTCTACCTGAGACAATAGAGGGTTTGTATTTTTATTTATTTATTTATTTAACATCTTTTTTTTTTTTTAAAGTCTTTATTTAAGTTTTAAGCAAACAATACAAATAAACATAACAGACAACCAACAAGCACAACCAACAAAACCCCTATAATCCCGCACCCTTTCCCCCCCTCCCCCCCCAAGGACCACCAGCAACGGGTAACTAGACACTTATACAAAACCGATCCCGCTAATCAGCTCCCTGACAAAGTGGTTTACAGTCCTCACAAAGAGACCAATTTAACATTGCGCCGCCTCCCCGAACTCTAGCAGAGTTTTCCATTTAATTCTACTCGCCGGGGAAGGCAATAAACCTTTTCGGGGCATCAACTCGTACTTACTATAAACACAGACTTGGTTCCACCATGCTTGCCAATGCAGGTCAGCAGTATCCTTCCAATTCCGCATACGGTGACATATAGCAATCCCCACCATGAAGTCAAGCAGAAAGGCGTCTCGTCGACACCTTAACGAGGACTCCAGAGCAGAGCGGTAACCAATGACTTCCCAAGAGAGGGGTACCCGCAGGCCCAGTATCTGTTGAATACGATCCCAGACCCCCCGCCAGTAGGGCTGAACATTCACACAGTCATAGGCTACATGTCGGAAGGTACCAAGATCCGACTGACACAGCCAACACATACCATTAGCAGACTTGTCCCATCTACTCACCCGCACTGGGGTAATGTAGGCCCTATGGGCAAAAAAGAACAGCGTTTGAGTAAGGGAAGCAGACTTCGAGACCCGTACAATGGCGGACCAGAATTTCTCCCAGCCCTTACCTGACAGACCTATTCCAGTGTCTTTCTCCCACACCCCCCCCCAGACTCTCCGGACGAGTGGGACAGTATCGTTTCAACTCCCTGTATAGGGCCGAGGCTTTACCCTTGCGCAAACCCTCCCGCACCTGCATGATCGTGGCCGTTAATGCCCCCTCTGCTGTCCAGTGCTGGACATCTCCAAGAGCTCCCCCAACACAGTGCCGCAACTGGACCCATTGGAAATAGGCCGACCCAGGGAGGTTAAAGTCCAGCTGTAACTTCTCAAAGCTTTTCCACCTGCCAGCTTCAACCAATTGGCCTACAGTCCACACACCTCTGCTGAACCATGACTCCCAGGCAAAGACCTTATGCTGAATCTTAAAAAGGGGATTGTACCACAGGGGGGAGGTCATAGCACTCTCAGTCCCAGGGCCATACACTTGAAGTAATGCCTGAAAAGCTCTCTGCGTGTCCACCAGCATCTTGGGCCGCAGAGGAGAACATCCAAAGACCATACCCGGGATCAGATACAGCGGAAAGGGGGCGGCAAGTTTTTCCTCCAAACTTAGCCACACCGGGCTTTGTTCAGTTACCCCCTTCGTCCATCTGACTCCCTGCTTCATCATAAAGGCACTATGATATAGGTGAAAATCTGGGAAGTTTACCCCACCCGCCTCCTTGCTCGCCTTCAATTTAGTAAGAGCAATTCTAGGGGGTTTACCCTGCCATAAGAACACGCTCAAAAGTCTCTCCATCTGCCGATATACCTGCAGCGGGAGATACATAGGTAACATTTCCAGGAAATAATTTATTTTGGGGACAATTGCCATTTTGATTGTCTCTAGTCGCCCCCACCAAGACAACAACAAGGGGGACCACTTGGTGGTCATTGACTTCACTGTAGATAGTAAAACTTCAATGTTGTAACTGACTGCCTTTTCTAAGGGAAAACAGTAGTAGACTCCAAGATATTTCACTGGAGCTGACTCCCAAACAAAAGGAAATTGGGCCAAGTCACCTTTAAACACATGAGAATTAAGCGGGAACGCCACGGACTTAGACCAGTTGATTTTGTACCCCGATAGCTCCGAGAGTACCGACCAATCTGATCTAAGATTTCCCCGATTGATCCGGGAGTGGTAAATAGGAGAAGATCATCAGCATAAGCTGACAGTTTAATCTCTTTGCCCATCATAGTAAAGCCTTGAATACGGGGATGCTGTCGCAACAGTAGAGCGAGAGGTTCCAGCGCTATATCAAAGAGCATTGGGGATAACGGGCACCCTTGCCTGGTACCACGGCCCAGCAGAAGCTCCTGGGACTGGGTGCCATTAACGCAGATACGTGCTAATGGCCGAGCGTACAGCACCTTGACTAAACTAAGAAAGCCATCACCAAAGCCAAACCACTTGAGCGTAGAGAACAAAAACTCCCATTCCAACCTATCAAAAGCCTTTTCAGCATCCAGAGACAGTCCCACTAACGGGCTCTCTGAGTTCTCCGCACCTACAAGAACATGACAAAGAAGTCTGGCATTGTCAGCCGTCGACCGACCTTCCACAAAGCCACACTGATCGGAGTGTATCAGGGCCGGGAGTACCTTCGCCAGACGCTCTGCTAGCACTGTCGCATATATCTTATAATCCACGTTCAATAGTGAAATTGGACGATAATTACCAACTAGTTGGGGATCCCTCCCTGCCTTTTCTAGCACGACCACATTCGCAGAAGCAAAGGAGCCTACCTGAGGGCTCTCCACCAATAACGCTTGAAAATACTGTTGCAAAAACGGCCCCAGGTCCTTGGCAAAGACCTTAAAGAATTCCGAAGGGAAACCATCCGGTCCAGCTGCTTTCCCAGTCGCCAGGGCCTCAATCGCCCGCTGTATTTCCTCCAAAGAAATCGGCCCATCTAACAGAGCAGCCTCCGCCAACTCCAAACTGGGCCGTTGAAGGCCATCTACCAGCCGCGTAAAGGCTGCCTGAGAACATGCCGTCTCCGAGGCATACAACTGCACAAAAAAGTCTCTGAAAGATTCGGCGATCGCGGAGTCAGATACCAAGAGCGTTGGGCCACCTTGATCCCGTATGGCGGCAATTCGGCTAGCCTCTCTACGTGCTTTCAGAGTATTGGCCAGGAGCCCTCCAGCTCTGTTTCCCTCTCGGTAATACAGCCCTTCCTGAGCCTTGACATTCTGAGAGGCCTCAGAAGTTAGGGCTTGATTATAGCTAAACCTCAACCTCTGAAGTCGCAGAAGAATACAGGGATCTGCCCGTTTGGCCAGCACACGCTCACCAGCCCTTATCTGAGTCTCTAACACGCGCAGCTGCGCCTTATGCTGTTTAGCTCATCCTATGCCAAAGCTTGTAACAACTGCTCTCAGGGAGGCTTTAAAGCCTTCCCATCTGGCCCACCCCGAGGTCAAATGGGGGGGGTTAAAAGAAAAATATTCCGCAATAGCCGCCTTCACTCCTAGACAAAACTCTTCACTGTGTAACAGAGTTCGATCGAAAGTCCACCTAACAGATGGGGAGTCTAAACCACTGTCCTGTAGCACCACTGAGATAGCAGCGTGATCTGAGATATGAGCCGCAAAGATCTCTGCCGCCAGCATATTAGGGGTCAAAGATTTGGAGATCAGAAAATAGTCAATCCGCGATAGAGATTTATGAGGCGGTGAATAAAATGTAAACCCCGACTCCTCCGGATGACATATACGCCAAACATCTACTAGCCTAATCTCTGCAATCATAGAGGCAAGGACCCTCTGCGCCCGGGAGGGCCCAACGGACCTAGGAGGCTTCCTATCAACCAGGGCATCCAAAACCAAATTGAAGTCCCCACCCAGAACCTTCGGAATCCCCGGATCCGCACACATCTCCTCGGCCAGTACACGGAAAAACTCAGGGCAGTCTTTGTTGGGGGCATAGACAGTTACTAGGATTACCTCAAGGGACCCCAATTTAATATGAGCCTTGGCCCATCTCCCTTCCTGGTCCGCTCTTGTTTGGAGCACCGTAAAACTAAGGGACTTCCGAATCAAAATAGCCACCCCATTATGTTTACCCCTTGCTGCAGAGTAAGCGACCAGTGAGAAAGGCTTGACGTTTAGTTTCAAGGACTCACGCGCACTGAGATGAGTCTCCTGCAACATCAAGATATCTCCCTGCTCCTGCTTACCATAAAGAACAATTTTCTTCCGTTTGATGGGGTTATTTACACCCTTTACATTAAGGGATAAAATCCTAATAGGTGCCATACCCCAGTAGATATAGATTAATCCTTACCCACTGTACCAAGTTGTGGTTATAGCTATGCCCAATAGGCTCCACAATCAAACACCCACATACATTCATTACCCGTCTAGCATCCGTCGCCCTCATCACACTCCAAATCCTAGCACATCCTGTCTCATCCATAGTGACACTGCAAAACCACCACCAAATATTGCAGACATACCCAAGCATGGTGGAACTTAGGGAGGGGAGAGAACCCAAAAACCAACCGGGTGAACCCACACAGGCAGAACATGTGCAGGGAGCCATCCCCCTTAAAGCACCTAATGGATTGTGCCCTCCAAAACATTACAAATCCCATTCCCTTACTGCAAATTACGTTCGCATTACCACCAAGATAGATAAATCACTCTGAACATACATATACATTTTCAGCAGCTGTAGCCCAACAGGGCAAGGCCGCACAGAGCCTCCTTCCTGCAACCCTCCCGTGCAGCACACAGTCTCAGTACCACAGCAAAGGTCCACAAAAGAGCCAGCGCTCCAGAGACATCAACGCATCAGCTCCTGCTCCCTTTCATCAATGAAGGCCAGCAAAGCATCCGGATCCTCAAAGGTACGCGTGCTGTTATGGAGAGTGACTCTCATTCTCGCCGGATGAAGCAACCCGAATCGCGCTTGCAGCCGCTGTAGTCGGGGCCGTAGCTCCAGGAGGCGCTTCCTCTTTTCCACAGTCACTTTGGCTAGATCCGGGAAAAACAGCAACTTGTGCCCTTCGAACTCAGTTGGAGATCGAGAACGCGCAGCCTCCATGATTCTGAGTACTTGTTGATGACGTAGGACTTTCAGTATAATCGGCCGAGGCCTAGTGCTGTTAGGGAATACCTGCGAGGGAACCCTGTGCGCCCTCTCTATTTCAAAAGGCATGTCAAACACAAGCTTTAACACTGCAGGGATCATTTTGAGCAGAAAGCCGTAGATATCCTTCCCTTCAGCCCCCTCAGGCACTCCAACAATACGAATGTTATTCCTTCGGGAGCGATTATTGTTGTCCTCTAGCTCCCTTTGCAGTTGTTGGATCTGCTTGGCCTGTTTACTGACTGCCTTCAAGCGCTCCTCATGCACAGCCACCTTCTGCTCCATTTGCTCTTGTCTCAGATTAAGAGTCTCAAAGTTGGTTTTAAGCCTATCGATCTCCTCTTGCACTGCAGAGAGTGACTCGCTATTCGCCGTCACGATCACTTTAATGGCGCGCACCTCCACCAACAACTCCTGGAGAGCATCGGGAGTCTCACGCATAGCCGCCATCTTTTGCGGAGACGGCGGCTCCGTCTTGGACCTCTTCACGCTCCCGCTCTGACCCGCGGTGAAATCTAAGCGGGCCGGCTTAGAGACGGACATCGCAGTGCTCCTTTACAGCTGCTGACGCTTCGTTTGCACTCCAAAAGTAGGCACAATCGCCGGATTCAATGTTAGGCCCCGCCGGAGCTCCACTCTACACCGCCGTCCTGCTCTGCGCCAGGCTCCGCCTCCCTATTTAACATCTTTTATATACCGCTCTATTTATAATCAGCGCGGTTTACATAGAACAAGAAAACATCAGATAAGGTACATGTTATCTGTTTTTTTACATAGAACAAGGAACAAAAACTTGGATAACCGGGGAAATTATTTTGCTCAGTACAGGAAGAAATGCATTTTTGTGGCTGTACTCCCCAGTGTTTTATTGAATGCAGCGTCTGATTTTCTTCAGAGTTGCCAAGTTATCCTGGTCCAGGAGTGAGATTTTTTGCCTATTCAGTTTTAAATTTGCATTACAATGCAACATGGTATTTGTAGTCCTTTATTTTACCCAATGGAATCAGTGCTGCAGATCCCAAAATGCATCAGAATGCCAGCAACCCAGGACGGGCTTAAAATCTCACTCCTGGAGCTAGGAAACTTGGCAACTCTGTTCTTTCGAATTTCCAGTTCAAATTTTGTCTGCATATATCTGCTTTATATTTGTTGACCATCTGCCTGAATTTTGATCAAACTGAGGGATTTGGTAGTTTGCTACCTTTTCATATGTAGGGTTGAAGCTGTTATGGTATGGCAGGTTTCCTATAGCTTCAGGGTAGTCTTTTTGCAGTGTTTTATATTACTGTACTTCATAATGTGCCTGGCAGTTGATACTGGAGGAAAGTTGTATTGTGCTTACTGAGGTGACACCAAAAATTAAAATAGTCATTTAAAATGTAATATTTAACAGTGTGGTGTTTTTACAGGATTATTCTTTTTGTTCTATATAAATGATTGATAGTAGTAGTAGTAGTAAAGATTATTGCTTTAGTTAGCAAAATCTTGAATGGATGCATGCCTAGGCCATGATCTGATTGTACTCTATTGCAGGTACCTGTCTTTGTGCTTGTTCGTTCTCTTTTCTCCTCTGTCCTATCTTATGATTATGGAGTTTTCATTTTCCTCCTCTTTTGATTTTTGACTTTTGTAAACCACTTTGCCTAACTAGAAAGGCAGTATAGACAATAACCTAATCAAGAGGAAGAGGACGACGACATTGAGTTGCTGGCATGGCAGGCCAGGCACTTCTGTAACCCTTTCTTCCTATCTCTGGTGCCCCTGTGTGCAGTAGAAATCTTCAGAGCACCAGACCGATAAAACAGCTGATCTGAGCCATGAACTACTTGCACATGGGCAGGAAAGGCACCAGTAGCAGGAAGAACACATTAGAGAAGTACTGGGTGCAGGGGCAATTCAAGTTGATCTGCTGCCTGAAGTGAGACATGAGCTGGTGCTCCTCCTTCCCCCACCACCCACCATGAGGGGGGGGGGGGGCATCCCCAGGGCTCTAGTCGGGGAACAGGAGGTCCCCTCACTCAGAACACCAGTCGAGTGGTTGCCCCAAGATTTTAAAAAAACAACATACTCCCAGGCCAGATTTTTTTAAACTTTGCAATATTCTTTATATGCAACCCAAATTTGTAGCAGTTTAATTATGTAGCCTAGGACCCTAATATAAAACATACCGACTCCTGACACTGCACACTGGAGCAGCATGGTATTAAATGTAAATATACATTCTGGAAAAAAACAAAGGAAATCAAGATGATCACACACCAAGGAGCAAAAATAAAAGCAGCAACCACAATGCTTTTATAACACCAAAATAGATTTATTATAACTAATATTGGTCTTAAAACTGCACTATGGTTCATGCTATTTCTTTTTGAATGTATGAGGGGTCTGTCTGCTAAATCGTCTTAGCCTTTTTCAACGAACGCAGGGTGATAGCTGCAAAAGGCCTATGGAATCTGCAGGGGCATTTCCAGTATTTCACCCAAAGAAAATGTGGAGGAAACTCCTTTGCGCATGGATGTAGTTTGACTGCTTTATTTGGGGGAGGGGGGCAACTAGGTGGCATATTTGCATAATCATTTGCATTATTTGCATATTCATTATGATTATCTTTAGAAAACACTAGATGTATAAGAAGCTAGTATAGCAAACAGGCAAGGGATAAGCTAGCACCCCTAAAATACTCAGAGAGAGCAGAAGTTCTCATTCAGTGGCTTTGCAAAACTTGAAAGCAACATATTCCCAGTTATATAATTAAAATGTAGCAAAGGTTGTAGCGGTTTAATTGTTTAGCATGGCACTCTAAGATTTAAAAAAAATACTGACACCTGTAAATACATATTCTGCAAAAAATAAGGGAGAAAAAGGATAAAGTTCAGCTCAATTTCTAGCATGAAAATAAATTATAACTCATTTTATTTTGACATTAGAAACTGTACTATGGGTCTTTCTTTGTGAACATCTATTTTCCGTCCAATAAAACACCTTCTCCAACAGTAGGGGCCGAGCAGAACTATGACATTTCACCATACAACCTAACATAAAAGAAGAAAAAAAATCTGATTCTGGTGTCATCTCATTAACAGCCTCTCCAGTACCAGGCAGATGGTAAACTAAAACAAAACCCTACAAATGTCAATGAAGACCTATAATGCAAATCTGCCATACCATAATGACACCAACTTCTAAAAGTAACACAATAAGGAGCCTACCCAGAAAAGAGCAGCATCACAAATATTGCACTGGGCCTTAGAACATCCTTACACCTATTCAGAAAACTGAATAAGCCAGATTACTTCAGATCCTACATAGAAATTCCATGCTAACAGAACAATTGGTCTCAGTCCACAGGTAGACACAGTTTAGAACCTGACCAAGTACAGAATAAATTATAACACACTCTAAGTAGAAATATGTAGACAAAATTAAATTGAAACCCTGACAAGCCAGGCTCTGCATTCAGTGGAGGCAGGCGACACTTTACCTCACCATGGCTGAGCAGTAGCATGAGACTCATAGGCTTCCCTAATCCCATATGCAGGTGGCGCTGCCTCTACCCACAGTCTTCCCCCTCCATCAATCTCTGTGCCTCTTGCTCAGAGATGGTTATGTTGCTGATTAGGTGCAGCGCTGGCTCCCAGCACAGCCCATCTCTGAACAAGAATCACCGGGATCAAGGGCAAACAATGGGGAAAGGCAATATTACCTACAAGTGGGATCAGAAAGAGCTGTGCCTCATATTAAAAGCAGCAGCTAGCAGAAAAGTGCATATGGTAATATCACGGCCAGCAGGCTGTGCATGGGGATCCTATCCCCCATGGACAGAAGAGGAAGAGAAGCCGCAATCGTGACAAAGATCCTTCCTGTCTGCCTGCGGCTTCTCTTCTTCTTTTGACTGTGGAGGATGGGATCCCTACAGGAAGCCTGCTTCCTGCTGGCTGCAGTCATAGCAAAGATCCTTCCTGTCTGCCCTGGGATTCTTCTGCAGGCATACAGGAAAGTTTTTTGCCATGATTGCAGATAGCAGGCAAGGATCTCATCCTCTGTAGGCAGAAAAAAAACCCACGATCATGGCAAAGACCCTGTCTGCCCACACTGCAGGCAGAACAGGAAGGGTCTTTACCCATGGGGTGGAGTTAGGACAGAGCTTAGGCCCCCTAAAGAAAAAGGCCTTCCGCCGCCCCTGCATGATGAGACTTTATTTGTGCAGCTGTGCAGCCTATTGCTGGCACCAAATTTCCAAATGTGCCTTGCCTCTATTGCAGGCCTTGACTTGTGTGGATTTAGGAGCCAGGCCAAAATCTTAAGCGCCAATGCTTGTGACCTCCTTGCGCCACCTCCCTCCATTGTGTCTCATGTTCTCAAGTCTCACGAGACCAGTGCCAGAGTTCCTATACTGTGCAACATTTTTATAAAGAAATTCAGATAACAGTTATAGCTTCAGATATTGTGTTTGTATGTATGTGTGGTGCATTGATGCTGTGACTGTCTGTGCATGGGACGTGGCAGTGGGTACCTTTGTATAGTTGGGGTACAGGGCTGTGGTACATGTGTTTGTGTGCTGCAGAGTTGGGGAACCTCCCTTTGTGGTGTGCAGAGGTGGAGTGCCTGTGTATGTGTGTTTGTATGTGATGCAGAGGTGAGGTGCTTGTGTGTGTGCACGTGTCTGTCATGTGGAGGTGGGGTGAATTTATTTTATTTATTTATTTAACATTTCTTTTATACCGCACTCTTTATCATCAGTGCAGTTTACAATTAACAGAATGACTCGAGGACCACAGGGCACTCTCGAGTTTACATCGAACAGGGAGGACAACTTGTGGAGAGAACAGGGAAAACTATGTACAAATTACATACTGATGTGACAATAATGTTACACAGGTGGAGCAGGGATTGAGAAGTGTGCATTCCATTTACGGACCACTTCCTCTTACTTAACTAGTGTAAGCTTTTAATTTATCAGGTTGTGGGATGATGTTTGTGATGCTATGCAGCGCTGGGGGAATTGGAGCATTGTGAAAGTGCATGATGAACAAGTGGTGCTTGAGGGCTTTTCTAAATCGAGTGATGTCCTTGATTGCTCTGATATTATGTAGGAGGTTGTTCCATGAACTGGGTGCGTAGGACACAAATGCCCGTTTGTTGGTGGATTGTGCCCATTTTGTGGAGTCTTCTGGGGTTATGAGTGTATTAGTGTGATGCAACCTCTTGGATCTGTTGTTGGTGGGTTGGGAGATGAGCATGGAGATTGATGGGGGCGCTATGTTGTTTATAGCCTTAAATGTGGTTAGTAGAACCTTGAATGAGATTCTACAACTTATCGGTAGCCAGTGTAGATCTCTTAGGACGGGGGATATGTGATCGCTTCTTGATGTCCCAACTAATACACGGGCAGCGGCATTCATCGCTAATTGAAGAGGGTTAAGTGTGTTTTTGGGGAGGCCTTGGAGTACAATGTTAGCGTAGTCGAAATTGGGTGTGACTAGAGCTTGAAATATTGTGTGGAAGCTGTCGGGACCTAGCATGGGTCTGAGGTGGCGAAGGGTCTTGATCTTGTAATAGATTTTACTGTGCGACTTATATGTTCTTTATAAAGTTTAGCTGCTGATCAAGTATTACTCCCAAGTAGCGTATAGCTGATTTGACTGGTAGCTCTGTGTCTCTGACAGTTAGGGATGTGGGAGGAGAGAAATTTTTGTTTCTTGTGATGGTTAGAACCTCAGTTTTTTTGAAGTTTATCCTTAGGTTCTGGTTGAGGAGCCAGTCTGTTACTGCGTTGAAGCAATCAACTAGGTTCGTGTAATCTGGGAGTGTGACGTTGAAAGGTGAATACATCAGAATGTCATCTGCATAGATAACAAGCAATAAGAGAATACCACAATTTCCCCACTTCACACAAATTTTTTTTGTCGGGCATAAACCGTAAGCGGGAGAGGAATGAACTCTCACCCACAAACACAGTACATGTCCCTTTTTTTCAGACACGAGCCTTTCATGGTAGGGAACCCCGGGATGAGTGGGGATTCCCTTCCGTTGATTGGCAGTTCTCTGTTGTTTGACGTACCTATGGACAGCCTATCCTAAGCAACCCTCCACCTCTAATAGCCCTTCGGCGTTTTTTGACAGTTAAGAAAAGATCGGGACACATTTCAAGTTCGTTGTTAGCACTTGAGACAGGGGTATTAGCCCCGAAACGTGCACGTTGTGCAACTGTGCAACTGATCAGATAAGTGTGGTTTTAATATTTTGAGAATATAAAGAAAAGGAAGTATATGAGAACATACGAAGAAAAGAAAAAAAGGGATATGTACTGTGTTTGTGGGTGAGAGTTCATTCCTCTCCCGCTTACGGTTTATGCCCGACAAAAACATTTTGTGTGAAGTGGGGAAATTGTGGTATTCTCTCATTGCTTTTTATAATTTTTGAATACCGTTCTGGGACTTTTGGATTTGATCTGCATAAATAAGGCATGATATTCCGAAGGCACGGGTGATTTCGCAGATTGGCTGCATGTAAATGTTGAAGAGAAGCGCGGAAAGAGAGGAACCCTGGGGTACTCCCTGCTTTTGTTGGAACGTTCTGATGTATTAGATCCAATCCTGACTTGCTGCCATCGGTCTTCGAGATAAGATCTGCACCAATCCCAGGCTAGACCATGAATCCCCTTATCATGGAGCCAAGTTAGTAGTTGTGCATGGTCGACTGAGTCAAATGCTGCTGCAGTGTCCAGGAAAATCAGAACAAAGCCAGATTTGATGTTGTCTAAGCCACAGACAAGATTGTTGATTAGTGAAGTCAGGAGTGTTTCAACACCGTGTGCTTCTCTAAACCCGTGTTGGCAGGGGTCTAGGGGGGATGCGGTGTCTATATGTTGTTGGATTTGCATCAGGGCCACTTTCTCTAGAATTTTGGCTAGCAGCGGGATACTGGAAATTGGCTGGTATCGGAATCGGAATGTGTGTGTGTTCTGGGGAGGAGGGAAATGCAGCATTTTGGCAGCACCATGCACTGTTCCTTCTCTCTCCAGCCCCTCTCCTGCTGGCTCTCCTCTTCTGTTACCCTTCCATACTCTCTCCCCTTCACCTAACTCCCTAGCACTCCCATCGCCTGCTCCAAAATCTCGCCCCCCCCCCCACTATCATCCTTTTGTAATGGGCCTGCCCTTTTAAATTGTCCCTGCTTCTCTACCTCACTTCCCCTCCCCCACAACATTCTGTGCCATAGACCATGATTTCACTCTCCCCCTTCTCCCCATGGGAGATGGGATTCCCGCAGGCAGACAATAAGGGGTCATGGGCCATGGCTAGAGATGGGAGCAACTTATTTGGGGGTGTATTGTCCCCCTCATCCCCTAAACTGCACCCTGGCTTCGCTGGAGATGTCTTCATGGTAGATGGCTTCATGGATGCAGCTATTCCTATCCATTCAAGTGATGTAGCTGCATCCGCAAAACCTGCAAATCAGAGCAACTACCATGTGATACAAATGCCCACAGTAGCTGTGTATGGTAGGCCTGCCCACACATTGCCCACTTTCCGCTCTAATCCCACCTTTGCCTGTAGTTACCATGGAATGTACAGACATCGCGGAAATTCTCAGATGTCTGCACTTTCCCTGCATTAGCTGCTACTGCCTGGTGGTATTTCCCTGTTAGCCTGCAGTAGCAGCTAACGTGGTTTAGTAGACAGACTCCATATTCCAACATGGTTTCCGCCCCAACCATGGAGTTGAAACACCCTTGCTATACCTCTTTAACGACATACTACACCTCATAGACAACAGCAAGAACGGAATACTCATGATCTTCATTGACCTATCATCAGCGTTTGACACAGTCGACCACGGAACACTACTAGCAAGACTACAGAACATCGGACTACACGGAGCCACACTGAGGTGGTTCCACTCTTACCTAACGAACAGACAGATACAGGTCAAGATTGGGCCCAACACATCCCGACCCATAAAAGTCATGCAAGGCGTACCCCAAGGATCCGCACTATCAGCTCTCTTATTCAACATCTACATCCAACCAATATGCAACATCATAAAAGAGCACAGGATAAAATACACAATCTATGCGGACGACATAATGATATACACACTAATCACCCTCGACAACCCAGACCACACCAAGATAACAGACTGTCTCACACATATGAACACCTGGTTTCAAGACAACAACATGACCATAAACTACAGCAAGACCGAGGCGCTAATCATCACACAGAACTCCAACTTCATCCCCCCCCTGCGACATCAAGATGGGCACCACAACCATACCCATACAATCAGAAGTGAAATACCTCGGAGTGACAATGGACAAAGAACTTAACCTTCAGTCCCACATCAGCAGAACCACCAAAAATGCATACCACAGGATGAGACTAGTACGACGCCTCAAGCCCCTCCTCACTCAGGAACACTTCCGCACAGTTTGTCAAGCACTAATAACCTCAATCCTAGACTTCTGCAACCCAGTCTATCTAGGTCTAACGAAACAGACACTAAGACCATTGCAACTGGCACAAAACACTGCAGCACGCATAATTGCTGGCACCACAAGACAAGAACACATCACACCCACCCTAAAAGAGCTCCACTGGCTGCCTATCAGTGCCCGCATTAGATACAAGACAATTATAAGCATTTTCAAAATCAAACATCAATCATCAGCTTTCAGCCTACATCCACTCATACAACCAGACAACAGCACAAGACCAAGAAGAAGAGGCACATCCAACCGTGTCAACACACCTAAAGATATCAACAGGGTACGCAAGGACACCGAAAAACTAGCCTTATCAAAGATGGCACCAACAATCTGGAATGCCCTCCCCAACGAACTGCGTTCAACAACAGACCTTAAGGAGTTCAGGAAACTACTGAAGACAACCCTCTTCATAGAACACTACGGTGACATTACTTAAACCATGCAACAGACACCTCAGTTCCCCCCACATGTCACTTTAATTGTAATTAAGCAAGGAACTGATACCCATAGCATTGTAAATAGCGCACGCTGTAAATAGCACCATAAGAATCAACGTCCAGACACACTCACACGCATACACTACTCACTGCATGTACACACTATACACTGTATCTTATTGATTGTTTGCTGTTCAGACCGCCTTGATTGCAGGATAAGGCGGTATAGAAATATGTTTAAATAAATAAATAAATATTCTGCATACAAAGAAACTCCTCTCCCAACAAAGGGTGCAGAGCAGAAGTAGGCTAGTTTCCCATAGAGCTCAACATTCAAAAAATAATTTGATTCTGGTATCATCTCAATAACAGCACCAGTACTGAGAGTGCTATGAAGTAATACGAAACCTTTCAAAAATTACTCAGGATGTGTAGAGAAAATCTACCATACCATAACAATATCAACTTTAAAAACACACAAAACAAGCCTAGCCAGAAAGGAGCAGTAACATAAATATTGCAGTGGACCCTAAATAAAGTTACATCCCCAATTTTCAGGGATTGTCCCCAATTTTAGAGTTGTGTCCCTGACTCCCATCTGTTTAACAGCCTTTTGTCCCCAATTTCAGCAATAGGGACAGATATGCAATTCAGGGAGGCTGCAACTGGTGGCACACTGCAGATGTGGCAAAACAGGGCATTTGAAAGCCTCCACACAGTAGGCAGCTTGGCGCTTTGTATCACATGCACATGCTCAAAGCCTGTTGTGACTCCCAACTCCCAATAGGAAGTTTGTATCAAAAGGAGTGGGATGTGCAGGCCTTGAGTGGGCACATATGCAAGACCTTTGTGGCCGCACTGCTTTTCCAAATGTAGGAGAACTTGGCAGAGGTAGGGTACAGGGAGTGGACAGGGAGAGGGAACAGGCTTGGAAAGGGGGGAGGAAGGAGGAGTTAATACTGTACTTTGCTGAGGGGGGGAGATAAAGAGTGTAAGGAAAGTAGAGATACTTGACATCAGAGGGGGGGAGGGAAGGGAAAAGAAGATGCTAGGCATCTGGGATGGGGAAGATAGAGATTTGAATGGTGAGGAGGAGTGAAATCTGAGCAAACGGAGAAGCAGAAAAATTAATGTAAGAAAACTGAAATGGAAACAATGTCAGATAGAAGTAAGGGAGAAAGTGAAAACAGGAAGAGGGAAAAGAAATGGCAAATAGGCAGGAGACCATAGAAAGTGTTAAGAAAGAAGAAAGAAAAATATATTATTTACAATGTTTTATTTATTTAGCTGTATTTAAATACCACCTTTCTCTGGGTCAAGGCAGTTTACATAGAACAGAGGAGTAACTTACTTTGAACTTTAATATCAGCTATTTACAGCATGCAATCATAGAGCGACTTGCTCTTAACTATATACAGGGTTTTTTTATATACAGTGGTTTTTATTTATTTATTTATTAACATCTTTTATATACCGCACTATTCATTATCAGCGCGGTTTACAGAGAACAAGAAAACTTCAGACAAGTTACATTTATCTGGTTTTACATATAACAGGAACAATAACTTGGATAACCGGGGCAATTATTTACAACAAAAGCAATCAGAGTAATTATTTACATTAGGAAGACATATTGTCTGAAAAAAGCCTTGTAATATGGGAAAGTGGTGTAATGTGTTGTGGTTAGTAACAGGCTGGTGTGCATTGTATTAATGGTGGAGAGTTATTCACTGCAGTGGAAGTCTTCCATAAAGAGATGTGTCTTTAATTTTCTGCAGAAGGTCTTGAGGTCCATGATCCTGAGCTGGTCTGGCAGTCTGTTCCATATGGTGGATGTGTAGAGTTGGAAGGCTGTTTTGCATGATTGTTGATTTGCTTTTGCTTTGGTGTGGGGGATGCTGAGAGTGTTAATTGTTGAGGTCCTTCTGGCTCTGTGTGGTTGTGAGGGACTGTATGAGTGTTTGTAGGTGTGTGTGGGGGTCTGAGTGAATTGCTTTGTGTTAGCATGATGGTGTTGTATGTTATGCGGCTTTGCAGTGGAAGCCAGTGAAGCTGTTTTAGTATCGGAGTGATGTGTTCTTTTCTGGTTGCTGCTAGAATTCTTGTTGAGTGGAAGACTGTCTGAAGAGGTAGGAGTGTGAAGGACGGGAGTCCTTGTAAGATGGTGTTGCAGTAGTCCAGGTGGAGTATTATTGAAATTTGGAAAACTGTACGGCAATCTGATTCGAGGAGTGGTCGGAGTCACTGGAGTGTCTTGCTTTGAGGTAGATTGTTTGGGTGGTCTTTCTTATGTGTGATTTGAAGGTTAGGTGTTGGTCGATGGTGATGCCTAAGTATTTTACTTCGGTTTTAGTTTTGATTGTGATGTTGTTCAGTGTTATTGTTGGGGGTGGGGTAAATGCCATGTCTCTTGTTAGGTATAGTGCTTCTGTCTTGTAGTTTATTTGTAGGTTGTTTTCTGCTAGCCGTTTAGTTACTTCAGTGAAGCATTCTTGGTGTGCTGTTATGTCTGGTTGGTGTGTGTCGATTGATCCATAAATCATAATGTCATCGGCGTAGACGTGTAGGTTTAGTTTGTGATTTCTTATGGTTGTGCAGAGTGGTTGGATATATAGGTTGAAGAGCATAGCAGAGAGGGTGGATCCCTGTGGCACGCCTTGGGTTTGCCTGTATGGTGTTGAAGAGTTTTCCAATCCTTATTATCTGATATCTGTCAGTGAGGTAGGATGTGAACCATTTGTGGACAGTTCCCTGTAATACGATCATGTGGAGGTGTTGTAGCAGTATTTGGTGGTTTATGGTGTCGAAGGCTGAGGAGATATCGAGGAAGATTAATAGGTAGCCTTGGTTGATCCACTGTATTCCTTGCTTGAGTGTATTTACTAATGTGGTTAGTAAAGCTTCCACTCCGTGTTGTGGTCAAAAACTGTGTTGCTGGGTATCTAGGAGATTGTATCTGTCAATGTGTTCTTGGAGTTGATATTGAACCGTTTTCTCTGATTTTCGCTGCGAAGGATAGACTTGCAACGGGTCTGTATGAAGCTGGGTCAGATGTGTTCAGGGTTGTTTTTTTTCATTGTGGGACTGATGGAGGAGGTTTTTAGGCTTGTTGGCATGATTCCTTACTAGATTCTTTCTTGTGTGAATTTGGTGATTATTCCATTGAGGTTTTTAGGCTGCCTTTATCCATGCTGTGGGGCAGGGATCAAGGGGGGAGGTTGTGTTCAGGGATGTTATGGTGTTCTCTATTTGTCTTTCATTGATTTGAATGAAGGAGCACCATTTATTTATTTATTTATTGAACGGTTTTATATACCGCCTTTCAGAAAAATCAAAGCGGTTTACATAGAACAAAACTTGAACATTACATTGAAACTTATTCAAACAATTGAAATTACAGTGAACATTAAATTGTATATAATAAAAATGGTAATTTGAGGGTTACAATGCTGAGTAAATGCTGATTAGGTATATAGATAGTTTAAACATATATACAGATTTAAATATTTACAAATTTCAAAAATCTTATCTGAGCAAGGAAAAATGTATTGTAGTTCACTAGAATTATTAGTGTAAAGAGTAAATGTGATAATGTGGAGAATTGGGTATTGTAAGATAGAGTAAGAAAAAGGAAAAAGTAAATTGTGAATTAATGAATATGAGTATACATGAGTTTAAGTGGGAAATATTTCATCTATTGGGAATGAGTCTCCAAAGTACTCTATAAATAAGTGAGTTTTAAGATCTTTTCGAAATGCTGAAAGATCTGTGATATCTCTGAGTTTATCCGGCAGAGCGTTCCATATTAAAGGAGCATTGAAGCTGAATGCCCTATTTGTTGTAGTTTTATTGAGTTTTGAAAAGTTGTTTGGAACAAGTAGTGTGTTCAGGTTCCTTTGTCTCACTGTTCTGCTCCTTGAATGAATTGTCAGTAGATCAGTTAGATATGATGGGGCTATATCTCTTATCAGTTTGAACGTTGTTATGATAACTTTATATTTTATCCTACTTTGTATAGGTAACCAGTGAAGTTTGTACAGTATAGGGGTTATGTGTTCAGTTGGACCTGCATTTATAAGCATTCTTGCAGCAACATGTTGTGCTACTTTTAGTTGGTGTAAAGCAGGGGTCTCAAACTCAAATTGCTTTGAGGGCCGAATGAGGACTTGTAAAGTAACCCGGGGGCCGCATAAGACACGGGCCTCATTTGCATAAGGGGCCTCATTTGCATAAATATTTGCATAATGTTGCATAATGAGTGCATGGATAAAGAAAGACTAGAAAATTTCTATATTACTATAATCCAGTGCCAACCGCCAGGCACATTAGGAACTACTACTAACACTGCCCATTTGGAACCCATAGCAAACCCCCCGTATCATAACAGCACTACCAGGACTCACAAAGCACCAGACCCTACCTATCAAAAGGCAACACTGCAAATATTAAATCAATACATTTCAGAGAACAATACATGACCTACTGGGAAAAGAGAACAAGTAGCAATGTCAAATAGGAATTACACAGAATACCTCAGCACTGTAGAAATAAAACTATAAATAATTTCTTGTACCAAAGCACAGACATTAATGATGCACATTTCCCAGAGCTGACATATTCCAGTTAATAAATTCAAAATAAAGAGATATTTTTCTACCTTTTGTGCATTTTTTTTCAGTTGCAATTGCTCCAGCCACTTCTGGTTTCTTCGTGTCTTCTGCTATCTCCATCGTCTGCTGTCCATTTGTCCTTTCTTCTCTCTTCTAGTTTTTTTCCATTCTCTCTCTCTACATCTGCTTTAACATACTAATCTTTCTCCTTTTGCTCTTTCCTCATTCCTATTTCATCCACTCAAATTTTACCCCTCCATCCTCAATCCCCACTTACTCTCCCAATACCTGGCCAATTGTAGATTTGTCTTCTCTTCCAGACAAAATATTTTTCCCCTCTCCATTTCACTTTCCCAGCTCCATCCCATTCTAATCCTCCCCCAACATCAGCTCCCTTCTAGTTCCAGCCCCACCCAGCATCTGCTCCTTTCTAGTCCCTGCATCAGTCCATTTCCAGTCCTATCCTAGCCTCACCATCAGCCCATTTCCAATCCTAGCCCCCCATCAGCCCATTTCCAATCCTAGCTCCCTCCCCTCACAGCCCATTTCCATTCCAAGCCCCCCTCCCCATCAGCCATTTGCAGTTCAAGCCCCCCTTCCACTCAGCCCATTTCCAGTCCTAGCAACCCCCCCAGCCCATTACCAGTCCTAGTCCCCCCCATAGCCCACTTGCAGTCGTATCCCCCATCACCCCATTTTCAGTCTTACCTCCCCTCATAGGCCATTACCAGTCCTAACCCCCCAATCAGCCCACCTCCAGTCCTAACCCCCATCACCCCATTTTCAGTCCTAGCCCCCACCATAGCCCATTACCAGTCATAACCCCCCCCCTGCCAATAGCCCACTTCCAGTCCTAACCCCCATCTGCCCATTTCCAGTCCTAGCCCCCACCATAGCCGATGACCAGTAATAACCCCCCCTGCCAATAGCCCACTTCCAGTCCTAACCCCCATCTGCCCATTTCCAGTCCTAGCCCCCACCATAGCCCATTACCAGTCATAACCCCCCCTGCCAATAGCCCACTTCCAGTCCTAACCCCCATCTGCCCATTTCCAGTCCTAGCCCCCACCATAGCCCATTACCAGTCATAACCCCCCCCTGCCAATAGCCCACTTCCAGTCCTAACCACCATCTGCCCATTTCCAGTCCTAGCCCCCGCCATAGCCCATTACCAGTCATAACCCCCCCTGCCAATTGCCCACTTCAAGTCCAATCCCCAATCTTGCAATTTCCAGTGATATCCCCCCCCAACTGCCCATTTCCAGTCATAACCCCCCCCTGCCAATAGCCCACTTCCAGTCCAAACCCCCATCTGCCCATTTCCCGTCATACCCCCCCCCCATCTGCCCATTTCCCGTCATACCCCCCCCCCCCCCCGAGGAAAACAAAAAAAAAACCCAAAACCCTGACTTCTGCCGTTGCCGCCGTGGCAGCGGCAGAATCAATTGTCAAATTAAAAAAAAAAGACTTCTGCTGCTCAAGCAGCAATATCACCTGTCCTGCGGCCCCTTCCCCTGTGCCCGGAGATCCGAATCTGCTCATCAGCGGCGTGCTTTTCAAGCCGCGAAGAGTATTCCCCTCTCGCGCGGCTTGAAACCACGCGAGAGGGGAATACTCTTCGCGGCTTGAAAAGCACGCCGCTGATGAGCAGATTCGGATCTCCGGGCACAGGGGAAGGGGCCGCAGGACAGGTGATATTGCTGCTTGAGCAGCAGAAGTCTTTTTTTTTTAATTTGATAATTGATTCTGCCGCTGCCACGGTGGCAACGGCAGAAGTCAGGGTTTTGGGGTTTTTTTGTTTTTCTCTTTCGCGGGCCGCACAAAGTTGTCTCGCGGGCCGCATGCGGCCCGCGGGCCGCGTGTTTGAGACCCCTGGTGTAAAGCATGTTTTGGAATACCTTGAAGAATTATGTTACTAAAATCTAAGTGAGGCAGGATCAGGGCTTGAAGGACTGATCTGAAGTCCAGATTTGATAATAATGGTTTTAGATTTTTAAGATATCTTAATTTATTATATATTGTGTTTGTTGTATTCCTGATGTGTGTTAGACTTAACGTTCTGTCTATGATAACGCCAAGGTATCTTATTTCATCTTTTATGGGAATGCTTATGTTTTCAATTTTTATTTCTGTTGGAGGGGTAAATTTTTGATTTCTAGAAACAAATAATGCTTCTGTTTTCTTGAAGTTAATGTGTAGATTGTGTTCATTTAGCCATTGCATCATTTTAGTGAAGCATGATTTGATATTGGAGAAGTCCAGGGAGTCTATCTATGTCCATAGGGAGATAAATCATAACATCAGCATAAATTACATATTTTAATTTGCACTGTTGAATGATGTGGCATATAGGTTGTAAATATATGTTAGAGTAGAGCTGACAATGCAGAACCTTGTGGGATTCCTTGTTTTTGCATATAGGTTTTAGATGTATGGTTTCCTATTTTTACCTGTTGCGATCGATCAGTTAGATATGATTGGAACCATGCAAGAATAGTGCCATGTATACCAATCTGTTTGAGTCTTTCAAAAAGGATACGATGGTTAATTGAATCAAAGGCAGCCGATATATCCAAAAATATAAGTAATACTGCTTGTTTTGATTTGTCAATGTATTTTAGAATATCATCAAAGATAACTGCAAGAAGTGTTTCTACACTATGGTATGGTCTAAAGCCGTATTGGTGTGAATCTAAGGGAGCATGAAGATGTGTCTATGCGATCGTCCATGGTTCTTATAGATCTCTGGGCGTCTGAGTTTATTTATTTTTATTTATTTATTTAATGGTATTTCTATCCCGCCTTATCCTTTAATCAAGGCGGTTACACAGCAAACAATCAGTGGGAGTGGTGCTTGGGTTCAGTGTGTGCATCATGTACAGTGAAAGTGTGTGTGTGTGGGTGGGTTGATTAGTGTGTGCTATTTACAGCATGAGCTATATACTGAGTTTGTGTCCATGTTGGGTGGTTGGGTGTTGTTTGGTTGTGGCTGAAGTTGTTTGTAATGTTGGGCAAGTTGTTGGTGGGTGATCTTGATGTTGTGGTTGTTGGTAGCTGGTGTTTTTGTTGCTGTACAATGGAGAAGAGTTCTCTTGGTCAGTTAATGGCAGTGTTCAGTATTTTGGTATGGAGTTCTCATTTTACTTTGTTTCAGTATGGTATACCTTCATCAGTTGTCATTGTCTTGTTTAGTTTTTCTCCATTTTCTTTCATGTTTGTGGAGTTGTCTTTTTAGGAGTCAGAGGGTTGGGGTGTACCAGTCAGATTTGGATTGTTGTGTGTGTCTCTTTGTTGTTTTGGTGGTTGGGGTGCTGGGGGTGATTGCTGCTTTTCTGATGGTGTTGTGCCAGTTATCTATGAGTGTTTCTGGGATGGAGGAGTCCATCGGCATTTGTTTAATGGTTTCTTTGATGAAGCTCTTTGTCGAATGATTTAAATCTTCTGGTTGGCGGTTGCTGGTTGAGATTTTTCTTGTTGAGGCCTTGTGGGAGTGAGAATTCAATGAGACTATGGTCTCACCATGGTACTGGGTGGGATTGAATGGAGTGTGTGGGGTGTTTGGTTGGACGTTATGGCTATTGTAGAATATCAAGTCTGATGTTTTGCCTTTTGCGTGGGAGTGCTTATTAGTTGGGTTAGGTTCATCATCATCATGGTTTGAAGGAAAGACTGGGCATGGTTTTGTTGTAGGGAGGGGAGGTTGAAGTCTCCTAGCACCATTAAATTGTTTCCTGTTCTTTCTGCTGTTATGATTGTGTCCATTGGTGCTGACAGGTCATTGGTGTTCGAAGTCAATGTTCTGTATATGAGACAGATTGCTTTGTTGGAGATGGTGACGGAGTCTGATTTGTTGGTGCTGTTTGCCTGGATCCGGAGGTTGATGCTTTTCTTTGCTGGGTTCTGAGACATTGGTATATGTTGTATCCATCTGGTTTGGATCTTGTTCCATATGGATCGTGTCTTAGGGTACATTGTAAGTGGCGTGTGGGTATGGTGTAGGGTGGTATTGTGGTGGCTTGTTGTGTGGAGTTTTTTGTGTAAAAGTCATCTCGTGGATCGGTGGTAGTTGTGTGGGGGATGAACATTTGCTAATTTGAATAGCAGGTTTGTGTGCTGTAGTGGCAGGTTTGTGTGCCATAACAGGGGTGCTGAGATGGGTGGAATATTGTGCGCTGTGATGAGTAGTAATAGTGCTAGCAGCATATAGAGCAGAGGGTAAGCGGTAAGCATTTTTGTGTTTTACCTTCTGGTTGGAGATTGTCGTTGGAGTTTCTCTATGGTATCTGTGATGTTGCGGGTTTCAGTTCAGTTGCGTTGCTTTTTGCAGATTGTTGTCTCACTTTGTGGAAGGTGTTTTGTTCAGCATCTTTTGCGTAGTCGGCATTGCAGGTGGTTTTCTTTTTACTGCTGCTGCCAGTCCCTGCCTAAGGGCCACGCCAAAGAGCCATCAGGCAGGCCCTCAGGTGCAGGCCTACATGATAGTGCCTTCCTTATGTTCTGTTGCAGGCTGTGTCCCCAATTGGTTTGAAGCAGTGAGCAGGAGGAGTTAAGGCCTACCGGTTGCAGTCCTGACCTGATTGTGGCTTCTGGGTGAAGAAGCACACTTTCGATTACTGATTGTAATGTCAGTTTTTATTCTATTTTATTGATTGATTTATTTTTAGTTTGCACTTTTATAGAAACATGTCAGCAGAAAAAGCCAATATGGCCTATATAGTCTGCCCTTCCATATTAAATACTTTGGTCCTTTTATACATATCCAACTTGTTTTAAAATATAACCACAAAGCAGCCACTTCGGTTCCCCCAATTCCTAACCCCCCCCCCCTCTTCCCCCTCTCACATGCTCACCCCCCTTCCTTATTCTCAGAGATTTTAACATTCATGTTGCTAATCACTCTGACCTTTATGCTTTAAAGCTCCTTTCCCTTACCTCTTCATTCAACCTCCAGCTTTGCTCTATTGCCCCCACTCACCAGCACGGCCACTACCTCGACCTTTTACAACTGTGTACCCTCAAACTTCTGTACCTCCATTCTTCCCTTATCTGACAATCACTTGCTAAGCTTCACCCTTCATAATCCCTTGCCTCGATCTCATCCAGTCTCCTCCAACCTCTAGAAATCTTCATGCTATCAACCCATCAGCTCTCTTCACTACTGTCTCACCACCTCTTTCCTCCACTATGTCATCTGAGTCTGTTGATGAGGCAATAGCTTCCTATAACACTGCACTCTCCTCTGCTCTGGATGCTCTTGCTCCGCCCATGCTATGTCCCGTGAGGTATACTGTACTTCAGCCTTGCCTGTCTTCGACTGTCGCAATCCAGGCCTGCATCACTGCCATTTGAAATTGAACATGATCAAAACTGAGCTTCTTATTTTTCCACTTAAACCCATCTCTCATCCTTCCTCCTACTCAATCTCTGTGGATAATGCTCTACTATTCCGTTTCCTCAGCTCACAACCTTGGGGTCATCTTTGACTTCTCCCTCTCCTTCTCCACATACATCCAACTGATAGCTAAAACCTTTCGTTTCTTTCTCTATAATATCAGTAAAATTCACCCCTTCCTTTCTGTACACATTACTAAGACACTTATTCACTCTTTAGTCACCTCCTATCTAAACTATTGCAACCTCCTCCTCCTTGCTGGTCTCCCTCTAAATCATCTTTCTCCCTTTCAGTCTGTTCAAAACTCAGTTCCGCAGCTAATTTTCAGCCAGAAAGGAAAGGGTGAATTTTACTAATGTTATAGAGAAAGAAGCTGCAGGTTTTAGCAATCTGATTAATGTGAAGGGAAAAAGAGAGAGAGGATTCAAAGAAGTCCTCAAGATTTCAGGCTTAGGAAACAGGAAGAAGAGTATTATTGACAGAAATAGAGGAAGGAGGGAGGGTTTAGGGGGAAAGATGAGAAATTTAGTTTTAGCCATAATCAGTTTCAGAAGGCGGTTAGACATCCAAGCAGCAATGTCAGATAAGGAAGCAGAGATGTGACTTTGAAATATAGGAGAAATGGTGGGCTGGCACCTATAAGGTGCTGGCCCCATAACGTGGCCGACGTGGGAGCGGAGGACGCAGGTGAGGACAGGTAGCAGGGTGGGGGAGGAGTAGCCTGGCATTAAAAGGGAGGGGGCAGAAGCCACCCTCTCTTTTCTGCCGGAACGTCGCGGCTAGCCAGCAGCACGGATTACCTTCGCTACTAGGACACCAGAGCAGGAAGGCAGAGTGGAAAAGAGTGCAGCATTTGGGCGACAGCAGCTCCAAACTAGCAGGGCAGGAGCCCAAGCGGTCTCAGAGATCACCAGCAGCAGCGGTCAGTACGGCATCAGCAGCATCTGCAGTGTGGCTTCCGGGTCCTCGGGAACAGCGGCGGTGAGCTGGTGCGAGCAGAGGCTCAGGCAGATCGGCTGGAGGAAGCAGCAGCAGCAGCGGGAGACGTGAAGCGGTAGTGCTGCAGGGTCACATTGGAGCGGCTGGTCAGCAGCGGAACACAAAGGCTCAGGCTGGGAGGAGACGGAAGAAGAGAGAAGGAGCAGTGCACATGTGGAGGACTGGGCGTTAGAGCACCATCTGATGGTGGTATGGCAAAAAAAGCAACATGCACAGCCTGAAAACAGTGCCAACACGCCATCTAGTGGCAGTCATGGTGTAAGTGCATGTTTGCACAGCCAACAATTTAAAAAAAAACAACAAAATAAAAAGATTTAAGGGGACCTTGTGGTGCTCCGCCACAAGGAAGAGGAAGCACCGGAGGAGCAGGAGGACTCAGGCAGCAAAGGACACAAAAGGGACAGACACTATGGCCAAGAGGCAGACTGCCACAGGTGGGGAAGGTGAGCCAGCTAGGAAGACGGCGAGGAAGGTGGAGGCAAAAGAGAAGGGCAAGGAGAATAGGAGCAAGGACGGTGGAAAAAGACCCGCGATTGGCAAGGCTATGGCAGGACGCCATGGTGCTATGCAGCCCACGGTTCCTGCAGGAGTGGTGAGCCAGGCGGCAACAGGGCCAATGACCAGTGGCCTGCTCCCATTGTGAGGCAGAGTTGAGCAGGGGGACGACCCACCCGATGTGCGCGTATGGTGGGGTATGGGGTAAGAAGGGCGGAAGAAGGAGGAGCAGGGGGGGAGTCCGGCAAGGCAGTTACAGCGGCAACATAGGCTTGGGGAGTAAGGAGGGAGGAGGGAGTGCAACAGGGCATTGAAGGGTGCTACAGGGCTAGCTGCGGGTCGTGACTGGGTCCAGCATGGCGGTGGCTGGGGCAGGGGCGGCCAAAAACGGAGGCCCAGGCTTCCCACCCCTCAACACCACGGAAGGGGTCCCCAGCAAGGGGTACAGTGGGGGCCATGTGAGAAGGACAGTCCCAGAAAATGGGGGGCTGGAGTCAGAATTCCGTCTGGCAGAATGTGTGCCTTACCAGTGAATTAGATAGCCACATGCCTCTTGCCCAAAAAGAAAAAATCTGGAAGGGGATTATGTGGTCATTTTCTCACTACTCATCTGGAATGGGGACGAAAGCTGCGAGTGTTCCGGCTTCTGAAAAAAAGTGCCAGCTGGTCTCTAAAAAAAAAAAAAAAAAAAAAAAAAGCAGGCAGCATCCCACGGATGATTGTAAACTGATGTGCAGCCTTTAGGGTACTGGCCAGTGTAGTTGGTGAAAGACTCCCAGAACAGTGCAGGGGCTGCTGCAGTATCAGGATACCATTTGCGAGGCTTACAGGGTATACAGGGGGAACGCCTGGCTGGAGTATGACAAACACTTTCATCAGAACATGGCGGGTAACTATGGGTTAGGCTGGGATAGGAGGGTCATGGACCTTTGGATCTGGCTGATGACACAGGCCCAGCGGGGGGACCGGCCAGGCAGGGCTTTGAGTAACTGGTGGCCAAGCAAGCCAGTGGGGCCCCAACAGCCCTTTTAGGGGACAGCAGGTTTTTCTCAGGGAGGGCAGTAACCTCCCCATTCCATCAGGCAGCACTATTCCCCTGCTTCACAATCCACCCAGTCACTGGGGGGTGTGTAGGCTCTTCAACGGTGGGTCCTGCAGATTTAATGATACATGCAACAAGTACCGCCATGCCTGCGCCACATGTGGAGACGGGCATTCCCAGTTTCGATGCAATAAGAAGCATGGGGTGGCGCCCAGCACCTGCGCTGAGGTCATTGGGCTGGGGCTAATGCCTATGCACATCCGCTTTGAGGTGCTGGGGCAGAATTTGCAGGGGTATAATTGGGAAAGAAAGCAATGGTTGCTCAGTTGTGTCAGGTGGGAATTTGTAATTCCATACACCGGTCCTCCGGGCCCGCAAAAGGCCCAGAACTTAAAATCCACTCTAGAGCGTGGTGAGGTGGTCCAGAGGAAGCTCTATAAGGAGCTACAGCTGGGAAGAGTGGCGGGCCCATACATGAGCTGCCTGCTGCCCAGCCTGATGGTGTCCCCATTGGGGCTCGTTCCCAAGAAGGAATCGGGGAAGTTACGGCTTTTACATTACTTGTCCCTATCCTTCTTCCCATGGCCCCACACCAACAAGGCGTCGGCTGTTGGACTGCAAAAAAGCTCTGTCCTTTTACCTGCAGCACACTCAGGGCCACCACAAAGTCTCTCAGCTTTTCATTTCATATGACCCCAGTCGTCTGGGGAGGCTGTCACCATCTGGATGGCGGACTGCATCACTTTTGCTCACAACCAGGCTGGCTACCATTGGAGTGCCGGGTCATGGTGCACAATGTGAGGGCTATGGCAACCTCAGTTGCAAACATATGCTCTGTCCTTATAGCAAGCATCTGCCAGGCCACCACTTGGTCCTCCGTTCACACTTTTGCAGCTCATTACTGCATGAAGAGGGAGTCCCAATGGGATGGTGTCTTCAGCCAGGCCATACTCTGTAATCTGTTCAGGGTTTAGGCAACTCCTGCCCTCTGACCCTTCTTGTTCAGGCTACTGGAGCCATGGTTCTCCCTGGATAATGGGGTCCTCAGAGTCTGCGCTCAGATTTGCTTGCAACTGCTCACGGCTGTGCCATGTTTTTTCAACAGGCACTCAGTAGCCTGTAGCTAGGGAGTTTCATATGTGAGGACTGGCTTCCTGCTTGTTCCTGGAGAAGGCATAGTTACTCACCTGTAGCAGGTCTTCTCCAGGGACAGCAGGAATCAGTCCTCACAACCCTCCCTCCTCCGCTTGGAGTTGCTATACTATTTTTGCCATCTTCTTTTGTCGGCTCTAGCTATGTCATCTGACTGATCAAGATGACACCCTTGGGTGGGAAGGGGACCATGCATGCGTGGTGGCATCTCCCAAAGGTTTTCTTTGAAAGCTGGGGAGATGCTTCTGCGCAGGGTTCCGTCAGCGTCACCCATATTTGAGAATTTGATTCCTACTGTCCCTGGAGAACACCTGTTACAGGTGAGTAGCTACACTATTTTAGAAGAACATGGAGCCCCGGGGGCCACAAGAGGGTATGGAGGGGGGGGGGTCCCCTCCAATCTAATTGTTCTAGCACCACCCACTCCTTCCCTGCCCCTTCTCTCCAGTCCAATAAAGCTTTAAGTTGAGCAGATTCATGATAGGCCAGAAAATTGGGTATTCCCATGCCTCCATCTTCTCAGGAGCAGTGTAACACCTCTTTGAACCCTGTGTTTCTTCCCCCCCCCCCCCCCCACACATATATCAGAAAATGTGGGCATAGAACAAACACAGTGGATCCCTTTATAGCAAGAGGATAAAATCAAAATTATACTTCAACAAATAGAGACAGGTGACCTGCACAGAGTGGCAGGTATACCTACTCTAACCACCTTACTGGACAGATTATATGGTCAAAACTGGCCTTTATGCGCCATCATATACTATAGGCCTGAATTTCAATTGGGCAGTGCTATGCGTTGGCGTATAGCCTGGCTGCCTAACCCGGATTTTCCATGCCGGGGTCATATGTGGCTCTGGCATTGAAATTCTGGGTGTCACCGCACAGCCAGGTAGCCACAAGAGCTATCCATGTAGCACCGATTTTTGATGCTACACAATTAGCCCCAGCACCTTAAAGATAGGTGAGGTTTTCCCACGCCTATTTTTAAGGCACTGAGTACTAACTGCGTAGCATTGAAAATCGGTGCTACATGGGTAGCACCCATGGCCCGCCTCTGCTCCACCCTGGAACGTCCCCAACATGCCCCGATGCTATGCGGATAGTATCTGGGCGAATTTGGGACCCATGTAGGTGCCCTTCAAAAATCCCAGATAAAGCCTTTACACGGGTAACTAGGGAAGTTACCCGTGTAAAGGCCTTCGAAAATCTGGCCCTATGTTACTATGTAACTTTTCAAAGAATGTGTTCAAGCTTAGTATAGATAGGGTGCCAAACAAATGTAAGAAATGTGGGAGAATCATCATCTTTACTCCTGCTAGTAGGATAACCTAGGAGAGAGTGGTTTTCAACCATATATCCAAGGCTGCCTGCATTCGTTTCCATATCTCCACTAGATTGACCTTAAAAAGTCCCCTTCCATTGCCACCAGATAGTGAATCTGAGCCTTGGCCCACCTAAAAAAATATTGTCATTTTAACAGCCTTACCATCTCATTGGACAGGAAATATTGAGAATCTCGAATTTGGAGGCATTGACCTTAAAACCCAAGACTCTACGAAGTTCCCCAGGTCCCTCAGCAAAGCCTCAAGGGATTCCTTCAGCATGTAAGGAAGAAAAGGACATAGTCAGCAAACAGGGATATTTTTTGTGGGGGGCCTCCCTGCTCCATCCCACGATATATTGGGATTGTCCCTAACCCTCTGGGCCATTGGTTCCATGGTAAGTACAAAGAGCCACGGGGAGAGGGGACACCCTTGTCTGGCACCCCTGCCTAATTCAAAAGACTCCGTATAGTTTGCATTAACCTTCAGATGTGATTGGGGTTCTGTATAAATAGCCTTAACTCAATTCAAAAAATTAACTCCCAGCCCTGCCTTCTCTAGCACCCTAAACATATAAGGTCAGTACAACCTATCAAATGCCTTCTCAGCATCTATAGCAAGCAAGAGACCTTGCTCCACCGATTTCTTCACATATAAAATCAGATTTAGGATTTGTCATACATTATCTGCTGCTTGTTTTCTGGGAATGAAACCGGCCTTGTTTGGATGGATCAAATGAGACATAAATGGCAGAAGACCAGGAACTAAGGATGTGCTTGAAAACTACAGGCTGGTTAGTTTAACCTCGATGGGAAGTAAATTAATGGAAGCAATGCTTAAAGAGAAAATAGTGAGGTTTCTGGAGTCCAACAGATTACCAGATCCGAGGCAGCATGGATTCACCAGAGGCAGGTCTTGTCAGACAAATCTTATTGATTTCTTTGACTGAGTAACCAGGGAGTTGGACCGAGGGAGAGCCCTAGATGTGGTGTATTTAGATTTCAGCAAAGCCTTTGAAACCATTCAGCACAGGCGAATTTATAAACAAACTGAGTACCTTAGGGATGGACCCTAAAGTTACTGCTCGGGTGAAAAATTGGTTGAGTGGGAGGTGACAAAGGCTACAGGTAAATGGAGCGCACTCTGAGGAGAAGGTGTGCCCCAGGGATCTGTCTTTGGTCCTATTCTTTTTGACATCTTTTTTAGTGATATTACAGAAGGTTTGCCTGTTTGCGGATGAAACAAAAATCTGCAATAGAGCAGACACCTAGAAGCATGTAGATAACATGAGGAGGGAACTAGCTAAGCATAAAGAATGGTCTAGAATTTGGCAGCTGAGATTTAATGTTAAAAAATGCAAAGTGATGCATTTGGGCTGCAGCAATCCATGGGAGTGGTGCAGTATAGGGCAGGGGTACTCAAATCCAGTCCTGGAGGGCCATGAACCAGTCAGGTTTTCGGGATATCCCTAATGAATATGCATGAGATATATTTGCATGCACTGCCTCCATTATATTTGACTCTATCTCATGCATATTCATTAGGGATATTCCGAAGACCTGACTGGTTCATGGCCCTCCAGGACTGGATTTGAGTACCCTTGGTATAGGAGGGTTACGTCTGTCCACAAAAGAAGAGCTGGACCTAAGCGTGATTGTGTCTGATAATCTTAAAGCTAAACGGGAAGAAAAGGCGACAGCAAAACCTAGAAGGATGCTTGGGTGCATAGGGAGAGGACTGGCCAGCAGAAGAAAGGAGGTGATAGTGTCTCTGTATAAGTCTTTGGTGTGATCTCATTTGGAGTATTGTGTGTAATTCTGGAGACCGCACCTTCAAAAGGATATAAACGGGTTGGAGTTGGTGCAGAGGGTGGCTACTAAAATGGTTAGTGGTCTTCATTATAAAGCATATGAGGACAGACTTAAGGATCTTAATATGTATACTTTAGAGGAAAGGCAAGATAGAGGTGATATGAATGAGATGTTTAAATACCTCTGTAGCAAAACATGCACATGAGGAGAGCCTCTTTGATTGTAAGCAAGCTCTGCTATGAGGGGACATAGGATTAGGATGAAAGGGGATACTCAGGAGTAATATGTGGAAATATTTCTTTACAGAAAGAGTGCTAGATGCTTAGAATAGTCTCTCAGTGAAGGTGGTAGAGATGAGGATGTATCTGAATTAAAAAAGCATGGACAAACGCAGAGGATCTCTAAAGGAAAAAAGGGGACTGTTGTAATGATTGATATGGAAAGATAGACTAGATAGGCCATGTTGTCTTTTTCTGCTGTCATGTTTCTGTGTTTCTAAGTCTACTCCCAGTAATCATATAGGCTGATAGGACTCACACAAAAGGGGATCCTTTCCTCCTCTGTGAAGAATGGAGACTCCCACCACTTGCATGGAATGCAGGAGGCACTCATCCTCCAGGATTCTATTGAAAGTTCTGGCCAAGGGGTCAACCAGCAGGTCCACATAGATTTTGTAGAACTTATCAGAGTACCCATCAATGTCTGAGATCTTATCACCTGGTAGAGATTTTATAGCCAGCAGGACCTCATGCATAAAGACGGGTCTATTCAAGATAGCCCTCGCCACCGCCTCCTCCCCCTATCTCGGAAGATCAACTCCATCTAAATAATTAATTTCATCATCGGGGGTCTGATATTCAGTAGTATATCGTTCTCTATAGCACTTCAACAAACATTTTGTAATTCCTTCCTCATCCCCTATCTCCTGCCCTACTTCATTTTAACTTTAAGAATATTAACAGATTTGCTTTTTTAAAAAATTTGTCTCTATTACCTTGTTTGAAATACCACTGCTTTATTTGGTCCAGAGCAAAATGCATTTCCTCAATAAATAGGGCTTGCCAACGAGTCCGCTTAACTTTCAACTGTTCCTTCCCCACCTTCGTCAAGGGGCCTTCCTTATGTTGTCTATCTAAGAGGGATATTTCCCCCCGCAGGGCCTTCTTTTCCTTTTCTCTCTGACGCTTCTTGAAACTCCCTGCTGCTATGAGTTTCCCCCTTATTACCACTTTCAGGCCCTCCCACAGCATACCAGGGTGCATATCGCCCATATCATTGAGTTCTAAATAGTCCACAATTCCCTATCACATCTAAGTCTTAATCTCAGGGTCATCCACTGATGCATTTTTCAGTTTCCAAAATTGTAAACCCCTCTTTCCTCCTATCGCAGACATTGCATAACAGACAAGGGGCATGGTCTGACCAAGTTATGGGATCAATACCGCAGTCCCCCATTTTAGCAAAACCACCCTTATCTATGAACAGGTTATCAATACGAGAATAGGACTCATAAACACCTGAGTAGAAAATACCTGTATAATCTCTTCCTCCTGGGTTTTTATTTGTTTGTTTATTAGTATTTAGCTTATGCTTTTCCAGTAGTAGTTCAAGGTGAGTTACAATCAGGTACAGAAGGCATTTTCCCTGTCCTCAGAGAGCTTACAATCTAAGTTTTGTACCTGAGGCAGTGGAGAGTTAAGTGATTTGCCCAAGACCACAAGGAGTACCAGTGGGTTTCTCTTCCTCCAGATATGTAGTAGGTTTTAAACATTCAAGGGGGGGGGCATGGAATTTCTTCCTGCTACTTTTCTGACTACTGAGGCCCCCCTTAGAGCTATCGAGGTGGTAAGTCATATTGAAATCGCCCCCCACAATCAGGAGACCCTCCAGGAAATCCCGAATGTGATCGGTCAGTTTCTCATAAAAGGCCTCCTGGTTTTCTTTAGGAGCGTAAACGTTTACTGCTGTCAGAATTTGACCATATAGCTCACCTTTGATCATTACATACCGCTCCTCCTGGTCTTTCTCCACTCCCATGGTCTTAAAGGGAAGGTCTCCCGCTATCAGAATCCCCACTCCCCCTTTTTCTCTGTTATGTCTTTGGAGGCCCAACAACCTGCTGTGAATAACTAATGTTGCACCAACTGCTCATCTTTCTTAAGGAAGTGTGTCTCATGTATCAATCCAATCCCGATTTTATGACGTAGCAATTCCTTTAATAAGAGGTGGCACTTGCAAAAGGAATTAAGCTCCTTCACATTCAGAGATGTAGGGCCCGATATTCAGTTGGGTGGTGCTATGTGCCATGTTGGCACATAGCCTGCCCGCCATCCGTCTAACTCGGATTTTCAATGCTGGTTATCGCTGCACAACCTGGAAGCTACAGGAGCTAGTCGGGTAACACCGGTTTTCGATGCTACACGGTTAGCTCCATCACCTTCAAGATAGGCGAGGGTTTTCCGTGCCCATCTTTCAATCACTGCTACCTGGTTAGTGCTTGCCTCTGCCCCAACTCCACCCTGGAATGCCCTGATGCCTAGCGGATAGCATCTGGGCATGGTAGGGACTTAACCGGGATTTTCCAAAGGCACTACCTGTGTAGGTGCCTTTGGAAAATTCCGGTTAAGGCATTTACATGGGTAACATGGGCTGTTACCCATGTAACTGCCTTCAAAAATCGGGCCATAATCTTTAATCCAAATATGAAATTCTGCAGCTGAATATAACTATCTTAAGTGACAGAGATGTGCCATTCAGAAGCCTGCTTGCCTGCTCCCTTCACCTCTGCCCACAACCCTCCACCACCCCTTCCCCCTTCTCCATTCCATCTTACTGGTTCGCAGCCAGAGTACTTACAAGAAAAACACATACACATCCCAACACACTATTGCACACCATTCACCAACCAACCCAGTAAACCTCCCCCTATCAACAAACTGTTCATTCAAGGAGTCCATCTCCCAGTTCACCAGATAGGACCAAGTGCAGCATTTCTTTTCAGCCCTGGTCGGAAGCATTCTCCATGTCCTGGGTAGATTTAGGGATCTCCATTTGCCTCCTCAGTCACCGATCGCCCTTCCTGGCTCTTTGCCACTGAGACCCTGCAGGTCTGTCCAGGTCCCATGGAAGATTATTCCAGCCTGCATTTTTTAGTTCGATCAAGGTGGATTGAAAGTCCTTAGCCCCAGGTAATTATTCCATCTATGGAGAACTGCAATCCAAATGGATAAAACCACTTATATTTTATGTTCTCTACCCTTAGGCACTTAATAATCTTCTTTAGTTCTCTTAAGAGCAGTGGATGAGATGTTGGCGTATATCTCAAGGGTACGGTATTCCCACAATGTGATTGAGTTTTCTAGCTGCAGACACATTGGTCATATATTCATGGTAGAGGGCCACAACATCTCTTGGTTGTTTATCACACCGTGGGCCCAAGCCCTAGGCACCCTTTCTATTGTCAGACATTAGTCATCCACATTAAGGCCACTGGACTGGAGAACGGAGGCATTGATCTGTCGTACCAGGGCATAATAATCTCTATGCTCATCATGTGCCAGAACCCCCTGGGTCTGAAGGTTCCAACGCTGAGCCCAATTTTCTATATCCTCAATCTTCTCCCATAATTCTTGTTAATCCTGTTTTAATGCTCAGTGGGACCCTACACTTTGCTCAGCCACCTCCTCTAACTCCACCATTTTATTTTCCATAGTCTCCAATCTGTCCAATTTCTTTAATAATGGCCCCTAGGTCTCCCACCCATGAGCGGACCTCAAACTGGAAACCAGTGAAGTCTTTGTGAAGTCCCTTGAACCATCCTTTTATTTCACTACAGAAGAGAGCAAAATCACAATTTTCCACAGCTGGAACTTCAGGACCCTCGCCATGACCACCCATGCTATTTATTCTTTGTACCAGTGGCTGCCATTTTGTTCATCGCACCAGTGGCCATGCTTGAACCTTTGTACGCAAAGGTATTCAGGTCCGTACTCTCCTTTCTGGATGCCATTGTCAGAGACAGCAGGTTGTTGTGTCTCACCAACTCTGTTCTGGGAGGTCCTGCATTGAATTCTGTTTTGTTTTATGTAAACCGCGCTGATCGTAAATAGTGCGGTATATAAGAAATGTAAAATAAATAAATAAATTAAATAAATAAACATGGTAGGTACTTATTCTGTCGAGTTTTATGGAGCGTGCTAGTCACCCAGCCATTGGGATCAGTGCCAGAAACGGAAGCTGCCGGAATGCCAGTTTTTAGAATTTGCATTTTTATCTTTATATTTTCAACAGTATAAAGAAAGTGTATCACTGTTTCCTAGTTCTTAGTCTATTTGTCTGCTTGGAAGTGATAGTGTTGCTGTCATGGGATGGATGGGGGGGGGGGCAGAGTCATGACTCCTCTTTCCCCCTCTGCTCCTTGTTGCTCACATCTAAAACTAAGGTGTCAGTCCCCCTACCTCCTCCCACCCCACCCCACCCCACCCCTCTTCTCAAGTTGTTTCATTGGCTCACTATCCTTTTCCTTATCCAGTTTAAACTTTTCCTGCTAACCTATAAGTATATTCATTTTGCTGCTCCTCACTACCTTTCCTCTCTTATCTCCTACACTCCTCCTTGGGAACTCCACTCTTGGCAGATTGCTTCCATCTATGCCCTTCTCTTTCACTGCCAACTCCAGGCTTCGATCTTTCCACCTTGCTGCTCCTTATGCCTGGAACAAACTACCTGAGTTGATAACATAAGGCTTCATCTCAGGCCTTTTTCAAATTCGGGCTAAAAACTCATCTCTTCGAGGCTGCTTTTGGATCCTGATCCGTATAATCTCCCACTCTCCTACTATGTTTTTCCTTAACATTCCACTAGATATATCTAGTCCCCAGCTGTTGTGTTGTCTGTCTTGACTAAATTGTAAGATCTGATGAGCAGGGACTGTCTCTGATGGTGCTGTGTATGCCTTGTAGCACTATTCAAATGATCAATAGTAGTAGTAACATTTTTAAAAAGTGCAAACGGGAAAAAAAAAAAAAACAATATATACATGTACTTCCATATCCATCCAGTCCAGACTACCAGATTTCTACATTATTTATTTATTTATTTAATTTAACTTAACAGGTTTTATATACTGCTTTATCATTTCAATCAAACTTGGTAATGTACATTAAAGAGGGACATTGATAACTTTGATTTTTCTGAGGCAATGGAGGGTTAAGTGACTTGCCCAAGGCCACAAGGCGTGCTAGTGGGAATCGAACCCTGGTCTCTGGGTTCCCAAGCCAGTGCTCTATACTCCAGTGCCAACCACCAGGCACATTAGGAAGTACTATAAACACTGAACCTATAGCAAACCCGCTGTAACAGCATTACCAGGACTCACAAAGCACCAAACCCTACCTATCAAAAAGGCAACACTGCAAATATTAAACCAGTACATCTCAGAGAATACCAACACATCTACTGGGGAAAGAGAACAAATGGCACTGTCAAATAGAAACTACATAAACAAAATACCTTAGTTCTGTTACGCATGCAGAACATAGACCGTCATCAAAATAAGAACAAGGGATCATAATTTAGAAATAGACAGTAATTAAACTGGGAACAGGCCAAAGTTGGAACGTACAACAACATTGGAAAAATAAAACTTTAAACTAAACAAAAACGCAAAGACGTTAGCAATGCACATTTCCCAGAGCTGACATATTCCAGTTAATAAATTCAAAATAAAAAAGTATTTTTCTATCTTTTGTTTTTTATTTTTCATTTGCAGTTGCTTCAGTCACTTCTGGTTTCTTCGTGTTTTCGGCTAACTCTCCATTGTCTGCTGTCCATTTGTTATTTCTTCTCTCTTCCAGTTTTTTCACATTCTCTCTCTACATCTGCTTTAAATACTGATTTTTCCCCTTTTGATCTTTCCTCCATTTCTTTCTTTCTTTATTTCTTTTTCATCCACTCAAATTTCACTCTTCTATCCTCAATCCCCACTTACTCTCCCAATACCTGGCCAATCGTAGATTTTTCTTCCCTCCCACACAAAATATCTTTTCTCCTCTCTATCCTCACTCCCACATCCACATCCCCTTCTAGTCCTTCTCCTACATCAGCTCCCTTCTAGTTCCAGCCCCACCCAGCATCTGCTTCCTTCTAGTCCCATTCTCCCATCCCCCGGCATCAGCCCATTTCTAGTCCTAACACCCCCCATCAGCCCATTTCTAGTCCTAACACCCCCCATCAGCCCATTTCCAGTCCAAGCTCCCCCCCATCAGTCCATTTGCAGTCTAAGCCCCCATCAGCCATTTCCAGCCCTAGTCCAGCCCCCATCAGTCCATGTCCAGTCCATGCTCCCCCATCAGCCCATTTCAAGTCCAAGCTCCCCATTCCATCAGCCCATTCCCAGTCCCAGCCCCCATCAGCCATTTCCAGTCCCATCTTAGTTCCCCCATCAGCCCATTTCTAATCCTAACCCCCCCCCCCCTCAGCCATTTCCAGTCCTATTCTAGCCCATTTCCAGTCCCAGCCTCTCATCGGCCCATTTCCAGTCCAAGCCCCCCCCCCCCATCAGCCATTTCCTGTCCTATCCTAGACCCCTGTGCCTATCTAAGCGGCTTCAGAGGTGAGCCGGAAAAGCCCGCGCGAGGCCACGGCTCACCTTTGCACAGCCGCCAGCATGAAAAGCACCATTTTCCCTCACGCTGACGGCTGTGTTACTGTGAAATGTGCTGAATGCTGGGAAAGTTTAAAGGGCATTTCCCAGCACTTGCGCGCTTCACGGTAACACAGCCGCCAGCATGAGGGAAATGGCGCTTTTCATGCTGGTGGCTGTGCAGAGGTGAGCCTCACGCGGTTTCTCTGGCTCACCTCTGAAGCCGTCCATTGTGCACAAATGAAGTTTGCATGCAGCCCTGTGCTAACAGTCTCGCAAAGGGCTGGCCCATCAATGTTTAAGTCTGCTGTGGAGAGTCAGTATTCTGTTGCTGCTCCTCGCCGCAGGCTTACAGGATAGCAGGTTGCATAGTCCTCAAGTATGGAAGCCCTTTCTTTTTTTTTCCAAAGTTTGTGCTCTATCAGGCCTACTGCATGAATCAGGGCCTGAGGGGGGGGGACAGAAGGGCCAGATCAGTGCCTCCCACTCTATTGTCAAAGGAGAACTCAGCTGGTATCCCATTGTTGGAACCTTCAGGTGCAGACTGGGCTCTGTCATCGGGTGTGGTGGCAGAGGATGAAGTCTCAGTGTGGTCAGAGGCCTCCAAGGATCCATTGGAAGGGCCATCAGGCATTGGCTTGGATTTCTACTCTGGATCTGGAAGAGGGGGAGATACCTCTGGTGGGAGAATCCCAGTATTGTCATAGTATTCTGGCAAGAGGAATTTTGGGCACTCAACATGCATTCTCTTGCGGCGCTCATTAACTCGCAGGATTCTCAGGAGCTGGAGATTTCGCTGGAAGACCACCTGCTTTGAGGCATCCGAACAGGCTAAGGCAGAGAGGCTTGCATCCTGGAGATGAATGCATGGCTGCGTGGATGGTGTCATCGAGAGCGTTTTGGTTACCTAAACCATGGGATGCTGTTCCAAGGGTTGCAGAGCAGAGATGGCATCCATCTGTCCAAGAAAGGTCAACGCGGCTTCAGTAGTAGACTGGCTAATCTACTGAAGAGGGCTTTAAACTAGATTCGTTGGGGATGGGTGAAAAAAGCCCCCAGGTAAGTGAAAGCCCCCAGGTAGGTGATACATTAAATAACTTTATGGAAATGGGTAACAGGGGTAACATATGGAAAGCAGTGTGTATAAATGCCCGTAGCATGGGAAATAAGATCCCTGTTGTTGAAGCTTTGGTGGGAGTGGCTGACTTGGATTTAGTGGCAGTTACAGAAACATGGTTCACAGAAAACCATGATTGGAATGTAACTATACCTGGCTATACTTTATTCAGAAAGGACAGGGTAGGAAGTAGGGGAGGAGGAGTGGCACTATATGTAAGAACTACTATTAAAGCTTTGGAATTACAGAGCTTAAAAGGGAGAGGGGAGGCATTGTGGGTTAAACTAGAAAGAGGGAAAGAGAAATCTATTTACATTGGTGTGATATACAGACCTCCCTCACAAGAGGAAGAGGTGGACAGAGAGTTAATTGAAGACATGTGCAGCATTGCTAGGAAAGGGGAAGTGCTACTGATAGGAGATTTCAATATGCCAGAAGTTGATTGGCACATTCCTGCTGCAGTATCATCTAGAAGTAAGGAGATCCTGGATTCTCTACAGTGAAAACTATTCAGGCAATTCGTAACAGACCCCACACGTGAAGGGGCCATACTGGACTTGGTGCTTACCAATGGTGAAAGTGTTTCTGATGTTGTAGTGGGAGATCATTTTGCATCCAATGATCACCAGATGGTGTGGTTCAGTATTAGGACTAGGGCTGTTAGAATCCATTCAAAGGCGAGGATCTTAGACTTTAGGAAGACTAACTTTGCGAAGATAGGCCAATACCTCAAGGAGTCGTTAGTTGGATGGGAACAGCTGAGGGATGTAGAAAAACAGTGGGAAAAACTGAAAAAGGATATTTTAAGGGCAACCAACCTTTTTGTTAAAATGGTAAATAAAGGTAAAAGGAAAAGGAGACCGCTATGGTTTTCGAAAGAAGTAGCTGAAAAAGTGAAGAAAAAGAGGGAGGCCTTCATGAAATACAAGAGATCACAGAGAGAGGAAGACAGGCATCTGTATTTGGAAAAACTTAGAGAAGCTAGCAAAGTAGTCAAGAAGGCAAAGATTCAAAAGGAGGAGGAAATAGCCAATGCAATAAAATGGGGTTATAAGACATTTTTCAGATATATTCGTGAGAAGAGGAAGGGCAAGAGTGGTATTGTCAGACTCAAGGGTGCAGGGGAGGAATATGTAGAAGCTGAAAAGGATAAAGCGGAATTGCTTAACAAATATTTTTGTTCTGTGTTCACAGATGAAGAACCAGGAGCAGGACCTCAGAAAACACCCACAAATAGGAACAGAAGCAAAGGACATCTTGAACAATTTTCAAAAGACTGTGTTCATGAGAAACTATCTCAACTTAAAGTAGACAAAGCGATGGGACCGGATGGGATACACCCGAGAATACTGAGGGAACTTGGGGACGTTCTAGCAGCTCCACTGACTGACCTTTTCAATGCCTCGTTGGAGTCGGGAGTGGTGCCAAAGGACTGGAGAGAGGCTCATGTGGTGCCTTTACACAAAAGTTGAAGTCAGGATGTGGTTGAAAACTACAGGCCGGTTAGTTTAACTTCGGTGGTGAGTAAATTATTGGAAACGCTGCTGAAAGAGAAAATAGTGAGGTTTCTGGAGTCCAGCGGATTACAGGATCCGAGGCAGCATGGATTCACCAGAGGCAGGTCTTGTCAGACAAATCTGATTTCTTTGACTGGGTGACCAGGGAGTTGGACTGAGGGAGAGCCCTAGATGTGGTGTATTTAGATTTCAGTAAAGCCTTTGACACTGTTCCTCACAGGCGACTTATAAACAAACTGAGCACCCTAGGGATGGACACTAAAGTTATTGCTTGGGTTAGAAATTGGTTGGTTGGGAGGCGAGAAAGAGTACAAGTAAATGGAGCTCACTCTGAGGAGAAGGATGTTATCAGTGGTGTGCCCCAGGGATCTGTCCTTGGTCCAATTCTTTTTAACATCTTTGTTAGTGCTATAGCGGAAGGGCTTTCAGGTAAGGTTTGCCTCTTTGCGGATGATACCAAAATCTGCAATAGAGTAGACACTCAGGAAGGGGTAGATAACATGAGGAGGGATCTAGCTAAGCTTGAAGAATGGTCTAGAATTTGGCAGCTGGGATTTAATGTTAAAAAAATGTAAGGTCATGCATTTGGGCTGCAGCAATCCAAGGGAGCAATATAGTATAAGGGGTGAAGTACTTTTGTCCACTAAAGAAGAGCGGGATCTAGGCGTGGTTGTGTCTGATGATCTTAAAGTAGCTAAACAGGTAGAAAAGGTGACGGCAAAAGTTAGAAGGATGCTTGGGTGCATATGGAGAGGAATGACTAGCAGAAAAAACGAGGTGATAATGCCTCTGTATAAGTCTTTGGTGCGACCTCATTTGGAGTATAGTGTGCAATTCTGGAGACCGCACCTTCAAAAGGATGTGAACAGGATGGAGTCGGTGCAGAGGGTGGCTACTAAAATGATTAGTGGTCTTCATTATAAAGCATATGAGGACAGACTGAAGGATCTTAATATGTACACCTTAGAGGAAAGGCGGGATAGAGGTGATATGATTGAGATGTTTAAATACCTCCGTGGCATAAATGTTCAGGGAGAGAGCCTCTTTCAATTGAAAGCAAGTTCTGCTATGAGGGGACATGGGATGAGGGTGAAGGGAGATAGATTCAGGAGTGATATGCGGAAATATTTCTTTACAGAAAGAGTAGTGGATCCGTGGAATAGTCTCCCGGTGGAGGTGGTAGAGATGAGGACAGTAACTGAATTCAAAAAAGCATGGGACAAACACAGAGGATCTCTAAAGGTAAAAAGGGGACTGTTGTAGTTGTTATGGAAGGACAGACTAGATAGGCCATGTGGTCTTTTTCTGTCGTCATATTTCTGTTTCTATGTAACATCAGAAACAGCTTACCTGATGCACAGAGCGCCCATACAGATGATGAAGATCGAATAGGAGGTACCCGAAGCAGGATAGTGGGGCAGGCGGGCGATGTCCCACTTCTATCTTATCCCAGCAAGGGAGGAAGAGCCCCTGAAAGTGCCTAAGCTTAGTCTCGGCAGTTACCAAGAAGACCACCATCCCTGTGGAGAGGGGTGCGGCACTTAAGAATGTGCTAGATAAGAGATTGGAGACATTGCTGAAGCAGGCCTTTCAGGTGAATTCCTTGGCTCTTCAGGCCTCTGTGTGCGATGCATATGTGGCCAGAGCCTCTTTACAATGGTAGCAAATGCTGTTGGAGTTCATTGGGCTAGGTCAGCAGCCTCTGCCAGAGGCAACCAAGTTGGAGTCCGGGTTTGCGTATTTGGCCGACACGTTCTATGATCTGCTTAGAGCTTCCGCTAAGAGTATGGTATCTGTAGTTGTGGCTTGGCATCTCCTGTGGTTGGCCAAACACACAGCGTAGAAAAGGAACCACAGTCACACCAAAATAATCTTCTCACAAGTAATTTTATTTGGTGACCCAACTTGGCCAAGTTTCAGCACTCAGACCTGCATCAGGGGTCAGTCTGATAATATATAGATATCCAAAGACAAAGTAAATTGTTGTTGAACAGTTAATCATAACCTTGAGGTCTTCATTCTACTGTTTGTGTCACTTTGCCCTTCTCACGGTGGCTTAAAGTCTTCATGCCACTGTTAGTGTCCTCTGCTCCTCTTTTGGTGCCATGGGGTCTTATGTAGTGCTGTTGCCTCTGTTACAGATTACTTTACTAGAATGTCTGCCCATCCTCTCATCAAGGAAAAGTAGAGTTTGTGATAGGTTGCAGCTCCAGGCTCCACTCCGCTACCTCCTGGCTTCAAATTATTTCGCAGGAGCAGGTATTGGTTCTAAAAAATCCCAATGAAATAAATGAGACTCAGGTGGGAATAGTTCCATTTCGCGGAAAGCTCCATCAGTTTTATCCCACCTGGGCCAAAGTACCTCTGACTGGGGGGCGCTGGAGGTCATCCGCAAGGGCTACGCTCTTGAATTTGTGAGACGGCTTGCCGATGCCTTTCTATTATCACCTTGCAAAGCTCTTGCCCAGCTACAGGCCCTGAAGGACACTCTGGAGAGGTTCCTGTGGCTAAAGGCAGTTGTGCCAGTACTCGTGGAGCACCTAGGACTAGGTTGCTACTCCATTTACTTCATGATCCCCAAGAAGGGAGGGTTCTTTCATCCTATCCTTGATCTAAAGTATGTTAACAGAGCGTTGCGGGTGCCCCACTTTTTGGATGGAAAGGTTTGAGGTCTGTTATAGTCAGCGTGCAGAAAGGTGAGTTCCTGATGGCAATGGATCTCACAGAGGCCTACCTCCATGTCCCCGTCTAAGCAGAGCATCAGCATTTCCTGCAGTTTATAGTGCCATTGGAACATTTTCAGTTTCAAGCCCTTAGTTTGGTCTGGCAACAGCTTCACGGACCTTCATAAAGATCATGGTGATCATTGCGGTGGCTCTGCATCGCAAAGAAGTGTTAGTGCATCCCTACCTGGTCGATTAGTTGATCAGGGCAAAGTTGTTAGAGGAAAGCCACGCAGGTGCTCGATGTGTGCTAGAGGTCTTGCAGAATCTCGGGTGGTCAACCCAGCCAAGAGCAATCTAGTGCCGACTCAAGACCTCTCCTACCTGGGGATGCATTGTGCAGGATTGGGCACAGAAAGTGGAGGAGCAGGTTAGGGATTTTTTGAGTCAGCAGACTAACAGCGTGGTTGTATCTCCAGATCATAGATTCTATGGTGGCAATGTTGGATCTTGTGCCATGGGCTCAAGCACATTTGTGGCCTCTGCAGAAGTTGCTGTTGTCTCGGTGGTCACCACAAGTGCATCTTTTCTCAAGAAGGCTTGTATGTCCAAGGGAGGTGAAACTCCGCCTGGGACTAGTGGTTGGACTCCCACAAACTGTTAGTAGGCATGCTGTTGGAACTGTTGGCTTGAATGGTGATGACGACCGATGCCAGTCTGTCTGGTTGGGGAACTCATTGTCTCTTGCAGGTTACACAGGGTCGGTGGTCGTTTGGAGCAGAGCCAGCGATCATCAATCACTTAGTGATGTGGGTGGTGTTTCTGGCTCTCCAAGCCTTCCTTCTGCTGGTGTAAGGGAAGGTAGTGTGCATTTTCTTGGACAACACAATCATGGTAGAGTACATCAATCGCCAGGGAGGAACGGGGAATGTAGTCTTGGCAGAGGAGATCATGCCGCTTCTTCACTAGGTAGAGATGAATCTCCTGGCATTGTCTGCAACTCATGTAGCAGGAAGAGAAAATGTACAAGCCGAGTTCCTCAGTCGATAACAGTTGGATCCAGGGAATGGTCTCTGGAGGAGTTCCTGTTTCTCCAGATAACTCACCAGTGGAGGATTCTAGTGATGCATCTCAGGGTGTCCACCGATTTTTGTCAATGCCACGAAAAGATTTATGAGGGGTTTGACACCTTGGCGCAACTGTGGCCATTGAACGACCTGCTCTGTGTTTCCTTTGTGACCTCTGATAGGGCACTTAGTGTGGAGGATCAAAGCACATCTTGGACTGGTGTGAAAGTCGGGAGCAGCAGGTGCTATTGATTACAATTCTGGATGTTCTGGCCTTCTTGCAGACCAGGGTAGAGAGAGGTTTAGCCCTGAATTTGTTGCGCATCCAGGTGGCCACACCAGCTTGCTATCAGGGGCATGTACAGGGTGCCTCTTTGGTGGCATTCCCAGATGTGGTGCATTTTCTGAGAGCAATGAAGCAGCTTTGGCTGTCTGTGCGATCCATGGTACCATCCTGGGACTTTAATTTGGTCCTGTTAGTTTTAATGGAGTCTCCCTCCGAATCTTTGGGAGTGGCGGTGCTGAAGGATCTCACTCTCAAAGTGGTTTTCCCGGTGGCTGTTTGCTCCACATGGCAGATTTTGGAGTTGCAAGCATTGTCCTGCAGGAGCCGTTTCTGATGCCCTCCAAGGAGAAGGAGGTGTTTGGTACTGTCCTTCTTGCCGAAAGTCATTTCGACCTTTCATATGAATCAGGCGGTGATGCTTTCAGTTTTTTTGGGATCTGAGGATGACCATCTGTGCCTTCTGGATGTGCATAGGTTGCTCCGTGAATACCTTAAGTAAGTCGGAACATCTGTGTGTCCTCTTCAGGGAATCTCGTAAGGGGGACGTGGCTTCGAAGGCTTCCATTGTCTGCTGGTTGAAGGAAGCATTGCCTCCACCTACCTGTTGCATCGCAGAATGCTGCCGGCAGGGTTACCAGTGCATTCTACCAGGGCGCAGGTGGCCTTGTGGGCTGAGTTTGGTCTTGTTCCACCAGCAGATATCTACAATGTGGCCACGTGTTAGCCTCTGCACACGTTTGTACGGCACTACCAGTTAGATGTGCTGACGCAGGGGGTGCAGTTTCGAGCACAGGTGCTGCAGGCCAGGCTCGCTGGTTCCTCACTTTCTTGAGTATTCCTCTGATACATCCCGAGAGTCTGGACTGTGCTGGAGGGATGATATGTAAGATGAAATTAAGCCTTACCCACAAATTTCCTTTCCTTGAGTCCCCCAAAAGTAGCACAATAACACGTGAACAGAAGAAATCCAATACTAATTCGCGGTATCAAGGAAGGAAGACTTTAATCTCCAGGAACAAGCAGGAATGTAGTCATCACATATGGGTATTATCGGTACCGACGGAGCCTGCGCGGGAACGCTCCCCAGCGTCCAATTAGAAAGCTTTTGGGAGCATCCCACAGCACCTGCGTGCTGCCTTCCCGCCTTTCCCAACTGCCTCTCTCCAGTTCTTTTTTTTCCGCGGAGCCAGCAGGTCATGTTCTTGTCACTGCAGAAGAATTCTTTTTTTTTTTTTTTTATTTTATATTTTCAAAATTTTACAATATATCAAGAAGTTACAAACATTCTTGAAGAAACAGGAAAACATCACAGAAATAAATATATAAAGAAACTGGAGCAACCCAGAAACAAGCAAATAAACCAAACGTTTTCCACCCTAGCCCACAAAAGAGTGGAGGAGCCATATAATTAATTGACCAAAAATGATAAAGAAAGGTGAAGCAAGTTGCCACACTAAGTTACACAATTATGAGAGTACTGGAGAGTCAACAGCCGGGGTCTCCGAACGTTTAGCATTAATGAGAGCTACAAGTTGGGCTGGTTCATAAAAAACATAGGAAACTGAATTTAACTTTACTAAACACTTACATGGATGTTTAAGAAAAAACAAACCACCCAACTGCAAAATACCCGGGCGCAACAAAAGAAATTCCTTTCTACGTTTCTGAGTGGTCCTAGCTAAATCAGGATAAATCCTAACTAGCAACCCTCTAAAAGGTATATTCCTTTTCTTAAAAAAAAGCTTCAACAGCCACTCCCTATCCGAGAGGAGAGCAAAGGTTACCATTAACGTAGAAGGTACAGGGTCCTCACTTTGAGAACTCTCTAACAATTCAGTAACATTCAATATGTTAACTTGTTCTGAAATACTCCCAGCAATAGGCTCAGCCAAAGTTATCTTAGCCTTAGGTAGGTAATACACCCTAACCAAAGGTGGAATTAAATCAGATGATACCCCCAACACTTCCATTAAATAAAGCCGAAACATTTCTACAGGTGAAATAGACACTATTCTAGGAAAATTAATTATTCTGAGATTATTCAACCTGAAAGAATTGTCCAATTGTTCCAACTTGATCTGTGTGGAGAAAAAAGATTTCTTATAGACATCCACTTGTTCTTCTAACCCCTCCACCTTCTGTTGCATTTTGGTGACATCTAATTGCAAAACAGAAACTCTTTGTTGCAAAGCGTCCACAGTTGAACCTTGTTCCTCCACTTTCCTTTCCAAGGAAGTTACCTTAGGCACAATCGCTTCCCCTAAGGAGAGAATAGCCTGCCAAATAGTCTCCAACGTAAAGGTCTCAGGCCGCTGTAAGGTAAAATGTTGTTGCGCCGAGGAGCTTTTAGAATCCCCTTCCAAGCCTGCTATCCGTTGCTGCCCTCGATCCACAGCAAAGCGCTGGTCTTTAGGCTCTCCTACACGCGGCAATGAAGCTGTTACAGACTCGCCCAGCCCAGCGACAGTCTGCGAACAAACTATCAGCCCCACAGATCCTGGACCATCCGAGCCACTAGCGGACCCCAACTTCGGGAGGGCGCCGAGCTCCAGGAAACCTTCTGGCAAGGGCTGCCCTCGAGTCACCTTCGGTGCCGGACTCTCGGGGGAGAGAGATATGCCGGAGACAGACGCCAAGCCACCCGACTCCAGCGTTCTATCAGCCCGGAACTCATCCCCTTCTCCTACTTGTGCTCGCTGAGAACGCAAAACGAAGGAGTCCATAGCACCCGAGGAAATCGGCGTAGAGGTTGGGGGAGGCTGGACGGACTCCGCAGGCCCCTTCCCCTTACGTTTCTTACCCATAAACAGAAAAGAAAAGAAACGCGCTCAAAGCGAAACAGCAACCACCGCCATCTTAGACAAGACTCCTCAAAAGAATTCTTTTTTATTACTTTCTTTTTTGTGGTCGCGTCTGCCTTCCTCGATGCTTTACTGGTACCGCCGGTTTTTTTCTTCTTCTTTTTTTCTTTAAAAAAAAAAAAATATATATATATATATATATTCTCTTTTTTCTTTTTCTTCAGGTGCACGCGCCTTTTTGGGCCTTAGGCCCAAAAACTTTCCTTACCATGGAGAAACCTGCTTCAGGTTTCAAAAAGTGCACCAAGTGTGGCGGTACCATTTCCGTCACCGACACCCATGAATGGTGTCTAAATTGTTTAGGTCCTGATCACTCCATCATGGATTGTATGTCCTGCACCATGATGTCTAAAAGAGGTCAGCAGAACCGAGCTGCTAAGCTCAGTACCCTGTTTCCCTGTGATGCAGGTTCGGTGGCATTGATGTCTTCCAGGACTTCTTCCTCCCGTGGATCTCAGGTAACTAAACATAAGTCCAGCCGGTCCTCAAAGTGTAGATCTCCTAAGCATCGAGATGCCTCTGGCATTGCCCTTGAGGATTCTACACCGGCAAAATTGCCCCGGCGGGAGTCTTCAGCTTCCAAAGCATTATCGGGGTTCCAGGATGTTCTCGAGGCCTCAACCTCGGCAGAACTACTGGTGCCATGCTCTGGGGTACCGGCGGTCTCCTCCGGTACCGACATCCAGGCATTGGCAGCATCGATAGACCAGAAAGTCCTGGCTATTGAGCACCGTCTGGCAGTTCTCCTTGCGGCATCGACGCCCTCGGAACCACGACAGACAATTCCACCGGTACCAGCACCGGCCCCGGTATTGGTACCGGTACCGATAGCATCAACATCGACATCGATGTCTGCTTTGCCGTTACCCAGTCATCCGATGACCTCCGGTACCGATTCCCCGGTACCGGTTACCCCCAGTACCGACTTCGGTCAGTATGGGTATCGGGCTCTTCAAGAGCATCTGAACAGACGGTACTTCGAGTCCTCAGAAGAATCTGAGGATTCTGACAGTTCTGTCGATGCAGCGATGCTTCTCCCAGAGGAGCCCTCCTCCCCTAAACGCAGGATGTCTCCTCCAGAGGATATTTCCTTCCAGGATTTTATCAGGGAGGTGGCTCAGGGCCTGTCCATTACTGTGGCCCCTGAAACAGAGGCAAGTGCCAAGGAGTTGGAAATTCTACAATATCCCAAAACTCCTAAGGAGGCAGCTACCTTGCCCATTCATGAGATATTATATGATCTCATGTTAAGGATGTGGGAGACACTCTTACCACCTCTCCTCATTCTCGCAGACTGGATACTATGTATCGAATCCCTCCTTGTCCTGTTTTCCATAAGACTCAGCTTCCTCACCACTCTATTGTAGTGGAATCAGCTATGAGAAGGATCAAGAGTGCAAAGAGGCATGCCTCTAATCCTCCAGGACGTGAGTGCAGAACCCTGGATACTTTTGGACGTCGGGTCTTCCAAGCTTCCATGCTTTCTGCCAGGATCAGTTCCTATAGTCTCTACATGGGAATGTTCCTGAAGGAGGTCACAGATGATTTAGAGGTTTTAAGTCCTATTCTTCCTGAGGATAAAAGACAGGATTTTCTCACTTTGGTCAAACATGCCCAAGATGTTTCTAAATTTGCCAACCGTGCAGCCTTTGACTGCTTTGAGTGCATAAGCAGAACCTTGGCTACTGCCATAGGTGCACGTAGAATTGCTTGGCTCCAGGCACCTGATCTAGAGCTCTGGGTACAAGACAAATTGGGAAATATCCCTTGTACTGGTGATAATCTGTTTGATAAAGATTGGCAGGAAAAGGCCTATGAAATGGATGCTGAAAATTCCACTTCGGATAGATTATCCAAGTCCACTGCTGATCCTGCTAGAAAGTGTTAAAGAAACCATTCTTTTCTAAAAAGAAAAGATTTTATCCTGCTTATGTTCAGCAGGGACGTTCTGCAGGTCAGCTTGCCAGGAAAGGTCAGCAACCACCCAAACAGAAGAAAGCAAAGACTGCTAGGCCTCAGCCGGCCCAGTAGGCTCAGCCTCCACAGGGCCTTTGACTCTCAACTAGAGAACTTAGCCTTCCCGGCTCTCGGGGGACCAGAGCCTTCCACCATTCCAGGAAGGTTATGTCATTTTGCCCCCAGATGGGGGCAAATAACAGCAGAGCATTGGACACTCTCCATCATAAAGGAGGGGTACAAGCTTCATTTTTCAAGCATGCCCCCTCACACAATAGTAAATCAGTTCAATTCTCCGACCTTTCTCATCAACCTGTTAGGTCAGGAGGTCGCTATCCTTCTTGCCCAAGGGGCAATAGAAGAAGTACCCATTCATCAGCAGGGTACAGGGTTCTATTCCCCTTATTTTCTTATCCCAAAGAAAACAGGGGGTTACAGACCTATCTTAGAGCTCAGAGAATTGAACAAATTCCTTGTCAAGGAGAAATTCAAAATGATTTCTCTCGAATCTCTGCTGCCATACCTTCAGAGTCAAGATTGGCTTTGTTCTCTAGATCTCAAGGATGCATACACTCATGTCCTCATCCTTCCAACCCACAGAAGGTTCCTTCGGTTCCTTTTTCAGCAAAAGCACTACCAATACAGGGTGCTTCCTTTTGGCCTAGCCTCAGCACCAAGGGTGTTCACGAAATGCATGGCTGTAGTAGCAGTATTTCTCCGCACTCTAGGGATATTCGTCTTCCCTTACTTAGACTGGCTGTTTTGAGCACCAACAGAGTCAGAGGCCAGGACTTCTCTATCCTGCACAATGCGTATCCTTCAGTATTTAGGGCTGGTAATAAACATCCCAAAATCCAGTCTAACTTCCACTCAGTCTTTAGAGTTCATAGGAGCTTTGCTGGATACCACAAAGGCAAGGGCCTATCTCCCCCAGGCCCGTTGCCTTCGCATGGTGCAGTTAGCTTCTCAAGCAGTGCTAAAGCCTCATCTAACTACTCGAGAAATGTTACAACTACTAGGCCACATAGCATCTACTGTGCATGTGGTTCCCTATGCTCGCCTCCATATGAGGGCAGCTCAGTGGACTTTATCCACCCAATGGACCCAAGCATCATAATGCCTGTCAGACAAAATAACAAGCACAAGTCGCCTTATTTTGTCCCTCCAGTGGTGGAAGTCCACTCTAAACCTGTTGCTGGGGTCCCCTTTAACAACCCTTACCCCAAGCAACTCTCACAACAGATGCTTCTCCAATGGGTTGGGGAGCTCATCTGCAAGACCTCTCTACCCAGGGCACCTGGTCTCCACAGGAGAGTCATCTACATATCAGTCTCTTGGAGCTCTGAGCAATCTTCCTTGCTCTGCGAGTGTTCCACACCCTGCTCAGCTACAAGACAGTCCTCATTCATACGGACAATCAAGTAGCCATGTTCTATCTGAACAAGCAGGGGGGAACAGGCTTTCTGTCGCTTTGCAACGAAGCTTTGTGACTATGGGCCCTTGCCAGAGCATCAGATTCATCTTCTGGCATTGTATCTTCCAGGCATTCAAAACTCTTGGGCAGACAAACTCTGTCGAGTTCTGCTTCCACATGAGTGGTCTCTGCATGCAGACCAGGTGGCCAGGAAATTTCAACTTTGGGGAACCCCGGACATAGACCTCTTTGCAAGTCCATGAAATGCCAAACTTCCCCGGTTCTGTTCCAGAATTCCAGCTCAGGGGGCTCAGGCCAGGGATGCTTTCCTCCTTTACTGGGGTCAAGACTTCCTGTATGCCTTTCCACCCATCCCCCTAATTCCCAAAACCCTGTTCAAGCTTCAGAGAGACAGCGGCCATATGATTCTCATAGCTCCACATTGGCCACGGCAAGTGTGGTACCCTCTGCTTCTACATCTCTCTCAAGCTCGCTCCCTGGAGTTAGGGTCTGCTCCAGATCTCCTATCTCAGGAGGACGGAATGTTATGGCATCCCAATCCCCAGTCTCTGCATCTCAGGGCTTGGTTGCTGAAGGCCTATATCTTCATGATCTTAATCTCTCTCAGCAAGTAAAAGATATTCTTTTTGCTTCCAGGAAATCTTCCACACGATGCTCTTATGCTTTCAAGTGGAAAAGGTTTACCATATGGTGTTCGCAAAAGGGTCTTAACCCCCTTGCGATACCTCTGGAATCATTGCTGGAGTATCTCCTTCATTTATCCAATGCAGGTCTTAAGACTAATTCAGTAAGAGTCCATTTGAGTGCTATTGCAGCTTCCTTTAAGCCTCTAAATGGACAGCCTATTTCCTCTCATCCTCTTATAGCAAGATTTATGAGAGGCCTTCTTCTAACTAAGCCTCCCATTAGGCCACCATCGGTGGCATGGGACTTAAACCTGATTCTTGGGCAGCACATGAAGCCACCTTTCGAACCTTTAGCTACTATCTCCTTGAAATTCCTTTCTTGGAAGGTTATCTTTCTCATTGCAATCACATCAACACGCCGCATTAGTGAGTTACAAGCGCTAGTAGCTGATCCACCTTATACAAGGTTCCATCATGACAAGGTGGTCCTTAGGACTCATCCACACTTTATGCCAAAGGTGGTCTCTTTTTCATCTGAACCAAGCGGTCTACCTACCTGTGTTTTTTCCAAGGCCTCATGCATCAAATGCAGAGAGGAATCTTCATACCTTGGACTGTAAAAGAGCTTTAGCCTTTAACTTACAAAGAACGCAGCAACATAGAAAGTCCTCTCAACTCTTTGTTGCTTTTTATCCTTCTCATTTGGGACTTCCAGTCTCCGAGAACACTAACTGGATTTCTCAGTGTATTTCCTTCGCCTATCAGAGTAAGAACCTTTCTCTGGAGGGCCATGTCACAGCTCACAATGTGAGAGCCATGGCAGCCTCAATGGCTCATCTGCACTCTGTGTCTATCGGCGACATCTGTCGAGCAGCCACTTGGGCCTCGGTTCATACCTTCACAGCCCATTACTGCTTGGACAAGGACTCCCGCCGGGATGCCTTGTTTGGTCAGGCTGTTCTCCAACACCTGTTCCATACCTAATCAACTCCTACCCACCATCCCTGGTAGAATGCCAGAGATCCATGGGGGGAAGTGGAGCCCTGTTCAGGGACACACAACTTCTGGGGTCTCTCCCTGGCACCTAAAGCTAGGGAGTCCCCATATGTGATGACTACATTCCTGCTTGTTCCTGGAGATAGCATAGTTACTCACCTGTAACAGGTGATCTCCGGGAACAGCAGGAATTTAGTTCTCACAACCCACCCACCTCCCCTAGGAGTTGTATCTCTCTATCTCTTTCCTTTCCCTCTCTCTCTCTTTGTCTCAGCTTTAAAACTCAACTGGAGAGAGGCAGTTGGGAAAGGCGGGAAGGCAGCACGCAGGCGCTGTGGGATGCTCCCAAAAGCTTTCTAATTGGATGCTGGGGAGCATTCCTGCACAGGCTCCATCGGTACCGACGATACCCATATGTCAGGACTAAATTCCTGCTGTTCCCGGAGATCACCTGTTACAGGTGAGTAACTATGCTTTCCACACGTTTGGGCAAAATTGTGTGGAATAAAGTCTTCCTTCCTTGATACCACAAATTAGTACTGGGTATCTTTCCTTGAGTCCCTCCAGTCCAGTCTAGAACCTGCTCGTGGGATACTCTGGAGCGAAACCTGGATTGGGTTGACCGGGTAGACAGGATCGATTATTACTTCTCTTTTTGAGATCAGAGGCTGACGTGTGTCTTTGCTTCTCTGAGCAGATAGTTCTGTTTTACCAAATCTCCTCTGGGCTGTGTTTAGCCTGTATATGGTTGGCTTTAACTTCATATCAAGATCCGTTTGCTGATTTTGTTAGTCTGCTTTGTTAATGGTATACTAGCTTAATGGGTGGAGTTCAGCTCCCTTATACTGTGACATAGAAGCCTAGCATTCTCAGTCTCCATCTACTTGATGTGGGATATAACTCAGGAGACTGGATTGGAGGGACTTGAGGAAAGAACATTTAGATAAGGCCTAATTTCACCATATATTTATCTAAAAATATTTACAAAGGTAAAAAGAGGAGAAATTAAAAAAAAAAACAGGAGTCCAGGGTAAAGAAGAGGGGATTGTCACATGGCCTTGGATTAGGGAGATGGTGCAGCACCTGTGAAGTAATGGGCATTTCACTCAGCAGCCTTTCTAATGCTAGTATTGCCCATCAATACCTGCTGCTGTCCCACCCCCCCCCCCCTCCCTCAATCTCCTGCCAGGATGTTAGCCAAATGTGTTGCCGATCTCCTCCTGAGCAGCCCCAAGGCTCCAGCCTCAAATTCTGAGTCCAGCTCTGGAACATATACAGCATCATCGAGAGGGACCATTGCCATACAGAAGACCACATCATCCCTCTCTACTTTTTCCTGAATGTGAGGTGTCAAAAGAAGATGCTCAGGTGAAAGAGGGGGGGGGGGTGCAGGTGGGGCAAAAAAATAACTGAGTCATTGGATGAGAGGGGGTGACAAAGATGGTTTTTGAGGCTGCCCAAAAACCACTTTGAGAATCCCTACATGTGGGCCATGCAACAGCTCCCCACACTCTTTGTGACATGCACACTTGTACACTTGAATTCACCTATTCAGTTCTATGAGAGCCATTTTCTGCATATAAAACAAGCTTTACATGCAAAAAGTGCTTTATAAAACTGGTCCCCAAAAGGGTTTGGAGTATCACAAATTTTAAACTTGTGAGCTAGAATGCCACTTATCAAGACTTTTGGCAAAGATTGAAGCATTGATGATTGGCCCTACTGCTCTCAAGTTTAAACCTGGCTAATTCAATCCTTTTTAAGTGCATTTCACGTAAGCAAGAGTATCTTTTGTGGAGTGTGTGTTTATCTGTTTGTGCCACTAGGCACATTTCTCTAATAAGGGTCTATTGACTTACATCATAACTAACATTCTCAGCAGATCTGTTTGGATCTCTCTGGTCCTGAGTTCCCCTCCTCCACTGAATCACTCTTTGCCCAGGGACGGTTTGGGTTCATTTGGCCCATCTCCCCTCATCTGCACTTCTGGGTCCGTTTGAGTGTGATCAAGGACACAGTGTGGCAGCAGCAAGATCTACAGGAGGTGAGCAGGTTGTGCAACAACAAGACCGGTCCAGTATGATAGTGAGGATGGAAAGAGGAAAGCCCCTTGAATTTGCAAGCATAGCTGGCAGAGAGCCCAGGCCCTGCAAATCGAAGATAGAAAGAGTCCCAAACCACCTCTTCTGTACCTGTGTACTATCGCCTGTACGGGTGGTACCATTGAAGTGGATAGCAGATGAGAGATTGCCAAGAGGAGGGTGAAAATGGCCAGAGCACGATAAAGGAATGGGGGAAGGGGAGAAATGAGAGAGTTTTAAAAGAAGTGGCTAGCTAAATTTAAGGGTTTCTGATTTTGCAAACACTGAGGCTGCATTGATCTTGCAAAGCTGGGAGTCCTTTGCTTGTGTGCTGCTGTCAGTATAAGGAGGTGCTGTGATATCATGTTTTTAGTCCCAAGGTACCCGTTCCTTGTAACTAAGAATGCAATTTGCAGAATCTGCCCCTACTGGCAGCAGTGCGGGAATGTTGTAAGAACTAAGAATGCAATTTGCAGAATCTGCCCCTACTGGCAGCAGTGCGGGAATGTTGTAAGGCTGCTGGAGGCACCAATGCCATGAATTTATTTTTCAATTGCAAATGCAATGTGTGCCTTTGAGTCAGTCCTGACTCCTGGCGACCCAGAAGCTCCTGGGTTTTCTTGGCAGTGTCACCAGAAGTAGATTGCCAGGCCTTTCTTCCGAGGCAATGGAGGGTTAAGTGACTTGCCCAAGGCCACAAGGCGTGCTAGCGGGAATTGAACCCTGGTTGCTTGAATACCAAGCCAGTGCTCTAACCACTAGGCTACTCCTCCACTCCTATTACTAACCTAAAAAAAAAGTTAGTAACTTCACTCTTTCAAACAATATAAATAGAAAAAGGTACCATGTCCTTATTACTTACCCGCAGGAGCTAATGCTAACAATGTATCCAACTGAGATACAAAGTAAGCTCACATTGCAACTCAACCTCGATAGAATGCTCTAATGTGGTTAAGAAGCCTCAACTCAGGAGGGATGATGTGACTTATCTACGGAGTTTTGCAACTCTATTGAATTTTAGCACATGCCTACAACCCCCATAAACTCCAAACATGTTTTACAATTTTCTAATGCATTTAAAAAAAAAACCCTGAAAACAGTTAACTTCCAGCTGGAACAACCACATCAAAGTTCCTTCAAGAGGTTAGTGTAGGAAGGTCCAATTTATTTTTAGCAGCTGATTACACTATGCTCTGGAGACAGGGGGGTGATAGTTGATGTGGACCATTTGGATGGTAGTTCTGGGAATCCTGGTGCCACCCTTCAGGGGTCTCTCCCAACACTACAAGTCAGCCAGTCTGTGAGTTTGAGGGCAGCCAACTGATCCCTGGCATCAGATTAAGAAGCATTGCTCCAACAGAGCCCACAGCTTCACTTTGTCTCTCTGGCAGACATCAACAAGGAGCCCCTTCCTCTGGGAAACAGTCGCTGCTGGCTCTTCAGTGTGCAGTGGCTCAGCACAGCTTGCATCTGCGGGTCCTGACTGGTGTATGTTGCCATCTGCACAGTATAATTGCTCTCATTTCTCTCTAATTTTGAGCAAGCATTGCACCCTAATGCAGCATGCCAAGAAAAGATGAAAAGCTTTGCCATGAGTATTTCTTAAACCAATGAGTGAAGTAACTAACAAAGCTTGAACATATTCTGGCACAGCAGGTTTTAACAGTGTATATTAAAACAGCACACACATGGGATATAATTTCATTTCAGTAAGCTGTGATTAGTGAATGGAACACTGTTTGTTATGCTTCTTACAAGGTAACTAATGTTCCTTCAGCCATATTAATAAATTAAAGTCCTAGGAAACGCACGTCGAGCAGAAAGTACAAACAAAAACTTGTTAAGAATAGTAATTATTTACAGATTTGATTTTCATCAGGATATTTCAGTAATGAAACAGAAACATGACGGCAGAAAAAGACCATATGGCCTGTCTAGTCTGTCCTTCCATATGAACTACTGTAGTCCCTTTCTTTTCCTTTAGTGACCATCTGCATCTGTCCAATGCTGTTTTGATTAAGATACTGTCCTCGTCTCCACTATCTCCACTGAGAAACTATCCCACGCATCTACTACTCTTTCTGTAAAGAAATATTTCCACATATTAACTCCTGAGTCTTTCCCCATTCACCTTCATCCTATGTCCCCTCGTTGCAGAGCCGCCTTTCAATTAAAAGAGGCTTTCCTCTTGTGCATTTATGCCACTGAGGTATTTAAATGTTTCTATGATATCTCCCCTCTCCTGCCTTTCCTCTAAAGTATACTGTACATATTGAGATCTTTGTCCCCATATGGCTTATAATGAAGATCATTGACCATTTTGGTAGCCACCATCTGCACCAACTTCATCCTGTTAATATCATTTTGTAGATCTGGTCTCCAGAATTGCATACAGTATTCCAAATGAGATCTTACCAAAGACTTATCATGCTCTAGCCATATCATTTCTGCCAACATGGATGAGCAACATTGGATAATAATCAGTAGGCTTGATGAGTCTTGACAAACTCTCCATAACATCTCTGATTTTGGTATGTGGCAGAAAGAACACCTCCGTGGACATCTAGTCTGATCGCAGATGGATGCCTCAGTAGCCCACTAACCATGACTACCTTTCACTTCCTTGTGGTCAATGATTCTGCAACTTTGAGGTGCTTAAGCTCTGGTTCTTCCCTTTCGTGTGATGCTTTCATCTCCTCCACTTCCAGGACTGCATACTGATGGTTCAATTTGAGGGCTGGAGGAGTTGGATTGTTGATTCTGCAGGCTCTGGTGACTCGTCCAACTCTCTTCATTCTGTATCATACCCTCTTCACCTCTGTTGGAGAGCTCAGATGCCTCAAGAAGCATCTCATTAATATACATCTCACTCTCTTGAATGCTTCTCAGCCGCGCCACCTCCTCTCTGAGTGCTCTACTTGTTTCATGAGGGTTTCAGCTTGCAGGCATCTTGCACATGGAAATGGTCCCTCGAACAAATGTTCTTTATTGCAAGAATAAGCTTTCTGTACCTTTAAGCTTATCAACGTCAGTCAGAAAGGAGACAATTAAGGTGGCACGGGCTTGAATAACCTCATCAGATGATTTAAAAAATGTAGTTAAATGCGAAACAGTTTGTTCCTCCACTTGAGCCACCTCTGCCCCCTCTGAGGACAAGCCCCTAGCTGGTAAATAATATAAACAAGCAATAACCAGATTGTCAGCTACCTGCAACATCAAAACCTCTTTAAAATATTTATTCAAAGGGAGATAACAGTTGTGTCTTTGGAAAATTCAAAAATCGAAGATTCATAGATCAAAAAGGTTTCTCAAAGGACTCCAACTGCCTGTGTAAAATGAAACTGTCCTTAATACTAGAAGAATTAACAGCTTGCAAGGAACTCAACTGATCGTGAAACTTATTTAATCTCTTATTTAAACTAAACTTCTGGTCCTGAAATATTTTAACAGACTGTTCAGAAAATTTCATTGTTTGCTCCATAAGCTTTGCAAAAGGGATTTAGTCTGTGATACCACTTTTCAGATGTCAAGTAATGAAACCTCAAAAGCTCCCAAAGTCAGTACAGAAAACTGAACCAACCAATTGAATACGTTTTGGCATAATACCATCCAATAAGGCTTGTCGGGCGGTCTGAGAAGATGGTTACGTCTTTAGCTTCCTGAGACCTCATTAGGGAGATACTATTACCTCCATTCCTTGAGCCCTGCACACCACCCCGGTAGAGGAGGTGGGGTTCTAAATTGGGCTTAGAGATGACCCAGAAAAGGAAGCTGAGGAGGGGCTCTCAGATGGCGTACTGGCTCCCCCCCCCCCTCCCTTCTCCACTAAGCCATCCTGCACATGTCGGTCCATAGGCCCCACAATTACCTTGGGAGTGGATGACAGAAGTAGCTGTTGCAGATGTTACCTGCTTCACCTTGGGCTTTCCTTTTCCCAGCTCCCTTGGACATCTCCTAAAAATACAATTCCAGAACCCCAAGGGCCCTAAAGTGGCTCTGAAGAGGGACCCTTTGGTTACACGCCCCTTCAGGCACGTGACAGCAGCCATGAAGCAGCAGCAATTCTTTTGAAGTGCTATTGGGGGGGGGGGGGGAGGGTGCGCCCAGGTGATGTCATTGGTAGGAGCAGAGCTACTGTCCAGTCAGGTCCTACACTCTGCTAGGATTTTCTTTTCTTCAGCAGCATTAACACCAATCGGGTCATAAAAAAGAAAGACAGAGAATAACCAGAAAGGTCCAGCCAAAGTGAAAAAACCTCCCAGTAAAATAGAAACTAACAACTAAACAAACGAATAAACCCGATTAATGCTTCCCCAGGGCTTTTGCACTCTGCCCCCCAAGCACCCTCCCATTCTTTTTCAGCAGTCACACTACCCAGGCATACCCTTCTCCCTAGTATTCCAATATTTAATGTAGTATCCTATCCACACCAGCACCTTCTGGAGGCTTAAAAATATGGAATACGTCACAAATTTACATCATCCTTGCACAGGAGCCATGCTAATCTCTGTTTTTGGGTTGTTTTCTTTTGGTTTTGGTTTTTTTAGTGCCTTTCAAGTCCATGCTGACTCCTCATGACCCAGCAGCTCTTGGGTTTTCTTGGCTGTGTGACTGGAAGTAGATTTGCCAGGCCTTTCTCCCGAAGCAATGGAGGGTTAAGTGACTTGCCGAAGGCCACAAGAAGTGCTAGTGCGAATCTCTATTATCCCAAATTTTAGTCTATGTTCTGCCGAAGCAAGCAGGTTAAAGAAAGCTTAAAAGAAAACAACATATATTCAGAGGCAAGAAATGCAGAAAACCTCTTCAAAAGTGAGGATCAGAAATAAAGATCTTTGCACATGCTTTAAAATGGACTTTATTGCCCTTTCTGTAGCTGGGGCAGAAAGTAAGTCATTCTGCACTCCTGAATGGCCCCAGCCAAGCGATTGATTTTAGAGAACTACTTAACCCTTTCCAGGCCGAGCCAGAAACTCTCGGAATCCAAAATTCTGACTAAATATTCCTATCAAATGGTATATAATACATGACCATAGCAGAAGGAAAATCACTATTAGAACATATTGAATAAGACAGGTACAATTTTCCTGAAATATGCAAAAATTAACCTGGCTGCAGAATGTGGATTAAAAATTTAAAGTAGGCCTTCAAAGGGTTAAAAATGCTATGAAAGTTTTAATATCCGATGCCTAGGAAAAGGATAATTTATCTCATTCTTTTCCAATAGCTTTCTCTGAACTATATTAGTCAACCTTTCAATACACGTAAAGCATAAAAAGGCACCTTTTACATCGTTGAAGTTCATGCTTCAGTTAGACATTTTTGGGTTAGTATTCAAATGCAGTGGTTATCATTTTTTAAATATCAGTCACAGTATTGAAACCATCCACCTATGTTCAGTGCTACCACATGGATAGCTGGTGTTGCTGAGTGTACGCAGAAACAGTGACCGCTGCTGGCTCTGTGTACAGTAACATTATTCAGCAGCTCTTCGGATAGTGTCTCAATAACACTGGCTATCCATAGAGTTAGGTGGTACACCCTCGTTCTGCCCCAGCATTATCATGCCACTGAAGATTCATGGATGGAAAGTTTGTGTTTAGCAGTCATCGCTAAACAAACAAACCTTTCTGAATATGGACCCATTTGTAAGTTCTTAAGGAGCAGGTTGCTGTTGAATGTTGCCTTCTCCATCTTCAGAGTCTTTGCCTAATGTTTTGGATCTGTCACACTCCACAGACTTGCTAGCAAACTAATAAACCTGAAAAAACAAAACTCTAAGTAAATCATGTCCTTCACTTGCTTAGCTATTAAAGAATTCTGTTATGCAAATAAGATGTAAAAATAGTCTTTGGTTCTAATCAGTGTGCTGATTACAAGCATTTGAAAACAGTTTTCTCGCTCTCTAGAAATGTCAAATGAAACTTATTATGCCTATGCAGCCTAACTAGACTTCAATTTTGGTGTTCAGGAAATTATCTAGTGTTTATTTTAAAACTTCATATTTGAATGAAAATCAATTTTCTTTTTATTTGGGAAGGGTGGAGTCCTGAAGTTAAAAATATCAGTTTTCTATGATTCTTTTATTGGGCCATGCATCCCGCTTCCTGGAGTTCAAAGCTGTTGAACTGCACATGCAGTTGTCTATGGGGTGCTTGATTCTAGCAGCAGATTTTTGGCATCCCAAGACTACATAATAGCCTCCAAAGGGATGAAAAGATAAGGAATACATTCATAGCTAGAAATAATGAGGCACAAATTAATAACATGACACTACCCAAAGTCTCATACACACAGTCACTGGATGAGAAAATCTGACTGTCCAGGATGGGAATTCTCCTGACTCCCCATTGGATATTCTGAAGACATAGCTGCTCTTCCATGCTGGCCTTTAGGTAGGGTGAGCTGGACAGTTAGCTGGGGAACTGTGATGTGTGGAAATGTGATTTTAGCTTGCATCCTTCCATACCTAACTTGTCTCCTAAATACCTCTGTCTCCAGACACCAGGACCGTACCTAGCCTTGTGCAAGAAGTGCGGCCGCAAAGGCGCAAAGGCTTAAGGGGCGCATTTTAGCTGTCTGCCGTTGCCTGCCGCCACCACTTTTTCTTCTCTCAGCGGCGGCAGGCAATGTAAGACAGCTAAAATGCACCCCTTAAGCCTTATCACGGCACGCTAAGCAGATCTGTTCCTCCCTGCTCTGCAGGGAGGGACAGATCTGCTTAGAATGCTGGTGACTTGCATATCAGATGCGCCTCTTCTCTCCTGCCATGGGGGGGGCGCCTCCGATGTGCAAGTTGCACAGGGCACGATTCATACTCGGTAAGGCCCTGCCAGACACTACTGGTAACATGGGATGAGCGCAGATTCAGATCCAGGAATATCTGAATGTTGGGAAGGGAGGAGTCCTAATGTAGATAGAGAAAATAGGGAGCAGTAAAATGCGAAGAAGGATTTGCCACGCAAGAGGATCTATTTTACAAATCTACATGTGGGAAAACGAATCACAAACATAGCAGCTTTTATGACTTCCATGTGTCCCAGCACTTTCACTTGTAGCCGGACCATTTTGCACTGAGGCCTCAATTTTCAAAATGTTCATTTTACAGAAGGAAATAAACGACAGGATTAAGGAGAATAATTACCTTAATCTCTCAAGTAGGGCCCTGACCTAAATTAACATTTTTTAAAAATTGATGCATACCTCACAGCTGGTGTAATACCTGGTGGTGGAAAATTTCTAACCATATAGCTGGAATCCATTTTTAAACAGGGAATACTTGCATAGATTTTTGGTCCTCCCAAACCATGTCTCCTTGGTGTAGTATGGATCTCCACATATCAATAGTGTCTTCCTGAAATCAAATTTACAACTGTATTCCATTCTACATGCGTAAAAGCCACTAAAATAACCTCCAGCATGCAAGAGAGAGTATGTATGTGAAACAAATGGAGGTGGGTAAAAAGAGTTCATCCCCTCTTGCCCCAAGCCAGTCTCGTTTCAATTTTATTTGTCCTAGAGCCAGTCATACTGCTCTTAATAAAGTTAACAGAAGGTGCAAATCATAGGCGAAGGACTTACATATTCAAGGAAGTGGGAGATCTCATTTTCAAGTCCTTTCCTCCAATCTGTTTCTTTACTGCAACTCTTGTAAAATAGCAATTCTAATCCTGTTTAAGCAGTGAGCCATTGCTGTGACCATCTCTTTAGACCATATTTTTAATGTATGGATTTATTTACTTCTTCCTGAAAATCCATGTCAGTAACATACTAAGATGTAAACTGATCATATATTAAGAAGAATTGAACAAACTCTGAAAAGAAAGACCATCTATAGTATTTTAAAAAATGCATATAAGGAATTCAAGGCCCCTTTGTAGTCTACACATTCCTCATGTAATAATGCAGTGCCTCCCTAAACTCAAGCTTTCCCTCACATTCGCACATCTTAGCATATTCTCTGCTTCTCTCTGCTGGAAATTTGTCCAATGCATCCATCACCTTCTCTGTGAAGAAATATTGCCCAGTGTTACTCCTGAGTATACCCGTGGGCTCCTACATTCTTTTCACAAGGATATTTTAATCCATAGAGACAAGTATCACAGAAATAACAGAAAGGGATGGTCCAAAAGAAGACAGCTGCAGAAGAGGATGAAATTGAAGAGTTATATGAACAAGTTCAAGCTGAAATTGACAGAACATGCAAACAGGATATCCTGATAGTCATGAGTGACTGGAACGCAAAGGTCGGCAACAAAGAAGAAGGCAAAGTGGTTGGAAAATATGGATTTGGCAACAGAAATGAAGCTGGAGAAAGACTGATAGAATTCTGCAAGAACAACGATCTATTCATCTGAAATACCTTCTTCCAGCAACACAAGAGGTGACTGTACACATGGACTTCACCCAATGGATTGTACAAAAATCAAATTGACTAAATCTGTGGAAGTCAATGATGGAAAAGCTCTATAACATCAACAAAGGAAAAATCTGGAGCTGATTGTGGTACAGATCATCAACTACTAGTAGGCAAACTCAAGCTAAAGTTGAAAAGAGAAAACCACTCATGAATGCAGCAAAATATGACCTTGAGAATTTAGCACTGGAATTTAAAGACTGCCTGCAAAATTGATTTGCTGCTTTAGATACAAATGACAGAGCTCCAGAAGAGTTATGGAATGACATCAAGAAGGTTGTGTTGGAAGAAAGCGAGAAGTCTCTACAAAAGGTGAAAAAGCAAAAACAGTCAAAATGGATGATGGAAGAAACTCTGAAAATTGCCCAGAAATGCAGAGAAGCTAAAGCCAGAGCAGAAAGAAAGACAATCGCAGAACTCAACAGAGATTTCCAATGTGCAGCAAGACAGGACAAGGAAAAGTACTACAATAACACATGCAAGGAATTAGAAGCAGAAACTATTAGAGGAAGAACAAGATCGGCTTTCCTAAAGCTACAAGAGTTAAAGAAAAATTCCAGCCTCGAATTGGAAAGTTACAAGATGCTCAAGGTTCTATGTTGAATGATGCTGAGAAGATCAAGAAAACGTGGAAAGAATATACAGAGTTTTTATATGATAAAGATCAAGTGGACCAACAGCCATTTCAACCTGTACCTTATGATCGGGAACCATTGGTGATGAAAGAAATTGAAGCAGCATTGAAAGCCTTATCAAAGAACAAAGCACCGGGTATTGATGGCATTCCCATAGAAGTATTAAAGCAATTTGATGCAGCTGTTACCATACTTCCAAGGCTCTGCCAAGAAATTTGGAAGACAACATCATGGCCAATTGACTGGAAAAGATCTGTGTTTATACCAATACTAAAGAAAGGTGATGCAACTGACTGGAAATTATCGCACAGTCGCTCTGATCCCACATGCCAGCAAGATTCTACTGAAGGGCGAGGAACGAGAGACATCATCACGGATGTGAGATGGATCCTTGAAAAGACTAAAGGATACCAAAAGGATATCTATTTGTGCTTTATCGACTATAGCAAGGCTTCTGACTGTGTAAACCATGAGAAATTCTGGGCCACATTAAGAAGCATGGGTGTACCAGAACATCTGATTGTTGTCTTGCACAGTCTGTACATTGATCAAGAAGCAACTGTTTGAATGGAAGAAGGAGAAACAGAATGCTTTAAAATAAGCAAAGGTGTAAGACAAGGCTGCATACTTTCCCCCTACCTGTTTAATTTATATGCAGAACAAATCATCAGAGAAGCAGGATTGTATGAAGACAACAGAGGTGTGAAGATTGGTGGAAGACTCTTCAACAACCTTCGCTATGCTGATGATACCACATTACTGGCTGCAAGTGAAGATGATCTGAAACATTTGCTTCTCACGATCAAAGAACATAGTCTCAAAATGTAAAGAAGACTAAGATCATGACGACTGGCAAAATCAACAAGTTCATTGTTGAAGGAGAAGAAATTGAAATCGTGGACAACTTTAACCTACTTGGATCAATTATCAATAAAGAAGCAACAAGCAGTCAAGAAATCCGATGACGCATTGCTCTTGGCAGAATGGCTATGAAAGACCTAGACAAGATTCTCAAGAGCAGAGATGTGGCTTTCCATATAAAGATTTGACTTGTTCAAGCCATGGTATTTTCAATAACATCATATGGATGTGAAAGCTGAACAGTGAAAAAGATAGACAGGAAGAAAAATTGATGCCTTTGAATTATGGTGCTGGCGGCGAATACTGCATATACCATGGACTGCCCGAAGAACAAACCAATCAATACTAAAGGAGATCAAACCTAATCTTTCTTTAGAAGCTTAGATGACAAGACTTCAACTTTCATACTTTGGACACATCATGCGAAGACAGAGATCATTAGAGGAAGACATCAGAAAGAGGAGAGGGGGACTTTGAGACACATTTGGGCCACCAGGGACCTTTTTTGACCCTGGTCATCTGAAGTGGAGTGATCCTGCACTAGAATCTTTACTACAGCTCAAGGCTGTGGTAAACATTCAGGTAAGGTAATAGGAAAACTGCACCAAAATCTAGCATGTTTTTTTTACATTGGGAGCAAATACTAATTCTGCTGGTTTGCATGCTAACCATGCTACTGTTTAGCACAGTGTTTTTACTGTGAACTTTTCAGCATTAAAACCTTTATTATCTCAGTTAGTAAGATTACCTCAGATAAATGCAGAATAAACTGCCATGCTAAAAATAACACAGCTTTTTAAATTGGCCCCTAATATCAAGGTATGATCAGTAAATTAATGCTGCTTGTCTCAGCAGTCCTTTAGCAGTGGTAACCCACAGATGCTGCTTGCAGGGGAATGTGAAGAGTAAACTATAGACAGAGACCTAGAGTTATGACCCAGAGAGAGCAATAGATCTAAGGAAACAGTCAGGACTTTTTTGAGGGGTTACTTAGTACCAGCACCTTTTTTATTGCCTGCTAAACTTGATCCATGGTCCTCGGGAATTAATAACAGAGCCCTGCATATGCGTACCAACACCATTTTTGCTGGGATAAAAGCGCTGAAAATGGTCATTTTGATATTAGAAGCCGACTAGCTCATGCTGCTGCTTTAATTAATCCCATTCTAGAAGCTAAAACACAGTGCATTCAGTCACCGCTTTTGCTTGTCCCTGCTTGCTTTCATTTGCTTAAGAATTTATAGGTGTGATAACTAATGCAATGAAAAAACACCGAGGGAACATTTATCGATTGAGTAAAGTGAAATATTTTTCCCTTTCTTCCTCTTGTTCTGCAAGGTGAAAACTACCCGTCATGCCGGCAGTGTGCTGGCAGTCTTTCCTAGGCCAGATGGATGCTAGGGCTATGGATATAGTTGGCCTGCTTATTTGGGTGGGTGGGACAGGAAAGGGTAAGGAAAGTCATACTGGCAATGGGGCAGAATTAGAGCTCACAATATTTGGGAGAGGGCATTGTGCTCCCCTCCCCCTCCCTCCTTGTCCACCCCAACCTATGCCTATGGCTGAGGCTTGTATCTTTTGCCTTCAAAGAAAAAACACTCTCTGAAGGGATTACATTTCAAATGTAGCTCTGATACCTTTATTTAAGCAGTTAATCTTCTGAAGTATATAGCTGGCGCAAAAATGTTTAATACAGAAGCAGGGTGAGTGGAGAATGACCTCCAGCCCAGTGAATGGCGATAAGCCTGAGCCACTTTTGTTCAGCAGCTAGGAGAGACTGCATGGGCTAATTTGTTGGCTGAAATGCCTATCGCCAGCTGCCTGCTTCACTGGGAAGCCCAGGCGCTTGCAGGAAAATATCCTTTCCTGTAGAGCAAAGCACTTCATCTGGGAATAAAATAGAACGCCATTCATCATAATTATCTCAGTTATAGACTCCTATTGTATCAACAGCTGCGTTCTTGTTTACCCATTTGGAATGAGTTTCCGAAGAAATTAATCATTCTAAAATGAAATATATGCAGTATCTTAAAGTTGAGTCCTAGTGCTGTCCAGTGGTGGGATGGTGTGGCTATGGGTGTAGACTGGTGCCACTCACACTGTATGTTAGGGAAGGTTTTGTACTGCTACTGGCTGTGCATATGTATGTTTTGGGAGTTGAGGCAGTAAAGCTTTCACTACAGCTGCTCATGTTGTGCTGTCATCATTTTGTGAATAAATGAAGTTTTTCATTTTCCACCAATGTTGTTCTGCCATCCTTCATAAGCTGCAAAATTTACTGAAAAAAACAAACAGCAGGAACACAAAGGGAGCATGATTGCTATATTGCCAGCTTTGCTGTTGGCACTTTCACCAAACAAAGAATCAATACAGCATATTAAATTGACAGTGTCCTTTTAGTCAGGCAGCAGCTAATATATAGACTAAGACAGGTGTGAAAAGGGCGACAGGATAGAAATGGAAAGGTAGTGCTGAGGAGGTGGCTGGACCGAGTCTGCAGATACAGGAGCTTTGGGAGCAAGAAATGAGCACTTAGATAACCTTTTTCCTACTGGGTCAATGGCCTTTGTTCATGAACAGTTTGCATTCATGCAAGGATAGAAATAGAAATCATTGTGGAGGGTCGTTTTTAAAGCATGCTCTTTGCCATGGGTTTTTGGAACCATTGTTTTCCATGCAATGTGCATCCTTTTGGTAAATCAGGGCCTTGCAAGTCTTAGTGCTGTGTGTAGTCCTTTGGTAAATCATTACCTAGCCCAGTGTAAGTGCAGCGTACAGTCCTTTGTTAAATCTGTATTTTATCAGTAGTGTTGGAGCTGGGTGCACTCCTTGGTAAATCAGCACCTTGTCAATGTTAGTGCAGTATGCATTTCTTTTGACACTCACATCACAAACATGGAAGCTTGTGTACAGTAAAGCTCATTGATCATGCTGCACATTGTTATACAGATGTCCTGTGTTCAATTCCCAGGCCATGCTTCTGTTCCCCAAGCCACTGCTCAGAAGACACTGTTCACTGGCCTTGGAGTTTGAGCCATCTCTCAGTGGTGACAGTGAGCCGCATATGCTTAAGTCCCCTTAATTGCAGGCTCCAGGAAGGGCTGTGATGCATTGCCCCTGGCCAAGGCCTGTTGCTGCAAGAGCTGGGCTAGATGAGTTGGAAGGGGGTTATAAAATAGGGGAGAAAGCATAGAATGAAGGCACATGGTACCATAGCCTAATAATAAAGTCCAAAGGGGAAGGAAGAGAATCACAGAAACAAAAAGAATTGCCTATTTATTGCTGATTGATAACTTTCATTATAGTGTAAACTCCAGTTCAAACTGGGAATATAAGCTCTAAAAGCAAATAATTCTCTGTTTTAGTATTGTAATTACTCCATATGTATCAATAGTTATAAGTACCCTATTTGCCCAGAAATGTCTGCAAGCCTTTTTACGAAAAAGAAAATAAGAAAAAATGAAGCAGTGCAGATCCTAGCCAGCCTCTCCCTGTTGGAGAATATAAAAACTGTCATACTGAGGCCTTGATGCGGCAAGCTGCACTACCCCTTAGCGCTTCAGTTAAGGCTTGATTTTCCCATTTCTCTCCAGTGCAAGAAGAGAGATTAGCATGGGAAAATCCACATAAAATCACTGTACTAAAGGTGGCATAGTGGGCATGCAAAACGCATGAACATTGCTGCATATTAAATTGCTCCCAATGTAAAAATGCTGCAGTAAGATCTAGCACAGTTTTATTCTTTTGTAGGCTGGCAGAAAGATGCAGCTGGGAGCAAAATAGTCATTTGACATGAAGTGTGATTCTTCGTCTCAGATGAACCACATTCCCTGGTGGCCTAAGTTGGAACAACATGATCCCCCTCCCCACCTGCCTGCCTGCCAGCCAAACAGATTGCTGTGGCTTTAGTGGGCCTGATACCTGCCCCCCACCACACCAAACAGATGAATCATTGATGGTCCTAGTAGTTCCCTAGTGCCTCCCCCCTGAACTGCTGGGCTGGACCTCCTCTCACAACCACCCCCCCCCCTCCATGGTACATCCCTCCTCCGGTACTTTCCATGTTGGGAGGAAGGAGCATAACCCACATCTTTGCATTAGCAGCACTAAAAATGGTCAGCAGTGCACCATGCAGGATCAGGTGCCTTGATTTGCAAAGATGGTGGCAAAGAGGCAGGAAAATGTGGGCTATGTTCTTACCTCAGTTTGTGAAAGTGGAGAGGGTCAGGGCCCATTAGAGCCACAAGTAATTAAATTCTTTGGCGGGGGGTGGGGGGTCATGGCCCTCTAGGGCCACCAATTAATTTTTTTTCGGTGGGAGTGGTACAGGTGGCAGACAGAGACTGGTGTGTGTTTTTTCCTTTTTATCTCCCTGTCAGTGAGTGAGCGGGGAAGGGAAATGTTTACAAGCATGCCAGCAGTACAGAGGTGTCGAGCGTAACAGGTTCCTGTGCATGTGTGTCTGGCTTGCTCTCCCTCTTCAGCACAGATGTTTTTGCATGCAGCTGATTTACATGCTGTTTGCTTACAGCATAGCTGAGCAAAACGTCCTTGTTAAACTTGCATTAGGAAACCCTGCATTTGAGCCTTCACACTGGGTTCTAACGCTGGGTTTCTGCATTGACCTGTGATTCAGAACAAGGGTCCATGGATGGATGGGTACATCTTGCACGGCATCCTGTCTTTTTGGCAAGCAGCAGAGGAGCAGTGGTATGTAAGATGCATGGCATGTGTGGAGTTGTCCATTCGCTGTCATATTCTTCCAGTCTCTAGCAGTCATAGTTTACGGATGCACTGAACCAGGGTACTGTCATTTGCTGTCCCTGACTGTGTATGGCGTTTCATATCCCTGGTAGCGGGGGAGCACTGGCAAGCTTTCCCCTCTGCTACTGCTGGTGGTGGTGCTTATAAAGTGTTAATGAAGGAATACTGAACCTTCAGTCTGGTCACTCAACAAAGTTGCCTTTAGATAGTTTATTTTTAATTCCATAAGCATTAAATGTGTTTGTAAGAGATGTACTATGAATGAGTAATGATTATGTAGAAAGGGGGCCAGCTTCTGTCAAGGACTCAACATATCATTTCTTACATGTTTGTCTATGACAGTAGTTTTGTAGAAAGGCTTCAGGTTACACAGAATTATTTTTGGAATATTTATGAATTCTACAATGTGATTTCTTTTTGGTAAAATATTCTTTTATTAAAGATGTTTTTCATAGGAACATAAATTAGGAGGAAACGTATCTTACAAGGGAAATTAAAGTCAAGATAATGAAGTGCCAGTACAAGCAGATAACAGAATTATTGGAGCATCTTTTAAAAAGATAATGGAGCTTTTGAAATAATGAATAACCAAAGGAAGTAAGTCTTTGTGATCTCAAATTAATGTGTGTAGTTAGATTATAAGAGACAGGGGTGGAAAGCTAAGACATACCTTTCTCTCCCAAAGAATCTATAAAGCTATTTGTGATTTGCATGTGGTGCCATGTAGCGCTACAGCGTCACCCTAGGTCAGCCATATAGTTTGGCCCAATCCTTGTTTTGCCTAATTGTATGCATGGAATTAGAGCTAAATCTCCACATATGCAATGGGCAGAACCAGGACTTGAATAGTCGGTTTGGTTGACGTGGAGTGATGAGGCAACCCTAGAGTTATGCTCTCAGACTGGCAGCATTAATAGGTATCACACAGAAGGTTCACAAAAAGGTACGGTACATTTTGTTTCTAAGTGCAATATGAGGGATTACCATGAATAGGGAAGTGAGTGCATAAAAACACGAGACTTGCCATAAACGTTTATCAGTCCCAATGTCATGTTTCCAACAGTAGCCAATACAGATCACAAGTGTGTGGCAGGATCTCAAAAGGTAGGCATATTCCATGTTGCTCATCCCAGGGATAAGTAGTGTATTTTCCAAAGTCCACTAATGGTTTATGGACTTTTCCTTCAGAAACATGTCCAAACCATTTTTAAACCCAGTTACACTAACAGCACCAATGAATTCTAGCGTTTGATTACACATTGAGTTAATTTTTTTCCAATTAGTCTTAAATGTTCTACTTTGTACCTTCATTGCGTGTCCCCTAGACTTTGCACTTTTTGAAGGAGTAAACAACCGATTCACGTTTACTCATTCTACTCCACTCATTATTTTATAGCCCTCTATCAAATCATCCCATCTGCTGTCTCTTCTTCAAGCTTGAAGAGCCCTAATGTTTTAAGCCTTTCCTCATGGGAGTATCCTTCCATCCTTTTTATAATTTTTGTCGCTCTTCTCTTTAATTTTTCCAGTTCTGCTATGTTTTTTTAGATGCAGCAAGCAAAATTGCATGCAGTTTTCAAAGTGCGGTCTCACCATGAAGTGATACAGAGGCATTATGACATCCTTTGTTTTATTCTCCATTCCTTTCCTTATAACTCCTAGCATTCTATTTGCTTTCTTGGCCGCTGCTGCATATTGAGCAGTGGATTTCAAAGTATTATCCATGATGATGTCTAGATCCTTTTCTTGTGTGGTGACTCGTAATATGGAACATTGCATCATGTAGCTATAGTTGGACTTGTTCTTCTCTACGTACATCAATTTGCATGGTGTCCCAGTTTTTCAAAGTCCTCCTGCAATTTCAGCATGCAATTTAACAACTTTAAATCACTTTATATCATCTGCATATTTGATCACCTCACTTGTTGTTCCCATATCCAGGTCATTTATAAATATGTTAAAAATAGTGGCTAGTATAGATCTCTGGAGTACTCCACTATTTACCTTTCTCCATGGAGAAAATTGACCATTTAGTCATAGAGTAAGAAATCATTATTTCTGTCCAACCCTGACTGCATTGTTTTCCATGATGAAAACCAATATAAGCAGAGCTTCAGTCCATCTTCATTTGGACTACTGGGGTAAATGTTCATTTGGCATTCTCAATGTGTTAATATATGCTTCCACTCTTAAATTAATATGTATATTCATTGCCCCTATCCATATACAGTTATGGTCAACATTATTGGCACCCTTGCATTTTACTGATGTGTATAATATCTTTAGAAATAAATGGAAATATTCCAAATGTATGTCGTCATGATATTTTAATAGTTTGTTTAAAAGTATACAACAAAAAAAACAGATGTTTGCAACTTAGACGTAGCAATTTCTGAGAAAAAAACAAAATATGACTTGGATGAAATTAATGGCACCCTTCACTAATATTTGATTGCACAACCCTTTGCAGTGATGACAGCCTCCAAATATTTCTTGTAGCCATCTATAAGTTTCATACATCTGTCTGCTGGTAGTTTCTCCCACTCTTTAACTGCGATTTGTTCCAACTCATGAATGTTTCCAGGATTCTTTATACCAATGGCAGATTTCTGCTTTTTCCAAAGGTTCTTGATTGGATTGAGATCAGGACTCATTGCTGGCCAGTTTAAAATGGTCCATTTTTAAATTTTTAACCATAAGTGTGTACTTTTGGATGTCTGTTTTGGGTCACTGTCCTGCTGGAGGACCTGTGACCTTCATCCTGGACCTAACTTGCTGACATTAGGTAGCACATTTCACTCCAAAGTACCTTGGCAGTCCTCTGACTTCATGATTCCTTTAATACATTCTAGGCCTCCAGTTCCTGAGGTAGCAAGACAGCCCCACAACATTATGGAACCTTCACCATATTTAATTGGAAGGGTGTTTTATTTCTTTATAAGCTTCATTTCTTTGTTTGTAAATGTATTGCTGGTCTGCATTGCCAAAGAGCTCAAGTTTGGTTTCATCTGTCCACAGAACATTATACCAGAAGAATTGTAGTTTCTCAAGGTGGGTTTGGGCAAAGATCAGGTGTGCCTATTTATGTCTGTTTTTGAATGCGGTCTTCTTGGTCTTCGCCTTTGAAGTCCTTCTTTGTTTAGTGTGTGGTGTATGGTGCCGGTTGAAACCATCACTACAGGTGTTCCAGGTCATCCTTAAACTCTTTGGATGTTGTACGTGTTTTTCCAACTGTTTGCACTAACCTTCAAAGACTTTTTGGTTTAATTTTCCTCTTCTCTGGGATCAAGCAGAAAGTCAGTCCTCACATATGGGTGACATCGGCACCGACGGAGCCCTCATGGAAGCATCCCCCCAGCTTTCAAAGAAAGGCTTTGGGAGATGCCACCAGGCATGCGTGATACCCTTCCTGCCCAAGGGTGCCATCTTGCTCAGTCTCCTTTTTTCCGCGGAGCCCTTCAGATGTTGTCTGGCTTGATTTTTCTCTCTCTCCAAGTTTCACACTCGCCTCCAGTATTGCACTGGTACCCTTCCCACCTACTGACCTCGGTGCCTCGGCATCTGGTTCAGTTGGGTTTTTTTGTAGTCTTTCGTTATTTTCTTTTTCTGGCGTCTTCGCACCTTTTTTCTCCCGCTGGCATCCCAGAGAGTCTTCAACCTCGCAGGGGGTACTTTTTCCCCCCCATGGCTACCAGTTGATTTAAGAAGTGTGATCGGTGCGGTAAAATCATGACTTTGACAGACACACACAACTGCCGTCTTCACTGCCTTGGGCCAGACCACAACCCGGCGGCCTGCGGTCTCTGCAAGAGGATGTCCTACAAGACCCTCAAGAGCCGCCAGCAGCAGCACGACAAGGCCCCGACATCTCAGGCGGAACCCTCCAAACTTGTACCTCATCATGGCTCCTCAGAAAGGGGGGGTCTCCCTCAAGAGAACCCAGGAAGAAGAAGAAACCCTCAGACAGCATCCTTGGATGGTTCTGACCGGCCAGGGGCTCCCCGGGCCCGGTCCCACAGTCTGAGACACTCATCTGAGGCATCAGAGAAGGAGCGGCTTGCGAAGATCCCCTGGAAGGATCCAACCATGGATCAGCCTCAGTCCCCAGACACCATCCTCATCGAGGATTCCCCTTCGGGGGAGCCAGCATCGGCCCCAAGTCCCTCAGAGCTAATGCCAAAGGCTGTGGAGCCTTCTGGTCTAGAGTCCAGAATGGCAGTCCTGGAGCACAGCTTGTCTGCCTTTATGGACCAGCAGCAGGCACTGTTGTCTGGCATGACAGGTTCATCCGCCGTGACCACCGAGCCACAACATCCAAGACGTCCCTCGAGGCTGAGCCGATCCTCAAGGTCCTTTGACCTTGAGTCAATCCTTGGCCGAGGCGCACTCTGAGTCCCACTCGATGGGACCGCGGTCATCCCCAGCAACTTTTCTGGGTGCCGGCCACAGGGCATTGGGGGTTCTGAGGCCCACAGAGCAGCTCTCCGAGTCCTCTATGGACTACTCTGAGTGGGAGATGGAGGATGAGGAGCCCCCTGAAACACATCAGGATGTCCCTTCTGACTCTCCCGTCTCAGAGCCTTGGTTGCGGTCCCCGCCTGAGGACTCGGGCTTCCTGGATTTTGTCAAGGACATTTCTAAGGCCCTGGCATTCCCAATGGAGTCAGAGGAGGACCCTCGGGCGGATGAGTTAGAAATCCTCCAGTACGTGGCCCCTCCGCGGGAATCGCTCACGGTGCCCATTCCTCCCATCCTTGAACAGCTCATGCTCCGAATGTGGGCGACATGAGCGTCGGTGCCAGTGGTGAGCAAATAGCTCGACTCGATGTTTCGAGTCAGCTGGAGATCGGGCTTCCAGAAGTCACAGCTGCCGCATAACTCCATAGTGGTGGAGTTGGCTATGCATCGGCTGAAAAGCCAAAAGATGCACTCCTCGGTGCCCCCTGGAAGAGAGGCCCGCAACTTGGATGCCCTCGGCAGAAAGTGCTACCAGGACTCAATGTTCATCTGCCACATCCAGGCCTACCAGCTATACATGGGCCTGTACCTGAGAGACCTGGCAAAGGAACTTGCCGGGTTCTCAGCTGGTCTCTCTGAGGAGCCTTTGCAGCAGTTCAAGAACCTGGCCAAGACAGTCTGTGAGTGCTCCAAATTCATGTCTTGAGCAGCCTATGATGGGTTTGAGTCGGTGGCCCGGGTAGCCGCAGCTGGCATCGGTACATGCTGCCAAGCTTGGCTTCAGTCGTCCGAACTTGGGCAGTGGGTTCAGGACAAATTGGTCATTGTCCCATGCCAAGGAGAGAATCTCTTTGGCAAACCCATGACAGAGAAGGCTGCTGAGCTGGAGACCAAGTTCATGATGAGGACCAGGCTCTCTAAAAAGACCGCTTCCCCTCCCAGATGAAAGGGTTCGGGTAATACGTTTTTGTTTTTTTTTACCTCAGGAAGGGAGCTGTTTATCGAAACTACCCACCTTATCAGGCCTTCCCAGCTCCCCAACAGGGTCAGCAGGCCAAGGGACATGGGAATGGCCTGCATAAGCAGAAGGCTCCAAAACCCATGGCACTGGCACCGGCCCAGCCAGGGGGGAGCTTTTGACTCCTTGAGCATAGCCTCTCTACCCCAAGGAGATCAGCAGCCCACAGGGGGATGTCTGGCCCTCTATGCCTAGAGGTGGATGTCCGTCACCACCGATTTCTGGGCACTTCGGCTGATCAGGGAGAGTTACCTCCTCCATCTGACTCAGACACCTCCCCCTTATTTCCAAGGAAAGCCCCTCTGGTCTCCCCTCCACTGGGACCTTCTTCTGAAGGAGTTGGCAGGTCTACTCAAGGACAAAGTGGTGGAACTGGTGCCCTACCACCTCAAGAGAAAGGGGTTCTACTCCAGGTACTTCCTCATGCCAAAAAGAACAGGGGGCTAAGGCCTATCCTCGACCTGTGGAACCTCAACAAATTCATGGTGAGGGAGAAGTTCAAGATGCTGTCCCTTGGAACATTGCTGCCATAACTCCAGCAGGGAGACTGGCTATGCTCCTTAGACCTCAAGGATGCTTATACCCACAACCTTATCCACCACAGGCAGTACCTGCGGTTTGTGGACGGGGGCAGGCATTTTCAATACAGGGTGATCCCCTTCGGCGTCACCTCTGCCCCAAGAGTTTTCACAAAATGCCTGGCGGTCGTGGCCGCCTTCCTCCGGCTCCAGGGGGTCTTCCTCTTTCCTTACCTGGACGACTGCCTCATTAAGGGAGGCATGGCCTTAGAGGTGCAGTAGGCCACCACACGCACCATCCAGCTCGTACAGCACTTGGGGTTTGTCATAAACTACCCCAAGTCTCACCTCCTTCCGATGCAGTATGTGTTGAGTTCATTGGGGCAAAGACTGACACTCTGCAGTCGAAGGCCTTCTTGCCCAGGTACCAAGCTGATTGTCTCGAGGCTCTAGCTCAGGACATACAGTGCTGTCCCTCGGTGCCCACATGGCTTCTCCTGTGCCTCCTCAAGCACATGGCCTCCACGGTCCACATCACCCCAGACATTTGCCTCCACATGAGGGGGCACAGTGGTGTCTCCGGAACCAGTGGTCTCAGGCCACCGGCCAACTACAGGACAGGGTTTCAGTGACCCACCAAATGGCAGATTCTCTGGTCTGGTGGCAGTCTCCCCAGCATCTCGAGGCAGGCATGCTTTTTCAGGCCCCAAGCCCCTTGAGGGTCCTCACCACAGACGCCTCCCTACTCGGCTGGGGAGCCTACTGCGGCCTCCCTACTCGGCTGGGGAGCCTACTGCGGCCTCCCTACTCGGCTGGGGAGCCTACTGCGGGGATCTCCTCACTCAGGGCAACTGATCACCGTAAGAGAACCTAGCAAATCAGTCTCCAGGAGCTCTGAGCCATATACCTAACCCTGAGAGTCTTCTGTCACCACCTGCATCACCAGCCGGTTCTGGTCCAGACGGACAACCAGGTGGCAATGTTCTATGTGAAGAAGCAAGGGGGCATGGGATTTCGTACCCTTTGTCAGGAGGCCCTAGCCCTCTGCTCGTATACAGTCTGACAGGGTATCCTCCTGCAGGCAGTGTACCTACCTGGTCAGGACAACCAGCTGGCCGACAGGCTCAGCAGAGTTCTCCAGCTGCACGTGGCAGCTGGACCCCAGAGTAGCCAGTCAGCTTTTCCGGCTCTGGGAAGAACCCGTGATGGACCTGTTCACCAGCCTGGCCAACTTTCAATGCCCTATTTCTGCTCCTGGCAGGCCCACCCCTCCAGGGTGACAGCGGACGCGTTCCTGGTCTCATGGTCAGGAGGCCTCATGTACGCCTTTTTTCCTACCCCACTGATTGCAAAGACCTTGTTCAGGACCTCCTTGACAGGGCATATCTCATCCTGATAGCTCCTCGGTGGCCCAGGAGCCGTTGTTCCCCTTGCTTCTACAGTTGACGGTGGACACCCCCATCCCCTTGGGGACCACTCCCGGACTCCTTTCTCAGGAGGGAGCCCCCCTCTCCTGCATCACAATCTAGAGTCCCTGTCGCTGACAGCGTGGCTGCTGAGAGGGCAACTCTGGCCCCCTTCAACCTTCTGGTTGAGGTGGAGGACATCCTGCTGTCCTCTCGCAAGGCCTCTACTAGGAAGACTTACGCCCTCAAGTGGCGCAGGTTCTCTGTTTGTTGCACCGATCATGGGACTGACCCTTTCATTGGTTCATTCAAGTCATATGAGTACTGACAATTATCACAGATGTGTCTAATTTTGCTGCAGTGGGAATGTACTTTGTCTAAATTGATTTGAATTGTTTTTAACAGTGCCAATAATCATGTCTCACCTGTCTCACTTGTTTTTAACAGTGCCAATAATCATGGGGCTGAAAAGACCGCGCTAAGCTGAATTTTTTGCAAGCTAAGTTGGTATCTTGCGGCTTTTCTTTTGATTGTTTTGGGGATTCTGTGTAGGAGGTCGTTGATGTGAAAAGGGCATTGAGAATTGGTTTTTGAGATATTGTGTCATGGTGAACACCAGCCCGTTAATACTGAGACCTTCCTATACTAAGAATAACCAGTGTGAAATACAGCAGCATTTGGATATAGAAGTTGATCCACAAAATTTTATAAATGTACATATTTTTTGTTATATTTGAGTGTGTGCTATTGGATTTCTTGAATAATCATGTCCTGGCAGGTTTCCAGTTTTTATACTATTTCCTACTATTTCTTTTTTTGATTGGTCTTCTTTTATTTGACTCTTTTATATGTGTGAAGTATGTGTGCATATGTAGTCCATAGCCATTTTACTGACCACATTTTTTAGTAGATTTGGACATTATTGGTATGCTTGCAGTTCAACCTTAATGTTTACCACAACTGTAGGTGGTGGTTGTTAATTGCCATCGAGTCTATATTGACTCCTGATTGACCCTGTGGATAGTTGTCCATGTCGTCACTGTCCCTTTGGTTTTCTTGGTAAAGTGTGACTAGAAGTGGATTGCCAAAACTTTCTTTCTACAGCACCCAGTATGCCAACATGGTCTCCCATCCAAGTACTAATCCTGGCCATGTTTTGTTTCCAAGATCAGACGGAATCGGACTCACTCAGGATAGCATGGCCATAGCATCTATATAGGTAGTGTTGCTGAGTATATGTCTAGTACAATGATCACACCGACACTATCCCTTCGGGTCTTCTGGCTTAAACTAAACAGATAAATTACTTGATAGTGGTTGAATATCGCCATTACTGTATATAGTGACATAGTATATGATGTCAGATAAAGACCAGTATGGTCCATCTAGTCTGCCCAGCAAGGCAGCAAGAGTAGGTGCACCTGCCGCTCTGTACAGGTCACCCCTCCCCATGCCTTTGTTTAGGGGTGTACTCACCCCTATTTGCTGAGATATGAGAGATAGTTATGTTTATTTTGATTTTATAAAGGTATCAACTGTGTCTGTCCCATGCTATTTTGAATTCTGGCACTGTATTTGCCTCCACCACTTCCATCGGGAGGGTGTTCCAAGCATCCACCACCCTTTCAGTGAAAAAGTATTTCCTGACATTGTCTTTCCGTTTACCCCCTTGCAGCTTCATGTTATGCCCTCTAGTTTTACAGCTTCCCCGTCTTTGGAAGAGGTTGGTTTGTTTATTAATACTCTTAAGTATTTAAAGGTCTGAATAAAATCTCCCCTGTCCCTCCTCTCCTCCAGAATGTACATATTTAGGTTTTCAAGTTTCTTCTCATAAGTCTTCTGACGCAGGCTCCAAATCATTTTGGTCAACTTCCTCTGAACTGTTTCCAGCCTTTTTATGTCCTTTGCAAGTTATGGTCTCCAAAACCGAACACAATATTCCAAGTGAAGCCTCACCACAGATTTGTACAATGGCATTAGTACTTCTTTCTTTCTGCTGGTAATTCCTCTCTGTATGCAACCCAGCAACCTTCTGGCTTTTGCCCGCCTCCTTGTCACACTGTTTCGCCAACTTGAGATTCTCAGAAACAATCACTCCGAGGTCCTTCTCCTGGTCCACGCACACCAACCTCTCGCCCTCTATCGCATACAGTTCCCTTGGATTTCTGCTTCCCAAGTGCATGACACTACGCTTCTTCACATTAAATCTTAACTGCCAAACATTAGACCATTCTTCCAGCTTTTGTAGATCTTTCCTCATGTTATCCACTCACTCAGGAGAGTCCACTCTGTTGCAAATGTTCGTGTCATCTGCAAAAAGACAGACTTTTCCATGCAGTCCTTCAGCAATATCACTCACAAATACATTGAGCAGTGCCGGGCCCATGACCGAACCTAGGGCACACCACTAATCACTTTCTTTTCATCCGAGTGAGTTCCGTTTACCATCACATTCTGTTGTCTGTCATTCAACCAATTTCTGATCCAGTTCAGCATCTTGGGACCCATCCCCAAGCTGTTGAGTTTATTGATAAGTCTCAAATGTTCAGTATCAAAGGCTTTGCTGAAATCTAGGTAGATCACATCCATCGCATGCCTTTGATCTAGTTCTCTGGTCACCCAGTCAAAGAACTCAATCAAATTTGTTTGGCAAGATCATTCTTTGATAAAACCATGTTGCCTCGGATCATGCAGCTTGTTGGTTTCGAGGAAGTCCACTATTCGCTCTTTCAGGAGTGCCTCCATTACTTTTCCCGCCACCGAAGTAAGGCTTACTGGCCTGTAGTTTGTTACTTCTTCTCTACTGCCACTTTTGTGAAGAGGTACCACATCAGCCCTTCTCCAGTCCTGTGGAACTTCTCCTGTCTCCAAGGATCTATTAAAAACATCCTTTAATGGCCCTGCAAGATCCTCTCTGAGCTCTTTCAGTATCCTGTGATGTAGCCCATCTGGTCCCATGGCCTTGGCCGCTAGCAGTTTTGCAAGCTGCTCTAAGACATCATCTTCTGTGAATGGTGTGGTATCTACTCCATTCCCATTTGTATATTTGTCAAACACAGGTGGTCCTTCTCCAGGATTTTCTCTAATAAAAACAGAGCAAAAATATTTGTTTAGCATTTTCGCTTTTTCAGTGTCACTTTCCACAAATCCATTCCCAGCACTTTTGAGTCCTGCAACTCCACCTCTGATTTTTCTCCTCTCCCAAATATACCTGAATAAATGTTTTGTCGCCACACTTCACATCTTTAGCCATCTGCCTTGGATTTTGCTATCCTTATTTCTCTTTTTGTCTCTTTTAGTTTGATCCTGTATTCTTTTCTGTGTTCCTCTGTTTATGGATAGTATCAGGCCATTCAGTCAGATATTTGGCCTGATACTATCTGTATAAGTTTAAAAAAAAATACAGAAAGTATTTTACATTCATCAGCTGCTGTGAACACAGGGCCCTATCAAGGGCTCTGCAAGTGATGCAGCAGCACAAGGCGCAAATGTGGAAGAAATACTGATGTTATCACTGGATTTACAGAAAGCTTGACAAGAATGAGTTCTTGCATGTAGTTGTTTGGGAGAGAGAGCACTGGGATTTCAAATCTCACAGGGTGCATTTCTAACATATCTTTTCTTTTGAATGGCAGGTTGAGGTCAATATTGAAGAATGTATAATTTAATGGTTTCAAATCATACATATGTTCAGCTGTGCGATCTGTTCAGGTACCACTGTTCTATATCGACATTAAGTTCAACATCAAAATGACATGTTTGAAGTTATATCTGCTATTTGTGCAATACACTTAGACATTTAATTTAGATGTTTAATAGTTAAATATTGGTATTTAGACATATACATTATTTGGCTGATATTCAAAGGGAGGTATGTGCTTGCTGGCAGGTGGTGAATGCATAACTTATCTGTATATTTTCAAAAATTATAGAGATAATAGTGAGCCTCTTAAATTACTAAATGGCCAGATGTTATCTGTTTAATAATATGCCAGGTTGGGGGCAGCACTAAAAATTATCCATTTAGCAGTGATGATCAGCCATTAAGTGGATATGTTATTCGTTTAGTTTAGGCTGAATAGGCCTAAGCTGAATGGATAGTGGCAGCACAGTCACTATTTACTATGTATATTTGACTCCAGTACCTATATGGATAATGCACTGAATAGTTTATCAAGTTGAGTGGTGGTGCCCACACTGACTATATATTGACCTATATGGGGATTATTTTGACAGCGCTATTTGCGATTGCAAATGGACATGCAGATGTCCAAAGCACAGAGATGTCCCTGGGGCCATTTTAGAATCTGGGTCTGTGGACGTTCCCAGTGTGAGAACGTCAAAGTCTGAACAGGAGCATAGTGGAGGGGTGGCCAGAGCATTCCTAAGAAACTTGACACCCCTGCCTGATCTCAGAAATGCCCTGAACATCCTGAATCGTGTCTAAAGTTATACCTGTTCCAGGCGTGAGCATGCATCTGAAAAGTGTTCGTTTTGTCAGGTAAATGTTTGGAGAATACCTCCTGTATTTTGCACTGTATCAACAAATACTGACGGGGAATGGGGGCTCATGTTTTCACTTTGCTATGCTGCTGGATTGCCCCTTATGCTTGCTTGCCTAAGATGGACATTCTCGACCTGGGTGTCCCTACTGGGCATGTCTATGTGGCCACCTGCATGCATGTCCAACATCTGTGTCCCTGAAATCAGCCAGAGACATAGATGTCCCTGGTGTTTTTCTGCATGTTCTGCCCTGGACATCTCCGATTTAACTTGGATGTCCTTTCTAAAAAAAAACCTCCAAATGTCTAAGGGACCCTTTTATACCTGCTTACTGCACTTTAGTAAATGACCGCACATAGATTATGGAAGTATATGTGTAAATTAGGTATTGAACAGTGTCTGCCCACACTTCATCCAGACTGCCTCCCTGGCAATGCGTATAGTAAAAGTATAGTACAGTACATGCATGCATGCCATTGTGTGTACACTTATGCCTAGTGCAACTATATAAAATTACCTCCATATGTCAGGAAGCTGAAAATCCAAAAAGTAACCTAATATGAATCTTACTTTAAATAGTAGTATTGTATTTTGAGCCCAGCAGTTCACACCTGAATTGGAGCCAGCTGTATTGGGCAGTGGCACCATGGTCTTTTATTTTATTTATTTATTTATTTAACATTTCTTATATACTGGCTTTCATGATATCAAGGCAGTTTACATTGAACAAACTGAAATTTTTATTTTTATTTATTTTATTTAAAGGGTATTTCTATCCCACCTTATCCTTTAATCAAGGCGGTGTACACAGCAAACAATCAGTGTCATTGGTGTTTGTGTTGGTATGTTTATGTACACTGAGGTGTGTGGGTGTAGGTGGGCTGATTAGCGTGAGCTATTTACAACATGTGGTTTTTACAGTTATATACATATATATATGAATATAGGTATATAGGTATATACATGGGTTTTTACAGTTATATACATATCCATATATGCATGAGCTATTTACAACATGAGATATTACAGCTATACACATGGGTTTTGCTGTCTCTGCAGCATACTGTGGTTGATCTTGAGACCGAGTCTGATCTTCCGTTATGGGCTTAGTCCGAGTCTGTAGAAACTGGCTATCTGCTTGGGCCATAGTGCTCAGTGAAGAGCAATGTCTTTAGGTGTTTTTGGAAGTCCTTTGGGTCTTCAGTTGACCGTAGCTCATCTGGGAGTGTGTTCCATATTGCTGGAGTCGCCATTGATAGGGCTCTTTGAGTGGTGGATTTGCATGCTTTTGTGTAGTTGCTTGGAGTGTTGAGTGTATCTGCTGTAGCCTTTCTTCTAGGTCTAGTGCTGGCGTCAGGAAGTATGAGGGCTTGGAGGCTGAGGGCGGAGCTCTTGTGTTTGATTCTGAATATGTTTAGTATCATTTTGTATTTGATGTGGTAGTTGATTGGGAGCCAGTGGAGGTCCTTCAGGATGGGGGTGATGTGGTCCTGCTTTGTTGAACCGGTGATTATTCTGGCTGCTGTGTTTTGAGCCATCTGTAGTGGTCTGAGTGCTTGTTTTGGCATGCCGTTATAGATCGGGTTGCAGAAGTCAAGGATGGGAGTTATTAGTGCTTGGCAGACTGTGCGGAAGTGGTCTTGTGTGAGTAGTGGCTTGAGGCGTCTGATTATTCTCACCTTGTAGTATGCGTTTTTGGTGGTTTTTCTGATGTGTGATTCTAAGTTCATTTCTCTGTCAAGTGTTATTCCGAGGTATTTCACTTCATTTTTCAGTGGTATTGCTGTGTTGTTGATGTTGATGAATGGTGGGGGGCTGAAGTTGGTGTTTCGCGTGATGATGAGAAATTACATTGAATGGGGCATTATAACTTGAAGATAGCTATTTTACAGAGAACATGGGCAATGAAGGGTTAGGTGGCTTGCCCAAGACCACAAGGAGCACCTGTGGGACTAGAACCCCCAGTCCTTCCAGCCCAAGGTTGCTGTCCTCTAGTGGGATTTGAACCCCCAGCCTTCCAGCCTGAGGTACCTTGCCCCAACCACTAGGCCACTCCTCCACTCCACAGCTAACCAGTGTATTTTATGGATTTGTATAAGCTTCCTTAAAGCAGGCATTGAAGCATTGATCTTTAACCCCCTTTTATTTATTTATTTTATTTAACATTTCTCTTATACCGCGCTCTTTATCATCAGTGTGGTTTAGAATTAACAGAACGACTCGAGGACCACAAGGCACTCTCGAGTTTACATCGAACAGGGAAGACAACTTGGAGAGAGAACAGGGAAAACTATGTACAAATTACATACTGATGTGACAATAATGTTACACAGGTGGAGCAATGATTGAGATTAAGTGTGCATTCCATTTACGGACCCTTTGAAATCCGGGCATGCATGCACATTACTTCCAGCCACTAGATGTTGTAGTCAAGCAATGGCTAGGACGGGATGCCCTCTGACTTCATGTCCTCCCCCAAGGGCAGTGAGTGCTGCCCCTGCATTATCCCCATACTTGGCCAGCTCAGCAGCAAATACCAAAGTTGGGAATCGGCACCAGGTTGCCATACTACAACACTTCTGAATCACCAGGCCAGCTCTATGATTCTTTTCTCAAAAGTAATGTTCACTGAGATTATTCTTCAGTCTGGATACTTCATGCTAGGTTTTTCTTGCAGAGCCATGTTATGATCTTAATACTGTAGGAGTCGCACATGTGTTTTTATTAACGGTGATAGAGAAAAAGAGGAGTCAGTTCATTTTCATCAGTAAATGAAATATTCTTTCCCCAACCCTGCAAAGGAGATTGAAAACAGGTCCACAAATACAGACCTGTTATTTACAGCCTTTGCAGATATATACTGCCTGCATCCAAAATGTGTCCTGGCATTGAGAGAGTTGCCTTGGTCTGGTCAACATCAGAATCTTTCATCAGTTTAGAATAGGACCGATAACTAGAATCCTTAGAATATCATATTCCTTTCTCTTTGGCATTATTGCTTGGTCTCTGTTTCTTTTCTTTTTCTTTTTCAAATAAACTATTGCAGAAAGAAAATGAAATAGAGAGTGAAAGATATGATAGAAATGTTCACGTATCCTGCAGGCTTGATGAGAATCCAAGAGGGCAAAATGGGAAAAGAAGTTCAAGGCCAAAGAGCCGTGATACAGGCAGGCTCAGAGGAATGCTTCTTAAATGAGAAGATAATAGATTCCTGGAATAGCCAACCAGCTGAAGTAGTAGGAACCCCAAACAGTGGTAAAAATCAAGCATATGCGCAATATGACAATTGGAAAAGTAAAATAGGAAGATGTTCAGCCCTGACTGTATTGTTTTCTGTGATGAAAACCAATATAACCAGAGTGTAGGGTCTGTGGTGACACGGGAGAGAGGAGACAGCAGAGCAGACATCTACAATCTTACTGTGAAGCTCAGTATCTATTCTTCTCTCTAATAGAGTAATAGGATTATTATTTAATTAGATTTTTATTGTCTAATAATAGTACTTAATTGCCTGCTGCTATGGAGAGAGCATGTCCTGAGCATTGTAAAATATTCATAATGCATTTCAAGATAACAGAGGTGGATTTTAAGCTGAAATTTGAAGCAACTGATGAAATGGAAGGGCCCAGTATTGAGCTGTGTGAATTTCCAAAGAGCTATGACCTCGTCGGCTTATAGCCCTCCCACCGACCTCTAACTCAGATATTCAATGCCATGGCGATGGCACCGAATATCCGGTAATCGCCGCAGACATATGAAGCTGCTGAAGTTAACCGGGCAGCAGCGATATTGCTTGCTGCCCAGTTAGCTCCTGTGCCTGAAAGATAGACAAGGGGTTTCCTCACCTATCTTTTAGGTGCAGGTCACTAACTGGGCAGCATGCAATATCGCTGCTGCCTGGTTAGCGACAGTCTCCGCCTGGAACGTCTCCAACATACCACTATGCTAACCGCATAGCATCAGGGTGCGTAGGGAACTTAGAAGGAGATATTCAGTGGCACTAACCATGTGAGTGCCGTTGAATATCCACATTTAAGGCATTTACACGGTTTACTTAGCTATAAATCGTGTAAACGTCTTTCAGATATTGGGCCCAAAGCCATCATGAGACCAGAGAGTCTCTTTTTCACAAAAAAACCCCACTTTAAACACTTGGGGCCCGATTATTCTACTAGGCAGGCTACGTACCACGAGGGCACATAGCCCTGCCCGCTTACCCCTGAACCCTGGATATTCAATGGCGTGGCGACGCCATTGAATACCTGGTTTTGGCACCCAGAGGAAACTGCCAATGAGGCTAGCCAGGTAGCGGCGATATTGCACCGCTACCCTGTTAGCATCTATGGCCAAAACTAAGCGAGCCAAAAGCTGGCCTAGTTTTAGCCACGGGTCGCTAACCGGGTAGTGGCACAATATTGCCGTTACCCATTTAGTAACAATCTTCACCTCCACTCTGCCCCAGAATGCCCCCAACACGTCCTGATGCTAACTAGATAGCACCTGGGGCGTGTCGGGGACATAGACGGAGATATTTAATGGTACTAACCGTGTAAGTGCCATTGAATATCCCCGTTTAAGGCATTTACACTGTTTACTTGGCTGTAAACCTGTAAATGCCTTTTGAATATCGGGACCTTGATTTCTGGGAACCAGTATTTGTTTTTCTCTGCATAAAACTCATCATAGGTCGAGGTCTGACCAGGTCTGAGCAGCTAGTTCTTTGCCATTGCTGCTTTTTGCTTAGCCTGGTGGTGGTTGGGGTATGCTAAAAGATATAGAAAACCCTAGGAGCCCACACTTATTTATCCTCTTTAAAAACTATAAACTTTATTTGCAACTCATTATAACAATTTATTCATTGGCTAAAGTTCCATAGCTGTTTCCCTGTACTTGCTCTGGCAATTCCATGTGGCCAGTGTGTAGCATAGGCTGCCCCACTGCAATGAACTGCCCCAGCAGGGGGTCTATGTACAACCTTTCAAATACATTAAGTGCGTTATGGGATCACGTAGAGTTAACAGCTCTGCATGTTCTATGCACAAGGTATGTTAGCTATGAACAATGTTATACTATTCGGAGTAATATTCTTTGTGTGACAAAATTATCTGAGAAATATATTTTTATGGAGATTTGCCAGTATCTTCCTTTCTGAATATATGTAAATTATTCACAGAATTCTCAGAGGGTTTAGCCAAGTAAAACTCAAGATATTAATTTAGCTCCTTCTAGCAAATGAAATCAGCACATGACACGCATCAGAGTTCAATCCATAATCAATATTGGTATTTGGAGGGGCAACTTAGTGATTTATTGGCAAATTCTGTACAGAGCTATGTAGAAGACTTGGGTTAGATTCCTGGTAATAGCTTAGCTGCAGAATATCTTAAACAATTTAGTTTAATCATTTCCTATGCTGCCTTTCCTTTAGAAAAATCAAAGCAATTTACAAAGTATAATAAAATACTTCAGAAAGTGGAAGGGGACATCCAGAACATCACATAATACAAGAAGAGCCAACGAAGATTAGAAAAGAAAAAGCTCTAGAACAGAGTGGAAGACTAGCTTTGTGGTTGGAGCAGCAACTTGGGAACCAGCAGAGCCAGAGTTTAAATCCCACCAACACTCTTCAAGGTGATGGGCAAGCCACTTAACCCTTTAATGCCTTAGGTACAAACTTAGATCATAAATCCTAAAGGGATTGGAAAATACCCACTGTACCTGGATGTAACTCACCTTTAGCTACTAATGGAAAGGTGTGAGATAAATAAAAGAGATTGGGTTATTGGTGTATGCTGCCTAGTCAGGCAGGAGCTATTAAGGATATTTATCCAGTCAACAGGGCTTGGTAGTGTTGAACCTTCAAAGGGAAACAAGAGGCTTACTTACAGTTCATGTCACAACAGAATCTTTTACTAGTCCAGGACAGCTTCAGTATTAACAGAGTTACAGAAACATAGAAGCATGATGGCAGAAAAAGACCACATGACCTATCTTGTCTGTCCTTCCATATTAACCACTACAACAGTCCCTTTTTTTCCTTTAGAGATCCTCTGTGTTTCTCCCATGCTTTTTTGAATTCAGACACTGTCCTCTATTCCAGAAAGACAAGTCTGAGTAATTACAGCAGAAGCTAATTTTAAAGTCGGTTGTGAGCTTCTGGATTGACAACTCCTATACAGGAGGCACAAGTCAAACTGTAGGCACCAGGATTGTCTCATCCTAACCGGGTAAGGCAGACGCGTCGCCTCTCCCCACAACTCCCCACTTCTCCCGTGCACCACCGCACTCCCTTCAATAAAACCATCACACAATTTTGGGCTTAAACTGATCACAGCTTTATTAACCTTTTAACAATAACCAAATTACAATCCAACACAATAACATTACCCCCCCCCCTCCTTTTATCAAAGCGCGAGCCCTCACCAGCCATGTGAGTAGCAAGGTGACGCCGCTTCTGCTTCTGCTGAGTCCAGGCCCCGGCTAAACAGCCTAGCCCTCCCTCGTCCGGCTTCGCCATATTACTAGCAAAAACCTGAGGGGTTTTCCGGGCGGGGGTCCCCCACCCCCGCCCAAAAGCTTGCCTCCGGCTCCGGAACCCGGAAACCTCCGGGATCCCGCCACCCCCCCCCCCCAGCTGCAACAACCCACATCCTCAACCACAGCCCCACCCCAACGCTAGGGTGGGTGGGCGGGCACCAGACGCATCTGGCTCCGACCTGGAAAAGGCCAGAGCCACGGCGCGTCCCCGCACTTGCTGGAGGCTGGTCCTGCCTCCCTTCCGCCCCATTGGCTCCCTCCGCCTCCCGGCGGCCCGAGGGAGCCAATGGGGCGCCCAGAACTGCTCCGGCTCGCTCCCCTTTCCCCAGTGACGCCGCAGCCCGGGGGATCGCGTCCTTGCCGCCCCCCGGTTACCACGGGGCCGCATGCACGCCGGCTTTGCGGCCCGGAATTAACCGGGTAAGGCGGATGCGTCGCCTCTCCCCACAACTCCCCACTTCTCCCGTGCACCACCGCACTCCCTTCAATAAAACCATCACACAATTTTGGGCTTAAACTGGTCGCAGCTTTATTAACCTTTAACAATAACCAAATTATCAAAGCGCGAGCCCTCACCAGCCATGTGAGTAGCAAGGTGACGCCGCTTCCGCTTCTGCTGAGTCCAGGCCCCGGCTAAACAGCCTAGCCCTCCCTCGTCTGGCTTCGCCATATTACTAGCAAAAACCTGAGGGGTTGTCCGGGCGGGGGTCCCCCACCTCCGCCCAAAAGCTTGCCTCCGGCTCCGGAACCCGGAAACCTCCGGGATCCCGCCACCGGCTCAGGCCACTACAGACCTGAGCCGCCCCCCAACCTGAAGCTGCGACCAGCCCAACTCCCCTGCTTGACACCTTCCACAGCCTCCTGCCAGTCATTCAGTAGCAGGTCCATCCCGATTGGTGAGAGATGCACGCCATCCGGCCGGAACAGGCCAGAACACTCTACGTCCACCCACAGGTGCAAAATCTGGCACCCGCCCCGCTCCCCCACCCACCTGCCAATTTGGCGATTAACTTTCGTCAGCCCTCTAGACCACCGCCGCTGGTCCCAACAGGCCGGCTGTGGAAGGATATCAGACCAAATCACAATAACTCCCGGAAACATTACGAAAACCTCCCCCAAGTCCTTGTGAACAGCGCGAATCAGCTGCTTGCAGGTCCAGGACACCAGATCGTTGCCGCCTAGGTGTATCAGCAGGATATCCGGCGCCCCTCTCATGCGCTCGTGATGCCGCAGCAAAGGCAAAAGCTGGATCCACCGGAGTCCGCGCTCGCCCAGCCATGATACGGTCACCCCCAGCGCCTCCAGTCCAAGGTGTGGCCCCAATGGCCGTGTTGCTGCTCGCCGACCAGCCCAGTAAACAAACGAGTGGCCAATCACCCAACAGCGACACGATGCATGGCCCCTTTCTGCAAAGTAAAAAATAACAGAGTTAGCACCTCCCAGAGCCCATTATAAGCGCACATAGCCCTGGAACGCCTGCGATTTCCACCGCCCTATTCGTTGTATCTCCCGCTCCGGAAGACCACCTGCTGCCGCGCTGGTCGCTGCACCGATCCGAAAGGAATGTGGAGCAAACCTACAGGGGTCCTCCCCAATCCGTTGCAACGACAGCCGCAGCACCGCCATAAACTGGTAGTGCGTGAGCACCCTCACATCCTCGTGAAGGAACAGACTGCCCGCACCGGCCAGCCGCACCTGCAAGTAGGCGCCCAGCAGCCTGACTGGACAAGCAAGCGCCCCTGGTACGGCACGCAGCACCACCCAGGCACCTCTCCCCGACTGATCCGTCTTGGAACGTGCTAAGTGTATGGGAACCATACCCTCCCCCACCCGCACCTGGTGGACTTTCAGGTCACGCGCACCATTCCTACGACCCGACTCCGACACCAGCTCCCTCACCCTAAATGCACCGAAGAAGGCCATGAAAAGACAGCCCGAAACAGCGTACCCTCGTACCGGGAGGACACCACCTGTGGTAAAACGTCCAATAAGCGGCTCAACAAATCAAAAGTTATCGGCCGCCGCCCATCAGCCGGGGTGGGAAGGGACCACTCCCACCCTTGCAAAAGTCGACGAGTCAAAAATCCCTTCCCGGCCACCCCCCAACCGACCGCTCCCGCAAAGAAGGAAAACCCAGCCAGTTGTCTCCTCACCGTTGCCCTCGAAAGACCCGCCGCCTTTGCCGCTACCATGTATTGACCCAGGAGCGGCTCAGGGACTGGACCCTGTCGCCATCCGTGCTCCGCGAGGAAAGTTACCACACTGTTGTAACCCCGCTGATACGCCGCCCACGTCGCCGCACACACGGAATTCCTCAGCAGATCCTTCATGTCGCCAGGCCAATCCGCCATAAGTGCGCCGGGACCGATGCTCCCACTTCTTCGGCTTCCGGCGCCAAGGTCTGAAACAGCTCCCACTGAAAACGGGAAAGAGAGTCAGCAACTTTGTTAGTACTTCCAGGAATATGACGGGCCTTCACCACCACATTCAAACGCAAGCAAGCTAACACAACCTGACGCATTAAATCAGCCACCTGCTTGCAGCGTGGGGCATAATTGTTTACAACAGACACGACCGCCGCATTGTCGCACCACCAGACTAACCGACGATTCCGGAGTCTGTCCGGCCATATGGTCAACACCACCAGGATCGGAAACAACTCCAAAAAGGTGATATTTCTGGTCAGGCCCGACTCCCGCCAAGCCTGGGGCCACCCTGCCGCACACCAGGAACCTCCAAAGTAAACCCCGAGGCCCAAGCCCCAGCCGCATCCTTGTACAGTTGCAGAGCCGTACTAGAGACCTCCCTCTCCCGTAAAACCATAGTACCATTGAAATCACGCAGAAACTCGTCCCACATCCGCATGTCTGCCCGAATGCTTTGCGATACCCTGATCCAATGATGAGGCATACGAACCCCCACCATAGCCGCCGATAGCCGCCTCAAAAATACCCGCCCCATCGGAATAACCCTGCACGCGAAATTCAACGAGCCGATCAGTGATTGCAGTTCCCGTAATGTTATCTTGCTGGAGACTATCACATTCGCAACCAAGACTCGGAGCTTCACTATCTTAGCCACAGGCAGGCGAGCTACCATCACCACCAAATCGAGCTCCACCCCTAAGAAGGTAATGACGGTCGAGGGGCCCTCTGTCTTCCCCGCCGTGAGAGGGACATCCCACCCCCGAGCCAGCCGCTCAAAGCCACCAAGCAAATCCGAGCACCGCTCCGACCGAGCCTCACCTACGAACAGGAAATCATCTAAGTAATGCACCACGTTTGCGCAACCCACCTGTTTTACCACTGCCCAATGTAAAAAACTACTAAACCGTTCAAAATATGCACAAGAGATCGCGCACCCCATGGGCATACACTTATCGAAATAGCTGTCCCCTTCGAAACAAAACCCCAACAGAGGAAAAGATGCCAGGTGCACCGGCAACAAACGGAAGGCTGACTCGATATCCGCTTTCACCATCAAACACCCCGGACCGCAGCACCTCACCAGCTCCAACGCCGCATCCAAGGAGGCATACCGAACCGCGCACAGATTGTCCGGGATATGGTCGTTAACTGACGACCCCACGGGGAAGGAGAGGTTATGGATTGACCGGAACTTCCCATGCTCCTTTTTCGGGATTATACTCAATGGGGATACAACTAGATCATCAAAAGGCCGCTCCGCGAAGGGGCCCGCCACCCGTCCCAATCCAATCTCCACCGCCAGCTTATCCCGCACTATCTGGGCAAATGGCCTCACCGAAGGCGAATTCCTAGCCTTGGTACAGATCACCTTGCCCACCACCGGAATTCGAAAGCCTTCACTAAAACCCCCTGAATTACTGCGCTGTCCTTTCGTTTTGGATACCGTTTCAGCCACGGGCGCATTGCTTCTATCCTGACTAGGGTGGGAGCTAGGCTCAGGAGGCTCTTACTGTTTTGGAGGGGGCGCTCCGGCACCACCCGCTCCTCTCTTAACACATTTGAGCACAGAGTGCGCTCCGTTGTAGACGGAACAGGCGTGCCGGAATTTACAATCCGGAAATGAGCACGACGATTTGTTAAATCGCCAACAGTCATCCCCGACCCCCCCCCCCCCAAGCTGATGCTTTTTGGACCCCCGCGGGTCTGCCCCCTTGAAAGGGCTGCCCAGCCCCCAAAACGACGGCCGCTCCCCCCCCCCCCCCGTGCACTGCTCGCCGCACTACCGCTGGGTCTGACCGCCATCTGCGTCAGCCACAGATTGATATCTTGCGTCCCCCAGGACAGCAGGCGATTTTCTTCCATCTTATCCCTGAACTTCTCATCATAGTTGAGCCATGCCCAACCATCATGCAATTGTGCAGCTTCTAAGATGGAATCCGCATAAGCAAGGAGCATACCGTAGTGCTCCGGGTGCAAATGCCCCCACACACTAGCGAGTCGTAAAAAGGCTCGCATCCAGTTCACCACGTTCTGCGCCGCTCTCCGCACCCTCCCCACCTTCTCGTCTTCCTTCCTCTTCCGTCTGCTGTCCTCGGACCGTTTTCGGCCTTCAAGCAAACGGAAAATGTCGATATATCGCCTTCGCAGAATCTTCCACCGCAGAATCTTTGGCACGCCTTCCCATAACTCCGAATATGCCACCACCGAAGGCGTCGCCGTGACTGTGCTCGCCCTACCCTCGGTCCCTTGCAAGTGACACGTGGTGGCCAGACGTAGGGCTCATGTCAACCAAATTCCAGAGGGTAATATTGTTTTTGGCTTCTGGACCTTGTGCTAAGTTGGAAGGGTGATTATTTTTATTTATCAGAGAAAACCCTGGTGTATGTGGATGTGGCACTGTAGCTCAAGAGAGACTGTCTTTTTCTGAGCTGGAAGCCCAAACAAGCAAAAGGAATCACCAGGGCAAAAACTGGCCAATATCGTGCTCTATAATGAGAGTGGTCACTCAAGTGTTCAAGGAAATGTAGTTATTCTCTATTGAGCTCCTTAAGAAAAATCAGACGACATCTCCTTGCATATGGTGGGATAAAAGCAGGGCTGGAATAGCATGTCTTCTTTGAGATGAAGCTACATAGTCACCCTAGCTGTAATGGAGTTAACTTTTTTTATTTTATTTATTTATTTACATTCTCTTATATACTGCACTATTCTGCATCAGTGCGGTTTACATTGAACAAACTGAAATTACAAAACTGCCAAGTTTTGAGCTGTGCCTGCTGATAAAGATTTTGTGGCAGCCTCTTCTTTTGCTATTATGTGAACATAGACTCTGGGCTATGAGCAGAGGGTGTCCTTTCTTGGCCCTTTGACTGAGAATAAGAACTTGCCCAGTATGGAAGGGATGGATTAACACTTTGCTGTCTGACTCAATTATTTTATTTATTTATTTAAACTTTTTTATATACCACTTTTCAGGTTATCAAAGCGGTTTACAGAGAACCAACAATTTGATACAAATAACATTGGGAGAGAGGAATGTTGGGAATATTATAACTTTATAATTTTAAACAGACAACTTATATACAGGATCTCTGGGGGTAGGTCGGTGGGAAGGGTTTGAGTTGTGGTGGGGTGGTTGTGGGGTGGGGGAAGGGGAGTAGGGAGGTTTTAAAGGGTGGAAGTTTTAAGTGTTAGTTCCGAAGTATTCATGAAAAAAGTGTTTTTAGTTTTTTTCGGAATTCAGTAGAGTCATTGATTGCTCTTAGGCTGCTTGGGAGGGCATTTCAATTGTGAGTCCGTAGATTGAGAATGCTCTGTTGCAGGTAGTCTGTGAGCTCTTGGTTTTGCAGATTGGCATGTTGAGTAAGCTGTGATGCATCTGTCATCTTGTTCTGGTATCTAGGTTTCTCTGGAGGCGAGTTTGTAAGTATTCTGATGATTGGTTGTGAATTGCCTTGAAAGTGTTCATTATTGTTTTATACTTGATCCGTGCTTGGATTAGGAGCCAGTGTAGTGTCTTAAGGGTGGATGTGATGTGGTCTTGTCTTTATGTTCTGGTGACTAGGTGAGCTGCTGTATTTTGGGCTAGTTGAAGAGGATGCATTGTATGTTTTGGGAGTCCGTGCAGAATTGAGTTACAATAGTCATGGTGGAGTTATTAGTGTTTGACATGCTGTTCTGACATGGTCGGTGGCTAGCAGGGGGTGTAGTTTGTGGAGGGTCCTGATTTTGTGGTATACTGTTGAGGTAGTATTTGTGATGTGGGGTTGGAAGTATATTCATTGGTCCCATTTGACTCCTAGGTATTCGACTTCAGGTTTTACTTTTATTTTGTTGTTGTCCATCGTGATGCTTGCTGGGGGTGTGTATGTTGGGTCATTGGTTATATGCAGAATTTCCATTTTGGTATAGTTGATCACAAGTTTGTGTTCAATTAGACATGTTATCATCTTGAAGCACTCCTTGATTTTTGTGTGGACTGGGTTTTTTGTGGTGAATGGAGCATATAACATCAAGTTGTCTGCATAGAGGTGGTAAAGTATGTTTTGCTTTATGAGATTGCAGATTGGTTGTAGGTAGAGGTTGAATAATTGTGCAGATAGTGAGTAAGCTTGGGGTATTCCTTGAAGGTGGATGAACTTGGGTGCTGTTTGGGTTCCCATCTTGACTTCTTGGGTGCAGTCTGTGAGGTAGGAACAGAACCTTGCTAGTGGAGTTTTTTTATATCCCAATTTCCTTAAGACAGTCAATGAGTTTGTTATGATTTATGGAATCTAATGCTACTGAGATGTCTATGATTATTAGCATAAAGCCTTGTTGTGTTTTTTCCAATCCTTAGATTAGGGTGTTCAGTAGCGAGGTGAGTAGGGTTTCTATGCTATGACCAGATCTAGACCCATGTTGCTGTGGATCAAGGGGGCAGATGTGTTGATGTATTCCTGTAGATGTACTGTTTTTTTTTCCAATTTTGGCTAGGAAGGGTATACTTGCAATTGGTCTGTAAGAGTTTGGGAGGGTGGCGTCAAGGGAGGTGTTCTTTAGGATGGGTCTTATGGAGGTAGTTTTGAGATTATTTATTTATTTATTTATTTTAATTTCTTATATACCGCACTCTTTGACATCAGCGCGGTTTACAGAGAACACAACAAAACCAGAACAACAGGCTGTTCGGAGTTACATATAACAGGATTATGAACTTGGATAACAAGGGAGAACTATTTACATGGAATATGCAATCTGTTAACTAGATCACATGCTCGAACTATGTACATGAATTAACAAGAGTGTTGGGAGCAAGGGAAAAACTGTAATTGGATATGTAGTGGGACTAAATGTTATCTTCATATGGGGTAGTATCTGGTGAATAGGTTGAATTTGAGGGCCTTTCTGAACTGGGTTAAGTCGGTTATGGTACGGATGTCGGAAGGGAGCAAGTTCCAGCATTTTGGTGCGCAACACAGGAAAGCTTTGTTCGCTGTTGATAGATTGTACGTTGTTATGGCCTTTGGATTAGAGGGCATATGATGTTGAGTAAGGTTTGGGAGAGTTCATGTCTAGTCATCTTGATCCATGATACCGGGCATGGGTCGAGTGGAGAGATAGTGGTGTTGATGATTGTAAGGGTATGTTCTAGTTGTTTGGCTGCAAGTAGATTAAAGGCTTTTCATCTCTATAGTTAGTAACATATAGTAACATAGTACAGTATATGATGGCAGATAGGGACACAATGAGTCAGTGACTGTTGTCAGAGCATGGGCATAAGTTACATTTCCTGAACTGCAAACCTTTGGCAGAGATATATTAGCACCAAACAGTAAAAATGATAGTGTATTACGTATACATAACTCTTTCAGCAGTTTATATAGAACTTAATGAGAATGTCACACCGTGAATCGGTAGTGCAGAGTTTTAGATACCATATATTTCCTTTATACTTTTTATTGAACCAATTTAAGAATTATCACACCTTACAAAGGGTCATTAATCAGCAGAATGAATCCGTTCTGTGCTCTTTGCTCAATAATATTAAATACTGTAAATAACAGAATTGGTGCTCAGTTAGGTCATGTCTTATACTACAGATAGCTTGAGGAAGTTTATAGGTTTTAAAGAAATTAAAAAATCTATCACTGGAAAAGAGCAAAACGCTTCCACTAAATGACATCTATGCAGTCTTTGATAGACTGTAAAGCAGAAATGAGCTTTGACAGAACAGCTCAGAGCATATCATCACTGAAATGCAGCACACAAGAATGATAAATGCCTTTACTGCAAAAGAGAGCACAATCTTGTAAGGTCTGTCAGAAAATAGTTGAAATGGGGAAAAATATTATTGTTAGAATCAAAATTGACAATCAAAGATGTTGTTTATTGATGTACAATGAAATGTATATTTCAGATTGCCCGCCAGTAAAACGCACTTAAATATTCAGATTGCCCTACTGCAGTGCTTTTCAAACACTAGATCATGAACTAGTACTGCATCACTGCCCTGAGTTGCTCCATACAGGGTTGCACTGCTTCTCCTCACTGCGATAACATCTGCATTGTTTGTCGTCAGAGGGTTTCATGGGATCAGGTGGCAAACAATATTCGTCCATTCTGTCAACATCCCCTAAACAGCTACTTGCATTGGTGACCAACTTTCAGCTCATTGCTGCTACTTGCGAGCAGAAAGGTCGAAGGCTGTTACTGCTGTGATCAGCTGTTTCAGGAGGCCTGACAGAAAGGTAGAAGACACCTACCACTGTGATCAGTTGTTTCAGGAGGGCTAGCAGAAAGGTAGAAGGCCACTACCACTGTGATCAGCTTTTTTTTTTTTGTTATCTTTTATCTTTATTGGAACACTTAATATACCGCCCTTCGGGAGCCATCAAGGTGGTGTACAATAATAACCAAAAAAAAAAAAAAAGAGCCAGAGGCCAGGGAACTAGAAGAGGAACTACAATTTTAGAAAGGAAAGCGCACATTCATACCAGAGTAAGAGAAAGAAAAGGAAGAGAAGAGGGCTCAGGTCAGAGAGGGTGAGGGGGAGTTAGGAGAGGAAAGGTCATAGGCAGCACTAAAGAGGTGCGTTTTTAGAGTGACTACTGCTGTGATCAGCTGTTTCAGGAGGACTGGCATAAAGGTAGAAGACCCCTACCACTGTGATCAGCTGTTTCAGGAGGACTGGCAGAAGAAAGTTGTGCTGGGTTTTAGTTGGAGAGAGGCTGTCAGTGGTGTATCTCCATCAGTGATCATCTGCTCCAAGAAGGATGGGGTCTGGAGTGAAGCAGTCTTAAAGCACTGCTGCTCGTCATGTTTGTTTCAGGAAGAGGAGAGGGTAGAGTGAGCAGGCAACAGAACAGAGTCACTGGAGCATAGGAAAGACAACCAGAAAGGCAGAGAGAGATGCGGCAGTAACTGTGTAGGAAAGTATAGGCTCTCAGTCAGGGGCGGCCCAAGGGGGTTGCGGGGCCATGTGCGGAGACTTGGTGCGGGGCCTCATTTGCATAAGGTGCCTCATTTGCATAAATATTTGCATAATGTTACCATACACTACTAACTTTTAGTAAACATGCCTCTTAATGAGTATATGGATAAAGAAAGACTAAAAGGTTTCTACATTACTATAATCCAGTACCAACCGACAGGCACATTAGGAACTACTACAAACACTGCCCATTTAGAACCCATAGCAAACCTGCCGTATCCTAACAGCACTACCAGGACTCACAAAGCACCATACCCTAACTATCAAAAGACAACACTGCAAATATTAAACCAATACATTTCAGAGAACAATAATACATGACCTACTGGGGAAAGAACAAGTGGCAATGTCAAATAGGAATTACATAAACAGAATACCTCAGCTCAGTTACACATGCAGAACATTAGACCATCACCAAACAAGGAATCACAATTTAGAAACAGGAAGACAATAATTAAACTGGGAACCCCAAAAGCCAAACTTGGAATATACAACAACACTGTAGAAATAAAACTATAAATTAATTTCCTCTTGTACTAAACAAAGCGCAAAAATTAATGATGCACATTTCCCAGAGCTGACATATTCCAGTTAATAAATTCAAAATAAAGAGATATTTTTCTACCTTTTGTGCATTTTTTTTCAGTTGCAATTGTTCCAGCCACTTTCTTCTGGTTTCTTCGTGTCTTCTGCTAACTCTCCATCTGCTGTCCATTTGTCCTTTCTTCTGTCTTCTTGGGTTTTTTTTTCCATTCTCTCTCTACATCTGCTTTAACATACTAATCTTTCTCCTTTTGCTCTTTCCTCATTCCTATTTCATCCACTCAAATTGTATCCCTCCATCCTCAATCCCCACTTACTCTCCCAATATCCGGCCAATTGTAGATTTGTCTTCCCTCCCATGCAAAATATTTTTCCCTCTCCATTTCACTCTCCCAGCTCCATCCCATTCTAATCCTCCCCCAACATCAGCTCCTTTCTAGTTCCAGCCCCACCCAGCATCTGCTCCCTTCTTGTCCCTGCATCAGCCCATTTCCAGTCCTAGTCCCCCAGCAGCCCATTACCAATCCTATCGCCGCCACAGACCTTTACCAGTCCTAACGCCCCCCACAGCCCATTACCAGTCATAAACCCCTATCAGCATACTTGTAGTCTTAGCCCCCCCATAGCCCATTACCTGTTGTAACCACCCATCAGCCCTTTACCTGTCCTAACCCCCCCATAGCCCTGTCCTAGTCCCCCATCAGCCCACTTGTAGTCGTACCTCCCCATAGCCCATTACCTGTTGTAACCCCCCATCAGCCCAGTACCTGTCCTAACCCCCCCAGACCCCAATACCTGTCCTAATCCCACCATCAGCCCACTTGTATTTTTTTCTCCGCATTGCCCATTACCTGTTGTAAGCCCCCATCAGCCCATTACATGTCCTAACCCCCCCATAGCCCATTACCTGTCCTAATCCCCCCATCAGCCCACTTGTAGTCATACCTCCCCATAGCCCATTACCTGTTGTAACCCCCCATAGCCCATTACCAGTCCTAATGCCCCCCACAGCCCATTACCAGTCCTAACGCCCACCACAGCCCATTACCAGTGATAGCCCACCGCCCCAAAGCCCGTTTCCAGTCCTAATCCCCCCATCAGCCCACTTGTAGTCGTAGCCCCCCATAGCCCATTACCTGTCATAACTTCCCCCATCAGCCCATTTCCAGTCTTAGCCCCTCCATAGTCTATTACCTGTCCTAACCCCCCATAGCCCATTCCCAGTCTTAACCCCCCCATCAGCCCACTTCCAGTCCGAATCCCCTATAGCCCATTACCAGTCCTACCCCCCCATCAGCCCACTTGTAGTCGTAGCTCCCCATAGCCCATTACCTGTTGTAACCCCCCCATAGCCCAGTACCAGTTCTAACCCCCCCAGCCCATTACCAGTCCTAACGCCCCCACAGCCCATTACCAGTCCTAACCCCCTAACAGCCTACTTGTAGTCCTAGCCCCCCCATAGCCCATTACGTTTTGTATCCCCCCCTCAGCCCATTACCTGTCCTAATCCCCCCATAGCCCATTACCTGTTGTAACCCCCCCATAGCCCATTACCAGTCCTAATGCCCCCCACAGCCCATTACCAGTCCTAACGCCCCCACAGCCCATTTCCAGTTTTAGCCCACCGCCCCATAGCCCGTTTCCAGTCCTAATCCCCCCATCAGCCCTCTTGTAGTCGTAGCCCCCCATAGCCCATTACCTGTCATAACTTCCCCCATCAGCCCATTTCCAGTCTTAGCCCCTCCATAGTCTATTACCTGTCCCAACCCCCCATAGCCCATTCCCAGTCATACCCCCCCACCATCCGCCCACTGCCAGTCCGAATCACCTCTTGCCCATTACCAGCCCTCCCCACCGCACCAGGCCATTTACTGTCCCTCCTACCTCCCTCCCCATCAGCCCATTTACAGTCCTTACCCCCTCCCTCCCTCCCCATCAGCCCATTTACAGTCCTTACCCCTCTCCCTATCAGCCCATTTACAGTCCTTACCCCCCCATCAGAACATTTACATTCCTTACACCCCTACCTCCCTCCCCATCAGCCCATTTAAATTCCTTACCCCCCCTCCCTCCCTCCCCATCAGCCCATTTACAGTCCTTACCCTCCCTCCCTCCCTCCCCATCAGCCCATTTACAGTCCTTACCCCCCCTCCCTCCCCATCAGCCCATTTACAGTCCATAGCCCCCTCCCTCCCTCCCTCCCCATCAGCCCATTTAGAGTCCTTACCCCCCCTCCCTCCCTCCCTCCCCATCAGCCCATTTACAGTCCTTACCCCCCCCCATCAGCCCATTTACAGTCCTTACCCCTCCCCCCCCCCATCAGCCCAGCTAAGTTTTAAAAAAAAAAAACAGAAACCGGCTGCCGCTGCCGCCGTGGCAGCGGCAGAATGGAGAATCCCGCGGGGCCGCCCTGTCCAGCAGTCTTCTAAGCGGCCTCAGCGCGGGCTTTTCAGAGCCGCGCAAAGGGAGAGTTTCCCTTTCTCGCGGCTCTGTTAATCCCGCCGCGGGGCGGATGGGATTTCCCATCAGCCCCGCGGCGTGATTAACAGATCTGCGAGAGGAGAAGCTCTCTCTCTTCGCGCAGCTCTGACAGCCGACGGAGGCCGCATAGAAGACTTCAGGACAGGGGGGGCCCCGCGGGATTCTCCATTCTGCCGCTGCCATGGCGGCAGCAGCAGCCGGTTTCTGGGTTTTTTTTTTAACTTAGCTGGGCTGATGGGAGGGGGGGGTGGTAAGGACTGTAAATGGGCCCCTCTCCATTCTGCCGCTGCCACGGCGGCAGCGGCAGCAGCAGCCGGTTTCTGTTTTTTTTTTTTTAAACTTAGCTGGGAATCTGGTATGCAAGATGTTTTTTGCGCGGGGCCCCCTGAAACGCGGGGCCCTGTGCAAAAAACATTCTTGCTCAATGGACGGGCCGGCTCTCCTCTCAGTTGTGGGGAACTCTTGAGTAGTGTAGGAGCCATACTCCAGTGGTGCTTTATGAAAAGTGTAGGAGTATGGGCACCACACTGTCCTGAACTGTGACCACACAGAAGAACCAGGAGGGAGGAAAGGCAGAAGTGATTGAGGAAGAAAAGAAATGTGAGAAAAGGGGACGTGCCAAGAAGTGATGGGTGAACAAGAAGGGACAAATTGAAACAAGAGGGAAAAAGGAATCAAGAAGGGTGGGGGGGGGGGGCCGAGTGAGTAATGGGAGCCGAGGGAGGGGGTGAGATTGTATTGTGAACTGCAAATGCAATGTGTGCCTTTGAGTCAGTCCTGACTCCTGGCGACCCAGAAGCTCCTGGGTTTTCTTGGCAGTGTCACTGGAAGTAGATTGCCAGGCCTTTCTTCCAAGGCAGTGGAGGGTTAAGTGACTTGCCCAAGGCCACAAGGAGTGCTAGTGGGAATTGAACCCTGTTTGCTTGGTTACCAAGCCAGTGTTCTAACCACTAGGCTACTCCTCCACTAGAGCGAGACAAAAGAGCAGATCTGATACTGGAAGCAGTTCTCTCATCTTTTCAATCAAAACTGGATGGAGATCAAGAATAGGCAGCCCAGCCATCACATTAAATGAAAATGAAATAAGCTAATGCCTTTTCCTTTTTTTTTCCATATTTAAAATGTAGACTGTTTAATTTTAGGTATTATTTGCCATGAAGTGGTTAAAGTGAGCAAATATTGCCCAGAATCTTTATGGAGCAATGTATTTTCTTCCCCTGGAGCTGAGGGGAAACAGTTTGAAAATCATGAGACTATCCGATAAAAGGCTAAGATTAGTCCTGCCCCCATGCAAAGCTGGCCATTTAGTTAATAGGCCCAGCTATCTTGAGATATTTGAAAAGTTCAGAGTCTTGAGATGAAGCAGTGCTGAGCAGGACAGATGCTAACGATGTTATATAATGTTTCACAGACCACAATACACAATGAGTTCTTTGGGCTCTTGCATTTCCCGATATTGCACTTGAGTTGATACAATATATTTCTTTATTTATAAGCCGCCTTATACCACTCATAGCAAAACTTTTCAAAGTTTAGAAATACCACCTTGTGTTCTGCAGTGTGACTGGTTGAATAGAAGTTTGTCGTAACCTTTCCTTATCGGTATTCTCTTCCTCCTTTTCATTGTGTGGGAGCTGCTTTGCCAGTCTTAGTGACATTTGTAGAGTTTGTGTTGTCATGTATGCTCTGATATACCCTACAAGTCATTGTGTCAAACCCTGCTTGCTCTATTTCACAGATCACATAATAAGTCTATAAGGACCGAGGAATATGTTCTAGTGAATAGAGTTCTTGATTTGCAGTTGTCCCAAGTCTAATGTGTCAAAAGACCTGACAAGTGTCCCGCACAGGGTAGGAGTTTCTCATTTTTGATATCACATTCCACTGCCGTGTCAGCATGAAATATCAAGTCTCGCTGGCCCTTACTTCCTGCCACTGACTTTGTAATGATAGAGCAGCAAAAGTAGGAAACAATGAGGGCTTAGGAAAAACATTAAACAACTCACTGACACTACTGGACTTCATCACACAAGTGGACTGGTCTTCTAGGAGAGCTGAAACTGGAACCACTTCTAATTAACTTGTCATACTGCATTTGGACAACAGTAAGCAATTGTAATCTTGCAAGAATAGCCACATTTTAATCCATCCCAAATTCGTTTTCCCCTAATCTTCAATATGCCCCTCCCCCACCTAATCCCTGAGTGCCTACTCCTCCTCTCACCCATTTGAATATACCACGCAATATGGCCATCCCCACCCAGTTTTTGTTCTGTTTTTCTCTACTCACAAATCTTGGAAACTGTTCTCTTCCCAACTTCAAAAGACTTTCTAAATTTTGGCACTAGAGGCAACTGCCTCTGCTGCCTATGCATAAATCTGGGCCTGAAGGGGTCATAAGATAAAGATGAAAGGGGATAGAATCAGTAGTATTCTGAAGAAATATTTCTTTATGGAAAGGGTGGTGGATGCTTGGAACAGCCTCCCAGTGGAGAACTTATTTTATTTAACAGGTATTTTATACTGCTTTATTGTTGTTTTAAATCAAAGTGCTTTACATTGTAACTTAAACTTGGCAACATACATTAAACAGGGACATTGATAACTTGGAATTTTCTGAGACAATGGAGGGTTAAGTGAATTGCCCAAGGCCACAAGGAGTACTAATGGGAATCAAACCCTGGTCTCTTGGTGCTCAAGCCTGTGCTCTAACCATTAGGCTACTCCTCCACTGTATCTGAATGGAAGGGAATGTAGAACTTATTCGTTTTTATGGATGGGCAGCCTGGCTGCGCTGCATGGTCTTTATATGCTGCTGTTTTCTATGTTCGCTCTGTTATATGTGTATCCAGGCTGGTCTTAGAGTGATACTGATATCTTTCAAGAACCAATTAGGTGTCTTCTATTGAGAAAGCAGCTGAAATTAAGTTTAATGGGGATGAAGCCTTAGGTCTGGTTTCTTTTATGTTTCATTTTTAGCAAAAACAATGCCTCATAAATGGGCACACTTTTGCTTTTCATCTCTGCGCATATAGGATAATTTTAAAGCTTTTACATCCCATTGCTGAGCTCATTCCTTAGATATATAGCTGTTGTAATTTTCTGCATTTTAAAGCATCTCAGAACAGGATTGTCAGCATCAAAATGAACCAGTTTATTTTTCCCTCAAACAAGGCAGAGAAGTCCTCTCAAGATCCTGAGAAATGGGATCTAAGAAAGTAATCCCTTTGTCCTAAGTAAGAACTGTACTAATGAAGGATGTATGCAGTTATAAACATTGGTGATGCTTTTCTAAACCCAATTTGATTCCTTCTACCATAGGATTTTGAGAGGGTCACAAATTGCAAAACTGAAGTTAGAAAAACCATTTTGATTTACATCCTTCATCTAGCTCTGCTGCACTACGTTTGCTGTGCTCAGCCTTGCTCTTTTTCACTTGTGTTTCCTGATCTTTATTTAATTCCATTGTCCCAGACTGTTCTCCGCTTTTTTCTAAAATCCTTACTCTGTTAAAAAGTGCCCTGTGTTCTTTAAAGGTCACAAAGCAGATGGGACTCAGGTGAAAAAGGACCTGCATGCATGGCCTTGTCTTAAGAAACTAGGAAAGAGAAGGTGGGGTAGTACAGTGGCCTGCACACATGCTCTGAGTTCCAGGCAGGCACGGGCTTTGAATCCTGTGTTTTTAACTGCCGTCCCAGGTGGGCTTAGGTAGGTCACTTTACCTTTCCATGTTTAAAAACATGCAAAGAAACTGTAACTACAAGGTATATTGTATTACTGAATGTATTGAAGCAGGGAGGGGGAACTTTAAGGGGTTGTACTGTATTTTATTAAGTTTTGTACCACTCTTTGAATTCTTTGAAGAGGCGTGTTACCCGTGTTATAAATAAAATAAATAAATGCATGTGGGGAGAGTAATACTGGGATTTGCTCAGGCTATCTGGTATGAACATCCAGACCATGGTTTACTGTCTCAGCCAGACCGCAGTTCTCTGCAGCAGTCTTATTCCAGGCCAGGGATGATTAGTGTGTGAAGAAAATGTACACTCTGCTGAGCCTTCTGCAGTGTGAAGGCTTTCCTTGTCGTTTCCCATCCAAGGAATGGTCATAGGCTCCAAGTCTCATCTGATGTCATATAACCACAGGAAGGCAGACAGAACAGTTTAGTTGAAACTCTGTTCACATCCTGCCTTTTATGTCCAACATCATAGCAAACCTTAGTAAATGGCCATAGATTTTATCCACATTGTTATCCAGTACTGGCACTTGGAGAAATGGAAGGTCCAGGTCTATTTCAGAAATATTACCAAAGAATGTTTGACTTTGCACAAAGAAAACTTTTAGAAATTTCAAAATAGGTTAATTTATATAAAAACCTGAAATAGAACTTTTTAAAAACCTACATATGCCAGGGAGTAGCAGTAAATCCAGACTTGGACAAGTTTGGTCATACACGTGTCCAAGTTGGGACTTACTGCTGCTTACTGGCACATGAAGGTCATTTCAGACAGCCCTTTACAGGAGGGATTAAGATGGTTACCTTCCTTAATCCCCTGTTGTTTATTTCCCCCCTTCAAATTGAAATGAATTAAAAATGGTGGCCTCTGTAGTTAATTGGCTGTATTTAAACATATAGGGGATTATTTAGAAGCATGATTTGGACATCTGAAATCACCCATTCAGATGCTAAAAGCAAAGAGATGTACCGGGACCCATTTTAGAAATCTGGGTATAGAGATGTCCCTAACACAAGCATGTCCAGGGAGAACAAGGGCATGATGGAGATATGGCCTAGGCAGTACAACAGAGCTACATGTCACCATGTGATTTCAGAATACGGCATGCATATCCGGTCCTGGTTGCTGACCTATCTATGCCTACACCTGCTCCTGACCACGGCTAGATTACCAAAAAGTGCTCATTTCATGACAGCAATGCTCACAGGGCAAAATGTGCTTTCACCCCCAGAATAGTTTTTACCGGGACACAAATCTAAGATCAGGGCTTGGGATGTGCATGTCTCCTACATAGATGCCACCATTTTGAAATCCAGCACTGGGAATGTCTATATACCTATTTCCGCAGACGTGAATTTCAGGGATATCCTTTTTTCTGAAATAGCCTGCAAACATGCACATACCTGGCTATGCCATATACACGAGCCCATCTCCCAGAGCCATTTGCAGGGACGTTCGTCTTTCACAACAGGAATGGAACAATTTCAGATGGCACTTATATGCGCCTTTCTCCGGGAAGAAGCAGGAAGTCAGTCTTTACATATGCCTGACATCTGTGCTGACAGAACTCTTGCGGAAGCATCTCCCCAGCTTTCAAAGCTTTGGGAGATGCACCACGCATGCGTGATCCCCTTCCCACCCAAGAGTGCCATCTTGCCATCATCTCCTTTTTTCCATAGAGCCCTTTGGATATCTGTCCAGTTTCCCCCAGAAAAAGTGCCTCTCTTGTCTTGTTTATCCGGTACACTTACCGATTTCTTTCCCACCCCTAAGCCAACTCGCCTCAGCATCGCTTCTCGGGTTTGTCTCTTTTTTCTTTCTTTTTCTCAAGGTGTTCCTTGACCGGTGTTCACGCCCATTTTTGGCTGTTGACCCGTGCCCGGTGGGAGGGCTCCTTTTTCACGATGGCCTCCAGAGGTTTCATAGAATGTGATTGGTGCGGTAAGATGATGTCCCTCACCGATCCACATGACTGCTGCCTTGGGCCGGACCACATTGACTCGGACTGCGAACTTTGCAAGGCGATGATCACAGAGGCCATCAAAAGCCATCAGCTGCAGCAGAAAAAGATCTTTCACAAGTCTGACTGCACCAGAGTATACAGTGACACCGTGCTCCAGGGCTCCTTCCGGTACTTCGATGCCCCACGATGTTAGGGCCACCTTGGAGTGCTGTGGGTCCTCTGAGGGAAAATCCCTGGAGGTGGAACACAAGAAGTCAAAACCAGGCATGAGTCCGAGGGGTCAGATTGGGAACGGCCTCACAAGCTGCTCCAAAAGGAGTCGTTGGCAGCCAGCAACCGGTCTCAGACACCCAAAGTCATCCTCATCAAGGACTCCCGCTCGACAGAACAGACACCCAGCCTGAAACCCTCAGTGCCCACATCGAAGGCTGCAGAGCCAAATGGCATGGAAACCAGGATGGCAGCCTTGGAGCGCAGTATCTCTGCCCTCATGTCCCAGCAGCAGGCATTCATGTCTGGTTCCTCTGGTTCATCCACCCCAACGACCAGACCCTCAACATAGAGGGCTTCCCTGGAAGTTGAGTCGATCCTCGAGTGCCACTGGCCTCGAGAGACACATCAGCAGAGAACGAGATCCTAATCCTGTTCCTTGGGGCACCAGTCCTCCCCAGCCAATGTCCGCAGCTCAGGCCACAGGTCCTCTGGAGGCAGCAGGCCTCAGGCCCCAGGCCTCAACCGCGAGAACCATGGAGCCTCGGACTCTTCCTTGGACTTCGAGTCAGATTGGGAGACCGAGGACAAGCAGTTCCCGGTCACTCGGCAACACCGAGAAGTGACCTCAGACCCGTCTCCTCTGGTGTCATGGCACCGTTCATAAGAACATAAGATATGCCATACTGGGTCAGACCAAGGTCCATCAAGCCCAGTATCCTGTTTCCAACAGTGGACAATCTAGGTCATACGTACCTAGCAGTTTCCCCAAAAGACACAGGTTCTGCAATGCTTGTACTGGGTTCCCCACCCGAGGATGTCTCCTTCCTTGACTTTGTGCAGGACATGGCTAAGGCGCTTGCCATTGAGACCGAAGGGGAGGAGGACCCCCGCACAGAGGAACTGGAGATTCTCCAGTATGCGGCCCCTCCAAAGGAGGCCTTCACAGTTCCCATTCCTCTGATCCTTGAGCGCCGCCTCCTCCGTATTTGGGAAACACTGATGTCAGTGCCCATAGTAATCAGACGGATTGTTTCCTTGTACTGAGTCTGCTGAAGTCCTGGGTTCCAGAAAACCCAACTTCCCCACAAATTGATGGTCATTGAGTCCATCATGGGCAGACTCAAAATTCAAAAGACCCATTCCTCAGTGCCTCCCAGGAGGCCCAGACCCTCGTTGCCCTCAGCTGAAAGACATTTCAGGGCTCGATGCTTGCATGCCAGTTCCAATCTTACCAATTATACATCAGCATGCATTTCAAGGAGCTGGTGAGGGAGATCACTGGTTTCTCGGCGGGCCTTGATGGGGAACCTCTCCAGCGGTTCAAGTCACTGGCCTCAGCGGTCAAGGAGTACTCAAAGTTCTTATCTCAAGCAGCATGTGACAGCTTCGAGTCCTTAGCCAGAGTAGCCGCCACAGGCATTGGGGCCTGATGCCAGGCCTGGCTGCAGTCATCTGATCTCAAGTAATGGGTTCAAGACAAACTCATCAATGCCCCCTGTATTGGAGTAAATCTCTTTAGAAAACCCATGGCAGACAAAGCAGCTGAAATGGAGACTGAGTTCTTGACAAGGACTAGACTCTCTAAAAAGACTTTGGTGCATTCCTGTAAGAAGGGCCCAGGGAAAAAGGCGTTCCTCCCGAGGAAAAAGGGAGGGTTTTGGCAATGCCCCACAGTTCCAAGCCTTCTCTGCTCTGCAGCAAAGCCAGCAGCACAAGGGGCAAGGTCATGGCACCTGCAAGCAAAAGACCCCCAAGACCCAGGCACCGGCCCCAGCCCACCTGGAGGGAGCTTTTGACTCCTTGGGCATGCTCTCCCTTCCCTCAGGAGGTCCCTTACAGCCCACAGGGGGGGTGTCTGGCTCTGTTTGCCCATAGGTGGACCTCCATCACCCCGATTCCTGGGTACTGCAAGTTATCAGGGAGGGTTATCTCCTCTACCTGCAATTGACACCACCCTCTTACTTTCCAGGAGAGCCTGTCAGGCCTCTCCTTCACCAGGTTCTGCTGCTCACAGAGCTCACAGGCCTCCTCAAGGACAAAGCAGTATAGCCAGTGCCCAAACACCTCTGGGGCAAGGGCCTCTGTGGGACCTAAACAGATTCTTGGTGAGGGAGAAGTTCAAGATGCTCTCCCTTGGAACACTGCTGCCATACCTTCAACAGGGAGACTGGCTATGCTTCTTAGAACTAAAGGATGCTTTTACACACATCCTGATCCATCCCAGCAACCGAAAATACCTTTGGTTCGTGGTGGGAGGAGATCACTACCAATACAAGGTGCTGCCCTTAGGGCTGACTTCATCACCAAGGGTCTTCACCAAGTGCCTAGCAGTGGTCACAGCCCACCTTCATCTTCAGGGGGCCTTTGTCTTTCCCTTTCTGGACGACTGGCTCATAAGGGGAGGCACAGCTGCAGAGGTGCACCACACTACGAAGTCCACCATCCACACCCTGCAGCACCTGGGGTTCGTCATCAACTACCCCAAGTCCCACCTCTCCCTGGTTCAGTGCCTGGAGTTCATAGGGACTCAGCTGGACATCCTCCAGACCAAGACCTTTCTCCAAGAGGTTATAACACCTCAGGGTGCTAGCCGCAGAAATGCAGCACCGCCAATTGCTGCCTGCCCGCTTTCTCCTCCGCCTGCTGGGCCACATGGCCTCCACAGTCCATATGATCCCATATGCCCACTTGCACATGAGTACGGCTCAGTGGTGCCTCCGTTCCCAGTGGACACAAGCCATGGGAAGGTTCCGAGACAGGATAAGAGTGATCCGCCACCTGTCAGACTTCCTTGGCTCGTGGCAGCTTCCCCGTCCTTCCAGGCACCCACCCCCTAGAGCAGAGGTACTCAAATCCAGTCTGGAGGGCCGCAAACCCGTCAGGTTTTCGGGATATCCCTAATGAATATGCATGAGATATATTTGCATGCATTGCCTCCATTGTATTTGAATCTATCTTATGCATATTCATTAGGGATTTCCCGAAAACCTGACTAGTTTGCGGCCCTCCAGGACTGGATTTGAGTACCTCTGCCCTAGAGGGTCCTAACCACGGATGCCTCCCTGCTGGGTTGGGGAGCTCATTGCAAGGACCTCTGCACACAAGGCAGTTTGTCCCAGGCTGCATGCCAGATACAAATCAACGTTCTGGAGCTCCAGGCAATATTTCTGACCCTCTGAGTCTTCTGCCACTGGCTGCAATGCTAGTCGGTGCTAGTCCAGACGGACAACCACGTCATAGTGTTCTACCTGAACAAGCAGGGGGGCACAGGGTCATACTCCCTCTGCCAGGAAGCAGTAGCCCTCTGCTCATATGCGACATGCAACGGGATGTTCCTGCGGGAGATATACTTCCAGCAAAATTTCCTGTCAGACAAGCTGAGCAGAATCCTCCAGTCGCACAAGTGGTGCCTGTACCCCAAAGTGGCCTTCCGGCTTTTCCGGCCCTGGGGCATCCCCCAAATGGACATGTTCACAAAAGAGAGCGGGAGGCTGAAATCCCTCCCGTTCTCCAACGCAAGGCCAATCAGGGCCCAACAGGCATAACTTTAAAGGAAGTGCCTCCAAGCGCCATCGGACTGCACCCTCCACCGATCCCAGCCCCAATCAGCATCACGAAAGAGAGCAGGAGGCTGAAACCCCTCCCGCTCTCCAACGTAAGGTCAATCAGGGCCCAACAGGCACAATTTTAAAGAAAGCGCCTCCAGACACGCCCAAGCCTGGTGGGCCCACGCCTGAGGGCCTTGCCAGAGTGCCCTTTGGCATGGCCCTTAGGTGTGGAATGCAGGCGGGAAGCAACAGAAAACCAGAGCCAAAACCAAGCAACGGCAAACACCAACTAAAGCCTGAGGAACCAACCTCCCCTGCACCACTACCTCCTGCTTTCAGATGCCTACCAACCACCTCACCGCTCAGACAAGAAGGCTACTCAAGGTACTGTAGACCTCTAACTCACACTGTTTCTAGAACACATTGGAATCAACTTACAGCACCACTGATACACCCAGTGTCAGCACTGATTATAAATGAAATAGCAGACCTAACACGGTGGATAAGCAGCAGCAGCACCTCAACGTCCCCTCCGACCACTTTACTAGCTAATGCATGGATCACAGGCTAAGTAGGCATACAACACAATGGATCCCTTACTTATGAGGATACCACAACAAAGAACAGCGGCAAAGCATCCTATACTTCCACCTACAGTCCTCCCAAGATACACTCTAACATGGATACAAATAAACCTGCGCTAATACTTTGTTGCCTAATAATACTGCTCCAAGCCCTAAAAGCAGGCACAAAAGATAATAAGCAATGCAACATATTGAATTACATAACAATCCTACAAACTACCATAATCAACACCACCTACCACCTATACCAAAACCCGACATACAAGAGGCACAACAGATTACTTCAAATTAACCCATCAAGCCCATTGAAGGAACATTCCTAACAGGGGCTCTACAGGTCAAACAACGGTAAGGATTTGAGGGTTTATTTTTATTAAATTGCTAGCTCTCTGACTGGGAGCTCTTAAAAGGGTTTTGGTATATTTTCAAAGCAAAGTTACATTCTTTTTGGCGCTTTAGTAGAAATATTATCTTTAGTGGGGTAGGTTTTAAACTCTGGTAATCTTCTCAGCTCTTGGGAACTGCTGACACCTAATCAGGAGTTAGTGGGCCTGATTAGACTGTGAAGGAATTTGAGGGTTTCTTTTTATTAAATTGCTTGCTCTCTGACTGGGAGCTCTTAAAAGGGTTTTGGTATATTTTTAAAGCAAAGTTACATTCTTTTTGGTGCTTTAGTAGAAATATTTTCTTTAGTGGGGTAGGTTTTAAACTCTGGTAACTTTCTCAGCTCTTGGGAATTTCTGACACCTAAGCGGGTATTAGTTCCCTCCCTCCCCACCTCAACTCCCACCCACCCCTAGTGAGCAGTCTTGCTTTATAGGGCACCTCCCCATTTAACAAAACACAGGGACTTGGGAACAGCACATTTTGAATATAATTAAAGAAAATTAACTGCTTTTTCTCTGAAAGGACAGCTGGGAAACCGGCTGGTACTTTGGTAGATCTCTCTCTTTTGCTTTAACAGATACCTAAGCTCCACGAGCAGAACAATGGTTGGGAAACATCGTATCGCTAAAGCTGTTGCCCCCATTACAGCTTCTGCCTCTGTCCAGACAGAGGTCCCAATGCTAGTTGAAGGACCGGTTCCATGTGCAGGGTGCCTGCATGCTGAAGCTCTGAGGAAACAAGTAGAGGAACTCAGAGAGGAGGTGACGAGGCTGAGGAGCATTCAAGACAGTGAGAAGTACATTGATGATATGCTTCTTGCAGCAACCAAGCTCTCCAGCAGAGGAGAAGATGGGTGCCAACAGAATGACAAAGGTTGGACACAAGTCACCAGGGCCTGCAGAATAACCAATCCAACTTCTCCAGCCCTTGAATTGTAGAACCATTATGCAGCCCTGGAAGTGGAGGAGGTGAAAGCATCTCTGGAAAGGGAAGAACCAGAGCTCAAGTACCCCAAAGATGCAGAATCAGTTACCACAAGGAACCGAAGTGTAGTGGCGGTTGGTGACTCTCTTCTGAGGGGTACTAAGGCGTCCATCTGCTGACCAGACTTGATGTCCAGAGAGGTATACTGTCTGCCTGGTGCCAAAATCTAAGATGTTATGGAGAGTTTGCTAAGACTCATCAAGCCCACTGACTATTACCCAATGTTGCTAATCCATGTCGGAACAAATGATACTGCCAGGTATCCCTCTGAGCGTATCAAAAGTGACTTCATGGCTCTGGGACAGAGGGTGAAGCAGTTAGGTGCACAGGTGGTGTTCTCTTCAATCCTCCCTGTTGAGGGTAAAGGCCAAGGCAGCGACGCTCGCATCGTGGAGATCAATGCATGGCTGCATGGATGGTGTCATAGAGAGCGTTTTGGTTTCCTAGACCATGAGATGCTGTTCCAAGGGTTGCAGAGCAGAGATGGCATCCATCTGTCCAAGAAAGGTTGACGCGTCTTCAGTAGTAGACTGGCTAATCAACTGAAGAGGGCTTTAACACTAGAAGCCCCAAAAGGAATTTTACCTAGAAACCCCAACGTGCGTCAATTGACGCATTATCACAACGACTGTGTTTAGCATGAAATGCAGATGTGAATTAATGTGAAGTTACTTATTTGTTAAATACATGTGGTATGTGATGTCATTACATGACGTCATCGTGTGTTTACAGTTTTACTCCCACATTACAAACAATAAACAGTGATTGAGATGTGCCACCTAGTGGGAACATGAATTTATACCTAGAAACCCCAAAGTACGTCAATTGACGGATCCAAGACAATTGATGTACTTTGGGGCTTCTAAGTATAAATTCATTTTCCCGCTAGGTGATGCATCTGTCATTAATTTTCGATGCACATATTTGAACATCTTGACCTTGCTAACAGAGTCATGGAACATGACTGACATGGTTCTAGCAGTGGCGCTGTTATACAACTTCGAAGATGCATTTGCGTCAATTGATGCACTTTGGGGCTTCTAGTGTTAAACTAGATTAGTTGGGGATGGGTAAAGAAAGCCCCCAGGTAAGTGATAAATTAAATACCTTTATGGAAATGTGTAACAGGGGTAACATGTGGAAAGCAGTGTGTATAAATTCCCGTAGCATGGGAAATAAGATCCCTGATGTTGAAGCTTTGGTGGGAGTGGCCGACTTGGATTTAATGGCAGTTACAGAAACATGGTTCACAGAAAACCATGACTGGGATTTAACTATACCTGGCTATACTTTATTCAGAAAGGACAGAGGAGGAAGAAGGGGAGGAGGAGTTGCACTATAGGTAAATAATACTATTAAAGCTTTGGAATTACAGATCTTAAAAGGGAGAAGGGAGGCATTGTGGGTTAAACTAGAAAGAGGGAAAGAGAAATCTATTTGCATTGGCGTGATATACAGACCCCCCTCACAAGAGGAAGAGGTGGACAGAGAGCTAATTGAAGACATACACAGCATTGCTAGGAAAGGGGAAGTGCTACTGATAGGGGATTTCAATATGCCAGATGTTGATTGGCACATTCCTGCTGCAGTATCATCTAGAAGTAAAGAGATCCTGGACTCTCTACAGGGATAACTATTCAGGCAATTGGTAATAGACCCCACACGTGAAGGGGCCATACTGGTCTTGGTGCTTACCAATGGTGAAAGTATTTCTGATGTTATAGTGGGAGATCATTTTGCATCCAGTGATCACCAGATGGTGTGGTTCCTTATTAGGACTAGGGCCGTTAGAATCCATTCAGCAGTGAGGGTCTTAGACTTTAGGAAGACTAACTTTGCCAAGATGGGCCAATACCTCAAGAAGTCGTTAGCGGGATGGGAACAGCTGGGGGATGTAGAAAAACAGTGGGCAAAACTGAAAGGGGATATTTTAAGGGCAACCAACCTTTTTGTTAAAATGGTAAATAAAGGTAAAATGAAAAGGAGACCGCTATGGCTTTCGAAAGAAGTAGCTGAAAAAGTGAAGAAAAAGAGGGAGGTCTTCATGAAATACAAGAGATCACAGAGAGAGGAAGACAGGCATCTATATTTGGAAAACCTAGAGAAGCTAGCAAAGTAGTCAGGAAAGCAAAAATTCAAAAAGAGGAGGAAATAGCCAATGCAATAAAATGGGGAGATAAGACATTTTTCAGATATGTTAGTGAGAAGAGGAAGGGCAAAAGTGGTATTGTCAGATTCAAGGGTGAAGGGGAGGAATATGTAGAAGCTGATGAGGATAAAGCAGAATTGCTTAACAAATATTTGTGTTCTGTGTTCACAGATGAAGAACCAGGAGCAGGACCTCAGAAAACATCCACAAACAGGAACCGAAGCGAGGGACATCTTGAACAATTTTCAGAAGACTGTGTTCGTGAAAAACTAGCTCAACTTAAAGTAGACAAAGCGATGGGACCGGATGAGATACACCCTAGAATACTGAGGGAACTTGGGGACATTCTAGCAGCTCCACTGACTGACCTTTTCAATGCCTTGTTAGAGTTGGGAGTGGTGCCAAAGGACTGGAGAGAGGCTCATGTGGTGCCTTTACGCAGAAGTAAGGATGTGGTTGAAAACTACAGGCCAGTTAGTTTAACTTCGGTGGTGAGTAAATTTTGGAAACGCTGCTGAAAGAGAAAATAGTGAGGTTTCTGGAGTCCAGTGGATTATAGAATCCGAGGCAGCATGGATTCACCAGAGGCAGGTCGTGTCAGACAAATCTGATTGATTTCTTTGAATGGGTGACCAGGGAGTTGGACCGAGGGAGAGCCCTAGATGTGGTGTATTTAGATTTAAGTAGAGCCTTTCACACTGTTCCTCACACGTGACTTATAAACAAACTGAGCACCCTAGGGATGTATCCTAAAGTTACTGCTTGGGTTAGAAATTGGTTGGGTGGGAGGTGATAAAGAGTACAGGTAAATGAAGCTCACTCTGAGGAGAAGGATGTTACCAGTGGTGTGCCCCAGGGATCTGTCCTTGGTCTGATTCTTTTTAACATCTTTGTTAGTGATATAGCGGAAGGGCTGTCGGGTAAGGTTTGCCTCTTTGCGGATGATACCAAAATCTTCAGTAGAGTAGATACCCAGGAAGGTGTAGATAACATGGGGAGGGATCTAGCTAAGCTTGAAGAATGGTCTAGAATTTGGTCGTGCATTTGGGCTGCAGCAATCAAAGGGAGCAATATAGTATAGGGGGTGAAGTACTTTTGTCCACTAAAGAAGAGTGGGACCTAGGCGTGGTTGTGTCTGATTATCTTAAAGTAGCTAAACAGGTAGAAAAGGTGACGGCAAAAGCTAGAAGGATGCTTGGGTGCATACAGAGAGGAATGGCTAGCAGAAAAAAGGAGGTGATAGTGCCTCTGTATAAGTCTTTGGTGCAACCTCATTTGAAATATAGTTTGCAGTTCTGGAGACCGCACCTTCAAAAGGATGTGAACAGGATGTAGTCTGTGCAGAGGGTGGCTACTAAAATGGTTAGTGGTCTTCATTATAAAGCATATGAGGACAGATTGAATATGTACACCTTAGAGGAAAGGCGGGATAGAGGTGATATGATTGAGATTTATAAATACCTCAATGGCATAAATGTTCAGGAGGAGAGCCTCTTTCAATTGAAAGCAAGTTCTGCTACAAGGGGACATGGGATGAGGGTGAAGGGAGATAGATTCAGGAGTGATATGCGGAAATATTTCTTTATGGAAAGAGTGGTGGATCCGTGAAATAGTCTCCCAGTGAAGGTGGTGGAGATGAGGACAGTAACTGAATTCAAAAAAGCATGGGACAAACACAGAGGATCTCTAAAGGAAAAAAGGGGACTGTTGTAGTTGTTGATATGGAAGGACAGACTAGATAGGCCATGTGGTCTTTTTCTGTCATCATATTTCTATATTTCTAAATAAGAATCAACTGACCCCCTACACTTGAAATGTTCCTTGATCAAAGCCCGATCCATACGGAACAAATTCATCGCTGACTACATCGAGGAACATCAGTTGGATATAATGTGTCTAACAGAAACATGGCTCACCGACACAGATCAAGTAATATTAAACCAAATCTCATCACAAACATAAGAAACCCATAACAGCCCAAGATCCAATAAAAGGGCTGGCAGAGTCCTTATCACAAGAAAATCCCTAAGATTCAACACCTTATCAACTCATAGTACCGACAGCTGCAACATTACAACCATCTCAAATAAACATATAGCTTTCTGCCTAATATACAGACCACCCGGTGCCAGGAAGAAGACCTATTACTATTACTAGAAGAAATGTGCTCTAGCTCTAGTCCACAAAAACCTCTTATCATTCTGGGAGACCTCAACATACCCTTCACATCCACAAGACATGGCCAAGCCTTTATCCAACCCATCGAGGACCTACAATATAAGCAGATAATACTCCATCCCATAATAAAGGTGGAACCCTTGTTCTCATCTTTATACCAAATGTACTTCTGAAAACGAACCTCATACAACCTCCAATTGTTATGCCTGTCCCATGGTCAGACCACCACATCATAACTTTCCATACTACCATCACTGCACAAAATACCTCTACAGAAGCGATTAGCACTCAAAGAAGATTCAAACAGTTTGACAAAGACACTTTTATACAGCAGGTCTTACCACAAATAAACAAAGACTCAACAGACCGAGAAGAGATAATAAGAAACTGAAACTCAACAATTTTTAATGCAGCCATTGCTCCGCACAAGAAAACACAGAACAACAGGAAGAACATCACACCATGGTATTCCAATGACATTAATAAACTAAAACAAGACTTGAGAAAAACAGAACGAAGATGGAGAAAAATGAAGGCTCCACAAGACAGCACAACCCACACAACCAAGATGCAAGAATACCAGTCCCTAAAAATGCCTGCAAGAAAGAATACCATACCAATCTAATCATGTGCTCCCTAAAGAAACCACGAGAACTATGCAACATAACAAGGACCTTAACAAAGGACAACCCTAAAGAACACAACCTAATCGAACCTCAAACCATGGCTGACTTCCTTCAAAGATCAAACCCAACACAAATCAATACCAACCTTCAACAACTGAAATCCACCCAATAGGAAAACAAGCCCACCCATGGAACACCTTTCACATGCCATCAATAAAAGAATTAAAAAACATCATAGCCAATCTCAACACCATAACCTACCCCTTTGAACCATGCCCAATATCCTGGATCAAAATGACAAGATTTAGCCCCCACTCTACTCAAAATAGTGAAACTCTCTCTTATACAAGGCACTATCCCTCCCATACTTAAACAATCAATTGTAAGACTGATCCTAAAGAACAACAACCTGAACACAAGAGATCCTAATTCATACCGACCCATCTCAAGTCTTCCATTCACAGCAAAGATAATTGAGAAAGTGGTCCAACTGCAATTACAAGACCACCTGGATATGCATGCCCCTATGGACCCCCACCAACATGGCTTCAATCCCAAACACAATATAGAAACTCTCATTACATCTCTACTGGATAACCTAATAACCAGTCTGGACAACATCAAACAATGCTGCATATTGATGATACTCAATATAAAAGCCACCTTTCACCCTCTTAACCACAATACACTTATCAAATGCCTAAAGGAAATTGGACTTCAGGAAACAGCCCTGAAATGGTTCACATCATACCTCACCCACAGAGAAATACAAGTTAAATCTGGAACACTTCGATCAACACCAATTGAGCAACTACAAGGAGTACCACAAGGATCAGCACTCTCCGCTCTGCTGTTTAATATCTATCTCCAGCCACTCTGCAGTATAATGACCAAATACAACATAAACTACAGTATCTATGCAGATGACATTATGGAACGTTCTCCATTCAACATAGACCAACCTGACTACTCAAGAATAACATGCATAGAAGAGATGTCAGACTGGCTTTGGGAACGCAACCTCCTGATAAATTACGATAAAACAGAAGCAGTTTTCATAACAAGAAACACCTCCTTTGTTCCGCCAAAATCTCTGCAATTATCACACAACATCATAACAGTGAAAACAGAAGTCAAATACTTGGGGATATACCTCGACCAAAACCTAAACTTCCAAGCTCACATAAACAAGATAACAAAGACAGCCTACCACAAAATTAGAACACTACAAAAACTCAAACCTCTTCAGGACTCCAATAACTTCCGTACAGTTTGTCAAGCCTTAATAATGCCCACGCTGGACTATTGCAACATCATCTACCAAGGTCTACCTACCCAATCAGGGGCGGCTCAAGGCAATCTGCTGCCTGAGGTGAAGTATGAAATGGCCCCCCCCCCCCCCAACCTTAGAGGAGGCGGGGATTTTTCAGAAATCCAATCAGAGACTGAACCGAACCAAACCAAAAAGCCGATTAGATTATATGGAGGAAATGCAAGATGTTTGCACACAGAGCCGTATCGAGCTGCAATCACACCCTGTGCAACTTGCAACTCGGGCACATGTCCCCCTCTTCTCCCAGAGTAGGGAGGGACAGATCTGCTTAAAGTGCCGGTGCCTTTCAGATTGGGCGCATGCCTCCCTCCTCCTCCCCATACCTCTGTTTTTTTTTTTTATGGTGTCACTGCAAATACTACAGTGGGCCCTGGAAAATCCATACACCTATTTGAAAAGCTGAACAAGTCAATTACTACAGTACAGTATAGATCTTTATGTACAAACTCCATGTTAACAGAACACCTGACCTCAGTCACACACTCACAACATCGACCCTCACCAAGTACAGAAATAAGTAACCGCAATCTAAAATAAAATAAAAATATGTAGACAAAATTTAAATTGAAACCCCAAGAAGCCAGAGTCCACATGCAGTGCAACATCAGATAAATAAGAGATGCAGTTCCCCAATTCTGTGTAAAATATAAAAATAGCACAAAGTCCAATCACTAAAATGAAATAATTATTTTTTTCTACCTTTGTTGTCTGACCATTTTATTCTCTGATCATGCTGGTCCCGATCTGAGGCTTCTGCTTTCCTGTCTTCTCTTAGCTCTCTTTCTGTGGTCTATGGTCCATCTGCCATTTCTTATCTCTTCTTTTGTTTTCTTCACTTCCTTCCATCAGCCTATTTCCAGTTCCAGTAACCCTCCTCAGTATCAGCCCCCATTCCAGTCCTCCCCTCCCAGTACCTTCCAATGTCAACCGCCTTGCCTTCCCACGACTGCCACTGATGTCCATTCTCTTCCAGTCCCTCTCCTTCCCCACTGTCCTACCCCTTCTAGTCCAAATACCATCCCAGATATCGGCTCACGTCCACTCTGTGCCACCCCGCCAGTCAGTTCCCTTCCAGTCGCCCAACTCTCTGTCCATCCCCCTTCCAATGCCATTTGCATGTCAGCTCCCTTCCAGCCTCCTCCCCATTACCCAACCCCATCCCCAAGTGTCAGCTCCCTTCCATTCCCCCTTCAGTACATCCCAGGTGTCAGCTCCTTTCCAGCCCCCTCCTTCTCCCATGTCAGCTCCCTTCCTGCCCCCTCCTTCCCCTGGCAGACCCTCTCATTATTTGCTCCCTTCCAGTCCTATTCTACCATCCTCCTGCATCAGCCCATTTGTAGCCCTAGCCCCTAGTTTTCTTCCAGGACCAGCAGCACTCTCCTCCCCTCCCCCATTAGGCCATTTCCAGTTCTATCCCCCTTATCAGCCCACTCTAGTCCTAGCCCCCCAATCAGCCCACTACCAGTCCTAGCACATTTCTGATGCTAGCCCCCCATCTGCCTCTTACCAGTCCTAACCCCCCACCCAATAAGTCCATTCCAGTCCTAGCCCCCCATTCAGCCCATTTCCTGTCCTAGACCCCCTCCCGATCAGCCCATTTCCAGTTCTACCCCCCCCCCATCAGCCCATTTCCAGTCCTAGCCACCCCCGATAGCCCATTACCAGCACTAGCCCCCCTTCCATTCATCCCACTTCCAGTCCCAGTCCCCCATAGCCTATTACCAATCCTAACCCCCCATCAGCCCACCTCCAGTCCTAACCCCCCCCCCCATCAGCCCATTTCCAGTCCTAACCCCCTCCCCCCATCAACCCAGGGAAATTAAAAAAAAAAATCTGGCTGCCGCTGCCACCGTGGCAGCGGCAGAAGAAAGTGTCCCGCGGCTGCCTGGCTGAGCCCTCCTGTCTCCCTCAGTCCGCCAGCTTTACAGAGCCACAAAGGGAGAGTTTCCCTTTCTTGCGGCTCTGTTGAGCCCGCTGGCGCTGATGGGAAATGGCATTTCCTGTTTCCCATCAGTGCCAGCAGGCTTAGCAGAGCCATGAAAAAGGGAAACTCTTCCTTTGCGGCTCTGTAAAGCTGGTGGGCTGAGGGAGACAAGAGGGCTCAGCCGGGCGGCCGCGGGACACTTTCTTCTGCAGCTGCTGCCATGGCTCTTTCCATTGGTTTTGTTTTTAAGGCCAAGTGAAGCGGGCTTTTTGGGGGCAATTTTTGCTGCCCCCAAAAAGTTGCTGCCTGAGACCACCGCCTCACTCGGCCTAATGATAGAACCACCCCTCTACCCAATCCACCTACCCTCTGCAACTACTCCAAAATACCATAGCCTGCATCATAACTGTGACAACAAGAACCAGCCACATAACCCCAACATTGAAACAACTCCACTGGCTCCCCATAATCACCAGGACCAAATACAAAGCCATACTCACTATTTTCAAAATCCTACACCAGTTATCACCACCAATACTTCAAACGCTCATTAGCAAAGATCCTGAAAACAGAACAAAAAGCAAAAACAATAAAAACCTATTAATAATACCCAAGAACAAAACTAAAGCAAAATAGACAACCTGTCACAGAACCTTCTCAATATATGCTCCATCACTCTGGAACGCACTCCGGAAAGAATAAGAACCACCAATGACTTATGGGATTTTCGGAAAGCCTTAAAAACGCACCTCTTTTTTGAGTGCTATGGACCAGATGCAGAACCTTCATGAGAAAGATAGCCACTACAATAACATTTGAACCCATCCACACCTTCCTAGTGACTACAGCCAGTCTTAAACACCCAACCATACAATAACAACCCCACAACCTGTAACAAGAAACCATGTAACTAATATTGTTAATACCTTGTTTTCCAAGTTTAATACCCATGTTCTATGTAATGTTCCTTGTTTATTGTTCAATGTAAACCGCTTTGAATATAAGAAAAGCAGTATAGAAAAATTGTTAAATAAATAAATAAATAAATAGATGAATGTTTGCCAGCCGAAATAACATGCAGCTGCCCAGCTTCTGCTCCCACTAGCCACACCCATCCCAGGTGGTGGAAGATGCGTTCTTTATTCCATGGATGGAAGGCCTCCTCTATGCCTTCCTGCCTACACCGCTGGTCGCCAAGACCCTCTTCAGGGTACAGAGCGACAGACTGTCACTGATACGGATAGCCCCCAGGTAGCCCAGGCAACCTTGGTTTCTGCTACTTTTCCGCCTGTCGGTGGCATTTCTGATTTACCTGGGTTGCACTCCAGGACTTCTGTCACAGGAGGAGGGCTGTTTCTGCACCCCAACCTGGGGTCCCTATCGCTCAAGGCCTGGCTGCTAAAAGGGTTGCTCTTGTTCCCTTCGACCTCCCATGAGACGTAGAGGAGGTCATTCTTGCCTCCCACAAGGCTTCCACAAGAAGGACATATACCTTTAAGTGGTGCCGCTTTTTGGTGTGGTGCGCTGAGAGACAGGTGAACCCATTCTCCTGCTTGGTGCAGATAGTACTCCAGTACCTACTCCATCTGTCCCATGTGGGACCGAAGTCCAACTCAGTCAGGGTCCACCTGAGTGCTATCATGGTGCACCACCATTCTGTTGAGGGAAAGCCCCTCTCGGCTCAGCCCCTTATTTCTCATTTTCTGTGGGGCCTCATGTTGTCTAAGCCCCCCATCTGCCCACCAGCAGCAGAGTGGGATCTCAATGTGGTGCTCTTGCAGCTCATTAAGCTGCTGTTTGAGCCCTTGGCTAACTGCTACTTATGGTACCTTTCCTGGAAGGTTGTCTTTCTCATGGTACTGATGTCTGCTCGCATGGTCAGCGAGCTCCAGGCTCTGAGGCAGAGCCTCCCTTCACAAGGTTTTACAAGAACAGGGTTGTGCTCCGCACACACCCCAAGTTTCTCCCAAAGGCGGTGTCCTCCTTCCACCTCAGTCAGAAAGTGGTGCTCCCCACCTTCTTTCCGTTACCTCACGCCAGCAAGGCAGAGACTGTCCTGCATACCCGGGATTGTAAGAGGGCCCTGTCCTTCTATCTGCAGTGGACTCAGGGTCACCACAAAGTGCCTCAGCTCTTTGTCTCCTGTTACCCCAGTCGACTGAGGCTTCCAGTGACCAAGCAAACTCTTTCCACTTGGGATTGCATTGCCCTCGCCTAACTGAAGATTGGAGGATGCCAATGTAATGCCAATTTTAAAAAGGGTTCCAGGGAAACCATTATAAAGAACAAAATTACTAAACATGTAGATAGTCATGGCTTAATGGAGACAGCCAACATGGTTTTAGCCAAGGAAGGTCTTGTCTTACTAATCTGTTATGTTTTTTTGAAGGTGTAAATAAACAGGTAGACAAAGGTGAATTGGTTGATATAGTGTATCTAGATTTTCAGATAACCTTTGACAAGGTCCCTCATGAGAGACTCTTGGCGAAATTAAAAAGTCATGGGATAGGAGGCAGTGTACTATTGTGGATCAGAAACTGGTTAAAAGATAGAAAGCAGAGGGTAGGGCTAAATGACCAATTTTCCCAATGGAGAAAAGTGAATGGTGGAGTACCCCAGGAAACTTTGTTGGGTCCGCTGCTTTTTAACATATTCATAAATGACCTGGAAATGGTAATAACGAGTGAGGTAATCAAATTTGCAGATGACACAAAATTACTCAAAGTTGTTAAAACCCATGAGGCTTGTGAAAAATTGCAAGAGGACCTTGATAAATTGGAAGACTGGACATCCAAATGGCAGATGAAATTTAATGTGGACAAGTGCAAAGTTATGCACCTAGGAAAGAACAACTCAAACTATGGTTACACGATGCAAGGTTCCACATTAGGAACCACCACCCAGGAAAAGATTTAGGCATCATCGTGGATAACATGTTGAAACCCTCTGCCCAGTGTGCAGTGGTGGCCAAGAAAGCAAATAGAATGCTAGGAATCATAAGAAAAGGAATGGAGAATAAAACAAAGGATATTATAATGCCTCTGTATTGTTCCATGGTGCGACCGCACCTTGAATATTGTGTGTAATTCTGGTCGCCGAATCTTAAAAAGGATATGGGTTTCTAGTCCCACAGGTGCTCCTTGTGGTCTTGGGCAAGCCACTTAACCCTCCATTGCCCATGTTCCCTGTAAAATAGTTATCTCCAAGTTATAATGCCCTGTTCAATGTAATTTCAGTTTGTTCAATGTAAACCGCACTGATGCAGAATAGCACGGTATATAAGAGAATGTAAATAAATAAATAAATAAATATAGCATTATAAGAAAAGGTACAGGGAAGAGCCACCAAAATAGTAAAGGGAATGGAAGGATACTCCTATGAAGAGAGGCTAAAAAGGTTAGGGCTCTTCAACCTGGAGAAAAGATGGCTAAGAGGAGATTTGCTAGAGGTCTATAAATTAATGAATAGAGTGAAACAGGTCTGCCCAAGCAATCTACCCACCCACTTCAAATGGTGCAAAACACTGCAGCACGCATCATTACGGGCACAGCCAAACACGAACACATCACACCTGTATTGCAGCAACTGCATTGGTTACCTATAATAGCATGGGCAAGATTCAAAATAACTCTAAACATTTTCAGAATCATACATCAATGCTCAGCAAATGTCCTGCACAACACATTGACCAGAGAAACAACCAGCAGACCTAGACGAGCTAATGGCAATAACAGACTCCACACACCCATGGGATACCAGAAGACAAAACAGACTGCCTCTAACAGAGCTGTCTCTTTCTCTGTGCCAGCTCTTTGGAACTCCCTCCCGGATGAACTAAGAGCCCTAAACGACATCATTCTGTAAATCTCTCAAAACCTTCCTGTTCACAGAACACTTTGCACATGTAACGTAGAGAACCTACGCCCCACCGACATGCATAGAAGAGAACTAGGAACCAGTTGACTAAGTCTGTATGTATGTCTTGTCGCCCCTCCCCTCGTTCAATATAGACCCACTGTGTTGTCAACCACTTTGACTGAAGGATAAAGTGGTATACAAAACTGGTTAAGTAAATAAATAAACATAGATCAATTGTTTACGCCATCAAAATATGGAAAGATTAGGGGACATGCAATGAAGCTACACTGTAATGTATTTAAAATTAATAAGAGAATATTTTTTCACTCAACATGTAATCAAACTCTGGAATTTGTTACTGGAGGATGTAGTAAAAGCTGTTAGTGTAGCTGGGTTTAAAAAAGTTTGGACAAGTTCCTGGAAGAAAGGTCCATAAACCATTATTAAAGGGGATCCGGGAAATCCACTGCTTGCCCCAATGCAAGCATTGTGGAACCTGTGTCTTTTGGGGAAACTGCTAGGTACTTGTGACTAGATTGAGCACTCTTGGATACAGGATCCAGGGCTTGATGGACCTTGCTCTGACCCAGTATGGCATATCTTATGTTCATTAGAACACCTGGTCACAGCACACCGTGTCAGAGCCATGGCTACCTCTGTAGCGAATCTGCATTCCGCACCTGTTACAGAAATCTGCCGGGCTGCCACCTGGTCTTCGGTACATACCTTTGCAGCTCACTACTGCCTGGAGAAGGGAGTTCTGATGGGACAGCGCCTTTGGCCAGGTCATACTCCATATTCTCTTTGGGGTGTAGGCACCTCCTGCCCTCCGACCCTTCTGTGTTCATGCTACTGGAGTGCTGGTTTTTCTGCCAGACGCTTGGGTCATGGAGAGTCTCTCAGTTGGGGCTTAACTACTGCAGCTCATGGCTCAATTTTTCTGGCTACTGTGGCATTTTGTACAGGTTCTCGATAGCCTGTAGCTGGGGAGTCCCATATGTGAGGACTGACTTCCTGCTTGTTCCCGGAGAAAGCATAGTTATGCACCTGTAATGGGTGTTCTCTAGGAACAGCAGAAATCAGTCCTCACAACCCTCCCTCCTCCCTTTGGAGTTGCTTCTTTACCATGTTTTAATTTTTGCCATCTTAGCTATGACATTGGACTGAGCAAGATGGCATCCTTGGGCAGGAAGGGGACCACACATGTATGATGCATCTCCCAAAGGCTTTCTTTGAAAGCTGGGGAGATGCTTCCATGAGGGCTCCGTCGGCGCCATCATTCATATGTTAGGAATGATTCCAGCTGTCCCTGGAGAACACCTGTTACAGGTAAGTAACTACACTTTCCTCACTGCTGCCACTCCCCTGGAGTTTTGCACGTTTCAGCCTGGATGTCCAGATTCATCCTGGTTGGCCCTTTGAAAATGCCAATTACAGTTTTGCACAATACCAACTTACAAGTGCATCACTAACGTGCGCAAGTTGCCGCTGTCAATTTTTTCCCATTTGTAGATTTGTGGAATACTTTGCCATAGCAGTTGAGGGAGGGGGGACAAGAACTGAAAGTTTTTAGATGGAAATTGAAAACCTATTTGTTTAGAAGTGTTTTTGGAGAAGAGTTCGTAGCTATTTAGATTTTGGGTGTGATTTTTAGGTAGTTGTGTTTAGTAGGAGGAGATATTCTGATTTTATATATGTTTTTAATGTGTTTGTTTTACACTGCTAAGAGCTTATATGGAAATGCAGTATATACGTGCCATAAATAAAATAAATAAACCTGTAAAATGACTCATCCAGCTCCACATGTTGGTAAATACACACACAGTCCTCAACCACCTTTTCTAAAATACTGTAAGCATTGTGTACACACCGACCTCAATGCCTCCATTCCAGTCTTCATCTACTATCTAAAATTTGCCTTCACACATGCTCAGAGGTTTTTCTCTGCAATAACTGGATGAGAAGATGCTGGGCATTCCCCAGCAATTAATGCAGAGGCTTTGCAGTTATTGCACATTAATCTTTGCAACAAATGTGCAGTAACTGCAGATTTTTACCAGACTTCAACAAAAGGCCTCCCTCCCTAGTACAGTACCTCTCAAGAGATTTTTCTTATATTTGTTATGTCCATATTTATGCATATGTAGATTCTTTATTCTCTGTTCACATTTAAAGTATTTTTCATGCTTTTTGTAAATGGTTATTGATTTTCATTACAACTTGTTCATTGTACCAGCTCAGTTCCATGTAAACCATTTTGACTTGTAAAAAAATGGTATATAAAAAATTTGTTAAATAAATATGTAGTATTTATCTTTTAAAAGATTATAGAAGGTTCAGTAATTTCTTAGAAGCATCTGTAAAATGTGATATTACCAAGGTGGAATATCTACTGTAGCTTTTAATCTTTCATCATCACCACCAGTATTCTCATTTATAGGTTGACTAAATTATGGATCCATATATGAGTTAGAATGTTACAAAGATAATCGTAAAAAGGACTTGAGATAAGTATGGTGAATTTAGCAGGTGATAATTAGTATTTAAGAGGCCAGCTGTGATGTCGGAAGGATTATATATAGGGCTTCTTACTGTTGGTTTTAACTAAAACAACCCAATGGGTATTTAGGATTTTCTGGTTATAACTGAAAAACCCTGAAAATTGTCCTTTCTACCACGTCATGACGACATCATCCAGCTGGGCAAATAGTCCATGAAACAAAGATAGAAGGGCTCTGATTAGACCTGGAGGAGATCTGGAAATGATGCAGTATATGCCAGTATTTTTTCCCTGGGTTAAGAAAGGAGGGCATCTGGATATGAAACAAATTGGAGAACCTGTCTTTGAAGGCCTAGTCCTACATTAATTACTGGTGAAAGACTGATATTTTAAAAAAACTAGATAATAAAGTTCTCCATTTATCTGCTGCTCTTCTCCAGAATGAGCAGTGGAAGTTTCTCATTACTCATGCCTGCTCTGCCAATGTGCCTTAACCTGACATAGTAAATGATGACAGTTAAAGATCCAAAATGTTCCATCCAGTCTGCCCTGAAGACATTCCTCCAGTTCAGGGAGATGCATACGCAAATTCCTTGTGCAACCTAAACCATCTCTCGCTTTCCCCAGTTCTTACCTCACGTTTCAGCATTTTTGCCAGCAACCACTTCCACATCTGCCCTGAGCAGACTAAACCTGTAAGTAATGGCCTCCACAACCTCTACTAATAGGCCATGTGAAGACCTACAAATCCAGGGTCAGCCCCAGAGTTGGTTCAAGATGTTGGCACACTAGGCAGACCTTAGGCCTTATGCCCCCTGAGCCTCAGAATCTATTGGTTAGCTTTGAATGCCCTGCTTCTCTTCTCCTCTTCCTAGGCGACCGCCTAGTTTGTGCTGACCCCCTCTTCAGCCACATGCATTTATGCATTTAATTCAGCCAGAAAAGGTACCCAGCAATATTGTCTGCTCTGTGAAGACACTGATAAACAATGGTTTTTTTATTGTATGCTCAAAAAAAACCTTAATAAGCCGGAACATGCCACCTTTTCTACATTTTATAAATTCCTAAAAATAGAAGTGCTGTTGAATGTCTGAATCATATACTAGAGTATACCCAGGGCTGGTGCTACCATTAAGTGAACTAGGTGATCACCTAGAGCGCCGGCCCTCCAGGGGAGCATCTATTGCCACCCCTTACAGGGATGTGCAGCGCAGCGATGCTTTTAAAATGGCACCAAAGTGCCAATGTTACCTTCAGGTCCGGTGCTGTGGTGCTGTTTGTATTTCCGCCCCCTTCCAATTCACTTCCTTTTTCATGGGGGCAGATGCAACAGGAAGCAGAATTGAAGGGGGTAGAAGCACGATGACACCACAGCACTGGAGAAGAAAGTAACTTTGGTGCTTCACAGGGGTGGCTCAAGGCAATCTGCTGCCTGAGGAGAGGGATGAGATGGCGCCTCCCCCGGAGTGGGGGGGGGGGGCGGAATCTTTCTCAAAACTCCAGTCAGGGACTGAACCAAACCAAAAAGCCTATTAGATAATATGTAGCAAATGCAAGATATTCGCACCCAAGGAACTAAAAGAAAGAGCGAGAACCACAGCAGTTTATAACTCCAAATTAATATTAATTTGTATTTTGTTGTTTTAAACTGCATTATGGTGCTTGCTTTTTCTTTTTGAACATATATTTTGCATTCACAGAACCCCCTTCTCAATAATGGGTGCAGAGCAGAAGTAGGACATTCACCCACAGAACTCAATATATTTTAAAAAAAAAATCTGATTCTGGTCATCCCACCAACAGCAAACATTCTTCAGTACCAGGCATATTGGGAACTAATATAAAACCCTACAAAAGTCACTGAAGATCTCCAAGGACAAATCTGCCCTACCACATACCAGCATAAACTTCCAAAACTCATACAACAAGGGGACTACCCAGAAAAAGCAGCACTATAAATACTGCAGAGGGGCCCTAGAGCACCGATGTGCTTATTTGAAAAGCTGAACAAATCAAATTGTTACAGTATAAATCCCTATGTACAAATTAGAAGAAACCTGGCCTCAGTCATGCACTCAGAACACAGACCCTCACCAAGTACAGAATATGTGACCATAGCCTAAAGGAAAAATAAAAAATAGGTAGACAAATTTTAAACTAAAACCCCAAGGTGTTGCATTGTTACCTAGCCTGTTACAGGATATTAGATTAATGATTCCATTCAATTAGCTTCACTATTCTAATATTATATATCATACTTGCTATATTATAATAGGGATTTATTGCAATGATTCGTAGGAATAGTAAGTCTGTGAGGCAGCAGCTTGTTTTTATTTCAATAGCTGCTGCCTCACAGACTTACTGTTTCTATGAAACATTGCAATAAATCCATATTATAATATAGCAAGTATGATATTTCATTTTTTAGTAACTCTAATAATATTATATATAAAATACAAGACCTTGTGATGTATTTCCTTGGAGGCCTGCCTCTGCCGACGCTGACAGAGGGATGAAGCACTGAAATTTGAGCTTCCGCACCATCCTGCTTCTGAATGCAGCCTTAGGTTCGCGTAGGAGTGGTGGGGGCAAGTGCAATGGTAAGGGAAAGACACCCGTGAAATCAGAAAACGTCAGCACACTCTTGGATCAGTGGCCAGACTGATGATGACATCCAACGGCGATCACAATGCTCGGAATCCCCACCAGAAGTCATGGCTGTATTTATTTCTGAATTTGCCGCCTCTGACCTAACGCTGCCTTTCTGCTGCTTTTTTTTCTCATTCGGATGAGCTTAAGCAGAAAAAAGAGCAGCGGGAAGGCAGCAAAATAAACACAGCTGGAGTGCCACCCCCTAAAAACTGCCGCTTGAGGCCACTGCCTCAGTTGGCCTAATGATAGAACCGCCCCTGGTGCTTCAGCACTGCCACTGCAAGTGATGGGTGGCAGCAAGGGCAATTGGAGCAGGGGATGAAGCAGAGGGGGGAGTGCAAAGGATAAGGTTCACTTAGGGCGCCTCATACCCTTGCACCGGCCCTGAATATGCCTGTTGATGTCCTTCAGTCTCATCTCATCAGGTTTTTGGTACATACTCAACACCATTTTGGTTATTTTTCCCCCAGATCATTTCTGGTTCAGTGTCCGTGTTCATTCAGGAAATGCTTTATTTTCTGAGCTAGTCCAACAAAGTACCAGTTAAAATAGGTGATTGAAAATGGTATGGGCACATTCTCATTGGATAACGTGTACTGAAACAACTCTCTCATTTCACATGGATTACCAAATGGTTGTGAGCTAGCAAACGTAATGTTTTTTATTTAATTCTAATTTGTGGCAGATTTTGAAACGCTCACCCTAATGACAATCCATAAAGCCAGTTCCTTTGAGATATATTCCCCGTCTTCTTCTAGAGCTTGGTATGGACAGAAAGAAATGTATATGTGTTCTCCATATCCTAGTGATATGATATAAACCACAATGTGAGTCTGAAATTATATCTGTATTTCACAGGTCCCTGGAGAAGTTAGAAATACTTTATGTGGATACCAGACACTCAATAAAGAGGTAATAACACATTTTCCTTTCTGTGATCTTTTTACTTGGGAGCAGGGGTTCACAGATAGGGAAATTCCCCTTTTTTTGAAATTAGTAAAAGGGGTAGGGTTTAGAAATGGGCCTTCAAATTCTACCAAGATTAGACAAATTGTCTTTGTAGCCCAAATAAAAATTTAAGAAATCCCAGAAAATCAAGTTACAAATAGCATTAGGAAACAGTGATTGACAGATGAATGATTTTCCAATTCTTGTTCCAAAGAAATATCCAAATACAGCCTTATTTTTAAAAAAAATTAAAAGAATTTCCCCAAAATTAAGTTTCAGGAAGATAGAAATAACCTGTTTTGGAGAAAATCTGTGTACATGTCTTTTACTGACATCCCGCTTATTGCTGATGGGCATTAACAAAAGCATAGAAGCCACATTTTTAAAATGAATAGGGATGCCAAGTGCAAAGGAAATGACCCCTTTCAGGACACAGTGAAGGAGCTTGCTCAGTTGAGGGAGATCAGAACCCATGAGGCTCACACCAGTGAACAGAAATACTAGTTATCATCCTAGAATATCTCTCGCATCGTTCAGGACAGCTTATTGCCCAGCAAGACGACATGGTCCCCTGATGGTGCAGCAAGTTGAAGACACCACCTGGCCAAAACTGGGCTCCTTTATCTTTCCCCCAAACCCCCTTCCCCCTTCCTTTATTTCTGTGGATAACACTGTACTCCCTGTTTTCTTGGCTCACAACCTTGGGGTCATTTTTTACTCTGCTTTCTTTCTCTGCACAGATCCTACAGAAAGCTAAAACCTGTCACTTCTTTCTCTATAAAATCAGCAAAATTCATCCCTTCCTTTCTGAACACAGTACTAAGACCACTCTCAAGTCACCTCTCGTTTTGGCTATTGCAATCTTCTCATCGTTGATCTCCCTCTGAATCATCTTTCTCCCCTTCAATCTATTCAAAACTCAGCTGCACAACTTATCTTCTGCCAGTGTCTCTATGCTGATGTAACCCCTCTTCTCAAGTCACGTCACTGGCTCCCTATCTATTTCTGTATCCATTTCAAACTTCTCCTGACCTATAATACATTCATTCTGCATCTCCTCACTTATTTCAAAAAGCTCAAACAGTAAAGCTCAAAGAACTAAGCTGAGATCCCATGAAGGAACGATTGCCTGCAGGGGAGAATGCAAGTGTCTTACTCCACAAAGGAAATGGGCCACATCTGGTGCAAGAGCACTGTGCCGCCAGTCCCCTGAACCCTCAAGAAACTAAGAGAAGGGACCCTTGTCAAATCCATCCTGAAAGAAGGCAAGGCCAGCAAGTCTGCTGCGCTAGGGCTGACTTGATGCTCACAACACCAGTGCTCAAAAAGGCACCAAACATGCATGTAGGTGAGACACGGGATGCCACAGCAGAAGAATTGCTCTTACACACTAAGTGTTGCCACTTAAGAAACAGGCCATAAGTGAGAAGGGAGCTAGGTTGTCTAGCAGGACCTGCACCTACCTCAAGAGCCTCCAAGCTGATGGAAGGTGCAAGGGAGATTCTTGCAAGAAGCGCATCAGATCTGCATACCATGGTCTCCATGGCCATCCAGTGCCACCAGAACCATTGGACCCTTATGGCAGTCTGTGCGATGAAGCACACACCCTATGAGAGGCTATGAAGGAAACACATACAGCAGAGTCTGCTTTGGCCAGAGTTGAACCAGGCATCCACACCCTCAGAGCCTGTCTCTTTGTGGCAATTGCAAAATCTTCACACTTTGACATTGGTCCTGGTCACCATCAGATTCAACTTGGGGCAACCCCATGTTGGCAAGAATCCACTGGAATGCCATCCTGTTCAATTCCCATCCTCCAGGGTTGAGGCAATGGTGACCGATTTAGTCTGCTTCCACACTGTTCATTCTTGCAATATGTAGTGCTGAAAGGACTATGAGATTCCTTTCCACCCAGGAAAAGAAGAGGGCCATTTCCAGGACCACTCTGGAACTCTTCGTGCCTCCTTGCCTATTGACATGTGCCACAGAAGATCCAGAATGCTTTGCCCCAAACCAAAGTCTGGTCATGAAAGAGCCAAATGAATGGCATTTTCCTCCAGCCGATTGATGGGCCACACTGCTTCTTGACTGTTCCAATGGCAATGGGCCACCCAGCGAACAGACTGGTATCTGTTAATAGGAGAAGTCACGGCGGACTGTCAGCCTCCCACCAATGCAGGATTGCTGCCACCAATTGGGAAAAGGGAGCCTGATATTGAAGTGCTGAGATCAAGGAGATGAGCAAGACAAGGTTCTTTACACTGGCCTGTGAGCTCATGCTCAAGAGACCACCTCAATCGTTGTCTCCATCAAGCCAAGGAGTTGAAGATAATCCCAAATCGTGGGAGCCCCCTGCTTCCGAAAAGATGTCAGCTGAGACAGTAGCTTCTCTGCTGTCTTCTCAGGCAGGAAAACCCTGCCAGTGCTGTTGTCCAACCACCCTTCAAGGTACTATAGCGACTGGGTAGGCTTTAGATGGATTTTGCTATAGTTCATCATCCAGACCAGACTCTCCAAAAACCGCACCACTCATGCTGACACCAGGTATGCTTCTGACAGTGACATAGCTCAGATAAGCCAGTCATCCAAGTATGGATGAATGCAAATCCCTTTGCACACAGAGCAGCGGCCGCTACCACCATTATCTTTGTGAACATCCTTGGGGCAGTGGAGAGACCGAAGGGGGAGAATGGCAAACTGAAAAAGGGCTAAGAACAGTGAACTGCAGAAAGTCCTACTTATCCTCACAGATGGTAATGTGGAAATAGGCTTCTGCCAGATCCAAGGATGTGAGAAATTCCCCACGCCGAACCACGTGGATGACTGACGTCAGCATCTCCATGTGGAAGTGAAAGATCCTCAGGTGAGCATTGACATCCATAAGACTGAGAATCAACCTGAAAGCTTCGTTCTCCTTTGGCACCGCAAATTAGATGGAAAACTAACTCTTGCCCGTTTCAGCAGATGGCACCGGCATGACCCCCAACCTGTTGTGTCTGGCGGGAGAAATTAGACCTGGATGAGGAAGCCACCTGGAGAACGCGAGTCCCGCGAAAGGAATAAGACTGCAAACAAGAGCCGGAGAAAAAAAATCTTTCCTGAGCAATACTTGTGATAGTCCCAAAATCCCCAGGAATCCTGGTACTAGGAGTAAGGATAACATGAGGATTCAGAGGAAGTAAATAGGCCAGACTGCTTCCACTTCTGGTGCCTGCTTCACCGGAAGATCCGACAGCCTCAAGGCAGAGAACACCTGATCAATCAGCACCACTAGCTGTTCCCTCTGAAACAAACGGATGACAAGGGAATCATCTTGGTCATCTGGGGTTGAAAGCTTGCCTTCATCACATGTGGAGTTTTCATCAGAACTATCAGAGCTTGTCAAGATCCCAAGCACAAGAGAGATGATCCAAGTCCCCGATTCTGTGGCGCAGCTCCCACAGGGTTTTGCCTGTCCTGTGAAGAAGGACCCTCCTCTGACTAAGAGAAGGGATAATGGAAAGGCCCTGAGGTCTCTCAATCCAAGCTACATTGCCAGAAAGACCATGCTTTCTGGAGAAAGGAAAATAATTCCATTGAGGATAAACTGAAGGCTGGGAACTCACTGTTAGCCTGCGTTCCCCTACCAGTTGGGGGGGAGGAGGAGGTTGGACCAGCCACTACAGGACTCTGCAGAGAAGCTTCCAGAAGAGGCGTACACAAACCAGTAGAGCAAGAAGAGGCAATCTATACCGAAGCATTGTCGTTTCCACCAGCCACCCCTGTTGTTGCCTAGTAAACTTTTCTGCCAACTGTGAGGGAAATACTTCTGAGGGGGTGATACATGCAGGAATCGCAGAGGGAGACCAATGAAATATCTGCATGTGCCACAGACCAGGCAGCATCTCCTCTTAGATGACATGTGTTTGCCTTGTGTAGAACAGCCTTCAAGGTCCAGCAAGCCCTCTCAGATGATTCAACCGAAGCATGTGCTGAAAAGCACAGACACTACTGCACGCTGAGGAAGTAAGCGCCTAAACAGCACATGTTAACATCACATGTTGCGAACGTATGTATCTCTGTATGCAGATAGTGCATGGCCAAGCGCTGGCAACATGCGCAAACTGTGCTACCATGAGATGGGAACTGGTGGAAGAAAAAAACATGCCTAACCAGCAGTTCCTCCAAATTCAACAGTTGAACCACCCAGTCCTAAATCCAACAGTTGAATCACCCAGAAAATTAGGTTAGGATGCCCCCAAAGACAACTTTAGTCAAGCAGAAGAAATTTAATCTGGTATTTAAATCTGGTGCTCACCCTCCAAGATTCCCCAAGTAGTCCCAGATAGCAACATAGCTGAACTCAATGCTATTCCCCTCCTGCCAAGACCTGCAGGTATATACCTCTGAAGACCTTCATTCAAATCTTCAGGGAAGAGCTGGGAGAGAAGACGAAGGGGGTCACTGAGGCTGTGCTAGGCACAGGATCCTGATCAAACAATCCTGGCTGTTCAACCAATCCTTAAGATAAGGATGGGGAGCTGAACCAACACCCTTCTTCCATGTGGCTGTTCCCAAGAGTGCACCAGTTTTAAAAGTAATCCTTCAGGAGCCCTCCCTCATCAAGCTCAAGTGAGGAAGTCTCCCCAGTGAATGGTTACCCATGAGTTAAATCAAATTTTCCATGGATTTTTCACAGATCTGTATCAGATTGCATCCACCTTCTGCTGGAGACAGAGAAATACTGGAGTGTGCCCCTAGCTGCATCAGCAATAATAGCAGGATGAGGTCACAAGAAACCTCTGGATTTTTTTTTCTCTGTCTACCACTGCTGATAGGGGAACATACCCTCTTGTCTGGACAAATCTAGTAAAACGATTTGAAAGTGTATCATACCATACTCTAATCCCCAGTTTTGTGATGTTGTCTGTCTTGATTAGATTTTAAGCTCTAATGAGCATGGACTGTCTCTTATAGTTCTTTTGGAGTTCTTTGGAGGAAGCAAAATACACACTCAAAAGGAAAACCAACACCAGTCTAGAGTGAGGTGTAAACCAAGATATATATTTATTATTATCACGAGGAGGATCCGTAAATACAAACCAACACAGACGTGTTTCGGCACCACCTTCATCATGGGTTTGGCCTATACGACAAATATATAAGGAACAATAAAAAGCAATATAAAAACAATAAAATGGAAAAATAATAAAATCAATGATTCAATTGAAAGTGACAATAAATAATAAAAATAATAGTGAAATAATACTAGAACATAAATACATACATAGAATGCCAACATATAATGTGGTGCCCAACCACCCTAATAAAAGGGTGCTACTGTTATTATATAGAATTAGAGTGATAAAAAATAATAGTACATTAGTACTGATAAATACTATATATAATAAATAGAGATAAAAAATAAATAAAAAACAGGTTAATACATAAATACACTAAAAAACAATTAAAATGAGTGAACATTAACTTAAATGGTGTGCAATCATAGTATGCTTTGTTTGCTTTTAATTACGAAGAACAATCATGACATGGACAATCATGGAAAAAAAGAAGGAAAACACATGTGGCTTATTGTAAATACCAATAGGATCATGCTGGTCTGTTTACTGTGCGATTGTAAGATTCAATTCCCACTAGATCTAGAAAAAAGGCAACCAAAGACATTCAATCCCTAATTTTGCATTTCAACCATCCTTCAACAATGTGGGACTACGGCAAGCAAATTCATTACTGAAAAACACACTTTTGATTAATTTAATTCTGCCGTTATAACAGTCAAAAGAGGGCTTAATGTTACTTACAATAGCCTTTACAGATCCTCATCTGAATGTAAAGTTGTATGTTTACATAAATCCTAAAACCATACCTTATAGGCACAACATACTGTCAAAGGTTCCGCTGAATTTGTGAAAGCTGAGCAGCCGCAGCTCCAGTGTTCTTTTATCCGCGCTTTGGTGCGAAAGGGACAGGTTGCCATGGAAACATAGAAACAGTAATGCCAAAACTAAAACACTAAAGTGTGGGGGATCCATATTAGGATGAAAATGACAAATGTTTTTTTTAAAACTGTATTAGGAGTAATTTTTTAAAAAGGGGCATTTAAAGGGCTCATCGAAACCTGATGGAGCCATCAATACAGTGACTGCACAGAGGATCGGAAGCCGAACCAACCAGCTGATTATATGGCACCAAAACAACATGGTATAAAAAGATTTCTTTAAGGACTAAGAGCACTCTGCCAGTGAGGACAATGTAAATGGCCCTCCTTTAGATGGGCAAAAAATCATTTTAAAAGTGGATGCAAGGGTGCAAATAACCATACAAAACCATACAGTCTTACAAAGCATAGGGCACTCATTCATAAGGACTAGAAAGGGGGGCTGTTTCTTCTGGAGAGAAATCTGCAACTGTGAGTATATACTTCTGGTAATTTTCTAAAAAGAATTCTTTGTATTAAAGCTACTTAATCTGTGAACCCACTGGTTTTTTTTGTTGGATCAGTTAGGGCCTAGTAGCAGCAATTAAGGTTTGAATTTAAAAACCCAGAGGAGAACTTTCTGGTTATATTTCATACCCAGCAGAGAGCTTGTAGTTTAAATTTAATAGACACTCAGGGCCAAGTAACAGCAAAGTACTGTTAGTTTAAATTTAACACACAGAAGAGAGCTTTCTGGTTAAATTTAGAATCCAGCAGAGAGCTTGTAGTTTAAATTTCATAAGAAGTTAGAGCCTAGCAGCAGCAGCAGCTAAGAGCTATAATTTAAATCAAATCAGAATTTAGCTTACCTCAGCAGCACAAGACAGGGTACTGTGTAGCAGCCCTCTTTTAATAGGTGTTATTTCCCTCCCTCCCTCCCTCCCTCCCCACTCCCACCCTCCCCTGGGATAATCATAGCTTTATAGGTACTTACACATCTTAAAGGACAGGAGGTGCTTTCAGGTGAAGCTCATTACCCAAAGCAGTCATACACTAAGGACCTGAGATTAATTTAGCTTCAGGTGAACAAGGTATATTAAACGTATTAGGTACAGTTTTATTGTTATAAATACCCATAGCAACCCCTAGTAAGTAAGAACTTAAAGATCTAGACACAAACGTAAAACTAAGATGCAGACAGCAGTCCAGCAGCGGGATGGGGGCTTTCCAGTCTTTTGCATTGAGTGTCACATGTATGATTTTCTCCCAGTTGGTGAGAGGTCTTACGTGTGCACTAGGTGCAAGGAGCTCTTTGCTCTCAGGGAGCAAGTCCGTTCTCTAGAGGCTAAAGTAGCAGACTTGGAAAACATAAGACAGACAGAGAGGTACATAGACGAGACCTACAGGGATATAGTCCTGAAGTCCCACCTCCAGTCTGGCAGCACCCCTGTTGCCATGGAGGAGAGAGGTCACGTGACAGGAGAGCATCACCCTGGTGCGGCAGGAAGTGATCCTGTAACTAGGACCTGTCCTCCAGGTGATGTAAAACCCTCTCGCACCGAGGAGGTTTCTCCAGGGCCATGTGCCCATGAGGGAAGGGTTAGGACAGCCGTTATAGTTGGTGATTCGATCATTAGGCATGTAGATAGCTGGGTGGCTGGTGGACGTGAGGATCGCCTGGTAACATGCCTGCCTGGTGCGAAGGTAGCGGACCTCACGTGCCACCTAGATAAGGTCTTAGATAGTGCTGGCGAGGAGTCTGCTGTCTTGGTACATGTCGGTACCAATGACATAGGAAAATGTGGTAGGGAGGTTCTGGAGGCAAAATTTAGGCTTTTAGGTAGGAAGTTGAAATCCAGAACTTCCAGGGTAGCATTCTCCGAAATGCTTCCTGTTTCGCGCGCAGGACCCAAAAGGCAGGCAGAGCTCCGGAGTCTCAATGCGTGGATGAGACAATGGTGCAGAGATGAGGGTTTTGCATTTGTTAGGAACTGGGGAACATTCTGGGGAAAGGAGGGGCTCTTCCGAAGGGATGGGCTTCACCTTAACCGGGATGGAACCAGGCTGCTGGCATTAACCTTTAAAAAGGAGATAGAGCAGCTTTTAAACGATATTAGGGGAAAGCCGACAGTCGCCCAAGAGCAGATGGTTCGGAAGAATGTATCCTTGAAGGATACTACCAAAAGCAGAGAGGTTCCACAAAAGAGTAAAGTAGCCCAAATGCCCTCAAGTATGGAGCAGACAGAGCTTAAAGATCCCAATTTACCCATGTCTAACAATAGCCAAATTAACATGAACAAAATACATTCTCTAAAATGCTTGTATGCAAATGCTAGAAGTCTAAACAATAAGATGGGAGAGTTAGAATATATAGCACTAAATGAAATGTTAGATATGATTGGAATATCAGAGACATGGTGGAAGGAGGACAACCAGTGGGACACTGTGATACCTGGGTACAAACTATATCGTAATGATAGAGCTGATCAAATTGGTGGAGGGGTTGCGCTCTATGTTAGAGAGGGCATTGACTCAGAAAGGATTAAAGTTTTGCAGGAAACAAAATCTGCTGTAGAATCTGTATGGATTGAAATTCCATATAAAAGGGGGGAAGGCAATGGCAGTGGGGGTGTACTATCGAGCGCCTGGCCAGAATGACCAAATGGATGATGAAATGCTAAAAGAATTCAAGGAAGCTAACAAACGTTACAGTGCAGTAATAATAATGGGTGATTTCAATTACCCTGGTATCGACTGGGTCAGTGTCACGTCAGGACATGCTAGGGAGATAAAGTTCCTGGATGAAATAAATGACTGCTTCTTGGAGCAGCTGGTTCATGAACCGACCAGAGGGGAAGCCATATTAGACCTAGTCCTTAGTGGAACACCAGATCTAGTGCAAGAGATAAGGGTGTTGGGGCCACTTGGCAATAGTGATCATAGCATGATCGCCTTTGATTTAATTAGTGGAGGAGGGATAGTAAGGAAATCTACAGTACTACCTTTTAACTTTCGAAAGGGAGACTATGATAAAATGAGGAAAACAGTTAAGAAAAAACTAAAAGGAGCAGTTGCAAAGGTTAAAGACGTACATCAAGCTTGGGTGTTGTTGAAAAATACTATCTTGGAAGCCCAGACCAGCTGTATTCCACGCTTTAAGAAAAGTGGAAGGAAGTCCAAAAAACTGCCAGCATGGTTTAAAGGTGAGGTCAGAGAGGCGGCTGTTGCCAAAAAAGCAACTTTCAGGAAATGGAAAAAAGAGCCAAACGACGAAACCTGGAAACAGCACAAGCACTGGCAAGTCAAATGCAAGGCATTGATAAAGCAGGCAAAGAGAGAATTTGAGAAGAAGCTTGCTGCGGAAGCAAAAACGCGAAATAAAGACCTTTTCAAGTACATTCGTAGCAAAAAACCTGTGAGAGAGTCAGTTGGTCCATTAGATGATAAAGGGGTTAAAGGAGCACTAAGAGGCGACAAGGCGATAGCGGAGAGACTGAATGAATTCTTTGCTTCGGTCTTTACTGAGGAAGATGTAGGGATGTTACCCATGACGGAAGTGGTATTTAAAGGTGTGGAAGAATTGAAGGAAATATCGATACATCGGGAAGATGTCTTACAACTGTTAGATAAACTGAAGAGTAGCAAATCACCTGGGCCAGATGGTATACATCCAAGGGTGTTGAAAGAACTGAAATATGAGATTGCAGACCTGCTATCAGTAATCTGTGAACTATCATTAAAATCATCTCTAATACCTGAAGATTGGAGGATCGCCAATGTAACACCAATTTTTAAAAAGGGTTCCAGGGGTGATCCGGGAAACTACAGACCAGTGAGTCTGACGTCAGTACCGGGAAAAATGGTAGAAACCATCATAAAGAATAAAATTACTCAGCATGTAGATAGTCACAACCTAATGGGAGACAGCCAACATGGCTTTAGACAAGGAAGATCTTGTCTTAGTAATCTGTTATGTTTTTTTGAAGGAGTGAATAAACAGGTGGACAAAGGTGAGTCGGTTGATATTGTGTATCTGGTCTTTCAGAAAGCCTTTGACAAGGTCCCTCATCAGAGACTTTTGGCAAAACTAAAGAGTCATGGGATAGGAGGCAGTGTACTATTGTGGATCAGGAACTGGTTAAAAGATAGAAAGCAGAGGGTAGGGCTAAATGGCCAATTTTCCCAATGGAGAAAGGTGAATAGTGGTGTACCCCAGGGATCTGTGCTGGGTCCGCTGCTTTTTGACATATTCATAAATGACCTGGAATGTGGAATAACGAGTGAGGTTATCAAATTTGCAGATGACACAAAACTATTTAAAGTTGTTAAAACCGAAGAGGATTGTGAAAAATTGCAAGAGGATCTTGATAAATTGGAAGACTGGGCATCAAAATGGCAGATGAAATTTAATGTGGACAAGTGCAAGGTTATGCACCTAGGGAAGAACAACCCAAACTATGGTTACACGATGCAAGGTTCCACATTAGGAACCACCACCCAGGAAAAAGATTTAGGCGTCATTGTGGATACCATGTTAAAACCCTCGGCCCAGTGTGCAGCGGCGGCCAAGAGAGCAAATAGAATGCTAGGTATGATAAGGAAAGGAATGGAAAATAAAACAAAAGATATTATAATGCCTCTATATCGTTCGATGGTGAGACCGCACCTTGAATATTGTGTGCAATTCTGGTCGCCGTATCTTAAAAAGGATATAGCGATTTTAGAAAAGGTTCAGAGAAGAGCCACCAAAATGGTAAAGGGGATGGAAGGATACTCCTATGAAGAAAGGCTAAAAAGGTTAGGGCTCTTTAAACTGGAAAAGAGACGGCTGAGGGGAGATATGATAGAAGTCTATAAATTAATGAACGGAATGGAACGGGTAAACGTAGATCGATTGTTTACGTTATCAGAATATAGAAAGACTAGGGGACATGCAATGAAGCTACAGGGTAAACTAAGACCAATAAAAGAAAATATTTTTTCACTCAACGTGTAATCAAACTCTGGAATTTGTTACCGGAGGATGTAGTAAAGGCTGTTAGTGTAGCTGGGTTTAAAAAAGGTTTGGACAAGTTCCTGGAGGAAAGGTCCATAAACCATTATTAAGAAGTGACCGAAGATATCAATGCTTGACCCAGTACAAGCATTGTGGAACTTGTGTCTCTTGTGGAAACTGCTAGGTACATATGACCTAGTTTGGCCACTGTTGGAAACAGAATACTGGGCTTGATGGACCTTGGTCTGACCCAGTATGGCATATCTTATGTTCTTATGTAATCAGTGATCGCTTTCAATAAAACAGCAGAGGTAGGAGAAATAAATGAAGATATAGGCCACCAAATTTGTGCAAATGATCACATAAGGTCATAAAATCCTAATGGTACAAAAAACATCCTTTTATAAGTCTTCAACCATCGGTTCCAATAAAAACATAAAAATCACGAACACTGTAGAAAACTGCCACATGAACAAAGGAATGCTAAGGGATCAGTATCAAGAAACAGCAGAACATGTCTATATCCAGTGATGGTTTAGATCTAAAACTTGTCAAAAGTAAAACATTCATTTATCAATATAAGCTAAAAACTATTAAAATATTAAAATGGTAAAATGAAATAAACTAAAATCAATATAAAAATGAAATTATAAAATGAAATGAAAGTAAAAACGGAACTCGCGAAGATTGTGGAACACCACCTTCACAGGTATTGTTAATTTGTGGAAACTCTTAGACTCAAAAATTGCATAAAACCAATCCTTTAGATTAACTATATCAAGATAAGGTGAATATATAGGAAATGAGATGAGTAAATAAATAAATAAATGAAAAAATAAATACCAAGTGGGGGAAGGGGGTTGGGGAAGGGGGGATGGGAAAGGAGAGGGAGAAGGTGGGGAGAAAGAGCAGAAAGGAACCAATATATAATTATCATAAACTATAAAACCTAGAAATCAAAGTTAAAACCAGGAATAAAAGGGGATAAAAAGGTCTCATTGAAAACCTTGTACTATATCATCATAAAGGAAATATAAATGCAACAAAATTGTGAACGAGTCCTTATAGCACTATACAAATAAGTGGCAGTAGTAATATGCCAGCTGGACTGCAAGTTAACTGGCATTGAAGGGGGCTCCTTATTGCCTCAGGAAGAGGCCTGTCTGTTGTATTGTATTTTTCATCAGGCGCTGAATCCGTCTGTTGAAGGTGTTTGTCGTCATGCCTGTCTGGCCTTTAGTCATATACACAAACAGATACCACAAGCAGTTAACGGGCCCATGTGGCATACACTCAGAGGAAGATGAAATCACGGCTAGTTATCACCAAACAGATGTGCTCACATTCAAACATAGCCAGAGGTCTGACAGGACACCTTGCCAATTCTGTATGTGCGGCAAGGAATGTAACAGGAAATAGGAAGTGTGAAGAAGAGAATGTAAGTTAATAATCTGTTGACAAGAACAGGAAATTACTTTTGGAACGATAAGGTTGCAGACCAAGGATACTGTTACAAGTTACCTATCTCTTTCCATTGATCTTGCAAAGGACAAATGCCAAGGAAAAAGCATGTTAGCATTCTGAGAGGCAACAGGTGATTCTATTATATTTAATTATAGATTCATCTGATTTGGTAGCATAACACAGCACCTGTAGTAGACAATGTGTTAACTGGAGATTGATCTTTATGGCTTATGACAGGCCCTAATGACATGCTTTGCCATGGCTTATTCTGCTTTCCCCCACGTTTGAAGGCATGTAGTAAAGGCTGGAGAAGATATTTTAGGTGGATCAGGCAGGCGAGGGGAAAGCATTGCCTTAAACTGATACAAGCATGAATCATTCTTAAGTTATTTTTGCCAAATAGTGTCCCAAGACAGTTTTGTTCTGATGGCTTTCCAGGCTTCTGCAGAAACTGTCAAGAGCTGAGCACAGTATCCTGAAGAAAAGCCCTGAAATGTCAGAGAAAATAACTCTTAACCTCAACGCCTTGGTCTCCCTTTATTATTGCATGCTGCATTTAATGCCATATGTCTTTGCCTGAAATTTCAGTACTAGGCAGCACATTTTTATGCTGAAATACTTCCTTAAATGAACTTTGCTATATAATTCTGATTTAATGTTGTATAGATCACCAGTACAGCTCTGCTTGATTTCATTCTAATGCTAATTTTCTTCAGAGCCATTAAGAAATGGGAAACCAGAGTTCATTTATAAGTTATCAGAGGGAATAGCAACCCTCCCCACCTGGAGACATTTTGATTTGCTAATATATTTTTTTCTTTAATAATACAGAGAACAACCATAAAACTTGGGGGAGAGGGAGATATTATCACTTATGGAAAAATAGTTAATCATTTCCTTGCTGACAGAGCAGTTTTGTAAAACACTGCTTAATGTGAGTGACCAACTTCCTGTGGCAGGTGCTCCAGCAATAAGAACATAAGAAATGCCATACTAGGTCAGACCAAGGGTCCAAGCCCAGTATCCTGTTTCCAGCAGTAGCCAATCCAGGTACACAAATCTCAAGTACCTGTTTGGTTCCTAAAGGTATACAGATTCCATGCTGCTTGTCTCGGGGTAAGCAGTGGATTTCCCCAATTCTCTTTAATAATGCTTTATGAACTTTTCCTCCAAGAACTTGTCCAAATATGTGTTGAACCCAGCTACACTAAAAGCTTTTACTACATCATCCGGTAACAAATTAGAGTTTCATTACACGTTGAGAGGAAAAAATATTTTCTGATTAGTCTTAAATGTACTACATTGTATCTTCATTGTGTGTCTCTAGTCTTTCTACTTTTTGAAGGAGTAAATAACTGATCTATGTTTACCCATTCCACTCCATTCATTATTTTATAGACCTCTATCATATCTCCCCTCATCCATCTCTTTTTGAAGTTGAAGAGCCCTAATCTTTTAAGCCTTCATCATAGGGATATCCTTCCATCCCCTTTACCATTTTGGTCACTCTTCTCTGTACCTTTTCCAATTCTGCTATATCCTTTTTAAGATATGGAGACCAGACTTGCACACGTTTTAATATCCATCGTTTTATTTTCTATTCCTTTCTTTATGATTCCTAGCATTCTGTTTGCTTTCTTGGCCGCGGCTGCACACTGGGCAGAAGGTTTCAACATACTATCCACAGTGACACCCAGATCTGTTTCCTGATTGGTGATTCCTAATGTAGAAACTTGCAATGTGCACTGTAGTTTGGGTTGTTCTTTACTAGGTGCATAACTTTGCACTTGTCCACATTGAATTTCATCTGCCATTTGGATGCCTAGTTTCTCAATTTTTCAAAGTTCTCTTCAATTTTCTACAACCCTCTTGTGTTTTAACAACTTTTAATAATTTTGTGTCATCTACAGATTTGATCACCTCACTTACTATCCCCATTTCCAGGTTATTTATAAATATGTTAAAAACCAGCGGGCCCAGCACAGATCCTTGGGGTACTCCACTATTCACCTTTTTCCATTGAGAAAATTGTCCATTTAGCCCTACTCTTTGTTTTCTATCTTTTAACCAGTTCCATAATAGTACATTGCCTCCTATCCCATGACTTTTTAATTTCTGCAAGAGTCTCTCATGAGGGACCTTGTCAAAGGCTTTCCGAAAATCCAGATGCACTACGGACCTGATTCTGAAAGGTGACTAGCGAGGCTGTATTTCCCGGTGGAATGTGCAGCCCCGCTAGTCATCCTGCCCGAATTCCGGAAGCCTCTCTCCCTGCAATCAGAGAGCCACTGTGTGGGGAGAGCAAGATGGGGGCGGAGCATGGACGGGACGGGCACCTGGACGTACAGGGCCGATTCAGGTCACTGCCCTGTACATCCCAGGAACGCCAGGGGAATGCACAGCTTATTCCACCTCGGATGTGGAATAAGCAATGGGCACCCGTGCACCCCTGCCCAGCAATCCCCCCCTCAACACAATGGAGCCATCTAAGGTAATGCCCCACCCCCTGATCCCGGCCCCGGCAGTCCCGCAGGGTGTGAGGCGATGGGAGAGCTGGTCAGGGGGGCTGTCCAGCCACAGCAGTGGGAGCGGGGGGATGGGGGGGAGAGTGGCCTGGCCGTTCTGCCAGCTATACATTCCCCATGGCTGCTGAAGGGGCACTCTGGGCCATCCCGTTGCCTGATCCTACTACCACGGGAGTGTCTTGCTCCTGCTGTGCAGAATCAGGTACAACAGGGCCCATTCTGGTCTGGGACATCTGGACAGCCCAGACGTGCCCCTTCCTGGATTGGGCTCTACATCAACTAGCTCATCTTTATCTACCTGCTTATTCAACCTTCGAAAAAATGTAACAGATTAGTAAAATGAGACTTTCCTTGGCTAAATCCATGTTGGCTTCCTGTCATTAAGCCATGACTATCCATATGTTCAATAATTTTGTTTTTTATAATGGTCTCTATCATTTTGCCCAGTACAGACATCAAGCTCACGGTCTGTAGTTTCCAGGATCACCCTGGAACCCTTTTAAAAATGAGTGTTACAAAGGCCACTTCCAATTTTCTGCTACCACAGATGATTTTAAGGCTGTTCACGGATTACTAAAAGGTGGTCTGCAATTTCATATTTCATTTCTTTCAGCACCCTGGGATGTATGTCATCCGGTCCAGGTGATCTGCTGCTCTTTAGTTTATCAAATTGCTGTATTGCATCCTCCTGATTTTTCAAGATTTGCTTCAATTCCTCTGATAAATCACCTTTAAATATCATTTCTGCAATGGATAACTTCCCTACATTTCTTCAATAAAGACTGAAGCAAAGAATTAATTTATTCTCGCCTCTGTGGCCTTGCCTCTTTTAGTGCCCCAAGCCGTCAATCTGAATTCAACCAATGACTGTGTTTACCAGTCTGGCACTGCTTGTTATGCAGGCTCCAGAAGATTATTTGTCAAGAATTGGCCATTTCGCAATTGGGCCTTTCCTCTGCATCCTCAGGATGGAGTCTGTACAGAGAATTGCTATTAAAATGGTCAATAGTCTTCATCACAAGGCATATGGGAACAGACTTAAAGATCTCAATATGTATACTTTGGAAGAAAGACAAAAGAGGGGAGATATGATAGAGACCTTTAAATACCTCCATGGTCTATATGTACAAGAGAAGAGCCTTTTTCAGTTGAAAGAAAGTTCTGCAAAGAGGAGGCATAGGATGAAGATGAAAGGGGATAGACTCAAGAGAAATCTGAGGAAATATTTTTTAGAGAAAGAGTGGTAGGATCATGGAATAGCCTCCCAATGGAGGCGGTAAAGATGAGAATGATATCTGAATTCGAGAAGCATATGGGAACAAACAGAAAGGATCTCTCAGGTAAAAAAGAGACTGCATAACTTAGTAGTTGGAAGGGAAGGGCAGACTGGATAGGCTGTATGGTCATTATCTCCCATCATTTTTTCTATGATTCTGTGTTAAATAAAATACGTATGTATTTGTTTTATTAGACTTGATATACTGTATGTAATTTCTGCTCAGAGTGAAAATGGCAACATTTTTGCCAAAAAAGTAGTTTTTGCAAATCTTTTGGGTAGCATTTAGAAATAAATTATTTTTTGGAAACAAGCAGGAAGTCAGTCCTCACATATGGGTGACGGCACCGACGGAGCCCTCGCAGAAGCATCCCCCAGCTTTCAAAGAAAGCCGTTGGGAGATGCCACCACGCACGCATGGTCCCCTTCCCACCCAAGGGTGCCATCTTGTTCAGTCTCCTTTTTTCTGCAGAGCCCTTCAGACATTGTCTGGCTTGTCCCCGGAAAAAGATGATTATTTTGTTCCTTAAGTTTCCAACTCGTCTCTGGCATTGCACCGGTACTCTTCCCGCCTACTGACCTCAGTGCCTCGACATCGGGCTCAGTTTTATTTTTGTAGGTTTTTTGTTTATTTTATTTTCCTGGCGCCTTCGCACCCTTTCTTTTCCCACTGGCCAGCCTGGAGAGTCTTCGACCTCACAGGGGTACTTTTTTCCCCCATGGCTACCAGTGGTTTTAAGAAGTATGATTGGTGCTCTAAAATCATGTCTTTGACCGACACACATGACTGCTGTCTTCGTTGCCTCGGGCCAGACCACGAACCGGCAGCCTGCAGTCTCTGCAAGAGGATGTCCTGCAAGGCCCTCAAGAGCCGCCAGCAGCAGCACGATAAGTCCTACCCAGAGTCCCTAGTGCCTCCTATGGTAAAGGCCTCATCTGAGGCCCCAACACCTCATGCGGAACTTTCTGAGCCCGAGCCTCGTCGTGGGACCTCAGAAAGGAGGTCTCTCTCGAGGGAACCCAGAAAGAAGAAGAAACCCTTGAAGGTGGCGTCCTTGGATGGTTCTGACCAGCTGGGAGCTCCCCGGGCCCAGTCCCGCAGTCCAAGATGCTCATCCCAGACATCTGAGAAGGAGCGACCTGCGAAGGTCCACTGGAAGGATCTGGCCGCAGACATGCCTCAGTCCCCAGACACCATCTTCATTCAAGATTCCCCTTCAGGGGAGCCAGCATCAGGCCCGAGTCCCTCGGTGCCCGTGGCGAAGGCTGCGGAGCCTTCTGGGCTGGAGTCCAGAATGGCAGCGCTGGAGCGCAGTTTGTCTGCCTTCATGGATCAGCAGTGGGCGCTGTTGTCCGGTTCGACTGGTTCATCTGCCCCGACCAAGGGACTATCGATATCCAAGATGCCCCCAGAGGCTGAGCCAATCCTCAAGGTCCTTCAGCCTCGAGTCGATCCTCAGCTAAGGTCATGCTCTGAGTCTCACTCATCAGGACCGTGGTCATCCCTGGCAATTCTACCGGGTGCCGGCCGTAGAGCATCGGGGCCTTCGAGGCCCTCAGAGCAGCCCTCTGGCGAGTCCTCAACTGACTACTCCAAGTGGGAGACGGAGGACGAGGAGTCCCCTGATACCCGTCACCACCGCAACGTCCCTTCTGATTCCCCCATCTTGGAACCTCGGCGGCGGTCCCTGTCCGAAGACATGGGTTTCTTGGACTTTGTCAAGGAAATGTCAAAGGCCTTGGCATTCCCGACCGAGTCGGAGGAGGACCTTCGGGCAGATGAGTTAGAGATCCTCCAGTATGAGGCCCCTCCATGGGAATCGCTCACGGTACCCATCCCTCCCATCCTGGAACGGCTCATGCTCTGCATGTGAGAGACACTGGCGTCAGTGCCAGTGGTGAGCAGATGGCTCCACTCGATGTATCGAGTCTGCCGGAGCACGGGCTTCCAGAATTCACAACTGCCACATAACTCCATGGTGGTGGAGTCAGCCATGCATCAGCTGAAAAGCCAGAAAATGCACTCCTTGGTGCCCTCTGGCAGGGAGACCCGCACCTTGGATGCCCTTGCTAGGAAGTGCTACCAGGGCTTGATGCTCCTCTGCTGCATCCAGGCCTGCCAGCTGTACATGGGCATGTACCTGAGAGAACTGGTGAAGGAACTCGCCCTGTTTTCGGCTGGTCTCTTTGAGGAACCCCTGCAGTGATTCAAGCGCCTGGCCAAAGCTGTCCGTGAGTGCTCCAAATTTATGTCTAGAGCTGTCTATGATGGGTTTGAGTCGGCGGCTCGGGTAGCCGCAGTGGGAATCGGTGCATGCCACCAAGTTTGATTTCAGTCATCTGATCTCAAGCAGTGGGTTCAGGACAAATTGGTCAATGTCCCATGCAAAGGGGAGAACCTCTTTTGCAAACCCTTGACCCAATAAGGCTGCCGAGCTAGAGACCATGGCGAGGACCAGGCTCTCTAAGAAGACCACTGCCCCTTACCCGAGGAAGGGAGCTGCTTACTGAAACTACCCACCCTATCAGGCCTCCCCGGCTCCCCAACAGGGTCAGCAGGCCAAGGGACATGGGCATGGCCCACGTAAACAGAAGGCCCCAAAACCCCAGGCACCGACCCTGACCCAGCCTGGGGTTTTTTTTTTACTCCTTTAGCATAGCCTCTCTTCCCCTAGGAGGTCAGCAGTCCACAGGGGGGTGCCTGGCTTTCTATGCTCAGAGATGGGTGGAGATCACCACTGATTCCTGGGCACTGAGGGAGTCAGGGAGGGTTATCGCCTCCACCTGGCTCAGACATCTCCCTCTTATTTCCCGGGAGAGCCCCTCAGGTCTCCCTTACACCGGAACCTTCTCCTGAAGGAGTTGGCAGGTCTTCTCGAGGACAAGGTGGTGGAACCGGTGCCCCACCAGCTCAAGGGCAAGGGGTTCTACTCCAGATACTTCCTCATCCCAAAGAGGACAGAGGGCCTAAGGCCCATCCTCGACCTGCGGAACCTCAACAAATTCCTGGTGAGGGAGAAGTTCAAGATGCTCTCCCTTGAAACATTGCTGCCATACTTCCAGCAGGAAGACTGGCTATACTCCTTAGACCTCAAGGATGCTTATACTCACATCCTCATCCACCCCAACCACAGGCAGTACCTGCAGTTCGTAGTAGGGGGCAGGTATTTTCAATACACGGTGCTCCCCTTCGGCCTCGCCTCTACCCCAAGGGTCTTCACAAAATGCCTGGCAGTCGAGGCCACCTTCTTGCAGCTCCAGAGGATCTTTGTTTTTCCCTACCTGGACGACTGGCTCATAAGGGGAGGCACAGCAGGCCGCCGCTCACACTATCCAGGTTCTGCAACACTTGGATTTCATCATAAACTACCCCAAGTCTCACCTCCTCCCGACACAGTACCTGGAGTTCATCGGAGCAAAGTTCGACATTCTCCAGTCGAGGGCCTTCCTGCCCAAGGACCAAGCCGATCGATTCCGGTCCCTGCCTCAGGACGTACAGCACCATCCCTCTGTGCCTGCCCGGCTTCTTCTGCGCCTCCTCGGGCACATAGCCTCCACCATCCACGTCACCCCAGATGCTCGCCTCCATATGAGGACGGTGCAGTGGTGCCTCTGGGACCAGTGGTCTCAGGCCATGGGCTGTCTCCAGGACCAAGTCTCGGTGACCCACCAGTTGGTGGACTCCCTGGACTGGTAGCAGTCGCTCCAGCATCTTGAAGTGAGCATGCCTTTTCAGGCCCCAAGTCACTCGAGGATCCTCACCACGGACACCTCCCTGCTGGGCTGGGGAGCCCACTGCGGAGATCTCTGCACTCAGGGCAACTGGTCGCCAGACACGAGCACCCAGCAGATCAATCTCCTGGAGCTCCGGGCCTTACACTTCGCCCTAAGGGTCTTCTGTCACTACCTACATCACCAACCGGTGCTGGTCCAGATGGACAACCAGGTGGCGATGTTCTATATGAACAAACAGGGGGGCACAGGGTCTCGTGCCCTTTGTCAGGAGACACTGGTTCTCTGCTTGTACGCAGTCCATCAGGGTATCCTCTTACGGGCAGTGTACCTCCCAGGCCAGGACAACCTGCTGACCGACAGACTCAGCAGAGTTCTCCAGCTGCACAAGTGGAAGCTGGACCCCAGAGTAGCCAGTCGGCTTTTCCGACTCTGGGGGGAACCCATGATGGACCAGTTCGTCAGTCCAGACCATTTTCAGTTGCCCCACTTCTGCTCCCGGCAGGCCCACCCCTCCAGAGTGGCAGCAGATGCGTTCCTGGTCTCATGGTCCAAAGGCCTCATGTACGCCTTCCCTCTGATGTCCTGATCACCAAGACCCTGTTCAGGACCTTCCGCGACAGGGCCTTACTTATCCTGATAGCTCCTCGATGGCCCAGGCAGCCGTGCTAACTGCTGCTTTTGAGGTTGGTGGTGGAGGTCCCTATCCCCCTGGGGACCGCCTCGGGTCTCCTGTCTCAGGAGGTGGGCTCTCTCCTGCACCCCAACCTCGGGTCCCTCTCTCTGACAGCGTGACTGCTGAAAGGGTGACTCTGGCCCCTCTCTACCTTCCGGTTGAGGTGGAGGACATTCTGCTGGCCTCTCGCAAGGCCTCTACCAGGAAGGCTTATGCACTCAAATGACGCAGGTTCTCTTCTTGGTGCATCCAAAATGGGGCTAATCCTTTCTCCTACCTGGTGGCTCTGCTATTACAGTACCTTCTCCACCTCTCTCGGTCCGGGCTCAAGTCTAACTCCATCCAGGTACACCTTAGTGTCCTGGCGGCGCACCACCATCCAGTGGATGGTAAGCCCCTCTCAGTCCAAACATTTGTGACCCATTTCCTTCAGAGCCTGCTCTTATTGAAGCCCCGGGTTCGCCATCCAGCAACCAAATGAGACCTCAACGTAGTGTTGGGGCAGCTCACTCTTCCATCCTTTGAGCCTCTGGCTACCTGCCACCTTCGCTACCTCTCTTGGACTGTGGCTTTCCTGGTTGCGCTCACCTCTGCTCGCAGTTAGCGAGGTCCAAGCCCTTGTGGCAAAGGCACCTTATACTAGGTTCTAAAAGAACAGAGTGGTGCTTCGCACGCACCCCAAATTCCTGTCGAAGGTAGTGTCACCCTTCCATCTTAACCAGGAGGTGGTGCTTCCTACCTTCTTCCCAAAACTTCACTCCAGTCGGGCGGAGACGGTCCTTCACACCTTGGACTGTAAGAGGGCATTGTCCTTCTATATCCAATGCACTCGGTGCCACCACAAGGCTTCTCAGCTTTTCATCTCCTATGACCCCAGTAGGCTGGGGGAGGCGATGACCAAGCATGTGCTGTCCACCTGGGTGGCGTACTGTATCACCTTTGCTTATGAGCAGATGAGGCTCCCGCTTGAAAGCCGCATCACGGCGCACCGTGTCAGGGCCATAGCGGCCTTGGTGGCAAACTTGTGCTCTGTCCCAATGGTGGACATCTGCCTGGCCGCCATCTGATCTTCAGTCCATACCTTCACAGCCCATTACCACCTGGAAAGAGAGTCCTGACGGGACAATGCCTTTGGCCAGGCTGTCCTCCATAACCTTTTTGGGGTCTAGACAACTCCTACCCTTTGTTCAGGCTACCGGAGTGCTGGTTCATCAGACACAGGGGTCCTACTGTGGTCTGTGGACACGGACGCATTTGCTGCTGCATGCGGCTCCCCTCGGGGGGGTCCCTATTTTACTATGGGCTTTCGGTAGCCTGTAGCTGGGGAGTCCCATATGTGAGGACTGACTTCCTGCTTGTTCTCGGAGAAAGTGTAATTACTCACCTGTAACAGATGTTTTCCAGGGACAGCAGGAATCAGTCCTCACAACCCTCCCTCCTCCCCTTGAAGTTGCTCCTTTACCATCTTTTATTTTTGCTGTCTTTTAGCTATGTCATCTGACTGAGCAAGATGGCACCCTTGGGTGGGAAGGGGACCACGCATGCATGGTGGCATCTCTCTAAGGCATTCTTTGAAAGCTGGGGGGATGCTTCCGTGAGGGCTCCATCGCTGCCCACGTCACCCATATGTGAGGACTGATTCCTGCTGTCCCCAGAGAACACTTGTTACAGGTGAGTAACTACACTTTTTCTCCTACATTTTTCATCACAACAGTTCATCCTGCTCCTTTGGGCTTCCAGCTCAGTTGGAACTTTTACCAGGGCTGTGGCATCAGGAATGTTTATCCACAAGGCAGAGTTTTCCTGCTCCTCTCTAGCCAAGCTGTTGCAGCAATAGTCTGACCTGGGGCTTCCTTTCCTCATGGTGTGTATCCTAAGTTCAGCCACTAGGTGTCACCAGTAAACAAAGCCAGTCCTCCCTCCCACTGTAGTAACCTGCAAGATACCTGCAGTGAACAAATTTGAAGGGTAGGGAGGGGAACAGCTTTAAGGGGCATACTTCAGAAGCAGCATGGAAAGTGCCACGCTATGGATAACTTTATGCACATAGGGCCTGATGTTTAAAAACACTTACAGGCCGATGCAGGAAACTAGCGCAGCCGTTAAGCACAGAAAAGGGCATGTTTAAGCACACTTTAAGCACGTTTAAGCTAACGTCAAATGCAAAAAAAAAAGATGGACGTGTGCATAAATAGCGACCAAAAAACTAGGGTACAGTTAACACCGATTATTTAAATGTAGGCAAATGAGCTGTACATACTAAACTGGTGTGCAAATAATGGCTGCATCTGATGCAGAGACAGGCGTAGAGGATTTTGCGACCAGCTTTAGCACCAATATCTCTACGCCTGGGTCTTAGGTGGCTTAAACCTCTAGTGTGTGCTCCGAAGTATTTTAGAGGCATTGGGGTTGATTGCAGCATCGAGAAAAGACCCCAATAACATCAAAATACTGTCAGGGGCCAGTGCCCTGACAAAGTGATTCCCTGGTGGCCTAGCGGCCCGATCCCCCTCACCCAACAATATTTTGATAGAATCAGGGGCGATTGTGGCATCAGGAAAAGCCCCCGGTGCCATCAAAATTCTGTCAGGGGCCGGTGCCCCAACAGAAAGCGACTCCCTGGTGGTATAGCAGCCACTGAATCCTCCATACCCCACCAGACTTTAAAAAAACTGTAACCAGAGAGTCACTTTCTGTCAGGGCACTGGCCCCTGACAGTATTTTGTTGGCATTGGGGGCGTTTCCCGATACCATGATCGCCCCCGATGCCATCAAAATACTGTCAGGGCTGATATGCAAATTATCCACGTGGTGCCCGTTTCTCTGGGATAGCATGCCAAATTAGCATTGCCATCTTGTGCGCGCTCTGTTTATGCTGCTATTTTGCACCCAGTTTAATGGGTGGCTCATTTGCATGCACACTGTTTAACAGGTGGCTAATTTGTATACTAGCCCCTTTCTACATGCCCACGCTGAACTCATGCGCTATCGATGCCCTGCAAACAAGTGTAAATAAATGGTAGAACGCGACTTCAGCATCAGCTTTCTGCATCAGCCTGTTAGATAGCAGGACTTGCTGTTCAGGTAAGTAAGTACCACTGGCATAGTCTATCTAATGATTTTCAATGGCACTCTCTGAATAGTGCCACTGAAATTCATGCTGACCCACCCAACACTATGAGGGTATTTTAGAAGGTGAATTCGTGCTTTGGACATCTGGAAACAGGCATTCAGACATGCAATTCGCAGACATCCCTCGACCCATTTTAGAAACTAGGGATATAGACATACCTGATATGAGTAGGTCTGTGTAACAACAGAGAAGCATGTCACAGTGCGATTTCAGAATGGCACAAGCATGTCTGACTCTGGTTGCTGAGGCGTGTCCAAAGGAAGCGAAGGCACCCGCAGACAACCAAGGAAACTATAGGAGCAGGGCAGGAAAAAAATCCACCTCTTGAGTGTCCAAACAGCATTATTTAATACTCCCTTAAACTTGCAGTGTTTCAGCTATATTGCCTTCCTCAGGGGGTAAAAAAAAAACCCTCCAACAGAACAAACAAAACATAAAAACATTAAAAACGTAAAAGTAATGCCATTAAACATACATAAAAATCAAATCATGAGACATATACTTTTAAAATATGATAAAAATGATTAAAAAAATAATACAATAGAATAACTTATAACATGGATAACGATATGATAATCAAAATCATATTAAATGTATAAAAGCATAAAAAGTGCAATTAAGACCTACAGAATTGAATTAATAAAACAGAATGACATAAATTAACTATATAGAGACAAGGGAGGGGGTAATTACTGTGATGTTTGTTTATTATCACTTGATATACCGCCCGTTGTGACATCAGGGCGGTGTACAATCCAAAAAAGAGAAAAGAAAATCCAAAGTAAGGCCAAAGGCCAGAAAATGAAAAGAAATACAATTGGTGACAGAAAAGAAAAGTCAAGCAAGCACTTAGACAAGATACAGACGAGAACCAACATAAATATATAACCAGGTCAAGGAGCTGAGTCTGGGAGATCGTAGGCAGTGGAAAAGAGGTGCGTTTTGAGTAATGACTTGAATCTGGAATAGTTCAGCCCTAGTCGGAGTGGGATAGGCAGGGAGTTCCAGAAGGCGGGTCGTAGGGAAAAAAAGGTTGACTAATGAGTGGACTGTAGATGAGCACAGGATGGTGAGGGAAGATGGAGACGATTTACATGGGCTGAACGAAGGCTGCGTGTAGGGATGTGAAAATGAAGGTCTGCTAGGTATTGTGGAGTACGAGTATTGATAACCTGATGGACTGAAATGAGAATCTTATAACAGATGTGTAAATCTATAGGGAGCCAGTGGAGTTGAATCAGAAGAGGGGTAATATGGTCTCTGCGTGAAGAATGTGTAATAATCTGGGCTGCTGTATTCTCTATAAGCTGGAGTCAATGGAGTTGGGTGTGTGTGATACCAGCAAGTACTGAGTTACAAAAATCAAGATGAGACATGACCAGGGACAGTACAAGGATGGTTAAAGCTGAAGGAGAAAGAAAAGGATGAAGTGATCAAATTTGACGAAGAAAGTAAGAGGACTTCTTTGTAAGCTGAGAAACATGATCCTTGAAAGTTAAATCTGAGTCCAAAAGAACCACCAGATAACGAGAAGAGGATACTAAAGGAATAGGAGAATTGCCAAACGTTGGAGCTACTGAAGGACAAGGGCTTCCACAAGTAAACCATGTAGCTGATGTTTTTGCCATATTCAAATGGAGACAATTTGTAATTAGCTAGTCAGCTACCAAGGAAAGACAGGAATTAAGAGGGAAAAGATCAGGCTGTAGGGAGCTGGTGTAATGGAGTATGACAATATCATCAGCGTAATAAAAAGCTGATAACCCAGACTGCTGAATAAGAAGAGCAAGCGGTGCCGAGAAAAGATTGAACAAAAGGGGTGCCAGTACTGAGCCTTGAGGGACGCCACAGTGAAGACGGATTGGGTCTGAGAAAGAGTAAGGGATGGCAGATGAAATAACTGAGAAGGATCGGGAGAAAAGAAAGGAGTGAAACCAATGATAAACTGAGCCCCGAAGACCAGCATCCCGCAGACGTGAAAGAAGAATTGAGTGATGAACAAGGTCAAAAGCTGCTGAGTGGTCCAAAGAGACTGCCACCGAAACATCACCCCGATGTTCATTAAGGAATGAAGTTCATTAAGAAATTCTAACAAGACTGTTTCAACGCTATGACCCTGATGAAAATCGGATTGGCGAGGGTGAAGGAAATTTGTGGAGTTAAGATGATGTGAGAGTTGGGTAAAAACAGCCTTTTCAAGAGTTTTGGCTAGAAAAGGAAGATTAGAAACTGGGCGATAGTGTGCTGGTACAAGAGGATCGAGGGAAGATTTATTTAAAAAGAGGGCGGACCAAGGCATGTTTCCCAAAGGAGGGAAAAGTTCGAAAGGAGAGACTAGCATTGATCATAGCAAGAATGGGGGGGCACCAGGGCAATATGTGTTTGTATCGATCAATGAAAACTAACAGTGGTATCATAGTTAGTAAGAATGTATGACGACCCAGTCGGGAACTTCTAACAAGATAGAGCAGCATCGTGATTCTGAAAGAATGAGGAGCCTATGATCACTGAAGGGAGAAGGGAAGGGGGGAGAGGAAAAGGGAAAGGAAGTGGGGTAACTAAGATGGAATACCTAACTGTATCTGGAACTGCAGGTAATCTTGCAAGTAATTCCATCTACGGAAAGAATAAAAGCTTTAAATGCAATACAAAGAGAGAGTGCATGTTATTATGTGCAGTGCAGAGTGTATCATGTATGGCCAGTACAATTTAATGTTGCCTTACTATAATTGAATTCTGTATATTTACAGGTCATGTTTAAAATTCAAAAAGTACATAATTTAAAAGTTGTTGACAAATTGATTTCGTATATCGTGTTGAGAAGACCAGCAGAGAGGTGTAAAATCTCAACGGGATGCTGAGTAAAAAGCAAAGAACAGTATCGGCATGACTTATAAGAGCAGAGGCATAATGCCATATATATTAACCTGTTAACTACTTCTGAAATTAGTTGTGCCATCCTAGTAATCAGTCCAAAAGAGAAGGGCAATCATTTAAAGATTAATATTACTCTTAGTGACAAATCAATATAGTGATATTTTAAAATGTTGAAGAAAGAAAGCCAGCGTGAAGGAGTAGAAGAAAATCCTATATAGTCTGTGTTATAATCTGAAGAAAAAAAGGTCCTTACCTTGTCAACATAAATCAATTGCATCTAACCAAATGTATAATAGGAACTGGCTCGCTAGAGCCTCTTTATAAATTCAGCAAACGACACAAAATTAAAGCAAGGGGTTACTATGTTTCCCAGACGCTAGCTGTGAGTAGTGATCCCGGTGAAACTGCGGAAAATCGATAATCCTTTCATCACACAGGATTTATTTCTCAACAGTGCTCCGATTGAGGAAAAGTGAAAAAGAGGCACCATGTTCTCCAGGAACAGGCAGGAAGTCAGTCCTCACATATGGGTGACATTGACATCAATGGAGCCCGCATGGAGCATTTCCCCAGCTTTCAAAGAAAGCTTTAGGAATGCACCACTCATGCATGGTCCCCTTCCCGTCCAAGGATGCTATCTTACTCAGTCCCCCTTTTTCTGTGGAGCCCTTCGAACGTGCATCTCGTCCCCGGAAAAAGTTTTTCAAATTTTAACTCTGTTTTGCCTTTCCGGCCTTCGCCGGTCCTCTTCCCGCCATCCCGAGCTCCACTGCTTAGGCTCTCAGTCTTGGGATTCTTTGTTTGTCCTTCTTTTTATTCCCATGCTTTCATGCCCTTTTTAACCACTGGCTGCATCGAGGATCTTTGACCTCGCCGGGGTTCTTTTAGCCCCAATGGCCTCCAGTTTCACAAAATGTGATAGGTGTTTTAAGAACATGTTGCTCATGGACACCGATGACTGTTGTCTCAGGTGCCTGGGAGCTGACCATGAATCCAGAGTAATGCTCCCTCTGCAAGAAGATGTCCTCCAAGGCCATTCAGAGTCATAAATAGAAGCTGGATGATCTCTTCCATAAGGCAGCCCCAGTATCCCCGGTAGCCTCCCGCTCCGCGGTCCCGCAACACCTGGAGTTCCCTAAAGCTCCTCTCGGGCCCAGCAGCACTCTGACCAAGGGTTGCCTGAGCGCAAGCGGATGAAGAAGGTGGCCACAAGGACACTGTCAGGGGTGCAAGACAAGTATGAGCAGTCACACGCCCGGTCTCTCAGCCCTCCTCAGCAGATCCCAGAGTCTGAGAGGGAGTGGCCCAGAAAGGTACCTCGAACCAATACAGAGGCCTCTGGTGATAGATATTGCCCAGTCTCCCAAGGATCATACGGCGAGGATCCCCTCTCCTCCTCGACACCCGACCCAGTTACCCCAGTGTCGGTGTCACAGGGCCTCACTCCCGAGAAGGAGGCCCAAATGTTGGCCTTGGAAAGCAGCATTTCTGCATTCCTTGGTGCTCAGCAAGCACCGGTGCCAGGCCCTGCTGGCATGTGCCTCGAGACTGCAGGGACCTCGACCTTGAGGACTCCCCAGGCTACTGCAGTGACCCCCCAAGAGCCAGAGACCTCATGAGGGTCCTCAGCAAGTGTGATGATCTCCATCCCGGTCCTTGGGTGTGAGATCTTCATGGGCGAGCACCTCTGGCTCTGGGCAGGCTTTGGTCTTGGGAGCCTCCTGCCCGCCCAGATGTCCAAGATCTGGACGGGCCGGTCCAGACCCCTATTCTGAGCTTGTGAGAGCTAGATTTTCCCTGAAGGATCAAAATCGGGTCTGATGGCCGTCACGTCCCAGGACAGGCAAGCCATCTCCCGATTCTGTACCGCCAGACATCCAACCTTCTCCCCGTGCAGGCCTTCCCTGGCTCCTGCATGGAGCCACAGTGCTGTGGCATCCTGTAACCTGAAGACTGCCTGCCCTTGCTCCTCCCTCAGCCTGTCCCCTCCCGCCCACATCCAGAGCTCCCCGCATATCTCCTATAATCATGCAGGAAGCTTTGGGCAGGAGATATGGTTCCAGGTATTTAGCAGTGATGGGACGTTCAACCCGGATGTCCATCCCCACTAAACATGGCTCGGAATGACCCCCTAAATGAATAACTGACTACTAAATAAAAATGATAATACCGAGCAATAAGTAGTTCATTAAAAAGTCCAGAGTATCATATATAAAAAAGCAATTCAATGCTGCCATGCATAAATTATGTTGAATAAAAATAAAACTGTAAACACTATTAAAACATTGGGCTAACCCAGGGGTCCTCAAAATGCGGCCCGCCGAGGACATTTATCCGGCCCGCCGGGTGTTTTTGCCGCCGCTGCCTGTCCTCGGGGGCTGCTCTACCATGAGGTGAAGTGAGGTGGCTGCAGTTGCTGGTTATGTGGCAGGCTTTCCCTTCATGTCTAGAGGCGCTTTGCCTTTCTTTGGTGATCTGGTGGCCTGATTGGTCTTGTGAGGGTGATCAGGGAGGGGCTTTATTTCCCGCTCACCTCCCTGATGCCGATCGGGACTGCTGCAGTTGCTGGTTGTGTGGTGGGATTTCCCTTCGCGCCTAGAGGTACTTTGACTTTCTTTGGTGTTCCGGTGGCCCGATTGGTCTTGCGAGGGTGATCGGGGAGGGGCTCTACTTCTCGCTCACCTCCCCGATGCCGACCATAAAAAAGGTAGGGTGTATTAGAATACCTTCTTGTCTATGGCAGAATGAGAACTTTTCTGATGCGTACTCATGTCCTGGAGGAGGTACTGTATAAACTTGGATTCAGTATGTGAAGGGCATTGCTGAAATTGGGTGTGGACATCCAAGGTCTTGGGAAAGCCCCAAACATGCCTCTATTCAGCCTTGGATGTTTTCGCGCTGGTGACATCCTTAGAACTGCTTTATAAAATGGCTCCAGGGATGCCTCTGTTTTGAACATCTGTATGTGCATTTTCAAAGCAAGAATAGTGTTCCTAAAATACTCCCCCTCCCTGATATTTATCATCTTGATTCAAAACATCTCATTCGAGTTTATTTCAGAAGTAAAAATACAATTAGGCCATACTTCTCCCTAAAGGAGGACTCTAGCTTCCTCTTTTCTATAGAATTTATTAGTTGACTGGAGAGCAAAAGTGGGCAACAAAGAAGAAGGCAAAGTGGTTGGAAAATTTGGACTTGGTAACTGAAATGAAGCTAGAGAAGTACTGATAGAATTCTGCAAGACCAAAGATCTATTCATCTCTAATACCTTCTTCCAGTAACACAAGTGGCAACTGTTCACATAGACTTTCTCCAATGGATTGCACAAATATCAAACTGACTACATCTGTGGAAGTCAATGTTGGAAAAGCTCAATAACATTAACAAAGATAAAACCTGGAGCCAACTATGGTGCAGATCACCAAAATAAGATATGTGCTGTGTGCATAGGAATTTGTTCATAGTTTTATTTTAAACTATAGTCCGGCCCTCCAACTGTCTGAGGGACAGTGAACTGGCCCCCTGTTTAAAAGGTTTGAGGACCCCTGGGCTAACCAGTCATATAATGATGATAAAAAGTAAAAGAGACTTCACTGCCTTTTAAATGTGGTGCATTCTAAAGCTAATGTACTGAATAAAATGAAAAGAAAGGGGCTATTAAAATAAACAAACTAATTGGCCATGGTAATTAATGTATAATGTTGTAAATTAAAAATCAATTCAGTGCATGAGGAGGGAGAGGAAGGTGGAAGTAAGAAGGAGGTGGAGGGAAGAAGAGCAATGGAAAGGCCAATTGAAAAATGATTATTAATGAATTAGTGTAAAACAAATATTAATATATGTAAATATAATATAGTCATAAGATCAATAAAATCAGGGGGGGACATTTTAAAATCTAAAAATATGTTCAAAAGTAATATATAATATTAAATACAGATGAGAGAGTAAAAGAAACTGAGGAAACCTTTATGACAACACATGCATGTAAAAGTTCAGAGAGAAACCGACAGGTCCTGATAGTGTTTAAGGCCACTCAGAGAGAGGGTACTCATCATGTAAATGTATTTCTGTTCTAATTGTAAGAGAGTCCTATCTATATTGTCTCCTCTCCAATGTGGTCTAACCACTCTGAGCATAAGATGCTTTAAGTCGGAAAGTGAGTGTTGAGCAGATACCCAATGAGCAACTAGGGGTTTCTCTTCAATTCATCTTCTTAAGCAATTTTTATGTTCTATAATACGTATACGTAAACTGCGTTTGCTTTGTCAACATATATTAGCTTGCACGGCCAGACTATAATATAAATGACATATCCAGTTTCACAGTTTGAAAAGTCACTTAAGAAGAACTTCTTAGTAGTAGTAGGATGTACGAAGATGAACCAGCTATGGAAGGGTGGGGGACTCAAGCAGAAACACAAACAAGGTCATCAGAACCATTACCAGAATCAATATCAACACACCCAGTCCTTTCATCCTACACAAGGGAGAGGGAGGGGATCCTTCAGTCGCAGACCCTCCCAACAAGAATAGAGAGTGTGTTTTTTAATCTTTTGGACCATGTGCCTAGTGATGCATAGATACGGGTCCTAAACAAGGGCCTTGCTTTTGTTCCCTCAGTTCAACATGACCCTTTTTTAATTCAGTTTGGTTTATAAAAGTTCCTCAGAAAGATAAAAATTGCTGATTATTTGTGACTCAGGATGCCAGTCCCACAGGCGTTTGTTATAAAAAAAAACCCTTCCACTTGGGTATCACCAAGTAACACTAAACCTGTCATTGACCCATTTGAACAGATAGTCAAAAAGAGTGTTGAATTCCTATATACTAAAAACACTCGCATGTATTACAGTATGACAACAGAAGAGAAGAGAGCCCTTACTGCACCTAGGAATAACTCTAAATTGGTAATAAAACCGGCTGACAAAGGGTAAGCTTTGGTTCTCATTAACTCTACTAATTATGTTAATTAAGTTGACAACTGCAAGATAAACACTTTTATGAGAGACTTGATGATGGTCACAAAGCCCCTTCAAACTAGCCTTGATTCTATTTTTCAATCCAGCTTAGAGATGGACATTTTAACTAAAAAATAATTTGAATTTTTGAAGATGGATCATCCAGTAACTCCAACGATATACATATTACCAAAAATTCACAAATCTCTAGAACATCCCTCAGGAAGACCAATTATTTCGGCGATTGAGATTGTTTCAAAAATGGATCCAAAATATCTTGATTATTTATAACCCAGGCAGTCTCTTATGTTCTGTACTCATCCCATGTTACACAAATTTTAGATAATTTCAGGGGGTACCATACAGACTGGTCACTTTAGACATAGCATCTCTATTTACTAACTTGCCAAAGAAAGCAGCTTTATCAATAATTGAAGATGTTCTTCTAGAAGGGTTCCTACATTTTTTCTCATGATGCTGGCGCAATCGGCCTTAATTGAGAATTATTTTTGTTTCAGGGGTCATCTCCAGAAACAAGCTGGAATGTAGTCCTCACATATGGGTATCGTCGGTACTGACGGAGCCTGCGCGGGAACGCTCCCCAGCGTCCAATAGGAACGCTTTTGGGAACATCCCTCAGCACATGCACGCTGCCTTCCCGCCTATCCAACTGTCCCTCTTCAGTTCTTCATTTTCCACGGAGCCGACAGGATCTAGTCCCTTTCACCGCAGAAAATTCCGTCTTTAAATTTCTTTTCTTGTGGTCGCGTTTGCCTACCGCACGATGCCTACCGGTACCGCCGGTTCTTTTCTTTAAAAAAAAAAAAACCTTAGGCTTTAGATTGTTTCTTTTCAGAAACTTTTCTCTTTGGTGCTAGGCGCCATTTTGGGCACTAGGCCCCATATTCCTAAAACATGGAAAAGCCAACTAGTGGTTTTAAAAAATGTACTAAGTGTGGCGGTACCATTTCCATCACTGACACCCATGATTGGTGTCTGAAATGTTTAGGACCTGAACATTCTCCAATTGAATGTCTCTCCTGTATGGGGATGACTAAAAGAGGAAGACAGAACCGGGCTGCAAAGCTCGGTACCCTCTTTTCTTCAGATGCCAGATCCATTGCATCAACATCATCAAGGGCCTCTTCTTCCTCCCATGGATCTCGGGTAACTAAACATAAAAGCCGGTCCTCAAAGGGTAGCTCTCCTGCTAAGCATCGAGAGGCCATTGGCATTGCCCTTGAGGGAACCATATCGGCAAAACAGCCCCGGCGGGAGTCTTCGGCTTCCAAAGCATCGATGGGGCTTCAGGATGTTCTCGAGGCCTCAACCTTGCAAGAACTACCTGTGCCATGCTCAGGGGTTCCGGCTGTTCTTACCGGTACCGACACCCAAGCATCGGCAGCATCAATAGACCAGAGATTCCTCGCGCAGCATCGCAGCTCTTCTTTCAGCTGTGGTACCGGTGGTCCCACGGGCACCGGTACCGACATCGACACCGATGCCGGTACCGACACCGGTGGGAACTCTTCCCATGCCATCTCTGGCTGGAATTGTCAAAGCGGTACCAGGTCAACTCGGTACCGACTTCGATCGGTACCGGGATAGTGCTTTGCAGGAACATCGGGGTCAGGAGTACTTTGATTCCTCCAATTCCAAAGACTCTGACAATTCTGCTGGCACTAGAGGGTTTCTCCTAGAAGATCCCTCTTCTCCCCAACGCAGAATATCACCTCCAGAGGACATGTCATTTCAGGATTTCATCCGTGATATGGCCAAAGGTCTTTCAATCACAGTAGCTCCTGAGGAGGAACCCAGAGCAAAGGAATTGGAAATTCTCCAAAATCCTAAAGCTCCTAAGGAGGCAGCCACTCTGCCTATCCATGAAATTCTGCATAGTTTGATGCTCAGAATGTGGGAGACACCTCTGACTACTTCTCCTCACTCTAGGAGACTGGATACTATGTATCGAGTTCCACCATGTCCTGGATTTCAGAAAACTCAGCTGCCACGCCATTCAATGGTAATGGAATCAGCCATGCGTAGGATGAAAAGTGCAAAGAGGCATGCATCCAATCCTCCAGGTCGTGAATGCAGGACTCTGGATGATTTTGGGCGCAGAACTTTTCAAGCTTCCATGCTTTCAGCTAGGATCAGTTCATATATCCTATATATGGGAATGTTCCTCAAGGAAGTCACAGGAGATTTGGAACTTATGAGCCCATTTCTCCCAGATGACAAGAGACAAGATTTTCTTGCTCTAGTTAAGCATGCTCAGGATGTCTCCAAGTTTGTTAATCGTGCAGCTTTTGACTGCTTTGAATGCATCAGCAGAACCTCTGCTATTGCCATTGGCGCACGACAGATTGCCTGGCTACAGGCATCAGATTTGGAGACTTGGGTACAGGACAAGTTAGGCAACATTCCCTGCATGGGGGAGAATCTCTTCGGCAAGAACTGGCAGGAAAAGGCTAATGAGTTAGATGCTGACAATTCTACCTTAAATAGGTTGTCAAAGTCTACAGCCACTCCAGCCAAAGGGAAGCCTTATAAAAAACCCTATTTTAGCAAAAAGAGGAAGTTTTATCCTTCCTATACCCAGCAGAGTCAAACTCCAGGTCAGGTTGCCCAAAAGGGACAAACTGGACAGCAAAAGAAGCCAAAAGGCCCGAGAGCCCAACCAGCTCTCCAGGTTCAGCCCCCTCAAGGGCTTTGACTCCTTCCTAGAGAGCTTTGCCTCCCTTCCTCTGAGGGGTCCCCAATCCCCCAATATTCCGGGCAGGTTATGCCACTTTGTCAACAGATGGCATCAGATAATAGCAGAATATTGGACTTTGTCCATTGTAGGAGAGGGGTACAAGCTTTATTTTCACAGCATGCCCCCTCCAACAAGTCTAAAGCAATTCAATTCACAAACCTCTGAAGACAATCTGCTAGATCACGAGGTCTCCACACTTCTTGCCCAAGGGCAATAGAGGAAGTACCCATTCTTCAATGGGGTGCAGGGTTCTACTCCCCCTATTTTCTTATTCCAAAGAAAACAGGAGGGGACAGACCCATTCTAGACCTCAGAGAATTGAACAAATATCTGTTTCGAGAGAAGTTCAAAATTATTTCTCTAGGAACTCTTCTGCCATACCTTCAAAGCCAGGCTTGGCTTTGCTCTCCAGACTTAAAGGATGCATACACTCACATTCTCATCCATCCAGATCACAGGAAATTCTTATGTTTCCTTTTCAGGGAAAAACATTTCCAGTACAGTATTCTTCCCTTTGGTCTGGCTTCAGCACCAAGAGTATTCACGAAATGCATGGCAGTAGTAGCTGCATTTCTATGAACCCTGGGTATTTTCGTCTTCCCTTACTTAGACGACTGGCTCATTCGAGCCCCTACAGTTGCAGAGGCCAGCACTGCACTGTCCCATACAATGCGAATCCTCCAATACTTGGGATTGGTAATAAACTTCCCAAAATCTCAACTAGTTCCTTCACAATGCCTACAATTCATAGGGCTTCCTTCCACAAGCCCGGTGTCTTCGCATAATGCAGCTAGCTTCTCAAGCAGCAGGCAGATCCTCCCTCACTGCTCGAGAGCTACTGCAGTTACTGGGACATATGACATCCACAGTTCATGTAGTCCCATATGTTCGTCTCCACATGTGAGCAGCTCAGTGGACCCTCTCCACACAGTGGACACAGGTCACGGGTCATTTGTCGGACAAAATAATAATTTCTCAACGACTAATTTTGTCCCTCCAATGGTGGCAATCACTAGAAAATCTGACAGTGGGGTCTCCTTTCCATCAACCCCTCTTTCAGGCCACCCTAACAACAGGTGGGTTGGGGAGCACACCTGAATCATCTCTCTACGCAGGGCACCTGGACTCCACAGGAGGTTGGTTTGCACATAAACCTCCTGGAATTAAGAGCAATCTGTTTAGCTCTTCGAGTATTCCACACCCAGCTCAGCTACAAGGCAGTCCTAGTCCAGACGGACAATCAAGTAGCCATGTTCTATGTGAACAAGCAGGGCGGAACAGGCTCTCTGTCGTTATGCAACGAAGCTTTACGACTGTGGGCCTTCGCCAGAGAGCATCATATTCATCTTCTAGTGGTATATCTTCCAGGCATTCAAAACTTTTGGGCATACAAACTCAGTCGAGTACTGCTGCCTCATGAGTGGTCCCTCCATCTAGACCAGGTGGCAAGGATATTTCATCTCTGGGGCACTCCAGACATAGACCTCTTTGCAAGTCCACTGAATGCCAAACTTCCCTGGTTCTGTTCCAGGATTCTGCCTCACAACTGTCAGGCAAGGGATGCCTTCCTCCTTCACTGGGGTCAGGACTTCCTTTATGCCTTCCCACCCATTCCCCTCATCCCCAAAACACTCTTCAAGCTTTAGAGAGACAGGGGTCGCATGATTCTCATAGCACCACGATGGCCACGCCAAACGTGGTATTCCCTGCTTCTACATATCTCTCAAGCGGCACCTCTGGAGTTAGGGCATGCTCCAGATCTCCTTTCCCAGGAGAATGTGACGCTATGGCACCCGAATCCCCAGTCCCTGCACCTCATGGCCTGGTTGCTGAAGGCTTAGACCTCCAAGATTTCAACCTGTCCCAACAGGTAAAAGATATCCTTCGGGCTTCTAGGAAACTTTCCACAAGAAGATCTTATGACTTCAAGTGGAAACGTTTTACTATATGGTGCTCCAAGAAGGGATTAAACCCCCTGGTTATACCCTTAGAATCGATACTAGAGTATCTCCTTCACTTATCGAATTCTGGTCTAAAGACCATTTCGGTAAGAGTCCATCTTAGTGCAATTGCAGCTTTTTATAAGCCTCTGAATGCACAACCAATTTCCTCTCATCCACTCCTATAAATATCAAGATTTATGAGAGGCCTTTTATTAACTAAACCTCCCATCAAGCCACCACCGGTGGCATGGGATCTAAATCTAGTTCTCGGGCAGCTCATGAAGCCGCCTTTTGAAACTTTGGCCACTACAGCCCATAAGTTTTTGACCTGGAAGGTCATCTTCCTCATTGCAATCACCTCTGCCCATCGCATTAGTGAATTGCAAGCTTTAGTGGCTGATCCTCCTTATACTAGGTTTCATCAAGATAAGGTTGTTCTTCGAACTCACCCACACCTTATGCCAAAGGTGGTTTCGCCTTTTCATTTAAATCAATCAATTTATCTTCCTGTATTTTTTCCGAGGCCTCACGCCTCTAATGCAGAAAGAAACCTTCATGCTTTGGATTGTAAAAGGGCCTTAACCTTTTACATACAAAGAACACAGCAACATAGAAAGTCCTCACAACTTTTTATAGCTTTTGACCCTAGTCATTTGGGACGTCCAGTCTCCAAAAGAACTTTATCTAAATGGATTGCCCAATGCATATCCTTTGCTTATGGGAGTAAGGATCTTCCTCTTCAGGACCATGTCACAGCTCATAATGTGAGAGCCATGGCAGCTTCTATGGCTAATCTCCACTCGGTGTCTATCAATGACATTTGTCGAGCTGCCACCTGGGCTTCGGTACACACCTTCACTGCCCACTACTGCCTGGATAAGGCCTCCCATCGGGAAGCCTTCTTTGGCCAAGCTGTTCTTCAAAATCTCTTTCAGAACTAAATCAACTCCTACCCACCAACCCTGGTGGAATGCCAGAGATACATGGGAGGAAGGATTCCCACCTTATAGGGTGGCACCTTCCTGGGGCTATCCCCATATGTTGAGACTACATTCCTGCTTGTTCCTGCAGATAGTATAGTTACTCACCTGTAACAGGTGATCTCCAGGAACAGCAGGAATTTAGTCCTCACAACCCACCCACCTCCCCTAGGAGTTGTCTCTCTTTGTCTCTTTCCTCTCTCCCTCTATCCTTTCACTCAGCTACAAACTTAACTGAAGAGGGACAGTTGGAAAGGCGGGAAGGCAGCGTGCATGTGCTGAGGTATGCTCCCAATAGCATTCCTATTGGACGCTGGGGAGCGTTCCCACGCAGGCTCCATCGGTACCGATGATACCCATATGTGAGGACTAAATTCCTGCTGTTCCCGGAGATCACCTGTTACAGGTGAGTAACTACGCTTTCTCTGCTGTCAGGTAAAAGTAGTTGCCGTTGGATCATCCATGGCACCTGATGTAGCTAACCTCTACGTCACACATTTTTAAACATGCATCCGTTTCTCTCATATCAAGCTTTGGAAACGTTACCTCGATAACTGTTCTACAAATTTTCATAAATTGTTTGCTTCAGAAATTAAATGTGCTATTTCTTAATGAATTTGATACGCTGAATTCAAATATGATAGTGAAATTGGTCAATTAGCTCCTGTTTCTATGATATGTTGAAGAATTTACATTTTACCACTATGTATGGTGAAAATCAAGCCTAAATCCTTAGATGTAAATCAAAATCTTATTACAAATGAAACTTTGCACAATAACAAGCATGTTTTTATAAAATATAGTTCATAAACGTACTTAGAAGAAACAGAGGAGTAATTATGTCTGAAATTTAACTTTCATTAAGAACATTTGTAAGTACTTTCTAGCAAGTTTTGTTCTCATTCAGTGGCTTCATGACTCTTCCTGATCTGTTTCTTGTACTGAAGCAATGGAATATCCCTTGTCACTGTCCAGCAGTAGTCTGCAAGCATTGATGGACTCCATTTACCCTGATACCTCTTTTCCATGGCTGCAATGTTTTGGTGAAATCGTTCTCCATGTTCATCATTTACTGCTTTGCAATTTTGTGGAAAAAATCTAGATGAGAGTGTAGAAAATGAATCTTTAAGGACATGTTGCAACCAAGGTTTTTGTATGCCTTGAGAAGATCTTGAACAATCTCTTGGTAATTATTTGCTTTGTTACCAAGAAAATTTTGTGTCACTGATTCAAATGCTATCCATGCAGCCTTTTCCTTTCCACGCAATAAACGAAGAAATTTGTCATCTTTAAGTGCACGAATCTGAGGGCCAACAAAAACTCCTTCCTCAACTTTGGCATCACTCAGTCTAGGAAATTTACCAAGATACCTGAAAGCAGGTTTAGTTTTATTAATCGCCTTGACAAAGTTTTTCGTTAGTCCCAACTTGATGTGCAAGGAAGGCATCAAAATCTTGTTGCTGTCTACAAGTGCTGGAAACGGAACATTTTTGCTTCCAGGATACAGTGACTGACGGAGTGGCCAGTCCCTTTTGACGAAATGACAATCTCTAGCACGACTATCCCATTCACACAGGAAGCAGCAGTATTTATTTATTTATTTATTTATTTAACAGTTCTTCTATACCGCTCTATTTTAGATCAGAGCGGTTTACATTCAACATCAACCATACAACACAGGAACCCTGAGTTGCATTTACAATAAACAGGAGATCAACTTGGAAGTAACTGGGGGGAACTATGTACATTGTATAACATATCTACATCTTATTTACACTGGGGGTCCTGATTCCATTTCAGTGGGTATCTTCTGAGCGATCAGTTGATTATCCTTTTTCATGCTGAGTCTGATTGTTTAATTGCAATGAGTGATTGTCTGAGGGGGCATATGTATGATTACTAGTGCTGGATTCAGGGTAGTATGTGGTGAATAGGTGCTGCTTTAGTGCTTTCCTGAAGTCAATTAGGTAAGTGATGTTTCGAATAGAGGTGGGGAGAGCGTTCCATGCTCTGGGTGCGTAAATCGTAAAGGCCCTATTTGTCGTTGCTTTTGTGCATTTTGTTATTACTTTTGGGACCTCTAGTGTGTTTTGCATCATGGGTCTTCTGTTTCTGTTCTGTGGTACTTTATGTATCATCTTGCTGAGGGCTGTGGGGGTCAGGGTGTTTGCGGCTTTGAAAGTTAAGGTTAGAACTTTGTGGCGGATTCTTGCTTGAACTGGTAGCCAATGGAGGTTCATCAGTACTGGCGTTATGTGCTCTCTCCGTGAAGCCCCTGTTAGTACTCTTGCCGCAGTGTTCATTGCAAGCTGGAGAGGAGCCAGTGTTGCTTGAGGGAGACCGTGTAGAATTACGTTGGCATAGTCGAAATGTGGTAATATTAATGCCTGATAGATCGAACGGTAGTCGCTGAAGTCAAGCAGCGGTCGGAGATGTTTTAGGGTCCTTATTTTCATGTATACTGTTTTTACTGTGTTTCTTATGTGGGTTTTCAGATCCAGTTGTTGATCCAGTGTAACGCCAAGGTAGCGGATTGTGGGTTTGGTTTTCAGCTCTGTGTTGCCGACCTTTAAAGAGAGTGGAGGGGTGAAGTCCTGGTTTCTTGAGATGAAAAGGACATCTGTTTTACTGTAGTTGATTCTCATGTTTTGTGTGCTGAACCATTCTGCTGTTGCCTCAAAACATCTTGTTAGAGGGGAGAGGTCTGGATGGTTGGTCCTGAATGGGATGTATAGTAGGATGTCATCTGCGTAGGCTAGACAGTTGACCTTGAATGAACGTGCTAGGGCACATATGGGCTGCATGTAGATGTTAAACATCAATGCAGATAGTGACGAGCCCTGTGGTACACCCTGGTTCTGTAAAAATGGTTCAGAGGTTGTGGAGCCTGACCTTACATGTTGCCATCTATTAGTCAGGTATGACTTGCACCACTTTAGGGCTGTTCCCTGAATTCCTTTCTCGCTGAGACGTTGTATGAGGATCTCATGGTTCACCGAGTCGAAAGCCGCTGCAATGTCGAGGAATATGAGGGCGAATCCTTGATGCATTTTGTCAGTTCCAGAGACTAGATGGTCAAATAGGTTGGTGAGGAGGGTTTCAACCCCATGTGCTTCTCTGAACCCATGCTGGGAAGGATCCAGTGGGGCTTCAGTATCAATATGCTGTTGGATTTGGCGCTGTACTAACTTTTCGATTACTTTGGCAAGCATAGGGATACTTGAAATTGGTCTGTATGATTCCACTTTCGTTGGGTCCATCTTGTTATTTTTGAGCAGTGGTCTGATTGATGTTTGTTTCAGACTTTGTGGAAACGATCCGGATGTAAGAGATTGGTTTATTAATTCGCTCAGATATTGGCTTAAGTCACATCGTAACTCTTTTATCCATAAAGCAGGGCATGGGTCATTGGGTGCAGTAGTGGGGTTGATTGCAGCGATCGTGTCTTCAACCTCTCTGCGTGATATTTTTTCAAAGTCGGATAGTGGTGATGGTTGGGGCAAGTTGTGCTGAGAGCTGTTTTCCGCGGAGTTCGAGGTTGCACCAACCTGGGTGACTTCAAGTTGTAGGTAGTTGGTTGCAGATGTAGTAGTCTGGATCATTTTTGACTGTAAGTAGTTGGAGTATGCCTGGGGGTGTGGCATCTGTGACTGGTCTGCAGGAGGTTCTCTTATGAGAGATTTCACTATATTGAAGAGATCGTGTGGCTTGTTTAGTGACCGCTTCAAGATGTCGGAATGGTATTGTTTCCGCTTTTTTGTTAATTCATCGCGGTGTGATTTTAGGTGAGCGATGTAAGTATCTTGTGCTTCAGTAGAGTGGGATCGGCGCCATCTTCTCTCGAGCCTGCGCAGGCACTGGAGTGAGTCTCGGAGTTCTCTGGTATACCATGGTGCATGCTCTCGTTTCTTTGTTGTTGTTTTATTTGTGGCTGGTAGACATGCGATGGTCTTGAGGCTCTCATCCCAGGTGGATACCAATGCATCTAGGTCGTGTGGTATGTTGTTGAGGAGTGGGAGGATCTTCTCTCGAAGCTCTTCTTTATTGAAGGGGCGGAAGCGCTTCAAAGAGGTTTCGTGGACAGTGTTGTTTTTGTTTGAGTTTTTATTGTGTGTGTTAAGAGGTATCTGGAATTGGATTAGGCTGTGGTCAGACCATGGCACAGGCGTTATGGTTGGTGGCATTGGTTGGGTGGTGTCTTTATCTGTCTGTGGGGCAAAGATCAGGTCAAGTTTGTTTCCCTTGACGTGGGTGGGATTATTGACTAGCTGATCGTAGCCTAGTTCTTGTAACGCTTCTAGGAAAGCAGAGGCTTGCGATTCCTGTAGCGTAGGCAAGTTGAAATCACCTAGGATCCAGTTCTGGGATCGTGGTTTGTTTGAGTTGCAAGCGAGGCCCATAATCGTTGCAAGATCTTCTGAGGATGGTGTTGGTGCCCGGTAGAGTAGGTTGATCGTGCAGGTGTCATTTGTTATGGTGAGGGAGTCCAGGTGGGCTGTGCTGGTTGAGTTGCACATCTGGAAGCCTAGGCAAGTTTTGACAAGGATGAGTGTTCCTCCTCCTCTCTGATTGGTTCTATGGCATGTGTGGACTGAGAAACCTGTGGGTATCATCTGGTTGATGATTGCGTTGTCATATTCTGATAGCCAAGTTTCTGTGATCATGATGATATCAAGATCATGGGTCGTGATCAGATCGGTAATTATTGGCCATTTTGTACGTATTGACCTTGCGTTGATGAGTGCACACTTTAGTACTTGGTGTATCCACCCTGAAGATCAAGCAAGAAGGCGACCACTTTGAAGTCACCACATATAGACCATAGACGTTGATCATAGTTTATACATTTCAAAAGTTATTTCATATTGTCATGTCTCTTTCATAAAAGCTGCATGGCCAATAGGAATTGATGGTAGCAAGTTGCCATTATGCAGCAATACAGCTTTAAGACTTGCTTTGGATGAATCAATGAAGAGCCTCCAATTATCTGCATTGTAATTGATATTGAGAGCTGCCATTAAACCTTTTACATTGTTGCATGCAGCAAGATCACCTTCAAAAAAGAATGACACCAAGTCTTTCTGACGGTCCTGGAAAAAATAAATTTGAACATCACCAGCCATAAGATTCCACTGCTGTAGTCTGGAACCCAAAAGCTCAGCTTTATTCTTTGGGAGATCCAAATCCCTGACAAGGTCGTTCAATTCACCTTGCGTTATGAGGTGTGGCTCATTAGCAGTGACCAGAAGAAACTCTGGGTCACGTGAGGTTGACGGTTCATGACTACAAACCTCTTCCTCTTCCTCACTTGATTCTAATGATAATGATTCTGACATTTTGGGAAATCGGCAACCACTGTTCCCTCTAAGCTGTGCGCGTGTGCGCGCGCACACCTCGCCGAGCGAGCGCACATACTTTACAACAGAGTGCACAAAAATTATGGCTCTGATTCTGATAGAAAACACAGACATCTTAAAATTTTAGTTATGATTGTAATTACTAGAAATTTCCCGCTTCATTTAGTAATTGTCTATTTTCATTTAATTTGATTAAAATCAATGTGGTGTACATACTAAATTCTGACGTGTAGTCAAATTTTAAAGTATATAACTCCGAGTGTCGTTATGTGGCGCACAAAAATTTAACCTTCCTTCAAAAGCTGCACACAGCTGATATTTTATGCGCACACAGCCTACAGAAAATTAGAGGGAACATTGTCGGCAACCCTTCTCTATGAGGCACTGGGCATTTTGCAGATGGAATGTTTGGATATTGCATGGTCCACTTACTCTTTCTGAATATGCCTTTCTGAATTGGAGGAACTATGCAGAAGTAGCAATTGCTGACGTGATCCGTGGGCTCTCTCCAGATCATTGGAACTGCAAAAGGCATTGATTGCCTTTTCCCATTCATCCATTGCCTGAGATTTGTTGCACATGTATTGCAGCATATGTGTGGCGCCCAGCTCTATCTCCAGGAACAAGCAGGAATAAGTCCTCACATATGGGTACGTCGGTACCGACGGAGCCTGCGCGGGAAAGCTCCCCAGCTTCCTAGAATGGAAGCTTTTGGGACCTCCCACTGCACATGCGCACTGCCTTCCCGCCTTCCTGAACAACTCTCCTCAGTTTCTCTTTTTCCGCGGAGCCAGCAGGTCGTGTATCCTGTCACCGCTGAAGAAATTGTAGTTTTTTGTTTTGTTTCTTTAGACCGCGTACCTGCCTTCCCATACCGATACCGGTATCGCCGGTCTTCCTTTTTCTTTCTTGAAAAATTATTTCTTTTCTTTTATTATTTTTCAGCACTTGGTCACTTCAGTTAGGCCTTCAGGCCTACTTGAATTCTCCACATGGAGAAGCCAGCCCCTGGATTTAAGAAGTGTACCAAGTGTACTGCTGTAATATCAGTCACAGACACCCATGAATGGTGTCTTAAATGTTTGGGGCCTGACCACTCCATTCCGGACTGCCCTTCCTGCTCCCAAATGTCTAAGCGTGGGCTGCAGAACCGGGCCAACAAATTCCATGTGCTGTTTGCTTCAGAGAATCCAACATCACAGTCATCCAGGTCATCATCCCCGGATGGATCTCAGGTAACCAAACCTTCTGTGGGCAAGTCCTCAAAGAGCAAATCTCCTTCAAAGCATCGAGAGGCTCTTAGTTTTGAGGACCCTGCCCCAGCCAAACAGCCCCGGCGGGAAGTCCTACCTTCCAAAACGCCAATACAGGGGCTACAGGTTGACATCGATGGCACGGCCTCGACAGATCACCTGTTGGACTGCTCTGGGGTACCGGCCCATACCGGTACCGACATCCAGGCAGCCGTGGCGTCTATGGGCAATACTGTCCAATCCATGCAGCAGGCCGTCATGGCTTTCATTAAAGCTGCAACGCCATCGGTACCGCTTCCAGCGGTTCCGGGCCCGGTTCCGGTATCGTCCGCCATGCCGGAACCCAGGCCTTCCTCTTCTAAACGCAAATCGGTACCGTATGGGCTTTCGCTCCATACCGCTTCCATACCCGGTACGCCCGATGTCGATACCGATCGGTATGCGTATCGTGCGTTGGAGGAAACTAGAGAATACACCGATTCCTCTGAGGATTTTGTCTCCTCTGATGAGTCTGCAGAGCTCTCCCTTGACCTTCCTGAGGAACCTTCTTCTCCAAAAAGGAGAATGTCTCCTCCAGAGGATTTGTCCTTTCAGGATTTTATTTTAGAAATGGCTAAAGGCCTTTCTATCACTACTTCCTCTGAAACGGAACCAAGGTCAAAAAGATTGGATATTTTAGGATACTCTAAGTCTCCTAAAGAAGCAGTTACTCTGCCTATCCATGAAATCCTTCAAGAACAATTGATGGATTTCTGGGAGAACCCTTTAACTCTGTCTCCTTATTCCCGTAGGTTGGACACCATGTATCGGGTCCCTCCTTCTCCTGGTTTTCAGAAAACTCAATTGCCTCACCACTCCATTGTGGTAAAGTCTGCAATGAAAAAGATCAAGAGTACTAAAAGGCACTCTTCTACACCTCCAGGAAGGGAATGTAAGACACTAGACTCTTTTGGTAGGAAAATCTTCCAGGCTAGTATGCTTATAGCCAGGATTAATTCCTACAGCCTCTATATGGGCATGTTCCTAGGGGAACTTGCCAAGAAAGTACGGCATTTTGCCTCCTGTATCCCTGAGGATAAACAGGAGGACTTCCTTTCTGTTGTGAAACAACTTTTAGATGTTTCTAAGTTCTCCAACAGAGCTGCCTTTGATTCCTTCGAAGGAGCCAGCAGAGCTTCTGGCATTGCTATTGCAGCCAGACGCCTGGCTTGGCTCCAGGCTTCTGATCTGGAACCCTGGGTTCTAGATGGCTTACGGAATCTGCCCTGTACAGGTGAGAACTTATTCGGTGCAGAGTGGCAAGTTAAGGCCACTCAAATGGACGCTGAAAATGCCACCTTAGAGAGACTTTCTAAGTCCACTTCTACTCCCACTAAGAAGAAGTCTTTCAAGAGGCCTTATTATAAGAAGGCCAGATATGCTTCCAATACTGGCCAGCAATCTTCTCAACCTCGTTTTGCGGCTAAACGTCAGCAAACGAAACAAGCAAGAGCAAAGCCTGCAGCAGCTACTGCAGCTCATCAGGCTCCACCCCCTCAGGGGTTTTGACTTGCCCCTAGAGAACTTGCCATTCCTGGTTCTGGACCAACCAGAACCTCTCACCATACCTGGAAGGTTAGCTCACTTTGCTCCCAGATGGGAACAAATCACAACAGAGCAATGGACCCTCTCTATCATCCGAGAGGGTTACAAACTTCATTTCTCCAACCTTCCTCCTCATCACATGGTGAGACCCTTCAATTCTCCATCTCCTCTCCTAGCCCTGTTGGATCAGGAGATCTCTTCTCTGCTTGCCCAAGGGGCCATAGAAGAGGTTCCTCTTCATCAACAAGGGTCAGGTTTCTACTCCCCCTATTTTCTCATTCCAAAGAAGACAGGGGGATTCAGACCAATCCTAGATCTGAGAGAATTGAACAAATTTCTGTACAAGGAGAAATTCAAAATGCTCTCTGGGCATTCTCCTTCCATACCTTCAGAGTCAGGACTGGCTTTGTTCTCTAGACCTGCAGGATGCGTATACACATCTACTCATCCATCCATCCCACAGAAAATATCTTCGCTTTCTGTTCAAGGGAAGTCATTACCAATACAGAGTACTTCCCTTCGGTCTCGCCTCTGCCCCAAGAGTCTTTACCAAATGCATGGCAGTTGTAGCCGCATTTCTCAGAAGCATGGGAATTTTCGTATTCCCATATCTGGACGACTGGCTCATTCGAGCTCCAACTCAGTCGCAGGCCCAGATTTCCCTAGACCGCACAAGGAGCCTTCTGCAGTATCTGGGACTGGTGGTAAACCTTCCCAAGTCTCAACTCAGCCCTACTCAGTCTCTAGAATTCATAGGGGCCCAGTTGGACACCACCACTGCAAGAGCCTACCTTCCACTGGTTCGGGGTCAGCGTCTGCTGAGCTTGGCCTCCCAAGCCCAGTCCAGTACTCACTTGACAGCCAGGGAAATGCTACGCCTCCTGGGCCATATGGCCTCCACAGTACATGTGGTGCCCTACGCTCGTCTTCATATGAGAGCAGCTCAATGGACCCTGGCCACCCAGTGGACTCAGGCGTCGGGAGCACTCTCAGACCAAATACAAACCTCAAACCGTCTGTCTTGGTCCCTCCATTGGTGGATATCCACCAAGAATCTGTTGTTGGGGGCTCCCTTTCAGCCCTTGCTACCCCAAGCAACCCTCACAACAGATGCCTCCCAATTGGGGTGGGGAGCCCATCTGCTAACTCTCTCCACTCAGGGCACTTGGTCTCCACAGGAGGCCACCCTTCATATCAACCTCCTGGAACTGCGAGCAATTTACCTTGCCCTCAAGGTCTTCCATACCCTCCTTGCCAACCTGACTGTCCTGGTTCAAACAGACAATCAGGTGGCCATGTTTTACATAAACAAACAAGGAGGGACGGGCTCTCTGTCGCTTTGCAACGAAGCTCTCAGATTATGGGCCTTCGCCAGAGAGCACCAAATTCATCTGCTAGCAGTGTACCTTCCAGGAGTTCAAAACACTCGAGCAGACAGGCTCAGTCGAGTTCTGCTGCCACACGAGTGGTCCCTACACGTGGACCAGATAACCAGAATCTTTCAGGAATGGGGGACCCCGGACATAGACCTCTTTGCAAGTCCGTGGAATGCCAAACTTCCCCGGTTCTGTTCCAGGACTCCGTGTCAGGAAGCTCAGGCCACGGACGCCTTTCTCCTCCATTGGGGTCAGGCGTTCCTATATGCCTTTCCACCCATTCCGCTGATTCCCAAGACTCTGTTCAAACTCCAGAGAGATCACGGCTCTATGATCCTCATAGCTCCACGCTGGCCACGCCAAGTGTGGTTCCCTCTGCTTCTACAGCTCTCCCAGGGATCCTCCCTGGACTTAGGAGCTGCACCAGACCTTCTGTCTCAGGAGGACGGGACTTTGTGGCACCCAAACCCCAAATCCCTACATCTCCGAGCTTGGTTACTGAAGGCTTAAGTCTTCAAGACTTTAATCTTTCTCAACCTGTGAAAGATATCCTTCATGCCTCTAGGAAACCTTCCACGAGGCGGTCTTATGCTTTCAAATGGAAACGTTTTTCCATTTGGTGTGCTCAGCAGGGCCTTGACCCTCTGGCACTTCCTTTGAATTCCCTCTTAGACTATCTCCTGCATCTTTCCAATGCAGGCCTTAAGACGAATTCTGTAAGAGTCCATTTAAGTGCTATTTCAGCATCCCTGAAACCTGTAAATGGACAACCTATCTCCTCTCACCCTCTTGTTGCAAGATTCATGAGAGGCCTGACCCTCACTAAACCTCCCATCAGACCCCCCCCGGTCGCATGGGATTTGAATCTAGTGCTTGGTCAGCTTATGAAGCCACCTTTTGAGCCGTTATTTTCTACCTCCTTGAAATTTCTTTCCTGGAAGGTACTATTCCTAATTGCAGTCACTTCCGCTCGTCGCATCAGCGAACTGCAAGCTCTAGTGGCTAATCCACCTTATACAAGATTTCATCATGATAAGGTGGTCCTTAGGACGAATCCCCACTTTATGCCTAAAGTGGTCTCGCCTTTTCATCTTAATCAAGAGGTATATCTACCTGTATTTTTTCCGGCTCCTCATGCCTCCAGTGCAGAGAGGAGCCTTCATACTCTGGATTGTAAAAGAGCTCTAGCCTTTTACCTTAATAGGACTCAGCCACATCGAAAGTCTTCTCAACTTTTCGTGGCTTTTGATCCTTCACATTTGGGACTTCCAGTCTCCAAGCGTACACTTTCCAATTGGATTGCTCAGTGTATTTCCTTTGCTTACCAGAGTAAAAACATTTCTCTGGAAGGCCATGTCACAGCTCACAATGTGAGAGCCATGGCAACTTCTATGGCTCATCTGCACTCTGTTTCCATTGATCAGATCTGTCGAGCCGCTACCTGGGCCTCGGTTCATACCTTCACAGCCCATTACTGTTTGGACAAGGACTCCCGCCGGGATGCCTTGTTTGGCCAGGCTGTCCTCAAACACCTGTTCCATTCTTAGACAACTCCTGCCCACCTTCCCAGGATGGATGCCTGAGATCCATACGAAGATGGCGAACCTTGACAGGGGATCCCACGCATCTAAGCTAGGGAGTCCCCATATGTGAGGACTTATTCCTGCTTGTTCCTGGAGATAGCACAGTTACTTACCTGTAACAGGTGATCTCTGGGAACAGCAGGAATTAGTCCTCACAACCCACCCACCTCCCCTAGGAGTTGTATCTTTTATCTATCTATCTTCCTGTCCTCTCTCTATTGACTCAGCTATAAACTCGAAACTGAGGAGAGTTGTTCAGGAAGGCGGGAAGGCAGTGCGCATGTGCAGTGGGAGGTCCCAAAAGCTTCCATTCTAGGAAGCTGGGGAGCTTTCCCGCGCAGGCTCCGTCGGTACCGACGTACCCATATGTGAGGACTAATTCCTGCTGTTCCCAGAGATCACCTGTTACAGGTAAGTAACTGTGCTTAACCTGATCTCCTATTCTGCAGCCAAAATATAAGTTGTACAGTCATATTTTGTTTTTGTGATGTAAAAGTCAGTTCACCATAAATATAGCAGAAATTATCTGCATTATTAACACAAGTATGATGTATCGCCGAATACGCTGTGATTGACCTATCGGCATAAAATAATGCAAAATTTTTAATTTTTCTGTGACTAATACACCTTAAGATTTATACTGTCAAGTAATGCAAATTTAAATACCGATTGTGTCATCTGGTTTTGGACAGATATTTCTATTGTTTGCAAGTAGAGATTACGCACTCGCATGCAAATGTTACATAATACCCAGTTAATGGCCCCCTAATGACTAATTAATAGCATATATGGAGGGAGGAGTAGCCTAGTGGTTGGGGCAAGGTACTTCAGGCCGGAAGGTCGGAGGTTCAAATCCCACTAGAGGACAGCAACCTTGGGCTGGAAGGACTGGGGTTTCTAGTCCCACAGATGCTCCTTGTGGTCTTGGGCAAGCCACTTAACCCTCCACTGCCCATGTTCCCTGTAAGTATTAGCGTATGTGTCTCATATCCCCACGTGTTAAATGTATCCCCCAATTGTGTTGTGACCGCTTTGATTGAAGGATAAGGCGGTATACAAAACTGTCTAAATAAATAAATAAATAAAATATATCTTAGCAACTAGACCTAATCAGCTATTTTCATTATGATTTCTGTGTTCAGCAGCCTTCAATTAGTTTAGAACAGCTGCTTTCGTGGCCGAAGCATTTTGGCTGTTGAGCAGTGATTAATGTGCTTATGAAATGGGATGGCAGGATTGATGTCCTGCGTGACTTCCTAACGTGGCTTAATTCTCTGGAGGAAAATCTTCAGTTTGAACTCAGTATAAATATACTACAAATTTCTTATCTGGGCATTCTTATAAAGAAAGGCAAAGAAGGCTTTATGACGGATCTTTATTGCAAACCCACTGATAGAAATCAGCTACTTCATTTTAGCAGTTTTCACAATAGATCATTGAAATGGAATTTGCCAGTTAGCCATTTCCTTAGAGCATGGATAGTGTGTTCTAATAATCAGGATTTTGAGACACATGCAACTGACATGAAGAAATGCTTTCAAGTACGTGGTTATCCAAATGGTTTTGAGCAGGCCTACAAGAGGGCCAAAAAATATGACCACTCACAGCTTTTACAAGGATCCACATGAACTAATCAAAATCAGTTTGTATGTCCACTAGCTTTTTCCAATTTATCTCATGATATTACAAAAATGCTTAAAGAAGAAAGGCACATTCTTTCTGTCCTCTCCGCCTTCAGCACATCTTGAGTCACAGTAGCACGCAAACATAACATCTATCTTTTGAATATACTTGTCCTTTCTGCTGTCTCCATGCCCAGGGCAAAATCAAAGGCCATTTTAGATGTGACCTTTCCTCTATTTGCGACCACACTCTGACCACAAGACATTTCTTCGTACATCTTACTACTAAGAGGTTCTTTTTAAGTGACTGTCAAACTGTGAAATATGTAATTTATAATATAAGCTGTCCAAGCAAGTTAATATATGTTGGCAAAACAAAATGCCACATTTTAAGGCATTGAAGTCTCTTTTTTACTATTTATCATCATCATATGGCCGGTTAGCCCAACATTTTAATGCTGTTTGCAGTTTTATTTTTATTCAATATACCATATTTTATATAATTTATGCATGGTGGCATTGAATTGCTTTTTTATATATGATTCTCTGGACTTTTTTATTAACTACTTATTGCTCAGTACTACCATTTTTATTTAGTAGTCAGTTATTCATTTACTTTTTTATATAACACACATAAGGCTTTTATAAATTATACTGTTTATTTTGTTACTCCAATACATTTGAAGGTATTGAAGTCTCTCTTTTACTTTTTATCATAATAATGGCAGGTCAGCTCAGTATTTGCAGTTTTATTTTTTTTTGAAATACCAGCTTTTATATAATTTAAACATGGTGGCATTTAATTGCTTTTTATATATGATACTCTGGATTTGTTTATTAACCATTTATTACCCACTATCATTTTTATTTAGTAGTCATTTATTCATCTACCATTTTTATTTCCACACAGAGTTTTTTAATTATAAGCACTTGTACTAATTATCTATTTTATTATTACAGATGCTTCTTTTTCACTTTTCCTCAAATGGAGCGTTGTTTAAAATTAAATCCTGTGTGAGGAAAGTATTATCGATCTTCTGCAGTTTCACCGGGATGACTACTTAGAGCTAGCATCTGGGAACCATAGTAATCCCTCGTTTTCATTTCGCACCATTTGTTGAATTCAAAAAGAGGCTCTAGCAAGCCTCTTCCTATTATACATTTGGTTACATGCAAATGATTTATATCAGATTGTAATACAGACTGTATAGGATTTTCTTCTATTCCTTCATGCCAGCTTTCTTTCTCCGTCAATTTAAAATATCACTATATTGATTTGGCACCTCGAAAAGTGACGGCTGAGGGGAGATATGATAGAGGTCTTTAAATTAATGAATGGAGTGTAACGGCTAAACGTAGATCGATTGCATGTCCCCTAGTCTTTCTATATTTTGATGGTGTAAACAGTGAAACTACAGTGTAACCTATTTGAGACTAATAAGAGAAAATATTTTTTCACTCAACGTATAATCAAACTCTAATTTGTTACCGGAGGATGTAGTAAAAGCTGTTAGTGTAGCCGGATTTAAAAAAGGTTTGGACAAGTTCCTGGAGGAAAGTCCATAAACCATTATTAAAGGGGACCCAGGAAATCCACTGCTTGCACTAATACAAGCACTGCATAACCTGTGTCTTTTGGGGAAACTGCTAGGTACTTGTGACCTAGATTGGCCACAGTTAGAAACAGGATACTGGGCTTGATGGACCTTGGTCTGATCCAGTATGGCATATCTTATGTTCTTACTATGATACCATTGTTAGTTTTCATTGATTGATACAAGCACATGTTAGTATCATCACATTAATTACCCTCTCCCCTTGTCTCTATATAGTTAATTTATATCATTCTGTTTTATTAATTCAATTCTGGAGGTTTTAATTGCACTTTTTTATGCTTTTATACGTTTAATATGATTTTGATTATCATGTTGTTATCCATGTTATGTTACTCTATTTTATTATTTTTTTTATCATATCATTTTTTAAATCATCTTTTGAAAGTATATGCATATTTTAATGACATTACTTTTAGGTTTTTAATGTTTTTATGTTTTGTTTTGTTCTGTTGGAGGTTTTGTTAACCCCTGAGGAAGGCAATATAGCTGAAACACTGCTAGTGTAGGGGAATATTTAAATAAAACTGTTTGGACACTCAATAGGTGGATTTCTTCCTGCCCTGCTTCTATAGTTTCCTTGGTTGTTGAGGCATACATGCCTATATCAGTTGCAGACTACGAATAAGGTGCAAAATAGCACTTGTTTCATGGCTGCAATGCTTCCAGCGGGCAGAGCAAAATGTGCTCTAATCGTGAAACCTGCACATAAGTACATACTCCAAACAAATTACTGGCCTACCGCCCTCATCCAAGTATCTGAAAGGCCAGAAATCCAAGTCTTTGAACATAGTCACCCCTTTCTGAAATAGCCTGCTGGCATGTCCAGATGCCCAGTTCTGTGGGCATACAATTCAGGGACGTCCACATTTGTAAAATGTCCTACATCCATTCATCTTCGCTGTTTGTGCGATGTCCCTTTCCAGAGCCAGTTACTGTGACATTCATTTTTTGGGGTGGAGCTGGAGCAATTTCACATGGCACTTATTACGTGCTATCCCTTCATTGCTGCCACACCCTCAAATATTTGGACATTCTGCTCTGGACAAGCTAGATTCTTCCTAGACACCCCTTCTAAAATCATACTTCACCTGTGTACTACCAGGGTGGAGCTTGGGTAGTCTAGGCAGTTATCTGGTTAGCAGAGTAATTCATTTCACTATCAGGAGAAACCATGCAGATAACTTAGGACTGCAAAACTGCTGCCATTGAGACTATGTGTATATTCAACATTGGCCACTTTCTCTGTGAACAAGCAGGAAATAAGTCCTCACGTATGGTTGACGTCACCTATGGAGTCCCACATGGAACGCTCCCCACCTTCTAAAGGAAGCTTTTGGGAGGTACACCATACATGCACACCTGCCTTCCCGCCTGCCATGATGCCATATTCACCAATCTTCTTTTTTCTGTGGAGCCGCTAGGATGTATTCGTAAAGCCTGGAAAAAAGTTCAAATTTCTTGCCATTGTGGCAGAGCTTTTGCTCGTTTATTTTACCTGCCTGTCATCAGTTAGTCTTTTTCTTATCTTTTGGATATTTTTTCCCGTAGCTTTTTGTGCCTTTTGGCATCTTTTTACCCTTTGGGGGCTTTTTCCTGCCCATGGCCTTTTGATTTTGCCAAGGTGGTATTTTTTGGCATGTCTAAGCCTGTTAGCGGCTTTAAGAAATGCACCAAATGTGGGAAGACTATTTCTGCTACGGGCTGCCATAATTGGTTCTTGCAGTGTCTTGGGCCTGACTACCAGCTGGCATCCTGTGAACTCTGTTTACAGATGATGCATCGAGAGCTGAAGGGTCAGAAAAAGCAAAAGGAGACCCTCTTCCACTCATCTGATTCAGCATCCTTGGCTCTGACTCCCTTGTCCACACCTGAGGTGGCCAAGGGAAAAAAGCAGAGGGCTCAGTCAGAGCAGAGGGGTTCGAGTGGAAGTGGAGACCCTCTGCAGAGGCCCCGTCGACATCGAAGGGTGAGCAGAAGGAGAAGGTCTATGTGCAGTGCCACTGCAGCCCCTCTCGGAGAGAAGCGGACGGCGAGAGCTGGGATCGGCTGGCCATGTTTCCCCAGCTGAAGGACCTGACCTAGCTGGCAGAGTCCTCTCCCAATGCCCAGGAGGGCAGCCTGATGTCTCCCGATGCTCCAGTTATTGTAGAGTCCCAACCTGAGGGGGTCACCGGTGGTGTCCACAGCTGCGGCAATGATATTGTCGGTGGTGGCTCTGGAGGAACACCTACGAGCCTTGGAAGCTCAATTGGCAGCAGTAGAAGCCCTGTGGAATGCAGGCTTTGCACACGGAGTGCTTCGTCACCGTACTCCTTCCAGCTTATCCTGGAGATCATGCCCTGTCTGGGATATTGGGTGGGAGATCAGTATCAACTCCGTTGGCCGGAGCCATCTTCCCCTCCAGTGCGTCGGAGTCCGAGGTTCCGGGGCATTGCCATCAGCATGCCAGGCACAAGGGAGACCTTCCACATCTACCCTCTCCTGGGCCGTGCAGTCAGCATTCAGAGGAGATTTGGCATTACTTCGACTTCCCCTTAGAATCGGAATGGGAAATCAAGGCAAAATCAACCTTCGTCAGATTAGGGCTGTTCGGTCATTTCTTTCCCCCCCCCCCCCCCCCCCTCGGTGGTCACTCTTGTCTTATCACTTGTAATCACCAGATTGGATTACTGCAATGTTATCTACGCAGGCCTCCCCTCCTCTCAGCTACTCCGTCTTCAACTTGTCCAAAATGCCGCCGCCCGTCTCGTCACCTATTCCACCCCCCCCCCCCCCCCCGTTCACATATCACTCCTTGCCTCCTCTCTCTCCATTGGCTTCCGGTTAAGTTCAGATTTATCTTCAAACTACTTATCATTGCGCACAGGGCTCTTCACACCAGCACTCCTCAGTACTTGGCTGACACCATTTATCTCCAACCTACTCCACGCCTTCTTTGTTCAGCTTTCGGTAATCGTCTCTTTCTCCCCCCCCCCCCCCCATTCTCAGGCCCATCTGGAACTTACTCGTCACTCTGCATTCTTTTTCCTAGGCCCCTCTTTATGGAATTCACTCCCACTCCTGCTCCGCACTGAGCTATCCCACTCCCGCTTTAAAGCTCTCCTCAAATCCCATCTCTTCTGTCAAGCCTTTGATCTCCCTTCCCCCGCCGGTGGCGCCTTGTCCCCCAGCCGCGCCCCCCACCCCACATAATCTCCTCTCAATCACTTCACATCTGCCATTCCTCCCGCTTCCTCTCTCCGTTCCCCTTTGCCCCGCCCCCTCCCTAGACCTTTTCTGTTCTCTATCTTTTTGACTGTCTCTCTCTGTCCTATTATTATTGGCGTTCTTTTCTGTCTTTATTTTTCAGTGGCCTTTACTGTTTTTGTATTGTACACCACCCTGACGCCTTGGCCTGGGCGGTCTATCAAATGTCGCAAATAAAGATAAAGATAAACCGTGTCGGACATTTAGTCCACGGATCTCCCGTCTGATCTGTCGTCCCCTCCAGATTGGTGGAAGTCACACCCAGAGGACATGTCCTTCCAGGATTTTGTTCGAGATCTGGCCAAGGCCATCCCTTTTTCTCTAGAATCGGAAGAGGAACTGAGGGAGGAAGAACTGAACCTCCTCCAGTACCCCTCGGCCCCCCATGAGGTAGTGACAGCCCGATCCACCATGTCCTGCAAAGGCTGCTGCTACGGCTGTGTGAGGTGCCACGTACACTTTTGGTTGTCAGCTGCCGGCTTGACTCCCTGTATCGGGTCCAGAAGGCTCCAAGGTTTGAGAAGCCTCAATTGTCCCACAATTCCATTGTGGTCGAGTCTGCCTTGAAGCATGTTAAGAGTACTAAAACTCACTCCTTGGTGCTGTCCACAAAGGAGGCAAGGACCCTAGACTCCTTTGAGAGGAGCTGCTTCCAGGACTCCATGCTGATAGCCTGGATCTTGGCCTACTAGACTTATATGGACATGTTCCTCAATGATGTCATGCTGGACATAGAGGACTTCGTCACCCTCATTCCCAAGGACCGCCACAAGTCTTTTTGAGACCTCTTGGCTCTTGGCAAGGATTGCATGACATTTATGGTTCAGAGCACCTATGACCTCTTCAAATCCGCCAGTAGGGTGATGGCTGAGGGTATTGCCATGCAGAGGATGGCCTGGTTGCAGTCCTTTGACCTGGAGCATTGGGTCCAGGACAAGATCGCCAATGTCCCCTGTTGGAGTGAGAACCTCTTTGGCAAACCTGTGGAGGAGAAGGCCAAGGAGCTGGAGAAGGAGCAGGTGACCCCCACCAGGCTCTCCAGGAAGACTGCAGATCCCGTGCGGAAGAAACAGGCCAAGAAGGCCGCCTTTCCACGCCTGCGAAGGTACTTTCTGTCCGAGCTGCAGGTGCAGTCTAAGGCCCAGGCCTCCCCACTTGCAGCAGAGGGAGAAAACCCCAAAGGCAAAGCCCTCCCACCTAGCCAAGCCAAGTGTGGGTTTTTGACGGGGTCTTCAGGAGCCTAGTCAATCAACTGTTGCCTGCTGAGATCCTCCCGCAGATGGGGGGGGGGGGGGACTCATCCATTTTGCCCACCAGTGGCCTCTCATCACCTTGGATGACTGGGTGTTGTAAATCATCCAAAGCGGCTATCTGTTGCATTTCACCCAGCTGCTGCGCCCTTACAATCCTGGGGAGGGCTCCATGCACCAGAGTCTTCTGCAAACTGAGGTCTTTGCTTTGCTGGCCAACCTCACCATAGAGTCGGTTCCCCTGACCCAGATCAGGCAGCGCTTCTACTTCAGGTATTTCCTGGTCCCCAAATAGACCAGCAGGTTCTGTGCCATTCTGTATCTTTGAAAACTCAATTGATTCCTGATGTGCAAAGAGTTCAAGATGGTCTCGTTGGGGATGCTGCTCCAATTCCTCCTACAAGACAGTGGCTATGCTCCTTGGATCTGAAGGAGCACATGTATTCTGATCCACCCTGTCACCCTCACGGTGGCCAGCCCAACGCCTAGGGTGCTGAAACTTGGTCTGCCTGTGGTGTTCCTGCCTCAGAGAGTGTGGGCTTGCTTTAACTCTGCAAGGCCGCCTGGGAATGTAAGTCCCTTTACCCTTTGAGCACAGATGAGTTGCAGTCGAGTGGTTTCAGGCAATGACAAGAATTTATTTTCCCCTTCCCAGCGGATTTAATGCAAGTGAATAACTCAGGACAAAACATGCCATACAATTGGCTTGAGGAAATTATACATGAACTCAGATAAGTTAGCCTTGTCAGCTTCAGGCTTTAAATGTACAGTGCTTGATACAAAACAAAACCACAACAGCTTCAATTAGCAAAGAAAATGTTCCCTTTTCTTCTGCTGCTTTTACCATCTCTCTCAGACACTGTTCAGCATAGGGAATTCACATGGTCAGCCAAAGATAATGTACAGTCCATCCGATCATCCACTATTTCATTATTGACAGAGTCTATCTGCATTTCTTCAGTATCAGGAATATCAGGGTGTGTCAGTAAACTGCTATCCTGATCTTTGAAGCAAACGGTTTCTCTGACCTCACGTGGTTTCTCTCTGTAACATTCTCCTGAGCAGGGTTGTAAACTACCATATATGCTGTAGTTTTTGTCGAGGGAGTTTGCTACTTTCTGGTAACTATAGGGAACTGCTTTATAGCTAGGTTCAAACTTATATGAATTGTTAAGCCTACCTTTTGGCTTTGAAAGGGAAGGAACTCTCCACTCTGCAGGGTTAGACTGGTTCTCAAACACAGCTGGTGTTTGCTTGCCTCTCAGCCTATTAACTTTCCCCTCAGATGTACCGGTATTCTCCTGCCAGCATGTCTCTCTCTTAGGAGCGTGTGAGCTTTGCCAAGCCTGCCTCTCAGATAGATTCTTCTCTCTCCTGCCTTTTCCAGACAACCCCTGTCCTGGGTTGCTTCCTTCTGGCCTCAGGAATATGGCTCCCTTGGTTTTCACTCCTCTTTGATTACTTCTAGTCAGCGTGCTCCTTTGCTGACTTCCTTTCTGGCTCTCTTCCCAGTTCCCCCTCTGGCTCTGCATCGGGCTCTGCTTGGTCCAAGCTAATGACCACTTTTTATCATTGTAACTCTCAGGGCTTAGCTGTGCCCTGCCCTGAAACAGGTGAAACTCATTACCTCCTGAGCTAGGGAATACGTCACTGCAGGGGCGTGTCTCTCCAGCTCATGACTCTCTTTGTTTACTTCTCCTTTGCAAACACTGAGCCATGTGCTCAGACTGCCTGTCAGTTTCTGAAAGCAAATCCTCATCTTGCCCTACCTCCATAGGCTCAGAAAGGTCTTCTTCATGACAACCCGCATCACAGACAGTATCTTTGCTTCGTGCTGGGTGGCCAACACTATCAATACCGGGTGCTACCCTTTGGGTTGGCCACAGCCCCCAGGGTCTTCACAAAGTGCTTAACGGTCATGGCTACCTTCCTCCATACCCTGGGGGTCTTTGTCTTCCCATACCTGGATGACTAGCTCATAAAGGGACCCACACCCACCAGCATATGGCAGTTCATCGAGCTTGCCATTCAGTTGCTCAAAGGGCTCGGCTTCATGATCAACTATCTGAAGTCCCACCTACAGCTGGTACAGCAGCTGAAGTTCATTGGGATCCTCCTCGGTACCAATCAGCCGAGAGCATTTCTTCCAGTGGACCACCTGCAGCGTCTCATCGAGGTGGTGGGTACATTGCAGCACCAGCCCCACACCATGGCCCATGGGCTGCTGAGAACTCTCGGACACATGGCGGCCATTGTGCATGTCACCCCTTAAGGCCTGCATCTGCATGCAACAGGCTCAAAGGACCTTGCAAACACAATGGTGGCAAGTCTCAGGCCACCTGCAGGACAGGGTTGTAGTCACTGTGCCACTCACGCAGGCCCTGGAGTGGTGGCTCATGCCCGTAAACCTGCATCAGGGTATCATGTTCCAACCTGCAACACCCTGTAGGCTGCTCATGACAGATGCCTCCAAGCTTGGCTGGGGCATGCACCTGGATGATTTCCACACCCAGGGTCTGTGATCCGAGAGCAAGAGCTTCCATCAGATCAACTTCCTTGAGCTCCGGGTCATTGTAAATGCTCTCCATACCTTTTGGGTGGACCTGGAAAATCAGGTGGTCCTGATCCAGGCGGACAACCAGGTGGCCATGTTCTATGTGAACAAGTAAGGGGGCACAGGCTCGTACCTCCTCTGTTGGGAGGCAGTTCACTTCTGGAAGTTTTCCCTGTTTAATGGCATGGACCTCAGGGCAACGTATTTGACCGACAAGCTCAACTGCCTGGCAGAGCACTTCAGCCAGGTGCTTCAGCCGCACGAGTGGACCTCAAGAGGGAAGTGGTAAGCTGGATCTTCTGGGAGTGGGGCACTCTCAAGGGCTATGGCAAAGAATGCCGAGGTAGCTTCATTCTGCTCTCGGAGGCAGGCCAGCAATAGTCTATACCTACCCCCTGATACCGCTTGTCGTGAAGACACTCCTGAAGCTCCAGGTTGAGGGGGGATCCATGATTCTCATTGCTCCCTACCGGCCTCAACAACCATGGTTCCACTACTGCTGCAGTTCTCACAGAGGGATCCTCTCTGCCTGGTCTCTGACCCAGACCTCATCTTGCAGGAGAGCAGCTCCTTGTGCATTCCCTGGCGCTCAGTGTAGATGCTGAGTGGGTAGTCCTGAGGGAGCTTGCCTTCCCCAAGGGCATTACCAAGATCCTGCTGGCATCTTGCAAGGATTCGGCATGTAAGACTTATGTGTTCAAGTGGCAGCATTTTGCCATTTGGTGTGCTGGACCCCTTAATGTGCCACATGGACCTGCTTGATAGGAGCATTCTATCATGACTGCAGGAGAAAGCCTGTGTTGGCTCAACCTCTGGTAGGCTGATTCATGTGGGGCTTGCTTCTTTTGAAGTCGCCAATCAAGCCCTCTACTTGGGGCTTGAACGTGGTCCTTGGACAGCTCATGCGGACTTCTTATGAGTCGTTGGACATGTGCCCTCTGACGTTCTTAACCTGGAGGTCCTCTTCCTGGTGGCCATCATGTCAGCCCAACATGTTAGTAAACACCAGGCTCTGGTCGCACAACCTCCGTACACCAGGTTTCACCAGAACCAGATGGTGCTTCGCACACACACCCGTTTTCTGCCAAAGGTGGTCTTGGCTTTTCACCTCAACCTGTCTGTCCTTCCAACATTCTTTCCTCAGCCTCACTCCAATTGCAGTGAAGCAGCATTGCACATGCTAGATTGCAAGCATGCATTGGCCTTCTACCTGGAGTGCATGAAGGCGCATCGTCAACCCTCCCAACTATTCATCTCCTTCAACTCCAATAGGCTGAGTGTCACTGTTTCAAATCGTACACCATCCCTCTAGCTCACAGATTGTTTTGCTCATGCGTATTCCTTGGCTGGTCTGAGCCTTGAGGGTCATTTCATGGGTCATAATGTCCATGCGATGGCTATATTGGTACCCACTTCTGTTCTGTCTCCACAGAGGAAATCTGCAGGGCTGCAATATGGTCTTCGGTCCATACCTTCGCAGCCCATTATTGTCTGGATGGGGATTCCCGACAGGACAGCAATTTTGGCCAAGCCATGCTCTGGCATTTCTTTGGGTCTTGAGGGTCAACTCCTGCCCACTGGCCCTTCTGTCCATTCAGACTACCTGTTAAAGTTCCCTTGGTCGATGTCGACTGTGGTTACTACATTAGATGAGTCCCTCAGCAGGACTACCTTTCTGGTCTTCCTGGCTTTTTCAGTTCTCGATATCTGATTGGGCTATTTTTTCTCCTCTGGTTCCAGTAGCATGTAGCTTGGGAGCTTTGTTCATGGAGAAAATGTAGTTACTCACCTGTAGCAGGTGCTGTCCTGTAGCAGGTGCTCTCCGTGAACAGCAGGAATAGGTTCTCACAACCCTCCCACCTCCCGGGGAAGTTGCCTTTTTGGCTCCTGCTATGTTGTCATAGTGAAGAATGTAGCGCCGCGGTGGGCGGGAAGGCAGGCACACATGCACAGTGTACTTCCCAAAAACGTTCTATGGAAGCTGGGGAGCATTCCATGTGGGGCTCCATCAGTGACATCACCCATACATGGAGTTATTCCTGCTGCTCACGGAGACCATCTGCTACAGGTGAGTAACTACGCTTTCTGGATAATGATGCTGAATGTACTGTATGTAGCTCATTCAACCACCGTAACTGTTTAAAAAATGCCAACTGCAGTGTCTGAACATTGACAAGATCGTTTAGACATTTCTAAATCTAGACAGACAGGAGGTCATCTCTTGCTAAATAATATGTTGTGCATAAAACCCCCACTCCCATCCTCACCAGGAACTGTTAGTGAAATACGAATCTCCCAGACAACAGTCTGCAGCACTACCTGTGAGCCCTCTGTTCTTCTGTTTTGATTATCTCTTAAATAACGCTCAACTCCAGTTTAAGTCCGTGGTCTTTCTAATTTAATCTCAAATGTGCATGAGAAGTTCATACTGTGGGAAATTAAATGGAGGAAGTACAGGTCACAGTTCCCTCTCTCGTTCTCTGTGTCTTTGTAAAGTGATATGTGGTTTGTCACAGCTCACTCTTTCCTCCAGTATTAATTGGCTAACTGACTTTAAAGACCTTTTTTGGCAGAAATTAGAAGTTATTGTTGGGCATCAAATTGCTGTCCAGTAGTAAAGTTAATATTGGCTATCAAGATGACATGGCCCTTCTGTGATTCTGTAGGACAGTTTTAAAAGGTGTATATGTGAGTATAAACTCCCTCCCCCCCCCATAAGTGAGGCTAAAAATATATGACTGTTTCACCATACATGTACTTTGTCATGTATAGAGAAATCCTGGATTGTGGGTTGGATAGAACTGGAAAATAACACAGATTATATTTTGAAATCTAATTATTTTCCAGAGAAAGTGCAAATGTCTCCGGGTACTTTGTATTGTAAGTTTTCAAATGCAAATTATGCTCTTCCTTTGATAATTAGGTACAAGATGCATGGTACAAAATACCTACAGCTTTTGCATCTAAACAGGAAGATTGAAAATTGCCTGCATTATGTAGAGAAACACAATAGGTACAGAGGAGCCTGAGTTTGTTTGGTGCTAGCTTATGACATTGCCTGCAGTGTTGCCTGCCAGCAGCCTAGCACCTCCTGCACTTCTCACAGCGCATGTCCGATCCATTGTGATGCCTCAATTCAACAAGCCCTCACTTTCTTAGCATGTCTTCAGTCCATCCACAAATCCTAAATCTAGACTCTTAATGAAGAATTTTATCCTTGGCTTACTTGTATTTTGCCTCGTTTTTATTCCTGACTCCTCTTTTCCTTGGTTATTGCTGAGTGAATTAAAATGTCTCTTTCTATTTTCAACTTTGCCATAGTGTTTTTGCTGGGGGTAAAATCCTGAACTTGTTTCTTCCAGCTATGTCACCCCCCCCCCCCCTTTTCTCTAGTTTACATGCCTTTCCACATATTGTTTGAATTTTTGACTTAGGATTCTTGTCCCTGCCACAGAAATATGTAATCCATCAATACGGTACAGCCTCTTTTTGTTCCATCTATTCTCCAGTTGCCTATGTATCAAAGTCCTTCTTGTTTACACCAAGTTAGGAGCCATATTAAAAGCTGGTTATGTGACGCAGCCTCTCTTCACCCTTACTATGGAGAATTTCAGAGAATGCTATAATGTTAACAATGGGTTTAAGTCTCTCTCCCAAATTTTAAAGTTTCTTCGAACTGCAGAGATACTAGGCCTGATTGTCGAAGCCCTAGGCACGTGCTACATATGTAAAAGCTGGCCTTACCTGTGTAAAACCGCCATAACTTCCACCCTTAGTTCTCCACAGAAAATCATCTGTGTTTGTTTTAAGTTTTTAATGTTATTGTTATTAAATACAAGTTCTCTGTAAAAGTTGAAGTTTTATTGTAAGCCGCCTTGATTAAATGATAAGACGGTATATAAAAACTGTTAAATATATAAATAAAATAAATAACACTGTAAATCATTGAGGCCCAGCTACCCACACAGCGCCAGGTGCCGAATGGGGGCATGTCACCGTGAAACCCATGGAAAGCAAATTTTTGAAACCCATGTGCACCTGCATTGGATGTCACTAACCGTGTAGCCTTAAGCGATGGCTCCTGGTGCATATGACTGCTAATGGTGAGTGGCGAACCCGTGTAGTGACGGAACAGTGCATAGTAAAGTGAGGAGAGTGTGAGCAGGCCTGTACCAAATCATGCAGACGTAAAGCGACGCTGAACAAGCAGAGATGCCATTGGGCCATGCACATGGTAATCCAGGGGTAGAGATGTGCTTACCGTGCCAAGGCATAGCAGAGGATTTGACAGGTGTTGCATACCCATCAGCATGCCCAACACCCGAGACGCAGGTATCGTGCCACATGTGTACACAGGCCCAGGGTGAGCTACCTGCAACCAACGGAGAAGAAGTTTACCAGAAATGCAGACTGGATGGGGCAACGATAACCAAGCTGTGCAGCATACTCATTGTGGATCTAGAGCCTTCTACATCTAGAAGTCAGGCCCTGCCGGAGGCGATGATGGTGACCAGTGCCCTGGGATTCCTTGCAATCGGTAGCTTCCATCATGTGATAGGGGTGACTGTTGGAATCATGCAGTCCACTGCCAGCCACTGCATAGGAACATTCACCAGGGCCCTGCTGCGGAGGATATGCCACCTTATAGCTTTTCCCCAGACATAGCAGATGTGGAAGGAGACTATGCAGGCATTCTACATTGTTGCTGGTTTTCCATCGATGCTTGGATGTATAGACTGCACCCACATTGCACTGCGGGCACTACGGCTGGAGCAGAGGGCATTCCGGAACAGGCATGGGTACATATCAATGAACATGCAGGTAGTTGTAGATGCCAACATGGACTTCATTGATGTGTGCACCCACTACCCAGGGACTTGCCATGATACATTTATCCTCGCCCAGTCCCACATAGGTGCAAGCCTTGGGCAAGCCACTTAACCCTCCCTTGCCTCAGGTACACTTAGATTGTGAGCCCTTCGGGGACGAGGGAATAAAAAGTACCTGTTAGCATATATCTGTAAACCGCTCTGATACACATAGTAAAGGGTGGTATATCAAGTGCCTAAACCATAACCATAACTATACTGCAAACAGGCAGTGATAGATGTGTACTGTATGTATTGCAACACATGAGCACCACTGCATGCTGTCTATAGAAGCCCATGGACTATACCCAATGCACGTTCTAATACTCATGCTCACAGCTCACATTGCCCCCACAGGTGACTATAGATACCCCCTGAGGACCTGGCCGCTGACCCCAGTGTACTACACCATGAGCAAGCAGGAGGAGCGGTACAATAGCGGGACTTGGGCGGATGCGGAATGTACAATTGGGGTGCTGAAGAGCTGCTTCTGGTGCCTCAACAGGAGCAGCGGCAACTCCTCTACAGCCCAGAGTGGGTATGCCAGATATGTGCAGCATGCTGCATACTCCACAACCTAACACGGATGCGTGGAGTACCAGACCCAGAGTCAGCAGTTGTGGAGGAATGGGAGGCCACAGAGGCAGCTGATGGTGATGGTACAGAGTCCGGGAGGCAGCAGCAGGCCAGGGCACTGGCCCACCGTGCATGGGTGATACGTGACTGTTTCTGAGGTGACTGCCCTGCACCAGCACCAGGGTTGGACACACAATCACCAATAATGTGCCCAGTACCACACAGTGTGTACAGTGATACAATAGAGTGCCCATTACCACCCCAATGTGTTCAGAGTGTCTTTTATTTCCCCCCCCCCACACACGTGATTCCCCTGCCATGGGCCCTTGCTAACACGTGCACTGCGATGCAGTGGAGCATTGTCGGAGGACATGCTGGCAGTGTCGCCACCCTCCCCAGCAGGGTGGGCTGAAGGACGTGGCTCAGGGCTAACAGGTGGCTGTGCTGTTGTTCCTGGCATCCCCAGCACCCACCCCCTGTGCCTGCATGAGGCCCACCAAACTGCACAGGGAGCCATCAATAGATGCTTGGTAAGCTGCCTTCTCCCTCATTAGCCGCAGGTGCCCCTCCATGTGGTGCTCCACACGCAATCTGTTGTCCTTGCACTCTGCCTCCCTGGCCTGTTTGGCAGCCTGCAGGTCCTGCCAGATACCCTGCAACTCAGATAGTATGCTCTTTGTGCCTGCCACCAGGCACGCACCCTTCTGCAGTAGTCCTGGTCCAGCTCATCACCTCCTGCACCCACTGGCTCCTCCAGGATGATGAACTGTAGCTCGGCAAGTGGAGCATCATCTGCGCCCAGCTCCCTGACACTGGTGGTCACACTGGTGTGCCCCACTGCCCTGGGTAGTGAACCCAACTGCTTCTCCACCCTGACCATTGCATTGGGCTGCTCTGTTGCACTGGCAGGCACACCAGAAACAATGGCTGTGCTGCACCCTGGCTGGGCACTGGCATCCTCCATGGTGGGCGATGATGCTCCCCCAATGCATCGGTCCCAGACTGGGAGGGCGGTGTCCCTGGCAGGTCTGTGGAAGAGCAAAAGTGGCAGAGGTTAATGACTTGGCATGTCAGCTCAGCCTATGAGGCAGCACCCAGTTCACTACAGAACCAGCTGGTGGTTCATGGCCCACACCGTACCCACCCTATGCAGCATCCAAGGTCCGACAGACAGACAGGCATGGGCTGGGTGGATGGAGGCACGGTGGGGACACATATATGGCTGTCATAGTAACACCTAGGCTATGGGCCACCCCTACTCACCCCCCTGGGTGCCTGTGATGGAGCTATCGAAGCCTGCAACCCCTGAAACAGCAACCTCCTCCACATACTGCAGCAACTACTGCAGCAACTTCTCCTCAAGTGGGGTGAAGCTGTGCTGCTGCACAGGCAACAGCCTGCTGTTCCTGGCCCTCTTCTCCTTCGCTGCCTGACCATGTGCCACTTCTTCTTGATGTCCTCCACATCCTGATTGTGCTGGTGTACCACATTGACCCTGTTGAAAATGTCATGCCATGCTGCCTGCTGGGTGCTGGTGTCCTCAGCCACGAAGAGGGCAGTGTGCTGCTTCAGGATGAGCCCCAGGGCCATAGTTGTCTCAGAGGGCATGAAGTTAGCCTTCCTCGTGTGTTTTGCTGCTGCTGGTGCCTTGTCAGCCATTGTGAAGCAGCAATGCACTAAGGCAGCATTTGTCTACCCGAGTAGATCCTCTTATGCATACACAGGTAGAGTGTATAGCGGGGCCATGCCCTGTCCAAAGGCATATCAGGTACCCTTGTATGCCCCTAGGCACCGACGTTTCGAGAATCTGTGTGACAGCTCACCACCATCAGATGCCATAGCCGCACAGTGCTGAGCGACAGCAACATAAGCATACAGGGACGCCCAGACTGTGATACCTGGGTAGGTTGCATCACACAGTAAGCAGGCATATCAGCTGCAGTGTGCGCCATCCCGATGGTGTGCCTTCGCAGGGCAGGGGGCATCCTGCGTGTGCAGCACCGCTGGGCCACACCCATGCTGCTGCAGCTGTGTTGCACATGTAAGGCATAGGGCACCACCCATGCAGACAGTTGCACCCAGAGGTGCTACCCATGCAGGGCTCTGCCTGCAACCTCTGCACAGGTAGTGGCCCTCTGCCATACCCACGCAGAATGGGCATGCTCACACCCCATGCCCATAGACCCCTGGACACTCTCCCCTGGTCGCCCTCCTCCCATTCCCCCTCCCCTGGTCCCCCACACCACCCATGCAGACATGACACCCTGCCCCGAAAAAATGGTCGACAGTGTTCACAAACATGAACTGTTTTTATTAAACAAATGTGCCAATGTATTTACAACACTGCCAACAGTGGCAGACAATGTTCAGCTTTACAGTCACAGACTGCCCCAATGCAGGGCATACCTGTCTGGGGGGCATACCTGTCTGGGGGACTTCCTGTCACTGCTTCAGTGAGGGCATCCAGGTGCATGGTGATGGTCCATGCTGCGTTCTGCACCTCCTCCCTGAGTAGATGCACCTCTGCCACCAAGGTGGCCAGAGCCCAGTCACTCAATGGACGAGGGGGTGGTGGCACAGAGGGCTGGTTGTGGCATGGCTGGCGTATGCCCATGGGTGCTGGAGAGGCTGTGGGGGTCCCCAGCTGTGGGAGGTGCACCATAGCCCTTGCACCTGGCCCGTGCTGGGCCATGAAACGGGCACATGGCCCCTTGGTAGGGTTGTGGGTGGATGTGGCTGTGAGCTCTGGAGTACAGCCAGGGAGTGTAGCTGCACCTCTGTTCTCCCCACTAGTTGCCTGCTGGTGATTCCCTGTACCACTCCACCATGCCTGAGGTTCTTGGTGGGTGGATCCCGTGTCCGCCCTGCTACCCCCTTCCTCTCCACCCTGCCCCTGGCTCTCCCATCCCTCCTCCTCTGACTCCTCAACCTTACCGCTCTGCCTCTGGCCCTCCCATCCCTCCTCCTCCTCCTCATCCTCCCCATACTGCCCCTGGCCCTCAGATCCCTCCTCTTCCAACGTTCAACCACTGTGCATGGCCTCCTCACTGCTCTCCTCCTCTGAGATGTCCTGGGATGCAGTGTCACTGGACGATGACTCCTCCTCCTCGTCCCCATCACCGCTAGTGGTACTGTTTCTGCTCTGGTCTGGTGGCACTGCACCACTGCTCCTGGGTGGACGGTGAGGTGGGCCAGCAGTGTTCTGGAGCCAACTGTGGGGAAAGAGGAGGGGGATTACTGGTCCAAACAGGCATGGTCCTGGGGTGGGACTAGCACACCCCTGGGGTGCCCCACATGCATCGCTCAGTCCACCATCAGCCCACAGGGGCCTGCCTTCCCCATAGTGCACACTGCATGCTCTCCCCTTTGCCCACCTCCAGCCAGCTCTGTTCTCCCCCTTATCTGACACACTGCCGTGCCATACCCCAGGGGTTGGGCATGCACAGGTGGCAGCATGGGCAGGTGCACAAAGTGCCCCTGGGGCCACAGTTGGTGGTGTGTGCCCTTGTACTGCCCTTCTGTGCCATGCTTCAGCCAGGTGTGTGCACACCTGCACATCTTGAGTGCCAGCTGGTGCACACATGGGATGATGGTACCGGGGGATGGCACGGCTGCCCACAGCATGTTCTCATCATTGCATGCAGAGAGAGTCCACCACCAGGTGGTCTTCCTGCACCAGTCTGGCAGCCATGGCTGCCACCCCCTGCATCTGCTGGGTGCCACTGTGTTCCCCACTGACCTTCCTCGGCCACCAGCTGTTCTCTGATTTGCTGCAGCTGGTTAGGTCTCTTCTGGTGCAGCATGCAGAAGTGGCACTTTAGGGCCTCAAGGGTGCAATGCACACCATATTCCCTGTGTGAGAGAGGAGGAACACACATGAGCTCAGCTGGCCACTACCATATTGCCTGTTGTGCATACCTGTATCCTGCCACTGTCTGGCGACATGCCCATTCTGAGGGCAGGGTCATACCCATGGGTGGCAGAGCTGCTTGCAGGGACAGACAGGCAACACATGTGTGGTTTTTGCTGCTGGTGCCCCCCGACCTCTGCACCAGGGCACAGGGTCTGGGGAGTGGGACAGGTGTCCAGGGCATCCACACTGGCTGCCAGAGCCCCCTGTGGTGCCCAGACCAACCACAGCTCCCCCTGCATTGGGCATTACCATTGCTGTGCATGCCCTGTGGCATTGCTACCAACTGCCACCAGAGGATGGAGCACCTCACCCCCTGCTGTGTATGAGTATGCCCCCTGCTCCAGGCAATCAGGCCTGGCACCTGTACCATTGCATGACCCATCCCCCACCACCACCTGATAAGCACATATTGGGGCAGCCACCAGCATGTGGCTTGGCATCACAGCCCTGTCTCCCTGTGCTGACAGACAGCTGTGCTTTTCAGGCTGTATCTGCCTAGCGTGATGCTCAGCCCCCCCCCCTGCCTCTTGTGGCCTCCTTACCTGCACAGCCGGAGTTGGATGCCCCTCCATATGGCTGTTGCCAGCCTCAGGTTTGGATGATGGCCCCCCCTGGGGTCAAGGGCCCCTTCGTGCTGCAGCTTGGAGCGGACTAGGCACTCGCTTTCATTGGGGCTGAAGTTTGCACTTTTCCTCACCGCCATACTGCTAGCATCTATCTGCCCAGCCACAGGGGGCTCCTGCACAGGCAGCCCGCAGGGCCTGCGTGATGGTGTCTACTCATGGGAATGCCAGACAGGTAATGCATGAGTATGTCGGTCGAGCAATTCACGGGTTCCTGAATACATGCTGTCCTGCTTCTCTAGCTGATGTTGTGGTCACATACATGGGTATCACCTATACCTTGGACGCAGTGCCCAAGTTATGCACCCTGCGCTTAGCCGTATATGCCGTGGTGGGTGCCTGCCACTGTGCTCGATTTATGCTGCATTTTCATTGCTTGCCCATTTTGGCGGTGCATGATTCACGATTCAAGCACTTTCCCTGAACGGGTACCTGTCTGTGGGTATGGCCAGCCTCGGAGCCTTGTTGAACATTGAGCCCACTGTTTTTAGCCAAATCATTTGTTCCTAGATGGATAACATCAGTTTTAAAATGCTTACTTTACTAACAATTTGGTTTGTATTCCTGCGGGATGAAGATCCTGGGAGACATCTGACCACCTTCTGTTCCTTGAACTGTGTTTCCAAGTTAATGCCTCTAATGATGAAGTCTCCCGGTAGTAACAGTTTCTGTTTTGAGATTTTTAGACAATGCATGGGACATTTCTGGTACATTGAGTGTCACCTTTCTCGTCTAAGGCCATTTCAGTTTCCATTAATAGAGCCTCCTTCTTTACCAAGGAAAAGTAGGCATTTCACAGGGGTAAATTGGTGGAGTGGGTGTCACCGTGTTACAGGTCATAATCTGCCAGAACCCACTGTGTCATTTATTTCTGGGTTGTTTGATTCTTTGTGGGAGTCGTAGAGGATTGTTTTCAAGTTGTATCCTAAGGGAGGCTTGTTTTATTGCAGCTAATTCTTCCTTTAGCTGAGTCAATTCCCTTTTCATGGCAGATAGCTTCAAACAGGCGAGGCAAGCTCTAATTTTCCAAATATTTTTCCTTAGAATTAAGGCACCATAGCTATTGCATTGCATAAAAGTCATCTTGACTACTTGGTTTGGTATAGAGCAGTTGATTTCTTTAAAAAAAAATGAAACACAGGTGTGCTTACCAATTAATTAAAATCTAAACATTTTTGCCCACTTTTGTTAACAGTTAGTCTGTTGCACCTTCATTGAGGTCAGAGGGTGGCCTCAAATCACTGACCCCAGCATGGAAGAGAGGCATCTCACAGGAAGAGCTATTATGTCTCATTTTATGAACAGCTGTTATGTCTCCATAATATAAGCAGCTATGAGCTATTATGCCTCCAATATTAAAGCAGCCAAAATGCAAGGGATGTGGGGGAAAGAAGAAGCACTCTGGATTGTTTTGGAAAAAGGAGATGGCACTACCACCCACAATAGAGTAGTCTACAGACCTCCAACTCAAACAGAAGAAATGGATAGAGACTTGATCACTGATTTTATAGAAGTGGTAATGAAGGGAGAAGTGATGATACTGGGTGATTTTTATCTACTGGATGTGAATTGGGGTATCCCATCTGCAAATCTAGAAAGAAGTAAAAAGATCATGGATGCTTTAAAGCAGGATTTGCTGAAAGAAGCAGTGATGGAAACCAGCAGGAAAGGGTTGACACTGGATCCTAGTACTCACCAATGATGATAGTGTGTCTAATGTCTCCATGGGTGCCCACTTGAGCAGCAGTGATCACCACACAGTGTGGTCTGAGGCAAAAGCCAAGACAGAGTGCAAACACAGCAAACTGAAAGTCCTGACTTCAGTAAGTGGGAAAGTACCTGAAGGAGGAGTTAACAGGATGAGAGGTAATAAGGGAAGTGGAAAGGCAGTGGACTAAACTGAAAGAAGCTATAAAAATGGCAACAGATCTATATGTAAGGAAAGTAAATAGAAGCACGAAGAAAAGGAAACAGATGTTCTCCAAAGAAGTGGCTGCAAAAAAGAAAGGTAAAAATGGTAGTGTTCACAAAATTCAGAAGACTGCAAAAAAGGAACGCAGAAAAGAATACCAGATAAAGTTGAAAGAGGCAAAGAGAGAAATCAGGCTGGAGAAAGCAGATGCAGAATTTATAATGGCTAAAGATACTGTAAAGAGGAGGAGTAACCTAGTGGTCAGGGCCGGATTTACCTTGAGTGAGGCCCTACACCAACAAAAATTGTGGGCCCCCAGCAGGGGCGGCCCAAGGGGGGTGCGGACCTCATTTGCATAAGGGGCCTCATTTGCATAAATATTTGCATAATGTTACCATATACTAACTTTTAGTAAACGTGCCTCTTAATGAGTGTATGGATAAAGAAAGACTAAAAGATTTCTACATTACTATAATCCAGTGCCAACTGCCAGACACATTAGGAACTACTACAAACACTGCCCATAGTAAACCCGCCGTATCCTAACAGCACTACCAGGACTCACAAAGCACCATACTCTACCAATCAAAGGCAACACTGCAAATATTAAACCAATACATTTCAGAGAACAACAATACATGACCTACTGGGGAAAGAGAACAAGTGGCAATGTCAAATAGGAATTATATAAACAGAACACCTCAGCTCAGTTACACATGCAGAACATAGACCATCACCAAACAAGTAATCACAATTTAGAAATAGGAAGACAATAATTAAACTGGGAATCCCAAAAGCCAAACTTGGAATGTACAACACTGTAGAAATAAAACAATACATTAATTTGCTCTTGTACTAAACAAAGCACAGATGTTAATGATGCACATTTACCAGAGCTGACATATTCCAATTAATAAATTCAAAATAAAGAGATATTTTTCTACCTTTTGTGCATTTTTTTTCAGCTGCAATTGCTCCAGCCACTTTCTTCTGGTTTCTTCGTGTCTTCTGCTAACTCTCCATCGTCTGCTGTCCATTTGTCCTTTCTTCTCTCTTCTAGATTTTTTTCCATTCTCTCTCTACATCTGCTTTAACATACTAATCTTTCTCCTTTTGCTCTTTCCTCATTCCTATTTCATCCACTCAAATATTACCCCTCCATCCTCAATCCCCACTTACTCTCCCAAGCCCCGGCCAATTGTAGATTTTTTATCCCTCCCACACAAAATATTTTTCCCTTCTCCATTTTACTCTTCCAGCCCCATCCCATTCTAATCCTCCCCCAACATCAGCTCCCTTCTAGTTCCAGCCTCACCCAGCATCCATTCCCTTCTAGTCCCTGCATCAGCCCATTTCCAGCCCTAGCCATCCATCAGCCCATTTCCAGTCCTAGCCCCCCCATCACCCCACTTACAGTCCTTAACCCATCACCCCATTTTCAGTCCTTAACCCCCCATCACCCCATTTTCAGTTTAAGCCCCCCCTATAACCCATTACCAGTCCTAACCCCCCATCAGCCCACTTCCAGTCCTAACCCCATCAACCCATTTCCAGTCAGCCCCCCATAGCCCATTGCCAGTCCTACCCCCCCCCCATCAGCCCACAGCCCATTACCAGTCCTAACCCCATCATCCCACCTCCAGTTTTAACCCCCCAGCCCATTTCCAGTCCTAGCCCCCTATAGCCCATTACCAGACAACCCCCATCAGCCCACAGCCCATTACCAGTCTTAACCCCCCCAAAGCCCATTACCAGTTCTAATCCCCCCCCAACAGCCCATTACCAGTCCTAACCCCATCAGCCCACCTCCAGTCTTAACCCCCCAGCCCATTTCCAGTCCTAGCCCCCCCCCATAGCCCATTACCAGACAGCCCCCATCAGCCCACAGCCCATTACCAGTCTTAACCCCCCCCAAAGCCCATTGCCAGTTCTAAGCCCCCCCCCCCAACAGCCCACAGTCCATTACCAGTCCTAACCCCATCAGCCCACCTCTAGCCTTAACCCCCCCCAGCCCAGCCCATTTCCAGCCCCAGCCCCCCAATAGCCCATTACCAGCCCTACCCCCCCAGTCCATTTCCAGCCCCAGCCCCCCCAATAGCCCATTACCAGTCCTACCCCCCCATAGTCCATTACCAGTCCTACCCCCCCCATAGCCCATTACCAGTCCTACCCCCCCCATAGCCCATTACCAGTCCTACCCCCCCCCCCACATAGCCCATTACCAGTCCTACCCCCCCCCCCCCCTAGTCCATTACCAGTCCTCCCCCCCCCCCCTAGCCCATAGCCCATTACCAGTCCTACCCCCCCCCCATAGCCCATTACCAGTCCTACCCCCCCCGGCCTAAAGTAAAATTTAATTTAAAAAAAAAACCTGGTGGCTGCCGCCGCGGGCCCCCTCTGCTGCCGCGGGGGCCCCGTCTACAAGCTGGTCGGGTCGGGTCGGGTCTCTCTCCCTCCCTCGCTGCAGGCTGCAGGCTGCGAGAGAGGGAGGGAGAGAGACCCGACCGGACCCGACCCGACCCGACCCGACCAGCGTGTAGACGGGGCCCCCGCGGCAGGAGAGGGGGCCCCGCGGCGGCAGCCACCAGGTTTTTTTTTTAAATTAAATTTTACGTTAGGCCGGGGGGATAGGTGTCCTACCCCCCCCCCCCGGCCTAAAGTACAATTTAATTGGAAACAAAAACCGGGGGGCGGCCGCCGCGGGGCCCCCGCTGCTGGCCCGGGGGCCCCGTCTACAGCTGGTCGGGTCGGGTCCGGTCCGGTCGGGTCGGGTCGGGTCTCTCTCTCCCTCCCTCGCTGCAGGCTGCGAGAGACGCGAAGGGAGAGCGTCTCCTCGCGTCTGTGTTAAGCCCGCAGGGGCTGATGGGAAATCCCATCAGCCCCTGCGGGCTTAACACAGACCGAGGAGACGCTCTATCTTCGCGTCTCTCGCAGCCGGGAGGGTGGGTGGGAGACGAGAGCCGACCCGACCCGACCCGACCAGGCCATACCAGCGTGTAGAGGGGGCCCCCGCGGCAGCAGAGGGGGCCCCGCGGCGGCAGCCACCAGGTTTTTTTTTTAATCGAATTGAAAAAAAAAAAACCTGGTTCTATTTTTTGTGGGCCCCTGCCGGTTGTGGGCCCTACGCCATGGCGTACATGGCGTATACGTAAATCCGGCCCTGCTAGTGGTTAAAGCAAAAGCCTAGTACCCAAGAGATCAGGGTTTGATTCCCATAGGCACTCCTTGTGACCTTGGACAAGTCACTTTACCCTTGATTGCTTTGGAAGAAAAGGCCTGGCAATCTACTTCCACCCAAATCTTGCCAAGAAAACCCAGGGGCTGCTGGGTCGCCAAGAGTCAACATTTACTTGATGGCACTTAAAAAAAAAAAAAAAAAAAGATGTTCCGCAAAGTGACAAGACCTTTTTTTAAGTATATTGGGGAGAGGAGGAAAGCCTGATGTGGAACTGCAACACTCAAAGGTGCTGAGGACCAATTTGCAGAAAGTGACAAGGAAAAAGTGGACGTGGTAAGCAAATACTTCTGTTCTGTGTTCACAAAAGAAAATCCTGGAGAGGGACCATGCATTTATTTATTTATTTTTAATAGTTAGCTCATTCCTTTCCAGTAGTAGAGCAAGGCGAGTTACAATCAGGTACAGTACATATTTCCCTGTCCCCAGAATGCTTACAATCTAACATGCCGATGCAGAAGGACTAGCTTACCCTTTGTGCACAGATAACGCACAGGTGCTGCCATGCCAAATGCAGTGAAGAAATTGATGTGTGCATAAACAGCAAAAGAAAAGTATGTGCACACAGCAATGCCAAGCTTATTTATGTCAATTTTCTTTTATTAGGCATACTCCTTATCCAATAACATTGTCACTGTATCATATCATAATATACATAGTAAACTATTCATCAGTAACAAATACATAGTCATGCCTTTTGCCTATATCATTTATTTTATCCCCACTTCCCCTTTCAATATTTCCCCCTCCTCCCCTCCCTCCACCCTTCCCCCCCATGCCCCCCTTACCTACCGTACGATGTGCCTCTACCCTCTTCCCCTACCCCATACCCATTCCCCCGGCGTGTGTGGATTCTTACACTCCGCACAGAGGTCCATTCACTTCTTCTATTCAGCTATACCTCAGCTACCATCCCACAGTCCAACTCTTCACTCCGTCTTTCCCCTCCCCCCCAAACCTCCCTACTTCCCCACTCTATGCCTTCTTTCCACCCCTCCATCCTACCCCCCCCCCTTCTACATCCCCATTGCTAGTGGTCCATGTACTCCCAATATCATTTATAATCGGATCTCTACCTCAATGTATTGAGTATCCTGCTCCTCTCCCACGCAGAGAGGGTTTGTACAAAGGGTCCCCATTCAATCAGGAATCTTTCCCCCAATTTGTCATTTCCTCGTATTCCAACCCTCTCTATCAACATTAAATCATATATTTCCTGTCTCCAATCAGCCAGCAGGGGTCCACTCCTTGATAACCATCCCTTAAGAATAAGATGCCGCGCAACCAACATCGCCCGTTGAATCCACTGGGTATATTTCCTTAGTATCTTCCCTTCAGTATGCTTCAACCCCGCCGACTGAGGCTCCGCTGGAAGTGTATGGATTTCTAGGGGGGCTGTTTGCAGTGGCCAAGCTTATTTAAATAATACACAAATGAGACGTACATATTAAAATAAAATGCTAATAAGGACTGCACCCAATGCAGAGAAACGCGCAGAGGATTGCATAATCAGCAGAAGCGCCAATATCTCTCCGCCTGGTCTGAGGTGACTTAAATATTTTGCACGTGTAGGGAAAGACTGTTTCAGGGTATATACTGGTGAACAATTACCTTCGACATGAAAGTTTTCTGCGTATATCTTTCAGCTTATAAACAAATGTTTGGCGTTCAAGAAGAAATGCTTTTTGGTTCTTATCCTTGTGTGTGTTTTGGACTTATCTATAATATTCATCTTTTTATTTTAGGGTTCTTTGTTGGATTTCATAAAAAATGTTTTTGGGTGAAATAGTGTTAATTATTATGAGGTGAGTGCCAAAAGAACCTGCGCATCCTGTGCACATAACATGAGCATTTGACATTTACGCGCATGTGTACACAACCACTTGTAGTGCATCTGTTTGTGCATGCATTGGCTCCCCTTCTTTAAACTTTATGCTGAAGTTTTGTGAACCTCATAAAATTAAGCTCAAGCTGACACCTTTAATGTCTTCTTAAGGTCTTATTTTAAATGTATATGGTATCATCCCTTGTAGTTCTAAATTAATTATTATAAAATTAGGTCATGCCTAAGAGTTGTCAGAGATATTATAAGCAGCAGATAAATACACATATATAAAGTCTGTCTGTCTAGGGGGTTCTGCTACACTCCTTCTCCCAAGATTCCATAGGACCATCTGGCAAACAAATCATGTGATAAAACAAGAACAAGCTCTGTTTGTATAAAAATTAGACTTTATTTTCTGAGAGCAAAAATAGTGGAAATATTAGAACAAATTAGCTTTCTGAAGTAGCATGTTATTCAGCTCTGTTACAATTACCAAGAGACCTAATCTCTGTTTTAGAAACCATTGTCAAGTGATTCGCATGCACTCTGAAATACAGTACATTATCTGTCTGTCTAGGCCTGCCCCAACCTCCGGAAGAAATTAAAGACCAGTACCTTAGCTCATGCCAAAACACCTGTGGCTGTGGTCCGGGTCTCAGGAATGTTAGCTGAAATAAGCTGTGTGGTCACACACTGAGATGCCAATCTGTGGGAGAAATTAACTCCGTCTCTTGGCTTTGGCCTTTCTTTCTGAGTTCTCTCTCTCTGCCCTCTGGTTTCTGTGTCTCCTTCCTGAGCTCTGGGTTCCGGTGGACAGCCGTATAATTCTTTGTCCAGAAGATCTGGTGATTGGCTGGACTCTAACCCTGTATGTCATCTTTAGCAAATCCGGTAACAGCTAATAGGTGGTCCTTCTGCAAACAAATGTCCATCGTGTTCGAAAACTGCTGGTATGCAGGTTCATACATTGTTGTCAAAGCCAGGCACAGTGAAGGTTTCAGCCATGTTCTTCTGCACGTAGTCACCTGGAAAGAATACTTTTACTGTGAAGTGTTATAAACTGGCAGCATTGTTGGATCTGCAAATTTTAATGCTGAGTTAAAACAAAACAGGATTCCATCTTGTTTAATTCAGTTTTTGGTTCAGAGCAGGCCCCATGGTTCAGGCTTTGGTTTCTGAACAGGCCCCATCTTGTAACAGGAAGCCATGCTAGTGGTTCAGACATTAGTTTCTGAACAGGTACCAGCCCTACAGAGTACAGGTGGTGCAAGTAGGCATGTACTCGTATACAGCTTTAAAGAAGGTTGTTCAGGGGAGGAGTTTGGGCAGAACATAGCTGGAACCATGATTTATGTTCATACTTTATAAAATATGCACAGATGTGTGAACTTTATGTGCTAATATTAATGCCTGCTCTCAAGCAGGCTTACATATCCACACCTTCAGTCTAGCTGTTTCTGCAAGTATGTATGTATTTTTATAAAACAGGCTAAAAATAGACACCTTGTCCACCACCAAGCTTAAGCACCCAGTTATAAAAATACTCCTCTCTTGCAAGGAGTATGTGCCTGCCTGCACCACACACAATTTTAGGTACGACCTAATTTTATAAAAGGACTTTTATGTGCATAATCAGCCTTTTACCTGTGAAAAAGGTTCATAAAATGTCCTGCTATATTCCTTGAATACCAGGTAAATATGGTTTGAATATATTGGTGTTTCAGTGCTGTGACGACATAGAATCAAAAGGAAGAATTTCACTGGGGCAGGCAACCTGGAACATCATATGGGCCCAACTTGGTTACACTGTAGTAACAGTAGATGAGGACAAATAAAATCAAAAAGGTCCATCCAGTGTTCCCAGTAAGATAGTTCAGGGTGTAACACCTGCTCCATGCAGGATACCTACCCCTATGCCTACTTTTAGGGTTGCATCTATTGCTCCAATCTCCAGGAACAAGCAGGAATGTAGTCTTCACATATGGGTATCGTCGGTACTGACAGAGCCTGCGCGGGAACGCTCCCCAGCGTCCAATTAGGAAGCTTTTGGGAGCATCCCACAGCGCCTGCGTGCTGCCTTCCCACCTTTCCCAACTGCCTCTCTCCAGTTCTTCGTTTTCCGCGGAGCCAGCAGGTCGTGTTCCTTTCACCGCAGAAAATTATTTTCCTTATTCTTCTTTTTATGGTCGCGTCTGCCTTCCTCGACGCTATACCGGTACTGCCAGTTCTTCTTTCTTTCTTTTTCAAAAAAAAAAAATAGTATTCTTTTTTCCAACTTTTCTTTCCAGGTGCACGCGCCATTTTGGGCCTTAGGCCCAAAATTTCCTCCACTATGGAGAAACCCGCCTCGGGTTTTAAAAAATGCACCAAGTGTGGCGGTACCATCTCCGTCACCGACACCCACGAGTGGTGTCTTAAATGTTTAGGTCCTGACCACTCCATCTCCGAGTGCATGGCTTGTGCCATGATGTCCAAAAGGGTCGACAGAACTGAGCTGCCAAGCTCAGTGCCCTTTTTCCCTCCGATGCAGCTTCGGTGGCATCGACGTCTTCCAGGGCTTCGTCTTCCTCCCATGGATCTCAGGTAACTAAACATAAGTCCAGCCGGTCCTCAAAGGGTAGATCTCATTCCAAGCATCGAGATGCCTCTGGCGTTGCCCTTGAGGGTTCCATACCGGCAAAATTGCCCCGGTGGGAGGCTTCGGCTTCCAAAGCATTATCGGGGATCCAGGATGTTCTCGAGGCCTCGACCTCGGCAGAACTACTGGTGCCATGCTCTGGGGTACCGGCTGTTTCCGGTCCGACACCCAGGCATTGGCAGCGTCGATAGACCAGAGGTTCCTGGCTATTGAACGCAGTCTGGCGGCTCTCCTTGCAGCATCGACACCTTTGGAACCGCATCAGACAATTCAACCGGTACCGGCACTGATGTCGGTCCAGTGTCGGTACCAGTACTGATAGCATCGACATCGGTATTGGTTTTGCCGGCACCCAGTCATGCGATGCCTTCTGGTGCCGATACACCGGTACCGATTACCCCCGGTACCGACTTCGCTCGGTATGGGTATCGGGCTCTTCAAGAGCATCCGGACAGACAATACTTCGAATCCTCGGAGGACTCTGAGGATTCTGATAGCTCTGCCGGTACCGGGATACTTCTCCTGGAGGAGCCTTCCTCTCCTAAACGTAGGATGTCTCCTCCAGAAGATATCTCCTTTCAAGATTTCATGAGGGAGGTGGCTGGTGGGTTGTCCATTACTGTGACTCCTGAGACAGCGCCCAGAGCTAAGGAGTTGGAGATTTTACAGTATCCCAAAGCTCCTAAGGAGGCAGCTACCTTGCCTATCCATGAGATCTTACATGATCTCATGTTGAGAATGTGGGAGACACATCTCACCACCTCTCCTCACTCTCGCAGACTGGATACCATGTATCGAGTCCCTCCTTGTCCTGGATTCCAGAAAACTCGGCTTCCTCACCACTCTATTGTAGTGGAATCAGCTATGAGAAGGATCAGGAGTGCAAAGAGGCATGCCTCTAATCCTCCAGGATGTGAGTGTAGAACTTTGGATGCCTTTGGACGTCGTACTTTCCAGGCTTCCATGCTTTCTGCCAGGATCAGTTCCTATATTTTATATATGGGAATGTTCCTTAAAGACGTCACGGGTGATTTAGAGGTTTTGAGCCCTCTTCTTCCTGAGGATAGAAGGCAGGATTTTCTCACACTGGTCAAGCATACCCAGGATGTGTCTAAGTTTGTCAACCGTGCAGCATTTGATTGTTTTGAGTGCATAAGCAGAACCTCTGCCATTGCCATAGGTGCACGTAGAATTGCCTGGCTCTAGGCATCCGATTTGGAGCTCTGGGTGCAAGACAAACTGGGCAATATCCCTTGTACAGGTGAGAATCTATTTGGCAAAAATTGGCAAGAAAAAGCCAATGAATTAAATGCTGACAACTCCACTTTGGATAGGCTATCCAAAGCCACAGCTGATCCTGCGAGAAAGAAATCTTTCAAAAAGCCTTTCTTCTCAAAAAAGAAGAGGTTTTATCCCTCTTATTCCCAGCAGGGACGTTCTGCAGGTCAGCCTGCCCGGAAGGGTTAGCAACCACCTAAACAAAGGAAAGCAAAGACTGCTAAGCCTCAACCATCTCAGCAGTCTCAGCCGCCACAAGGTCTTTGACTTTCATCTAGAGAACTTAGCCTTCCTGGCCCTCAATGGACCAGAGCCTTCCACCATTACAGGAAGGTTATGTCACTTTGCCCCCAGGTGGGAGCAGATAACAGCAGAGCATTGGACACTCTCCATTATAAGAGAGGGGTACAAACTGCACTTTCTGTGCATGACCCCTCACACAATGGTAAGACAGTTCAATTCTCAGACGCTCTCATCAACCTGTTCGATCAAGAGGTCACTATACTTCTTGCCCAAGGAGCAATAGAAGAAGTACCCATTCATCAACAGGGTACAGGGTTTTACTCCCACTCACATCATCAGCTTCCACATATACACTGACGATATCATGCTCTATGCCCCCATTACAACCACGAACCCAACAAACACCCATCTATCAACATGCTTCACCGAGGTATCCAACTGGCTACAAGCAAACAACTTATCCATCAACATAAAGAAAACAGAAGCCCTCATAGTCACAAAAGACCCGGACTTCACACCACCTACACACCTCAACATAGGTACCACAAGCATTCAAATACAACCACAAATAAGATACCTGGGCATTATTATTGACCAAGCCCTCACCTTAAAGCAGCAAATCACCAAAACCTCCGGAACTATATTCCACAAGGCAAGAACAGTGCAACGTCTCAGACCCCTTCTTGAACATCAAGACTTCCGAACTGTGATGCAAGCCATGACGCTCCCACATCTGGACTACTGTAACAAAATGGAGTGGAGGAGTGGCCTAGTGGTTGGGGCAAGGTACTTCAGGCCGGAAGGTCGGGGGGTACTTCAGGCCGGAAGGTCGGGGGTTCAAATCCCACTAGAGGACAGCAACCTTGGGCCGGAAGGACTGGGGTTTCTAGTCCCACAGGTGCTCCTTGTGGTCTTGGGCAAGCCACTTAACCCTCCATAGCCCATGTTCCCTGTAAAATAGTTCTCTGTGTGCTGTGCTTTCCTGTCTAATCAATGTGTTTATACCTCAAAAATTTCCTGTCATGATTTGACAATTTCCAATCTGTAATCAAACCGCTGCTGATCGCTGGAAGTAGCGGTATACAAATGTATACTAAATAATAAATAAATAAAATAATAAAAAATATACCATGGCCTTCCAGCCACGCAGACCAACCCCCTCCGAACAGCACTGAACACCACGGCGAGAATCATTCAGAGAGCAAAGAAAACCGACCACATCACCCCAATTCTGAAAGACCTACACATACTCCCCCTCGAAGCAAGGACTAAATACAAAGCCATCCTACTCACCCACAAAGCCATCCATCAAACACAGAACTCCCAACTTCACACCCTACTGTCTCGACCAGCCCATGGCAGAACTACCAGACAAGCCTCCAGCAATTCCCTCACCGTCCCTCACAAAAGAACCAAATGCTCGCAACGGACCTGCAATCGAGCCTTCGAACTTTATGCTCCATCCTTATGGAACTCGAATCAATAGGAATAGTGGGAACCCCCCTAAAATGGTTCTCCTCCTACATATCAAACAGAATGCCACAGGTTTAATTCAATGGTGAAAAGGCAGAAGCATTCTCTCAAACACAAGGCATACCTCAGGGCTCGGCTCTCTCAGCATTACTTTTCAACATTTATATGCAGCCCCTCTGTGATATTTTCCAGCAGCATAATATCAAATACCACATTTATGCGGATGATATTATGCTATACACGCAACTGGATACCGTCAACCCTAACTATATTCAGCTCGAAGCATGCCTGAACGAGATGTTAATATGGTTACAGCAAAACAACATGACAATCAACCATAACAAAACTGAGGTGATGTATATCTCCAGTAAACCAAACTTTGAACCTCCTGCGACAATTACCCTGTGTAACAATACGTACAACACAAAGAATGAAATAAAATATCTGGGAGTCACATTTGACAGCAACCTAAAGATGGAAAAGCACCTACGAAAAACCAACAAGGCCATTTTCCGCAAACTTAGAGTGTTACAACCTCTACGGAGCATCCTCGACCCTCACGACTTTAGGTCTGTTGCGCAAGCACTCATTATACCACACTTAGACTACTGCAACGCCATCCTTCAGGGTCTCCCAAAGAAAACACTAAACATCCTGCAACTGGCTCAAAATGTGGCGGCGAGGATCATCATGCAAAAAAGTATTACTGAGCACATCACGCCCGTACTGATCGAGCTGCATTGGCTCCCCATCACTGCTCGGATACAATATAAAACATTGATAACCACCTTCAAACTCATACATAACATTGCTCCATCCTTTCTCTCCACCCTTATCAACACACAACCGCACAACAGAGACAGAAGAACCGGCAACTCAGACACACTACACGTTCCGACCGATATCAGATCTGTCAAATACAGTACTAGCCGCCGAGCATACTCATACTCTGCCCCGACCATCTGGAACCAACTACCACCTGAACTACGTGCGACCAAAGACCTTATTGCTTTCAGGAAAAAACTAAAGACACATCTATTCCAGTGTCTATACAATTTGATTTAAATCCCAGGGGACTACGAGATGTCCCAAACCGAAACATATATTCTGTATATAAAAATTATGTAAAAATGTACATATGTATTTTCTGAACCTCCTTATGACCTTATTACTATGTGCCGTGCTTTCCTGTCTAATCAATGTGTTTATATCTCAAAATTTCCCATCATGATTTGACAATTTCCAATCTGTAATCAAACCGCTGCTAATCGCTGGAAGTAGCGGTATACAAATGTATACTAAATAAATAAATAAAAATAAACTCTCTACCGAGTTGTCTCCGAAATAATGCCGATCTATTATCTTTCAGAAAACAGCTGAAAACCATCCTGTTCCAGGAATACCTTAACACGACCCCCACCAAAAAAGCGCACTAAACTTTGATCTCGTCCACCATGACCCCCCAACTCAAACCTGTACTAACCTGATCATGTCCAAAGTCTGTCCCATGTCCAAAGTCTATCCTATGTTGAAATCATCAATGTCGCCTCCCCGGTGATGGCCCCGCCCTCATACTTAAATTCCCCCCCCCCCTTTTTTATGTAACGCCGCTTTGACCTGGTGAAAAGCGGGATATAAATACAGCTAAATAAATAAATAAATAAATTTCATTATCCCAAAGAAAACAGGGGGATACAAACCTATTTTGGACCTCAGAGAATTGAACAAATTCCTGTTCAAGGAGAAATTCAAGATGATTTCTCTAGGCACTCTGCTGCCATACCTTCAGAGTCAGGATTGGCTTTGTTCTCTACATCTTAAGGATGCGTACACCCATGTTCTCATCCATCCAACTCACAGAAAGTTCCTTCGGTTCCTTTTTCAAGGAAAGCACTACCAATACAGGGTGCTTCCTTTTGGCCTGGCCTCAGCTCCAAGAGTGTTCACGAAATGCATGGCTGTGGTAGCAGCATTTCTCCACACTCTAGGCATATTCGTCTTCCCCTACTTAGACGACTGGCTCATTCGAGCCCTATCAGAGTCCGAGGCCAGGACTTCTCCATCTTGCACAATGCGTATCCTTCAGTATTTGGGTTTGGTCGTAAACATCCCAAAATCCAGTCTAACTCCCACTCAGTCTCTAGAGTTCATAGGAGCTTTGCTGGATACCAAAAAGGCAAGGGCCTATCTCCCCCAGGCCCGTTGCCTTCGCATGATGCAGTTAGCTTCTCAAGCAGTGCTAAAACCTCATCTCACTGCCCGAGAAATGCTACAACTATTAGGCCACATGGCATCTACCGTGCATGTGGTTCCTTATGCTCGCCTCCATATGAGAGCAGCCCAGTGGACTTTATCCACTCAATGGACCCAGGCATCAGGGTGCCTGTCAGACAAAATAGCAAACACAAAACGCCTTATTTTGTCCCTCCAATGGTGGCAGTCCACTCAGAACCTGTTGCTGGGGTCCCCTTTTCAACAACCCTTACCCCAGGCAACTCTCACAAAAGATGCTTCACCAATGGGTTGGGGAGCTCATCTGCAAGACCTCTCCACCCAAGGCACCTGGACTCCACATGATCTTAACCTCCCTCAGCAAGTAAAGGATGTCCTTTATGCTTCCAGGAAGCCTTCCACAAGATGCTCTTATGCTTTCAAGTGGAAAAGGTTTACCATAAGGTGTTCGCAGAAGGGTCTTAACCCCCTTGCGATACCTCTGGAATCATTACTGGAGTATCTCCTTCATTTATCCAATGCAGGACTTAAAACTAACTCAGTAAGAGTCCATTTGAGTGCTATTGCAGCTTCTCTCAAGCCTCTAAATGGACAACCTATCTCCACCCATCCTCTTATAGCAAGATTTATGAGAGGCCTTTTTCTAACTAAGCCTCCCATTAGGCCACCACCGGTGGCATGGGACTTAAACCTGGTTCTTGGTCAGCTCATGAAGCCACCTTTTGAACCCTTAGCTACTACCTCATTGAAATTCCTTTCTTGGAAGGTTATCTTTCTCATTGCAATCACATCAACACGCCACATCAGTGAGTTGCAGGCACTAGTAGCTGATCCACCTTATACAAGGTTCCATCATGACAAGGTAATCCTTAGGACTCATCCACACTTTATGCCAAAGATGGTCTCGCCTTTTCATCTTAATCAAGCTGTCTACCTGCCGGTGTTCTTTCCAAGACCTCATGCATCAAATGCAGAAAGGAATCTTCATACTTTGGACTATAAAAGAGCTTTAGCCTTTTACTTGCAAAGAACACAGCAATATAGAAAGTCTTCTCAACTCTTTGTTGCTTTTGATCCTTCTCATTTGGGACTTCCCAACCCACCCACCTCCCCTAGGACTTGTATCTCTCTATCTCTTTCCCTTTCCCTCTCTCTCAGGATCTGTGGGATGCTCCCAAAAGCTTCCTAATTGGACGCTGGGGAGCGTTCCCGCGCAGGCTCCGTCGGTACCAACGATACCCATATGTGAAGACTAAATTCCTGCTGTTCCCGGAGATCACCTGTTACAGGTGAGTAACTATGCTTTCATGTAACCGCTCCCCCATACCTTATAGGTTCAAATTAGTTCATTGCTCTTTTGAGCCGACACCCTCAATCCTTGATTTCCATCTTCTTTCTATTTAGGGTCATCTTCTGTATACCCCTGTCTTGTTCAAATTCCTTCGACATTTTTGTCTCCACCACCCTCTCTGAGATGGCATTCCAGGCATCCACCACCCTTTCCATGAAAACATGTTTTATGGCATTTTTCCTGAATCTGTCTCTTTGAAAGTTCATATCATGTTGCCTAGTTCTGCCATTTCCTTTTCTTTGGAAAAGGGGTGTTTTTTTGTTGTTTTTTGCATAGTGCTTGGACCATGGACGCAAATGGAAAAAGATGTGGTGGTAGACAATGTTTTCATATGGATAAAGGTGGCAGAAGATTTCCTAAGTAAAGAATTAACTTACATTAGTATCATCTGAACACCCAATAAACCATACCTGTGATGGATCTTGTCAGTAGAAGGGATGAAGACAGTGAGCAAGCTGAGATCGCAGAACAAATCACCTCCAGGCTAGGAAGTAGAAGCATGGTCTTCTACCTGTAGCCAGCGCCTTACCCTTCAGGCTAAGCCCATTTGTACTGGCAGCTGCTGGGCCTTATGTGCACAAAAGCTGGAGCCTGGGGTGGCCAAGCTGCCATTACCCTGTTCCAGGAGGGGAAACATTTTGACCAGTCTTGATTTTCAACTTACATCCCCAAAACACTGTGTGGTATTTGTAGTCCCTGATTCTACTCATTGGCATCAATGTTGAAGGTCCCATAATGCATCAGCACAGATTGTCAGAAATCCAGACATGGCCTAAAATCTCCATTATGGAACTGGGTGACTAGGCAGCTCTGGGGTGTGATATGTGAAACCCACAGAACCCAGCAACAAGACAGGAACAAAGAATACACAGATACTCACCATGAGGTCCCACATCAAGAACAAGGCCAGCTCACATAGGAAGCCTCATAGTAAAGAATCAAGCAAGGTTTTCTTAGAACTTGCAAGCTGGCAGCAAAACCTCACATTATCTCCTTCTCCACCTTCCTCCACCTTCCTCTACCTTCTCCAAAATGCAGTTGCATATGTGAAGTGAAACTATCAGCCTTTGGTTTCAGAGACAGAATGCACAGATTTTATATGTCCCCAAGAAAGACAAAGGTGTACTTCTCCTTTCTACTGTGCATCATAGCATAGTTGTACATGGGGAGAAAAAGGAACCAGATATCATCACATATAGAAAGTCCCATCAAACTAGAAAGGAATAATCTCAACTTTGTCATCAAATATTACACATGTGATTGGAAAATTTAACAAGGGAGCCAGTGCCAACATTTTTTATTATGAAAAGTATTGCTGACTGTGTTTTGTGGGTCAACCCTTATACTCTGGGCTTAATTTGTGCTGGATCGGGGTGGAATGGAGTTCTGGCACTTCTCCAGCTTAGGAAGTGACATCACTCAGATTCCATCCACAGGGTTGGGGCTAGCTGCTGATTTACCTGCCTATCTCCTACTGAAATGTTGCCTGGAGCAAAGGTTGATGTGAGCTGCTTGACCATTTCATTTCAATATCATTTATTCTTAATATGAAAATGACATAAAAAACCTGAAATTCTAGGGGGTTTCCAATCATGGTCCACCCCCACAAATCACTTCTGGCCCTGGCCATGCCCACAGTTCCACTTCCTTTTTGCCTACAAATTAAGCCCTGCTTATACTGATTGGAGGTAGAAATCTCTGGATCTGAAGTAAGATGGAAGATGTGCCAACTAGAGCACTTACTTCAGCAGCTTACTTTAGTATTTTACTTCAGGTTGTACAACCCTACCTCTCTCTCATGCCTTGGCCAACCATAATGCATTCATAGCTCTGCTTGACATCTTTCCTTCTAATATAGATTATACACCCCCCCCCCCCCCCCACCTCTGTCTTTGAAGTGACATGATTAGGGCAGCTGACAAAACACCAACAGATGGTACTCCTGTTGTGGAGATTCATTTGCAAGGTCTGTTCCAGCAACAAAGTAAAGTGCCTTAGTTATGATCAGGTTGCTACAAACAATGATTTTTCATTGGGGAACATTTCCTTAACCACATTGTTAGCGATTAACAATAATAGATGTTTTCCTTCACAGTTTGACAGTTTGTTGATTTTCTAATATGCAGAATCGAGAACACAGTTTTAGTTGTTTCAAACTGAAAATAAAAATAACAACTGTAAAGTCAGCCTGATGGATCAGACAGTAAGTGCTAAGCAGTGCCCACTTCTAAGTTTGATACCCGAAATTTTCCACTGTCTAGATTGGCTGGGGCTGAGAATACTTCAGAGATCGCATTCATAGTCCCTTTCAGGGAGGGAGCCATGGTTATTGCTTAAGGGTGACACTTGGTAGCCATTTCAGTGCCCCTGATTATGGGACACTACTGTTTTTAGTGTAGCTTGAAACCTTCAACAAAGCAGAATTGAAATTAGCATTTTATGAGATGATGGGCTTGCTGGAGTCTTCTTTAGATGAAAGGTACTATATAGATGGAACCAATATTCCCGCTAAACTGCGCCGAGTCCTCTGCCGGCATTGCTGCTGGTGGGGGGAGGTGCAAAGCGATCACACAGCATCGGCAGGCCCTCGGGACCTGCCCATGCCACAAGATCCTAAGTGTGATCGCTTTCGCGATCACTTTGCATCTCCCTCCACCAGCAGGAATGCTGGCAGAGGACTCAGCGCAGCTTAGCGGGAAGATTGGATAGAACATGTAATCTCCAGGAACAAGCAGGAATGTAGTCTTCACATATGGGTTTCGTCGGTACCGACGGAGCCTGCGCGGGAACACTCCCCAGCGTCCAATAGGAAAGCTTTTGGGAGCATCCCACAGCGCCTGCATGCTGCCTTCATGCCTTTCCCAACTGTCCCTCTCCAGATATTCGTTTTCCGCAGAGCCGACATGTCGCACATCCTGTCACAGAAAATATTCCATTTTATTCTTTTTTTTTTTGTGGTCGCGTCTGCCTTCCCTAGACGCTACACCGGTACCACCGGTGGTTCTTTCTTTTTTCTTTAAAAAAAAAATCTTTTCTTCTGGAGTCTTTTCCAGGTATTTTCTCCTCAGGTGCCACGTGCCATTTTGGGCACCAGGCCCAACTTTTCCTTTTAAATGGAAAAACCCGCTTCATGTTTTAAAAAATGTTCCAAGTGTGCCAGTACCATCTCCGTCACCGACACCCATGAGTGGTGCCTCAAATATTTAGGTCCTGACCACTATTTGGGAGTGTGTTGCCTGTGGGATGATGTCGAAGAGGGGCCGGCAAAACCAAGCTGCTAAACTTAGCACCCTTTTTCCCTCCGATACAGCGTCTGTGGCATCGACGTCTTCCAGGGCTTCGTCTTCCTCCCATGGATCTCAGGTAACTAAACATAAATCTGGCTGGTCCTCAAAGGGTAGATCTCCTTCTAAGCAGCGAGATGCCTCTGGCGTTGCCCTTGTGGGACTTGTACCGGCAAAATTTCCCCGGCGGGAGGCTTCGGCTTCCAAAGCACTAACGGGGCTCCAGGATGTTCTCGAGGCCTCAACCTCGGCAGAACTACTGGTGCCATGCTCTAGGGTACCGGCTGCATCATCCGGTACCGATACCCAAGCATCGGCAGCGTCGATAGACCAGAGATTCTTGGCTATTGAACGCAGTCTGGTGGCTCTTCTCACGGCCTCGATGCCCCTGAAACCGCTTCAGACAATTCAACCGGTACCGGCATCAACTTCGGTACCGCTACCGACTGCATCGACTTCGGCAGGTATTCTACCTGGACTGAGTCATGCTTATCCATCCGGTATCGACAAGTCGGTACCGGACCCCTCCAATACCGACTTCGATCGGTACCAGTACCGTGCCTTGCATGATCACCCGGATCGGAGATACTTTGAATCCTCGGATGAGTCTGAAGACTCTGAAAGCTCTGCCGATACCAAAGTACTTCTTCCTGAGGATTTTTCTTCTCCTCCGCATAGGATGTCTCTTGCAGAGGATATGTCCTTTCAGGATTTTATCCGAGATGTGGCTCGAGGTCTTTTAACAGTGGCTTCTGAAAAAGAGCCTAGGGCAAAGAAATTGGAAATCCTGCAATACCCTAAAGCTCCCAAGGAGGCAGCTACCTTACCTATTCATGAGATCTTGCATGACTTCATGTTAAGGATGTGGGAAACACCTCTAACCACTTCTCCTCACTCTTGAAGGCTCGACACCATGTATCGGGTTCCTCCTTGTTCTGGGTTTCAGAAGACTCAGCTACCACACCATTCCATGGTGGTGGAATCAGCTATGAAAAGGATCAAAAGTGCAAAAAGACATGCATCTAATCCTCCAGGATGCGAGTGTAGGACTCTTGATGCCTTCGGATGTCGAACCTTCCAAGCTTCCATGCTTTCTGCTAGGATCAGTTCCTATATATTATATATGGGAAAGTTCCTTAAGGAGGTCACGGGAGATTTAGAGCTTATGAGCCCTCTCCTTCCTGATAAGAGGCAGGATTACCTTGCCCTTGTCAAACATGCTCAGGATGTTTCCAAGTTTGTAAATCGTGCAGCCTTTGACTGCTTTGAGTGCATAAGCAGAACCTCTGCTATTGCCATAGGTGCACGTAGGATTGCCTGGCTCCAGGCATCTGACTTGGAACTTTGGGTAAAGGATAAACTGGGGAATATTCCTTGCATGGGAGAGAATCTCTTTGGCAAGAATTGGCAGGAAAAAGCTAATGAGATAGATGCTGACAATATCACCTTGGATAGATTGTTTAAATCTACAGCTGATCCTACAAGGAAAAAATCCTACAAGAAGCCATTCTTCAGTAAGAAGAAGAAGTTTTACCCCTCCTATACCAAGCAGGGGCATCGTTTAGGTCAGTCTGCCCAAAAGGGACAGCAGCAACAACCTAGGCAAAGAAAAACAAAAGCTGCTAAGCCTCAACCGGCTCAGCAGACTCAGCCTCCACAGGGGCTTTGACTCCTATCTAGAGAACTTTGCCTTCTTGGCCCTGAACGGCCCAGAGCCTTCCACCATTCCAGGAAGGTTATGTCATTTTGCCCCCAGATGGGGGCAGATAATAGCAGAAAATTGGACTCTGTCCATTGTAAGAGAGGGGTACAAGCTTAATTTCCTCAGCATGCCCCCTCCTACAATGGTAAGACAGTTCAATTCTCAGACCTCTCTCAATACCCAGTTAGGTCAAGAGGTCACTTTGCTTCTTGCCCAGGGGGCAATAGAAGAGATACCCATTCTCCAACAGGGTCCTGGGTTCTACTCCCCCTGTTTCCTTATTCCAAAGAAAACAGGGGGACACAGACCCATTTTGGACCTCAGAGAATTAAACAAATTCCTGTTCAAAGAGAAGTTCAAAATGATTTCTCTAGGAACTCTGCTGCCATACCTTCAGAGTCAGGATTGGCTTTGTTCTCTTGATCTCAAGGATGTGTACACTCATGTTCTCATCCATCCAGCTCATCAAGAGTTCCTTCGCTTTCTATTTCAAAGGAAGCACTACCAATACATAGTTCTTCCTTTTGGCCTGGCCTCGGCACCAAGGGTGTTCACAAAATGCATGGCTGTGGTGGCAGCATTTCTTCGCACCCTGGGAATATTCGTCTTCCCTTACTTAGACGACTGGCTCATTCGAGCCCCTTCAGAGCCAGAGGCCAGGATTTCTCTCTCTCGCACAATGCGCATCCTTCAGTATTTGGGACTTGTCATAAACCTCCCCAAATCCAACCTTGCTCCCACTCAGTCTCTAGAGTTTATAGGAGCTCTGTTGGATACCAGACAGACAAGGGCCTATCTTCCACAGCCCCGCTGCCTTCGCATTGTGCAGTTAGCTTCCCAAGCAGTGCTAAAACCTCACCTCACTGCTCAGGAAATGTTACAGTTGCTAGGCCACATGGCATCCACCATGCATGTGGTTCCTTATGCTCTCCTCCATATGAGGGCAGCCCAGTGGACTTTATCCACTTAATGGACTCAGGCATCAGGTTGCCTGTCAGACAAATTAACAAACTCAGATTGTCTTATTTTGTCCCTCCAATGGTGGCAGTCACCCCAAAACCTTTTGGTGGGGTCCCCTTTCCAACAACCCCCACCCCAAGCCACTCTGACAACAGATTCCTCACAGGTGGGTTGGGGAGCCCACCTGCAAGGCCTCTCTACCCAGGGTACCTGGACTCCACAGGAGACCTATCTACACATCAGTCTCCTGGAACTCAGAGCAATCTTCCTTGCTCTTCGAGTATTCCACACCCAATTCAGCTACAAGACAGTCCTAGTTCAAATGGACAATCAAGTAGCCATGTTCTATGTGAACAAGCAGGGTGGAACAGGCTCTCTGTCACTCTGGAACGAAGCTTTGCGACTATGGGCCCTCGCCAGAGAGCATCAGATTCATCTCCTTGCAGTGTATCTTCCAGGCATTCAAAACTCTTGGGCAGACAGACTCGGTCGAGTTCTGCTTCCACACGAATGGTCTCTCTATGCAGACCAAGTGGCCAAAATATTTCAAATTTGGGGAACCCCGGACATAGACCTCTTTGCAAGTCCGCTGAATGCCAAACTTCCCCGGTTCTGTTCCAGAATCCCAGCTCAGGGTTGTCAGGCCAGGGATGCTTTCCTCCTCCATTGGGGCCAGGACTTCCTGTATGCCTTTCCACCCATTCCCCTAATTCACAAAACCCTGTTCAAGCTTCAGAGAGACAGAGGTCATAAGATTCTCATATCTCCACATTGGCCAAGGCAAATGTGGTATCCTCTGCTTCTACATCTCTCTCAAGCTCTGCCTCTGGAGTTAGGATCTGCTCCAGATCTCCTTTCTCAGGAGGACGGGATGCTGTGTCATCCCAATCCCCAGTATCTTCATCTCAGGGCCTGGTTGCTTTAAGCTTAGAACTTCATGGTCTTAACCTTTCTCAGCAGGTAAGGGATATCCTTTATTCTTCCAGGAAACCTTCCACAAGACGCTCTTATTCTTTCAAATAGAAAAGGTTTACCATATGGTGCTCGCAGAAGGGTCTTGACCCTCTTGCAATACCTCTGGAATCATTACTGGAGTATCTCCTTCATTTGTCTAATACAGGGCTTATGACCAATTCAGTGAGAGTTCATTTGAGTGCTATTGCAGCTTCTTTCAAGCCTCTAAATGGCCAACCTATTTCCTCTCACCCTCTCATAGCGAGATTTATGAGAGGCCTTCTTTTAACTAAGCCTCCACCGGTGGCATGGGACTTAAATCTGGTTCTTGGGCAGCTCATGAAGCCACCTTTTGAACCATTAGCTACTGTCTCTTTGAAATTCCTTTCCTGGAAAGTCATCTTTATTATTGCAATCACATCAGCACGTCGCATCAGTGAATTGCAAGCATTGGTGGCTGATCCTCCTTATACAAGGTTCCATCATGATAAGGTAGTCCTTAGGACTCATCCACACTTTATGCCAAAGGTGGTATCACCTTTTCATTTAAACCAAGCGGTCTACCTTCCTGTATTTTTCCCAAGGCCTCACGCCTCAAATGCAGAAAGGAATCTTCATACTTTAGATTGTAAAAGGACTTTGGCCTGTTACTTGCAAAGGTCACAGCAACATAGAAAGTCCTCTCAACTCTTTGTTGCTTTTGATCCTAGTCATTTGGGACTTCCAGTCTCCAAAAGAACACTGTCAAGCTGGATTGCACAGTGTATTTCTTTTGCCTATGAGAGTAAGAACCTTCCTCTTGAAGGCCATGTCACAGCTCACAATGTGAGAGCCATGGCAACCTCTATGGCACAACTTCACTCTGTGTCTATCGACGACATCTGTCAAGCAGCTACTTGGGCCTCAGTTCATACCTTCACAGCCCATTACTGCTTAGACAAGGACTCCCGCCGGGATGCCTTGTTTGGTCAGGCTGTTCTTCAACACCTGTTCCATACTTAATCAACTCCTACCCGCCAGAGATCCATGGGGGGAAGTGGAGCCCATTCACAAGGGCACACAACTTCTGGGGTTTCTCCCTGGCATCTGCAGCTAGGGAGTCCCCAAATGTGAAGACTACATTCCTGCTTGTTCCTGGAGATAGCATAGTTACTCACCTGTAACAGGTGATCTCCGGGAACAGCAGGAATTTAGTCTTCACAACCCACCCACCTCCCCTAGGAGTTGTATCTCTCTATCTCTCTCTTTCTCTCTTTCCCTCTCTCTTTGTCTCAGCTTTAAACTCAACTGCAGAGGGACAGTTGGGAAAGGCGGGAAGGCAGCATGCAGGTGCTGTGGGATGCTCCCAAAAGCTTTCCTATTGGACGCTGGGGAGCGTTCCCGCACAGGCTCCGTCGGTACCGACAATACCCTTATGTGAAGACTAAATTCCTGCTGTTCCTGGAGATCACCTGTTACAGGTGAGTAACTATGCTTTATTAGCTTACTTTAATACAGCCTGTCCCAGCAAAGTGAACTTGTGTTATTGCTGTACAATATTACACCCAATTCATGTTGTTTTAGGCAGAATTAGAAGATTTATTCCTTAGCTGTTTGACTTGAGAAAAACTAAAATTGCTATAAACGTCTAATGTTCACACACACTTGATTAAATGCAGATTGTGCAGCCTATGCATTAAGGGACTGCTGTTCTTAAGTGCCGTCCACTCATGGTGACCCTCTGGATAGTTGACCTAAACTGTGTTCGGTGTTCAGTCAGTTGGCTCATTATTGATAGAGTGGTACCAATAGCCACTGTTGTATTGATCCATCTCATTGCTGGCCTTTCTCTTTTGCATTGACTTTCTACCTTGCCAAGCATTTTGTCTTTCTCTAACGATCTCTCTCTTCGCATGATGTGTCCAAAGTATGAATGTCGAAGTTTTTTAATCTGAGTTTCTAAAGAAAGTCTAGATTTGATCTCCTGTAGTACTGACTGACTGTTCTTCGGGCAGTCCATGATATGCACAGTACTCGTTGCTAGCACCATAATTCAAAGGCATCAATTTTCTTCCTGTCTTTTTCACTGTCCAACTTTTACATCCATATGACATTACTGAAAATACCATGGCCTGAACAAGTCAAATCTTTGTATGGAGAGAGACATGTCTGCTCTTGAGGATCTTGTCTAGGTCCTTCATAGCGATTCTACCAAGAGCAATACGTCATCGGATTTCTTGACTGCTAGTCCTTTCTTTATTGATTGTTGATCCATGTAAGTTAAAGCAGTCAACTATTTCAATTTTTTTCCATCAATGATGAACTTATTGATTTTACCAGTTGTCAGGATCTTTGTCTTTTTAGCGTTAAGGTGCAGGCCCATTTTAAGACTATGTTCCTTGATCTTGAGAAACAAATGTTTCAGATCATCTTCACTACTCCTGGTTAAATTCTGTGCAGCATGTTAGTGCAAAATGTCCCCACCACCCCAGGGCACAGGACTTATCCATGGGTCACTTATCTGTGACTCTGTGTATAATCTGCTTGGTGCCCAAAATCCTGTCCTGTTCTAGCGCAGGATTTTTGGCATTGCACAGTTTGCAATTTGAGAGAGCTGTGTGATAGGGGAAGAAGATAAATGAGCCAGGAGAGGGAGAGACATGAGAAAAACTGGCAGGAAAGGAGGACTTGGGTGTGAGAACTGGAGAATGAGGAGGGAGTTTCAGGAGGGAGTAGAGAGAAAGGACCTGTTTAAGAGGATGAGGGATGAGCTGCACAGTGTTGTAGGGGGGATGAGCTGAGGGCAGAGGCAGGGCTGGTGCAATGATATTAGGTGCACTTGGTGAACCTTCAGCCTTGTGCCCACTCAATTAACTTTCAGGCACCTAAGCACTCCCATGAGATTTTGATAATTAAACTCAATAGCCATGATCAACTCAACATCACCCCTCCCAAAACAATCCTGGCAAAATGCATAATTGGATGTAATACTTTTGAATATTAAACTGTGTTTCATCATTACATAATGTGGTGATTTTTATTTATCCAGTTAAATGAGCTATTTGAAAATTGCCTTTCCTCCCTACAAATAAAGACACACACTGATGGTTCTGTGAGCTTGTCAGTCTGTCAGGACCCATGGTTTTTGTTTTCACAGCAGTTGTTGTTTTTTTCTGTATCCTAGAAACTGACACCCTAGCCGAATGTGTGGGATTCCTTTAGCTAATCCTGTGATGATAAGAGTGTGCTGAAGAGGGGATAATTTAGAGAGGGAGAGAGAATAACCTATGGGAGGGTGAGTTATCCAAGGGAGGAGAGAGACCATGTTGATGACGCCAAAGTGATGTACTATCTTTTGTGGGTTTTTAGTTTGGTAATCTGCAAGCAACATAGACTCCTTTCAATTGCTGACATTTATAGCAACAACCACAAAGGCCCACTGTGTTTCCACAAGTATCAGCAGCTGCAAGAAGTTGGACTTTCTACAGCTCGGAGCTCCTCTTGGGTACCTTAGATTGCCAAATCTCTGAGAACCATCGCCCCAGCATGTTGCACTGTCATGTACTTCTGGGGATAATCTGCACCAATATCCATAAAATTTTGCATCCTTGAGCAAAGTTTTTCTCTTCTGAATCATTGCTATAGTTTGCCTTCTTACTTTGGGGGACAAAGCGTAAGGAAGCCATACTGGCAGTGGGGCAGGGGACCAGTTCACTATTTGTGTCTGCAGCATTCTCTGGACACCACCCCCAACCCCTCCCTCCCCCATTTATACCTATGTTTTCAATCTGAATTACTGCTTAAAAATAGTGATTATGTTTTATTGTTTATATAAATATAGTATGCTGAATTTAGCAGAATACGTTTTTGCACAGAATTTACCCAGGAATAAGAAGCCTATTTACTAACCTACAGTAAAGTAGTGTGTTGCTGCACTATTTTTCTCTGTGAAAATTTACCACGGGATTTTCTAACCTGCTGTGTACCTTGGTGCTACAGGTGAGTGAATTCACAGTAAATTTACTTTTGCGTTGCTGCACCCACTGCCCTTTAAAGGGCCAGGATGGTGCTAAATCAAAAATCTCCCATCCATGATCCCTTTTCAGCCTACCTCCATCCCGCAAATCTCCAGTCCTCTTTCAGCATGCACCCACTACCCTGGTATCTACCAGGAGTTTCCTTGGTAGGTAATGGTTCTGGGAAGCAATCCCTGGGCATTCCTGCACCAATAGCTCCCTGAATCAAAATTATGGTGTCGGCCCAGAATTGGTAGTCTTGCAGTATTTATTTATTTAACAGGTTATCATTTTCAATCAAAGCGGTTTACATTGAAACTTAAACTTGGTAATGTACATTAAACAGGGACATTAATAACTTGGATTTTTCTGAGGCAAAGGAGGGTTAAGTGACTTGCCCAAGGCACCAAGGCAACAGTACTACCACTAGGGGTCTGGCTGCCAAATAAGCAGCGCTGGGGTGATATTCAAGCTATTTGGAAAAATTTTTAGTTCAAGGAAGAAATATCAAGAAGACATCCAATAGCCTTCAATCTGCAGATTAGGATTAAAAAACAGTTTGCCATGGGGCACCATACTGTAACTGCAACCTTGGGAAAGACATCACAAGTAAAGCCATGGGCCAGTCAAGGCTTCGGTTCTGATGAAGTAGATGCTCATGCTTCAATGTTCATCCTTCAATAAATTGTTTAGTCTATAAGGTGCCAACTGCCTTGGTCATTTCCATTTGTTTTGTTTTCTAAAACCTATTTTACTATAGAAGCAATTTGGTGTATGTGTGTGTGTGTGTGTGTGTGTGTGTGTATGCACACTCACATAATTTTATTGTTTTAATGAGTTCAGAACACAGCACCATAATCCTCAAGCCTGAGGAAGCTAACCAGATTTGCGTTCTCCAATGCAACTCAACCTTAGCTATCACATCATACTTATCGCATTCTATACTGGCCTGGTGAAAGGATGTAAGTCTCTAATGTTCATCACACATATATTAAATTGTCCAATAAAAAGTCTCACCTACTGCATGTCTGTATATCTAAAAGCCTGATTCCTCATGGTCTTTTCCCATAGACTCAGACTGCGGATAAAAAAACTTGTCGAATTGGCCCTTACGTGGACTAACACAGCCACCACACTGTATATTCATGTATTATCTTTCTAATCATCTTCTGAAAATCACATCTATTGATTCATTCCATAATGGGGTCTATATTTTCTAGAGAAGTGCTTACCTTCCCTATATTTTATTCTGACCCAGTGGAAGCTGGAAAGAATTAAAGGGGTCGAGACTGCCTGGGGGCAAAATAACTCTCCAAATGTTTAACCGGCAGGGGTGAAACTCAGCATGTGGGAAGAACCAGTAAAAAGACACAATGAGTTCAAAATTGGGCTAAATTGGACCGAGAATTCCTGATAAATAAGCCCTCCTCCCCCTCCCAAAAAAATAGCCCAGTGCATTTCTGTGAAAGTATTCCAGCTTCTGTAGCATAGTGAAACACAACAGATAAGGATTTTTTCATTACAAACTCCTCCTCCCTATCCTCAACAACTGCCCCAACCACCGACATTACCACAACATCTGCCCCATTCCCACAAACTGCCCCACAACCCAAAACTACCCTACCACAACTGCCTCAACACCTCACAAACTGCCCCCACAACTTAAGCTACCTCACCGCACCTGTCTCATCACCCCACAAACTGCTTCCAACCCCCAAAGCTACCACTCACAACTATCCCATCACTCCATAAATTTGTTCCACCCACATGCAGCTTCCCAATTGTCCCACCACCCCACAAACTGCCCCAGCCCCAAAATGCTCCATTGCAACTGCCTCACCATTCTGAAAATTGCCCCCCAATCTGCCCCACAACTGTCACCCCACAAACTGCCTTTATCCCCAGTAAGTATCCCCAAAACTGCTCTACTACTCTGAAAGCTACTCCCACGCTCAAAAACTGCCCCACCATGCTGCAGATCCCCCCCACACACAATTTCCCCACTATCCACAAACTCTTCTACCTCCAAAAACAGCTCCCACAGCTATCTCATCACCCTGCAGACTGCCTCCAAACCAAAAAACTATCCCCTGCAGCTGCCTCACCCCCAAAAACAATACCCATTCCTAAAAAAATAAAAAAAAATACCCCTGTCACTGTTCTGCTCTCGCACAAACTGCCCCACCCTCAAAAACTCCCCCTTCAACTGCCCCACCATGCCACAAATCTCTTCCACCATACACCTACACACGCACAGCCAGTGCAGATACAGATGGGGGTGTTTGTGTGCATATATGCAGAGGGGTTAGAAAGAATTCCAAGAGCCATGCTCTGCATGAATTTACCACTTGCTATGGAATTCCTTTCTAATCCCAACAGGCAGAGTTGAAACATAGAAATATGATGACAGAAAAAGACCACATGGCCTATCTAGTCTGTCCTTCCATATCAACAACTACAACAGTCCCCTTTTTACCTTTAGAGATCCTCTGTGTTTGTCCCATGCTTTTTTGAATTCAGTTACTGTCCTCTTCTCTACCACCTCCACTGGGAGACTATTCCATGGATCCACCACTCTTTCCGTAAAGAAATATTTCCGCATATCACTCCTGAATCTATCTCCCTTCACCCTCATCCCATGTCCCCTCATAGCAGAACTTGCTTTCAATTGAAAGAGGCTCTCTCCCTGAACATTTATGCCACAGAGGTATTTAAACATCTCAATCATATCACCTCTATCCTGCCTTTCCTCTAAGGTGTACATATTAAGATCCTTAAGTCTGTCTTCATATGCTTTATAATGAAGACCACTGATCATTTTAGTAGCCACCCTCTGCACCGACTCCATCCTGTTCACATCCTTTTGAAGGTGCAGTCTCCAGAATTGCACGCTGTACTCCAAATGAGGTCGCACCAAAGACTTATACAGAGGCATTATCACCTCCTTTTTTCTGCTAGCCATTCCTCTCCGTATGCACCCAAGCATCCTTCTAGCTTTTGCCGTCGCCTTTTCTACCTATTTAGCTACTTTAAGATCATCAGACACAACCACGCCTAGGTCCCGCTCTTCTTTAGTGGACAAACGTACTTCACCCCCTATACTATATTGCTCCCTTGGATTGCTGCAGCCCAAATGCACGACCTTACATTTTTTAACATTAAATCCCAGCTGCCAAATTCTAGACCATTCTTCAAGCTTAGCTAGATCCCTCCTCATGTTATCTACACCTTCCTGGGTGTCTACTCTATTGCAGATTTTGGTATGATCCGCAAAGAGGCAAACCTTACCCGACAGCCCTTCCGCTATATCACTAACAAAGATGTTAAAAAGAATCGGACCAAGGACAGATCCCTGGGGCACACCACTGGTAACATCCTTCTCCTCAGAGTGAGCTCCATTTACTTGTACTCTTTGTCGCCTCCCACCCAACCAATTTCTAACCCAAGCAGTAACTTTAGGGTCCATCCCTAGGGTGCTCAGTTTGTTATAAGTCGCCTGTGAGGAACAGTGTCAAAGGCTTTACTGAAATCTAAATACACCACATCTAGAGCTCTCCCTCGGTCCAACTCCCTGGTCACCCAGTCAAAGAAATCAATCAGATTTGTCTGACAAGACCTGCCTCTGGTGAATCCATTCCGCCTCGGATCCTGTAATCCGCTGGACTCCAGAAACCTCACTATTTTCTCTTTCAGCAGCGTTTTCAATAATTTACTCACCACCGAAGTTAAACTAACCGGCCTGTAGTTTTCAACCACATCCTTACTTCCGCTTTTGTGTAAAGGCATCACATGAGCCTCTCTCCAGTCCTTTGGCACCACTCCCGACTCCAATGAGGCATTGAAAAGGTCAGTCTGTGGAGTTGCTAGAACGTCCCCAAGTTCCCTCAGTATTCTAGGGTGTATCCCATACGGTCCCATCACTTTGTCCACTTTAAGTTGAGCTAGTTTCTCATGAACACAGTCTTCTGAAAATTTTTCAAGATTTCCCTCGCTTCTGTTCCTATTTGTGGGTGTTTTCTGAGGTCCTGCTCCTGGTTCTTCATCTGTGAACACAGAACAAAAATATTTGTTAAGCAATTCCGCTTTATCCTTATCAGCTTCTACATATTCCTCCCCTGCACCCTTGAGTCTGACAATACCACTTTTGCCCTTCCTCTTCTCACTAATATATCTGAAAAATGTCTTATCCCCCCATTTTATTGCATTGGCTATTTCCTCCTCCTTTTGAATCTTTGCCTTCTTGACTACTTTGCTAGCTTCTCTAAGTTTTTCCAAATACAGATGCCTGTCTTCCTCTCTCTGTGATCTCTTGTATTTCCCTCTTTTTCTTCACTTTTTCAGCTACTTCTTTCGAAAGCCATAGCGGTCTCCTTTTCCTTTTACCTTTATTTACCATTTTAACAAAAAGGTTGGTTGCCCTTAAAATATCCCCTTTCAGTTTTGCCCACTGTTTTTCTACATCCCCCAGCTGTTCCCATCCCACTAACGACTCCCTGAAGTATTGGCCCATCTTCGCAAAGTTAGTCTTCCTAAAGTCTAAGATCCTCACCTTTGAATGGATTCTAACAGCCCTAGTCCTAATACTGAACCACACAATCTGGTGATCACTGGATGCAAAATGATCTCCCACTACAACATCAGAAACACTTTCACCATTGGTAAGCACCAAGTCCAGTATGGCCCTTTCACGTGTGGGGTCTGTTACCAATTGCCTGAATAGTTCTCCCTGTAGAGAATCCAGAATCTCCTTACTTCTAGATGATACTGCAGCAGGAATGTGCCAATCAACATCTGGCATATTGAAATCTCCTATCAGTAGCACTTCCCCTTTCCTAGCAATGCTGCGTATGTCTTCAATTAACTCTCTGTCCACCTCTTCCTCTTGTGAGGGAGGTCTGTATATCACACCAATGCAAATAGATTTCTCTTTCCCTCTTTCTAGTTTAACCCACAATGCCTCCTCTCTCTCTTTTAAGCTCTGTAATTCCAAAGCTTTAATATTATGTTTTACATATAGTGCCACTCCTACTCCCCTTCTTCCTACCCTGTCCTTTCTGAATAAAGTATAGCCAGGTATAGTTACATCCCAATCATGGTTTTCTGTGAACCATGTTTCTGTAACTGCCACTAAATCCAAGTCAGCCACTCCCACCAAAGCTTCAACATCAGGGATCTTATTTCCCATGCGACGGGCATTTATACACACTGCTTTCCATATGTTACCCCTGTTACCCATTTCCATAAAGGTATTTAATGTATCACCTACCTGGGGGTTTTCACTTACCTGGGGGCTTTCTTCACCCATCCCCAACAAATCTAGTTTAAAGCCCTCTTCAGTAGATTAGCCAGTCTACTACCGAAGATGCATTGACCTTTCTTGGACAGATGGATGCCATCTCTGCTCTGCAACCCTTGGAACAGCATCCCATGGTCTAGGAAACCAAAACGCTCTCGATGACACCATCCACGCAGCCATGCATTCATCTCCAGGATGCGAGCCTCTCTGCCTTGGCCTTTACCCTCAACAGGGTCCTAGAGCCATAAAGTCACCTTTGATAAGTTCCGAGGTATACCTGGCAGTATCATTTGTTCCAACATGGATTAGCAACATTGGGTAATAGTCAGTGGGCTTGATGAGTCTCGGCAAACTCTCCGTAACATCTTGGATTTTGGCACCAGGCAGACAGCATACCTCTCTGGACATCAAGTCTGGTTGGCAGATGGATGCCTCAGTACCCCTCAGAAGAGAGTCTCCAACTACCACTACCCTTCGTTTCCTTCTGGTCACTGATTCTGAAACTTTGGCGTACTTGAGCTCTGGTTCTTCCCTTTCCAGGGATGCTTTTACCTCCTCCACTTCCAGGGCTGCATAATGGTTCTTCAATTCAAGGGCTGGAGAAGTTTGGATTGGTGATTTTGCAGACCCTGGTGACTTGTGTCCAACCATTGACATTCTGTTGGCACCCATCTTCTCCTGTGCTGGAGAGCTTGGTTGCTGCAAGAAGCATCTCATCAATGTACTTCTTACTGTTTTGAATGCTCCTCGGCCTCACCACCTCCTCTCTGAGTTCCTCCACTTGTTTCCTCAGAGTTTCAGCATGCAGGCACCCTGCACATGGAACCGGTCCTTCAACTGGCATTAGGACCTCTGTCTGGACCGAGGCAGAAGCTGTAACGGGGGCAACAGCTTTAGTGATACGATTTTTCCCAGCCATTGTTCTGTTCATGGAGCTTAGGTATCTGTTAAAGCAAAAGAGAGAAATCTACCAAGTACCAGCCGGTTTCCCAGCTGTCCTTTCAGAGAAAAAGCAGTTAAATCTCTTTAATTATATTCAAAATGTGTTGGTCCAATTCTCTATGATTTGTTAAATGGGGAGGTGCCCTATAAAGCAAGACTGCTCACTAGGGGTGGGTGGGAGTCAGGGTGGGTAGGGAGGGAACTAACACCTGATTAGGTGTTAGCAGTCTCCAAACCTTAAACCAAGCTTAAAACTGCACCAGAGTTTGTCCATTATGTGTGTCCGTTTCAGTAATTGGGCTAATTCAGATATTTTCAGTGGCACTATCCAGATAGTACCACTAAAAATATGACTGACCACCCCAGTGCTGGGACAGAGCGTGGGTGAGCCAGGGTAGTCCTGGAACTTATTCAGGTAGCAGTGATATTCAGTCCACTATCGGGATAATTCATCTGGATAGCTTAGGACAGGCAAGAAGCTTTAAGTTATCAGGATAGTGGACTTAATATCACCAGTATCCAGATAAGTTCCGCACTGATCACATTATCTGGATATTCAGCGCCGGCCACTATCTTGATATATTTTTACCCACGGCAGTTGGTGTTTTTAAAAAAATGCTGAGTGCTGCAGCTGAATATTGTCCCCAAAGGTTTTGTGGTTAATTTAGATTTCTTTGACTTACTGAATTGCTGGGAGCAGTCAGGCTGATGACATACACAATGAAACCTTGGCCCATATTTGCCATGATGTCATCAGTCTAGTTCAGAATAGCAGATGTAAATTGTGACCCTCCTTCTAATATGTCTGGCCCCCTTCCTCCTCCCTGGGAACACAGAACAGATGTACAAGAGCAGCATTTCCAGTGCAGTTTTAAAATAATATCAAATGCAGAGATTTAATAGCTAATTTTTATTGGTAGAGGAAGAATATTACTACTTGTGCCAGAATCTGATGACAGATAATGACTATAGGCCCCTCTTTACATTTTCTATTTATGGTAAACATTGCGGCCATAAAGATCAAATGTTAGCATATGGTAACAAATTTAACTTTTCTCATTTATTTTGTTAAAAAAAGTTTTGCAGGGGAAGTTGCAGTGCTCGAGGCAAGCTTTCATATATTTGAGTTATCACAGATGGGCAAATCAGGGGGCTAGGAGAAGTCTGTTTCATTATATATACACCAGTAGGTCTTAATTTTCACCCCAACTCCCAAACACCTAATGCAAGAGTCTGGTTTTCAGCAGGCCTGGATTTTGGTAGCTTAGTGACTGCCTAAGCACCAAATTTTAAAGATGCCATTTATCCAGGCTAAAAAGGAGCCAGCTCTTTCTCCTTTTAAGGCTATGTGCAAGTGTTGCTTAAAAAAGGACACCACTGTGACACTGTGCCCTTTCTCCACTCCTTTCCTGGTTTTCCCATCTTTGGACTCTCCGAAGGTTCACTGTATGGGATCTGCTATCCAGTCTTGCCTACGCGCACCAAAATCTTAAATCTGCTCCTAGTTTTCAGAGTTACCCAAAATATGCACATTTGCCTGACTAAAATCAAATAAATCTGTTGAAGATCAGCCCCTGATGTCCAGAAAAGCAGACCTGTTTGAAGTCTCCAGAAGTGGATTAGAGAGAGAACCATGAGCAAATGCGCTTCTTTTATGTACAGATGGCTAGGAGAGAAATCTCCCATTTTCTCCCTCTTATGTTCCCCAAAGAGTTTTGAACTATGCTTCAGAAAAGCAGATAGGGCTATGGTGGCGTAACAGGCGAAAGATATTGATTAAACAGTAGAATGGATTTTGTTTTATGCCTCCTGAGAGCTGAAATGCAGGTTGTGCTCTTTGATTTGTTTTTTTTTTTTTGTCTGTGCCTTCCTCTTCAGCTAGGCACTCCTGCCTGCTGAGCTGAAAAACAAGCTTACAGTGATGCTTAACAATTACTCAGCAGGAGGTGTGCTAAGCAATGGTGTATCTGCCATAATACTGCAGAATAACAGAGGGGTAATCATCAACAAGAGTGTAAGGAAATAGACCCTAATGCAGGCTTAACCCCTCTCAGCACATACAGCTTTTGCGAAGGGCTTGGCACGTAAACAATGGAGGACCGTGAGTGACCTTGAACTCTGTTAGCTTGCGGGGAGGGGGGGGATGTTTACTGGTCACCAAGGAACATGCATAAACCTATTGTTTTTTTCTCCCCAGCGCCTAGAGCTCATCAATATCATATACGTGCGAGGATGCATCCACGCCGTCAGCCTGTGGTTTCAGGATAACATTGAAGCTACTCTGGGAATACTTTTTGCACTACTCTCACCTCAGGTATTTAAGTGTTTGAAGTACAGTTTGATGTTCTGTTGTTCAGTGTTGGTGCTGACCAGCTCCTGCCTCACACAGATTTTCTCTATCCTATTCATATTTAGTAAAAGGAGGATATGTCTCGCCAGGAAGCTTGGACACAGTCGCCTTCCTTCCTGCTTTCCCAATGCCTAGACTGCACTTCTGATTAGAATAAATGCAACTAACTTTTGCTTTCCTCTTAAAGCAAACATTCATTGGTGTGACGTGATATAGCATGATACAGTCATGTAACTGAGGAGGGACAGGCAGATGGTGGAGTTATAGCAGGTAGATACACATGGCCAATCCTAGCCTACATAAGCACCTGTTTTGTTTTCCAGCAAAATGTACTGACATGGCCTGTCTTCATAGACCATCTCTGTACAGCTCTGGGGGTGTAAATCTGAAGCACTTGCACTCTCCTCTTGTTTATTGTTTGCAAACGGAAGAGGAGAAGAGAACTTCATCCAAGTGCAACTGCTAAAAATAGTTCAGATTTCTAGCCTTCACCTATACAAAGAAAAAGAGCTTTTATTGCCTAATGCATGGGGTGGAAGCCTTCTAGGTGGGAATATAGTGATTTGTTCAGGTAAATTAACTGTTTGAAAATTGTTCTCCCCCCCCCCCAAATTTGGCTAAAAGTACAAGTAGTGTTACAGAACACACATACTTTCATCTATATTTGGAGAGGAAATGTTTCCAGACGTATGTTTTGTTCATAACCCACTGATGCTCCCTTTGGCCTACTTAACCCTCCATTGCCTCAGGTACAAACTTAGATTGTAAGCGCTCCAGAGACAGGGAAAGAACTACTGTACCTGAATGCAACTCACCTTGAACTACCCTTGGAACGGCATGAACTAAATACTAATAATTAAATAAAATAAATGTTTTAGTCAGGATTAGGAAATAATGTATGTAGACTGAAGTTCAGAGTTATTTTCTATTAAATTCTAACTGCATGAAAAGCAGGCACAATACTGCATAAGTACTTTGTGCCCACTGCTATTTCAACAGGAAGGCATGCATATACATTTCCTTTGAAATTTGTTGCAAGTCTGTGCAAGTCTGTGTTTTAGAAGCCTTATTCATGATTTATTTATGTATAATCCAGCATATACATATTCAAATCACTTCCACAAGGTAATGGCCATATTAAAAAAGGGTCCAGTTTATTTGTCGATGTTCTTGGTACATGGATGTTTTGAGGGGGGGCTGTTGAAGATGTGGCCTGGCATGGCTGAGCAGGACAAAACTTTACAGGCCCAATATTCAGCAGTGACAGCTAATGCGATTACAGCGGCTAGCTGCTACTACTGAACATTGGACCCGCATATTCACTGCCCAGATTGCCATGAAGCTAACCGAGCAGTGGCAATATTTAGCCGCTGCTCAGTTAGCTGCAGTGGTGAAAGTTAGGCCAGCCTTTAGTGTGCCTGACTCACTGTGTTGCAATAACCAGGCAGCAGCTCAATATCGCCACTGCCTGTTTTTCACTGGGTGCCACTCCTGGAATGCCTCAGCGCTGACTGGTAGCATCGTGGATATTCTGCGGCACTAACCTGAATATCGCAGCCACGGGGATTAGCACGGTTAGCAGACCTACTAATCTCTTTCAGTATCAGACCCTTCATCTCCATTCCCTATTTCATATATTCAATACTGTGCACGTTCAGGCCGTCCAAACATCCAGAAGATAAACACGGCAAGTTGCAGCCAATTCTGCAACCGTGGCAGCTATACATTCCCACAGTTGTGGAATCGGGGCACCTGGACGGTCCGGCATGCACAGCATTCTGAGCGGGGAGACATACAGCAGGCTGCCCATCTCCACCACTCAGTGTTCCTGATGGTGTGCCGGTGCTGTGGCATCCCATCGCCATGGCACCAGCACATCCAGCAGGAGTGCTCAATGCCCAATAACACTGTAAACCCCTTTCCCTGTTGCCCGACCCTCGGTGGGGGCAGTCAGGGCCTAGATTGGGCGGCGGGACATCTCTCATGGCGGCGCACTATCATCGGGGGGCTGCAGGGCCCGATCTCCCCTGAATGTAGCACTTATTCCACCTTTGGGGTGGAATAAGGCATGTGTCCAGGGCAGCTCCGGGGGACATACAGAGGCCTGTCCAGAATGGCCTCTCTACGTCCGGGTGCATGGCCATACCCCATGCCGCCCTCGGTCCCTCCCTCGGTCCACTCCAGTGCCGCCCCGTCCAGCATTCTCCGCACAATGTTCTGTATTTGCAGGGAGCAAGAAGTGCTGCATAAGGTCCCTACCCTAAACAGGGGCTAGACGTCCAACCCTGCTATTCACGAGTCAGAATCAGCCCCATAGGGGATGCACATGCAAGCCCAAAATTTGCCACTATTAGATCTATACCTGCTCCCTTCCCTGTGTACGTTTTTAGAGTATGTGTTTCGGTTAGACCTTTAGAGGATTGATTAAGGGGGTTATCTTCCTTAATTCCCTCTCCAAATTGAAATGAGTTCAAGATCTCATCTTCTGTAGTTAACTAGCAGCAGCTACACTTTAAAGTTTGTGAAATGGCTCACATGCCTTTGTAAGTTTTGACATTTATATGTGCAAGTTATGAAATGCACGTAAGGTGCTGGGTTTCCTCTGTTGATTTTTCCCACATATAAATTTATAAAATAGCTCCTCCCATTGCCCATGTATAGAAGTCCACATGCATTCCTAGACTTCCTTCTATATGTTCTAGAAACAGATCCAAGTTCAGCCGAGCTGTTTCTAAAATATTGTTGGAAATGAGCATGTCCCAACCTCAGCTTCTCAATCCTGATCTCAACATATTATCCAAAATGTGCCTTCACAAGTATCCATGAACTTTGCGCCAGAGCAAACTGTTTAAAAATTGACAAGAATAAAGGATTTATGTTCAGTGTGAAAGGAATCTTCGACAGACATTGCAAGACTAGCAGAATGGTCATTCAAGCATCTCTGTGATTTGTTTTCAGTCATGGTGAAGCAGCAAATATTGATGCGAGAGAGGCTTGCCCTATTTTCATGTGTAACCGACCCCATTCCCATTTACATCTGCCCAGATATCTCTTGCGCCACTCTTCCAGCACAGTTAGCAAAGGGATATCTGGCAGTATCTTCAGGAATAAATTGCTATCTTCCCTTCCCTTATCAGGAACTTGAAATGTGGAACGGAGGCAAAACAGTGGCCAGCACATAGTCATAAACAGGAACCATCGTTATCTTGGGAGTGATATGAATGAGGAGTTCTTTTCCTTTTGATGTTTAGGAGGAATAAGCCACTATCCATTAGGCATTGCAGTACTTTGGCAGTGGAAATATACAGCTAATAGTTTATTCCACGTAGGAGCTTTTCTAATTTTGTCCCCTTGATTCTCGCTCCACTGAGATTTTTGCAGACAGTTAATACTTCTGGCTTGCTTGACATTTCCAGTGTCCTTGGCTTCTTAGGTATACCTCTCCTGAGTCTGGGACATTTCTGGGATCCTGCTGTTTTGTGTAAATACCACTGTACATTCCCTCGCTGCCCTTTCATGGTCTCTTGCTTTGCAAAAGTCTACCTCATGTATTTGTATCTTCTTTTCAGTGCAACCCACGAGAACTAACATTTTCTGATTAATTACACACTTTGGTTTTTCTACTCTGTCATCTTTCAACAGCTAATATCCCTTGATGTAAATGAAAAATAGTTACTTCTATGGTTTTTAAATTATTATAGATATTACAGTCAATATGCTCTGCAAGTTAAAGAGCCCATGAAAGTGAAACCAATGTATGAGTAAAAGCAACCTAAGAGCTAAATGATAAAAGTGCTCACTATATTTTTTAAACTTTTTGTCTATGGAAAATTTCAAAATAATTGTAAGAATTAACATCTTGATATAAGCATGCAATGCAAATATTAATACTCTGTGCCATTTAACAATAAGAAACTGATTAGCAAGACATATGGTAGGAAAGACCACAAAGCTGAGGAATCCAAAAATCATCAGTCAAGCCCGTGCTACTGTGTTACTTCACACTAACACATATTAACGCTCATTATTTACCGCAGGTCCCATTTTATGCAGTGGGACATTTTTCTAATAATGTGTGTTGACTGCATTAGTGCAAGCAGAGTCAGTGGCCTAGGCAGAACCTAAATGTTACCCCCTCCCCCCCCAGCCCTGGATATCAAAATCTATTGTTTAGCTTTGAATGCTCTCCTCTTTGCTGCTGCACCCTCTTCTCCCCCCCCCCCCCCGAAGTTACCACCTAAGGCAACTCCTTGATTTACCTAATGGTTGGGCTAGCCCTGAGTGCATGCCAACACATTTTAGTAAATCGAGCCCACAGCTTATTAATAGCATAATTCAATCACAGAGCCTGTCTCCCCTCATGGCCCTTCTGGCACCACAGTCTGTTGCAGTCTTATGCTCTATACAAAATTGTGTACCTGAATTGAGTTGAAAATGAATATTTACTACCTTGAGACTTTAAAATATGAAAAATGTAATGCAAATGTTCACCTGAAGAAATCATGCACAAAGGAGGGCAAAAACTCGAATCATCTATGAACAAATGGCCAATAGTTATAACTGTACTTACCTTTTCTACTTTTTATTGTGAATATTTTAAAAGCTATATTCATATGGAATATAAGGATAGACAATAAGCTATAATCATTATATATCTAAAAAAACCACTTCAATCTCAAGAGTTTTAATAATAAATAACCGAGAAAATGTTTTGATTGTATAATTTTACATTGTACTGCTGTAGTTTCAGCTATTTAAACAATCACTTAACTTGCAGTTAAACAAGACACGTATTTCCAGGATAATAGTATATGTGGATATATGAATTTTAAAAAATCTGTCTTTGTTTTAAAAACAAATCACTTAAACAGCATCTCAGATTGAACATGTACCCACTGCTTTCCAAAAGAAGTCACTACTCGGTGGCCTAGAATGCTTTCCATTGTGCCATCTCCAGACAGAGAGGCTTTATTTATGTGGCCAGCGATTGCAGGTAATAATGATGCAAGCGATGTGCTGAGCCTCATGGTTCATGGGCAATAGTGGTTGTTTGATGGAGGTAGAGAAAAGCATTCCAGCAGCCTCCTTCCTCATTACGTAAAGGATGGGCACAGTTGAGGATTGCTGGCCTTCGGTGTATGATTGTCTCAGATGTTTTTTCTTATCAAAAAAAGAACTTTAAATAAATGCCAAGCACTCAAAAAATAACCAAAAAGATTATTCATTTAATCTCTTCTCATTAAGTGTTATTACCATTTCAGGTCACCTGTAATTGAAGGCAGATGACTTTGTGCTAATGTGAAGACCTTCTCTCTTACCTCTCTTGCTCTGAAATTATCATATCATATACTGTGCTTAGCCTAGATTTTAAAAGTTATTCTTTAAAGCCCATTTTTATTAGCTGATTCTTCATTATCATATATGTGTAAGCATCAATTTATCCCTATCTGAGGTCCACAATTTTAATTTAAGAGCAAAATCTCAAATATTTGATCTATAGTATATGCTTGGTCTTAGAGGTAAGCAGACTTTGAGTAAACCCTTTATGCTGGGATAAATACCCTCTTTCCTGGAGTTTTTTTCATCCCTGGACTTTATTGTGCCTAGTATAGACATAGACACAGAAGTAGGTCCTAACCTGCCTTTTCGGTAATCAACAGTGAGGTCTATGGGAGGAGTCATTATGGTTTGGCACTAGATATGTATTCATGCATTCTTGCTTTCTAGGGAGGTGGAGCAAGATTTAGAGAGACAGTGCAATAAAAATATGCTTTTCTGGCACTTCTTTAATATTAAATATGGTATTTATGAACTAAAATGGATTAATGGATTAATAACAAGACTGGATCTTTCAGCAAGTCTGTTTTAAATTTAAGGGCCACTGGATCTGACTACGTATTGGGCTAGAAAAATAATATCCTGAGGTCTGACGTCATTGATGATAAACCTTAGAAGAGGGAGGGTTGACTCAATGAAACATTGACCAGCAGATTATTTTTAAGGGGCCTCATGACAGCTTATCCTCTATTTCTCATATTCTTGAGCATTAAAATTGGTGTTTCGCATGATGTTATAAATTGTATGATGCTTGTTAGATGGTACCTGCTGATTAAAAAATATATTGGCACTAATGTTCAGTCATGTGCAAGCATAGGCGTTGGAAAGGGGTGGGCCACACGGGTCCTGGCCCCCCCCCCCAAATCATGATGTCAGGCTGCCTGCGGGGATCCCATCCCCTGGGGACAGAAGAAGAGAAGTTGCAATCATGGTAAAGACCCAGAGATTGAATCCCCCTTGGGCAGAACAGGAAGGCACTTTGTAGCAATTGCAGCTTCTCTCTTCCTGTGGGGAAAGGGATCCCCGTGAGCAGCCTTCTGCCTGCCGGCCATGATTATGGCAAAGACCCTTCCTGTTCCGCCTGCAGGGACGGAGCTTGGGCCCCCGAAAATTAAAGGCCTTTCACTGTCCCCGTGTGCAACTGCCTTCTGTATTAGATTAAAAGAAATAACAAAAATATATTAAAGAAAAATAATATGCTAGTCAATTGTTTTCAAAACACACTGATGCTGCTGGATGTAGCCATCCTTCTTGAGCCCAGCAGCAGATATTATGCTGTTGGCCCAGTGTTAACACTGTACACTGTCACACAGGAGATGCATGTTCAGTTCCTGGACCCCCTTCTGCATTTTACATAAGAAATATCATGCTGGGTCAGACCAAGGTTCATCAAGCCCCAGTATCCTGTTTCCAACAGTGACCAATCCAGGTCACAAGTATCTGGCAGGTCCCTGAAAAAGTATACAGGTTCCACAATGCTTGTCCTGGGGAAAACAGTGGATTTCCCAGGTCCTCTTTAATAATGGTTTATGGACCTTTCCTTCAGGAACTTCTCCAAACCTTTTTTAAACCCAGCTGCACTAACAGCTTTTGGCTTTTGTGGCTGGATGCACTAGAAAGGAAAGGCAATTCCAGCCAGTTGTCACTTCTGGTTGGCTTGGAGGACCAGCTTGTAGCATTCCAAAAGGCTACACAAGAAAAGCACACACTCATTATACCATGAAAAGCTTTCAAATACACAAAGGTAGGGCTGATAATTGCCCTCTTTCAACTAAAAAAGTTACTGATACAGTGCAGCCCTAAATTAACTTTCCCTCACAAGATTTAATTGCAATTCACTTAAATTTAAACTGTTTGCTCAAATGTATTTGAAATTTAAGTGGAATGTGCTTCACATTCCTCTGTGTGCAAATAACATGAGCCCTATACTGTAGGCCATTTTTGTAAGCTGCTCCTCTGCACTTCTGCATTCTTGGGGGGGCAACCAGGGCCAGCCACAAGACAGCTGGCATCCTGTGTGAAAGCGGAAATTGGTGCCCCGTTGGTGATGGCAGCTCTGGCGCACTAACTACTCATTCAGTAATGGCAATGGGCTCTCTTTCAACCCAGCATCCCCCTCTCTCTTCTCATTATCCTCCCACGCCTTCCTTTCTGTCTGCTCACATGATGCGAAGGGCGCAGGGATTGCCAGCCTGGTGCTGCCGCCTCTTGCAAGGTGGCCTATGTGACTGCATAAGTTGTACAAACCAAAGCCAGCCCTGGGGACAGCCATGTCCAGAAATGTCAGAAGTTGCCCTACACAGCATCCAGTGCAGAGGCTTCACTTCTTAAAGTTCCTTCTTCCCTCCATATCCATTTTTAATCTACTTGACAATCGTCTTTTGCTGTGTTAGCATTTTCCCTTTGGAACATTGTGCCTAATTATCTCCGTCTTGAACATTCATATTCCAAATTTTAAAAAACAGCTGAAGACATGGATGCTTCAAGCAGCTTTTAATGTAATAGAGCCTAGAGATCTATGAGACAACTTAAAAACTCATTCTTTATTTTCAGTCCCTTCTAATTCCTTTTTTAGGCACATTTTGCATAAGCGATAGCACCTATTGTTGAGAAACATAGAAACATGATGACAGAAAAAGACCACAGTCTGTCCTTCCATAACAACAACTACAACAGTCCACTTTTTACCTTTAGAGATCCTCTGTGTTGGTCCCATGCTTTTTTGAATTCAGTTACTGTCCTCATCTCTACCACCTCCACTGGGAGACTATTCCATGGATCCACTACTCTTTCCATAAAGAAATATTTCCGCATATCACTCCTGGATCTATCTCCCTTCACCCTCATAGCAGAACTTGCTTTCAATTGAAAGAGGCTCTCTCCCTGAACATTTATGCCACGGAGGTATTTAAACATCTCAATCATATCACCTCTATCCCACCTTTCCTCTAAGGTGTATATATTAAGATCCTTAAGTCTGTCCTCATATGCTTTATAATGAAGCCCATTAATCATTTTAGTAGCAACCCTCTGCACCGACTCCATCCTGTTCACATCCTTTTGAAGGTGCGGTCTCCAGAATTGCACACCATACTCCAAATGAGGTCTCACCAAAGACTTATACAGAGGCATTATCACCTCCTTTTTTCTGCTAGCCATTCCTCTCCGTATGCACCCAAGCATCCTTCTAGCTTTTGCCGTCGCCTTTCCTACCTGTTTAGCTACTTTAAGTTCATCAGACACAACCACGCCTAGGTCCCGCTCTTCTTTAGTGGACAGAAGTACTTCACCTCCTATACTGTATTGCTCCCTTGGATTGCTGCAGCCCAAATGCATGACCTTACATTTTTTAACATTAAATCCCAGCTGCCAAATTCTAGACCATTCTTCAAGCTTAGCTAGATCCCTCCTCATGTTATCTACCCCTTCCTGGGTGTCTACTCTATTGCAGATTTTGGTATCATCCGCAAAGAGGCAAACCTTACCCGACAGCCCTTCCGCTATATCACTAACAAAGATGTTAAAAAGAATCGGACCAAGGACAGATCCCTGGGGCACACCACTGGTAACATCCTTCTCCTCAGAGTGAGCTCCATTTACTTGTACTCTTTGTCACCTCCCACCCAACCAATTTCTAACTTTAGGGTCCATCCGTAGGGTGCTCAGTTTGTTTATAAGTCGCCTGTGAGGAACAGTGTCAAAGACTTTACTGAAATCTAAATACACCACATCTAGAGCTTTCCCTCGGTAAAACTCCCTGGTCACCCAGTCAAAGAAATCAATCAGATTTGTCTGACAAGACCTGCCTCTGGTGAATCCATGCTGCCTCGGATCTTGTAATCCGCTGGACTCCAGAAACCTCACTATTTTCTCTATCAGCAGCATTTCCAATAATTTACTCACCACCGAAGTTAAACTAACCGGCCTGTAGTTTTCAACCACATCCTTACTTCCGCTTTTGTGTAAAGGCACCACATGAGCCTCTCTCCAGTCCTTTAGCACCACTCCCGACTCCAACGAGGCATTGAAAATGTCAGTCAGTGGAGTTGCTAGAACGTCCCCAAGTTCCCTCAGTATTCTAGGGTGTATCCCATCCGGTCCCATCGCTTTGTCTACTTTAAGTTGAGCTAGTTTCTCACGAACACAGTCTTCTGAAAATTGTTCAAGATTTCCCTCGCTTCTGTTCTTATTTGTGGGTGTTTTCTGAGGTCCTGCTCCTGGTTCTTCATCTGTGAACACAGAACAAAAATATTTGTTAAGCAATTCCGCTTTATCCTTATCAGCTTCTACATATTCCCCCCCCCCCCTGCACCCTTGAATCTGATAATACCACTTTTGCCCTTCCTCTTCTCACTAATATATCTGAAAAATGTCTTATCCCCCCCATTTTATTGCATTGGCTATTTCCACCTCCTTTTGAATCTTTGCCTTCTTGACTACTTTGCTAGCTTCTCTAAGTTTTTCCAAATACAGATGCCTGTCTTCCTCTCTCTGATCTCTTGTATTTCATGAAGGCCTCCCTCTTTTTCTTCACTTTTTCAGCTACTTCCTTCGAAAACCATAGCGGTCTCCTGTTCCTTTTGCCTTTATTTACCATTTTAACAAAAAGGTTGGTTGCCTTTAAAATACCCCCTTTCAGTTTTGCCTACTGTTTTTCTACATCCCCCAGCTGTTCCCATCCCACCAATGACTCCCTGAGGTATTGGCCCATCTTCGCAAAGAGGCTCCAACAGTTTGTGCATTTATCTGTCCGCATGCATGGGGTTCCTTGTGCTTACGCAAAGGATTCGGGATCAGGAAAGGCAGAGTGAGAAGCCACCAGGAAAGAACACTGCAGCTTGCAACCAGGAGCAGCACCTCCCGTCTGAAGAAGAGCAGAGCACGGCCAACAAGAGTGCTGAAAGACAGGAGAGGCACTGGGATGAGGCAGATGCAGAGAATGCAGGAGAAACATAAAGGGGCAGTGAGCTTGGGAAAGGAAGAATGGGAATGAAATGAAGGTCAGGGAATGAGCATGCAAGGGAGAGGGAGAAAGAAGAGTCTGAAGGAAACAGAGGGGGGGGTGCAGCAGGAGAGGGGCCAGAGGGAAGAGGAAAAAGTGCAAGGGGTTGGAGGTTGAAGAGTAATGCATGGGGACAAAAGGCCACACTGTATGTATACCAAAAAGAGAGGGCAGGGCTAAATGGCCAATTTTCCAAATGGAGAAAGGTGAATAGTGGAGTATCCCATGGATCTGTGCTGGGTCCGCTGCTTTTTAACATATTCATAAATGGGAATAACAAGTAAGGTTATCAAATTTGCAGATGAGACAAAACTATTTAAAGTTGTTAAAAACCCATGAAGATTGTGGAAAATTGCAAGAGGATCTTAATAAATTGGAAGAGTGGGCATCCAAATGGCAGATGAAATTTAGTGTGGACAAGTGCAAAGTTATGCACCTAGGAAAGAACAACCCAAACTATGGTTACACAATTCAAGATTCCACATTAGGAACCACCACCCAGGAAAAAGATTTAGGCATCATCGTGGATGACATGTTAAAACCCTCTGCCCAGTGTGCAGCGGCGGCCAAGAGAGCAAATAGAATGCTAGGTATCATAAACCATTATTAAAGGGGACCCAGAATATCCACTGCTTGACCCAATACAAGCATTGTGGAACCTGTATCTTTTGGGGAAACTGCTAGGTACTTATGACCTAGATTGGCCGCTGTTGGAAATAGGATACTGGTCTTGATGGACCTTGGTCTGACCCACTATGGCATATCTTTTGTTCTTATGTTCTTACGTTATCTCAGGTCAGAGGGCTTGGGGTTTAATTCCCGCTTGGGGACAGCAACCTCTGGCTGGAGCGACTGAGGTCTTTAGTCCCTCATAGGCACTACTTGTGGCCTTTGGAAAGCCACTTAGCTCTCCATTGCCTCGGGTATGCATGTAGATTGTGAGCCCTTAGGGGACGAGGGAATATATACAGTACCTGATTGTAAACCACCTAGATTGCATTGTTTTGCAGATGGACAGTATATAAATGCTTCAAATACAAATTTTACTGCTACTATTGAACATTTATATAGTGCTACAAGGCATATGAAGTGCTGTACAGAAACATAGATCAAAGATAGTCCCTGCTCATCAGAGCTTACAATCTAGTTAAGACAGATAATACAACAGGACAAGGATACAACTAGGGAAGGTAAGCAGACTTACAGGAGATGAAGCGGAACAGGATCCAAAAGCAGCCTCAAAGAGGTGAGCCTTTAGCATGGCTTTGAAAAGGGAAAGAGATGAAGCCTGATGCACAGGTAATTTGTTCCAGGCATAAGCAGCAGCAAGGTGAAATAATCAGAGTCTGGAGTTGGCAGTAGAAGAAAAGGGGACAGAGAGAAGCGATCCATCAGAGGAGCTGAGTTCACAAGTAGGGGTGTAGGGAGAGATGAGAGAGGAAAGGTAGTGAGGAGCAGCAGCATGAATGCATTTATAGGTCAGAAGGAGAAGTTTGAATTGAATATGGAAATGGAAGAGAAGCCAGTGAAGTGATATGAGTATATCATGGCTGGCGGAAGATTAGCTGCGCAGCTAAGTTTTGAACAGATTGAAGGGGAGAAAGATGATTGAGGGAGAGACCTGCAAGCAGGAGGTTGCAATAGTTTAGATGGGAAGTGACTAAAGAGTGGATAAATATCTTAGTGATGTGTTCCGAAAGGAAGAGGAAAATTTCACTGATATTATAGAGAAAGAAGCGACAGGTTTTAGCTATCAGTTGGCTGTGTGTGGAGGAGAGAGAGGAGTCAGACGACACCAAGGTTGCGGGCTGAGGAATCAGGGAGTAGAAGAGTGTTATCGAAAGAGATTGAAAAGGGAGGAAGGGGGAAATATGTTTAGGGAGAAAAATAAGAAGCTTGGTTTTAGCCATGTTCAGTTTCAAATGACAGTGGGACGTCCAGGCAACGATATCAGAAAGGTAGGCAGAGATCCGGGCCTAGATTGCCGGAGAGATATCCGATGTAGAGAAATAGATCTGAGAGTCATCAGCATAAAAGTTATACTGAAAGTCATAGGAGGAGATGAGTGCACCAAGGTACTGGGTATAGAGAGAAAAGGAGTGGGTTCAGGACAGATCCTTCAGGGACACCAACTGAGTGTGGGATAGCATTAGAGGAGGATCCAGCAAAGCAAACTTTCCAGCCAAAGAGCGGTGGCAGAGATAAGAAGAGAACTAGGATAGCACAGAGCCCTATTAATGGATATTTGTGCTAAAAGTAAATTTGCAGAAATTGAGCCAACAGTAAAGACAACAAAGCATAGGGTCCAATATTGAGTTATGCAGGCTATGCATCGCAGCGGCGCAAGCCTGCTTGCCAACCTCCTTAATCTGGATTTGCACAGAAGTGAAAATTTGGGTTAGCCTGCATGCCCCAGCAACCGCAGAGGCTACACAGGTAGTAGCAATTTTTGATGCTACCCGCATAGCCCTCTGCACCTTAAAGATAAGTGAGGTAGCATCAAAAATCGCTGCTACACATGTAGCCCCTTCCTCCGCCCCGGAACACCCCTAACACGCCCTGTTACTATGCGGATAGCATCTGGCAACGTTAAGGACTTAGCCGGGATATTTGAAGGGCACTACCCATGTAGGTGCCCTTCGAATATCCCAGATACGGCCCTTACATGGGTAACTAAGGAAGTTACCCGTGTAGTATCAGGCCCATAGTGCTTAATGATGTAAACCGCCTTGATATCATGAAAGGCGGTATATAAGAAATGTTAAATAATGATGTCGCTTTTAACTACTGTATGTTTAAAACAGAAAATACAAGATGTGTGTTTTCCTTGCTAAATTAAGAAGCTAAGTTAAAATGCTAACATAGGAAGTACTGCTCCATGGGATTCTTGGATTCAGGATTTCATGCTGGCATATCATGACAGAAACCAAAGATCATTCAAACATTGTGGTGTTTTCTATGCGTAACTGCATTGTAATGCCCGGAGAAGAATGTACTATTATCCTGGTCCTTCCATACAACATATTAATCTAAAAATGAAACTTAGAAACTGTGATGCGCATTCTGTGGAAAGTCTGTTATCAAATGAACAGAGCTAGAACTAGGACGGCATTACTGCAGGCACTGTGGTTTTTAGGAGTTTGGGGCTTTGATTGACTCCCTACGGAAGGCGTGGCAGTGGTGGGCAACACAGAGTTGCTTCCAGCACTGCTCGGTGGGAAGGGGAGGGTGCTGTGCCACTGAGGTTTCTGCAGCAATGCCTTGGCACTGCAAACGAAATGCTGCATAAGGTTTACGGAAGAGCAGAGAGAAAATTGTACTGCAGAGGGATTGTTATTTATGAACACATTGATGTTGAAAACACTACATTGGTTGCCTGCAGCACACTCTACCAAGTTAAAAGTTTTATTTTTAAGATTTTAAAATGTTATGGGGTATGATTCTGCTGTATCTATCTCAAAGCATTGAGAGTTATGAATCAATGTGGACATCATGGTCATCCAACAGCGATTGCTGCTGAACCCTTCAGGTATTAGGCTGGTGGAGCTACATTGAAGGGCCCTTTACCTGAGTGGGGCCAAGGTTATGGATCTCCATACCTGCTACCTTGAAGAATACAGTAGATTGCCTATGGTTTCTAAGCACTGTAAAGATTTTTAAATGATTTTAAATTCCAGTTTATACTATTTTATGATGTATTGCATAATGTCATTTGTTGTACACCTGTGCTGTAGTCCTGAAAGGGGAATAGGCATAAAAGGGAAATATATTTATTTATTTAACTGTTTTTTTATACCTCTTTTCTCCAGATCAAAGAGGTGTACATATAAAAGGGATTGCAAGTTGATACTGTAAATAAGTAATGTTTATGGCTTAATGTAACAGTAATTGAATTTATATACAGTAACAGTAACTTACATACAGATTCCAGATGGTGCACTTTGGAGTAGAAAAACAGAGCTTAAATACAGTGGAGGACATTGCAAAGAGTTGCGGCATATGTGTGGCTGTGGGACTGGGTGGGAATGAGTAGGTAACGGGTTGAGTGTTATGGTAAATGGGGATTGATTGATTGATTGATTGATTGACTGGAGATGGGAGAATGAGAGGGAAAGGGGTGGAGGTGGGGAAGGGGGATTGTTAAGTGGGCCCAAAGTGTTCAGCAAAAAGGTGTGGCTTGAGACATTTTCAGAAAGTGAGCAGTTCAGTTGTCTTTCTGATTTTTTTCTGGTAATGAGTTCCAGAGGCTTGGAGTGTAGAGTTCAAACACTCTTGTGCATGCATATTGGGAGCTTTTGGTTCTCATGTGGTATGGTCAACATATTTTTAGTGGTTTATCTTCTGGTCCTATTGTTTTTGGTTGTGTTGAGCATAGTTTATAGGTGGGGGGAGGATTGGTTGGTGATGCTTTTGAATATAAGCACTAGAATTTTGTTTTTGATGTGGCTCTGAAGGAGAAGCCAGTGGAGTGTCTTAGTATGGGAGTTATATGATCGTATCTTGAGGTTCCTTGAATGACATGTGCAGTAGTGTGAAGAGTGGAGTATAATGGATGTAGGGTAGATTTTGGTAAGCCATGATAAATTGAGTTACAATAGTCAACATGTGGAGAGATGATGGATTGGAATACTGTGAGAAAGTCCGGTGGATCAAGAAGCGGGCATAGGTGTTGCAGGGTTCGGATTTTGTGGTAGATGGTTTTTGTTGAATTTGTTATTTGAGGCTTCAGGGTGAGATGTTGATCCAGAGTTATTCCTAGATATTTTATCTCTTTCTTGACTTTTACATCGATGATATTTAGTATCGGAGAATGCGGTGGTGGAATGTTTCATCTTTGGTGATGAAGAGAATTTCTGTTTTCTTATAGTTGATTGTAAGTGGGTTTGTTGTGAGCCATTATATGACATCTGTGAAGAAATTGATTTTTCTATCATATGTAGGATTGCTGATGTTGAAGGGTGCATAAATCATTATATCACCTGCATAGATGTGGAAGTGTATGTTATGGGAGTGGAGGAGTGGCCTAGTGGTTGGGGCAAGGTACTTCAGGCCGGAAGGTTGGGGGTTCAAATCCCACTAGAGGACAGCAACCTTGGGCCAGAAGGACTGGCGTTTTTAGTCCCACAGGTGCTCCTTGTGGTCTTGGGCAAGCCACTTAACCCTCCATAGCCCATGTTCCCTGTAAAATAGTTATCTCCAAATTATAATGCCTGTTCAATGTAATTTCAGTTTGTTCAATGTAAACCGCACTGATGCAGAATAGCGCGGTATATAAGAGAATAAATAAATAAATAAATGGGATCATATGATTGGGCATAGTAGCTGGAGGTAGATGTTGAACAGGAGTGCTGATAGTGTTGAGCATTGAGGGATGCCCTGGGTTTTGGGGAATGGAGAGGATGTGCTGTTGCCCATTTTTACTTGTTGCTTGTTAAGGTAGGATTGAAACTATTGTATTTACTTCATTTTGTAGTCCAGTAGAGCAGAGTCGCTGAAGGAGTATGTTATGATTGATGATGTCAAAAACTGCTGTGATATCCAGAAATATTAAGATGTAACCTTTGAGGTTTTTGGATTCCTTTTATTAGCCTATTCATTAGGGAAGTAATGAGAGTTTCATCTCCATGGCATGGTCTAAAGTCATGCTGCTGAGGGTCTACCAGAGCATAATTGTCTATGAATTCTTGGAGTTGTTGATGTATGGGTTGTGGGGTTTTTTTTTTTGAAAACTTTAAATTTATTTTTTACTTTAGCATACAGTCATCTCAACAGTCAACAATGTCAAAGCCTCAGCAGTCAACGTTAGAGGCAAAATATGATACAAGAGACATAGCCAGCAAACAATAACAGTGCAAACCTTCATTGCCAAACATCATGTCTAACCACCATCCCCTACTGCCCACCTCCACTCCCCCTACTGCCCACCTCCACTCCCCCTTGGGAATAGTGATTGAAACTAGCTCCATAGCCATTTATACTGAGATCATTGTGGAGTTTTATGGAGCTGATATGCAGCTCCATTTTGCTTGTGCCAAATTATGCATGACATTGATCCATTGCATGAATGTGGAAGCTGATCCCCCACCCAGTTCTGGAGAATAGTCCATTTCACCCTCCAAAAGCCCAGGAGAATGAATTTGTCTTCTGCCCTATGCACCTTGTGGTTATAGAGCAGATCCTCATCCCCTAGCATCAACAGCCCATAAGTCCACTCTATACATTTTGTGATGATGTTCCCTGGCCCTTCTAATGCTTTCCCCCAGAACTCAATGAGGGTAGGGCATTCTAAAAAAGCATGGCGAAAGGTCTCCACTCCTGCATGGCATTTCTCACACTGAGTGACTCCCATGCTCCCAACTCCTCGCCCTTGTAAGATTAGCAGTGCTTTAAAAATCTTGTATTGCATCTTTCTATTCCTGACATTGCAGTTCACCCCAGACACTGCCTGGAAGGCACCCTCTATATGTTTGATCTGCATAGTATCTGTGAGGTCCTCAGCCCATTGAACAGTTAGCCTGACTGAATATTGGGAGTCCAACATGTTGTGCAGCATCCTGGCTTAGTTATTCCACCGAGGAGCCAGGTTACTCAGGTTCTCATCCACTAACATGTTCACAAGGCTCCCCAGTGAAGCGCTATCCACCTGGCTCCAAAAGTGCCTGACCAGCAAATACTGGAAGTGGCATGAGGCCAGCAGACCAAGCTTCCCTCTGCAAGACATTCAGAGGAGGGGAAAGAAACAATGTCTAGTCAGTCCGACTCCTCACATGACCTGAACAGAGTGCATTCCACCCCCGGTACAAAACCAGGGTTGCCAGTCTGCAAGAAGGGGGTCACTTGCCAATTGAAGCGACTCCGTGTTGCCCACCACTGCCATGCCTTCCAAAGGGAGTCAATCAAAGCCCCAAACTCCTTAGCCTGGAGGGTCACCCGGGTGTGATGAAGCACATTTATAAGGCGGTTCGGCCTGCTCCAGTGATCCAACAGCTGCATTGTGACATAGCGGTCAGTACAGTGTAAGGCATCATAGATCCACCACATTAAGGCTGCACACCCGCAGATCCAGTAGCCCCACTCCTCCATTTTCCCATGGTAGGATCAATTTAGCATAGCCAATGCGGCCCGCTAAAGGAAGGAGCGAAGCACTCCCTTCAGTTGTTCCACCTCCGCTCAATGTACCCACAATGGCAACATCTGGAGCTGATAATCTTGGAAATAAATCATCATACGGACCAGGGCCACCTGTCCGTAAAGGAATAAGGGCAGATCCCTCCACCGGTCGCAGAGATGTTTCATCTGTTGAATCTTGACGTTTTTCTGGTAGATCACCCAGTGATCACTATGGAGATAAATACCCAAGTACTTAAGAGGCGCGGTTGACCAGCAGAAAGGCATTTTTCCCAGTCACCACCCACCACCTCTCTCCCCCACCAGGAGCCATACCTCTGACTTATCCGCATTGATAATGAGGCCCGAAAAACTACCAAATCATCTCAAAAGGTCCATTAAGCTTCCAAGGCCCTCCTGGGAATAGGGAATGCTGACCAACATATTGTGCACAAAAAGACTGATCTTGCACTCCTAATCCCCAATGCGCACTCCAGATAGCTCTGCTGCCTCCCTAAGTTTAATGGCAAACGGTCCCAGTGAGAGGATGAATAGCAGATGGAATAACAGATAGTCTTGTCGGGTTCACCGCTGGAGCTCTAGCGCCTCCGTCAATTGGCCATTGACCAATAAATGAGTGCCATACTAAGTGCTCGCCCAGACCAAACCAAGGCAGAACCCAAAACAAATAACTCCCCATGCCACCCAGTTGAATGCCTTCTTGACTCACCACTGCCACCTCCTGACCATGGGGATGGTGAAACATCAATGCTGTCACTAAGTGGCTTGCTGCACCACTCCCCTTCACGAAACCCACCTGATCTGGGTGGACCAGGACAGGTACCAACTTCCTCAGATGCCATGCCAGCACGTTAATCAAGATCTTGGTTGTGTATAAATATTGGGTGATGCACTTTGACCCTCTCTGAGTCCTTGCCAGGTTTTGGTAAAACCACCATCATGGCATGGTTTGCTGCCGGGTCGAGCACTCCCCGTCCGCATGCAGCCTCGCCCATATCAAGGGCACCACTGCTGCTCCCAGAATTTTATAGAACTCCAGGCCCAAACCATCGAGGCCCGGGGCCTTTGCCGGCTGCAAGCATTGTCTACTAGCAAGCACCTCCCCCACCATTATCAGCAGGTTCAGGGTGGCCTGATCCTCTGCACTGAGCTGCAGCAGTGGCAAGGAACAGAAAAATTCCTTACACACCCGCTCCTCAGAGGATTCTGCCTGGTATAGCGTCTGGAAAAAGTCCATAAATTTGTGCGCGATCTCCTTAGTACTCAGGGCCAAGATGCCATCATCATTGCGGAGCTTTGTCACCATATACCGAACTTTGGATGATTTAATGAGATTAGCGAGGAGTTTCGCAGTCTTGTCCCTCCATTGATGGAGCTTGTATTTATACAGGTATTATACTTTGTAGCACCCTTTGCTGTAAAATCGCATTTACCTTATTACGTTGCTCCTGGAGGAGCTTCTGATGCATCGGTCTCCTCGAGGTCACATACTGAGCGCTGCAGCACCTCAACTCTTGCAGCTCCATTAAGAGCCATTGGCCTTGTTGCTTCCATTGGTGCCACACATAGCTGTTAATGTGGCCCCGCAAGACTGCTTTGGCAGCTTCCCAATATGTGATTAGCCCCACCTCCCCTGCACTGTTCTCGGTCACATACCCCTACCCCTGGTCTGAGCCAGTTTGCAGTAGCTGAGACGCATCCATTAAGATAAGAACAAACCTTTCTATCTTCTCTGCTGGCTTAAAAACTATAAATTCTAACTGTTGATTTTTGGGGGTATTACTATTATAGCTTTTAATTGTGGTTTTAGACTAAGCTTGGGGACATTTAGACTGCTTTCCTTGTATAGACTTACATCAGATATCTGTGTGTGTGGCAGATAGAGAGTCCAACTATCTGCAGAATCCTGAATCAGTCCTTATCTACAGGATCCTTCCCCCAAAGCTTAAAACACACATCTATCTGACCCCTACTAAAAAACAGCAAACTCGACGCATCCAAAGTAGAATCCTATAGGCCAATTTCAAGCATCCCATTGCTTGCTAAAATTATTGAAAAAGTAGTTCTCCGGCAAATTCAACAGCACTTGGATACTGAATCGCCTCTAGACACCTCCCAACATGGCTTTAGAGCAGCCCACGGTATTGACACCATCCTCACAATCCTCTTCAATAATCTAATCACAGGCCTTGACAATATTCACCAAGGATTTGTCTTGATATTCCTGGACATTGCTGCCACCTTTGACTCCGTGAACCACAACACTCTATTACTCCGACTTAAAGAAAAAGGGATACAAGGCTCAGCACTAGCCTGGTGCAAATCCTATCTCTGCAACCGATGGCAACAAGTAAGAACAGGCCCCACAACATCAGAGCCTTTCCCCCTGAAACAAGGGGGCTTGTTTACAAAGCCGCGGTAGTGGTTCGCGATCGCGATCGCAGCCGCGGCCCCATTGAAATCAATGGGGCCGCGGCTCCGATTACGATCGCAAACCGCTACCGCGGCTTTGTAAACAAGCCCCAAGGTGTCCCTCAAGGCTCATCCCTATCTGCCCTGTTCTTTAACATTTATATGCAGCCTATCTGTGCTTTAATCCGCTCCTTCAACGTCCACTGTCTTGCCTACGCTGATGATATCCTCATCTATACACCTTTTACGATTGATCAACCTGACTTCTCTCCAATACTGAGATGTTTCGAAGCAGTATCAGAATGGCTTCTAACTCAAAATCTCCGGATCAACAACAGCAAAACTGGCGTCCTATTCGTCACAAGGAATCGGAATTTCACGCCTCCCCCATCACTGCAGATCAACAATATAGAATTAAAAACAAAACCCACAATCCGATACCTAGGAATTACCCTCGACCAACGCCTTGATATGTCAGGCCATGTTACAAACATCACAAAAGCAATTTATCACAAGATCCGACGCTAAGACACCTTCGCCCATTACTCGACTTCTCTGACTATAGATCAATATTCCAAGCTCTAATCATCCCACATCTGGACTTTGCGAATATCATCCTTCAGGGACTTCCACAGTCAACCTTAAACCCACTCAGACTTGCCTTGAACACAGCTGCAAGGGTTCTAGTTGGGGCATCAAGGTCAGATCATATAACGCCTATCTTGATAAACCTACACTGGCTGCCTCTTCCTGCCAGAATCACCTACAAACTACTAATACTAACCTTCAAAGCCCTCAAGAATCAGCCCCCACACCCATCAATGCACTTCTCCACCGTACCACAATCAACAGAACAAGAAGAAATACGCAGCTGAACACAATTGAAGTCCCCAAGTTCATAACAAAATGTACAAAATCAACAGCCAACAGAGCATTTTCTATTTTTGCACCGATTGCATGGAATGCCCTCCCAGCAGAACTCCGAGCCACCCAAAACCTAGTGGTGTTCCGAAAAGCCCTAAAGCACCACCTGTTCATACAGCACTACTCGACCTCCCAGTCTGAGAAACAAACACCCACCCCTCGAACCCCCCACCTAACTCCACCCACTGAACATCCCCCCACCGATAATAGTTAACCAGCTCTCCCCTCTCCCCATTCTGACCCATGTTTACTAGTATTCGTACAGACCCCTTACATACCTGCCGAGATTAATCATTACTGTAACATGTACATAATCTGTATATAGTTTCCCTCAGTTCCTTCCAAGTTTTTTGAATATCCTGTTCTATGTAAGCTCAATGTGTTATTTTATTGTAGTAAAGTTGTTCCTACTGTAAACCGCACTGATTATAATAGCGCGGTATATAAGAAACATAAATAAATAAATAAATAATAAATATAACAAACTAAGTTTTTACTCCTGCTGCACTGGTTGGTGAAACCCTGTTCCTGGGGAGAGGCTGATTTAGAACATCGTACACCTGGCCTGACACTGGTCTGAGCCAGTTTGCAGTAGCTGAGAAGCATCCATTAAGCTAAGAACAAACCTTTCTATCTTCTCTGCTGGCTTAAAAACTATAAATTCTAATGGTTGATTTTTGGGGGTATTACTATTATAGCTTTTAATTGTGATTTTAGACTAAGCTTGGGGACATTTAGACTGCTTTCCTTGTATAGACTTAAATCAGATATCTGTGTGTGCCCACGGTTCAGGAACAGCCTACTCACCAGAGACACTTAGGTTCCCACTCACCCTACCCCTCACCCCACCCACCCCAGGGGCTACATTGCCTATATAGTGGTCACATATGTGCCATTTATCCTTTCTTACTTGGGTTAAAAGCCCACATCTTCTTCATCCTTTCTTCTTCTTCTTCCTCTTCTGGGACTGCTTAACCAATATGTCGTGTATTCAGTGCAATAATTCAGTGCATTCCAAGACGAATCATTTGGAGCCTAAGAGCTTGTCCTATGTGCCTCAGGTCAGCTGCCATGCATTATGAACTGACTCTGCTAAGGAAAGACCTAGCTGCCATGCATAAAGAAGTGACTCTACTGAGGGAGGAAATGGCTGCAATGAAATGCACCTCTTCTAGGATACAAACTGAACAAAGTCCACCACCGCTCCCACAAAGAATCAAGCACCCCAGGAACAAATGGATCACAGTGAGTTTTGGTAGATTGCGACCTGTAACACAGAGACATCCTATACATCAAGAGATATCCCTGCATAATGCCTTCTCTGCCTTGGTTAATGAGGATGCTCAATCCAAAGAAACTGAAGGGTCCTTAAATGAGTCAGACAATGCCCAATCTCCTGCTAATAGAAAATAACCCCTTAGGGTCCGGACACTATAATCACATCAAAAAACCAAACCTATAAAGATATACGACCCACTTTAACAAACTTTTTTTGTCGGAGCTATACCGTAGGAAGGTCGAAATAGAAAACGACCCTCTCCAAGCGGGCAGCTACTTTTTCTCAAGTGAGGTTCTTCACCAAAAACTTAAACTTTTCAAAACCAAATGAATGATAAAATACACTTATCTCAGTTCATCATGTTACTTCAAATGCTGGTATATATAGTCCAAATGCACGACGCGCACGTTTCGGGCTCCTATGCCCTGTATCAAGTGCAAATCCCAGAGAACATTTACAGCAACCAAAAAATGCCGTCAGAGCAGCTGGTTTTTTGTTGCAATCTCCTGCTAAAGCACAAAATATGAAGAAAATCTCACCAAACAGAAAACTACTACTACGCGGAGATTCCATCATCAGAGGCACCAACTTGGGAACACAGTTCAAAGGAGAGAAGATAGTCATGTGCCTATAGGCTCGACAGCCAGCAGGAATACAAACCAAGTTGTTGAAGTACTTAGCGCAAAAAGTGAACACTCCAAACTTGATGATGTTATCCACTTGGGCACAAATGACCAGGCTAGAAACAGTGCCTCTACAGTCCAAAAGGACTTCCAATCTCTGGGAGAAAAACTCAAGCCCATTGTTAACACTGTTGCATTCTCAGAAATACTACCTGTTCTTGGTAAGGGGACAAAAAGGCTGCATCGCATTAACAGCTTTAATACATGGCTCCAGACCTGGTGCAAACAAGAAGGATTCAGATGTATTGGCAACTGGGGAAACAGATGGACCAACAAGAGACTATACTGTGCTGATGGACTACATCTCTCTGTCACAGGGAAAAGAATCCTAAGTGAAAAATTCAGGCAGTATGTGGATATCCATTTAAACTAGGAAAAGGGGGTGACTGATGTGGAAGGTCAAGATCTGCATGCCACCCCCTGCAAAAGTAGAATAACATCAGAAACAGCCACACTTTTAAACCACACATCAAAAACAAGTGTGAAGATATGGGCAGAACAAAATCAATGCAAAATACACACAAGCCAGGTAAATGCTGGAAAGCAATGAGCACAAATGCTCGAAGCTTAACCAACAAAGTTCCAGACCTGGAAGCCCTAATGGTGGAAATGGATTTGGACATTGTGGCCATTACCGAAACATGGTTTAAAGAATCGCATGATTGGGATATAGCCATAGCTGGCTATAATCTATTAAGAAGAGACAGAGAAAATGGAAAATTAGGAGGAGTAGCCTTGTATGTCAAAAGCAATCTTAACACTCGTATATATATTGGTCTTATTTGTTGAGGGTTAATCAATACCTATTATATATATGGGTGTCCCTCATAACATTCCTGAACAATGATTCATGTGTTATTTATTTCTTGAACGCTCTATGTCTATGCTTGTTAGGCAAGTGTCACAGTGCTCTGAACACTATGATAATAAGAACTAACAGGTCTCAGACTTAAAACGGCACTATCACTAAGAAACTACTAAGTTGAACTTTTGAGACACGGGCTGAATAACCATTTCAAAGATAAGTTTAATTTCAGTGCATTTATTGGGCTGAACAACTATTTCTGAGATAAGTTTAATTTCAGAGTATTTATTGAAGTAATACATTCAAGAACCAATATTCTATAATCCAGACATTGATATAATAATATATAAGAACTAAGGTCATTGATGCATCAACAGGCACACGCACTGGACATAAGTTCCAGATGTTGATCCAGGGTAAAACCTGAGTGATAGTGCCGTTTTAAGTCTGAGACCTGTTAGTTCTTATTATCATAGTGTTCAGAGCACTGTGACACTTGCCTAACAAGCATAGACATAGAGCGTTCAAGAAATAAATAATACATGAATCATTGTCCAGGAATGTTATGAGGGACACCCATATATATATAAAGCAATATTAAAGCTACTGAAACGCAGGGGACATGGGGAAAAGAAGAAGTGCTCTGGATTACATTGGAAAGAGGAGATGGCACTGTCATCCATACTGCTGTAGTCTACAGACCTCCGACTCAAATTGAAGAGATATATAATGAATCGATTATAGATATTGCCAAGATAGCCACAACATAGAAACATAGAAATATGATGACAGAAAAAGACCACATGGCCTATCTAGTCTGTCCTTCCATATCAACAACTACAACAGTCCACTTTTTACCTTTAGAGATCCTCTGTGTTGGTCCCATGCTTTTTTGAATTCAGTTACTGTCCTCATCTCTACCACCTCCACTGGGAGACTATTCCATGGATCCACTACTCTTTCCGTAAAGAAATATTTCCGCATATCACTCCTGAATCTATCTCCCTTCACCCTCATCCCATGTCCCCTCATAGCAGAACTTGCTTTCAATTGAAAGAGGCTCTCTCCCTAAACATTTATGCCACGGAAGTATTTAAACATCTCAATCATATCACCTCTATCCCGCCTTTCCTCTAAGGTGTACATATTAAGATCCTTAAGACTGTCCTCATATGCTTTATAATGAAGCCCACTAATCATTTTAGTAGCCACCCTCTGCACCGACTCCATCCTGTTCACATCCTTTTGAAGGTGCGGTCTCCAGAATTGCACACTATACTCCAAATGAGGTCGCACCAAAGACTTATACAGAGGCATTATCACCTCCTTTTTTCTGCTAGCCATTCCTCTCCGTATGGACCCAAGCATCCTTCTAGCTTTTGCCGTCGCCAAAAGGGGAAGCAATCATTTTGGGTGACTTTAATTTACCTGATGTGGATTGGATTACTCCTTCTGCACATCTAGAAAGAAGCAAAAAAATTGTAGATGCTCTCCAAGATGCATTACATGGACAAATGGTCATGGAACCAACCAGGGAAAGCTCAACGCTGGATTTAGAGCTCACCAACGGTGATAGCGTGTCGAATGTCTGTGTGAGTGCCCCTGTGAGCAACAGCGATCATCACACGGTGTGGTTTGAGATAAAAGCCAAGGTACAGGCCAAACACAGCAAGCTCAAAGTCCTAAACTTCAAAAACACTGACTTCAATAAAATGGCCGAGTACCTAAAGGAGGAGATGACGGGGTGGAAGGTGATGAGGGAAGTGGAATTGCAATGGGCTAAACTCAAGGTGGAAATAAAAGGGGCAACAGATAAATATGTAAGAAAAGTAAATAAAAATAAGAGGAGAAGGAAACCTATTTGGTTTTCCAAAGAAGTGGCTGCTCAAATAAAGGCAAAAAAACACAGCTTTCGCAAAATTCAAAAGCTTGCAAACAGAAGAACACAGTAATGAATATAGTATCAAACTCAGAGTCAAAAAAAGAAATAAGGATAGCAAAATCAAAGGCAGAGGAAAAGATGGCTAAAGATGTTGGGTGGCGACAAAACTTTCTTCAGGTATATTTGGGAAAGGAAGAAGATCAGAGTTGGAATTACAGGACTCAGAATTGCTGGGAAAGGACTCGCGAAAAGTGACATAGAAAAAGCGAAATTGCTAATCAAATACTTCTGCTCTGTTTTTATTAAAGAAAATCCTGGAGATGGACCAGCTGTGGCTCCCAAATATAAAAATGGGAATGAAGTAGATACCACACCATTCACAGAAGATGAGGTGTTGGAACAACTTGCTAAACTGAAAGTGGACAAAGCCATGGGACTGGATGGGATACATCCCAGGATACTGAAAGAGCTCAGAGAGGTTCTTGCAGGGCCATTAAAGGATGTATTCAACAGATCCTTGGAAACAGGAGAGGTTCCTCAGGACTGGAGAATGGCTGATGTTGTACCTCTACACAAAAGTGGTGACAGGGAAGAAGTTTCAAACTACAGACCCGTGAGCCTTACCTCGGTGGCAAGAAAAGTAATGGAGGCGCTCCTAAAAGAGCGAATAGTGAACTTTCTCAAAACCAACAGGTTGCAAGATCCGAGGCAACATGGCTTTACTGAAGGACAGTCTTGCCAAACAAATCTGATTGAGTTCTTTGACTGGGTGACCAAGGAACTAGATCAGGGGCATGCAATGGATGTCATCTACCTGGATTTCAGCAAAGCCTTTGATACTGTTCCTCATAGGAGGCTTGTCAATAAGCTCAGAAGCTTGGGGATGGGTCCCAAGATGGTAAACTGGAATAGAAATTGGTTGACTGACAGACGACAGAAGGTGATTGTACATGGAGCTCACTCGGATGAAAGGAAGGTGATTAGCGGGGTGCCCCAGGGTTCGGTCCTGGGCCCGGCACTGTTCAATGTATTTGTGAGTGATATTGCTGAAGGATTGAATGGAAAAGTCTGTCTTTTTGAAGATGACACAAAAATTTGCAACAGAGTGGACTCCCCCGAGGGAGTGGATAACATGAGGAAAGATCTACAAAAGCTGGAAGAATGGTCTAATGCTTGGCAATTACGATTTAATGCAAAAAGTGCAGTGTCATGCACTTCGGTAGCAGAAAACCAAGGGAAATATACGCAATAGGGGGCGAGAGGTTGGTGTGCATGGTTCAGGAGAAAGACCTTGGTGTGATTATCTCTGATGATCTCAAGGTGGCAAAACAGTGCGACAAGGCGGTGGCAGAAGCCAGGAGGATGTTGGGCTGCATACAAAGAGGGATTACCAGCAGAAAGGAAGAGGTACTTATGCCACTGTACAGGTCGCTGGTGAGGCCTCACTTGGAATACTGTGTTCAGTTTTGAAGACCATATCTTGCAAAAGATGTAAAAAGACTGGAAACTGTTCAGAGGAAGACGATCAAAATGATTTGGAGCCTGTGTAAGAAACTTTATGAGAAGAGACTTGAAGACCTAAATATGTACACTTTGGAGGAGAGGAGGGATAGGGGAGATATGATTCAGGACCTTTAAATACTTAAAGAGAAACGATGAACAAACAAACCTCTTCCAAAGACGGGGAAGCTGCAAAACTAGAGGGCATAACACGAAGATGGAAGGTGGAAAATTGAAAGTCAATGTCGGGAAATATTTTTTCACTGAAAGGGTGGTGGATGCTTGGAATGCTCTCCCCATGGAAGTGGTGGGGGCAAACACGGTGACGGAATTCAAAACAGCATGGGACAAGCACAGCAGATCCCTTTACAGCAACAGGATAAAAACAAAATAAACTGAACCATCTAACTTCTCAACAAATAGGGGTGTCCTACATGGAGTGGTGGGTCCACCCCTAAACAAATATATGGGGAGGGGTGGCCTGCACAGAGCGACAGGTGCACCTACTCTTACCTTATTGCTGGGCAGACTGGATGGACCATGCTGGTCTTTATCTGCCGTCATTTACTATGTTACTATGTTACCAGCACTTGCAGAGGAACTGGCAGAATTCTGGATCTTGGCTCCACCCAGGTACAACCTCAGCCCCCCTTTCCACTGGTCTACATGCATGGCTGTATGGTCAAAGAGCACCTATGGATGGATGTCGCTTCCCATGAGTTTCCCAAAGAAGTGCTCTGTAAGAAGCAAGTGATTGAGGCGCACATGAGATTTGTGGGGGCCAGAGTGATGAATAAAGTCCACATCAGTAGAGTGAAGGGTGTGCCACCCTTCAATTAACTGCAGCTCCCGACAAAGAAAGTTGACTCCTCGAAAGTCCTCCCCCTAAGCACCGATCATGGGTGTTGTCAATCAATCATCAGGTTGACCACCATGTTAAAATCACTCCCTATGATTAACAAATACTCTGGTTCACCAGCCCCTCCTCCAGCCCCATATAAAAGGAATGCCGGTACGCATTCAGCACATAGATGCCACACAACACTACTTTCTCTCCTTGGAGGACTCCCCAGACCAAAACATAGCAACCTTCCTTGTCCTGCACCAACCTATTGGCCTCAAACTCAACCCGTTTTCCAGTCAAAACCGCCACTCCATGCTGCCACATCATGTAGGCTTCCCAGTGAATCTCTCGCACCCATCCCCATTTTAACTTTGCATGCTCCCCCTCTGTGAGGTGTGTTTTCTGTAATAGGGAAACCTTGGGCCCCCCCCCCCCCCAACTTTCATAAATATGTATGGACTTTCTCCCTCTTGACTGGGGAATTAAAGCCACTGACATTCAAGGTAACCAGTCTGACTTCAGCCAATATCTAAAATGGCACGCATTGTCTTTCTTCAAATCTCTCTGTGCAGAAACCTCCCAGCCAGACCCCAAGGGGATAAACCAAAACAATGGTCATGAAACACATACACAATCTCCCCCCCAGTGAGCTCTCCCATCCACCTCTGAGAGACCCCAACCTTCCCCCTGCACAGGCCATTCTCTCTCCCCTCCCCAACTTCCCCCATGGTCCCTCCCCCATTCCTATGCCCCAGCCTCCTCACAATCATGCTGCCATGCTCACCAACTCTTCATCAGCCACTCTTCATATCCTGGCTCCCACTTTTCTTCCCAAAGGGCCCCTGCAATTACCCTTTCCACTGCCCCAGTATTCCATGCCCGACTTCGCAGCCCACCCCACCCTTTCCACATCATCTGAAGGAACACAGACACTTAACAAACAGTCTAACAATTTAGAAACATTCCCTGGCCTCAACCCCCCAGAGTCTCTTTTTGTAACTGATCCAGTTCGGGCGAGCTGCCTCACCACCTCTTGGGGTGGCCACATCACAGTCGCTCAACAACACTCCAAGTGGCGATCAAAGGGCCACCACACTTCTGGCCCGGTGCAATCTGTGATGCAGACTCGCAGCACTCTCCCAGACATTGCAGGAGATGAGGTTACAAAGTCTATTGATAGACCCACAATGGGCAGGCCTCAATGTAACATCCAAAAAGATATTAAGGTCTACTGCCAATTAGTCCCCTTGCTTTGGGCTGCTGTTGCATTCTAAAAATCGCTGCCCTTTCTCCACGCTTTTCAAGTAAATAGTGGCCCCACCATGTTTCACCTTAAGTCTGTGTGTAAATAAATGAGCAAACTGGATAACCTGCTGGTGCAAGGCTGTACAAACAGATGCAAACTTGCAATGCTTCAGAGCCAGCCGAGCAGAGTAATCAAACAACAAAATCCGATGGTTCTCGTATACCAGCGACTTGTGCTGTCTGTAAGCCCACAGGATGCTTCCTTTTCCACCCATACAAGGTGGCGGCTATGGTGGGTCCCGGCTTAGAGCCTGCCTTCATCTGGGGCCACGCTCAATGCGCTCTTTCACAGCCCCATGTGGATTGTTCTCCCTACAGCCCCAGGGTCAGGAGCCATTGCTCATAAAACTCATAGAGCTTGGCATCAGTCCGAGTTTCAGGCGGTCCTGCCACACGGAGGTTAGTTCACCACAAACGGTTTTCCTATTCATCCAGGCGATCTACCACCCTCTGCTCAACCTCGGCCATTCAGTGGAGTTGTGTCACAAACCGCTCCCTAATGCTGTCAACGGTAGACTGCAGTTTGAGTCGCTCTTCAAGAGCAGTGGAGACCTCTCTGTAGATCTCTGTCGTGAGTTCCCCAGTGTTTGCTGGGCCATCTCAGAGTGACTTGGCGGCCATTTTGTGTAAGGGACTAAGCTGCTTCACTGACCGAGCCTTCAGCGATCTTTTTGGCATGCCCCACTAGCTGCACACAGGCTCCAAAGTGACGATGGCACTCACTGTCCTCACCAATGTGGTACATGGGTTCCAGAATGGTAAGAAGCAGATATTTAGCCAGTTTTAGGGCCCTAAATTGAGAGCTCTAACCAGTCATGTCTATCTCCCTTCCTTGCATAACATGACCCCTGTTGATGTATGTTTTTTTCTATTATTTTGGATAGGAATAGAAGGCTGGCAATGGGTCTATAGGATGTAGGGTCCTTGGGTTTAATTTTGTTTTTTAGGGTAGGGCAGATAGAGGCAGTTTTTATGTTCTTTGGCATATGCCCATGGGTTAGGGATAATTGGGTGAATTTCATGAGAAGTGTTATAAACACCTTTACCTGTGATCAGTTCACCTATGGCCAACCTGGCCAATGAGACTCAGAGAGGAATGTTGTGAAGCAGTATAAGAGCTCTTTATTATTCAATATGTTCCTGCAGCAACGGGTGTCCAAGTAGGCACATGCCCCTTTTGGTTCATCTCTCTTTTATCCTTTTTCTCTTGACCTATCCCCCTTCCTTTTTTCCACCCGGGCCTATAGTATATTTGGTATGTGTTTTACTTTTGGTTAAACCTTATTCGAGTAAAGTTCATTACATAGGCCTGTTTTGAGGCCCACACACATAATTATTCTCTTGAATTTCCTATATTTCTACAGGTTTCTTAGTCTAACATTCTTGCTTATAGAAAAGTTTGCTGTGTATTATAAGCCGTGGGTATAATTCTACCATACAAAAGTAAGGGGAAGGGGCTGTATGAGTGATGAGTTAGTGTTACTAAGGAAGTTGGTTGGGGATGGTTAGCCTAGCATAGCAGAGTATTCTATTTCTATTATAAAGCATGCGCTTCTGCCATTAAGCTAGAATGTTTAAGTTTGTTGCCTTTAAGCTTCTGTTTCCAGCAGCAGAGGACAAGGGGATGAGGTAGTGTTTGTAGCAGTAAAAGGCAAAAAAGAGAGGGGGGGGGGGGTTGACAAGAATAGACTGAGCATGCTATCCCTGAGTGGAATTTAAGGAAGTAGACGAAGGGCCTGTGCTGTGCGGCCTCACATAGCCTAATATTCTATGAGCTTTTGCTTTTACTATTATACTAAATATTCTTGTATAACCAACTTCTAAGTACATTGTTCTGAAATCCTCTTATTCCCTCACAGAGTATGTTTTCTGTCCCTAAGTTTCTATTTCTCTTTTGTTTCTATGCTTTACAGGATGGGGGGGGGGGGGAGAGGAAAAGAAAGGGGAAACTTATAAGTTGCAAAGTCTAAGAACCGTTATCACTAAGTATGAAATAAGGAAGTTGGTAGAGGATGGGTAAGCTTGCATTATATTCTATAAGCTTCTATCTTTTCTTTGTGCTGGATTAGCCTTTGTATAGATACTTTTGTAAAAACAACAATTTAAACCTGTCAATTCCCTCCTTTTCTTTTTCCATCATTTTGTTGCTTTTTCCACTTCTTGGAACTCCATTTTCCCTACCATTATCTGGTATTCTGGCTTGTGGTCTTCTTCATTGTTCTCCTCCCCGGACTCTAGAAACATTATCTCTTCCCCATATGGTAGGGGCCCCGCAGTCATTTTCTTTGAAATGGCTGTCTCAATTAGTCTTTGTACTAATCCCCTAACACATGGTATGCTACAACGCCCTACCGCTGCCAAGACTCCTGCCACTATGATCAAGGATGTCAGGATTGATACTATTACCCCTTTCCATTTTCCAAACCATGACTCTAGCCACCCAGTAATGGAAGTGTCCACCCCCGAGTTTTCTGCAAATTCTTCTGCTAAGGTGGTTAGGCCTTTTAAGGCCTTGGTGATAGTGCCATCTGGGGCGGTGTTATTTGGGATGTACATACAACACTGCCCGCCCAGGACTACACATATTCCTCCTCTCTCCGCTGATAGCATATCTAGGGCCAACCTATTCTCCCAGGTCATTCGACTGGTGGCATCTAATTGTTCTGCTATCCCTTTCACTGCATCTTTGGTGTAATTTATAAATCTCTGTTGGTTGTAAAACATAAAGTTTATTCAATCTACATTCTTGTTTGTGGTAGCCCACCAGAAGAGGGATGATTCAAATTCTGCTGCTATCTGATTCCTAGCTTTGAACTCATCAGGTACTACCCTGGGCACTCCTATAGCATCTATGCACACTTTATCATCAAAAGAAGTCCCATGCACATCTCTTTTTCCCCCTCCTTCCCACCTTCCCTTCTTCTTTCTCAAATGCCAGGGTGAAAGGAATTGCCAATTGCACAGGTGCCAGACTACTGCAAAGGTAGTACCGGTCTCAAAATCTCCTTCCTTGCATAACATGACCCCTGTTGATATATGTTTTTTTTCTATTATTTTGGATAGGATTGGAAGGTGGCAATGGGTCTGTAGGATGTAGGGTCCTTGGGTCTAATTTTGTTTTGTTTTTTTAGGGTAGGGCAGATAGAGGCAGTTTTCATGTTCTTTGGCATATGCTCATGGGTTAGGGACAGTTGTGAATTTCGTATGCAGTGGGCTCTTAGCTGCTTTTATCCAGCTCACTGGGCATGGGTCTAGTGGGATTGTAATTGTGTTGAGGGCAGTGATTGTGGATTCAGTATTTTCTTTGCTAATGGAGCTGAAGGATGTCCAGGTGACACTTGTAGTTCCAGATTGTGTTGGTTGTGCAGTCTGTTTGAGTGTTTGGCAGAATTGTAGTGGTTTGCCAGTGCCTGTGGGCTGGGGGCGTGTCTGAGTTGTCATTGAAGGGCGATTTTATAGCCCTTTTATTATGTTGAATGACTCCCTGAGCTAGTTGATTGATGAGTTAATTAGCTTGGTCTAGTATGCTGTCTTGAACTTGTCAGTTGTGGATCGATATTCTGTTAAAAGTGACATATAGGTGGTTCGGTCGCTTGAGCATTTGGGTCTTCGCCATTTGTGCTCTTGATTTCTGTGTTGTTTCTTGCAGGGCCGGATTTACCTATACGCCAACTACGCCGTGGCGTAGGGCCCACAGCTGACAAGGGCCCAGTTTTTTATTGCTTGTCTTACAGGGCGCCAGATTTAGGAGAGATGTCTGTTAAGAACCAAGAGGTGAAGCCCTCAGAGGAGACCTCTATCGAAGAACAAAAGGTGAATGGGCTGAGGATGGTTCGGGGTTTCTGGGCAAGGACCCCAAGTGGTCCTTGTATATTTTCGCGCTTTGGTTGCAGATTTGGAAGCCCTTCGGGATTTGTGTGTGGGCCGCGTGGTGGGCTTTTGGTGTGTGCAGGAATGTCTCGCGTGCTGTTGTCTTTGCTCCCGCGCTGCAGTCCTCGGCTGTTGTGTGTACACAAGATGAATGTTCAAAGGAAAGGCCCTGACCTTGCCTTGCTCCCCGCCGCTGGTGGCGGCAGTCCAGGGCGCGGTCCCAGCACCGTCTCTCTCGCTCGACTTGACTGGTCTCTTGGAAGCCGCAAGTTTTTTGGACCATGCCCAAGAAGAGGCAGCGGTTTTGCTTCCTACAAAGGAAGTATCCAGAGTTTAGGGTGACCGGCGTGCTGCGGTAATGTAAGTTAGGGGTTATTGGTCTCGAGATTTATTGTGGCTATAACACAAACTAAAAAAAAAAAAAGTTTATAAAGTTCCTTCTTGGTAGTGTAGAGGATGTGCAGTTCTAGACATCTAAATTCGTTCTACTTTTGAAATTTTTTTTCTTGTTATCGAAACAAATTGCATAGATGTGCGGTAAATAGCAAAATACCGGTACATTTGCTCCCCCCTTGAATACCATTAACTTTATTGCTACATTCGGAGCAATGTTTGTAGCATTCGAGAAATAGTACACAAGTTTGTATCTTTTTACATACACAGGAAGTGGCTTTTAGTTTTTGTTTAACATTTTGGAATGGGACGTCTTGTTTTTCAGGGTTTCACAGTGTTCCTAAGGTTATATTAAATTATTCCTGAGTGAAGGCACAGCATATAACGCTGACTTTCATTTTGTCTGCCCCTCCCCCTATAATTAGTTTGAAGTTTTAAGCAAATGAAGATTGAAAGGATAGTAAATGGTCTGTTGCAAAGATATTTTAAATGGCTTATTTTTTTGCGTTGCTGACACATCTTTTTGTCTAGGTAGAGAAACAGTTCTACTCATTTGATAATGATGTGTTCAGATACGTTTTATTTTGCTTTCTGTAAAATCTTTTGTCAAAACGTAAGATGTGCATTGTGACCAGCATCATAACTTTCTTGATTTACCTTCCAGTTATCCTTCCTCTGCAAATATTTTCAAGTAAAGTGTGTGTGTGCTTGTGCATGTTGTGGAAAATTTCACTTAATACTTATAGGAGTTTGGGATTTTGTTTTTTTTGTCCCTTCATAGGGACATTTCATTCTGGTTATATACAACCTGTGATTTTGTTATGGGATCGCTTCTCATGTCAGACTTACTGTAAGTGTAGCTTATGAAAAGGTGACCTTAACTAAACTGCATTATGTATTTTAGTTGTTGTTTTTGGGGAGCTAGCTCTCATGCCAAATTGTTAATACTGTACTAAATCTCTTCCTGTAGAATCAAAACATTTCTAATTAAGAAGTGCAGAAGTAGCACATTATCTTAGTTTTGGAGAAGTCAAATTTGATCTTTAAAAACAATTTACAATGTTGTCATGTAGGTTACAATAGTTTTTCAAAGGCTAAATATCCATAATAGAATTGAGAGAAGGTCCTGATTCTTAAAGATCTTTAACAATGGAAAGGCTAGACTTAAGGTCTTAATGCAGGCAGTAACAATTTAACCCCAGAAATAGGGAGTCAGGCAGCAAATCCCCGTATCTTAAAAAGGATATAGTGTTATTAGAAAAGGCTCAGAGAAGAGCCACCAAAATGGTAAAGGGGATGGAAGGATACTCCTATGAAGAAAGGCTAAAAAGGTTAGGGCTCTTTAACCTGGAAAAGAGACGGCTGAGGGGAGATATGATAGAAGTCTATAATGAAAGGAGTGGAACAGGTAAACGCAGATCGATTTGTTTACATCATCAGAATATAGAAAGACTAGGGGACATGCAATGAAGCTACAGGGTAGCCTATTTAAGACTAATAAAAGAGAATATTTTTTTCACTCAACGTGTAATCAAACTCTGGAATTTGTTATCAGAGGATTTTGTAAAAGCTGTTAGTGTAGCTGGGTTTAAAAAAGGTTTGGACAAGTTCCTGGAGGAAGGGTCCATAAACCATTATTAAGAAGGAACCCAGGATATCAATGCTTGACCCAGTACAAGCATTGTGGAACCTGTGTCTTTTGGGGAAACTGCTAGGTATGTATGACCTAGATTGGCCACGGTTGGAAACAGGATACTGGGCTTGATGGACCTTGGTCTGACCCAGTATGGCATATCTTATGTTCTTATGTTCTAAAAATTGAAAAAATTGTTAGCGTTCTTAAAATTAAATTTAAAAAAAAACGCTGGCTGCTGCCGTGGCAGCATGGACTGTCCCGCGGGGCCCCCTCTGCTGCCGCGGCAGCATGAACTGTCCCGCGGGGCCCCCTCTGCCCGGCTGAATCCGTCCATCCCTCCCTCCCTCCGTGCCGGCTTTTCCCATCAGCCCCTGCGGGCTTAACAGAGACGCGAGGGAGACAATCTCCCTTCGTGCCTCTCAAAGCCGGCACGGAGGGAGGGAGGGAGGGATGGATTCAGCCGGGCAGAGGGGGCCCCGCGGGACAGTCCATGCTGCCGCGGCGGCAGCAGCAGCAGCCAGCGTTTTGTTTTTTTTAAATTTAATTTTACTTGAGCCGATTGGGGGGGGGGGGGGCTGGGATTGGAAATGGGCTGGGGGGGTTAAGACTGGAGGTGGACTGCCACGAAGAAACCAGAAGAAAGTGGCTGGAGCAATTGCAGCTGAAAAAAAATGCACAAAAGGTAGAAAAATATCTCTTTATTTTGAATTTATTAATTGGAATATGTCAGTTCTGGTAAATGTGCATCATTAACGTCTGCGCTTTGTTTAGTACAAGAGCAAATTAATGTATAGTTTTATTTCTACAGTGTTGTACATTCCAAGTTTGGCTTTTGGGATTCCCAGTTTAATTATGAAGTCAGGGCCAACAGCGCGCAGCTGATCCGGCGTGCTCGTTTTTATCTTTTCTGGGGGCCCACAATTTTTGTTGGCATAGGGCCTCACTCAAGGTAAATCCGGCCCTGGTTTCTTGAGTTCTCTGAGATCTGAAGTGTACCATGAAGTTTTGGGGTATTTCATGGATTATTGGATGCAGAGTTGGTTGGTTGCTGCTGCTTCTCCACTGATCTTGTTCCAGTCAACTATTAGTGTATCGATGGAATTTATTTCTATGTCCAGTGAAGGGATATTGTATCCAGGAATGTTTTTTTATTGAACTGTTTGAAATGCCTGGATCACCGGTGTTGGATTTCTTGGGTTGCTGACAGGGCTGGCCCGTCCATTGTGCAGGAATGTTGTTCACACAGGGCCTCGCTCCAACATGTCGCACTTGGTGTTCGGCTCCCGAATCCCAATTGTTTGCAGTGCTGGCTTCAGAGGGAGCCAGGGAGGGCCAAGGCCCCAGCTCACCTCTGCACATCCGCCAGACTGAAGAGCGGGGTTTTCCTTCACTGAGTCTGGTGGCTGTATTCTCGTGGAGCCTGCTGGCACGCCAGAGGTTAAAGGGCATTTCCTGTTTCCTGGCACTCAGTGCATCGGTGGGCTCCATGAGAACACAGCTGCCAGACTCAGTGAAGGAAAACCCTACTCTTCACTCATGCGGCTGTTCTTGAGCTGAGCCGGGGCTTCGGGCCTCCCTGGCAGACAGGTGCAGAGCTCTTCAGAGGAGGGGGGGCTAGGACTAGAAATGGGCTGATAGGGATGCTGGGACTGGAAATGGTCTGATGGGACTGGAAATGGGCTGATTGGGGGGGCTTGGACTGGAAATGGGCTGATGGGGGGCTAGGAAAGGACTGGAAATAGCTGATGGGGGCTAGGATTGGAAATGGGACTAGAAGGGAGCGGATGCTGGAACTAGAAGGGAGATGATGTTGTGGGAGGACTAGAAGGGGATGGGGCTGGGAGAGTGAGGATGGAGAGGGACAAATATTTTGTGGGGGAGGGAAGAAAAATCTACGATTGGCTGGTTATTGGGACAGTAAGGGGGGGATTGAGGATAGATGGATGAAATTTGAATGGATGAGAGAAATAAAAAGAGAAATAGAGGAAAGAGAAAAAGGGGAAAGATCAGTATGTTAAAGCAGATGTAGAAAGAGAATGGAAAAAAACTAGAAGAGAGGACAAATGGACAGCAGACAATGGAGAGAGAGCAGAAGACACATGGTCAATCAAGTGATATAAAGATAGACATGAAGAAACCAGAAGAAAGTGACTGAAGCAATTGCAACTGAAAAATAAAATGCCCAACAACAAAAGGTAGAAAAATACTTTTTTATTTAAAATATATTAACTAGTATATGTCTGGTCTGGGAAATGTGTATCGCTAACGTCTTTGCGTTTTGTTTACTACAATGCAATGTGTGCCTTCGAGACAAGAGGAAATTAATTTATAGTTTTCTTTCTCCAGTATTGTTGTACATTCCAAGTTTGGCTTTTGGGGTTCGCAGTTTAATTATTGTCTTCATATTTCTAAATTATGATCCCTTGTTCTTTGTTTGGTGACGGACTATATTCCGCATTGTAACTGAGCAGAGGTATTCTGTTCATGTAGTTTCTTTTTGACAGTGCCACTTGTTCTTTTTCCCAGTAGGAGATGTATTGGTATTTTCTGAGATGTATTGGTTTAATATTTGCAGTGTTGCCTTTTGATGGGTAGGGTTTGGTGCTTTCTGAGTCCTAGTAATGCTGTTATGATACAGTGGGTTTGCTATGGATTCTAAATAGGTAGAGTTTATACTACTTCCTAATGTGCTTGCCAGTTGGCATTGGAGTATGGTAATGTAAAAATCTGGTAGCCTCTCCTTATCCCCACTGCCCATGCAAATATTATTCAGACACTCAGTAAGAGGCATGTTTACTAAAAGTTGATGCGCATTCACAAATGTTAATGTGCGGTAAGTTCAGGAACACCCATTTATTTCTATTGGCGCAGTGGCACTTAACACACATTAATATTTAGTAAACATGCCCCTAAGTCATTGCCCGGAGAAAAAAGAGGATTGTGAAGGGCTCCTTTGAAAGCTGCCTAAAATTTTAGATGCCCCACCAAAAATCTCCCCAAAAGACTCCTTAGTGAAACAATATAATAACTTTTTGTCGGGCCGCAGTGAGGGAGGTTCAGATAAGGTTCAAAAACCCCACCAGACAACTGCGGACCATTTTAATCACCCCAATAGTTCTTCAGTGAACGTCAGTGACTTACTTAAAAATAGTTTAAACTTAGCTTAAATTGATGTAGAGAAGAAACGCAGTTCACTATATGAAATGTCCAAAATCAAGATCACAGCACAAGTCAAGATCACGACGTGCACGTTTCGGGACGAACACAGTCCCTGTATCAAGTGCTCTCCTGAAGATCAAAACAGACGTGATTCTTCTCCCTTGTTTCATGCTAGAAGAATCACGTCTGTTTTGATCTTCAGGAGAGCATAAGAACATAAGATATGCCATACTGGGTCAGACCAAGGTCCATCAAGCCCAGTATTCTGTTTCCAACAGTGGCCAATCTAGGTCATACGTACCTAGCAGTTTCCCCAAGGGACACAGGTTCCACAATGCTTGTATTGGTTCAAGCATTGATATCCTGGGTCCCTTCTTAATAATGGTTTATGGACCTTTCCTCCAGGAACTTGTCCAAACCTTTTTTAAACACAGCTACACTAACAGCCTTTACTACATCCTCCGGTAACAAATTCCAGAGTTTGATTACACGTTGAGTGAAAAAATATTTTCTTTTATTAGTCTTAAATAGTTTACCCTGTAGCTTCATTGCATGTCCCCTAGTCTTTCTATATTCTGATAAGGTAAACAATCGATCTACGTTTACCCGTTCCACTCCGTTCATTAATTTATAGACTTCTATCATATCTCCCCTCAGCCGTCTCTTTTCCAGGTTAAAGAGCCCCAACCTTTTTAGCCTTTCTTCATAGGAGTAGCCTTCCATCCCCTTTACCATTTTGGTGGCTCTTCTCTGAACCTTTTCTAAAATCGCTATATCCTTTTTAAGATACGGCGACCAGAATTGCACACAATATTCAAGGTGCGGTCTCACCATGGAACGATATAGAGGCATTATAATATCTTGTGTTTTATTTTCCATTCCTTTCCTTATCATACCTAGCATTCTATTTGCTCTCTTGGCCGCCGCTGCACACTGGGCCGAGGGTTTTAACATGGTATCCACAAGGACGCCTAAATCTTTTTCTTGGGTGGTGGTTCCTAATGTGGAACCTTGCATCGTGTAACCATAGTTTGGGTTGTTCTTCCCTAGGTGCATAACCTTGCACTTCTCCACATTAAATTTCATCTGCCATTTTGATGCCCAGTCTTCCAATTTATCAAGATCCTCTTGCAATTTTCCACAATCCTCCTGGGTTTTAACAACTTTAAATAGTTTTGTGTCATCAGCAAATTTGATAACCTCACTCGTTATTCCACTTTCCAGGTCATTTATGAATATGTCAAAAAGCAGCGGACCCAGCACAGATCCCTGGGGTACACCACTATTCACCTTTCTCCATTGGGAAAATTGGCCATTTAGCCCTACCCTCTGCTTTCTATCTTTTAACCAGTTCCTGATCCACAGTAGTACACTGCCTCCTATCCCATGACTCTTTAGTTTTGCCAAAAGTCTCTCATTAGTGACCTTGTCAAATGCTTTCTGAAAGTCAAGATACACAATATCAACCGACTCACCTTTGTCCACCTGTTTATTCACTCCTTCAAAAAAACATAACAGATTAGTAAGACAAGATCTTCCTTGTCTAAAGCCATGTTGGCTGTCTCCCATTAGGTCATGACTATCTATATGCTGAGTAATTTTATTCTTTATGATGGTTTCTACCATTTTTCCCGGTACTGATGTCAGGCTCACCGGTCTGTAGTTTCCCGGATCACCCCTCGAACCCTTTTTAAAAATTGGTGTTATATTGGCGATCCTCCAATCCTCAGGTATTAGAGATGATTTTAATGATAGTTCACAGATTACTGATAGCAGGTCTGCAATCTCATATTTCAGTTCTTTCAACACCCTTGGATGTATACCATCCGGCCCAGGTGATTTGCTACTCTTCAGTTTATCTAATAGTTGTAAGACATCTTCCCGATGTATCGATATTTCCTTCAATTCTTCCACACCTTTAAATACCACTTCAGTCGTGGGTAACATCCCTACATCTTCCTCAGTAAAGACCGAAGCAAAGAATTCATTCAGTCTCTCCGCTATCGCCTTGTCGCCTCTTAGTGCTCCTTTAACCCCTTTATCATCTAATGGACCAACTGACTCTCTCACGGGTTTTTTGCTACGAATGTACTTGAAAAGGTCTTTATTTCGCGTTTTTGCTTCCGCAGCAAGCTTCTTCTCAAATTCTCTCTTTGCCTGCCTTATCAATGCCTTGCATTTGACTTGCCAGTGCTTGTGCTGTTTCCAGGTTTCATCATTTGGCTCTTTTTTCCATTTCTTGAAAGATGCTTTTTTGGCAACAACAGCCTCTCTGACCTCAGCTTTAAACCATGCTGGCAATTTTTTAGACTTCCTTCCACTTTTCTTAAAGCGTGGAATACAGCTGGTCTGGGCTTCCAAGATAGTATTTTTCAACAACACCCAAGCTTGATGTACGTCTTTAACCTTTGCAACTGCTCCTTTTAGTTTTTTCTTAACTGTTTTCCTCATTCTATCATAGTCTCCCTTTCGAAAGTTAAAGGGTAGTACTGTGGATTTCCTTACTATCCCTCCTCCACCAATTAAATCAAAGGCGATCATGCTATGATCACTATTGCCAAGTGGCCCCAACACCCTTATCTCTTGCACTACATCTGGTGTTCCACTAAGGACTAGGTCTAATATTGCTTCCCCTCTGGTCGGTTCATGAACCAGCTGCTCCAAGAAGCAGTCATTTATTTCATCTAGGAACTTTATCTCCCTAGCATGTCCTGTTGTGACACTGACCCAGTCGATGCCGGGGTAATTGAAATCACCCATTATTATTACTGCACTGTAACTTTTGCTAGCTTCCTTGATTTCTTTGAGCATTTCATCATCCATTTGTTCATTCTGGCCAGGCGGACGATAGTACACCCCCACTGCCAACTTGATACAGGGACTGTGTTCGTCCCGAAACGTGCACGTCGTGATCTTGACTTGTGCTGTGATCTTGATTTTGGACATTTCATATAGTGAACTGCGTTTCTTCTCTACATCAATTTAAGCTAAGTTTAAACTATTTTTAAGTAATTCACTGACCTTCACTGAAGAACTATTGGGGTGATTAAAATGGTCCGCAGTTGTCTGGTGGGGTTTTTGAACCTTATCTGAACCTCCCTCACTGCGGCCCGACAAAAAGTTATTATATTGTTTCACTAAGGAGTCTTTTGGGGAGATTTTTGGTGGGGTATTTCCTGTTATCTCTGATTCGGGATTTGTTTTGAGTAAAATTTTACATGGGCAACATATACATTTTAAAATAAAATAAATTAAATTAAATGTATGCAAATGAGATCCAGTGGATATGCAAATAAGGCCTTGCATTGAGTCGTGGCACATTGCCCCACATCACTCTTGAGCCGCCTCTGGTTGCTGATATGGTATAAGGGAGTTGGAATTTGATAAGAGTGTGGTCCGACCAAGGAACTGGTATTAGTTGGGGTGGTGAGAGAGTTGAGGTGTGTAGGGATTTTGTATTTGTTAAAATGAAGTCAAGCATGTTGCCTGTTTCATGTGTCGGCAAATTGATGAGTTGGGAGAAGTCGATGGAGGTCATAGCTTCTAGAAATGATGCTGCCTGTTTTGCTAGGACAGAAGGGAGATTGAAGTCACCTAGAATCAGGAGGTCTTTGTTTTAATGTTTTCTAACACCAGGTCTAGAATGATCGATTGAAAGGTCGTTGGATATATTGGTGGGGGATCTGTATATTACACTGATGGTTTTATGTCTGTTTGATATTGTAAGAGAGTCAAAGCCACCTGTGCTTTTAGCTGTTATTTTGTGGCAGTGCTGTTGAGATTTCACTAAGATGAGTACTTCTCCTCTACGGTGAGCTCTTGGGCAGTTATATAGTGTGTAATTGGGTGGTTTGAGTTGGTTTAGCATTATTATATCAGCCTCTGTGAGTCAGGATTCTGTGATACATAGAATGTCCAGGTTGTGATTTAAGAACTGGGATCTTGTTTCGAGCTGACCGCACATTTATGAGTGTGCATCTAAGGTTGTGAATGAGATTAGTGCTTTTGGTTGTGGCCAGCGTAGTAATCTTTTGTACTTGTATGTTAAGTTATTCACGTTCTGTTGTCTCAGGATATAGTGAGGGGAACCAGTAGTGTATCTGTCATTTGTCCAGAGGGTGGAAATGGGAGGGGGGGATTAGGCAGGTTCCAGTGGTAAGGGTTAGGGATAGGAGGGCAAGTAGTGGGTATGATAGTGCATAGAGGGAAAGCATGGTTTAGGCAGGAGGCAGGTGGGAAAGTAGGGGATTTCTGGGTAATGGAGGAAGGTCTTCCTTCTGTTTGGATTCCAGTGTATTCTTATGTCCCTTCAAGGTTCACGCTAAGGGCCATGCCTAAGGGCCCTTTGGCATGGCCCATATACATGGACCAGCCAGGCATGGGCAGCCTTGTGGTCAATGTCCTTTTGTGAGATGCTGTCCTCTTACCCTACGTGATGCAGTGAGCCGGTAGGATTTCTGTCGGTTTGCGCTTGTGCAGAGGACCTTTGGCTGGGTCCGGTACTGTGGGGAGCACTGAAAATGCTGCTGGGAGTTTATAGGGCACATGGTGTGCTTCAGCGATTTGTTCGGGCCAACGATCACGTGTTTGAAAGGGACCTGTCACAGGGAATCCCTTCCTTTTAACTGTGAGATGCCGTCCTCTTACCCCACGTGATGCACTGAGCCGGTAGGATTTCCATTGATTTGCGCTTGTGCAGAAGAGTTTTGGCTGAATCTGGTATAGCAGGGAGTGCTGAAAATGCTGCTGGGAGTTGGTAGGACTAGTTTCCCCTATGCCTTCCAACACCTTGACTATACTTTAGGATCACTTTTCTCCTTTTTATCAATCTCTCCACAATATTAGTCAGTTCTCCATGTCTGTTCATCAACTACACTATATTTTCAATAGGGTATCTATGTGAAAAGTCCAAAAAGGTGCCTATTTTAGGCATTTATGTGCCTTTATAATAGAGGCTCTTACAGTAAGTCCTAGTAGTGTACACCTGCTCCAAAGAAGGTGCAATAATCACAACGGTTGCCCAAAATATCACCAATCAAAGAATTACTTAGACAGCAGTTGCTTTATCTACAAAGACTTTTATTTCCAGCATCATGCAGAACAGCAAGGTCTGTCTATAGAAATGGCAGACAGTACTTTCTTTCTCTGTGAAGGGGAAGAAAATACTGCCCGCCCTTCCCCTAAAATAACCACCTTATATACATTTCTCCGTGTCTCAAATGTCTACTCAGTAATCCATCATACATTCTTAAGTGTCAGCAGGGCCCTGCAACACTTTTCCCAGGGGAGAATCTCCTTACATTTGTACATCTGGACCTATCTGGACTTGCACTTAGACCTGCTCATTTATACATGGCCTATGACCTCTATACATCTGGAAATGCTTTTAGGTCTATTTATCTATGCATGGCCTGTGACCTTTGACCCTTCCTGTATTTTTCCTTCTTCTTGGCACTAATTGAAACCAGGCAGAGAGTATTTTGTGCTCATTTGTTTGAATTCTTTGCTTGACCTGTAATTTCATGTTAGGCCCATTATTCTGCATACTTCTATCCAGAATGTGGTTTTCCCAGAATCCTCCATAACAGGCCGCATCCATTTTCTTATGGCAAGCATATACTCTCATACAGCTATTGTCTTCATGTCTGTCTTCTTGTCTTCTGTGCCATCCATCCTCCTGTGTAGTTTCACCAGGCAAGAGTTCAGTCATATAAAGCCAATATATAAGCAGACCTAACTCAAATTTCCCCACATTTCCCACTTTTTTATTCCTTTTTCTTTTTTATGTGGAGGGGCAAAAGTAATCCCACTAAGGGGCATTGATAACAATAACCATTTGAGACAGGGAGGGATGATCAAAAGGGGCAGCTTCTGGTACAGTTCTCGAGATACAATATACATGGTATCGGTGCTTGACTTATCATTCTTTGACAACAAGCAAACAGAATGGATAATACACAACAGACAATAATTGCAAAACAAGCCATACTTAAAAGAATAAGAATTAAAGCTTTTAGGCCTCCTCCGAGTTTGGAATACCAGCAGACAACATTCTAAGAGAATGGAAGACATACAGCTTGCAATAATACTGAACACATCAAATATTCAACAAAGTGATGAAAAAAGCTTTGAAAATGTTACAGCAAAACTTGAGCTGGTGTGGGTATTGCAATTGCTGTAGCCCAAATGGCTTGTAGATTTTTCCAAAAGTCCCAATCAGTCTTAATAGTCTTTATTTTCAGATAATTTGGGCCTGCTTCCCAGCAGTTTTTCAGGACTGCGTCGTGCGCTTCACCTGTCTCTGAAGTTTAAGTATAGTTGAGTTCAGAGGTCTTGGGGTGGTCTGTTCCATCTGGATTATGGCCAACTCCCTCCGCTGGAATCTATGGATTTCAATCGGTGACATGGTTCCAGGTCCCATTCAGAAGAGCAAAATCCAATGTTAAATGAAAAGGCTAAAATATTCTAGATTCGATTTTACAATGAGACAATGCAATGTGATAAACATCATTTCATCCATATTTACATAAGATCATAACTATCTCATATGGTATCAACTGTGTCTCTCAGTTTGATAAACTTCTTGTCTCTCCATCACTGAAGATTCATTTGCTGGTAGGAAATACTCTACTATGCTCATAACTGATCTTTACATATTAATAGATTAGACAAGTTGCAAGCACATATTCTGCAAGTTTGGCAAGTTTCAGAATTACCCCAATTTTTATTTGTGAAAATTTGTCATCAAATCATCCCTCTTTTTACTCCTGCATGTCTGGAAGTACCACATGGCCAGTATGGATGTTCCAAAGCATATCAGGGTGCAAAATGCACCTAGCCTGTCTCCAGGTGTCTATTTCCAATTGTTGAATATGTGTCGGGGCTTAATTGACTTCCTGAATTAAAGATTCTGGAGACAGCATAGTTGAATAAAATTTGCTTACATGTTCATTAGGCAAATATGTCACTTTAAATAACCTTCATCAGTTTAATGTCCATCAGAGTACCACCTCTTAATTGGCATGCTAAGAACATCAAACAATTGTTAGAAACTTAGTATTGTGGTAAACAAACAGTATATAGAAAATATAAACTTGGATTCTTCTTAATGAATATAACAACATGAGTAAACAGTGTCTTTTTTTTCACCAACTTAATTGGCATGGTTCAAAAATGGACATATGTGCTCATTCAAAATAGCAATTGTCTTAAACAATCTGAATAAAGTCCCTACAGTATAAAAATATTATTTTTGTAACATTTTTATAACAGTGGTCCCATTAGGACAAAGTATGGTTTTTAACAAGACAGCCACATGTCTCTCTCTCACGTATGGCATAGAATCTATTGTATATACTGTTCTCAGTGAAAGTGCTGAACAAGGCAAAGTAATTATCCTGAGTCTTTCATTACACTAATACTTTTGCATGTCAAGGGAGACTTCAAAGCAGTGCTTGGGCTAGCTTCACCTTACCGGCATGCTATCTCAAGAAATGCAAATGAATAACAGAACTAGACAGACATGTTAAAAAACAAACCTCTGTATCAGAGAAAGTGCTGTAGGAGACTTTAATCAATTCAACTTAATGTTATTGTTTTATGTGTAAATAACTTTACAAATATTCTCAGTTTTTTCTGGGAACTAAGCTCCATTTTTTCTACCAAATTTGTTCTGCAAGTGTGTAAGCTAAAGTAAATTTGTATGTCATAGTGCTACAATATAGTGTATTCCTAAAATTGAAACTTAAAAAAAAATCTTTCAAAACAAAGTACACTGTGTTCTCTGGACCCCAACATATAAAATTTAAATACAGAAAAACAGATTAATTTATCCTAAAATTCAGCAACTCCCGTGTTACTGTCCTTAGTCATTAGTCATTAGCACTGAGCTTAAGAATACAAACACTCCTTTTCACATTTAAATTGAATGAAACTGGTGTCAAACTGAACTGACAGCAAACAGTAGATCTCTCTTTCTGTCCTTTAAATGAAATTTAAAATAAAACTTAGTTACAGCTCTTTTGGATGTATGAACAATAAGTATGTCCTCAATATATAAAATTCAATTTTACTTTTAATTTTGCTTGATCAAAACCAAACATATAACTTCTCATTCACTCGGTAATCAAATCACTTCTAAGTAGCATTGTCCTGTCAGGGCCATCAAACCCCCACTCTAAAGGGCAAAGGACAACAGAAACAGATTCTCCAATGCCTTGATTGTTTGATCTAACATCTGGGAGCACTTAAGCACAGCAGACCATCTGATCAGAGTAGAGATGCTTTCCTGAGAGACTTCAGTAAAGCATTCCCCCTTGGGAAATCCCAAAAAGCAATAAGCTTGAGAAACTCAGGACCTTTTTTTTTTTTTTTTTTAAAAACAAGTAAAAAGTATTTTCTTCATAATCTTATATAAGGATTTTCTCCAACAATGTAATACTAACTAAACATCTTTGCATCACATGGTTACATATTTTCTTACACGGATTTTCTTTTAGAGCTATTTTTCTTAGTTGCAAAATCCAGCTGTAATCTTTTTCCTTTATTATTAGTTTGATCTTAAATTTGTAAAGTCATAAGAACATGACAAAACTGATCTTATATCACTTAGTCAAAACTAATCTTAGCATCACTACGATCTTTTATTAATCTCTGGTTAATTAGGATCTTCCACATTTGTTAACACATTCATAGAAATTCGTTCTGCATTGTGTACAACTGCCCTATGACCTATCACAGACCCAGGGAGAGCTATTTAATCTTCTGACACACAGAGAACAGCAGACAAATTTTTTCTTAACTCAGATCCCAAATTTAAAAAATAAAACTTACACATATGGATCAGATTTATTTACTGCACACAAACATGCACAGGGGAATTTTCAGGCTGTACGTGTCTACCAGTCATATCACTGCACACAATAGCTGGCAGTTCAGAATTAAAACACTGTCAATTATCTGTGCGGTCTGCTTCTAAGATTCTCACTTCAGTGTACAATACATTCAGATCCCAATCCACTAACTCAGAAAATCCATTCCATGTTACAATATATTCAGACAGACAGGAAAAAAAACTAGCTGTCTCAGCACATCAATTACTAAAGCAGATCCTGGAAGATTTTTCGTTGTTTTCAATGTTCTAAAGAAGACAGGAAGGACATGGAAGAATAGAGACAGATAAACAAACACCGCTTAGCACTTGCGTTCAAGGGACTCCGGGCCAACGGTTTTACCCTCTCCAGAGACTGGGGCATCTTACAAGCACATGAATATTGTAAAAGAAAATAAAAGCAAACAGATATGCTCTCCAGAAATTCCACACTTAGTTCAACTTAAGAAAATAATTCTAATCAGTTCAGCTCCAGGGAACATAAAATCTACTGGAGTAGCCAGTAATGACAGGACAGTTTTTACTAAAGATTAAAACTAAAAACACAGGACAGAGTTAAATGCATTATACCTAATCAGCCTATCTGATTAGAATACTGTGAGCACCTCAGATAAGGTAATCATCCCTGTTTTTTCTATAAATATTCTCCTTAGCTGTCCCTCTTTCTAAAATCCGTAAACCTGGTGTTTTCACTGTTCAGGGACAGGGGCAATTAACGTCGCCTTTTACCAATAGCAAATTGAACCTCCTTATATACAGAGGCGCGCGCAATTTCGCTTTTAGGTAGCAATCCAAACCTCGTAATTAACAGAGGAGCGAAATTAAGAAATCCAGGACTTATACATGCTGACAACGCTTACGCTTCGTCTAAATCCAGCCAATCTCCTCGCGGAGGTATGAAAACGTGGATAAAGACACACACTCGCTTCATATCAATGATATGTACAGTCTCAAGCGTACATCAATCAATCCTGGAAAAGAGACAATGTCTGGACAAAACTTCCTTTCTCTAACCATTCCCTAATGTTACAACTAAATACAGAGACACTCTAACAGTTTTCTTACATAACAAAATATTAATTACATACTTACCCACCACTCGAACCTGGGCAAGTCTTCTGTCCTTTCATACAGACAGGGAAACTGAACACTCACCAATAGAGTCATCCTAGGGTATCAAAAATCTCTCTCGACGTCACTCAGAGCGGTATTCCCATCTTCTGTACCAGCAGAAGGAATCCTCTTCTCAAGTGAGAAGGTATTCACATTCCCTGTTTTTTTTTACTGTGAAAAACAGGAGGTAGTCCCTCTGACAAGTAAAACTGCAGTCAGAGGAGTCCTTGGGCAATTTAGAAAATTTAGAGGGGTTTCGGCACCAATAATTGTGGCTTCTGGTTCCCACAACGGTTGCCCAAAATATCACCAATCAAAGAATTACTTAGACAGCAGTTGCTTTATCTACAAAGACTTTTATTTCCAGCATCATGCAGAACAGCAAGGTCTGTCTATAGAAATGGCAGACAGTACTTTCTTTCTCTGTGAAGGGGAAGAAAATACTGCCCGCCCTTCCCCTAAAATAACCACCTTATATACATTTCTCCGTGTCTCAAATGTCTACTCAGTATCCATCATACATTCTTAAGTGTCAGCAGGGCCCTGCAACACTTTTCCCAGGGGAGAATCTCCTTACATTTGTACATCTGGACCTATCTGGACTTGCACTTAGACCTGCTCATTTATACATGGCCTATGACCTCTATACATCTGGAAATGCTTTTAGGTCTATTTATCTATGCATGGCCTGTGACCTTTGACCCTTCCTGTATTTTTCCTTCTTCTTGGCACTAATTGAAACCAGGCAGAGAGTATTTTGTGCTCATTTGTTTGAATTCTTTGCTTGACCTGTAATTTCATGTTAGGCCCATTATTCTGCATACTTCTATCCAGAATATGGTTTCCCAGAATCCTCCATAACAGGCCGCATCCATTTTCTTATGGCAAGCATATACTCTCATACAGCTATTGTCTTCATGTCTGTCTGTCTTGTCTTCTGTGCCATCCATCCTCCTGTGTAGTTTCACCAGGCAAGAGTTCAGTCATATAAAGCCAATATATAAGCAGACCTAACTCAAATTTCCCCACAGTATGTACTTTGCTTGCATTTGTGTGTTATAAAATGCATGCATGAATCACACCCCTAGGAACTAGGGTTGCCAACCGGCCAGTTTTCAGCAAGCCTGGCCGGTTTTTCCATGGCCAGGCCGGCTGCTGGCGCAGATGTAAAACCGGCCCTTGAAAAGCTGTTTTTTTGGCTCTGGCCGCAAGATCGGGAGCAGCCAGAGCAAAAAAAACGTTTTTTCTTCCTACCCGAAGTCCGCGGAGTTTAAAAAAAACAGAAGACCCAGGACCAGCCCGCACACCGGAGGGCTTCAGAGGGAGCCGGGGAAGCCTGCGTGAGGCCCCGGCTCCCTCTGTACAACCGCCAGCATGAAGATCCTTTTCCTTCACACTGGCGGCTGTTTCTGTGAAGCCGCGATTGCTGGGAAAGGTTAAAGGCAATGCCCTTTAACCTTTCCCAGCAATCGCGGCTTCACAGAAACAGCCGCCAGCATGAAGGAAAAGGATCTTCATGCTGGCGGTTGTACAGAGGGAGCCAGGGTCTCGCACAGGCTTCCCCGGCTCCCTCTGAAGCCCCTCAGACAGCCGTGGTGCTGGTTGGAGGGGGAGGCCAAGGACTACAAATGGGCTGTGATGGGGGGAACTTGGACTGGAAATGGGCTATGGGGGGGGGGGACTTGGACTGGAAATGGGCTGTGATTAGGGGGGCTAGGACTGCAAATGGGCTGTGATGGGGGGGCTAGGACTGGAAATGGCCTGTGATGGGGGGGGGCTAGGACTGGAAATGGCCTTTGATGTGAGGGCTAGCACTGGAAATGGGCTGATAGGGGCTAGAATAAGACTGGAAGTGGGCTGACGAGGGGGCTAGGATTGGAAATTGGCTGATGGGGGGACCTTGGAGTGGAAATTGGCTGATGAGGGGCTGGAATAGGACTGGAAGTGGGCTGATGAGGGGGCTAGGATTGGAAATTGGCTGATGGGGGAGCTTGGAGTGGAAATTGGCTGATGGGGGGCTAGAATGGAATTGGAAAAGAGCATATGTGGGGCTAGGACGGGAAATGGGCTGATGAGGAGCTGGAATAGGACTTGAAATGGGCTGATGTGGGGGCATGGGAGAATGGGACTAGAAGGAAGCGGATGCTGGGTAGGTCTAGAACTATAAGGGAGCTGATTTTGGGGGAGGACTAGAAGGGATGGGGAATGAGAATGGAGAGGGGAAAAGATATTTTGTGTGGAAGAAAAGTCTGTGATGGGCCGGGTATTGGGAGAGTAAGAGGGGTCTGAGAATGGAAGGGTGAAATTTAAGTGGATAATAAAGGAATAAGGAAAGAATTGGGGGAAAGAGCAAAAGGGAAATGATCAATATGTTAAAGCAGATATAGAGAGAGAATGGAAAACATCTAAAAGAGAAGAAAGGACAAATGGATAGCTCGCAGAAGACGCAAAGAAATCAGAAGAAAGTGATTGGAGCAGTTGCAACAAGAAAAATAAAATGCCCAAACAGAAGGTAGAAAAATACTTTTTATTTTGAATTTATTAACTGGAATTTGTCTGGTCTGGGAAGTGTGTATTGCTAACATCTTTGTGGTTTTGTTTAGTGCAAGAGGAAATTACTTTATAGTTTTATTTCTCCAGTGTTGTACATTTCATGTTTGACTTTTGGGGTTCCCAATTTAATTATCTGACCAAGGGAGTTAGCCTACACGTATCCTCGGTAGTTTTTGTGGGTGGGGCTGGGGGCAGGGCAGGGGTTTGACTAGGGGCGGAGAATGGGTGGAGCATGGCGAGCCACAGGTGTCGGGTTTTCTCGGTGAAAAATTTGGCAACCTTACTAGGAACACCTGTGTGCTACCTTTCTGTGCCCTTATCCTTCATTATGTATATACTCCCGCACACTATTTACATGCATAAACCTCCTTTAAATGCAGATTGGCTTCATAAAATTGCCCCTCTAGTGAGCACTGATGGCTTTAGGGCATAAGGAGGAAAGGCAACAGTCACATTCGTGTATGAGCACTGGGCTTTCACACTTCCATGGCCATTCATGTTGAAAGGCACAAAATAATACCAGGCCAGAGTTTGGTGCAGCAGAGCCCCCATAGTATGGCTACTAGTTAACTCTTCTCTGTCAGGCATTAAATATAGTCGTATCTATCCAAATACTGTAAGTGAAGAAATGGCAACAGTGGAAACTGCAGAAAAGTGTAGTTAGGGCACAGGGCTGGTTTTAGACATGGTAAGGCCAAAGTAGAAATTTGGGAGGGGACTCTGCATCCTTCAGCTTTAGCAGGTCTACGGCCCTCTCTGGTATGGGGGCCCAGGTTAATAGCTCCAGTTGCACACCCCTAACTCTGGCTCCAGCTCAGAGGCATGTGCTTGTGTTTCCATGCTAGATTAATGTTTTACAGGGGCTAACTCCTGATTATTGCCGCAGCATTGCTTAGCTGTGCCTTATGTTAAGCTTTCAAATTGTAATGTGGGTTAATCTGGACCTCTTGGCTGAGCTGGTAAAGAGGATAGTTTTACCCTTATGAAAGGTATTTGATATGAATTATATATATCAGAGACTTGACCTGATTGCAAATCTAAAACCACATATGGTAGGCAAAGGCTATCAGATGAAAAACAATATTTCCATCAAATTAGATGTTTTAAAGCCACCAAAAATGCACACATTTTATGTTTGTGGATAGATTTAATAAATAAAAAAATTGTATGATCAGCTTTTCCAGACATAAACCTGCCCATAGCAAGGAATAAATGTGGTAGTACTGTAATGGCAAACGCTGTGAAAAGCTCTTATTCTATCACTCACCCACAGAAGGAAGACTCACAGACAGGCTGGAATGCAAACAGGAACTTTTAATGTGCACACAGGATCAGACAGAGATACCAGCAACCTCCATAAGAGTCTGAGCCCCGAGGGACGTCCTTCAATGCCTTAAATACAGTATAATTTCAAACTCATTCTGTAATCCCATTTGCCACAGGTATTTCTTGTCCACCAATCAGCAGCCCCTGGGGAAGGTACCTGGGTGACCTGTCCAAACCGGTGTGCTCTGGTCTTTTGGTTTCTGGGCTAGGGGATACTGTGCTCAGACCTGGAGTGGGGGAAGGGTGTCTAAAGAAATAGCAGGCTGATTACCTCATGGCTTGCGGGGGAAGGGTCAGGCTGATAAGAGCCTCATGGCTGCCTCACTCCCCCCTTTTTAAGTGAGACCTCAACCGCTAGAAGCGGTTGAGGGCTGTATTACTGGAGGCAAGCCGCAGAGGAGTGTACTGGGTCAGGGCCATAACAGTGGTAGCAGCCTTGCGTTCTACCAGGGTGTCGAGGGTGGTGGTAATGGAGACGTGGAGAATGGGGATACAACATGGTATGAGGGCACATACTAGGAAGAGAAGGAAAACTCCTATAGCTAGGGTTTTAAGGCCCCCCAACCAACCAAACAATTTGAAGAACCACCCCGTCCCCAGTCCCATGGACGGGTCTGAGATTTGCTTCGCTATGTCACGTAGGTCTTGGATTGAGCGTTCAATGGACACACTTTCATCTGTGAGGTTAAAACAACACATTCCTTCGAATTCCTCACACCCATGGTTGAGGCGTAACAGCAGGAAATCTATGGTCATTCTATTTTGTAGAATTGCTGTACGTAGGCTGGACAGCTCGTAATTTATGGAAGCTAGTATGGTTGAGGTGAGGTTAATGGTCTTGGCTAGGGAGCAAGCGAGTCGGCTTACCTCCAGGGAGTTGTGTAGGGCCAATCCAGGTGTCCCAAGGATTGACACTGACAGCCCAAGAGCTGTCTCATCACTGTAAGGCTCCACGTTTGAGTTACAGGTCGAGGGCATGGGGGCAGAGCGGGGATAACTGGGGGGCCGGACAAAGGCAGCAGTTGTAAACCTGGCAAAAGTGCACGGACCACCAGTGGCATTTGCAGGGACGTAAGTGTACGTCATTTTGCCACATACTAAAACCAGCCTAAGGGAAGATACATTTCTGAGTGTGAATAGGATACATTTGTAACAGAGCTGCATGATAACACAGTATTTGATACATTGTTTCCTCCCCTCTTGGCATTGACAAAAAAGAAACAATCAGTAGCATTTAGAGTGGAAACTACCTGTAAGGAAAAAGGGACTTGGTTGAAAAGTGTAGAAGTCGGTCGGGTAACCCCAATATGGTAGAAATATATTCCAGGTTGTTTACAGTTTAAATTAGCATGCATAGTGAAGTTCTGCATCTCACACAAACTAGACGGTACAGCAATAAGAGAGGTTTGTAGAGAGTTTCGTATACAAAAGTTTGTCATGTTCAGAGCAGTTTGGGCGAGTAATACTGCTGTGTTAGTAGTCTCTGCACTTGTTAGAAAACGGGCCCATGTCAGGGAAACGAGTAAGGCTAGGGCACCGCTCCTCATTCTGCTCCCGGCCCTGGAAAAGGGGGTCTCGTAGATCAGTCTCTCCGGGGTCTCGTCGGCAGTCTGTTAGAGCCCTTTACTGGGCAGAAAGGTCCCTCTTCAGTTTCAAACGCAGGGGTTGATCTGGAATCGGGACTGCGGTCCAGGCTGGAACAACTTCTGGTGCAGCGGCCTTGACACGAGAGTGATGGATCCACAGAGCGACTTCAGCCACTTTAACAGCCGTGGGGGTGGTCAACAGAACAGTATACGGGCCTCGCCACTGGGGGTTCAATGGGTCTTTCTTCCACTCCTTGACCCACACCTGGGAACCAGGCTGGTGCGTATGGAGCGCTTCAGTCAGGTTGATGGGGAGTCGCTCCTGGATCCACCGGTGCAATTTCTGCAATACAGAACTGAGAGCCGACAGTTTCCTGCCGGGTTATTTCTGAACCTATCTGCATTAAATCTCCATGGACGCCCTGTATGAGGGGTGCAGGGCGACCATACACAGCTTCAAAGGGGGAAACACCGATACCCTTTCGTGGGGCTGACCGTATGCGGAGCAGAGCTATAGGGAGCAATTGGGGCCACTTCAGTGAGGTTTCCTGACACAATTTTGCTAACTGGCTCTTTATGGTGCGATTCATGCGTTCTACTTTCCCTGAGCTCTGCGGGCGGTAAGCTGTGTGTAGCTTCCAATCGATCTGTAAGGCTTTTACTACCTGCTGTATCACTTGGGCCACAAATGCAGGTCCATTATCAGATCCCACTACTACTGGAAGCCCAAATCTGGGGATGATTTCATGCAGCAACACCTTAGTCACTTCTCTGGCTTTTTCTGTGCGGACTGGGAAGGCCTCCACCCACCCCGTGAAAGTACAGACCAATACCAGCAGATACCGGTACCCATTTGCTCGGGGCATTTCTGAAAAGTCAACCTGGATGTTTCCCATAGGGGTGACCCCATAAGACTGGACCCCTGGGGGTTGGCTTGGGCCTTGACGGGCATTGTTTTTAGCACATGTGGTGCATTGTCTAGCAATTGCAGCTGTCAACGAGGATAAGCAAGAAATGAAGAAATATGGGCGGAGGGTAGTTTCCATTGCTGTCTTGCCCATATGAGTGGCCTGATGAAAGGATGATAGGAATGCTGGGGCAAGGCTGTCTGGGATGACTATCACTGGAGCTGTCCCTGTTCTAGGTAACCTTATCCAACCATCTGTGTGTAACACCCCACCCTCCTCCTGACAGAAAAAATCTAGCTCTCGTGTAGTGTACCTCTTGGCCCATTGGCTTAGTGGGACTGGAAACAGGGGGGCTTCTAGATCCTGGGAGCTCTGCGGGAAAGACTGGGACAAGGATGTGGTTGCTACTCGCCGGGCTTCTGCATCAGCCCGTCTATTTCCCTTAGCTATTTCACCGTTCCCTTTCTGGTGGCCTCTGCAATGCATTACGGCTACTGTTTTTGGACGCCAGACTGCTTCTAACAGGGCCAATATCTGGGGGCCATTCTTTATCTCAGAGCCAGCTGCAGTAACTAACCCTCTTTCTTTGTACAGGGCCCCGTGGGCATGGAGAGTGGAAAAGGCATATCTGGAATCTGTGTATATATTTACACGACTGTTAGTCCCAAGGGTTAAGGCACGGGTAAGGGCAATGAGTTCCGCCTTCTGTGCGGAGGTTCCAGGGGGCAAAGGCTGTGCTTCAACTATTTCTTCCATCGTCACCACCGCATACCCCGCACACCTGCGGCCCTCCAGCATCAGACTGCTCCCATCTACGTAGTAGGTCTCATCCGGATTGCTTAACGGCACATCCGTCAGATCAGGGCGACTGGAGAAGACTGTTTCCATCACTTCCAGGCAGTCGTGATTAGGTGGTCCCGGGCCAACAGGCAGGAAAGTAGCAGGGTTCAAGGCTTGGCTGGTAGTTATCTGCACCCTGGGATTTCCCCATAACATGCTCTGGTATTTCAACATTCGGGAGCTGGTGAACCAGTAACTTCCTTTATGCTCTAGCAATGTTTGGACTGAATGTGGGACGGTGACTAGAAGGCCTTGGCCCATGGACAGTTTATCAGATTCTTCCACCAACAAGGCGTTTGCTGCTATTGCTCTCAGGCAAGGTGGCCATCCCTTGGCCACTGGATCCAGCAGTTTTGACAGGTAGGCGACTGGTCGTGGCCAAGACCCCAGTTGTTGGGTCAAGACTCCCAAAGCTGTTCCTGCTGCTTCGTGCACATAGAGGGTGAAAGGCTTGGTGACATCCAGAAGGCCTAGGGCTGGTGATGACAGTAATGCCCTTTTCAAATGTTCGAAGGCCTCCTGTTGGTCACGACCCCATTCAAGGGGGCTCTTCTCTGGGCCCTTTGTAGACTCATAGAGGGGCTTTGCGATCTTTGCGAAGTTGGGAATCCAGATACGACAGTACCCAGCTGCCCCGAGAAAAGCACGTACTTGCTTGCGGGTTGTTGGCACTGGGATCCGGCACACTGCTTCCTTCCTCTCATTCCCCAACCGTCGGCTTCCTTTTGACAGATGGAATCCCAGATACTTCACTTCCGACTGACATAACTGAGCCTTTTTTCTGGAGACTCGATATCCCGCATTGTACAGGAGTTGGAGAAGTTCTGTGGTTGCCAATACACATTCAGCCTCAGAGTCAGCAGCGATTAGTAGGTCATCAACGTACTGCAGAAGTACTCGTCTGCCGGGCTCCCCTGGAGGGAAACTAGCAAGATCTTGGGCCAATGCTGTGCTGAAGATGGTAGGAGAGTTCTTGAATCCCTGTGGTAAACGAGTCCAGGTAACTTGGGACTTTCTGCCAGTAGCAGGGTCCTCTTTCTCGAAAGCAAACAGGTGCTGGCTTGCAGTAGCCAGGCGTATACAAAAGAAGGCATCTTTTAGATCCAGTACTGAGAAGTAAGAAGCAGTCGCCGGGATGAGGCCCAACAGTGTATAAGGGTTTGGTACTACTGGATGCAGAGTCACAGTGGCCTCATTGACACGACGGAGGTCCTGAACAGGTCGATAGTCAGTGGTTCCAGGTTTTCGGACTGGCAGCAAAGGAGTGTTCCATGCCGATTGGCAGGGCCGCAGGATACCATGCTGTAGTAGCTGCACCAGATGATGATGGATTCCTTCTACAGCTGCCCGCGGCAGCGGGTATTGTCGCACATGCACTGGGGAGGCTCCCGGCTTCATTTCAACACATACGGGAGGGATGTTAATGGCCATTCCGGGGGGGGTTTCCTTCTGCCCATACTCCAGGGGGCACTGATTCCCACGTAACCAGGGTAGTCACATCAGATTTGGGCCTGTTCTCATATAACCGCCATTCTTCTTCTCGGGGGACGGACAGTACCAAAACTGTTGGGCCCAGGCTGGGTATTTGGAGCTCAGCCTGGCCATCAGACCCGAATGAGATTTGGGCCTGGAGTTTTGCCAGAACATCCCGACCCAGCAAGGGTATGGGACATTCAGGCATATACAGGAACTGGTGAGTGATGGTCCGTCCCCCCAACTGGCACGTGCGGTTTTGCAGGAAAAGTCTCTGGGCCCTCTCCCCCGTAGCTCCCACAACAGTTACTGACTGGGAGGAGATCGGGGCTACTTGTTGGGTGACCACTGAGTGTGTTGCTCCGGTATCGACCATGAATTGCATTTTCCGGTCCCCTAAATTCATGTTGACCATAGGCTCCTGGGGACCTAACATAAACTTGGAGCCTGGTCCGGCCTAGTAGTCATCCGGGTCATAATGTTCCATAGCTGCAAGGCCTTCAAGAGCTGGAACCGGTGGAGGCGGGAAAGCATTATGCTGATCTTGCTCCCGTGTAGTTCGTACGGGTGCTCTTACACCTCTCGTGGATGGATATCTCCCTCGCCTTGTGCTATGATTTGGACAGTCATTCTTCCAGTGTCCCTCCTTTTTGCAGTAGGCACATTGAGTGGGGCTTAGGGGAAACCTCGGCCCCCCATATCCGCGTCCTTGTCCCCTATTTCCTCCTCTGGCCCAGGCTGGAACTGGTGGTCGCTCGGCTAAGGCGGCTGCTAGGAAGTCTGCCTTTTTCTTCATCCGGCGCTCCGACTCTCGCTTCTGCTCCTGGTCACGATTTACATATACTTTTTGTGCCACTTCCATCAATTGTGTTGTATTCATGCCCGCAAACCCTTCCAGTTTCTGCAGCTTCCGCCGTATATCACCTTGTGCCTGAGCCACAAAGGCATTATTCATCATCTTAAGATTCTCAGGGTCCGCTGGATCGTAGGGGGTGTATAATCGGTATGCTTCAGCCAGACGCTCATAAAATACCGCCGGACTCTCATCAGGAAGCTGGAGAACTTCTGCGGTTTTACTGAGGTTCATAGCTCGTTGCCCCCCCTTCTTTAGGCCTTCAAGGAGTGCAGTCCGGAAGCGAGTGAGAGCCGCTGACCCATCAGGGTCATTCGGGTCCCAGCAGGGGTCTTTATTCGGGAAATCTGCCTCTGCCCGCTGCCGTGGATTTACGTCTCCCTGATGGGCATGATGTTTCTCCAGCCACTTGAGGGCGGCCCGTACAATGCGCGCCCGTTCTTCTGTATTGAATAAGGTGGAAAGCAATTGTTTAATGTCCGACCAGGTAGGCTGGTGTGTTTGCATAATACTGGTCATAAGATCTGTCAGTTCTTGGGGCTTTTCAGTATATGAGGCATAGTGGGTTTTCCAGTTGAGCAGGTCCGTAGTGGAGAAGGGGACATAAATCAGGCTTGATGGTCCCACTGCCACTTTTCCAGTAGCATCAATATACGGGAGCCCCTGTACTTGTAGTGGTAATTGGAGATTTTGCGACCGCAGGCGGTGGGCTAACGGGGGTGACGATTCTAGCCCCGCCCCTGTGCTCTCGGGGGAGGAGATGGTGCCACTGGAGGTGGCACCAGATGTGAGAGGGGAATCTGAAGATGAGGGGCCGGAGTCTGTAGAATCTTCCCTAAATCTGGCATCACCTGCCCCAAGAAGTCCTGACCTTTCAGCTATGGGAGGATCCTGCTGTGGTGCGGACGGGACACGGGGCTGAAGTAGAGGGAGGGGACGTGGAGGAATATCGGGAAAGTCCCGTCCCTGGTAGATAGGGGCGGGTGTCCGTCCCTTTTGGCGACAGATGGCCGCCACCATTACTCTACACTGATCCTCGTGACAGCGCTGGAGCCACCTTGGTCTGAGTTGGCATATGGCCAGCCATGAGTCAATATATGGGAACTGGTCAGGGTGCTCTTTTGCTACAATTTGATGGACCAAGGACACAGTGGCCAAATCAATAGACCCCTGAGGAGGCCATAACTTAACTAAGGCTGGCCATTCCCTCTCACACAAAAGGGTTAATCTGGAGGCGGAGAGAGGTACCCCGTAATCCTCTCTAAACCCAGATTTAAAATTGTGAAGCATGCACTGTAGGGGCGTTTTCACTTTAGACTTTCCCGACCCCATGCTCTAATCCTAGTTCAATAACTAAGTACAGTATACAATGTGGACCAGATCTTCCAACCTAATCTCAATTCAGGGGAAAATGCAATTTACAGTAAGAGAAAAATATGCAATTTACAATACAGATCCTATCTAGACTTAATCCAGGAAAAATATACAATTTATAATACAGACCCTATCTAGTCTTAACTCAGGACAATTAATACAACTTACAATATAGATCTTGGTAATTTACAAAATATATATACTCAGATGTGGTTTAGATAAGAGTTAAAATATATATATATGCTAGCTATTCTTAAAATGTCCACCAGATGGAGCTACAGGATCACTTAAAACACGAGGAATAGTAGTAATTACAGCTAATGTCCACTAGATGGAGCTCCAGAGTCGCTTCAAGTATATTGGAGTGTAGCTTACACGTGGTCTTTTCAAGATGGCCGCCTCCACGTGTGTTCCACTGCCCGATTCAGCTCTGGATACCTCCGGACAGACTCAGCTGTTCCCAAACTTCAGAATCGGGTCAGCCGGGCCTCAAACATGCGGGAGAGGAGGAGAAAAATGCACTTTTAAAATCGGGGAGCCAGCCGGACCTCAAACATGCGGGAGAGGAGGAGAAAAATGCACTTTTAAAATCGGGGAGCCAGCCGGACCTCAGCACACAGAAAACAGCGCACCGGGGAAAATAATTAAAGGAGGAAAGCCACCGGGCCTCGGCACACAAAACCTACAAAAGGAGTACTTTAAAGAAGCCAGCCGGCCCGCGGCACACAGAACAAGGACGGAGCAGTTTAAAAAGGGGCCCGCCGGCCCGCGGCACACAAATTACGGTCAGTACGATTTTTTTTTTTTTTTGGCTTGGGGCAAAAATAATTTGATAGCTTTTGGCAGCGCTGCACTCTTAATACCCTTTAAAGGGGCTCAGCGGTGCATCGGGACAGCAGGGAAAGGCAGAAAAATTCAGCGGGTCAGCAGGGGGGCTCAGCGGTGCATCGGGACAGCAGAGAAGGGCAGAAAAATTCAGCGGGGGCTCAGGGGGTCACCGGAGCAGTACCGGGAGGCAGGGGACCTCAGCGGGGCTCAGCGCAGCACCGGAGCAGTACCGGGAGGCAGGGGAATAGAAATTTAACATTGGGAACAGAACAGCACGTGGGGGAAACTGAAATTTAACATTGGGAACAGAACAGCACAAATTAACCGCGGGAACACAACAACAGCATGGGGGAGCAGAAATTAAAACAGCGGCAGCACATTAGAGAACTCTCTCCTTGCAGTCACGCTTCAGATAACTCCCCACAAGCAGAAAGGAAAGAAGAGAAGCAGCGATCTAATTCTTAGCTTATCAAGTGCTATATTTTGGTTACCTTTTTTTTTTTTTTTTTTTTGGCAGCGCTTTTAAAAGATCTCAGATTACTGCAGTTCAGATATTACTGCAGTTTCAGATTACTGCAGTTATTCAGATTTTTACCGGTATTCAGATACAGGATGAGCAATGGCTTCAGGGCCACTAAGGCCCCTACTAGGACTGCTCGTGCAGTGATCAGGCTGCTACAGGTTCCCAGAAATTACCAGGACTCACAGATAGAGTACAGAACTAGCCCCAAACAGTAAGGTAGCAGTACTCACCAGAACTCTGATCAGACAGGAAGTTTGGATGCCAGTCTATCCAGCTGGTTTTCAATCGGGGATTCAACCGCAGGGACCGACTGTCCAGACAAATCAAGGTGTCCTTCCGAGCACAAAGTGGCCCGGGGGCGCCAAGGACCGTTAATCACCTGGGGAGGCCGGTCCCTGACTGGTGGAGGCCCAGACGCTGCAAAAGCAGAAGTCTTCCCACCGTGGGTGTGATGAGAGAGGCTTTTCTTTTAATACTTCCTGGCCAATGCACCAAAATGTAATGGCAAACGCTGTGAAAAGCTCTTATTCTATCACTCACCCACAGAAGGAAGACTCACAGACAGGCTGGAATGCAAACAGGAACTTTTAATGTGCACACAGGATCAGACAGAGATACCAGCAACCTCCATAAGAGTCTGAGCCCCGAGGGACGTCCTTCAATGCCTTAAATACAGTATAATTTCAAACTCATTCTGTAATCCCATTTGCCACAGGTATTTCTTGTCCACCAATCAGCAGCCCCTGGGGAAGGTACCTGGGTGACCTGTCCAAACCGGTGTGCTCTGGTCTTTTGGTTTCTGGGCTAGGGGATACTGTGCTCAGACCTGGAGTGGGGGAAGGGTGTCTAAAGAAATAGCAGGCTGATTACCTCATGGCTTGCGGGGGAAGGGTCAGGCTGATAAGAGCCTCATGGCTGCCTCAGTACTCCGGTTTAAATTAATTCCTAAAAGTAGTGGCAAGAGACATGTTCTCAAGCCAATTTTGTTTTTAAATCCTGTTCCCTTCTAGTGCACATTAGTGGAGAAAACTCCCTGTAGCAGTGAGGGTGGCCTCTGTCCTTGTAAAGAAGTCCTGCAGGACTGTTTTAATGAATACCACACTGAGTTATAGAAGGATCTGGTACAATTACAATTTTAAATTTTGAAGGGGTCTGCGAGAAGGCTGTTGCTAAGTGCCCCTGTTAATTCATGTTTCACCCTGACCAACAGTATAAGACAGAGGCCCACTACTCCTGTTACGCCACTGTCAAAATTGTAGCATGTGCATTCAGATAGTGCAAAGTGTGACGAGACTGCAAAGCTTAGATGGTTTCCCTTCTCCTCCCCCATTCCAAATTGGCATTAATAAGCAATAATTGTCTTTTTTTTATCTGAGGATATCCAAGTCCAGTTTATTTTTAAATCACTGATCCTTCTGAACCAACAGCCTTGTACAGAGCAGTGAATAATACAAACAGGCATATAAACAATTCAAATTAAGTAATAATTAAAATACAAGCTCAGAGTGAGCTCTTTAACCTGCAGCAGTGTCTGTGTCTAGCATTCACCCCCTCTCCCCAAAGACCATTTCTAGACAAGTGCGCAAGCCTTTTATTTTACGATCTGGGAATAATTCAGAACAGCAGTAGAGAAGCGAGAAGTGAGAGCTGTTGTGTAAACATAGAGCTGCAGTCTCTCTTTATTATACACGGCATCATCTTTTATGCTTTATTCACAGATTACGGGGAAAATCACTCTTATTGTGAATTTCCAAACAGTAATTTCCCCCTCTGCTCCCCACTGTGAAGTATATATTTACTCTCAAAGGCTTTTCAGTGCACAAAGAGAACATCTTAAATGATTTTTATCTCATCTTTTATTGAAGAGTCTTCCAAATCCCTTACGTATAGCTCCCATAAACTGTAGGATTTCTAATCATTTATCTTCCCAATTATGATGGCAGATGACAGCCTGAATAAAAGGGGCAAGGGGGCAGAGCACAGGGAATCCTGTTTTGTAATGTTTCCAATGTAACACTGGCCCATGGCTGTCCATGCAACTGGTCACATGACATCTATAAACTGTGGTGTGGGAGATAAAGCATTGCAAATGAAATGTTTATTAGGGTCTGTGGTGCAGCAGAATGTTCTTTTGTGCAGTATAAGTTTGCCCTGACATTGAAAAGCAATAACAGGAGTAATGCAGCGGAAGAGGAACTATTTAATACATCCTGCTGGAGGTGACTAGAATATTGAATACATCCATAACCTTGACAGCTTGCTTTATTTTTGTATTAAAGTGCAACAGTGCTAGGAAAAAGACGAAAAGGAATCACCTCAGTTTACTCATTCAGAATTTTCTGCTTCCCAGAAACAAATTAACAGCCATATAGTCCCTGTTCGAGCTGTAAGACTGGGATCCACCATAAGGCAGCACTGCAATGAGTTGTTTGCTAGTGTGTGGTTGGGGGGCTGAGCTTATAGCTGCAGTATCACAGCAAGAAACCTTATCGTGATCAAGCCCTGTCTAGGATGCTGAATGCAAGGAACTGGATTTCGCTCACACCTTTTCTGAGAGGTTCAAGTCAAATTGCATTTAGGTACATTAGGTAATTTCTCTTCCCTAAAGGAATTATAATCTAAGGGGGCATATTCAAAACAGTTTAGCCACTTAGCAGATCTGCTAAGCGGCTAAACCAGTCAGCAGGATATTCAGTGGCACTAAAGCCTTTAGTGCAGCTTAATATCATAATGCCACCTGAATATCTCCTCTTACTCAACTTAAAATCCCCAGCGCTAACCACTTAGTGTCAGGACTTTCCGGGAGCAGAGCAGGGCTGGGTGCAGGATTATCTGGTCAGCAGAGATTTTGAGTCTCTGGCCAGTTAACCCTAACCAGCTAAAGTTAGGCCAAAATTTATATCAGAGAGCACCAGTTCAGCAAAGGAACATATCCTAGGTGACTTCAACCTCCCATCACTTCAAGCAGAACAAGCAGCAACTTTCCACACCGCCATGAATGCGATGGATCTGGTAGGAACCCACCCATGAAAAAGGCAATACGCTTGACCTTATATTCCTAAATCCCACAACCGCCACCTCAACAATGGACCCACAGATCTCACCAGTACCTACACCTACCAACATAAGACCAACAAGGAAGATGGACACCACGTCAGAAGATTTAAAACGTTTAACAAAGAGGACTTCTTAGCACAAACACTATCCAAACTGCAACCAAACTCCACCGACATTAATGTCCTAATCCACAACTGGAATACCACGATCTCAACAGCGTCTAAAGCATCAACAAACACAGCCACCGCCAGACCCCCGTCTACAAAGGCCAAATGGTTCACTCCTGACCTCCGAAAGCTAAAAACAAAACTCAGAAGAACCGAAAGAAAATGGAGAAAACCCAAAGACGAAAACAGCAAGACAAAATACCTAGATGAACTCAAAGCATATCACTATGAGACCGGCAAAGCAAAGAAAATCTACCACATGAAAATTATAAATACCTCCATCAACAAACCTCGAGAACTCTTCCAGATTGTCAAAAAGTTGACAAAAGCACCCCATAACTCTGACCAATTACCGAAGATCCCACCAGAGCTACTGGCCCGTCAATACAAACAACTACAACGACCACAAAACTCGCAGCCAAACGTAGATACAACTACAACAAACCTCCACCCCAACTTACACTACGACTGGTCCACCTTCAAAGAAACCTCAACGGATGAAATAACAACCACCATCACCTGCCTCAATACCACCACCTCCCCGCTCGACCCCTGCCCCACTGACTGGATAAAGAAATCCAAAATTGAACTGAGCACACCATTGGCCCATATCAATGAATCCTTCTCCCAAGGACACATGCCGGACGCCCTCAAGACTACAATCATCCGACCATCCTTAAAAAAGCAAACCCTGGATCCCCTAGATCCAGCATCCTACAGACCCATAGCAAGCCTACCTTTCACTGCCAAGATAATTGAGAAGATGGTCCAACAACAGCTGCAGGAACACCTGGATATCAACAACATACTGGATCCACAACAACACGGCTTCCGCCTGCTACATGGAGTGGAAACCCTCATGACCACACTGATGAACACTCTCCTCACAGGAACACAAGAAAAGCACTCTGGATACGCCATGATCTTCCTTGATATATCTGCAGCGTTTGACACCATCTCCCACAGCATCCTCATTCACAGACTACAGACAATTGGGATCAAAGACACTGTACTAAAATGGTTCCAATCCTACCTAACTAACAGACAACAACTAATCCGTACCAGCACATTGACCTCCCCCCCATTCCAGCAACACCAAGGAGTACCCCAAGGATCCACACTATCAGCCATGCTCTTCAACATTTACCTTCAACCTCTCTGCTCAGTTATACGCACTTATAACATCAGCTTCCACATATATGCTGATGATATCATGCTCTATGCCCCCATCACAACCACAAACCCAACAAACACCCACCTCTCAGCATGCTTCTCCGCAGTCTCCGACTGGCTACAAGCAAACAACCTATCCATCAACATCAAGAAAACCGAAGCCCTCATAGTGACAAAAGACCCAGACTTCACACCACCAACACACCTCAACATAGGAACCACAAGCATTCAAATACAATCACAAATAAGATACCTGGGCATTATCATTGACCAAGCCCTCACCCTAAAGCAACAAATCGCCAAGACCTCTGGAACCATATTCCACAAAGCAAAAACTGTGCAACGTCTCAGACCCCTTCTTGAACACCAAGATTTCCGAACAGTAATGCAAGCCATGACACTCCCACATCTGGACTACTGCAACATAATATACCATGGACTTCCAGCCACACAGACCAACCCCCTTCGAACAGCATTGAACACCACAGCAAGAATCATTCATGGAGCAAAGAAAAACGACCACATCACCCCAATTCTGAAAGACCTACACATACTTCCCCTCGAAGCAAGGACTAAATACAAAGCCATCCTACTCACCCACAAAGCCATCCACCAAACACAGAACACCCAGCTTCGCACCCTACTAGCTCGTCCAGCTCACGGCAGAACTACCAGACAAGCCTCCAACAACTCCCTCACCGTCTCTCACAAAAGAACCAAATGCTCACAATGGTCCTGCAATCAAGCCTTTGAACTCTATGCCCCATCTTTATGGAATTCTCTACCGAACTGTCTCAGAAACAACGCCGACCTTCCATCTTTCAGAAAACAGCTAAAAAACATCCTCTTCCAGGAATACTTCAACACGACATCCACCAAAAAGCATAACTAACCCCGGATCCTGAACACCATGAACCACTGATTGAAACTATACTAACCTGTCCGTGTCTAATGTCTGTCCCATGTCCAATGGATGTCCTCTGTCTAATGTCTGTCTCATGTCCAATGTATGTCCTCTGCCTAAATCATCATTGTTGCCTCCCTGTTGTTGGCCCCGCCCTTTTACTTAATTCCCCCACCCTATTGTAATGCCGCTTTGACCCGGTGAAAAGCGGGATATAAATGAAGTTAAATAAATAAATAAAACCCCTGAACTAATTTTATCCAGTTTAATTATCTGGTCAGCAGCTGAATATCGCTGCTGACCAGATAGCCAAATGGCTATCCAGGCAACCCATCTATTCAGTACTAGTGGCCAGATATGGCCTCAGCATTGAATATCCGGGTTTAAATTAAAGTGGAGACGGCCAGCGGCTTTACTCAGGCTGGCTACTTCCATTGAATATGCGCTAAGTTTGTACCTGAGTCAAGGAAGGGCTAAATTGCTTGCCTAAGATCTCAAGGAATGCCAGTGAGCTTTGAACCTGGCTTCCTTGGGTTTCAGCCACATGTGCAACCGTTAGGCTACACTTCCACTCTAACAATGTGCACACCATCTTATTATTTTGATTCTCACTAATAGTAAAATGTTTGACCAATACTGTGGCATAGTGGCAGTATAGCTCGGGCTGCACATTGTTAGAATTCAATTAGAAAATAATTGCAACATATGGACAGCTGGTGGAGATCCAGTCCTGAAGAAGAAATTAAAAATATATATATAAATAGATAAAATCCTGAACAGTAATACAAGTAATTAAGTAAAATCCATGCACAATATGCTATGTATTAGCAAAAGCCTTTGGCATTTACAGGTACTTCTACGATGATATAGTATATGAGCTTTCAGGACTAGCCCATCACTCTTTGGATGGATCAAAGAATAGACAGGATGCATCCCAAACATAGCCTGAAACCTGGCCAGACCAACCAAACTCATCCCACATGACACCTGCACCCCTCAAATATTTTTAAACGCTGTCTTGCTGTATGTCACCAGTGTCCAAATGCAGAAAGATGCATACAGCAGAGCTGGTGGAACCCGGCCCACCAGACACCAATGAAGGAAGATTTAAGGGAATCAGTTACGGGTTCAACAGTGCCTGTGGAGCACAGAGCAACTCGACTGCTATGTGTAGGCCAGCTGTGCTGATCTTGTCTATCATGAGATCAGTATGTCCAGCCTGAAAATTTCAGAAATAGTCATGTGTGCCACATGCTAAACACCGGCTCTTGACATGCTTTGGGGGCTGCTGGCTGATACAGAGAGGGGATGGGCAAAGAATCACACTTCAGTGCCTTTCAGGTCTGAAGCTGAGAGTTAAACAGGATCTAGTTTCAGTCTCTAGCTGCACTACCCCTTGTCATGCCAGTTATGAGCTATCCACTTTTGGAAATGTTCATGGTACTTGTGTCAGAACAGTCAACATTCTCTGCTTTGTCTGTTTCACCCTCCCATTCCCCTCCTCCCTTCCCCATTCCCTATAAGGGACAGGAGGGGATAAACTGGATTTGGGAACAGAGTTTCTCTTCTTGTATCTATTCCTGCAGCCTCACCCCCTCCAATGCCTACATGCTGTTTAGGAAGAAATGTGACAAAGCAAGAACTGGAAGACTATTCTCTTCTGAATGAGATTTGGGGCACTGGCCAATAGAGTTGGAACATGAGCCCCGTGCTGCCATGCTACTGTATAGCTGCTTAAAAGAGTTGGGGCTTAACTTGTGCTTAACTTGTGCTTCAACAGAGAATGGCCCACTGCTCTCTAATCCATCTCCTCCTCTCCTTTCATTCCCCCAGTGTTGCCTTTTGTCTTCAGACAGGAGGGGAGGGGCTGGGGTACAGCTCTCTGCACTCCTGGGGTTTCAAACTCCGATGCTAATAGAGGGGTGGGGAGGAGCAATGAAAAGAAAGTGAAGGCTGAAAGAGGATGAGGTGAGAAGGAATGAATGTTGAAGTTGAAAAGGGGGTGAATGCTTGAGGTTGACAAAGGGAGAAAGAAAAGTTGGGGCGTGGCAAGATGGGGACAGCACATAGGCGTGAGAGATAATTGTTTCCCTGAGAATGGGGAAATGGAAGGTGAAAACCCAGGTTGCCCCAGCTAAGGTTTTAGATCTGGGCCCCAGTGGAACATTGATGCTGACCCAGCCTCCCATTACCTCCTTTTTTGCTCTGGAGACCGCCTCGTTGGTAAATACCTCTGGTGGTGCCTTGAGTCCATGGTTGCACTGGAGAACTCCTTGGGCTTGTCTAAGGCAGTTTTGCTATTATTTATTTATTTAACAGTTTTTATACCACTTTATCATTTCAATCAAAGTGGTTTATATTGTAACTTAAACTTGGTAATGTACATTAAACAGGGACATTAATAACATGGATTTTTCTGAGCAGTGGAGGGTTAAGTGACTTCCCCAAGGCCACAAGGAGTGCTAGTGGGAATTGAACCTTGGTCTCTTGGTTCCCAAGCCAGTGTCCTAACCATTAGGCTACTCCTCCACTCGCAGAGGAAGAATTGCTGCTGGGATTTTTGGCAGTGAGCTTTGAGCTGGCAGCAATATCTGGCTCTGGAGATATCAGCCCCGATGCTGCAACTTCGGAAGGGAGTGGGAGAGCAGCAGGAGAAGCGGGTGGAGGAGCCATGGAGGCGGTCCCAGCATTGAAAGACCCCTCGGGACAACATTTGGGAGGAGTAGAGAGTCCTGTGGTCATTTCCTCTGTAACTGTGAGTGCGTCGTTTTCTACAGTTCCATCTGGGGTTTCTTCTCCCCGTCCATTGGAAGTTACTTTGCAGACTTGTTGGGAAGCCATTCAAGGTCCCCTTGGTTACCTTGTTATTCCAGAGTTTGGCACAGTATACAACACAGTTTTCTGATGATTTGGTGTGCTGCTGTTCAAACCTTGATTCTTTGGAAATGAGGTCTGGTGCCCAGGATTTGAAAATGAAGGCTTTGGAGTTGCAGAATGCGGTTCTGGTGAAGGACAGTTTGGCAAGCTGGAGAATACTGACTGACGTAGGAATCATTGGCTATTGAACTTCCTAAATCTGCTGCTTTTTACCCCATGAGATGTTTAAGAAATATTTTTCTCAGTGTTTAAAGGTCCCTGAGCAGTCTGTCCTTCCGACTACTAGTGTGTACTATATTCCACACAGGAAAGTTTCCTCTGAAGGGGTTCAGGCTTCTGATATGGACCTTTTGAACATTACGAGCAATCTCCAGGAACAAGTAGGAATGAGTCCTCACATATGGGTACGTCGGAACCGACGGAGCCTGCGCGGGAAAGCTCCCCAGCTTCCCAGAAAGGAAGCTTTTGGGGCCTCCCACAGCGCATGCGCGCTGCCTTCCCGCCTTCCTGACCAACTCTCCTCAGTTCTTCTTTTTCCGCGGAGCCAGCAGGTCGTGTTCCTGTCACCACTGAAGAAATTGTTATTTTAATTTGTTTCTTTGACCGCGTGTCTGCCTTCCCCGATTCCGGACCGGTACTGCCGGTCTTTTTTCGTTTATTTCTTTAAAAAAAAAAAAAAATTACTTTTTCCTCACTTGGTGTATTTTTTCTGTGAGGCCTCTAGGCCTTCTCAGGTTCTCCCTCATGGAAAAACCAGCTTCTGGTTTTAAAAAATGCACCAAGTGTACCAGTACTATTTCAGTCACAGATACCCATGAGTGGTGTCTTAAATGTTTGGGGCCTGACCATTCCGTTCCGGATTGTCCATCCTGCTCTCTGATGTCCAAACGGGGCTTACAGAACGGAGCAGCTAAGTTTCATATGCTGTTTTCTACCGATACTCCAGCATCAACATCCTCCAGGTCTTCTTCTCCTGATGGATCTCAGGTAACCAAACATTCTTCAGGCAGGTCCTCAAAGGGCAAATCTCCCTCTAAGCAGCGAGAGGCCCTTGCATTTGACCCTGAGGACCCTGCCCCAGTCAAACAACCCCGGCGGGAAGCTCCGGCTTCCAAAGCTCCTCCTATGGGGTTACAGGTAGACATCGATGGCACGGCCTCGACCGATCTCCTGTTAGACTGCTCTGGGGTACCGGCTAACACCGGTAACGACATCCAGGCAGTTGTGGCGATTATGGGTACTACGGTACAATCCATGCAGCAGGCCTTATTGGCTTTCATTAATGCTGCAACGCCATCGGTACCGCGACAATCGGTTCCGACTCCGATACCGGTACCGCAACCGATACCGGTACCCAGAGCATCTACTTCCAGTAGCATGCCGGTTCCGGTCTCCGGTTCCGGAGATTTCCTCGATACCGCTCCGATTCCCGGTACGCCCGATGTCGATACCGGTCAGTACGCGTATCGATCTCTGGAAGCAAATAGGCGATACTTTGAATCCTCTGAAGATTCTGATACATCAGATGATTCTGCTGATGCCTCTTTTACTCTTCCTGAGGAGCCCTCTTCTCCAAAAAGGAGAATGTCTCCTCCAGAGGATTTGTCCTTTCAAGACTTCATTATTGAAGTAGCTAAAGGACTTTCCATATCTGTAACCTCTGAAAAGGAACCTAGAGCAAAAAAATTGGATATTTTAGGATACTCTAAGGTTCCCAAAGAGGCAGCCACCTTAACCATACATGAAATTCTTCAAGAACACATGATGGACTTGTGGGAGGCTCCTCTCACCCTATCTCCACATTCTCGACATTTGGACACCATGTATCGGGTTCCTCCTTCTCCTGGTTTTCAAAAAACTCAGCTTCCTCACCACTCTATTGTGGTGAAGTCTGCTATGAAAAAGATAAAGAGTACCAAAAGGCACTCTTCTACCCCTCCAGGAAGAGAATGTAGGACTCTGGATGCTTTTGGGAGAAAGATCTTCCAAGCTAGCATGCTTATTGCCAGAATCAATTCATACAGCCTCTATATGGGCATGTTTTTGAAAGAGATTGCATTAAAGATACGTCAGTTTCTCCCCTTTATCCCAAAGGATAAACAGGAGGAGTTCCTTCTTTTGCTAAAGCAAACTCAAGATGTTTCAAAGTTCTCCAACAGAGCAGCCTTTGACTCTTTTGAGGGGGCAAGCAGAGCCTCTGGCATTGCCATAGCTGCTCGCAGACTGGCTTGGCTCCAGGCCTCTGATTTGGAACCCTGGGTACAAGAAGGCTTGGGCAATCTGCCCTGTACAGGTGAAAATCTGTTCGGCAAGGAGTGGCAAATCAAAGCCACTCAAATGGATGCAGAGAATGCTGCTTTAGATAGACTTTCTAAGTCTACATCTACCCCTGCCAAGAAAAAACCTTTTAAGAAACCTTTCTCTAAAAAGACCAGATTTTCCACGAATACTGGCCAGCAATCTTCCCAAGTTCGCTTTGCTCCTAAGCGTCAGCAAACTAAACAGGCCAGAACGAAGTCTACAGGGGCTGCTACAATCCAGCAGTCCCAACCCCCTCAGGGTTTTTGACTTGATTCTAGAGAACTTAACCTTTCTGGCTCTGCAACAACCAGAACCCCTCACCATTCCAGGAAGGTTAACTCATTTTGCTCCCAGATGGGAACAAATCACATCAGAACCGTGGACCCTCTCTATTATCAAAGAGGGCTACAAACTACATTTCTCCAGCCTTCCTCCCCATTCCATGGTGAGACAATTCAATTCTCCCCCTTCTCTCCTGTACCTGTTGGGCCAGGAGGTGACAATACCCTTTAACCTTTCCCAGCATTCGCGGCTTCACAGAAACAGCCGCCAGCGTGAAGGAAAAGGCTCTTCACGCTGGCGGCTGTACAGAGGGAGCCGGGGCCTCGCGCGGGCTTCCCCGGCTCCCTCTAATGCCTCAGACAGCCGTGGTTTTGGGGGGGGGTGGGGGGGGGGGGGGGGCCAAGGACTGCATGGGCGGTGGTGGGGGGAGGGGACCGGGACTGGAAAAGGGCTAGGGGGGGGGGACTTGGACTGAAAATGGGTTGTGATGGGGGGGGGTACCTGGACCGGAAAAGGGCTATGGGGGGGGGGGACTTGGACTGGAAAGAAATGGGCTGTGATGGGGGGGGCCTGGACCAGAAAAGGGCTATGGGCTGGGGACTTGGACTGGAAAGAAATGGGCTGTGATGGGGGGGGAACTGGACTGTAAAAGGGCTATGGGGGGGAGGGGACATGGACTGGAAATGGGTTGTGATGGGTAGGCGGACCAGGACAGGAAAAGGGCTATGGGGGGGGGGGAACTTGGACTGGAAATGGGCTATGGTGGAGGGAGGGGGAATTTGGACTGGAAATAGGCTGTGATTAGGGGGACTTGGACTGGAAATGGGTTGTGAAGGGGGGGGACCTGGACTGGAAAAGGGCTATGGGGGGGGCATTGGACTGGAAAGAAATGGGCTGTGATGGGGAGGGGGACCTGGACTGTAAAAGGGCTATGTGGGGGGGGGCATGGACTGGAAATGGGTTTTGATGGGGAGGGGGACCAGGACTGGAAAAGGGCTATGGGGGGGGGGGGGACATGGACTGGAAATGGGTTGTGATGGGGAGGGGGACCTGGACTGGAAAAGGGCTGGGGGGGGAACTTGGACTGGAAATGGGCTATGGTGGAGGGAGAGGGAACTTGGACTGGAAATAGGCTGTGATTAGGGGGGCTAGGACTGCAAATGGACTGTGATGGTGGGGGGGGGGCTAGGGCTGCAAATGGGCCTTGATGGTACGGGGGGACTCGGACTGCAAATGGAATGTGAGGGTGGGGGGCCCAGGACTGGAAATGGGCTGTGATTGGGAGGGGGGGCTAGGACTGGAAATGGTCTGTGATGTGAGGGCTAGCACTGGAAATGGGCTGATGAAGAGCTGGAATAGGACTGGAAATGGGCTGATGTGGGGCATGGGAGAATGGGACTAGAAGGGAGTGGATGCTGGGTGGGTCTAGAACTATAAGGGAACTGATTTTGGGGGAGGACTAGAATAGATGGGGAATGAGAATGGAGAGGGGAAAAATATTTGGTGTGGAAGAAAAGTCTATGATGGGCTGGGTATTGGGAGAGTAAGAGGGGCTTGAGAATGGAAGGGTGAAATTTAAATGGATGATAAAGGAATAAGGAAAGAATTGGGGGAAAGAGCAAAAGGGAAACAATAAGTATGTTAAAGCAGAAATGGAAAAGAGAAGGAAGGACAAATGGATAGCTCGCAGAAGACACAAAGAAACCAGAAGAAAGTGACTGGAGCAATTGCAACTGAAAAATAAAATGCCCAAACAGAAGGTAGAAAAATACTTTTTATTTTGAATTTATTAACTGGAATATGTCTGGTCTGGGAAGTGTGTATTGCTAACATCTTTGCGTTTTACTTTAGTGCAAGAGGAAATGACTTTAAAGTATTATTACTCCAGTGTTGTACATTTCAAGTGTGGATTTACGGCTTCCCAGTTTAATTATTATCTGACCAAGGAAGTTAGGCTACACGTATCCTCGGTAATTTTTGTGGGTGGGGCTGGGGGTGGGGCAGGGGTGGGACTAGGGGCGGAGAATGGGTGGAGCATGGCGAGCCACAGGTGTCTGGTTTTTCTCGGTGAAAAAGTTGGTAACCCTACAGGAGAAGGACCTCGGAGTGATTGTTTCTCAGGATCTCAAGGTGGCGAAACAGTGAGACAAGGTGGTGGCAAAAGCCAGAAGGATGCTGGGTTGCATACAAAGAGGAATTACCAGCAGAAAGGAAGTGGTACTAATGCCTCTGTACAAGTCGCTAGTGAGGCCTCACTTGGAATATTGTGTTCAGTTTTGGAGACCAAATCTTGCAACAGATAAAACGATGGAAACGGTTCAGAGGAAGGCAACCAAAATGATATGGAGCCAGCGTCAGAAGACTTATGAGAAGAGACTTGAAGACCTAAATATGTACACTCTGGAGGAGAGGAGGGACAGGGGAGATATGATTTGTGCACGACCCACAGTGAAAGTGTGATGGTACTTGCACGCACACTTACAGAACAGCAACTGCCTGAAGTACGCATGTGAGTTCCCTTTCACACACAGAAGTCCTTTAAAATTAGGGCTTCCGCTTATTACTAATGTGTAACTTCCTCATGCCCTTTATATATGTAAAGAGTATTAATGAACAAACAAATCTCTTCCAAAGTCATTGAAGCTGTAAAACTAGAGGGCATAACATGAAGCTGCAAGGGGGTAAACTGAAAGGAAATGTCAGGAAATACTTCTTCACGGAAAGGGTGGTGGATGCTTGGAAAGACCTCCCAAAGGAAGTGGTGGGGGCAAATACAGTGACAGAATTCAAAATGGCATGGGACAGACACAGTGGTTCCCTTTATAGCAACAGGGTTAAATCAAAATAAACATAACTATCTCTTATATCGCAGTAAACAGGGGTGATCTACATGGAGCTGTAGGTACACCCCTAAACAAAAGCATGGAAAGGGGTGACCTGCACAGAGCTGCAGGTGCACCTACTCTTGCTACCTTGCTGGGCAAACTTGATGGACCATACTGGTCTTTATGTGCTGTCATATACTATGTTACTATGAGAATATGTGGAATTTGGGGAGCTAGACCTGTACAGACTGTGGGGATTGAAGACACATTTTAAGTAATTATGAGAAGAGGTTTTCTAAAAGATAAGATGTTTTTATATGAAATTTTGATAATTTAAGTTTTAAATATATGTTTAAGACATTTTTATGGAGGAGTTTTCAGGATCACTGATGCGCTGGTATTCGACGTTTGACTAAAGGCATTTATTGCAGTTATAAGTCTTTTGCTAATGGAATGAATATTTCTGCTTTCAGTCCTAGTACTAAATATCCAGGTCTAAGATTCAGCACTGGCGACTAGCCGCTGTAGGAGCACTAGCTGCCAATGCTGAATATCAGGCCCCTAGTTTTTACTCCTCCTCCAACCAGGAGTTACATTTCCTGCATTAGAAAAGTATGTTAAACTGCCGGGCTGCTTTCCATTCCTTTGCAGCAAGGAATAACAGCTAATGCCTCAATCAGCTTAAATTTTAAATTGCAGTGTGCTGACATGTATGCATGTTTTTGTCGAAGTCTTTCCTGCATTGGGTTCTAAGTTACACGCATGAGAATGTGTGCACAATCATGTACTGTGCTTCTTATTCCGTCAGTCCCTGAGTGGTAAAATTAATTCCCACTACAAAACGCAGGCTTTTATTTACTTAAGGGGGGAAAAAAATAAGATAAAACAGAAAACTCTGTCCAAATGTTCTTCTTTCTGCATATAAAGGAGTCCTGTATAATCAAAAAACTCTGCAGCTGATGGACATTTCCACAGTTTATCTCCCTTTGACTTTCACATCCATTTACCTTCTTTCCATTCTGTTTTCACCCACCTTTCCCTTTTTCCTCCGCCACGCATTCTTCCGTGCAGCCTTCTATAGCTCCCTTCCATTTTTGTGCTGTCTCACTAGTAGAAGAGTTGGGCAAGCTGAGGGGGAGCTGGGGGACAGGGGAGGTACATCAACTGTCACTGACCTTTCTCCCAGAGCCTGCACGGTCAGAATACCTTAACATGCAATCCTCTGGCCTCTCTAACTTGTGTCCTATACAGTCAATGGCAAACCCAGTGAAGAGCTGTTATGATGCCTTTTCCTTTTCTCCTCTTTTTATGACTCCACCGTTTACGAATGTCCAGGATCAGTAAACATGCTCCCTGGCATGGCATTTAAAAAGTCCCCGTTTCAAAGATCAGGTCAAGACTCCTTCGGAATTCACTTGACCCTATCTGTAATCTTCATTATCTGCTTTCAGAGATCCAGTACATCACTCTTGTTAATCTACAATTTTGCACATGGCTGTACGCAGGAAGCCTTCAGTTTGGTTAGCCATTTTCCCCAGAGCACACTTGGTAAAATTCAGCCTTGAAATTAGCAGAGAGGCAACAGCATTGCTATTGCATCTTTCACCTAATGAAACGACCAACATCTAAATTAATGGGGCAGTAAAACCTGTACATGCCTTTTCTCTGCAGCCTTCCAGCTTTCAAAACTTTTAGCAGATTGTCTTCACAGCTATGAAAAATATTAGTACGTCAACAGTGCAGTACATCCCAGTGAATATATGGTACCAGTGTAAACAACAATGAAAAAAACTGGGTTACAATTATGTAGTTTATTGAAGTGATTCAATGGTTTGGAAGCATTTCACTTAGCTTGATTGTTCAAACAATAGCCCTGTTCAATCAGTGTTAATTAGCAGAAAAAGGCAACAAGATTTTAAAACCAATTAGCTCCAGTTTATGAGTCTGCACAGCTACCCTCTGTGTATCGCAAAAGCAAAGAGCTGCAAGCTCAGCCAAATCAGTTCAGACCTGCATGAATATTGTCACTTAGGTCACTGATGCGTCTCTGGACTGCTTGCACTTCTCATGTTCTGACACAGTTGTGGTCAACATTATTGGCATCCTTGCATTTTAGGTTTGCTGTGTTCAATATCTTGAATAAATAATTGGAAATATTCCAAATGTATGTCATCATAATATTTAAATAGTATATTTAAAGGTATACAACAAACAAAAGAGATATCTGTGCAGCTTAGACGTAGTAATTTCTGAGAAAAAACCAAAATATGACCTGAACAAGAATAATGACACCCTTCACTAATATTTGGTTGCACAACCCTTGGCAGCGATGACAGCCTCCAAACATTTCTTGTAGTCATCTATAAGTTTCGTACATCTATCTGCTGGTAGTTTCTACCACTCTTCAACTGTGATTTGTACCAGCTCATGAATGTTCCCAGGATTCCTTTTACCAATGGCAGATTTCAGCTCTTTCCAAAGGTTCTTGACTAGATTGAGATCATGACTCATTTTTTCATTTTTTCCTGTTTAACCATTCTTTTGTAAATTGGGATGTATGTTTTAGTTCATCCTCTTGCTGAAGGATCCATGAACTTTGGCCCAGACCTAACTTTCTGACACTAGGTAGCACATTTCACTTCAAAATATCTTGGTAGTCCTCTGACTTCATGATTCCTTTAATATGTTCCAGGCCTCCATTTCCTGAGGCAGCAAAACAGCCCCACAACATTATGGAACCTCCACCATAGTTAACTGTAGAAAGGTATTTTCTTCCCTTATAAACTTAATTTCTCCGGGAACAAGCAGGAAGTCGGTTTTCACATATGGGTGACATCGGCACCGACAGAGCCCGTGCAGAAGCATCTTCCCAGCTTTCAAAGAGAGCCTTTGGGAGATACACCACGCATGTGTGGTCCACTTTCTGCCCAAGGGTACCATCTTGCCTCAGTCTCCTTTTTTTCACGGAGTTCTTTGGACTCTGTCCAATTTTCCCTGGAAAAAGTCTGATTTTATTCTCAAGTTTTGTCTGGTTTGCATACTAGTTCCTTCCCACCCCTGAGTCAGTTCACCTCAGCGTTGCTCCTTGGGTTTGTTTGTTTATTTTTTTCTTAGTTTTTCATAGAGGTCTCCCTCAACCAGCGTTCTCGCCCTTTTTCAGCCAAAGGCCTCGGACCCCCACTGGGCAGCAGGGACCCCCTTTTTCCAATGTCCTCCAGTGGCTTCAAAAAATGTGACTGGTGTGGCAAAATGTCGTCACTCACTGACCTACATGATTGCTGCCTTCGATGCCTTGGTACGGAGCACAACAACTCTGACTGCAAGCTCTGCAGAACCATGACTCCAAAGACCTTTAAGAGCCGCCAGTAGCAGCAGGAAAATTTCTTTCAGAAGTCTCATGCCCCAGGGCTCCTTCCGATACCTTGATGCCCTGCAAAGCCAGAGCCTCTTTGGAGTCCCGCGGCTGCGGTTCCTCCAAGCGGAAGTCCCTGGAGGTGGAGTATAAGAAGAAAAAATCCTCAAAGATTGCCTCGGAGGATGGATCTGGAAAGAAGGTGAATTCCCAGCCCAGGTCCTGCAGTCCCAGGCGTGAGTGTGGGGAGTCGGGGCAGGAGTGGCCCGCCATGATGCCCCGAAAGGAGTCTTCAGCTCCAGCTGACCGACCTCGAACCTCCAAGGCCATTCCTCATCAAGGACTCTCCCTCAACAGTACTGACACTGGGCCCTAGGTCCTCAGTGCCTGAGTCGAAGGCTGCAGAGCCAAATAGCATGGAGACCAGAATGGTATCCTTGGAGAGCAGTATATCTGCCCTAGTGGCCATGCAGTGGGCGTTTGTCTGGCTCGTCCGGTTCATCCATCCCAATGATGGGATCCTCAAAATCGAGGGCTTCCCTGGATGTCAAACCAGTCCTCGAGCGCCTTTAGTCTCAAGAGAGCCCCTGGCCCCGGTCGAGGTCACGCAATGCAAAGAGCAGTCCTTGACCGAGGTGATCGTGCAGTGTTGGACTAGAACTCAGAGTTTGAATAGTCCCTGAACATGAGGCGCCACCATGACATGCCCTCAGATCCATCTCCCCCGGCATCCCGACGCCATTCCCCTCCTGAGGATGTGGCATTCCTCAATTTTGTGAGGGATATGGTCAAAGCTTTCACTATCAAGACCGAGGCCGAGGAGGACCCGCAAACTGAGGAATTGGAGATCCTCCAATATGAGACACCCCAGAAGAAAATCCTTATGGTCCCAGTGCCCCCAATCCTCGATTGCCGCCTCCTGCACATGTGGGAAACACCAGCATCAGTACCAATCATTAGCAAGTGCCTCGATGCCATGTACCGGGCATTCCGAAGCCCTGGGTTCCAAAAGACCTAGCTGCCTCACAATGCCATGGTCGTGGAGTCGGCCATGCACAGGCTTAAGAGCCAGAAAGCCCATTCATCGGTGCCACCTGGCAGGGAGGCTTGAACACTTGATGCCCTCAGCCGAAAGGCCTTTCAGGGCTCGATGCTAACATGCCGAATCCAGTCCTACCAGTTCAACATCAGTATGCACTGAAGGAATTGTCGAAGGAGCTCGAGGGATTCTCGGCAGGCCTCAAGGGCGAACACTTGCAGCGGTTCAAGACTCTAACCTCGGCAGTAAAAGAATGCTCAAAGTTCCTGTCTCAAGAAGCCTATGATGGCTTTGAGTCATCAGCCATGGTGGCCACCGCCAGTGTCGGGGCATGGCGCCAAGCATGGCTGCAGTCATCCAACCTGGAGCAATGGGTACAGGACAAACTAATCAATGTCCCCAGCATAGATGAAAATCTATTTGGGAAGCCCAAGGCGGAAAAAGCATTGGAGATAAAGACAGAGTATATCACAAGAACCTGGCTCTCAAAGAAGACCTCAGTGCAACCCCAGGAGAAAATCCCAGGGAAAAGCCCTTCTTTGAGGAAGAAAGGGGTTTGGTAGTACTCTGCACTTCCAGGCCTTCTCAGCCCCTCAGAAGGGCCAGGGACATGGTCCCAGAAACAAGAAGCCCCAGGCACTGGCTCAGGCCCAGCATGGGAAAAACTTTGCCTGCCTGGGCGCAACCTCCACTCCCCCAGGGAGTCCTCTGATGCCCACAGGGGGGCGCCTAGCCCTGTTTGCCCACAGGTGGACAGCCATTACCACCGATTCCTCGGTGTTACAAGTAGTCAAGGAGGGCTACCTACATCAACCACCACCCTTGTATTTCCCAGGAGAACCCACTAGGCCTTTCCTCCACCAAACCCTGCCCCTCACTGATCTAGCAGGACTACTCCAGGACAAATCAGTGGAGCCAGTACCATAACCTCTCTGGGGCACCAGCTTCTACTCCAGGTATTTTCTCACCTCCAAGAGGATTGGGGGCCTCAGGCCCATCCTAAACCTGAGAGAGCTCAATAAGTTTCTGGTCAGGGAGAAGTTCAAGATGCTCACCCTTGGAACACTGCTGCCATTCCTCCAGCAGGGAGATTGGCTTTGCTCCTTAGACTTAAAGGATGCCTATACACATATCCTAATCCATCCCAGCCACAGAAAATACCTTTGGTTTGTGGGGGGGGGGGGGGGGGACAGCACTTCCAAAACAGGGTGCCGCCTTTTGGTCTGGCCTTGTCTCCAAGGGTCTTCACAAAGTGCCTCGCCGTGGTCACAGCCCACCTCAGGCTTCAAAGGGCCTAAATCTTCCCTTATCTGCACAACTGGCTCATAAATGTGCCACTGGAAGCACCATAAACGCCCTGCAGCAACTGGGGTTTGTCATAAATAACCCCAAGTTAGATCTCACTCTGGCTTAGCGCCTTGAGTTCATAGGGGCACAGCTGGACACCTTCAGGCAAAAGCCTTCCTCCCTCAGGAGAGATCAGAATGCCTCAGGGAATTAGCTGCAGAGATGCAACAGCACAGGACACTACCCGCCCAGCTTCTCCGCTTCCTGCTGGGACACATGGCCTCCACTGTCTACATGACACCAAATGCCCACCTGCACATGAGAAGCAGCCCAGTGGTGCCTCCACTCACAGTGTGTCCAAGCCACAGGCAGGTTTGTGGACAGAGTGCAAGTGACCCACCAGTTTGCAGGCTCCCTCGGATGGTGACAGAACCCATGTTACCTTCAGGCCAGGATGCCCTTCCATGCACCCACCCCCCAGAAGGTCCTCACCACGGACACCTCTCTAATGGGCTGGGGAGCACATTGCGAGAGCTTCAGGCACAAGGCTGCTGGTCCTAGAGGGAATCTGAAATGCAGATCAACCTGCTGTAAATCAGGGCAATATTCCTGGCCCTCAGAGCCTTCCACCACCAACTACAGTACCACACAGTGCTGATCCAGACCAACAATCAGGTCACAATGTTCTATGTGAACAAACAGGGGGGGAAAGGTCATATCCCCTCTGCCAGGAGGCATAGCCCTCTGCTCCTACATAGTAACATAGTAGATGACAGCAGATAAAGACCAGCATGGTCCATCTAGTCTGTCCAGCAAGATGGCAAGAGTAGGTGCAGGCCACCCCTCCCCATGTCTTTGTTTAGGGGTGAACCCACCACTCCATGTAGGACACCCCTATTTGTTGAGACGTTAGATGGTTCAGAAGTTATATGTTTCAGTTTATTTTGTTTTTATCCTGTTGCTGTAAAGGTATCCACTGTGTTTGTCCCATGCCGTTTTGAATTCCGTCACCATGTTTGCCCCCACCACTTCCATTGGGAGGGCATTCCAAGCATCTACCACCCTTTCAGTGAAAAAATATTTCCTGACATTGCCTTTCAATTTACCATCTTGCAGCTTCATGTTATGCCCTATAGTTTTATAACTTCCCCGTCTTTGGAAGAGGTTTGTTTGTTCATCATTTCTCTTTAAGTATTTAAAGGTCTGACTCATATTTCCCCTGTCCCTCCTCTCCTCCAAAGTGTACATATTTAGGTCTTCTTCTCATAAGGCTTCTGACGTAGGCTCCAAATCATTTTGGTCACCTTCCTCTGAACAGTTTCCAGTCTTTTTACATCTTTTGCAAGATATGGTCTCCAAAACTGAACACAGTATTCCAAGTGAGACCTTACCAGTGACTTGTACAGTGGCATAAGTACCTCTTCCTTTCTGCTGGTAATCCCTCTTTGTATGCAGCCCAACATCCTCCTGTCTTTTGCCACCGCCTTGTAGCACTGTTTTGCCACCTTGAGATCAGGCGGTGGCAAAAGCCAGGAGGATTTTGGGCTGCATACAAAGAGGGATTACCAGCAGAAAGGAAGAGGTACCTATGCTACATGCTTGAGAAAGAGCTACAAGGAGGAAAAGCTTGAAACATGGCATTGTGTTGCAGTACCCAATTGAGCGTTCACTGTTTGGCAGCTATAACCAGCATCATTTCAGCTAAGTACAATAGATTGAATGGATTTCTTAGTTATGCTGTATTTGTTGCCATTTTGTGGTGTTTTATGCCACTTAATTCTTCTTAGATATCGCCAGCAGCAGTTGAGTTTATTTAACTGTGTTAGCATGAAAAGGGATGACATACAATGATCTCTAAACCATCTTTAGACTGGCATGGCATGGATTCATAATTTTAGTGGGAGCACTCTTGTGGGTGCCTATCTCATATTGAAAAGCTGTTATTCAGCTTTTTTTTAAAAAAATGATTAAAAAGGAGGGCCTACTGCAGGAGAGGGAGACCTCTCATGGTGGGCGATTTGACAAAAAAATGGTTTGATAGTAATCTTTTTAGATAGGCATGGGAAGGTAGGATATTGTGGAAATTTCACCTTAAATTAAGGCTATAAATGTAGGTTGAATATGTACTGTTTGGGTGCTTTGCTAACTTATTGGTCTGTGCTTGGATTCTGTCGGGATGAATAGTTTAATATTGTTTCGTTGCTCTTTTAGTATTGTATGCTAGCATTGAAAGCCTTGCCAATTTCTGAGAATACTTTTGGTACATTGAAAGGCTGTCTCTCCTGATGCAGCATTGGCAAAATGCTGTGAAGGTGTCTACAGTGGCGTTGGGGCATATGAGCAGATGAGTTCTATGCCGTTTGTGTGGCTATATGGCAAGAGGCTGTGAGCTTGATTCCCTTAGGGGCACATCCGGACCATCTGAACACCCTCATGCAGAATGGGCCATTGGGACCCGATTCTGCACTATGGGAGACGGACGTTCCCGCGGGAGCAGGATTGGGTCCTGAGACAGCCCAGCGTGCCCCTGCATACACGCGGGAACGTCCTTCCTGCATGCCCCTCTGGCCCCCTGTTACCCCGCTGCCCGAACCCAGTCTGGGCATCCGAGGCCCGGATCAGGTGACAGAGTCCTACCTGACTCCTGACCCGGCCCTGTGTCGTTCCTGGGCCTGATCGCTGTCCTCTTCACCCCTTATTCCACCTCTGTGGTGGAATATGCTGCACTTCCAGTCCACTCCCACAGGATGTACAGGGCCATGATCTGAATCGGCCCTATACATCCCGCCCCCCACTGGCTCTGTCTGTACTGCAGCTCAGGCCTTGCGGGGGAGGGAGGTTGCAGAATCAGGGCAGGATGGCTAGCAGGGCTAGGTGCCTTGCAGAATCGGGGCCCTGTGTAGGTGGTTATGTTCATATTGTAATGCCTGGCCTTATGGCAAGTATATGCTACAGTCACTAAATGCCTCTTAAGGGCAAGGAATGTTCCTTTTTAATATAAATTGATACTTAAAAAGTTTTGTTAAAAAATAAGAATGGTGTAAAATGAAAAGCTGCTTTATTGAGCCTGATAGTTGAAGAGTTTTTTCAGGATCACTGATGTTCTTGAACTTTGTCTAAAGATGAGATTGATATATGCCTGAACATTTATTCTTGCTGGTTCTGAGATCCTTTTTCTCCCAAGTAAGTTTGATGAAGTCGTAGTGCACACCTGTAAATATTAGGTGGAATGAAGTTCTCTGTATGAATATTCATGTCCTGGCAATGTCACAGTTTTTATACTGTTTCCTTATATTTCTTGTTTTAATTGGTCTTGTTTTATTTGATTATTTTGTGTATCAAATGTGTGCGTATATAATCCAAAGCCATTTCACTGGCCACTTTTTTTAGGAGATATTGGACCTTTAATAGGTTGAGCTGCACGAGTGCCTGTAACGTTGACCACAACTGTACCTGGGTCTATACAGCCTGACACTCTATGTTTTTGGAAGCTGGAAGAAATGGCACATAGTAACAGAGTAACTTAATTGACAACTGCAGATAAAAATCATTTCGTCCATCTAGACTGCTCAGTTATTCCTGTGCTCACTACTAAGAATATATCCCAGTTGCCAGCTGTACACTCTTGTAGGATTTTACTCCTTTTTTCAAACTAGCTTTTCTTTTCTTTTTCATTAATTCTCCACCATGCTAGGCAGATGAGCTTATATATTCCTTACTTAATCCAACAACACCTAGCCTGCTCCATCAAGCTCTGCTACCAAAACTAGTGAGGCTGTTGACCGAATATTTGCACCCCTGTGTCCCTGCTGGATGGTACCTGGTTACCACCAATGAGCAGACATTGACCTGGTTGGTTTCCAGGGAACAGTAGGCACCTACCCCATGTTAAAAACCAACAGGTTGTCTGCATATACGACGTAAAAGTGTAAGCTTTCTTACTCATAAAATTACCCCCCCCCCCCCCTTTGCACTGGAACCAAATTAGGTGCAAGATCTGAGGCTAGGGAGTACCCACAGCTTTACACTTAGGCCTGCTGTTTGACAGTTATCTTCTTTAGGTTTTGGCAACCAGATTAAATGATTTCCATGTTTTATTTTGTGACATCTCTCATGTTAAATGGAAGCCATTGTTCTTATAGGCCCTAGTAAAACCTTACTGTGGTGAATCAAGTTACACTGCAGCAATCTTGTCTCAAAAGTAGACAAGAAATATGTAGTCAATATGTGTTGCTACTCTACTAATGCACAGAACGTAGGAAAGCTTTTTTAAAATTACTCAATGTATTCATTCTTGACGAATTAGCTAACCTACTAGTCACAGATCTCTTATAGAAACTATATGTAAGTGCAGAGGTGATGGTATGCTCCTGTAATTTATTGTAGTAGATGACACGAGAGATCTTTTTTTTCTTGTATAATGGAATCTGGAAATCAAGACTGACCAAACAGGATCCGGAAAACTGTTTTTACTATACAATAAGAGAGTACCTACTGAATAGAGAAAATTACCACATGGTTGAGAAATATAAAAACAAAATAGCTAGTTTAATTAAAGCTTTGAAGTTCTTATCCTTTCATCTATTTTTTATTGACGTGCAGTTTCTTCTGTTTTATTGAGCTTTCACCTCAATTGGAACCAGGGCTGGAATAGTTTACATAGCATACAACAGCTGACATGATATTGTAATGAAACTTAATTTTCCTGTCTCATTTTAGAAGACTATAATATAGACAGCTACATCCACTGAGGAGGAGAATTTTGGTCGTGGAAAATGGAATAGTGGTCTATAGAAAAGGCAGGTCTCTATTGGGGACTGGGCTAGCATTTTCCACTCTTGACCACCTTGGCAGTTGATTTGTAATCAAAACCTGCCCCAACTGTTCCTTCTGTATTCTGTAGTTAGTTATTTCATTCTCTCTTACAGATCATTGGCCTCCTCCTATCCTGGTTCTACTGGAAAAAGCTTGAGAACATACTCTCGCAGTATGACACTGTGGACTTCAGGCTGCTTCGATTTCAAGATTTCCATTTTAAAGAGTTGGATTTGCGTGGTGCTGGTTGGTGCCTCTGTCTGCCTCGGGAGAGTGGGTACATCCCAATCAATACTGATGAAGATGGGGATATGCACAGTGCTGGGGAAACTCACCAGGAGCCTCAGTGTAAAGCATGAGAATATTTTGTAAACAGGTACTTAACAGGCAAAGAAACCACAGTGGAAACTGATGCAAACCTCAGCACTCAGGCCGCCACAGGCCTTTTGAATCTTCAGGAATCGAGCTATGTGCCAGATTATAAAAGTCACATCATAGCAGATGAGTAGCTGATATCCTCTGCCTTCTGACCTTGAAGAGATAGATAGGAATATGACCTGTAAAAACAGAAATGTGTCCAGGCTGAGCAAGAAATACAAATATTTACATCATGTAGAGTAATATAAAAAATAATCAGTGCCTGGTGCCATGGTTTGGGGCATGCATCACTGAATTGCCCAAAAGAATACAGGGTAGCGAAAAACTGGGAGCATTATAAATACATACAAATTATGTAGTATTGGTAACAGAGCTGAGGAATCAAAGGTCTCAAGCATTATGATTTGTCAGATAGCAACACAGAACTATGATCTCCTTTTATTAAATGGTGACTGCACCATGACGCAGCAATTACAGCCTAGGCAGTTTCAGAATTCTCAGCGCATCACAGTGTGCTCTTGTGATTCTGGAATTCCAAACATTTGTTCATGGTTCAGTTTAAAGAAAAATGTAATATATTTTGTAAAAATATAAAAAGTAGGACCCACAGTGGCCTGGTAGCTCAGTGCTGTGCACTGTCATCTGGAAGGCCCCAAATTCAGTTCCCAGCAAAGCTCATCTGCCCCCTCATCTAGGATTGGGGATGATGTTCAGACAGTGTCGCAGCCCTTTGGGAAAGAGGGAGGCATGCAAGTCAGGCAATGATGACACCTAGTGGCCACATTCAGTGCCTATGATTTTGGAGTTCTAGAAAGATACCTAGTGAAAGGTTCTTCGCTGAAGAGTGTCACTTTTTGTTGAAGTAAGTCATGAAGAGATATAAATAGAGGAAAAATCTCTCAATTCTCATATAGTTAAAACATGCAGGTTTATGACACTGGGATCTGATTGAGCTGGAAGCCCAGAATAGGAGAAGGAAAACTGCCAAGTCAAAAATAAATACTATAGGGGGGAGAAGATAGTCCCACTTTAGTTTTCTTGTGTATATAACAATGTACCCTGGAGCTTACATCCAAACAGCATAGTGCCAAATCTAATCCAGGGTATAGTCTGGACTTCTTGGAATGCGCATCTTGCATTGTGCTGACGACTTTCGATAACATGGGAAGGAAAAGTCCTCAGAGAAGGTTGCCCACGACAGCCCATGGTGCTGTGTTTCATATACTCTTACTATCTCAGATTTCAGTGATGCAATAGTTCATGCTGGGTGAAATGTGTAACAATGACGGATGATCAAGTAAGCATTCTCGGCACCAGCCAGCTACACTACAGCCCTTGAGGGCACAGCCTGCAGCAATGTATTAGATATATGTAAATGTACCAAGATGAAAAAAAAAATAGCCTAGAATAAAAATGAGCATCCACTCAGCTATTTTTACTGCTTGTTCAAGTGTCGGAGTTGATAATTCAGTGAGACTGCACTTGCAGGCCTTTCATAGTAGCAGGCCATGCTAGGCCATAGCCTGCCTCATGACTAGAGTGTATGCTGATGCCATTGGCCATTGTTAGAAACTACCTTAACACTGATTAAAGCCTGTGTTGAAATCACCAAAGAGTTGCAGGGCCTGGCCAGTGGTTCTTGTCATATAAATCAAACCATTTTAACTTTTCTCAATGCTACACCAATGAGACCAAGAGTTATTGAATGAATAACCACCTACTGATTCTAGTTGGTGATCTTTGTTCCAATACTTTTTATTTATATTTCACTCCTGCCTTTTCAGCGGTAATTCCAGGTGAAATATATTCACCTACTATCCCCTGAGAGCTTGCAGTCTAAGGGCCTCATTTACTAACATGCATTAACACAAGTAATGCACTTAGGGGTATGTTTACTAAGCCCGCACCAGTAACGTGCTTGTAGGCCATATTACCAGTATGGGGCTTCTAGCTAACTGCAGAGGGGCATGTACATCCATCCCTCTACGTTTAACACAAGCAAGCCATGCTTTAGCATGGTGGATGGGCCGCGGGCGCAACTAATGGCACCCATTGAGATGGTGGTGCACCTGCACTACAGGCATCAAGTGCAGTTAGTGCGGGCAACTAACACCTGTGCTAGCAGTGATCTGCTGGGAACGCCTGTGTCCTACCCAGTCCGTACCCCAACATACGTTATCAGGGTAGCACGGACGCTCTGTACTACTGAAACCATGCGCTAACCCCACGCCATCCTAGTAGTGCCCTTTAGAAAATAGGCCCCACTGAGGCATGCATTCAATTATATTAAAACTTTAGCACATATACCCTGAGTTTGTAACTGAGGCAACGAAGGATGTTGCGACTTGTCCAAGGTCACAGAGAGTGCCAGAGAAATTTGAACTTTGACTTCCCTGGTTCTCAGCCTGCTACTCTAATGATTAGGCTGTTCCTTCCACTCTGTACAACCCAAAGTGAAACTGAGGTTTTTAAAACAAAAGCCATCTATTTTTGAGGATCGTTAGTGCTATTGTTTGGTTATTACGGTTGTAAACATAATACTTTGGATACGGTATGAGACATGAAGCTGAAGATCTAACTGCTCAAAAGCCTAAGGCTGTAGTCTTTGTAGACCTTTTAACAGAGTTTATCTAATATTGATTTCCTTTAACTTTATGTGATTTTAAAAGTTTTAGGAGACCAATGCGTGGATTCTAGTACTGACTTGAAAAGAAAGAGGCCGAGCATAGTGGCTGAAGCAGTAAGCACTGTGCACTGCCCTGCGGAAGATCCTCGCTTAGCTCGGAGTCAGGTCTTCCACTCTGTAGGTAACCCAGGGTTGAGGATGCTGTGGTGGCCAGCTTTCACAGCCCCCACAGGGTGAAGGACTCCTGCTCATTACTCGAGGGCAGCACTTACGGAGAGGTTTATAAGGAACTGCGTAAAGATCCATGGCTTATGTGCATGGGTGGGCCTTTACGCATGCACTTTAGTCGGGTGCTATTCTGTAAGTACACGCATCAGGCCAATGGTGCGTACTTTCAGTGTTGGTGTGCACAGGGTGGGAGCATAGGTGAAGTTATAAAATATTATAAGCTAGCTGCATGCTTTAGAAATCTAGGCGCTGGCATTTACACCTGCCCTAGGGTTGGTGGAAGTGATTGCATCTAGATTTGGCCCCCATTGTGCCTCTATTTTATAAAGTCAAGTACGCGCATACTTTATTTTATATAATCGGCATGGTAGGCAATTGCAAAAACTAGGTGCAACTTTATAAAATTACCTCCTTAATGGCTGGATTCAGTGTCCCTGATTGCAGGATTTGGGACAGGTCTAGACGTGACCCATAGACTTTCATTACAATAATCAAACTAGATGTGGGGATATAAAATGTGCTTGGGTCTAATCCCAGATTCCAGCCCTGGTTCCAGTTGAGCTGGAAGTACAAAGGAGCAGGAGTCCGAGCCAGGTCAGAAAAAAACGTAGAACCGAAAGGGACCATAAACGTTTTGCTTATGTGATAGTGTCTAGTTGCACCTCTGCAGTCCATTGCAATGCAGGCATGATGACAAACTGGCCTCAACATCCTATAATATTGTGACTTTCATGCACCAGCATTCCGTGTCAGGTTTTGTAATTCAGAATACACTACCTCCTGTCATGTGTTATTGTGTGGTCAAGACTCAGTGTCTCTTGTTTAGCAGAGAGTTATACAGTAATTAGGATACTAATGTAGACGAGACATTATAATAGAGATCTTAGACTGCAGGGTAGGGCCGTTTTCAGTGCTACTTACATGACAGCATGTGTCTCATGATTTTTCTTCATGTATTAATCTAATTCAGTTGAGTCTCGTCTGTCATTTCTTTAGCAATATACATTATTTGTATATATTGGGATATTTTTTAATAAACAATGTATGTTTTTGTGGAGTAGGATGTGTCTTATTTGTTTACTTTGATCTGATACTATGTTGTCATGAAATCACACCAGAAAATGCTTCTTGGAAATCAATGAATAGCCCAAAGGGAGCAAGGTTCATCATATATCAGTGGATTCATTCTGCCTTATTCCATTCCTTGGATGCAAGTACATACAGCATTATTAAAAATTCTTCCATTTCTAAAGTGTCTACATGCAGGACTATACAGATTTATGAATTAATGTTTGGAAGTCAGAATGATGGCAAAAGTGTCTTAAAAAATAGACAAAGTTTAAACCTCTATGAGCAGCTTTCCAATCTTCACTATGGTGAGTAAACCTCCCCTGCCTGTTTCTAGTGTCACTAGCAGCACCAGAAAAGCAACTGGATCCCAATGATGTTCCCATTTCCATTCACTAATAACATGTAGAAAGGATGCAGAATAAAAGGCACAGAAAGCATGGCAAGGAGCTAGCCAATGGGAAGGCGCTTGGGGCAGGAACATTAGCAGGCAGCTTTAATCACAGGATGGGGTGAGCTAGAGGGAAAGGACTGTGCTGTGCAAATGAAACTTCTGTAGGAATTAGAGGGACTGACCTCTGCAAGGGGCATGGGCTGATGTTAGTGAGAATCCTAGGGAGGTGTACTGAGAAGGAATAAAAATGGGGCATGGAGGTAATATATCGGGGCTGATGTAGGCTCATGAAAAGAGCTGGAAGCAACTCCAAGAATTTTACATGATGAGCAGAGCTGAAGAGGAGGAGGCAGTCTCCAAGAACAAGCAGGAATGTAGTCCTCACATATGGGTGACATCTGACCGATGGATCCCACGTGGGAACGATCCCCAGCGTCTAATAGGAAAGCTTTTGGGAGCATCTCACTGCACCTGCCTTTCCAACTCTCCCTCCTCAGTTCTTTGTTTTCCGCAGAGCCAACAGGGAGCAATTTCTGTCACCGCAGAAAATTCCTGATTTTTCATATATTTGTGGTGTTTCGCATCTGCCTTCCCATCGGCACTGGTACCGACCTCCATCAGTACTTTCTTTCTTTCTTGAATCCGTTTCCGATACCGAGGTTCTGACCACACAGATTCCAGGTACCGGTTTCAACCAGTACCGAGTTAGTATGGAGCGGGAACACCCTGCCCAATGATACTTAGAGTCTTCGGATTCCAATTCATCAGATGATGAATCGGCTGATACTCGAGACATGAAAACTCTTCCGGAGGACCCATCTCCATCCCCACAACACTGCATGTCACTACCAGAGGACACGTCTTTCCAAGACTTCATGCGCGATGTTGCTAGGGGCCTGTTCATAACAGTGGCATCGGAGAAAGAGCCTAGGGCTGAAGAATTGGAAATTCTTCAATACCCAACAGCTCCAAAAGAGGCAGCTACGCTCCCTATCCATCGGATACTTCACGACCTCTTGCTTCGTATGTGGGAGACACCTCTAACTATTTGTCCCCATACCCAATGGGAGTGGCTGACTTGGATTTAGTGGCAGTTACAGAAACATGGTTCACAGAAAACCATGACTGGGATGTAACTATACCTGGCTATACTTTATTCAGAAAGGACAGGGTAGGAAGAAGGGGAGGAGGAGTGGCACTATATGTAAAAACTACTATTAAAGCTTTGGAATTACAGAGCTTAAAAGGGAGAGAGGAGGCATTGTGGGTTAAACTAGAAAGAGGGAAAGAGAAATCTATTTGCATTGGTGTGATATACAGACCTCCCTCACAAGAGGAAGAGGTGGACAGAGAGTTAATTGAAGACATACGCAGCATTGCTAGGAAAGGGGAAGTGCTACTGCTAGGAGATTTCAATATGCCAGATGTTGATTGGCACATTCCTGCTGCAGTATCATCTAGAAGTAAGGAGATCCTGGATTCTCTACAGGGAGAACTATTCAGGCAATTGGTAACAGACCCCACACGTGAAGGGGCCATACTGGACTTGGTGCTTACCAATGGTGAAAGTGTTTCTGATGTTGTAGTGGGAGATCATTTTGCATCCAGTGATCACCAGATGGTGTGGTTCAGTATTAGGACTAGGGCTGTTAGAATCCATTCCAAGGTGAAGATCTTAGACTTTAGGAAGACTAACTTGGCGAAGATGGGCCAATACCTCAGGGAGTCGTTAGTGGGATGGGAACAGCTGGGGGATGTAGAAAAACAGTGGGCAAAACTGAAAGGGGGTATTTTAAAGGCAACCAACCTTTTTGTTAAAATGGTAAATAAAGGCAAAAGGAACAGGAGACAGCTATGGTTTTCGAAGGAAGTAGCTGAAAAAGTGAAGAAAAAGAGGGAGGCCTTCATGAAATACAAGAGATCACAGAGAGAGGAAGACAGGCATCTGTATTTGGAAAAACTTAGAGAAGCTAGCAAAGTAGTCAAGAAGGCAAAGATTCAAAAGGAGGAGGAAATAGCCAATGCAATAAAATGGGGGGATAAGACATTTTTCAGATATATTAGTGAGAAGAGGAAGGGCAAAAGTGGTATTGTCAGACTCAAGGGTGCAGGGGGGGAATATGTAGAAGCTGATAAGGATAAAGCGGAATTGCTTAACAAATATTTTTGTTCTGTGTTCACAGATGAAGAACCAGGAGCAGGACCTCAGAAAACACCCACAAATAGGAACAGAAGCGAGGGACATCTTGAACAATTTTCAAAAGACTGTGTTCGTGAGAAACTAGCTCAACTTAAAGTAGACAAAGCGATGGGAACGGATGGGATACACCCTAGAATACTGAGGGAACTTGGGGACGTTCTAGCAACTCCACTGACTGACCTTTTCAATGCCTCGTTGGAGTCGGGAGTGGTGCCAAAGGACTGGAGAGAGGCTCATGTGGTGCCTTTACACAAAAGCGGAAGTAAGGATGTGGTTGAAAACTACAGGCCGGTTAGTTTAACTTCGGTGGTGAGTAAATTATTGGAAACGCTGCTGAAAGAGAAAATAGTGAGGTTTCTGTAGTCCGGCGGATTACAGGATCCGAGGCAGCATGGATTCACCAGAGGCAGGTCTTGTCAGACAAATCTGATTGATTTCTTTGACTGGGTGACCAGGGAGTTGGACCGAGGGAGAGCTCTAGATGTGGTGTATTTAGATTTCAGTAAAGCCTTTGACACTGTTCCTCACAGGCGACTTATAAACAAACTGAGCACCCTAGGGATGGACCCTAAAGTTACTGCTTGGGTTAGAAATCGGTTGGGTGGGAGGCGACAAAGAGTACAAGTAAATGGAGCTCACTCTGAGGAGAAGGATGTTACCAGTGGTGTGCCCCAGGGATCTGTCCTTGGTCCGATTCTTTTTAGCATCTTTGTTAGTGATATAGCGGAAGGGCTGTCGGGTAAGGTTTGCCTCTTTGCGGATGATACCAAAATCTGCAATAGAGTAGACACCCAGGAAGGTGTAGATAACATGAGGAGGGATCTAGCTAAGCTTGAAGAATGGTCTAGAATTTGGCAGCTGGGATTTAATGTTAAAAAATGTAAGGTCATGCATTTGGGCTGCAGCAATCCAAGGGAGCAATACAGTATAGGAGGTGAAGTACTTTTGTCCACTAAAGAAGAGCGGGACCTAGGCGTGGTTGTGTCTGATGATCTTAAAGTAGCTAAACGGGTAGAAAAGGCGACGGCAAAAGCTAGAAGGATGCTTGGGTGCATACGGAGAGGAATGGCTAGCAGAAAAAAGGAGGTGATAATGCCTCTGTATAAGTCTTTGGTGCGACCTCATTTGGAGTATGGTGTGCAATTCTGGAGACCGCACCTTCAAAAGGATGTGAACAGGATGGAGTCGGTGCAGAGGGTTGCTACTAAAATGATTAATGGGCTTCATTATAAAGCATATGAGGACAGACTTAAGGATCTTAATATGTACACCTTAGAGGAAAGGCGGGATAGAGGTGATATGATTGAGATGTTTAAATACCTCCGTGGCATAAATGTTCATGGAGAGAGTCTCTTTCAATTGAAAGCAAGTTCTGCTACGAGGGGACATGGGATGAGGGTGAAGGGAGATAGATTCAGGAGTGATATGCGGAAATATTTCTTTACGGAAAGAGTAGTGGATCCATGGAATAGTCTCCCAGTGGAGGTGGTGGAGATGAGGACAGTAACTGAATTCAAAAAAGCATGGGACCAACACAGAGGATCTCTAAAGGTAAAAAGTGGACTGTTGTAGTTGTTGTTATGGAAGGACAGACTAGATGGGCCTTGTGGTCTTTTTCTGTCGTCATGTTTCTATGTTTCTATGTTTCTAATACCATGTACCGGGTACTGGAGTGTCCTGATTTTCAAAAGACACAATTGCCGCACCATTCCATGATAGTGGAATCGGCAATGTGTCGGATCAAGAGCATGAAACACATTCCTCAAACCCTCCGGGTAGGGAATCGAGAACCTTCGATGCTTTTGGTTGATGTTGTTTTCAGGCCTCCATGCTATCGGCCAGAATTAGTTCTTACATACTCTATCTGGGTATGTTCCTTAGAGAGGTGGCTAAAGATTTGGACTTAATGGCTCCTCTTGTCATCAGGGAGAAGAGGGTGGATTATCTCACCCTTGTGAAGCATGTTCAGAATGTTTCAAAGTTTAACAGAGCAGCTTTTGATTGCTTTGAGTGCATCAGCAGGACTTCATCCATCTGCATCGATGCACGCAGGATTGCTTGGCTCCAAGCATCAGATCTTGAACAATGGGTTCAAGATAAGCTGAGTAATATCCCTTGCACCAGTGAAAACCTCTTTAGCAAGGATTGGCAAGACAAGGCCTCTCAGTTGGAGCCTGAGAACACTACCTAAATAGACTCTCTAAATCTACTGCCAACCCAGCTAAGAAGAAAGCAGCAAAGAAAGCTTTCTTCAATAAAAAGAAGTACTATCCTTCTTATACCCCTGTTATTCAGTGTCAACATCAAGCAACTCAGAAGGGGTAGCAACCTCCAAAACAGCAAAAGAAGGCTTAGACTCCCAAGTCTCAGCCATCTCAGAAGACCCATACTGCTCTAGGTTTTTTGACTCCTTTCTAGAGAGCATAGCTGTCCTGCCTCTGGAGAATCCCGACCCTGTCCACATTCCCGGCAGACACTGTCATTATGCCCACAAGTGGCATCTCATCACTTCAGAGCAGTGGACATTAGTGCGGGAGGAATACAAACTTCATCTATGAAGTCTACCCCCCTCCCGACTTCACCAAGAGTTCCGTTCTCAACCACCTCTCACTGCTCTGTTACTACGGGTCACCTCCCTTCTATTGCAGTGTGCAATAGAGGAGGTTCCAATATTCCAGCAGGGAATGGGCTTCTATTCTCTCTGCTTTCTTATTCCAAAGAAAATAAGGGGATACAGGCCCATTCTGGACCTCAGGGAACTAAACAAGTGTCTCCTATGGGAGAAGTTCAAGATGATCTCCCTGGGGACCCTTATTCCCTATCTCTGTTCTCAGATTTAAAGGAAGCGTACACTCATATTCTTATTCATCCAGAGCACAGAAAATTCCTGTGCTTCATGTTTCAGAGAAGACACTATCAATACAGAATCCTGCCTTTTGGCCTCGCCTCTGACCCAAGAGTTTTCACAAAATGCATGGCGATAGCAGCCACATTCCTACGGACTCTATGGATATTTGTCTTCTCTTACTTAGATGACTGGCTCATAAGAGCAAGCACCTCTCAGGATGCCAGTCTGTCCCTCTCATGCACCATGCAGGTGTTACAACATTTGGGGTTTGTCATAAATTTTCCAAGATCCCAGCTTGTCCCCTCTCAAACTCTAGAGTTCATAGGGGCCCTCTTAAATACTCAGCAATCAAGGGCTTTTCTGCCCCGGCTCCACTGTGCTCGACTCAATCAGTTAGTTCTTGAGGCATGTTTGAGATGCTATCATAGTGCTTGAGAAATGCTACAACTTCTGGGTCATATAGCATCAATGGTACATGTAGTTCCATGTGCCCATCTACACATGCGCACTACCCAGTGGACACTGGCATCCCAGTGGTCCCAAGCATCAGGTTGCCTGGGGGACAAGATAACAGTCTCTAACCTTCTGATCTCATCTCTCCGGTGGTGGCGATCCCCAGAAAATCGCCTTGTAGGGTCACCTTTTCAGATGCCAGCACATCAATGTACCCTGACGACGGATGCATACAGACTGGGCTGTGGAGCCCATCTCGGATCTCTCTCCACTCAAGGACTTTGTCTCAGTAGGAGTCACAATGCCACATAAACTGCTGGAGTTCAGAGCCATTCTCAATGCTGTCAAAGTCTTCCAGGACAGTCTTCATTGCTGCAGCGTCCTAGTCCAAATTGAAAATCAAGTAGCCATGTTCTACGTGAACAAGCAAAGCGGAACAGGTTCTTGGACTCTCTGCAGCGAGGCTCTACATCTCTGCTCCTTTGCCATACATCACCGCATTCACCTCCATGCGGTGTATCTCCCGGGCAAGCACAATGTCTTAGGTGGACAGACTAAGTCAAATCCTTCTCCCCATGAGTGGTCCCTTCATGTAGACAAAGTCTTTCACGTTTTTCAGATCTGGGAGACTCCAGAGATAGACCTGTTTGCAAGTCCACAGAATGCCAAGCTCCCTTGCTTCTGTACCAGGACTCCTGCGCAGGACAGCCAACCAGTGGATGCTTTTCAACTCCACTGGTGTCAGGGCTTCCAATATGCCTTCCCTCCCATTCCCCTAATTCCCAAGACTCTTCTCAAACTCCAGAGGGGAAGGCCTTGTAGCCTCATGCTGGCCACATCAACCGTGGGACCCTCTCCTTCTACGTCTGTGTCAGGCACAACCTGGGGTCTGCTCCAGATCTCCTCTCTCAGGAGGAGGGGACGCTGCTCCATCCCAATCTGCAGTCTCTCTCCATCTCACAGCATGGCTGCTGAAGGCATGGCCTTCCAAGTCATTAACCTTCCCCAGGAGATTAAGGACATCCTATTAGCTTCTAGGAAGCCATCCACCAGGTGGTCCTACACTTTCAAGTGACAGGTTTTCTTTCAGGTATTCTCAGAAGAATCTTAATTCCTTCTCAGCTCCGGTGGAGGCACTGTTTGAGTACCTCCTCCTCCTATCTTCTTCTAGACTCAAAATCAATTTGGTAAGAGTACACCTAAGTGCAATTGTGGCCTCTCACATGCCCTTAGATGGCCAACCCATCTCTTCTCAGCCGCTCATAGCATGCTTTATGAGGAGTCTTCTATTAACCAAAGCTCCCATTAAGCCACCTCCAGATGCATGGGACCTCAATGTTGTTCTAGGGCAGCTTCTCAAGCCGCCCTTTGAACCTCTAGCCACTGCTTCACATGAGTTTCTCACATGCAAGGTCATCTTCCTTATTGCCCTCACTTTGGCAAGGTGCATTAGTGAGCTCCAGGCCTTGGTGGCTGACCCTCCTTACACACGGTTCCACCATGGTAAGGTGGTCCTAAGGACTTACCCTCACTTCATGCCGAAGTCTACCTTCCTGTGTTTTTCTCTAGACCATACTCATCTAGGGCAGAAGCAACCCTCCATACTCTGGATTGTAAACATGCCTTAGCTTTTTATCTCCAGAGGACTTGAGAGCACCAGAAAGCTTCTCAGCTGTTCATCTCCTTTGACTCTAGTCACCTCGGATTGCCAGTCTCCAAACGTACTCTCTCCAAGTGGATAGCTGACTGCATCACCTTTGCTTATGAGAAGGCAGGACTCTCCCTCGAGGGTCATGTCACTGCCCATAATGTTTGAGCCATGGCTACTTCGATGGCAAATCTACGATCTGTAGCTATTGATGAGATCTGCAAAGCAGCAACTTAGTCTTTGATCCATATTTTTGCTGCTCACTACTTCCTAGACAAGGATGCCCACTGGGATGCCATATTTGGCCAGGCTGTTCTCCAGCATCTTTTTCAGACTTAGAGCAACTCCTACCCCTCTGTCCCAGGTTTCGATACCAGACATCCATACAGGATACATGACCTCTTTAGGCATATCTGTGAAAATCCACAGCTAATTCTGACGTCATCTCTCTGGCATCCAATAGCTAGGGAGTCCCTGCTTGTTCCTGGAGATTCCTCCAAGAACAGCAGGAATTTTGTTTTTACAACCCCCCTCCTCCCCTAGGAGTTGTAGGTCTCTTTTTCTCTCCTTTTATCTCTGCTACAAACTCAACTGAGGAGGGAGAGCTGGGAAGGCAGCTACACAGGCACAGTAGGATGCTCCCAAACATTTTCCTGTTGGACGCTGGGGAGTGTTACCGCATGGGCTCCGTTGGTATTGATGTCACCCATATGTGAAGACTAAATTCCCGCTGTTCCCGGAGATCACTTGTTACAGGTGAGTAACTATGCTTTCGCTGAGTGATCACATAAACAGCAGGCAGCAGCTCAAGACTAGAAGAATGTGTGGCAAGGGCTGGAGTAATCACATCATCCACAGGTACCCCCTGGGCATTTAAAATCTCCGTTCTCCGAAGGCATGATCAAGTACTCATTCAAGTTCACGCACACGCTTCACCTAGATGCTGGACTCACTACAGCACATCTCCGCCAAGAATTGCCTTACTATGGACTCCATTGAAGGATCAGCATGGAGGGTAAGCTCCTCCCCACTGATTGCATCATCCGCAGGCACCCCTTGAGTGTTTAAAATCTGCTGTCCCACGGCATACCTGCACCTAAGGGCCACGCCAAAGGGCCCTTAGGTGCAGTCCTTAGAGAGGATCATAGAGAGGACCGAGAACTACACATAAAGAGAAGGTAAAACATCCCCAACTCAAGGGGACACACCAAAGTCAGCCTTTCACCAGCACTCCCCCCGAACTTGAAACTATCACCCTCAACAATAAGCATGCCATACACACACATCTGGATAACTCTCCTGTGCCTCTCCATCCTATTTCTCCATGGAAATGCAGCACACTCACCTGACTCCCAGCCAATCCCCATCATTCACAGCACAAAGCTCAAACCATCTAGATCATGGTTCCCATCCAGCAAGCACCCCAACAGACCAGGGCATCTCATCTCAATTAAAACAGAGCCCTCTCTCCTACCTCACATACACACAAGACAAACACACCTCAACAACACCATCAGATGTGCCCTAATAAATTTGCGCTCTGCCCGCAACAAAATATAAACTATCTCTGACTATATCACAGACAACAGGATAGACCTCATGTGTATCACCAAAATAAGGTTTCACAGAAAATGACAGTGTCCTGCTCAACCAACTCAACATGGCCATGCATACCATCCTTAACTGCCTCTGAAGTGCAAACAGAGGAGGAGGTATTTGTATAGACAAGAATGTGAACTTTAACACAAGCACCATCTCCGCACACAGCATCGACATCCTCATAATATCAAACACTTCACCATCTGCCTCACCTACAGATCCCCCCCCCCCCAACAATGCTGAGTAATTAAATGCACTACTTGAAGCAATCTGGTTCCACACTTCAAACCAAAGGCACTTCATCCTCTTCGGGGACCTGAACCTTCCTTCAGCCTCCAACAGTCAAACTTCCACATTCCTTCAAGCAATGAGTGACCTGCACTACACCCAACTCGTTACCACACCAACCCACTCCAAAGGCCGACTCCTCGACCTGATCTTCTTCCCCAACATCCTTTTAGGTGAATCAAGGTACACTCCACCCACAATAACTCCATCCCCTGGTCTGACCATCGCCTCATAACTTTCATGCTACCCACACAGCAAGAGACTCAATCTACACAACAAGAAGGCTCCTCACTGTCAATGAACAATCCTTCCTCCAAAAAACCCTGCCAGCCCTGGTGAACATCCCAGCTGAAACTGACCTGGAAACGCTGATTGATAAGTGGAACTCCATCATCTCTACAGCTGCTATTACACCCCTACAAGCTCTCTCCACAAAACAGCAACACCTTGCACCCTGGTATGCTGCAGAACTAAGAGAGCAAAAGCATGATCTTCGATGCATTGAATGTCAGTGGATGAAATCAAAGGACCCCCTCCTCCAAATCAAATACCTAGATAAGCTAAGAACGTACTACAATAACACCATCAAATCCAAGCAGGAATATTACAACAACATTCTCCAAGCTTTTAACAAACCCAAGGGGCTCTTCAAACTAGTAAGATCTCTCACTAGAGATCCCACCCAGCCACACCAAGACATGGCAGACTATCTATAAGCCAAGCACAGTTCCAGCATCACTAGCATACTCACCTTATTCACACCAGACAAGACAACCACACACATGCATTCCTGGACTGTCTTCAGAGCTATATCCCCTGAAGAACTTAATGGGATAATCACTCACATCAAAACAACCACCTCCCTGCTTGCCCCTTGCCCAGTATCCTGGATAAAAGCCATGAGGACGCATTTCCTACCATTCACATCAGCTGTTCTACAAACTTCCCTGACACAAGCCTTCTTCCTCACTTAAACAAGCCTCCATCAGACCCCTCCTAAAAAAAAGCCCAACCTTTACGCTAGCTCATCTGCCTCCTACACACAGCCAGCATCCCATTCCTAGCAAAAATCATAGAAAAGGCCATTCAAACTCAACTCCAAGAACACATAGACCAACACACACACTGGACCATAACCAGCATGGTTTTCACAGTGTTGAAACCTTAATGACTTCCCTACTAACCACACTCATCACAGGGATGGAAAGAATCTCCAACGGCTTTATTCTGCTTTTTCTGGATATCTCCACAGCATTTGACACAGTGTCTCATCAAATACTACAAAACCAGCTCAATGATATTGAATTGCAGGGCAAACCACTCAAATGGATTCACTCCTACCTATCACAATATAGCCAATGGATGAAAATCAGAACCTGTTCATCATTCCCCTATATTCTACCGCAAGGAGTATCCCAAGGCTCTGCACTCTCCTCACTTCTTTTCAATATCTACATTAGACCCCTGTGCTCAACTATCCAAAACTTCAATGTCAGCTACCAAATCTACACTGATGACATAATGATATAACCCCGTTCTCCACATCTGCTCCTGACTACTCAAGAATCACTGCCTGTTTCAATGAAATAGTTAACTGGCTTCAACTCCACAACATGTCAGTTAACCTCAACAAGAGATAATTTCTACATGTCACAAGAGACTCCAGTTTTACACCCCCTCCATCTATCAGGATCGACAACACTGATCTTCAAGTCAAAACTCAAGTCAGATACCTTGGCATCATTCTAGATCAGGAACTAAGCTTCCAAGCCCAAGTCCAAAACACTATCAAGACAGTCTACTGCAAGCTTAGAACTCTGAAAAACCTACATTCCCTTCTAGCCACAGAAAACTTCCTTGCAGTGTGCCAAGCTATTCGACTACTGCAACTCAATATACCAGGGCTTGCCCAAACACACTATCGTCCCACTACAACTTACCCAAAATACCACAGCACGTACCATTTTCTGAGCCTCCAAACAAACTCATATCACACCCATGCTAAAATCTCTCCACTGGCTCCCTATCACCTCACGAATTAAACACAAATTCCTCACCACCATTCACAAGGCTCTAAACAATAGCACTGCCGAATACCTACAAACCTTTATCAGCACCCTCATTACCAATAGATCATGAAGACACAGTACCCAAAACCTACTCAAGTCTTGTAAGAGCAACCAATACTCACACCTCAGAGCCTTCTCACCCTCTGGAATGCACCCCATTCCCCCTCCCCCCCCCCACATTATGCATTATCAAGTCAACCCAGGACTTTCAAAAGATTTTAAAGACTTACCTCTTCCAGGAGCATTATGGCACCGATCAGCACTACAATGCAATGTCATGAACACCCATCTCAAGCCCATAGAATATCTCCAGCCCCACCCCTAAAACCCCCAGCTAGAGACAGTAATCGCATATACTCTGTAATGCCTTATCCCTCATACCTCATGTAACCCAGGCACCCCCAGCAGCTCTTTGCCTGTACCAACGTTGTAGTCCTTATGCTATGATATATTGTATACTGCAATTCCTACTCTTTGTAATGTTTTATGTAACCTAAGTGCAACTCCCATCTCCATATTTTCACCTTGTTCCTTGTAAACTGTTTTGACTGGTAGAAAAATGGTATAGCAAAAACCAGTTAAATAAATCCACTGTGCATGCCCAGGATGGTAGCTCCAAGGAGATGGAGGCAGCACAAGAAAAACCTAGCAGCAGGAGGAGCAGCAACCGCACAAGCCCTGGCAATTTTTTATAATTTGATATGAGCTGCATGCCTTCCCAGGCCACAGCAGCAAGCAGCACTTATGATGATTTCACTTCTGGTACACCCAGCACACTAGAAGTGAAATCATCATAAGCCTCAAGACTTTGCAGATTACCTGCAATCAAAGCTATGCCAAACCAACAAATCTCCAGTTCCCACCATGGCCCATGTTCCAACCAATATAACACCCCTGACCTTTCAGCACTCCATCCAAGAAACACATTGAAAACACTATTGCTATGATCAACACCACCACTGCTCAGACTGACCCTTGCCCTGCCTTCTGGATAAAGGCGCTACGATCCAACCTTAGCCCTTTTATAGCCAGGCTCATGGACCGTTCCTTCACAACAGGTATGTTCCCCCAATCTCTCAAACACACATCCATTAGACCTCTGCTAAAAAACAGCAAGCTCAACACCCAGAAGGTTGACTCATATAGACCGATATCGAGCATACCACTTCTAGCCAAAATAATGGAAAAAGAAGTCCAAAGACAAATTCAAGAACACATCGACACCATTTCACCGCTGGACCCTTGCCAACATGGTTTTAGAGAAATCACGGCGTTGAAACGCTCCTCACCACCCTCCTTAAGAACATAACTGCTGTAATCAATAACATCTGTCAGGGGTTTGTTCTCATTTTCCTGGACATAGCAGCTGCTTTCGATTCAGTAAGCCATGAGCTCCTAGAGCGCCTCAAGGAGAAGGGTATCTGTAAAACAGCAATAGACTGGTGCAAGTCATACCTCTCAGACAGATGGCAGCACATACAGTCAGGGACTTCAACATCTGAACCATTCCACCAGAAGCAAGGCGTCCCACAAGGATCCTCCTTATCTGCCCTAATGTTCAACATATACATGCAGCCCATCTGTAACCTCATCCGGTCTTACAGTGTTAACTGCTTGATATATGCTGATGATGTACTACTTTACATGCCCTTCTCAACAGAGAACCCAGACCTCTCCCCTCTGACGGATTGCTTCAATGCGGTATCCAATTGGCTGCAATCTCAGAACCTCAGAATTCAGCACAAGAAAACAGAGGTCCTGTTCATCACGAGGAATCCAAACTTCACCACACCGCCCCACCTAAAGGTCAATGAAGCTGAACTACAAACCAAACCCACAATTCAGTACCTTGGAGCCACCTTGGACGACTGTAAGTGGACGTATCTGGCAAACTACTCACTCCATCACAGAGGTATCTCACAAAACAAAGAAGAAAAATATGACCGTGTTCAGTCATGTGCAGCTGACAACTAAACACATATCATGCAGCAAATCATATGTCATTCAATGGGTTTAGATTCAAGTCATCCAATCAATTGCTTGATTTAGCGCATTAGGTTCCATAGACTTCAATCAGAAAATCCAAGAGTGCTCCTTAACTTTCAATCTCTGTTCACAGTTGCCCCCTTGCCATAATCATAACTGCTGGTCAAGTACACGCCATCAGATATCTGTGACAGCATGATTATATTATATCCAATGGTCCACCGGGGAGGCAGACTCCACTTTATTCATGATTTGACTTTTGTATTCATTGAGACAGAGGCACATGATCAAGTATACTACCTATGTGGAGTCACAATTAGTAAAACCCTCAGTTCTCATACAATTTCCCATTGGTATGGGTCCAGGATTCTCCAGTCAATGCATACTAGCACCAATAGCAATGCCCACAAGCAAAATGACCCTGAACAGATGGACTCTCAGCAGTCGGTAGGAAAAATCTGGTAACCATCTCCCCCAACATAAGAACATAAGATATGCCATACTGGGTCAGGCCAAGGTCCATCAAGCCCAGTATCCTGTTTCCAACAGTGGCCAATCTAGGTCATATGTACCTAGCAGTTTCCCCAAAAGACACAGGTTCCACAATGCTTGTACTGGGTCAAGCATTGATATCCTGGGTCCCTTCTTAATAATGGTTTATGGACCTTTCCTCCAGGAACTTGTCCAAACCTTTTTTAAACCCAGCTACTCTAACAGCCTTTACTACATTCTCCGGTAACAAATTCCAGAGTTTGATTACACGTTGAGTGAAAAAATATTTTCTTTTATTAGTCTTAAATAGCCATAGTTTACCCTGTAGCTTCATTGCATGTCCCCTAGTCTTTCCATATTCTGATAACATAAACAATCAATCTACGTTTACCCGTTCCACTCCGTTCATTAATTTATAGACTTCTATCATATCTCCCCTCAGCCCTCTCTTCTGCAGGCTAAAGAGCCCTAACCTTTTTAGCCTTTCTTCATAGGCGTATCCTTCCATCCCCTTTACCATTTTGGTGGCTCTTCTCTGAACCTCAGCCACGCAACTGGCATGACAGCCTCGGGTTTGCCTACCCTTACCCCGTCGCCACTCCCCCAACCCTCCCTCCAATAAGTCACAACATTTCACCAGGGTTTTCTTTCAACAAAACTATTTCTATTTATTTACAAACAATGGTTATTAACAGCACAAAAAACTGTTGGCCACAGCATGCACGTAACAATCAACAAAACACTGTACACAAATTCCTTTTAGCACCACCTGCCTTTTTGCCCCCTCGAGAGAGACAGCCAATATCCCACAGTCCTTGTAAGTGGCAGGAGGAAAATTTTGCTGTGAAAGCTTTTCCTCAGTCCTTAGTCTTCTCCATATCCTTCAGTCGAAAAGCTGTTACGCCTGCCGTTCAAGCAGACTTGACAACCTTTTCTTTCTTTACCCCCCCCCCCTTTTGCCCACCGTCAAAGCAAGGCAGGGGGCCCTCTGCACGGTGTTCTTGTCGCCATATCAATCTCTCCGGGGGCAGGTCCGTGTTTCTCTCCTGCACCTCTCCCCCTTTACTTAAAGCCTAGGCTGTGCTCTCTCTCACCGGGTGCGTTTTTCCTGCCAACCCCGACAACAGCGAATCCTCGCTTGTTGACGGGGCCCCATCGATCAACGCGCCGCTGTGGCCAACACCTGCTTCTGCCATAAGCGTTCGACCGTGTCTTGTATGGTGCACAGAAAAATGTCCATTCCTGTGTCTGACAAGTGCACTCCATCTGCGTGATACAATCCCGGGCATCTCTCTTCTATGAGGTCATGCTTGATGCTGTATCCCCCTATTGCCCCCATGAAGCGGGCCATCCACTTGTTCACTTTTTGTCTTGTCCTCTCCAATGCCCTGTGCGAGTTCTCGCCCCTCCACACACGCCGCGGTATGATGTGACACCATGCTATGAGTGTCCCGGGAAAGGTGTTTGCCAGTGTCAACAGGTCGCTTTGCATCTTCTTGGTGAGCTCGACGCTGCGCGTGGACGCAAGGTCGTTGCCCCCCAAGTGGATCACAATCATCACTGGGTTCCCAGTCGATCTCTTCCTTTGTAGCAAGGACGGCACTAGCTGGTCCCACACCATACCCTGTCGTCCCAGCCACACCACAGAAACCTCCGCACTTGGTAATCCCAAATTCAAGCCTTTGGGCCCAGTGAACAAATGAATGGCCACATATCCACGCTTCACGAGGCCAGAGGCGGCAACTTACTCCTGCATTGGATCACAATCAGAAAGATATGATTACAGTAGCACTGATCCAAAAATGATTAATAGCACTGACTTTATACAAAATGCTTCCACATTGCCATTATCGCCTTACCCCGCTCTCTACATGTTACAAATGTTTTTTTTTTTATAAACCCATCATTCCTCATTCCACTGGACGTATATACAGTTTGTATCTATCCGAGCGCCATCATCCTATATTCATGATCTGTTCTCTTGACATCCCAATGCTGGCTGCCGTTGAAGCAGCTCCAATGCGAAAGGAGTGCGAGCCGTATAAGCTTGCATCCCATCCTGTTCGTTCTATTACCAGCTTGAGTACTCTGATAAATTGGAAACGTGATAAGGGGGCACCGTTCTCATGCATGAACCATTGATTTCCTGAGTGCGCCCGTAACTGTTGGTAGGCTAAAGCATTTCTCAGTGGGCATGAGGGGTCATTGTGCAATGCCGACAACACCACCTGTGCCCCTTTTCCCTCCGCGTCAGTTTTGGATCTGTGCAAGTGTAGCACTATGGCCCTTGTGAGTATGCTCACATCGTGCTTTTCCATACCTCCGCAGGCTGTCCCGTGCTCCGAGGATGAGGAAGCCACTAGCTCCCCTACTCGAAATGCTCCGTAAAAGGCCCAGGAAAAGGCGCATTGAAACAGCCTTGTCTCGTACTCATCATAACACACTTGGCTAGTCGTTACCATCAATTGTTGGAGCATCTGATGAGTGATTGGGCGGCGTTGGTCTACTTTCCGGGGCTGCCCCAAGGACCAGCCTCTCATTACCTTCTTTATGATAAACTCAGCCTTGGGACTCCTCTTACCCATAGCCTTTGCAAAAAATGATACCGCTGCTAAACGGGCTTGTACTGCAGCTTTTGTGTAGCCATTGCCTTTGCAATGCAAAATCCATCTCAGAATCGTTGCTACTTTAAATCTGTCTTCTTGCTGTATTATGGCTTCTCTGCAAAATGTTTGGTACTGTTCCCATGCCGCTACGTATCTGCGCCTTGTATTCTCCGCTAAGGAGCCTAACAGGAGCTCCCATACCTCGGTGGACCATACTCCCAGACATGATCGGGCACAGCTGTCTTGACCGCATCTGCCTCGGGAGCCAGTTGGTGAAAAAGCCTGATCTTACAACGAGAAAGAGCATCGGCAATGTTATTATTTTCGCCTTCGATGTGCTCTGCTCTCAGGGTCATGTTATGTACCAGGCATAGCAACACTATTCGTCTTAATAGTGCCACTACCCTTGGCGTCTTAGCTCTCATACTGTTCACTGCCCACACCACCGCTAGGTTATCAATATGGAAAGTGATAGCTCTGTTGGCGAGCCCTGGTGCCCAGATACATAAGGCTACTGGTGCCCAGATACATAAGGCCCATGTTCCCTGTAAAATAGTTATCTCCAAGTTGTAATGCCCTGTTCAATGTAATTTCAGTTTGTTCAATGTAAACCGCACTGATGCAGAATAGCGCGGTATATAAGAGAATGTAAATAAATAAATAAAATACCATTAGCGGGAAAAGCTCCAAGAATGTGATGTCCCTGTTGGTCCCTTCTGCTTGCCTTTCTATGGGCCATGTCTCTGAGCACCACGCCCCTTTATAGTAGATGCCGAATCCAATCCCCCCCGAGGCATCGGTGAAGAATTCGAGTTCCGCATTAGATACCGGGAGCGCTTGCCAGAAGGCAAGGCCATTGAAGGTGCGAAGGAATTGCAGCCAGACCTGCAGGTCTTCCCGTATCTCCCTGGTGACCCGGATGCGATGGTATCTTTTTGCGATACCTCTCGTTGCCCATGCCATACGACGGCAGAAAACCCTCCCCATGGGTATCACCCTGCATGCAAAGCATAGCAGGCCCAGTATTGACTGAAATTGTTGGAGTGTCGCTTTTCGCTGGCTGTGAAGTAGTTGAATATCTTTCCTCAACTTCAGCACTTTATCTGCTGGCAAACGTGACCTGTGTGCCGGCACATCTAACTGTATGCCCAGGAAAGTGATGATCCCTTTCGGGCCATCTGTCTTCTTTTTCGCTAATGGGATTCGAAACGATTGTGCCATCCGCTCAAAGATATCCAATATCCTTTTGCAGTCGTCATGGTCTTTTCCTACAAATAGGAAATCGTCCAGATAGTGCACAACCATGTTGGGGCCCGCCAGGTCTTCAACTACACAGTGTAGGAATGAACTAAATTGTTCGAAATATGCGCATGATACCGCGCATCCCATGGGCAAACATTTATCATAGAAGAACTCCCCACAATGGGAAAGACTCTGGATGCACCGGCAATAGCCGGAACGCGGACTCGATGTCTGCCTTCGCCAGCTGTGCTCGTGGCCCCTTACTTCGTATGAGCATAATTGCCTGATCAATGGTTGCATATTTAACAGAGCATAACGCCGGATCAATATAATCGTTAACTGACTTTCCCTCTGGGTATGATAGGTTATGAATTAACCGGAATTGTCCCGGCTCCTTTATAGGTATGACCCCCAATGGGGAGATTATGATGTCCTTGAATGGGGGTGAATGGAAAGAACCCGCTATTCTCCCCATACCTATTTCTTTTGCTATCTTGCTGTGCGTGATCTCGTTGTGTTTTTGGACAGATGGTGGGTTATTTATAACGCGCGTTTGTGCTTTTTTTATCATAATTAGGGATGGGATGCGGAAACCCTGCGAGAAGCCATTTTCAATACTGATAGCTATATCCCGCTTAGGGTAGGCTCTTAGCCATGGACGCATATTCTCAAGTCTGATGGATGTTGGGGCCAACCCCTTCGGTTGAGCGTTGCTGTAAATGCTCTGAAAGGCTTGGCCTCCCTTGATGCCCTGCAGGTGAAAGCGGGGTGTCTACTTCCGCATACTGAGCAGGAATGTTTGAATTTACACGGCTGCCATGTATAACTCCCTGCGTTGTACTGTCGGCATGCCCGTCTCCCTGGCAACTGATTGGCTTGCCGCCATTGCATGTTCTGAAAAGGCTGTTGCCACTGCGCGCTCGGCAGAGGCTGCTGCAGCCCGTCCTGACACCATGGCCTATTGGGCACCATTTCTTCTGTCCACATGTCCAGAATTCTGTGATGCCATGCTAGGGTGGGATTTTCTGCCATGCTTCTCCTGAACTTCACATCATAGTTCAGCCAGGCCCATCCCCCGTATTGTTTATGTACTCTGGTGATCGTGTCCAGGTACCTGGTCAGATATGGCCCCGATTCGGGTTCCTTCTCCATCACCACGCTCATAAAGATGTGGAATGCTGTCACCCAATTGTTAATGGATTTGGGAATTTTAGGTTTCCTATCTCTCTCACTTCTTTTATCCTTATCTTTTCCACTGTTTGATTCTTCATCTTGATCCCTGAGCAGGAGAGAGAATAGGTCAATATATTCTCGCCTCCAAATCCTCTTTTTTATCTTTTTGGGTACAGACACAGCCAGGGAGCTCACCCCGCAGCATGGGTCGTGACTGGTATTGCGCCAATCCAGCTGCGTTCTTTGGGCCGCCCCAGATGGCGTGCTCCCGCGGTCCTCGCCCCTCGGACTCTGCCCGGACCAGGCCTGCCTGAGGGGATTAAATTGTTTTGGGCTCCTCTTCCTTTTAAATTTCTTTAATGCATATTGTATCACATCTGCCCATGCTATGTCACCGTCACTGTCAGAAAAGGAATCGTCAGATGATGAAGTTAACAACTCTGGCGCCCCCTTTTCACACCCAGACTTACCATGTGCCGTGTTAGGTGTTGACGTGCTGTCGCTCGTTGACGGCAGTTCTTCGTTCGCGAAGCCTGGCATTCCCAGTCGTTGTCTGACTGAGGTCAGGCCGTGTTGCGTAACCTGTTCCTGAACCATCTGGAGCAGGTCATCCAGCTCTTGCCTCTGTGGAGGGGCCGAGCTTTCCAGTTGCTGTGGCACCTTCCTCCTATTACTGGGCCTAGGCTTTACTGCTGCTACACTGGTAGTTGCGTCATGGCTGGCCATCTGTGCTCCCCTTCTGCTCGAACTAGCAGCTGCCCGTGCCTTTGGTGCTGGTGCTGCATTCGGTGTAGCCTTGGTGCCTCGTGTCCTGGAAGCCTTTTGTGTCTCCTTTCTCAGCATCTCTCAACTAGGATAAAATTACTATGCAGAGGTAATGGAAAGTCTAAATTACTATCAGTCTCGGATGCTTGCCTCAATCCCGTGCTCCACTCGTTTCCTATAGCCATATATATATCTAGGGCTATCAATATCCATTTATATCTACATATCTATATATATCTATACATATCTATATATATCACTATCTAAACATCTTTATATACATATATCCCCCTGGCAATGATCACAGATATTCCTGGCTGCTTCACCCCCTCATTCAAAATTGAACATTAAATACAATCCCCATTTCTTTATTCCCTGTTAATCTTCAATATCAGAACATAACAAAATCATCCTAACAGTCTGCAGTACTGCTTTTGTCCATGAGATGGCAGACTTACACAATTAGTTACATCCTCATTACTTTACTGCATCAACTTTAAAACATTGCTATGCCGCCGTTTTTTTGTTTTTTTTTTTTTTTAAAGAAAACCCTCTGGGCTGTGCCTTCCCAACCCGTATCCGGCTGTTGTTCTTGCAATTATTATTTTATTAGTGATTGTCGCCCAGCAGTGTCTGCTCATTCGCCGTGCTTGGTCACGTGTACCCGCGGTGTACTGTTGCCGCACCAGCGTGGCCCGCATAGCCCAGCAACCCCTCCTCTGACTCCCCTGCAATTATGTCCCAGGACTAGCCCCCCCAATGCTGCCCACATCGGGGACGATAAAGGTAGGGGTTTTGGTTGCCTTCATGCTGCTGTCTGCCATAACTCCCCCCCCCCCCCCACTGGACCCATCTGCCGCATCACGGAACGTGACTCCCCGCCACGGCTGGAAGCACCGCTAACCCCGTGCCTATTCCTCACTTCTTCTTTTATTTATTTATTTTTCTTTTTATTACTTGCTGTGCGCTTCTCTCCGATGCTCTCTTTTAGATGCGGCCTCTTCGCGAATCCTCTGTCGTCCTGTCCGTCTTCCTCCAGGAAGGGGGGGGGAGCGGCAAAAGAAGCTGAGTTGGCGCCGGGCGCGCTTTTTGTTTGCGGCTCATTGCCCGCCCCCCCCCCCAACCCTCGGCCCTCCACTGCGCGCCGGTGCCCGGCCGCGTTAATTCGCAGCCGGGTCTTTTCTAATAACGCTATATCCTTTTTAAGATATGGCGACTGGAATTGCACACAATATTCAAGGTGTGTTCTCACCATGAAACGATATAGAGGCATTATAATATCTTTTGTTTTATTTTCCATTCCTTTCCTTATGATACCTAGCATTCTATTTGCTCTCTTGGCCGCCGCTGCACACTGGGCCGAGGGTTTTAACATGTTATCCACAATGACGCCTAAATCTTTTTCCTGGGTGGTGGTTCCAAATGTGGAACCTTGCATCGTGTAACCATAGTTTGGGTTGTTCTTCCCTAGGTGCATAACTTTGCACTTGTCTACATTAAATTTCATCTGCCATTTTGATGCCTAGTCTTCCAATTTATCAAATTCCTCCCTTGTTTATATATGACGCGAGGGAATTCAGCGAGAGAAGAATGTAAACTTAGAATAGTCTAATGCTTCCTCATAGATCTGACAATATGACCAGAGGCAGTAGAGAAAGGCAAAACACATACCAGTTGATCATCTTCTTGTTACTGCTTACAATGTAATAAAAAATCACGCTAGGCATATTTAGCTCACCGGTAAAAATCTGACAAGGATAACCGTTATTAACAAACCTTCAAAGTAGAAGACCCGATTCTTTCCTAAACCTCTCCTCGGATGAGCACACTTACCATTAGTCCCTCTCCAGCGCCCAGTCACTCCCCCGAGTCATCATCAGTTCTCTCCAGCTCTCAATCATCACTCTGACTCACTATCAGTCCTCTCCAGCCCCCTGCCACTCACCTCCCCTGCCATTTTAAACAAGCGGGAACATTTCCCTCTGTTACACTTCTGACACCAGCATCACCACTTTTTAAAAAGGTCATCAAAAACACTTCCTGTCTCTTGCTAGGGACAGGAAGTGCTTCTGTTGACCTTTTTAAAACAATGATGCTGGTGTTGAAGTGTAGCGAAGGGAAATGCTCCCACGAGTGTGCTGCAGCGAACAGTGAGGCAGGCTCGGGAGCTCTTAAAGCTTGTGCACTCCAAGCCTGCCTCACTGCTCAATGAGGCCAGTGCCTGTGCAGAAATCTGCATAGTAAGTGTAGGATTCTGCACAGGCGGGGAATTCTGTGCTGAATTCCCCCAGGAGGAAACTTAGTCATTCTATTCAACCAAACTAACATCCAAACAGCATCCCCATACATGTTTAACCTTCATGCAAGAATGAGGCAGTCATGAGGTTTAGCTGTAGGTAGCCCTTCCCCCCAGCCATGCGGCAAGCCATGAGGCTCTGATCAGCCTGACCCTTCCCCCGCAAGCCATGAGGTAATCAGCCTGCTAAGAGAAAGGCATTGAGATTTCAGTAGGCACCCTTCCCCCCACTCCAGGTCTGAGCACAGTATCCCCTAGCCCAGAAACCAACAGACCAGAGCATACCGGTTTGGACAGGTCACCCAGGTACCTTCCCCAGGGGCTGCTGATTGGTGGGCAGGAAATACCTGTGGCAAATGGGATTGTAGAATGAGGTTTGTTTGGTTTTTTTTTTTTCCCCCCCCCCCAAATATTTCCATATTTTCTGGGAAACACAGTTCCATCTTTCCACTAAATTTGCTCTATATACTTGGGAACAAAGCGATTTCAGATCAGTCCCTTTCCAAAATTTAATATTTACTCATCTTATTGCTGTGTATACTGGACCTCTACATAATGTACTCCTACCAGTATATTTGGTAACAAAGTATAAATGTATAAACTAAAAAGATTTGTATCTCACAGTGCTATAATATATTGTGCTCCTGAACTCTGGACACCAACGTGTAAAATTCAAATACAGCAGGACAGGTGAATTTATTCTAAATAGCACCTATGATGTTACTGTCCTGTTCATCATTCATCAGCACAGAGCTTAACAAGGCAAAGTGATTACCTTGTATCTTATAGTTCAAAACAGGCATGAAACTGATACTTTATAAGAAGGTTGGTGGATATCTGGAATGCAATATCATTGTAGTATCAGAAAAATGAATACAGTTGATCAAGGCAGTTTAATGTACCAAGCAGGAAAGAACGCAATCATCAGCACAGCATTTACTGTCTGCAGAATAAACTGCCAAAGATGGCATATCATGCAGAGGTATTACTTGTTTAAGTTTGTATGTGCAGTCAAAACCAAATATATGTACCAGAGATAAAATCCAGGCTTTAAAGGACAAGTAAAAAAAATCTTCATTTCTTCATGATCTTATAAGGATTTTTCTTCAGCCTTTGTTTGCTTCCAGCAGACATTTGAGGATGCTCAAAGGAGGCACCTCATGGTTCTAGAAGCTCAAAACTCTACAATTAAAATTGATGACAAGAGGATTGTTTGCAGGCTAGGTGTGGCTAGGTGAATTGGGGTTCTTTGTCCTCTAGGAGAAAGACTCCTAGGTGGTTTTTTCCTTTTGTCCTCTCTAATGGGCCTCCATTCATCTGCTAGATGAAGGAACTCCTCCCAGTATCTTTCTATAGCTATGCAAACTATTTCAGCAGTTCCAACTATCCCCCAGTCACCGCTGAGAGGGGTGACCAAAACACCTGGTTCCCTGACCACTGATCATGCATGAAACATAGCAATGAAACTGGATATGCATCAAACAAAGCAATTGTCTTCCTTCACTGCTATACCAGTACTACAGTCCACACACAGCAAACCCCACCCCCCTTTCCAAACTGTCCCCTTCCCTGCAATCAGTAGACCTGGTGTTTTTCACTGTTTGGGGACACAGGGGCGACTCGTCAATAACTTCACCTTTTACTGATAGAGTATCAAAATCATTCCTGAAATATAAAGACCTAATGTCTGGACAAAAACTTTCTTTCCCTAATGTCACAACTAAACACAGAGCCACTCTAACAAACACAGAGCCACTAGCAATTTTCACATAACAACACATTAACTATATGGGCCAGCCATGAATCTATATAGGGAGAACTGGTCCGGATGCTCCTTCACTATAATTTAGCCTCCGGACCCCATGCTCTAATCACAATTCACAAATCACAATGTTCAGTGTAAATTTTCTAATCTCACTTCTGGGAATACAATATACAATATAATCCAGGTAACAGGCAGAGTTTGGTTGCACAAATCACACAGGACCACAAAGGGAAAAAGAAAGAGGGAAAACAGAAAACAGAGATGTCTCAGCAGCGAATACTCATACACTCTCTTTCCTCAGTAGCAGCTGTTACAAATACATTACACACACTCTCTCTAGCTGTATCATAGGATTTAACTTTTACCATGAGGATATTAGAAATATGAGAAATATAGCTAGCTATTTTCTAATGTCCACTAGATGGAGCTCCAGGATCACTTTAACCATAAGGATAAAAATACAGCTAGTTTTTAAATGACCACTAGATGGAGCTCCAGGATCACTCCATGGCCCCTCAATACCTCTGCGCAGAGAAATGCACGTGGTGTCCACTAGATCAGTGCAGAGAAACGCACGTGATGTCCACAAGATGGCTGCTACCTCCTCGTGCTCTTCCACACCGGTTCACCCTCAGCTTTACAGATGGGAAAAGGGGAAGTGATGGACTTCCAAGCGATCGACTTAATAAAAAAACAAAAAGGTTAGCATTTTATTTATTTATTTATCTTTTGGTTTAAAGGCAGGAAACCCAGCGGGGGCTCGGCGGTGCATCGGGACAGCAGGGGAAAGGCATAAAATTCAACGGGGGCTCAGGGAAGGCAGAGAAATTCGGCGGGGGCTCAGGGAAGGCACAAAAAAAATCGGCGGGGGGCTCAGGGAAGGCAGAAAAATTCAGCGGGGGCTCAGGGGCAGGCACAAAAAATCGGCGGGGGGCTCAGGGAAGGCACAAAAAATCGGCGGGGGGCTCAGGGAAGGCAGAGAAATTCAGCGGGGGCTCAGGGAAGGCACAAAAAAAATCGGCGGGGGGCTCAGGGAAGGCAGAAAAATTCAGCAGGGGCTCAGGGAAGGCAGAAAAATTTGGCGGGGGCTCAGGGGCAGGCACAAAAAAAATCGGCGGGGGGGCAGGGAAGGCAGAGAAATTCGGCGGGGGCTCAGGGGCGGCAGAAAAATTCAGCGGGGGCTCAGGGGCAGGCACAAAAAATTGGCGGGGGGCTCAGGGAAGGCAGAGAAATTCGGTGGGGGCTCAGGGAAGGCAGAAAAGTTCAGCGGGGGCTCTGGAAGGCACAAAAATTCGGCGGGGGCTCAAGGGAAGCAGAAAAAATTCGGCGGGGGCTCGGGTGGCAGAAAAATTCGGCGGGAGCTCAGGGGTGGCAGAAAAATTCAGCGGGGGCTCAGGGAGGCACAAAAATTCGGCGGGGGCTCAGGGGAAGGCAGAAAAATTCAGCGGGGGCTCTGGAAGGCACAAAAATTCGGCAGGGGCTCAAGGGAAGCAGAAAAAATTTAGCGGGGGCTCAGGGGAGGCACAAAAATTCGGCGGGGGCTCAGGGGAGGCAGAAAAATTCAGCGGGGGCTCAGGGGATCACCGGAGCAGTACCGGGAGGCAGGGGACCTCAGCGGGGGCTCAGCACAGCATCGGAGCAGTACCGGGAGGCAGGGGAATAGAAATTTAACATTGGGAACAGAACAGCACGTGGGGGAAACTGAAATTTAACATTGGGAACAGAACAGCACAAATTAACCGCGGGAACACAACAACAGCATGGGGGAGCAGAAATTAAAACAGCGGCAGCACATTAGAGAACTCTCTCCTTGCAGTCACGCTTCAGATAACTTCCCACAAGCAGAAAGGAAAGAAGAGAAGCAGCGATCTAATTCTTAGCTTATCAAGTGCTATAGTTTGGTTACTTTTTTCTTTCGGCAGCGCTTTTAAAAGATCTCAGATTACTGTAGTTCAGATATTACTGCAGTTTCAGATTACTGCAGTTATTCAGATTTTACCGGTATTCAGATACAGGACGAGCAATGGCTTCAGGGCCACTAAGGCCCCTACTAGGACTGCTCGTGCAGTTGATCAGGCTGCTACAGGTTCCCAGAAATTACCAGGACTCACAGATAGAGTACAGAACTAGCCCCAAACAGTAAGGTAGCAGTACTCACCAGAACTCTGGCCAGATGACCCCCTTCAAACATACAGCTAAAACAGTATCAGTCACTAGAAAGCACCCATAATTCCAAGTCAGCAAGCAAAGCTCTCTTTAGTAACAGTCTGCTGGAACACTGCATTCAGCACACTGCCTAGGGCTCTGCGACTTTCTCCAGTCACTACTGCCGCAAGCGACCCTTCCATTTTGACACCTGGTGCCGCTTTGAGGTATCAGTGAGCAGCTGCTTACGCACTTTCGGTATCTCCAGCTTTTCTAGTCTCAACTCTTCCAGTACTTTATTAGCCTCCTCTCAGGAATGGACTTTAAAGGATATACCTTCCTTGGCAAATGCTGTTACGAGGGGATAAAGCTCATCGGTATTTAATTTTAGTCTCATGGAGCTTAGCTGTGAAGTCCTTCATCTCTTGGCACTTCTTTAAACGGTGAAAAATCTTGATACCTTGATTTGGTATAAATCCCAGGTCACTGAATCTAGTGCACAAACTTTCTTGACCACCCTCTCTTAATGAACAAAACAAGGAAACAAGCTATAATTTCTTTCAGGGAGTTGAGCTGCTGCCCTCCTGACACATGGTGGGCACTCTCAATTTTAATTTCATAGAGCTGTCCTGCTGGTTGGTCCATGGAGAGCGTGGTAGCACAAATTTCTTGCACAATACTAGTGCAGTCTGTGTATTCAGGGGCTCTGGTATCCCGCGGAAGCATAGGTTGAACTGCCAATAGCGGCTTTCAAGGTTCTCTAGTTTATCTCTCATGTTCTCACTGGGCCTGTTCAACTCCTGAAGCTGTTTTTCAAAATCGGACATCACCTTGGCCTGGTCATCAACATGATGCTCAGTGTCCTAAATTTTGCGGCCTAGTCTGGCCATGTTGGCTTGCAAGTCAGAGCTATAGCCATAATCTCAGCCAGGACAGCGCCCAGCTCCTGCTTTATATCTCGGAGCCAAGCCTTAAGCTGAGCAAATGCCAATGGCTCCAGATTCTCACCACTAGAGTTGCCATCACTAGTCTCTATGCGCCCCTTGCCCTGTTTAATAGTGGGTGTTGGTGCCATCACTAGTCTCTATGCGCCCCTGGCCCTGTTTAACAGTGGGTGTTGGTGCCATCACTAGTCTCTATGCACCCCTTGCCCTGTTTAATAGTGGGTGTTGGTGCCATCACTAGTCTCTATGCACCCCTTGCCCTGTTTAATAGTGGGTGTTGGTGCCATCACTAGTCTCTATGCGCCCCTGGCCCTGTTTAATAGTGGGTGTTGGTGCCATCACTAGTCTCTATGCGCCCCTTGCCCTGTTTAATAGTGGGTGTTGGTGCCATCACTAGTCTCTATGCGCCCCTGGCCCTGTTTAATAGTGGTTGTTGGTGCCATCACTAGTCTCTATGCGCCCCTTGCCCTGTTTAATAGTGGGTGTTGGTGCCATCACTAGTCTCTATGCGCCCCTTGCCCTGTTTAATAGTGGGTGTTGGTGCCATCACTAGTCTCTATGCACCCCTTGCCCTGTTTAATAGTGGGTGTTGGTGCCATCACTAGTCTCTATGCGCCCCTTGCCCTGTTTAATAGTGGGTGTTGGTGCCATCACTAGTCTCTATGCGCCCCTGTCCCTGTTTAATAGTGGGTGTTGGTGCCATCACTAGTCTCTATGCGCCCCTGGCCCTGTTTAATAGTGGGTGTTGGTGCCATCACTAGTCTCTATGCGCCCCTTGCCCTGTTTAATAGTGGGTGTTGGTGCCATCACTAGTCTCTATGCGCCCCTGGCCCTGTTTAATAGTGGGTGTTGGTGCCATCACTAGTCTCTATGCACCCCTTGCCCTGTTTAATAGTGGGTGTTGGTGCCATCACTAGTCTCTATGCGCCCTGGCCCTGTTTAATAGTGGGTGTTGGTGCCATCACTAGTCTCTATGCGCCCCTTGCCCTGTTTAATAGTGGGTGTTGGTGCCATCACTAGTCTCTATGCGCCCCTGGCCCTGTTTAATAGTGGGTGTTGGTGCCATCACTAGTGTCTATGCGCCCCTTGCCCTGTTTAATAGTGGGTGTTGGTGCCATCACTAGTCTCTATGCGCCCCTGTCCCTGTTTAATAGTGGGTGTTGGTGCCATCACTAGTCTCTATGCGCCCCTGTCCCTGTTTAATAGTGGGTGCTGGTGCCATCACTAGTCTCTATGCGCCCCTTGCCCTGTTTTATAGTGGGTGCTGGTGCCATCACTAGTCTCTATGCGCCCCTTGCCCTGTTTAATAGTGGGTGTTGGTGCCATCTTGACTTCCACCCAATGCTTGTAATTGACAGACAAATGCAAACGTTGTTAGGTTCAATGCTTTCTTCTGATTTGAGAACATAATCTTAAAAATAGCTTCTCCAGCAGTGATGGGAATGCAGTGTGCTACTTTGATGGCATGGCTTTAGTGGAGAATGCAGATTGTATGCAGATCTTTCTTATGCATATTCATTATGATTATTCTGAAACCCTGACTGGCTAGGTGCAGTAGCATATTGAGCCTATTTGCAACCAGAATGGATTTTAATGCCCAACCCACATGCATACTCGATAAACTTACTACACCTTCTTTGCAGGTTTGCCACACTGCCTCTGCTTAAAGCCCAGCAGCTATTCCCTCCCGGGTCGAAGTCTTGCGATAACAGTCACACCATGAGTCTTCAGCCTGGGAGGGCTGGGCCTGGAGTGGGGGTAGTGTGGCAAGCCAGCAAACAAGTTAAAGTAAGTTTACTGCACACGCCGCCACCGTGTAGGTCCAGAATTCAGCAACTGTACCTCCCTTCTGACCAGTACCCAGGACTGACTGCACCCACTGCCCACCCTTGGTACACCACTGGCTAGGTGTATCCCAAGGAATGTGTTGAGAACCCCTGCTCTAAAAATAACTCTTAAACTGATTTTCCATAACTCAGAGTGAGTTTGGTTTTATTTATTTATTTCTTCGCCCATAAAATATTTCTCTTCACAACTTGCTCATGGATATAGAATGTTTTATTTTACTGAAAGCTGTAAGAAAGTCCTGCATTTGATCATTCTGTGGTGTATGTTTCCCTCTAGCAGTCAAATTAGGGTATCACAAGAGCAGTTCCTCATTTAGAGATGTATTACATTCCTGCAGCTCCAAATATACAGCCTGTGCGCCACAGCATTTGGTGCAGGGCCGGCTCTAGGCTCACCAGTGCCTTTTGTGAAACAAAAGCTGATGCCCTCCCCCTTGGTAGGGACAGTCAAAAGAGGCCTTGGCGGACTGGCCAGAACAGCTGGAGATCAACAGCGGCAGCACAGCTGCTAAGATAATTCTAAAATGCAGGGCCTCAGCATCTGTACACACTGACGACTTGCCAGATTCCTACCCACTCTGACACAGACGTCCTGTTAGCTTTAGCATATGCATGTGCTAAGGCCCTCCATTTCTGTCTTGTCCTAGCTGCCATGCTGCAACTGTTGAACTCCAGCTGTTCTGGCTCGTGCCACACAGCTCTGAAGATTCAGCAGCAAGGCCAGTAAAGAGATGTGGAATACTCAGAAGGGTAAACTATAAATTTATTCAAAACACATATGCCACTGGCCCAGTGGCATATGTGTTTTGAATAAATTTATAGTTTACCCTTCTGAGTATTCCACGTCTCTTTACTGGGTTTGCTCTTCGTGACGTGGGTTCGTGCCTGAGCGTTGGACTGATTCAGCAGCAAGGGACAGAGAATGGGGAGATGCAGACAATCAGGTAGGGATGAGGAGGGAGGAAGAGAAGGGATGGAGAGCTGCTGGACTGCTGGGGGGAGAGGTAGAAGAAAAGAGTGATAGAAGGAGCTGGATCACTGGGAAGGCAGGAAGATGCTGGACTACGCAGGGGATTGCTGGATCATGGAGAAGAGATGAAGGAAGATGCTGAACCATGGGTGGAGGAAGAGAGGGAGCAGGAAGATGCTGATCTGTGGGGGAAAGGAGAAGAAAGATCAGGGGGGAACTGGACTGGGGGGGAATGGGAAAGGAAGGGAGAGGGAAGAAGGAGATGGTGGACCATGCGGGTAGAGGGAAAGGTAGAAAAGATGGAGAGATGTTGGACTAGGAAGCATCTGATTTCAGATGCCCCCCGACATCAGTACTGCCTGATTTGTCTTCAGACACCCTCGACACTGGTGTTTTTGGACTAGCTGTGACTGCAGTTGCTCCCATTTACATCCCACAGAAACCCACTCCAGACTACAGCTAGCCCGCTCCTAGTGACATCACTGGGGTGCATGGTGGAAGACGAGGGGGCATGCACTGGAAGCACTGTGCGATGACAAAGGAGTTCCTTACCGTGCTCCTTTGGGCAGACTTTGGAAGGACTCTGAGATTTCTGAGTTGCTATTTTAAAGACTTTTTAAAGGTAAAGTATTATTATTCTTTTGCATATTTTGTTAAATTTTGTGGCAATAGCAATGAAGAGTATGATTGAGGTGCTTTATGATAATAGCTGTTATAGAGATATTTCCTTTTGGACCGGAAGATCTGAAAACAGGTCACCTTCTACATTACAGCATAATCCCCTTATGGGAACTTCAGACTGCCTTGAAGACATTAATATTTCTAAGGGTACATCTCTTTGTTTATTATCAGTCAATGCATGATCTGTCAGAAATAGGTTTTCTCTTATTTATCATTTGATTGTAGATAAAAGTCTTGATATATTGTTCATTATTGAATAATGGTTGTTAGCGCTTGACATTGTTGTAAAAAAGCAGTGCTGTCCTCCACGTTTTACCTGGAACATAAAGGGTGTTATTTTAAAAGCACTATTTGTGATTTGGACATCTGCAAACAGACATGTAGACGTCCAAATCAGAGATGTCTCCAGAGACATTTTAGAAGCCGAATTTGTGGATGATCCCAACCCGAGGATGTCCAAGTCTGAACAGGGGTGTGGTGGAGGTGTGTCCACGGTGTTCATAAGAACCTGAACATCCCTGTCTGATGTCCTGAATTGCTTCTAAGATATGAAGAGGCATCTGAAAAGTGCTTGCTTTGTCAGGTAAATGTCTGGAAGGTGTGGAGAAGGAGCTATACTAATACCCCCTGTATATTACAATATGTTAATGAACAGTGGCGGGCATGGGGGCTTATATTTTCACTTTGCTATGCTGCTAGACATCCCCTTATGCTAGTTTGCCTGAGATGGACATCTTTGACCCAAACGTTCCCAATGGGGATGTCTATGTTTGTCACCCGTATGCACGCCCACATCATGCATTTCTATGTTCCTGAAATCAGCCAGAGACATAGACGTCCCTGGTGTTTTTCTGCATGTTCTGCCCTGGATGTCCCCAATTTAACTTGGATGTCCTTTCTAAAATCACCCTTAAAGTGTCCTAATTCTAAATGAGGTAGTGGAGTTTTAATTATTTACAGAGATACGTGTATTTTCAAATGTTCTGTGATTTCACTTGACATTAGCGATTCTTTTGATGTTGTATTGTTTTCCGATTAAAATTGGGTCTGCTGTCATGTTTTAACCACCACCACCCACTTCCTCAGGGGTCCTTCTGCTGATATTTCCTCTTTTATTGAAATAGTTACCACTTTGCCAGTTGATTTGGACCACTCCTGCTGCATTGTTGGGCATTTCAATATACAATCTGATTTATATCCTCTCCCTAAGGAGTCTTCTTATTTTTAGATGCAATGACAGCTTCAGACTGTATACAAGTGGAGGCCAATTCAAGCCTGTGTGTCCCCAGGAGTTCCGGACGTCCAGACATCCGGATGGCCAAGGGATGCACCCTATTCTGCTGCCCGTGGGAGCAGAATCATGGCATAGTGGCTGGGCGTCTGGAATGTGCCCCAATTCAGGCACTCCGAACATCCAGCCACATCCCCAGCTAGCTCAGCCTGGCTCCTGCATGGAACCACAGTGCCATGGCATCATGTTGCCATGGCACCGCAACTCCATGCAGGAGCTGCATTCCCAGCAACAACAGCAGACTCTTTGTTCCCCACAACCCAACCCCCAATCGGGCCTTCCATGGTTAGGGTTGAGCTGCGGGGCACCCCCTGCACACCCTCACCTGTTTTTTGTGCCCTGGCTCCAGCATCCCCTGACATCCAGAGGGACCTATTCCACTTCCAATGTCAAATAAATCCCCCATTTAAATGGCCAACCCTGGATGTAACCTCGGAATTGGCCCTCTATATCCAAGGTCATGGTGCCGCCCACTGCCCGCCCTCACTCCACATCCAGCCCACCCCCTCCCACCCATGAACAGAGCTCCCTGAATAACCCAGTTCTACATGCGGGAGCCCTGTTTCCTGCATAGCGATCCCAGCGTTTAGCGGATCTAGACATCCAGATCAGACCAGCCCCATAGTGTCAGAAGTAATGCATAGGACAGGTTATATGTTAGACCAAATCATTTTAGGGAAACTGCTGAAAAGCTTTTTGCAAAACACTATATAAATGTTTAATAGTAGTAGTAGTAGTTTATCACCTACCCTGGGATGACCATTGCTGTCCGCATTTTTTCTTAAATGTTGATAGGGATATTGGAGTTAATGCTTCAGCTCTGATAAGAAAAGCAAGGGTCATACTAATATCCAAAAATTAGGAGATAGTTGGTTTCCATAGTTAGAAGATATTGAGAATTTAGATGTCCATGAAGCAGTTGAATTATGGAAACATTCATGAAATCACACCTGTAAAAGAACATAAGGCTAAGGAAGAGATGGTGAACAGTTGGTATACCTCTACCCTAAGGAAGCTTAAATAGGATTTGATGAAATCTCTCTCTGTTGATAAGTTGAGGTTATCAGTATACAAGCATGCTGTAGAAATGTCTATAAATCACTATTATTCCAAAATTAGCCTGGCTATTAATTGTTCAAGAGCGCTATTTGAGACAGTAAAGTTCTTGACTGCAAAGGAGAAACATAATGGGTATATAAAATCCCAAACAACTGAGGATGTTTTATGCTTTAGTAGTACAACTACAGATGTACTTCAAAGGTTTTCCTCCGATTCTTTTCTTCTTCTTTGATCTCATTGTCAACCAACTCCACTTGGAGCAATTTTACTTTAACTTCAGAGAATGAGATTATTTCTATTTTAAAATCTTTGAATCCTTCACAGTCCACACAAGATTCCTGCTCTACAATATTCTTCAGGTTAATGGATGAGGAAATAGTCTCTGTTGTAATAATTGTAAATGCATCATTGCTGAGTGACATGGCTTTTGCGACTTTAAAGTCTCCAACAGTGCACCCCCTGTTGAAGAAGGATTCCTTGATCCTCTAGGTCTGAATAATTACAGACTCATTTCAATGCTACCTTTTTCTGCTGAAGCTATTGAACTCATAGTATTAACTCGGTTGTATGGTTTATATTGAGAAGGATGATCCTTTTTTTTTCTTTTTGTTATTCATTTGAGGGTGGCTGGGGATAATCTGGGGAAAACGTGACCCTTTTCAATATGGTTTTAGGAGAGCACATGGATCATGGATCTCATTTCATCCTGGTTTTGCTAGATATATCACCCATATTTGATGCTACTAATCAGAAAACCTTGTCACAGAAATTAGAGACTATGGAGGGGGGGGGGGAGGGATTTTAGAAGCCCTATTCATGAGATAGACATCTGAAAATGGATACTTGGACATGCAAAGCGTGGAGACATCCCCGCAGCCATTATAGAATCCAGGTATATAGATGTCCCAGCGCGAGAATGTCCCGGTAGCATGGAGGCATGATAAAGGTGTGGTCTAGGTGAGCAAGGGAGATGCATATCATGGTGCGATTTTAGAATGGCACCAGCACGTCTGGAACTGGTTGGTGAGATATCCATCCCTCGGCTCCCAGTGGTATATTAAATGTTGTAAATAAATAAATATACCTGCTCCTAGCCATGAGTAAGATAAAAAAATGTGCTTGTTTCATGAAAGCTACTCTTCCAGGAGAAAGCACTTAAGGTGCTTTATTATTTCCTGCCCAAAGAAACCTTAGCACAAACACATACTCCAAACATCTACTGGCTGCTGCTGCACGTGTGAGTATGGGAAGTGGCAGGCCGGGACGTGAAACTCTCATAGCATAGTCAACCCCCTGCCGGCACCTCCAAGTGCCTGGCCCTGTGGCCATGCAATTCGAGGATGTTCACATTTATGAAATGGCCTACTCTGGTGCATGTACCAACCTTGCAATATGCACAGAATCTGTCTTCAGAACCAGTTACAGGGACATTCCTTTTTTGGGGTAGAGACGGAGCAATTTCAGAATGCACTTCTATGTACCTCCCTTCACTGCTGCCACTCCCCTTGATTTTTGGATGGTCTAAATTCTTACTACTGTAGATGTCTCTTCTAAAATACCACTTCATAGGTCTAAAAGGGATAGCTCTTCTATGATTTTCTTCCTATTTGAGTGGTTGAACTCAGCAAATACGTTTGGAAACTTCTCTCTCTGCAATTAGGCCGTTGCCAGCTGGAGTACCTCAAGGCTCAGCCTTACTTGTGATACTCTTTCCTTTATATTTAGTATCAATTTGTCAGAAGTTCAGAAAACGTCAGATGCGATACCGCATTTATGAGAATGATATACAGTTCTTTCTTTCAGTCGGTTCTTCTATTGAAGTTGCTTTAAACAAGTTACAGCATTGTCTGTTTACAACTTGCACATGGTTGTTCTGAAATAGATTGAAAATTAATTAAAACTAAGATAATGCTGTTCAAATAATCTGGGTCTGTGGATACTCCCACATTTGATCTTCAATGTTTTCAGATCCTAATATCGCAACAGATTTGTTGTTTAGGATTCATACTTAAATATGACCTTGTCTTTGAAACCACAGATAAGTGATGTTGTTAAATCATCATTCTTTCAGCAGCAGCTTTTAAGACCTTCGAAACCAATTCTTGCTTTTCATTATTTCAGATTATTTCTGTAAAGCCTAATTTCAACACAGCTGAACTATTTTAACACTCTTTATCCCAATCTCCCACAGAGTACACCGAGAAGGACTCTTCAATTGGTACAAAATGCAGCTGCCATACTTTTGGTAGGTGTTTCTTATTTTTAATAACTCTCTCCATGGTTAGAATCATTACACTGGTTATCAATTGTGTTTAGAATAAGATTTTGCTTTTAATTTACAAAGCAATAAGTAGAAGTGCCCCTTTTCTCTAAATCCGGAGGTAAAGATTTACAGCACTCATTGGACATTGCATTCTGAGGGATCACAACTTTTGACTGTTCTTTTTGGTCCAGCAGACACATTTTGCGGATACAAGAAAACGTTCTTTTTCAATAACACTGGTCAACATTGAAATCATTACTGACTTTAAAAGGCCCTAATCTGTAGTATCTTGGTGAGCTGAACACGAATATAACATTAAAAAAAATTTATTGGCTCTCGTTTTGAAGATATTGGATGTAGTTCATTTTTGACGTTTCACCATGTAAATTTATCCAGTAGGACATCAACAACATCCCAAATAAGCCTTGAATGATGTAATATTGCATCACATTGCATAGTACCAGCATGCACACATCATCCAGAGTTGATTGCATCATTTTCTGATGCAATGCAATACTACTGCCAGACGGCTGCTGAAGCCATCTGACGTCAGTGTACTATACGCAGTCGGAAAGGAAAGTAATCTGGTATTCTGTTCCGATATTGAAAGCCTCATGAATGCCTTAAAAATCACTCATGACCCACAAGACTGGAGACTATTTATAGACTCTTTGAAACTGAGTCAAAAGGCTGTGATTTTGAACAATGGAAACCGTCTTCCATCTATTCCAGTAGCGCATGCCGTCCACATGAAAGAGACATACGATAACTTAAAGCATCTACTGACTTCCATTAATTATAACAAGTACAGCTGGCACCTCTGTGGTGACTTGAAGGTAGTTGCCCTTTTAATGGGACTGCAGCAGGGATATATAAAATACATGTGTTTCTTATGTGAGTGGGATAGCCGAGCAAGGGATTGGCACTACTTGCAGAAGGCATGGAATCGCAGACAAAATGTAACAGTTGGAGAGAAGAATATCCAGCAACCAGCTCTGGTTGAGGCTCACAAAATCCTGCTACCACCCCTTCACATCAAACTAGGTTTGATGAAAAACTTTGTGAAAGCGATGGACCACACTTTGCCAGCTTTCCGATAACTGCATGAAAAATTCCCTCAGCGAAGCAAAGATTAAAGAGGGAGTTTTTGTGGGTCCTCAGATTTGAGAGCTCTTCAAAGATGACCGGTTCAACAACTTGCTGCAGGGTGATGCGAAACAAGCATGGAATGCTTTTCGCCTAGTGTCAACAAACTTTCTCGGGAATGTTAGGGCAGAAAACTACAAGGAACTAGTAGAAGACATGCTGATGCAGTATCAGAAACCTGACTGCAATATGTCTCTAAAGATCCATTTCCTTGATTCCCATCTCGATTTCTTTCCTGACAACTGTGGTATGGTTAGTGATGAACAAGGCGAACGTTTTCACCAGGATATCGCAACGATGGAGCAAAGATACCAGGGAAAATGGTCCACTACAATGCTGGCTGACTACTGCTGGACTCTCCCCAGAGAAGCTCCCGAACAGCTGTACAAGAGACAGGAGAAAAAATCTAAGAAGTAGTCTATGACTTGTTTTTTTTACAGGTATTAACCGAAGGCCTATTATATTTACTATTAACATGCATTTTGTGATGTAAACATTAATTCTTGTACATTACAAAAATACTAGAGCCAACTTTGCAATTTCACTGTCATATTCATGTTCAGCATATAAAAATTGATAAGAAATGACTATTTTTATTTCAGTAACATGACTTTTGTAAAAATTGGTTGACCAGTGTAACTAGACGAAGGATTGGAAATGGGAATAATGAGTGAGGTGATCAAATTTGCACATGACACAAAATTATTCAAAGTTCTTAAAACACAAGAGGATTGTGAAAAATTGCAAGAGGACCATGATAAGCCGGGGGATTGAGTGTCCAACTGCCAGATGAAAGGAAAAGAAGCTAGGTGTCATCATGGATAATAAGTTGAAACCCTCTGCCCAGTGTAAAGTGGTGGTCAAGAAAGCAAATAGAACACTAAAAATTATAAGGAAAGGAATGGAGAATAAAACCAATGGAGAATAAATGCCTCTGTATCTTACTAGGGTGTGACTGCATCTTGAATATTATGTGCAGTTCTGACCACCATATCTTAAAAAGAATATAGCAGAATTAGAAAAGGCACAGAGAAGATCTATCATGATGGAAAGATACTCCCACAAGGAAAGGCTTAGAAGGTTATGGCTCTTCAACTTGGAAAATAGCCGTCTGAGGTGAGATATGATAGAGGCCTATAAAATAATGAGTGGAGTGTAACGGGTAAGCATAGATTGGTTGTTTACTCCTTCAAAAAGTAGAAAGACTAGGGGACACACAATGAAGCTACAATATAGCACACTGAAAACTAATCAGATGAAATATTGTTTAACTCAATGAGTAATAAAAACTCTAGAATTCCTTACCAGAGGATGTATTAGTGTAGCTGGGTTTAAAAGAGATTTGAACAAGTTCCTGGAGGAGAAGTCCATAAACCATTATTAAAGAGAACCAGGAAAATCCACTGCTTCCCCCTGGGATAAGCAGCATGGAATCCGTGTACCTTTTTGGGAACTTGTCAGGTACTTATGACCTGGATTGGCTGCTATTGGAAACAAGATACTGTTATGAAACTGATTGGAGCAATTGTGACTGAAAAATAAAATGCCCAGACAACAAAAGATAGAAAAATACTTTTTTATTTTGAATTTATTAACTGGAATATGTCAGCTCTGGGAAATGTGCACTGCTAACATCTTTGCGTTTTGTTTAGTTACAAGAGGCAATTAATTTATATTTTCATTTCTCCAGTGTTGTTGTACATTCCAAGGTTGGCTTTTGGGGTGCCCAGTTTAAATATTGTCTTCATATTCTGTTCATGTAGTTTCTATGTGACACAGTCCCACTTGTTCTCTTTCCCCAGTAGGAGATGTATTAGTATTCTCTGAGATGTATTGGCTTAATATTTGCAGTGTTGCCTTTTGATAGGTAGGGTTTGGTGCTTTGTGAGTCCTAGTAGTCCTGTTATGAGACAGTGGGTTTGCTATGGGTTCTAAATGTAGTCAACAAAAAGGCTAAAGTCCAAACTGAGAAAAAGTCTAAATACAAAGTAGGAGTAGGTTTTATAGTAATTCCTAATGTGCCTGGCGGTTGGCACTGGACTATAGTAATGTAGAAATCTGGTAATCTTTCCTTTATCCTCACTGCCCATGTAAATGGTATTCAGACACTAATTAAGAGGCAAATATTAATGTGCTCTAAGTGCAAGAAGGCACTTAACGCACATTAATATTAGTAAACACGCCCCTAAGTCATTCTCAGGACAAAAGAGAGGCCTGTGAAGGACTCCTTTGAAAGCCGCCTAACATTTTAGTTGGCAACATCTACATTTTAAAATAAAATAAATTAAATTTTTTGCAAATGAAATCCAGTGGATATACAAATGAGGCCCCGCACTGAGTCTCTGCACATGGCCCCGAACCATCTTTGGGCCACCCCTACTTTCACAGCAGTGTTTGATTACACAGGTACACTACCAAAAAACTGCCTCCAGTTTTGCAACTGATTCCTATAGATTTTGGGGTGCTGAATCCAGGAAAAATAGCCAAAATGTTCCATCACGTCACGTTTTCTTGCAAAATTAGATTTCTTACCCATATAAGGAATGTTCACATAATTTCTTTTTAGCCGACTGCAGTTTATTTTCTTGGCCCAAAATAGAGGTTGCAATGGTTAACTAACTAGAAACACTCCCTCGTGATATTTTAGAGTGTTTTGTATTCATTTTATACATTAACAGGACAATTGGGAGGCGGGGGCCTAAATCCAGTACTCGCGCTGGCGCATGTTCTTTCCTGTTCGCCTCGCCTCGTTCGCTCGCTCAAACACGGTGGTTGCGACATGAACGTTCCTGTCAAATTTCAGTTTCTTGCAAGTTCATTATTACCTTTTGTTTGCTCAGTCGTAATCCAGCTTTATTCCGAAGTGGTTCACTACAGTTGTAGTTTGCAGTGCTGTGTATTTGTGATGGCTCACAGAGCCAGAGGTTGCGTCAACTCTCCGGACAGTTTTTGTTTTATTTGTGGGGAATATACCGTGAAAAAGCGGCAGAGGAACATTTCTGCATTTATTAAAAAAGTATATTTCGCCTATTTCGGTTTGAAGTTAGGCGATCAAGACAAACCGTGGGCTCCTCACAAAGTGTGCAAGACATGTGAGGAAGATCTACGCTTATGGATGAAAGGTAAAAAACAAGCATTTCGTTTCGGAATACCTATGATGTGGCGTGAACAAAGAGACCACAGCAGTGACTGCTATTTTTGCTCTTGCATTGTGAAGGGATACAACTTAAAAAATAAGAACGTAATAAGTTACCCCAACCTTCCCTCAGCAATTAGGCCTATGCCTCATAGCAACGAAGTACCTGTGCCTGAACCACCAAAATCTTTGGATCATATTTGTGTGGACGGTTCTGATCATGATGAGACTCATCAGATGGCTTTTCCCGATGAGTCCAGTACTTCCGAGTTTGAAACTGAACCAGATCCGAAACCTGAACTTTTCTCTCAAGCTGAATTGAATGATTTAGTCCGGGATTTAGGACTCCCAAAAGATGCTGCCCAACTGCTAGGTTCTCGGCTTAAACAGAAAAATCTATTGTCACCAGGAACAACTTTTTATTGGTACCGCGCAACTGCGAGACACAATTTTTGAAGTATTTCAGTAAAGAGGAAGATTTGGTATTTTGCAACGATATATACGGAGTGATGGAAAAGTTTAAACTCAAGTATGATCCTGCTGAATGGCGGCTGTTCATTGATTCGTCAAAAGACAGCATAAAAGGTGTTCTTCTTCATAATGGCAACACATTCGCTTCAGTTCCTATTGCTCACTCTGTTATTCTCCAAGAAAAATACGAGAATTTGGCCCTGATTCTTCAGAAGATTCATTATGATGAGCATAAGTGGATGATTTGTGGAGACTTTAAAATTCTATCCATGCTATTAGGGCAGCAATCCGGTTTCACCAAATATCCCTGCTTCCTTTGCTTGTGGGATAGCCGGGCCCGCGACCTACACTGGGGGAAAAAAGACTGGCCAATTCAGGAGTATTTGAGACCCGGTGAGAAAAATGTTCATGAGAGCTTGGTACCTCGTGATAAAATTCTATCACCACCTCTCCACATTAAGTTGGGTCTCATTAAGCAATTCATCAAGTCCCTTCCAAAAGATGGTGAGTGCTTTCGGTACCTTTGCTCAAAGTTCCCCCGACTTTCTGAAGCAAAGCTAAAGGAAGGAGTGTTTGTTGGCCCTGATATAAGGAAACTCATTTCAGATGGAGCATTCGCTGAAACGATGTCTGAGAAGGAAAAAGAAGCCTGGGATTCCTTCAAGGATGTTGTTCTCAAATTCTTGGGGAACAGGCGGGATGAGAACTATAAGGATATTGTTGCCAGGATGCTCAATGCCTTCAAAGAACAAGGCTGTAACATAAGCCTGAAAGTCCATTTCTTGCACTCCCATGTGAACTACTTTCCCGAAAACTTGGGGGCGTACAGTGAAGAACAAGGTGAAAGGTTTCACCAGGACATCAAGGACGCAGAGAGAAGGTACCAAGGAAGATGGAACACCACTATGATGGCTGATTTCTGCTGGTTGCTGCTGTGGGAAACCCCAGATGAAAAATACGCCAAGCAGCGCACCAAGAGAAGCATTCGGGGGAAGAAGAAACGGGCCCACCAGGAGATTGATTGACCCAAGAATGACTTTAAAATCTAAACTGTGTTGACAAATATCGTGTTTTTACTAAAAACTTTGAAATAAAAATTTGCTAGTTATTACCACAGTGTCGGATCTCATTTATTAGAATTTTATTTTCACACCATTGGGTGTTTGTCTTCATGTATTGCAATCACTGTTCCCTCTAAGCTGTGCGCGTGTGTGCGCGCACACACCTCGCCGAGGGAGCGCACATACTTTACAACAGAGCGCACAAAAATTACAGCTCTGATTCTGATAGAAAACACAGACATCTTAAAATTTAAAAGTTATGATTGTAATTACTAGAAATTTCCCACTTCATTTAGTAATCATCTATTTTCATTTAATTTGATTAAAATCAATGTGGTGTACAACCTGTATTCTGTATATAACTCCGAGTGTCGTTATGTGGCGCACAAAAATTTAACCTTCCTTCAAAAGCTGCACACAGCTGATATTTTATGCGCACACAGCCTAAAGAAAATTAGAGGGAACATTGATTGCAATGGTGCGGTTTGCGTTTTCTATTCTTACATACATACCTGTACAACATTTTTTGCACATTTCTTTGCTTTGCTTTGTGTCTAACCTCGCTTTTATATGCTCAATGTTTGTGCACATGTATGTGGCTGTTTTAAGTGCAGACAATTTTGCTACCATCACAGTGTGTTTTGTTGACATTACTCTATTCTTATGTGCTGCCTTGTTACAATTTTCTTTATTCTTATTTGAATAACTACTAAACAATTAGTATAAAGAATTCATCCAAGAAACTTTTATCTCGATCGCACTCAATCTGAAACGTTCACTTCAAACTGCTAACCCAATGTAGCAAAAAATCTGTACGTGATGGAGCAAATTGGTTACCAGATTTGGATTCAGCGCACCAAAAAACGTAAAAATCAATCGAAACATTAGAGGCAGTTTTAAAAAAAAATTTTTTAGTGTACCTGTGTTATTAGTTAATTGCCCAGAAAGTCTTTGCAAGAAGGGTCTCTTACTGTAACTTGTACTGTCCAAGCAGAATCCCTTTGAGTCCACACACAGGCTGTTCCTTTCTTTTGTCTATTGGCTTTGCATCAGTGAAAATGGGCTGTACATTCACAACATACATTTTCAAAATAATTTTTCAAATTGGTAATTTTTAGTGTGATATCAGTGTTTGGGACTCTTTATCTTCACCACTGCAAGCTTTCACAGATTTCCCTAGATTCCTGCATGATCAAAGTACTTGATGATATCCATTTCTATGCTTTTCTGTATCAGGTAGTATTTGACACAAACTTCCATCAGTCCAATGTGGTATCTCAGGGCAATCTATGTGGCACAAGTGAGATCTTGAAGTTCCATCTACAGCCACATCTTTAGGTACTCTGTGCATATGCTGTATGGATTTTGCTGGGTCTTGGGTCAAGGACATTGTACACCGATTTCACAGTTTTCATCACTTGCACGATGGAATTACTTTCCGATTTAAATTCTTCAGCATGAGAGTGGAATATGCTTATGAGAGAGTGCATCTGCCAGAGGTACATTTCACTGAAGTTCTCAGTGCTTTCTTTAGTAGTTTGCCTTGAGACAAGATGAAAGGTTTCAATGCCAGAAACATCTAAAGGAACCTTGTACTGTAACTCCAGGAAACCAGGACAGCGTGTGAGAGGAGCAGTTTTCATCAGCCACAGATATGCAGTATTCTTTCAGGAGCTTGGTCTGGGCAGTAGCAAATTTTCAGGAGAATGCTCTCAATGTGCACATCGTGTGTCTGTCTCATGATAAACACAATTGCTTAAAATGTTTGCAGGGCCACCCACATCAATTAAAAACCTTTTCTGCATCAGTCTTTTCAGTTTACCCAACATTCCTTCTGTCTTCATTTTGCCAGAGTTCCCCAGACATTGTATTGCAGTTGTGCCAGAAAAATCCCACACCTTTTCCAACAAATTGTTCTTTGTGTGAGTTTCAGTGACACAGTCTGCAACTGTTGAGCCTCGTAGGAGTGCTCTGTATTTCTATACGTTTGGTTTGCAGACCACCATTTTCCAATTGAAATAGGTATTGTCAGCAGAAAAAGATTGGTAGCATCAAACAAAGGTATGCCATTGTTTTCTAGTGCTGTTAGGACACAATCAACAGAGTTGACAATTGCTTCTGTCCAGGGCTGGTGTTAGGGGAGGCCAAACAGGGCAGCTGCCTTGGGCCCCACAGCTAAAGGGGGCTCCCAAGGAGCAGAATCAGAGATGGCTCTGTTGCTTTAGTGGTCGCATCTCATTAAAACTGTGTCAAAGAAAATTCAAGCCAGGGCCTTTGAGCACAGTTGTGCCGGTCTTGCCCCATCTGACCAGGGCCAGCCCCAGAGTTGATTCAAGGTGTTGGTGCCCTAGGCTAACCTTAAGCTTTACACCGTCCTGGCCATCAAAATCTGCTGTTTTGCTTTGATGCCCTGCTCTTTGCTGCTTATGGATGATTCACATTCGTCAACTTGAACAATGGACCAAAGATGACCAAATCATTGGGTACATTAAACAGAGGTGGCTGAAATGAGCCACCTTGAGAGTAAGCTCTGCATTCCGAAGATCATCCACCACTCAGTCAGTCCTAGGCTTCATTTAATTTATAGGCCATGTCTGCAAGAAGAAATGCTCATGGTGGTTGATTTTGTTATACAAAGAAGAATCTTTTTTTGGTTGGGGTAGGAGGTGAAAAAGGATTAGGAATAGAAGGTAAGGTGGAAGAGGAGCATGGTAAAGGGAATTTGGGGAATTTGTTAACCATGAACTTAATGTAACCTTTAAATAAAATGGACTGCAGCAAATTTAGGCTTGAAGACAATGTAATGTGGATTATTCAGCACCTTTAACTAGGAAACAAAGTAAAAAGGATGTATTATTTACTGAAATAGCCCATTATAACATGATCTTCGATATGAAGGAAGAAAGCTTCAGTATATTTGGCTCACAAAGCCTTTTATGATCTCACAGCCAGTTGCCACTTGGCTGGCATTGAGCAGCCTTGTGGAAGGCTCGGTATTACATAGGCAGGGCCATGATTATGAATTCTATTGAAATATAATAATAATAAGATGCTAAAATCCGAGATCTTACGAAGAGTTTGCCAAGACTTATGAAGCCTGACTATTATCCGATGTTGCTCATCCATGTCAGCACAAATAATACTGCTAGGAATCCCTCCGAGCATATCAAATGTGACTTCATGTCTTTGCGACAGAGGCTGAAGCAGATCGGTGTGCAGGTGGTGTTCTCTTCAATCCTCCCTGTTGAGGGTAAAAGGCCGAGAGAGAGAAGCTCGCATCCTAGAGATGAATGCATGGCTGCATGGATGGTGTCATCGAGAGTGTTTTAGTTTCTTGGACCATGGGATGATGTTCCAAGGGCTGCAGAGCAGTGATGGTGTCCATCTGTCAAAGAAGGATTGAAGTGTCTTCAGCAGTAGACTGGATAACCTACTGAAGAGGGCTGAAAACTAGATTCATTGGGGATGGGTGAAGAGAGTCCCCAGGCAAGTGAAACATTAAATAGCTCTGTAGAAATTGGTAATAGGGGCAATATCTGGAAAATGATATCTGGTGTGAATAAATGCCTGTAGCATGGGAAATAAGATCCCAGATGTTGAGGCTTTAATGGAAGAGGGTGACTTGGATTTAGTGGCGGTTACAGAGACATGGTTCACGGACAACCATGACTGGGATGTAATTATACCTTTATTCAGGAAGGACAGGGTAGGAAGAAGGGGAGGTGGAGTGACACTATATGTAAAAAATAATATTAAAGCTATAGAATTGCAGTGCTTAAAAGGAAGAGAGGCAGCACTATGGATTAAACTAGAAAGAGGGAAAGGGAAATCCATTTGCATTGGAGTTATATACAGATCCACCTCACAGGGCATAGAAATGGATGAAGATTTAATAGAAGACATACACAGTATTGCCATGAAAGGAGAAGTGCTAGCGATAGGTGATTTCAATATGCCGGATGTGTATTGAGGCATTCCTGCTGCGGTGTCATCTAGAAGTAAGGAGATCCTGGATTCTCTACAGGGAGAACTATTCAGGCAACTGGTAACAGAACCCACATGTGATGGGGCCTTACTAGATATAGTGCTTGCCAATGGAGAAAGTGTTTCTGATGTTACAGTGTGACATCATTTTGCATCCAGTGACCACCAGATGGTGTGGTTCAGTATTAGGACTAGGGCTGATAAAATCCATTCAAAAGCGAGGGTCTTAGACTTTAGAAAAACTAACTTTGCCAAGATGGGATAATGCCTCAAAGAGTCGTTAGTGGGATGGGAACAGCTGGGGGATATAGAAAAACAGTGGGCAAAACTGAAAGGGGATATTTTAAGGGCAACAAACCTTTTTTGTTAGAAAGGTAAATAAATGTAAAAGGAAAAGAAGGCCACTACGGTTCTCAAAAAAGTAGCTGAAAAGGTGAAGAAAAAAAAGGGAGGCCTTTATGAAATACAAGAGATCACAGAGAGAGGAAGACAGGCAACTATACTTCCCAACCCATAAAGGTACTTCAAGGAGTCCCTCAAGGGTCCGCCCTCTCATCTCTTCTATTTAACATTTACATACAACCAATTTGTGATATCCTGAAAGCACATAACATCCAATATACTATTTATGCAGACGACATTCTGATATTCACGTCTTTTTCTATTGACAACCCTGTATACTCCAATATTTCACTCTGCTAAACAGAAATGACAAGATGGTGTAAGGAGAATAACTTTTCAATCAACTATAGCAAAACAGAGGCCCTAATAATCACTCGTAACCCTGAATTCTTACATCCACAGGAGACAACCATTCCAATGAAAGTAGAAGTTAAATACCTTGGTGTTACTCTTGACAGTGAATTAAATCTTAAAGTACACATTAATAAAACAATCAAGAATGCGTATTACAGGATGAGAATTATAAGAAGACTAAAACTGCTCCTTGCCTCTGATCTTTTTCGTACCGTGTGTCAAGCGCTTATCACTCCTTTACTGGATTTCTGCAATCCCATCTTCCTTGGGTTAGCGATGCAATCTCTCAAACCTCTTCAATTAGCTCAGAACACTGCAGCCCGTATTATATCTGGAATGTCTATTCATGACCACATTACTCCAGTTCTAAAGGATCTTCACTGGCTCCCAATCCACTTACGCATTAAATATAAAACAATAATTAATATATTCAAAATTAAACATCATATTTCAGCCAACAGTCTGAACTCCCTCATTTTTTCTGACCCCAGCACCCAACCAAGAAGAAGGGGAACTTCCCATAGAGTCAACTCTTCAAGTAACTTCAGAACGTCGCGAAAGGATACAACAGAGAGAGCACTCTCCCTGGCTGCCCCAATAATTTGGAATTCACTCCCAGATGACTTGAGATCATCAACGGACCTTAAAGACTTCCGTAAGCAGCTGAAAACATTGCTTTTCATCGAATATTATGGTCCTATCACTTAATCGTTTGATCTACGTACTCACCCCTTCAAAACCTATTAAGTACTTTACATTGTCCCATGATATTTTTAATGTATATAACTTTGTAGTTTAGCTCACGTTGTGCTGTAATGATTAATGTGCTGTGTTTTAGTGGAAATCTTTTTTATTCATATGAAAAAACATACAGAGTAAGAAAATATGGCAAACAGCTTTTTCGAAGTGGAACAGTATAAAGCTACTAACACAATGGCACTATAGAAATGACAAACCAAGGGCAACCGTTTAGGTCAGTACATAATTGAACAAGGTAATCAACAAGCAGCCTGATGCAGAGTATGCAGAAAGAGAGAAACTGTCCCCCCCCACAACCCTCCCACTACTGGAGATTATGCCACACCTCCATGTTTCACGCCAGACACCCATAGCAAGCAGCTGGTCTACAGCGGCGATATCTTGACAGGCAGTCCACCAACCCAGCATCTGACAAGCGGGGACAGCCCGCTCCCACAGCTAAAGACACCAGTCGCTAAGGCCGAATGCCCAAGGGACAGGCGGAAATACAGAGATACAGCCAAAAGGGGGTGGAATGAGGAAAAGTAGTCAGAAAGAGTACCAACAGCCGAAAACGGGACACCAGCATGGGACCGCAGTGATCCACCTAAACTACCCCCAGTCCGCAACCGTCCCACCCCAGAGCCTCCCCCCCTGTTCACAACTTCCCCCCCCCTCCCCTCCCCACCCCCCCCCCAACCCCTTCAGTGCCAGGCCAGGGGACCACCCCCGCCCCGCCTACCACTACCGACCAAGACCCGCAAACCCAGGGTTGATTCTTCTCCCAGGCCTACCCTACTCGCCTTAAGGCAGCGGGCCGGGGCACCCTACCTAAACACCCGCCCCACCCACCCCCCCCAAAAGGAACACACAGAACAAACAAATCAAGGGACCACCACCAGAGCCAACCCGGCACTTACCCTGGTTCCCACCAGGCACAGACAACCAGCAAACACAATAACACACCTCCAGACCAACCCCGTAATCATTCCCCCAGAATACGCCTACGTGCCCCTGCAGGTAATAATTGCACATGAGGCCCCCACATCTGCAAGAAATGACCCCAGCGCCGCTCGACTCCAGCAGCATGCAGCCGATCCATAAGCATGGCGTTATGCAGTCGAAGTCTCCAGAGCCCATACAACGGCCCCCGTACCTCCAACCACTGATGCAACACCGTCAGACGCGCCAACAGCAACACCAGACGTAACCAGCGCAATTGCACAGACCCCAGCACGCCCCCCCATTCCTCCTCCCATACATCCAACACCGCATTCCTTGCGCTAAGAGGCTCCAAACGTGGTAAGCATCGACGAAGATGGCCACCCACCCGACCCCAGAAAACCTGGACCATGGGGCAACTCCAGAACATGTGGCCCAGCGTCGCCCAATCTTGGCCGCATCGAGGACAACAGTGCCGCTCCCCAACTCCTGCCCTCCAAGCCCTCACAGGGGCAAAATAGAGACGGCGCGTAATCCGATACTGGGTATCACGATGAATCACTTGAGTGCTTAGAGTCGGGATAGCCTCCAGCCCTCCCAGAAGCTGCTCCACACTGACCACCACCCCCAACTCCCCAGACCAAACCTTCGCCAAGGCATCCACCGCTAGGGACGACACTCCCTCCCACAGCATTTTATAAAGACCAGACACGCGAACTCCCCCCTCTCCCCCCAGCAACGCCAACTCAATCTCTGTACAGACCGCCCCACATAGCACTGCCAGAGGAATCATATGAAGATAACTCCGAAGCTGATGGTAGCGGAAAACATCCCAAGCCCCCAACTGATAGGAGCAACGCAACTCGGTGAAGGACATCATAGCCCCTTCAGAGGTTAGCACATGCTCCAAATTCACCACCCCCAGAGACTCCCAAGACTGAAAATGAGACCACCCCAGACCCGGTTCAAAGTCTGCGTTACCCCGAATAGGAATATAGGGGGTGTACAACGCGGAAATCCGGCGGCCGGTACAAAAGGAACGCCACGCCTGCCGAATGGGCTGAAGAAGATACTCTCGAAAATCCCTGGGGACAGTCCGAATCGTCTTGGCATGCAACAAGTACCGCAGGCGAACGGGCGCCAGCACGGCCTCCCACATCCCCAATGGCGAACAAACGGCCAAGTCCCATAACCAGTCTCGGACATACCGCAGCAAACATGCCACATTATAACGCCGGATATCCGGGAAACCCATCCCACCCAGCCCCCAAGGTTGCTGCAAGATCGCCAGACGAACCCGAGGCTTTCGCCCCCGCCAGAGGAGCCGGTTGAACAGGCGCTCCAGCTGCCGAAGATCAGTTCGTCGCAAGAACAGCGGGAGAATCTGAAGCGGGTATAGTATTTTAGGAAAGAGCGCCATCTTGCAAAGGGCTACTCGGCCCCCCAGAGACAGTGGCAAGTCACTCCACCTATCCACGCAAGCCGTCACCTCCCCCAATATCTTAGAGACATTAAGATGATAAAGATCTTCCAACCGCGCCGGCAGGTAAATGCCCAAGTACTTAAAGTGCCCCTTCGCCCACTGCAAAGGAAAGGGCCCCTGCCACCCTGGATGCCCGGCGGGGACCAGGTAAAGCGCCTCCGATTTATCGAAGTTAAGGCGGAGCCCCGAGGGCTCCCCGTACTCCTGAATAAGCTTTATGAGGCAAGGCAGACCTGCCGCGGGGTCCCCCAAATGGACCAATAAATCATCTGCGAAAGCAGCAAGACGAAACTCCTCGCACCCCATCCGAACACCCCGGATTAGGGAAGAGGCCCTAATGACAGACAGGAGGGGCTCCAGCGAAAGAACAAAGAGGAGAGGCGAGAGTGGGCAGCCCTGCCGAGTGCCCTTCTGAATATCAAAGTCGGCCGTCATAGTCCCATTGACCATAATCGCCCCAATGGGGTGCGCATAAAGTAAACGGACCACATCCACGAAGAACCCAGCAATCCCCATGGCATCCAGGACCTGGTACATAAAACCCCAATTGACCCGGTCAAAAGCCTTCTCGGCGTCAAAGCTAATGAGTAAAGAGGGGTCCCCTGCTAAGCGCCCTGCTCCAAGCGACAACAAAATCCGCTGCAGGCTGTACGCTACCTGACGCCCGCGCACAAACCCCACCTGGTCGCTATGAATCAACAGTGGCAAGTAATTTGCTAACCGATCTGCCATTATTTTAGCAAGGAGCTTAATGTCCACATTGAGTAAAGATATGGGACGATAAGAACTCGGCAAGAGAGGATCCCTCCCTGGTTTGGGCAGAATAGTAATCAAGGCCTTATTGGCTTCAAACGGGAAGTGACCACGCCGTATCAGGTCCTCGAAATAGCCCACCAAGGGAAGCACCACGGCATCACCCAGGGCCTTGTAGAATTCACTGCGGTAGCCATCTACCCCCGGAGCCTTCCCATTTTTCAAATTCCGGATAGCGGCCTGAACTTCTTGCCCAGTGAGGGGTTGATTGAGGGCCTCCAGATGTTCCGCTGCGAGGCGCGGTAGCCCACATCGTTCAAGAAAAAGACGCCCCTCGACATCCTTATCGCCATCACTGGCGTATAGATGCTGATAAAAGGCAGCGAAGACCTTCTCTATCGCAGCCGAGTCCCGGGTGATAGTGCCATCAGCTTGCCTTATCGCCCCTATCTGCCGAGATCCCCCGGCTGGCCGCAGCAACGAGGACATCAATTTTCCAGCTTTATTCCCGAAGCGATACAGCCTATACCGGTAATACAACAGCGACTTCTGGGCCCGCCGATGAAGGAGCATCTCCAATTCGGCTTGCAACTCCCGGAGCCTACGCTGAGCAGCCGCGGTCTTGGAGCCAGCCACCACCCTACGTGCTTTGCCTAGGTCCCGCTCCAGCTGAAGAATCTGCTGGTTCAGCTGCTTACGTCGCTGACTGAGGTAACTAATTATATCCCCACGTAGTACAGCCTTCCCCGCCTCCCAAAGGAGAGTCGGAGACACATCCGGCGCCACATTCTGGGATTCATACTCCTTCCATCTCTGTCGCAAAAACGTCTCAAACGGGACACCACACAACTCCAAGGGGTATCGTCACAACCGACTAAACGATGTGCTACTCCCTTTCAGCTCTAGGATCACTACCGCATGGTCAGATATAACAAGAGACCCAATGTCTGCCCGTGAGGTCCAGCTAAAGACCGAATCCGCAACTAAAAAATAGTCGATACGTGACCATGTGCCATGCGCCCGGGACAAGTGAGTATAATCGCGGTCACCAGGATGCAGCACTCGCCAGATATCAATTAGGCCATAGGCTTCACACAGCCCCCACAAACGTTGTCGCCCCCTACGACTCCCACTCCCCGACACGCCTGACCGGTCGAGACCTACATCCAAGACCTCATTAAAGTCTCCTCCCATTATAACCTGATATCCGCTAGCCTCTGCCAACAACTGGGAAATACTCTGGAAAAGACGCGCATCATAAACATTCGGTCCATAAACGGAGCACAACAGCACTTTGTTCCCCGCGAGTCTCCCCCATACACCCACATATCTGCCGTCGACATCCGACACCACCTTCTCCTCGATCCAACTGACCGACTTGGCAACAAGAATGGCTACTCCCCGCTTCTTCCCCACCGCAGGTGCACCATACACATGGGCAATAGGACCAGAGCCCAATTTTTTGTGTTCCGCAGCCGACTGGTGAGTCTCTTGTAACATAATCACATCCGCCTTCTGACGTCTCAAATATTGGAAAGCCTTGTAGCGCTTAACCGGGGAGCCCAACCCGCAAACATTCCAAGAGACTATTCGCACGCTCTTAGCCACCACACATCACCAAACCATGAGACCACTTAATCAGAACCCCTTGCGCATGTGAGCGGTGACCCCCCCAGCCAAGGGCCCCCCTCCGGAACAACCAGAACATGACAGTCCAAAAGAACCAAGCATCCAACTCATTCAAAGCGGTCCCCCGCCCTCTATCAAGTACACATTCATCCCCCACACGTATACATACTGCAAAGTCCCCCCCCACCCTTCCCCCCCCCGAACCCAACAAACCCCCCCTCCTGCCCATCCCCATCCTCCCCACCCCCCCCTCCCAACTTCGCCCCTACTCAGACCATCCACAAACCCACAGCCAGCCATCCTGGCCCCACCAGACCTTCCTGAGCATGCAGCCCCACCCGCTCCTCCCCTCTACTATGTAGCACCATCACTTCCCCCATCCCTCCCCCCTCATTCAACAGTCAAAGTGTGAGGAGGAAACCAACATAGTGCAAGTAAATAAATGGGCAGAAATAGAAGGAAAAGAAAGGGGGGTCTCCACCCCGCCTCACCAAGACCGAAGAGCGGATAGGCCACCCCCCCAGGTCGCTGCCGGCCCTAGCCGCTCCCCCACATTAGCCCGTGTTACCGGCCCCCCCCGCACCCAGCTCACCCCTTACCAAACAGGCACACATGGGGACAGGAGAACCCACACCACAAGCAATAGAGAGGCCCCAGAGCACCCCACGTCCCCCTGAAAAGCAAGCAGCAGAGGGATCTCCCTTCACACATGGCCCGGTAAATAGTCCCCAAGTCCCCCCAACCTAACTACAGCCCCCACCACCAGGCCTGTCGAATCTCCCAGTACCGCGGAGAAGGAGAGAGAAGACAGGGAGACACTGAAACCAAGGAGAGAATAAGAACGGAGAAGTGGAGAAGGCAATGAGAGGTAGACAGGAAAATAGAGAGGCCTCCCAGAAGGCCAACTCAGGTGCTCAAATACTGGCAAGTATTGACAATAATGCACAGGCATAAAACATAGACATAGGAATCATCTTACAGAGTTGCTCCTGTGGGTAGCTTACCAAGGAACGGCTCACAAAACCCGGGAGATCAGCCTGAAAGCCCTAGAGGAGACAGAAAGGGACCCAAACGAGAAATCTGGGATGCAACAACCGGGAGAATCAGAGAGCAAGAAGAATTGAACATCATAAGACTAGGAGATTCGGAGAGTACCTATAGGCAGCAAAGTAAGAGAACATAGGGAATGAGGGGAGCGATTGGGAAATGAGAGTATGAAATGAGATTAAAGAACCAGGGAGTCCACCCCTCCCCCCCCCCAAGGCCCAGGCACAGAAACCCAGCTCACAGCAACCTCCCGCCGAATGAGTAGACCCCAGTCACGTGGTACCCACATGCCTCAGAAGGAGGGAGCGCACCCTTATCTGCACAGTTTAAACCTGGGCCCAATAGGGAGCTGCCAAAAAGAACCAAAACAAGTATAGAAATGCAAAACATGTACAGAGATACCATTAGCATGAGCAGGCATGAGATTACACTCTCAGTAACAAATTATTTAGGGGATTAAGAAAGTTCATACACTGAGAAAATAACTGGTGATGAGAAACAACCAGACAGGCCTCCCCTACAAGGGGGGAACGCAATAGACACAGGCCTTACCCATCTCTTCCCCCCCCCAAGGGGAAGGAAGCCACGGGGGCCAAACCGCCAGGGCGAGCGACCCTGCAGTCCGGTCCCAAACATTGATTAAGTGCCTGAAAAACAACGTGGCGCAGTAGCTCTCCCAGGAGGGATGGTGTTCCAGCTACCCCCAGGAGCCAGGCCGACCGTGGTTAAATAGGCAGCGCCCCCCCATGAGAGGATTAAACATGTAGGGTATGTCTTGGTTGTGCCCCATCACAAATGGTGTCATATTATATATCAGCACTCGTTACAAAGTGAAAAGCCCCAAGGAGGGAGAGAGTTGCCTCCCGCCCGACCAAGGGCAGCCGGCCTGTCACAACAGCTGCCATTAAGAAATTCAGAACAAATCAGCACCCCTTAACATGCCCTTTCAGCCCACCGCCCCCAACCCATCCGAGGATCCATATCCCGGTGTTAAGGTAAATGACAAACTGTAACAGACACTTCCAAACAAGAGAATACAGGCGTGCGGGCCATCAGAGCCTTACCAAGACTCAGGGCCCACAGGCGGTCAAAAGAACACACATGGCATTCACACTTCGCCGCCCCAACACCAAGTCCAGCAAGATCCTCCGCCCTCACAGGGTACGGATCAATCCCGTCTCCAGCCGGAATACATCGCTCTCCTAGCCAGGTAAAGGCCGACGCATCAACCGCGCTGCTGGCAATACGCCAGGGCTTCCTCTGGGGATGAAAACAGCCTCTGCACCCCGTCGCAGTCCTCTCTCAATCGGGCAGGGTAGGCCAACGTAAAACGAAGGCCCTTCTCCACCAACAAGCCACAGACTTCTTTATAGGCCCTCCGGCGTAGGGAAACTCCCGCAGAGTAGTCTTGAAAGATTAAGACTGTATTAGCGCTATTGCCATGTCGGCACTGCTGCCGAGCTGCCCGTAGGACTCCCTCCTTCTGGGCAGCATTAAGGAACCGGGCGATGACTGCCCTCGGTCGGTTGTCCCCCTCGCGGTAAGGTCCCAGCCGGTGAGCACGCTCCAGGATGATCGCCCCCAGCCTCTCATCTATCGGCAGATGTTCAGGGATCCACTTCTCCAGGTAGCGGCACAGATCAATCTCCCTCACCGATTCTGCTATACCGATGAACCGTAAGTTGTTTCTACGGCTCCTGTTCTCCAAATCCTCGAGCTTATCGGCTTGCTTTGCCAGCAGCTCCTCCAGTTTTTGAATCCGAGCAGAGGCCTGAGTATGGCCATCTTCCAGCATACTTATACGTTGTTCAGCCTGCTCCAGCGCCCATTGAAGTCCGCGACAGCTTGCGCCACCGCACTCATTTGGGCAGCCAGGCCTCCGAAGCGATCCTCCAACGCCAACACTACCGCATTAGAGACCTCCGCTACCACCGAGCCCTGGGCAGGTAGGATCTGGCCCTCCACGCCATTCTCAGCCATCTTAACTTCGGCTCCGCGGGGCTTCTCCTTGGTAGATTTCGTGGCCATGGCCTCTGCAGACCCAAATTCGGTACCACTGCAACCCCGTCAAGTGCGCTACTAATTCGGCTCCCCCGAGTGAAATTTGCTGTGGGAATTCAATAAAAAAGCTGATGGGGGAGGAGCGGGCTCTGGAGCTAAGAAAGACACGTCTTCCCTAGCCCACCATGCCACCGGAAGTCCCCAATGTGCTGTGTTTTAATGATTAATGTTTCTACTTCGTTACATTTTAATAATTTATACTTTTACTTACAAATCTATTAACTTCTTTCACTGTATATCTATCACTCTCACTAATTTTGTCTGTTTTGTTGTTTACACCACCTTGATTGTATGATAAGGTGGTATAGAAATATAGTTTATTTATTTATTTAACTGTATTTGGAAAAAAATTAGAGAAGCTAGCAAAGTAGTCAGGAAAACAAACATACAAAAAGAAGAAGAAAGAGTCAATGCAATAAAATGCGGGGATAAGACATTTTTCATATATATTAGTGAGAAATGGAAGGGAAAAAGTGGTATTGAAAGACTGAAGGGTGCAGGGGAGAAATATGTGGAAATTGATGAGGATAAAGCAGAATTGCTTAACAAATATTTCTGTTCTGTGTTCACAGATGAAGGGCCAGGAGCAGGACCTCAGAAAACACCCACAAACAGGAACAGAAGTGACTTGAATCTCAAACAATTTTCAGAAGACTGTGATCTTGAAGAACTAGCAAAACTAAAAGTAAACAAAGCCATGGATCCGGATGGGATACATCCAAGAATACCGAGAGAACTTGTGGATGTTCTAACAGCTCCACTGTCTGACCTTTTCAATGCCTCTTTGGAGTAGGGAGTGGTGCCAGAGGACTGGAGAAAGGCACATGTGGCCCCTTTACACAAAAGTTGATGTAAGGATGACAATGAGAACTACAGGCCAGTCTAACCTCTGTGGTTAGTATTGGAAAAGCTACTAAAAGAGAGAATAGTGAGGTTTCTGGAGTCCAATGGATTGCAGGATCCAAGCCTGCATGGATTCACCAGAGGCATGTTTTCTCAGACAAATCTGATTGATTTCTTTGACTGGGTGACCAGGAAATTGGACCGAGGGAGATCCCTATTTAGATTTCAGTAAAGCCTTTGACACCGTTCCACACAGGTGACTTATAAACAAACTGAGCACCCTAGGGATGGACCTTAAAGTTACTGATTGGGTTAGAAATTGATTGAATAGGAGGCCATAAAAGGTACAGGTAAAGGAGCTCACTCTGAGGAAAAGAAGGTTACCAGTGGTATGCTGCAGGGATCTGCCCTTAGTTCAATTATTTTTAACATCTTTGTTAGTGATATTGCAGAAGGGCTCAGGTAAGGTTTGCTTGTTTGTGGATTATATGAAAATCTGCAATAGAGTGGACACCCAGGAAGGAGTAGATCTAGCTAAGCTTGAAGAATGGTCTAGAATTTGGCAGCTGAAATGTAATGCTAAAAAATTCAGGGGCATGCATTTGGGCTGCAGAAATCCAAAGCAGTGGTACAGTGTAGGGGATGAGGTATTTCTGTCCACAAAAGAAGAGTGGGACCTGGGTGTAATTGTGTCTGACGATATTAAGTAACTAAACAAGTAGAAAAGGCGACTGCAAAAGCCAGAAGGATACTTGAGTGTATAGGGAGAGGAATGGCCATTAGAAAAAAGGAGGCAATAGTGCCTCTATATAAGTCTCTGGTGCGACTTCATTTGGAGCATTGTTGCAATTCTGGAGACCACACCTTCAAAAGGATATAAGCAGGTTGGAGTCAGTGCAGAGGGTTAATTGTTAATAGTCCTCATTATGAAGCATATGAGAACAGACTTAAAGATCTTAATGTGTATACTTTATAGGAAAAAGCGGGATGGGGCGATATGCTAGAGACGTTTAAATACCTCCATGGCATAAATGCACAGGAGGGTCTCTTTCAATTGAAGGCAAGCTCTGCTATGAGGGGACATAGCATGAGAGTGAAAAGGGATAGACTCAGGAGTAGGATATGGAAATATTTCTTTAAGGAAAGAGTGGTAGATGCATGAAATAGTCTCCCAGTGGAGGTGGTGGTCACAAGGACAGTATCTGAATTCTAAAAAGCATGGGACAAAATCAGAGGCTCTTTAAAGGTAAAAAGAGGACTATTGTAGTTGATATGGAAGGATAGATAAGATAGGCCATGTGGTCTTTTTCTGCCGTCATGTTTCTATGTAGTATCATTGTAATTTATTGTTAATATTAATAATACCCCATGCATGCATTACAGCTCCTGGAAGGAAGTCATAGTCATTGGTGTAATAGTAACATCTAGTTGCAGGATTTAGTGTCAGTAGTTGCAGGGATCTTCATCAGAGCTCCACGCAGACATCACACAGATACACAGAAGCCATGAATTCAGCACAGACATCCGAAGAGCAAATCTGCATCAACGCTTCATGCGTGCACCTCAGACACAGTATGGACAGCCTTTCACAATTAGCATTCAGACAGTAGCAAAGTAATTAAAACAGCAAAAATAAAATTCCTCAGCGAAAGAAATTTCTATCAGTAAAATGTAATACAGTTCATCAGTAGCGGTTCATTCACTTAATTCAGCAGTTGGGATAAATGATGAGACTTGCACAAAGCAAACTGTTCCTTCCTCTGTTCCCATAATATCTCCTAGGGGCTCTTTAGAAAGAATAAAGCCTTAGGCCTAGGAGTAGATTACTGTATGTTGTTTACTCCCTCAATGGAAATGTGTAATAACATCTACACCAGCAAGCAGAAGAGGAAATCCATAAGGAAACAGGCAGACTGAAAAAAAAAACTGCCGCCACTAACAGAAAAGGACAAGAAAAAGAGGTAGAGGGTTCACACGCACTGCAAATCTTCCCCTGAATACCCAATATATATCACCACTGACATTACCCAGGCTTCAAGGCAGACATTTCTTTTCCCAGTTCTACTGCTTGAATAGAAGATATAACATAAGAGATGCTACACTGGGTCAGACCAAGGGTCCTTCAGTCTCAGAATCCTGTTTCCAACAATGGCCAATCCAGGTCCCAAGTACCTGTCAGGTTCCTAAAAGGAATACAGATTCCATGCTGGCTATCCCAGGGGTAAGTAAGTAGTGGCTTTCCTCTAAGGTTAAATAGCTGCATCCCCTCCTTAAGTAAAGGCAGCAGAATGCATTTGGCCACAGGGGCCACGGCATAACCAACTTTCTCCTCCACACAACATCCTCACCATGACGTTACCTCTAGAGACCATGTGAACCATTTTGAAACCCGGAGAAATAGGACTGAATGGGTTTTGCTCCTGCTCGCACTAGACAATAGGAACTCCAGTAAGGTTGAGGAATGGGATTGGGGGGTGAGAAGGATCTACTGGGGAGGCCTTGAGGGAGTGCCTTGTTGTTGGGTGGGGGGATATTTGTGCTGAGGGGGTTTGGATGGGGGGGGGGGTTCTGATGCTTTGGGAGAGGTGGGCAGATCAGATGTCTGCAGGTCAGAGAAGGGACGAGGTAATTTGGGAGACTATCAGGGTCAGTGTGACTGTAAGTGAGATTGAGGTCGGGGTGGTAAGGAGAGGGCCAGACCTTGACCTTTATAGATTCCCCTTCAAGCAAGCACATACTTCTGCCTCGGGGCAGCTGTAAATGTCGACATTTACTTTTTTTCTAATGGACATGGATTCCCCTTGTAAGAGCAGAAATTCACATCTATATTGTAGACCCAACCTAACCATTTCCTCTTCCTGCCTTCTCCACACCCCTTGGAAATCTAAACGTGGAAAGCATCTCTACGATTCAATTAAAATGGTATTTACACATCTATGCCCACCTACACAGGTAAATGCTGTTGTTTGCATGTGTGGATGCTTCTAATGTTCCCTCTAATTTTCTGTAGGCTGTGTGCGCATAAAATATCAGCTGTGTGCAGCTTTTGAAGGAAGGCTAAATTTTTGTGCGCCACATAACACTCTGAGTTATATACTTTAAAATTTGACTACACATCAGAATAAAATCAATGTGGTGTACATACTGTAATCAAATTAAATGAAAATAGATGATTACTAAATGAAGCAGGAAATGTCTAGTAATTACAATCATAACTTTTAAATTTTAAGACATCTGTGTTGTTTTCTATCAGAATCAGAGCCGTAATTTTTGTGCGCTCTGTTGTAAAGTATGTGCGCTCGCTCGGCGAGGTGTGTGCGCGCGCACACGCGCACAGCTTAGAGGGAACAGTGAAGTAAATACCAACAAAGACCAGCACGGCCCATCCATACTGCCCAGTAAGGCATTTAAGGTTACAAATGCCACTCCGCGCAGTCTGCTTCCCCTCCCCTCCAGTGCCTTTGCTTTGAATTCTAACTGCCACTGTCTGCCCCTCTATGTCTTTGCTTAGGGTGCACCTGCCGCTCTGTGCAGGTTACGCCCCTCTGTATCTTTGCATTAGATTACAACTGCTGCTCCATGCAAGTAGCCGCCTCCCACACCTTTTTTTTTTGTTTTTTTGAAATGTGAAAGTTATTTAAGTTTTGTTTTAAGTGGAAATGCTCTATATTTTGATTCCATCTTCTTGCTATATAGGGATTCTCTGTGATTATGGTATGTTTGAGGTTTCTCCACAGACAACTCCTTTCCTCTTTCCAGTGCATCTCTCAAGCATAGAGAATGGTAAGCCTTTGCAGTTTTTGCCAACTCTTCTTTCTTGTAGACATAAGAACATAAGATATGCCATGCTGGGTCAGATGAAAGGTTCATCCAGTTTCTAACAGTGCCAAATGCGGGCCGCAAGTCCCCAGTAGAATCTCAAAGAGTAAATTCATTCCTTATCGCTAACTCCCAGGCATTAGCAGTGGCTAATTATGGTTGATGGACTTTTCTTCCAGGAAGTTGTCTATTCCCTTTTCAAACCTAGTTATGCTGTGTGGTGCATGACAACAGCCAAATGTAAATTTAATAATATCTGAAAGGGTTTTCCTTAGGCCGTAATCTGAGCAATGCAATCAATTGGCCAAATGAATTCCCTCCAAAAATATTGAATTGTTTTTTAATTGTTTACAACAAGAAAAAATCCAGAAAAGAATAAACGAAATAAGCAGCAAACACATTATACATAACAAAATAAAGCTACAAGTCCACGTTTAGGAGAGGCCACAACCTATTAAAGAAGAAAGGAAAAATAAACCCATGAATAAAATACCCATCATCCAGCTAGCACAATAACTTTAAAATCCAATTAAACTATTTTATCTAGCAAAACTAGGGTTGCCAACTGGCTCCAGATGCGCCCGACAGACTTGATCCAGTCCTGGGTTTACCCCATTGCATGCAGGGACGTGTAGTTTTCCATTTCCTATGGCGTGCAATGGAGAAAGTAGAACTAAATGTCCCTGCATGCAATGGGGTAAACCCAGAACTGGATCAAGCCTGTCGGGCGCATCTGGAGCCAGTTGGCAACCCTAAGCAAAACAAATCAGGTTACAGCTCGATCAGTTACAACCAAATGAGTCTTTAGGAAGTCCTCTAATTACATGATATAAAAAACCCACATAATTATCTTTCCCAGACGTCACCAGACATTTGCAAGGATACTTCAGAAAAAAGTAGCCCCTAAAGCCAAAACCTGAGGCTTCAAGGCCAAAAAGGCCTTGTGCCTCATCTGCATCTGTCTGGAGATATCTGGGAAGATACTAATCCTTTGCCCACAAAACAATTCAGTTTTCTTTTGAAAAAATAAAGACAAAACACTTTTACCCATTTCTTGATATAATCAGAAACATTGAGTATCCACAGCATTAAGCAAAGCCCCCACCTCCCGCTCCCCAGAAAAAGGACTTAGCCGCTCTAGGCAAATAGCATTCATAGACAATGTATCCCACCACTGAAACCCCAAAACTTCCTTTAAGTACTTCTGAAATAATAATTGAGAAATAGAACTTGTTTTAGGCAAGTTGAGGAGATGGGGTTTTAGCCCGAGAAGCATTCTCCTAGTGATGCAACGCCAGACTATCTCTAATAGAGGAGGCAGCGACTTCATGCACTGTGCGAGCCTGAGACTCAGCTTTAAATTTTGAGTGCCCTTAGGCATTTGAGGGAAATAGGTAGTGGCCATATGTGCACTTGTAGTAAATGTACACCTAAAGTAGATGTAAGCATCTGTTGCTTGGTCCTGTTGGAGATGAGATGTTGGATGAGAAGTCTTTCATTGGACAAAGCTTGGTAATTTTTGTGGATTGGAAGATCAACAGAATACATGTATTTAACAGGATTTTTATACCACTTTATCATGTCAGTCAAAGCTGTTTACATTGTAACTTAAACATGGTAAAGAGGGGTATTGATAACTTGGATTTTTCTGAGGTAATGGAGGGTTAAGTGACTTGCCCAAGGCCACAAGGAGTGCTAATGGGAATCGAGCCAAAGGAAAGCATTTCGTAGTCCACCTGTCCAGTTCACATTCCAGTTCAGGTTTTCAGCTTTCCATGATGGCCTAGGCCAGCGATGGCGAACCTATGGCACGCGTGCCAGCTGTGGCACGCGAAGGCCTTGCAGCTGGCACGCGGGAAGGTCCGCATTTAAAAGGTCCCAAATTTAAAAAAAAAAAAAACCAAACAAACCGGCTGCTTCTGCCGCGGCAGCCTCAAGAGCTCTGCCGCGGCAGCCTCAAGAGCTCTGCCGCGGGGGCCCCCCCCCCTGCCCGGCAGAGCCTCCCTGCATCATCTACCTTCAAGTCGCAAAACGCGGGCTTCTTTCAGAGCCGCGAGAGTTTCCTTTCTCGCGGCTCTCCCGCGAGAAAGGAAACTCTCGCGGCTCTGAAAGAAGCCCGCGTTTTGCGACTTGAAGGTAGATGATGCAGGGAGGCTCTGCCGGGCAGGGGGGGGGCCCCCCGGCAGTGCGCTGGAGGCTGCCGCGGCAGAGCTCTTGTGGCTGCCGCGGCAGAAGCAGCCGCTTTGGTGGGGTTTTTTTTTTAAATTTGGGATGTTAGGGGGGAAGGGGGTGGGTTTTGGAGTGGTAATGGGCTTTGGTGGGGAGGCTAAGACTGGAAATGGGCTGTTGGGGGGGGGGTTAGGACTGGTAATTGGCCATGGGGGGGGCTAAGACTGGAAAGGGGCTGATGGGGGGGGTTAGGACTGGTAATTGGCCATGGGGGGGGGGGCAAAGACTGGAAAGGGGCTGATGGGGGGGTTAGGACTGGTAATTGGCCGGGGGGGGGGGTTGGGAAAGGAAATTGACAGGGGGGGGGGAGGACTGTAAATTGCCCAGGGGGGGGGGGGTAAGAAATGGTAATTGGCCAGGGGGGGGGGCTAAGACTGGAAAGGGGCTGATGGGGGGGGTTAGGACTGGTAATTGGCCAGGGGGGGGGTAGGACTGGTAATTGGCCCGGGGGGGGGTAGGACTGGTAATTGGCCAGGGGGGGGGGGGGTAGGACTGGTAATTGGCCGGGGGGGGGGTTAGGACGGGGAATGGGCAAGGGGGGGGGGGGGTTAGGACTGGTAATTGGCCATGGGGGGGGGGCCAAGACTGCAAAGGGGCTGATGGGGGGGTTAGGACTGGTAATTGGCCGGGGGGGGGGGTAGGACTGGTAATTGGCCAGGGGGGGGGGGGATAGGACTGGTAATTGGCCATGGGGGGGGGCTAAGACTGGAAAGGGGCTGATGGGGGGGGTTAGGACTGGTAATTGGCCAGGGGGGGGGGGTTAGGACTGGTAATTGGCCGGGGGGGGGGGGTAGGACTGGTAATTGGCCGGGGGGGGGGGTAAGACTGGTAAATTGCCAGGGGGGGGGGGGGTTAGGACTGGTAATTGGCCATGGGGGGGGGCTAAGACTGGAAAGGGGCTGATGGGGGGGTTAGGACTGGTAATTGGCCGGGGGGGGGGGGGGGAAGTGCAGGTAATTGGCCGGGGGGGGGGGAGTGGGACTGTTATTTGGCCAGGGGGGGGGGGGGTTAGGACTGGTAATTGGCCATGGGGGGGGGGCTAAGACTGGAAAGGGGCTGATGGGGGGGGTTAGGACTGGTAATTGGCCGGGGGGGGGGGGTAGGACTGGTAATTGGCCGGGGGGGGGGTATGACTTGTAATTGGCCGGGGGGGGGGTTAGGACTGGTAATTGGCCAGGGGGGGGGGGTAGGACTGGTAATTGGCCATGGGGGGGGGCTAAGACTGGAAAGGGGCTGATGGGGGGGGTTAGGACTGGTAATTGGCCAGGGGGGGGTAGGACTGGTAATTGGCCAGGGGGGGGGTAGGACTGGTAATTGGCAGGGGGGGGGGGTAAGGACTGGTAATTGGACAGGGGGGGGGGGTTAGGAAGGGTAATTGGCCAGGGGGGGGGGGGTTAGGACTGGTAATTGGCCGGGGTTAGGACTGGTAATTGGCCATGGGGGGGCAAAGACTGGAAATGGGCTGATGGGGGGGGGGGTTAGGAAAATTAATGGGCCATGGGGGGTGCTAAGGCTGGAAGTGGGCTGGTGATGGTGATTTGGGGGGGGGGGTAGGACTGGTAATTGGCCATGGGGGGGGCTAAGACTGGAAATGGGCTGATGGGGGGGTTAGGACTGGTAATGGGCTGAGGGGGGGGTTAGGACTGGTAATGGGCTATGGGGGGGCTAAGACTGGAAATGGGCTGAGTGGAAGGAGGGCTTGAACTGCAAATAGCTGATGGGATTGGGGCTTGGAATGGAAATGGGTTGTGAGGGGGAGGGAGCTAGGACTGGAAATGGGTGAGGGGGGCTAGGACAGGAAATGGGCTGATGGAGGGGCTAGAATAGGACTGGAAATTGGCTGGTGGGGGGGTGCTAAGACTGGAAATGGGCTGTGGTGGGGGTTTGGATTGAAATGGACTCATGAAGGGGCTAGAACTGGAAGTAGGCTCATGGGGGGGCTTGGATTGGAAATGGGCTGAGTGGAGGGGAGCTAGGATTTGACATGGGCTGATGGTGGGGCTAGGAAAGGACTAGAAATGGGCTCATGGGGGGCTGGGTTTGGAAATGAGCTGATGGAGGGACTCGGATGGGACTGCAAATAGATGGGGGAGCTAGGACTGGAAATGGGCTTATGGGGGGTTAGGACGGGAAGTGGGTTGATGAGGGGGGGCTAGGCCTGGGCTTGGGTTGGGAGGTTGCTAGGACTGGAAATGGGTTGGGGGGCTGCGAGGACTGGAAATGGGCTGATGCAGGGACTAGAAGGGAATGGATGCTGGGTGAGGCTGGAACTAGAAGGGAGCTGGTGTTGGGGGAGGATTAGAATGGGATGGGGCTGGGAGAGTAAAATGGAGAGGGGAAAAATATTTTGTGTGGGAGGGATAAAAAATCTACAATTGGCCTGGTATTGGGAGAATAAGTGGGGATATAGTATGGAGGGGTAAATTTTGAGTAGATGAAATAGGAATGAGGAAGGAAAGAGCAAAAGGAGAAAGATTAGTATGTTAAAGCAGATGTAGAGAGAGAATGGAAAAAAAAAACCAAGAAGACAGAAGAAAGGACAAATGGACAGCAGATGGAGAGTTAGGAGAAGACACGAAGAAACCAGAAGAAAGTGGCTGGAGCAATTGCAACTGAAAAAAAAATGCACAAAAGGTAGAAAAATATCTCTTTATTTTGAATTTATTAACTGGAATATGTCAGCTCTGGGAAATGTGCATCATTAATTTTTGCGCTTTGTTTAGTACAAGAGGAAATTAATTTATAGTTTTATTTCTACAGTGTTGTTGTATATTCCAAGTTTGGCTTTTGGGGTTCCCAGTTTAATTATTGTCTTCCTGTTTTAAATTGTGATTCCTTGTTTGGTGATGGTCTGTTCTGCATGTGTAAACTGAGCTGAGGTATTCTGTTTATATAATTCCTATTTGACATTGCCACTTGTTCTTTCCCCAGTAGGTCATGTATTGTTGTTCTCTGAAATGTATTGGTTTTAATATTTGCAGTGTTGCCTTTTGATAGTTAGGGTATGGTGCTTTGTGAGTCCTGGTAGTACTGTTAGGATACGGCGGGTTTGCTATGGGTTCTAAATGGGCAGCGTTTGTAGTAGTTCCTAATGTGCCTGGCGGTTGGTACTGGATTATAGTAATGTAGAAACCTTTTAGTCTTTCTTTATCCATATACTCATTAAGAGGCATGTTTACTAAAAGTTAGTGTATGGTAACATTATGCAAATATTTATGCAAATGAGGCACCTTATGCAAATGAGGCTTTAATGGACGTGCTGGCACTTTGAGGAAATTCTTTGGTTTTGTGCGGCAGTTTGGGCACTCGGGCTCAAAAAGGTTAGCCATCACTGGCCTAGGCTGCTTTCTTTATTTTCTGGCACACTTTTGAATTTGTCAAATATTCACAGCACATCCTTCACTGACAGGAAGAGAGCAGTTCTTTTTACCTGTGTGCACCTTACTCTGCATACAATGGAGGTAGTGAGCATGCAAATATTTCTCATGCATATTCATTAGGGGTATCCTGACAACTTGACCTGTTGGTGGCCCTCAGGACTGGGAGTGAAGACCAAGGCTCTATCATTATGTCTGTCCAACCTCATCACTATTTCTGACTTTATTTCTCACACGTTATGACACCGCCCACCCCTTAACCTTGAGGGTTAAGGAGGGGTTGCCTTGTGATGCCCTTGAGGCAGTTAGTTGTAGTTGTGTTATGCTTCGAGCAGTAAGGCTGGCAAGAGTTATTTATTTACATGAGGTTTATTTTTTTCATGTGGCTCATATTGCCATTGTGCAGTTCAAAAGAAGATTACAGACGGTGCAGAAGTTTTAAACCAAATAAACAGGATTAACTGAAACTTTGCCTGACTGGCTTTAAATGCTGTATTTCTTCACATTCATTTCATGTGCTTTTAACATACAGGCTGATAACAGAAAAGTCCTTCACTAATGATGCTCAGGTTCTGTCAATCACTAGTAGTGCTCTAATTCAGTTTCCCTCCACAAGCTTTCTTGTGTCGGTCAAAGTTACGTGTCACTGTTATATTACTTCATATACCAGCACAATCCTCTCTCTGCTTAATTGCCTCTATCAATTAAACAGGTAGAACAGTCCATCAACATCTCATCATCATCAGCAGGGGAAGACATAGAATTATGAACAGTTTTCTTCCATACAGCCAGTAGCTGGAACACTGTGATTAAAACTCTTCTTCTGTTCTAAATAATTCTGGAACTCTTTAAGAAGTGATTCAGCATGAAACTTTTCTTCGGTGAATAGGTATTGATTGAGCCTATCTATCTCAGGTTGCTTCTCAGGTTTGTTTGCATTTGGAAAACAAACATGTGCTGGGCTTTCGTTAGCTCCCCACCTTTCCCTACACGTGGGTGCTGTGCATTCAAAGTTAGCAGTGCTAGGAGAATATTTAAAAGCATTTATATCAGCCCTGTCCTGGCTAGGTGACTCAGCTAGTTTAAAAGAATAATTATTGTCATTCAAAGCTTCTCTTTTCTGACAACAGCTGCCACCATCTTGACTGGCTTTGCTTTTAAAAGCAGAACATAGACTTTCTGGCTTTAGAGCATAAACTCCACTTTCTCTGGGTACCTTATACAGGAGCTTCTCTCTGGGAGGATTCTTTATCCTTCTGCCTTTGTTCCCCAGCTCTGCCTGGTCCTGTAGCCTTGGGTTTCTCAGCATTCTAAAGGAGCTCTGCCTCCAGCAGTTTCTTTCCTCATCTGAATGCTGCTCCAAGCTATCCTCCAGCTGCAGACTGTTAGGGAAATTATCACAGCAAGGAAACCTCCGTTGCTCTCTTGTCTTCCCTCTCTGAATCTCTCCATGGATCTCCTTCCTCCTTTCACTTCCTGGTTCCTGTGTATTTAACCAGGTGCTTCTAGCCTGCACTGCCCGCCTCCCCTTGGGGCGTGCCCAATCACAAGCCTTCCTACTCTCCTCCCTCGAGGTGAGCTGTTTTGCCTGATTGAAACTATGTTTTTTTCTTTCTGCAGAGAAATCCCTGCTTTCTCCTGCAGTACCGGCTTCTACCACCGGCTGCTCACTTGTATCCATCTGTTCCTGAGGAGCTACTGTGTCACAACGTTCTCCCCATTCAGCTCCCATATCCACTTAACTCGCTTACATCTACTCACTTTCACCAATTCTCTTGCACTCCCTTCCCTCTGCTCTCGTGCCCTTGTACTTCCCACTATACTCTTTCTCAACAAACACCCCCCCCCCCCTTTATGGTTCTCATGCACCCACAACTCTGGGTTTCTGTCACCCTTCTATTTGCATAATGCTAATCTAAGTCCTCACATACCTGCTGCTAAACACAAGGCAGCCTAGACCTTGGAGAGTAGAATGTTGTCAAGTAGTTCAACTTTGCACTGCTGGCTTCAGGGAGATGGCGAAGAGACTATATTCATCTGAAATTCATCTCTTCTTCTCAGCATTTAGATCCTCTTCCTCCCACAAATTACTCTTAGCTGTGGTCTGAGACAGTTTCTCCTCAAGCCTGCTCACTCTTCCTATTCCCACTGACAAGGAAGGAAAAGAGGAGTTGGATTTGACCCTAGGAGCAAAGAAAAGCCTACCTACTCAAACCTCTCTCCTCCTCTCTTCTCTTTTATCCCCCCCCCCCCCAAAAAAAAAGAAATGGTTGTATTTTGCATCTAGTGCAGCAGAGTAAAGAGCTCTTCTTTGTTCTGCAGTGTCTTTTCCAGTCACACCTCCTCTTCCTGAATGACAGGAGGAGAAGGGCAGATTAGTGAAGAGAACAGTTCTTTCTTGCTTTAAGGAATTCACACTGACCCCCTCTCATCATGTTCCCGATATGCTGCCTGGGAAGGGAAGGGTTAGCATAAAGCTGAAGGATGTTTTCTGGAGCACTTTCCAATAGAGAGAGTGCAAGAATCTCATGAACCTATGACTAGCAACACTCCTAGCTGTCACCACCAAGGTACACCAAAGACTATCTCAAGGCACAAGTGGTTGAGAAGTATTGCTGTAGAGCAGTAATTCTCGACTCAGTCTTCGGGACACACCTAGCCAGTCAGGTTTCAAGATAACCACAATGAATATGCATGAGAGAAATTTGCATGCACTGCCTCTATTGAAGGCAACTCTCTTTCATGCATATTCATTGTCAATATCCTGAAAACCTGACTGGCTAAGTGTGTCCCAAGGACTGGGTTGAGAACCCCTGCTGTAGAGGTAATGTTTACAGCCCCCTTTGAGGGAGTCATAGTCATTGCTCAACGGTGACGCCTACTGGCTGGCTTTGGGGTCCAGGATTGCAGGATTCCAAAATGAATCCTGGCATATGGATACCAGTTGAGGACTGTCACTGCAAAGACTAGACAGAATATGTTGGGGGAGTAATATAGCACATAGCACTGTGGGGATCTCAAACTCTGGTCCTAAAGGACTGCAAGTCGTTTGGATTTTTAGAATATCCCAAATGAGTATATATCAGGTAGACTGGCATGCCCAATGCTTCCATTATATGCAAATCACTCTCTTACAGATTCAATAGTGATATCATGAAAACCCAACTGGCTTGCAGCCTTCGAGGACCAAAAGTTGAGAACCCTGACATAGAGAAAAAATTTCCAGGTAGTTTTGAATAATGACTCATAACTTCAGATTCTAGCCCTTGTTCTGCCTCCACAGTTTGCATATGCATGTTTTTCATTGTATTTTGTATTGATACGGTATGTCATTTGTAAGCTAGGTAAAATAGTTTCCTGGTTGGTCTGTAATCCTTGTTCTTATAGGTTATTAGGTGCATGTGACCCATTTACCCCAGACTCCTTGAGACATACCTGGCTTCATGCCTCAGCCCAAAATACAGCCTTTGGCCCCATTGGTCAACTGCAGTTCCCTCTAGCCTTTTGAGTAATTCCCTACACTCTTCCCTTCAGCGCAAAAAATCTCCATCTTGGAGGACAGAAATAAAGCTCCATTGCCTCTTCTGCTCTATCTCCCTGGAATTCCATCATCCTTTTACCACTCTCACATTCTCTCAGCATCCATACCTTCCAACATCCAATCCTTCCATTCAGCATTCAACTTCCATCATCCAACTCTGCTACAGTTTCAGTATCCAGCTATTCAGCCAATTCCACTATCCACCTTATCAGCAATAGTCCCATTGAACCAAACCATTCAGACAGACTTAGCATGCTGCATGTTGAACTGGAGCAGTGCTCCTCTTTCTTGCAACTTATTATCAAAGTAAGTGTTATTCTGCTTATTGTAATAAACAATTGGACAGTAAGAGATTGAGGAGTTGATACTCAGCAGCAGTGATCGGTGTTAAAGCACCCAGCTGCCACTGCTGAAACGGAAACTGTATATTTAGCACTAGAGCCTATATGGTGTCCAGGGCTGGCTCCTGAGTTATTTCAAGGTGTTGGTGCTGTAGACAAACATTAAGTATTCCCCTGCTATCATTTTTGCATCTAGCATGTGTGCACTTAACACCAGCTCAAGAGGTGGTGGTGTTCACCCTTGTTAATTGTGAATGAACCATGATCATTGTAATGAACAGTTACTGTTTGCCTTTTGCACTTATTAAGCCTTGGTTTTCACTCCTAATGCATGGCAAGTGCAAAACATAGGGCACTTTAGTAAAGCGGACCCTCTTGATTCTCTTATCCTCCAGTATATACTCTCCCCCACTTTCTCGGGAAGCTCCCCAGAACAGCTTTTCTTTTGTCTGCCTGAATGCACAGCTCTTAGTGAGTTTGAACTGCATCAACTCCTGGGCTAAGCACACAAGTTTGAAGAACAACTCTGTATGACTGAAATTCACTGAGAGCTGTGCACTACCAGAAGAGAGCAGAACAGCTGCTCTGCAGAAGTTGCCAGCAATGATCTTCTGCAGACTGGTGGGAGAAGCAGGTGGGGGTGAAACTGACTGGGACTGGGTAGAAGGAGAGTATGTGGGGAAAAGGAGAGAGTGGAGAAAGAGAAAGCTGCAGAGGGGAATTGTTTTGGGGGAAATGAGCTGAAGGAATAAGGCTTGGAAGAAACAGGGTGGGGAGGGGAGAGGTAATGTGCAGTGGAGCAGGCTTCTTTTAGTTATATGAGTCTCTCTGAGTGTGCCAATAGCAATTAATCCAGCTGCCTCAAAGGGGACTCCCGCCTCTGCACCCAAAGAGCCAGCCCCATTATCCAGTGATAACTTTGGCCCTTACATTAATGTTTTTTCCAAACTGGCTTCTGCTTGAAAATTACTGAAAAAGCATAGCCCTAGAATTTGTATTCCTGACTAGAGGTTTTTTCATCTTTTGTTGTAGAGTCAATTTCCTGTAAAATAAAAGCAATACAACAGAATCAAAAAGACTACACAAATAATGCACACGTTGTTTCACAGTGTGTCTATGACTGGTAACACCAATAACTTAAGATTGTACCCAATGCTCCAGTGGAGTGGATTAGAGTACTGCACTGCATACACCTTATAATGCTATATAAATGATTAGTAGTAGTAGTATCAGACGTTTGTTTCTTGAATTTAAGCATGCAAGGAAAAATATCAATTTCCAGACCATTAGATGGCACTAGAGCCAAAGGTTTCCTGAAAGAGACTGAATGCATGGCAGCAGATCCATTTGCTCTAAAAAAAATTACTAAAAACTACATTTTAAAAAAAGTTTTTTTGAAGACTGCATGACATTTGGGGCAGGTTTACTAAAGGTTAATGAATGCTAACTTGCACTAAGTGCGACTGTGTCCATAGAAATAAATGGGCATGGCGGTACAGTAGATTTAGTAAACATACCCCTTTGTGTCGCTTACCAGTGTGCAATAGCCTTCACTATCAGTCATTAATTTTTAAATTAAGGTACAAGCCATTTGTTAAAATGTATTTATAGCTAATCTAATATGTAAGTTGAAATTTTTTACTTTTAATCCTTTATTACATAAGAACATAAGAAATGCCTTACTCATTCAGACCAAGGTCCATCAAACCCAGTATTCTGTTTCCAACAGTGGCCAAGTCAAGCCACAAGTACCTGGCAGATTCCCAAAGAGGCACACAGGTTCCCCAATGCTTGTCCCGGGGCAAGCAGTGGATTTCCTGGGTCTTGTTTAATAATGGTTTATGGACCTTTCCTCCAGGAACTTGTCCAAACCTTTTTTAAACCCAGCTACACTAACAGCTTTTACTACATCCTCCGGTAACAAATTCCAGAGTTCAATTATGCTTTGAGTAAAAAATATTTTCTTTTATTAGTCTTAGATGGGTTGCAACATAGCTTCATTACGTGTGTTCTCTAGTCTTTCTACTTTTTGATGACGTAAACAGCAGATCTACGTTTACTCATTCCACTCCATTCATTAATTTATAGGCCTCTATCATATCCTCCCTCAGCCATCTCTCTTCCAAGTTGAAGAGCCCTAACCTTTTAAGCCTCTCCTCATAGGAGTATCCTTCCATCCCCTTTACCATTTTGTCACTCTTCTTTGTACCTTTTCTAATTCAACTATATCAATTTTAAGACATGGCAACCAGAAGTGCAGACAATATTCAAAGTGAGGTTGCACCATGGAATAATAAAGAGCCATTATAATATCCTTTGTTTTATTCTCCATTCCTTTCCTTATGATTCCTAGCATTCTATTTGCTTTCTTGGCTGCCACTGCACACTAGATGGAGGGATTCAACCAGTGGTGGGCTTCAACCGGTTCACTCAAACTCATTCCTAAAATTTCCCGACTTCACCGAACCAGTACACTGACAGAGTGAATCTCTGGTGGCCCAGCGGCCCCAAACCCCCCACCTGACAGTATTGTGATGGCATCGGGGACAATGATGGCATCGGGAAAAGCCCCTGATGCTATTAAAATATTGTGAGGGGCTGGTGCCCCGACAGATAGTGAATCCTTGATGGTCCAGTGGCCCTGATCCCCCCACCCAGCAGTATTTTGATGAGACTGGGGACAACCACGGCATTGGGAAAAGCTCCCAATATCATCAAAATGCTGTCGGGGGCTGGTGCCTCGACAGATAGTGAATCCCTGGTAGCTTAGCGGTCCAGACCCCCCTCCTCCCTTAAAAGCCCCCAGAACCCCCTATTCCCTCCCAACCTAAAAACAAATAGGCCTAGTGGCCCCTGAACCCTCCCCAGTACCTTTCAAAATGAGCAGGGGGCAGGGGCTCTGCCTATGCACCCCCGCCATGGTCTGCCATTTTTGAAGATGGCAGACTGATGTACTGCGCGGGTCCAGGTGCTGCCATTTTTGAAGATGACAGAATACGAGCTGGGGTGTGTAGACATCTGCCATTTGGATGTCCAGTCGTCCAATTCATAAAGCTTCTCTTGCAATTTTCCACAATTGTCTTGGTTTTAACAACTTTTGAATAATTTTGTTTCATCTGCAAATTTAATCACCTCACTCGTTATTCCCATTTCCGGGTCATTTATGAATATGTTAAAAAGAAGCGAGTCCCAGCACAGATCCTTAGGGTACTCCACTATTCACCTTTCTCCATTGAGAATATTGGCCATTTAGCCCTACTCTCTGCTTTCTATTTTTTAACCATTTCTTGATCCACAATACTACACTGCCTCCAATCTCATGATTTCTTAATTTCGCCAAGAGTCTCTGATGAGGGACCTTGTCAAAGACTTTCTGAAAATCCAGATATACTATATCAACCAGCTCATCTTTCTCTACCTGTTTATTCACACCTTCAAAAAATATAATAGATTAGTAAGGCAAGATTTTCGTTTGCTAAATCCATGTTGGCTTTCTCCCATTAAGCCATGGCTATCTACATGTTCAGTAAGTTTATTCTTTATAATGGTTTCTACCATTTTGCCTGGTACTGATCTCAGGCTCACTGATCTATAGTTTCCTGGATCACCCCTGGAACCCTTTTTAAAAAATGGAGTTACAATGACCATTCTCCAATCCTCAGGTACAAATGGGAAGAGTGTTTTGATGTTACAGTGGGCAATCATCTTGTATCAAGTGATCTCTGTATGATGTGGTTTAGTATTAGAACAAGGGCTTATATAATTCATTCAAAAGTGAGTGTCCTAGACTTTAGGGAAACTAACTTTGTCAAGAAGGGACACTACCTGAAAGAGTTGTTAGCTGGATGGGAACAACCAGGAGATTAGAAAAGCAGTAGGCAAAGCTGAAAAGGAATATTTTAAGGACAACTAACCTTCTTGTTAGGAAAGTAATGAAAGTAAAAGGAGAAGTTAGCCACTATGGTTCTCAAAAGACGTAGCTGAAAAGGTGAAGAAAAAGAGGGTGGCCTTCTTAAAATACAAGAGATCACAGACAGAGGAAGATAAGCATCAGTATTTGTAAAAGCTAAGAGAAGCTAGGAAAGTAGTCAGGAAAGCAAAGATACAAATGAAAGAAAAAAATAGCCAATGTAGTAAAATGGGGATACAAAACATTTTTCAGATATGTTAGTGATAGAAGGAATGCTAAAACGATATTGCCAAACTCAAGGACGAAGGGGAGGGATATTTATTTTATTTATTTATTTAGTAAGGACTTATATGCCGCTCCTTCCAGCGATCAGAAGCGGTTTGATTACAATTACGGGATTTGTCATAAATTACAGACAGAATTATTTGGGGATTAGATAGAGAGAGCAGGGGGGGGATACACAGCACACATATGCGGGTCCATATAAAGACCTTAGCTATTATCATACATTTACACAGGCACTAACCACCATATATTTACATTTGTACATACTGCAATTCAATTTCTTTTGTCCTTTTGGATTTTCATCTGGTATAATGACAATTGAACAGGTGCGTCTTCAGTTGTTTTCTGAAATTGCTTATGTCTTTAATTTCTCTCAGCTCGTGTGGGAGCTGGTTCCATAACGTGGGGGCAGATAAGGAGAACGCTCTGCGACTAGTACTGACCTTTACGTGTCTAAAGCTGTTTGGAACTCTTAGTGTGTCAGAGTTTATGGTTCTCCTGCTTCTGGTTGCAGGTTGCATGGAGATCAGGGTGGAGAGGAATGAGGGGGCCAGGTTGTGAATTAACTTGAATGTAGTTACCAATGTTTTGTATTGAATCCTTGCAACGACTGGAAGCCAGTGTAGTTCCATCAATACAGGTGTGATATGTTCGGTGACGCGAGTTCTCATGATGATCCTTGCTGCTACGTGTTGGGCCATCTGTAGTATGTTGGTTGTTTTCCTTGGTAGCCCCTGCAAGATGGCGTTGCAGTAGTCCAGGTGGGGCATGATGAGAGCCTGAGCAACTGATCGGAAATCGCACGGATCCAGTATGTTCCGCAGGGGTCGTAGCACTTTAAGCTTGTGGAAGATGGCTTTGTTGGTGTTGTTGAGGTGTTTTTCCATTTTCAGTTTGTTATCAATTGTGACTCTCAGATATTTTATTTCTTTCTTAGTATTGTATGTATTGTTGCACAATGTGATTGTTGGAGGTGGTTCGAAACCCAAGGTATTTGATATAAACATTACTTCGGTCTTCTTATGATTGATCGACATGTTATTTTGTTGTAGCCATCCCGACATCTCTCCCATGCAGGTTTGAAGCTGGTCGTAGTTCGGGTTGGTGGTCTCTAGTTGGGTGTACAGCATGATATCGTCTGCGTATATGTGGTAGTTTATGCCATATTTCCTGAATATTTCACTGAGTGGTTGCATGTAAATGTTAAAAAGTAGCGCCGAGAGTGCCGAACCTTGAGGAATGCCTTGTGTTTGGATGAACGGTTCAGCTTTCTCTCCGTTGAACTGGACCTGTGGCTTTCTGCCCGTTATATAGTATATGTAGAAGCTGATGAATGTGAGGACCTCACTAAAATAGAGGCTCCAGCCCTTGTGTATATTTAAAACTGACTGATGCTTTATGCTTTATTAAACTTGATAATACCGTGTTTTAACAATAGTAACAGGACAGTATACAATTTACATAAAATAAAAGAAAGGGAAAATCAGAAAGGAACGTCAAATATAGATAGGAAAGATGCCACAGTCTTACATGGGGGTTAGGAGGAAGAAAGGCACAATTGGGGAGAAAGTGGAGTAAAAAAAAAGAACGGAGAGTCTAAATGCTGGGGAATAAGGTATCGTAGACCAGTTGGAACAAGTGTGGTTTTCAGTTTTCATTTGAATTTGATAAAAGATGCTTCTAACTGGAGGTCAGCAGGGAGGGTATTCCAAAGGGTGGGACTGAGGTAAAAAAGGCATAGTTGCGGGTGGATTCTAGCCAGGCGTGAGAAGAGCAAAGGAAGTGTAGGTGGTTAGTGTGTATGGCACAAAGGATGTGGTGTGGAGCGTGAAGGTGAAGAAGGTCAGCAGGGTAGATGGGAGCACCATGTAAGGTCTTATACCCTCATGTGAGAAGCTTAAACTGTATGCGGTACCTAAAGGGAAGCTAGTGGAGGTGTATGAGAAAAGGGATAATGTGATCAGCATGGGAAGAATGTGTAAGAATCCGGGCGATAGTATTTTGTATAAGCTGATAAAAACATATACCCCCTTTTCAGAAGTTTCTGCCTTTAAGGACACATATTCTGAGCATAATGACTTATAACAGCATATCCCAAAGTGAATTACAATGAGCGAACTTTTTAAACTGACAGAAAGTGCAGGACTGACTTTTATTTCAGCAACAGGGGAGTTGGCCCTTGCATCAGAATGCAGTCCCCTGTGATTGTTTTTTTAAATTCAGAAGTCAGTTGCAGGCCATCTTCTGGCTAAGAAGTATCGAAGGACTGCTCCTGGTTTTGGGAGAGAAAAAGCCTCCAGAAAAGCTTGACAGCCTCCAGAGTTCCAAGACTTGGACTTAGACTTAAAAAAACCCAGCAAGGATTTAGTCTGCCACAACTTTGGGTCAGTGTTCAGAAGGAAAAAAGATTCTGGATATTCTGACAATCCTGCAACTTCAAAGTTCCCTTGGGAAAAGGTTGAGCCTTGCAAATTGAACTGCCGTCCAAATGGTGAGATCTAACCATAAATTAACTAAAGAAAGTCAGATTTTTTTTCCTGGCAGGAAAAGGCATCCAGGATGGGACTGGAACATGGATCCAAACAGAATTTATAGTACTTGTACAACATTTTTAATCATCATTTGGTTTCAATGATCAAATTGACTGCTTTTTTTTTAAGTGCTTTCAACTCAATACTGGCTCCTGGCAACCCAAGCCTTTTCTTCTGAGGTAATGGAGAGTACAGTGACTTGCCCAAGGAGTGCCAGTGGGAATTGAACCCAGATAGTAGGCTATTGCTCTAACCGCTAGGCTACTTCTCCACTACTTTGACTTGGTTAAAAAAATTGTCTTGGTTTCTATTGTTAGCCAGCTTATCTTACTCGCTGATAAATTTTGAAAGATATTGTTATTTACTACTGGTATTACTACTAATATTTATCATTTGTATAGCACTACAAGGCATATACAGTGCTGTATCATTTTATGTCTGTCTTTGATTTGCTTTGATAAATATTTTATTTATTTAAACAGTTTTTATATACCGCCCCTTCCAATGATCAGGGGCGGTTTACATTGAACAGTAGAACATCATTACATTGAACATTTTGAGCTATATTACAATGAAACTATATACATACCAGTATATAGAAGCATAGGGTTGCTGGTTTTCTTAACTATGTACATGGCCTTGTGAATAGGGGATGAAAGGGAGGGGTTTATGTTATGGGGGGGATGTGGGGGCAGGACGAGTTGAGAGTGGAAGAGTTATAATATTCGGTGAATAGGTAAGTTTTTAATTCTTTTCTGGGGTGCCATCGGGTACTTCGCCAGCGGCAGCACACCACCAAAGAGCACGCTGGCCCAGCAGCCCTTAGGAGAGGGGCACCATCGGGCACGCCCGTGCCTGGTGGGCCTGCACCTGAGGGCCTCGCCAGAGGGCCCTTTGGTGTGGCCCTTAGGCGGGGACCAAGGCGCCCTGGTGTGAGCCGTCTAACCCAACAGATCATTGGGGAACCATCAAGGAACAGCGAAGGAACAATCTCTCTTCCACACCTCGTCTCCTGACCCCAACCTCCTTCCATGCAAAGTAAGCACCTACTACTGCTACCCACAGCCTAACGACTCCATTGCTACCCATCACTCCCTTACCACCGCAACCCCATTACCTGCAATTAATTCTGCATCCAACTTGCTTCCCATTGCTTGCACCAAACTGGCTACCCATTGCTTGCACCGAACTGGCTACCCATTGCTTGCCCCATACTGGCTACCCATTGCTTGCACCGTACTGGCTACCCATTGCTTGCACTGAACTGGCTACCCATTGCTTGTACCCAACTGGCTACCCACTACCTGCATTGTACCTCCTACTCATTGCTACCCATTACCTGCATTGTACCTCCTACTCATTGGTTTCATTGAACCTACATTGAACCTGCTTCCCACTGCTTACACGGACCATGCTGCACAGGCTATAGTCTCCCCACTACCCATTGCCTGTACCTTAACTTATATCCCACAGCGTGTAGTCCCCACTTGTAACCCAACATATACTGCATAGTGTTTAGAACCTGTAGCCTTCTCATTGCTGCAAGATAAATTACACTGCATAGCCCTCACTACTCCTCGGCCATGGCTCCACATCACATTGTCCTTCTCTTCCTCATACTCCTCATACTCCTCAACTGCTCCCCTCCTACCAGCACCCTTACTCCTATCCCCCCCCACTCCCCCTCTACCTTTCTCACTTCTCCCTCCATTCTGTCTTCTAACCTAGCATCTGCCCTTGAGCTTCACCACTTCCTCCCCCTTATTCAATCAGCCCCTCTCTCTTTAAGGCAACCCTACCCTCGCTTCTGCCGCACTGCCTCCGCTTTACCCCGCTCTCTACTACTCCTTCTCCTTCTCTCATCGGGTAACATCAACCCCAACCCTGCCCCCCCCCCCCATATCTTTCCCATTCTAAGAAGAGCTCCTCATGTACCCTATCTAATTTCATCCATATCCCCCTCCTTTCCCCTTCCGCCCTCCCTCACTCTAGCCCCAATCTCTCAACCACGTGGACAGAACACTCACCCAGTGACACCCACCCATACCCTAGTCCCTCTAGTTCCCTGTATTATTCTGAAAATAGATCCTCACATAACAGTCCCCCTAGACCGCAGACTTACTCTCTGGAAAGAAATCCTCACGTAACTTATCCAACCTTATCCATATCCCTCTCCTTTCCCCCTCTGCTCTCCCATTCGCTTGTGCCCTATGGAATGCATGCTCAGTCTCTAACAAACTTGCTTTTACTCATGATCTCTTTATCATTAATGCACTACACCTTCTTGCCCTAACTGAAACCTGGCTTCCCCAGATGATACCGCATCTGCTGCTGCTCTCTGCCACGGGGGCTACCAGTTCTCCCATACACCTAGATCCACTGGCCACGATGGTGGTGTTGGGCTTCTACTTTCTCCCTCTTGCCAATTCCAACCCCTCCTGCGGCTTCAATCACAACCCCCCTCTCCTTCGAAGTCCACTCCATTCGTCTCCGCACACCACTTCCCCTCCGAGTAGCTGTTATCTATTGCCCACCCGACAAATCCAAATCAACCTTCCTTACCGACTTCGACTCCTGGCTTTCAGTCTTTATGGATCCCTCTTCCCCCACTCTTATTCTTGGTGATTTTAACATTCACGTCGATAACCACTCCAATACCCATGCTTTAAAGTTTCTCGCCCTCACCTCCTCATTTAACCTCCAACTTTGCTCCACTGCCCCCACCCACCTACACGGCCACTGCCTTGACCTGATACTCTTCTCTAATTCTTCTCCCTCAACCTTCCGCAACTCAATCCTTCCCTCACATGACCATCACTTTTTAACCTTTAACCTTTAATCTTCAGCTTCCGCTGTCCCAACCTCATCCTGTCTCCTTCGACCTATTTAGAAACCTCCATAATATTGATCCCCTGACTTTCTCCTCCACCAGATCTTTCCTCCATTTTGTCCTCCAAGTCCATCGACGAGGCAGTATCCTCTTATAAAACTGCACTATCCTCGGCTCTCGACACTCTGGCCCCACCCACCCCACGTCCTGTTAGACGTTCTGCTCCCCAGCCCTGGCTCTCATCCACAATCCGCTATTTACGCACCTGTGCCCGTTCTGCTGAACATGCTTGGACCAAATCCCGCTCCCCAGAAGACCTTCTACACTTCAAATTCATGCTTGACTCCTTCCAGTCAGCCATAACCCTTGCCAAACAAAAATACTACATCCATCTGACTAACTCCCTTGCCTCAGATCCTCGCCGCCTCTTTAATACCCTCAACTCTCTCCTCAAGGTCCCCCCGCCACCAGTCCCACCCTCCCTCTCTGCCCAAACCCTAGCTGACTACTACCATGACAAAATCCACAAGATTACCCTCCAATTCCCCATTCCCTCATCTACCTCCCCTCCTCCACACTTCTCTCCCCCATCAACACTTCTTCTGCTACCCTCTCCTCCTTCCCTACAATCTCTGAAGAGGAAACCACACTCCTTATTTCCTCCTCCAAACCCACCACCTGCTCCTCTGAACCTATCCCCACCCATCTCCTATACCCCATCTCCCCCACTGTTGTCCCTGCCATCTCTCATATTCTCAACCTTTCACTCTCCATTGAAACCGTCCCCGTAGATTTCAAACATGCTGTCGTCACACCTCTCCTCAAGAAACCCTGTCAGATGGCTGCCTGGGTGAGAATCTTCACAGTCTTGTCAAGTGCATATATCTATATGATTTGCAAGGTATTGTGGGCAATGTAGTTCATTCACACCAGACACAGCTGCTGACAATAATTTAGTTGTGCTCTTGGGTAAAGCCAATAAGATATTTATTTATGGGGTTATTTCTCCCAACACAGATATGCTTGGTAGCACATAAATTAGGTTACTTGCTTTCAGTGTTAACTTGGAAAAACAAAGTCAAAATCAGGAAAACAACAAATGAAAAGCCACAAAGCAAGAAACAAACTGTTCTTTTCAGGTTAACTTCTGATTACTTCCCACATAGATACAGAAGTGATTCTCTCCTAGCTCACAAGCAATTAGGTAAGGCTTAATTACTAGCAGTTATCCAGCTGAAACCCCTTTAGCTGGCTTGCTTTCTACTGTGTGGGTCAAATCCTGCTTCAGGAGCTTTTCTGAGTAAAGAACAAATTTGTATTTCTTTGTGATGGTTGCTGTACTTTATAACAGAAAGTTACCAACGGAGTTTAGATAGAGAGCAGTCCATATAAATAGGATCTTCATCTGCTATTATTCCCCCTTGTTCAACAAGCATGGGTTCAATATCATGGATTGGCACAGATGAATCTCTCAATGGAGCATTTTCAGGAGAATACTTGTTTCCCTGCTGTCTTTCAAGGTTATAGCTAGGGCATAGATCAGTGTTCATACCTGAGCTTCCATTGCTGCTAGAGTTCCTCTCTATATAGCCTGGCCAGTATGTAGTCCAGTTCTTATGTCCAGCCTTCCAATCCAGATCCCTGGACACTGGATCTCTCTTCACATACCTTCTGGCACAGGTCTTAGGGTCCCTTCCACGTGCAGCCGTCTCCCTCACAGGTAGCCTCTGGTGATTCCTAGCTCTGCAGCACCATTCCTCTGGCTTTCCCCAGTCCAATGGTGTATGCTGGCCCTTGGAATATCTCCCAGTATACGTACTGCTTTGGACTCTTCTAGACCTCTCAAAGGCTTTTCTCTTCTCTTCCTTCTTCCAAAGGGTCTCTTTCCCTCTCTGTCCGTCCGGTTTGGCTTCTGCTTCTGATGATCCTTCAGATGAAACTGATGATCAAACTTAAGCTGATTCTCAGTATACTGAGGACAATTCTCTGGATATCCAAGGTGATCATGAAGATGGTCATCTGTAGAATAAACTCTACTCTTATTCTGCTTAATTGAGAGATCCTCCCTAACACAGCGCAGCTGTGCTGAATCAGGCCCTGCCCTTTGAGATGAGTGCTTAGTGATTACCTCATAGCCTTCCTGATTGAACACACGTTTCCCCACTTCAGCTCCTCTAATGGCTGTTGGAAACCTGGTGCATTCTGGGACTGGTAGTCTTTTATGGGAAAATTCTGTTTTCTTATTTCTACCAGAACTGACAGGTTGCTTGTTCAGAGTCACTTCACCTTTTCTATAGCTCCTTCCTGAGCTATGATAAGCTTCCTTATCACAACCCTCACTCGATCCCACCTGTCCTGCTAACTATCGACCCATCTCCCTGCTTCCTTTTATATCTAAACTATTAGAATGAGCTGTCCACTGCCGCTGCCTCGACTTCTTCACCTCCCAGGCTCTCTTGGACCCACTACAATCTGGCTTCTGTCCCCTACATTCCACTGAAACAGCCCTTACTAAGGTCTCCAATGACCTGTTCCTTGCTAAATCTAAGGGCCTCTACTCTGTACTCATCCTTCTCGACCTCTCCGCTGCCTTTGACACTGTTGACCACAACCTTGTCCTCGCTACCCTCTCCTCGCTTGGTTTCAAGGATTCTGTATTATCCTGGTTCTCCTCCTACCTCTTCCATTGCTCCTTTAGTGTATGCTTTGGCGGCTCCTCCTCCTCTCCCACCCTGTTCCATGTTGGCGTACCCCAGGGATCCGTCCTGGGCCACCACCTTTTCTCTCTCTATACCCAATCCCTTGGTGTGCTTATCTCCTCCCATGGCTTTCAGTACCATCTCTATGCTGATGACTCCCAGATCTACCTCTCTCACCTCATATCTCTCCAGCAATCCAGACCAAGATCTCTGCCTGTCTCTCTGACATCGCTGCCTGGATGTCTCATCGCCGCTTAAAATTGAACATGGCCAAGACTGAACTCCTCGTCTTTCCCCCTAATTCCTCCCCTCCTCTTCCCTCTTTCTCATTCTCCGTGGATAGATCTACGATCCTTCCTGTTCCCTCGGCCCGCAATCTGGGGGATATCTTTGACACCTCTCTCTCCTTCTCCACACATATCCACCTCGTAGCTAAAACCTGCCGTTTCTTTCTCTACAACATCAGCAAAATCTGCCTCTTCCTGTCTGAACACATCACCAAAATGCTTATCCACTCCTTAATCTCCTCTCGCCTCAACTATTGCAACCTGCTCCTGGCTGGTCTCCCTGTGAGCCATCTCCTCCCCCTTCAATCTATACAAAATCATGCTGCTCGACTAATCTTCTGCCAGCCTCACCATGCCCACATTACTCCTCTTCTCAAATCCCTTCACTGGCTCCCCATTCAATTCTGCATCCAATTCAAGCTTCTCCTGCTGAACTACAAATGTATTCACTCTGCGGCCCCTCAGTACCTCTCATCTCTCCCTACATCCCCCGTTGACAACTTCGCTCCGCTAACAAACTACTTCTATCTAAGCCTTTCACTCGCACCGCTAACTCCCAACTTCACTTCTTTCACCTGGCTGCACCCTATGCCTGGAATAGCTTACCTGTGTCTATATGCCAGGCACCCTCCCTGGCCCTCTTCAGATCCAGGCTAAAGACCCACCTCTTCACTGTTGCATTCAGATCCTGACTCCCATCCTTCATCTTAACCTATCCCCATCATTTTCTATCCCTCATCTTACCTAACTCCCCATCATTTACATAACCTAACTGTATGACCATACTATGCTTAGCACTAAATTGTATTGTGTACTGTGATAAGGAAGCTTATCATAGCTCAGGAAGGAGCTATAGAAAAGGTGAAGTGACTCTGAACAAGCAACCTGTCAGTTCTGGTAGAAATAAGAAAACAGAATTTTCCCATAAAAGACTACCAGTCCCAGAATGCACCAGGTTTCCAACAGCCATTAGAGGAGCTGAAGTGGGGAAACGTGTGTTCAATCAGGAGGGCTATGAGGTAATCCCTAAGCACTCATCTCAAAGGGCAGGGCCTGATTCAGCACAGCTGCGCTGTGTTAGGGAGGAGCACTCATCTAAGCAGAATAAAGGTAGAGTTTATTCTACAGAAAAGTATCCTGAGAATCAGCTTGAGCTTGATCATCAGTTTCATCTGAAGGATCATCAGAAGCAGAAGCCAAACCGGACGGACAGAGAAGGAAAGAAACCCTTTGGAAGAAGGAAGAGAAAAGCCTTTGAGAGGTCTAGAAGAGACCAGAGCAGTACGTATACTGGGAGGCATTTCAAGGGCCAGCATACACCATTGGACTGGGGAAAGCCAGAGGAATGGTGCTGCAGAGCTAGGAAACTCCAGACGCTACCTGTGAGGGAGACGGCTGCACGTGGAAGGGACCCTAAGACCTGTGCCAGAAGGAATGTGAAGAGAGATCCAGTGTCCAGGGATCTGGATTGGAAGGCTGGACATAGGAACTGGACTACATACTGGCCAGGCTATATAGAGAGGAACTCTAGCAGCAATGGAAGCTCAGGTATGAACACTGATCTATGCCCTAGCTATAACCTTGAAAGACAGCAGGGAAACAAGTATTCTCCTGAAAGTGCTCCATTGAGAGAATCATCTGTGCCAATCCATGATATTGAACCTATGCTTGTTGAACAAGGGGGAATGATTGCAGATGAAGAATGTGTTTATATGGACTGCTCTCTGTCTAAACTCCTTTGGTAACTTTCTGTTACAAAGTACAGCATCCATCACAAAGAAATACAAACTTGTTCTTTAATCTACTCAGAAAAGCTCCTGAAGCAGGATTTGACCCACACAGTAGAAAGCAAGCCAGCTAAAGGGGTTTCAGCTGGATAACTGCTAGCAATTGAGCCTTACCTAATTGCCTGTGAGCTAGGAGAGAATCACTTCTGAATCTATGTGGGAAGTTATCAGAAGTTAACCTGAAAAGAACAGTTTTTTTCTTTCTTTGTGGCTTTTCGTTTGTTGTTTGATATATGCTAAGAAAACATTAGCTAATGCCTGACAAGTTTGAATGTTGTTTTCCTGATTTTGACTTTGTTTTTCCAAGTTAAACACTGGAAGCAAGTAACCTGATTTATGTGCTACCAAGCATATCTGTGTTGGGAGAAATAACCCCATAAATAAATATCTTATTGGCTTTAACACTCGAGCACAACTAAATTATTGTCAGCAGCTGTGTCTGGTGTGAATGAACTACATTGCCCACAATCCCTTGCAAATCATATAGATATATGCACTTGCCAAGACTGTGAAGATTCTCACCCAGGCAGCCGTCTGACAAATGGCGTAGTTTTTCAGATTGCTTTTGCACAAAGGGGATTTACTTGCTGAGGATTACAACTAAAGTTCAAGTTTAAAGCTGGAAAAAAAGATTTTCCCTCAACTGCACTTTGGAGGAGAAGTGGTGGTTCCAGGAAGCTGTCCCAGGAGGAAAAGACCCTGTGCAGAGCTGGATTCATCACTGACACAAGGTAATAAGTACCTGGGCATGTCTAGTGGTGGATGAGAGTAAGGCACAGGGGTAATTGGAAAAAAAAAAAAAAGTAGAAAAAAACCACACCTGTTTGGAAGGTGGTGCACTTTGTTTTTGTTTTTTTTTGTTTCTTGCAGGGATCAAGATGGATCCGAGGGAGATGGCTAGCTGGATGGCAGCCCAGTTTAGCAGGCAACAGGAGCTAGCACAGCAGGCTCAGGACACTGCTATGAAAGCCTTAATGGAACAGCAGAGGCCAGTGCTTGATCTGGTGCAAGCCCTAGTTCAGCTGCAGAACCAAAGTGGAACAGATGCAAGACCAGCAGTAAATACTGGTACACCACATGTGGACAGTGTGGGACTCAATCAAGGGATTGGGGCATTTAGTTTTGGAAAGCTAACTCCAGATGATAATGTTGATGATTTTCTAGAGTCTTTTGAAAGAGTGGCACAAGCATTAGCATGGCCAGAGACCCAGTGGGCAGTAAGGCTGGCAGCCTCATTAACTGGAGAGGCGCTTGCAGCTTACAGAGCAATGCCAGCAGCCCAGGCTTTGAATTATAAGGATGTAAAGGCTGCTATTAGAGATTGCCTAGGGTTGTCTATTTCAGAGTATAGGCGAATGTTTAGAGCTACTACATTGAGAGTGGGTGAAACACCCAGGGCTCTGAGTCAGAGAATCAGAGGTTTAGCTGTAAAATGGTTGGAGCCTGAGCAAAAGACGGTAGAAATGTTATTAGACATTATAATGCTTGAACAATTTATGTCTGCGGTCCCTAAAGATTTGCACACTTTCCTTATACAGCAAAATTGCCAAAATCTTGGAGAGGCAACCATGCTAGCAGAGAGATTCTTGGAAGCCACGCAGGCTTGCCATAGAATGGGTGGCCCTCTGAAGATTGGTGCTGAGGCAAGATGTGCTGTATCCGAAAAGAAAATAATTAAAGATGTTTCTGAAAATGAATGTACTGTATCAAACCAGATGACACAGTGGAATAGAAAGAAATGTTTCAAGTGTGGGAAATGGGGACATTTAGAAAAGGGATGCCAGACACACACTAGCTTAATGGGTGTGGATTTAAAACAGCCCAAAGAAGGATTTCTTTTGATGCTTGATGTGCAAGGAATTACCACAAATGCTTTGTTAGACTCTGGGGCAGACCAGAGTATGATGTCAAAAAGGCTTTGGAAGAGGATAGAGGCCCAAGAAGGATTTGTGCCTAGAACCCCTGAAAGCCAAGTTCACATCAGATGCATTCATGGTGCTGCAACATCATATCCCACCTATAGGCTAAAGGTTAAGTGCCTGGGGGAACAAGAGGAAGTCCTGTTAGCAGTGGTGCCTAGGCTACCCTTTGATTTGGTTCTAGGAAGAGACTGGCCAAGATTTAAGCAGGGTCTAGTGGAAGGACTAGGAAAGGAGGAGGGAGAAGGTTTAATGGTAATAGCTCCCGGGCCTTTATTTGGAAGTCCTCAGACCCCACCTAAAAAGATGGCTAAGCGTCCAGAAGACCAAGCTACCCCAAAGCAGACATTCGTCCTAAAGTACCATAGGGTCACAGAGAAGGCCCAAGCTCCTAAGCGGGCAACCCCTCAAGCTGCTGGGTTTGACCTGTGCAGCATAGAAAATGTGACTGTACCTAGCCAAGGGAGAGCCCTGGTTGACACCGGTCTCCAAGTGGAAATACCTATTGGATGCTATGGGAGAGTAGCCCCAAGGTCCGGATTAGCCCTTAAATATTTCATCGATGTGGGTGCGGGAGTAATTGATCCCGATTACAGGGGCAATATTAAAGTTCTGTTATTTAATTTTGGACAGAATGATTATCACGTGAAGACAGGAGACAGAATTGCCCAATTGATCTGTGAGAGGCTGGGTTTTCCACCTGTGGAGGAGGTCACATCCCTGGAGAATTCTGAACGTGGAACCAAAGGCTTTGGTTCTACTGATGTCAAAGGGGTTAAAAGCCTAGCTGCCACCTGTGCCCGAGAGAGGGAGGTGAATGAAGAGGAAGATTTGGGACCCCAGGTATCTGATTGTAAAGAAAAATCAGAGCCCCAAATAGGTGAGGACCTGACAGTGGTACAACAGGAAGAAATTAGGAAGTTGCTTAAAGAATTCCCAGATGTGTTGACACCCCTACCTGGGGAGACACATTTGGTTGCCCATGAAATAATAACTCCACCTGGGAAATTAGTTCGTCAAAGGCCATACCGCTTGCCTGAAGCCAAGAGACAGGAAGTAGTGGCACAAGTCCAGGAGATGTTGGACATGGGAGTAATAGAGGAGTCAAAGGGTCCCTGGAATAGCCCCATAGTCCTGGTGCCGAAGCCTGATGGATCTTTAAGATTTTGTATTGACTTCCGGCAGGTAAACGCCATATCAGTTTTTGATGCATATCCAATGCCAAGAATTGAAGAGCTGTTGGACCAGCTGGGACAGGCTCAATATTAACCACCCTTGATATGACAAAAGGATATTGGCAAATCCCTCTCACCAGGGAGTTGAAGCCGAAGACTGCGTTCAGCACCCCCGTTGGCCTTTTCCAGTTCAAGAGGATGCCTTTCGGACTGCATGGAGCAGCGGCTACCTGCCAAAGGTTAGTGGATCAGGTACTTCGACCCCACCAAAATTATGCTTTTGCATATATGGATGATGTCATAATCCATAGTAACACCTGGGCGGAGCATCTGAAGAGGATCAGGGCAGTCTTGTGCTCCATGAAGCAAGCGGGAATCACTTTAAACCCGAAGAAGTGTGCCTTTGCAAATAGGGAGGTAAAATACCTGGGCCACCTAGTGGGAAGAGGAAAAATTAAACCTCTAATGAGTAAAGTAGATAGCATCAGGAATTTTCCTCCTCCAACAACAAAGAAACAACTAAGAAGTTTCTTGGGACTTATTGGATACTACCGCAGATTTATACCGCAATTTGCAGAGAAAAGTGCAATTTTCACGGATATGCTGCGGAAGAATTGTCCGAACCAGCTAAAGTGGACACCTGAAGCTGAAAAAGCTTCTTCAGTCCTAAAAGGAAAATTGTGTACAGGACCGGTACTGAAAGGGGTGGACTTCAAGAAACCCTTTCTGGTTCAAACCGATGCATCGGATGTAGGGCTAGGAGCGGTTCTATCCCACTGTCATGAAGGGGAGGAGCATCCTGTGATGTACCTGAGCAGGAAGTTGTCACCAGCTGAACAAAAGTATTCCACAATAGAAAAAGAATGTTTAGCTATTAAGTGGTCAGTGGAGGCGTTAAGGTTTTACCTTACAGGGAGAAAGTTCCAGTTGGTCACAGACCATGCCCCACTTAAGTGGTTGCAGCAAATGAAGAACCACAATGCCAGGTTGACACGCTGGTACATGGCCTTACAGGCATTTGATTTTCAAGTTGAACATCGTGCTGGGAAGTTACACAAGAATGCGGATGCCCTTTCCCGTATTATGGACTGTAGAGAAGAAGTTTCACCAGTGACACCAGTCCGTAATAACTTAAGCAGGGGGGTATGTGATAAGGAAGCTTATCATAGCTCAGGAAGGAGCTATAGAAAAGGTGAAGTGACTCTGAACAAGCAACCTGTCAGTTCTGGTAGAAATAAGAAAACAGAATTTTCCCATAAAAGACTACCAGTCCCAGAATGCACCAGGTTTCCAACAGCCATTAGAGGAGCTGAAGTGGGGAAACGTGTGTTCAATCAGGAGGGCTATGAGATAATCCCTAAGCACTCATCTCAAAGGGCAGGTCCTGATTCAGCACAGCTGCGCTGTGTTAGGGAGGAGCACTCATCTAAGCAGAATAAAGGTAGAGTTTATTCTACAGAGAAGTATCCTGAGAATCAGCTTGAGCTTGATCATCAGTTTCATCTGAAGGATCATCAGAAGCAGAAGCCAAACCGGACGGACAGAGAAGGAAAGAAACCCTTTGGAAGAAGGAAGAGAAAAGCCTTTGAGAGGTCTAGAAGAGTCCAGAGCAGTACGTATACTGGGAGGCATTTCAAGGGCCAGCATACACCATTGGACTGGGGAAAGCCAGAGGAATGGTGCTTCAGAGCTAGGAAACTCCAGACGCTACCTGTGAGGGAGACGGCTGCACGTGGAAGGGACCCTAAGACCTGTGCCAGAAGGTATGTGAAGAGAGATCCAGTGTCCAGGGATCTGGATTGGAAGGCTGGACAAAGGAACTGGACTACATACTGGCCAGGCTATATAGAGAGGAACTCTAGCAGCAATGGAAGCTCAGGTATGAACACTGATCTATGCCCTAGCTATAACCTTGAAAGACAGCAGGGAAACAAGTATTCTCCTGAAAGTGCTCCATTGAGAGAATCATCTGTGCCAATCCATGATATTGAACCTATGCTTGTTGAAGAAGGGGGAATGATTGCAGATGAAGAATGTGTTTATATGGACTGCTCTCTGTCTAAACTCCTTTGGTAACTTTCTGTTACAAAGTACAGCAACCATCACAAAGAAATACAAACTTGTTCTTTAATCTACTCAGAAAAGCTCCTGAAGCAGGATTTGACCCACACAGTAGAAAGCAAGCCAGCTAAAGGGGTTTCAGTTGGATAACTGCTAGCAATTGAGCCTTACCTAATTGCTTGTGAGCTAGGAGAGAATCACTTCTGAATCTATGTGGGAAGTTATCAGAAGTTAACCTGAAAAGAACAGTTTTTTTCTTTCTTTGTGGCTTTTCGTTTGTTTGATATATGCTAAGAAAACATTAGCTAATGCCTGACAAGTTTGAATGTTGTTTTCCTGATTTTGACTTTGTTTTTCCAAGTTAAACACTGGAAGCAAGTAACCTGATTTATGTGCTACCAAGCATATCTGTGTTGGGAGAAATAACCCCATAAATAAATATCTTATTGGCTTTAACACTTGAGCACAACTAAATTATTGTCAGCAGCTGTGTCTGGTGTGAATGAACTACATTGCCCACAATCCCTTGCAAATCATATAGATATATGCACTTGCCAAGACTGTGAAGATTCTCACCCAGGCAGCCGTCTGACAGTACTGTCTTGTATTGTGTACTGTCTCGACTAGATTGTAAGCTCTGATGAGCTGTACTCCGACGAGCAGGGATTGTCTCTTGTATTCATGTCTGTACAGCGCTGCGTGCGTGGCGCTATATAAGCGTTAAATAGCAGTAGTACCTTAATTGCTCTAATTGAATCAGGGAGAGCATTGGGGTTTTTTTGGGGAACTGTTTCTTGTTCATGAGAGTTAAAGAAAAGGTTTGGTTTAAATATTTTTGTCTGGTTTTATTCTGAACAAAGCACATTATACCACCTCTTCCAAACTTACTACCTGCTCCTCTGATCATATTCTCATCTTTACTAAGCTCCATCTCCTACACTGTCATCCCTTGCATCTGTCATATCCTCAACCTATCGCTTTCCACTGCAACTGTTCCTGCAGTCTTCAAGCATGCTGTGTTTACACCTCTCCTCAAGAAACCATCATCAGTCCTTCTAATTATTGACCCATCTCCCTCCTCCCCTTTATTTCTAAACTACTTGAACATGTCGTTCACCATCGCTGTCTTGACTGTCATTCCTCTCAAGCCCTTCTGAATCAATTAGAATCTGGCGCTTGTCTTTTACGTTCTACTGAAATGGCTCTTGCCAGAGTTGCCAATGACTTGTTCATCACCAAATCTAAGGGCCTTTACTCAATCTTCATCCTTTTGACCTTTCTGCTGCTTTTGACACTGTTGATCACCACCTTTTCCTTGATACCTTGTTCTTGCTTTGATTTAGGGGTTCTATTCTGTCCTGGTTTTCTTCTTATCTCTACCACTACACTTTTAGTGTATATTTAGTTTAGTTTAGTTTATTTAAAATTTGATATACCACCATTTCGTAACAGCAAGGCAGTTTATAATAAAACATTAGTATATAAAACAGGAAAAGAACTCAAATGCAAAATAGGAAAAGCCATTCAAACCTCTGCTACTGCTATCCCGCTCTCAGTTGATGTACCCTAAGTCTCTGTCTTGAGACCTCTCATTTTCTCTCTCTACATCCAGTCCCATGGTGCATTCAGTTCCTCCCATGTTTTCAGTACCATCTTTATGCTGATGACTCTTAGATCTACCTCTCTGCACCTGAAATCTCTCCAGGAATCTAGTCCCAGATCTCTGCCTGCTTAGAGTATCTGACATTGCTGCCTGGATGTCCCACCATCATTTGAAATTGAAAATGGCCAAAACTGAGCTTCTCATCTTTTCCCCCTTCTTTCTTTCTTTATGTCTGTGGCTAAAACTAAACTTCTCCCTGTTTCCTCAGCTTGCAACCTTGGGATCATCTTTGACTCCTCCCTCCTTCTCCACACACATCCAACTGATTGGTGTAGGCCAGTATAGAAGGTTTTAAATAAACATAAACATAGTAAAACTTGTCTTTTCTTTCTCTATAACATCAGCAAAAGTCATCTCTTCCTTTCTGAACATACTACTAAGACCCTTAGCCACTCTCTAGTCACCTCCCATCTAGACTATTGCAACTCCTCCTCCTTGTTGGTCTCCCTCTGAATCATCTCTCCCCACTTCAAGTTGTTCAAACCTCAGCTGCACGGCTAATCTTCCACCAGTGTCGCTGTGCTCAGGTATCCCCTCTTCTCAAGTCACTTCACTAGCTCCCTATCCGTTTCCGCATCCAGTTCAAACTTCTTCTACTGACCTATAAGTGCCTTCATTCTGCTATACTTCACTACCTTTTCTCTCTTATCTCGCTACGCCCCTCCCCAGGAACTCCACTCTTCTGCCAGATCCCTTCTATTTGTGCCCTTCTCTTCCATTGCCAACTCCAGACTTCATTCTTTCCACCTTGCTGCTCCTTATGCCTGCAACAAACCACAGAACTCAGTACATCAGGCTCCACCTCTGGCCCTATCCAGGCTAAATATTTGCCTCTTCAAGGCTGTTTTTGGATGCTGATCCCCTTAGTCTCCTGATCACCTCTTATGTGCTTCTTTACCATTCCCCTAGATACTGTACATCCTAGTCCCCAGTTGTTGTGTTATGTGTCTTGACTAGACTGTAAGCTCTGAAGAGCAGGGACCGTCTCTTACATGTCTCAGTACAGTGCTGTGTATGCCTTGTAGCACTGCACAAATAATAAATAGTAGAAGTAGGGCTCAGTACCACCATTTCATTCAGAGTTAACCAGTCTCACTACATCTCAATAGTTGTATTACTGTTCCATGTAGTATTATTTGTACATAGTTCCAAACACCGTTCTATGTAAAGTATACACTAGTATACAAAATTGTTAATTGTTCCATGTAAACCGCCCTTGATCTCTGGAAGGGGCGGTATAGAAGAAACTGATAGATAAATAAATAAATAAATACATCTGATAGAAGTAATTTAAACCTTGCAAAATTTCCAGGGGCTGGGGCACATATTTAAACACCAAAACTCTAGCCTCCTGTAGGTATCTTGCAGTTTTTAAGCAACTGCAGGGCAGGTTACATGAGGATAAAGTGGAATTGCTTAACAAATATTTCAGTTCTGTGTTCACAAATGAAGGGCAAAGAATAGGACTTCAAAAACACACAGCAATAAGAACAGAAGTGAGGTGAATCTTGAACGATTTTCAGAAGACTGTTTGTTAAGAACTAGCTAAACTAAAAGTAGACAAAGCCATGAGGCCAGATGGGATACAGTTGAAAGTATTGAAGCAACTTAGGGAAGTTCCTGCAGCTCCACTGTCTGACATTTTCAATACTTCTTTAGAGTCAGTAGTGATCCCAAAGGACTGGACAGGGGCACATGTGACTCCTCTACACAAAAGCAGAAGTAAGAACAAGGTTTGAAACTATAGATTGATCAGTCTGACCTTTGCGGTGATTAAATTAAGGGAAATTCTGTTAAAACAGAGGATAGCAAAGTTTCTGGAATCCAATGGATTGCAGGATCTGTGGCAGCATGATTTTACTAGAGGCAGGCCTTGTCAGGCAAATCTGATTTATTTCTTTGCCTGGATGACCAGAGAGTTGGACCAAGGGAAAGCACTAGCTGTGATGCCCTTAGATTTCAGTAAAGCCTTCGGCACTATTCCTCACAGGTGACTTATGAATATATTTAGTGCCCTAGGGATGGACCCTAAAGCGGCTGATTGGGTTAGAAGGTGGTTGAATGGGAGGCAATAAGGTACAGATAAATAGAGCTGACTCTGAGAAGGACATTACAAGTGGTATTCCAATTGGTTGAATTCTTTTTAACACTTTTGGTAAGTGATATTGTGAGAGGGCTGTAGAGTAAGGGTTGCATCTTTGTGGATGATACCAAAATCTGCAAAAGGGGAGCTACCCAGGAAGGTATAAATAGCAATATAGGAGATAGCAAAGCTTTAATAGTGGTCCAGAATTTGTCAGCTAAGATTTAATGCTAAAAAAATACAGGGTCATGCATTTGGGCTGCAAAAATTCAAGACAATGGTACAGTATAGGCAGGGGTCTCAAACTCCAGTCCTGGAGGGCTGAAAACCAGTCAGGTTTTCAGGGTATCCCTAATGAATATGCATGAGATATATTTGCATACAATGGGGTCAGTGCATGCAAATATATCTCACGCATATTTATTAGGGATACCCTGAAAATCTGACTGGTTTGCGGCCCTCCAGGACTGGAGTTTGAGACCCCTGGAGGGGGTGAAGTACTTCTGTCTATGAAAAAAAGAGCAGGACCTGGGGGTGATTGTTTCTAATGATTTTAAGGTGGCTAAGCAGGTAGAAAAGTTGACAGTGAAAGCCAGAAAGAGGCTTGGATGCATAGGGAGAGGGATGGCCAGCAGGAACAAGGAGGTGATAGTGCCTCTATATTTGATGAGACTTCATTTGGACTAGTGTGCTTTTCTGGAAAGCCCACAAACAGGACAGAGTCGGTGCAGAGAGTGGCTACTAAAATGGTCAGTGGTCTTCGTCATAAGGCATATGGGGACAAAGATCTCAATATGTATACTTTGGAAGAAAGGCGGCAGAGGGGAGATATGATAGAGACATTTAAAAGCCTCCATGGCATAAATGCAAAGGAGGAAAGGTTCTTTCAGTTCAAAGAAAGCTTTGCAATGAAAGGGCATAGGATGAATATGAAAGGGGATAGACTCATGAGTAATCTGAGGAGATGGTTGCCCTGCAACTCAATGTTACTTGTATGCATTGTAGTATGTTCTTGTTCAATGTACACCGCACTGATTTGTAATAGCGCGGTATAAAAGAATTGTTAAATAAATAAAATAAAATAAAATAAATAATGGTTCCTTACAGAAAGAGTGCTAGATGTGTAGAATAATCTCCCATTGGAGGTGGTAGAGATGAGGGCCGTATCAGAATTCAAGAAAGCATGGAAAACACAGAGGATCTCTAAGAGGGAAAGAAAGGGTCTGGAAATCGTAGTAGTTGGTATGGAAGTGCAGATGGACAGGCTGTATGGTCCTTATATGCTGTCATTTTTCAGTTTTTAGTATTCAGTTTAATAGGTCGTTTAGATTTGGATTAAGATGCCAAAATTGTGCCCAAAGTCTTAAATCTATGTGTGACATTATACAATGCCAAGTTCTGGACCTAGAGGCAGTAAGATTCTCCATGGGCTCCACCGTCTTTTATTGGACAACAGAGGAAATATTCCGAGGGAAGTATGGAGATTGAGCTGCATTTGAAGCGTGAATGGGAAAAACGTTTGTTTCATTATTATTTGACTAATGTTTTAATGTTGTTTGTATCTGCACATAGAAAATGAAATGCACATTTTTTTGTATTATTTCAGATCAGAAATGACACAAAAGAAATGCTGGTGTACTCAGGGTTTAAATGAGTGCAGATTCCTAGATTACATAGGTCCCTTTACAGCATTGTCTAAGAATAATTTTTATTCTAGTTCAATGAATGGCTTTATAGCCTGCAAAGAATCCATCTATGGCATTTGATAAACAATTTCTAATGGTTTAGACTTGCTCTTGCCCTGCATAGTGACTGCTTTGGGAGGGGGCCCTCTACAAATCTGAAAGTCATGTTTCCCCATTCACTCCTGGCCTCACAGCTTGATGCAACACCTCCTAAAAAGTCAATTGACATAGATTGTAAACTGGAAGAGCAGAGAGTCTGTGGCTTTAGCCAGCAGCAGTCATTCACGCCATACAGTGGAGGAAGGGGCTTCCATGAGCTCAGGCTGCCGGCAGACTAGAACTGGGACGTGCACAGCAAAGGCCGCTTTGAGGTCTCTCTTACAACTCCTCCAGGAATCTAAGGTAAGGCTATCATTTAAACCTAGAGATGAGAGGTTTTCATGAAATAGGGTAAAAATAAATTATTTGAACCTTCATGAAGGCTAGGCAGCATGCTGTCTCCTGAGCAAGTACATCGTCTTCTCTACATAGCCACAAAATTCAAATAGCATTAATTGAATTTATACAGAGCTATTCAAAGATGTTCTGCCGCAGGGTAAAATAATAAAGTTAAAAAGAAATTGAAGGAGAAATGTTTCCATTCAACTTCAGATGTTTCTTAAGACTATTCTGGGCCACTTAAAGAACATGGACTGGGTAACCTGTTGCTGGAGTCGAGTAGGCACCCCTAGCTGCATCTTAAACAACAGAGCTGAAATTCCTTGGCTGGGAACCTGGCCTCAGATCCCACTGACAGTTCTTGTGACTTTAGGCAAATCACTTTATTTGCCATTGCCTCTGGTACCCAAAAGGACTGTAAGCTCTTCAGAATAGGGACTTACACCCAAATAATTTTCACCAGTGTTCAGCATTGTATAGGTCCAGTAGTGTTATTAAAATGATAGATGATATAATTAGAAATATTAATATTATTACTGTGGTTGTAGTTGTTATTACTTTTGACTTCTCTGCATATAGTGAAAGCCAAGCCACTCCATGTACTTCAAGCCATAAGGTGCAACTTATCCCAGCAGTCTTTTTTTCCAACATCTATTTCACAAAATGTATTTAGGACTTATACCTCTACTACACCCTTTTAGTCTGCTGAAGAAAAAAGAAATAGGAAGAACACCAAAAATCATTTGTGTCTGTATTCAAATTTGGATACCAGTTCTGTTTAACTCCAATAGGCCTTTCATTTAGATTTACTACCATTATACTAAATAGAAAATAAGAAAATACTTAAAATGTTTAATAAGGTTAATATTATCTAGGTAACAATAAGGAGCTTATGCTAATTAGTAGTCATTTAGAGAGAGAGAAAGAGCAATAATGTAATATAGAGAGAAAGTAAATCCAGTTTCCAAAAAAAATGATAATTATGAACAGAAAGAAAGGCACATTCTGCAAAACATTTAAAAGAGCAAAATGTTACAGCTGAAGCTATGTGGAAATTCTTCAGAAATTCAAATAAATCTTTTAAAGTGATGTTTAGGGCAAAATAACTCTGAAAACTGAACAAAAAAGGACCAAAATAGACATGGAGAAGAAATGGGGAAAAAACACACTAGGGGGCATATTTACGAAAGCGTGTTAGGCACGTGGCAAAAAAGAGCAGCCAGTGCGGTGTTAGCTGCAAAATACCTTCATTATCTGGTGAGGATGTGCACAGCAATTCTCTAGTAGATAGCACCCCGAAAATGCAGAGAGCGCAGTCAGACAGCAGCCTGGATTTAGCTAATGCCACCCATTGAGGTGATGTTAGTAGCACCCACGCTGCTTGCAAATCTGATAGTTACCTCATGCTGCTGAGGCCCACAGTAAACTTACTTTGCAGACATGCTCACTCTCTGCTGTAATCCCATCCACTCATGCAGCTAATGTGCTTTCTGTGGATAGTGTAAAAAATTGCTCTGTTATCTGCATTTTACATGTGTTAGCTGTTAATGCAACCAGATAGCATACTATCAGCCACATTAACAGTTAACACGGTTTAATAAATATGTCCACAAGAATGAAAATAGGCCAGATCAGACCAGGAATTCTTGGGGGGAAACCCTCAAAAAATTGCCCAATATATTTCTATGAGAGATGCAATTTCAGCAGTGATTGACAGTGATATCTGTTCTATGTAAAACCAAACAGCTGCTTGTTCTGGCATTTTGTTATATTGTGAACCGCGCTGATCTCAAATAGTGCAGTATATAAGAGCCTGTAATAAATAAATATAATAAATAAATAATAATAAATATCTAATAGGCTTGATAAATGATGGTGTGTTTCATTTTTCTTTCCATTTCAATGGACTATTGTAAAGAAATTAAACATAGGAGCTCAAAACTGTCTGTCAGGTATGTATACACAGGCAATATACTCCCACCCACCTATCTACAGGCAACATAGAAACACACATCCACACCTACACACTGACAGGAAATACAGAATATATACACACACACAGGCAGAGGGGTAGGAAAGGATTCCATGAGCCAGGTTCCACATGCTTTACCCACTTGTTTTTAATATCATGCTTTATTTTGCTTTACAAAAGATATGTCCCATAAATCACATCCCTTAGCAGTCACTCTCCATGTGACTTTGAAAGCCATTGATTTTGCTTCCATTACTAGTACTCATCCTCGTTCGTTCGTGTGTGAAGGGCAAGCATCTTAGCTGAGATAATTAGAAATTCAATTACCCTTTGGGATAACAGCTGAGATTGAAAGAGGGAGGGTAGCTAAAGGTTTGGAAAGGTAGCACAGCACACAATGTTAATATGCAAGATATATCTGATGTTATATGCAGTGTGAGAGCTTAGAGAAAATGAACCAATTGTGGACATGATGGATTCAATGACATGTGAAATGTGATGAAAGTTGTAGAAGACATGTAGATCTGTAATCAAACTTACTCCGTTCAAACTAAGGCTGAATGGTCAAGGCCATGGAAATCAGAGTGTGGAATCCCTCAGGGATCACTATTGTCCCCTGTGCTATTTAATGTACTGTTATTGACCTCGGATTGGCTATTGGATGAGGAAAACTTTAAATACCGTATTTATGCAGACAATATTTTAGTCTTATTGTCTCTCCCAAGACAGCAAGGGAATTATTATTCTATACTGAATAAAGTGCTTTTAGTACTGGATAAATGGGCACAATTGCTACATTTCCAGTTGAATATGGCAAAAACAAAAGTGCTTTGCCTAAATAATAGCCAACCGAAACCATCTCTAATGCCTTCTGTTTGAAGTTCCCCAGTCCCTGTTCCTGGTGTTTCTATTTGCATTGTTACATCTAAATTTTTTTTTTTTTTAATATATCACACGCAATATGTGTGCACAAAGTTAGCCCATGCGAACAGTTTTTCCTCTCTTTCCCCTTCCTCCCCCCTCCCTCATTTATCTACCCTTCCTCCTCCCCCTCCCCTCCCCTCCCATCCCCTTTCCCCTCTCTCCTCTCTCCTTCCTCCTCCCCCTTCCTTTCCTCCCTTCACCCTTCCCTGCCCACCTCTCTCCCCCTCCCCTTCCCCCTTCCTCCTTTCCCCCTTCCTCTTCTTTCCTTTTCCCCCTCCTTCTGCTTTCCTTCCTCCCCTCCCCTTCTTGTTTGTTCTTTTTTTGTTCTATTATATATTATATATTGTTTTATCATATGTTGATATTGTTTGCCTTCTGTAATAAGACTTGGCTTTATTTTATTTTATTTATTTACTTATTTATTTATTTACCCATTTACTTATTTAGCCATTTTTAATTAATTAATTAATTTTGTCTGGCCTTCTTATCACCATTTGTTTGCGACATAGATGGTGCTGTTTTTTTGGGTCTGGAGGTGTTTCACAATGATTTGTGATATCCAGTGGGTGCTTTGATCTGCTTATAGAGATACAGTGATTCTTGTGACATGTTAGACCAAGCGGTTCATCCAGGGTTCTTTGAAGAGGTGACGTGTCCAGCTCTACCGTTATATGCATCAATTGCCTAGTTTGTCTTTTTGGTTTTAAACATGTGTTCTTTTGTTCTGCAATTTGTTTGCTTTTATAAATGTCTTTTATATTATTTCCATGAATAACAGATAGGGGTATGTTTACTAAACTGTCTTAACGTGCGCCCGGCGTTAGTGTGCAAGATGCCATAAAAGGAGTGGGTGTGTCGGTCTTAATGTAGCAAAATGGGATTATCGCGCGATAACGTGCGCTGCGCACATTATCGGGCGAAACGCCGCTAAGCACGTTAACGCGTGCAAACACAGAAACAGAGGTGTAGCACAATGGTTAATACACTGACTGATGATATAGGGGTAATGAGTTTGATCCCCCAGTGTGTCTAATCCATAAGGCTGACTGAGGCATTAGCTTTTACGTGTAAATATTGATTTGTGAGGCATTTTATTTGTAGTTTAAGTAGTGCTGCCAGCAAACACACCCTCACGTGCCGTAACCTAAGGTGCCGCATAAGGCACCTTATAAGGCACTCCATAGGGTACATTATAAAGTGCACTGTCCGCCAAGGTACCCTATAATGTCCCCTATAGGGCACCCTATAAGGCGCTTTAGAGGACACCTGATAAGGCCACCTTATAAGGTGCTTTATAGGGTGCTCTATAAGGCGCTTTATAGGGCGCCTTATGGTTACAGTACACTGAGGGTGTTTTTGCTGGCAGCACTAATGTACATTAAAAATAGACAATGCCTCGGACAGCCCTATCAAATAATCCCACCGTGGGTGTGAACCCATGACCTCTGGCTCCACAGGCAGTGAAGTATCCAGTGGGCTACAGTTCTGTAGCTGCTAACAAACCTTGGCTGGCTACAGAAGGACTGCAGGTCACCACACAAACTGTCTGCTGTGGTTACCAGGATAGGGTTAACCCACCTGTACCCATGATGCAATGCACATGCACATCAGCAGTCAACAGATGATCACAAGATGGGGTATGCACCCCCACAGCACCTCCGCCTGGTAGGGGGAACTGACTGTGTGCACCCCCCACAGCACCTCAGCCTGGTAGGGGGTACAGACCCTGTGTGTTACTGGCACAGAGTAGCTACAGACTGTCACATTGTGCGGGTACTGTGCTCACCCTGAGGGTGAGGTGGGGCGCCCAGCACCAGGTCTACAGCACCTTTCATGGCTGAAATACGCCATGCTGCAGCTCCCCGTCAGTGCTACTGTGTGTGATAGGTAGTTCCTGCAGACACACCTGGGATACATCTGTGTCCTTCTGTATTTCTCAGTCATGTCTAGCCCTTATAGGCTATGATGCACCCAGAATAGTGCATATCCTGTGTTGGTGCCATGGTTACATGATGTAGGTGAAGAGGGGGTGTTTGGACCCATAGGCAGATTATGTACCACCACACAACCCACCCTCTGGGGCTCAGGGTGGGATACAGGATTGCCCACCAACAGATCCACATTCTACCTCCCTGCAATGGTGGCAGTAGAGGGGACCATCAACCCCAGTCGTGCTGGGGAACAGACACCCTACAGGGCAGTCAAGGCAGATCTATACACATCCATAAAGCAAAAGCAGACAAGACAGGCTTGGAAATGCTCAGCTGCCCCCCATCACTATCTGACATTCTCCAGCAGCAAGCCTCCAGCCGCTGCACCCTGCAAGGTGTTCCATCAAGACACATACTAGCTGCAGACAGTCTGCTAGCTAGTCCATAGTGCATGTTCTTGGAGGAGATGCGTGTACCCAGAACTGGGATGTCAGCATACACACCAAGCAGATATGTCAGTGATTGGGCCCCAAAAGAAAACCCATAAATATCACATGAGAGAAATGCTATATAGCACTATGGGGGAACCTAGCCATGCCATGGTCACTGCTCAGTCAGGGTAAGAGTGACCTCCCAGCAGGACATGCTGTGGCCACCCTGTCCGTGCAGGTGGTGGCCGGGCACTACAATGTCAAACCATTGCCCTGTGCTCTGTACTGATGAATCCAGGCCAGGCCACCCTATCCAGGCTATTCCCACAGTACCTTGCTCCTCATTATGCACATTGGCAGGCCAATACTGGCAACAGTGCTAGCCGTGTGGGCTGAGGAAGGTGTTAGCAGCCACCACATACTGGATAGACAGACACACACTCCCCACACCTATGCCAGCATTGTGCGACTATAGAGGTGTTTGGCAGCCCTGGCCACCACACCAGTCCTGGGCACAGTGCAGGCATGGCTATGGTACACAATACTGTTGGTGTCACTCTGTCAAACACCAGACCTGAGGCACATTCCACAGACTCAGAAAGGTTGCTATGATGCATCTCAATCAGCCAATTGTTTTTTTAAAGTCTTTATTTTCGTTTTATAACAACAAAGGAAAAGGAAGACATACAGCTAAAAGACAGATACATAAAGTGTGATACATACACCAAAGTAAACCCCTGCCACCCCCCTCCCCCCTGCTTCTTCTCTAGAAACTAATCATTCCCGAAGCGGGCGTGTACTTACATTATTGTATTACGAAACCTAACGGTGATCTCAAACATGATGAGTGCACATTATACAGGCATGTTGGAGCAATGAGCAGATTGTACATAATCATTAAGCATCTGCCATTTAGACAAGCGAGAGTGAGGTTGGGTATGGGGAATAGCTCTCCGAGGTATCTGCTCATATTTACTATATAAGCAGACGAGGTTCCACCATTCATTGACAGTAAGTCGAGAGCTATCCTTCCAATTCCTCGTGATTAAGCATATGGCTATACCCAGCATGAAATCAAGGAGAAAGCGACCCTTCTTAGGAAGAGAGGGGACCTCCGCCACAGAGCGGAGTCCCACGATCTTCCAAGAGAGAGGTTCGTGAAGGTGTAAGATAAATTGAATACAACCCCAGACCCGCCCCCAATAAACCTGTAGCTGAGGACATTCATAAATAACATGAGCGAAGGTTCCCACAGCAGTATGGCAAGACCAACACTGGTCCCTAGCATTTGTGTTCCATTTGGCTATTTTTTCTGGGGTATAAAAGCATCTGTGTGCAAAAAAGAAGAGAGTTTGGGTAACAGAGGCAGACCGGGAAACCCGCACTACTTTGCTCCAGAAAACGCTCCATTGCACAGGGGTTAAAGTGGTTTGCAGTTCGCACTCCCAGGCTTGTTGGGCTCTAAAAGTGGCCGTGTCTGTACCCTGACATAATATTTTATAAAAGTTAGAGGCTATCCCATGTGTACTACTAATAGAGTGAACTATCTCTAATAGCCCGTCCTCAGTAGGGGCAGAGGGCGGCATGATTCGAGCACTTTTGAGGCAGTGTTGAAGCTGCATCAATTGAAAGTAGTGTTTCGCTGGTAACGCAAATTCCTTTTGTAAATCAGAAAAGGTTTTCCAACGAGCTGCAGAGAAAAGCTGTTGGGGTGTCCAGATCCCCCTTGAGTACCAGGGTTTCCATGCTATCGTTCTATTGAGGACTTGAATTCTGGGGTTATTCCATAGCGGGAGTCCGTCCTGAGGACATACGTTCGGGCCCAGTGATAGAATGAGAGTGTTAAAGGCCGCAAGAGTATCGACAATCATTGGTGGATGGCGGGTGTCTACTTGATAGGACATACCGGGGAGATGGGTCAACGGAATTGGGCTACTAAGCTCCTCTTCTATGTCAAGCCAAACTGGTCTGCTGTCTGTTGAGGCATCTAGCCATCGGGCACCTTGCTTAAGTAGGAAGGCTTGATGATATCTAAGAAAATCAGGAAATCTGGTACCCCCTCTTTCCTTCGCAGACTGTAGTTTTTGTTTAGCTATCCTTGGTGGCTTGCCCTGCCAGAGATAACGGACGAGAAGGCCCTCAATATCTTTATAAGTATGTAGCGGGAGTAAGCATGGCAGCATTTCTAAAATGTAGTTCACTTTGGGGACTATCATCATTTTCACAGTTTCTAAGCGGCCCCACCATGTAAGAGATAAGGGAGACCAATGATTCGTGAGCTCACGGACTTTGGAGACTACCTCTTTGGCATTAAAACTGATAGTGTCTTCTAAAGGAGAACAGTAATGGACCCCGAGATACTTCACCATGCGGGATTGCCAAAGGAAGGGAAAGGCCTGCATGTCAGCCTCATGTACCCAGCGGTTCAGTGGGAATGCTACAGATTTGGTCCAGTTAATTTTATAGCCCGATAATTGTGAGTATCCGTCAATCAGATCCAAGACAGCTGGAACCGAATCAAGGGATACGAAAAGCATAAGGTCATCTGCATATGCAGAGAGTTTAATCTCCCTATGATTGAAGGGGACACCTCGAATACGTGCGGACTGTCTAATAAGGAGGGCTAGGGGTTCAAGAGCTAGATCAAAGAGCATTGGTGATAGGGGGCAACCTTGACGTGTGCCTCTTTGGAGATTAAATGGCTGAGACTTGATGGCATTTACACAAATACTGGCGACGGGTTGAGTATACATGACTTGGAGATATCGGAGGAAGCCCTCCCCAAAGCCATACCATCGGAGAACTGCAAATAAGAAGGGCCATTCTAGGCGGTCAAAGGCTTTTTCGGCATCCAGGGAAAGACCCACCCATGGATGATCTAGATTGGCAGCACTGGATAGCACATGGCACAAGGTCCGAGCATTGTCAGCAGTTGATCTGCCGGGTATAAAACCGCATTGGTCGGGGTGAATTAGAGTGGCCATCCTGTCAGATAGCCGGGTGGCCAAGATCTTTGCGAAGATCTTATAATCGGCATTAAGTAGGGAGATTGGACGGTAGTTGGCGGTTAGTAGCGGGTCTCTGCCTTCTTTCTCAAATACTACCACATTAGCTGCAGAAAAGGATCCCAAAGAGGATGTATCTACCGCAAGGGCAGTAAAATAGAGTTTTAAATAGGGAACTAAATCTGCACTGAACGTTCTGTAGAATTCGGTCGGTCGGGAGACCATCGGGCCCTGCGGCACGGCCCGAGGCTGTTCGTTTTAGGGCAGATTGGATCTCTGAAGTAGAGAAGGGTTCATCCATCGCATCCCTATCATCTTCAGAGAGGGTCGGCCGCTGAATGCCAGAAAGTAATCGCTCGAATGTCTCTGACGAGAACTCACATTCAGATTGATATAGGCGGGTATAGAAATCCCGAAATAGCTCTACAATGTCGGAGTCTGTGGTCACTATGCCCCCTCCCTGTGGAGCTCGAAGGGCCGCTACACGTTTGGCTTCTTTTTGACCTTTCAAGGCGTTGGCTAAGAGTCGACCGGCTCGGTTATTTTCACGATAATATGTCCCTCGCTGAAGCTCAATACTCTTAGAAGCTGCAGTTGAGAGGATTGAATTATATTGAAAACGGAGACGCTGTAATTGAATTAATACACATGGATCAGTACGTGAAGTTAGAACTCGTTCGCCTGCTTTTATTTGTTGGTCCAGTATGAGTAGCTGCTGTTTGCGTTGTTTTCGCAAGCGGATTTGATAACTAGTGATCGTTGCTCGAATGGCCGCTTTGAAGCCCTCCCACCAAGCCCAATTCGCAGTATCCTGGGGTAGATTAAAATGGAAGTAATCCTGTATGGCTGCTCGAATTTCTAACTGGAACTCTGGCTGAGTTAACAGGGCTCTATCAAAGAACCAGGCCCCCGAATTCCCTTGGGGTACAGTAGTGTGTAATTGAAAGGAAATGGCAGCATGATCTGAAATATGTTGGGAGTGAATCTTTGCAGTGTCCATCTGAGGAACTAACAGTTTTGATATTAGAAAGAAGTCTATGCGAGACTGGGATTTATGAGGGGAAGAAAAGAAGGTGAAGTCAAGCTCATTGGGGTGTAGTAACCTCCATAGATCAACTAAAGCAAGATCTTTGATCAGGGAGGTAAGCGTGGTGTGACTCTTAGGGGGACCACTTGTCCTAGGCGGCTGTTTGTCAATCAGGGTATCAAGGACTAGATTGAAATCCCCCCCAATTATCAATGAAGTATTAGCAGAGGCCTGCGCAACCTGAGCAATGGTAGCAAAAAAGGCAGGGTCATCCACATTAGGAGCGTAAAGGCATATACATGTCACTTCAAGGCTACCTATCTTGAGGTGAACTCTGGACCATCTACCTTCTGTATCTGAGCTAGTCGCAATAATAGTAGCATGCAAAGATTTCCTAACCAGTATGGCAACCCCACATTTCTTAGAAACGGCTGGAGAATAGGCGGCCACCATGTAAGGTTTAATATTGAGTTTAAGAGTTTCCTTCGAATTTAAATGCGTTTCTTGGAGAAAAATCAGATCCGCAGCTTCCTGACTTAGGTAGCTTAGGATTTTCTTCCGTTTTATCGGATTATTGATTCCTTTTACGTTCAATGAGAAAATCTTACATGGTGCCATCAATCAGTAATAGACATTTTAGGTAAGGGCGCTTGAAAACATACAACATAATCAGGATCTGTGCAACAATGACATAATCACCGAGTATTCTGGCTAATACACCCCATATTGAAAAGTATGTACCAAAGTATCTTAGAGAAGAAGCAAAACCCCCAAAGAATATGGCGACCATGTGTCTGCGGGAGGAGGCCCTAGAGAGGAAATAGAAAGACATGAAAAAAAGAAAAGAAACACCAGAGTCCATAATTAACACTGTCTCTGATACTCATCGAGGCTGCTGTGGGTAGATGGAGTCGGGTCGCAGATACCATCAAAAGTAAGGCAACAAACTGCCCTCGCCAGACTCTTTGCTGGGCTGCGGCAGATCCAATATGGCAGGTACAGCGGATATGAGAATACTTGCAGGAGTATTCTGGAAGTCAGCGCATCAAGTCGGCCTCTTTGGAATCCAAAAACTCCGCTAGGAGATCAGGGTCCTCAAATGTTCTTGTCTGATTGTGAAGCGTAACTCGGAGCTTGGCCGGGTACATCAGGCCATAGCGTGCTTGTAGTTGTTGAAGCCTCGGCCGGAATTCCAGAAAGCGCTTTCGGCGGTCGACCGTGGGTTTAGCCAAGTCGGGATAGAAGGAGATCTTGTGGCTCTCAAACTCCATATGGCCCTTTGCCCGAGAGGCATTTAGAATTTGCTCAACGTGTTGATATCTCAAAAGTCGAAAAATGATAGGCCGCGGGGTCTTCCTGTTGAGTGTTATGCTTGTGGGTACACGATGAGCGCGATCGATCTCCAAATCTTTGGTAAAGGTGATTTGGCGCAGGGAAGGGAGGATTTTGCATAAAAACTCTTTCATGTCTCCCGATTCCGCTCCCTCCGGTATGCCCACGAGCCGTATGTTGTTGCGGCGCGCTCTATTATTGCTATCTTCCACTTCTTTCTGCAAGGCCCGCACCTGACGTTCAACTTTGTCGAGTTTGGACAACCGGGCCGCATGGGAGTCCAATATGCTCTCCATTTTGTCCTGACGCGAAGAAAGCCCTTCTAGCTTGCTTTGCAGCACACCAAAATCTTCCCGCAGCGCTCGGAGTGCTTCACCGTTGGACTGCACGAGGTCTTTGACCCCTCTAATCTCTGTGAGGATTTCCTGCTGCATTTCGGGGCCCTCGCGCAAGGCCAGCCCCTTCTGCGGGGACGGAGGTTCAGTTTTGGAACGTTTGCCGTGAGAAGCCGCTGGAGATCCAAATTCCAGGCGCGTGGGTTTGGTCCCCGCCATCTCACCAATGTGCCCCGGCAAGATCAGAGTAGAAGTTCCAAGTATGTTCGGTGTTAATTCAGGATTCTGAGTAGGCCTCTCGGGAGCCTCAGCGTTATGCGACCATCCCGCTGGCCATCAGGCTCCACCCCCCTCAATCAGCCAATTGTGCTTAACATAGGAATTGCTATCTGCCAGTTGTCATAGCAACCTTTTGATAGCTGTGTACAGTTTTCCCATGTTTAGGGTAGCATTGCTAAGGTATGCAAGTGCTAGTATTGGGAGATGCACGCAGGGCCCAACATCCTGCCTCTCCAGGAGGCTTCGGCTAATGGAGCCTGTGGGTGTGTGTGTGTCTGCCCCTGTTGGCCGCTGCTCTAGGGCAGAGGTTCCCATCTCCAGTCCTGGAGGGCCAAACACTGTTTGGGTTTTCATGCTGTCCCTAATGAATATGCATGAGATACATCTGCATACCATGGGGGTGGTGCATAGAAATGCAGCACAGCCATATTTATTAGAGGCAGCATGGAACCTGAATGGTGTTTGGCCCTCCAGGACTGCATTTGGGAGACTCTGCTCTAGGTAATGCGCATGTTTATGGTGTCTGTGCTCTGTAGGGTAAAATGTAGGTATTTTGGGCATGTTTGTCATCTGCAATAAAGGTTCTGTCTGTATTAGCACGTTTCAGTAGTGGGTAAAATATGGGGACTGGGTTGGCAGAAACCACAGCTGGGGCTTGAACCTGTGACCTTCTGCTTCTGAGCATACTGGCTGTGTGCACTGCACCACCTTGTTCCCACAGAGATGGTGCATTCCCTGGTGATACCATGACTGTTCGTCAGACAGGGCCTGTCTGTTGCAGTGCATGGCACCCACCTACACAGGGCTAGGCCATGGTCTGCTCTGGGCAGCTGCCACTGCCCCTCCCCCACCAGTACCCCTCTGCCACCCTGCTGACATGCCCTTCTGCTGGTGGTGCTGGTGGAGCGCAGTCTCAGGCCATCCAGTGTGTGGGTAGGTGGCTGCCTATGGTGCGGATTCTGTGGTAGGGGTGCCTGCATAGCTGTCCACGCTTCTCCCCAGCACCGCCTGCCAATGTTCTGTGCCCTTGGGGGTACCTGCTGGGTACTATCCCCTGTGACACTGTGGGAAGCACACTCATGCCCATGTTGGGCCCTCATCAGTTACTGTCTCGCTGCACTACTGTTTCAGCATTCCTATGGGTCTCCTAGGCATCACCCTAGTCCGCACTGTGGCCCAGCTGCACCACAGCATGTGCCGCCTGCAGCCCTCTGTGTCCCCTTTTCAAGCATCTGTCCAGTTGCCCGTTCCGACATGCCCACCCTGCTGTTGTGGAATATGTGCACACCATAGGAAATCTGCCCAATGGAGAGGGAAAACCCTGCTCAGCACAGTTTCACTGTGGGCTCATTCACCTTGTATGGGGACGGAGCATAGACCCTTCCAAAATTCATATCTTTTTTTGGAACTTTCTCGGGGGGGGGGGGGGGGGAGGATTGATGTTTCCCATTAATATCACTATTGCCCAGCTTGGTTATGTTTTCTTTCAATTTTGTTCAGGTCATTTTCACTGTTTATTTGCCCTTTTGTTCCGTGCACATGTATCACACTTATCACTTTTTGTAGGTTCCCCTGGTTCTGCTGTACATTGCTGACAGAAATGGTTTCTTTTCCCTTTAAATCAGCTCTAACGCCAGGGTTTCACTGACGTTAGTTTTCAGCCTTGAATTTCACAGCATTAGTGTGCAGGGAGCCTCTCCTCTCCCACTCTCCGCCCATTGACCCTCTCTCTCCGCCCCTGGGGAGCCTTCCTCCGCCCTCTGGGAGCCTTTCCCCGCCTTCAGCGCTGATTTGCGCCGCTGCGTGCGTTATCGCGCGTTAAGGTACCTCTGCGCCCGATAAAGCACCATTATTGTGCAATAAGGTACCTTATCGCGCGATAACGTGGCAGAGCGCATATTAAGACGGTTTAGTAAACATACCCCATAGTGTATATATTGTTGGAACAATTTTGTGTGGATTTACACGTTTTGGTCCCATCGACTTGCAGTGAGTATACTTGGTGCCCTTCCCTCTCTGTCAATTAGATGTGTTCCTCCTTGTTGTTATAGGCTTTGAAGTTCAAATGTGTGTCTGTGTCTCTCTCTTTTAACAATTCATTTGAATTATGTTTCAATTTATTTATGGAAACTAGTGACTGTGTTTTCAATATTTTTTGCTTTTAATAAATCTGCATGCAGAGAGGCACTGTTGAAGGAGTAGACAGCAGAGGTGATCTCAGAGACCTTGAGGAGAAGGCAATTGCTTAGCAGATAAGATTCAATGTAAAAACAGAGCAGAATCATGCTTTTTGGGTACAGAGATCTGGGGGAGTAATACATTGTAAGTTGTGAAATATTGATATACACCAACCAGGAGCAAGATCTTGGGGTAATTGTATCTGATGACCATAGCAGTGAAACAGGTTAATATGACTTTGGCCAGTGGAATGCTGTGGTGCATAAGGAGAACAGGGATAAAAGAGATGACCTTTATATAGGTCATTGGTTATCACCTAGAATAATTTGTCCAGTTCTGGATGCCGTACGGACCTCCATAAGGATATTGATTTGAAATGAAGTGGTTCAGAAAAAGGCTACCGAAATTAAGACGTTTGCATGCCAAATATTTATGTTTTGTTTAGTTCCCTGTGTCATTTATGAGATATTTTGTTTTATTCTGAGGTTTTTTAAATGTCTTTAAAAAAAATGGGGGGCAATGTCATCAATAGTGTGCACAGTTTGGGATATAAAAGACATGAACTAACATGGGAAATTCACTGACAATTCTCGTGTTGTTTTAAACTAATGCACATCCCTACCAAAATGGTGCAAGGACTGCCATAAAAGCCTTTTATGACAAGACTGATGGATCAAAAGTATGTATAGCTCAAAGAAGAAAAGAGGGAGGCAGAGTAGCCAAGTTACCCCTTTTCATGAGTGAGATTTTAAGTCAGTCCTGGATTTGACAATCTCATTCTGATGCATTATGGGACCTGCAGCACTGATTCCAATGGATAAAATCAGGGACTACAAATACCATACTGCATTGTAATGTACATTTAAAACCAGAACTGGCAAAAAACTCACTTTTGGAATTGGTTAACTTGACAAGTCTAGGGAAGGGAGATATGAGAGTCATTCAAATACCTCGTAGATGTAATCCTCTTTCAGAGGAAAGAAGGCTTTAGAAAAGAGCTGGACAAACTACAGCCTGTAGGTCCTGCTCATCCTTACAAAGTATTTCATTGAATTAATAGCAGAGTTGCCAAGTTATCCAATTCCAGGACTGAAATTTTTGGCCGGTTCTGGTTTTAAATTTGCATTGCAATGCAGGATGGTATGTGTAGCCCCTGATTTTACCCATCAAAATCAGTGCTGCAGGTCACATAAGGCATCAGAATAAAATTGTCAGAAATCCAGGACTGGCTTAAAATCTCACTCCTGGAACTGGATAACTTGGCAACTCTTCTAATAGGATGCCAGCCCACAGTCCTGTATTCTGTGTTTCTTCTTGCTAATGTCATCATCAACAATGTTGCCTCTAAGCAGCTTGAAGCCGCACTGGAATCCTCTGCTTGCATTCCCACCTGTGCGGGGAGGTGAAGCCCCGCTATTCTCCCCCCCCCCCCACACACCCCCTGCCGGACCTGTCAAAAGCCTCCCTGTACAAACAAGGAGTTTGTATGGGGAGGCTTAGACGGGGGCGGAAGTGGGGAATTGTGAAAGCGGAGTTAGGAAGGGCAGTGGGTGGTCTGCGACCTCGGACGTACAGAACCGATTCTGAAGTCGGCCCTGTACGTCTGGAGTTGACAGACTGGACGGGAAACGTATTCCACCTTGGAGGAGGAATAAGTCCCCCTGGACATTGAGGGATGGCAGGCCCAGGCAGCGCAAGTAAAGTGAGGGGGTGAAGGAGCTTCCCCGCAGCCCGACCCTGACCATGGAAGGCCAGATCGGGGGTCGGGCTGCGGGGAAAGGAAAGAGTGTCAGTGGCCGGGGATCATGGCTCCTGAATAGAGCCATGGTCTCATGCCAATAGGACACCAAGGCACCGCGGCTCCATTCAGGAGCCTGACTGAGTTAGCCAGGCATGGCTATGTACGTGCAGGACAATTGGAATCGGGTCCTGGCCTGTACGTACAGACTCTAGATCCAATTGTGATCCTGCGGGGCACGTCTAGACCCTGCAGGATCGGAATCGGGTCTACCTCTGTGCATCCCAATTCCGATCGGGCACACAGGGTGATTTCCAAAATCCATTTATGCAGGTAAATAACATTTCCTATCCTTCCTGCATCTAAATGTATGTACTGATGGTTCTCTGGATTTGTGTGGCCCATTCTAAGCTACTATTTTGCTTTGATTGCTGTTGTTCTTTGTTCCCCCTAGGAGCTGTTGTAAGCTGACTGTGTAGGGGGGAAAGAAGCTGGTAGTAAAAGGATGAGATTAGAAATGTCTAGCCAGTGGCTCTGTTTTCTTGCTAATGGGGCCAGCCAATGTGGGGTGGGGGTGGGGGGGTCAGGAATGGAAGATAAGGTAAAAGGCAGGAGGGAAACTGATTGAGGGTAAAGAGGAGAGGATGATAGAAGGAGGAGGAGGAGTAGATGGAAAGTAAGGAGGAGGGAATGGAGAGTGGCGGAAGCGTTGGAAACAGGGTCCTTGGAAGGCAAGAGGAACAGCTTTGAAGCTTAAAGGGGATTGAGAACTTGGGAATAGAGTGGGGATGGAGTTTGATGTGGGAGAAGACTTAGAGAATTAGGGAAATAGGATGAAAAGTGAGAAGAGATTCAGAGAAGTGTGAAGGACCTTGCTTTAGGGAATGGACTAGAGGCTGTGGAAAAAGATTCAATGCCACTGAGGAGGTGAGAGGATAGAAATGGGGGAAGAGGCAATGAAAGTATGAAGGAGAATAAATAGAGACCGGGGTGGGGGGGAGTTGCATGAAAGAAAAAGAAGTGAGGTTGGTGAGAGGATGTAAGCAGAGTAAAACACATGACGGCAGTGGTGACATGACTACAGAAAGTAGAAAAGAGGGTCTAGCAAATAGATGAAAGACAAGAGTAGAAAATAAGCTGGGGAAGAAATGAAAGACAAGTAGAATGAGAGGTCTAGGAAGGAGTGAGAGTGGAATATGGAAATCTGGATGGCAAACAAAAAGTGAAAAAAGGGAGATTGAGCACTGGGAAGGGCAATGGATCCTCTTAGGTGTATTAAGCCACAGCGGATAATCACGTTTGATAAACCATAAACCAAAAGAGATGGGTGGTTTAAGAGAGATAAAGGCTTAAGACTGAAGATGCAGAGAGTCAAGGAGAGAGCATGGATGCTAACATCACTTTGACCACCAATATGTTAATAGGACCCCATGTTCTTGGTGAAGAACACAAAATGTCCCTATTGCCAGTAATACCAGAAAGTGCTGGAAGCAGTGGGGATGCTGAGAAAGTTGCTGAAATAAAGCTGTTAGGAAGTTTTAGTCTGGAGCAGCATTTTAGTTCAAAAGGGTCTCTGGGGGAGATCTTGGCAGCAAGTATCCCTAGGCAGGTTGATGGTGGGACTTGATGCAGCCAATTTAGGAATAGAAGCATACTGTACATTGGAAAACCTGCAGTTATCACATTTCATGCTATGGGCTTGATTACACAAGAGGACATCGATGTGAGACGTCCAAAAAGGCACTTCTTACTGTTTCATAAAGGCAACATAAGCACCCAGATTCAGCCCCAAAAGTGCACAAATGCTGATACCCTACTTTACACTTACTTTGCCTTTGTGCATCGCAACCCCATCCTTGCTGCACCAAAACGAAGCCCCTGAGAATGCTTACAGCCAGATCATATGAATTTTTCCATGTGTGTATTTTTTATATACATATGCAGCCATGCAACTTTATAAGAGCCCTGATGATATTTAAGCGCTGTGGCTGTCCTCCATGGTGTTTGAATATCAGCCTTTTTGAAAACTGGGCCCTGATTATCTGCATTGGAGCTCTGGTAAAATTATTGTGATGAGGAGGAGCTAGCCATAGAATATGAAATACACAGAACTGGTCACTGATCAGTATGTAGACTCTATAATTCCATGCTGCACAATCTCAGTGACTGTATTAATTTTGATATATATAACTTGTACTTGGACACAATAAAATTAAATTATTACTCTGAGACTGGACAAGGTTAATGATATTTATAACTGTTGTGGAAGGGAAATTCCCATATGTATGTGCTCGTAGTCTCCCTGTCTTTCTGCGACAGCATCTGTACAATAGCAACAAAATGTATATCCACCTGAAATTTATGCACAGAGCAAATAGAAAATAAACAACCACAAATCACTAACTTAAAAGCAAATGCTATCAGCATTAGCACACACTATCTGACGCAGGACTCATTTTATTCCTACGGGCCCTGCAGTAGCTAGCATGTGCTAATACCATTAGTGTGTGCTAAGCAGTAATAAATGATCCTCTGAATATTCTATTAAAACCCAACTCCACAAGAGTCCCCATCCCCAGTCCCGAAGACATCACTAAATCCCAAGGCTTAAAAGCAAAGGAAGAAAGCAAGATTTGAATCAGTGAATAGCCAGGCCTGAAAGGGAATATAAAAAAAAGTAAATAAGAAGAAATCTTGACAAAGTCTGAAAAAGGGAGCCCAGGCTATATGCCATTGGTTTGAGATGACCGTATGCCTTTGGTTTTCGGGGTTCAGTTTATAAATGATTTGCCTCCTTTTTGGAGGACCGTGTTCAAGAGGTGAAAATAGGTGAATTGCTTGCAATGCCATTGGTGCTTAATACAGGGGTGCATATGTTGTATAAGAATGAAACTCTCTCAGCCCATTCACCAGAAACTAATTTTTTGTCAGATCGTTTGCCCTGCGAGGGAAACTTTCCCCTCTCTCGTGGCAAACCTTCCTTTTAATCGTGTTTATTTAAAAAGAGTGAAATCACCCTTGAAAACCAAGGCAAGATACAAATCAACCTCGTTACTTAAAGAGACCACCAATGGACCCGACTCATAATACGCTAACGCATTATCCTGGCATACACCAGTGAAAAACGCCAATGACTTAACTGTACAAATGGTCCATTATGTCTCCCGAATCACAGCAAATACATCAATCTTCCAAAACCCAGACGTTCATAAGAAAGCTACATAACGTCATGTTTCGAACTATGTTCCTCTTAGTTCTTCATCACGCCATCAATGTCCTGATTATTCTATTCTCCTACAAGAGTTTTAAACCTGCCTCGTTCCCATCAAAATGACGAAACGGGCCATCATTGGTCAGACAGAGGGATCAGTCTATCAAGGTCCACCAATCCAAAGATAAGTTCAACCCCACAGGTGTAACAGACCGGAGAGTGTAAATCCACCATTGTTCTTTAAATTGTAACTTTTTCAACCGATCACCCCCCCGTATGTGAGCCGGAATAAAATCAATAATGTTATCCTTATCATTGCCAGCTCGTCTGCCGAAAGAATTTGTCATTCATTTATTAACGATAGTTTTGAAGAATAATTTTTTTCTGTTTGATAAACAATTTTATCTACAGACTCATGGAATAGCAATGGGAGCGTCGGTAGCCCCATCGTTAGCCACTTTGTTTATGGCACAATTTGAACGCAAATTTCTTTATTCTTCTCGATGGTTTTTACATGTTAGATGTTGGACTCGTTATTTGGATGACATCTTTTTTCTTTGGGCAGATACAGAACAACATTTACAACAATTTTTTAAGTGGATTAACACATTAGATAGGGATCTTCAGTTTGTGTCAAAATACGATAAAACGTCTATTGAATTCTTGGATTTAGTAGTTTACAAGGAAGGAACCTTATTGCAGACTACTCTCTATCGCAAATCAGTCCAACATAATACTTTACTACACTATCAGAGTTTTCATCCCCGGGCTTTGCGGAAAGGTTTACCAATGGGACAATTTCTTCGCTTACGCCGGATCTGTTCCACATTGGACCAATTTAAGCGGCATGCATGAGATCTCCGGAATCGTTTATATGAGAGAGGTTACCCTTTGGGATCATTCATCGGGCTTATCGGAGGGCTCGATTTAATCACCCAGAATGGTGGGAGGATGGAGTAAATCCGTCCACCCCTCCGATGAAGTCTTTTGTGGGGATTCTCCTGTATATGCCCAATTCATCACAAATTGTGAAGATTCTAAAGAGACATTGGGAAACTTTATCACTTCATGAGTGTTTTCGCAAACCTCTGATGATAGCTTTCCAGAGGGGTCGTAATATCGCTGACATGTTGATACATTATCAAGGAGCTCGATGGGACAACTCTGATTGTGGACATTTTCAATGTGGGCAATGTGATTTTTGCAGTTCCACTTTGGAGGGTATCAGTTGGCAGGATACCGCTACCGGCACTACCATTCACAATCGATATCGGACTACTTGTAATAGTGCCTATGTGGTTTATATAATTTCTTGCCCTTGTTCTAAGGTGTACGTAGGTCGTACATCCCGTTCTATTAAGCGCAGGCTGTTGGAACATCGATCTTGTATCAGGAATAATGTACTGACTGCTCCGTTAGCTCAACATTGCTTGGAATCGACACATGTCTTTGAAGATCTCACCTGGCTGGTTATTGATTTTATTCCGGCTCACGTACAGGGGGGTGATCGGTTGAAAAAGTTACAATTTAAAGAACAATGGTGGATTTACACTCTCCGGTCTATTACACCTGTGGGGTTGAACTTATCTTTGGATTGGTGGACCTTGATAGACTGATCCCTCTGTCTGACCAATGATGGCCCGTTTCGTCATTTTGATGGGAATGAGGCAGATTTAAAACTCTTGTAGGAGAATGGAATAATCAGGACGTTGATGGCGTGATGAAGAACTAAGAGGAACATAGTTCGAAACATGACGTTATGTAGCTTTCTTATGAACGTCTGCGATTTGGAAGATTGATGTATTTGCTGTGATTCGGGAGACACAATGGACCATTTGTACAGTTAAGTCATTGGCGTTTTTCACTGGTGTATGCCAGGATAATGCATTAGCGTATTATGAGATGGGTCCGTTGGTGGTCTCTTTAAGTAACGAGGTTGATTTGTATCTTGCCTTGGTTTTCAAGGGTGATTTCACTCTTTTAATCATGTTTATTTAAAAAGAAGGGTTTGCCACGAGAGAGGGGAAAGTTTCCCTCACAGGGCAAACGATCCGACAAAAAATTAGTTTCTGGTGAATGGGCTGAGAGAGTTTCATTCTTATACAACATAAGTACTACATTGAATGACTCGCGGTTAATAGAATTATATTAATACAGGGGTGCAGCAGGGATCATCGCTGCAGCACTTCTCTGTACATGTGCTCGCTTCGTATGATTCTGAAGGACCAGGGGCTGAATATCGACTCTCTGCAGATGATTGCATATCTTTTCTTAACTGTTCAGGATGTGATTGATAATTGCATGGGCTAAAGACAAGATTTGTCTATCACTCATTAATTTTCAAATGTTTGCAAATAAATTGGCACTACATCTACAGATTTTGTTTCTCGGTTTTATGGGGTGCCTCCGTTGCAATTGTCTTTTGATGTTGATGGCATCGGGATGGCTGTGCAGTATGAAGTGCACAAACTGGGTGTCAATCGTCATTGCCAGTGTGCTCTCATATTAAAACAGTTCTGCACAGTTGTTTCCTGTGTGTTTTTTGTCTTCCTTAGATTGTAATCTCTAACGAGCAGGGACTGTCTCTCTTACATGTCTGTATAGCGCTGCATACGGATAGCGCTATATAAATGTTCAGTAGTAGTAGTAAACTGTGGGTTTTGCAGAAAATAAAGATGTTAATGAATTATTACAATTTCCAAAATTTCAAGCACTTGTGATCTCTACCCTCGATAATTGTAACTCAGGTTTTCTCAGGTTGCCTGTCTCTTCTTTAAAAGAGCCTCGGGCAGTGAAGTAAGTGACCACATGTTTAATCACAGTTGTTTGGCGTTTTGATCATATTACCCTGAGTCTGCATGCGTTACACTGGTGCATCAAGTTCAGAATCCTTATGTAAGTGTTTAAGTCACTGCATGGTGAAGTGCTTTGATACTTGAGCTCAGTGATCTCTCATTTTGCACCTGTTAGTCACTGTGATCTAGTGGTAAGGGGCTGTTGGTGATTCCATTTGATCCAAACTTGCAATCAGTCCATCTCAATTGCTGGTCCTGTATTGTGGAACTCTCTCCCAAAGAATATTAGACAAGAGTGGATTTAGTGCACTTTAAGAAGCCTGTGAAGACACATCTTTTTGCATTAGCCTTTGAGTAGGTCTTAACTGTTATTCCAGGCTGCATTGCCATACTATTGTAGTTTTGGAGCAGTGAATAGGAGTTGTATGCTGCCTTGTACAGTTTTGTTGTTTGTTTTATTTACTGTTTATTGTTTGCTCATGTCTGTTTTAATGGAATTTGGTAATTGTCATTTGTTTGTTGTACCCACCTAGAACTGTGGATGAGCAGGTTAAAAGTATTTTTAATAGATAAATAAATAGTATCAAAAACCATCAGTTGAGTCTTTTGATAGCGGCAATATTTCCAACTTTCTGCATCCGATCATTGCAAGATGGTTGGCATTCCTTTCTCCAGTTTCTTGCTAAGACTACTCTACCCTTTGCAGAAAGCCCCTTTATAAGTTAGTCTATTTGGGGCCAATGTTAAACTGCATTCATTCCCCACCCCCTTTTGTCTCTGTCAGATGATGTTTTCCCCAACTATAAATCCCTTGTTTCAGTCCTATGCAAATTAGGAAAAAACCATGACATTCTTCATGCAGTTTGACAATCATCCTACAGGCGGCTTTGTTGAGTTCATATACCTTTCTTACCACCATTCCACAGTCTAGCGAATACTGAACATGACACAGGGTTTCTATTATTTAACTCCCTGGTCAGCCCACCACCACTCACATAACTCCTTCCACCCCAATAGGCAGGTTGAGCTTGGTGGACTTTTATCTATCTTCCACTAGATCTCCATCTCTACACTCTGTGGTGGGTCTAGAAGAGGAGGTATACACTCACTCTCCATCTCCTCTGGGGAGTCATCAAGCTCTATCTCCATCTCCAAGGGGCAATTTTCTACATCTTTGGAGGGATCCATTACTTCCCCTCCCTCCTCTGGACAGGGTCATGGGTTGAGTATCCATTTCCAGGGCCTCCACTGGGTTGGTGCCTTCGGGGAAGCATTTCTAATTCACCTTTCCTTGCTCTGAGTCCTACATTTCTTTAGCAGCACCTGGGATGGGATATATACACCATCACATACCTTCCCCCTTTGGATGCCCCCCCCCCCCATCTCCATTTTCCAGCTCCCTTAGGCTCCCACCCTCCTGGGACAGGTAATCAGCATTACAGTGGTCCTTCCCTGCCCTCTCTTCCACATCAAAATTGTATACTTGCAGGGAGAAGATACCAAGCTGGGCATTGGAATTTGTCATGGTATTTTACCACTTTAGGGCAGCATGGTTAATAACCAACATAAAATTCAACCTAATAGATAATATTTCAACACGTCACTGCCCACTTTGCCACTAGACTCTCTTTCTCCTTTGTGGAGTATCTTTTCTCTGCCTCATTCAATTTCCTACTGAGATAGGTTACTGGGTGCTCTTCCTCCTCTACCTGTTGACTGAGTACTGCTCCTAGACCTACCCCAGAAGTGGCAGTTTGTAAAATAAAAGGGGTTTGACTATTCCATAATACAGATTCAGAACACAGCTTGAGTGCCTGCTGGGCTTTGGGTTGCCAATGCACCCGATTGGGTTGACCATTTTTCAGTAAATCAGTCAAAGGCGCTGCTATCTCTGAAAAATGTGGGATGATCTTCTGTAGTACCCGACTAAACCCATGAAAGCCCTTACCTGCTTTTTAGTTTGCCAAAGGGGTTTCTCTTTAATCGTGTCAATTTTACTGCGTGTGGGCCTTATCCATCCATTTCCAACTCTATGTCCCAAATACTGGACCTCCGTTTGTCCCAGTGAGCATTTCTTCGGGTTCGTTGTGAGTCCTGCCCTAAGGGCTTCGCATACTCCCTGTAAATGATGCAAATGATCATTCCAAGTTCTCAAAAAGATGACTACGTCATTGAGGTAGGTGCTTGCATAGCCATGATGGGGTTGTAGGACCTGATTTATAATTCTTTGAAAGGTTGCTGGTGCTCCATGGAGGCCAAATGATAAGACTGTAAACTGAAACAGACCCCTGGGAGTACAAAAAGTAGTTTTCTCCTTAGACGTTTTCTCCAGGGGAATCTGCCAGTATCCCTTTGAAAGGTCAAGAGTCGACATGTACTGTGCCTGTCCTAACTGCTCCAGCAGATCTTCGATTTGGGACATTGGATACGCATCAAAACAGGACAAGGCATCACTTGTCAGAAATCAATACAAAATTGCATAGATTCATCAGATTTTGGCACTAAAACAATGGGGCTAGACCACTCACTATTGGACCCTTCGATCATACCCAGCCTTAACATCTCCTCCACCTTTTTTCCACCTCCTGTCTTTTTGCCTGAGGTAATCTATAGGGTTTCTGTCTCACAATTTTCCCAGGATGGGTCACAATTTGATAGACTCCTAGTCAAGTCCTCCCAGGGAGCAGCTAGAACACATCCAAAAAATGGGCCACTAACTGCTCGACCTCAGCCCGCTCTTCCTGGGATAAGGACTCTCCTATCAGTATAGAGGACTGACCTTGCATCTGGGCAACTTCAGGCCTGAGATCCTCCTCCTCTTCCACTACTTTGGCACCTAACTCCTCCCGGGACACCCAGGGCTTTAACATATTCACATGAAATATCTGTGACTTTCCCCTCCCCTGGGTCACTTCATAGTTGACCAGTTCCAATTTCCTCTGAACAATAAAAGGACCTCTCCTTTGGGTCATCAATTTATTACTGGAGGTAGGTAACAACACCAGTACTTTTTCCCCCAGGTTGAAAACTCCTTTCTCTAGCCTTCTGATCATAATAAAGTTGCTATTTATTTTGGCTTTCTTAAGTTTTCTATGGCCAGAGAGGAACGAGTATCTAAGGTTTCCCTTACTTGTTTTACATATTCCGTAATGGAGGTAACTCTTTCCTCCCTTCCAGTCCAATTCTCCTTAAGTACCTCCATCAGATTGTGGGGTTGGCACCCTAGCATTTACTCAAAGGGTGAAAACCCTAAAGATGTCTGGGGAACCTCACAATGTGCAAACAATAAGAAGGGTATCGCCACCTCCTAATTTCTCAAATTTTCTCCAACAAACCATTTGAGCATCTGGATTAAAGTGTGTTTAAATCACTCGACTAGCCTGTCTGATGGCTGGTTTAGTGTGTTGAATCCCAAACATTTTCCAGATGCCCTCTAGGTGTTGAGAGAAAGTTTGTTCCTGTATCTGTAAGCAACTGCCGAGGAAATCCAACCTGACAAAAGACCTTTAACAACTCCCACCCTATGATCTCGGCAGTCACTTTCTTTAGAGGCACCGCCGAAGGATACCGAGTTGCATAATCCTTGAAAAACAAAAGATATTGATATCCTACACTGCTCCTTTATAAGGGTCCCAGCATATCCACTGCCACTCAAGCCATGGGTTCTTCCACTTCCAGGATTGGGATAAGAGGGCTTGTTGGTGGAAGGGTTTTAGAGGTTTTCTGACAGATGGACAGGACTGGCAAAATTCCTCACATCCTGATACAACCTTGGCCAGAAAATCCTCTGGTTGATCTGGCTCACTACTCCTTGTTCCCCTAAATGCCCTGCTAAGGGATGGCTAAGAGCTAACATTAATAATGTCTGCCTAAAAATTGTTGGGATCATGAGCTGTCTCTGTTCCCCTTGCCACTCCTGGTAATCCACCTGACACAGGAGATTGTTCACTTTCTCAAAATAAGGATACGGTCCCCTGAGATCAGTCTGTGGCTATATTTTCCCAGTATACCTGCAAGGATGGATCCGACAACTGGTCTTGTGGAAGATTATGGAAGCAGGTCAGGACCTCCTCTCCTAGGGCCTCCACCCCTCCCAGTCATAGTAAACTCTTCCATTTTTCCTCTCGCTTAATGGTCTTGGGTTGTTGGGTCTTCCCCGGATCTCTCAACACATCAGGGAGTGCAAATGGGAACAATTCACCCAGGAATATCTCATATCCTTCCTTCCCTATCATAGGATTCAGTCCTAGTAGTGACCAAGGCCCAATACTTCTTCTAACTCATCCCAATCCTGTCCCAAGATAAAGGGTAGGGCTGATGTTCTACAATAGCTACTTTCAGCTGTTGAGACTTCCCATCCCGACTGATTTGAATCTCAAAGGCTCTTTCCTTTTGCATATCGCCATGGACTGCCTCTCTAAAGAAACCCTCTCCCCTTCCAATACCGGGCCAACCACCCAGCCATAAGGGACTGGTTACTTCCAGTATCTATTAACATTTCAATATCTGTCCCTGCAATACGAATCCCCTTTCTCAAATTACTGCAAGTAGGGGGCCCCTTTGGAATGGAACTCCACTGCAGTCCATCTTGGGACAGTCCCGTTTAAAGTGGCCCTCATTCCACACATGAAAAACATCTAAATGCACCCCTGGTATTGGGTCCTTTTTCTGTGGCTCCCACCCTGGGATTCCCGGGCACTTTCTTGTTTCCTGCAGATCTGAACCTTTCTTTTGGCCCTTCTTGGGTTGGGTTTTTAACCTCTCCTTCCCCATTGGTCCCCCTCCTTCTCTTGTCCACATCCAAGTATCTCTCAGCTAGCAGTGTGGCCTCCTCAACTGACCCAGATCCCTGGCAATTGACCGAAGTCTTCATATGACTGGGTAGGATGCTTATAAACTATTCCAACAACATCCTTTATACTATGGCAGGGCCAGAATTCCTCTCTGGTTCCAGCCACCGAGCATCTAGGTCAGTTAACTGTTGGGCTACTGTCCTGGGACATTATCTATTTGGGAATGTTTTTGCTCTAACCCGCTTCCAATACTTTTCAGTTGACAATCCTAGCCTGTCTTTGATAGCTACCTTGATGGCAGCATAGTCCAGACGTTGTTCAAAGCCTGGTAAGTGGCGTGCTCCTCCCCAGTAAGTTAGGCCACCCCGATGCCTCAGCAACTCTTTCAAACACAGTCAAGAAAGCCTTGGGGTGATCCCTTGGTCCCATTTTTGTGAGGACTAGACCTCTAGTCCCCTCATTCTGGAGCTCTGTTCTTACAGCTCCCACCTTGATAGGCTATAAGCCCCCACTTAGCTGTAGTCCTGCAGTAGACTACTGAAGTTCCTGAGTCTAGGCTTCCAACAATTGGTACAGAGACTGTTGCAGCTGGGCTTGTGGTTCTAGGACCTTGGCAAATCTCCTATTGCTTGCCTACTGCTAGGCCCTTAGCTGTTCTGCCATCCATTTCAGCCATTCTGTCCCTCTCCATTTGACCCAATAGCATGGCTCAGGTCATATGAGTAAAACTGTCCTCCAAATGTCTTGTCTCTTCAACTTGTCACTTCAGCACAAGTAGCTAGACATCAGAGAACTCAAGAAATTAAGTCCAATCACCCTGAGATACCTTTGCCTCCCCAGCTGCATATTGTGTGCAATTCTGGTTGCTGTATCCTAAAAAAGGATATAGCGTTATTAGAAAAGGTTCAGAGAAGAGCCACCAAAATGGTAAAGGGGATGGAAAGATACCCCTATGAAGAAAGGCTAAAAAGGTTAGGGCTCTTTAACCTGGAAAAGAGACGGTTGAGGGGAGATATGATAGAAGTCTATAAATTAATGAACAGAGTGGAACGGGTAAACGTAGCTCGATTGTTTACGTTATCAGAATATAGAAAGACTAGGGGACATGCAATGAAGCTACAGGGTAAACAATTTAAGACTAATAAAAGAAAATATTTTTTCACTCAACGTGTAAACAAGCTCTGGAATTTGTTACCGGAGGATGTAGTAAAGGCTGTTAGTGTAGCTGGGTTTAAAAAAGGTTTGGACAAGTTCCTGGAGGAAAAGTCCATAAACCATTGTTAAGAAGGGACCCAGGATATCAATGCTTGACCCAATACAAGCATTGAGGAACCTGTGTCTTTTGGGGAAACTGCTAGGTACGTATGGCCTAGACTGGCCACTGTTGGAAACAGGATACTAGGCTTGATGAACCTTGGTCTGACCCAGTATGGCATATCTTATGATCTTATGAGCTTTTCCACTCAGAAAGCCCCTTATAAAGTAGCCTATTCTGGGGCCAATGTTAAACTGCATTCATTCTCCCCCACCCCCTTTTATTCCTGTCAGTGGATGTTATCCCTAGCTATAAATCCCTTGTTTCAGTCCTATGCAAATTAGACAAAAAACATGACATTCTTCATGCAGTTTGATTGTCACCCTACAGGCAGCTCTGTTGAGTTCATATACCCTTTTCTTACCACCATTCCACAATCTAGGGAATACCAAGCACAGCATAGGGTTTCTATTATTTAACCCCCTGGTCTGCCCGCCACCATTCACGTAGCTCCTTCCACGCTACTTCCACTCCATAGGCAGGTTGAGTTCAATGGATTTTTATCTATCCTCCACTAGATCACCATCTCTATACTCTGTGGTGAGTCTAGAAGATGAGATGTAAACTCAATCTCCATCTCAGAGGGGGAGTCATTAGACCCCACCTCCATCTCCCCCGGGGAGTCATCAAGCCCTATCTCCATTTCCAAGGGGCAATTGCATCCTGGGAGAGAACTGGCCCAATTTTCGAAGACATTTACAGGGGTAACTCCCCTAGTTACCTGTGTAAATGCCATATCCAGGATTTTCAAAGGGTACCTACATGGTTAGTGCCCTTTGAAAATCCTGGATATGTCCCTAACGCACCCAGATGGTGTGCGGTTAGCATCAGGGCATGTTAGGGGCATTCTGGGGCAAAGTGGGGGGGGCGGGGGAAAGGGCTAACCGGGTAGCACCAATTTTTGATGTTACCCGCTTAACGCTCTATGCCTTAAAGATAGGCAAGGTTTTTCCTTGCCTATCTTTAAGGCGCAGGGACTAAGTGGGTAGCATCGAAAATCGGTGCTACCTGACTAGCTCCTGCGGCTTCCGGGATGTGCAGTGAAACCAAGACTTTCAATGCGGGACTGCATATGACCCCGGCATTGAAAATCAGGGTTAGGCAGAAGGAGGGGTGGGCTATGCACTGATGCGGCGCTTAGCATCGCCCTGCTGAAAATCGGGCTCATCGTCTTTACTAACCCTAACAGTGGTTAGATAAATTCTTAGCAAGATCTTCAACTGAGTATTTACCAAACTATGAGAAGCAAAGCCAAAATCTCCAAATCAGGTGTCAAGAAACTATGTAATCCTGATGTCTCATGACTTCTTTCCAGCTCTTCATATAATGATGCAGAGGAGCAGGTAAATTCTTAGCCAAGTCTCTGTAGACATGTGAAATCAAACTTTTATGACATATTTAATTTAAAAGAACCTATTAAAATACAAACGGCTCTTGGGTCAAATGCTTTAGGTTAATAGGGCTCAAAGCAAAATGTCTTTTGAAAAAAGGTAGAACGCTTACCCAACAAGTTGCAAAAGCTTTCAGTGAGACATGTGATTGAAGGTAATGTACTGTTTTAGTGCTCTATATTTTGTTTGTAATTTTTTGTCTATGTTTATTATTGCTTTGTAATTTTATTCTTTTTTATGAAATATGAGATTGTAGACTTACTTTTAGTAATCTGTGAACTATCCTTAAAATCATCTGTAGTACCTGAGGATTAGAGAGTGGCCAATGTAATGACAATTTTTAAAAAGGGTTCCAGCGGTCATCTGCGAAACTACAGACCAGTATATGTTCCAGGCAAAATGATAGAAACCATTATAAAGATCAAAATTACTGAACATTTGGATAATCATGGCTTAATGGCAGGAAGCCAGCATGGATTTATCCAAGGAAAGTTTTATCTAACTAATCTGTTGTATTTTTTTCAGGTAGATAAAGGTGAGCCGGTTGATATAGTGTATCTGGATTTTTAGAAAGCCTTTGACAAGGTCCCTCATGAGAGACTCTTGTGGAAATTTAAAAGCCATGGGATATGAGGCAGTGTACTATTGTGGATTAGGAGCTGGTTGTTGAAGAGATGTAGAATATTGGGGTTGGGGGTACAGTGTTACTTTGGCTTTCCTCTTTTTTGACAGAGTGCTGTTTTTCTGTACACTGCGGGTCATGTTCTTCGACTGTTTGCCAGTGGGGTTTTGGGGTTCTGCAAGGTTCGGCTTTGTCCCCTACTCTTTTTATTATCTTTTTATTTATTTTTTATTTGTTATTTATTTATTTAGCCATATTTATATACCGCTTTTCGCTGGGTCAAAGCGGTTACAACAAACAAGGGGAGGGTACAATGAACAGATACAAGGGAGGGGAGATACCATCACTCGGGAGGGGGGTATAGCATATTTACAATGTTGTTATAGTATTTACATTCTTTGACATTACTGTCCTCTTCAGTCATATTTGCAGTTCAGTAATATTTACATTTCAGGCTCTCTCCGTTATCTCAGCCTGTTTTGTGTCGTTTTTATGTATCTTTATGAGTCCTATTGGGGATATTTGTAAACAATATGATTTGAAGGATTTTTTGTATGCTGATGATATTCAACTGGCGATTGATGTGGAGAGGGATGAGATTGAAGTTCTCCGGCATATCAACTGTTGTCTTGAGGATATCGCCTCCTAGCTGTGCTTGCACAGATTGGTTCTTAATATTTCAAATTCGGAGATATTACAATGTTGGCCTTTAATAATGATAGCTTCAAGGCCGGCTTATCCTGGGGGGGGGGGGGGGTGTCTGTCCTGGGAGGATAGCATTCGTGACCTAGGAGTTGTATTGGACACAGAACTGGGACTTCAACAACAAATTTCAAAAACAGTACGGGTGGCATATATGCATTTATGCCTGATTCGTCAACTGCATCCTTATTTGGATCAGAATGCACTTCGCCAGGTTGTTCAAGCGTCAGTACTCTCTTGGCTTGATTATTGTAATGCCATGTATGTTGGACTACCAGTGTATTCCACTAGGAAGTTACAGGTAGTCCAGAATTCAGCGGCATGGGAAGGCTGCGATAGATTATTTTGTGAGTCATTTAAAAGTTATCACAGCCAACACAGAAACACAGTGGTCAATATTCAAAGGGACTTATACAGAGTTGGTACTTATCAGGATAGTGGCAATTTTCAGCACGTTATCTGGATAACAAGCCGCATAAATCAGGACAGCGGAAAAGCCGACCTAAGAGCTATGTGGATTGCCTAACAGCATAATGACTGAATTATTATTTAATTCTCTTATATACCGTGCTATTCTGCATCAGTGCGGTTTACATTGAACAAACTGAAATATCACCACTGTCTGGATAGTGCTGGTGCTAACTGCTCAATCCAGATGTTAGCAGCAGCCGACATTGTGGGGAAAAAAGCTCACAACTATGTGCTACATATTACTCCCATAGAAAATGATGGCAGACTAAGGCCAGACAGCTTATCCAGTCTATCCATTCATACAAACAATTAAATTCTACAGTCCTGTCCTCTCCCTTAGAGATCGTCCGTGTTTGTCCTATGCTTTCTGTGAATTTAGATATAATCCTTATCTCATCTCCACCTCCTCCTATGGGAGACTATTTCACACATGAGGAGCTTTACCCCTGAGTCTATCCCTTTCACCTTCATCCTAAACCCCCTCGTTCCAGAGCTTCCTTTCAACTGAAAGAACCTCGCCTCCTGTGAATTTATGCCACGGAGCTATTTAAATGCCTCTATCGTACCTCGCCTCTCCTCTCCTCTCCCGCCTTTCTTCCACAGTGTACATATTGAGATCTTTAAGTCTATCCCCATATGCTTTATGATGAAGATCACTGATCATTTTAGTAGTCACCCTTTGTACCAATCCTTCCTGTTTATATCTCTTTGAGGATGCAGCCTCCTAAATTGCACAAAGTACTCAAATGATGTTTCTCTGTGGTTTATCAAATAAAGAGCAATAAATGAATCCCTTATACTGAGGCACTATCACTGCGTTTTTCCTGCTGGCTATGCCTCTTCCTGCGCTCTCAAGCATCCTTCTGGCTGTTGCTGATGCCTTTTTCTGCCTGTTTGGCCACCTTCAGATCATCAGATATGATCACCCTGAGGACCTGCATTACTTTTGTGCACAGAACTTTACACCCTATACTGTACCATTCCCTTGGGTAACATCTTTTTCCTTATCTGTTTAGCTACTTCTTTAAAGAAACATCATAGCCTCTTTTTCCTTTGACTTTTATTTATTTTCTTAACAGAAAGGTTTATTACCCTTAAAATATCTCCTTTCAGTTTTACCTACTGTTGTTCTACTTCCCCCAGATGTTCCCATTCAGCTAACAACTCCTTCAAGTATCCCCCCTTCTTAACAAAGATAGTTTTCCTGACGTCTAGGATTCTCATATTTGAATGAGCTACCTGTGTCCTAATACTGAACTACACCATCCGGCGATCACCCACTATAACATGAAAACACGCTTCCTATTTATAACCACCAGCTCCATTATGGCCCCTCACCGCATAGGTGCTGTAATCAATAGCCGGAACAGTTCTGTTGTTTTAATATTATCTTTAACATTCCTCTTCCTTTTCTTTCTGCCCTTTCCTTCCTGAATAGATTATACCCCTGTTGTGCTTCTCTGTGAACCATGTAATAATAAATAAATAAATAAATAAACCATAAATAAATAATAATAATAATAATAAATAATAATAATAATAATGTCTCCACTGCTGCCATTAAATCTGAGACAGCTTCTTCCATTATAGCCTCTTATTTCCCATACTAGGGCCATTAATGGAATAGAGAATAAAACTAAGGCTATTATAATGTCTCTGTATCGTTCCATGGTGCGACCGCACCTTGAATATTGTGTGCAATTCTGGTTGCCGTATCTTAAAAAGGATATAGCGTTATTAGAAAAGGTACAGAAAAGAGCCACAAAATGATAAAGGGGATGGAAGTATACCCCTATGAAGAAAGGCTAAAAGGGTTAGGGCTCTTCAACCTGGAAAAGAGACAGCAGAGGGGAGATATGATAGAAGTCTATAACTTAATGAATGTAGTGGAACGGGTAAACGTAGATCGATTGTTTACATCATCAGAATATAGAAAGACTAGGAGACATGCAATGAAGCTACAGGGTACCTATTTAAGACTAATAAGAGAAAATATTTTTTTACTCAACGTGTAATCAAACTCTGGAATTTGTTACCGGAGGATGTAGTAAAGGCTGTTAGTGTAGCTGGGTTTAAAAAAGGTTTGGACAAGTTCCTGGAGGAAAGGTCCATAAACCATTATTAAAGTGGACTCAGAATATCTACTGCTTGCCCCAATGCAAGCATTATGGAACCTGTGTGTGTTCTGGGGAAACCGCTAGGTACTTGTGACCTAGATTGGTCACTATTGGAAACAGGATACTGAGCTTGATGGACCTTGATCTGACCCAGTATGGCACTTCTTATGTTTTTACGTTATTATGCTCAACATCTCCTCTCTTAGTTCCTCCACTTGTTTCATGAGGTATTCACAATGCAGGCAACTTTCATACAGATCCAGTCCTTGATCTGGGATCAGGCTCTCTGTCTGGATGAATTAGAATCTGTAATGGGGACAACAGCTTTGGCAATGCATCTTTCTCAACCATACTTCAGTTGTAGTAGTGGTGGTATCTGAATTTGTTATGAGTCCCTCTTAGAATGATTCTCTGCAAAAATTCTCTAAGGGGTCTGTTTACTAAATAGTGATAGCAGCAATCATGCAAAATTGGAGCCGCAGTCCCACTTTATTCTATATCTTCCAAATGCTTCTATGAAATCCCTATGTGTGAATACAAATATAAGGAAAATCATATAGACTAAGGTCCATTGAGCCCAGCACCCTGTCTCTGACAGTGACCAATCTGGGTCATGAGTACGCACAACTGAAAATAGATATATTTCTTATAACTCATTTTCAGGGATGAGCAATAGATCTCTCAAGTCTATCTGTGTAATAATTTTTGGGGACTTTTCCTTCAGGAACTTGTCCAAACCTCTTTTAAATCCTGCTACATTAGTCAACGTGGCCACATCCTTCAGCAACAGATTCCATAGCTTAATTATGCACTGCATGAAAACAGATTACAATCTACTTTCAATCTGATGGTCATTAGTTTTATGAGTGTCCTCTTGTTTTTGTATTATTTGAAAGGTTAAGCAGCCAATCCCTATTTAACCATTCCACCCCACTCAAGATTGTATAAACCTCTATCACATCCCACCTTAGTCTCCTTTTCTCAAAACGGAAGAGTCCTAACCTGTTTAGCCTTTCTTTATTAGAGAGGTGTTCAATCCCTTTGCCAACTTTGTAGCTTTGCTCTGCACCCATTGTTGGAAGAGGGGCTTGATGCGGAATATATGATTAGATTTAATACCGTATGGAAGAACATATGTGTTTTGGGGGATGAGGAAGGGACTGTGGCTCAATGGGAGCAGATGAATAGACCTTCTTCTGCCCCTTCCCCTCAGTGTTAATGACAGGAGTTAAAGCATTTTTTGCTTCCTCACTGAAATTATTTGTTGGGGATGGGATAGGGGGTAGGGCTGCGGTGGGGCAGGTGATGAGTATTTCTCTTTCAAAATGTTGACAACTCTAATGAAAGGGGCCTCAGGGAAGTAGGATAAACATAATTTTAAGAAATATTTATGTAGCTTAAGATTTTGTTTACCCAAATTGGACATAGTTGCGTTTTCTTCTCATTTTGCAGGTTTCTTTGCTCTCTTTCCATTATCTTGGTGGATGTAATGGCCAGCAACAGAAGAGATGAGGAGGAATTCGGTTCTGGGAAGAACTGCAAGGATGCAGAAGGTAAGGAGAGACGCTTCAGAGACTGATTTCCCCCATTTCACCAGGGTCTCCAATAATGGGGCGTCACCTCTTACTCTCTAGGATCCATTGCAAAGCTGCATCTTCTCAGCTCTGGACCTATGAATGTGCTCAGTCTCAACAGAGAGTTCATAGAACAGCACAAAATATCAAACGTACCCATGTATTTGCTGTTTCCTCTTTAGCCCTAATTTATCTTCTCATATTTCTATACTCTTTATTATGCTTATGTTATTGTTGTTGTTAGGTGTGTTGAGTCAGCATCAACTCATGGCGACCCTCTAGATAGTTGTCCTATAGCCCCTCTAAATTTTGAAAAGTCTCTTTTCCTGAGTTTGTGCAGTATACAGTACCTGTGTTACATGTGCCTGCATAAGGCTCTGATCTTTAAGTCTGTTCCCACTGGCTTTATGATGAAAACCACTGACCAATTAAGTAGTTGCTCTCCGGACCAATTCCAACTGGTTTATATCCTTTTAAAAGTGTGGTCTCCAGAACTGCATGCAGTATTCCAAATAATGTCTCATCAAAGATTAATACAGAGGCACTGTCACTTCCTTTTTCCTGCTGGCTATTCCTCTTCCTATGCATCCAAGCATCCCTCTGCCTTTTGCTGTCACCTTATCTGGTTGCACATCTTAAGATCATCATATTTCATCACCTTTAGATCCCTGCTCTTCATTCACACGCAGACATTCACCCCCTCTACTGTACTTCTTTCTTGAGATTTTGCAGCCCAAATTCATGACTCTGCATTTACAGCATTACATTTTAGCTCCCACACTCTAGACCATTCCTCTAGCTTCACTAAATCCCTCCTCATGTTTTCTACTTTTTCTTCATGTTTAGGCTTCACACAAGTAGTAAAGCTTGTTGTGTATGGCAATCATGAAATCATTCCAGTTTCAGAAGTCCTTGCTGGTTACAGAAGGATTTCTCAGATCTGGGTCAGCTCACAGGCTTTCAAATGAAGTATTTGAATCCAATAGTCGTAAACGGAATTCATTTTGAGGATAGGGGTGTTCCCAGTGGTGTGCGAGAGGGATCTATCCTTGGTCCTGTCCTTTTTAACCTTTTTGTAAGCAAGATCTGTCAAGAATGTTTTGCCTCTTTGCAGATTAGCTAAGATTTAATGCTAAAAAATGAAGGGTTGGGCTGCCATGTAATCCACTTCTAGTTATTCAAGAAAGTATTATAAAACCTAAGTTAGCAGTACAGTACATGGGGTGAAATGCTTCAGTGTATGAAAGCAGAGTGAGACCTGGGGTGATTGTATCTGATGATCTTAAGATGGCAGCGAAATCAAGAAGAATGCTTGCATGCATATGGGGAGGAATGACTATCAGGAAAAATGAGATGATAGTGCCTCTGTATAACTTGCTGGTGGGAGCTCATTTGGAATATTACATACATTTCTGGAGACCGACCCTTCCAAAAGATATAAACTGGATAAAGTCAGTTAAGAGGATGGCTACTAAAATGGTCAGAAATCATCATAAAGCATATGGGAACAGACTTGAAAACCAAAATATGTATACAGTGAAAGAAATGCAGGAGAGAGGAGCTATGTTAGAGAAATTTAAATACCTCCATGATATAAATGCACAGGAGGATGGGCCTCTTGTGAATAAAAGGAAGCTAGAAAAAATGGTCATAGGATAAGGTGAAAGGCGATAGAGTTGATTAGTGGAACAGCCTCCCGATGGAAGTGAGGAGCCTCCCGATGGAGTCAAGAACAGTATCTGAATTCAAGGAAGCATGGGACTAGCAAGAGGATCTCTGAGGGAGAGGCAGGGTTCGTAGAGCATGGATAGGCAGACTAGATAGATCATCTGATCTTTACCTGCCATCATGTTTCTGTGTTCCGTGTTACTGCATGCTTCCTAGGACTGACTACAGCCATCCTTGAAGGTCTACAAGGGTTAGCATGTGATGCGCCCCCCCCCCCCCCCCCAGCATCCCAGGATGCTGAAATAACCTTAACTTCTGGTTTTCCAAAGATAAATGGGAACTGCAAGTCCAGGATCAAATTTCAACAATACTACCAACCTTTAAGTAGCATGAACAGGATTCAGTGCAGTATGGCTGGCTAGCCGGCTGAGATTGCACAGCTTGTTGAATGTGCACCTTTGTGACAGAATTAGACTTCCATTGAAAAAATACTAGCTGTATTTAAATCCAATAATAAAATTGATCCCCTTTTTCACTCCTGCAGACTACCATTCCATTTATATAGGCATCCCTGCACCACAGAGCTTGAGAAGGAAAAGACACAGGAGGCAACCCATGCCAAGCCGGGAGAGGCAGGAGAGGTCCGACACTGATGAGGGGGGACGAACCAGCTATGACAGCTTGAGCAGAACTAGTAAGTACCAGGTGAGGACCCAAAAGCTGGGCCCTGCATTGCTCTCCAAAAGCTATTTATCTGCATGCTGAGCACAGTCTCCATTCTGATTCTTATTGCTTCAATGTGTGTTTTCCAGCTTCTGACCTCTGTGGTACTATTTATTTAACATTTCTTATATACCACCTTTCATGATATCAAGGCAGTTTACATTGAACAAACTGAAATTACATTGAACAGGTCATTATAACTTGGAGATAACTATTTTACAGGGAACATGGGCAATGGAGGGTTAAGTGGCTTGCCCAAGACCACAAGGAGCACCTGTGGGACTAGAAACCCCAGTCCTACTGGTCCAAGGTTGCTGTCCTCTAGTGGGATTTGAACCCCTGGCCTTCTGGCCTGAGGTACCTTGCCCCAACCACTAGGCCACTCCTCCACTCCACTACTACACAACTGCATTGATGAGCAGTACAGTATTTTCAGTCTTTGTTCCCTCTCCACATCAGAGAATTGTCCTGGTGGCAGGCTCTCTCATTAATGGAAGGTGAGCAGGGAAGTCTCCTCGACATTGAATGTTATGCCTCTTCTCCACTCCTCCCCCCTCCCCCACCAAGTGCCATTCTGCGCTCTACAACTTGCCTCAGCATTGGTCATCTTCCCACCCCAACACCATTCCTAAATACCACCAAGTACGGGCTGTGCCGCCGGGCCCCGGTCCCGCGGCCGGCCCAGTAACCGGGTTCCCGGGGCCCGACCGCGTGGCAGGCCTGTCTCCTGGGGGGGGGGTCAGCTCCGGCTCGCAGCGGGCGGGGCTTCCGCGCTCGGGCTCCACGCTCGAAGGTGGAGCCCGGTGATTGGACCGCGCAGGCGGTCAGTGGGCGGGGGCAGCGCGAGCAACGAGGGAGCGACAACTGGCGTCCTCCCTCTTCCTGGTTGCTCGTGCTGCCGGCAGGTTTCCCTCCCTCCCTCCTGTTGTTTTAGGGGGGGGGAGAAAAAGGCGTTGCAGCTGGTGGGGGACTCATCGCTTGGGCTGGGGCGGGGTGGCGAGCAGGTGCTCGCTGACCCGGCGGGGCATTTCAGCTTTATGCCGCTTTCCACGGGAGCGGCACTATTCTTTTCGTTGGGGGAGACGTCCCGGCTGGGGGTCTCTGCCCGGAAATTGGCAACCCTTGAGCCGGCCTTTGCTAATAACATGGCGAGGCGGGCGGTAGGGGGAAAAAGGGGGGTGTGGATGATGCACCACTTTGCTAGAAATGGCTGGTGGGAGCGTCATCCGGAGGACGGGTGGGGGGGGGGTGTTTTGGTTATTGTTATGAATGTTGATTTGGGCTCATGTTGGGCCGGTGTTTTAATACCTTTAAAATAAAAGCTGCGACCAAGCAATTGCACCACCACCTGTTGCCTGCTTGTCTTTGTCAGAGGGGTCAAGGGGTGGTGGGAGATGAGAGGGGTGGGGGGGGGGGGTGGAAGACGGGTTGGGGCATCCGGATACCTCGGTTACTCCACATGGAGCACAGATTATAGCACTGGTTCCCTGGTGCAGACAAGAGTCCAACTTTATACAGGACGGGCTGGCTCAAGAAATGACCTTCTACCCTGCTTAAGCAAGAGCTGGATGCACAACATGCATCTGTACGACTGATTTCAAAAAAGAATAACAGTTCTGCACTTGACTCATCTAACTATCATCCCAGTTCTAATTTTAGTAAATTGAAACTGTTGTGAAAGTACAGCTAGATGATTTTATGGAATCTAATAATTTCTTAGATGAATGGTAGCATGGTTTTGGAAACATCGTAGTCCGGAAACCCTTTTGTTGACTTTGATGAACTTGTACCTTATGAATCTGAGAATCAACAGATTGCTTATCTCTTGATATTTATAAACTTAACAGCTGCTCTCTTGACTCAGTTTATTCCCATTTACTGATACAGAACTGCTTTTAAAAGGCTCCACTCTTCTCTAATGGATAAGAGGTCAGATGATATCACAATAGGTCAGATGATATCACAATTTGTTATAATGTAGGGGAGAGACCCATGCCAGAAATGAAATTTAAAGGTGATGAATTGGAGAAATTGAAACAAATCTCAGTGAATCGGGAAGATGTAATGGGACAGTTTGACAAGGTCCCTCATGAAAGCCTCTTGAGGAAATTAAAAAGTCATGGGAAATGAGACAGTGTCCTATAATGGGCTGGGAACTGGTTAAAAGCTAGAAAATAGAGAATAGGGCTAAATGGATCTGAACTGGGCCCACTGCTTTTGAACATATTTATAAATGCCTGGAAATGAGAACAAAATGTGAGGTGATCAAATCTGCAGACAACATAAAATTATTCAAAGTTGTTAAATCACAAGAAGATTGTGACAAATTGCAAGAGAACCTTGAGAAATTAGAAGACTGGGCATGTAAATGGAAGATGAAATTTAATGTGGACAAGTACAGTTAGGTTCTTAAGGAAGAGCAATCCAAGCTAAACTATATGATGCAAAGGTCCACATTAGGAGTCACCACCCAGAGAAAGGATCTTAGCATTGTCCTAGATAATATGTTAAAATCCTCTTCTCAGTGTATAGCAGCAGCCAAGAAAGCTAATAGAATACTAGAGATTATAAGAAAAGGAATGGAGAATAAAACAAAGGATACCATGATGCCTCTGTATCGCTCCATAGCACGACCTCACCTTGAAAACTGTGTGCAGTTCTATTACTACTACTACTCCTACTGAGCATTTGTATAGCGCTATAAGTCATACGCAGCGCTGCACAGACATGTCCCTGCTCATCAGAGGTTACAATCTAGTGAAGACAGACAACACAGAAGGTGTAGACAGGGATAAAACAAGGGGAAGAGGTAAAGAAACAAGAAGATCAGGTAAGTCAAGATCCAGAAGCAGCAGCGAAGAGGTGAGTTGTCAGCCTGGATTTGAAAAGGGTCAGAGAAGGTGCCTGGCGTACAGACACAGGTAATTTGTTCCAGGCGTAAGATGCAGCAAGATGAAAGGAGCGGTCTGGAGTTAGCAATAGAAGAGAAGGGCACAGATAGAAGCAGTTTGCCAGAAGAGTGGAGTTCCCGAGGGGGGGGGGGTGTAAGGAGAGATAAGAAAAGAAAAATAGTGAGGAGCTGCAGTTCTGGCGACTGTAAGCCATCTGTCTACCTTTCTGAGATTCTGCCAGATACTTGTGACCTGACTTGGTCACTGTTGGAATCAGGATACTGGACTTGATGGATCTTTGGTCTGTCCCAGTATGGCAAGCTTATGTTCTTATGCTGAATGCGGGGTCTGCATTATAGACTTTATTATTTAATATTTACCTGATCCTATTATGTTCTGAATATCTTTCTGCATGATGCTGAAGATATTTAACTTTTTTTCTCCATTTCCGATGACAACTCATGTTCAGTCATTAAAATCACTGTCTGATTTTCATCAGACCGTGAATTGATGCTTTGAAAATGGTCTTTCTACTAACTTTACAAAAACGGAATATTTGTGTCATTAGATTAAAGCTACATCCTTCTAAGGGATATTAACCTAGTCAAATATAAAACTGAGCTTCAAAATGAAGTAATTTATTAAGGATTGTGCTGGATCATGGCCATACATTCAAACCTTATGTTTTAAAAGTGATTCATAATATCTTATTTAAACATTGTCTTGTTCATAAGTTATGTTATTTATTTGACTGTGAGAATTTTCACATTGTTTGTCAGCTATTAGCCCTTTTCTGTTTAGACTATTATAATATTATTTTCTCTGGACTTCCCAAATGAACCCTAAAATCTTTGCAGCTTGCACAGAATTCTGCAGTGAGATTGATCATGGGCTTGAAGAGGTATGAGCTCATTTCTCTGACATTAATCGAGCTACACTAGCTAACGGTGAAATATTGATTTCAACTTAAGTTGCTTACTGTTTGTTTTAATACTCTAAAAGCATGGGATAGGTTAGAGATTCAGTATCCTCTTCAGCCCTATGTTTCGGTTAGAGAACTTCATTCTAAAGATGCAGGGTGATTATTATCAATTCCTTCTATGAAAGTTATATCTAAATAGTTTGTAAGCTCAGGCATTCTCTTACACTGTCCCTTGTTTATGGAATGCTCATCATTGAAGTGTAAGACAAGAATCTGACTTCTGATCTATTATGATGAAACGGAAAGCTCTTTTGTTTACTCATGCCTGTAAGTGATGACGTTGATTTTATCATGTAACACTTGATATTTGATGATTTATGTTATAATATGTATTTTTTTGTATTTATTTTTGTATTTGAATTATGCATGCATTACTATGTAAATCGTTTAGTTTTTTGGAGATAGGCGGGCTATAAATCATTCAGGGGGTTATTTTCAAAAGCCTTATTCATGCTTTACATATAGAAATTGCATCCACATGTAAATAGCCATTTTAGAAAGGGTGTGATTTACACATAGATGTGTGTTGAAGTGTCAGAGGCATGTTCTGGACATGGGCTGGGGAAGATAAAAATCTACACGTGTATTCTCCATTTCATATAGGGAAATGTGTATGTAAGCCCAAAATTGTCCATGTTCAGATTTACACATGTTCCATGACATGAAAAGGAATTTAAAATTTGCTCCTTTTGGCCACGCTTTATAGACGGGATTAAGGGGGATATATTTATTTTTCCTCTGAATTGAAATGGGGTCAAAATAACATCCTCTGTAATTGAGCATCTGCACATCTAGATTTGCAAAATGGTCCAGATATACGTGTAAGTGCCGACATTTACACATGTTCATTGTGAAATGCTGGTGCTTGCACGGGTAAGCTGCTGGGGTTTCCCCAAAGATTTTTCCCACATGTATATTTCTGGAACGGTGGCTCCTGCTGCACATGGATGTGTATGTTAGAAACGGCCCCATGTTTAGCAGAGCTGTTCCCAAAATGTCCCCAGAACTGAATATGTCCTGACCTAGATGTCTCAGTCCTGATCTCCACACCCTATCTAAAATGTGCCTTCACTTGAAATGAAATGAAAAAAGTTCTCCTGTCTTTAAATATGGTCATATATGGAAGAAGGAATTTGACTGAATTTCATACAAGACAGAAATGGACAGAGCTACAGTATAATTAAAAACAAAATGAGATTGCTGATGGTATAGTGTATCGTCACCTCCTTATTGTTCCTCTCTTATCTCTCATTGTCTGGTCCTCTCCAACTCTCTCACCACTTCTGCTGGGTTCCTCTCCACCTACCCCATCCCATTTTTCTCTCAATTCTCCCCTACCCCCTATTCCCCCCCACCATATATCTCTTTATAACCAATCTTCCATCTGCTGTACTTGGATTCCTTTCCACTCACTCTCCCTTTTCCTTTCTCTATCCTCTGTGTTCCTCTTCTCCCATAGGACGTACTTCCTTTGTAATAAAGACACATAGCATGGGAGAGGAGGAGGAGGAGGAGCTGCAAAGATTATGCTCCTATACTACCACTGATATGACTGCCATGGAGAGGGGGAGGTGGAAGAAGATCAACCTTTTACCCTTAGTAATGTTTTGGATGACTTTTACCAAGGGGATATTCTGGGGATGCCTTGGTGGGGCCCTATCTGCACTCAGTTTGTCTTTTTGTGCTGAAAGTAATCTTGGTATATCTCACATCAAGGAAATATGTAAGAATTGCATTGCAGAGCAGTATGAACTATTCCTGGCTGCAGCAGAAAGGAGGGAGCAGGTAAGCCCCTCCCCACTGCCCACACCTGGGACCTATCAGAAGCCATACCAGCTCTTCAAAAAGAAGTGCACCAAGGCTCCAGCAATCCAGCAGCTCCTGATTGGCCACAGAAGAAGAGAGCGGGCTGGTAATCCCCTCCCCGCTCCCCTCCACCGGGACCTATCAGAAGCCACACTGACTCATCAAACATAAGCGTGCCAAGGCTCCAGCAATCCAGAAGTCCCTGATTGGCCGCAGCAAAAGGGAGCAGACAGGTAAGCCACTTCCCACCGCCAGAACCTATCAGAAGTCACACTGGCTCTTCAAAAAGAAGCATGCCAAGGCGCACCTGTGCCTGGTGAGCCCATGCCTGAGGGCCTCACCAGAGGGCCCTTTGGCATGACCCATAGGTGAGGATCACATCTACAACTTAAACCACACAATGCTACACAGATCCCTATCGCTTAACTAAAGGATCCTATCAAACATTCAACCAGCACCTTCAGCAGCCATAAGAAAGAGAAAGCCAGCAATCCCATTAGGAAGCCAAGACAAGGGACACTCTGGTAAATCCCATACAAACAGAGCCAACAAACATAGCTTAAATAACATAAGATCACAACCACATCTAGCAACCACTGAGAAGGGGCGGCCCAAGTGGGGTGCGGGGCCATGTGCAGAGACTCGGTGCGGGGCCTCATTTGCATAAGTGACCTTATTTGCATAAATATTTGCATAATGCTAACATACACTAACTTTTAGTAAACATGTCTCTTAATGAGTGTATGGATAAAGACAGACTAAAAGATTTCTACATTACTATAATCCAGTGCCAACCGCCAGGCACATTAGGAACTACTACAAACACTGCCCATTTAGAATCCATAGCAAACCCGCCGTATCCTAACAGCACTACCAGGACTCACAAAGCACCATACCCTACCTATCAAAAGGCAACACTGCAAATATTAAACCAATACATTTCAGAGAACAGCAATACATGACCTACTGGGGAAAGAGAACAAGTGGCAATGTCAAATAGGAATTACATAAATAGAATACCTCAGCTCAGTTACACATGCAGAACATAGACCATCACCAAACAAGGAATCACAATTTAGAAACAGGAAGGCAATAATTAAACTGGGAACCCCAAAAGCCAAACTTGGAATGTACAACAACACTGTAGAAATAAAACTATAAATTAATTTCCTCTTGTACCAAACAAAGCGCAGACGTTAATGATGCACATTTCCCAGAGCTTTCATATTCCAGTTAATAAATTCAAAATAAAGAGATATCTTTCTACCTTTGGTGCATTTTTTTTCAGTTGCAATTGCTCCAGCCACTTTCTTCTGGTTTCTTCATGTTTTCTGCTAACTCTCCATCATCTGCTGTCCATTTGTCCTTTCTTCTCTCTTCTAGTTTTTTTTCCATTCTCTCTCTCTACATCTGCTTTAACATACTAATCTTTCTCCTTTTGCTCTTTCCTCATTCCTATTTCATCCACTCAAATTTTACCCCTCCATCCTCAATCCCCACTTACTCTCCCAATACCCGGCCAATTGTAGATTTTTTATCCCTCCCACACAAAATATTTTTCCCCTCTCCATTTTACTCTCCCAGTCCCATCCCATTCTAATCCTCCCCCAACATCAGCTCCCTTCTAGTTCCAGCCTCACCCAGCATCCGCTCCCTTCTAGTCCCTGCATCAGCCCATTTCCAGTCCTAGCCCCCCATCAGCCCATTTCCAGTCCTAGCAACCCCCCAACCCAATACCAGTCCTAGCCCCCCCCATCAACCCACTTCCAGTCCTAACTCCCCATCAGCCCACTTCCAGTCCTAGCCCCATCAACCCATTTCCAGTCAGCCCCCCATAGCCCACTGCCAGTCCTAAGCCCCCCATCATCCCACAGTCCATTGCCAGTCCTAAACCCCCCATCATCCCACAGCCCATTACCAGTCCTAACCCCATCAGCCCACCTCAAGTCCTAACTGCTCCCCATCAGCCCATTTCCTGTCCTAGCCCCCCCACAGCCCATTACCAGTCCTAACCCCATCAGCCCACCTCAAGTCCTAACCCCTCCCCATCAGCCCATTTCCTGTCCTAGCCCCCCCATAGCCCATTATCAGTCCTAACCCCCCATAGCCCATTACCAGACAGCCCCCATCAGCCAACAGCCCATTATCAGTCTTAACCCCCCCCATAGCCCATTACCAGTTCTAACCCCCCAACAGCCCACAGCCCATTACCAGTCCTAACCCCATCAGCCCACCTCAAGTCCTAACTGCTCCCCATCAGCCCATTTCCTGTCCTAGCACCCCCCCATAGCCCATTATCAGTCCTAACCCCCCCCCCCATAGCCCATTACCAGTCCTAACCCCCCATCAGCCCACAGTCCATTACCAGTCCTAATCCCATCAGCCCACCTACAGTGTTAACCCCCCATCAGCCCATTTCCAGTCCTAATCCCCATCACCCAATTTTCAGTTTAAGCCCCCCCATACCCCATTACCAGTCCTAACCTCCCCATCAGCCCACTCCCAGTCCTAATCCCACCAGCCCATTTCCAGTCCTAATCCCCCATCGCCCGATTTTTAGTTTAAGCCCCCCCATAGCCCATTACCAGTCCTAACCCCCTATCAACCCACTTCCAGTCCTAGTCCCATCAGCCCATGTACAGACTTAGCTCCCCCATAGCCCATCACCACTCCTAACCCCCCCAGCCCATCACCACTCCTAACCCCCCCAGCCCCCCATAGCCCATCACCACTCCTAACCCCCCCCAGCCCATCACCACTCCTAATCCCCCCCCCCCCAGCCCAGCCTAGCCCAGGGAAATTTTTTTAAAAAAAAGCTGTCTTCTCCCGCTGCCGGGGCCGCCGCGGTAGAATCGAGTGTGCCGCGGGGCCCCCCCTGCCCAGCAGAGCCTGCCCTCCCCTGTATCCGCTCTCTCTTCGCAGCTTCAGTCACACGCGCCGGCTTTCAGAGCGCAAAAGGACTAGTTTCCCTTTCGCGGCTCTGTTAAGCCCGCGGGGGCTGATGGGAACTTCCCATCAGCCCCCGCGGGCTTAACAGAGCAGCGAGGGAGAAACTCTCCCCTCACACTCTGAAAGCCGGCTCGTGTGACTGAAGCTGTGAATAGAGAGCGGATACAGGGGAGGGCAGGCTCTGCTGGGCAGGGGAGGCCCCGCGGCACACTCGATTCTGCCGCGGCGGCCCCGACAGCGGGAGAAGACAGCTTTTTTTTTATTTTTTAAATTTTAACTTTAGGATCAGAATGTTTTTTGCGCGGGGCCCCCTGAAATGCGGGGCCCTGTGCAAAAAACATTCTCGCTCAATGGACAGGCCGGCCCTGCCACTGAGAGACCGATTGTATACATTAGCATTTCCCAATAATATCAACATACTGAGAGGCAGCACAAGGCATCACACCATTCAGAAGCATGCATTGGATTACCAACACCATAATAATACTGATTACACTCACCCTAATAAGCCCATCTAGAACAACACAATTATGGAAAGGCCTTATCCCAATTCTGCACAGAGAGAGATACCTCCTGGCTGGATATCTACAACACCCATACACACAGAGGAGACTACAGTGACTCATTCCGATCAACACTAAATCTATTCCAATCCCCTCTCAAACATACACACAACCTTCACAACACATTAAATGCTGCTTAGTCAATGCCGACTCTGTCCGTAATAAGATCAACATTATATCAGACTATATCCAGGACCAGGAACTTGATATAATGTGCATTACTGAATCCTGGCTCTCTGATACAGATAATGTCATATTAAACCAACTCACCTCCTCAAGAATGGACACCCGCAGTTGTCCTAGACCCCATTGCAAGGGTGGAGGAGTAATCATCCTCTCAAACAGTCATCTGAACATCAAACCAATCACCTCACAATCATCTCACTCTATAAACGTCCTAATAATGGAGAACACACAAATGACAATATGCCTGACAAGTCACCAAATGCTATGATTGACCTCTCTGCTATACTTGATCTGACTTGCACCTATTCTAGCAGATACAAACTTTTCATCATGCTCGGAGACTTCAATCTGACCTCGTTCCCTGCAACACAAGCTACCTCCTCCTTCCTAGATGCCTTAAACTCGATGGACCTAACCAAATCATAACAGGACCAACACACACTGGTGGAAACACTCTAGACCTCATATTTTCTCCAGCAGCCTTCACTCTTCTACCTCTCACATCCCCCATCAGGTAACACCTATACCCTGGTCGGATCACCACATGATCATGTTTGAGCTCCCATCTCAACACCACTGAGACAAACAGCAACAGACATCTAACTCTCATCACTTCAAGGAATTCGATAAGGAGGCCTTACGTGGCCACATCCTACCAAAACTAGACACCACCTCTACTGACCTCGCAGAAATCATACAAAATTGGAATGAGACCTTTACACCAATAGTAACTGCGGAAAAAACATCATCCCATACAATAAGGCACCATGGTACTCAACTGACATAAGTAGAGCAAAACTCAAGCTAAGATGACTAGAAAGATGCTGGAGGCATAGCAGGAATCCTCTCCACCTACAAGACTACGCACTATTGCAGAGGGAATACAATGAACTAATAGTCAGTTATAAAAAGGAATACCACACGAACATCATCATGAAATCACTCAACCACCCCAGAGAACTACTCGCCATAGTAAAATTTTTCACACATAAGAACATAAGATATTCCATACTGGGTCAGACCAAGGTCCATCAAGCCCAGTATCCTGTTTCCAACAGTGGCCAATCTAGGTTATAAGTACCTAGCATCCTCCCTAAAAGACACAGGTTCCTCAATACTTGTATTGGGTCAAGCAGTGAAATCATGGGTCCCTTTTAATAATGGTTTATAGACCATTCCTCCAGGAACTTGTCCAAACCTTCTTTAAACCCAGCTACACTAACAGCTTTTACTACATCCTACGGTAACAAATTCCAGAGTTTGATTACACGTTGAGTGAAAAAATATTTTCTCTTATTAGTCTTAAATAGGTTGCCCTGTAGCTTCATTGCATGTCCCCTAGTCTTTTTATATTCTGATGACATAAACAATCGATCTATGTTTACCCGTTCCATTTCATTCATTAATTTATAGACCTCTATCATATCTCCCCTCGGCCGTCTCTTTTCCATGTTGAAGAACCCTAACCTTTTTAGCCTCTCTTCATAGGAGTATCCTTCCATCCCCTTTACCATTTTGGTGGCTCTTCTCTGTACCTTTTCTAATAACGCTATATCCTTTTTAAGATACGGCGACCAGAATTGCACACAATATTCAAGGGGCGGTTGCACCATGGAACGATACAGAGGCATTATAATATCTTTTGTTTTATTTTCCATTCCTTTCCTTATTATACCTAGCATTCTATTTGCTCTCTTGTCCGCTGCTGCACACTGGGCAGAGGGTTTAACATGTTATCCACGATGACACCTAAATCTTTTTCCTGGGTGGTGGCTCCCAATGTGGAACCTTGCATTGTGTAACCATAGTTTGGGTTGTTTTTTCCTAGGTGCATAACTTTGCACTTGTCCACATTAAATTTCATATGCCATTTGGATGCCCAGTCTTCCAATTGATCAAGATCCTCTTGCAATTTTCCACAATCCTCTTGTGTTTTAACAGCTTTAAATAGTTTTTTGCCATCTGCAAATTTGATAACTTCACCATCACCATCGACCCAGGAAATGGCAACACTACATCCAGAAGCTTAAGCAACATATCTGCAGAATAAACTCACCTGCGAAGATACCTTGATAATTGATCCTCCACCTAAGAACAATATGAACAATACTAATACCTGGAAGTCCTTCCGTCTCTAATCTCAGAAGATCAATGCAGACAAAGCTTAAGGCAGTTAAATACCACCACCTCCCCACTAGACTCATGGTCCACCTCCTGGATAAAGGTGTCTAGTGAAGAACTCACACACATCTTCCAGAGAATAATAAATCTCTCTCTCTCTTAGAACAACATGCCCTCTATATTAAAAACCACATCAGACCTCAGCTAAAAAGCAATACAGCTGACCTCAACTCACTCTCCTCCTTCTGACCTATATCCAGCATTTCCCTACTAGCTAAATTAATAGAAAAACAGTACAGTTATAACTGCAGGACCACAATGACTCCACTGCCCCATTGGACACACAACAACATGGGTTTATTTATTTATTTATTCTTTTATACCGCGTTTCTGAAGATCAATGCAGTTTGCAGAAAACATAACTTAACATTACATGGAACAGTTTTGTATGGATCGGTAAACAGTTTTACATAAAACAGATGTACAAAATTATTTATAAAACAGAACAGTGTAATTATATAATTAGAGAGTTGCTTATAACTGAGGATATCTTAAGGAGTAATGAGCAGGAGTAATAGGGATAAATAGATGAGAGGCGGGTCATGTAATCCCGTCAAAATTTTCCTTAAGTGGGTCTTAAGCAGCTTCCAGAAAGTTGCAAGATCATGGGTGTCTGTGATATGGTGTGGTAAAGCATTCCATAGGTGAGGGGCATGCAGGGAGAATGCCCTAGCGCAGGTTGACGGATTGCACTTGGTTAAAGCTGGAGGAAGGATTAGAAGCTTTGATGTATTGCCGCCTCTTTGGCGATTTTCTGGGGGTTTTGTTATAATTGACTGCAAATATTTAGGGGATAATTAATGGATGACTTTGAAGGTTGTCATAGGTGTTTTGTAATTAATTCAACTCAGGAGAGGTAACCAATGTAACTCTTTTAGGGTGGGCATGATGTGGTTAGTTCAAGGAGAGCATGTCAGAATTCGTGCAGCCATATGCTGTGCGAGCTGTAGAGGGTGTAGGGACCTCTTCGAAAGATCTTTTAGGATGGCATGGCAGAAATTAAAGTGCAATAGTATCACTGCTTGGAAGACTGTACAAAAATCATGTGGCTCGAATAGCAGTCGTAAGTGGTGAAGTGTCCTCAGCTTGTTATATATGTATTGAGTTACTTTGTTTATGTGTGGTTGGAATGTGAGATGTTGGAAAATGGTAATGCCCAGGTATCTCACTTCTGACTTACATAGTAACATGATATATGACAGCAGATAAAGATCAGTATGGTCTATCTAGTCTGCCCAGCAAGGCGGTAAGAGTAGGTGCATCTGCTGCTCCGTGCAGGTCACCCCTCCCCATGCCTTTGTTTAGGCATGTACCCACCACTTCGTGTAGGTCACCCCTATTTGTTGAGATATAAGAGAGAGCTATGTTTATTTTGATTTAGCTTTGTTGAACTTTAAAGACTTTGGGGGAAGAAATGATTGATTTTTGGTGAGGAACAGAACTCCGTCTTCTTGAAGTTGATGTTTAGTTTGTCTTCTAATAACCATTGATCTATAGCATTGAAGCAGTTTGTGATAGGTGAATAATTTTCACTCATGGTGGTAAATGGAGCATATATCATAATATTGTCTGCATGCAGGTGATAGTAGATGTTAAATGTGTTTATCGCAGACTGGCTGTATATAATAACGCAGAGAAGGCAGAGCACTAAGGGACTCTTTGTATCTGAGAGAATTGATTGGAGGGGTTTGGCCAATTTACACTTACTGGCAGCGGTTTGTGAGGTATGAGTGAAGCCATTCAAGGGCAGTGTCATGAATTCCTATATTAAATAGTCGCTGCCGGAGGATGTCATGGCATATGGAAGGCATGTCCAACAGGTAGATCGCGATCTACCTGTAGATTGTGGAGGGGTCAGAGGTAGACCGCCAGCCCCACTTGACTCCATCTCACCAGCATCTCGCCCTGTCGCTAGGAGAGAGCTCGTGCCAGCAGGTTGTCTGCCAAGGGTTTGCCGCCGCTGCTGATCCTTTGCCTGTCTTTTTTCCCTGCCTGCGGGAATCTTGCCTGCAGGTGTATTGGGGCGCTTGTTGTTTTTGTGCCAATGGTTTGTGGGTACCCCAGGGGGCTGCCACCTGCACCCCGCGACGGGACGCCACAAGCCCGGTGTCATACCTGGTCTCCTGCCTCTCAGAATCATCCATTCCTGCCCCCACCCCAAAACCCCTTAGAAGTGTGTTATATACTGGGCGATATCAATTCGCCCAGGCTTTACCTGAATACACTTACCGCATTAGTTGTGTCGTGTGCTGGTCATTGGTTGCTTTATAGTTCGCTTTCATTAAACATTTTCGGGCAGACACAACAAAGTGTCAAGAATTTGGTGATTTTGGCGGGCTTTTCCAATTTTGTTCTATCTTGCTGATGTCTTGCCTTCAAATTGGTTAAAACCACTGTGACTTTTGCTTGCCTCTGCAATTTTATCTTGCCTAGCCTTTTTGTTGATTCTACACTGCAATTTTATTTTGCCTTGCCTTTGCGTTGATTCTACACTGTGTGCAGAATTTATTAAATCACGTGTGGTGGTATTTGAACTTGTTTGGTGGTATTTGATTTTATCTGGTTTGCTGGACAGGTGTTTGAGTTTTTTTGATGATTGTTTGGTGGTATTTGATTGGTGCCAGTATGATGAATTCTTGTTTTTACTTTTAGAACTGCATGTGTGGTTTTGGCATCTCCAGTCCTTGCATTGCACATCATCCAGAGATCTTCAGTTCCTGTTGATCTTTTTTTTTTTTTTTTTATAACTTTTATTTATAAGATTTTCTTGAATACAACGCAATCATTAAGAAATAAATAATACAACAAAAGTAATCCATAGAATAATTGAAATCACATAACAAGTAACACATCATGAGAGAGAAGCCAACCCATAAAATACAAAAATAATCCAAAATTAAGGAAATCAGGAGTTAATACTCCACAATAGGGAGCTAATATAATTAATCCATTCCCTCTCACTATTTCCCAGCATTTTCCTTTTCATTCAAAAAATTAGATAAGGATGAAACCTCAGTAAATACATAAGTTTGCCCCTCGAAAGTTATAATACATCGACATGGAAATTTTAAAAAGAAATTAGCTCCCAATGTCACAACTCTGGTTTTTAAATTCAAAAACTGTTTACGACGTAATTGAGTATGACGGCCAACGTCTGGAAAGACCTGGACTTTAAAACCACAAAAAAGGGCCTCCTTATATCTAAAGTACGCCCTTAAAACTTGCAATTTTGTAGACTCAGAACCAAACTGCACCACCAAGGTGGAGCGCTTGGAAATGATGTCTTTTGAATCCTCCAGGAAAGCTGTGAGGTCCTGGCCTACAGAACCGGGGGAAGGCACAGAGCCTCCAACTCCCAATGGTGTTAGACCAGGGCCCCGCTGCAAATAATACATATGGCTGGTTTCCACATTATCTTGTAGGTGAAGCACCTCAGAAAATATTTCTCAAGCAAAATTTTTGAAGATAGCAAATGGGTAATAGGAAAATTAAGAAACCGAAGGTTACACACCCTATATTGGTTCTCCAGCGCTTCTACGCGATACAATAACAGGGAGGAATCACGAATTAAAGCAATATCAGTATCTCGAGAAGACTTAAGTTGGGAATCAACTAGTGCAACAGAATTAGATAACGAACCCAGTTGCTGATCTACACTTTCCAATTTACATACAACATTTTGTGAGAATTTACATAATGAAGATACAGTAGAAGTTAATCGACAATCAATATTCTGAATAGCAGCCCATATGTCTTTTAAAGTCACTTCCCCAGAAGGGGGAGCAACAGGTAATGCGTCAGCAGACGGCAAAAATACCGGAAGCGGCATTGGTATGGAAACTTCAGAGGGGCCATCTAGCAACGTGGATGATAAGGGAGCTTGCGGGAAAGGAGGGGGAGACCGGGACTCAGGACTTAACGAAGCCCCTTCCGGTGACAGGATAGCAGGCAGCGAGGGAGCTAAGTGTTTGTCCATTGGGCCCATCACATTACCTCCTTTTCCACTCTCATCCGGCTTGATACCAAGCTTCCCCTTTCTCTTGCCCATAACAACGAACACAACACTCAATCTCCAGCTCCGATCAACTCTCCTCACGTGCGCCGAAGGGGCGCAAAAGGGGCGTGTCCTGCCCCTTGGTTCACGCCCCTTAGACCACGCCACGCAGGCCGCGACACGCGGCCGCGTGTGGGAACCTCTGTGCTTTATGCAGCAGGTAGGGGGGGTCCTCCAGCCCTGGGATCGTCCTCCAAGATGCCTGCCCGATGTTCCGCAGCACCAGACCTCACACTGCACAGCTCCGCTAGAATGTCACAAGCGGCAGCTCCCTCAAGCAGCAGGCTCACTCTCCACTCGATTACAGGTACCTCTGGGCTTTATGCAGCAGGTAGGGGGGGTCCTCCAGCCCTGGGATCGTCCTCCAAGATGCCTGCCCGATGTTCCGCAGCACCAGACCTCACACTGCACAGCTCCGCTAGAATGTCACAAGCGGCAGCTCCCTCAAGCAGCAGGCTCACTCTCCTGTTCCTGTTGATCTTTAATACTTTGGGACAGTGACAGTTTTGGACCAGATTCAGCCAGTGTTTATACTAGCTTAGCAGATTTGGCCTTCTTGCATCCAGCCACCCCAGTATAACGAAGATGAGTGTTCCAAAGAAGAGCAAAACCTACCACTTTCATGATGAATGGGAAATGGACTACTTCTTCATCATGGTGAAAGACAAGTGTTGTTGTCTAATTTGTAATGCCCCAGTATCCTTGCCCAAAAAGCATAATCTGGAACGTCATTATAAGGCTCTGCATAGCAATAAGTTTGATGCTGATTTTCCGCCCAAAAGTGAAATTCGTAAACTGAAGCTCAAAGAAGTTAAATCGAAATTGGCTACTCAGCAACAGTTGACGAAGACAAGGTCACATTCGGTCAATGCAACCATAGCATCCTTCAAGGTCAGCAACCTGATCACAAAGAAATGCAAACCTTTCACTGAAGGGGAATTTGTAAAAGATTGTTTTCTTGAAGCAGCTGGCAATCTTTTTGAAGGATTTAAAAATAAGAAAGAGATCATAGCTGCTATTCAAGATGTACAGTTGTCAAGAAACACCATCATGCGGCGAATAGAAAAGATGTGTGGAGACACAACTGAACAATTGTTGGAGTATGTTTCAAATTGTGTTGCTTTCTCACTCCAACTGGGTGAATCTACAGACATAAGAGACATAGGCCAGTTACTAGTCTTTATCCGGATGGTTTTTGAAGACTTCAGTGTTAAAGAACTACTTGTAATGATTTCTTTAAAAGGGAGAACTACCAGTCAGGAAATATTCAGTTCTTTCCATTCTTTTGTGACAAAGTGTAATCTTCCATTGCATAGACTTATTCCATCACTACTGATGGAGCAAGAGCAATGACAGGTGAGGTTAATGGTTTCATAGCCCTCTGTAGACAGCATGACGACTTTCCAGATTTCCTTTCTTACCACTGCATCATTCACCAGCAAGTTTTGACAAGCAAGAGACTCAATACAAAGACTGTCATGGACATCACTTTCAAAATTGCAAATTCAGTTCGTGGAAGATCACTTCAAGGATGGCTTTTCAATCTTACTCTTGATGAAGGGGCAGCGGAAATCATTTTGCACACAGATGTAAGGTGGCTAAGTAGGCACACATTTCTGCAAAGATTTTGTGATTTGCTGAATGAAATAAGACGTTTTTTGAAGGAGAGGGGAGATGACCAAGCAGAGTTGGAAGATGAGGAGTGGTTATGTGATCTGGCATTTCTCGCTGACTTTACAGGCGAACTAAGTGATATGAACCTTGAACTACAAGGTAAAAACAAATGCATTGGCAAGATGATGAGTACAGTTTCATCTTACAAGAGCAAATTTGAGCTAATGATGACTGACCTTGCAAACAACACTTTTGATCATCTTCCTAACACGCAGGACCATCTGGGACAATATTCAAATTTTGTTTTTCAGAACGAGAAGTATGTGACAGAAATCTGTTCTGTTATCCAGGAATTAAAAAATAGATTCTGTGACTTCCAAAAAATTGTAACAGTTGTGCAGCACTTGTCATACCCATTCAAAGTAGATGTGGACATTAAAGAAACTGCAGATGCTATCAGTAAAAATTACTCATTGAACAAGTCATCTCTTGAAAATGAAATATTAACCCTTAAAAATGACATTTTTCTCAAGACCCGTGCTGAGAAAGAATCGTTTTGGAAACTAGTGCCTAGAGACAAATTTCCCAACTTGAGAAGATGCAGTGAAGCTGTACACTCCTGTTTCGGTTCAACTTATTTGTGTGAATCTGCGTTTTTCCATCTGAAAATGACAAAGAGTACACAATGTTCCAACATGACAGATGAACATCTCCAGGATTCCCTGAGACTGGCCCTCACGCAATATTCACCCAACTTCAAAAAGCTGGTGGATGAAATGCAGGCTCAGACGTCTCACTAATGAGCAAGAGCGAAATATTAAAGATTGTGCAAGATCAGCCTGGATCAATACTCGACCTAAATTTAACACAGATTACTCAATAAAAGTTAAAGAAAGTTATTAAGACAGTTAAAGAAAGTTATTACTCAATAAAACTTTAAGAAAAAATGTACTTTCCATTTCCCCTCGCAGTTCTTACTGAATCTTCGTCTCTCTGTTTTGTTTTTGCTTAATTTGCTTAACAGCTGATCACATCCAAGTAAATAACAGAAGGTTCATTAAAAAGGGGGGGGGACGGAATCCTCCAACTTTATTGGTTAAAATTTAATTTGAAACTAATTGTCATGGTGGTAGATCACCGGCACTTTTGGCCGGAAAAAGTAGATCACGACCTGTTTGAAGTTGGACATACCTGACATATGGTATTGAATGCTGAAGCAATGTCAGAAAGATGAAAATGAAGCCTTGTTATGAGTTTTCTATGCGAGTCTTTCGATTAGAGAGATTAGTAAGGTTTTCACTCTGTGGTGGTTGCAGAATCCGTGTTGCTGCCAGTCCAAGAGGGCATTTGTGTCAATGTGATTTTGAAGTTGATGGAGGACTACTTTCTCAATGATTTTTGCAATGAATGGCAAGCTGGAAATAGGTCTGTAAGGGCTTGGGACATTAGGATCGAGTTTGGGGTTTTTGAGTATTGGGCAGATGGAAGTTGTTTTCAGGTATTTTTGGAAATATCCTTGGATGAAGGAGGTGGAGATTAGTTTGAGGTGGACTGGAGTAAGCTCTGCTTTCATGATCATAAACCAGGTGATGTGGCAAGGGTCAAGTGGGGAAATTGTGGTGTTGAGGCTGTGGATTATGTTCTCCAACTGTACTGTAGAAATAGGCTTGCACAATCTTGGTCTGTAGGTTTGCTAGAGGTTGGAGGAGAGAGCAAGGTGTGTGATGGCTTGGGATATTTTGATTATAGAAATTTAGCAAAGTCTTGTGGTTATTATTATTATTATTAAAGACTTATAAAGCGCCACAACATACAAAGCACTGTACAAACATAGAAGAGAGACAGTCCCTGCTCACAATCTAATAAGACAAAACAAAATAAGTTACATAATACAAATAACAAAAATTTACAGGACAAAGTAAGCAAATGTTGATAGAGAGATCAAGATAGGGTAAGACAGGAATGGAAAGCAATAGTGAAGAGGTGGGATTTTAGTCTGGACTTGAAAATGGCCAGGGAGGACACCTGGCGCACAGAGATAGGAAGACTATTCCAAGCAAAGGGTGCTGCCAGTTGGAAGGAGCGAAGTCTGGAATTGGTAGTACTAGTAAAGGTCACAAATAAATGAAGACTGTTAGAAGAGCGAAGCAACCGAGAGGGGGTGTATGGAGAGATGAGAGATGAAAGGTACTGGGGGGCAGAAGAGTGAATACATTTATAGGTCAGGAGGAGAAGTTTAAATTGGATACGGAGATGGATGGGAAGCCAATGAAGCGACATGAGGAGAGGAGTGATGTGGGAAAAACGAGACTGTTCAAGGGTATTCATGTTTTGAGTTTGGCTGTTGTCTTTTGTTAGTCTATTAACTAGTATAGCTCTCTGGGTTTACTTATTGCTTTCATTATTCATTAAATAAAAAATAAATATTCATTAAATAAAAAATATTCATTATTCATTAAATAAAAAATAAATATTCATTAAATATTCATTATTCATTAAATAAAAAATAAATAAAATAAATTATTGATTTGGTGTGGTAATCTCTTTTTGCTTTGTTGGTCTCGGAATGATATGTTTGTAGGGAGAGTAAATAGAGATGTTTTGCTTGTTTGCCGAGTGTGATTCTCCATCTGTGTTCAAGTTTCCATAGTTTCCGTTTTAATTCTTTAAGGCTTGGCATGTACCAGGGGCTGCTGATGCAGTGTTGTGGTTTCACACCTCTAGTGGGAGGAGCTGTGGTGAAAGCTTCAATTGTATTTATCAATTTGTTTGTTGAGAGGTCACAATCAAGTGATTCTGTGTTGAGAGCGAGGGGAGAATTTTGTCAATGAAGGTTTGTCTGTCGAAGTGCTTGAAATGATGGTGGTAGAGGTTAGCATTTGTTTTTGGAGATGAGTGGTGTGGTAGGTGGCAGGCAATGGTGTAGTGATCTGACCATGGGACATCTGTGAGTAGAATGCTTGGGATTTCATAGATTTCAAGGAGCTGGTTTTCGATGAATATTAGGTTTAAGATGTTTCCTTTGGCGTGGGTTGGAGCTTGGATCAGCTGGGTGAACTGGAGATGTCCCTTGCGTTATATGAACGATTTGGATTGGCTTAGTGGGATGGATGATAGGTTCAGGTCACTCATTATTGTGAGGTAGTTATATGGATGAACATGGATACTTGTTGTTTCTAGGATGTTTGCTAACTCATCAGTCTTAGCTGTGGGAGAGCGATAGGCAAGACATAGTGACATCTGTTTGTTAGAGATTAATAGTAGGTCAAGACCATCTGTGGTAATGGATTGTGATAGTTTGAACAGTAGATTCCTTCTTGCCAGGATGTAGATGCGCCCCCCCACCCCCTCCCTGCGACGTGAATGAGAGCAGTTGAAAATGTCATATCATCATGGCTTTCGCTGGTTGATTAGAATAGTATCTGTATTGGCAAACTAGGATTCTGTTATACATATAGAGGCCTATTCCCTACTGGACATCCAGTCCATGTACGGCCCCTCAGAATCGGAAACAGGTCTACCAGCCTGTACATGCAGGCTGGGCTCATTCTGAAGGACCTCATGCCTTACAGATCCCTGGCTAACTCAGTCAGGCTCTTGAATGGAGCTGTGATGCCATGGTGTCCCATCACCATGGCATCACAGCTCCATTCAAGAGCCATGATTGCTGGCCATGGGACAGAGCCCCCCTTTCCCCACTGCCCGAGCCCCAATCTGGCCTACTATGGCTAGGATCGGGCTGCGGGGTACCCACTGCACCCCCTCACCACCTTGCCACCACAGGCTTCCGCTATTCCCCAACATCCAGGGGAACGTATTCCACCTCTGAGGTGGAATAAGTCCCCCATCTATAAGGTCGACCCAAGACCTACAGGGCCAACCTCAGAATTGGCCTGTAGGCCCGGGGTGATGGCCTGCCCATGCACCGCCCTCTCTCCGCCTCCTTTCTACCCCCCCCCCCCTCTGCCCCCATCTAAGGCTCCCTATACAGCCCCACTGTACAGGGAGCCTTGCACGGAAACAGCAAGGGGGATGAATAGCGGGGATGTATGTCCAGGTAGGGTGTACATCCCTGCTATTTGTGCCTCAGAATGACCCCATAATGTCTAGATTATTGTCAATTATGTAATAATTAAGTATCTGAATCTTGTTTCTTGCGGAGCGGGTATTTATTAAGGTGCATTTTAGGTAGACTGTGGTTTTTGTTGTTTGCATGATCTGTTCCAGTTTGATTTGTTCCTGGGATGAGATACGAACCAGTCTGGAGTTGTTCCTTTGGCGAGTTTTTTGTAGCAAGCATTTTGTTGCATAATGGGCTGTAACTGCAGATCACTGGGATAGTACTGTGGTTTAGAACTGTGGGATAGTACTGTGATTTAGGCTAAATCATGGGACAGAAACTCTACTCTGCTCCCTAACCAACATACAAATCAAACGAATAAAGATCCCAAAAAAGGCTTTATGCTCATCTTCATAGATATATCAGCTGCATTTGACTCACTAAGCCATGCCAGCCTCTTAACCAGACTGATAGAGATCAGAATCAGTGGCACTTCCCTCTCATGATTCCGATCATTCTTAACAGATGGACTATGTCAAGTCAAGATAGATAACAGAACTTCAAGGCCAATTAAACAACTCCAAGGTATTCCCCAGGAATCTTCACTCTCAGCTCTTCTATTTAACATATGCATTCAACCAGTATGCAAACTTATACAAGAACATTACCTTTATGCCGTTGACTTGATGATCTACGCCCCATTCAAATCTGCAAGACCAAACTATTCACCGATAATATTACCTTTATGCTATTGACTTGATGATCTACGCCCCATTCGAATCTGCAAGACAAACTATTCACCGATAATATCCTGCATGAGATCTGTCATAAACAGGTTACAAAATCATAATCGGACAATCAACTATAATAAATCAGAGGTCCTCACCATAACAAGAGATACCACCTGCTCCCCACCTGAAGAAATCAAAATAGATGATTTTGCCATCCCAGTAAAAAAGGAAGTCAGATATCTCAGAGTAATACTAGACCAGAGGCGCAACCTACAATGACACATCAAGAAGATGATATCCACAGTCTACTACAAAATGAAGATGCTGCAGAACCTTTGCCCTCTACTAGACCACAACCACTACCGCAGAGTATTCCAGGCCAACATCACCCCACATCTGGACTATTGTAACATAATACTATAAGGTCTCCTCAAACACTCCATCCATGCCTTACAATTCGCTCAAAATACCGCAACCCGATTGATCACATGAACCTCATGTCAAGAACACATCACACCAATGCTCAAATCCCTACACTAGTTACCTATTCAATCCTGGATCAAATATAAAGCAACAATGATGACATTTAAGGCTATACACAATCAATAAGCTGACAGACTACAAGCACTGATGCAGAAGGCTCAAGTACAGAATAAGAAGACAACTATACCAGAACATCCTTGCTATCCCAAACCACAAGAAGCTCTCAAACAACCTGCCAGATAGCTTTCGAAATATTTTATTTATTTATTTACATTCTCTTATATACCGCGCTATTCTGCATCAGTGCGGTTTACATTGAACAAACTGAAATTACATTGAACAGGGCATTATAACTTGGAGATAACTATTTTACAGGGAATATGGGCTATGGTCCCACACACTAGGACTCACTCCCACCTGAACTAAGATTAATTGATAATACCTCAGAATTTAGGAAAAATTAAAAACCCACCCATTTATTGAACACTATGGTCTAATTAACTAACATCATCTCATCCTACTAATTATCTACTGCACCATATACCACTGGCAGTGAATTGTCAAATGTAATTTATCCTGATTCCATTAATCCCTCAACACTAACATAAACCTCTTTGCCTTCATATGTAAATAGTTACCATGACTCAGAGTTCTACAATTATTCTCTTTTGGCTCTAAAATAAAATAAATAAATGTGCTGCTTTCCAGTTCTGAATTTTGTAGCCCAGTTTAGATTTTTAAAAAAAGACATTTTTGAGGAGGGAGAGAGCAATGGAGGGATACTAAGGAGATCTGCTTCAGGCAGATAGTTCCAACTCTCTGGTATTTAAAGAAGTCTCCCTGCACATGTTCAAAGGGGTGCATGCACATGCCCCTTTGGCGTCTTTCAGTACTAATTCAGGACTTTGGGGCTGAATGTTATTTTACCCTTATGAGCAAGAGAAAAGGGAAGAACAAGGTGGACTTTACGATGTGAGTCTAAGGAGATTGACCCTATGGATAAATATGGGACTCAATATTCAAAGTGAGTTGTTAACAATATTACTCCCTTTATCCAGGATAATCAGTGGTACTAACATGGTTAGTGGTGCTGAATATCCACAGGTGCTACTGCTTCCCACCTCAGTGCTAATCGGTCAGTATCAAGGCATGCAAGGGGTGTTCTGGGGGCAGCACCCGGCCACAACTGGACAGCAGCAACATTGAGCCACTGCCTGGTTATGGCTATGTGACAAAAGTAAGGTACAGCAAAGGCTGGCCTTACTTTCAACGTGGAAGCTAACTGGGCAGTGACTGAATATCACCACTGCTTGGTTAGCTTCTTACCAATCCAGGAAACCTGGATATTCAATGCCAGGGTCAGATACGAGCCCAACATTGAATATCCGGGTTTAAAGTTCAGTGGCAATGGCTACCCATGTTAGATCGGCTAGCCACCGTGCTGAATATCAGGCCCATGTTGTTTAAGGAGGCTCTGGTTTAATATATTCACAATCTGGACTTGGTGTTAGTTGGAATTCTCCTCTCCTCTTCTCTTTCTGGGGCCTCTTCAAGCCAGTTCTGCATCCTGGGGAAGTCACAACTCAGCATTCAGGTGGCTCGTACTTCAGTTAGTCTGCTGAATGACACTCCTCCTGCTCTACCCATGGTGCGGTGCCCCAAGGCTATTTCTTGACCAAGGGATATGACCACAGGTCGAGCAGTTTTGGAAATCTCTAGCCCTGCAGATGTGGCACTCCAGGATATTTGACATTAGAATTGATGCTGTTCTGTAAGAGATGTTAGAAAAACGATTACATTTTATGAAGAATCTGTTTCTAAATTTCATGACCACTCGCTCTCAACACAGAATCACTTGATTGTGACCTCTCAACAAACAAATTGATAAATACAATTGAAGCTTTCGCCACAGCTCCTCCCACTAGAGGTGTGAAACCACAACACTGCATCAGCAGCCCCTGGTACATGCCAAGCCTTAAAGAATTAAAACGGAAACTATGGAAACTTGAACACAGATGAACCAGCTGGAAGATATACTTTCTAGAGTTGAACCCTGGATATCAATCTTGCAGGTCCCTACAGCAGCACATATTAACGATAATTTGTACTTACATAATCAGTGAGAGTTATTGAAAATTATGTTAAGAGCATAGAATTTAGGGTCTAATATTCAAATGGGACAGCTAAGTGACACTATGTCGCATAGTCATCACCACTGACCTCTAACCCCGGATATTCAATGCCGGGATCATATGCAGCCCTGGCATTGAATATCTGGGAGTCACAAGGAGCAGGAGACGTCGGATGAGCAAATCCTTCTTTATTGAAAAGGGACCCCAACGCGTTTCGGCAACGCCTTCTTCAGGGGGAGGGCTACAAATGTATCTAGAGGACGGCTTCTCCTGAGGTTAAGTATCCAAGCGCCAAAGGTTTGTATTGTGTGGCTGTGAAACCAATAAATTGTAGGCACTGTGAAGGGAATTCCGGCGGTAAGGCTGGTACACTGCACAGATTGCACGTAAGTGAATATCTGGGGTCACCGCACAGCCTCCGAGGCCAAACCGGGTAGTGGCAATATTGCACCGCTAGACAGTTAGCTCCTGTGTATAAAACAGGCTAGCTTTTGCAGCACTTAGTTTTACCTGCAGGTCGCTAACCGGGTAACGGTGCAATATCGCCACTACCTAGTTAGCAACTGTCGCCACCCATGACACGCCCCAGAATGCCCATGACACACCCCGATGCTAAGCGGTCAGCATTGGGGCGCATAGTAGTGTTAGTTGGGGATGTTCAGCAGCACTAACCATGTTAGTGCCGTTGAATATCCCGTTCAGGAGCATTTACATGGTTTACAGGTCTGTAATTGACTTTCAGTATCGGGCCCTATAAATTTTCCTCCTCTTATTTTGATAAAGAAATATTTTCTGGAGGTACTGAAATTGCCAGATGCTGACTATCTAAAATTTTCTAAATTACATTACGCTCCTACTTGAATCGTCTCTTTTGGAGATACTGTGGTGGCTCAGGTGATGGAGAAATCATCTAACATTTTAGATTTATATAAATTCTCAGGGTCCAATATTCAAAAGGGTTTATCCAGTTAGCAGTTCCTGCTAACCGGATAAACCCCACTGAGCCTGATACTCAGCGGCATTATCCGGCTAGTGCCACTGAATATTCTCTCAATAATTGCCGCAGTACCATTCAGTTAGTGCCATTGAATATTCTTTCTCTAATTGCCGCAATACTATCTGGCTAGTGCCACTGAATATTCTCTCTCTAATTGCCGCATCACTATCCAGCTAGTGCCATTGAATATTCTCTCTCTAACTGCCGCAGCACTATCTGGTTATTGCCACTGAATATCCTTTCTCTAGTTGCCGCAGCACTATCCAGCTAGTGCCACTGAATATTCTCTCTCTAATTGCCACAGCACTATCTGGCTAGTGCCACTGAATATCCTCTCTCTAATTGCCACAGCACTATCCATCTACTGCCACTGAATATTCTCTCTCTAATTGCTGCAGCACTATCTGGCTAGTGCCACTGAATATCCTCTCTCTAATTGCCGCAGTACCATTCAGTTAGTGCCATTGAATATTCTCTCTCTAATTGCCGCATCACTATCCGGCTAGTGCCACTGAATATTCTCTCTCTAATTGCCGCAGCACTATCCATCTACTGCCACTGAATATTCTCTCTGTAATTGCCGCAGCACTATCCAGCTAGTGCCACTGAATATTCTCTCTCTAATTGCCGCAGCACTATCCAGCTAGTACCACTGAATATTCTCTCTCTAATTGCCGCAGCACTATCCAGCTAGTGTCACTGAATATCCTCTCTCTAATTGCCGCATCACTATCCGGCTAGTGCCACTGAATATTCTCTCTCTAATTGCCGCAGCACTATCCATCTACTGCCACTGAATATTCTCTCTCTAATTGCCGCAGCACTATCCAGCTAGTGCCACTGAATATTCTCTCTCTAATTGCCGCAGCACTATCCAGCTAGTGCCACTGAATATTCTTTCTCTAATTGCCGCAGCACTATCCAGCTAGTGCCACTGAATATTCTTTCTCTAATTGCCGCAGCACTATCCAGCTAGTGCCACTGAATATTCTTTCTCTAATTGCCGCAGCACTATCCAGCTAGTGCCACTGAATATTCTTTCTCTAATTGCAGTAGTACTATCTGGCTAGTGCCACTGAATATTCTTTCTCTAATTGCTGCAGCACTATTCGGATAGTGCCTGGGCCGTCTGTGGGCAGGGTAAGAACAGTACAAGGACATATTAGTTAGCAGCAATTTCCAATCTGCCAGCCAGATAAGTGGCCGCATAAAGTTAGGTAGAAAAAAGAGGCCTAACTTTATGCAGTCTGGCTATCCACATAGTGGCCGAATATCCCTGCTGTCTGGATAGCCAGTGGTGGTCACTGGTGAAACCACATCTTCAGCAGTGACCATTATCTGAGCACCTCCACTGGATATCCAGTTTCATTTTTGCCCACGGCAGCTGGTGCTTTAAAAACATTGACCATCACAAGCTGAATATCAGGCCCTTAGAGTCTTCTATAGATGATCAGCCTTCCAGGGTCACTGTGTTCTTTTTAGTTTCAGAGGTGGATAAGATAGATATTATAAAGACTTATTTTTTTACAGAAAAATTCCTTATTTTGTGGACAGAAGGTTACTTTCTTTCCTGATGTTTCTAAGGCCATTCAGTTATTTAGAAGGCAATTGCTCCAGCTCAAACTGGGTATTGGCAATAGATGGAACTTTCTTTTTATATTTTCCATGTAAGGGGCTGGGTTGGCAGAAGTCAGTATTGATTTGACTCTTGATGGGAAAGTGAGGCGTATATAGAATGCTTTGTTGGATTTTTCTTGCCCTGAAGCTCGTTTCTGGAATGAGTGAGTTTGTTGGAGGTAATATTCTCTGTTAGTTATATTTTGTTCTGGCTTATTGAGGTAAGATCTGAACTCTCCCAGCTTCGTAATGGGTTTACAAGAGGGTTAGTTTTCAATTATTTTTTGTCCTTGAATTTGTATTTTTCTTTCAGTTTCCTATATTTATTTTAAGTAAATATAATTGAAATTTTCAATTTCAAAAAAACAGACATTTCACGGTTGGCTAGCTCCCCTCCAGTCACAGCGTACACCTGCTGTACATGAAGTATGCGCTTCCCATTTGCAAGGGAATATCCCTGTTCTTCTGTGCTTTCTAAGGCGCTGATGTTTTGACAGAATCTTAGAACCCACCACAAAACAAAAAAACTTCCTCCAGAGCTTGTTTTAATTTGTTAACCCTCAGAACACTAGCAAATTCAGCTTCATGCAGCTGCCCTGTTTTTCATGTTTACTTTTGAACCTACAAGGAGCCCTGCCAGTATGGAATAAGCAGGTGAAGTGTTCCATTCAAAGGCTGCTCTGCTTGACTTGTATGTCTCCCCCGCAACCCCCCCCCCCCCCCGAGGAAGGTTCAGACCACTGACCTGTGGCCACTCTGTACTCACTCACCTCTTCACGTGGAGGTGACATCAGAACCCAGGAAGAGAAGAAAAGCACCTGCCTCTGATCCCCTCCAAGCTGCTCATTAAAGCTCCAGGCTGTGGAAAGAGAAGGAAGTATTTTAATCCCATGAGAGGTTTCCAGCCGAAAGAAAATGGGGGAAAAAATCCAGGCAGCTCCAGGTAGGAACTAAAATCAGACTGCGACAAACTTTCAGATGCGAAGCATAGGGGGAGATCCTCCTCTTTGCAAGTGAGGTCTACGAGGACAGATCTCCATTCCTCTAGGACACTTAAGCTTTTCTTCAGAAAGTTTTCAGCATGGCAATTAAAAAGTGCATTGTATCAGACCATAGTGCTATTCATTATAGAATATGATGTGTCTTTACAGGAGTTCAGATTTTTTTGCATTTCAAAAATAAAAGGATGTTAAAGAGCTAGATTTAGATTCAGTGTAGCTCTCTGAAACGAAATCTCTTAGAAGGAGCCCCTCTGGTGAGAGTTCTCTCTCTTGCTGGCTTTTTTGAGTGTGGCAGTTTTGTGGCTCTGGCTCATATCTTCCCCGTGTACAAGTTAAAACCTTTTTTAATAGCCGCCCATTGTCTGCAGAGTCCAAACTCAGGTTGTACTCTTCCATAGATAATGCCATACAGTACAATAGTCATGGTCTCCTGAGGCCAGCAAGGTGTCCAATAGAAGAACACAGCCTAAACGTTGCATGCTATTTTCACTATGTAGTAACAAATGATGCAAAAAAGGTGATTTGAATCTGCTCATTGAAGCCATATGGGCTGAAAGGCACATGCAGACAATATTAGTCTCTCTCTTATTGGGCGAGTTCTATAGCAATTAGGGGTAAAGGCCATGAAAATGTATTTTATACCAGGTAGGATGGGAGAATGGCATTGGAATTTTGAAAACATGTCACATGACATATCAGAGATCTCTTGGGATTCCGCATAATGATGAGGTGCTGGGTTCTGGCATCTGTATGTGCTCAAATACGTATCCTCTGTAAATTCTTAATTTTTCCATATTTTTATTTATGCAATATCCGCATTTTCCATTAACACAGAAAACTAGGAAAAATACTTTAGCCCACAAAAACTTGGGAGCAAGATACGGGAAATACTGAACACCCACAAGCAGAATACAAGCTTAACAGTAAATCTAGCCAGCAACATCATCGGGCTTAACGCCCTCCCTAAGTATAAGAAATTGTAACACTTGCTTAGGTTAAAAAAAGATAATCTTTAGCTTGAAAGGAAATAATACAGCAGCAAGGAAATTTCAAAATAAATGAAGCTCCCAGCGCAAGGGCCCATGGTTTTAGGGGCAAGCACTCCTGTTGCCATAGCAGTGTCTCCCGAGAGACGTCAGGAAAAACCTGAACTTTCGAACCTAGAAATAATGTATCCATATTTCAAAAATATAGACGGACCATGTTCCTGTCCGGCTCAAGTGCAAAAGTCACCAGCAATGTTGATCTCTTCATCACCAACTCCAAGGAACCTTCAAGGAAACCTGCTAAATCCAGTGACTCCTGCAATACAGCAGGTTCACGGGGCTCCTTTGCCAGAACCTTCAAAGATAAATACTGCCCATGAACCACCAGGGGCAAAGACTCCAAAGAATCTTTAAAAATTCCTTGAAGTCTCTGCGCAGCATATTACCAGGTGCTACAACTGGGGATTTGGGGAAATTGAGGAAGCGCAAATTATTGCACCTGCTTTAATTCTCCAACCTCTCCAGCTTATGAGCTACCAGCATTTTTTCTTTAACAACAGTAGCATTAAAGTTTGCTTGTTCTGCACACTGGACCTCTGAGACCCAGCCATGCCTCTTGCTGGTTCTGATCCTGAGCAAGACTCTCCACAGTCCCAGAAAGAAGTCCATCATTCTCTTTAACTTAGCCAATAGCCAAATTAAGGGAAGAGGTTAAACCAGTGAGGGCATCACATAATAAGTCTAGGGTTATAACTGTGGGTCTTTCACCAACACTGCAAACAGGAACACCAATATCTCAGTCTTCAACAGGCAGTTTCCCCTCCTCATGACCTCCAGAAGCAGTTCTTGCAACTCTAACAGCACCACCTTCTTTTGCTGTCGAGACAGCTGTGGGGCTCCCTCTGTGCGTGCCGGGGACTCTCCTCTGGAGGTAACCCAGAACTGCTCTATCCCCCCTCCCACATGCATTTTCAGGTCATGGTGGGTCAGCTCGTTCTTCGGGGCTCAAAGAAACTCCTTCACTGCTCAGGTCCGGCATTCCAGAGCCAACGGGACCAGCTGAGAGGACTTCACAGTTCCCCCACAGCACAAAAGCATCAAGGGATGACTAGGCAGACTGCGACGGAGAAGCTGAAAGTGCCGATGTAAGCTTCTTTGGCTTATGCTTCCTCGACAGCATGTCAGGAAGCACCATGCTGCAGGCTCAGAAGTCGACCTAGTGCAAAAGCGTCTGCAGGAGCGTCTCACCATGACACCATCTTGCCCCAGCCTCTCTGTAAATTCAGTTACAGGAACAAGCAATTATGATCATTATTTATCCAAATACAGGAACAGACCCAGCTGAAACCTAACCCATTACTCAGTTATATTATTCCAGTATCTGATTCTTTGCTATGCCTACTGCCAACCAGCCATTCAGTGTGTTATTTAGCTCTATTTGACTTACCTGAAAGCTTTCTCAATGAGACAGAAAAATACACGCTCATGTATTGGACACATTAGCAACAGAAAAAGGGGTTCAATCAGCATAAGCTTGAAAATTGTCAAAGTAAAAGACCTGCGCAAGTTTCAAACTTATGCTATTTCACAAAAGTGAAAATGCCCTTGCTGAGGGTACATCCAACTGCCTGTCTAACCATCTGTGTGTGTGTGTGTGCATGCATGGGGGGGGGGGGGGGAGGCCTCATGTCAGTTAGAGGTGTCAGGACCATAATGCAAGAATAGCGGCTGGAACCCATTCCGTGGCTCCCCACACTGCTGGCTGCCTCTGCACAATGATCTCTCTGGCCACTAGATTTGGAGAGCCTGAGAAAAAGTGGGAGTTTCGGCATGCTGCAAATCTCTGCTAACATTGCTGAGCTGTGGTGGTGGTGGCAGTAGGAAGAGGGGCGGGGGTGGTAAGTGACATAAAGCATGCCTAGAGTATATACTTTTTAACTTGTGTCTAAGGGGCATGTTTACTAAGCCCTGTGTAGGTAATGTGTGTGTGTGGGCCTCATCAACAGCATGGGACTGCGAGCTAACTGCAGGGGGTTAGGTACTTCCATGCCCCTGCAGTTACCACATGTCACCATGGTAAACCAGCCACAAGTGTAATTAATGCGACCAATTGAGTTGGTGTTAGTTGCATCTGTGCTATCTGTCCCAAATGCAACTAGCGCAGTTCCTAAACTCCCACACTAGCGGCACTGCAGCGGGAGTACTCCCGTCCTAACCAGTCACCACAAAGACACGCGCTACAAGGGCAGCACAGGATTTTTAGGGCAGGGCCCTGTGCTACATTTTAGCATAGTGCCAATCCCATGCAGCGCATGTTAGTTAGCATATCCCTAAATGAGTTAAAAATTCTACTTTCCAGTGAAGATTTACTAGACCTGATTGCTTCCTGTTATTCACCTCTGAAATGATGCCAATAAAAATATTTTTAATAAGCTACTGAGGAACCAAAGTTATGTATGTGTTTCACGCAATGATCAGACAAGAAGCGTGACCTATACGGATTCTATTCCCAAGCTCAATTTCCAGGACAAGATTTTTTTCTCTTGTTTGTAGAAATAATGTAGCTTTTAGGTTTTGCCCATTTCTTCTTACAGCACTTCTGTTGTCATTTTCTACAGCATGCGTAAAATGGTATTTATCTCATTTTAATTGTGGCAGCTAATGTGTATTCTATGAACTCATTATCATGATTTCCAAAAAGCTATGTGGAAATGAAAACCCATCCAGGAGAGGTTATCCATCAGCATTCGTGAATTTCAGATAAGCTTTCTAAGATCCTTCTTAATGACCTTGGAGCAGACAAGAGAAGGTCTTAGGGGCCCTTTTACTACGAGGCGCTATGGTGTTGCACCTAACGTGGCAGAAGCTCTGAAGCAATATCGCGTTAAGTGCAACCTCCATGTTAACTGTCAGGGTCATGGAAAGCATTTCGCTAGCACGTAACATGGAACTCTGTCCGATAGTGCATGTAGTGTTAGCGCGGATGCGCTTAACGCCATCTATTGAGGTGGCATTAGGGAATCCCGTGCTACGGTGTGAATCTCACGCTAACTGCACAGAGCACACCACGCCCACTCCCCACCCCACCCCAACCCTAACACAAGTTAGACAGTGCAGGGATTGTCCCATGCTGTCATTGACCTACCCTAGCTGGCAATGCGGATCCCAATGTGCATTCAGTGCATACCAGATGACGCATTGTCAGCTAACAAGCGCCCATTAGACCGAGCTGAAAAACAAATAGAATTAGTAAGCAAAATGGCAAATATAGCCAAATATGTATCCATCCCTGACACTGAGATGTGGGAAAGAATAAACATTTAATCCAATTGATTATTTACTACATCTGCATTACTATTGAATTATTTTAACTAGTTCCCCATCAAAGCATGCTTCAGCTCTGCTGTCTACCAATTGTAAATGAGGGCAGAGGGAGGGGAAAGGACCAAAATCTGGACTTTCACTCACATTGGATGTTTTAAGCATCTTCTCCGCCATCTTCAATAGCCCACATATCATAAGAACTGTTTTCTGGCCCCCTCCAAATCCTAGCATAAGTATACAGCAGCATTGCCAGTCAATTTACATCATTGTAAGGCAATTTCTGCTACTGCTCCCTGCAAGTACAGATGGGAGCTGCAAGTTACCAAGTTCCAGGAAGGAGACTTTTACCTAATTCTGGTTGTGATCATACAACTCATTGCAGTGTGGTGTTTGTAGGCTCTGACTCTGTCCATTGAATCAGTGCTGCCTGTCTCATAATGCATGAGGATAGAGTTATTAGAAAACCAGAACAGGCCTAGAATCTCCCTCCTGGAGCTAGGTAACTTGCCAGCAATGCTTGTGCCCCTTCAACTCATGAAGCAAAGGTGTATCCAAGGAATCCGAACCATGTTTCTTATATGGCAGCACTGAGCTCTCTGGGTCACTGTGGTGAGCTGCTCCCCCTCCCCCCCCCCCCCCCCCGCCTTACCTCATACATTTCCACCCTCCTCCTATAGGGCAGACATGCATTAGGATGATCAAATCGATGTGGAGAGGAACATTATGAGAGGCACCTTGGAAGGTCCGCGAGAAAAAGATGTCCCTTGACTATGACAACCGAATTGTTTAATCAAATTGAAATAATTTTTCTACTTTTCAGTATTTTAGATTAAATGTATTTGCGATGGAGAGTGCCATTTCGTACACCAATGATGTCTGTGATGAGGCACATTTATCTCCCTTCATCATACCACCTAAAAACAGCATTTTATATTTTTATTTTTCATTTCAATACTTTATGAATCACTTTTCTAAAATTTTTCAAAGTAAGGTACAATAGGTAAACAAACATACAAATAAATACATAATTAGTTATAGTCCACCAATACACAGTCTAATATGTAAATGTCGCCTATATATGCATTGTAATAACCTTGACACAACAAGATCAAATCAAGTCAGCCAGGGGCGACCCAAAGGGGAGGGTGTGGGGCCATGTGCGGAGACTCGGTGTGGGGCCTCATTTGCATAAACATTTGAATAATGTAAACATGCCTGTTAATGAGTGTATGTATAAAGAAAGACTAAAATATTTCTACATTACTATACTCCAGTGCCAACCGCCAGGCACATTAGGAAGTACTACAAACACTGCCCATTTAGAATCCATAGCAAGCCTGCTGTATCATAACAGCACTACCAGGACTCACAAAGCACCAAACCCTACCTATCAAAAGGCAACACTGCAACTATTAAACCAATACATCTCAGAGAATACCAATACATCTCCTACTGGGGAAAGAGAACAAGTGGGATTGTGTCAAATAGAAACTACATGAACAGAATACCACAGCTCAGTTACACATGCAGTACATCGACTGTCACCAAACAAAGAACAAGGGATCACAATTTAGAAATAGGAAGACAATAATTAAACCGGGAACCCCAAAAGCCAAACTTGGAATGTATAACACTGCAGAAATACAACTGTAAATTAATTTCCACTTGTACTAAACAAAATGCAGACATTAAAGACGCACATTTCCCAGAGCTGACATATTCCAGTTAATAAATTCAAAAAAAAAAAGTATTTTTCTACCTTTTGTTGTTTGTGCATTTTATTTTTCAGTTGCAATTGCTCCAGTCACTTTATTCTGGTTTCTTCTTGTCTTTTGCTTTCTCTCCATTGTCTGCTGTCCATTTGTCCTTTCTTCTCTCTTCTAGTTTTTTTTCTATTCTCTCTCTACATCTGTTTTAACATACTGATCTTTCTCCTTTTGCTCTTTCCTCCATCTCTTTCTTTATTCCTTTTTCATCCACTCAAATTTTACCCCTCCATCCTCAGTCCCCACTTACTCTCCCGATACCCGGTCAATCCTAGATTTTTCTTCCCTCCCACACAAAATATTTTCCCCTCTCCATTTCACTCTCCCAGTCCCATCCCATTCTAGTCCTGCCCCAACATCAGCTCCCTTCTAGTTCCAGCCCCACCCAGCATCCACTCCCTTCTAGTCCCCACATCAGCCCATTTCCAACCCTAGCCCCCCATCAGCCCATTTCAAGTCCTATCCTAGCCCCACCATCAGCCTATTTCCAGTCCTAGATCCCCCATCTATTTCCAGTCCTATCCAAGCCCCCCATCAGCCCATTTCCAACCCTAGCCTCCCATCAGCCTATTTCCAGTCCTAGCTCCCCATCCATTTCCAGTCCTATCCAAGCCCCCCCCCCCCCATCAGCTCATTTCCAATCCCAGCCCCCCATTTCCAGTCCTAGCTCCACCCCTCCACAGCCCATTTCCAGTCCAAGCCCCCCTCCCCTCCCAAAGAGCCCCGCGGCTATCTAAAATGCTTTAGAGGGAGCCGGAGAGGCCCCGGCTCACCTCTAACAGCTGACGAAGTGAAGCGTGTCTTTTTCCTTCACTTCGGCAGCTGTACTGACGTTTAGAACTCTGCCTCGCTGAGGTCAAGGGGACTTCCTGTTTCCCAGCGCTCAGTGCAGCAGCGTTCTTAACATCAGTACACATGCCGAAGTGAAAGAAAAAGACGCGCTTCACTTTGGCAGCTGTTAGAGGTGAGCCAGGGCCTCTCCGGCTCCCTCTAAAGCCTCCCTGCCTGCCATTCAATGCAGGATGTTGTTGGCACGGCCCCCTGAAGCACGGGGCCCTGTGCGCACCACATTCTCGCACAATGGACGGGACAGCCCTGAAGTCAGCATATACCTGCTGAAATAACCTGGCATTCGAAATTTAGGGTTTCAGACATATCGTCAAAATGTGTAACATAACTGAGGAGTAACAATTAAAAAGCCCTGTTTCTAGTTCTCAAAAGCCTGTCCTGTGACAACAGAGGAGCTAGAAGTGAATCTTTTTGAAACAGCTTTATTCCCCCTATAATGTATATAAACTAGCACTATTGTATAAACTACAGTCAACTTTTTCGGGGAAGTTCCCTCATTTTTCTCCCCAACGGTTTCTACCACCCCTGCTTTCCACACACATCTCCAGATAGCATTCCCAGGCAGCTCAGGGTACTCTTGCTTGCCGGAGGGTTGAGTGCTGCCTCTGCAGTGTGACACATTGGCCAGCAGCCCTCGCCATCCTCCCTGCCTGGGCCTGACTGCTACTGTCTCATGGTGCATACAGGCCTAATTGGCCCTGATAGACTAGGGCGGGATTTGAACCTGGATTCTGCACACCACAGCACATAAACCTGAGCCACTGGACTGGGCTCAAAAGCCTGTTATTTTAATGGTTTTATAAGGGATCATGTTATCTGTGGCACTTCTAAGCAATAAAACAGCTGTATTCTCATCTCTTGGGTATACAGCAGGGCCGGATTTACCTATACGCCATATACGCCATGGCGTAGGGCCCACCCACCGCAGGGCTTCAGAGGGAGCTGGGTAAGCTCACGCGAGGCCCCGGCTCCCTCTGTACAGCCGCCAGTGTGAAGAGCCTTTTCCTTCACGCTGGCGGCTGTATCTGTAAAGCCGCGATTGCTGGGAAAGGTTAAAGGCAATGCCCTTTAACCTTTCCCAGCATTCGCGGCTTCAAAGATACAGCCACCAGCGTGAAGGAAAAGGCTCTTCACGCTGGCGGCTGTACAGAGGGAGCCGGGGCCTCGTGCGAGCTTACCCGGCTCCCTCTGAAGCCTCTCAGACAGCCGCGGTGCTGGTCGGGGGGGCCAAGGACTGCATGGGCTGTGATTGGGGGGGGGGACCTGAACCGGAAAAGGGCTGGGGGGGGACTTGGACTGGAAAGAAATGGGCTGTGATGGGGGGGACCTGAACTGTAAAAGGGCTATGGGGGGGGGGGGGCATGGACTGGAAATGGGTTGTGATGGGGGGGGAGACCTGGATCGGAAAAGGGCTAGGGGGGGGGGGGGGTAACTTTGAATGCAAATGGGCTGTGATGGTGGGGGGGGGAACTAGGACTGCAAATGGGCTGTGATAGTGCAGGGGGACTCGGACTGCAAATGGGATGTGATGGTGGGGGCTAGGACTGGAAATAGGCTGTGATGGGGGGGAGGGCTAGGACTGGAAATGGCCTGTGATGTGAAGGCTAGCACTGGAAATGGGCTGATGAAGAGCTAGAATAGGACTGGAAATGGGCTGATGTGGGGCATGGGAGAATGGGACTAGAAGGGAGTGGATGCTGGGTGGGTCTAGAACTATAAGGGAACTGATTTTGGGGGAGGACTAGAATGGATGGGGAATGAGAATGGAGAGGGGAAAAATATTTTGTGTGGAAGAAAAGTCTATGATGGGCTGGGTATTGGGAGAGTAAGAGGGGCTTGAAAATGGAAGGGTGAAATTTAAATGGATGATAAAGGAATAAGGAAAGAATTGGGGGAAAGAGCAAAAGGGAAACAATCAGTATGTTAAAGCAGAAATAGAGAGAGAATGGAAAACATCTAAAAGAGAAGAAAGGACAAATGGATAGCTAGAAGAAGACACGAAGAAACCAGAAGAAAGTGACTGGAGCAATTGCAACTGAAAAAATGCCCAAACAGAAGGTAGAAAAATACTTTTTATTTTGAATTTATTAACTGGAATATGTCTCTTTTAATGTATTTCTTGAATTCCGATGCTGATTTTGTCCCTATTGCCTCTTTATGTCAGGCAATTCTATACATCTATTGCCATTTCTGTTTTGGTAAGTTGATTTTGTTTTTATTTTTTCTGGGGGCCCACAATTTTTGTTGGCGTAGGGCCTCACTCAAGGTAAATCCGGCCCTGGTATACAGTACAAGGGTATTTCAAATATTCAGGATTTTAGATGAAGTTTTTATTTGTTTGCACCATCTTGTTCCTGCTGCCTTTCCCAATATGCATGATTGCAGTCTGACACTGTGCTATTTCTGTCTCGAGTTAGCATTAATAGGTTAAGAGTCTTTAGTGTGGTTGTCCCATTCCTTTGGAATGCCTTGCCTGGGGATTTATGAGAGGAGTCGAATTATTTGGTTTGTAGAAACCAAATCTTGACTGTTTTTCAGAAGGAGATGAGGAGTATGTTCCGATAATGGGGTCTGTTGAAAATATCCGGTAATATTAAGGTTTATGGTTGTTTTTTTGTTTTTTATCTTTATCTTACCATACTGCCCTTCCAACCAGCAGCTGGCGGTTTACAGTAAAATCATTGGCTTAAAAATACTGGAAAGGAACTAGAAATCCGAAAGGAAAGAGATAGGGAGAGAGAGCAGAACTAGATAGATGACAAGCAAACATTGCAAGCCACAGGCGAGGAGGTTACGAGTTGCGTGTTGTAGATGTTGGCCTACCATCACACTGTGTACATGCCATCTTCAATTGCCTCTTTAGACAAGTGTGTTTTTAATGCAGATTTAAAAGATTTATAAGAAGGTTCTGTGCACAGGGCAAGGGAAAGGGCATTCTAGAGAATAGGGGCTATGAAAATAAAGCTGTGCATCTGGTAGTCTCCAATCTGGGGTGGGAGGCTGGGGAGGGGGGCATCTAGTCGATTGTTGTAGATTGAGCACAAGGCTCTGGCTGGAGCATGGAAGGAGATCAAGAAGGATAGGCAGGTAGGAGTGTCTGTGTATAGCATCTTCTCGGTCAGAGGGAGGATTTTGTAATTGATGATGGATAGGGAGCCAGTGTTGCTGGAATAAAAGCGGAGTAATATGGTCAAATTTACTAGCGTGACAGAGGATACAGACTGCAGTATTTTGTATGGTTTGTAATCTCTTCAACTCAGATTGGAATTGACCTGTGTAGATGGGGTTACAGTAGTCTATGCGGGAAATAATGTAGCTAAATGCATGTGTGTATTGGGCTGCAGAATCCAGAAAGGGATGAAGAGCTCAAAATTGACGAAGCATGTGAAACAAAGACTGCGCTATGTGATTGACCTGCCTTTTGAAGGATAATTCAGATTCCAGAAAAACACCAAGATACTTCAGATATGGAGAGAATTGAACAGGGTGATCATTGAGGATGGGGGAAAGTGAAGGGGCTGAGGTACTGCCGGTGAGTCAGGTGGCAAAGTTTTTAGAGATGTTAAGTCTCGACTGGTTCTCTCTCAACCAGGTAGACATACTATCAAGTCAGCTATTGAATGCAGAGAGATAAGGGAACTGAGAGTCGGTATAGGCTAAGAGGAGTATTTATTTATTTATTTATTTATTTAAGAGTTTTTATATACCGTCTTTCTAAAAATCAAGACGGTTTACAGTAAACATAACAATGCAGTGTGTTTCGACTGCTCACATTGAACATGTGTATAATAACAGAACTTTTTACAATGATCAAGTATTTACATGGGTATATATAACAGAACCTTTTACAATAATCAAGTATTTATATAGATTTGCACTTTTGCAATGACAACTATTTACAACGGTTTGTACCGGTTACTGGGGGGTTGCTATCATCCACATAGCAGTAGGCTGGGATGGGAGACTCATGGATAGGGAGTGTAAAGGGACCTAGGAAGATATTAAATAGAAGGGGGGCCAATATGGAGCCCTGGGGGACCCTGCAAGTTAATGGATGTGAACCAGATGAACGGGACCCACCTGATACAGAGTAGGTGCGGCAGGATAGAAAAGAGAAAAACCAGGTGAGGACAGTATCGCAGATGCCAATAGCAATCAAACAGGAAAGCAGGATAGAGTGGTTGACTAGATCGAAGGCTGCAGATTGATCAAGAGATAGGGCTAAGGCAATTTTTCCATTATCCAGGGCTCCGGGCACTTCACTAAGTAGAGATGTCAAGATGGTTTCTGTACTATGCCATGATCAGAATCCTGACTATCAGGGATGGAGGGCATTGTTTTTAGGTGATTCCAAAGTAGAGAGAGTACAGCCTTTTCAATTATTTTAGATATAAAGGGGAGGTTGGAAACAGGTTGACAGCTGGTTTGGAACGATCCAAAGATTTGTGCTTGAGAAGGGAATGTATGATGGCTTGTTTCCAAAGTGAAGGGACCAAATCAATAGACAGACTATTGTTGATAATTGTGAGAAGGATTGGTAAGAGACACAATGAGGCTTCTTCCATCCACTGAGAGGGATTAGGGTCCAGAGAACAAGTGGTTTTCTGAGTGGTAACAATGATTTTAGATAGGGATGTAGCGGCAACTGGATTGAAGGCAGACCAGGTATGAGACAGAGCCCTCACTCCTGAACCCTTTGAGGTGGTTGACACAGATGAATCTGCTGCCTTGAGACCCTGTTGTAGGTTTAGGATTTTTGTGTCGAAGGTCTATATGTTTGTATGTATGTGAATTGGAAGAGAGGACACAGGGATTGTTTTATTAGAGGGTGCTAGCTGTCAGCGCTGGTCTGGCACATGCTAAAGGCCTGAGTTGAATATGCATTGACAGCTAGCATGGGGTCATGACAATTAGCTCTGCCAGATGTTGGTGCTAGCTGTCCATGACACATTAGGGTTGCAAGTGGGAGGATAAGGAGCTGAGAATGGGCGGGATGAGTGCTGTGCAGGCAGCACACCTGTGCTACCTGCACGGCAGGAATGTAGTGCAGGTATACTCACCACCAACTCCATAGATGGCACTGAGTAAACCTGTGCTATTGTCATGCCATGGCAGGATCACCCTATACCAAGGTAACTACCAGGAACATGCTTTCTTATACTATGATATTGCCCTAACGTGCCATGTCTTTGCGTGATATCAGCATATTTGGAGCAACACCACAGTATCCTTATACTTGTTACTTTTTCATAAATTTCTGTGGTTTATCTCCTGCCATAGTGGGTCCATGAACAGGTTCACCATGGCCTTTATCTGTGGCAGGGATGTTATCTGCTTCTGCAGCACTTTCACTATCGCAACCACCATCGTTAGCCCTAGTGCTTAAGCTACAGATGGGCACCTTATTATCCTGGGCGACGTGCAGCCAGTATGTATTTTTTTTTCTTTGTTCCTAACATACTTTAATTGTAGTGTCATCTTGCTGATATTTGGTATAGATGTTATACAACGGGGTCACCACGTGAAGCTACTCAGCAAGACTTGAGGAGGGAACTTTATTCTCTCCCCCTAAGAGATGCACATCAATTCAACAACTGCTGCACACCCCTTTGACCCCACTGCTGCACACCCGTTACTTTGTTTGGTTGTTGACATTTTTAAGAATATATTATTTTATGATTGTTTTAATTGCATATTGGATGTATTATTGTTAATACATCCAATTTTGTAATTTTGATTTTTGTAAATCACCCAGATGGTGTGGTTAGCTTGATGGTGATAAGAGTATGACCTTGGCTCTCCCTTATTCACACTGCCAAAGACACTCTTGTGGGGGTGAGATCAGAGTTCCAAGGGCTGGATTTAGAAAGCACCAGAACAAGATATCAGCTACACCGATCACTCTTGCCATCAGGACTGTGACAATAGGAAATGAACAAATGTGGCATCAATTGTGTGAGCCAGAAAACCAAGTGTGTTAAAGATAGCCTGAAAGAGTCAGATTTTATGCCATTTTAACACTGAGGCTTTTTCAATAATGTCTGATTCTGATCATAGTCAACTAGTTCACAATACAGAAAAGAGAATCTGATGACAGATAAAGACCTTAAAGCCCTTCTAGTCTGTCCAATTTACTTTCTGTTGTATTCCTGTTGTATTGACCCTGGTTTTGGCACACACTCGCATGCCCACTACCAGCAATGCATTTTTTGCTTGCATTGACTAATGCAAAATAGAAAAAATCAAGATGCATGAATAAGGACAAAAAAACTTGTTTCTTGTTTGGATTTTTTTTTTAAATGCTGCACAAATCTTGGTTTTGTAATCATGATGAAAAATATGCACACCTGACATTACACAGAAGATTGAACACAAGTTTGAAATTTGTGAGCAGTAGCATGGATTTGTGTTTTGGCAGATTTTCCTTGCCTTTCTTTGCAAATGAAATCGAATTAGGAATGTTTACATGAGATGTACAAATGGAGAGTACTAAGATTGATGCCTAGAAAGTGGGTTCACATCTCACTTATGGCCCCAGAAAACATTGTCTCTATCATATAGTATCAAATATCTGATATCTTGCAAGAAGGGAAAAACAACATTCTGACACTCCTCCCTCTCCTTTTTCAGAGAGACTTATTTGCCCTGATCTCTCTCAAAATCTAGTATAAAATAAACCTTTTCAGATAGTGCTACCAATTCATCTTTGCGCGTTTCTCATAACCTCTTACATCATGGATCAAGTTTCTTTAATTTCAACACCTTCTCCCCAGGCCATAATGTCATATACAAAACTAAGTTTACAATACTTAATCAATCTAGCAATCTCACCAGCGAATCTCCAAGTTTTATAATAAATTGCATTACAATACTGAACTACCGGTAGTTGTTTTATTGTTGCTATAAGCTGAGAGAGTTGTATTATATAGACCTCTGCATCTTGGAGGTAGACTGAGAGCCCCATGTTTACTAGCCTTCCCCTGGCTGGGTGTCAGATGAGGGAAAGGCTAATGGGCTCAGACTTTCATATTGTTTGGGCTGAGTAGCTCTAGTTTACTCTGCCTGTCTACGTGAAGAGAGAGTTTGTTCTCTGCTTCCTGCTCCCCTCTGAATGAATCTTAGCAGATTTTCTCCAAATCTCTCCGCTCATGTGCTTTTTAGTAGGTAAAGTAGCTGGCAAGTGAGCAGTAGTTAATGCCACTTTAGACAAGTTAATCTTGGTTCCCAAAGAGCTGTTTGTATATTTCTTCTCTTCATCATCCTACTTCATTATCTTGGATACTAGTTACAAGTACAGTACCAGGAAAACTCAGAAAAGACTGGACTGCTGCAACAGAAGAACAAATAACTGCTCTCCTAATGGAAGAAAAATAATTCCTTCCAGAAACAGGATGACCATACCCTAGATTACTGGATTATTTCATTTGTTCCCTGAATATCTTAGACTAATACGGTCACATGGTTATACAAATCTTTAGTACAGTTAAATACTACCTACAGCACTGTAAAGCTGTGCGCTTTTGGGTTTGCTGAAGAGCTTTTCCTACTTCTCCCTCCTTCTGCAGTATAAAAGCATAAACTCCCAAGAGGACTTATATCAGGTGGTATCTTAGCTCTAGAACTACCTTTTCACTAAAAAGAACAACTTTTTGTGTTTTTTTGAAAGAGAAAATGTCACAAGAATTAACAATTATCTGCCATGTAAACGTTGGGATCATCACCTCCTAACTGGGATTAAGCAACAGGGAAGATCTGCGAAGTGCTTTCAAGTGACCTGGACTGGCCACTGTCAGAGACAGCATGCTGGGCTCAGTGGACCATTGGTCTGACCCAGCATGGCACCTCTGATGTTCTTATGTTTATTGCTAACTAATTAATTTATTAGACCTTTGGAACACAGGTTTTGAGATCTTTGTATGCCATTAGTTCTAATGCATTTATTCAAGCTGAAAATCCCTGCTTAAAGTACCAAAGGTTAATGATGAGTGTGCTGAAATATCCTAGTTATGTAGGAGTAGGTTTACTATTAGTGTGTGCATGGTATGTGCGCCGAGGTCCCATGGTATTTAATGGGACCTTGGCGCACATACCGCACGCGCACTGCTAGCGTTACTTAGTAAACCTACCCCATAGTATCCTAAGTCTCATTTTAAAGAATGTTGACTCTCCAACCTTTGCTTCTTTCATCAATGAACTTGTAATTCCAAATTCTCAAAAAGAAAATAGAGTAATACCAGAGCTGCTCAATTCTGACCCTGATGACACATGGAGTCATTTAGTAACACTGCTTTGAACATACACTGTAGCAGCAGAGCGCAGACAAACCAATAATACCAGGAGTCTGTTCAGAAGGTCCAAATCATTTATTTGTGCACAAGTCTCAAGCAATATCAAATGCAAAATGGCTGAGCAAAGATTTCTGGCAATACAACAACTTTTATAGACTTTTACTCCATTCTAGGTATAGAAACACATTTCATTGGTCCCGGTACTCTCCCGTACCTCCCGTACCCCTTCTATTGGTCCCGGTACTGATAAGATTATCCAATTATGTTCCTTTAGTGGGCTCAGCACCTGCTTACCCCCCCCCCCTTCCAGTCCCAATTACAATGGCCAGTTCATCAACTTGTTACTTTCATACTTTCAAGGCCATTGAGCCAATTTGTGCATGTAGGGGAGCAGGGCTCTGTAACTCATCTGTCAGCAGTCCCAATTAAATCCCTTGCAGATGTACTTTCTTATCAGTAACTTCTAAACATATTTTTCTGTATTTTTCCATCTTCCAGTTCTGCTTATCTAAGCTAGTTCAATATTCTTGCCATGTCCTTGCTTTACAGGAGCAGATTGGGGGATGTGCAATTCCCATAGGCCTCTCCACTAGCTTCATTCACAGGTCAAGCTAGCTAGGCTCGCTTGCTTATATCAGACAAAGTGGATCACAGGCCTACACCTGCCACATTCCCCCCTTTGATTAATCTCACCCTATTACTTAATAAGGTGTGAGAATTAAATCACCTTAAAATAGTCACATCATGATTGAAGGATTTCGACTAGGACTAGCTTTATATAGGGCCATTATTTTAGTTGCGGTCTTCCGCTCTACTGTACTATCAATAGCATTATGAATAGAACGCATACAACATGGGATTAAACATGGTAATAAGAAAATAATAACAACAAGGATTAGTACCAATATAATGAAAGTTTTAAATCCTCCCAGCCATGAGAAAAGGTTAGCAAACCAGTTAGGGAATTTCAATGAGTGCCAAGTTTGCACTGGCACATAAGCATGTCTTTGCATATCTTTAGCAATTTCTTCAACTACTTGACCCTTATCATCGATTTTTAAACAGCAATTGGTTAAATTCAGTTTACCACATACTCCTCCTTCAGCTGCTAACAAATAATCAAGTGCTAAGCGATTCTGATATATAGCAGTGCGCATTTGAGTACTTTGTCTAGCTAAAAGTGTAAGAGCTTGGCTAGTTTCATTGGTTATGATTTCAACTACTGCTTGTAAGCGGATAATACGATTAATCATATAAACTGGGGTTCGATATCCATACATTCCATCATCATTCCAAGTGGCAGGCCCATAATACTCAATGATTCTTTCTGGTGGCCAATCATCCCCCTGCCACTTCTCCCACTTGCCTACCTGGAGGGGTGATCTCTTCTGTCTCAATGCTCTTTTGTGTCGGTGGGTAGTGTATACTGGGTATCCTAATTGTTCTCCATGTTCAGTGTTTAAAAGAAAGAAAGAAGGTCTGATGGTCCCTAAGACACATGCTCCTCCCCATTGTGGCGGGAGTTGTGCATATGCTCGGTTTCCACAGATCCAATATAGGCCAGGTGGGGCTTGCCAGACGTGGTTTTTGGCAAGATTAGTCCATAAATCAGCAAGTTCAGGAAATCTGGCTAATGGATTAGGAGGTTCAGGGTGTTTGATTCCTGACCACCATGACGTCTTTTTGGTCGTGGCATTATAGAATTTCTGGCTAAGACAGACCAGCTGTCCTACCTGTTGGGTGAACTGGGGTCCAGTTCTGGCATAGCAAAGACGTCCAACGATTGAGTGCGCTAACACCCATTCGCTAGTAGTCTTGTGTAATTCAGACTGATTGTAAATTAGAGAATAATTCAATTCTTGGGCTTCCCATGGCCACTGGTCTCCCATTTGGGTTCCGCCACAGAAATAGCAATTTGAGATTTTAAGACTAGATACTACTGCTCCAGCTAATTCTAAAAATAAATTCTGAGAAGGATGAGGGATTTCAAACTTATTTACATGCATGGCCTCATAGAAGGTATTATGGATATGATATTTAGATGACTTATGGGCTTGGGTATTCAATCTTATATACACAATGGTTCCTGGATCTATTGCTCCACCAGAAATACGTAAACCAAACTTGTATCCTTGTTTCCATGCATTGGGATTGTGTATGCGTAAGTGTAAGGGGTTACAAGCATCTTTCTGACATTTATCATTTGTCGTTGACTTGGTTAAAGTGGCCATTCGTTTATCTATCTTTTCGTCAACTATACCATTATTCCATGTAGCATAAAAAACACATTCCCAGTTAGGGCAATAGTAATCTGCTGCTGGGGCAGTACTATAGCCTGGTTCCTTTTTACCTGTACACTTTCTCCATCCTGTGGCACCTTCTGGGCACATATACTTATGGTCATTTCGATACGCTTTTTCCCAAGTACCACAGGTGGAATGACTATCTCTGTTTATGACATTACATGCATCAAAATTCAAAACAGCAGGTCTAGTAATGTCCTTAAGTGGTGGCGTAGCAGCTATTATAGGTCCATCTGCATCCTTCCATCGTATTTCCAACGTGTAATAGGATGGATTCTGATGCGGATTATAGCATACTCTGGATTTACCATTTGTGCAAACATTTAGTTCAGTGGTGTTATAAATACACCGAGTCACTTTTCCAGTGCAGGTATAATAAGAATGGTAAATCAAAGTCTGAGTTACTTTTAGTCCAGTTCGAGTAGAAGTAATGCAAGCAGTGCATGGAGGTAAAGCATAAATCAGTTCAAGACCTCCAAAGCAGGCAACCAGGGCAAAGCAAAGGTAAGGATACATGTTGATTGGAGTTCTTCTGAATCCTCAACTTGCAGATCTTGGCCACGACGTTCTTTTCTTCGTCCCGTTCGCTAATGAAGCAATTCAACGGGTGTTGAGTGTTGATTGAAGATTCTCAAGTTGTCCATCACGCATCAACCAACTTAGCAATTTCAGTTGGTTTTTTGAAGTATGGTTCAATATAGTATCAAAGTAGCGTGCAAAATTGCACGCAAATTGGGTTCGTTGAAACAAAACTGTTGCTGCATGGAAAAACAGCAATCCTCTTCGAAAGACTTGGCTACTGCAAGGCACTTTGACAGAGTGTCTAAGTTGCTGGTTGCCATCTCAGAGTAACTCGCAAAGGTGCATCAAGATGCTGCTCTGCTGTCCACTGCTCAGGTTCAGGATCAGCGGTGGGCTTGACTCTGCTGTGGTGGATCCAGGCGTCAATTTCTGCTACCTTTACTGCAGTCGGGGTAGACAGGATGACAGTGTACGGTCCCTTCCAATGGGGTTCCAACGGTGTCTTCTTCCAATCTTTGATCCACACCGAGGTACCAGGCTGATAGGGATGCAGAGGTTCCGTCAAGTTGATAGGCAACTGGTCTTGGATCCACGCATGGAGAGTCTGCAGAACAAAACTAAGAGCTAGGAGTTCTTGCCTGGTTATTTCTGAACCAATTTGGGCTAAACTTCCTTTAATTCCCTGCACTATTGGTGGGGGTTTACCATACAGAACTTCAAAAGGGGGAAAATCCTGTTGATTTTACAGGAGCTGAGCGTATTCTGAGTAAAGCTATTGGGAGCACTTGGGGCCACTTTAGGTGTGTCTCCTGACAAAGCTTAGACATTTGGGTTTTTAGGGTACGATTCATTCGCTCAACTTTCCCTGAACTCTGGGGTCTATATGCAGTGTGGAGTTTCCATTGTATTTGCAAAGCTTTTGCTAACTGTTGAGTAACCTGGGAGACAAATGAGGGTCCATTGTCTGACCCTATTACTGCTGGAATTCCATACCTAGGGACAATCTCTCTCATTAAAACTTTGGTAACTTCTCGGGCTTTCTCAGTTCTGGTCGGGAAGGCTTCTACCCACCCAGAGAAAGTACAGACTAATACTAATAGGTAATGATATCCATTGGCTCTTGGCATTTCAGTAAAATCAATTTGGAGGTTGTGCATGGGGGTTACACCTCCTGACTGAACTCGGGGTGCCATTATAAGGCCTTGCTTGGCATTATTTTTGGCACAAGTTAGACATTGACGTGCTACTGAAGCTGATATAGTTGTCAATAAAGTAATGTAAAAATGTGGTCTGAGTGCCTTTTCCATAGCACTTTTCCCATAGTGGGTGGCTTCGTGAAAGGCTTTGACAAAAGATGGTCCTAACAGTTCAGGAATTACGATTCGTCCAGGGGGTTGACTGCCCTCTGCTGGTGGCAGCTCAATCCATCCATCTTTCAGTACTCCATCTTCCTTGTTACAATAGTAATCTAATTCTTTGGTGGTATATCGTGGTGTCCATAAATTCAGAGGTACTGGAAACAATGCTGCTTGCACTGGCATAGCTTGTGGTGTAATTTGTCCCGTCATAGCTGCTTGTCGTTCTGAGGCATCTGCAAACCTATTTCCTCGGGCAACTTCTCCTTTTCCTGCTTGATGTCCTCTGCAATGCATGACAGCTACACGAGTTGGGGCCCAAACTGCATCAAGTAACATCAGTATCTCGGGACCATACTTGACTGACTTTCCTCCGGATGTGATGAGCCCTCGTTCTTTATGGAGAGCTCCATGGGCATGTAGAGTAGTGAAGGCATATTTGGAATCTGTATATACATTTAGCACAAGTTTCGCTCCTAATAATAATGCTCTGGTGAGTGCTATCAATTCGGCTTTCTGAGCTGATGTGCCTGAGGCTAAAGCTGATGACTCAACTACTTCATGTTGAGTGACAACTGCATATCCAGCACAGCGTCGTCCACTGAGGATGAGACTACTCCCATCAACATAATAGACTTGGTCAGGATTGTCTATGGGCACATCTGTCAGGTCAGGTCGACTGGAGAATACAGTGTCCATGACTTCGATACAGTCATGTTCTGGGAGTTCTTCACTAATGGGTATCAAGGTGGCTGGATTCAAGGCATGACTCACTTCCAGTTGTATCTGTGGGTTTTCACATAACATGCTCTGGTATTTCAACATTCGGGAATTGGTGAGCCAATAATTTGCTTTTTGTTCCATGAGGGCAAGGACTGCATGTGGCACAGTGACTACTCGTATGTTCTGTCCTAATGTGAGCTTGTCTGCTTCACTCACTAATAATGCTGTAGCTGCAACTGCTCTCAGGCATGGTGGCCATCCTTTGGCCACAGTGTCCAACTGTTTCGATAGATATGCTACAGGTCGCTCCCAATTTCCCAATTTCTGAGTCAACATGCCTAAGGCATTTCCCTGTGCTTCATGTACAAACAAGTGGAAAGGCTTGTGAACATCTGGTAGTCCAAGTGCTGGTGATGACATCAATTCTTCCTTTAACTTCTTGAAGGCTGTATCCTGCTCAAGTCCCCACTCCAATGGCGACTTCTCTTCTCCTTTTGTGGCTTCATACAGTGGTTTGGCAATTTGGGCAAAGTTGGGTATCCAGATTCGGCAATATCCTGCCGCTCCCAGAAAGGCTCTGACTTGCTTTCTGGTTGTTGGGGTTGGAATTCTACATACTGCTTCTTTTCTTTCTCTGCCTAATCTTCGGCTTCCTTGGGTTATACGAAAACCCAAGTATTTCACTTCTTTTTGGCATAGTTGTGCTTTTGCTCTGGAAACTTTATATCCAGCTTCATCTAGTAACTGCAAGAGATCTTTGGTGGCTTGTATACATTCACTTTCTGATACTGCTGCTATCAGCAGGTCGTCCACGTATTGGAGAAGCACTCTCTTCCCCGGGGCCACTGGATAGCTTGAAAGGTCTTGATTCAGTGCAGCACTAAAGATGGTAGGCGAATTCTTGAATCCTTGGGGTAATCGTGTCCATGTGAGTTGCCCCCCTCTTCCAGAGATGGGGTCCTGCCATTCAAATGCAAACAATATTTGACTTACAGGGGCTAATCTTATGCAAAAGAATGCATCTTTTAGATCTAGTACATTGAAATGGGTAGCTTCAGTAGGTATCAGTCCTAGAAGAGTGTAAGGATTGGGTACGACTGGATGTATAGTTTCAACTGCATCATTCACTCTCCTTAGGTCTTGCACTGGGTGGTAATTATCTGTCCCAGGTTTCTTTACTGGCAAAAGTGGAGTGTTCCATGGGGATTGACATACTTTTAGTAGGCCATATTCGAGTAATCTTTGCAAGTGGCGATTAATGCCTTCAATTGCAGCTCTTGGGAGAGGGTACTGTTTGACGTGTACTGGTGTAGCACTAGGCTTAAGGGTTACAATTACTGGGGCTATATGTTTGGCTAGGCCTGGAGGACTGCCTTCTGCCCATACTCCAGGTGGTGCATGAATGTTCTTTAAAGTTTGTTCGAAATAAGTGTCTTGGACAGAGTCATCAATGTAATACCTCCATTCTTCTTCTCGGGGAACTGTCAGCAGCATTATTCCTGCTGGTTTGGCTTGGGGATTTACTGTCATTTGCATTTCTCCTTTTTCAGAGAAAGATATTTGTGCTTGAAGCTTGGCTAACATATCTCGTCCCAGTAGTGGCACTGGGCATTCGGGCATATAAAGGAATTGATGAGTTATTTGCTGTCCTCCTAGACTGCATATACGGTTCTGAAGAAAAGATTTTGTAGCTCTGGCACCAGTTGCTCCTATGATGGTGACTGCTTTTGTAGAAAATGGGGCTATCTTTTTGTCTATTACTGAATGTTCTGCTCCAGTATCAACCATAAAGTCCATAACTTGGTCTCCTATTTGTATTCCGACCATAGGCTCCTGGAGACCTAAAGCAAACTCGGAGCCCAGTCTGTCCTAGTCCACATCATTTTCGTCATGGATTGCCGTGGTCAATGCTTGGATGGCTCCTCCTCTTTCTCGCTGGAATTGTTCTCGATTGGCTCCTCCGCGGTTTCGGGGACGGCCTCGTCTTTCTTCTCGCCACTGATGATCGTTTTCGTCATCTTGCTGGGCGTCTTCGAGTTGCGGGCACGCATCTCTCCAATGTCCTTCTTCTCTGCAATAGGCGCATTGGTTCACGCCTAGCTGCTGGGACCGGCCTCCACCTCGGCCCCGCCCCCTTCCTCTGCTCCGTCGACTAGGGATACCTCCCCTTTTCTGTTCAACTATGGCCGCAGCCAAAAAATCAGCTTTCTTCTTCATCTTTCTATCACATTCTCTCTGCCTTTCATTATCACGATTCACATACACTTTATGAGCGACTTCCAGTAACTGCGTTGTATTCATGCCCGCAAACCCTTCTAATTTTTGTAATTTACGTCTGATGTCTGGTTGAGACTGGTTTACAAAAGCAGAATTCACCATACATAAACTTCCTGATGCCTCGGGATCATAGGGAGTATACATTCTGTATGCTTCAGTTAATCTTTCATGAAATTCTGCGGGGCTCTCATCTACACCTTGGATAATTCCTGCAACTTTGGAAAGGTTCATAGCTTTCTGGCCCCCCCTTTTCAGACCTTGTAAAAAGCCTTGGCGAAAACGGGCTAGGGCTGTGGATCCTTGCTCTGTATTTGGATCCCATCGGGGGTCTTCATTCGGGAATTCTCTCTGGGCCGCTTCCCGATGGTCTATTCTGTTCGTCCCCGGTCCCGGAGCTACAGGGTTATCTGCCATCCACTCAATAGCTGCTTTTCTAATTCATGCTCACTCCTCTGTTGTGAATAGAGTGGTCAGGAGCTGGCGGCAATCTGCCCAAGTGGGTTGGTGGGTTTCCATAATAGTAGTTACTAATTCTGTAAGTTCCTGGGGCTTATTAGTATAGGAGGCATAATGCGACCTCCAATTTAACAAATCAGTTGTAGAGAAAGGGATATACATATAACTTAGGGGTCCCGCTACCACCTCATCATTATCATTCTTTACGGGCACTCCCGGGACTTGCCGTAAGGGCATCATCTTGGCAGTAGATATCTTTTGGGATCTAAGGGATATTTTCGTAGCTGTCTTATCAGGGGTCACTTTCTTCTTCTCTACATGTTTCACTTTGGATGTACTTGTTGCTGGCTTACTAGTGCTGGCAACCAGTTTTATACTGTCAGCATCGCTTAGGGAATTTTCAGTTTCTAATTGCTCTGCTTCTGTATCTGACTCTCCTTTTTCTGTTTCAGACGATTCACCTTCCTGTAAAGAGGATTCATCTTCCTGCTCTTCGGTTGATAGCTCTGGGGTAGGGTCCCGCCTCGGTTGTCTCGGGGTTTCTGGGGCGGGATGCCGGGCAGCCCTTACTGGACCTGGGGTTCGAGGCTGTCGGGGAATTATTTCTGGGGAATCAGGATCTACCAGGATGGGCTTCTTCCTGGACTTCTTATCCTGCCCTTTTGTTCTAGGCTGTTCTGTTTTCTGACTATAATCTGTCTTAGCTAACATTATTCTGCACTGTTCTTCATAACAGCGCTGCGCCCAAAGGGGCGGATCTTCACAAATACTTAACCAGGAATCTATATAGGGGTACTGATCGGGGTGCGCTATCCGCACTCTACGGTGTACTAACTGGATAATTTCTACATTAAAAGTTCCCTCTCGGGGCCAGGTGGGGTCTAAGTCAGGCCACTCCCTAGTACACAAAATCTGTAAACGGGCTGCTGTCATTTTAATACCATAATCTCCAGAATATCCCTCTTTAAAATGTGCGATCATACATTCTAATGGAGTGTTCCTAGTAGACCCCGCCCCTCCCATTTCGATGTGTGCGCGCAACAACAGACAAAAGGGAAAAGGAGGGCGGACCGTGGGTAAGGGGTCCTCACGGCCCTGGAAACGTATAAGGAGAACAAATAACAAGACAAGATGACAATCGCTTCCCCCTTTTCGCGACCTGAACGCAGTCGCCCGGTCAGGAAATGCGCTACTCAGGGGTCCGCCTTCACTTGGTCCGTGCTGCCAGACCTCTCATTCACACTTCATTCACACAATCATGCTAGCAACGTATCCCAGAATGCATTCATTTCTATCTAGTCTGACTAGTCTTATTCAATTTCCAAAATACAAAAAGATGGGGGTTTCGCCCTGCGAATACTCATGCGGGGTTACTCGGCCCGTCTTTGAGAGGTGATCAGGCTCTCTTACAAATTTCCAATTTCTCGAGATTACAAATTCCAAGTTCCAATGGCAGTACTGCTCTTTCTATATCTGTCTAGACAACAAATCAAAACTATACTCACCGGATCCGGTCCTCAAACTTCCCAAGCAGGCGCATGAGTTGGACCTCGGACTCCCCTCACTCTGGTTCGAGGCGTTGGCTCCAGCCGGGCTCGGCACCCGCCGAGGTCCGACCAGCTCCCTCCGATGCAAAGGACCGGCGGCGCCAGGGAGTAGCCCCCGTCGGAAGGGCGCGATCCCAGCAGGACCAAGCCTATAGAGGCGGAAAGTCGTGGTATATTGCCCTATATACACTCTGATTCCACAACTTCCCGGCCAACGCACCAAGAATATGTAGCAGCAGAGCGCAGACAAACCAATAATACCAGGAGTCTGTTCAGAAGGTCCAAATCATTTATTTGTGCACAAGTCTCAAGCAAAATCAAATGCAAAATGGCTGAGCAAAGATTTCTGGCAATACAACAACTTTTATAGACTTTTACTCCATTCTAGGTATAGAAACACATTTCATTGGTCCCGGTACTCTCCCGTACCTCCCGTACCCCTTCTATTGGTCCCGGTACTGATAAGATTATCCAATTATGTTCCTTTAGTGGGCTCAGCACCTGCTTACCCCCCCTTCCAGTCCCAATTACAATGGCCAGTTCATTAACTTGTTACTTTCATACTTTCAAGGCCATTGAGCCAATTTGTGCATGTAGGGGAGCAGGGCTCTGTAACTCATCTGTCAGCAGTCCCAATTAAATCCCTTGCAGATGTACTTTCTTATCAGTAACTTCTAAACATATTTTTCTGTATTTTTCCATCTTCCAGTTCTGCTTATCTAAGCTAGTTCAATATTCTTGCCATGTCCTTGCTTTACAGGAGCAGATTGGGGGATGTGCAATTCCCATAGGCCTCTCCACTAGCTTCATTCACAGGTCAAGCTAGCTAGGCTCGCTTGCTTATATCAGACAAAGTGGATCACAGGCCTACACCTGCCACAACACAAGCCCTTGTTATTTCCCTAATTCACCTTCTCCTCTGTATTTCTCACTGATGTAGGAGTTGTGGTCCTAACTATAATCCACTGGGCTACTCAAACTGTTCATTAGCAGTCAGCAATGTGATAGTGAACAACAGTCGAGATCTGAACCTTAGAAAGAGAAGACTAAGGTTATGTAGGTCAGTCATTCCCCAACATCCAAATTGTCTGACTTGCTGCAAATTGGTGAGATGATGTTTCCCCTTTGCAGAGAAGTTTACAATCTGGGCATACTGTTTTTATCCTGAGCTGTTTATGAAATCCTTTATTAGGGCCATAGTTCATATTTCTTATTTCAAGGTGAAATTACTAATATGTCTGAATGCCTTATCCACATGCAGCTTAAACGTATGTGCATTGTAGAAACACACATATGCTTTGAGCTGGATTGGGGGAAAGCACTTTTCAGACCCCAGAAAGTAGCTTTGAAAATTGCCTTCACAATGATTTTACATGCTCTTTCATTTTGGCCTGGTCTTTCTGCCCCCTTGCAGATAGACTTTCGGATGCTCTACCAACCACATCAATCTCAGTCTTTGGTAGAGTTTTTTTATGTTCTGTGTTTTCTACCACAACAAAAACAGCCCAAACCAAAGGGGGCTACCAGCCAAACAATATTAAGATATGGAAAAAGGACAGACCCTAAACAGAGTAAATCAAAAAGCTTTTTATTGTCAGACTCATGAAGTGAGGAACAAACATATTCCCTCTGTAAACCCTGAAGATGTAGATGTGCCAGACAGCCTTCTGGCATGGCGAACGTTCTAATGAGGGCCCTCCCATTGTCACACCCCCACATTATCAACCCCCCCTCCCCTGCAGTGATCCCTTTTCTCATACTTCCTCCCTCCCTCCCCCAGCATGGCAAACGTACTAAATGTGTTTGCTGCGTTGCCTTTGCTCCAGGCCTAGCAGGTGTTCTTCTCGGCCTGAAGTCTCACAGTACAGTTGTTATCACGAGACTTCAGCCTGGGATGTAACACCTGCGAGGCCTGAAGTGGAGGCAGCTCAGCAAACAAATTACAGTAAGTTTCCATGCCGCCATGTGGGCCCCCTTCCTGTCCGGTCCCCAGCTTCCTGCTTGGGAGGAATTTACTCCACTGCCTTCAGTGTATGTAGGGTACAAAACCAACAGATGAGAAATAATTGAAAACTATTGCGTGAAATCATAAGAGACTAAGGAAGAATATGCTACAGATAAAGAAAGTGGAATTGAAAACATATAGGGACATATTTAACAGCAATGGTCAGAGTTTTTTAAATGTCACCCACTGAGGTTAGATAAAATCTGGATATTCAGTGCTGGTAGTTAGATAGTGGCCATTGCTGTATATCCGGATAGGGCGATCAGTGCTAGTATTAGCCGGCTAGCAGCAATATTCATTGGTACTATCTGCATAGCTATCTGATGCTTTTGGATCCTGTTCCCCCTTATTTTCCTGTTTACCAACCATCTGTGTTATAATCATGACCCGAGTTTCTACCCTAATCACGTTTGTTGTATTTGGCTATCTTGCATAGATTATGAGCTCTATTGAGCAGGGATTGTGTCTTTCATGTACAATTTCAGCGCCCTTTATACCTTGTACTGCTAGACAAATGATAAGTACTAGCCTTTTTGCTCTCCTAGCTTAAGTGAGTAGTTATCCAGATTGTGGCGCTGAATGTTGCCGCTCTCCAGATAATTCATTGCTCTAAGCTGTCCCGGCACTTTCTGGATAGTGCCTCTGAATATCCTGGTCATCAGCACTTAGTCAGTACTGCTGAATACAGGCCCCATAACTATTATGCAATCACAATGCAATAAAGGACATTGAGTACAATGTAATGGCCTCTGTGGCTCTGTGAGCCCATCACAGAGAAGGCAGTGACCACAATTCATTATTCTCATGGGCGAGCTTGTACTCTCAGTCACAATAGGAAGAATCATCCCAAAATTTCAGGGTATAAACATCTCAGTTTAGATGTGGTATATTTACAGCTGAGAATTTAATTTGTGGTTCTGAATGATATGCTAAGGATTCATGGTGTGCACAAAATCAAACCAGAATTTTATAACTGTAAGTGGTTAAATAGTCAAATCCATCGAGGGCAGTTCTTTAACATCTTAACTCAGTATTATATTGCCTTAAAGGACCATTTACACAAAGATTAGAGTAGATGTGATATGCTATATTGCCCATAAAAGCCATGTATTATGTGTGAGGAACATTATATATTCATATGGGGGAAAAGAGAACATAGTACATCTTCCTTAATAACTTCTGTGACCTCCTCTTTCAGTGTCTCCTGCAGCTGAGCGCCTACGGTGCATCCTTGGTGAGGAGGATGAGACTCCAACCCCAACTTTGTTTACGGAAATGGATACCCTGCAGCATGATGGTGAAGAACTGGAGTGGAAAGAATCCTCCAGGTGAGAATGAGAGAGAAAACTAACAGAAGGAAGAAAGCTCCAGCTTAGCATCTTCTAATGAAGAATAGGCATGTCCCAAGCTCTCTGTGTCCTTTACAGTTATTAAAATGAAATGGAATTGCAATTTCCTTCAAAAAGATCGATATGCATGTTTAAAGTGTACATATTTAGGAAAACCTAGGGCACATCCTACAGAAGAGGAGGGACGAAGAAATATAATCCAAAGTTGAAATACTTGGTATGTCTTTGAAGGGCAGGAAATGAAGTGTGCTGCTATGGTCCAGAATCTGGGATTGATGATTTACACGATGTTCTCTTTTTGCCCCAAGGTCAATGCTTTGATAAAAAAAACTTTTGTAAGACTGCCAGTGTTGAGAAAGGTGAAATGCTTCGTGGATGTTGAAGATTTTAGGACGGTGTTGCAGGCACTAGTGTTACCCCTTATAGACTCTGGGAATGTTTTGTGTATGGGACTACTGGCGTCTTATTGAAAGGCGTTCAAGCTATACAAAATGCTGCACTGTGATTGCTGATGGGAAGTGGAAGTAACAATCACACCACATCCCAATTAAAGGCACTACATTGGTTACCAAAACCATGGCAAATTAAGTTTAAAGTACTGGTGCGGGTGTTTAAAGCTCTGCATGGTGAAATGTTTGTCTTTTTCTAATAGGCAAAAAAATGCAACGTGTGCCTTTGAGTCAATGCCGACTCCTGGTGACCCAGAAGTTCATAGGTTTTCTTGGTAGCGTGACTGGAAGTAGATTGCCAGGCCTTTCTTCCAAGGCAATGGAGGATTAAGTGAGTGCTAGTGGGAATGGAGGATTAAGGAGTGCTAGTGGGAATTGACCCCTGGTTGCTTGGTTACCAAGCCAGTGTTCTAACCACTAGGCTACTCCTCCACTCCTTTCTAATAGTCATTTAAATGATTTATGCCTTCCTGTCACTTATGGTCTTCTGATTTGTTAGAAACTCTGGCATTAAAAAAATGCCATCTAGTTGAGACTCTGATGAGGATACCAGCATATGCAGGTGTGACTTTGTGGAACTTGCTACCATTAGGTTCACCTGGCAGAAAATGTTCAGAGTTTTAAAAAGCAGCACAAAGCGATGATGTGTGAGCAGGCCTTTAGAAGTTGAGAGGCAGTTGTAATATGAGGTTTTCAAATAGTGCAAGGGAAACCTAACAGGTACTTGGGACTTGAATTGGCCACTGTTGAAAACAGGATAGTAGGCTCGATAGACCTTTGGTCTGTCTTAGAATGGCATATTTTATGTTCTTATGATTAATTTGCGGTTTTAAAATCAGTTGTAAGGGGTGTATGTTTTATATTATGTTTTTATGTATCGCATGTAATATGAATGTGGCTTATGTTACATTGTCCACTGCCAAGAACAGTAGTGGATGGATAAATAATTCATGAACAAATGAAACTATTCTGAAGAAGGGGAAGCTGTAGAACTACAGGATATGAAATGAAACTGTAAGGAGTTGTAAAGTGCCAGTTTATATAACCCACCAACGTAACTATTAGAACAGCAGTCAGATAGGAACCGACGCTATCAGACATCGATCTCCCACCTGAATCTGCCCTAGAACTATTTGCTAGGATTGATGGCTTGAATCTGCTTGTAGAACTCCGAGATAAAAATGTTATCCTTGAATCTGCCTGCAGAATTACTAGATTTACTAGTTAGAAGTGTTAGCCTTGAATCTGCCTGAGAATTGTTGCTAGAAGTACTACTCATGTTACGCTTGAATCTGCCTTAGAATTACTGCCAGGAGTGCACCGCATGTTATTCCTCAATCTGCCTTAGAATTACTACTAGAAGTGCTACTCATGTTATTCTTGAACCTGCCATAGAATTACTTCTAGAAGTGCTACACAAGTAAACCTTTCAAGCGGATGTGTTAACACTAGAATGGACAGCCGCATGTATACACCCTACTTGTCACACAGAGTGGCCGCTAGATAGCTCCGCCTATCTTGCCACCTGAACCATACCCACTCCGCATCACACAGCTGCTGCATAGATTCAAATCACCTGGCCCCTCAAAGTAGCTCACTTAAAATGGCACCCTCCCCCATAGCTTTAGCCAGCTGTTACCTCCTCGTCAGTCTACTGCACAGCGCCCTCACCCTCACCGCCACCGGCAACCTCATACCAATTCTACGGGGTCCCAGGAGGAGATGGTCGGGTACCTCCCGCCAACCAGAAGCAGAACCCAAACACACCCTGCGCCCACACCTACTCTACATCTCACTCCAGCACGCCAAAAAATCTCAGCTAGAGAAGTGCCCTCAACTCAGCTACCTGAATTGCACCCTCGTAAATGCTCGCTCAGTCCGGAAGAAATGGCCTGTCATCTCCGACCTGATAACTTACCACAAGCTAGACACCCTATTGGTCACTGAGACATGCCTGACTGACTCCGATACGGTCATCCTTAACCAACTCACCCCACCCAACTTCTCATTCCACACCTGCCACAGAGCCAACCGCAGGGGCAGAAGAGCACTCACAAAAACCGAGCTCCAATTCCATCAGACCGCTGCTAGCAGCACCACATACCTGGACTCTATCACCTTATCCAACAAGCACAACTCCATCAACCTAATCTACAGATCCCCATCACCCTCTCCAGATGACCTCTCAACGATAATCGACCTTGCCTGCAATACCAAGAACCCATACACACCAAACTGGATCATGGGCAATTTCAACCTGCCTGCCCTCCCAGAAGCGCAATCCAGTGCCTTCCTCAACGCGCTCAATGAGCTGGGCTATGATCAAGTAATCAACGAGCCCACTCACACAAAAGGAAATAAGCTGGACCTGATCTTCGCCCCGCAGCCGGCCACATGCCAGAACCATACGCTTGCCCTATCCATCACGGCTATGGTCGGTCCCATGGTCTGACCATAGCCTACTAAGATTCCAAATGCCCACACAACAGGTTCATACAAACAGCCATTCCACAACCGATGCCTGCCCAAAAGCAAAATTCCGGCCCTTCGACAAGGAAGAGATACTCAGCAAAACCCTACCTCTTTTCGACCTCACAGAGCCTAGCCCCGAGGAAATGCTCCCTGCCTGGAACAATAGTCTCAGCTCCATTGCCAACCGACCAACCGTGGACGCATCACCAAGGAGAAGGAAGACCGCTCCGTTGTACTCTCCCAAGTTACGAACATCACTCCACCACCTAAGGAAGCTTGAAAGAAGATGGTGACGCTCACGCTCCACTGATGATCTAGGCACTTACACCTCCCACCTGAGGAAACACCGTGAGGCAGTCTCAGAGAGAATGAAACAATACCACGCAGAAATCCTGCAGTGCTCCATGAACAAACCACAGGATTTATTTAACCTGGTGAGGACCCTCACAAAGGAACCTTCCCCCACCCAACTAAGCATGCCAGAGCCACAAGAATTCGCTGATTACCTGCAGTCAAAAACAATCCAGACCGACAAAACTACACCACCCACCCCTGTGTACAGACCACGCCACCCAATGCCACTATCCTTCTTCTCAACAACATTAGAGAAAAACATCAAAGACACTATCACTGTGATTAACACCACCACAGTGCCAAACGATCCCTGCCCAGTGTTCTGGATAAAACCCTGCGCAAGGAATTTAGCCCTTTCCTGGCCAAACTCATCGATATCTCCTTCTCAACGGGCTCATTCCCACGAAGCCTGAAGCAAACATCCATTAGACCACTCCTAAAAAACTGCAAACTGGACCCCCAATAGGTGGATTCTTACAGGCCAATCTCAAGCATCCCACTAATGGACAAAATAATTGAAAAGGTCGTGCAACAACAAATCCAACACCACATTGAGACCACCGTGCCCTTAGATCTATGCCAACATGGGTTCAGGGAATCGCACGGAGTTCAGACGCTCCTGACCACTCTCTTCAACACACTAATCACCGGATTGGACAACAGCAGACGAGGATACGCCCTAATCGTCCTGGACATTGCCGCAGAATTTGACTCCGTCGACCATGATCTGCTCGTAGGGCGCCTTGCAGAGAAAGGGATCCAGGACACAGCCTTAAGCTGGTGCAAATCATACCTGTCAGACAGATTGCAGCATGTACGAACCAGCCCCACAATCTCCAAACCGTTCCAGCAAAAACAGGGGGTTCCACAGGGCTCCTCTCTCTCGGCGCTGTTTTTCAACATATATATGCAGCCCATCTGTGCACTCACCCGCTCCTTCGGCATCTCATGCCTCGTATACGCTGATGACATGTTACTCTACATGCCATTCTCAACCGACCAGCCGGATTTCTCACACTAACTACGTGCTTCGATGCTTTCACCGACTGGCTTCACACTCAGAACCTCAGAATAAACTTCAAGAAAACTGAGGTGCTATTCATCACCAGGAACCAAGCTTTCGCTCCTCCAGCAGCACTAAAAGTAAGATGCGCCGAGCTCCAAAGCAAGCCCACAATCCGCTACTTAGGGGTCACACTAGACCAACAGTTGGATATGAAAGCCCACATAAGCAACATTGTCAAGGCAGTATACCACAAAATACGGACAATCCAGCACCTACGACCTCTACTGGAACCAGACGACTTCAGGACAATCTACCAAGCACTGGTAATCCCCCACTTTGACTATGCCAACTCCATTCTACAGGGACTACCAAAAAATACGCTGAACCCACTGCAGCTGGCAATGAACGCAGCCACCAGAATACTACATGGAGCCCCCTGGAGGGACCACATAACCCCAATCCTGAAGTATCTCCACTGGCTGCCGGTCCACTGCAGACTCACCTTCAAAATCCTACTGCTGACCTTCAAGGCCATCAACAGTCTCACCTCCTCCTCCATCACAGACCTCATTCTCCCCACTCCCCCAAACAGAGCCAGAAGGTCAGTCACAGTCAACACCCTAAGTATCCCTAGCAAGATCATGAAGTGCTCTCGAACAACAAGAAACAGAGCCTTCGTGTACTATACACCCACGTGTTGGAATGCCCTCCAAGCTGGCCTCTGGGCCATTACGGACCTTACCCAGTTCAGGAAGGCACTGAAACACCACCTTTTCCTCCAGCACTATTCTCATAACAAGGACACACAACAGCCACCCATCCGCAACCACCAAGGCAGCCACCCCAAAACACCTACAACACACAGCCTCAGCCCTGCACAGTAGCACTACCAGACACCCGGGCATGCACATGTATATAATCACCTAATCTTGTAAATAGTAGCCAGGCAGCCCGGTCGCCACTTCACTGCTGCTGACCCGACTGCTTAGCCTGTATTATAGTTACCTAAATTAGCAGTCAAGCTACTGCGTAGCATGTACATAGTTACCCCAGTTAGCCCAAGTTGCAAAACCCTGTTTTTTGTAAGTTCAGTACAGGAGCCGCCTGTACTGTACAAACCTGCTGTTGACTGTAAACCGAGCTGATTTTAAAGAGTGTAGTATAGGAAAGCCTTTAAATAAATTAATTAATTAAAAGCAGTATCAGGAAATCTTTTTTCATGGAAAGTGTGATTTTCAATAGTATTTTATATTGCTGGTTTAGCTGTTGTGTTAGTTTTTTGTGGCTGTAGTAGAAAGGGTTTTTTTAAGAAGCTTATTAGTTTGCTCTAGGGCTTTCCATGTTTGTTTTTGTTGTTGTTTGTTTGTTTGTTTTTAACTTCTAGATCAAAAGAGAGGAAAGCTGATTGATACTCTTTGAAGTCACAGCACTTCTGAGGTATTGGTTCCCTCCCTACCCACCCTATCTAAGAAATCTTGTTCTATAGAATCACTAACCAATTAGATGGCTGATTATGATAGAAGTGTTTGGTATTGTTTGGAAGGGAAAAATCTAGAAAGTAAATAGGTCCAAGTATGGTGTCTGTTAAATGTAAACAATTAGTTATATTTCAGGGAGCTTTGATTAGGAAATTCTACAGAGGGAACACATACGCTATACACCTCAAATATATAATCAGATTTTAGTAGTTTGAAGGGATAAGAAACTGCTCCATAACCCAATAACAGGTGAGCAAGCAAACAGGACTACATACAGGGGATCACAACAGAGGTGTTAGATCTCACATAAAAGAGACTATTCTCTCTTTGTCTTAAAGGACAGCTGAGGAAAAGCTAGGGACTTTGGTAGATCTTTTTCTTATTTCTTTTAACAGGTAAAAAAGCTCCTACAACTGAATTATGGCTGAGAAACACTGTGTTGCCAAAGCTATTGCTCCTGTTACAGCTTTTGTTTCCATCTAAACAGACAGCCTCATCCCAGACAATGGACTGGTTCTGTGTGCAAGATGTCCACAAATTGAATCCTCATGAAATAAGTGGAAGAACTGAGAGAGGGGGTGGCAAGGCTGAGAAACATCCATGACAATGAGAGCTACATTGATGAAATGCTTCTTCAGGCATCAAAGATCTCCATCAGAGTTGAAGATGATATGGTAGGGAATGAAGACAACTGGGCATGGGTCACCAGAGCCTGCAGATTTAACACTGACTCCATCATCCCTAGAAATGAAGAACCAGTAAGCAGCCCTGGAAGTGGAGGAGGTGAGAACGTACCAGAAACATGAAGAACCTGAGCTCAAAAACTCCAATGTTGCCAAATCAGTGACCACTAGGAAGCAAAGAGTAGTGATGGTTGATGATTCCCTTCTGAGGGGTACAAAAGCAATCAGCTGCCAACCAGACAGGATATCCTAGGAGGTGTGCTGTTTACCAGATATCAAAATCCCAAACATTACAGAGAGTTATCATCAAGTCTACTGACTGATATCCAATGCTGCTCATCCATGTTAGCACAAATGATACAGCTAGGTATCCCTCTGAACATATCAAGATTGACTTCATACTTCTGTGACAGAGGGTGCAGCACAGGTGCATAGGTGGTGTTGTCCTTAATCCTCTCTGTCAAGAGTAATGACCAAGACAAAGAAGCTCACATCCTGAAAATGAATGTATGGCTGAATAGATGGTGTCTTGGCTTCCTAGACTATGAAATGATTTTCCAAGGGCTACTGAACATAGCATCCACTCATCAACGAAGGATTGAAGTGTCTTCTGCAGCAAATTGATGAACCTATTGAAGAGGGCTTCCAACTAGGTTCATCGGGGATGGGTGAACAAAGTCCCTAGGTGTAAAACATTGCTAGGGGGGGGGTGGTTTCAGTGGTAGTAGCCAGCACACTTAAAGCAGCTGGCTGTTGCTGCTTTAAATTCACCCCAAATATTTAAAGGGCAATATGCAGGCACCGGCATTGAATATCAAAGTTGCCCAGATTGTGATTTTGCAATCCAGTTAGCATCAATATTCAGCAGTTGGCCAGATTGTGAAACCAGCTAAAGTTAGAACAGCCATTCAGCTGTCCTAACTTTAACCAGTTAGAGTTAATTGGGCAGCAGCTGAATCACCATTGCCCAATTAACCCATGGTGCCGCCCCCAGAATGCCACTATGGTTCTCAAAAGAAGTAGCTGAAAAAGTGAGAAAAAAGAGGATAGCCTTCATAAAATACAAGAAATAACAGAAAGAGAAAAACTAGTGTCAATATTTGGAAACGTTATGAGAAACTAGGAAAGTAGTCAGAAAAGTAATGATATAAATGGAAGAAAAAATAACCAATGTAGTAAAATGAGGAGACAAAACATTTTTCAGATATAATAGTGATGGGAGAAAGTGCAAAAGTGGTATTGTGAGACCCAAGGGAAAGGAGAAAATTATGTAGAACTGTTGAGAATAAAGCGGAATTACTTAACAAATATTTCTGTTCTGTGTTCACAGATGAAGGATCAGGAATAGAAACTCAGAAAACACACAGAAATAGGAATGGAAGTGAGGCGAATCTTGAACAATTTTCAGAAGACAGTGTTTGAGGAACTAGCTAAACTAAAAGTAGACAAAGCATATGAGGCCAGAGGGGATACATCTTAGAATATAGAAGAAACATAGAGGAGTTCTGGCGACTCCACTGTCTGGCCTTTTCAATGTTTCTCTATAATTGGGAGTGGTCCCAGGGGACTGGAGAAAGGTGCATTTTGATCCTGCTACACAAAAGCAGAAGCAAGGATGAGGTTGGAACTACAGACTGGTTAGTCTGACCTCTGTGGTGAGTAAATCAATGGAAACACTGCTAAAACAGAGGATAGCACAGTTTCTGGAATCCAATGGCTTGCAAGATCTCAGACAGGATGGTTTTACTTGATGCAGATCTTGTCAGATGAGTCTGATTAATTTCTTTGACTAGATAACCAGAGAATTGGACTGAGGGACAGCACTTTGGACATTACTACAAACTACTTTCCAAATGTTGCCCTGTACACATAAGAAGAGTGGGACCTGAGGGTGGTTATATCTGATTAACTTAAAGTGGCCATATAGAAAGAAAAGGCGATGGCAAAAGCCAGAAGGTTGCTTGGGTGCATAGAGAGAGGAATGGCCAGCAGGAAAAAGGCGGTGATAATGCTCCTGTATAAGTCTTTGGTGAAACCTTATTTGGAATGTTGTGTGCAATTGTGGAGATCGCACCTTCAAAGGGATATAAACAGGATGGAGTGAGTGCAAAGGGCAGCTTCTAAAATGGTCAGTGGTCTTTGTCTTAAAGCATATTGGAACAGACTTGAAGATCTCAATATATGTGTACTTTGTAAGTATTGTCAGAGAGGAAAGATATGATAGAGAAGTTTAAATACCCCTGTGGCATAAATGCACAGGAAGAGAGTGTATTTCAATTGAAAGAAAGCTCTGGAACCAAGTCAGCATAGGATTAAGGTGAAAGGGGATCATAAGGAAAATATGGGGATACATGAAATAGCCTCCCAGTGGAGGTGGTAGAGGAGTCGATCTGAATTCAAGAAAGCAAGAAGCATCCTAGAGGATCTCTAAGGGAAAGGAGGGATTATAGAGCTTAGCAGGTGCTAGAGATGGGCAGACTGCATAGGCCACATTGTGTTTATCTGCTGTCATTTTTCTAGGTTTCTATGGTAGATGTCTGCGATGCCCTGCCAGTGGAGGTGGTGGAGACAAAAAACACTGATGGCAATTAAAAATGTGTGCGATAAACACAAACGATCCCTAAATGTCAAAAAGATGTAATCCAACTGAAGAGTTTTTCCACTCAAAGTAAAAGTTAATGACTTTTGCACTTCAACGAAGGCATAAAGGGGGATGACCTTCACAGAGTGGCAGTTGCAACCATAATCCCTTTACTGGTCATGCCGGTCTTTTTCTACTGTCTTTTACTGTTCAGGGTTGCCATGACCATCTGGCAAATTAGGCAGCCACCTAGAGCACCAATGGCCCAGGAGCAGCCCGTTGCCACCACTGCCACCCTTCTCCAGGACTTGCAGCACTAACAATGGCTTCAAGCAGCCCTGCAGCACTTACCTAAACTTTTGACGCTGTGAGGCGGTTTGGTTTATGCCCCCTCTGATGCCCGTTGGCATCAGGCATTGGAAGGGGCGGAAGCCAAACAGCTTCACAGCGTCGGACGTTTAGGTAAGTGCTACTGGGCTGCTTGAAGCCGTGGCCACTGCTGAAAGTCTCGGAGAGGGGCGGCAATGGGGTGGGAGAGGGAGCAGGGGAGCGCAAGGGAGAAGGGTCACCTCGGCACCTCATATCCTTGCACTGGTCCTGACTACATTACAATATTCTGTGTTATGTTCCAGCTGCTGAGTTGTATCCACCCTGGGAGGGAGGGTATGTACGAAAGGTTAAAATCTTGTATCCAAGCGAATTCTGAGCAAGACTTTAGTTTGTCAAAATTCTGAAGCAGATCGAGCCACCTCACAGCTTTCAACAGTCTAGCCTATAGTACGCGAGTATCTCTGGAAAGCTGCATGAATGTTTACAAGAATGGCACAATTATACCAATTTTTATTGCACTTAGGCAAGTCGGAAATTGCCTGCAAAACTACCCATCTAAAATTAGAAAAGAAAGAGATGACTTCTTCAAGGTCACAGAGTGAATGCAGATTTATTCTGGAGGCACAGTAGAGAATTCCTCTTTCTTCTGTTGCAACTTCTGACAGTAGGTACCCTGTCCAGAGTTGGTTTTACAACAGAAGCTTGTGGGCAGAGTTTATAAACTATTTTGGGCCTTACACATTATTACTTAAACAGCAACAAAATTATGGAATGTTTTGTTGTTGGAGATAGTCATGGCTGCAACAGTAAATATCTTTGTGTGCAAATTACATTTAAGATTTTGGGAGAAAAGGAAGGACTCACTTGGCATGGAGAAGAATATAGTTAGACTTTAGACAAGTGCCAGTGATTGACTGATTGATTTATGAATATTTGTTATACTGCCATTCGAGCATTATAAAATGACACCATGGTGTTTTGCAATCTGTTTAAAAATCTGGAGACAACAGTTTTACTACAAAACATGAAGATAATTTTGACTGACATAGACAAACAATAGGCGGTATAAGAAATTTTATTTATTTATTTTTATTTACATTCTCTTATATACCGCGCTATTCTGCATCAGTGCGGTTTACATTGAACAAACTGAAATTACATTGAACAGGGCATTATAACTTGGAGATAACTATTTTACAGGGAACATGGGCTATGGAGGGTTAAGTGGCTTATAGAATGGTTATATTCTTATAGAATAAGAAATGGTTATAGGAGGGTTAAGTGGCTTATAGAATGGTTATATTCTTATAGAATAAGAAATGGTTATAGGAGGAAAGGAATACACATCACAGCAATTCCAACCTATTAGTACTGTTCAAATAAGGGAAATAAAGGAAATACGAAGTCAAATACCAATTAAGTGGTAGACCCTACATACTCTGACTAGGACTGTTGAAATAATCCAGTTTTTATGAGTTTTTTGAACTTTTTATATGAAATTTCCATTTGAATATCAAGAGCAAAAGAATTCCAGAGGACAGAAGCTAATATGAACTTAACCTAACCTTCTCCAGCACATCATGCAAAGAGAGACATCATTAGAGAAAGACAAAGCAAAAGAGGGAGAGCCAGCAATGAGATGGATAGATACAATAACAGCAGCTATGGGTGTCATTGTATCAACAATGAACCGCCTAACTGAAGACCGAACATAGTTTCGGACAACTATCCAGAAGGTCGCCATCAGTCAACACCTACTCAATGGCCCTTAACAACAACAACAACAACAACAGCAAGGGCTGCTAAAGGATTGACTACAAATGTGTAGTGAAGAGAGGGAGAGTTGAGGTTCTCCTTGATAATGAAAGACATAAGCACTAAGCCATTAGATGGACCTCTGGTGTTCTTTCTGCCCAACCAACTATGGGTGCTATTTAATAAAGATTATTCTCTATCTATGGATACTATCTTTATTGAATAATGCTCATCTTCGCTATGTAGGGGAAGATGGAAAAGGAAGACTTGGACTCTTTTAAATGATTTCTTGTTCTTGTGCCCAAGATACAGATAGGAACCTTATAGATATCCTCTGAATGGTTAATATCTCTTACTATTGCAGAAATTAAACTTTAATCAAAGTATTAAAGACAGAGCAGCAAGGTTTCCTTTAATGCATTGAGATTAACTGGTGCAAATCTAAAATCCACAAGGAATGTTTTTTTCCTTCCCAGTACTTTTTTCAACAAGCACCTTCTTAGTCTGAGTCCAGTAGAGTTACAGGAACACATTTCACTGGCTTCCTTATCATATAAAAGATGTGGTATACCAGCTTGCATTTTGCCACAAACTCCAATTTAGCTGATGTTGCTGCCTACAGCAACCACTGAGATTAGGTAGTAACACTTTTCTCACTTTCCTCAGGGGCCAGGAAGGGTAAGGAGTTCCGAAAGAAGTTAAAAACCCCACCTCTTCCTTGAACATTTTTCCCTACCACCCTAGTACCTAGCCCTCTACAGCTACCTCCCCACCCATGCTCCCTCAAACCCTATAATACAACTATCTGTAGCTCTATATATATACATATGTAAATAGTTGATCATTGATCATTGTAATTTTAAGTTCATATTGTTCACTTATGTATCCTTGTTACTTTGTTCTTTGTAAACAGTTGAAACACACTGCCTTGAAACATTCTATGTAAACCGTCTTGATTTGTAGAAAGACGGTATATAAAAAATGTTAAATAAATAAATAAACCAGTGCCAATGACATCCTGCTCCTGGTACAAGAAAAGTCACTTCCACTTGTTTGCCTCTTGACTCTGCTTTCATGTACACTCATATTATTTTCAGAGTATGCATGGAATTGTATTTTATTATAATAAGCTTTTCCCCTCTCCACTGTTTCCTGAATTATTCCTTGGCCTTTCTAAAAGGTGCTTTAAATACATAAAAAGTGACATTTTGGAAAGGGCATCCAAGTGCAATCCGGGACATCCAGGATAGAACATGCAGAAAAACACTGGGAATATCTATATTTTGGTCTGATATTAGAAACATAGATGCCCCCAACATAGACACCCATGCTGGTGTCCATTTAGATATTCCCGCTATGAAACTGTGAGATGGGACATCCATCTCAAGCAAGGTTGCATTGTGAGTCATCTAAGCGGCATTGCAAAAAAGAAAACATGAGTCCCCATTCCCCATCAGTGTCCATTGACAAATTGTAAATTAAGGGGATATGAGTGTACCTCCTTCTCCACCCCCTCCAGATGTTTGCCTGACAAAACGAACACTTTTCAGATGCCTGTTCATGCCTGGAGCAGGTATAACAATTGATATGGCTGTGGACGTACAGGATGTTTATGAAATTGGACAAAGATGTCCAAGTTCTTGGGAATGCCCTGGCCACCCCTCCACTACACCCCCATTCTGACTTAGCGAGCATCACATTTGGAATGTCCACAGACCCGGCTTCTCAAATGGCTCTGGGGACATCTCTATGCCTGTTTTCAGATGTCCAAGGCACATATAGAGCTTCTAAATAACCCCCAAAGTGTGAATAGTCAGCAGTAGCATCAGGCAGGGAATCTCTTAGTGACAGTACAGCGCTGCGTACGTCTTGTAGCGCTATACACATGCTCAGTAGAGGAGTAGTAGTATTAAAAAAGAGTCACATATAGAGAGCTGGGAATTAAAGCAGCGGCAGCAGTACCCAAGGGCTCACCTGGTACTACTGAATGCCGGAAGAGAGAAAGAACGAAAGGGTTTGCATGATATAAGAGACACTGTTGAAACAAAACTTAGAAGGGTCACCTCTAGGGTTGTCTATCATCTATAAATTTATTGGCTGCCCTTAAAAACAACAAAAACAAATCCTTTCCTGTAATAGATCTGTACCTGTAAATTTCCAAGTGGCTGGTAAACCTGCAGAAACCATGAATGCCACAGATTGGGTCACAGGCAAGTAGCTCTGCAGTAATAGGAAAGAAAGCTTGGCAGGGCCAGTGTTAGGTGATAGCAAACAGAGCAACTGCCCAGGGCCCCCATGCCACAGAGGATCCCCAAGTCTGCCCGCCTGCAGGTAGACGTTGGGGCTCCCTTACCAGTTTCTGCCGTGGACCCCTGCATATCTAACACTGCCCTTGAAGCTTGGAAGTTTCTGCTCAACTCCATTAGGCAAATTCTCGGAGGCACCTTGTTTCCCTCGTCTCTCCCCATACTAGACATTTTTACTGGCCCCCAATAATATTGCTGAGTTGTCAGTAAGCAAAAAACCAGACTGTCAGTAAACTATTTCTCCTGAGTCGACAGCCGCTATTTATAAATCACAAGGAAATTCTAATTGATCAAAAAATCAATCAGGTCAGATAACAGATTCCTCTTCTGAATGCATCTCATGGGCCAAATATTTGTTCTTGGTAATTTTATGTTTCATAGCTCTGGGAAGATTCAACTGCAGAAATCACAAAATGTTTGGTGTAGATTGATTGTTGATACTAAAATGATGTTTTATAGATAGCCCGTGTTGTGCAAAGTCTTGCATAAATATAAAAAAACTCTTCTGAAACCAATAAAATTATATATACAAGAACATCTTTAACTCACAGGTTTTATTATATGACCAGTGATTGGTACAGTGCATCAGATGTAGGAGCTGATGGCAGATAAAGATGTCTCAAAAAAACCAAATGCTCTCAATAATATCTATTAAAATCTAAACCAAATCAATACACAAAACTACTTCAATTACCAATACCAGGCATAATGACCTCAGATGGCACAACCCCTCATGTGGCGAAATTCACCATAGGGTGTTGATAGATGCTCACATCACCGGTCAAGCCTCCTCCATATCCCTAACTTTATTCAATAACACCATTATACATAACCACCAAATAACCAATGGGAAAAGTCTTGTCAAAATCTGTCTAAAGTAATACACAATCATTACCCACCATTCACTCTCTACATACACCCCCTCTCATACATACTACTCAAATTAAAACAGCCTCTATAGTAATTTGCACACAAAGTACAAATATGGCTGAACGCAGCCCAGGCAGCCCAGGTAAAAAACCTGCAAAGATAAATAATTATCAAAGTTATAAGAATGTAATAAAGAGCACCATCATAGTATGCAAAAAACGTAGCTTTGAACTGAAGTCTTGCAGCCGACTGAGTTCCTTGCCTCCCAAACAGACGCACAATAACTAAGGGTCAGCACAAACGCCGCCTCCAACGCGGGAAACCAACTTTAAAGCGAACTTCTTCAGTAACAATAGTCCCCAAACGACCTCAACTCACGACCTCCGCTCTACGAAAGCCTTCGTTTCGCCATAAAAGCGGCTTCATCAGGAGCTTCGCCGTACAGAATCGACGCTTTACAATAGCTGACAGCGGGAGGTTGTAGAGAGCTATTGTATGTAGAGAGTGAATGGTGGGTAATGATTGTGTAGATAGATTTTGACAAGACTTTTCCCATTGGTTATTTGGTGGTTATGTATAATGGTGTTATTGAATAAAGTTAGGGATATGGAGGAGGCTTGACCGGTGATGTGAGCGTCTATCAACACCCTATGGTGAATTTCGCCACATGAGGGGTTGTGCCATCTGAGGTCTTTATGCCTGGTATTGGTAATTGAAGTAGTTTTGTGTATTGATTTGGTTTAGATTTTAATTGATATTATTGAGAGCATTTGGTTTTTTTGGGTCATTTTGGAATTGGCTCTCAGCAGCAGTTGTGTGTGTTGTTACAGATAAAGATGTCTGCCACTCTGTTGCAGATGTTACTTCATTACTTGGATTTCCTTCACCAAGGACCCTCTGTGTCTATTCCACACCTTCATGCCATTCTTCCCCCACCTGTTCAGTTAAAAAAAAAAATCCTTTCCTGTTGCTACTCTTAAGCTTAGCCTACTCCAGTCCTGTATCATAAGCTGCATCCTTGACCGGTGGTTCTCAAAGCTGTCCTATTGCCCCCATTGCCAGCAGGAGCTTCAGCATATCCACAATGAATATGCATAAGATATATTTGCATACACTGGAGACTCAGGAGGCTAACTACTAAGGTGCGCTAACTTTAATGTGCATTAATTCTCCTTAAAGCGTGTCAGTTTAACACAGGTCCTATATTATTCAGTGGGACCTAGTTACTAATAAGGCACGTTAACGTCAGCGCACCTTAGCAAATAGCCCTTTCATAGGCATCAGAATGGGGTGGGCCGCACCGGCCCTAGCCATACCAAACTTTCCCTGCCAATCACAGCCCAGAAGCAAGCTGTCTGCCCACAGAGATTCCAACTCCCACAGGCAGAAGAGAAGAGAGCAGCAACGATCACGGCAAACACTCTGGTCTGCCTGTATACAGAACAGGAGGGGAAGGCCATGATCATGACCTCAATGCAGGGTATCTGCCCATGGGGAGCTAAAACCCACGTCTGCTTGCAGCAAAGGAGGTCTCGGGTATTTTTGGTGGCCGCTCCAGCCCTCTGGAATACATTACCAGAGGTTTTGCAGAAGGAGATGGTCCTGATGGCCTTCAGGAAGGCACTAAAAACGCTTGTGCTTCCTGTTTAGATGGTGAGCAGTCATGACTTTCTAGCTGTGATAGCAGATGATAGCATTATGTGTTGCTTGGTGGGGTGGGAAGGATGATTTGGTAGCGGGGGTGGGGGGAGTGGGATGATTGGCACTCCTATGTATTTTTATGCCTTTTTGTAAACCACCTAGAATGCTGTAGCACTTGCCGGTCAATAAATGTTTTTTAAATAAATAAAGATGAGATTAGGGCAAGACTAGGTCGGCATTGGGCAGAACTAGGGTGGAGTTGGGCAGTTAAGATGGAGTTTGGGACCTCCCAAAATAACTAGGTGTTCCGCTGCCCCTGAGCTCCTTCATTTTGTTCAAAATGATGTCATTCATTGTGGATATCCTGAATACCCAGTTGGCTGGGAGTAATTGGACAGGTGTGGAAGCTTTGTCCTAGAAGTTCTTTACCACAGGAAGAAAATGTGAACTTCTTATTGGTATGTGATTTCAACCTGTGCTTTCACCATGCATGTTTTAGCTCTGAATGGGATTTTCTGTGCCTCCTCAAAAATAAAAAGTTATTAAAATTAAATTTCAGTGTGTAGTCCCTGATCTCTGTTAACAGGATGCTCACCGGACTAAGCAATGTTAAGGGTAGTGGGAGAGGGAGGAAGTTATTTTCTGATGAGGCAACTAAAAGTGGAGATTTTCTTTCATTGCTGTAGTGACCGTCCTGCCTGTTGATGACCATGCAAAACAGCTCTTCTTGTAAACACTGCATAAGCAGTGGATACAGCTTGAGTGTATCAGGCCTTCTTCTGCTCCTTTGGGATTGCAGCTCAATTTGAGCCAGGGCTGGAAAACGCATCATAGTCCTCCATTTGTAACTATCTGAGGATTATTTCCACTATTTTATATCCCCTTCCTACTTCGCTTAGCCCAGTGATTGTAGTTGCAGTCCTAGACTGGAAGCCGTGGAACTAGACTCCTACCAGAACCCTGCAATCATGCGGCTTTGATCAGTAGCTCCCAATCTGTGGCCTATGGACCCCTGGTGGTCCATGAGACCATTACAGGGGTCCATAGGACACAGAAAAGAGAGGTTGGTGGGGATTGGTCGGAGATGGATGAAGAAGAGAGAGAGAGAGAGAGACTGGAGGGAACTGGCTTGGGAGAAGGGAGAGAGAAAGACTGGTGGAGACTGGCTGGGGGTAAGGACAGAGAAAGAGACGGACTAGTGGAGACTGGCTGTAAGGAGAGAGATTGGTTGAGAGAGGAAGGAGAAGGAAGATAGAGAGGCTAGTGGGGACAGACCTTGCTGAGGGGAAGGGGTCTGGGAAGAGTAATGAAGATAAACAGGGAGCAGTGTTCCTGCTGGGGGGGGGAGGTGCAAAGCAATCGTGACAGCGATCACGCTTAGAATTGTGCAGCATAGGCAGGTCCCCAGGGTCTGCTGATGGTATGCGATCCTACACGATCATGTTTGCGATCACTTTGCACCTCCCCCCACTGGCAGGAATGCCAGTGGAGGACTCAGCGCAGCTTAGCGGGAACACTGACTGGGTGAGGTTTTAAATGAAGAGTGCAGTTTGTGCGAATGAGTTTTGGACTGTACTTTAAGAAACCTTGGTGGGAGGCTTACCTTCAGGAGCATCACTGTCAGTCATTTGAAGTTCCTGGTGCAGAACCCTGACAACATTTTATGTGGGTTCAAGCCGCGGTACTGCGTCGAATTGGAATTGTCTATTTTTGCTCCACAGAAGGCCCTATTGACACCATTGGCTAAGCTAGGTGATTTATTTCTATTTTAAAGCCTGTTGAATTAAAATATGATTAAAATGGAAAGTTCGTTACACTAGGGGTAATCCCCTGCATACAAACAGGTCGATTGTGAGCCCTTTGGGGAGGAGGGAATGTATCCAGTATCTGCTTGTAGTGATTGTTAACCGCTCCGAAGCCCTTCAGCCTGGGCGGTATATCAAGAAATTGCATAAACCTTGTGAACCTGGTGATATTTAGTAGTTGCTCTAGTGGGCTGGCTCATATTGAGAATTAAACTAGCAGCTTGGTCCATCTGACAGCTGCAAATACAGAAATAACTAGAAGTCTTAGCAGAAACACTGGTGCTCACGTAGCCACATCCATCTGGCAGGTTATGCACTCCTTGTGCCGACCAGATCACTGCGGCAGGCTAACGATCTCAGGGCACCGTATCGAAAGGTCACAAGGACCTAGGAGGTCAGAGGTTTGAGCAACAGCCAGTCTAGAACCGATAACTATTTAGCTCATTACAAAGCTTTGCAGTTAGACATGGGAAGGGAGGAGCACTGGGGGCTCTATGAACTAAATAAGGGATTTTGCAGGCCCATCTACTCTAGAGAGGGGAGTACAAAGGAGGAAAGTGATAAGGAGTGAGCGTGTACAAAGAGCCACACTTTATATCCTGCAGTGTGGACTGGAATAACTGGGCAGACTGGAGAGTGTGATTAGTCTTTTTCTGTTGGTGTTCATTGTGTACCTAGGTTAAATTCTGCCTCCTTTTTATGAGGCTTATTGAATTTCTGAAGTCATTGAGGACCCCCCCCCCCCCCACCCGTGCCATATGACCATGAAAAAGTTACTTAACCTCCTCACTGTGCATGGATATAAGATGTAAAACCCTCAGGGCATTGTTTGGTATTCCTGAAACGATGCCAATGTATTATTTTTATTTTAATATATTACTTAATCCCTTACATATGCACAGACCTGCCACATTCAATTACTTTATTAAGCAGCTGGTGCAACCAGTGGGGCTCACTGTAGAAATGAACAAAAGGAGGAAAAAGAATGAGTAGAAGCAGCTATTTCCCTAGAAGGAACAGCAGGAAGGAGAGCATAATACTGTACGATATAAAAGGCATAAATACACAGCCATTGCTCGGGAATGAATAGGATTAATTCAGAAGAACGTTGCTTTTGTGAGATGGCTGAAAATTATAGTGAAAACAAAAATGTCTGCTCACTAGTGTGATGGTAATGCTGGAATCCCTAATACCGCTTATGCAAGAGCTACGAGAGCTATGTTTAGAAAAAAAACAAGTAGAGTGCCCTCCTCCCCCCCCCCTCATTGCACAAGCAACAGTGCCTCTTGGCCAGTCATACCAGGAGGTACCCAACGGAGCCACAGGCCATTTCTCCCCAGGGCCAAGACCTGTTGCTACCACAGATGGAGTATCAAATAAGGGGTAACCCGACATGAAATAAACTAAAAGCTAAAAATAAGAAAAAAAATAACAGCCAGATACATTTTAGAAAATTCTGATATAGCCAGAAATCTGATGAGTGTCGCAAGTTAGCAGGTATGTGGGAGTTTATCACTAGAAACTTCTGAGGAGGATTTGGCCGAGAATGAAAAGCAAGACTTTGTTTCGCCACAAAAGGAGCATTCTGCAAGGAGAAAACAAGGAAAAATTATAGCTTTGATCAATCAGGTGAAAAACTGGCTCTTCTCCCAAGCTTTTTATAGCTCTGGCAACTGAGTATCAGTCACTAACACTTTATCAGGACTAGCAAGCCACATGGTCTCTAACTAAGACTAGTGTCTGTACCTTATTCAAATGTACATACAATTCTTGTTCAATACAGTCATCTACTTTTATCTCAGTGCCCTTGCTTTATTCATATCATCATATTATCTGTCTATATATCCCAGTTGGTCATGTCCCCTCTGCTGCCTATCAAGATGTTTCATTTGTGCTCTGCTGACTGTATCATATCTGTGTTATATGAAAGTTCTACTGCGCTGCTTCTTAAGGTGTCTGATTTGTATTCTGCTGACATTGTAACATATTTCTGTGATATGAATCTTCTACTGTGCTGGTTTAGTGCAGATTGTATCATATCATTGCTGGGGGTCGATATTCAATGGCAGTGGCCAGCACTTTTAAAGCAACTCGTCATCACCATTTTAGCTTAAACTCAGATATTCAATGCTGGCATTATATTCAGCCACCGGTATTGAATATCCAGGTTGCTCAGTTAGTGATTTAGCTAACGGTTATCTGTGATATACAGTCAATAACAGGTTATCTGTAACCTGGTAAAGTTAGGCCAGCCTTTTTCAATCCAACTATACCCGATTAAGGATAACTGGTTATCAACTGAACATCACAGATAACCATTTCTCCGGGGTGCTAACCCACCCCAGAGCATCTCGACACTAGCTGGCTAGAGGTAGGGCATTCATTAGCATAAGCCAGGCATATTCAGCTGAATTAAGCACCTTAGTGCCTCTGAATAGCCCAGTGAACAGCATTTAGGGAATTTGCAGGTTTGCAAACTTCCTAAATGGCTTTGAGCATCGATCCCACAATTACTATAATTGAATTTACCTGTTTCCAAGTTTACGTCACTGATCTAACTGCTGATATTGGTCATTTTATTATGATTATAACTGCTGCTATAAGCTGCCTATGTCCTGCTACACCTACTGAATAGTGCTTTGGGTCTTTTCATAAAGGAGTGGAGGAGTAGCCTAGTGGTTGGGGCAAGGTACTTCAGGCCGGAAGGTCGGGGGTTCAAATCCCACTAGAGGACAGCAACCTTGGTCCGGAAGGACTGGGGTTTCTAGTCCCACAGGTGCTCCTTGTGGTCTTGGGCAAGCCACTTAACCCTCCATCACCCATGTTCCCTGTAAGTATTAGTGTATGTGTCTCATATCCCCGCGTGTTAAATGTATCCCCCAATTGTGTTGTGACCACTTTGATTGAAGGATAAGGCGGTATACAAAACTGTCTAAATAAATAAAGGTCGCTAACAAATCTTAACAAATAAAAAGAAGGTATCTGTCCTCATTATGGGACTGACTGCAAATCTTAACTTACCTCATATCCTAGATGTATGTGCTCTTCATATATGCCATAGGTCCATGGTGAAAGGTGCTAGACCTTCAACACTACAGCCTGGAGCACTCCACTCACCACCCGGAGATTGTGCCTGAACTCTATATGGAGGGGTGGAGAAGGTTGTTTAGTCTCATGCAGTCTTTAAAAACCTCTTCAGTAAGACTTGCCAGCATCGTTGTCAGGTATGAGGTTGCTGTAAGAGACTTGAACACAGTACAAGTCCTCCATTTGTTTTATGGCACTCAATGAATAGCCATCAGATGATACCAGCCTTTAACTACCAATGACTTGAGTTCAAATGAAAAACAAAGTCTATAGATTAAAAGTTTCTAAATCTTTAAATTTATCATCTGAGTCACTACAGTAACTAGAAGATACTGTGAAGAATTCAAACAGGTGGTAACCAGCCACACGTGCGCCTGGATTTAGAGCACTTCTCAGCATGGCCTCCACAAAACTGAATTCAGCATTATCTTCCGGTCCATTTCAGTATGGTTAATTGATAGACTAGAGGTAACCAGAACCAGAAGTTCGAAGTTAAGCCATGCAGTTTATAGGCAGTAATTTTTCCTTCCGATATATTGAATCACGACCCAGACACTTTTCTGCTAGATGCTGAAAAGTGCTAAAAAAGGGTTTCCTATCTCTCTGTCTTCGAGATTTGTAAACACCAACCCTGGATCCAGACAGCTACATAAGAACATAAGATATGCCATACCGGGTCAGACCAAGGTCCATCAAGCCCAGTATCCTGTTTCCAACAGTGGCCAATCTAGATCATAAGTACCTAGCAGTTTCCCCAAAAGACACAGGTTCCACAATGATTGTATTGGGGCAAGCAGTGGATTTCCCAGGTCCCCTTTAATAATGGTTTATGGACCTTTCCTCCAAGAACTTCTCCAAACCTTCCTTAAACCCAGCTACACTAACAGCTTTTACTACATCCTCCGGTAACGAATTCCAGAGTTTGATTACATGTTAAGTGAAAAAATATGTTCTCTTATTAGTCCTATATGGGTTACACTGTAGCTTCATTGCATGTCCCCTAGTCTTTCTACATTTTGATGGCGTAAACACAGGTCTGCAAAAAACAATTTTCGAGAGCTGTTTTGGTTATTCCACGTAATCTTTATGATTTTTGGTGTGCTGAATCCGAAAATGACCTCCATTTTGTCATAGGACATCACGTTTCCTGACAATTTAGGTAACTATGTTAAATAAGGCAATACCTCCAAATAAATGGAAATAGACTTATAAAATTAAATTTTTATTACAATATTTTCATGAAAATCCTTTTTTGAACTGAAATGAGCTCACCTACACACACTAAACTCGATTCTTCTTCCTTGTGAGGCTCCTCTTGGTGCATTTATACTTGTGAGTAGCATCTGGAATGTGTCCCTGAAGCATCCAACAGTAGTCTGCCATCATTGTAATGCTCCATTTTCCCTGGTATCTCCTTTCCATCTCTTTAATGTCTTGGTGGAATCGTTCACCTTGTTCCTCACTCACAGCTCCCAAATTTTCAGGAAAGTAGTCAAGGTGAGACTGGAGGGCATATTCTGTCTCACAATATTAAAGAGACTCAGTATCGCCTGTCTTAGACTGTAAATATATAAATTTTTTTATGTATTTCTCATTATTGAAATAATTATTATAATTTCTTTGGCTTGATTTTTTGTTTTGATGAAGATTCTCAACCTATGATTCATTGGCTATCATCTATAATTTTAATATTCTTTGTGCATTTAGATTTCTATATTTGGTTTGCTGTTCAGCAGATATCCATAATATAATAAGGCATAAGATTTGCTCATGAATCCAGTCTTTACTATTATTCATACTTATTATTAGTCATTTTCCCTTATGCATAATCTATTCCATATGATTGACTTAATTCAATTCTACGCTCTATGCTCAATTCTGTGTGATTATCTTTAGTTGTTTTATATTTACAGTCTAAGACAGGCGATACTGAGTCTCTTTAATATTGTGAGACAGAATATGCCCAACCCTGGACTTAAGATTACATTAACAGTCCATAAATAGGGTTACATGTGAGTACAATAGTTTTTGATTTGTTTTCTTTCATGTTTTACATTGATACAAGTATTTTCTTTACTTTTTTGGAAAACTTTTGCTTCAAAATTATTGATTATTGATTATATAATACCTTTTTATAATCCTTTTTAGGATATTGATGCTGTTCATTTTAAATATTATTAATTATTATTTTTCATTACATATGTGTGTCCTGCGTTTATACACATTTGTTTGTTAACTATATTGGTAAGAATTTCACCAGTCCTTCTTGATTACATAAGATCATATTATATATGTTTTTGTTTTTAATTTTGATTTTTTCTTTTTATGTTTTTAAGTTTATTTTATATTATATTTTATTGTAGCTGCTACCCCCTGATGAAGGCATTGATTGCCGAAACGCGTTGGGGTCTGTATTAATAAAATTGATTTGAATCGTCCTGACGTCTTGGCTTCTTGCTTTTTGTGGCTCCTGTAAAACTGCTTTGAGACTTCTTTTTGAAGAATCTATAAAAAGACGCCATTGCTCTGAATCATATTGGATTTTAAATTGACCCATCAGACCTTCGACATCGATGCAATAAACCAACTTGTCTTCCTGGGCGAAGTAAGGAACGAACTCCTTTTCACGATGTCTGAACCATGAAGATGACACTCCTGGCAGCAATAAATTCCTGCTTTTCAGCCTTGATCCGTGTAACTCAGCGGCATTTTTGGGAAGATTCAAGTCTCTTACCAAATCATTCATCTCCTCCTGAGAAAACAATTTTGGTCTTGTATCATCTTCAAAGTCAGAACTTGATTCATCATCTGGTTCAGGTATGACTTCACCTTCATCGGAGCTAGGTATCTCTTCCAAGGTAGCAGGAGGCTTGGGTACTGGTATATCTGTGCCATGGGGGATGGGACGAATTGCCGAGTGAAGATTGGGGTATGAAATGGAATGCTTCCATTTGGAATTAAACCCTTTCACATCGCATTAACAAAAGTAACAGTCGTCACTATGGTTCTTTTGCTCTCGCCATACCATAGGAATCCCATAACAGAAAGATTTTTTCTTACCCTTTCTGACACAGCAGCTGGCACAGAGGCCATGGAGTTAGGGGAAAGTAAGGAACTTACCTCAGAATCAGCTGGGCAGCAGACAAACTCAGCTCATGTAGAATTAGCTGAGCAGCAGACAAACTCAGCACATGTAGAATTAGCTGAGCAGCAAACAAACTCAGCACAAGAAAAGCAAAAAGGCATTAGAGTAAAATGACCTTGCACTAGTCCTGACGTAGCTAGAAGCAGGAAGGCTAATCAGGAACACCTGTTCTCAGAAACCCATGCAGCATGCAAAGAGAACAAGGATAAAAGCTGCAGGGTAGAACCAGGGAAGGCCAGTAGGGGCAGCGACCTGGGAGGACTAAGCCAGCATCCAGGGAACACACGTCATGCTGGGGAAAATCCACTGAGGGAAGGAAGCAGTAGGTGTGGCAGCAGAGCAGGAAACAGCCAGCACCGTGCCCAGGACCCTGCTAGGATTCCTGGTAGTTTGGAGAGCCCAGGAGAGAGCTGCCAGAAGCCCAGAGATAAGAGACAGAACCAGAGCTAAGAGGTGGGAACCTAGCTTTGCTAAAGAAAAGGCAAGAAGTTCTGTTTGGTTTGAAAGGCAAGGGCGTGGCACCAGAAGTAACTTTGATACTGAAAGTTATACAGTAATTCCACCAGCGTGGAGAAGAAGGGAAAGCCAGAAGGAAGCTTTTAATATACCAGGCATTCAGAGCCCTGGATTTAAAGAGCCCTTTCTAGAAAAGTTAGCCCATGACTCAGAGGAGAGTTTTAAGGAAGACAGCAGCTGTGAAAAGTGTGACCCATATGCAATCATAAGTGACTCTGAGTTAATGCAGTGGGAGAACAGCACCTATAACTCTGACCCTGTGCCCATGGATTGCACAATATGTTTATCTGACGATATTGTATCTAGCCTCCAGCAGCCCTTTTATCACCTGCATGCTCTCCCAGGAGGGATCGAGCTTCTCCTGCACCGCCAGCTGACTTGGCTGCCCAATCGGGGCACTTCGGCACGATTTAAAAGAAGGCGCTAGCCTCCAGCAGCCCTCTTATCACCCGCGTGCTCTCCCAGGAGGGATCGAGCTTCTCCTGCACTCCTGCACCGCCAGCTGACTTGGCTGCCCAATCGGGGCACTTTCGCACGATTTAAAAGAAGGCGCCAATCAGGCGCACCTGCACCGTTTGGGCCCGCGCCTGAGGGCCGCGCAAGAGGGCCCTTTGGCACGGCCCTTAGGCTAAGGCGCTAAAAGACCCTACAGTTTGCCACAGAAACAAGAAGGAACATATCCAACACCTACTCCAGCAGCGACATCTAAGTACAGTTGAGCTCCCCCAGGGTTGAGCTCGCTTACCTCTTCCACTCTACATAGCCGTTACCGCAGCAAGTATACTCTCCACAAACTCTATTTAAAATGACATTTCTTTTGCAGTCTATTACCTGAATTTCATCAAAACCCACTTTATTACTCTACTCAACTTTGTCTAGTTAATTATGTCTTCATTGCTAACTGTTATATGCTGTGTAAGGATATACTAGTTACTATTGTTAGTAGCTTTTCCACATTTTGACGGAGTTTTCAACATGCTTTTCAATTATTACTGTTGTCAGTAGCTTACACACTATCCATTATTGTCATCATTGTTGTGTAAGGATATACTAGTTACTAGTGTTAGCTTTGTCAATAGCTTACACACTACTCATTTGTGTCATTTTTGCTGTCATTAGCACTCCCACACTTTACTACTGTTGCCAGTAGCTTTAATACTGGTGTAACCACTTCAAATTTTCTCTGCCTAAGTTAAACTGCTGCCAGTGATCACCTTACATTTTACTCTGTCTATTCTTTTCACCCAGCCAATAGCACTGATTTACAACACTCAGCCTAATTCTGCTACTGTTGCCAGTAGCATATCTAATTACTGTTGTCAGTACCATTCTCCTACAATACCCCTTACTGTTGTCAGTAGCCCTCTCCTATATTACCCCTTTCTCTGTCACCGCTATTAATCTCTCACACAAAACATAATGGCCGATCTAAAAACAAAAACATTGCCAACCACTTTCCTACTAATAGTCCTCCTACTGCAACAAATCTACACATACAAATTCAACAATCCCCCTTGCAATAGCATCCCCATCATTCATAACCCCAACCACAATCTAACACGCCCCCCACTACACAATCACCCATTCAACCTGCCACCACACAACAATACCCACAGACATCTCCCTAGAGTAATTCAGATAAACTGCAAAAACCACAACGACAAAAAATCCTCCCCCAACGAAGACACTAAACTAAAGCTGATCCTAATAAACATTTGCTCAATACGGAACAAAATACCAATTGTAAATGACATAATAAAAGACAAACAACCTGACATCTTTTTCATTACTGAAACATGGCTAACACCTACAGACACAATATTATTAAACCAACTCCACATATCACAATATGATATTTTCAACTGCCACCGTGACATAAAAAGAGGAGGTGGCACACTTATACTCACTAAAAAAGATTTACAATACACCCTAACAAACTCAAACAATGTTGAAAGCATGGACATAATAAACATTGAAAACAGAACACTAGCATTCTCTCTAATCTATAGACCCCCATCAGCGGATCACAAAAATCTTTCCCCTATCCTTGAACTCGCATGCACAGCATCCCAGAGAAAACCCCTCATAATCCTAGGTGACCTTAACCTCCCATCCCTAAACCAATACCAAAAAGGCAACTTCATAGACTCAATGACCCACATGGGATATAACCAGATAGTCCTTACCCCCACACATAATAAAGGAAACTCACTAGAACTAATTTTCCTCCCTACCCCCTTCAACCTACATCAACTATACTCTCCCCCAATAACTACAGAGGTACCATGGTCTGACCATCACCTGATAACCTTTCACCTACTAGCACAAACTACATCACAGTCCCCAAACACAACATCTCACCACTCACGTTTTACCCGCTTCGACAATGATACATTCCTTGATAAGGTACTACCTAAGCTCACCACAAGCCTATCTGATATATCGACCTAACTATAGAGAACTGGAACCAAACAATCCAAGAAGCAGCTACACCTACTCAAACAATCCAGAAGAAAAAGAAAGAATCACAAAAATGGTTCACTAAAGACATCGCCCTGCTAAAAAAGCAATTACGTAAACAAGAAAAAACCTGGAGAAAAACAAAATCACATGATAACAAAACCAAATATATAACCTTACTTAATAAATATAAGGATGCAATCAACAACTCAAAAAGAGAATACTACTCCAAATTAATAAATCTTGCTCTCAACCGACCAAGAGAACTCTTCTCAATCGTAAAAACACTAATAAAACCACTTAACCCAGAACCGAACCAAGACATTATAAGCGTACAAACCTTAGCATCTCATTTTGCTGAAAAGCTAAAGGTAAAACCTTACTCTCCAACCACCACGATAGAATATATACAGGACAGTAACTATGAATGGACAACCTTTCACAAGGTTGAACGAAAACACATCCTTAATATTATAACAATGATCAACACCACAACCTCCCCGCTTGACCCATGCCCGGTGTCATGGATCAAGTATACTAAGGACTTCCTTGCAGAAAACATCCAACACATAGTAAACCAATCACTCTCACAAGGAACTATGCCCAACGCCCTAAAGCTCTCCTCGATCCGTCCCGTAATAAAAAACAATAAACTTGACCCAAAGGACTCCAACTCTTACAGGCCAATAGCTAGCATACCTCTAATCGCCAAAATAATAGAAAAAACCATACAACTCCAACTACAGGACTACATAGATGAGCACAAACTCCTTGATGCGCATCAATTTGGATTCCGCCCTTCCCATGGAGTTGAAACCCTCCTAATCGCTCTGACAGACCTCCTCATCAGAGGCACTAATGAAAATAGCAAAGGTTTCCTTCTCCTCTTCATAGACCTATCCGCTGCATTTGACAGCATCAATCACAAAACACTCATCAACAGACTAGAAAACTTAAAAACTTAAACATTTCACACAGATTAATACAGATACAATTAGGTAAAGAAACATCAGAAACTTTCCCTCAAGGTCAAGGTATCCCTCAAGGATCAGCCCTCTCCACCCTCCTCTTCAATTTATACCTCCAGCTAATTACAAACATATTCAAGAAGTATAAAATCAACCATTTCATATACGTGGATGATATCATGCTTGCCATCCCCATAAACCCCAACAACCCCAAATATGATGGCTTACTCCAGTGCATGAGTGAGACTACCACATGGCTTGAAGACAATCACCTAAGCATCAATCTCAAAAAAACAGAAGCAATGTTCATAACGAGAAAACCTGACACTGACTATAACTACCCTACTACAATCACAATAAGTAACACACCAATACCTGTTAAAAAGGAGGTAAAGTACCTTGGAATAATTCTGGACCACTCACTCACCATGCTCCCACACATAAAACATACAGTAAAAACCATATTCTATAAACTCAAGACAATACAACATCTGAGACCCCTACTCAACACACATGATTTTAGATCAGTAGTCAACTCCCTCATCACCCCCCACTTCGACTACTGTAATAGTCTCCTAAACGGCTTACCACTAAAAAGCATATACCTCCTCCAAAGGGCCCAAAACATATGCGCCAAGATGGTTACAAAAGCTAAACTAACAGACCATGTGACCCCAATACTTTTAGACCTGCATTGGCTCCCCATATGCAGCCGAATAAAATATAAAATCCTCCTACTTTTAAACTCATTAATAACATCTCTCCCTCAGAATTATCTACACTTATACAACCCCCATCAGAAACTAGAACGCGCAGACAGAACGCAACCCACTCCCTCAACATAAAGACAAATTTCAGAAAAACCAAAGCAACAACAAGCGATAGAGCCTTCTCCTTTGCTGCCCCTACCCTCTGGAATGAAATTCCATTAACCCTCCGCATGATAAAGGACCTCCACCAATTCAAAAAGGAATTAAAAACATACCTTTTTACAAAACACTTTGAGATCCCCTACTAACAAAAAACCTCTCCAAGACAATCACAAAAAAATATCCACAGTCCTCAAGACAGAACAAATGACTAACAAAAGAAAGATACTTACCTTACTATACACAACATCCAAAAGATTTACCCAAACTGACGGCTATATCACTTATGTAAATAACTACCGTTAATTAACTATGTTATGCTCCATGTTTCATAACCTGTACATAGGTTTTTAAAAAGTGTTATTGTTAACGTTAAAAATATGTTCCATGTAACAAAACGTGTATATAGTTAAAACATGTTCCATGTAAAATATACGGAAATACGTTAATTTTTGTTCAATGTAAACCGCCCCTGATCTCTGGAAGGGGCGGTATAGAAGAAACTGTTAAATAAATAAAATAAATAAATAAATAAATAAACATGCGCAAAGCAGCCAGCTGATGGTGCCTAAAGGAAAGAAGATATTTTTCTGTGCAACAGTTCTTTTGTTTCATATTGTTTGTTGTATCCCAGGAATATCCCATCAGGGCAGGGAATAAAGCCCTAATATTATTTTTGCCTTACCACTTGACTACAAGACTCTTTTTGTATCAAAGGCAACTTAAATCTTAACACCCTAGGCAGCCGCCTAATAGGGTCATATGAGGTAGCTATCACTCACTATCTCTCACACCTTGAACCAGTTTCGGAGGTCCTCAACACACCGTTTGCACACTTTATGAGGTGCCCAGACTTTATCTTGATCTCCAATTTTTAGTCCAAAGTATGCAAAGTATACTTTTTTCACAAAGTCTGTAATATTCTGCTGTTGCTTCAACACTGTATATTCACCACAGATGAAACAGAAACTGGCGAATTAATACACTTTCGCGGAGCCATAACATAACGGTTGAAGAATGACGAGCTAACATGAATTGCGATGAAAAAGTGTGAACAGCCTAGAACCAAGAACCTGATGATGATTTGTGCACAAGTGTGGCATGCAGGAGAGAGCAGCTCTGTGTCTGTACACGAGACGTCACAGTGCTGGCCACGCCCCCCTGCACTGACCGGGGCTGCTGCTATCTGCCCTGTGTCTCCCTCCCACTGGATTCTTCAGGAAAGATTAACCCCTTCTACCATTAGAAGCACGGACTTAAAACTTGCTTAGCTTATGTATATATTGCTGACCATCAGATTTACAGTGCTATATTTTTTTACATAACTCGGACAACCCCTTTAAGGTTTTTTTGGCATTTTATATCTTAAATGCACTTATGTGAATTAATTAATAGTAATTTGAATTAATTAATAGTAATTTTAAAAAAATGATAAATTTGAAGACAATTTTGCATGTGGTGGCAAATCATGATGTCTAGGAGTTTTTTCAATATTTTATTTGTTTTCAGCACACCAAAATACATGGAAATTAGATGAAAATAATCAAACAGCTTTTTAGTTGCAGACCTGTGAATTGATCTACGTTTCCTCATTCCACTCCATTCATTAATTTATAGATCTCTATCAGCCGTCTCTTTTCCAGGTTGAAGAGCCCTAACCTTTTTAGCCTCTCTTCATAGTTATCCTTCAATCCCCTTTACCAGTTTGGTGGCTCTTCTCTGTACCTTTTCTAATTCTGCTATAACCTTTTTAAGATACGTCGACCAGAATTGCACACAATATTTGAGGTGCAATTGCACCATGGAATGATACAGAGGCATTATAATATCCTTTGTTTTATTCTCCATTCCTTTCCTTATGATTCCTAGCATTCTATTTGCTTTCTTGGCTGCCGCTGGACACTGGGCGGAGGGTTTCAATGTGTTACCCACAATGATGCCTAAATCTTCTATTGACTTTTCCACCACCACCAGCACACACTATGCTGAGGCTTTCAGTCTATTGTCCACAATGTCTCTTTCTTTTAGATGGTGACTCCTAACATGGAACCCAGCACTCTGTACATATAGAGGGTCTCTTACTAATGGGCACTACCTGTCAACAAGTGTTCTGGTGCACACTGGGATGCACATTGCCAAGTAACACAGGGCCATGTTGATTCCCATGCTAACTGTGCAACCCGCATTAGAGACGCGAGTGGGCAGGGTGGGGGCAAGAGTGAGTGTGATGAACTTGTTACAGTTAGCGCTGTGTTAATGCTGCATGCTAACTGCATTAGTGTGGGTTTACCTTACACATCTCAGTAGGTGACATTAGGTGCACCTGTGCTAATGCAGCACGCGCTATGGGACACTGAAATGCTTTCCACACTTCTGACAGTTAATACGGGGGTATTGCAAGTAACATGCCATAGTTTCAGTGCTAATCGCATGTAAGGTGCAACACCTTAGTGCCTGTTAGTAAAAGACCCCCATAGTTAACGGTTATTTTTCCCCAGGTGTATCACTTTGCACTTGCCCACATTAAGTTTCATCTGCTATTCAGATGCTCAGTTCCCCAGTCTAGCAAAGTCCTTTTGCAGCTCATCAAAGGCACTGCTGTCCTATTATTCCTTTCTTTTAACCAGTTATACCAGTTCAAAGTAAGACATTGCTTTCTATCCCAAGGCTGTAAACTGTGTAAATGCCCTTCGAATATCGGGCCCTAATAGTTTAGTAAGTGTCAACCTCAACTTGCTAAATCCATGCTGACTCTTCCCGATTTAAGCCATGTTTATCCATATGACCTACAAGTTTATTCTTAACAACAACTTCCACAGTTTTACCTAGCTAGCATGGCCATCAGGCTCACCAGCCTGGAATCCTTTTGTGAAATTAGCTACCCTCTAGCACTCAGGCATAGAGGCAGATTAGAATGATAACTTACAGAATGGCAGCATTATGGAAGCAGAAAAGGTACAGGCCTGAATTTCATATCTGAGTCCCCTTAGAATGCTGGTACGAATATCATCAGGTCCCACTGATTTACCACTATATAGTTTGTCATTTTTCTCTAGCATCTCTTCCAGATTCACACTGATTTGTTTCAATTCCTAATATTTATTTAAATACTTATATACCACTTATCAAAATTCTTAAGTGTATCAGAATCTATACAAAAACTTACAATACCTCATAAAAACATATCATAAACCTGTTCATCTTGCCTTATAAAAAGAGGTATTAACTGGTGAATATTCCAAAAGCAGTTATGTTTGGTGCTGTGCTGAATGTGTAACTGCTTTTTTAAAATTATTTGTGGATTTTGTGTGTATAATGCTACATGTATAAATCCACATAGAGGCAGATTCCATATGGGCAGGTTAGCACCAGTGGAAATGTTTAAATCGGGCACAGGCCCGATCTGGATCGAATTCCGCAGCTGTGGGTATAGACACACCCATGATTCTGGAATCATCTCTTAGACATGTCCAGCGCAGCACGTCCAACATGCTGTTCAACTGGCCCATGCACGTATCCAGCACGAGACCCATGCACGGGTGCAGGCACGGGCCATAGAGTGAAGCATAGAAACTCATCCCCCACTGATATTACAGGACATGGGTAAATGCTGAAATCATTTTGGATGTCCTCGCGCTCACTGTATTCTGAAAAGTTACATGTTTCTGATCGTGCCCATCTCCAAGTTATACCCATGGATGCCACACCTCCTCAGTTAAAATGAGCATTTCCTAAGCTGCTGTTCTCACTGACAGTGATTTGCTGATGCAAAGTAGACATAAATACTGATGACACATAAATGCTGATGCAAACTAGACCACATATTCTAGCGTGAGTCATGCCCAGAACACTGCAAAGTAATCTCAGTGCACTCTAATGCATTATAAGATCAAGTAAATATTAACATGTTTGTCACGACATATCTTGCATCACACATTACTTGGCAGTATAACACTGCCTCAGTTATTCTTACATTGGTCATCTACAAAAGCACTCCTTAAAATGCTAAGTATGGACCCTTACCAACCTCACAACAACCTAAACTAACTTTACAATTTCCCAAAGGATGCATTATATTGCTGAGCGACAAAACTATGCTCCTGTAATGACTATGGCTTTCTGGCTATGGCATCTGTTTCCCACATATCTAGTGTAGGTATTGGCATTTCTCATAGCAGCTCCTTACATGTGGCTACACCTGTCCCATAAAGTGTCCACTCTCTGTCTTGGCTTACGTCGGTCTATATACATCTGCTTTCTGTGAAGCAACCCTGCCTGTCTTCCCACAGTCTGCTGTGTGGCAATGCTCCCCTGGTCAGGCCTGTGTGGGCATGAGAGGAGGGATTCCTGTGCCATCATACCATGTAGCCAACCTCGAGATATATTATCACTCTCACAGCTTGCATAGATCCTGGACTAGGTAAGGATGTAGGCCTCATGGCACAATCTGACAATCTGGGGAATGTTGGCACAACATCAATCATGTCTCCTAGTGCCTGGCACAGATGTATGGCTGCCCTATCACACTGGCAGCTGGTGACACTACAGTCATCCATAAGGTCCAGGTACTGACCAGGCATTCATGTCTTCCCTGAATTACAGATCAACACACCAGATCCTCCTGTGCAGCCCTCAAACCACAAACGTGCACACAACACACACTCTATCTCTCTCTCTCACTTGCATTCACAAAAGACATAATTCTGCCAAAAAGATGCTCAGAACCTATAAATAAAAGCTGGTATGCCATAATAGCATGAAGTCCCAGGACTACAAATATGATCTCCCTTTCTCACTCAAACAAGGTTCTTTTCCAGACTCACTCACATATAATTCTTACATCAACATTCCCATTTTTCATAACACAGAAATTGTTAGGGTCCCCTTGATTTGCTCTTTTAGCACAAACAGCAAATTTCAGCACAGCCAGAATAAACACTATTGCTGTTCTTAATATTTCTTTAAGGAGTAGATATTAATGATTCTTTAGCTTACAAGATTCCCTCACCTCTGATTTCTGTTCTTTATAACTGCATCTTCTGGTGTTTTTCCAGGCTGCAGTCACACCAGTTTAAAACATACTTGTCACAATCTTCATACAATTTGGGATGAATTGTAGAACACAGCAGAATATTTTCTAAGTACTGGCCTTATTCCACATCTCCAGTAGGAATAGCGAGTACATCTGCGAGGAAGTCAAAAAACATACATGGGCCTTTCCTGAATATGCTATATATGTCTCCACAGCAAACTATGTCCCTGTTCCACCTCTCCCGGGCACATTCTGAGATCCCTGTGCAGGTGCCATGAACGTGCATGGACCCCGTGTATCGGAATATGGTTATAATTGTTTTTGCAAGATACATGTCCCCCGTGCACATGCAAACGGCCTATTTGACCTCTATGGGAATAATTCTATAAAATAAACCAGACAGTTACACACTAGTAATGCATCTAGTTCCTATTCTAAAGGCCTTATGCATGCAAAAGGGCAGTTATGCATGTCCTTTATGTGGTCACTATTCGATAAGTGTGTGCATATGTCCCATCATGCATACTTTAAGTCTGGGCGGGCACAACGGTAGTGCACTGGTAGGACTAAATTTACATGCGTACATTATAAAATACTATAACTTATGGGTCTTCTTTACAAATCTAGGTGCATGCATTTACACCAAGGGTAGGGTTGGTATAAGTGGCTGCATCTAGATCTGGTGTGTGTATCTCACCACTTCACTTATAGAATAGATACCAAATATGTGTATGACAATACCTGTTAAACTACAGACTCTTATAATAGATCAAAAGGGGTGGGTGGGTGTTCCAGGGAGGGACAGCAGATACTTGGGGGTCATTTTAAAAGCTTTATTTGTACTTTGGATGTCCAAAAATGGGCCTAGAAACATCCCCCGAGCCACTTTAGAAGCAGGCTCTGGGGACGTCCCCAGCATGAGGACATCCAAATATGAATAGGGATGTGGCGGAGGCATGACCGAGAACCTGGAGGTGTGGTTAGGGCATTCCCAGGAACCAAGAGGTCCCTGCCTGATCACAGTAATGTCATCCACATCCAGCATCAGATCTAACCCTAGACCTGTTCCAAGCACAAATAGTGGCAAACAAGCATCTAAAAAGTGCTTGTTTTAGCTGAAAAATATCCAGAGAGTGTAGAGAAGAATGCACTCACTCATCCCCAGTACAATGTCAATAACAGCAGCAATCTAGCTTCCTTGTTCCTAGCTAGCTACTCTAACCATTAGGCTATCTCAGATAGCCATGTTCTGTAATACTATTCTGGAGATGTCTAGGTAGACATCCATCTTTATGCCGACGACTCCCAAATCTACCTCTCTACACCTAATATCTCTCCGGCAACCCAGTCCAAGATCTCTGCCTGTCTTAAGGACATCACTGCCTGGATGTCTCATCGCCGATTGAAATTGAACATGGCCAAGACTGAACTCCTTGTCTTCCCACCTAACTCCTCCCCTCCCCCCCCCACTTCCCCCTCTCTCAATCCATGTGGATGGATCTACTATCCTTCCTGTTCCCTCGGCCCACAATCTAGGGGTTATCTTTGACACCTCCCTCTCCTTCTCCGCTCATATCCAGCTTGTAGCTGAGACCTGCCGCTTCTTTCTCTACAACATCAGCAAAATCTGCCCCCTCCTCTCTGAACACACTACCAAAATGCTTATCTATTCCTTAATCTCCTCTCGCCTTGATTACTGCAACCTACTCCTCACTGGTCTTCCCGTGAGCCACCTCCTTTCCCTCCAATCTATACAAAATCACGCTGCTCTACTAATCTTCTGCCAGCCTCGCCATGCCCACATTACTCCTCTTCTCTCAAGTCGCTTCACTGGCTCCCTGTCCAGCTCCGCATCCAATTCAAGCTTCTCCTGCTGACCTATAAATGCATTCACTCTATGGCCCCTCAATACCTCTTATCTCTTATCTCTCCCTACGTCCCCTCTCGAAATTTGCGCTCCGCTAACAAACTACTTCTATCAATGCCTTTCACCCGCACCGCAAACTCCCGACTGCGCTCCTTTCACCTTGCTGCACCTTATGTCTGGAACAGCCTGCCTGCATCTGTGCGCCAAGCATCCTCCCTGGCCCTCTTCAAATCCAGGTTGAAGACCCACCTCTTCACCGTTGCGTTCAGATCCTGACTCCTTCCTCATTTTACCCTAACCCCTGTCAACGTTTATGACCAAACTACAGACCAAACTGTACCACACCGTACCTTGTGCAGAACTGACTAATGCTCTGTACTGTTCTAACTAGATTGTAAGCTCCGATGAGCATGACTTTGATGGGCAGGGACTGTCTCTTGTATGTTGGCTACCTCTTGTAGGTTAGCTGTGCAGCGCTGCGTGCATAGCGCTTTATAAGTGCTGAATAGTATCCTTATCTTTAATTGTTGCTTGATATAACACCCAGGCAAGCGTGTCAGGGCAGTGTACAATACAATCAATAAAAACAGAAAAGGAAAAGAACACCATTATTCAGGCAGGACAGAGAGAGGTAGAGAAAGGCAAATGAGCAGGAAAGAAATGTCAAAAGAGATATTGATAGAGAAACCGGTCTTAGGGGTCTGGGAGGTCGAAGGCCTGCTGGAAAAGATGGGTTTTGAGAGAGCACTTAAATCTTTGAAAAGATAGCTCAGTATGGAGAGCAACCGGAAGTGAGTTCCAGAGGGCTGGGGCTAGAAAGTAAAAAGCGGAATGACGTGTTGGTTCTAGGTGAGCTGAGGATGGGGCAGGAAGAAAAAGACGATAACCATGTGCTGAATGAAGGAGACGGGGGGAAGGCTGCAGACGGATGGAATCGGCTAAATACTGGGGAGAGCCGGTGTGTAGTGCTTTATGAGTGAGCATGAGAATTTTGTAATGGAAATGGAACCTGAGTGGAAGCCAGTGTAAACCGAGAAGGATGGGGGTGATGTGATCACAGGGGGAAGAATAGGTGAGCAAACATGCGGCTGTATTCTGAACCAGTTGAAGATGTCAGAGCTGATATTGTGGAAGACCTGCTAAAACGGTATTGCAATAGTCCAACCTCGAGAGTACTAGGGAAATGACTAAAGAGGTTAGAGAGGAAGGAGGGAGGAAAGGGCGGACAGCTCGGATCTGATGTAGAAAAAAGAAGGAGCGACGAGTGAGTGAGGAAATGTGATGGTGGAACGAGAGGGAGACATCAAGGGTGACTCCAAGGTATCGGAGGGAAGAAACTAAAGGAATAGGAGTGGAAAGAAAGAGAGGAGAACAAGTAGGTGGGGGTGTGCTAAAGGAAAACCAAAGCATGGCTGATTTAGAAGGGTTAATGTGGAGAAAGTTATTGTTGATCCATGTAGCAATACGGGTGAGACAGAGGTTAAGGGCAGAAAGATCTGGTGAAAAAGAATTGGTGTGGTGCACAAGAAGAATGTCATCAGCGTAGAAGTATCCAGAGATCCCTGACTGCTGAACAATAAGTGCTAGGGGGGCACGAAAAATGTTGAAAAGAAGAGGAGCAAGAACTGAACCCTGGGGATCCCCACATAGAAGAGGTAAAGGAGAAGAAGTGGTTGAGCTAGTCTTTACTGAGAACATACGGGAGGAAAGAAAAGAACAAAACCAAGTCAGGACAGACCCACGAATTCCAAGATCGGACAACCGGGTTAGAAGAGTGCGATGATCCACAATATCAAAGGCAAAGGAGAGGTCTAGGGTCACCACAATGGAAAGATCACCTCGGTCGTGGGCTTGATGGACTTCACTCAGAAGGAAGGTGAGGATAGTCTCTGTACTGTGACCCGTGCGAAATCCGGATTGACGTGGGTGAAGAGAGGGTGGAATCCAGATGGGCGGAAAGTTGGGCGAACACTAGTTTTTCCAGGATTTTAGACAAAAAGGGGATATTTGATACGGGACACCAACTAGCTGGCGTGGAAGGATCAAGGGAAGGATTTTTTAGAAGTGGACGGATAAGGGGATGTTTCCAAGCTGAAGGGAAGACACCAGAGGAAAGGCTGTTGTTGAAAATGTGAAGTATGTAAGGGAGCAATGCAAGGGAGGGGTCGGACAGCCAGGGGGAGGGTATGGAGTCAAGAAGGCAGGTGGTTTTGTGGGAGGTAGTAATGGTCTTTGAAAGCTCTGCTGAAGTGATGGGCCGAAACGCACTCCAGGTATGAGGGAAAATCTTGTCTAGAGTAGTAGTAGTAGTAGTAGACACCCCCAAAGACATTCATATCGAGTGCGTCCTGGTTTGTGAAATCGCAGTCCGCACCTGGGCATGCCTGCATTTTTTTCAGATGTTCTGGCTTAGATGTCCCAGCACTTGGACATCCTTTCTAAAATTCCCCTCTATAGGTATGGGTGCTGATATTCAGCCCATCTACATATAGATATGTAGAGCTTCTGCTTCTAGATGTTTATCTTTTTGGATTTTAGGAGTTATTTTGAGGTAATTAGATGCTTTCTCAAAGTCCAATAAATAGGGGTTTATTGGAGTTTTTGCATCGCAAAAAAAAATGTGTGGATTTTTAGGTGGATTACCGGTGAATTCCACTCAATGACTCAAAATGCAATTTTCCAGCACCAGCACTCCCTTCTTCAAACCCAAGTCCCAGCAACAGCATCAGCTCCCTCTCACCCCATAATCCAACACATCAATAAAATAATAAATATAATGATTTTTAATGTACCGTGCTTTGAGTTTGTCATAAAAGTGTGTAATTACATGCAAATAAATAAAAAAATAAAAGAAAGAGACAGAGTGAGAGAGAGAGAGCAAGAGTTATTACTATTAGTACTATATATATTTTCCCTTCCTTTTCAACCACTTTGGGGGCTGTTTCGAATAGCCCCAAGTCCTGCAGGCTATAGGGGTACCTACCAGCTCATTTTCAAATGGAAACTAAAGAGTGAGCAAAAGGAGAGCGTGCGAGAGAGAGACACCCCACACCCCTGCATGTGGTCCTCCTGAGGATCAGCAAAATAATTCTGCTGTTTACTGAGGCTCATAAATACAGCTCTAACAGTGTAATATAAAAGAAAACTTTACACAAATATATACATGCTGTTCAAGAATAAGTCAATCAGAATGAGAACAGCAGCTTAATGACTCCAGGTAACTATAACACAGAAATAGCCAATGCGCTTCTACTATTAGTGTTATTGATTTAAAGTTAGGACTAGTGCAATGACGCTTTTACTTGAACCAGCAAATCATACCACAGCACTGTCCTACCATGATAATACACACAGATGTAGCACCACAGACCTTATAAAGTAGCCCCAGCATGCACTTAATACAACAGAGAATTAACTCTATGGTTTAAAACAAAAGCCCCTTGGGCAGCAGTCTCGTTCCCCCTTAGGCTACAAGAACAGCCCTGATAACCACCATTACTCCAGAGATCAAAGGTTAATATACCCAAGGACACAGCAATCAGGTAGCACATGCACTATGCTGTCCTCTTTATACCCTATTTACTGTCCTGCTCCGCCTACTGCAGCTTCAGAAATTATATGCTGCTGCTAGGAAAACACTCACAGCTGCAGCCCGGTCTAATGATGTCATCAGGATGTGACAACAGTGGTCTGATGATGTCATCATTTGCTAGCAAAGGACAATTTTTGGGTAGTTTCGGTTATAACTACCATATAATTTGAGTGGTATGACCTGTACTTTTCCACTAAATCATTATGTATGTTTTAATTCCTGGCCTGTACAGCCGCACTGTTATGTATAGCAAACCGCTGCTGATCGCTGGAAGTAGCGGGATACAAGTGTACACTAAATAAAATAAAATAAAATAAATAAATAAATAAATAAATAACCAGAAACCCCAATTTCCCCATCGAAGAGGGTTTCTGGTTATAACCAAAAATCGGAAGCCCTAATTATACGTTTGACTCAAATGTGGGAAAATCAGGTATAACATGGACCGTCCAAGCTAAATATATAACTTACATGTTGCTGTTGTTAAGTACCATTGAGTCTGTGCTCACTCATAGCAATCCTCTAAACTGTGTTCTGTCTTCAGTCGGGTGGCTAATTTTTAATAGAGTGCAATCCATAGCTGCTCCGATTGTATCGATCCATCTCATTGCTGGCCTTCCTCTTTTGCGTTGACCTTCTACCTTGCCAAGCATGATATCTTTCTCTAATGATCTCTCTCTTTGCATGATATGTCCAAAGTATGAAAGTCAAAGTCTTGTCATCTGAGCTTCCAAAGAAAGCTTAGGCTTGACCTCTAGTACCATTTGGTTTGTTCTTTGGTATTCTTCCCTTGCTTTTTGTAATTCATTGCTTGAGTCACTTCATCTGGAGATCTAATTGATGAGTTTCAGAAAGAAATTTAGAGGTCGATAGTCTATTAAATATCTAGGGGATAATTAGAAATATCTAATCTAGACAATTCAAATTATTCCTGTATTCAGTAGCACTATATGTATAGCGACTGCTGCTGAATATATTAGTTTAAATTATATGTATATGTATATAAAGAATATCATATAACCAGATATTCTTCATATATGTAGATGTATACTTTTATATATATTGGGCCTGATATTCAGTTGTCCTGGCTGTGTGTCTCTAAGGCACATAGCCATCACCGCTGAACTTTTACATCAGATATTCAATCCGGGGCCATATATGGGCACCGAAATTAAATATCTGGGTCTTACGCCATGCACCAAAATGCTCTGCAAGCCACAGAAGCTAACCAGGCAGAAGTGGTATTGAGTCGCTGCCCGGTTAGCTCCCACGATAAAAATAGGTGAAGTTTTCCCACACCTATCTTTTACCCATGGGTCGCTAACCGGGCAGTGGCTCAATATTGCTGCTCGCCAGTTAGTAACAGTTCCACCTCTGCTCTGCCCCGTAACGCCCACAACATGCCCCAATTTTGTGCAGATTTCATCAGGGCATGTAGCGGCGGAGCCAGGGGATACTCATCGGCGCTAGCCATGTTAGTGCTGATGAATACCGCAGTACAGTGGCATTTACAATGTTTACAGAGTTTTCAACTGTGTAAATGGCATTGAATATTGGGCCCATTATACATATATATTCGGCAGTAGTAGCTATATAGATATGCATGAGTTTGCAAATAGAAGAAGGGAAATGCACCTTTTTGTCACACTATACGCATGTACTTTTCAACTATTAATTTGTGGAATTCCTTTTATCTGGGTTTCAAGATGTTTTTTTAAACAGATTCCATGCCTTCTGCTGCCCTCTTTAGTTCCCTTATTTTATCATTGTATCCCTTTTTAAAGTTGTTATTGCAGTAGTTTAATTATTCTCCTCAGAGCCGGTCCTACCTGGTAAACAGCGTAAGCACAGCAGGGAGCGCTGGTCACTAGTGGTGTTGAGTGCTTGTGAGAGAAGCCTGTCCTCTGGGCCCACAACAACACAGCTAGGTGCAATTGTGGCTTCCTTCTGTTCCACACCCCCCTTGGGACTTCCTTCTGCTCCTCAACATAGATCTCCCCGGACTGCAACAGCAGCTCGTAAGGCCTTGACAGCTCCCAGGCTAAGAGCTAGAAGCTTGGCGGCTTTGGGGATGATCCCACCCTGCTCCGGCCCTGCCACTCAGTGCCTGCACACACTGGCTGTGCCTCCACTTGAAGGTGCAGAGCACAGCACTGTGGCTGACCGAGGTGGCATAGATGGAGGGGTCCATTGACAGCGCCTTCAGGGATCTCAGGGTCGGCATTGAGTTGTACAGCAGCTTGATGGCAGCTGAGCTCATAGGTCAGACTCAATGCAACGCAGCCTCCCTTGTTGCTTGTGCTATTCTCCAGCAGCAGGCGTATGAAGCACAGGCCAATTACAGGGTCAGGCAGGCAGCCGGCAAACTTGAGCGAGGTGTGGCCATGCTTGGTGCGTGCATTCACAAAGCATGCTAGGTGCATGGTCTTCAGAAAGGTGTAGGTGCCTGTGCTCTGGCACAGACCATGGGGCCTGAGCATGGTGAGCCAGTGGCAGCCACTCTCTGAATGCTGCCCGCACTTTTATTGCCTCAGCTGGACACAGCGGCTTGCTAGAGTTCCTGCTCTGTGTCTTCAAGTGCTTTGGGCTGTGGCTGGAGTGCACCAACCAAGGGAGTCAGTCAGCACTGCAGGTGGCTGCTCCTGGAGCCTGAAGAGCAGAAAAAGCCTGCTCTTCTGATCCCTTCCCCACTCATATCCTTAGCTCCATCTTTTCAACTATTGTCCCTTTTATTTCTCATATTCTTAACCTCTCTCACTCCACTGCAACATTCCCTTCTGATTTCAAGCACGCTGTGGTTACACCCCTCCTCAAAAAAACCTTCACTTGATCCCACCTGTCCTTCTAACTATCGACCCATCTCTCTCCTTCCTTTTATCTCTAAACTACTTGAGTGTGCAGTCTACCACCCTTGTCTTGATTACCTCTCCTCTCGTGCCCTCTTGGATCCTTTACAATCCGGCTTCCGTCCCCTACACTCCACTGAAACAGCTCTTACTAAGGTCTCTAATGATTTGTTCCTGGCTAAGTCCAAAGGCTTCTACTCTGTCCTCATTCTTCTCGATCTATCTACTGCCTTTGACACTGTTGACCATAACCTTCTTCTTATCACCCTGTCCTCACTTGGTTTCAAAGACTCTGTACTATTTTGGTTCTCCTCCTATCTCTTCCATCGCTCTTTCAGTGTGTGCTTCGGTGGATCCTCCTCTTCTTCAACCCCACTACCTGTAAGTGTTCCTCAGGGTTCTGTCTTAGATCCGCCCCTCTTTTCTCTCTATACCCAGTCCCTCAGTGCCCTTATCTCTTCCCATGGCTTTCACTATCATCTCTATGCCGACAACTCTCAAATCTATCTTTCTGCACCTGTTATCTCTCCTGAAATCAAGTCTAAGATCTCACTCTGCCTCTGACATTGCTACCTGGATGTCCCACCACCGCTTAAAACTGAACATGGCCAAAACTGAACTCCTTATCTTTCCCCCGTATGCCTCTCCTCCTCTATCCCCTTTCTCTCTCTCTATGGATAACTCTGTAATCCTCCCTGTCTCTTCAACACGTAACCTTGGTGTTATTTTTGATTCCTCTCTTTCTTTCTCTCTACTTATCCAGCTCATTGCTAAAACATGCCGTTTCTTTCTATACAATATCTGCAAAATTCACTCTTTCTTAATACCACTAAGATGATTGTCCACTCTTTAATCACCTCCCGTCTTGATTATTGTAAATTTCTCCTTGCCGGCCTCCCTGCGAGCCACCTCTTTCCTCTTCAGTCAATTCAACACTCCGCTGCTCGACTTATTTTCCGCCAGTCTCGCTTTTCCCACATCAATCCTCTCCTCATCTCGCTTCATTGTCTTCCCATCCATCTCCATATCCAATTTAAACTTCTCCTCCTAACCTATAAATGTATTCACTCTTCTGCCCCCCAGTACCTTTCGCCTCTTATCTTTCCTTACACCCCCTCTCGGTTATTTCGCTCTTCTAATAGTCTTTGTTTATCTGTGCCCTTTACTCGTACTGCCAATTCCAGACTTCGCTCTTTCCAACTGGCAGCACCCTTTGCTTGGAAAAGACTTCCTATCTCTGTGTGCCAGGCATCCTCCCTGCCCATTTTCAAGTCCAGACTCAAATCCCACCTCTTCACTATTGCTTTTCGTTCCTGTCTTGCCCTATCTTGATCTCTCCATCAACTTTTGCTTACTTTGTCCTGTAAATTTTGTTATTTGTATTTTGTAACTTATTTTGTATTCTGTCTTATTAGATTGTGAGCTCTGATGAGCAGGGACTGTCTCTCTTCTATGTTTGTACAGTGCTTCGTATGTTGCGGCGCTATATAAGTGTTTAATAATAATAATAATAATAATAATAATATAGGAAAAGGAGATGGGGCCAGAGACACACAGGAGGAAAGATAAAATTTAAAGAGGCAGTGAGTTTGGGAAACAAAAATGGAGGGAGGTAAATGGAGGGCATGGGATGAAAATACAAGGGGAGGGAGAAAGGGACAGAGGCTGGGAAGGTAACAGAGTGGGGGCATGGCATACTGAGCCTATTTGGCACACAGAGCAGCCTCTCCCCACCCCACGGGCAAACTTAATTGTTTGCCACATGGCATGCCACTGCCTCATTCCAGGCCTGTCCCCAGTGGCCATTTCTTCCCTGGTGAAATCTTGCAGTGCTATCATGAGACTTTGGGAGAGGAAGCCTGGAGTGGAGGTAGTGATATGCTGCACAGCAAACAAGTAAAGTAAGTTTTCCACCACTTCTGTCACCTGGGCCAAAGTGCTCCCATTGCCTAGCCCTTGGTATGCCATGAGTGGGAGGAGGCAGCAGGAGAGGGTCTACACAGAGGGGCATAAGAGTGCAAGGGGTTGAGGTTAGAGAGGAGAAAAGGGCACAATGAATATACGCTAAAAGGTGTAGCCCGCCACCCCTATCCCCACCCCACCAGAAGGCACACAGACACCCCACCCCCACACACAAACATACACAGAGACATCCCATCACTGCATCTCACACACACACCCCTGACCCACGCAGCATACACACACACACACACCCCACCCCACACCATATACACACACACACAGGAATCCCATCCCCGCAACAAATACACAGACACCTCACCTTCTGCCCTGCACTGCATGCATATACACACAGTCGCCACACTCACGCACCACACATCCACTATTTAAAGAGATATACTGTATATACTGTGGGTAACACCAGTTATAAAGGTTCCTCATATAACCCCTACTACCATGAGACACACTTTATCATCTCTCTTTAAAATCTTCTTTCACAAACACTCCCAGATATACTTGATTTTGCAAATGAAGGAAGGAGAAATGTGACACTTTTTCATGCCATAAGTGTGCTGTTTTCATATGCACACACAGCTCCGCACACACACCTGCATGCAGCCCCCGACACCCTCCGTGATACAGACATGCATGTAGCTCCTAAAACGCCTCATGACACACACATGCACACACACAGAACATAAGAACATAAGAGATGCCATACTGGGTCAGAGCAAGGGTCCATCAAGCCCAGTATCCTGTTTCCAGCAGTAGCCAATCCAGGTCACAAGTATTTGTCAAGTTCCAAAAGGTAGCCATATTCCATGCTGTTTGTCCAGTGGAAAAGCAGTGAATTTCCCTGGGCCTCTTTAATAGTGGTTTATGGACCTATCCTCCAGGAACTTGTCCAAACCACTTTTAAATCCAGCCACACTAGCAGCTTTTACTACATCCTCTGGATTGATTGCGTTGAGTGAAAAAATATTTTCTCTAATTAGTTTTAACTGTGCTAAATTGTAGCTTCATTGCATGTCCCCTAGTCTTTCTACTTTTTGAAGGAGTAAACAACCGATCTGTATTTACCTGTTCTACTCCATTCGTTATTTTATAGACCTCTATCATATCTTCCATCAGCTGTCTCTTTTCCAAGCTGAAGATCCTAACCTTTAAAGTCTTTCCTCATAAGGATAGCCTTCCAACCCCTTTACCATTTTTGTCGCTGTTCTCTTTACCTTTTCTAATTCTGCTATATCCTTTTTAACATATGGCAACCAGAAATGCACACAAAATTCAAGGTGTGGTTGAACCATGGAGCGATACAGAGGCATTATAATATCCTTCCTTTTATTCTCCATTCCTTTCTTTATAATTCCCAGCATTCTATTTGCTTTCTTGGCCGCTGCTGCACACTGGGCAGAGGGTTTCAACATATTAACCATCATGACTCCTCAATCCTTTTCCTGGGTGGTGGTTTCTAATGTGGAACCTTGCATTGTGTAACCGTAGTTTTGAGTTGTTCTTGTTCTTCCCTAAGGGGTATATTTCATCCCGCTATTCACCCTCCTGCCATCCTTGTCAAAAGCCTCCCCATACGAACAAGGTGTTTATACGGGGAGGCTTAGACGGGGATGGGAAGGGGCGTTCTGGAAACGGAGCGTGGGCGGGACATGGGCAGTCTGCGACCCCAGATGTACAGGGCCAATTCTGAGGTCGGCCCTGTACGTCCAGAGCCGGCAAATTGGACAAGTGTAATAAATCCCTCTGAATGTCAGGGGACAGCAGGACCAGGTAGTGTCAAAAAGGTGAGGGGTGCAGGGGATTCCTCGTAGCCCAACTCTGGCCATGGAAGGCCAGATCAAGGGTCGGACTGTAGGGAAAGAAAATTGTGGTCTGCAGCCAGGGATTATGGCTCCTGAATGGAGCCACAGTGCCATGGCAACGGAATGCCATGGCACCCCGACTATTGAGGAGCCTCACTGAGGTAGCTGGGCAGGAAGCAGTCCATGCAGGCTGATCGGAATTGGGTCCCAGTTTGTACGTACAGGCCCCAGACCCGATTCTGAACCCGCAGGGCATGTCTAACCCCCGCGGGATCAGAATCGGGTCTACCTCTGGGCATCCCGATTCTGATTGGATGCACAGGGGCCTGCACGCACTTAATGAAATGTGCCCCTATGTGCATAACTTTGCACTTGTCTACGTTAAATGTCATCTGCCATTTGAGTGCCCAGTCTTCCAATCTATCAAGATCCTCTTGTGTTTTAATAACTTTGAATAATTTAGCATCATCTGCAAATCTGATCACCTCACTCGTTATTCCTGTTTCCAGATCATTTTTAAATATAGAAACATAGAAAAATGATGACAGAAAAAGACATGACCTATCTAATCTGTCCTTCCATATCAACAACTACAACAGTCCCCTTTTTTCCTTTAGAGGTCCTCTTTTGTCCTTTAGAGGTCCTCTGTGTTTGTCCCATGCTTTTTTTGAATTCAGATACTGTCCTCATCTCTACCACCTCCACTGGGAGACTATTCCACGAAGCCACCACTCTTTTTGTAAAGAAATATTTCCACATATCACTCCTGAATCTATCCCTTTTCACCCTCATCCCATGTCACCTCATAGCAGAGCTTGCTTTCAATCGAAAGAGACTCTCCCCCTGTGCATTTATGCCACGGAGGTATTTAAACATCTCAATCAATCACCTCTATCCCGCCTTTCCTCTAAGGCAGGGGTGGGCAATTCCAGCCCTCGTGCACCACAGTCCAGCCTGGTTTTCATGATGTCCCTAATGAATATTCATGAGATCTATTTGCATCCACTGTCTTCCATTGTATGGAAATAGGTCCATGAATATTCATTAGGGACATCATGAAAACCAGGCTGGATTGTGGTGCACGAGGGCCGGAATTGCCCGCCCCTGCTTCCTCTCCCTAAGGTGTACATATTAAGACCCTTAAGTTTGTCCTCATATGCTTTATAATGAAGAACACTAATCATTTTAGTAGCCATCCTCTGGACTGACTCTATCCTGTTTATATCCTTTTGAAGGTGCGGTCTCCAGAATTGCACACTATACTCCAAATGAGGTTGCAACAAAGACTTATACAGAAGCACTATCACCTCTTTTTTTCTGCTAGTCATTCTTCTACCTATCCACCTAACTATCCTTCTAGCTTTTGCTGTCGCCTTTTCTATCTGTTTAGCTACTTTAAGATCATCAGATACAACCTCGCCTAGGTCCTGCTCTTCTTTAGTGGACAAAAGTACTTCACCCCTATACTATATTGCTCCCTTGGATTTCTGCAGCCCAAATGCATGACCTTGCATTTTTTAACATTAAATCCCAGCTGCCAAATTCTAGACCATTCTTCAAGCTTAGCTAGATCCCTCCTCATGTTATCTACACCTTCCTGGGTGTCTACTCTATTGCAGATTTTGATATCATCCGCAAAGAGGCAAACCTTACCTGACAGCCCTTCCGCTATATCACTAACAAAGATGTTAAAAAGAATCGAACCAAGGACAGTCCCTAGGGCACATCACTGGTAACTTCCTTCTCCTCAGAGTGAGCTCCATTTACCTGTACCCTTTATGTTAAAATGCAGCAGGCCCAGCACAGATCTCTGGGGTACTCCACTACCTTTCTCGATTGAGAAAATTGGACATTTCGCTCTACTCTCTGTTTTCTATCTTTCAACCAGTTCTTAATCCACAATAATACATTGCTTCCTATCCCATGGCTTCTTAATTTCCCTAAGAATCTCAAATAAGAGACTTTGTCAAAGGTTTTCTGATAATCGAGATACACTATAGCAACTGGCTCACCTTTACTGTATCTATCTGTAGTGAGACAAGACTTTCCTTGGCTAAATCCATGTTGGCGTTCTGCCATTAAACCATGACTATCTACATGTTCAGTGATTTCATTTTTTTTAATGGTGTCTACCATTTCTCCCAGTACTAATGTCAGGCTCACTGGTCTGTATTTTCTCAGATCACCCCTGGAAGCCTTTTAAAAAATTGTTATGTTGGCCATTCTCTAATCTTCGGGTACATTCACACACATTCACATGTGCAAGTAATACCCAACAGTCTCCATGGTACTCACATGCACATCCATATGTAGCCTCTGGAAGACTCCATGACACACAGAAAGACAGAAACACACTCACCCACACACGGACTCCTTGGCATTTCCTATGACACACACCTATGAAGCCGCTGAATGTTTGATCCTGTGAATGAGGGAAACGAGCCATTGTGTTACACTATAAAGTGTGCACTTTTCAACTTGTTTCAGCTTTCCTGCAGGGCACCAAACATGATGGACCTCCCTCATTCCCTCTTGTGACATGCTGCTAGGGTGATATTTACCAGGCAGCCAACCACAGAGAATATAAGGAGTGGGGGATCTTCCATTATATTGAGTTGGTTGGTCAGAATCAGACATATATGTGCCATAGCACAGGGGTTGACTCATGTGATTAGCATCACTGCCAGTCCATTACAAGGAGCACCATCGCTGGCTGTCATAGGAGGCTATGGAGTGATCTTTAAACTTTTGGCATGCCAGCAAAGTCTATGCATGTTTCACAGTTGCAGCAGCTCCAACAAGCAGCAGCAAAGCTATGGTCTCAAAAAATCTCAAAGTCCAGCCAAGTGGTGGTTCTCACATTGATGCTGCCACCGTCGACTGCTGACATCAGCATGAGGATTGAATCCAGCCTCTTAGTGCTCACCTCAGCTTTCATGCTGCTCACATCTAAGGATAGCAGTAGATTTCCCCAGGTCTGTCTTAATAACAGTCTATTGATTTTTTATCTAAGAATTTGTCCAAACCTTTTTTAAATCCAGCTACCCTACCTACTTCTCTCACTTTCTATTTATCGGATTTATAAAAAAGCTGTGCAATCGTGCATGCAGAGATAGAACGGCAGTAGTATCTGTGGCAACAATAACAGGCACAAAAAAGCTAACCTTTGTAAACCATTTTTTTTAGTTAAATAGATACATTGATTGTGTTTTCTTTGATCACATTAATCCTTTGACTATCACAGCCTCTTCTTACGATGTTAAGTATTTACTCCTCAGTACTTCTTTTTATTCCTGCTATGCATTTGCCACTTCACTGCAATTTTCTTGTTACAACATTTGATTTGAAAGAGAAATACTAGCATCATGTGAAAAAACTTCACAAAGGAATTTTCGTAAAGGGGGATTCAGCCTATCAATAATAATAATGAAGGAGGGGGTGCCGATGTGTAGATGGGGGCACTAAATACCCTAGCACCGGCCCTGATTCTCCTTAGTGATTGTTTTAAATTGATTTCATTATGATTGCTATTGCCAGGCAGGTCCACCACCATTATCCCATGCCATGAAGAAGAAAAAAAGCCTTAGAAAACTGTTTTCGTTATTTATAAGTTATTTGCTGTCGCTTGTACATATTGTTATATTTTGTACTACACACCGATGGGGGATATTTTTACCTTACTATCTTCGGTCAATAGAGTTGAAGTGTTCCTTAAGGCTAGGGCTGGCTGTAAGGCATTTTTGTTGCTTTTGCAAACATTTGCTCATAAGCAAGTCATGGAATATCATTTCAGGTGGATTAAATTTGAGGAGAAGGTGGAAGAAGGTGGCGAGAGGTGGAGTAAGCCCCACGTTGCCACATTATCCCTGCACAGCCTATTTGAACTCCGTACGTGTCTACAGACAGGAACTGTGCTCTTGGATCTGGATGGTTATTCCTTGCCACAAATTATTGGTAAGAGTCAACAATAGTCATTTCCTCATAAGGGTTTGGCCTACACCAGATAGATTCTCTTCTTACGACAGTTCAGAGGATACAGGGCAAAGTCCAGAGCCATATCCCATACTAAAAACACCAATTGTAAAGATTGAATGCAAATGCACTCATCTCTCTTAAATACATAAGTAATATATGACAACTTTGATATTTCTGGAAACTGGTTGCCTTTGTTCACAGTAGTTCCTAAAGTCATTATTTAACTATTGATCAATTAGGACATAAAGGCCCGATATTGAGTCAGCCAAATTTTAAAAGGCTATGCACCTTGTCAGCACATAGCCCTCCCCGCTGATCTCTATCCCGGATATTCAATGCCGCGGTGATGGTATTGAATATCCAGGGATCGCCACAGACATAGGAAGCTGCCGAAGCTAACCGGGCAGTAGCGATATTGCATGTTGCCTGGTTAGCTCCTGCACCTTGAAGATAGGCAAGATGTTTTCCTCACCTGTCTATAAGGTTTAGGTCAGTAACCGGGCAGTATGGAATATCACTGCTGCCCAGTTAGTGCTTGTCACCGCCTCTGCTTCGCCCCAGAACGCCCCCAACACCCCCTGATGCTAACTGGATAACATAGGGGAGTTAACAGGGGGTATCCAACAGCACTAATCATGTAAGTGCCGTTGAATATTCAGACTTAAGGCATTTACAAGATTTACGGATCTGTAAACCGTTTAAATGTCTTTCAAAGATCGGGCCCAAAGGGGGTAATTTTCTAAGGCGCTGTTTAGAATTACGTGACACCTACATACTACAGCATAGTATTTTAGTGATTTACGTCAGGCGTGATTTTATAAATATGCACATCAGCCTGATGGTGCGTACTTTAACAGTGTAATTGCACATGGGCAGAGGTTGGGTAGAGAATGGACAGAGCACACAAGTGCATACATACAGTTGTGGTCAACATTATTGGCACCCTTGCATCTTAGGTACATTGTGTACAATATCTTCAGAAATAAATGGAAACATTCCAACTATTTGTCATCATAATATTTTAAGAGTATGTTCAAAGGTATACAAGAAAAAAAATGTCTGTGCAATTTAGACATAGTAATTTCTGAGAAAAAAATAAAATATGACCTGGACTGGATTAATGGCACCCTTCACTGATATTTGATTGCACAACCCTTGGCAATGATGGAAGCTTCCAAACATTTCTTGTAGCCATCGATAAGTTTCATACATCTGTCTGCTGGTAGTTTCTCCCACTCTTCAACTGCGATTTGTTCCAGCTCATGAATATTTCCAGATTTCCTTATACCAATGGCACATTTCAGCTCTTTTCAAAGATTCTTGATTGGATTGCAATCAGGATTCATTGCTGACCAGTTTAAAACTCCATTTTTCCCATTTTAACAATTCTTTTGTACTTTTGGATGTATGTTTTGTGTCCTGCTGGAGGGCCCCTGACCTTCGACCCAGACCTAACTTTCTGGCACTAGGTAGCACATTTCACTCCAAAATACCTTGGTAGTCCCCTGACTTAATGATTCCTTTAATACGTTACAGGCCTCCAGTTCCTGAGGCAGCAAAACAACCCCACAACATTATGGAACCTCCACCATATTTAACTGTAGGAAGGGTGTTTTTTCCCCTTATAAGATTCATTTCTTTCTTGTAAATATATTACTGGTCTCATTGCCAAAGAGCTCGTTTGGTTCATCTGTCCACAGACCATTTTCCCAGAAGGACTGTGGTTTCTCAAGGTGGGTTTGGGCAAAGATCAAGTGTGCCTTATTATGTCTGTCTTTGAACTGTGGGGTCCTCCTTGGCCTTCGCCCATGAAGTCCTTCTTTGTTTAGTGCGCAGCATATGGTGCAGGTTGAAACCACCATTCCAGATTGCTCCAGGTCAGCCTTAAACTCTCTGGATGTTGTAGATGGTGTTTTTCCAACATTTCGTACTAACCTTTGAAGACTTCTTGGATTAATTTTCCTTTTCCCACCACATCCTGGGAGGTTCTTGACAGCTCCATGAGCAGAAAATGTCTTAATAACATTGAAAACTATAGACACGGGAATCCCAAGGTCTTTAGAGATGGCCTTGTTCCCCCGTTGAAGTTTGGTGTTTGGTGATAATGGCTTTTCTGATAGTCTCAGGCAGCCCTTTTGTATTCACCATTTTGAAAATGGAGCAGGGAGTGAATGTGGCCATTTTAAACATTAGAACCATTATTCATTAGTTGATTCAAGTCATGTAAGTACTGACAATTGATCACAGGTTACTGCAATGGGAATGTAGTACTTCTGTTCAAATGGATTTGAATTGTTTATAAGGGTGCCAGTAATCATGTCCTGGCAATGTTCAATCTTTATACTATTTCCTTCTATTTCCTAATTGGTTTTGTATTTGATTCTTTTATGTGTCAATATGTCATATATAGTCTAAAGCCATTTCACTGACCACTTTTTTTAGGAGATATTGGACATTAAGGGTTTGAACTGCAAGGGTGCCAGTAATGTTGACCACAACTGTAAATTCTAAACTACTATCATTGATACGTGTTCTTTGCAAATCTAGGTGCAAGTATTTACACCAGACGTAGGGCTGGTTTAAGCGATGGCACCTTAAATGAACGAATGTTTTCAACCACTTATGCTGCTATTTCATAAAGAAAAGTTGCTGTCTGCTTTTCTTTATAAAATAGTGCCTAAGTAGTCACCTCCTTATAAAATTACCTGCTAAGGGTGTTACATGTGGGTGTTAATTTACATGTGGCGAATCTGGCACTTACACATGTAAATGGCATTCACGTGTAAAGGATAATTTTAAAAAGGGCTAAATTTATACCTGAATGTCCATAATACATAGAAATGACAAGGGGATGTATTAGAGGCATGGTTAGGGCATGGCCTGGGAAAGCCATAAAATCTACACATGTATACCCTACTCCATATAGGGAATGCCCAGCATTCTCTCTGTCAAGATTTACGGCTGTTCCCTGCATGTATAGGTTTTGAAAAAGTGTTAATTTCAGCCAGCCCTTTACAGGAGGGATTAAGGGGATTATCCTTCCTAAACTTCTATTGTTTATTTCCCCCTCCAAGCTGAATTTCAATAAGGCAAGTGGCATCTGTAGTTAATTGGAGGTATTTGTATGTGTAGGTGTCAGCGCTTAGATGTGTAAGTTGCCAAGTTTCCTCTTTTGATTTTGATTTGTGAAATGAATCCTGCAGCTCCACATATTGGCAGATACGCATGTGCCCTCCTGCACTCTTTTAGAAAAGACTCCACGTTTGGCAGAGCCTTATCTAAAATAACAGCAGAAGTGAGTATGTCCCAACCTCAGTGTCCGAATTCCATTCTCCATATGCGATCTAAAATCTACCTTCACCACTCCACGAGATCTATAATTTGGATCATATTAGAACATTATCAATAGTGAAATGGGCTGATGAAGCCACTATTTAAAGTCATGGTCAGGAAAACGTAAGTCCAGACTCGTACTTTAAAGGTGCTGAAGTCACTCGGCTCCTTGCCTTTTGTGTCTCAGTCCATCCAAATCATGTCATAGTGCTCACATTTGATCTTTCCTATTACTATGATTACATTACACATAGGGATGGGAGGCATAGGGAGGAGGGAAACTGATTCCAGTTATTTTCATGGCTGATAGACAATGTGGCCATTTCGATTCATCCTTGAGTTGAGTGGACTAGAGATGTAATTTGAATGGGACTCTTCATGTATCCCAAGTCTTGGCCCTGCGAGGAGTTCAAGCATTCTGTGCTTGAGCAAAGGGAAGGCAGCCACTGATGTAAGAAGACTTCTGAGAGATGGTCTCGGAAACGTTTTCCCTCCAGCCCTTAAGGCTAGCAAGAGTGTGTCTGTCTTTCATTCATTTGCAATAATGGGAACATAAAGGGAACAATAGGGTTAAAAATAATCATTTTCATAGATGACATCATTGAAAAACAAATAGAAGATGGTCTACTTAATCCTGAAATGAGAGAGAAGATCTGTTATGTGCTTCTAAGAAAACATCGTCATCAGACAAAGAAACCAATCCATCGATCGCTAGTGGATATTGGGAAATCTGTCTCTTCCAACCCAAGTGAGTTGCCAAATAATTCAACACAGAATTAACTTGCTATATGCTAAGAGTTCCACAATGTCCTCTGCTTGTTTTTTTTTTAATCCATGTTTCTTTTCCTCACCCATCCACACTAGTATCACCGAGTACCTCCTGATTTCTTCCTGACTAAAATCTGGAAGTAAAGCTTTTGCAGATGCCAAAACTCTCCCACATCTTCATGTGCAATTAGGGATCACCACTGTAGCAGGGGCCAACACATCCAAACTGATGTATTCTGATGGGATAGTTAATTTCACTATGGACTTCCCCTGTATGATTCCCCAGCACCACCCTGTAGGTGAATTGCTGTTTATTGAAATATATATATATATGTCTATCTATCTACATATTTTTTATATGACAGAGTTGCCCACAATTTGTTAATAGAACATTTTTGGGAGAAAAAGTTTCAATTTTCTATGTTCTAGCATGACTGTGGCCAAAAGAAACATTAACAAGTAAGAAAAGCATACAGAGCATAATTCATACAATTCTTTCTAACTCATGTGAGTGAGCATCTTTGTGGCTTCTGGTGCATGTCTCTGACCTAGAGGAAAGAGGGGGAAGGGGGCTGTTTGAATGGAGTGGAAGCTAAACATTCTTTTGGTTTGAAAAGAATAAGAAAATGAAATTAAGTGTGATAATTTATAAATCATGACAGATGATATAGCGGAAGGGCTTTCAGGTAAGGTTTGCCTCTTTGCGGATGATACCAAAATCTGCAATAGAGTAGACACCCAGGAAGGGGTAGATAACATGAGGAGGGATCTAGCTAAGCTTGAAGAATGGTCTAGAATTTGGCAGCTGGGATTTAGTGTTAAAAAATGTAAGGTCATGCATTTGGGCTGCAGCAATCCAAGGGAGCAATATAGTATAGGGGGTGAAGTACTTTTGTCCACTAAAGAAGAGCGGGACCTAGGCGTGGTTGTGTCTGATGATCTTAAAGTAGCTAAACAGGTAGAAAAGGCGATGGCAAAAGCTAGAAGGATGCTTGGGTGCATACGGAGAGGAATAGCTAGCAGAAAAAAGGAAGTGATAATGCCTCTGTATAAGTCTTTGGTGCGACCTCATTTGGAGTATAGTGTGCAATTCTGGAGACCGCACCTACAAAAGGATATGAACAGGATGGAGTCGGTGCAGAGGGTTGCTACTAAAATGATTAGTGGTCTTCATTATAAAGCATATGAGGACAGACTGAAGGATCTTAATATGTACACCTTAGAGGAAAGGCGGGATAGAGGTGATATGATTGAGATGTTTAAATACCTCCGTGGCATAAATGTTCAGGGAGAGAGCCTCTTTCCATTGAAAGCAAGTTCTGCTACGAGGGGACATGGGATGAGGGTGAAGGGAGATAGATTCAGGAGTGATATGCGGAAATATTTCTTTACGGAAAGAGTAGTCGATCCATGGAATAGTCTCCCAGTGGAGGTGGTAGAGATGAGGACAGTAACTGAATTCAAAAAAGCATGGGACAAAAAGCATGGGACAGAGGATCTCTAAAGGTAAAAAGGGGACTGTTGTAGTTGTTATGGAAGGACAGACTAGATAGGCCATGTGTTCTTTTTCTGTCGTCATGTTTCTATGTTTCTAGATAGCGGGGACTATGCCCACATAATAACCAACCCACATAAATGTACTGCAAACATTATGAATTAGTTATAGAGTAAGGAGACCATCATCCTGGCACCCAGTGCTCTTCTCTGGGACTTTATATAGTGCTGCAGCCTGCCTTACACATGAACTGTCTCCTACTCTTAATATATTCAGTCATTTTCTAAATGCCCATTTTTTGAAGTTTTTTCTTGCACTTAAAACTATTTTAGTTTTCCAGTAGATTAAATAAGAGCTGCCACTTATCTCATAGTGTTCCACTGGATTAAATGAGCACAGGCATTTATCTGTTAGTTTTTAGCACAAACAAGCCAAACACAGTGTCTTGCTTCTTTAATGGTAAGGCACTGCAACTCTTCACACTGTCCGTCAATAGAGCTGACACGATCTGTGTTTCGAGTTCCTGAGAACTCTGCTTCAGAAAAAAATTACTTTTGATCTTGCCTTCATCCAAAGATTACTTGTAATCATCTACAGTCGCTCCTTTCAGCGACTAAATGGAAAGGAAGAAAATGGCACAAAACCCTGCAAAAATACAAATGCAAGTAATGTCAACACATATCACCGGTCCCTATGACTACCCACATGGGAAAGACATTCAAAATAAATGGCTCACACTCATGCTCCTCTATAAATGCAGGGCCTGATATTCAAAAGCATTTACACACTTTACAGATGCTAAGTGCATAGCGTCGAGGCGTGTATTGGGTGTTCCAGGGAAGAGCGGAGGTGGCACCCATCGCTAAGTGGGCAGTGGTGATAGCTGGCCTATCTTTACCCATGGGAGCTAACCGAGCAGCGGCTCAATATCGCCACTGTCCAGCTAGCTTCTACGGTGTCTGCGGCGGTGTGGTGACCCCGGATATTCAATGTCAGGGCCGGATAAGACTCCGGCATTGAATATCCACGTTTCATATTCAGCGCTGGTGCCTAGCCACTGTAATCGCGCTAGCCACCGGTGCTGACTATCAGGCCTGTATGATCCAGCGCAAAAGATGTGAGGAGGGGTGCTGCATTGGAGAAACAAGCCAAAAACTGAGGACACGCTTTAACCTTCACAGGACACCATAAACAGAATAGCAGCCCAGTAGGTGAGCAACTTCTCAAAAAGAAAACCACTCCCTTAACGACTCACAGTCAAAGTCCTGCAAGGAAAATATTTGAAATTAAAATGATAACTATTTCAACACTGACAAAAAAGGACTGACTAGTGACAATGGTTTCCTTAGCCATTACCAGACATAAAACATTGAAATGCAAAGAATTACTGTCTCTTCGCCGATGCCTTTCATTGTAATTTAATGACAAATGCAGACTGCCTAAAATAATACAGGACCTGTATGATGTAAATTGTCACTACATCCCACACTTGACTTTGAAATATAATACATATGCAGACAACCCAGAATCTAGATGAGTTTACTTAAACCAATGTAACTGCATTATCTCTTCCTGGACCTGATGAAGAGAGTATAGCTCCCGAAAACTTGTCAAAAATATGTTGTTAGTCCAATAAAAAGGTATCACCTACAACTTGTTTGTTGACCTTTATACAGGTCAAAAGTTGAAATCCAGACTCTCCAGAGTAACAAATTCCCCTGTTCCATGTGCAGGACCCAAGAGGCAGGCAGAACTCCAGAGTCTCGATGCATTGATGAGATGATAGTGCAGTAAAGAGGTCTTTAGATTTGTTAGGGACTGGGCAACATTCTGGGGAAGAAGAGGCCTTTTTTAGAAAGGATGGATCCGCTGTAACCTGGGTAGAACCAGGTTGCTGGTAGTAACCTTTAAAAAAGAGAGAGAGCAGCTTTTAAACTAGATATTGGGAGAAATCTGGCAGTCGCCCAGGAGCTCATGTTTCAGAATAATGTATACTAGAAGGATATTACCAAAACAGAGTGGTTAAAGCATCTTGATAGAAAGATTTCAATAAAGATAAAAGTAGTCCAGGTGCCTTTAAGTAAAAACCAGATTTGAAAGATTCTGAATTACCCTGTCAACTGATAAGCAAGTTGTCAATATGAACAAAAACCTACTTTGAAATGCCCGTATACAATGCTTGAAATCTAAAAATAAGATTGGAGAAACATCTTGGAAGACAAACATGGCCCCCCTGTAAGGTAACAATACATTGACAGGGGAAACGCAAGTAGAACGTTGTGCCCAGGGACCAAACCCAAGGCTTCCATTTCAAAAATTGTTTCCTGCGCAGTTGAGTGCTGTGAATAACATAGGAAAACGTTAAGACGCTGTCCACAAGACTGTAATTTTAGCAAATTCTGATGAGAAGGTGGCGCATCTAGAGATAATATCGTCAGAGTCCTCCAGAAATGCTGTCAGATTCTGGCTAACAGAAGGAACTAGAACATCTAAACCCCCTGTAATGGGATTCACTTCTCTGGTGCGGGAGGGAAGGAAATAAATTTGAACAAATTCAATAGGGTCAGTAATGGCCAAAACATCATTAAGGTATTTCTTCAAAAGAACATCAGGAGACAATAGATGGGTATAGAAAAAATTTAGAAAATGCAAATTGCAAGCCCACAACACGTTCTCCAGTGCTTACACCTTAGTGTGTAATATTAAGAAATCTTTAATAAAAGTAGCATTCGTTTGCTGAAGTGGCTGCACTAGAGAATCAAGCTGAGATACTGCCCTACGAAGGACCCTACTTTAGCACCAAAGTCCTACCAAGAAACCACAGCTTCCTGGGTGAAAGTACATAAGGAAGGTACAGCACTGTACAAATAGATGTAAGACACAGTCCCTGCTCGTCAAAACTTGCAATCTGGCTCCACCCCTTTGACCCAGATCTCTCCATAGTGCAGGGCAATCCCTAAATCCCGGCTCTCCTCCTCCTCCCTGCAAGGGTGGCCCTAGCTAGAGGGTATTCTTGGGATTCCGGATGCTAAGTCCCTGGGCATTGAGGAATGCTAACCCTGCCACAATACACATGCACAAAATACAAATAAGGCTTCTAAAATAACCCCCAATAAATGGAGAGGGGACAGGAAGGAAATCTACTGTGCTAGCATTTAACTTTCAAAAGGGGGATTATAATACAATGAGGAAAATGGTTAAGAAAAACTAAAAGGAGCAGCTACAACAGTTAAGAGTTTATATCAGGCATGGATATTATTTAAAAATACTATCTTGAAAGTCCAGACCAGATGTATTCTACATTTTAAAAAAGGTGTAAGGAAGACCAAATGACTGCTGGCATGATTTAAGGGTGAGGTGAGAGAGGCTATTATAGCCAAAAACAAATCTTTCAAAATATGAAAAAGGATCTAAATGAAGAAAGAAGGAAGCAGCATAAGTAATGGCACATTAGATGCAAGGAATTAATAAGACAAGCAAAGACACTGCTTCCCAAATCTCGGTGAGCCTGTAAGATGTAATAGGGCAATTTGACTAACTAAAAAGTAGCAAATCATCTAGACCAGATGGTATATATCTCAGGGACCTGAAAGAACTCAAAAATGAAATTGCATATTTACCATTAGTAATTAGTAAACTATCATTAAAATTGTCTATAGTACCTGAAGATTGGAGAGTAGCCAACATAACACCAATTTTTAAAAAGGTTTCTAGGGATGATCTGGAAAACTACAGACCGATGAACCTGATATCAGTGCTGGGCAAAATGGTAGAAACCATTATAAAAAACAAAATTGCTGACCATATAGACAGTCATAGTTTAATGGGACAAAGTGAACATGAATATAGCCAAGGGAAGTCTTGCCTTACTAATATCCTACATTTTTTTTTGCAAATGTGAATAAACATGTAGATAAAAGTGAGCTGGTTGATAAATTGTATCTAGATTTTTAAAAAGCCTTTGATAATATCCTTCATAAGAGATCCTTGAGGACATTAACAAGTCATGGGATAGGAGGCAGTGACTTATTGTGGATTGAGAACTGGTTAAAAGATAAAAAACAGACTAGAGCTAAATGATTAATTTTATGAATGGAGAAAGGTGAACAGTGGAATGCCCTTGGGATTTGCACTGAGTCCACTGCTTTTTAACATATTTATAACTGACCTGAACATGGGAACAACGAGTGAGGTGTTCAAATTTGCGGATGACACAAAATTATTCAAAGTTGTTAAATCACAAGAAAAATTGCAAGGGCATCTTGTGAAACTGGGAGACTGAGTGTCCAAATGGAAGATCAAATTTAATATGGACAAGTGCACGATTATGCACTTAGGGAAGAACAATCCAAACTATAGCTACACAATGCAAGGTTCCACATTAGGAGTCATCACCCAGGAAAAGGATCTAGGTAATAGAATGCCAGGAAGTATAAGGAAAGGCAGGAAAAATAAAACAAAGGATACCAAAAATGCCTCTGTATCTGTATCACTCCATGGTATGTCCGCACCTTGAGTACTGCATGGCATCTGATCACCGCATCTAAAAAAAGATAAAGTGGAGTTAGAAAAGGTACAGAGAAGGTCAACCAAAATAATAAAGGGGATGGCAGAAAGGCTTAAAAGGTCAGCTCAGAGATATCATAGAGTGGAATGAACAAATAAATGTGAATCAGTTGTTAATGCCTTTAAACAGTACGAAGACTAGGGGGCATGCAATGAAGCTACAAAGTGGTATATTTAAGACTAATTGGAGAAAATAATTTTTCATACAAGCGTAATTAAGCTCTGGAATTTGTTGCCAGCAAAAACTATTAACATAGCTGGGTTCAAAAAGATTTGGGCAAGTTCCTAAAGGAAACGTCCATAAATCATTATTAAAATGGACGGGGGAAAATCTACTTCTTACTCCTGGGATAAGCAGCATGGAATCTGTCTACCTTTTAGGATCCTGCCAAGTACTTGTGACCTGTTGCAAACAGAATACTGAGCTCATTTCTTCCTTCCCTACCTCATGCAGAAGCTTCACTTGTACAGCACAGGACCTTCCCCTTGGCTCATCTCTCCCTTCCTTCGACTAAAACTGCCTTCCACTGATTTTGCCCCCATTGGCTGGATCCTACCTACAGACCGTGATTAGAACTGCCTTCCACTGTTCCATTCCCCAGTACCTTCCCATTGGCTGCATCATACCCTCAATCTCTGCTGCTAATGAATCTGCAAGCAGGTAGGTCAGGCTCACTCACATGGGGCAGGGCAAGGGGAAGGGTAAAGATTAAAGAGTTGCAGATAGAGGTTTTAAACTTTGAAAAATATTCAAACATGCTAGCCATCCTTCTGCACATGGACATTAAAGCAAAAATCTGTAGAATCTTAAAAAAAGCTTGTCATTTGGCAATTTTAACCCACTCAATCTTGAGCAAATATGACAGGACCTCTTTGAATATGTGCCTAGTTTGCCTGTGCCTTAATCCTGCCCAGCCTATGTAATAACTATTAGTTGGCAGTACACATAGCAATTATTAAGAGATCTGAACAGTTCAGTCAGTAGGCTTCACTATAGGATTTCGAAAAAGAAAACAAACTACCCATCTGAATCACTAGAAGCAGTCCATCAGTAATAAGAATGTCAGCACAGGGGAAATGCTTAGTGAAGAAAGCATGCAGAACATCATTATGGAATTATTTCCATTGTCTATAAGTGTGTTTGTGTGTGCCTGTGTTGTATGTATCTGTGTTATGTGTGTCTAGTGTATATCTCTCTTGGGTGTGTTGTGTATATATCTATGTTGTGTTGTGTGTATCTCTCTGATGCATGTACTGTATTTTTGTGTTGTGTGTGTTTGATGTATCTGTGGGGTGTGTGTGGTATGGTGTGTTCTGGTATGTATATTTATATTGTATAAGTTAATGTGTGTTGTATATGTGTGTTTCTGAGTCATCTGTGTGTTATCTATATGTGTATGTGGGATGTGTGTATTTCTCTGTTGTGTGCATTGTATGCGTGTATGTTATATATACAGTATCTCTGTATGTTGTGTATATGTATATGTGTGCTATGGGGCTCATGCAGAGACATGGGTTGAGGGGCTGCACGTTCTGGTGGGACGTGCAGCCCCACAAACTGTCTGGGCCCGATTCCTCCTCCGGCTCTCCCCCTATGTCCTGAGCATGACGGCGGGGAGAGCTGGAGGGGGCGGGATTGGGGCAGAGCAGGAGTGGGCCAGCCAAGCAGCATGTACAGGGCCGATTCAGGTCATGGCCCTGAATGTCCTGCCGAGCCTCAAAGGTGGAATAAGCAGCACTTTTGGCATGATCGGGGTGGGGGATTCCCCCCCGGTGCTGGGGCTGGGTGCCGGGAGGGTCCCCGCTGCCCAAACCAGGCCATGGCAGGCCAGCCTTGAGTCGGGCAGCGGGGAAAAGGGGGGCCAAGGACACTGGAGTTGGGGGTGCCTGCGGGGAAGATGTCCCCACATGTGACAGGGGCATGCCGGGCCATCCTCGGCCCAATTCTGGACACCATAGGAATGTTTTGTTCCCGCAGTCCAGAATCGGGTCCAAACGGGCCCATCTTGCTTGGGGCCGTCCGGACGGCCCAGATGTGCCCCTCTCTGAATCGGGCTCTACGTCTATATCTCTTGTGTATTGTATGTGTGTTAGTCTGGTATATATGTGACTGTGTATGTTTATCTGAGTTATATATATATAGTGAGAGACAGAGAGAGACAGAGACATCTGTGTTGTACGTGTGTTGTGTGCATATTTGTGTGTGTCTGTCTGTGTTACTATGTATGTGTGGTGTGTCTGTGTTAATCTATATGGTGTGTGTATCTGTGTGTGTCAGTTTGTGTTGTGTGTGTGTATGCGTTCGCTCTGTGCAAGTCTATGACCAGGAGAAGAGGGAAAAGGTAGTTTGAAAGGAACAATTCCCTAACTGCTGTGTTTCACTGTATCAAATTTGCTATGCTATAGAAGCAGAAACGGCTTCGCCAACAGAAATGCATTGGGCTATTTTTTTGGGGGGGAGAGCTTATTTCTCTGGAATTCTTTACACAAAAGCGGAAGTGAGGACAAGGTTGAAAACTACAGGCCAATTAGTCAAATTTCTATGGTGAGTAAAGTATTGGAAACGCTGCTAAACAAGAGAATAGTGAGGTTTCTGGAGTCCAATGGATTCACCAGAGGCAGGTCTTGTCAGACAAACCTAATTGATTTCTTTGACTGGGTGACCAGGGAGTCAGACCGAGGGAGAGCCCTAGATGTGGTGTACTTAGATTTCAGTAAAACCTTTGACACCGTTCTTCACAGACAACTTATAAACAAACTGAGCACCCTAGGGATAGACCCTAAAGTGACTGACTGAGATAGAAACTGGTTGAGTGGGAGGCAACAAAGGGTTCAGGTAAATGAAGCTCACTCTGAGAAGAAGGAGGTTACCAGTGGTGTGCCCCAGGGATCTGTACGTAGTCCGATTCTTTTTAACATCTTTGTTAGTGATTTAGTGTAAGGGCTGTCGGGTAAGGTTTGCCTCTTTGCGGATGATACCAAAATCTGCAATAGAGTAGACATGCAGGAAAGAGTAGATAACATAAGGAGGGATCTAGTTAAGCCTGAAGAATGATCAATAATTTGGCAGCTGAGATTTAATGCTAAAAAATGCAGGGTCATGCATATGGGTTGCAAAATCCAAGGGAGCGGTACCGTGTAAGGAACACAAAGTACTTCTACTACTACTGCTAATCTGTCCACGAAAGAAGTGCAGGACCTGGGCGTGATTATTTCTGATAATCTTAAAGTGACTAAACAGGTAGAAAAGGCAACGGCAAAAGCCAGAAGGATGCTTGGGTACATAAGGAGAGGAATGACCAGCAGAAAAAAGGAGGTGATAGTGCCTCTAAATAAGTCTCTGGAGCGACATCATTTGGAATATAGTGTGCAATTCTGGAGACCACACCTTCAAAAGGAAATAAACAGGATGGAGTCAGTGCAGAGGGTGGCTACTAAAATGGTTAGTGATCTTCATTATAAAGCATATGAGGACAGACTTATATATATATATATATATATATATATATATATATATATATATATTAAGATCTTTATGTTAGAGGAAAGGCAGGATAGAGGAGATATGATAAATTCCTCTGTGGCATAAATGCACAAAAGGAGAGCCTCTTTCAATTGAAAGCAAGCTCTGCTATGAGGAGACATAGGATGAGTGTGAAAGGGGACAGACTCAGGAGTAATATTTTATTTTTATTGATTTTTATTTATTATGCGGAAATATTTCTTTATGGAATGAGTGGTAGATGCATAGAATAGTCTCCCAGTGGAGGTAATAGAGACGAGGACAGTATCTGAATTCAAGAAAGCATGGGACAAACACAGAAGATAAAAAGGGGACTATTGTAGTTGATATAGAAGGGCAGACTAGATAGGCCATGTGGTCTTTTTCTGCCGTCATATTGTTATGTTTCTAACTCCTGGTCCAATCTTGCCCAACTCTTGACAAACTCAATGTATGCTTTTTACCATTTTCTCTCATGCCAAATTTGATTCCATTCTGTTAAAATTTTTGAGAGTTATTTTGCCCCCATACAGACAGATGGACAGATATTCTTGACCCTTTATTTCTATTTTTTTTCCAAAACCAATTGAGTTAGAAATAATAATATCATCAGAAAACAGATCCATGAATGTGGTTATATCTTGTAAAACCAGCATTGAGCAGAACCAATCACTTCTGAAAATTTCAGAGGTATGAAGTTCAGTGACCAATCTAGATCCAAGTGCTATAAGGGGGAAGGGAAAAAGTTGTTATCACACAGTTAGAGAGAGAGAGAGAGAGAGAGAGAGAGTGAGTTTGTCACACAGAGCTAACGAGTTCTTTTGTCTCTCATAACTCATGTCTAGACCATAAATCTTCCCATGCACTTTGTTCTGCTGCTCATTTACACATAGTAAAAGTTCAGTTACTCTAAATTTATTTCTCCTTCTGTGTTTTTCTGTCTGTTTTACCCCATTTAGGCCGTAGTCCCATTCCAGGTTCTACTACTGGGACCAGCTTTCACCACTCCACTGAAGATCTGAGAATGAGGCAAAATTCCAATTACGGACGCTTATGTAAGTCAGTGCACAACCAACACCACCTTCTACAGCCACCCATCTGAAGGAGAGTTACTGCCACTCTAAAGCATCTGCCAAATCTCTGAGGACTTTGTAAATGTTTAGTTGTTTCTCCATGGACAAGCAGGTATGAGGCCTCACATATGGGTGATGTCCCCGATGGAGCCCCATGCGGGAATGTTCCCCAGCTTCTATTAAATGCTTTTGGGAGGTTCCACTGCACCTGTGTGTCTCTTTCCCACCTGCCGCCATGGCACCATCTTGATTCAGTCTTTTGTTTTCCTGCAGAGCACCACGGGCACGTTCCAGACACCTCTGTTGGTAAACTTCTCTATTTTCCCTTTTTTCGCCTCAGATTTTGGTCCATTCGCCTGCCATCACGGTTCTCTCCTCCCATTTACCTTTTTTCCTCCATCAATCATTAATTTTCCTCTTGCTGCAGCACTGGCCCTCCTGGTGCCGGTGCTCTGGTAGGCCTCAGTCCTCGTCATTGAGCCATTCGACTTTGCTGTAGCTCCTTTTCCAGACAACATGTCCCAGAAACCCACCAGCAGGTTCAAGAAGTACCCCAAGTGCTCCAGGATCATAATGGTCACAGATACCCATAACTGGTGCCTATAGTGCCTGGGACCCGATCAACAGCCCTCTTCTTGTAATTTGCCTTCACAGATGACAAAAAGAGGACTCAAGGGTCGTGATAAGCATGATGAACACTTTCTGGTGCTCAGACGTCTGATCCATCGGCCTTGGCATCAGTTTGTATGGCTTCCAAGACTGTATCAGACACTGGTGGTGCATCAGTGCCCAGGGGCTCTCGAGCTCAGTCAGAACCGAGCACCCATAGTGCCCTGGAGCATCGACCATCAATTGATCTCCACCCAAAGACAATGAAGGATTCAACTGCATCTTCTTCAATGTTGAGGGTGACCATGTCAAACATATTTATGTTTATGTTTCTCTTTATTTGATATACTGCATATCTGAATCCATCTATGCGGTTTGCAATAAAAACAACACAAAATCAGAAAGGAACACCAATCTAGTGACAGGAAAGATACAGAAGCAAAGTAGACACACGACCAAAAGATTGAGTATTATAAGGGGTATGGAAAAGAAAAATTATAGCAATTGACAAATCAAAGCCGACTCACGCAGGCACCAAGGACATCCCAAAGACCAACTCAAAAAGATGAGTTTTCAGAGCTTTTTTAAAGCTTTTTGGTTCAATCCTTAAAGAAGCAGGTAAACTGTTCCATAAGGCTGGGGCCACAGTGAAGACTGGTGCATCATCATCAGAGCCCTTCGAGGCATGGTGTAGACAGCAATGGGAGTCCACATGAGCACCTCTTGAAGGTGTCCAAAGGGAGGAGAGCTCATCCTTCAGGATATGAGAGGGGTACTGACAACCTACCAACCTGGGTACATCAGTCAAAGTTGCTAAGGCCCCACAGCCTTCAGAATTGACAGCCATGGAGAAGCGCCAATTCTGCAAGTGTTCAAGGAACGCATTGCAGCGCTGTTGGCGGTGCGGCATCCCGGAGCCTCGACATCAGCTGCATCGACATTGGCCACCATTCAGCTTATCCTTGAGTCATATGCCCTGCATGCAGGAGAGGCATCGACATTCGGGCACTGAAGGACCCCCAACACTGATGCCTACCCAGCCAATATCTCTATCTAGTATCTCAGGGTCCAATGCACCCTTGAGATCTAGAAAGATCCTGGTGCATCATCATTCGCGAAGGAGCTCCAAATCCCCTCGAAGCAGGAGAGTGATCCAAATAGAGATTCAGAAGTACTTTGACTTTCTCTCTGAGTCTGACTCAGAAGGTTGGGTCACTGACATGGAAATGGAGGATTTATCAGAGGGCAGGCTCCCTGAGCTCCCGTCGAACCCTTCTCTGCCTCATGAGCGACACAAGTCCTCTCCTGAGAACATGACGTTCCAAGAGTTTGTGAGGGATATGGCCAAGGCCATCCCATTTTCTTTGGAGTCTGAGGATTTGCCCAGAGCAGAAGAGTTGATCTTACTGTACTACTCGGCCCCTAAGGAGGTGGTGACAGTGCCTGTGCACTGCATCCTGCAGTGGATACAAATGAGAATGTGGAAGAACCCCCTCACTTTACCTCCAGTTAGTAAAGGCTTGACTCTATGTACAGAGTTCAGAAGGCTCCCGGATTCGAGACGCCTCAGCTTCCATACCATTCCTTGATGGCCGAATCCATCCTAAAGAGAATCAAAAATACTAAGATTCATCCTTCGGTGTCCCCAGGGAGAGAGGCTTGGGCATTGGACTCTTTCAGGAGAAGATGTTCCCAATGTTCCATGCTTGTTGCCCATGTGGCCTCTTACAAGCTCTTTATGGGCATGTTCTTGGAGAACATCATGTGTGACTTGGCTGATCTGGCCCAGTTCCTCTCTCCAGAGCAATTGGATCAGTATCATTCCCTAGTGGGACACAGCAAAGCAAGTAATGTGTAGAGATCACAGGTGCTTTATTGAGTTGAAAAGTCCCCTACGCGTTTCAGCAAACCGCCTTCTTCAGGTAGTGTACTTCCTTGAAAGAACAATATTAAAAACAAAATATAAATGCTAAAATATTAAAAACAATAAGGTAAAAATGCATAATATAAGGTGGAATTAAGTAATTTTATAAATAAATACATGAAAAGTAAAAGCCATTGCAATGTATATAAAGGTAAAAAATCATAAGGCGCGGTACATACAAAGGTGCCTAGTCAAACCATAGTCAACAAAACACATGTTTAGTCACATTCTTGGGATGCTGAAGAGAAATGAGAAGGAACTAGGAGTGTGAACCATCCTTAATATATTGTAATTTGTACTTACAATGGCACACTGTGATTGAATTTGACTTGAATGTAAAATCTCTCAGATAACAACACATAGGTAAAGACCAAATCTGTAAAAAATGAGCCCAAGGTTATACACCAGCAATGTTTGTTCAAGGAAAGGTAGTGCTATGCTGAATGCAGTGCTCATACTACACAGACCACGAGAGAGCTGAGGAGAAAATCTTTGACCCACTGAATGGAAAGTGTAAGGGAACTATGTCCAACTAATGACAGTCTAAAGAACAAAACAGTAAAAAAACAACATGGTCCTAATTTTACTGTGCTTTAGAGAGGACGAAGAGGAGATTCAGAGCCAGAAGGGGAGAACATAAATGTAAGCCAGTTTCCACAAGGAATACAATTTCTAAGATTTAAAAAAGACAATAGGAACGCGACTTAAAATTATGGCACTAAAACAAATAAAACCTTTAAACCTATCCTTCTTACCCTATGGAGAGTAGAAACCACACCGTAGCAATTTTTCAATCATCCAAAGGACTTCAGAGACTTAGCAGAAGGGAGAGTGCTTTTAAATATATTCTGATTTTGCGCCAAAGAGAGGTCAAGGGTCCTAATTTGCATATGTTCTACAAATCTCTGAAGTCCTTTGGATGATTGAAAAACTGCTACAGCATGGTTTCTACTCTGTTTTGTTGTGTCCTGTTTGTCTTTGTGAGTGTGGTTTGCTCTCCTTGTGGCTGTCTCATTCTCTAGTGGGCCATGGCAAGGACTGCTCAAAGTTCATGGTTCAAGCGATCTATGATATCTTTGAGACATCATCCAGAAATGCTGCTATCGGCGTTGATGCCTGGAGACTCACTTTATTCCAGTCATCAGATCTGGAACAGTCAGTGCAAAACAAGCTGGCAGACATCCCGTGCTTCAGAGAGAATCTCTTCAAGGAACAGGTCGAGGAGAAAGCTGAGCATACCAAAAAGCAGCATGTTACTCTTTCCAGGCTCTCCAGGCGCATATCTGAGCACGTCTTCTATCGTAAGAGATACCAAGGGGGAAAAAGACCTATTACCCTTGCAGATGTTGGTACTTTCCTAGGCTCCAGAGCTCCTAACCTAAGCAGGCCCCTTGCCAACAGCAACGTCAAAAGAAGCCTTATAAGGCCCAGCCAACATCTCAGCGGAAACCTTGGGTGAGGTTTTGAATGGTTCCAATGGAGCATAGCCAATCTCCCAATGACAGCGGTAGGAAACCCTCTGGTCGGGGGAAGGCTCAATCTTTTTGCTCAAAGGTGGCCCCTCATAACCTCAGACTCATGGGTTCTATAGATCATCAAAAGCAGTTTTCAGCTACATGTAGTGGAACTATTACCAAATTGCCCCCCGAGGGTGCATCATCACGACCCTCTGCATCAGGAATTGCTTCAGCGAGAAATCTCTGCCCTTTTGTCAGATCTCACGATCAAGCTTGTGCCACCAGAGCCAAGAGATTGGGGGGTTTATTCCGGGTACTTCCTGATCCCCAAGAAAATGGGGGGATACCGTCCCATCCTAGACCTAAGAAATCTGAACCTGTACTTGGTAAGAGAGACGTTTAGAATGATTTCTCTAGACATCCTGCTTCATTACTCCAAAAAGGAGATTGGCTATGCTCCCTGGATCTCAAGATTGTCTACACTCACATACAGATACCTCCCACTCACAGGAAATATCTCAGATTCATCCTGGGTGGACAACATGAGTATAGAGTGCTGTCTTTTGACCTGGCCTTATCTCCTCGCATCTTCACAAAGTGTTTTGTGGTAGTAGTAGCTTACCTATGGACACTGGGAGTGTTTGTCTTCCTCTATCTGGATGATTGGCTGATCAAGAGTACCACTCCGGAAGGAGTCCAAGAATTTATTTTTATTTATTTATTTAAAAGCTTTTCTATACCGCGCTCTTTAAAATCAGTGTGGTTTACAATTAACATTTCCTTGTACAATGCAGGAAGGACCTGCATTGTACTTACATTGAACAGGTGACATAACTTGGATTTACAACTGGGGCAGCTATATTCAGGCTGAGCCCTCTGTCGCTACAACGTTCAACGGTATGGCTGGGACTCGTAACTATGTACAAAATCAACATGATTGACCATTCAGGTGTTAGAACTACTAGGTTTCATTGTAAATTACCCAAAATCCCACCTTCAACCCACCCAACATTTGGAATTCATTGGAGCCCTATTCGACATGATTCAAGCAAGAGCCTTCTTGCCACATGACTGACTTCATAAATTGACAGCACTGGTATGGGAAACTCAAGTGAGTCAGCAAGTAATAGCTCACAAGATGTTGGCTGTACTAGACCACATGGCTTCTACAGTGCATGCCACACTCTTGGCACGCCTCCAGATGAAGCAAGCTCAGTGGACTCTGAGAACTCAATAGACTCAGGCCACGGGTCAACTCAGGGATCGTCTGTGTATTGTCACCCCTCTCATTCAGTCATTACAATGGTGGACAGACCACCACAATTTGCTGAAGGCTCTTCCATTCCAAATTGCTCCACCCCAAAAATTGTTGATGGCAGACGCATCCAAGCGGTGGGGAGCTCAACTTGATGGATTGCACACCCAGGGCAACTGGTCTATCCAAGAAAGTCCATCCAAAAAATAAATCAAAAATAAGAGAGTCTCCATCAGATCAACTTCTTGGAACTAAGAGCAGTGGTGAATGCTCTAAGGGCTTTCTGAGATCAACTGGCCAATCAAATTGTTCTTATTCAAACCAACAATCAGGTCACCATGTTCTACATCAACAAGCAGGGAAGAACAGGTTTGTATGTCCTGTGTTGGGAAGCGGTCAGGTTGTGAAAGTTCGCCATTGCGCAAGGAAGGACTCGAGAGCCATGAGCCTACCCAGTGAGCAAAACACTCTGGCAGACAAGCTGAGTCGAGTCCTCTAGCTGCACGAGTGGACACTGGACAGGGAGATTGTGACTCACATTGTTTGAGAATGAGAAACTCCCTCGATAGATCTGTTTGCCATCCCACAGAATACCCATGTGGATCAGTTCTGCTCCAGAATAAGATCACACAGCAGACTAGCATTGGATGCTTTCCTCTTTCAGTGGGGGGAGGGCCTTCTGTACACTTATCCTCCAATACCTCTCATTGCAAAGACCTTCCTGAAGCTCAAATCAGATGGCGGTACCATGATTCTCATCACTCCCTACTGGCCCAGACAGCCATGGTTTCCTCTCCTGTTGCAGCTTTCGGTCAGGAGCTGCTATGTCTTGGCTATGCTTCCAGTCTCATAATGCAGGAAGATGGGACAATGTTACACCTCAACATCCGGTCTTTGGCCCTCACAGTGTGGATGTTGAGAGGCTAATGTTGTCTGAGCTTGACCTGTCAGAAGGTGTGACAGAGGTCCTTTTGGCCTTTTGAAGGGCTTCTATGAGAACGTCTTCCTCTTGCAAGTGAAAGAAGTTTGCTGTCTGGTGTGAGGGCCAGGAACTAGATCCTTTCATCTGTTCCACACAAAAGCTGTTTGAATATCTTCTATACCTTTCCAAGTCTGGACTTAAATCCAACTCTGTCAGGGTCAACCTCAGTGCGATTGGAGCTTATCATCGAGGTGTAGAGAGAAAATTCATCTTGGTACAGCCTTTAGTTGTTTGCTTTATGCCTCCCTATAAGCCTCCCACAGTGTCTTGGGACCTCAATGTCGTTCTTGCACAACTCATTAAAGCTTCATTTGTGCTGATCAATTCCTTTCCTCTGAAGTTCTTGACCTGGAAAATGTTGTTTCTGGTGGTGGTCACTTCAGCACGCAGAGCGAGCGAGCTTCAGGCTCTAGAAGTTCATCCTCCTTACACCAAATTCCACCATAATAGAGCAGTCCTTCATATTCATCCTAAATTCCATCCAAAAGTGGTATTGAATTTCCACCTTAATCAGTCAATTGTTTGTCCAACATTTTTCCCGAGACATCATGCACACAAAGAGGAAGCTAAGCTGCACATGTTGGACTACAAGCAAGCCTTAGCCTTCTACTTGGAGTGGACAAAAGCCCATAGAAAGTCCATCTAGCTTTTTGTTTCTTTTTAGCCCAATAACGTAGGGGCTGCCATTTCCACATTCTCTCTTTCAATTTGTCTGGCAGACTGCATCTCTTTCGCTTATGCCCAGGCAGGCCTGAGCCTTGATGGTCATGCCACTGCTCATAATGTCAGAGCTATGGCTGCGTCAGTGGCCAACTTAACCTCGATCTCTATGGAAGAGATCTATAGGGCTGCAACATGGTCTTCAGTCCACACATTTACATCCCACTATTACCTAGACAAGGATTCCTGACACGACAGCAACTTCGGCATATCTGTACTCAGGAATCTGTTTGGGGATTAGAATCCAACTCCATCCCCGCTAGGCCCATTATATTCTGTCCAGGCTACCAAAAAAAATGGGAAGAGAGAATCACTGCTTTTGTACATGGTTTCTTGACCATTACGGCCTGTTGCCATATTGCAGTTGAGTTCTGCCTCTGTTGTGCTTCTTGGTTTTTAGTAGCCTGTAGCTTGGGAGTCTCATACATGAGGATTCATTCCTGCTTGTCCATGGAGAAAAGGTAGATACTCACCTGTGGCAGGTGTTCTCCATGGACAGCAGGAATAAGTCCTCACAATCCTCGCACCTCCCCAAGAAGTTGTCTTCTGCTATAGCTATGTTATGAGACTGAATCAAAATGGTGCCGTGGCGGCACGTAGGAAGGAGTTGCGCAGGCATGGTGAAGCCTCCCAAAAGCTTCCAATAGAAGCTGTGGAGCATTTCTGTGCGGGGCTCCATCGGAGATATCACCCATACATAAGGACTTATTCCTGCTGTCCATGGAGATCATCTGCTACAGGTGAGTAACCTTTTATAACAGGAGGCAAAAAGTGACATGTCCTTGTAGAGAGATTATCATCCAATATCAGGTGGGTTTTCAAAGATAAGCATACATAATAACTTCAGAAGTCTTGGGTTTCATACACATTAAGCATTAGAGTGGGTCCTATGGACATAAGATACATCCAGAAGGATGCGCACTAAAAATTATAGCCTACCACTGCCTTGTGATCAACCACTGAAACCATATCATTGGCAAACCCAAATACAGAAACATGAGTAGTTACTTTAAATACCATGTTCTCCCCCAGCCTCCCATGGACAGTTTCTGATATCTGTATGCTGTTCTGTTCAGGTAGTCTTATGTTAGCTATCTTTATGTCAGTAGCCACTTTCTCTGTAAACTTGCTCAATAGTGAAGGCAATCTATCTTAAATTTTATTTAACAGGTTTTTTATACCGCTTTATCATTTTATTCAAAGCAGTTTACATTGTAACTTACATTAAACAGAAACATTGATAACTTGGATTCTTCTGATGCAATAGAGGGTTAAGTGACTAGCTCAAGGCGTACTACTAAGGATCAAACCCTGGTTTCTTGGTTCCTAAGTCAGTGCTCTAACCATTAGGCTACTCCTCCACTTGAATCACTTGACTTTGAAAGAGGGAAAGCCATTCGGTTGGCAATCCTATCCTCTGAATTTTGAACAATATGACAGAGCCCCCCTAACCATCTACATGTGCATTTGTCTTGTTTGCCTATGCCCTAATCAAGCCCAGCCCATGCAATAGCTATTAGTCAGCAGTACATATAGGAACCATTAAGAAATCTGTATGGTTCAGTACGGCTTCAAAGTGAAATACGAGAATATAGTAACATAGTAAATGATGACAGATAAAGACCAGTATGGTCCATCTAGTCTGCCCAGTAAGATGGCAAGAGTAGGTGCACCTGCTGCTCCGTGCAGGCCACCCCTCCCCATGTCTTTGTTTTAGGGGTGAACCCACCGCTCCGTGTAGGACATCCCTGTATGTTGAGAAATTAGTTAGTTAAGTTTATTTTGATTTTATACTGTTGCTATAAAGGGATCCACTGTGTCTGCCCCATGCCATTTTGAATTCTGTCGCTGTATTTGCCCCCACCACTTCCATCGGGAGGGCATTCCAAGCATCCACCACACTTTCAGTGAAAAAGTATTTCCTGACATTGCCTTTCAATTTACCCCCTTGCAGCTTCATGTTATGCCCTCTAGTTTTACAGCTTCCCCGTCTTTGGAAGAGGTTTGTTTGTTCATTATTTCTCTTTAAGTATTTAAAGGTCTGAATCATATCTCCCCTGTCCCTCCTCCCCTCCAGAGTGTACATATTTAGGTCTTCAAGTCTCTTCTCATAAGGCTTCTGACGCAGGCTCCAAATCATTTTGGTCGCCTTCCTCTGAACAATTTCCAGTCTTTTTATATCCTTTGCAAGATATGGTCTCCAAAACTGAACACAGTATTCCAAGTGAGGCCTCACTTATACAGTGGCATTAGTACCTCTTCCTTTCTGCTGGTAATTCCTCTTTGTATGCAACCCAACATCCTCCTGGCCTTTGCCACTACCTTGCTGCATTGTTTTGCCACCTTGAGATCCGCAGAATTAATCACACCAAGGTCCTTCTCCTGGTCCATGCACACCAATCTCTCTCCCCCTATCATGTACATGTCACCTGGATTTCTGCTTCTCAAGTGCATGACACTGCACTTCTTTGCATTAAATCTTAACTGCCAAGCATTAGACCATTCTTCCAGCTTTTGTAGATCTTTCCTCATGTTATCCACTCCCGCAGGGGAGTCCACTCTGTTGCAAATTTTTGTGTCATCTGCAAAAAGTCAGACTTTTCCATGCAGTCCTTGAGCAATATCACTCACAAATACATTGAACAGTGCCGGGCCCAGGACAGAACCCTGGGGCACCCCGCTAATCACACTCCTTTCATCTGAGTGAGCTCCATTTGCCATCACCTTCTGTCGTCTGTTAGTCAACCAATTTCTGATCCAGTTCACCACCTTGGGACCCATCCCCAGACTACTGAGTTTATTGATAAGACCCCTATGAGGAACAGTATCAAAGGCTTTGCTAAAATCCAGGTAGATGACATCCATCGCATGCCCTTGATCTAGATCTCTGTTCACCCAGTCAAAGAACTCAATCAGATTTGTTTGGCAAGATTGTCCTTTGGTAAAACCATGTTGCCTCGGATCATGCAATCTGTTGGTTTTGAGAAAGTCCACTATTCACTCTTTCAGAAGCACCTCCATTACTTTTCCCGCCACCGAGGTAAGGCTCACGGGCCTGTAGTTTGTCATTTCTTCCCTGTCACCACTTTTGTGACGAGGTACCACATAGCCCTTCTCCAGTCCTGAGGAACTACTCCTGTTTCCAAGGATCTGTTGAAAACATCCTTTAACGGCCCTGCAAGAACCTCTCTGAGCTCTTTCAGTATCCTGGGATGTATCCCATCCGGTCCCTTGGCCTTGTTCACTTTCAGTTTTGCAAGTTGTTCTAACACATCATCTTCAGTGAATGGTGTGGTATCTACTTCATTCCCATTTTTATATTTGGGAGTCACAGATGATCCTTCTCCAGGATTTTCTTTAGTAAAAACAGAGCAGAAGTATTTGTTTAGCAATTTTGCTTTTTCAATGTCACTTTCCACAAATCCGTTCCCAGCACTTCTGAGTTCTGCAATTCCATCTCTGATTTTCCTCCTCTCCCGAATATACCTGCAGAAAGTTTTGTCGCCACACTTCACATCTTTAGCCATCTTTTCCTCTGCCTTTGATTTTGCTTTCCTTATTTCTCTTTTTGTCTCTTTTAGTTTGCTCCTATATTCCTTACTGTGTTCCTCTGTTTGCAAGCTTTTGAATTTTGTGAAAGCTGTGTTTTTTGCCTTTATTTGAGCAGCCACTTCTTTGGAGAACCAAATAGGTTTCCTTCTCCTCTTGTTTTTATTTATGTGCCTTACATATTTATCTGTTGCCCCTTTTATTGCCACCTTTAGTTTAGCCCATTGCAATTCCACTTCCCTTATCCCCTCCCACCCTGCCAACTCCTCCTTCAGTTACTTGGCCATTTTACTGAAGTCAGTGTTTTTGAAGTTTAGGACTTTGAGCTTACTATGATTGGACTGCACCTTGGCTTTTATCTCAAACCACACCGTGTGATGATCGCTGCTGCTCACAGGGGCACCCACCCAGAGATTTGACACGCTCTCACCGTTGGTGAGCACTAAATCCAGCATTGAGCTTTCCCTGGTTGGTTCTATCACCATTTGTTTAAGTGACGCATCTTGGAAAGCATCCACAATTGTTTTGCTTCTTGCCAAATTTGCAGAAGGAGTACTCCAATCCACATCGGGTAGATTAAAGTCACCCAATATGATCACTTCCCCCTTTGTGGCTATCTTGGCAATATCTATAATCAATTCATTATCTATTTCTTTGATTTAAGTCAGAGGTCTGTAGACTACAGCAGTATGGATGACAGTGCCATCTCCTCTTTCCAACACAATCCAGAGCGCTTCTCCTTTTCCCCATGCCCCATGCATTGCAGTAGCTTTAATATTGCTTTTGACATACAAGGCTATTCCTCCTTTTCCACTTTCTCTGTCTCTTCTGAATAGATTATAGCCAACTATGGCTATATCCCATTCATGCGATTCATTAAACCATGTTTCTGTAATGGCCACAATGTCCATTGGCTTGCATGTATTTTGCATTGATTTTGTTCTGCCCACTTCTTTCCACTTGTCGTTGATGTGTGATTTAAAGGTGTGGCTATTTCTGATGATCTGCATTTGTCGGGAGTGATGTCCTGAACTAGTCCTCCTCCATCCGTCACCCCCTTTTTCTAGTTTAAATGCATATCCACATACTGCCTGAATTTTTCACTTAGGATTCTTTTCCCTGTGACAGGGAGATGTAGTCCATCAGCACAGTATAGTCTCTTGTTGGTCCATCTGTTTCCCAAGTCGTCACTAAATCTGAATCCTTCTTGTTCGCACCAGGTCTGGAGCCATGCATTAAAGCTGTTTATGCGATGCAGCCTTTCTGCCCCCTTACCATAAACAGATAGAACTTCTGAGAATGCTACAGTGTTAACAATGGGCTTGAGTTTCTCTCCCAGAGTCTGGAAGTCCCTTTGAACCGCAGAGGTGCTGTTTTTAGCCAGGTCATTTGTACCCAGGTGGATGACAACATCAATTTTGGAGTGCTCACTTTCTGCGCTAAGTATATCAACAATTTGGTTTGTATTCCTGCTGGCTGAAGAGCCTGGGAGGCATTTGACTATCTTCTCTCCTTTGAACTGTGATCCCAAGTTGGTGCCTCTGAGGATGGAATCTCAAAGTAATAGTAGTTTTCCGTTTGGTGAGTTTTTCTTTGTATTTGGTGCTTTAGCAGGAGATTGGGCATTGACTGACTCATTTAAGGGCCCTTCAGTTTTCATGGGTTGGTGATCCTCATTAACCAAAGCAGAGAGGGCATTATGCAGGGATATCTCTTGATGTATAGGATGTCTCTTCGTTACAGGTTGCAATCTACCCGAGCCCACTGTGATCCATTTGTTCCTGGGATGTTTGATTCTTTGTGGGAGTGGTGGTGGACTTTGTTCTGTTTGTATCCTAGAAGAGGTGCATTTCGTTGCGGCTAGTTATTCCCTTAGTAGAGTCAATTCTTTATGCATGGCAGCTGACTTGAGGCACATAGGATAGGCTCTTAGGTTCCAAATGATTCGTCTCAGAATGAAAGCACCACAGGTATTGCACTGAATACACGACATGCTGATTAAGCAGTCCTAGAAGGAGAAGAAGAAAAGGTGGGCTTAACGCCAAATTAAAAAGGATAGATGGCAACGTATGTGACCACTATATAGGCAATGCAGCCCTGGGGTGGGTGGGGCGAGGGGTAGGGTGGGTGGAAACCTAAGTGTCCCTGGCCAGTAGGCCTTACATGAACAGTGGGCACACTCAGATATCTGGTTTAAGGGCTACACAAGGAATGTAGGCAATCAGAACATTCCCAAAAGGTAATGTTTAACCAACAGTTAAATTATGTATTAGCAACAGGTAAAAAGATAGAGCTGAAAGCTTAGCTGTGTGGAGGCTCTGGAAGCTGTGCTGACTGGAGCTGACCAGGTACGTGTGGCAGGCTGTAAGATAATCTAATTAGCTAGAAAGAGATGTCTGGAGTGATAATGTCTATTTAAGTAATCTGGGAGCTGGTTGATGTGGATCAGAGGATCCCAAATCCACATACATTGTGTCTCTTGGAGGAGCAACATCAGGTATAGAGCAGTCAACAGCAGTGACAAGCTGAATATCATCAACATAATATCATCCCAGAATACTGTAAGATTAGATAAAGGTGGCTTAAGGGCTAATAAAAATATTAAAAAGAATAAAAGCTAGGATGGAACCCTGCGGCATCCCAGAACTGAGCACATAGGAGGAGGAAGAATAGGTGGCAGTCACAAAGTGGAAGGTCCAATTATAGAGGAAGGACTATAGCCACTTCAAAACTGTGCCACCTATACCAATCAAAGCCAGATAAGAACATGATATCTGATGATCGACCATTGAACCTGCAGTTAGATCTAAGGATACAACAACCCCTAGTTTACCGCTAGGGGTCATTGGTGCCATTTTGGATCAGACCAAATATTGAGCAGGAGCAAGTGGGCATCACTTCAGCTCCAATTAATCAGCGATGACCCCTGAAACCTGCAGTTGGGTAGAGAAGAGTGGGTAATCTGCCGTGTGTGGGGGGAATATTTAAGGGGTGAGGGGTGTTATAGTTGTTGAGGTGGTAAGGTCAAGGGAATTTTGTTGCAGGAGAAAGAGATTGGAGCTGCCTTGGGGAGGGGCTTGGTCAATGTGCTTATGGAGAGGGATGAGGTATCAGAGCTGCTGCAGAGGGATGGTTGGGAGAATTGGAACTGCTGTAGAGAAGTGACTGGGGGACTTGAAGTTTCTACAATGGCAGGGTTTAGGCAATGTGCTGTCTGAGGGAGGTAGGGAAGAGGATTGAGTCTAGGTTTGGCATGGTGGGAGCCTGAGGTCAAGGCAGTGATCGGGGGGGGGGGGGGGGTTGGAAGGCAGACCTCAGCATTCACAGCTGACCCAGTCAGCAGACACTTATTCTTCCTATGGGCAGGTATAAATGCTGACATCTATCAATTAGCAATGAGACATGGATTCTCTAGATGAAAGGGGGAATCCACATCTGCATTGTAGGACCAACCAGAGCACTCCCTCTCCCCACCCCATCGCTCTCCCAGATAATGTAGACGTGGTGAACATTCTTATGTCTGAAAAATCCCTTTTCTAAAATCCATGCCAGTCTACACACGTAAATGCTCAGGAGCGACAGAAGGCCATTTTCTTTTGGGGGGGGGGGCCAAGCACCACTCCACAGGGAGAGACCCTTCCTGTTCTTCCCGCAGGCAGGAAAGGTCCTTGCTGCAATCATGGCTTTTCTTCTTCCTCTCGCGGGGATGGGATCCTCATGGGTGATCAGTGCAATTGGCAAAGCCCTTCTTGTATGCCTGCGGAGATCTGCAGAACAGGAAGGGTCTTTGACATGATCGCAGCCGGCAGGCAGCAGGATTCCATGGGGATTCCATCCCCCATGAGCAGAAGAAGAAGAGAAGCTGCAATCCACAAAAAAATTCCTGTTTTGCCAATGGGGTTCAAATCCAATCTCCCATGGGCAGACAGGAATGGTCTTTTCCGCGATCACGGCATCTCTTCTTCAGCTGTGTGTGTGTGTGGGGGGGGGGTATGGATCCCGGCGGGCAACCTGCTGCCTGCCATGCCACGATTTTTGGTGGAGCCATGGCCCGTGTGGCCCAACCCTTTTCAGCGCCTATGTAAATGCTGCTTTTCAGACGTGAGAATGCTTCTAACATAACCTCCCTTAACTACATTAATAAAACATATTATTGGGGGTCACATGATGGATGCTTGAGGAAACAGATATGCTTCTGCTGTGCTCCTGGCCTCAGAGTCCTGGCCAACAGCAAATCATAGTGGAGTTAAGTGATTTTTCAAGATGGCTTTGGAATCAATGAGCCTAGTCGTAACTCTCCACTAGCAGCGGGCAGGGTGCATACTTCTAAAGTTCTCAGCATGGAAGCTATTCTTGCTAAGAATCAATGGGGGGACATGTTGAACACACAGATCAAAGAATTATTGGGGGGACTTTAATGTGGTGATGTCGAAGATTTGGGATATGTCGGGTGGGCAGGTATCTGCCTCTATACATGGATGTAGCCCCTTTGATAATGTTGCTTTTAAATGATTCCAAAATATTAGAAAATTGTATTAAGCTGCACTATCCATTTCAATGGTTTAGAGAGGGGTTTACATATCAGGGTATTTGTGAGAGGAAATTTGGATAAATTATATGAAATGCATTATCCCTCTTTATTAAGAAAGTTTCAGAAAGATTTAAATAGGTGGAAATATTTGCCATGTTTTATTTTAACATGAATTAATGTTATCAAGATGGAGTGGAGGAGTGGCCTAGTGGTTGGGGCAAAGTACTTCAGGCCGGAAGGTCGGGGGTTCAAATCCCACCGGAGGACAGCAACCTTGGGCCGGAAGGACTGGGGTTTCTAGTCCCACAGGTGCTCCTTGTGGTCTTGGGCAAGCCACTTAACCCTCCATAGCCCATGTTCCCTGTAAAATAGTTATCTCCAAGTTATAATGCCCTGTTCAATGTAATTTCAGTTTGTTCATTGTAAACCACACTGATGCAGAATAGCGCGGTATATAAGAGAATGTAAATAAATAAATAAATTTGGCCCCTAGATTGTTGTTTCTATTCAACATGCTTCTCTTTTGGGTCCTGCAGGCTTCTTTTAGGGACATGAGTAGAGCCCTCTTTTGGTTCATTCGGAAATGGAAGAGGCCTAGATTCACTTTTGATATGGGGGATTATCCTTGCCGTATTTTCAATGCTATAATTTAGCTGCCTAATTATGGATAGTGAAAAACTGGTATGATAGGTCTTCAGGTGAGCATTGGGTTGCTATGGAGAACAGTGGGTGTCCCCAGTAGACTTTGGCTCTATTTCTTAGATTGGAAGTACTGGAAAGGTGTGATCCAAGACTATTCACTAACTTGGCAGGTGTTTTTGGCATGGGAAAGGGTATATCTTGGCTTGGATAGGCAAAAGAGGAAGGGGGAGGAGGGGAGAGGTGTTTCACTTCCGTTTAGCTCAATTTTTCCTCCAAACTTGGCAAGTTCAGATTGGTTTCAATGAGCCATAGAGAGAGGGCTAACTAGGGTTTATTGATTATAGGTAAGAGATGAGGTATAAGGGCAAAAGTGAACTGGAGGAAGAAGACCCTTAGCACCAGAAACCAGTGTATCCATGGTTGCAATTCAGCAGTTTTTGAATAAATACGAGAGTATGTTTTTTTTCTCCCCTTAATGAGATAGAAGATCTTTTCTATACTACGAGAAACAATGAGGGTCTGCTTTCTAAACTCCACAGGGCCTTGGGGCAGATCGTATCTGCAGAAAAGCTTTCATATCAGAAAAGATGGGATAAGGATTGGAATTTCAAATTAGAGGTAGACCAGGGGTCTCAGGTATGGGAAGAGTCAGGAAGTCCCCTATTTTTATTCAACATTTAGATATCCAGTATAAGATATTGTTAAGATGATACAGACCTCCAGCTGTTCTGCATAAAATGAAGGCCATTCAGCAGGACAGATTCTGGAGAGGTTCTGCAACTACAGTAGAGGCACTTTAAGTCACGTGTGATGGGATTGCTCCTGGGTCAATTAATCCTTATCTCATCTTTTCTGAACCAACATCCTCAGCAGATTGCAATATAGCATACACAATTTATATGTGTCACTGTCATAGCAAGATTATTAGCATGGTACATGATTGGGTTCTACCTCTGCTGTGCCAAATCAAAATCATAATTAGCAATTGCATGCATGATTTCAGAGGTTATGGATAAACATTTAAAAATGATGCAATATTTATTTAGTAACCAATATAATTTAATCAGTGTAGGTACAATTTTATCATTCTGTCGTTATCCACTTATTACATGTGCTACCACATTTTGTGTCAACCGAAGTGATTTAAGAGAAGTATTTGACAATTCCATATATATAATTTTACAGTAATCTACGTATGAGCAAATAGTAGCTTGCACCACCATTCTAAAATAGTCAGCTTCTAAAAATAGGCACAATAGTCTACTCATTCACATTTTTAAAAAACAGAATAAAACACTTTATAAATTTGGGGCACAAATGAAAGATGAGAATAAAAAATGAATCCCAAATATAGAATGCTCTCTCGAATCCCGATGGCCTCTGTAATACCACTAAGAATCAGAGTATTAGGGGAAGAATAATATTTTTAGGCATCATCATTGCCTCAGTATTTTTTAAATTAAGAGCCAACTCTCTTGATGCAAACCATTTTACAATCATAGCAAAATTCTGAACAAGGCATGTAGGGCTCAATTTTCAAAGCGTTAGGTAAGTGCTGGATACAGCTCAGATGGAGCAACTCATGGAAGGACGCCATAATGGTGTACACCACATTTTCAACAAAGCAGTTTGAATCGGAATTCTGCACTAACCGTGAACGCTAACCAGAGACCCATGAGGGCATAATGGGGCATGACCCCGTAACATCCACGTAACACAGATTTTCCAATGCACTGTGTGGTGCCAGGAGATACCCCAAACCGTGTAAACCTATGCAATACTTGCTCATGCCTAGCATAGTGGAAGGCCAGTGGACAACCCGTGTACCGGCACAAATGGATATTACAGAGAGACAAGAAAGCGGGAAGGCCATCACCCAAGCCGTGTAGAGGAGGATGCGGCGAGCAGTAGGGCTGCCATAGACATCATGTGGGTACTGCACAGGCACCTCCTGAGGTGGCGACCCACCCAATATGCATGGGCACAGGAGGATGTGGCAAGCAGTAGGACTACAGCAGCAGGGAGAGGGCCAGCACCCCAGGCGCAGGTATCATGCCTCCCATGTCACAGGCCCAGGGTGAGCTACCTGCAAATGACAGAAGAGGAGATCTATCAGCAGTACTGGCTCGATGATACCACAATCACAGAGTTGTGCACCGCCCTCGCTTGGGACGTAGAGCCATCCATCACCAGAAGATAGGCACTTCCAGTGGTGATGAAGGTCACCACCACTCTAGGATACCTTGCAACAGGCAGCTTCCAGCACATCATAGGGGCAACTGTTGGCATCATACAGGTAACAACAAGCCACTGCATGTGCCGTCACCAGCACCCTTCTGTGGCGAATGCGTCACCTCATTGCCTTCCCCAGGACACCACAGGAGTGACATAAGACCATGCAGTCATTCTATGACATTTCAGGATTCTCCTCTGTGCTTGGCAGCATTGACTACATGCACATTGCTCTGAGGGCACCCAGGCTGGACCAGAAGGCCTACCGGAACAGACACCATCAATGAATACGCAGGTGGTGGTGGATGTCAACATAACCATCAGCAACGTGTGTGCATGATACCCAGGTTCTGTCATGATGTCTTTGTACTTGGACAGTTGAGCCTGGGATAGGCAGCAGCTGCTGGACACCTTCGTGATGGCTGAATGCTAGGTGAGTGTAGACATATGTGAGCCCCCAGTCATGCTCACAACCCACAGTAGAGGTATGATAATGCAGTGTGGTATGCAAACATGTCATGATGTGTGTGGTAGATGTGTACAGTGCTCCATGTTGACCACTATGGGCACATGTGCTGTTGTGCCGCAGATACATGTGGGCAGCCAGCAATTATGCACATTGGGTTGGTAACCATGTGACAGCCCATGGCCCTGAACAGACAGCACGCACCAATATGGAGCATGAGACAGAGCAGGAGCTGGATCCATGTTGCACAGTTGCATGGCAGTAGCCCATGTGGCCACATACATGACTACTGCCATCCCAGCCTGCAAGCCCCACCACACTCAGCACATGTGCCATGCTTATGTATGCATCTCTTATTGCCCCCAAAGGTGACTAAGGATATCCACTCTGGATCTCGCTGCTGACACCACTGAGGCACCCCCAGACCCCACAGGAGGAGATTACAATGAGGCCCACAGGAGGATCAGGAAGGTCATGGAGAGAGCCATTGGGGTACTGAAGATCTGCTTCAGATGTCTAGACCAGAGTGGTGGGGAGCTCCTATACAGGCCAGAGCATGTCTGCATGATCTTTGCAGCACTGCATCCTGCACAATCTGGCAAGGCCCCGTGACATACCAGACCCCAAGTCAGAGGTAGTGGTGGATGGAGAAGCAGCAGAGGCAGCTGAAGGGGACGTTGCTTTGGCGGGGAGTCAACATCAGGTACTGGCCATGTGTGCCCACCACATCCGTGAGATGTTCTGATAACAGAAGCAACACATGCAAAACACCATAATGTGATAGTGATAAACAACAGTGTGCACAGTGTAAAGGTTCCTCCACGAGTGCCCCCATCCCATGTCTATGCATCCCGGCATGGGCGTTTTGACATGCAGGCACTGCGATACAGTGGATCAGGTTCAGATGTGGTGCTTACAGCATCATCACCCTCCCTTATGTGGCAGGGCTACCCAGTGGCACTGGTGATGCGCGGCTATCCCTACCCCCACCCCATGGGCCTGTATGAGGCCCACCAATGTGCATAGGGCACCTGCAACAGCGACCTGGTAGGCTGCCATCTCCCTCATCAGATGCAGCTGGGCCACTTGGTGGTGCTCAACACTCATGTGGTATTCCCGCAGTTCCTGGAGTTTGGCTTCCTTTCCCTGTGTTGCAGCCTTCAGGTCCTGCCAGATGCTGTGGAGCTCTGACTGGATGCCCTCAGTGCAGGCCAGCAGACCTGCCGCCTCCTGCAGTAGCTCACTGTTCACATCCCCAGGCTCATCTAGGATGTGGAACTGTAGCTCAGCCACTGGTGCCTCAACCTGCTCCTGTTCCTCTGCCCTTGCACCCACACCAGTTTCTGTGGCTGTACTACATTCTGGCTGCAAAGTGGGTCATCAGCAGTGTTTGGCGATGCATTCCCCACCCTGTCTGTCCCAGATTGGGATGGTTCAGTCACAGGCTTGTCTGTGGGAGAGCAAGTGTCAGTGAGTAATGTCCGGTTATGCAATGTGGGGCTGGTGGTGGGGGGGGGGGGGTGCCGCCAGCCCCACCATGGAACAGGCAGGGGGAGCCCCTGTGCACCCCATCCTCCACTCCACCTCACCCTGCCAAGGCAGACAGATAGACAGTCCCTGAGTGGGAAGAGGCATGGTGGGGTCACACACAGACCAGTCACAGTGCCACACAAGCCTTTCAGCAGCTGCTACACACCCTGCTATGTGTCTGTGGCAGAGCTGTCCAGGGAGCTAAATCTGCACTGTTGCCCAGGTGGCAGCCTATTGTTGTTGGCTCGCTTCTCCTTTACAGTCTGCTGTACCACCTGCCACTTCTTCTTTATGTCCTCCATATCCCTGTTGTGGTGGTAAACTGCATTCACTCTCCTCACAATGTCATGCCATGCCAGCAGCTGTGAACCGGCATCCTCTGTGGCAGAGGGTGGCGTGGTGCTGAATGATGAGCCTGAGAGCCATGGAGGTCTTAGCAGGTATAAAGTTGGCTTTCTTTGGGCACTTTGACCCTTTAGGAGCTGTCTCTGCCATTGTGCTGCTCAAGTGCTAGAATGGTGCGACATTACCTGCATAAGCCATTTCACACATAAGCGGTTATGATGCCCGAGCACGCCATGCCTCATCCAACCCCATATTCAATACCTGTGCAAGATCTTGTGCACCGTGGCATCAAAAATCTGCATCAGCACACATTGCCATGTGCCACCATAGTCATACAGTGACTCGACAAGTGCTATCCGTGTATGGACAGCACGATGCACTACCCAGGTAAGACCACAAAATTGTGCATGACTGGTAGTGTTGGCAGTGAGACATGTGAACGGGTAGCGTGCCATGGCACTTTACTTGTGCACAATGGCACCACTGTGCTGGATGTGCCCAGGTATAGCGCTGTGGCATGGTGCCACCGCTGTGCATGGGTAAAGTACTATGGTGCGTTACCATGCACACCAATACAAACTGACAGCCTAGTCCTACTATGCCTATGACACTCCTGCACCACCATAACAGACATATAGCCCAGTCACCGTCTACAAGGATGACACAACGGGATAGAAAACAGAGGTATCTTTATTTGTAAAAGACTGTAAAATAAAACAATGCAATCATCTCTTGTGTAATACAGGACAGAGCTGATGCCTACAATAGTATGCCACCAGTGGTGGTATCCGTGTGACCATTGGTCCTGACTGTGGTGCACACCTCTACAAGTGTTGTGCACCACTGCATGCCAGGGAGACCAGTCCGTCAGTTGGTGGGCAATAGCTGTCCATATCCTGCCATTGTTGTTGTCCTATGGAGCTGAGAGTCCCTGGCATTGATGTGCAACTGCAGCTGTCAGATTGTCCATGCACCTGCAGATGGCTTGTGCTGCTGCACAGACATCCTCCCTGAGTAGGTGAACCTCTGCAACTAAGGTGGATAGTACTCCCTCTCTGGCAGACTGTGATGGCAGAGGTTTGAGGCATCCCTGTGTGGGCAGTCCTTTCTGAGACTATGGGTGCAGTGGTGGCAGTGGGGCCCCAGGTCCTCGGTGTCCTGCACCTCAGCTGTGCCAGCCCTTGTGGTAGGTGCATGGCACTGTGGGATGGTCATATATGGCATCATCCCCTGTAGACCCATCCACTGCCATGACTGCCTCCAGCACTGTCTCAAGCTCATCAGTGGCTTCCCCCTCGATGGTGCTGTCCTCTCGCTCGGTTCTTCTGGTCCCCTCCTCCTCCCTACTGGAGAATATGCTGCTGGGGGATGGATGTTGGGCCTGCTATTCCAGTGGATGCACCATGCTTGGTGGTGGTGCTCATGGAGGACCGGCTGTGTCTGGAGAATCCATGGCACTGGAAGTGGGGAGAGAGTTGGTTGGGGGGGGGGGTTACATGTGTGCCTACACATTGGCCATGGTGTGGAACAGGGATGGTATTGGGGGTGGCTCACATGTATGGCATGCACCTCATGCAGCACATGGGGGCATGTCACCCACCTGTGCTGCCTGTGTACTATCCCCTGTGCCCCCCTGCATGGCTTTCCTCCAGACATGCCCTGCTGTGGTTGGTGGGCCTCATGTCATGCAGGGGTTCCTGCCACAGGTGGCTGCATGGGTGGCTGTGCGGTGCACAATTGTGCACACTGCTGGTGGCTTGTGCCCCTGTAATGTCATCCCATGCAGTGCTATGGTCTGGTGTGTGCACATCTCGGTGTTTTGGAGCCTGGGAAGTGAGCACCATCCTTTGCAGCATTGGGGTACAGCCAGGCCCCACCCAGTGCATCCCTATCATAGACTGTAGGCAGTCTCACACCACCTGGACTGCATGCATTATACATACAGCCAAGCCTGGAGTTCCCTATGACTACTGCATTCCCCTGTGTGCCTCACTGACCCCCTTCAGCTGCCAACTGATCTCGAAGGCACTGGAGTAGATTGGACCCTTGCACCACATTGTTCTGTAGTGGCACTTTAGGACCTCCAGGGTGCACCACACATCAGAGTCACTGTGAACGAGAGATGGGAGTACATATGGGGTCAGCTGTACAATACAAGCACACCTATTGCACATTCCTCTATCCCGCTGGTGCCTGGGGGCCTGCCCATATGGGCGGATAGGGCTTTTCCATGTGTATCCTGTGAGGGGTGCATGTGCTGGTACACCACCAACTGCAGGTACCAGTCTCCCACCCAACACCACCTCCAAGTCCATGCCATGTGCCCCGTGCCACCGCCTCTATCAGCATCTCAGCCCCGCATCCACTTCTGCCACCCCTCTAGTCCCTAGTTTGCGCATCCTTCATCCTCCCCCCTTACCTTGCTCCAATATGCTGCTCACTGTCTGGCCATGGCACCATGCTACATGGTGAGGGTCAGTGCTCCATGGGGGGGGGGCAGCGGAACTTTATCCATTGACTGCATCACACAGCCACCACATCTGTGCATGCTGCCACTGGCCCCCTCCACTTCCAATGATGGTGTCAAAACTGCTGGGAGGGGGGGTCCACATGCCTTGGCCAGCTGCCTCAGCTGGCATCTACCCTTTCACACCACTGCCCTCCGCACAACTTCCCATGCACTAGCACATGGCTCTGCTGTGTCTGCCATGTGGTGTTGCTGCCATCCTCCACCACGGGGAGTTGCAGCTTCCACACATGTTGTGCCTGACCATGGCAACTGCTGTGACTGGCAGGGTTTTATATTGTGTGGTATGGCATCTCACTGACTCCAGTTCATCTTACACATTGATTGTGACTCAGCCCTGTGCCTTGTCCCCACATCACTGTCTGCATGTGCTGACACACGTGTGCATTTGCAAGTGTGTCTGCCATGGCTTGGTGCTCAGCCCCTCCCCATTGTGATCCCTGCTCCTTCATGTCTCCTCAGCTGTGCAGGCTGAGCTGTATCCCCCTTCTAGGTGGCCATGGACAGCCTCAGGTTCGGTCTCTGGCCCCCTCTTGGGTAAAGCACCCCCTCGTACTTCAGTATGGATAGTGCAAGGTTCTCTGCCTTATCTGGGCTAAAGTTTGCTGTCCTCCTTGACACCATAATCCTGCTATAGATCAGCCCAGCCACAGGGGGCTCATGCACAGGCAGCTGGCTGGGCCTCCCTGATGGTATTGTCACCGCTACATTTGTACTCCAGAATGTTGCTACACGATTTTGTCTCCATGTGCCATCCCTGCTCATCTGCCCAGTGATTCTGTTGGCCATCTTTGGCATGCTACGTGCCTGCTGCTGTGCATTTTTTGGATCTCATTTTCAGAGATTGCCCGTGTGAGCGCCACCTGACTGACAGTTCCTGCTCTTTTGCTGACTGGGTATATTTGGCCAGGTAGGGCCTGCATCACTGCCTTGTCCAATATCGGGCTCATAGTCTGTAAACCTCCTGATATAACAAAAGGGGCAATTAACAAGATTTCATGAGCATACATCCTGAAGGATATCTTAAGGCTTCTCAATAAACAGCATAATGGCAAGAAATAGATAGTGAGAAACCCTTGGGCAAGCCTGCCGCCAATAACTGTGGAATATGAAAATAGTCACCCAAGTTGTCACTCAGAATTTATAACTTTTTGTCCAACAACACCGGGGGAGGGGAGAAACCAAGCTCACCCACACCAGACAGTAATGTCCATTTTAATCAGCAAAGGTTCATAAAAACCTTTTAAATGTGTAAAGGTACTTATCTCCGCCAAAGCAGTCTGAATATGTGTCAGAAATGCAATAAGAAAATGCACGACGTGCACGTTTTGGGTAGAAATGTCCCTGTTTCAAGTGCTATGCTCCTGCCTTTGCAACACCCAAACTGCCAAAGAACACAGACGCGTTCCATGCTGGTTCTTCTAAAGGACAGTTGTGTATATGATTGGCTGAATCATTCAATCACTCAAACTGAACCACCAATGAAAGAAGGGAAAACCCCACCATCATCGGGGAAACCCTCCAGTCATTGGACAATACTATAACAGGCTGAGCCAATCAATTTCCCAATTTAAACCATGAGGGTACACGGTGTCCAAATTATAAATCCATCGCTGTTCCAAAAATTGTAAACGGGAGATATGATCCCCCCCCCCCCCAGGGTCATATGGGATGTGATCAATAACACTCCAACATAAGTCACTAAATTGATGCCATTGGAAAAGGCAGTGGTCCACAATGGGTGCCAAAAGAACCTGTAAACGTAATCGAGAAGCATGTTGTTCAGTCTGATTTTGATAGGACAAATTGTCCGGCCCACATACAATAATGCACATGGACATTGCAAAATATAGACCACAAAAGTGGACATGCAAGAAGTGGTCCAATGACGCTCAATTGAACGCCCCGAAACCAGATCAGTCCAAGTAACATTAGAGAGAATTCTTTTGAGCATCCTTGGACCACTTCTGCATGTCCACTTTTGTGGTCTATATTTTGCAATGTCCATGTGCATTATTGTATATGGGTCAGACGATTCATCCTATCAAAATCAGACTGAGTGAACATACTTCTCGATTACATTTACAGGTTCTTTAGGCACCCATTGTGGACCACTGCATTTTCCAACGGCATCAATTTAGTGACTTATGTTGGAGTGTTATTGATCACATCACATATGACCCTTGGGGGGGGGGCGATCGTATCTCCCGTTTACAATTTTTGGAACAGCGATGGATTTATAATTTGGACACCGTGCACCCTCATGGTTTAAATCGGGAGATCGATTAGCTCAGCCTCTTATAGTATTGTCCAATGACTGGAGGATTTCCCCGATGATGATGGGGTTTTCCCTTCTTTCACTGGTGGTTCAGTTTTGAGTGATTGAATGATTCAGCCAATCATATACACAGCTGTCTTTTAGAAGAACCAGTGTGGAATGCAGCCGCGTTCTTTGGCAGTTTGGGCGTTGCAAAGGCAGGAGCATAGCACTTGAAAAAGGGACATTTCTACCTGAAACGTGCAAGTCGTGCATTTTCTTGACTGCATTTCTGACACAGATAAGTACCTTTGCACATTAAAAAAAAATATGAACCTTTGCTGATTAAAATGAACATTACTGTCTGGTGTGTGTGTGAGCTTGGTTTCTCCCCTCTCCCAGTGTTGTCTGACAAAAAGTTATAAATCCTGAGGGACAGCTTGGGCAACTATTTTCATATTTCATGTCTATATATGGTCCCTCTGTTAGGGGTTTTTGTTGATAATGGCCAATAACTGTGGGACAATGACAAACAGTTCTTTCCTAATCTTGATGTGAAGTGGTTTTTTTTAGTGATATCTGATGCTGCTTTAATCCTTACAATATTTAAAATAGATCTCCTTTGCCATCTCTGATTTTGCCTTATGCCTTGGTATCTCTTACTGCCTCATTTGTTAAACTGTCCTTTTCTCCTCAGATTGCACAAGAGTCAAATCTTCATTACTGGCACTCAGTTTTCAATCCATCAGGCAATTCCTTGACCCCAATCACACAATAATCTCATGTTTGGATTACTATGCAGATCTACCACTCTATCACTTAAGGCATCTACAGACTATCCAAAACACAGCTGTCCGTCTTCTTGCCCACATTCATAGTTTCAACCATGTCACCCAGTTATTAATCCAATATCACTGGCTCCCCATCAGATCACTGATTTAATAGAAAATTCTGATGAGACCCCATATTACAGTTCTACCCTAATCTGAGATCCAGGGGTCGTAATGTTTCCTCTTAAATTGTACATGTTTATCAATTAAGGTGGCACATTGAAATGTTTTTTTCAGACCAAAAATCCACTAAGTAATTGACTTTTGATTTTGTCTTCATCTCTTTCATATTTCCATGTCTATATATAGTATTATTACTACTACTACTACTATAATCATTTATATAGCTTTACAAGGCATATGGAGTGGAGGAGTAGCCTAGTGTTTAGAGTAACAGCCTAGTAACCCAAGAGATCAAGGTCCAATTCCCATTGGCACTCCTTGTGACTTTGGGCAAGTCAATTTACTCTCCATTACCTTGGAAGCAAAGGCCTGGCAATTTACTTCCAGTCATACCTTGCCAAGAAAACCCCAGGGGCTGCTGGATCACCAGAAGTCAGCATTGACTTGATGGCACAAAAAAAAAACCAAGGTTTACGCAGTGCTGTACAGATACATATAAAAGACAGTCCCTGCTCATCAGAGCTTACAATCTAATCAAGACAGGCAATGGCTGAGAACAAGGGAATAAATAAGGAAAAGAAGGAAAGCAAGGAATCAGGATCGAAAAGCAGACTCAAAGAGATGAGCCTTTAGCATAGGTTTGAAAAGGGGCAGAGATGAAGTCTGACGTAAAGACTTGGGTAATTTATTCCAGGCATAAGGAGCAGTAAGGTAAAAGGATTGAAGTCTGAAGTTGGCAGAGGAAGAAAAAGGCATAGAGAGAAGTGAGCCAGTAGAAGAGCAGAGTCCACGAGGAGGGGTGAAGGGAGAGAGGAAAGATAGTGAGGAGCAGTAGAATGAATGCATATGTAGGTCAGAAGGAGAAGTTTGAATTGGATACGGAAACAGAAGGAGAGCCTATGAAGTGACTTAAGAAAAAGGGTTGCATGAGAATATTGGGGCTGGTGGAAAATTAGCCGCGCAGCAGAGTTCTGAACAGATTGAAGGAAAAAGAGATGACTCAGAGGGAGACCAGCAAGGAGGAGGTTGCAATAGTCAACATGGGAGGTGACTATGGCGTGGATAAGTGTTTTAGTAGTTTGCTCAGAAAGGAAGTGGTGAATTTTGTTATAGAGGAAGAAACAACAGATTTTTGCAATGAATTGGATGTGCATGGAGAAGGAGAGGGAGGAGTCAAAGATGACCCCAAGGTTGCAGGCTGAGGAAACAGGAAGTAGAAGAATGTTATCTACAAAGATAGAAAAAGGAGAAAGGGGGAGGAGGGTTTAGGGGGAAAAATAAGAAGTTTGGTTTTGGCCATGTTCAATTAGACATCCAGGCAGTGATGTCAGATAGGCAGGCAGAGATTCAGGCCTGGAGTGTCAGAGAAATGTCAGTTGTAGAGAGATAGATCTGAGAGTCATCAGCATAAAAATGGTACTAAAAGCCATGGGAGGAGATAAGAGCACCAAGGGACTAGGTATAGAGAGAGAAAAGGAGATGGCCCAGAACTGACCCTTGGGGTACACCAACTGAGAGTGGGATAGCAGTAGAGGAAGAACCACCAGAACAAACACTGAAAGAATGATGGGAGAGATAAAAAGAGAACCAGGATAGCACAGAGCCCCTAAAACCAAGTGAGGACAAAGTGTCGAGGAGAAGATGATGGTCAACGGTGTCAAAAGCAGCAGAAAGGTGAAGAAGAATAAGGACTGAATAAAGGCCTTCATTTTTAGCTAGGAACAAGTTGCTGGAGACTTTGTCAAGAGCTGTCTCAGTAGAATGTAAGGGACAAAAAACAGATTAAAGTGGATTTAGCAGGACTTGAGAGGAGAGAAATTCAAGGCAATGGCAGAGAACTGCACATTCAAGAAGTTTGGAAATGAAGGGAAGAAGGGGGATGGGATGATAATTGGAAGGACAAGTAGGGTCAAGTGAAGGTTTCTTGAGAAGAGGAATGACCACAGCATGCTTTGAAGGCTGTAGAACAGTAGCAGTAGAGAGCGATAGGTTGAGAATATGAGAGATGGAAGGGATGACAGAGGAGGAGATGGAGTTAAGGAGATGGGTGGGGAAAGGATCAGAGAAACAGGTAGTGAGTTTAGAGGAGGAAAGAAAATAAGAGATTTCCTCTTCAGAGATTTTAGAAAAGAATGAAGGGGTAGCAGAGAATGAGGGGAAGAGTTGATATTGAAGAGTGGGAAGAGGGGATAAAGTTGATCTTGTGGGGAATTGGAGTGTAATCTTGTGGACTTTTTCATGGAAATAGTCAGCTAGGGTTTGAGAAGAAAGAGATGGATGTCTCAGAGGCAGAGGTGCCTTCAGGAGAGAGTTGAAAATTGAGAAGAGATGGCAGGGTTCAGAGCCAAGACAGTTAGTTAGATGGACATAGTAGTTTTGCTTGGTGAGTGCTATCCTATGGCTGACTGGAAGGAGGCAAACATGAATTTGAAGTGAAGAAAATCATAAAGTCCTGAGTGGGCACAGGGAGCATAGATACGGGTAGTAGAAGACACCCAGGGTTGAGGTATAGTGCACCTCACAGGACATGGCAGGGGAGGAGCAAGAGTATCCAGAGCAGAGGGGAGAGCAATATTATAGGAAGCTATAGCCTCATCAACGGACTTAGAAGACAATGTGGAGGAAAGAGATGTTGAGACAATAGAGGAGAGAGCCGATGGAATGATAGCATGAAGATTTCTAAAAAGATAAGAGGGTGGGGGAGATTGAGACTGGGAGTGATGATGAGTGAAGCTTAGCAGGTGATGGTCAAATAAAGGAAGAACTATACAGAGAGTTTGTCCCTAGGTTATTTGAGGCCTCAGCAGGGAAGACGTGCAGACTGACTACCTGATACCATTCATAAGCTATCTACCTAACCCTTCAAGTCCTGCGCCTCCCCATAGAGGGTCAGGTGGCACAAGTCAGGGTTGTGGGTACCCTTTGGCTATCAGTCCTCCAACACTTCTTCTCAAAGGTTGGTCATGACCTGCAATCTGTCCTTTGTGGGACATCAGTTTCACAGTCTCTGATGGATACTAGATTACTGCAACTCCATTTATCAAGGTCTGCCAAAATATAACATCCAACCACTACAACTAATTCAAAAAGCAGCAGCAAGAATAATATCTCAGATACTGAGGGACACTCACATAACCCTACATTAAAACAACTACACTGTCTCCAGTCCTTCAAAGAACCAAATTCAAATCACTCACTATCATCTTTAAGATAATTCACCAGCTGGCTCCAATCACCCTCCAACCAATGATTGAGAGAGACCCAGAAACAAGAAACCAATGAGCCTCCACTAGAAACCTTTTGCTCATCCTAAAGACAAAAACAAAAGCAAATCAACCTGCAATATAGCGCCCTCCTTATATGCTCCAGTGCTTCAGAACTCATTGCCAGAAACTATAAGAGCCACTACAGACCTTCAGGATTCTCACAAAGCCATAAAAACGTTCTTATTCACAGAGCATTATGCCAACATTACTTGACAAACACCTTCTAGTTCTGCCTTACACAACCAGTTCCTACCACATGCCATTCCTTATACAAATGGTCCCCCTTCACTACCACTACCCCCTTATAATACTCCAATATAACAGAAGATTTCACCTAAAGGCCTATGGCTCCACTGTATAATATTAATGTACTGTATCTAAGTTCTTATATGTTATATGTATGACTCTCCAAGTTTAATTCCCTGTTTACTGTAAAGTTTTTGTTGAAGTTATAATGTAAACCATCCTGAATGGAAAATGAGGCGGTATAGAAGACCTGTTAAATAAATAAACTATATGCTCTATCTTCATGGAGAATGTTCTCCCTTTCTTGTGCTACTCTCCTCTATCCCCTGGGTTTTGTCTAGGTTGGTTTTTGGTTTCCTTCCAGTCTGAAGGTTCCAGCATGTCTTGGACTTATTTATTTATTTGTATTTAGCTCACAGTTCTTCACTGTGTATGAGAATCATTGTTTGGGTAGACCTTTGGAGTGCATATACGAGTGCTGATAGCTATAAAATTACCTCCTAAGAGAAGGGGGTAATTTTAGAAGCTCCATTCGTGATTTGGACATCTGAAAACAGGAAGGCATTCAGACATTCAAATCATAGAGATGTCCCCAGAGCCATTTTAGAAAGCCAGGTATATAGACGTCCTCGGTGCGAGGTTGTCCGTGTAGCATGGGGATGTAGTGGAGGCATGCCCTGAGCAGGGAAAAGGAGATGCATGTCGCGGTCTGATTTCAGAATGGCACAGTGCCATCAGACCCTCTGGCCCTGGATGCTGAGGCATCCGTGACCATGCTTGCTCCTGACCACAAATAAGATGCAAAAAATGCATATTTCATGGCTGCAATGCTTCCAAAGGAAAGAGCAAAACGTGTTTTCATTGCCACAGTTAATATTTCCTGGCCAAAGAAACATGCATGTAAATATATGCTCCAAACTTATTACTGTCCCACTGTCTGATTATCTGAAATGCCTAACTAGGGCATGCAAGTCTCATAACATTATCACCCCCCCCCCCCCCTTTCGACCAGCAGCTACAAGAACCCAGTTCTGCAGGCATGCAAGTCGGGGACATCCACATTTGTGAAATAGCCCACACCTGTGTATGTACCCAGCTTTGCTATCTGCACGAGCCCATTGCCTGAACCAGTTACAGGGATGTTCATCTTTCAGAGCAAACAATTTCAGAAGATACATACCTCCCTTCACTGCTGCCACTTCCCCCAGATTTTCAGAGATTGTGCCCTGGATACCCCAGATTCTTCCCAGATAGCCTTTCTAAAAAGCCACTTCAGGGTTTTAATTCTCCACATTTTAAAGTTTGAAGTATTATCACCTATTCTAAAAGTCCACCTGATACTGTACTAATACATTGCAGCCCTTTTACTAGAGTGTGCTAAGCTGTTAGTGTGAACTTAGGAACACAGTAACCGTGCACTTGGGCCCATGATAACTGTTATCACGGAGTTGCTGATTTGCATGCTCAGTGTGACTCCCACGTTAGGCTGGAGAATGTGAGGGTTGGGGCAAAACGTGGGCACGTGAACGCATTGCATTTAGCATGGGGTACATGACACGTGTTACTGTAACTTCAGTGTTGCAATTAGCACGGATGGAGGTAAGTGTAGCCACAGTGATAGTGCCGTGAGTTATTGTGCACATCTGCACATTAACTGTCAGAAGTATGCTGACCACGCCCCCAACAGTTACCATGGCAGCTTTAAACTTAGCTCATGCATGTTAAGTGCAAAACCATAGCACACTTTAGTAAAAGGGCCCCGTGGAGTCTTTAAGCTTTCTGACAGAAAAACAGACCCCTAAACTTAAAGAGCAGAACTACAGCCTAATTCAACTGCTGATCTGGGCAGAAAGGGAAGATTTTCAGTTTATACTCAGTGCACTGTGGGATTTGTAGTCCTGCTGCTTCCATTGCAAATCAGTACTACAGCATGCAACAGGAAGGGGGTATCAGAAACCTAAAGGTTGCCTGAAATTTCTCTTCAGAGACCAAATCTTTTAGTAGCTTTGCCATATGACCAGTCAGGCACCAGGTCTACAGGTTCTTCCTTACTGAATTACCATAAATCCTAATGCAATGATTCTAGGGTCTAGAGTGACTCTATGTTACTCAATCAGATATGCTAAAATATGTTAAATTAACTAAACCCCTAGACCAAGTATATATTCTTTGTAGTTACCTTGAAACCTAGACATGCCTGTGGGTCATGTGGACTGGAGTTGAGAAGCACGAATGGTTAACGCTGAGCTAGTATCTGTGTGGACACAATAGACCAGATGATTCTGTTCTGGGCGTCTCACAATGACATCCTTTTGTAAGATGTGTGGCTTTGTGTGGGACACAGATAGGCACAGGCTGGAGTTTGGTTGCAAATTGACTTTCACTAATGATATTCAAGTTGAAATCTCCAATATCACCAAGATCAGTACTGTAACAAGAGGGCAGGAAGCGAGCAGCGCGGCCCGATGGGCGGACAGATCAAGAGCAGCCACATCCTGGGAAGTATTTGTGCCAGTGTCCGTCACTTTTTCTTTTCCTGCAGGGCATGCGCAAAGCAGGAGCATGAACGACATTTCCGATACTCCAAGTGCAGATCAGGTAGGAAGCCTTTAAAGCTAATTTGTTCCTTTTTTATTTGGAGCCAAGGGTTTCTGTTTAATGTAACAGGCCTGGATTTAGCAACTTTTTTATACCACTGCATCTACTAGTCACAGCGGTGTACAGGGAACAAGTAGAACATTACATGGAGCGTAAGGAAGTGGATTAAATGTTAATAGGTGATATAACATGTGCTATAACATAATGGCAGGGAGGGGCATTAACATTTAACAAAGCAGGCAATAATGAGAGAAAGTTGTGATACATGGTTCAGATCTGCGGGGGTAACAGTGAGGGGAGCAGGGAAACAGATTTAGACACAGGAAACATAAGCAACTGACTAAGGAGCCAAACTTTGAAGGCGACAAATACCTGGGCTAAACAGGAGCATAATTCCACTTGTTTAGGACCATAATGTATGATCTCTGGAGCAGAAACCTGCTCCCACCACCATCTCCAATTTTCTCTAGGATGCCAGTAACTGAAATTCAGTTCTGCAGGGCATGGCCATAGATAACCTGTGAAGACTGCATGGATCAAAGGAAAATGGAACGGAAACATTGTAACAATTAGGCTGAATTTATTGCACGGAGAAATACTGTGCAATACTGTTCATTACAGGGGACCTTCATAGTACATGGCTACAGTTTCCTTTTGTCCCATTTTTACTTGTCTTCTGAGCCATTGGAAAGTTATACCATACTACTTCAGGTTTTGGCCCAATGCATGCCTGATTTGTAGGTCTGATTTTTTTCTATTGATTTCTCTGAAAATTAGACCTTCAGATCCTTGTATGCAGTGTGGCAAAACTAGAAATGGATCAGTTTTTCCAAGGTGATCTGGGGTAACGTGGCAAACCTTACCTATGTGTAGCAGAATCCCAGAAACCTATCCATATATAGCACTGGAAAGCTGAGAACCTTAATGTCTTAGAGATAATTTATAGACCACCCTACCTCTTTATTCCCCCAAGGGTGCCACCTTTATTAAAGGGTAATGTATCCATTTCCTTCCCAAGATCTATCTGCTAATGCTAATGGAGCATTGCCCACAGGCGCACCAGCTGTTGCTCATGCACTTAGCTAGTTCCATCTTAACTTCACATTCACCTAGAAGACCGTTCCATTCTGATAGGAAATTTTGCGTACACCCCTATCATAAAGGTGCATTATACTTTAACATGCAAAAATACACATTGCCTACCGCAGCCCCCATTATTGCTAATGTGGCCTATTCACTAACAACACGTTTTTGCACATTTTTATTTATTTATTTAACATTTCTTATATACCCCTTTTCATGATATCAAGGCGGTTTACATTGAACAAACTGAAATTATGAGGGTTGCTCAGAAAGTAATGCCCCACATGTTTTTTCTCAGTCCAGAATGAAGATAGAGGTGTGAAACTGAAAGGGTAGTAACTTGGAACTTCAAAGGACACATGTGTAATTTTACAGTCATCCAACAAATAGTGAGGCGGTAGTGATCCTTCAAATGGCATCTGTAAGTGACACACAATACAAACAACAAGCTGTAATTGAATTCTTGGTGGAGGAGAAAGAAAGTGTGAGAAACATTCACAAACAGTTGTGTGCTATGTATGGAAGTTCTGCGGTAGATAGGAGCACCGTTGGACGATGGATGAAGAGAGTAAAGGCTTCAGGAAGTGGTAAAATGGAACTGGAAGATCGCCCACGTTCTGGGCGTCCTGCCACAGCCACCAGTCCAGACAAGTTGCAGCACCTTGCGATAGCTGCCAAAGGGCATTAAAATACTGTAAGCTGTTGCGGTGTGCCTTGCACACACCTTTGAATATCCCAGAGTCAATAATTGACATTGCACTACCGCTACTGAAGGAAAGCTGTACGGACAATTCCCGACTCGTGAAGTGCCTGTCCACATGAATAATGTCATCAACGTGCTGCAACTTGTCTGGACTGGTGGCTGAGGCAGGATGCCCAAACCGCGGCCGATCTTCCAGTTCCGTTTTACCACTTCCTGAAGCCTTTACTCTCTTCACCCATCGTCCAACGGTGCTCCTATCTACCGCAGAACTTCCATAAACAGCACACAACTGTTTGTGAATGTTTCTCACACTTTCTTTCTCCTCCACCAAGAATTCAATTACAGCTCGTTGTTTGTACCGTGTGTCACTCACAGACACCATTTAAAGGATCACTACCGCCTCGCTATTTGTCGGACGACTGTAAAATTACACATATATGTCTTTTGAAGTTCCAAGTTACTACCCTTTCAATTTCACACCTCTATCTTCATTCTGGACTGAGAAAAAACATGCGGGGCATTACTTTCTGAGCAACCCTCGTACATTGAACAGGGCATTAAACATCATCATGAATAGGGGTGGTAGTAAGCATCTAATGGGAAATTAATTTCCTGCTGTAATGAGCCTACCTAAAGTTCCTCCCAGTTGTGGGGAAGATAACACAGGTGGAAGCTGGACAGGAGGAAGAGGAGACTGTGAGCCAAACCCCTCCCTTTCAATAAAATAAGAAAATCCTTTACTATTTATATTTATAATTAGTCATTATTATAGATATATATCCTTTCTTATTTTTATTGAAATGGAGGGGCTTGGCCTCATAGTCTCCTTTTCTTCCTGTCTAACTTCCACCTCTCTCATTATTTTCCCCACAATTGGGGTTACAGCACCTTTAGCCTTCACACCTACCTGGCATTTTTACCCCATTTTTATTTTCTCACCTATACCCTCTCCAAGCATATAAGGCCTGTCAGGCTCGCCAAGCCTCTCACTACCCTACAGGGCTGTGTACACCTTGTAGCGCTATACAAATTTATTTCTTTATTTACTAGCTTTTATGTCCCGCACTATTTAGTATCAGAGTGGTTTACAGTAAAACATGAACAGTCGAGCAACTTTACATAGAACAGGCATAAACAGTCATAAAACGTCAAAACGCTCAACTCAAGCAACTTTACAACGAACAGGCATAAACAGCTAAAGCTGAATAACAAGGTGCTAGGGCAAGATGATGGGAGCATTTGAAGACACTCAGAAGCTGCCAAGGCCGGGGTTGGGAGGAACCAGAGAACTTACCCCTTGTGGGTATGTTGTTGCTTTTTCTCTCTTCCTGTTTCTATACACCATGACTTTCTCTTTTATCTTTTAAATACATTTTACAGAGGTAATGTTTTGTGCTCCTGCTTCAGACATACCTAGTTCCAGTACTGCCACCCCTTTTGCCTTCTTAATTTGTGTTTGAAAGAAGGAGTCAGTTTAGCTTTGGCCGCAGTACCAAAATCAAAATGGCACTGCTAATACTCTAAACCATATGCAGCAGGTCAGTATGTCAGTGGGGTCACTGTGATTATGGTACCACAGTAAGAAAGAAGGACACCAGTTCCTTCTTAATAATGAAGATTAGGAAGACTTAAGGGGTGAGTTTGGATTGAAGGTGGAGGAGTTGAGGAGATGGAAGGTCCACGTAAGCTGGAGTCCTCTTGGATGGGTTGTATGGACCCAGATGCCCGGGTTAAAGTGGCCTCCTGAGGCAGAGTTAAGTTTTGTGGCCTAAGTAGAAACTCATATGAGGTAATTTACATATATTTTAATCTGAGCCATTTGCACATACGCTAACGTTATGGCTGGGAACCAGTCTGTGCTTCCAAATGGGTTTTAGCTAATGTCTGCTGTAGCACTGGGGTGAATGCTGCTGCCACTGCAACTGCACATTTCTGTGGTGCTCCTAGATGTCTACAGCACTGCAAAGACGCATATAAAATAGAAGCAGTCGCTTCTCCATCTAACACAAGACAAATATAATCATTTAAGTACTATAGTAAAATCATGTTTAATATGAGAAGGTCAGGATCAGAAGGGGTCAGGGGCTTTGAATTTAAAACAATCTCAAGAATGGGGTCTTTAAGTATAATTTGCACATGGGGCAATTTAGAAAGGCCGCACCAGGCATAGGGTCCAGCAAGACCGAAAATGTGGACTCTGGCATTAGCAATGGAGGAGAAGGACAAAGATAGAAGCAGCTTGCATAACAAACAGCAATAACGAGGAAGGATGTAGAAAGGGTTGGCCCAACCCTTAGACAAGACTAGGCAGTTGCCTAGGACAGAGGCTTCGCAGAGGCAGCAAAAAGCAGCAGTAGTTAAACCAAAAGAATAAATCCCGACAGCCAGACAAACTCCAAGAGCCATCAGCACCTTCTTTTTCCTGCAGGGAGAGCGGGCACACATCAGAGAAGCATGGGACAAACCCAGAGGATCGCTAAAGGAAAAAAGGGGACTGTTGTAGTGGTTGATATGGAAGGGCAGACTAGATAGGCCATGTGGTCTTTTTCTGTCGTCATATTTCTATGTTTCTATGAAGCAAAGTTTCATTTGAAAAAGTATCACGCCCAATTATGCTTTCTTACAGGATTGCTGTGGGACGGGTGGTGTTGGGATGATCACAGTTCCTGAGTTTCATTATCAAAATCTGAGGAGGGGGACGTAAGGCTGAAGGTTTTCCTTGGGCACCGAATATCTTTGCACAGGCCCTGGATATAGGAGAGATAAGAGAGGAAAGGTAGCATGGAGCTGCAGAGTGAGTGTACTGTAGATGAGAAAAAAACAGTAGTCCAAAGCAGGACCTGGCAAGAGGATGGGTAAGAGTTTTGATAGTGTATTGAAAAAGGAAATGGCAGATTTTGGTGCTATTAAACAAAAAGAAACCATTTTAGCAATGTTTTGAATGTGCCCAAAGAAAGAGAGGTGCCAAAGAAAACCTCAAGATTGCAGACTGAGGAAAGAAGGAAGACAATGGCGTTATCCACAGAGACAGAAGGGAGGAAACGTAAGAAACACAGTCTTAGCCATCCTGGGAGTAAATTTATAAGGGGACGGGTAATTTTGGGCATCAAGTCTGCACCTAACTGGGGGTTATATAAGTTATTAAGGTGCATAAGTGGCCATATATGTGCCTTGATAGGCCATATGGTCTTCTTTTGCTGACATGTTTCTATCTCCTCTCATGAAATTCTGACCAGTGTGTTGCTTCAAGGGATGTACTTTATCAGCGGGTGTGCAAAGGAGCAGAGTTTGGGAGAATGCACAGGCTATGCACATCATAAGAAGTACTATGATTTGACACAATTTCTTGAAAAATAAGGATGCTGGCATTTACACCAGCTCAAAGGTTGATGTAAGAACATAATTCCACAAAAGAAACCTAAACCTTTACCTACATAAGAACCTAAGAAATGTCATACTGGGTCAGACCAAGGTCCATCAAGCCCAGTATCCTGTTTCCAACAGTAGCCAATACAGGTCACAAATATCTAGCAGTTTTCCAAAAAGACACACAGGTTCCACAATGCTTGTATTGGGGCAAGCAGTAGATTTATTGGGTCCTCTTTAATAATGATTTATGGACCTTTCCTCCAGAAACTTGTCCAAACATTTTTAAATTCAGGTACACTAACAGCTTTTACTACATCCTCCGATAACACAGGTACACTAAAAAAAAAATTTTTTTAAACTGCCTCTAATGTTTCGATTGATTTTTACGTTTTTTGGTGCGCTGAATCCAAATCTGGTAGCCAATTTGCTCCATCACGTACAGATTTTTTGCTACATTGGGTTAGCAGTTTGAGGTGAACGTTTCAGATTGAGTGCGATCGAGATAAAGGTTTCTTGGATGAATTCTTTATACTAATTGTTTAGTAGTTATTCAAATAAGAATAAAGAAAATTGTAACAAGGCAACACATAAGAATAGAGTAATGTCAACAAAACACACTGTGATGGTAGCAAAATTGTCTGCACTTAAAACAGCCACATACATGTGCACAAACATTGAGCATATAAGAGCGAGGTTAGACACAAAGCAAAGCAATGTGCAAAAAATGTTGTACAGGTATGTATGTAAGAATAGAAAACGCAAACCGCACCATTGCAATACATGAAGACAAACACCCGATGGTGTGAAAATAAAATTCTAATAAATGAGATCCGACACTGTGGTAATAACTAGCAAATTTTTATTTCAAAGTTTAGTAAAAACACGATATTTGTCAACACAGTTTAGATTTTAAAGTCATTCTTGGGTCAATCAATCTCCTGGTGGGCCCGTTTCTTCTTCCCCCGAATGCTTCTCTTGGTGCGCTGCTTGGCGTATTTTTCATCTGGGGTTTCCCGCAGCAGCAACCAGCAGAAATCAGCCATCATAGTGGTGTTCCATCTTCCTTGGTACCTTCTCTCTGCGTCCTTGATGTCCTGGTGAAACCTTTCACCTTGTTCTTCACTGTACGCCCCCATGTTTTCGGGAAAGTAGTTCACATGGGAGTGCAAGAAATGGACTTTCAGGCTCATGTTACAGCCTTGTTCTTTGAAGGCATTGAGCATCCTGGCAACAATATCCTTATAGTTCTCATCCCGCCTGTTCCCCAAGAATTTGAGAACAACATCCTTGAAGGAATCCCAGGCTTCTTATTCCTTCTCAGACATCGTTTCAGCGAATGCTCCATCTGAAATGAGTTTCCTTATATCAGGGCCAACAAACACTCCTTCCTTTAGCTTTGCTTCAGAAAGTCGGGGGAACTTTGAGCAAAGGTACGGAAAGCACTCACCATCTTTTGGAAGGGACTTGATAAATTGCTTAATGAGACCCAACTTAATGTGGAGAGGCGGTAATAGAATTTTATCACGAGGTACCAAGCTCTCATGAAGAACATTTTTCTCACCGGGTCTCAAATACTCCCGAATTGGCCAGTCTTTTTTCCCCCAGTGTAGGTCGCGGGCCCGGCTATCCCACAAGCAAAGGAAGCAGGGATATTTGGTGAAACCAGATTGCTGCCCTAATAGCATGGATAGAATTTTAAAGTCTCCACAAATCATCCACTTATGCTCATCATAACGAATCTTCTGAAGAATCAGGGCCAAATTCTCATATTTTTCTTGGAGAATAACAGAGTGAGCAATAGGAACTGAAGCGAATGTGTTGCCATTATGAAGAAGAACACCTTTTATGCTGTCTTTTGACGAATCAATGAACAGCCGCCATTCAGCAGGATCATACTTGAGTTTAAACTTTTCCATCACTCCGTATATATCGTTGCAAAATACCAAATCTTCCTCTTTGCTGAAATACTTCAAAAATTGTGTCTCGCGGTTGCGGTACCAATAAAAAGTTGCTCCTGGTGACAATAGATTTTTCTGTTTAAGCCGAGAACCTAGCAGTTGGGCAGCATCTTTTGGGAGTCCTAAATCCCGGACTAAATCATTCAATTCAGCTTGAGAGAAAAGTTCAGGTTTCGGATCTGGTTCAGTTTCAAACTCGGAAGTACTGGACTCATCGGGAAAAGCCATCTGATGAGTCTCATCATGATCAGAACCGTCCACACAAATATGATCCAAAGATTTTGGTGGTTCAGGCACAGGTACTTCGTTGCTATGAGGCATAGGCCTAATTGCTGAGGGAAGGTTGGGGTAACTTATTACGTTCTTATTTTTTAAGTTGTATCCCTTCACAATGCAAGAGCAAAAATAGCAGTCACTGCTGTGGTCTCTTTGTTCACGCCACATCATAGGTATTCCGAAACGAAATGCTTGTTTTTTACCTTTCATCCATAAGCGTAGATCTTCCTCACATGTCTTGCACACTTTGTGAGGAGCCCACGGTTTGTCTTGATTGCCTAACTTCAAACCGAAATAGGCGAAATATACTTTTTTAATAAATGCAGAAATGTTCCTCTGCCGCTTTTTCACGGTATATTCCCCACAAATAAAACAAAACCTGTCCAGAGAGTTGACGCAACCTCTGGCTCTGTGAGTCATCACAAATACACAGCACTGCAAACTACAACTGTAGTGAACCACTTCGGAATAAAGCTGGATTACGACTGAGCAAACAAAAGGTAATAATGAACTTGCAAGAAATTGAAATTTGACAGGAATGTTCATGTCGCAACCACCGTGTTTGAGCGAGCGAACGAGGTGAGGCGAACAGGAAAGAACATGCGCCAGCGCGAGTACTGGATTTAGCCCCCCGCCTCCCAATTGTCCTGTTAATGTATAAAATGAATACAAAACACTCTAAAATATCATGAGGGAGTGTTTCTAGTTAGTTAACCATTACAACCTCTATTTTGGGCCAAGAAAATAAACTGCAGTCGGCTAAAAAGAAATTATGTGAGCATTCCTTATATGGGTAAGAAATCTAATTTTGCAAGAAAACGTGACGTGATGGAACATTTTGGCTATTTTTCCTGGATTCAGCACCCCAAAATCTATAGGAATCAGTTGCAAAACTGGAGGCAGTTTTTTGGTAGTGTACCTGTGTAATGAATTCCAGAGTTTGATTACGTGTTGAGTGAAAAAATATTTCTCTTATTAGTCTTAAATGGGTTACACTGTAGCTTCATTGCATGTCCCCTAGTTTTTCTACTTTTGATGGCATAAACAATTCTCAGCCCCCTGATGAAGGCGGTGCCGAAACGCGTTGGGGTATTTTAATATTAATAAAGCGCATGTGACCACCATACCTCTTGCTCTTTGTGTCTCTGAGGTCTTTGCAAGTAGGTGCTCTTTCCTTTTTGGCTTGTTATAAACAATTGATCTACATTTATCTATTCCATTCCATTCATTAATTTATAGATCTCTATCATATCTCCCCTCAGCCATCTCCTTTCCAGGCTGAAGAGCCCTAACTTTTTAAGTCTCTCCTCATAGGGATATCCTTCCATCTCCTTTACCATTTTGGTGGCTCTTCTCCATATCTTTTCTAATTCTGCTATATCCTTTTTAAGATACGGTGACCAGAATTGCACACAATATTCACGATGTGGTCGCACCATGGAACGATACAGAGGCATTATAATATCCTTTGTTTTATTCTCTGTTCCTTTCCTTATGATTCCTAGCATTCTATTTGCCTTCTTGGCTGCCACTGCACACTGGGCAGAGTTTCAACATGTTATCCACGATGACGCCTAAATCTTTTTCCTGGGTGGTGGTTCCTAATGTGGTCCTTGTATCGGGTAACCATACAGTAGTTTGGGTTTTTCTTTCCTAGGTACATAACTTTTCACTTGTCCACATTAAATTTCATCTGCCATTTGAACATCCAGTCTTCCAATTTATAAAGGTCCTCTTGCAATTTTTCACAATCCTCTTGGGTTTTAACAGCTTTGAATAATTTTGTGTCATCTGCAAATTTAATTGCCTTACTCATTCTTCACATTTCCAGGTCATTTATGAATATGTTAAAAAGCAGTGGACCCAGCACAGATCCCTGGGGTACTCCACTATTCACCTTTTTTCATTGGGAAAATTGGCCATTTAACCCCACCCTCTACGTTCTATCTTTTAACCAGTTCCTGATCCACAATAGTCAACTGCCTCCTATCCCATGTGTTTTTATTTTTGAAAGTTTCTCTCATGAGGGACCTTTCTGAAGATCTAGATACACTGTATCAATTGGTTCACCTTTGTCTACCTGTTTATTCACACCTTCAAAAAAATATAACAGAGTAGTAAGACAAGACCTTCTTGACTAAAGCCATGTTGACTTTCTCCTATTAAACAATGACTATCTACATGTTCAGTAATTTTCTTCTTTATAATGGTTTCTATCATTTTGCCTGGTATTGACTTCAGGCTCATTGGTTTGTAGTTTCCCGGATCACCCCGGAACCATTTTAAAAATTGGCATTACATTGGCCATTCACCAATCTTCAGGTATTACAGATGATTTTAATGATAGTTCACAGATTACTAATAGTAGGTCTGCAATCTAATATTTCAGTTCTTTCAACACTCTCGGATATATACCATCCAATCCAGGTGATTTGCTACTCTTTAGTTTATCAAATAGTTGTAATACATCTTCATGGTTTATCGATATTTCTTTCACTTCTTCCGATGCATCACCTTTAAATACCATTTCAGTCATGGGAACGTCCGTGCATCATCTTCAGTAAAGAACAACGCAAAAAATTCAAACAGTCTCTCCACTATGGTCTTGTCCCCTTTTACCCCTCTATCTTCTAATGGTCCAACTGACTCACAGTTTTTTTGTTTTTTTTTTGCTATGAATGTACTTGAAAAAGTTTTTATTGTGCATTTTTGCTTCCACAGCAAGATTTTTTTTTCAAATTCTCTCTTTGCCTGCCTTATCAATGCCTTGCATCTAACTTGCCAGTGCTTATGTTGTTTCCAGTTTTCATCATTTGGCTCCTTTTTCCATTTCCTGAAAGATGCTTTTTTGGCAACAATAGCCTCTCTGACTTCACCTTCAAACCATACTGGCAGTTTTTTGGCCTTCCTTCCACTTTTCTTAAAGCATGAAATACAGCTGGTCTGGGCTTCTAAGATAGTATTTTTAAACAATACCCATGCTTGATATAAATCTTTAACCTTTGCAGTTGCTCCTTTTAGTTCTTTTCGTAACTATTTTCCTCATTTTATCATAATCTCCATTTTGAAAGTTAAAAGGTAGTACTGTGGATTTCCTTGCCGTCCTTCCTTCATTTATTAAATCAAACGCGATCATGCTATGATCACCATTGCCAGGTGGCCCTAACACCCTATAAGTGGAATAAGTCCCCCTGGGTGTCAGGGGACGGCAGAGCCGGGCCACGGACAAGAGGTGAGGTGGTACAGGAGGTTCCCTGCAGCCTGACCAGGCCAGATCGGGGATGAGGCTGCAGGGAAAGGAGTTTCTTTTCTGCAGCCGGGGATCACGGTTCCTGAATGGAGCTGCAGTGCCATGGTGACTGGACACCATGGCACTGCGACTGCATTCAGGAGCCTTGGCTGAGTTAGCCAGGTATGTGGCTGGACATGCGGCCGATCAGAATCAGGGTCCAGCCTGCATATCCAGGCCAGTAGAGCTGATTCTGATCCCGCCGGCACCTCTAGTTCCCGTGGGATCAGAAATGGGTGCTACCACTGCATGCCCCGATTCTGCCCAGCCCCACAGGGCAGGACATACAAAACGGAATTGGCCTCTATATGTTTAATGGACTTTGTTTACCTCAAGATTAATCAATCTCAGGTCCTTATTTAATGTATTCCTAATGAGGAAAAACACATTTTAATGTAGGGCATGATTTCTGCCACTTATGCTGATATTTTATAAAGTAGGTGCCTACTTGTTTTTATAAATAAGCACCTTAAAAGACACTTTAATTAGGCACCCCCATAAAATATTACCCTCGTTAAATTTAAGATGATGGTGGTATAGCCAGTCAGATAAACAAGCCAAGATCTGAGACTTTTGCTAAAAGCTCCAGCAATGAGAGATATAGCTGAGAGGCCTTGGCATATAGATAGTAGTGAAAGCCATAGATTAGAGCACCAAGGGAATGAGTGTGAAAAGAGAAGAGCACCTAGAACAAAATGTTGAAGGATACCACCCAATCACTGGATAGAAACACCAAGAAACACACTGAAAGTGTGATGGGAGAAAGAGCATCACGATAGAATGGAGTGCCTGAACCAAGTTAGGAAAGAGTATCTTAGAGTAGATTAAGATTAACAATGTCAAAAACTGCACATAGCTCAAGGAGAACAAGGACCAAGTACCAGAAAGTACTAGAAACTTTAGCAAGAGTCATCTCAGGGGAATGGAGAAGGCAGAAACAATTGGAGGGAATTGACAATAGCCTAGGATTCAAAAATAATAAGGCAATGGACATAGAACATTCAAGTATTTTTTTTATTTTATTTAACAGTTTTTATACTGTTTTATCATTTCAATCAAAGTGGTTTACATTGTAACTTAAACTTCATAAATGTACATTAAACAGGGACATTGATAACCTGGATTTTTCTGAGCAATGGAGGATTAAGTGACTTGCCCAAGGCCACAAGGAGTACTAGTGAGAACTGAACCCTGGTCTCTTGGTGCCCAGGCCAGTGCTCTAACCACTAGGCTACTTCTCCACTCAACACAAGTAGTCTGTAAATATATGATAGAAGAGCGATGATGATAATGGACAGGGCAGGTAGGGTCCAGTGAAGATTTTTTGAGGACCACTAAAATCACAGAATATTTCAAAGCAATGTAAACAGTTGCAGTGCAAACTGTTATTCTAAGGATATGACAGATGAAGGAGATGGCTGCAGGAGAAATAGAGCTGTGTCATGCAGGAATGGGGTCAGAGGAAGAAGCCATGAGTATGGAGCAGGAAAGAAGATGAGCACTTCCCTTCTCTAACATCTATTACTACATAGTGCTATAAAGGGACTTTCAGGATCTGACCCTGTAGCTGGGCTGCGGTGCTGTGGTGCAGGAGAAACATGTCCATCAAGGCCAGAAGGGTACAAGCACATTGTGGGTGATGCATTTGGACCTCCAAAGAAGGTAGGGAAGAGTTGTCTTATCCAGGGAGACCTCTGCTAGCCCAGGAATAGAATTGGAGACATCCAGCTCAGTGTACAATCACCTTCCAGACCTTAGTCAAGAAGGGGATCTGTAGTGGTGAAGTGAAGGGAAAAATGACGTTTTAAACAGATGCATGGCATGATGCAACCACAGAGATGGTACGCCATTCGGGAAGTGTGTTCCTGCAGCTGTAATCTTGTGTTCCACTTGTTCATTTAAGTCTGTACCGTACTTTCAGACTGTGATTAAGATGACTGCCAAAGAAAAGGTTAAAAATTAAAGCCCTGATTGTTAATACACTTTAAAAATTCATACATAAGGGATGGAAAAAATGTCCATCTAAGGACAAAAAAACTTTCTGAAAAATGAACATAAAGGAACCAAATTTGGCATGGTGGAAAAACTGAAAAGAAACATCATGTTCAAAAATGGGCCAGATTGGACAGAGGGTTACAGAAAAATTAGCTCCTCAAAATATGTCCCAATGCATTTCTGTGGGAGAAGCAGTACCAGCAGCTACAGAATACAAATATTGATTTACTGCAACATAGTGGTTAGGGAATTGCACTTTTAAAATGTCTTCCCCTCTCATCTCCTTGCCCAGTCACAAACATACAACCCCTCCCCCCCCACACACACACATATACACACACACATACACATAGGCATGCACATCCATCCACCTATACGCACACAAAACAGAGAAACACACGCATAGAAGACAGACACATGCATACACACCCAACCCCACATATATGTAAACAAAATACCTATACTCACAAACTAAACAAACATACACACTCAAACCAAACACACAGACATACTGTATACATGCAAAAACAGGCATACATATTTTATGTATTTATTTAACAATTTTTATATACCGCTTTATCATAAAATCAAAGCGGTTTACATTAAAACTCACACAATTGCAGAGAACTTATTATGAAACCCGGGGAGGGGTGTCATGCAGGGGATGCTCTGATGCATAACCTATTTACAGCAGTTCATATGTACAGACAGTATGTGGTGGAAGTCCAGCGGTTATGGTGAGGGGTTGGAAATAATTCCAAGAGGAATACTTTACCTGCTTTTCCCACCACATAAACCTGTCCTGTTGCTACTCCTCTATCCCTACTGGGCTGACTTTTAGCGATTCAGGTGTGTTTATGTTATGTTTATTCAAGCATTTGATATACCGCCCCCCATTACTTCGGGGCGGTTTATAATACAATAAAGTACATAGTGAAAAGGAAAAGAAAATTGCAATCAATGTAGAGAAAAAGGGAGAGAGAAAAAAGCTTCAACATGAAGTTCAGTAGAGGTAGGAAATGGGGAATGGGAAAGTCAGGAGCAGGGCCGGATTTACCTTGAGTGAGGCCCTACGCCAACAAAAATTGTGGGCCCCCAGCAGGGGCGGCCCAAGGGGGGTGCGGACCTCATTTGCATAAGGGGCCTCATTTGCATAAATATTTGCATAATGTTACCATATACTAACTTTTAGTAAACGTGCCTCTTAATGAGTGTATGGATAAAGAAAGACTAAAAGATTTCTACATTACTATAATCCAGTGCCAACTGCCAGACACATTAGGAACTACTACAAACACTGCCCATAGTAAACCCGCCGTATCCTAACAGCACTACCAGGACTCACAAAGCACCATACTCTACCAATCAAAAGGCAACACTGCAAATATTAAACCAATACATTTCAGAGAACAACAATACATGACCTACTGGGGAAAGAGAACAAGTGGCAATGTCAAATAGGAATTATATAAACAGAACACCTCAGCTCAGTTACACATGCAGAACATAGACCATCACCAAACAAGTAATCACAATTTAGAAATAGGAAGACAATAATTAAACTGGGAATCCCAAAAGCCAAACTTGGAATGTACAACACTGTAGAAATAAAACAATACATTAATTTGCTCTTGTACTAAACAAAGCACAGATGTTAATGATGCACATTTACCAGAGCTGACATATTCCAATTAATAAATTCAAAATAAAGAGATATTTTTCTACCTTTTGTGCATTTTTTTCAGCTGCAATTGCTCCAGCCACTTTCTTCTGGTTTTCTTCGTGTCTTCTGCTAACTCTCCATCGTCTGCTGTCCATTTGTCCTTTCTTCTCTCTTCTAGATTTTTTTCCATTCTCTCTCTACATCTGCTTTAACATACTAATCTTTCTCCTTTTGCTCTTTCCTCATTCCTATTTCATCCACTCAAATATTACCCCTCCATCCTCAATCCCCACTTACTCTCCCAATACCCGGCCAATTGTAGATTTTCTATCCCTCCCACACAAAATATTTTTCCCTTCTCCATTTTACTCTTCCAGCCCCATCCCATTCTAATCCTCCCCCAACATCAGCTCCCTTCTAGTTCCAGCCTCACCCAGCATCCATTCCCTTCTAGTCCCTGCATCAGCCCATTTCCAGTCCTAGCCATCCATCAGCCCATTTCCAGTCCTAGCCCCCCCATCACCCCACTTACAGTCCTTAACCCCCCATCACCCCATTTTCAGTCCTTAACCCCCCATCACCCCATTTTCAGTTTAAGCCCCCCCTATAACCCATTACCAGTCCTAACCCCCATCAGCCCACTTCCAGTCCTAACCCCATCAACCCATTTCCAGTCAGCCCCCCATAGCCCATTGCCAGTCCTACCCCCCCCATCAGCCCACAGCCCATTACCAGTCCTAACCCCATCATCCCACCTCCAGTTTTAACCCCCCAGCCCATTTCCAGTCCTAGCCCCCCATAGCCCATTACCAGACAACCCCCATCAGCCCACAGCCCATTACCAGTCTTAACCCCCCCAAAGCCCATTACCAGTTCTAACCCCCCCCAACAGCCCATTACCAGTCCTAACCCCATCAGCCCACCTCCAGTCTTAACCCCCCAGCCCATTTCCAGTCCTAGCCCCCCCCATAGCCCATTACCAGACAGCCCCCATCAGCCCACAGCCCATTACCAGTCTTAACCCCCCCCAAAGCCCATTGCCAGTTCTAAGCCCCCCCCAACAGCCCACAGTCCATTACCAGTCCTAACCCCATCAGCCCACCTCTAGCCTTAACCCCCCCCAGCCCAGCCCATTTCCAGCCCCAGCCCCCCCATTAGCCCTTTACCAGCCCTACCCCCCCCCAGTCCATTTCCAGCCCCAGCCCCCCCAATAGCCCATTACCAGTCCTACCCCCCCCAATAGCCCATTACCAGTCCTACCCCCCCCCCATAGCCCATTACCAGTCCTACCCCCCCGGCCTAAAGTAAAATTTAATTTAAAAAAAAAACCTGGTGGCTGCCGCCGCGGGGCCCCCTCTGCTGCCGCGGGGGCCCCGTCTACAAGCTGGTCGGGTCCGGTCCGGTCGGGTCGGGTCGGGTCTCTCTCCCTCCCTCGCTGCAGGCTGCAGGCTGCGAGAGACGCTCTATCTTCGCGTCTCTCGCAGCCTGCAGCGAGGGAGGGAGGGAGAGACCCGACCGGACCCGACCCGACCCGACCCGACCGGACCGGACCGGACCCGACCCGACCAGCTTGTAGACGGGGCCCCCGCGGCCGCTGCGGGGGCCCCGCGGCGGCAGCCCCCAGGTTTTTTTTTTAAATTAAATTTTACTTTCGGCGGGGGGGGGTCGGCCCCCCCCCCCCCCCCCGGCCTAAAGTAAAATTTAATTTAAAAAAAAAACCTGGTGGCTGCCGCCGCGGGGCCCCCTCTGCTGCCGCGGGGGCCCCGTCTACAAGCTGGTCGGGTCGGGTCCGGTCCGGTCCGGTCGGGTCGGGTCGGGTCGGGTCCGGTCGGGTCTCTCTCCCTCCCTCGCTGCAGGCTGCGAGAGACGCGAAGGGAGAGCGTCTCCTCACGTCTGTGTTAAGCCCGCAGGGGCTGATGGGAAATCCCATCAGCCCCTGCGGGCTTAACACAGACGCGAGGAGACGCTCTATCTTCGCGTCTCTCGCAGCCGGGAGGGAGGGAGGGAGACGAGACCCGACCCGACCCGACCAGACCATACCATCTTGTAGACGGGGCCCCCGCGGCAGCAGAGGGGGCCCCGCGGCGGCAGCCACCAGGTTTTTTTTTTAATCGAGTTGAGAAAAAAAAAACCTGGTTCTATTTTTTGTGGGCCCCTGCCGGTTGTGGGCCCTACGCCATGGCGTACATGGCGTATACGTAAATCCGGCCCTGGTCAGGAGGGAAGGTTAAAGGCAGAGGAAAAGAGGTGGGTTTTCAGAAGGGAACGGAACTTGGGGTAGGACTCTTCCAGTCGAAGGGCGGTGGGCAGAGTTCCACAGGGAGGGACCTAGGTAAAAAAGAGCCGACTGGTTGGAGGTGTGCCTGTGAAGGGGAAGGGAGGTATAAACGGTTGATATGGACAGAGCGGACACTATGGGTAGGTGTGTGAAATGTTAATAGATCGGCTAAGTACTGAGGTCTGTGAGAGTAGACAGCATGGTGCACCATGGTGAGGATCTTGAATTGTATCCGGAAATTTAACGGCAGCCAGTGAAGGTGTTTCAGAATTGGGGTAATATGATCCTGAGAAGAGACATAAGATGCCATCCGGGCTGCAGTGTTTTGTAGTAATTGTAACCAGCGGCGTTGATATTGAGGGATACCAGCAAGTACAGAGTTGCAAAAATCTAATCTAGTGATTATCAGCGAGAGAAGAAGAGTGATCAAAGCCTGTGAGGAGAGAAATGGTCTGATAGCGCGAATACGCCGAAGGCAGAAGAAGGAGTGCTGGGAGACCTGAGAAATATGGTCATTCAATGAAAGAGCACTATCGAGAAGGACACCCAGATAATGGAGCTTAGACACCAGAGAAATTGGAATACCTGAGAAAGAAGGAACAAGCGATGGGCAAATAGAACTGTGAGGGAACCAAATAGCGGCAGTTTTGGAGATATTGAGGATGAGACAGTTTGTAGAGAGCCATGCAGAGACTAAAGATAGACATTCGTCGAGAGGGGTGATGTCCGGATGAGAGGAACAGGTGTGGTGCAAGAGAAAAATATCATCAGCATAGTAGTATGCCAAAATGCCTGATTGTTGAATTAACAGAGCCAAAGGAGCCAGGAATATGTTAAACAGTAGAGGAGTCAACACTGAGCCCTGTGGGATACCACAAACAAGAGGGAAATGATCTGTAGTAGAGGAATCAGAAGTGACAGCAAAGGATCTGGAGTACAGGAAAAAATGAAACCAATGATAGACAGTGCCCCGAAGACCCGCATCCCGCAGTCTAGAGAGAAGAAGAGAGTGGTCCACCAGGTCAAAGGCAGCAGAAAGATCTAGAGACACCGCCACCGAGATATTAGTGGTGGTGTTGCTGTTATTATAGGTGACTGAACCATATAACTTTCCTCATGATTGCTATGTCTGATAATACCTTGCGACTAAACCATGCAGTTTGCTACTGTTTGCTATGTATTTAGCCTCCTAATCTTGGAGAAATAAGGCAATATCTATTGCTTTGGGCCAGTGACACTTTGTGGTTAAATTATAAATTCCATCCTTTGAAATCTGTTGGCGGTGACATCTAATGGTTAGATAACATTATTACACTTGGTTTCATTTTATAAGTCTTTCCAGCCCAACAGAATGTTTGGGTACAGCACCATTGTAACAATCCCTCCCCTCTCGCCTCCAGATCATACACGCACACACAGACACAAGCAACACAAATGCAAATACACATGGACACAAAGACAATGAAAATACAAGCACACACACACACACACACACACACAGAGGTTGCAAAGAATGCCATCAGCCAAGCTCCACATGTTTTCTTCTCTTGTTTCACTTTGTGAGTTATCAACCAAGACATCAGTGAGCGGACAGGTCATTAAGCAATGTGCCTTGCCCAACCCATTCTCCATCTAAATGAACTGGAAAATCTATCCCGAGCTTCAATGATGCCGATGAACCGACCAAAAGTTTCTGCTTCCACCCTCAAACCTTGAGAAGCAGAAACATGTGCATATCTGAACTCATGCCGCTAGGAGTGGAGGAGTGGCCTAGTGTTGGGGCAAGGTACTTCAGGCTGGAAGGTCGGGGATTCAAATCCCACTAGAGGACAGCAACCTTGGGCCGGAAGGACTGGAGTTTCTAGTCCCACAGGTGCTCCTTGTGGTCTTGGGCAAGCCCCTTAACCCTCCATAGCCCATGTTCCCTGTGAAATAGTTATCTCCAAGTTATAATGCCCTGTTCAATGTAATTTCAGCTTGTTCAATGTAAACTGCACTGATGCAGAATAGCGCAGTATATAAGAGAATGTAAATAAATAAATGAGGAAGAAAAGGAATGGTTTGGAAAATGTAGATGTATTTATTGTGAAAGCAGATCGCATACTATGAGGTAACATTAAACGCTTGACAGTCAATACAACCTCATGTGAATTCTGCATTGGGTTTTGATAGTATGCATTTAAAAATCTTGCTAAATGCTTTCTGGTAAAGATATGTACAGTCAAATCCTTTTCTTCTTTGCGGGAGTATTGCCATAAGCCTACCAAGGTAGGATTACTGAAAAGAACACATGCAGCAATCACTCAAAGTAAGATTTAAGAACAACTCTGATAAGTGTTCCTCAACAGAAAACTACATGCAAGGGAGCCAAACACCAGATTGTGCAGTTAGGGCAAGTTCAATGAAACTATGAGTGGGAGACAGTCAAATGTTAGGTTTGAAGCAATTCATAGCAGATGTGGACACTGATTGCTTCAAGTCAATAAGCATAAACTTAGATATGACAAACAGGGTAGAGGAGAAGCGCAGTGGTTACAGCAGCAGGCTTAGAGCCAGGAAAGCCAGGGCTTAAATACCCAGAATGACACAGAGTGGGGGCAGAGCTCAGATCACAGCCAAAGCACAGGGCGAGAAAGTGACCAGATAAAGTTCATCCAGGGACTCGGTGCATGAAGCACAGGGAGATCTCAGGGTCACACAGAGTTAATGGCTTCCAGAATTGAATTTGCTGTATCTGAACTCTTTATAATTTCCTTAAGGTCAGTTCATAACTATGATATTGTGCTCAGAGAGTTAATGCTGAGGTATGCAATGCATTTAGTCCCTAAGAATGTTGTTTTTAATCAGTCCATTGTGCAAGCTACAAAGAAACTTTTAAGCATTGCTATGAAGCTTAGTGGTTACTGTTACGAGCTGAACTCACCTGTGACCAGAATATTTTTCCATGTGGGTTTAAAAGATTAAGAGAATCCAGCAAAAACTCACCACTCGACTCCCTGTTTGGTATTTTGCAGTTCTTTCAAACTAACAGGGAAATCACTGAAGGGAACAAAGGATCCCAAATAAAATGCATTTCTAATGTCAAGCACATGCTTCTGCCTGTTGCAGGAAACCTGGACACAAGTTACATAAGACCTCTCAGTAGAACTGAGCTCTCTAATATTTCTCTCATTCATTTCCCACTGGTCATGTGTATTGTCATTAGAAGGTGAAGGGGATTTGGTTTCAGTAAATGATCCCTCCCCTGCTCTGCACCCCCTGCTATTTCAGTACTGAGACCACACACACACACACACACACACGTCTGCCTTACTCCTTCCTAGCCAGCATTGAGACCCCCTAAGCATCCTCCTTCTCAACACATACACACAAAATTGCGCTATCATGATTCTCTGCAAACTAGGGGATACTATTGTCCTGATTTCTGTGAGAGCCCCTTGCAGGCCTCGATCTTCAGGCGAGTCCCCTCCCTGCAGGGATCACACTACAACTATTACTAACACAAAATGTTTTGATGTTTTTATTGTAAATGCTTTAGTGTGATGCATCGAGGATCTTTTGTTGTATAGATGGAATATAGACGGGGTGGCATAATGGCGGGTTTCCCTCATTCGCATGATCAGGCATGTGGGGGTGAATAGCAACAGTGGCAGAAGATTAGCCATGCAGCTGAGTTTTATGCAGATTTCCCCCCAGGCCCTTCTGGATCCACTGAAATCTAGCTTTTGTCGTCTACATTTTACAGAAATGGCTTTTGCCAAAGTCTCATGTGACTTGTTCCTTGCCAAATCCAAAGGTCTTTATTCGAGCCTCATCCATCTCGACTTTTCTGCTGCTTTTGACACTGCTGATCACCATCTTCTGCTTGATACCCTGTTCTGACTGTTCTGTCCTGGTTTTCTTCTTATCTCTTCAAGGTCCTGTCTTGAGACCGCTCCTTTTCTTTCTCTACACCCAGTCCCTTGGTGCAGTCATATTCTCTCATGATTTTTAGTACCGTGTTTATGCTGTCAAATCTCAGATCTACCTCTCTGCACATTAAATCTCTCTAGGCATCCAGGCCCGTATCTCTGCCTGTTTATCCAACACTACTGCCTGGATGTCTCATCGCCATCTGAAATTGAACATAGCCAAAACCAAGCTCCTTATCTTTCCTCCCTAAACCCACCTCTCCCCTTCCTCCTTTCTATGTGTCTGTGGATAACACCATGCTCTTCCCTGTTTCCTCGACTCGCAACCTTGGAGTCATCTTTGACTCTTCTCTCTCACATCCAACAGCAAACCTTGCCCCCTTCTGAACATGCTACCAATACCAGTGTTCATTTCCAATTTAAAAAGGTGCCGGTACTCATATGTAGGGCTCTTTCGTTAATACATGTGGACTATGGGTGAATTTTAGCAGACAATGAAAAAGGTGCCGTTATTCAGTACCACTAATTACTCTCTCAAGAAAAGCCCTAAGACCCTTATTTACTCTCCAGTCACCTCCCATCTAGGCTATTGCTCCTCGCTGGTCTCTCTTCCCTTCAAAACTCATCTTCTGCCACTACTGCTTTGCTAATGTAACCTCTCCTCCCAGGACCAGCCCCAGAGTTGGTTCAAGGTGTTGGTACCTTAGACAAACCTTAAGCCTTATGTCCCCTCTGGGGCATAAATGCCCTGCTCTTTGCGGCCCAGACTTTATTCATTCTGCCTTGCGGCTCCATCATTTATCGTTTATTTAAAGTGTGATATAGCGCCCCTGACATTAGCACACAGAGCGGCTTACGACAATCACATACACAAACGAAACTCAACAGAGTAAAACATGTTCCATATGCCTGGAACAAAGTATCTGAGTCAATGCATCAGGCTCCATCTCTGGCCCTATTCAAATCCAGGCTTCAAACCCACCTCCTCAGAGCTGCTTTTGGATCCTGATCCCCTTGTTTTCCTTTTCACCACCTATGTGTATCTCTACCATTCACATAGATTTATCCTAGTCTCCCGTTGTTGTGTTGTCTGTCTCGATTAGATTGTAAGCTCTGATGAGCAGGGACTGGATCTTACATGTATGTACCGTATTGCATATGCCTTGTAGCGCTATGAAACTGATAAGTAGTAGTATAGTAATATGTAGTATGTGTGTGCATGCTGTAACCTGGTGCTGGTACCATCCACTGCTGGGAAGTCCGCTTCTGCTAGTGCCACGTAAGTCTCGTCAGCTCGTGTGGATTGCGGGTGGGTGACAGCAACAGTAACAGATCGAGAGTCGGGATTTATGAAGGAGCCCCTTGCTATCCAGTTCTGTTCGTCAAAGTTCCAACCAGAGCTTGGAAGACATAGTGTTCCTGCTCCTCTCCTCACAGGTAAGTCAGTAGAAAAGTACAAAAACAAATCAGTCACACTACAGGTTGCGGGCTAGGCAAATACCTAGTTCAGCCCCAAAGGCCTCTGTCTTTTCCAAAAGCAGTTCCCACTATAGAAGCTGTTTCAAATAGATATAGTCCCAGCCTTCCTATACAGTTCACTTCCTGCCAACAGGGAAACAAAACAGGAAAACGCAAACAAAATATAATTCCCCCTTTCTCAGCCCCAAACCAGGGAAAAATAGCCACTATGGCTCAAACAGTAGGGCAAGAAAGAATAGGGAGCAGGGCCAGCACTGCACAGTAAGCCGGGTAAGCACAGCAGGAGAGCGCCGCCTGCGGGGGGACATCGTCACTAGCCACCTGCCATCCACCACTTCAAAAAAGAAAGCAGTCGCGTCACCATTTCTCTGTTCCCGTGAATCTGCTATCTTTTAAACTGCTGGCGTTTGCAGCAGTACTTGTTTCTTGTAAGAAACAGGAAATGCTTATTATTGCCTTTACAAACTCCAGGACCCAGCAGTGTGAAAGATAGCAGAGCCGCGGGAACAGAGAAATGTTCCTACGGTTGCTTTTTTTTTTTTTTAAGGACAAATCGAAGAAGACATAGGGGGGTGGCGAGCTGGAAAGGAGCAGACATGGGGGGCTGGAAGGGAGCAGACACTTAGAAACATAGAAACATAGAAATATGATGATAGAAAAAGACCACATGGCCTATCTAGTCTGTCCTTCCATATCAACAACTACAACAGTCCCCTTTTTTCCTTTAGAGATCCTCTGTGTTTCTCCCATGCTTTTTTGAATTCAGTTACTGTGCTCATCTCTACCACCTCCACTGGGAGACTATTCCACGGATCTACCACTCTTTCCATAAAGAAATATTTCCGCATATCACTCCTGAATCTATTCCCCTTCACCCTCATTCCATGTCCCCTCATAGCAGAACTTGCTTTCAATTGAAAGAGGCTCTCCCCCTGAACATTTATGCCACGGAGGTATTTAAACATCACAATCATATCACCTCTATCCCACCTTTCCTCTAAGGTGTACATATTAAGATCCTTAGGTCTGTCCTCATATGCTTTATAATGAAGACCACTAACCATTTTAGTAGCCACCCTCTGCACTGACTCCATCCTGTTCACATCTTTTTGAAGGTACGGTCTCTAGACTTGCACACTATACTCCAAATGAGGTCGCACCAAAGACTGATACAGAGGCACTATCGCCTCCTTTTTTCTGCTAGCCATTCCTCTCCTTATGCACCCAAGCATCCTTCTAGCTTTTGCCGCCGCCTTTTCTACCTGTTTTGCTACTTTAAGATCATCAGACACAACTACGCCTAGATCCTGCTCTTCTTTAGTGGACAAAAGTAATTCACCCCCTATACTATATTGCTCCCTTGGATTACTGCAGCCCAAATGCATGACCTTACATTTTTTAACATTAAATCGCAGCTGCCAAATTCTAGACCATTCTTCAAGTTTAGCTAGATCCCTCCTCATGTTATCTACACCTTCCTGGGTGTCTACTCTATTGCAGATTTTGGTATCATCCGCAAAGAGGTAAACCTTACCCGACAGCCCTTCCTTTATATCACTAACAAAGATGTTAAAAAGAATCGGACCAAGGATAGATCTCTGGGGCACACCACTGGTAACATCCTTCTCCTCAGAGTGAGCTCCATTTACCTGTACTATTTGTCACCTCCCACCCAACCAATTTCTAACCCAAGCAGTAACTTTAGGGTCCATCCCTAGGGTGCTCAGTTTGTTTATAAGTCGCCTGTGAGGAACAGTGTCAAAGGCTTTACTGAAATCTAAATACACCACATTTAGGGCTCTCCCTCGGTCCAACTCCCTGGTCACCCAGTCAAAGAAATCAATCAGATTTGTCTGACAAGACCTGCCTCTGGTGAATCCATGTTGCCTCGGATCCTGTAATCCGCTGGACTCCAGAAACCTCACTATTTTCTCTTTCAGAAGCGTTTCCAATAATTTACTCACCACCGAAGTTAAACTAATCGGCCTGTAGTTTTCAACCACATCCTTACTTCCGCTTTTGTGTAAAGGCACCACATGAGCCTCTCTCCAGTCCTTTGGCACCACTCCCGACTCTAACGAGGCATTGAAAAGGTCAGTCAGTGGAGCTGCTAGAACGTCCCCAAGTTCCCTCAGTATTCTAGAGTGTATCCCATCCGGTCCTATCGCTTTGTCTACTTTAAGTTGAGCTAGTTTCTCACAAACACAGTCTTCTGAAAATTATTCAAGATGTCCCTCACTTCTGTTCCTGTTTCTGGGTGTTTTCTGAGGTCCTGCTCCTGGTTTTTCTTCTGTGAACACAGAATAGAAATATTTGTTAAGCAATTCCGCTTTATCCTCATCAGCTTCTATATATTCCTCTCCTTCACCCTTGAGTCTGACAATACCACTTTTGCCCTTCCTCTTCTCACTAACATATCTGAAAAATGTCTTATCCCCCCCATTTTATTGCATTGGCTATTTCCTCCTCTTTTTGAATCTTTGCTTTCCTGACTACTTTGCTAGCTTCTCTAAGTTTTTCCAAATATAGATGCCTGTCTTCCTCTCTCTGTGATCTCTTGTATTTCATGAAGGCCTCCCTCTTTTTTTTTCACTTTTCAGCTACTTCTTTTGAAAGCCATAGTGGTCTCCTTTTCATTTTACCTTTATTTACCATTTTAACAAAAAGGTTGGTTGCCCTTAAAATATCCCCTTTCAGTTTTGCCCACTGTTTTTCTACATCCCCCAGCTGTTCCCATCCCGCTAATGACTCCCTGAGGTATTGGCCCATCTTGGCAAAGTTAGTCTTCCTAAAGTCTAAGACCCTCACCTTTGAATGGATTTTAACAGCCCTAGTCCTAATACTGAACCACACCATTTGGTGATCACTGGATGCAAAATGGAGCTGGAAGGTGGCTGAGTAATAGGAGGGGGGTTGGAAGAGAACTGACAAGGGAAAGGTAGGGGGTTGGAAGGGAGCTCACATGAGGGGTTGGAAGGGAGTGGAAAAGAAGGGAAGGAGAGGGCTGGAGGGAAGGTGGGGGCTGGAAGGGAGCTGACACCTGGGGAGCTGGAAGAGAGCAGACAGTTGGGGAGCTGGAAGAGAACAGACACGGGGGAGCTGGAAAGGAGCAGACATGGGGAGTTGGAAGGGAGCAGGAAAGGAGCAGACATGGGGGGTTGGAACGGAGCAGACATGGGGGGGCTGGAACGGAGCAGACACAGGGAGAGCTGGAAGGCAGCAGACATGGGGGCTACAAGGGAGCAGACATGGAGGAGCTGGAAGGGAGCAGACATGGGGGACTGGAAGGGAGCAGACGCAGGGGAGCTGGAAGGGAGCAGACACTTGGAAATGGGGCTGGAAGGTGGCCGGGTAATAGGAGGGGGGTTGGAAGAGAACTGACAGGGGAAAGGTGGAGGCTGGAAGGGAGCTCACATGAGGGGTTTGAAGGGAGCAGAAAAGAGGGGAAGGAGAGGACTGGAGGGAAGGTGGGGGCTGGAAGGGAGATGATACCTGGGGATGGGACTGGATGGGAGCTGATTACTGGGGATGGCACTGGAAGGCGGATGGACAGAGGAGAGGATGACTGGAAGGGAACTGACATGGGAGGAGGCACTGGAACTGGAAGTATTTGGACTAGAAGGGGCAGGATGATGGAGAAGGAGGGGGACTGGAATGGAATAGACACCAGTGGTGGTGCTGGGAATGCAAGCGGGTTGACACTGGGAGGGGAGGCTGTAAAGGTGGCTGATACTGGCAGGGTTACTGGGACTGGATAAAGGCTGATGGAAGAAAATGAAGAAAGCAAAAGGAGAGACAAAAAAATGACAGATGGACTATAGAACATAGAAAGAGAGCTAAGAGAAGACAGAGAAAAACAGAAACCTCAGATTGGGACCAGCGTGATCAAAAATCATCAGACAACAAAGGTAGAAAAAATAATTTTATTTTCAATTTTGTGATTGGACTTTGCGCTATCTTTTTATTTCACACATTATGGGGAACTGCATCTCCTATCTGGTATGGCACTGCATGTAGAGTCTGACTTCTTGGAATTTCATTTTAATTTTTGTCTACATATTTTTATTTTTATTTTAGGTTGTGGTCACTTATTCTGTACTTGGTGAGGGTCTGTGTTCTGAGTGTGTGATCAAGGCCAGGTGTTCTGTTAACATGGAGTTTGTACATATGGATCTGTATTGTAGTAATTTGACTTGTTCAGCTTTTCAAATAGGTGTATGGATGTTTTGGGGCCTATTGCAGTATTTATAGTATTCTGGGTAGGCCCCTTATTGTATGAGTTTTGGAAGCGTATGCTGGTATGGTATGGTAGATTTGACCTTGTAGATCTTCAGTGACTTTTGCAGTGTTTTATATTAGTTCACAATATGCCTGGCACTGGAGAATGTTTATATTGTTGTTAGTGAAATGACCAAAATCAGATTTTGTTTTTGACTATCACAGCCTGTTTGTATGATGCTAAGTATTTACTGCTAAGTATTTTTATTTTAGCTATGCAATTGCTCTTTCGCTGCAAATTTTTTACAACACTGGATTTGAAGGAGAAATACTAATATCACTTGAAAAGAGTTCACAAAGCGGTTTGGGGAAAAAGGAGGGTAGGGTGTGTGCCAACATTAATAATAATGAGGGTGGGGTGCTGATTTATAGGTTGCAGGGGCGCTTGAAACCCTAGCCCTGGTCCTGGTAGGGAGATACTTACACCCCTGCGACTTCCTCTCTCGTCATGCCTCCCTCTTGCACCACCCTCAAACAATCCAGGAAAAAGGGAAAAACAAAGTATCCAAACAAAGTAAAGTTCACAGCCTACAGCCCACTCTACCTCCTTTTCTTCCTCCAAAGCAGGTAGGTCCGGGGGACTTCCTTCCACAGCTTCCACCTCCATGTCTTCCACTGACCCCTCAGAGACTGGCTAGCTGTCCACAGGAGGCTCTTCAATACGTTTGAATCCTGCCCTTGGCTGTGTTCCTGGGGCCCCTGTATCCCAGGGAAACTCCCGGTCCTAACCACTCCCCAGGTTTCTGGGATAACAATTACCTCTGTCTCATGCTGTGACCGGCTTCTGGAAGGGAGCACATATTGATTATGCTCCCAGAGAAACTGTAGGTCCTCTGTTCCCTCTCCTCCCACCCCTTCCCCTCTCCCGGTTCTTCCCAACAACAGGAACTTTCCTGCCCTTAACTCTTTGCTGAAAATTTTCCTACCTACATGGGGTTGTGGGAATTGGCATACCGCTGTCCAGGGACCTCGCCGAGCTGTAGGAAGGAGATCTGTCCTGTTTTTGCCTGGATTGAGGAACAGACTAGTTCGAGGGTCCTTCCCTGCCCCCCCCTTGTTTATCCAACTCCTTAAGGAAACCTTTGATGCCACAGTGCGTATGTGTGTATGTGTATGTGTGTGTCATGAGAGCTGATGGGGTTCATACATGTGTGTGTGTGTGTTTGTCATGGAGGTGTTTGGGGGGTGCATGCATGTGTGTGTAAGTCATGGGGTGTCAGCAGTTGCGTGTATGTGTGTGTGTGTGTCATGGGAGTGGCAGAAGCAGTATGTGTGCATGTTTGTGTCATGGAGATTTTTGGGAGATGCATGCATATGTGTCTGTGTCATGGGACTGTTGGAGGTGTACATGTGTGTCATAAGGAACAGGGGGGTGTGCATGCATGTGTGTGTTTGGATCATTGGAGTGAGAGAGGAGATGCCTGCATGTGGGTGTGTCATGGGAAGTATTAGTAGATGCATGCGTATGGGTGTGTCCTGGGGGTGTTGGGGGGTTTATGTTTATTATTTGATAAAAACCGCCTTTCTACAAAAACCAAGGCGGTGTACAATTTAAAATTCAATAAAAGAAGGCTAAAAGCCAGTGGAAAAGAAGAGAAGTGTACAATATATTATAGGACAGAATGAGAGGGAAAGCAGACAGACGGAACATGAGAAGAGGAGGAAGAAGACCTAAGAGCAGACAAAAGGTGAGGGGAAAGAAGAAGTCACACAAAAGGAGAGGGAACATCAAAAGCTAAAGAGAACAGATGAGTTTTCAAGTCTCGTTTGAAGGTAGAGTGTTGGGGTTCTAAATGGAGGGAAGAGGGAAGGGCATTCCAAAGGGCGGGTCCAGCAAAGAAGAAGGAGGTAGAACGGGTAGACTGAAGGTGAGCTCGGGAGGGGGAGGGGAGGGTAAGGCGATTAAGATGAAATGAGCGGGGAGTGTGTCTAGGGGAGTGGAAAAAGAGGAGGTCCGTGAGATACTGTGGAGTGCTATCGTGAAAGGCTTTGTGAACCAGGGTCAGTAATTTGAACATAGCACGGAAAGATACCGGTAACCAGTGGAGGTGGAATAATATGGGGGTTATATGATCGTGAAGGGAGGAGTGAGTGACAAGGCGTGCGGCAGTGTTCTGAATGCGTTGAAGACAGGATAGACGATTCTTAGGCAGACCGGTGAAAAGAGAATTGGCAAAATCTACATGGGATATGACTAAAGAGAGCACTAGAGTAGCAAGAGCAGAAGGGGAAAGAAAAGGGCAAACAGAGCGAATCTGACGAAGAAAGAAGAAAGAGGTTTTAGTAACCTGAGAGATATGGGAGTGAAAAGATAAGTCTGAATCAAAGTGCACCCCCAGGTACCGAAAAGTGGAGACCAAGGGTACAGGAGTGCCAGAAAAAGAAGGGGCTAGTGATGGAGGGGGACTACCATGCGAGAACCAAATAGCCACAGTCTTAGTGAGATTCAAGTGAAGACAGTTAAGGGTCAGCCAGTCTGCCACAGCTGCAAGGCAGGCGTTAAGGGGGTGAGAGGTCTGGACAAGAGGGAGAAGTATGATAGAGAAGGAGAATATCGTCGGCATAGAAAAATGTAGAGATACCGAATTGTTGGATCAGGGAGGCAAGAGGGGCCAGGAAAAGGTTAAAGAGAAGAGGCACGAGAACTGAGCCCTGGGGAACCCCACAGGGAAGAGGGTGAGAATCTGAGGGAGAGGTGGAAGGCAGAGAGGAAATGACTGCACAGGAGCGAGAAGAGAGAAAAGAGTGGAACCAGTGATGAACTGTACTACAGAGACCCGCATCCCGCAGACAGTGTAGAAGAAGAGAATGGTCCATCAGGTCGAAAGCAGCTGAAAGATCCAAAGCAACCGCCACCGAGATATCACCAGATTCATGTGCTACATGTAAAGCGTTTGTGAAAGCTAAGAGAATTGTCTCAACACTGTGACCCTGTCGAAACCCGGATTGGCGAGGGTGCAAGAAATTCGTGGAATCCAAGTGGTGGGAAAGTTGAGCGAAAACAAACTTCTCCAGCAATTTAGAGAGAAAAGACAGAATAGAGACAGGACGATAGCTAGCAGGGACCGAAGGATCAAGTGAAGAGTTTTTAAGAATAGGACGTATTAGAGCGTGCTTCCAGGGTTTAGGAAAGACCCCAGTGGAAAGACTAGAATTGAACATAGTGAGAATATAAGGAAGAAATCCTAGGGAAGGAGTGAGAAGCCAGGAGGAGGGAATAGGATCGAGAGGGCAGAAAGTCTTCTTGGAAGAGGACAGAAGGTGTAATAGCTCAGAAGCAGTGATTAGTTCGAAGGAAGCCCAGACGTGGGAGAGTCGAGAGATGGAAGGGGGGGAAGAGACGGGGGGGGGGGGGAATCAATAGGAGCAGGGCAAGAGGGTAGGGAGGTCCTCAAAGATGAAACTTTATTACTGAAAAAGGAAGCAAGTTGAGACGCAGAGGGGAGAGAGGGGACAGAGGCATTGGAATGAGGAGTAGACAGAGAGACAAGGGACTGAAAGACAGAATAAAGATGCCGAGTTTGGTTAGGGGCTTTAGATATAGCATCAGAAAAGTAGGAACGTTTAGCAGAATGAACTTTTGAACGATAGTAGGAGTGGTGGGAGTTGAAAACTGCCAAAGTAGCAGGAGAAGGAGCTTTACGCCAGAGCCGTTCAGCTCTACGTAGCTGGGCCCAAAGCAGCCGAAGGCCATGGTGGTACCAGGGGTGGGAGGGGCGGGATCGGACAGGGCGGGGGCGCAGAGGGGCTACCAGATCTAAAGCGGTAGAGAGAGTGGAAGACCAGAGGGTAGCCTGGTAAGTAGGGGAAAGCAGAGAAAAGTCAGGAGGCAAAAAATTGGCTGCTGTGGGGAATTGCTGAAGAGTGAGAGGGGTAAGAGTGCGCCGGAGCTGAGTTGGCAAGGACGGAGAGAGGGAAGGGGAAGGGGGGGGGGGTTTTCAGGGAAAGAGCAAGTGGCAGAGAGACAGATATGGTCCGTCCAGGGAAGCGATAAAGAACTGATATTGGAGAGAGAGACGGAGGAAGAGGAAGAGGTCAGGAAGAGATCAAGGGTGTGACCCGCTTGGTGGGTGGGAAAAACAATATGTTGCGTGAGGGATAGGTCGTGAAGAAGAGAAAGAAAAGAGTGTTCCCTGGCAGAAGTGGGAGCATCCACATGGAGGTTGAAATCTCCAGCAATGAGGAGTTGAGAAAAAGCCAATGACACATCGGTGATAGTGGAGAACAGAGCATCCCAAAGATCAGAGCGTAAGGCAGGGGGGGGAGTAAATGAGAAGTATATGAGTTGGGGGACGAGTATGAAGGCGGAGTAAAAGGGATTCAGGATAGGATAGTGAAGGAGGAGAAAGCTGGGTAAACGGGAGGTCAGAGTGGAGCAAGGCAGCAATGCCACCACCGGACCGCCCAAGACGGGGGACAGAGACCGCAGAAAATCCAGGAGGGAGACAGCGGGCGAGGAGAGCATCTTCACCCTCCTTAAGCCATGTCTCCATGAGAAGGGTGAGAAAAGGAAGACCGAAGGATAAGATCCTGCACAAGGAGGGACTTAGTACGCAGGGATCGGCAATTAAGAAGACCGATAGTGAGGGGGGGTTGAGAAATAGCACGAGAATGAAGTGTCCTGGTAGGAGGGGAGACAGATGTGAAACAGGGACGGAGATTGGCAGGACAGCGGGAGCGCTCAAGGCAGGGCCGCCCCGGCCGCCTGCCCCAGTGGACAGGAATGAGAGCCATGAAGCTACAATAAGGGAAGAAAAAGGGAAACAAGCAAGAAGGAGGAACACTTACCGGCACTAGACCAGGAGCAACTGTGAAAACCGGCGTAGAGAGGGAGCGTAATCCAAGTGACCAAGAGGAGAAAAGGAAAACGAAAAGTAGACTAAGCAACATAGTGGCAGCAAACTGTCATCCACGACCTCCGCGCCCGGAGCGGCCCCAAGGAGCGCACCTAAGGAGCACGACATGCTCCTTCGGTGCGCGCCCCGACGCGCGCCGTGGCGACAAGCGCCGCAGGTGCTTGTCTTTTATGGTGTGCAGGCACCGTACCTCGCTGAGTGCAGCCGCGTTCACGCGGCCGCGGGACTTCTGGGAGGGGGCGGAACCCAAGTGGCAGGCAGAGGAGCGCTGACCTAGATGGAAGGGCAGACACTATGCATGTGTGTGTGTGTGTGTGTGTCATGGGGGGTATTGGTAGATGCATGCGTATGGGTGTGTCCTGGGGGTGTTGGGGGGTGCATGTGAGTGTGTGTGTGTCATGGGGGGTATTGGTAGATGCATGTGTATTGGTGTGTCCTGGGGGTGTTGGGGGGTGCATGTGTGTGTGTCATAGGGGGTATTGGTAGATGAATGCGTATGGGTGCATCCTGGGGGTGTTGGGGGGTGCATGTGTGTGTGTGTGTAATGGGGGTTTTCCATCCCTACCCATCAATACCCTCTCTCTTGCACTCTCTCCTCCTCCCCTGCCAACCAACTTTGCATTCTCTCTGTTCCCTGCCTTTCTCTCCCTCATTTGCACTCTCTTGTTTCAGCCCCTCCTCTAATCCCACTCCTCCCCAATGCTCTGCTCTCTTCTACCTCTATCCTCTCAAACGCCACTCATTACCTTATGCTGTGCCTGCACTCCTCCTCTAGCCCACTCCTTCTTTCCATACTCTGCCTTCTTACCTGCCCCTTCCCAGCTCTCAGGCAACCAAGCCGTAGACCCACTCTTCATGCTGGAGGGACCACGACTTCTGCCGGGTCTTCAGCCTGCTGCTTTGTGGGGAGGGGGCCATGCACATGCACAAACATACAGATGTGTATGAACATCAGGAGTTAGTGGGCCTGATTTCCTGAGTGCAGCTGAGGCCTGCATAAAAGGCTCCAGTGCCCTGCCCTGTTGAGGCTTTCCTAACCAGGGCTCTACAGATCAACAAACAGTAAGGATTTGAGGGTTTGTTTGTTTTTATTATATTACATTGCTAGCTCTCTGACTGGGAGCTCTTAAAAGGGTTTTTTGTATATTTTTTAAAGCAAGGTTACTTTTCTTTTTGGTGCTTTAGGTGAACTTTCCTTGAGCACAGTAGGTTGCTGAACTCTAGTAACCTACTCAGGTTTAGAAACTGCTAACACCTAATCAGGAGTTAGTGGGCCTGCTTTCCTGAGTGCAGCTGAGGCCTGCATAAAAGGCTCCAGTGCCCTGCCCTGTTGAGGCTTTCCTAACCAGGGCTCTACAGATCAACAAACAGTAAGGATTTGAGGGTTTGTTTGTTTTTATTATATTACATTGCTAGCTCTCTGACTGGGAGCTCTTAAAAGGGTTTTTTGTATATTTTTTAAAGCAAGGTTACTTTTCTTTTTGGTGCTTTAGGGGAACTTTCCTTGAGCACAGTAGGTTGCTGAACTCTAGTAACCTCTTCAGGTTTGTAAACTGCTAACACCTAATCAGGTGTTAGTTCCCTCCTTACCCACCCCGACTCCCACCCACCCCTAGTGAGCAGTCTTACTTTATAGGGCACCTCCCCCTTTAACAAATCACAGAGAATTGGAACAGCACATTTTGAATATAATTAAAGAGATTTAACTGCTTTTTCTCTGAAAGGACAGCTGGGAAACCGGCTGGTACTTGGTAGATCTCTCTCTTTTGCTTTAACAGATACCTAAGCGCCACGTACAGAACAATGGCTGGGAAAAATCGTATTGCTAAAGCTGTTGCCCCCATTACAGCTTCTGCCTCGGTCCAGACAGAGGTCCTAATGCCAGTTGAAGGACCAGTTCCATGTGCAGGTTGCAAGCATGCTGAAGCTCTGAGGAAACAAGTGGAGGAACTCAGAGAGGAGGTGGCGAGGCTGAGGAGCATTCAAGACAGAGAGAAGTACATTGATGAGATGCTTCTTGCAGCAACCAAGCTCTCCAGCACAGGAGAAGATGGGTGCCAACAGAATGTCGATGGTTGGACACAAGTCACCAGGGCCTGCAAAATCACCAATCCAACTTCTCCAGCCCTTGAATTGAAGAACCATTATGCAGCCCTGGAAGTGGAGGAGGTGAAAGCATCCCTGGAAAGGGAAGAGAACCAGAGTTCAAGTACCCCAAAGTTGCAGAATCAGTGACCAGAAGGAAACGAAGGGTAGTGGTGGTTGGAGACTCTCTTCTGAGGGGTACTGAGGCGTCCATCTGCCGACCAGACTTGATGTCCAGAGAGGTATGCTGTCTGCCTGGTGCCAAAATCCAAGATGTTATGGAGAGTTTGCCGAGACTCATCAAGCCCACTGACTATTACCCAATGTTGCTAATCCATGTTGGAACAAATGATACTGCCAGGTATACCTCGGAACGTATCAAAAGTGACTTCATGGCTCTGGGACAGAGGGTGAAGCAGTTAGGTGCACCGGTGGTGTTCTCTTCAGTCCTCCCTGTTGAGGGTAAAGGCCAAGGCAGAGAGGCTCGCATCCTGGAGATGAATGCATGGCTGCGTGGATGGTGTCATCGAGAGCGTTTTGGTTTCCTAGACCATGGGATGCTGTTCCAAGGGTTGCAGAGCAGAGATGGCATCCATCTGTCCAAGAAAGGTCAACGCATCTTATGTAGTAGACTGGCTAATCTACTGAAGAGGGCTTTAAACTAGATTCGTTGGGGATAGGTGAAGAAAGCCCCCAGGTAAGTGAAAGCCCCCAGGTAGGTGATACATTAAATACCTTTATGGAAATGGGTAACAGGGGTAACATATGGAAAGCAGTGTGTATAAATGCCCGTAGCATGGGAAATAAGATCCCTGATGTTGAAGCTTTGATGGGAGTGGCTGACTTAGATTTAATGGCAGTTACAGAAACATGGTTCACAGAAAACCATGACTGGGATGTAACTATACCTGGCTATACTTTATTCAGAAAGGACAGGGTGGGAAGAAGGGGAGGAGGAGTGGCACTATATGTAAAAACATAATATTAAAGCTTTGGAATTACAGAGCTTAAAAGGGAGAGAGAAGGCATTGTGGGTTAAACTAGAAAGAGGGAAAGAGAAATCTCTTTGCATTGGTGTGATATACAGACCTCCCTCACAAGAGGAAGAGGTGGACAGAGTTAATTGAAGACATACGCAGCATTGCTAGGAAAGGGGAAGTGCTACTGATAGGAGATTTCAATATGCCAGATGTTGATTGGCACATTACTGCTGCAGTATCATCTAGAAGTAAGGAGATCCTGGATTCTCTACAGGGAGAACTATTCAGGCAATTGGTAACAGACCCCACACGTGAAGGGGCCACACTGGACTTGGTGCTTACCAATGGTGAAAGTGTTTCTGATGTTGCAGTGGGAGATCATTTTGCATCCAGTGATCACCAGATGGTGTGGTTCAGTATTAGGACTAGGGCTGTTAGAATCCATTCCAAGGTGAGGATCTTAGACTTTAGGAAGACTAACTTTGCGAAGATGGGCCAATACCTCAGGGAGTCATTAGTGGGATGGGAACAGCTGGGGGATGTAGAAAAACAGTGGGCAAAACTGAAAGGGGGTATTTTAAGGGCAACCAACCTTTTTGTTAAAATGGTAAATAAAGGCAAAAGGAAAAGGAGAGCGCTATGGTTTTCGAAGGAAGTAGCTGAAAAAGTGAAGAAAAAGAGGGAGGCCTTCATGAAATAGAAGAGATCACAGAAAGAGGAAGACAGGCATCTGTATTTGGAAAAACTTAGAGAAGCTAGCAAAGTAGTCAAGAAGGCAAAGATTCAAAAGGAAGAGGAAATAGCCAATGCAATAAAATGGGGGGATAAGACATTTTTCAGATATATTAGTGAGAACAGGAAGGGCAAATGTGGTATTGTCAGACTCAAGGGTGCAGGGGGGGAATATGTAGAAGCTGATAAGGATAAAGCGGAATTGCTTAACAAATATTTTTGTTCTGTGTTCACAGATGAAGAACCAGGAGCAGGACCTCAGAAAACACCCACAAATAGGAACAGAAGCGAGGGACATCTTGAGCAATTTTCAGAAGACTGTGTTCATGAGAAACTAGCTCAACTTAAAGTAGACAAAGCGATGGGACCGGATGGGATACACCCTAGAATACTGAGGGAACTTGGGGACGTTCTAGCAACTCCACTGACTGACCTTTTCAATGCCTCGTTGGAGTTGGGAGTGGTGCCAAAGGACTGGAGAGAGGCTCATGTGGTGCCTTTACACAAAAGCGGAAGTAAGGATGTGGTTGAAAACTACAGGCTGGTTAGTTTAACTTCGGTGGTGAGTAAATTATTGGAAATGCTGCTGAAAGAGAAAATAGTGAGGTTTCTGGAGTCCAGCGGATTACAGGATCCGAGGCAGCATGGATTCACCAGAGGCAGGTCTTGTCAGACAAATCTGATTGATTTCTTTGACTGGGTGACCAGGGAGTTGGACCGAGGGAGAGCTCTAGATGTGGTGTATTTAGATTTCAGTAAAGCCTTTGACACTGTTCCTCACAGGCGACTTATAAACAAACTGAGCACCCTAGGGATGGACCCTAAATTTACTGCTTGGGTTAGAAATTGGTTTGGTGGGAGGCGACAAAGAGTACAAGTAAATGGAGCTCACTCTGAGGAGAAGGATGTTACCAGTGGTGTGCCCCAGGGATCTGTCCTTAGTCTGATTCTTTTTAACATCTTTGTTAGTGATATAGCGGAAGGGCTGTCAGATAAGGTTTGCCTCTTTGCAGATGATACCAAAATCTGCAATAGAGTAGACACCCAGGAAGGTGTAGATAACATGAGGAGGGATCTAGCTAAGCTTGAAGAATGGTCTAGAATTTGGCAGCTGGGATTTAATGTTAAAAAATGTAAGGTCATGCATTTGGACTGCAGCAATCCAAGGGAGCAATACAGTATAGGAGGTGAAGTACTTTTGTCCACTAAAGAAGAGCGGGACCTAGGCGTGGTTGTGTCTGATGATCTTAAAGTAGCTAAACAGGTAGAAAAGGCGACGGCAAAAGCTAGAAGGATGCTTGGGTGCATACGGAGAGGAATGGCTAGAAGAAAAAAGGAGGTGATAATGCCTCTGTATAAGTCTTTGGTGCGACCTCATTTGGAGTATAGTGTGCAATTCTGGAGACCGCACCTTCAAAAGGATGTGAACAGGATGGAGTCGGTGCAGAGGGTGGCTACTAAATGATTAGTGGGCTTCATTATAAAGCATATGAGGACAGACTTAAGGATCTTAATATGTACACCTTAGAGGAAAGGCGGGATAGAGGTGATATGATTGAGATGTTTAAATACCTCTGTGGCATAAATGTTCAGGGAGAGAGCCTCTTTCAATTGAAAGCAAGTTCTGCTACGAGGGGACATGGGATGAGGGTGAAGGGAGATAGATTCAGGAGTGATATGCGGAAATATTTCTTTATGGAAAGAGTAGTGGATCCATGGAATAGTCTCCCAATGGAGGTGGTAGAGATGAGGACAGTAACTGAATTCAAAAAAGCATGGGACCAACACAGAGGATCTCTAAAGGTAAAAATTGGACTGTTGTAGTTGTTGATATGGAAGGACAGACTAGATAGGCCATGTGGTCTTTTTCTGTCATCATGTTTCTATGTTTCTATGACAGGCGCACAGTTTTAAGCAGCTTGCTGGAGCCTCCACAATAAATATTATCGCTTATACAAAACACACCTAATAAATGAAATTAAATTAAATAGTACTACAAGGTGTATGCAGCTCTGTTCAGACACATAAAAGAGAGAGTGGCACAAGGGGAAGTCGGCATTCAAAAAGATTTAGCTAGCTATCTATGGCGTTAGCTGGCTAGATCCTATCAGCTAATAAATTTGAATAACCACCTAGAAAAGTTCCATTTAGCCATGGGAGAGAGTGACCAATTTGGGTGTCAAGGGAAAAAACTATGCATCTACCTTATATTTTCAAAATGTATGCTTATTTGTACCATCCTAACCTCAGCAGTCTGATGTTTAAACCTTTTACCCCTTGTGGGACCTTCAGTCAGCAGTGTAAGCCCCTGGGTAGGCATCCACACCCTCCATGCCCTCTCCTAGTCTACCAGAAGGTCAGACATTGCCTCACTCCACACCTTTGCATCCTAGGGTACAGTGTGATCTCCTCTTAACAAGATCTCCAATCTCCACAGGCCTTAATGGACCACACTCTACCTAAAGAGCAGGTCACAACATGACGGCTAAAACAGGAGAAAAACTGTTTCCTTCCTAGCCCAGTCATACCAAACTCAAGCGGCAGCAGCCAACCTGACACTGTACTATGCCCTAAAAGTGAAACTAGGCAGCTATTTATAACCTCTTAGAGCCCAGGGGATCAATCTGGGTAATGCACTGTGGTGCTTGGGAGTGGGGTGCAGTGCTGATCTTGAGGGTTGACCTTCAGGCTACTGGGGGAAGCAGGGAGGAACCAGCTTTGGCATTGGGCAGAGAGAGCAGGGGCAGCCCAAGGGGGGTGTGGGGCCATGTGCAGAGACTCGGTGCGAGGCCTCATTTGCTTATGGTACCTCATTTGCATACATATTTGCATAATGTTACAATACACTAACTTTTAGTAAACATGCCTCTTAAAGAGTGTATGGATAAAGACAGACTAAAAGATTGCTACATTACTATAATCCAGTGCCAACTGCCAGGCACATTAGGAACTACTACAAACACTGCCCATTTAGAACCCATAGCAAACCCGCCATATCATAACAGCACTACCAGGACTCACAAAGCACCATACTCTACCTATCAAAAGGCAACTCTGTAAATATTAAACCAATACATTTCAGAGAATAACATTACATGACCTACTGGGGAAAGAGAACAAGTGGAAATGTCAAATAGGAATTACATAAACAGAATACCTCAGCTCAGTTACACATGCAGAACATAGACCATCACCAAACAAGGAATCACAATTTTGAAACAGGAAGACAATAATTAAACTGGGAACCCCAAAAGCCAAACTTGGAATGTACAACAACACTGTAGAAATAAAACTATAAATTAATTTCCTCTTGTACTAAACAAAGCGCAGACATTAATGATGCACATTTCCCAGAGCTGACATATTCCAGTTAATAAATTCAAAATAAAGAGATATTGTCCTACCTTTTGTGCATTTTTTTTCAGTTGCAATTACTCCAGCCACTTTCTTCTGGTTTCTTCGTGTCTTCTACTAACTCTCCATCGTCTGCTGTCCATTTGTCCTTTCTTCTTTCATCTAGTTTTTTTCTATTCTCTCTCTACATCTGCTTTAACATACTAATCTTTCTCATTTTGCTTTTTCCTCATTCCTATTTCATCCACTCAAATTTTACCCCTCCATTCTCAATCCCCACTTACTCTCCCAATGCCCAGCCAATTGTAGATTTGTCTTCCCTCCCACAAAAAATATTTTTCCCCTCTCCATTTCACTCTCCCAGCTCCATCCCATTCTAATCCTCCCCCAACATCAGCTCCCTTCTAGTTCCAGCCCCACCCAGCATCCGCTCCCTTCTAGTCCCCACGTCAGCCCATTTCCAGTCCTAGCCCCCCATCAGCCCATTTACAATCCTATCCTAGCCCCACCTTCAACCCATTTCCAGTCCTGGCTCCCCCATCCATTTCCAGTCCTATCCTAGCCCCTCCATCAGCCGATTTCCTGTCCTAGCTCCCCCCACTCAGCCCATTTCCAGTCCTAACCCCCCAAATCACCATTTTCAGTCTTAGCCCCCCCATCCGCCCATTACCAGTCCTAACCATCCCCATAGCCCATTACCAGTCCGTACCCCCCCCATCAGCCCACCTCCAGTCCTTACCCCCCCCCCATCAGCCCACTTCCAATCCTATCCTAGCCCCACCTTCAACCCATTTCCAGTCCTAGCTCCCCCATCCATTTCCAGTCCTATCCTAGCCCCTCCATCAGCCGATTTCCTGTCCTAGCTCCCCCCCACTCAGCCCATTTCCAGTCCTAACTCCCTCCCCTCACAGCCCATTTCCATTCCAAGCCCCCCTCCCCATCAGCTATTTGCAGTTCAAGCCCCCCCCCTTCCACTCAGCCCATTACAAGCCCCCCCATAGCTCATTACCAGTCCTAAGCCCCCCATAGCCCATTACCGGTCCTAAGCCCCCCATAGCCCATTACCGGTCCTAAGCCCCCCATAGCCCATTACCGGTCCTAAGCCTCCCATCAGCCCACTTCCAGTCCTAACCCCCCAAAACCCCATTTTCAGTCTTAGCCCCCCATCAGCCCATTACCAATCCTAACCATCCCCATAGCCCATTACCAGTCCTAATCCCCCCCAATCAGCCCACCTCCAGTCCTAATCCCCCCATCAGCCCATTTCCTGTCCTAGCCCCCCCCCATAGCCCATTACTAGTCCTAACCCCCCATCAGCCCACTTCCAGTCTTAGCCCCCCCCCCATAGCCCATTACCAGTCCTAACACCCCTCCCCCCCCCCCATCAGTCCAGGTAAATTTAAAAAAAAAAACAGCTGCTGCTGCCGCCGTGGCAGAAGCAGAATCAAGTGTCCTGCAGGGCCCCCCCCCCCCTGCCCGACAGAGCCTTCCCTGCAGCATCAACTCCCAAAGTGCGGGCTTTTCAGAGCCGTGAAGGGAGAGTTTCTCTCTAGCTGCTCTGTTAAGCCTGCCAAGGCTGATGGGATTTCCTATTTCCCATCAGCCCCAGCGGGCTGAACAGAGCTGTGAGAAAGGGAAATTCTCCCTTTGCGGCTCTGAAAAGCCCGCGCTGAGGGTGCTGATGCTGCAGGGGAGGCTCTGCCGGGCAGGGGGGCCCCGCAGGACACTTGAGTCTGCCGCTGCCATCGCAACAGCGGCAGCAGCAGCTTTTTTTTTTTTTTTAAATCTACTTGGGCTGATGAGAATGTTTTTTGCGTGGGGCCCCCTGAAATGCGGGGCCCTGTGCAAAAAACATACTTGCTCAATGGACGGGCCGGCCCTGAGAGAGAGTAGATTTATTTAAAGGATCAGAGCCTTGGGATGGAGGAACCCCAGACATCAAGCTCGTTGCATGAGAAGGAGGGAAGAAACTACTTTTCAAAGGCTCTGCCCATCTTACTAGAGGAGTTAGGGAGGTAGATCTTTGGGGCAAATGTTCAGTAAGTCACTCAATAGCTAGCCAGCTAAACTTATTTTAGGATAATTGTTTTTCAGCCACAACCTAGATAGGCTGGAAATTAGCCAAAAACCAACCCACTAGACATGATAGAAAAGCTTAGCTGCTCGGTAGCTTTGTGCAGTTTCCCCATTGAGATATGAACGCAGAACTAGGGCCCAGACAGCTGAAGCATAAAATCAGCAAAAGATATTTTTAAAAATAAGGGATGTGCTATCCGCACTCAGGGGCCTCCTGGAGAAGATTCGTGGAAAATTCAGTTTACTTCTGTGAATATGTTGCACAGATTCACATAATCATAATATTCACCATATATTTTGAAAGGAACATTTCCAGAGTAATGGTACAAAATGTTTTCTTCACCATTTCCAAGGCTCTTACTTTTTTTTTTTAACTGTTTTTAAATTGTCAGTGCAGCAGGACAGGCTAAAATTTGACACATTCTGCTTGGTTCAGTTAAAAAATAAAAAAGCTTTCCTATCATATCCAACCATGGGAAGAATTGGTTTTCTTTTCTTCCATAAGGGAAGTGATTCTGGATTTAGTTGATGCCTTTTTCAGGAGTAGCTCAAAGTGAGTTATATTCAGCTACAATAGCTGTTTTCCTCTCCTTCAGACAGCTACATGATCTGAACCCCAGCTTTCCACCTTCTGCTCTACCCATTAGGCTACTCCTCCACTCCAGGTGGAAAACTTCACTGTAAATACTCTTGCTATAAATATTTCTATACACCCTATTCAGGAACAGAGGATGTCTAGCAGGTAAAACTCTGGATAGAAACAGAAACATAATGGCAGAAAAAAAACGTATAGCCTATCTAGTCTGTCCTTCCATAATAACTACTATAGTCCCTTTTTATCCTTTAGAGATCTTCTGTATTTGTCCCATGCTTCTTTGAATTCAGATACTGTCTTCGTCTCTACCTCCTCCACTAGGAGACTATTCCACGCATCTACCACTCTTTCTGTAAAGAAATATTTTTGCATATTACTACTAAGTCTATCCCCTTTCATCCCCATCCTATGTCCCCTTGTTGCAGAGCATGTTTTCAGTCGAAAGAGACTCTCCTCGTGTGCATTTATGCCATGGAGGTATTTAAACGTCTCTATCATATCTCTTCTATCCCACCTTTCCACTAAAGCAAGGGTCTCCAACTCCGGTCCTGGAGGGCACCAAACCAGTCAGGTTTTTGGGATATCCCTAATGAATATGCATGAGATAAATTTAAATACAATGGAGGCAGTGCACGCAAATATATTCATGCATATTCATTGGGGATATCCTGAAAACTTGACTGGTTTGGTGCCCTCTAGGAATGGAATTGGAGACCCCTGCTCTAAAGTATATATATTGAGATCTTTAAATCTGTCCCTATATGGTTTATAACGAAGACCACTAACCATTTTAGTGGCCACCCTCTACACTGACTCTATCCTGTTTATATCCTTTTGAAGGTGAGGTCTCCAGAATTGCACACAATATACAGAGGCACTATCACGTTCTTTTTCCTGCTGGCCATTCTTCTCCCTATGCACCCAGGCATCCTTCTGGCTTTAGCTGTTGCCTTTTCTACCTGTTTAGTCACTTTAAGATCATCAGAAAGAATCGTGCCAAGGTCCCGCTTTTCTTTCATAGACAAAAGTACTTCACCCCCCCCCCCCCTCCCTTGGATTTTTGCAGCTCAAATGCACAACCCTGCATTTTTTAGCAGTAAATCTCACCTACCAAATACTCAACTATTCTTCAAGCTTAGCTAGATCCCTCCTTTTGTTATCTACTCCTTTCTGGGTGCCTACTCTATTGCAGATTTTCGTATCATCTGCAAAGATACAAACTTTACCCAACAGCCCTTCCGCAATATCAGTAACAAAAATGATAAAAAGAATTGGACCAAGGATAGATCCCTGCAGCACACTACTAATAAAATCCTTCTCCTCAGTTAGTTCCATTTACCTGAAACCTTTGTCACCACCCACTCAATGAATTTGGACTTCTGAAAATGAGCATTCCAACATGCAAATCACAGGCATCCCTGGATCCATTTTAGAAAACTGGGTGTATAGACATCCCCGGCATGAGTGATCCCCACCATGGGGGCAGGGTGGAGGCGTGACTTGGGTGGTGCAACAGAGATGCCCATCGCCCTGCAATTTCAGAATGGTACAAGCATAGTTCTCAGAAGATCCTGGGTAGGGTTGGTTTCACAACAGAGTTATACAAACATTAATCCTTCCTAAAGGAAGGGAGAGCAGAGGGTTCATTTTTGGAGGCTCTGATTACATTATTGCCAGAACTACCAGTCTGTTTCGTTAATCAATTATGATTCCAAAATGTATGCCAAGATCTTGGCTAGCAGACCAAGGAAAGTGATTAGGCAGTTAATCCATCTGGATCAGGTAGGGTTCCTGAAAGGCAGGTTTTTATCTGATAACACCAGGCTTTTTTGCCATCTTTTGCAGATTTCTAGAGAGACTTCTTATCTAGCTGCAGCAGTACCTCTGGACACAGAGAAAGCTTTTGATCATGTAGAGTGTGGATGCAAGTTCAAAGTGTCAGAGTGGATGGGCTTCAAGTTAAATGTTATAAAGACGATCACGATTTTGTATTCAAAACCAGTGGTGAATAAAGCTCTGTCCCAATCTTTTAGACTATATAGGAGAAAAAAAAGCAGCCCTCCTGCTGTTCTAGTTGGCATCAGAGCCCCTGTTCATGGCAATCAGGAACAGTGCTGCCAAATAGGGGATAAGGTTTGATTAACATTAGTATAAATTATATCTCTATGCAGATGACCTTTTGTTATTTCTTGCTAACTCCACTTCATCTCTCAACTTATTTTCACAATTTTTGGGGTATAATATAAATTGGAATATGTCAGAATGTATGCCTATGAATGGGCACTGCGATCGAGCAAGTCTAGTAGGAATTCCCTTTCAATGACATCTGTAGGGGATAAAATATCTGGCGGATCTGTTTAAGCCTCTTTTGGAGGAGACTTTGATGGATGATGTTAATAAATTAGTTCAAAACTTAACCAAGAGGACATCTAAGTGGACCCCATTACATCTAACCTGATGGGGCTAGACACGATTAAGATGTTGCTGAGCCCTTTGGTATGTTACCAATCTCCTTCCTTAAACGTTTTTTCAAATTAATGGACATAATCTTATGCAGCTTTCTATGATGTAATAAAAACCCAAGAATTCCACTAAGCAAGTTAAAGCTCTTCGAGAAACATGGTGGTGCAAATTTTCCAAATGTTTAAATTACCATGCAGCTCATTAGGCTTTAATCACCCCTAAAACCTTGCCCTAGTTGGGTTCATTTGGAAATGGATATGTTCCATCCACTGCAGCTGCATTTCCTACCAATGTGTAAGCTCTTGTCATTTGCTCCATTTAGAGGGGTTGTGTCATGTGTACAACGCATATAGCTCTTCAAGGGATTTCCTTTTTTTCTTTCCTTTGGTGTAATGATAGAGTGCAGAGGTATCTAGTTTTGTGGTGGGACTGGGCAGCCAGGAGAATTCAGCTGAAACATTTCATAATGGCCTAGAATCCATTACAGTAATTTTTGTCCAAAAACCCAGAATTAATCTACTTAAGTCAAGCCCTGGGGGTCAGGAACTACTGGGCCTCTATGGTTTATTCAGTATTTCAGGATGAACTTAAAAAAGAGATGTGTAGACCTTCAAAAAGCATGACAAGAGGGAATGGGTGTGGTAGTGTGTAAATTGCATCCTGAGTACTGCTGGGTGAAAGCTGTTTGGGCTATGTCTTCAGCTGCTATTATGCAGTCACTATATTTTGTATACAAAAGGTTTTATGGACTCCTATTGAAGTTGCAAAATGTACCAAAGACATGCCCAAGCTCTGCTAGAAATATAACTCTGTGCTGGGAACTCTAGAACGTATCCTTTTTGTTTGCCCAGTCGTGAATGTATCTTGGAGAGAGGCGTGGCACAAAATTTGTAGTTGATACCATTTGCTAATCCCATATCATACCCCTTGATCATTTTGGAACTGATTATACTTCCCAAGCACTCTTTGGACAGAAAACAATGTAACTTGTTAGATATATTATTGTCCTTTGGTTTGAAAGTGGTTTTCTCTAACTCGATAAAATCAGTGGCTTTGGACTCACATTTTTAGTGCAGTCTAGTCCGTGTTTCTCAGCTATGAGGCAATCATCACTAGGAAGAAAAGTCAAGTGGCTTACTTTCGACTCCTGTGGTCTGTGGTCTAATATAGATGGAATATCCTTTTGCTTAATATGTTTTCTGTTGGAGCTGGGATAATATGTGGGATAGGAACATCTGGATGGAACCTATTTATAACACGAATAGTCTTGTTTACCCTTTGTGTAGGCTAACACAGTGTCTGCACCCTCTCATACACAATTTCTATTAGTTCTGGGTTTTCTAAAGCTTTGTTCATGATGAGCCTATGGCATCTGTCTTGTGTTGAGCTGCTCTTTTTGTGATTTAGTATGAAAATTTCAATAAAATCATTGAACATTAACACCCCCCCCCCCCCCCACACACACACACACAAATTAAACAATGAAAACAGTATCAATAGAAAAATAGCTCAACTGGTTACCATAAAAAAGCAGGTAGTTCCCGGTTGACTCCTTAATTCTACTTTTATGAAAGGGAACAATATTCGCCCACCTCTGGTACTCCAAAACCACTCTGGACTTAAAGAAGCGTTGTAAAAGTCAGATAGCAGAGCTGCCAGAGCTTCTCTAATTTCCCTCAATACCCTCTGATAGATCCCTTTAAGACTCATTGCTTTATAATTTAGCTATCTCCTCATTTCTTTTGGATTTGTCCTCCAAAAACCTTGTTTAAGCTCAGATATGCTACTGGCCATGACATCATTCCCTGGCAACAAATTTCAGAGCTAGTGGTTCTCTGGCTGAAAAAAAAAAACATGGTTCAGTCATTAGGTGTCACCAAAATGGCAATCATTCTGAAAGCTGTAGGAGCCCTTTTACTAAAGTGCAGTAAGTGGGTACCGCAGGATTTAGCATGCACTAAACAACCCTGTAACCGCAAGCACCCACACAGTGTAGACAGTGCGAGGTAGATCCTGCAGTACCTGCTCTCAGTGGGGCAGGGCTGATGCAGACAGTGGATGTGCTATGGTGAGGTGACATTAAGTGCCATTGTGCTACTAGCAAGCCCATGCAATGCGATAGAGTCAATACTGACTCCTGGCGACCCAGTAGCTCCTGGGTTTTGTTGGCAAAGAGTGACCAGAAGTACATTGCCAAACCTTTCTTCCAAGGCAATGGAGGATAAAGTGTCTTGCCCAAGGAGTGCTAATATGAATCAAACGCTGGTCTCTTTCTCACCACACTGCTGCGCTAACAACTAGGCTACTCTACCACTGCAAGTGGCAACCCATGCACAACAATAAAATAAAAATGCTGTCACCTCATCTCCCCCAGAGCCCAGCCCACCCACCCCTAATAACATCCCCCTTGATCTTGCTTCCCCAATCTAACTCCCATTGATCTTGCTCCTCTAATCCATGGTCCCCTCCCCAATCAGCACACTCCCCCCTCTTCAGCACTTCCCTGGCCAGAAAGCTTGGAGAGCCTTCCCCCTTCAAAGCCCTGCCTGGACCCTAACCTTCCCTGTCTACCATCCCTAGGTCTCAGGGACATCCTGGTGGTCTGTATGGGCAATGGGACAGGAACAGTCCTGCTCCACTCCTGACTCAACTCAAGCAGCCCTCAAAATGTCACTAGTAACCTCACTTGATAGTTTCACTACCCCAGGCAGTAGTACTGCAAGACTACTGCTAGGGGTTACCAGTGCAATTTTGAGGGCTGCCAGAGCTGGGGCAGTAATGCAGGGAGACTATTCCTGCCCCAGGCTCAGGCAGCCCTCAAAATGGCACTTGGGAGGGTCAACAATGAAGGGAGGGCAGGGCCAGTGCTAGGGTTTCTGGCACCCCCCTGCAACCTATAGATTGGCACCTCTCCCTCATTATTATTAATGCTGGCTACAACCCACCCTCCTTTTTCCTAGAACTCCTTTGTGAACTCTTTTCATGTGATGCATGTATTTCTCCTTCAAATCCAACATTCTAATAAAATTGCAGAGAAGAAGCAAATACATAACCAGAATAAAAAGAACTACTGAGCAGTAAATACTTAGTATCATATGAACAGGCTGTGATAGCCCAAGAGCATGCTAAATTTTTGATAGGGATCAAAAGAAAAACAGCTATATGCACAGCTCAGAAATGTTGTACACATTGAAAAAATATGCAGGTAAAAGATTTTGTACAGAATCAAGGAATCTAAACATAACCATTTAGTCAATGTACATGTAGAAACTATAAGCAAAACTGGTATAATGTTGATGCAAAGAATAATTGCAACCTAGGAAGACAGTGACATGAATATACTTCTGATTTAAGCTATAAAGTATGGGCCCGATTTTGTGCCATGAATAACGGGGATGGACATCCCAATGGGACGTCCATCCTTGCTATTCATGCCTTCTCTGCCCGCGTCTACCTTCCCCGCCAGTTGTGTGGGGATGTTAGACGGGGGCGGAGAAAGGGTGGGTCAGAGGTGGAGTCTAGGCGGTCGCCAGCCCTGGACGTACAGGGCCACTTCTAATGTTGCCCCTGTATGTCCAGGGCCGGCGACATATGTGGGGAAGTTATTCGACCTCTGAGGTGGAATAACTTCCCTGGACGTGTTTTTTTTGTTCTGCCAGGGCGCAGATGGGGCAGGGGAGGCCGGAGGACATTCCCCGCAGCCCAAACCTGGCCTTAGGAGGACAGATCAGAGGTCGGGCTGCGGGGAATGAGCATTTTTTCCGGCACCTGGCATCACGGCTTTTAAATGGAGCTGTGGTGCCATGGCAACTGGACGCCATGGCACCGCGGCTCCATTTAAAAGCCCTGACTGAGTTAGTCGGGCAGATCATGTACATGCAGGCCGGACGGAATCGCAGTCTCGGCCTACACGTACATGACTGTTTGTGATTCTGATCCCACGGAGCTAGACGTGCCCTGTGGGATCAGAATCGCGATCCACAAAGGGGATCTATATCTGTTACGGAATAAGCCTGTATGTGTTAAGCAGATTTCAATGACAAACCAGTAGGTTGCAAGCTGTAGCATGTGAAGAGTAATTAGTAAAATAGGCCAACAGTATACAAGCATGTCATTAGACTGCTGTAAACTAAAAAATATACTCTGAATATTATTCATATGCCAGCATTTCATCATGCTTTGCTGTTCCCAGGCAATTCACTGTTAATAAAACTGGACCAGGAAACCCAAACATTAGTGTCCATAAAATATGTTAAAGCAATCTGATTACTATTTTTCCCTAAAATGTTTTACTGTGCTATGCTTTGATTAGACAAACAGCCTTCCACAAAGCTCCCAAGTGTGAAAGTCACATCATTAAACCCCCAACCGGTATTGCAAAAGATTATCATTTAGGGCTATTCTGATCTCACATCATTGAAAAAGCTCCCAGAGCTCCGGGGAGGTCGCAGAATCAGTTGCCCTTGCCTCTCCAATAAATCCATGCTTTCTCCTTGCTGGATCACAGGATGTGTTTTCATTTCTTGATCAAGCATGTGGTGGTGGTCTGATTTTCTCTCGCTCTAGCGTCATTTCCTACAGGCAATCATAAAGTCAATGTACTGGCAGTAGGAAGTGAAGTTGGAGTGAGAGAAAAGCAAGAATAACATGCCACTTTCCGGCCAGACCATGAAGTAAGTTCCATGCTTTTATCCATTCCTCTTAGCTTCTCAGGATTTCTTCCCCAAAATTATACTTTCCTCCAGAGTGACGCAAGAGAAAGAACACTCACATGTAGCATTTACATTGGTCGGCAGAAACTAATATAATAGCTCAGCGCAAGTAGCTGAGTGCAACTAATGCCACCTTAGTGTGTGATCTTAGTGGCACCGGCAGCCATTTTGCCATGTTGAAATGCGGTAACTGCAGGGGGATCTAACTGCCTCCCTGCAGTTAGCCTACAGCCCCGCACTGGTAATATGACTCACACATATGTTACAAGCACAGAGCTTAGGAAACATGCTGCTAAATATGCCAGACAACAAGAGGGGCTCAACAGCACCCATGCAGCAGCTCCCACTTCCACAAAAACAAGAGCGACCTGGCGGCCCCAACACAGGAGTTTCCACCTTCACAAAAACAAGAGAGGCTCAGTGACCCCTACATAGCACTTCCCAACCTCAGAAAAACAAGAGGGACTTTGTGACTCCCACACAACACATCCCCCTCCAACATAAACACCAAGAAGGGCTTGGCAACCCCAACATAACTCCTGAATGAGCACTGGACCAGCATGGTGTTAATATAATTATATATTCTGCAAAAAAGAAAAGGAAATGCAAGATGTTCGCAAACCAAGAAACTAAAAGAAAAATAGAGAACCGCAGCACAGTTGATAACACCAAATTATACAATTATAACAGATTTTATTTTGTTGTTATAAACTGCATTATGGTTTTTGCTTTTTCTTTTTGAAAATATTCTGCATCCACAGAAACCTCTCCCTCGACTACGGGTACAGAGCAAAACGAGGACATTCACCCACAGAAAATATATATATAAAAAAAAAGAAATCTGATTCTGGTCATCTCATCTCACTAAGAACAACATAAACATTCTCTAGTACCAGGCATATTGGGAACTAATACAAAACCCTACAAAAGTCACCAGGGATCTACAGAGCAAATCTACCATATTATACCAGTACCATCTTCCAAAACTCACACAAGCAGTCTACCCAGAAAAAAGCAGCACTACAAATACTGCAGCAGACCCTAGAACATCCATGGACCTATATCAAAAGCTGAACAATTCAAATTACTACAGTACAGGCTCCTACGTACAAATTCCATGTTAACAGAACGTCTGGCCTCGGTCACATACTCAGAACACAGACCCTCACCAAATGCAGAATAAGTGACCACAATCCAAAGGAAAAATAAAAATACGTGGATAAAAATTAAACTGAAACCCCAAGAAGCTAAACTCTGCATTGGGTGCAATACCAAAGAAATAAAAGAGATGCATTTCTCCATACTAGGATTCATTCTGAACCATGAATAAGCCGGTTAAATGTGCGGGAGAGACATTTTTCTCATGAATACATCTAGAACCGCATTCCGAGAACACGCATATCTGCATGTACACGTGGGGATCTCTGAATGTAGGCAGGAGGTGGTGGAACAAGGGCATGGCCAGCCATGGAGATGTATAAAGCATATTCAGTAGAGGTCCATGTATGTCTTCAGCATCACCTGTGGATGTCCAAGTTATACCTGCGGAAACATAGAATATGACCAGGACTTAGAAATATTCTGCTCTGATCCCCAACGCATCCCATAGAGATGAAAAGCTGTGACACGTCTGTACTGAACTGGTATGTCTGCGGTCTGGGAGTGCAAAAGATGCAGTTGTACAGAATGGAATGCACAGGTGAGGGACTTGTAAGGTTAAGGAACAATAAAATAAAAACACTCCTACAGAAATATAAAGCACTGCAATAGACTTTATTCAAGCTATTCTGACATTTGCTGCTTGTGCCAAGGGAGCTGTTCTCAGCTCCCCTAACAATCCCAGTGTCTGGAACAATGTGAATATAGATGTAGGGATGGCATGTGAGGTAGTAGGGAGCAGAATCGTATTTGCCTGAGAAATGCAGATCAGCTGTAGAGTCCTGAGATGCCATGCCATCATGGCTTCACAGCATTTGTGTATGGGTGCAGGGCCTGGTTTTGGCAGAGGATGGTAGTTGTGACTGCAAGTGAGTGTGTGTGGCTGAGTGTTGCACAGGAGGATCAGTTGTGCTCATCCACTGATCTGGGGGGACATGAATGTCTGGCTGGTACCTGGACTTTAGGGATGATCGCAGAGTCACCAGGTGCCATTGTGATCAGGGAGGTTACATCAGCAGAGGTTCTCTATAGCAAAACATCACAACATATCCCTGTCACTAATAGGGGCCCCTCAGAATGAAAGCAGTCAGCAGTGCAAACAGCACTAAGACATGCCCAGGGGCACCACCATAGGTCTCTAGAGATGTGCACAATTGTAGAGAGCGAGGATGGTGCTTTTGGTCATTTATTAGTGCTCTTTGCACTATTGTATAGTCCCATTCTGTGGGTCCCTTATGAGTGACAGGGATATGCTGTGATGTTTTGCTATAGAGACTCTCTTCTGATTTTTTCTGGGCCATACTGAGCATGGCCCAGACTGTTTCAGAGATGTCCAATGCAAACAGGACTAGGGATGTCTTCCACTGCCATGTATGTTGTGATGCAAGGTATGTCATGTCAAACAAATTACTTTTGACCTGCCCTTTAAACTATCGTGGAGTGCACTGAGCTATCTTTTTTTTTTTTTTTTTTATTTATACAAATTTTTTAGAACAATACAAGAAACACTTGCATACAGAAATCAAAATCTAGTCATACTACAAACAAAATTAAGGAAACAAACAGAAGAAATGTGAAAAAAGACAGATTAATCTTTAGACCTCAACGTATGGGGCATGATAGTACACAAATCAAAGGATAAAATTATACAAACCAGCAAATAAGGGAAAAAAAAGACACCAGAGTGGTTACCAAAAAGCTAACCGCCTAACTTTCCTCCACAGGGGAGCTACTCACAGGGGGAACGAGAAGAGAATCCTGTCTCAAAGCTAGCCTAGAAGACACAATGCTAGCCAGCTGGGAGGGTTCAAAGAAAATGTAGCTATGCCCGTCTAATTTAACTAGGCATTTACAAGGAAATCAAAGGAAAAATAATCCGCCCAGCTGTATTACCCCGGGACGATACAACAAAAACTGACGCCTTTTCCACTGAGTGACCCTACTAACATCAGGAAAAATACGTAGTTGGGAATCCAGAAACACCTTGCAAGGTGCACGAAAAAATAACCGCAACAACCAATCCCTATCTACCTCTAAGGCAAAGGTGACAAGTAAAGTTGCCACCGTACCAACCTCCAAGGGAGATTTCTCCAAAAAGGTAGATAGGTCTAGGCTGTCCTCAGATACTACCTGATTCTCCTTCACCACAGGAACAGCCTTAGCAGTAGGCAAATAATAAGCCTTGGATATAGGAGGTAAAGATTCAGCAGGAACCTTAAGGGTGTCTAACATAAACGTTTTAAACAGCTCCATCGGAGTAACCGAAGGAACCTTTGGAAAGTTGAGAACCCTAAGATTCCGACCTCTCGCTACATTTTCCAAGAACTCTAAACACCTATGTAAAACAATAGAGTCCTTAGGAAAAGTTTGGGAAAAGTCTTCCAACTGCGCCAGCCGACTCTCACAAGAGGCCACCTTCGCAGTACATTCAGACTGTCTCAACTCATATGTCTTCAATTGTTGCCCAAACAAATGAAACTGCTGCAAAATAGACTGTAACTGTGTAGTAACATTCATAGTCATAGATGAAAAGGTAGTCCATAAAGAATCAGTAGTTACCACCGCAGGTTTCACCAAGCCGTGTCCCAGTCCTTCCACAACACTGTCGAGCTGCCCGGCCAATACAGGGAAAGACGCCAGCTGACCCAGGGGTCGAGAGGATTCAGACCGTTGCTTCGGATCACCCCGTCCTCTCCAGCATCAACTGCCGAAACGACCGGCGCCTGCATTCCTCCCACAGCGCCGGTCGGAGCTATCGCATCCGACAGTGAGGGCAGTAACACCTTACTGTCCTCATCGGCAAGCAAAAGCGCAGGTCTTCCTTCCGGTTGCGCTGGAGGCAGGCTAAACTCCGGACTGAGAGAGACCTCAAGGTCCTCGGCACTGCAAGGTCGTCCTTCCACCCCGCCTGTGCTCAACAGACTCAGCGGAGCTGCAACAGCCACTCTAGCCGGAACCACAAAAAAATCCATGGGTCCGGTACACGTAGGCTTCCCAACCGCCGGGCCCTCCTCAGACTTTGCAGCTACCGGCTTAGCCTTCCTCTTTCTGCCGGAATGCGGCATACAGAGACAACGTCGCAAGGCAGTAAAAGAACAAAAAGCTGAAGGAAAAGGTAAGGGACCACAGAGCTCTGCTATGTGCGTCTGCTCAAGACACCATCTTGCCCCCAAACTCACACTGAGCTATCTTTGCAGTGTTCTGGGCATGCAACAGACTGGTATAGATAGTCTAGTTTGCATCACCATTTCTGTATCATCAGTATTCATGTGTGCTTTGCATCAGCCCAACACTGTCAGCGCGTGAAGCAACTTAGGAAATGCACGTTTTACACGTAGGTGTGGCTATTCATGAGTCTATAGCAGAGACAAGCAGGTTCTTGGACATCTAACCTTTCAGAATATAGTGGGCGTGGAGACGTACAAAGCTGTTTGCTGTGTACAGCCATGTCCCGTATTCTATGGTGCTTTGTTTGTGCAGTGCCGAAACTGTTTTTATTTATTATTATTTATTTACATTCTCTTATATACCGCGCTAATTCTGCATCAGTGTGGTTTACATTGAACAAACTGAAATTACATTGAACAGGGCTTTATAACTTGGAGATAACTATTTTACAGTGAACATGGGCTATGAAGGGTTAAGTGGCTTGCCCAAGACCACAAGGAGCACCTGTGGGACTAGAAACCCCAGTCCTTCCAGCCCAAGGTTGCTGTCCTCTAGTGGGATTGAACCCCTGACCTTCCGGCCTGAAGTACCTTGCCCCAACCACTAGGCCACTCCTCCACTTTTTGTCCCTATTCCAAAACCGAGTGTGCGTCTAATGCAGAATCCCATTTAAATTGTGCATGTTTACAATTTGGATGTGCCCACGGCCAAGACGTGCATGTAATGGAATTGGCTCCACTATATAAAATATAAAGATAGTGCATCTTCTCCCCTCTCTCTCCTATTATCTCCATGTCCTATATTTCCCTATACCCTTATTAACCCATGTCCAGCATATCTCCTCTGTCTCCCCTTCCCCATGTCCAGCATTTTCCTATAGTTTCCTTAACCATCTGCCCAGCATCACCACTCCATCTCCCCTCCTTGCTTCTCCCTATGCCCCTTCCCATGTCCAGTATCTCCCTAGCCCCACACATCTAGCTTATCCCCTGACTCCCTATTCCCTGCATCCAGCACCTCCCTTCTGTCTCCCTATACCCATTGACATCCAGCATATCCTCTCTACCTCCCAATGCCCCCCCACCATGTCCACTCCTGTATGTACAAGGGGCAGAGCCTGCCTGCAGAACAGCATGTCCAACAGGGAGGAGTTGTGCAAGTTGCAATCCCAGCCCAGAGAGGAAGGACACAAGCACAGCCTTGCACGGCTCCTGCCTGTGGGACACGCTGCTCCTGCAGGCAAGCTCTGCTTCTCTGGTCTGCGATCACTGCTTCTCACAGCCTTCTGCCTGTAGAAGCAACATGTTCCAAGAGCAGACTCTCATCTGTGCTGCCGTTGCTCTGCAGGTCATCCTGATTGGCGGGACAGTGGCTAGCGACAGCGCCCACCTGACATCGGTACCCCCCCTGCCACACTAACCCAGATTACCAGGTGGTGCCCTCTCTGGAGGAGGGTCCAGGTAGGGCCTTTGGAGAGGGAGGCCCAATTGGGATAGAGACCTTCACTTGAGACCCTCCAAAACTAGCATGTTTTCTGGCCATGGAGTTGCTGAAGAGGAGGGGTGCTGACTGGGGAGGGAGGGAGCTGTGGCTCAGAGAGGTCAAATCAGTGGTGGTTAGACTGGGGAGACAGGATCGAGGAGGCTGTTGCTAGGGGTGGTGAGTTGTGAGGGATACCAGATCAGGGGGCTTAGATTCTAGGCTGTGATTATGGCTTGGGGGAGGAGGACATTGCAGCTGCAGCCTCTTGATTCTTCCCCTGTATTTGGTGCACAGGTCCACGTTCCCTGACGAGGTACTCTTGGAATGCAAAGGAAGTTTGTACCATTCTGTTGCGGCATTCCCTTCTGTGATGACTATAGTGGTCCTGCTGGCCTCTTTGTAACCCAAAACCATCCATTTCCTGGAGGCAGAAGCATACTGACCTACAGGTCAATGCAGAAAGCTAGCGCAGCCTTTAAGCACACATAACGCCACTTTCAAGCACACTCTACAACTTTTTGAATGCAGAAAACAGACATAAACCTCCGCAGAAAAACTAATGTCCAATTAACGCCACCCGTATTTAAATGCATTTAAATGTATTTTAATCAGCTGCATGGTATGCACATCATGATACACCCGATGCAGAGACAGGTGTAGATGATTTTACAACCAACCATAGCACCAAAATGTTTACTTCAGGGTCTGAGGTGACAAACTTCTAACGCATGCCCCTGACAGTATTTTGATGGCACCAGGTGCTTTCATCGATGCCTAGCTCATCTTCTCCTCAGATGATCAGGCATCGGGCAAAGCTGCCAATGCTATCAAAACACTGTCGGGGGCTGTGTCCAAAAAAAAGAATTCCTGGTGGCCCAGCAATCTTGTCCCCCCCCCCCCCCCACCAGTATTTTGATGGCATCGGGAAAAAACCCCGATGCCATCAAAATACTGTCAGGGGCCATGCCCAACAAAAAGCAATTACCTGGTGGTCTAGAGGCCCCTTGAACCCCCCACCCCCTAACTCAAAGTAAAATTTAAATGGCCTGGTGGTCTAGCGGCCCCAAAATTCAACCCCTCACCTGTACCTTAAAATAGGCAGGAGCACTGCCTACGTGCTCCTGCTCTGGTCCGCCATCTTGTAAAATGGCATGCCTGGCCCCACACGGTGCATCCTGGGATGAACCTGGCGGGGTAGACTGCCATATAAGGCATAGTCTACCTTATATGGCAGTCTGATCTCACTCGGTATATTCCAGGATGCACCGTGTGGGGCCAGGCATTGCCATTTTACAAGATGGCGGACCAGAACAGGCATGCCTAGGCAGTGCTCCCACCTATTTTAAGGTATGGGGGGGTTTGGATTTAGAGGCCACTAGATCACCAGGTAATTTAAATTTTACTTGGGTATGGGGGGTTCAAGGGGCCGCTGGGCCACCAGGGATTGTTTTTTGTCAAGTACGGCCCCTGACAGTGTTTTGAAGACATTGGGACTTTTCCCGATGCTGCGATCGTCCTCGATGCTATCAAAATACTCTTATCCAAATTAGCCACGCGGTGCCTGGAGTGCAAGTCAAATTACTCAGGCTTCTTGTGCTCATGTGTTTAGCTTGTTCTCCCCGTTTAACACTGCAATGACTCATTTGCATGTGCATGGTTAAAGTGGGGGTCATTTGCATACCCTATCTTTCCTGCATCTCACGTTAAAATGTGTCTGTTGTCAAGAATGTAAAAAATCGCTTCAGCACGGGTCTAGCACTGGCTTTCTGCATCGGCCTACTAGTGAGGGTCCTGCAAGGATCCTTGCATTTATTTATCATACACATTTATGAGTGTGTATGTCTGTTTTATGTGTGTGTGTTTTGTTTCTGTGTGGCTGTGGCTGTTTGTTTGAAGATGTCTGTTTTTATGGTTGTTTTGTGTGTGTGTGTCTGTGTATGTATGTGTACGTCTATTTTTTATGGATGTTCTGTGAATGTGTGTGTGTAAGTATTTTGTTTTGTGTGTCTGTCTGTTTTGTAGGTGGGTGTGTGCATCTGTGCCTGCCTGTGTGTGTGTAGCAGTTGAATCTATGTTGCCTCTCACTGTATCAATGACCAGGAGAGGAGTTGAGAGTGGAGGCTGTTTGAAAGATGCAATTTCCTAACCTGCCGTTCTATTACAGTGAATCAATGTCTCTATGCTGCAGCTCTGGAACTGCTTGTCCCACAGAAATGCACTGTGCTGTTTTTTTCAGGGGCAGGAGAGGCTTTATTTCTCTGGAAGGCCCCAGTCAGATCTGGCCCATTTTCAAAACCGATGTGTCTTTTCATTGGTTTTCCCTAGAGGCCTGGTTTGATCCTGTTCTGTTTGACTTTCAGAAAGTTATTTTGTCCCTAGAGAGCTACACAAACAGACCTAATTTCTTTCCAATATTCCGTTAAATTGTAAAGAATTAAATGTCGCATATGAAAGTATTATGGGCAATACTTGATGACGTTGTAGTTTATTTATTTTAGTTATTTCCATAAATTTATATATTGCACATCGGCTGTAACTGATCTGTGCGGAGTACAAGTATACATTCATAAAAACACAGAACCACATTTAAACATGCACAAGCAAATGCTACCAATAAAACATAGATTACAAGCCCCGTCCATATTTCTTCTTCATGTAGCTACCCAAATGCAAGCAGTTGTAGAACCTCTCATGGTCTGTGCATGTTTTTCTAGAAGATACGTGGATTTAGATATACTGAGGAGCTCCTCATATTGTATTTATAGGGGAACTGATACAGAAAAGATCAGAGGCACATATATTTACTTAACTAAATCTTATTCTCTCATGGAAACATTTTGTTCCAGCTAAAAAATAAATTTATCAAGAAGATTCCCAGAGATGCTGAGGCCTCAAATGTGTTGGTAGGAGAAGTGGATTTCCTGGACAAGCCGTTTGTGGCCTTTGTGAGACTGGTTCACTCTATCACACTGGGCGGAGTGACAGAAGTGCCCGTTCCCACCAGGTAATGCAGCATCTAAGATAAGGGATTACAATAGTTAAAAAGAGGGGACCTGGAGGTGGAGATGGCGGAATTCAGGACCAGACAGCTGGATCGATGGTTTTCTAATCTGTTCCTCAAGAACCCCAAATCCAGAGCTTTATCTTGTTCTCTCGGGCATAAAGTCCTGTTACGGTAATAGATAAATCCTTGGGAAAATGTGGGAAACCATCCAAAATGGCTAATTGATGAGGTAGAGGGCATAATGGGAAAGACTATTACTTTTGTTGGCACAGGCTCTACTCCATAGTAATATGTAATGAAGGCACCAAAAACATCTGGCCTAGATTCCTTTCCACACAACCAAGGGCACATCCCAGCTGTCAACCACAGAGCATGGCCACCTGTATGATTTCTATTTCTCCAGGTTAGTCTATCTTTATCTTTCTTCTTTATATTCTATCATCCTTTGTGGAAGAATATGCGGTTTAAGAAACTCACTTACTTCCCTCCAGCGCTCCTTCTTTCCCATAACTATCTACAAGACCCTGTAATAATCTAAATAGGCAGCCATGATAGTGCGACAGTTGTCCAAATATATATCTTCCTAGGTCCCCTTTATAGCCTGCCAGATAGAACCCCCTATGTGAGTGCCACTAGGGCTTCTAGTTGATTACAGAATTTTCATCCTTCCAGACATACTCACCTGCCACTGTGGTGCTATCATTACAGTAAGATCTAAATAGCTACCATTACCAGTGAACCTCCCAGGTCCTTTGTATAACCTGTTAAACACCTCCCATGTTTTCTCAGGGACAGTACATGTTTGTGCATACCATGACAGTAATGAACCTCATTCTGAAAATGGAATATGTTGGATATCATCTCAGCTTATTTTATTGATTTATTTATTTCTATTTTATTAATCGCCTCTGTCAACAGACTCAAAGTGATTTGCATACCCATATTTTTAATACAACCATTTTCTCTACAATCACCACACCCCCTCCCTACCCACTCATGAAGGAACCCTGCTGTTCCTCTCCCATCCCATCCCTCCCCCGTCAATGTATCCCTACTGATTGCTCCCTCAGCCTTCCATGTCCATAAAGCATGTCTAAAAAGCCATATCTTAACTTTTTCTTAGAATCCCGAAGATCTGAGCAACTACAAATCTCTTCCAGTAACTCATTCCATCCTAGAGGTGCAGCTCCTGAGAAATCTTGGTGCCTTGTACTCTCTAACTGTACCTGAGAAACTCCTGAAACATTAGCAGAGACTGGCTCATGAATCTTAAGGCCCTTCCTTATTTAACACTCCTGTAATCATTCCCAAAAGTGGTCGGGACCAGCCCTTTAACTACTACTTTAAGGTCAATCCCTCAAATTAACCTTAATGCTACCTGGCAATGTGAGCCCCCTGTTTTCTCTCATATTTCCAGCTATTGCTACTGTTGCACTGCGTCAGATAACCAGGCCACATGGACACCTGTGTTACCATTAAAACTTCTAACATTTCATATGAGAATCTTCTCTTTACATTCTGGCAATCCCCACACCCATTGTTGACTCAGGCAAGTATAGTGCTGTGAAGACTTAAATAAATACATGTCACTAGATCATACTTTTTAGCAGCTGTGCTGGTCAGTGGCAATCTAACCCTGCTGCATGCAAAGGCTTATAATTCTTATCATCCTAACCAAGGCCATGCATGCTGTAGAGACTGGGTCAGCCAGAGCCCCTTGAAATGAAATTAACTGTCCACCCCTCATGGCCTATAATCAAATATCATTTCTAGGGCTCAAGATAGAATGAAATAAACAGCTGTAAATGTTATTTGGTTACAGTCTTCTCTTTTTCTTTGCCTCTGGGAAAAATATTGATTAGAGTTTAAACTTTTCCAAACTAAAGATGCTACAAACATGGTTGTAATTTATATTTCATTTTCCTTTATTCATTTGACAGGTTTCTATTTATTTTTCTGGGTCCCACTGGAAAAGCCAAATCATACAATGAAATTGGGCGAGCTATTGCAACCTTACTGGTGGATGACGTAAGTCAGTTACAAACCTTCTTTCATGTTGGTCTTAGCCGTGATCCACCTTCTTTATGTGGCTGGCTGATGAGTGTAGCAAGATGGACCTTGGTTTGCATGTTACATGAACAAACACACAGAGATGGAAAAATGCAGATGATAATCCAAAAACAATAAAGATTAATAAAGATCAGTATTTTGTTGAAATGTCAGCTGTGGCTTTTAAATTTTTCACTCATATTCAGCACCACTATCTGTAGAAGTGGTGCTGCTGAATACATGTAGAGACGGGTGACCGCCACTGGATAGCAGTGATATTCCGTCTGCTATCTATCTATATATAGCTGAGCACTTTAACATAGGACAGTCAAAGTACACAGCTATATAGATGGCAGCTGAATATCGCTGCTTCCATAGAGTTAGGCACAATGCCCATGCTCCACCAGCAGTCCACTCCGACCCATCCGGATAGTGCAGTGAAAATTCACAGGGATATGGTTAGTGACCACCATTAAGAGTATAAACTCATTTGAATATTAAACCTTAAACGTCTGGATCAGCATCACAAGCCCCACCCATGGCCAAACATTTGGTGCTCATGACCTAAGATCACATTTAAATAACCAGGGACTATCACAGGTCCAATAGCAAGCAAGGCCACTGGTACGAATCCAGAATGTATTGTATTACATATGGGGTATTTGAATTACACTGCTATTGCTTCTCATCTTCTTTTCCAGGTAGTAGAATTCCAGACCAGTCTCCCATTATACCTTCAAGTGGCCGCATCAGTCCTGTATCACAGAGAAAAGCCAATTGCTAAACTTTCTAACAGTTAAACAGCAGGGCCGGCCCTTCCACTAGGCAGGCTAGGTGGCCACCTAGAACAACCGACCCTGGTGGCAGCGCACCATGACTTTTTAAAGCAGTGGCTTTATGCCCATTGTACCCATGGCAGGCTATAACTTTGGCACGAAAACCATGCCCTGCTACTCCCGCCCTCCTCCGATGCAGCTTCCTATCAGGGAGTGGCAGACCATGTGTGCGGGTACTGAAGCACTTGGCCTGCCATGGGCACCAAAGCGGCGGCACTAGGCTGCATCTTTCGAAACAGTGGTGCCGCTGCTGCTGCTGCTGCTGCCACCACTTCCCACACCGCAAGATGAGAAGATGGATTCGGGCAGCGCAGGGGGGGATGGAAGCACAATGGGGGCTTTGTCAAACAGTGCACATCTATATCTCTATACATTTACTTGCATGCTTCTCATCTATTAATCTAGCTTTTCAGCGATGTGGCATACAAAGCTAGAGACAGGGAAGACCTCATAGCAGGAATCGATGAATTTCTCAATGAAGTTATCGTCTTGCCTCCTGGTGAATGGGATCCAACTATTCGAATAGAGCCCCCAAAGAAGGTGCCATCAGCTGATGAAAGGTGGGCATATCTAGGAATTAAGCAAATAATTTGGAAAACAATGGAGGGAGCAGGGAGTCAAGTAGCATGGTGGACTGCCATGGTAAAGAAGAGTGCTCTATCCATTTTCAAGTGGAAGATGGCAAGGATACAAGGTGACCTTTGGTCTCTAGAATTATATGGGCCACTGAATTAGCACAAGGCATGTAGCACCTCCATGTTGTCCGTATGACTAGGTTAGAAGTTGATATAGTATCCTTTTGAAATGAGTTAATGATTTCAATCATAGAAAATTAGAATAGGACCTCAGGCATGAGCCCACAATGCTCATATTTTCTGACCATTTTCCTTTCAAGTTATGATACTGCAAGGGTCTCTGGTCTTAGTTTTACTTTCTCATTCCAGGTTATTAAATGTCACTAGACAAAAATCAGCATCACAATTTAATCTATTATGCTAACAGTGGTTTTGAGGGATATTTTTGCACCTAATGATGCACAACTGTGCTGAGCAGGACAGGTTGCATCAGGGAATAGAAAGCGGGCATCTGATGTCAACAGAAATCTCTATTGAGATGTAAAACTACGCAATGACAAATGCTAATTGCACTCATATTAATTGCCATGCTTATTCGAAGTCTGAGCAGAGAAATGAGCATCCAGACTGAAATATCATTTCAGTCCTGGACATGATTTCTTAAGAGCATGCCTGACTCCAAATTTCATTATTTATAATCAAAATATCAGCTACAGCTGTCCGGTACCATATACAACCTCTAGAAACAAAATATAAACACTCACAAATAAAATGTTATGAAAACCAAAAAAAAAAAAATTATAAATACCAAAATCAATATTTAACTCTCCCTTAAAACAAAGTAAGCTATGCAAAGGATTACATTGCAATATTCCCCACCATCAGCAAACAATACACAAATATAGCATTACATGTCCTCAGAAGTTGAAAATGTTTATTTACAAGTTTAAAAATGACATCTGAAGAAAGGACCTCTATGGTCCTGAACGCTCAGATACCAACTTTGGATAATTCTTTTCTTTGTCCATTAAAAGGCGCCACACCTCACAAAGTATTCAATTCTCCCTAAACTGGTAGTCTCCTCTTTAGATCAGTAATTCTACATCCATCTTGTATGAAGACTACAAATACTCTGGCACATTCACTCTGAAGATGCTTTTTTATATTCGACCCCATTTATATAATCAGTGAAGTATGATTTGGGAATTTTACATCCAAGGATGATGCAATGATTTCATTGCACCGTCCATGACTGAAACTCCAAGGAAGCTTGTAAACTGTGAAACACCATTAAAATGAAGCACTCTTACTCAAGGTGAGGCGTGGGTAGATGTGTCACTCAGCACTGGCACAAACACTTTTGAAAGCTTGGGGACAATGTCCCTTTAGCCTCTCCCTTAATCTAATCAACTGAATGTAGTAAGGGCACATACCTGAGAAATTTTTGGCTGACCACCAAGAAAGGAAATCAGATAGGCCAAACTGCTGCTGTATATAATCTCTCTATATAATAACTACAGACTTCTACGAGAGTATCATGATCATGACTGTTGCATTATTTCCCAAGCTGTTTGTACGCAATGGGAAAGAAATGTAAGATAGGTCATGAACTGCTGTAAAGTCGCTAGGTTTTATTACTTAAAGACTCACACACTGATCTTATGGCTCCCCTATAATTCTTATCAGAACTGAGGCTAACCTGCCCTCCCCCTTTAAATGTCTAACTTTAAAAACTAGCGCCGCACAGGATCTCATCCTCTTCAGTTGGGCCCCAATTGGGGTTGACGGCAGGAAGCAGGTAAGGCATTCCCCTCCCCGCCCCCAGCCGGCAAGGCCAAACAGGCCACAGCCAAGCTACCACAGCACTTTGGAGACCAATTGACCTGCAGTAAAGCAATCTTGAACAAGGAGGAACTTTAAAAACTAGCACTGCACAGGCGCGCCCTTAGGCGAGGACCACAGGAGAGGACCTCTGGAGACGCCGTCCCTACACTTATCTGCGCTGGAACAACTTCATAACCATCCTCCCAAGCTTTAATGAACACAAGACGCCGAAACAAGCATCTATATGAACTCCCACACCAACGACACCTTCACACTAACAATGCTCCATCCTGATCAACAAAGCCTCTGAAGGTCTAAAGATGACTGTGAAATAAACCACACGCGCTACTACCTAATACCAATTGATCCTGAAGGTACAACAGACCATTACAATGCCAACCAGCACAACCTGCAAGAAAGGTAACCGTCCTCCCTATCTACTTGAATAGGATGATTACTTCATAATCCCCTTTCTCCTACCTGAAAGGTCACACTCCAGGATACTCATCCAATCATGGAACATAAAATGAATGCTGTTTTTATCTCAATAATTCTGATTGTAATCCTTATTAACTAAACATACTCACTCACAGAACAGCAACACTACATCCCAATAATCTCATACCAGCATAGACCCAGGGAGACAGTAGCAGTGAACAGATATTACACCACACATCATAGCATGCAACAACGGTTTATATGTATTAGACCCCAAGTACATCCATGGAATCACAAACGCCATGAAAAAGACAACTCAAATACCCTAAAATGGTTTCTATTAAATGCAAGATCAGTAAGGAACAAGATCCCCTTATATCTGATCTCATTCACAACTCTAAACCTGACATCATTTGTATCACAGAAACCTGGCTCTATGACATTCTCAGTATTCCTAGCACCAGACTACAGCATCTTCCACTGTTTGAGACACAATAAAAAAGGAGGAGGGATTTATACTATGCAAAACTGAATTAGGAAACCATTAAACCTCTACCATAAGCACAGAAGGTCTTGATATGCTAACGATACAAACCAAACACCTATCAATCACCCTAATATATAGGTCTCCATCATCAGACACCAATTCATTAGCCAATATTCTTGAATCTGCATGCTCTGATATCCCAATTGGTAGAGACCACATTATACTAGGGGATTTCAACTTCTCCTCAATAACTAATGCACAAAGCACTTCATTCCTTCAAGCAATGGCCGACATAGGATACCAGCAAATCATCAACATCCCAACACACATAAGAGGGAACACATTGTATCTTATTTTCTCTCCCAAAGAATGGTCAAATAATAGACAAATATCTCCTATACAAACACAACCAGTGCCATGGTCAGATCACTACCTAATACAATTCAGCATTGAACTTAACACTTATATATATAATATACACCAAAGAGAACAGACACATCAACGCTTCAAGAAATTCGACAGAGAGGACTTCCTAAGGGACACTATACCTGCACTGATGAAAAACAACAACCTTGAAACCCTCCTTAAGAACTGGAACAACACTCTACATTTGGCATCTACTAATCCACAGAGGAATACTTCAAAGATACACAGAAACTCACAGCCTTGGTACTCCCAGAACCTGAGAGCAAAAAAGAGAACATTGAGGAAGGATGAGAGAAATGGGGAGCCATAAAATCCGAACCAGACTTGCTGAAATACATGAACACGCTAAAACTATATTGTCAAAATATCAACAACCTAAAAAAAGAATACTATTCAAAAATACTAACGAAATCACTAAATCAACCTAGAGAACTATTTATCATTGTACACGATCTAATCAAAAAGCCGAACACAGATGACCCTCAAATCAGTGACATAAGTGTCCAACAATTTGCCAATCACTACATGTAAAAATCCAGACACCAGACAGCCTAACAAAAATGTCACTTAAAGAACCAACCAACACCACACTATGGGACTCATTCTCTCTAAGCAGCAATGAACAGATAGAACAATGTATCAAATCCATCAATACAACCACATCACAGCTTGACCCCTGTCTAGTAAGCAGCATTAAAATAACCAGAGCAGAGCTATCACCCTACATCCAAAAAATAATCAACCTCTCTCTATCCCAAGGGTGAATACCAAAAGATCTAAAGAAGGCTACTATCCGCCCAGTCTTGAAACACAGCTCACTAGACAAGTGCTGCCCCAGCTCTTACAGACCAATATCAAGTCTCCCATTTTTATCCAAAGTTATAGAAAAGTCGGTATAGAGGCAACTACAAGACTTCATAGACAGAAATGCCCCACTTGATCCACACTGATATGAATTCCGAGCATATCATGGAGTGGAAACTCTCCTAACTTCCCTGTTCGACAAAATCATTTGAGGAATTGAAAACACAAAATAAGCCTACATACTTGTATTCCTAGACATAACCTTAGCTTTTGACACCATAAGTCATGAAATTCTAATCAACCGCCTAAAATATCTTAAAATAGGAGGCACTATAGTTCAATGATTTGAGTCTTACCTCTCTAACCACACACGCCAAGTTAACATTCCCTGTTTAATGTATCCATTTGTGTTTGATGTAAACTGCATTGAATTTAAGAAATGCGGTATAGAAGGCCTTTTAAATAAATAAATAAATAAACAAACAAGTCAAATTCAATAATACTTTCTCCAAACAATTCATCCAGACACAAGGAGTCCCGTAGGGCTCAGCGTTATCTGCCTTACTTTTCAATATCTATCTCCAGCCAATCTGCGACATAATCAGAGCGCACAATGTGGATCACCAAATATACGCAGACTACATCATGCTTTTCACAACAGCCAAAACATTAAACCCAAACTATGAGAAAATAGTCAACTGTTTGAATGATGTCTCACACTGACTCAACTCCGTTAACCTAGCAATAAATCTAAAAAAGACTGAAGTCCTGATTATCACCGGGAACAAAACATTCTCTCCACCTCAGCAACTGCAAGTAAACGATGCCTCTCTAGAAGTAAAAAATGAAATAAAATACCTGGGTATACTATTAGACCAGAATCTCAACATGATCAAACATAATAACATGACAATGCAAACTATCTACATCAAAACCAGAATGATACAAAATCGAAGACACCTTCTATCAACAGAGGACTTCCACACAATAGCTCAAGCGCTGGTATGCCCACACTTTGATTTTAGTAACATTATCCTCCAAGGCCTCCCCAAACAACCTAGCACGCACAATAATGAATGTAGCCAGATCAGAACATATAACCCCCATCCTGTTCCACCTACATTGGTTGCCTGTGATACAGAGAATCAAATACAAGGCTCTAATGACCACATTCAAAACAGTAAATAATATTGCACGAACTTACCTTAATTCACTAATACAGATGCAACAAGAAACAAGAAGAAGAAGGGAAAGTATGCAGAACCTACTAACTATCCCTAAGGTTTTCAGAAGCGCAAACCAATCAACAACTAATAGGGCATTCACGTTCTACTCCCCAGCCCTATGGAATGCACTACCCAACAACCTACGAGAAATAAAAGATCTAACTATGTTCAGAAAGCACCTCAAAACCTTCCTATTTGCAGAATATCACCAACCCAGAATGGAAAATCTAAACTCCAAATATATAAGAATCTACCACTCATATAACTCACGCTCACCTCATCACACAGCTATACCACCTGGATGTAAAATGTAAAATTAACTGTAGCATAGCTCACATTGTCTTAATGTAAATAATTTACTGTAAATAGTTGACCTAACATCATTGCACCCTAAAGGCCTGCACACGATGTAAAATACTGTTATAATGTTGATTATTGTTCTTGTTCAGTATGTTTCTTGTTCCTTGTAAACTGTCTAGAGCAGTATAAGTTTATTATGTTCTCTGTAAACCACCTTGATTACATGGATAAAGCGGTATATAAAACAAGCAAATAAATAAAACAAATAACTATGGTTTAATTTAAATAGAGTGCCCGGGGGACAGGGAATCATAGGCAACATTTGGGGGCTGCTTTTCAACCCCATGATTGCAGGCTTCTGGAAGGACCCTCGAGGATGGTCCCTGACTGAGGACTGCCATTGCAGTGACCAGACTAGGTATAGTGGGGGATATCAAATAGGGGGGAAAAATCTCTGAGTAGTTGCAAATGAAGGTTTGTGGCACCAGATCCCAGTCCCGGTTCCAGCTGAGCTGGGAGCCAGAGGAGCAGGAGAAAATTACTAGGATGAAAAATAAGAAAGGAAAGAAACTGTAGTAGGACATAGAAGAAGTTTAGAAGTTCAGCTGGGTTCAACTGCTTTCCACAAATGTGTAGTGCCTACAGTAAAGCACAATACACCCATAGAAACCGAAATGAATTTTAAATTTAAAAGTGCTTCTGTTTGAAACATTAGGTTTTGCTTCCAGGTTTCAGCTAGCAATTGTCATGCCTCAGGTAGACCTCATTGGCTATGATGATGCTACTATGCAAAGCTTCTGGTTCTGCACACCTGGTCACCTTCTAGCTCCCTACGAGCTGCTGGAGCAATGTCAGGCTTCTTGATCCATGTAGGAAGAATCGATATGTCTTCATTTCTCGCAGCACATCAAAAAACTTGATCTTTCAGAGAAAATAACTTTTAAGTTGTTATCTTTCAAATAAAGTTATCTAATTTTTGACTGCTAGACATAAACAGTGATTCTATAAAGAGCAGGGTACATTTTATGCACCATTTGCATGTGTAAATTGCAGTATCTTAATGATTCATGAGCATAAGTGAGCACTTATGCGTGTAAATGATGCGGCTGTAATTCTGTAAGTGCATGTGTACATATACGCAGCCCCTTGGTGCACTCATCTCTTCCCATGGCTTTCAGTACCATCTTTAAGCTGATGATCTACCTCTCTACACCTGAAATCTCTCAGGATCTCTACCTGACTTTCTGACATTGCTGCTTGGATGTCTCACTGCCACTTGAAATTGAACATGGCTAAATTGAGCTTCTTATTTTCTCCCCTATACCCTCCTCTCCCCTTTCTCCTTTCTCAGTCTCTGTACATAACTCTACTCCTCTCTGTCTCCTCAGCTCGCAATCTTGGGGTGGTCTTTGACTCCTCTCTTTCCTTCTCCACACACATCCATCTGATAGCTAAGACCTGCCATTTCTTTCTCTATAACATCAACAAAATCCACCCATTCTTTTCTGAACACACTACTAAGACACTTATCCACTCCTTAATCACCTCCCTTCTTGACTATTGTAACCTACTCTTTGCTGGTCTCCTTCTGAATCATCTCTCTCCTCTTCAATCTGTTCAACACTCTGCTGCTCGGCTAATCTTCCGCCGGCCTCATCATGGTCATATTACTCCTCTTCTCAAGTCACTTCATTGGCTCCCTATCCATTTCCACATCCAGTTCAAACTTCTACTAACCTATAAGTGCATTCACTCTGCAGCTCCTCAGTACCTTTCCTCTCTCATCTCTCCCTACACCTCTCTTCGGGAACTCCGCTCTTCTGGCAGATTGCTTCTATCTGTGCCCTTCTCTTCTACTGCTAACTCCAGACTTCGCTCCTTTCACCTTGCTGCTCCTTATGCCTGGAACAAACTACCTGAGTCTATACGTCAGGCACCTTCTCTGACCCTTTTCAAATCAGACTGAAAACTCACCTCTTTGCTGCTGCTTTCTGATCGTGACTCACCTGATCTCCTTTGTGTTTCCTTAACATTACGCCGAGCTGCATCCCATGTCTACAGCTACTGTGTTGTCTGTCTTGACTAGATTGTAAGCTCTGATGAGCAGGGACCGTCTGTTACATGTGTCTGTGCAGTGCTGCATACATTTTGTAGCGCTACACAAATGTTCAATAGTAGTAGTAGTAATGTGTGGAGTCCATAGAGCTTACATTCAGTGTGGGCGTGCACATGGGAGGAGCATACATTTACATACGTGATGCATGGAAATGGCTTGAGCTGGTGTAAGTGGCTACAGCTGAAATTTATCTGCATTAGTGGCTTCTTACACTAGATACCATTAACTCATGTCAAAATGTTAATTAACTATGTGCGACTCTTTATAGAATTACGCTCAAAGTGGGGATCATTTCAGCTTGGGGAAAATCTTCAGTTGACTTAAAAAAGGCTGCCGGGTTCCTGTTGCAGGAAGTCTCTCTTTTCTGTGAGTGAAGCAGGCCCAGTGAATGACTCCATAGGCGGTGGAGGAGGAAGTGGTGGAGGAGGAAGTGAAGAGGGGGACCTGCCATCAGCACATGAGATTGGAGAGGAGCTTGTCTGGACAGGAAGGTAAGCAAGGTATAATGCCAATGGTCAGATTGCAGAGTGCATTGCCAGTCTCTCACTTTGCCATTCCAAGAAATTCCTTCTATAAAGTGACACACTTAAATCTTAGAAATGAAATGTGAGAGAATGAAAAAACAGAAGTTTCTTAATTTATGGAGGGGCGCAGGCAGGAGGAAGTAATCATTTTCTAAAATAAAAAGCACCAGTTCACCTTTCACTTGACATGCAATGAGGAAAAGGAATAAAGTTCGAAAAGATTTCAGGTCAGTGACAAAATATTTCGGATTGACAACCTGGCAGGAAATTACTACTGATGGGGGGATGGGGGGAACGGGAAGAGTTTCTGCAGTGAGGGCCATTTTCTCCTGAATTGTCTTTTGCTCCCTCTCAAAATACAGTAATTTGTATGTTCTGTGGCAGCAGGGCCGGCCCCAGAGTTGGTTAAAGGTAACACAGGGTCTGATTCAGAATCACGGGTTGCGGGACTGCATGTCTCGATGGGACATGCAGCCCGTAAGCCATCTGGACCCTATTCCCCCTCCTGCTCTCTCCGCAGGGCTAGTGCCGCAGGATGGGGAGAACCGGCGGGGACAGGATCTGGGTGGAGCGCAGGCAGGCCAAGCTGGCAGGATGTACAGAACCGATTCAGGTTACAGCCCTGTATGTTCTGCTGGGTCAGAGGAGACGTGCTGCTTATTCCCCCTCGAAGGTGTAATAAGCAACACTGACCGGCTTTTGGGACAAGAGACCCCCGAGGCCAGGTGCAGGGTGGTCCCCGCCACCTGATCCAAGCCCTGACTGGCCAGCCAAAAGAACATAAGATATGCCATACTGGGTCAGACCACGGTCCATCAAGCCCAGTATCCAGTTTCCAACAGTGGCCAATCTAGGTCGCATGTACCTAGCAGTTTCCCCAAAAGACACAGGTTCCACAATGCTTGTATTGGGTCAAGCATTGATATCCTGGGTCCCTTCTTAATAATGGTTTATGGACCTTTCCTCCAGGAACTTCTCCAAACCTTTTTTAAACCCGGCTACACTAGCAGCCTTTACTACATCCTCCGGTAACAAATTCCAGAGTTTGATTACATGTTGAGTGAAAAAATGTTTTCTTTTATTAGTCTTAAATAGTTTACCCTGTAGCTTAATTGCATGCCCCCTAGTCTTTCTATATTCTGATAACGTAAACAATCGATCTACGTTTACCAGTTCCACTCCGTTCATTAATTTATTGACTTCTATCATATCTCCCCTCAGCCGTCTCTTTTCCAGGTTAAAGAACCCTAACCTTTTTAGCCTTTCTTCATAGAGGTATCCTTCCATCCCCTTTACCATTTTGGTGGCTCTTCTCTGAACCTTTTCTAATAACGCTATATCCTTTTTAAGATACGGCGACCAGAATTGCACACAATATTCAAGGTGCGGTCTCACCATGGAACGATACAGAGGCATTATAATATCCTTTGTTTTATTTTCCATTCCTTTCCTTATGATACCTAGCATTCTATTTGCTCTCTTGGCCGCTGCTGCACAGGGCGAGGGTTTTAACATGTTATCCACAATGACGCCTAAATATTTTTCCTGGGTGGTGGTTCCTAATGTGGAACCTTGCATCGTGTAACCATAGTTTGGGTTGTTCTTCCCTATTTGCATAACTTTGCACTTGTCCACATTAAATTTCATCTGCCATTTTGATGACCAGTCTTCCGATTTATCAAGATCCTCTTGCAATTTTCCACAATTCTCTTGGGTTTTAACAACTTTAAATAGTTTTGTGTCATCTGCAAATTTGATAACCTCACTCGTTATTCCCTTTTCCTGGTCATTTATGAATATGTCAAAAAGCAGCAGACCCAGGACAGATCCCTAGGGTACACCACTATTTACCTTTCTCCATTGGGAAAATTGGCCATTTAGTCCTACCCTCTACTATCTATCTTTTAACCAGTTCCTGATCCACAATAGTACACTGCCTCCTATCCCATGACGTTTTAGTTTTGCCAAAAGTCTCTGATGAGGGACCTTGTCAAAGGCTTTCTGAAAGTCCAAATACACTATATCAACCGACTCACCTTTGTCTACCTGTTTATTCACACCTTCAAAAAAACATAACAGATTAGTAAGACAAGATCTTCCTTGTCTAAAGCCATGTTGGCTGTCTCCCATTAAGCCATGACTATCTACATGTTCAGCAATTTTGTTCTTTATGATGGTTTCTACCATTTTTCCCGGTACCTCGTCAGGCTCACCGGTCTGTAGTTTCCTGGATTACCCCTGGAACCCTTTTTAAAAATTGGTGTTACGTTCGCCGTCTTCCAGTCTTCAGGTATTACAGATAATTTTAATGATAGTTCACAGATTACTAATAGCAGGTCTGCAATCTCACATTTTCAGTTCTTTCAACACCCTTGGATGTATATCATCCGGTCAAGGTGATTTGCTACTCTTCAGTTTATCTAATAGTTGTAATACATCTTCCCGATGTATCGATATTTCCTTCAATTCTTCCGCACCTTTAAATACCACTTCAGTCATGGGTAACATCCCTACATCTTCCTCAGTAAAGACCGAAGCAAAGAATTCATTCAGTCTCTCTGCTATCGCCTCTTAGTGCCCCTTTAACCCCTCTATCATCTAATGGACCAACTGACTCTCTCACAGGTTTTTTGCTACGAATGTACTTGAAAAAGTCTTTATTACGCATTTTTGCTTCCACAGCGAGCTTCTTCTCAAATTCTCCCTTTGCCTGCCTTATCAATGCTTTGCATTTAAGTTGCCAGTGCTTGTGCTGTTTCCAGGTTTCGTCGTTTGGCTCTTTTTTCCATTTCCTGAAAGATGCGTTTTTGGCAACAACAGCCTCTCTGACCTCACCTTTAAACCATGCTGGCAGTTTTTTGGACTTCCTTCCACTTTTCTTAAAGCGTGGAATACAGCTGGTCTGGGCTATCAAGATAGTATTTTTCAACAACACCCAAGCTTGATGTAAGTCTTTAACCTTTGCAACTGCTCCTTTTAGTTTTTTCTTAACTATTTTCCTCATTTTATCATAGCCTCCCTTTCGAAAGTTAAAAGGTAGTACTGTGGATTTCCTTACGATCCCTCCTCCACTAATTAAATCAAATGTGATCATGCTATGATTACTATTGCCAAGTGGCCACAACACCCTTATCTCTTGCACCAGATCTGGTATTCCACTAAGGACTAGGTCCAATATGGCTTCCCCTCTGGTCGCTTCATGAACCAGCTGCTCCAAGAAGCAGTCATTTATTTCATCTAGGAACTTTATCTCCCTAGGATGTCCTGCCGTAACACTGACCCAGTCGATAATGGGGTAATTCAAATCACCCATTATTATTACTGTGCTCTAACGTTTGTTAGCTTCCTTGATTTCTTTGAGCATTTCATCACCCATTTGTTCATTCTGGCCAAGCGGTCGATAGTACACCCCACTGCCATCACCTTCCCCTTTTTACATGGAATGTCAATCCATAGAGATTCTACAGCAAAGTTTGTTTCCTGCAAAACTTAAATCTTTTGTGACTCAATGCCCTCTCTAACATAGAGCGCAACTCCTCCACCAATTTGATCAGCTCTATCATTACGATATAGTTTGTACCCAGGTATCACAGTGTCCCACTGGTTGTCCTCCTTCCACCCTGTCTCTGAGATTCCAATCATATCTAACCTCTCATTTAGTGCTATATATTCTAACTCTCCCATCTTATTTTTTAGACTTCTAGCATTTGCATACAAGCATTTTAGAGACTGTATTTTATTCATATCAATTTGGCTATTGGTAGGCATGGGTAATTTGGGATCTTTAAGCTCTGTCTGCTCCATACTCGAGGGCATTTGGGCTACTTTACTCTTTCTTGGAACCTCTCTGCTTTTGGTAGTATCCTTCAAGGATACATTCTTCCGAACCATGCGCTTTTGTGCAACTGTCAGCTTTCCCCTATTATCTTGTTTAAAAGCTGCTCTATCTCCTTTTTAAAGGTTAGTGCCAGCAGCCTGGTTCCATCCCGGTTAATGTGAAGCCCATCCCTTCGAAAGAGCCCCTCCTTTCCCCAGAATGTTCCCCAGCGGGGACGAGGGGGGGTCTTATCCACGTGGCTAGAAGCACCTGCTGGGAAGATGTCCCTGCAGGTAGGCAGGGACATGCCGGGCCGTCCTCGGGTCTGATTCTTTGCACCACGGGAACATTGTGTTCCTGCGGTCCAGAATCGGGTCCAAATGGGCCCGTCTTGCTTGGAGATGTCCAGACAGCCCGGACATGCCCCTTTGTGAATCGGGCTCATAATATATGATGGCAGATAAAGACCAGTATGGTCCATCTAGTCTGCCCAATAAGGTAGCTAGAGTGGTTGTAACTGCAGCTCAGTGCAGGTCACCCCTCCCCATGCCTTTGTTTAGGGGTGTACCCACCGCTCCATTCAGGTCACCCCTATTTGTTGAGATATAAGAGATAGTTACGTTTATTTTGATTTTATCCTGTTTCTATAAAGGGATCCACTGTGTCTGTCCCATGCCATTTTGATTTCTGTCACTGTATTTGCCCCCACCACTTCCATCGGGAGGGCATTCCAAGCATCCACCACCCTTTCAGTGAAAAAGTATTTCCTGACATTGCCTTTCAGTTTACCCCCTTGCAGCTTCAAGTTATGCCCTCTAGTTTTATAGCTTCCCTGTCTTTGAAAAAGGTTTGTTTGCCCATTAATACTCTTTTGAGTATTTAAAGGTCTGTATCATATCTCCTCTGTCCCTCTTCTTCTCTAGCGTATACATATTTAGGCCTTCAAGTCTCTTTTCATATGTCTTCTGGCGCAGATCACCTTCCTTTGAACCGTTTCCAGTCTTTTTATATTCTTTGCGAAATATGGTCTCCAAAACTGAACACAATAGTCCAAGAGAGGCCTCACCAAGGACTTGTACAGGGGCATTAATACCTCCTCCTTAGGCCGTAGGCCACCTGTCAGAATCTATTATTTAGCTTGAATGCCCTGCCCTTTGCCTATCATTTGCATTCAATGGAGGTTGTAAGCATGCAAATCTCTCTCATGCATATTCATTGTGGATATTCTGAAAACCCAGCTGGCCAGTGGTCCCCCAGGACAGGTTTGAGAGCCACTGTTCTAGATGACTTGCAAGCATGCGTTCACTGAAGTCTGGGAGGGGAGGAGCATGAGAAGGAAAGAGGAGGCCTCTATAAACATATGGCCTGATACTCCAAGGCATTTACACAGTTTACAAACATATAAACCATGTAAATGCTCCTAAGCGGGATATTCAGTGGCACTAACACGATTAATGCTGCTGAATATCCCCGAATAACACCACTATACACCCTGATGCTAACTGCTAAGCATTGGGGCATGTCAGCGGCCTTCTGTGGTGGAACAGAGGTGGAGCCGATCACAAACCAGGCAGCGGCGATACTGAGCTGCTGCCTGGTTTGCAATCTGCAGTGAAAGGCAGGCACAGGAAACTCTGGCCTAACTTTCACCGCATATCCCTAACTGGGCAGCAGCTCAATATTGCTGCTATTTGGTTGGCAATTGGGCTCTGCAGCAACCCGGGTATTTAATACCAGGGCGGGATATGACTCCAGCATTGAATATTCACGTTTAATGGTCAGCGCCGGTGGCTGGCTGCTGTAGTTGTGCTACCCACTAGCACTGAATATCAGGCCCAGAAATAATAAGATATAGAGGGGCAATATTCAAAGCCCTTTCCACACATAAAACAAGGGCATTCCCAGGGGTGGGGTTGAGGCAAAGAGTACACTCGCAGGCATGCTTTTAGAGTTCCAAAAGCATGCGCCAAAGTTTTCACAGAAAAATTGCCCCTAGAAATAGCAGTTGCGCATTTGTCCATGTACTTTTCCTGAATCAGTTTTCAAGGGCAATTTTTTCCCTTTGAAAATTGATGGAAAGTCGACAGGTTGAAAGTATCTGCAGATGTCAATTGCTTGAAAGTTGCTCCCATAAGTGTGCTCTCCTCTCCAACACCTCTCCATGTTAATCTCTTTATTCAAGTATTAATTGTAACAACCAAAGCAGCAGTTATTGGAAAATGGCTTTACATCAGGCAATCCAAGCCAGAAAACTGAGCATGAAGAGAAGAAAAAGTGATTAGAAAAGAGTAATGCTCAGCAGTTCACTTATAAGAGGTCCAGTCCACAGTTAAAGAAGAAATTGCTAAAACTTATACATAGACTGCAGAAAAAGACCACAAGACTGAAGAAAGAAAGAGCCACTAGGTGGGGTAGTTACATACTAATGTGCATGAAGCAAATAACCTACAATTATTGCTTCTTAGCATGCACTGAAAGTTAAAATGATGTGTTATTTTACCTTAATGCATGTTTACCACAATGCATGCTCCATTATAATGACTTACAAAGCATGTGAATGCATGCAAAACATCTCATTATTATGGAACTAGAATAACGCAGCTTGTGCTGAACTTTGCAAGCTGCATTATTCCTGGAAATGTAATATCAGCTCAAAGATGGCGTTATTTATCTCCAGGAACAAGCAGGAATGAGTCTTCACATATGGGTACGTCGGTACCGACGGAGCCTGCGCGGGAACTCTCCCTAGCGTCCAATCAGAAAGCTTTTGGGAGCATCCCACAGCGCCTGCGTGCTGCCTTCCCGCCTTTCCAACTGTCTCTCCTCAGTTGTTCTTTTTCCGCAGAGCCAGCAAGTCATGTTCCTGTCACCGCAGAAGAATTTCCTTATTTTTTTTTATTTCTTTTCTGTACGCGTCTGCCTTCCTCGACGCTATACCGCTACCGCCGGTTCTTATTTTAAAAAAAAAACAAAGACTTTTTATTTTTCTTCAGGTGTACTTCAGTTTTGGGCCTTAGGCCCAAAACCTTTTCCTTAAATATGGAAAAACCTGCCTCAGGTTTTAAGAAGTGCACAAAATGTGGCGGTACTATATCCGTCACCGACACCCATGACTGGTGTCTCAAATGTTTAGGCCCTGACCATTCCATTAAAGATTGTGTGTCCTGTTCCATGATGTCTAAGAGAGGTCGACAGAACCGATATGCCAAGCTCAGTACCCTGTTTCCCTCTGATGCGGCTTCGGTGGCATCGACGTCTTCCAGGGCTTCTTCTTCCTCACATGGATCTCAGGTAACTAAACATAAATCCAGCCAGTCCTCGAAGGGCAAATCTCCTTCTAAGCATCAAGATACCCCTGGCCTTGCCCTCGAGGATTCTGCACCGGCAAAATTACCCTGGCGGGAGGCTTCGGCTTCTAAAGCATCATCATCGGGGTTCCAGGACGATCTAGATGGCGTGGCCTCAACAGATCTCCTGGTGTCATGCTCTGGGGTACCGGTGGCCTCCACCGGTACCGACTTCCAGGCATTGGCAGCGTCGATGGATCAGAGGATTCTGTCCATCGAACGCAGTCTGGCGGCCTTCCTTGTGGCATCGAAGCCCGTGGTACCGCATCAGACTATTCCGCAGGTACCGGCTCCGGTATCACCATCGGCACCGATTCCAGTACCGGTGGCATCGACATCGGCTTCGGTGTCAGCCATGCCAGTACCCTGCCCTCTGCAGCCCTCCGGTACCGATACCCCGGTACCGATGATTCCCGATACCGATCCCAGTCGGTACGGGTATCGGGCTTTGCAAGAGCATCCTGACAGACGATACTTCGATTCCTCTGATGACTCTGAGGATTCTGAAGAGTCTGTCGATGCAGCGATGCTTCTTCCACAGGAGGAGTCCTCTCCTAAATGAAGGATGTCTCCTCCAGAGGATTTGTCTTTTCAAGACTTTATCAGAGAGGTGGCTCGGGGTCTCTCTATTACAGTAGCCCCAGTCAGAGCCTAGAGCTAAGGAGTTAGATATTTTACAATATCCTAAAACTCCTAATGAGGCAGCTACCTTGCCTATTCATGAGATTCTGTATGATCTCATGTTAAGGATGTGGGAAGCACCTCTATCCACCTCTCCTCATTCTCGCAGGTTAGACACCATGTATCGTGTCCCTCCTTGTCCTGGTTTTCATAAAACTCAGCTTCCTCACCACTCTATTGTGGTTGAGTCTGCAATGAGAAAGATTAGACGTGCCAAGAGACATGCCTCTAATCCTCCAGGACGTGAATGTAGAACCCTGGATGCTTTTGGTAGAAGAATCTTCCAAGCTTCCATGCTGGCTGCGAGAATAAATTCCTATAGTCTCTACATGAGAATGTTCTTAAAAGAAGTCACTGACCATTTGCTGACTTTACGTCCTTTTATGTCGGACAGTAAAAGGCCAGAATTTCTCTCTGGGCTCAAACATGCCCAGGATATCTCCAAATTCTCCAACCATGCAGCTTTCGACTCCTTTGAATGCGTAAGCAGAGCCTCAGCTATAGCTATAGGTGCACGTAGGATTGCTTTGCTTCAAGCATCTGATTTGGAGACCTGGGTCCAAGATGAATTGGGAAATATCCCTTGTACAGGGGAGAATCAGTTTGGTAAAGATTGGCAAGCAAAAGCCAATCAGATGGATGCTGAAAATTCTGCTTTGGATAGACTATCCAAATCTACTGCTGCTCCTGCTAAGAAAAGGCTGTTCAAGAAAACACCTTTTTCTAAAAAGGGAAGATCCTATCCTGCTTATAGTCAGAGAGCATCTTCTGCAGCTCAGTTTCCTTCCAAACGTCAGCAATCCTCCAAACAGATCAAGGCAAAGGCTGCGAGGCCTGCTCCAGCCCAGCAATCTCAGCCCCCTCAGGGCCTTTGACTCTCTGCTAGAGAACTTAGCCTTCCTGGCTCTAGAAGGACCAGAGCCCTCCACCATCCCAGGAAGGTTATGTTACTTTGCTCTCAGATGGGCGGACAGACTCAGTCAAGTTCTGCTTCCACACGAGTGGTCCCTACATATGGACCAGGTATCCAAGATTTCTCAAATTTGGGGAACCCCGGACAAAGACCTCTTTGCAAGTCCGTGGAATGCCAAACTTCCCCGGTTCTGTTCCAGAACTGCAGTTCAGGGGGCTCAGGCAAGGGATGCTTTCCTCCTTCACTGGGGTCAAGACTTTCTGTATGCCTTTCCACCCATTCCCCTGATCCCCAAAACCCTGTTCAAGCTTCAGAGAGACAGAGGCCACATGATTCTCATAGCTCCACATTGGCCACGGCAAGTATGGTACCCTCTGCTTCTACATCTCTCTCAAGCTCCCTCCCTAGAGTTAGGGTCTGCTCCAGACCTCCTCTCTCAGGAGGACGGAAAGTTGTGGCACCCCAATCCCCAGTCTCTGCATCTCAGAGCTTGGTTGCTGAAGGCCTAGATCTCCAGGATCTTCCTCTTTCTCAACAAGTGAAAGATGTTCTTTATGCTTCCAGAAAACCTTCCACTAGACGTTCTTACGCCTTCAAGTGGAAAAGGTTTACCATCTGGTGTTCTGGAAGGGGTCTTAACCCCTGCTCAATACCTCTGGAATCGTTGCTGGAGTATCTCCTGCATCTCTCTAATGCAGGCCTTAAAACAAATTCAGTAAGAATCCATCTGAGTGCTATTGCAGCTTCCCTCAGGCCTCTAAATGGACAACCTGTTTCCTCTCATCCCCTTGTAACAAGGTTCATGAGAGGCCTCCTTTTAACAAAGCCTCCCATTAGACCGCCTCCGGTGGCATGGGATTTAAATTTGGTTCTTGGTCAGTTTATGAAGCCGCCTTTTGAACCTTTAGCTACTACCTCCTTGAAATACCTTTCTTGGAAGGTTATTTTTCTTATTGCAATCACAACAGCATGCCGCATCAGTGAATTGCAAGCACTAGTAGCTAATCCACCTTACACAAGGTTCCATCATGACAAGGTAGTCCTTAGGACTAATCCACACTTTATGCCTAAGGTGGTCTCCCCCTTTCACCTCAACCAAGAGGTCTACCTACCTGTCTTTTTTCCGGGACCTCATGCATCAAGTGCAGAGAGGAATCTTCATACCCTGGACTGTAAAAGAGCTCTAGCTTTTTACTTACAGAGGACACAGCAACATAGAAAGTCTTCCCAACTCTTTGTTGCTTTTGATCCTTCTCATTTTGGACAACCAGTCTCCAAGAGAACTCTTTCCAACTGGATTGCCCAATGTATTTCTTTCGCCTATCAGAGCAAGAACATTTCTCTGGAGGGCCATGTCACAGCTCACAATGTGAGAGCCATGGCAGCCTCAATGGCTCATCTGAACTCTGTGTCTATTGATGACATTTGTCGAGCAGCCACTTGGGCCTCAGTTCATACCTTCACAGCCCATTACTGCTTAGACAAGGACTCCCGCCGGGATGCCTTGTTTGGTCAGGCTGTTCTCAAACACCTGTTCCATACTTAATCAACTCCTACCCACCATCCTTCATGGGATGCCAGAGATCCAGGTGGGGACGTGCAGCCCTGTCCCAGGGACACACAACCTCTGGGCTCTCTCCCTGGCATCAAAAGCTAGGGAGTCCCCATATGTGAAGACTCATTCCTGCTTGTTCCTGGAGATAGCACAGTTACTTACTTGTAACAGATGATCTCTGGGAACAGCAGGAGTTGTCTCTCTCTATCTCTCTTCCTTTCCCTCTCTCTCCCTCTTTGTCTCAGCTATAAAACTCAACTGAGGAGAGACAGTTGGAAAGGCGGGAAGGCAGCACGCAGGCGTTGTGGGATGCTCCCAAAAGCTTTCTGATTGGACGCTGGGGAGCGTTCCCGCACAGGCTCCGTCGGTACCGACGTACCCATATGTGAAGACTTATTCCTGCTGTTCCCAGAGATCACCTGTTACAGTTAAGTAACTGTGCTTTCTTGCCCGGGACATCAGGCCGCTAACAGGTGTCCCCCAATGCTCTCGAGCACCTACTTAATGGGATGGCAGCTTTGGAAAATTATGTAGAACCCTCCTCCCCCCCCCATCAGGACACTCTCACAGATGATTCCCCCAGAACCCAGAGTGAAGACCTCCAAGTACAACCTGGGGATCATCCCCCACCCTACACCCATCCAAAGAAGACCCCCTCCCAGCTTGAAGACCACCCCGCTCCCTGTAGCCCACACCACGGCCTACCTGAAGTATTCCTGGTGGTCTAGGATCAACAGCAGAAGCAGTTCCCAGTTGTTCCTTTCCCTTTTGACACTGGGTTCACAATGGCACCAGCTGACCACTAGTGGCAGTTTCATGAGACCTTTTCTGGCTTAATGTTCCATGCAAATATAGAGTTAAATATAAAACTATGAAGTATATTGTTTATGAGCCTCCAGAATTAACACATTTTTGTCAGACAGGATAGACACGGCCTTTCACAAGACTACTGCTAGGGGTCAAGTCAGGGCCGGATTTACCTTGAGTGAGGCCCTATGCCAACAAAAATTGTGGGCCCCCAGCAGGGGCGGCCCAAGGGGGGTGTGGGCCTCATTTGCATAAGGGGCCTCATTTGCATAAATATTTGCATAATGTTACCATATACTAACTTTTAGTAAACGTGCCTCTTAATGAGTGTATGGATAAAGAAAGACTAAAAGATTTCTACATTACTATAATCCAGTGCCAACTGCCAGACACATTAGGAACTACTACAAACACTGCCCATTTAGAACCCATAGCAAACCCGCCGTATCCTAACAGCACTACCAGGACTCACAAAGCACCATACTCTACCAATCAAAAGGCAACACTGCAAATATTAAACCAATACATTTCAGAGAACAACAATACATGACCTACTGGGGAAAGAGAACAAGTGGCAATGTCAAATAGGAATTATATAAACAGAACACCTCAGCTCAGTTACACATGCAGAACATAGACCATCACCAAACAAGTAATCACATTTTAGAAACAGGAAGACAATAATTAAACTGGGAATCCCAAAAGCCAAACTTGGAATGTACAACACTGTAGAAATAAAACTATACATTAATTTGCTCTTGTACTAAACAAAGCGCAGACGTTAATGATGCACATTTACCAGAGCTGACATATTCCAATTAATAAATTCAAAATAAAGAGATATTTTTCTACCTTTTGTGCATTTTTTTCAGCTGCAATTGCTCCAGCCACTTTCTTCTGGTTTCTTCATGTCTTCTGCTAACTCTCCATCGTCTGCTGTCCATTTGTCCTTTCTTCTCTTCTAGTTTTTTTCCATTCTCTCTCTACATCTGCTTTAACATACTAATCTTTCTCCTTTTGCTCTTTCCTCATTCCTATTTCATCCAGTCAAATTTTACCCCTCCATCCTCAATCCCCACTTACTCTCCCAATACCCGGCCAATTGTAGATTTTTTTATCCCTCCCACACAAAATATTTTTCCCTTCTCCATTTTACTCTTCCAGCCCCATCCCATTCTAATCCTCCCCCAACATCAGCTCCCTTCTAGTTCCAGCCTCACCCAGCATCCATTCCCTTCTAGTCCCTGCATCAGCCCATTTCCAGTCCTAGCCACCCATCAGCCCATTTCCAGTCCTAGCAACCCCCCAACCCAATACCAGTCCTAACCCCCCATCACCCCATTTTCAGTTTAAGCCCCCCCTATAACCCATTACCAGTCCTAACCCCCCATCAGCCCACTTCCAGTCCTAACCCCATCAACCCATTTCCAGTCAGCCCCCCATAGCCCATTGCCAGTCCTAACCCCCCCCCATCAGCCCATCAGCCCACAGCCCATTACCAGTCCTAACCCCATCAGCCCACCTCCAGTCTTAACCCCCCCCCAGCCCATTTCCAGTCCTAACCCCCCCCCCATAGCCCATTACCAGACAGTCCAGTCTTAACCCCCAGCCCATTTCCAGTCCTAGCCCCCCCATACCCCATTACCCGACAGCCCCCAACAGCCCACAGCCCATTACCAGTCTAAACCCCCCAACACCCATTACCAGTTCTAAACCCCCCCCCCCACCAGCCCATTACCAGTCCTAACCCCATCAGCCCACCTCCAGTCTTAACCCCCCCCAGCCCATTTCCAGTCCTAGCCCCCCCCATAGCCCATTACCAGACAGCCCCCATCAGCCCACAGCCCATTACCAGTCTTAACCCCCCCAAAGCCCATTACCAGTTCTAACCCCCCCCCAACAGCCCACAGCCCATTACCAGTCCTCCTCATCAGCCCACCTCCAGCCTTAATCCCCCCAACCCATTTCCAGTCCCAGTCCCAACCCATTTCCAGCCCCAGTCCCAGCCCCCCCCAATTACCAGTCCTACCCCCTCCCCCTCCCCCTCCCTAAAGTAAAATTTATTTTTAAAAAAAAAACCTGCTGGCTGCCGCCGCGGGGCCCCCTCTGCTGCCGCGGCAGCATGGACTGACCCGCGGGGGCCCCCTCTGTAAGCTCGGTCCCTCCCTCCGTGCCTCCGTGTCTCCCTCCGTGCAGGCTGTTAGAGACGCGAAGGCAGACTGTCTCCTTCGCGTCTCTGTTAAGCCCGCAGGGGCTGATGGGAAATTTCCCATCAGCCCTGCGGGCTTAACAGAGACGGGAAGGCAGAAGGAGACAGTCTGCCTTCGCGTCTCTAACAGCCTGCACGGAGGGAGACACGGAGGCACGGAGGGAGGGACCGAGCTTACAGAGGGGGCCCCCGCGGGTCAGTCCATGCTGCCGCGGCAGCAGAGGGGGCCCCGCGGCGGCAGCCAGCAGGTTTTTTTTTATTTTATTAAAAAAAAAAGCCTAACTACTTCAATTTTTGTGGGCCCTTTGCAGCTGTGGGCCCTACGCCATGGCGTACATGGCGTATAGCTAAATCCGGCCCTGGGTCAAGTGGCACCATTGTGAGCCCTGCACTGGAAGGGGCAGGAGCAACTGCAGATTGCTCTTATCTGTTGACTCTAGACCACCAGGGAATGCTTCAGGTAGGCCTAGGGGGTGGGTTGTAGTGGTGGGTGGGGTCTTGCTCAGGGAGGTGCTGGATGGGGGGAACTTCTTTGGACCGTGTGTTAGCAGCCGAGTGCTGCAGGGAGATTGATCGCACGTTGCGTTGTTCCTTTACCATAGGATTCACTAACCCGCAGTACTGAGCCACCACAGGGTAGTGACCCCAGCAAGAAAATATGAAATTTTACCACAATTCTGTATCAGCCCCCTAAGTAGCATTCTCTCCCCACATGTGCACAATGACTTTGCGTTAGGGAAGGAAGTTGCAGAAGAGTCCTGGGCTATCCTTTCTGACAAAAATCGAGATAATTGTGCAGGATCTTATAAAATATACTTCACATTTTTATATATATAATTGGATATTTACATGGAAAATTAAGCCAATATAAAGGAAAAAGGTAAGAAATCCTCATCTGCGTATGGATTTGTGACTGCACTTTTCTAAGGAAAATGGAATGACAATTTCTCAGATGCAATGGAGTGAATTTCATTGAGTCAGTTAATAGAATATCTCATCAGTAAGCTCTAGATGTACAAGTCAAACTACTTGCATACAATATTGCAAAAATAAAACAAAATAAAATAATAATTAATAGCACACAGCTTAGAATAGCAGCAAAACCACATCACATGTTAGAAAGCATGTTTACTGAAGGTCAGCACATGCTAAAAACACTAGTGTGAGTTAAGTGCCACTGCAGCCCCTTTTTTTTCCTGTGGACATGAAGGTATTTAGTGCATACTAACCTTTATAAGCATGCCCCTAATTAACTTAGATACACATGACCAAACAGAACACCCACAAAATTAAACAATGGTGTAAAGTGCCTGTCAAGAAGGCCAGATTTTAATGCCATTCCTAAAATGGGATTAATTCAAGAGAGCCCTAATCTCAGGCGTTTGGGATGGTCTCAGCTCATGTGCCCGTCTGGTAGCCCCAGTGTATAATGTATGTGCCTTGTATGAATATGTCCTGTCTCCTTTAGGTTCTGTGGGGGTCTGTACTTAGATATCAAGAGGAAGCTGCCGTGGTTTCCCAGCGATTTCTACGAGGCTTTTCACATCCAGTCCATTTCGGCTATTCTGTTCATCTACCTGGGCTGTATAACAAACGCAATAACATTTGGGGGGCTGCTTGGAGATGCAACAGACAACTACCAGGTAAGAAAATTGTTGCAGGGAGAGGGAGGGTTAGGAGAAGGAAGGGTAAAGGTGCTTTAAAGGGAACCACTATTTTTGACTGAGCTCACTCCCTACAGGGAGGTAGAATTCAGCAGAAGTAGGGCTGGGAACCTTCCATATAAAATTGCAGTCACTGATGGAATAAATTCTAATTAAGGTTTCCAAGCAACTGTTTTAGAAAGGGCCACCAGAGTGGCAGGGGGAGAGAGTGTCCACCTCAGAAGATCTGAGAGTGGTTGCACATGTACCGATTTTTTCTTTTTGGCTCCCCTGCCCTGTGAAGCTGGGACAGCAGAACGCCACACCCCGGCCAGCCAAACTGAATGCAGCTGCAATTGCCGGCCTTCCCCTCCTCTCTGCCCATGGGGATCCAATCTCCCATGGGCAGACAGGAGGGATCTTTGCCGTAATTGCAGAACTCTTCTGCCTGCAGGGGATGAGATCACTGCGGGTAGCCCACTGCCTGCATGTTGCAATCGCAGGGTTCCTCTCCTGTCTGCCGTGGGGATCCAATCTCCCACGGACAGACAGAAGAAGAAGGTCGGCGATCACAGCAGCAAGATTTTGGTGGGGCCAGGGCCTGTGTGGCCCACCCCTTTCTGACGCCTTTGCTGAGGAGACTGCTTGGTTGCAATTTACACCTTCATCAATGACATTCACTAGTAAGGACATGAAGATGTCAGTATTCAGTGCCATGCCCTCTATATAACTTTCAACACATAAGTTACAGCTTAAAGTCACATCTATTTTCACTAGCACTAGCCATCTAAGTGCCAGTGCTGAAAATTCACATATAACTTTAAATGGATAGCTGCCTATTTAAACGTTATAAACCCGATTTTGTATATGTCATCTAAGTAGCTAAGGGACATCCAAGTCTGGATGGTCACAGTTTACAGAGTATGTCACAAATGGTTCGCTGAACACAGGCTTTTTGTAAAATACTTATAAGGCCACAGGAAGTGCACATGTACTGTAGTTGGCTGCTGTAGACATAGCAAAATCATCCATTTTACAACGAAATATATTCAAAAAAAGAGCAGCATCACTCAGGGCTTTGAATGTGTAAGGGACGTCACTTATACATGGAAACAGCTGATATGCAACTTACCCGTGTAAGTGCCACTACTCACATGTCTAAGGGCCAGATCTTACTAAGCTGGCCATTCAATGGGAGCTACTTAAAGAGCCGAGCTCCAAATTTCAGCTTTTTGAAGTGGTTTTCAACACCACAGAAGTAATCACAATTGCCCTCTAAATTACTCTTCCAAAGTCTAAATCCAAATAAGCAGTTTGTTGATATGTGTGACTTGGAGAAGGTGTAAATACCAATGGGCAGTTTTTAATGAATGCATGTATTGCTGTTGCAAAACAGGAAACACATATGTACTTTTCAGGCCTGCCCAAACTGCGTTCAGGTCATGCCCCCTTCAAAGCAGTGCATGCCGCGGATGTAAAATCATTACTGAGATACGTAAGGCGGTTTATATGTGTAAACCCGCTGTTTAGTTTAGTTTATTCAGTATTTGCCATACCATTTTTTAACCCAAAGGGATGATTCAAAATGGTTTCCAATAAAAATAAAGAAAAGCGAAAAGAAATTACAAGATCTTTTAAAGAAAAGAGGATTAAGTCCAGCATACTCTTTAAAGGAAGCCAGCTACAGTGAGCCTTCTTTAATCAGATATTTCAGGAGGAGATGCAAAGGCCATGGTAAAAAAATATGTTTTTGAAGATGATTTGAATTTATTACAATTTACTTCTCCTCTCAAATGGGAGGGAAGAGAATTCCAGAGAATAGAATCATAGCAGGAAAATGCCGTTTCAATGGTCGTGTCCAGAAAATGATTATAAGCAGTTGGAAGCATAAGTTGATGGATCATGTTTGATCGAAGCAGTTGCAAGGAGGCAAACGGAATGAAAAACAAAGAAAGATACTGCGGAATATCGGTGTGCAACACTTTATGAATAAGAGCACAAGTCTTGAACTGGATACGGTACTGTAGAGGAAGCCAATGTAAATTCCTTTAGTATGAAGGTAATATGTTCATATTTCCCAGTAGCAGTCGGTAATCTGGCAGAAGCATGTTGCAATAGCTGTAAATGATTTAGAGTGTACTGAAAAGGTCCAAAATAAACGCAGATGTCACATAACCCTTCCAAAACTGCCTCCTATATCTGCTATTTACACAGATAATATATGTTATTTCTCGGCCTGAAAATGTACAGCTGAGGTTGGGATCTCGCAGTCTCCCTTTAGAGTGCAGTGTTTCTTGTGGATCTCCTAAGAGCCTTTGATCTTGCACTGCATGCCATGAGTCCTGTTTTTATGAGGGCGTCTCCCTTTCAGCATCTCCAGCAAAGTGCTTTTGAAGACAGGCTTCTGGATGCTTGTAGCACCCTACTAAAACACTTGGGATGAGTTTTCAAGCAGAGGTTGTCAATGATGTCACCAGAAATCATGAGTGACTCATGGACTGCACTACTGCAATCATCATGGACATCCAAGACACTCTGAGGATTATCCCTCGCCAATGATAAGAGCTCCTCCTAGGGAAAGCTATGTAGTGTGTTGTCTTGCACCAGCCCTTTAATAAATTAGAGATTTATAAAATGTATAAAGGAGCTGAAGTGCGGAAAGAGAAAAGACAAAGAATGAAATGAAGCTTCTCTCTTCTCTTCATTTAGAGCCTGATTTGCTAAGGCTTTTCCCATGCCAAAAAAGTTACCTGAGCTGATGATTTGTGGACCACAGAACAGCTTCGTTTAGACGATATCAAAGTGTCATTTTTTACAAAGTGTCTTTTCATAGGAGCCTACTTAAATCATGGCACAAGGGTGATAGCCATTTAAATATTGGTCCTTTGTGTTTCTGGTGATATTCCAATGAGTCTAGATAAATCCGTCTTATGTCAAGACTATGGGAAAACTGCTGAGTAAATCAGGCCCTTTATTTCCCTGGGTCTACTCTTAACCCCCCCCCCCCCCAACCCCTTCCCTTTCATTCTCTCTGCCCTGACCTACCTTTCCTCCTTACTTTTTAGCTATTTTTCTTTGTTTTCAGTTTTTTCCTCTCTCCTAACAACATTATTTGGTGTTTCTTTCTATGCTTCTAATTTTTAGTTTTTTAATGTAAAGCGCATTGATTGCATTGCTGAAATTGCGGTATAACAAATAAAAGCAAACATAACCATAACCATGACCATAACCCTGAGATTGGTTAATAATAGTGAGGCGTACCTTAGGCAGCAGGTCCTCAGGGCATAGGCTAGGAAGATGTGGTGGCTCTCCTGGCTTTTTGGTCTCTTGATTCTTGATTCTTAGGATCCAAAAAAAGGTAATGGAAAACCTCCAATTGGGCGACAACATGAAGCTCCATCAGGCAAATTTGAATAGACCAAAACTGGACAACCTGGCCACAATTTGCAACACTGTTTAAAACTTCAGTGTAAATTACTGCCTCAGATTCTTGTGTCATCTGGAAAGTACAAACAGTTTAAGCCTCACGATGTTTTCAGCAGAAAACCCATGCCCTAGGGATCTCTTATACTGTGTTGGTCAGTCTGTGATAAGATCCTACCAAACCCAGTTAAGAACTGTGGGCCCAATATTCCAAAGCAGTTACATGCTTTACAGACCAGTAAACCGTGTAACTGCCTCTAAGCAGGATATTCAGCAACACTAACACAGTTGAATATCGCCGCTGCACGGTTAGCTTTTGCACCATGTGCGGCTGTGCAGCAAACCCACATATTTAAAGCCGGTGGGCAAATAAGATCACGGCATTGACTATCCGGGTGAAGTCCTCAATAGCGATGGCTATGTGCTGTACTCGTGCTAGCCACCACTACTGAATATCGGGCCTTGTGGATTCAAGGGTCACTAAGGCCACTCTAGAATATGCTAGTTTGTTTCTTTGTTTGTTGCCAGGGCTTTACATAAGAACATAAGATTTGCCATTCTGGGTCAGACCAAGCCTAGTATTCTGTTTTCAACAGTGACCAAACCAGGTGTCAAGTACCTGTCAGGTTCCTAAAAAGGTACACAGATTCCATGCTGCTTATCCCAGGCCTAAGCACTGGATTTTCCTGGTCTACTTTAATAATGGTTTATGGACTTTTGTTCCAAGAACTTATCCAAATCGTTTTTTAAACCCAGCTACATTAACAGCTTTTACTACATCTTCCAGCAATAAATTCCAGAGCTTAATTGCACATTGAGTGAAAAAATATTTTCTCTGATTAGTCTGAAATGTACTACTTAGTAGCTTCATTGCATGTCCCCTAGCCTTTGTAATTTTTGAGGGACTAAACAACTGATTCATGTTTACTCGTTCCACCAGTCTGTTATTCCACTTTTGGTATATAGGGCTGTGTAAATTGATGGGTTAGTTTTTCATTGTCTACCATCAATGTTTCCGTAGGGGGTGATGGAGAGCTTCCTTGGCACCGCGATGGCAGGCGCTGTCTTCTGCCTCTTTGCTGGACAGCCTCTTATAATCCTGAGCAGTACGGGACCCATTCTCATCTTTGAGAAACTACTCTACGATTTTAGCAAGTGCGTGGAATGCTGTACTGTAAGCAGGATCATAATAGGGGTGGGGTAACAGCATACTAGCACTGGGGGCATATGTGAGAGAGGCATAAACTGAGCTGGTATGTAGCAGAACTTTTATTGCCACTCACTTGGTAAAATGTGTGGATGGGGAAGGGACACTTCCTGCTGTTTCAGTGGGGGACACAAAATGTTCTAGCCACAGCACAGACTAAGGCAGGAAACTAGGGCTAGTGGGCAGAGCATGAGATTTGAGGTAAGCAGACTCTTGGGAGGTAAGCTGACTTTTTGCCTTTGATAATGTGGTTTGGATTTTGCCAGTTATTTTACCTTACCACATCTCAATATCCCCAACTGCAATTGGGTAAGAGTGTTAATAACATGGGAGGGGGGATATTCAACAGTGGCGACTAGCCCTTGTAAAGCAGCTAGCCGTCGCCACTCAACTTTAAACCCAGCTAACCGGCCAGCAGCATATTCAGTCACTGGCCGGTTAGCTACAATGGCAAAAGTTAGGCCAGCCTTTAAAGTACCTAACTTCACCACCATGCGATAACCGGCTAGCAGCTGAACATCGCTGCTAGTCAGTTATCCCTGGGGGCCACCTCTGACCCACCCCAATGTTAATTGGCCGATATCGGGGTATTCAGTTGGGGGCACCCAAGGTTATTCTGTGGCACTAACCACGTTAATCGCTTTGAATATCAGCCCCATGGCTTTTAATTCTCTGCCTCTATTATGGAAGCCATCATATAATCTAGGTGCCAAGCATATATTGCCAGGCTAGCCACTCCAGATGTGGCTACATGCAAATGTCAAATGTGTTGGAATTCTCTTTGTTTAGGAAGTGTAGCCTCTTTCCCTGGGCTGGCCATGGACGAGGATGCTGTGAAGACAGTGTTCTCAGCTCTTGAGGGAGGGAGTGCCAGTTGTCATATAATGGGGACACATGGAGGGTAATTTTATGAAGTCACGCTTAGTTGATGTGTGGTTTGCTTTGCTTCTATCTTGCCTATTTTATAGTGTCAAATATGCTTAAATGTATAAAACAGGAGTGTAAGTGGTGGGATATATATGGCAAATCTAAGCGTGAGCAGTTACACCAACTCTAGGGCTGGCATAAATGCCCACACCCAGGGGCATACTCAAAGCCATTTACGCAGTTTACAGACCTTCAAATTGCATAAATGCCACTCACTGGGATACTCATGTCATTCCCAGTGAGCAGGATATTCAGCAGCATATAGCTATTTTGTGCCACTGAACATCCCCTCCTAACTCCACTGTATGCCCCGATGCTAACTTAACCCAGCTAAAGTTAGGCCAAAGAAAGGCTGACATAACTTTAGTCAGTATGAATATCACCATTGACCAGTTAGCTAAAACGCTAAGAGGCACGTTCTGGTTTGTGTGTCCCTGGGCTGTCCCGACATCTAGACATCTGGACAGGAGCAGAATCGCATCACAGTGGCTGGACATCCAGGAGGTGCCTCGATTCAGGCACCCTGGATGTCCAGCCACTTTCCTTGGTTACTCAGTCAGGCTCCTTCATGGAGCTGCTGTGCCATGGCATCCCGTAGCCATGGTAACACTACTCTATGAAGGAGCTGCGATCACCGGTGCCACCGATATCAGTCTTTCCCCGCAGCCCAACCCCCAATCCGGCCTTCCATGGCCAAGGTTGGGCTACAGGAACCCCCTACACCCCTCACCTTTCTGTCTCCACTGGCCTCCACTGTCTACCTGCATCCAGGGGGACTTATTCCACCTCCAAAGTGGAATAAGTCCCCTGTTTAACTGTGTGACCCCGGACATACAGGGCCAACCTCAGAATCGGCCCTGTATGTCCGGGCTCTCAGCCTCACCTGCCGCCTGCCCTTGCTCCTCCTGCCCATGAACAGAGCTCCCCGCACAAGTGGCCTGTATGTGCAGGAAGCTCTGCTGCCGATGGAGGGCTCCAGACCCGCTAAACAGAGACCGGAATGACTCCCTAACTGGGCAAACCAGATATTCAAAGCCAAGCCTGGATATGACCCTGACACTGAAAATCTGTGCCTAATTTAAAATGGTGACAGCAGCCGCTTTACAAGCATTGGCCACTACTCTGAATATAAGCCCCTCCTATCTCAGCATCAACCACCATTCCTATCTGGATCACAGCAATATTCAGCCACTATCTGGATGGCAAAACTGCATAAAGTTAGGACAGCCTTTTTCATGACCTAACTTTATGCAGCCACTTATTGGGCAAGCAGATTAATCAGAGAAGTGCTGGGACTGTCCTCACCCCACCGATAGACCACCCCAACACTGATCAGACAGTGCTGCAGCTGTTAGAAAGATATTCAGCGATGCTATCCGGTTAATGCTTCTGACTCTCTTGAAAGTAGGGCTATTCCTATTCACTGTATCCTTCTGAAATAATGCATGGCATACAGAGGATACAATCTGTTTTTAATCCTCTCTGAGCTTATCTCATACTATTTCACTTTTGGTATAACTGAGCATCACTTGCACGGTTGGTTCTTACAGTCTTGCATTCTTAACCTTCCCAGAGGCAATGATATTGATTATCTGGAGTTCCGCCTCTGGATTGGCTTACACTCGGCTTTACAGTGCATGGTCCTGGTCGCCACTGATGCCAGCTTCATCATAAAGTACATTACACGGTTCACTGAAGAAGGCTTCTCCACCCTCATAAGTTTCATCTTCATCTATGATGCCATTAAGAAGATGATTGCTGCCTTCAAGTACTACCCCATCAACTCAGACTACCATCCTGAGTTTGTAACCATATACAAGTGCGAGTGTGTGGCCCCAGAACAAGGTGAGATGATGCTTTGGGGAAAACTGGGCCATGACAAGTAATGGCAAATCCATTTCAGAGGTGAGCAAAGGTGTTTGCAAGAAGGAAAGTAAAAAGGAGGGTAACATGAGCAAAAGAGGAGGATGGTAATAAAGGCCAGGCAAGACTGATAGTTCTACTAATCATTTTCATAGCACTGCTAGACGTACACAACACAGAATACACATATGAGGCTGTCTCTTGTCCATGATGCTTACAGTCTAGTCAATACCAACAGACAAGAAAGAAATAGAGAAGAGTGGAAGGTGGGGCAGGGCCGAGAAGGGCAAAATATGGATCAAGCTGAAGGAAGAGAAAAAATGGTCAAAGAACAGAGAAGGACAAAAGGGAGCTATGAGCAGTGGTAACAGAGAAGGAGAAAGAAGGGCTGGATAAAGATAAGGAAGAGAAAGGATGGGATAGGACTTAACAAAAGGAAAGGAGAAGACGACGTTATAAGTCATGGAGAATGGAAAGGACGTGTATGTGTCTGGTCCTAATGATCAGAACTTGGAGTCAGTAACTCCAGGGTTCCAATTCCTGCCTGCCCACAGAGTCTGGGTATACACTGGGGCAGTCACTTTACCTCCCTGTACCCCAGTCTTCAGTCCACCAATTAATAACAGTAATGATAGTGGATATCTTGTGATAGCAACTAACACACTTTAGATTGCATTTTTGTGACTGTTGTAACTGAATTGTGTGCTGTCTCTCCCTGCTGCACACTCCTACTCGGCCGATCACAATCTCAAGTGAGTAACATCTTATGAGTGGCATTATTTCTGTCTGACAGTACTCTGACCTTTCCTGTTCCATCTCCCCCTCCCTCCCATATCTCTGGTTGTGTGTGGCAGTACCTTCCACTTCCTGCTGTACTGTGTGATTATCATGTGTACCATGCAAAGCAGCAGCTACAAACCCATGCAACTGAAAATTAGTTTCCTAGAGTTTTTGCACTGGCAGGAGACACCTTCTTAATAAATGTGACATACAGTATGAGCATGTTGACCCCATGGTGCTTTGCACACATCATCACATATTCACAAGAAGAGGAAGGAGGCCTTTTCTTTTCTACCTCTTATTTTGCAACTGCCCTTGCTAACAAACTCCTTTTATTCACAGTGAATTCCATCTTGTTTAATGCTTCAGCTCCATTGGTGCCCAACAACACTAACTTTTCTCTGGTAAGTAGCTGAAGTCTTTGGGGCATGTCTATTAAAGGGCATTAACTGCTACTACAAGGCAAACGCAGGTTTAATGCCACATGGTAGCAGCTAACCCACAAAAAAATCTGATATCACAGGCAATTTTCTGTGATATCTGATTTTCTCTGGGAACAAGCAGGAAGTCAGTCCTCACATATGGGTGACATCAGTGTCGACGGAGCCCTCGCGGAGCCCAGAAAGCCTTTGGGAGATGCCACCACGAATGTGTGGTCCCCCTCCCACCCAAGGGTGCCATCTTGCTCAGTCTCCTTTTTTCCATGGAGCTCTTCAGATATCTGTCTGCTTTTCCCCCAGAAAAAGTTGATTTTCTCGACCCGAGTTTCATATTCTCCTCCAGTAGTTCACCGGTCCTCTTCCCGCCACCCGAGCCTGCTGCCCCAGCATCAAGTCTCAGGTTCGTAGTCTTTTTTTCTTCTTGGCACCTTCGTGCCTTTTTTTCCAACTGGTGGTACTGCAGTCTTCGACCTCGCTGGGATAATTTTTTCTCCCATGGCTACCAGTGATTTTAAAAAGTGTGATCAGTGTACCAAAATAAAGTCCCTGAACAACACACACGACTGCTGCCTTTGTTGCCTGGGACTGGACCATGACCCCACGGCTTACAGCCTCTGTAAGATGTCCACCAAGGCCCTCAAGAGCCACCAACAGCAGCACCATAAGTTTTTCCCAGAGTCCCAGGTACCTCCGAAGGCCAAGGCCTCCTCCAAAACCGCAGAATCCTGGGGTAGTCTTGCGGACACCAACCAATGCTGTGGTTCCTTGGAAAGAGAGTCTCCCTCGAGGGAACTCAAGAAGAAGAAGAAGACCTGGATGACTCAGATGGGCCATGTAAGTCCCGAGTCAGGTCCTGCAGTCTGAGGGATCAGAGAAGGTCCCCCGGAAGGTCTCTACCTCAGGCCAGTCTCGGTCGCCTGACACCATCTTTGTCGAGGACTCCCCTTCGAGGGAACCAACGTCGGGCCCTAGTCCCTCGGTGCCTGCACAGATGACTGTGGAGCTTTCTGGCCTGGAGCGCAGCTTGTCTGCCTTCATGGGCCAGCAGCAGATTTGTTGTCCAGTACCACCAGTTCCTCCACCAAGGCCACTGGGCCCTTGACTTCGAGGATGTCCCGGGAGGTCGAACCGATCCTCAGCTGAGGTCTTGATCCAGCTCCCATTCCATGGGGCCAAGATCTTCCCCAGCCAGTGTGCTCGGAACCGGCCACGGGACCTACGAGGGCCGCAGGCAGGGATCAGCCCGAGCCCATGAGCCATCCTTCCCTCAAATCCTCAATGGACTATTCTGACTGGGAAATGGAAGAAGAGGAGTTGCTGGACACTTATCACCACCACAACATCCCCTCGGACTCTACTCACTCAGGGCCCCGGCGTTGGTCCCCACCCAAGGACGTGGCATTCCTCGACTTTGTCACAGACATGTCCAAGGCCCTAGCATTCCCAATGGAATCAGAAGAGGATCCTTGGATGAAGGAGCTAGAAATCCTCCAGTATGAGGCCCCTCCGAGGGAATCGCTTAAGGTGCCCATCCCTCCAGTCCTGGAATGGCTAATGCTCCATATGTGGGAGACACCGGCATCGGTATCAGTGGTGAGCAAGCGGCTTGACTCAATGTATTGAGTCCACTAGAGCCCGGGCTTCCAGAAGTCACAACTGCCGCAGAACTCCATGGTGGTGGAGTCAGACATGCATCGCCTGAAGAGTTGGAAGACACACTCCTTGGTGCTCCCCGGCAGGGAGGTATGCACCCTGGATGCCCTCGGCAGAAAGTGCTACCAGGGCTCAATGCTCATCGGCTGGATCCAGGCATACCAGCTGTACATGGGCATCTACCTGAGAGACCTGGCGAAGGAACTCATCGGGTTCTCAGCTGGTCTTTCCGAGGAACCCCTGCAGCAGATCAAGAGCCTGGCCAAAGCCATCTGTGAGTGTTCCAAGTTTATGTCTCGGGCAGCCTATGACAGCTTTGAGTCAATGGCTCAAGTAGCGGCGACCGGCATCGGTGCCCAACACCAGGCTTTGCTACAGTCGTCCAACCTCAAGCAATGGGTTCAGGACAAATTGGTCGACGTCCCATGCCAAGAAGAGAACCTCATTGGCAAACCCATGACTGACAAGGCTGCTAAGCTAGAAAGCAAATTCATGATGGGGACCAGGCTCTCTAAAAAGACCACTGCCCCCTCCGACAGAAGGGCTCGGGTATAAAGCCCTTCTACCCAAGGAAAGGGGCTGCTTACAGAAACTACCCACCTTTTTGGGTGTTCCTGGCTCCCCAGCAGGGTCAGCAGGCCATAAGCAGAAGGCTCCCAAGCCCCAGGCATCAGCCCCAGCCCAGCCACGAGAGAGCTTTTGACTCCTTGGGCATAGCCTCTCTATCCCAAGGAGATCAGCAGCCTACAGGTGGACATTTCATTCACTATGCCCAAATGTGGCCAGCCATCACCACTGATTCTTGGGTACTCCAAGTGGTCAAGGAGGGCTACCTCCTCCACCTGGCCCAGACACCTCCCCCTTTCTTTCCGGGAGAGCATCCCAGGTCTCCCCTTTACCGAGACCTTCTACTGAAGGAACAGACAGGTCTTCGAGGACAGAGCAGTAGAACCAGTTCCTCACCATCTCAGGGGAAAGTGGTTCTATTCCAGGTACTTTCTCATACCAAAAAGAATAGGAGGTCTAAGGCCTATCCTCGACCTGCACAATCTGAACCGATTCCTGGTGAGGGAGAAGTTCAAGATGCTCTCCCTTGGAACTTTGCTGCCTTACCTCCAGCAGGGAGATTGGCTATACTCCTTGGATCTGAAGGAGCCTACACACACATCCTCATTCACCCCAACCACAAGCTGTATCTGAGATTCATGGTGGGGGGCAGCTATTACCAGTACTGGGTGCTTCCCTTCAGCTTGGCTTCCGCCCCAAGGGTTTTCACCAAGTGCTTGGCAGTTGTGGTCACCTTCCTCCGCCTCCAGGAAGTGTTTGTCTTCCCCTCTCTGGATGATTGACTCATAAAGGGAGGCATGGCCTCAGAAGTGCAGCTGGCAACCAGGTCCTGCAAAATCTGAGGTTTGTTATTAACTACTCCAGGTCCCACCTCCTCCCGACACAGTGTTTGGAGTCCATAGGGGCAAGACTAGACACCCTCCAGGCAAGGGCCTTCCTTCTAGGGGACCGAGCTGCCCTGCTCAGGGCTCTGGCTCTGGACATACAACGCTGTCCCTCGGTGTCCACTCGGCTCCTGCTGAGCCAACTTGGACACATGGCCTCCACAGTCCATGTCACCCCAGATGCCCACCTCCACATGAGGGCCCCATGGTAGTGCCTTTGGTACCAGTAGACACAGGCCACAGGCTGTCTCTATGGCAGAATTGCAGTGACCTGCCAGTTGGTGGAATCCCTGACCTGATGGCAAAATCCCCAGTACCTCGAGGCAGGGATGCCATTCCAGACGGTGTGCCCCTTAAGGATTCTCATGACGGAAGCCTCTGTGCTGGGATGGGGAGCCCACTGCGAGGAACTCCTCATCCAGGGCAGCTGGTTGCAAGGCAAGAGCAACCAGCAGATCAACCTTCTGTAATTACGGGCAATATACCTTTGAGCTTTTTGCCTCTGCCTATGGTACCAACCAGTGTTAATCTAAACAGACAACCAGGTGGCGATGTTCTTTGTGAACAAACAGGGAGCACGGGGTCCTGTACCCTCTGCCGAAGGCGATGGCCCTCTGCTCGTATGCAGTCCAGCAGGGCATATTCTTGTGGGCAGTATACCTGCCAGGCCAACAGATCCTCCAGCCGCACGAGTGGCAGCTGGACCCCAGAGTAGTCAACCAGCTTTTCCACCTCTGCGGGGAACCATGGATAGACCTGTTTGCCAGTCTGGACAACTACCAGTTGCCCCACATCTGCTCTCGGAAAGCCCACCCTTCCTGGGTGGTGGCAGATGCGTTTCTCATCTCACCTTCCCACCCACACCACTAATTGCCAAACCATTATTCAGCACCCTCCGTGACAAGGCCTCACTGATCCTGATAGCCCCTCGATGGTCCAGGCAGCCTTGGTTCCCGCTACTCCTCCAGCTGTCGGTGGAGACTCCCATCACATTAGGGAGCTCCCCAGGGCTCCTGTCACAGGAGGGGGGGCTCTCTCTTGCACCCCAATCTGGGGTCCCTGTCACTGACAGCATGGCTGCTGAAAGGTTGACCCTAGCCCCTTTCAACCTCTTGGAGGAAGTGGATATCCTGCCGGCTTCCCATAAGTCCTCCACCAGGAAAGCATACACCTTCAAGTGGCACAGATTTTCACTCTGGTGCACAGAGCACAGGATTAGCCCATTCTCCTGTCCACTGCAGCTTGTTCTGCAGTACCTTCTCCATCTCTCACACTCCGGACTCAAATCGAACTCTGTCAGAGTGCACCTCAGTGCCCTGGTGGCACATCAACATCTGGTGGATGGCAAACCCCACTCAGCCCAGCCGTTGGTGACCCGTTTCATGAGAGGACTCCTTTTATTGAAACCCCCAATACATCCTCCGGAGACCGAGTGGGATGTCAGTGTCGTATTAGTGCAGCTTACTCGCCCGTCTTTTGAGCCCCTGGCTACCTGCCATCTGCGATACCTTTCGTGGAAGGTGGTGTTTCTGGTTGCGGTAACCTCCGCTCGCAAGGTCAGCAAGCTCCAAACCTTGGTGGCGGAGATGCCTTACACCAGGTTCTACAAGTACAGGGTTGTGCTGAGCGCACACACAAAATTCCTTCCAAAGGTGGTATTGCCTTTTCACCTCAACCAGGAGGTGCTGCTCCCCACCTTCTTCCTGAGGCCTCATGCCAGTAGGGTGGAGACTATCCTCCACACCTTGGACTGTAAAAGGGCCTGTCCCTCTACATTCATCTTACCCAGGGCCAGCTTTTTGTCTCATATGACCCCAGTAGACTGGAGGAAGCGGTGATCAAGCGTACGCTATCTACCTGGGTGGCAGACTGTATCACCATCACCTATGAGCAGGTGTGGCTTTTGCTGGACAGCTGGGTCATGGTGCACCATGTCAGGGCCATGGCAGCCTCTGTGGCAAATCTGCGCTCCGTCCCAATGGTAGACATTTATTTATATTCTCTTATATACCGCGCTATTCTGCATCAGTGCGGTTTACATTGAACAAACTGAAATTACATTGAACAGGGCATTATAACTTGGAGATAACTATTTTACAGGGAACATGGGCTATGGAGGGTTAAGTGGCTTGCCAAAGACCACAAGGAGCACCTATGGGACTAGAAACCCCAGTCCTTCCGGCCCAAGGTTGCTGTCCTCTAGTGGGACATCTGCTGAGCCGCCACCTGGTCCTCCATCCATACCTTCGCAGCTCATTATTGCCTGGAGAGGGAGTCCCAACTGGACAGTGCCTTCGGCCAGGCCATGCTACATAATCCTTTTGGTGTCTAGGCAACTCCTACCCTCTGGCCCTTCTGTGTTCAGGCTACCAGAGTGCTGGTTCCATTCAGACGCATGGGTCCTACTGCAGTCTGCAGTTGCAGACTCATTGCTGCTGCTCATGGCTTCCCCTGAGTGAAACTGTGTTTTTTCTCTATGGGCTTTCAGCTAGGGAGTCCCATACGTGAAGACTGACTTCCTGCTTGTTCCCGGAAAAAGCATAGTTACTCACTTGTAACAGGTGTTCTCCAGGAACAGCAGGAATCAGTCCTCACAACCCTCCCTCCTCCCTTGGAGTTGCTTCTTTACCATATTTTATTTTTTGCTATCTTTTAGCTATGTCATCTGACTGAGCAAGATGGCACCCTTGGGCAGGAAGGGGACCACGCATGCGTGGTGGCATCTCCCAAAGGCTTTCTTTGAAAGCTGGGGGGATGCTTCCACGAGGGCTCCGTCAGTGCCGACGTCACCCATATGTGAGGACTGATTCCTGCTGTCCCTGGAGAACACCTGTTACAGGTGAGTAACTATGCTTTTGTGCAGTGGATGCCCCTAGGGGTGGGAGCTGGGCGGGATCAGACAGATTGGGGTGGGGAGAAGGGATGGCTATGGTTAGCAGACACCATGTGAAAAAGATTTCATGAGGTGGCTGCCAAAATTGGGCCTGATAATCAGGCTCTGGCCTGCAGAAAATCGGACCTCCCTGTGCTAAAATTGGGTCCCCCCCCCCCAATATTGTTAATGCTACTGTACTGCAGTTAGCAGCAGCGACAATATAAAGAAATCAAAGTGTGGGTCTCCCCACTGCACTGATCCACCGAACAGCTCCCGATTCCCATCAGGAGCTGCTCAGGAGGGATTGTACACCCCCCCCCATCCCAAATGTTTCAGCTAGCCATTCAGACTAGGCACCCCTCCCTCCTCCCATGCACACTTGCAAGGATGGGGGCCCTTTGACTCCCCCTACCCTCTCCCTGCCACCTCCCATTTCAAAAGATCCTTGCTAGCTAGCCAGCAAGGGGGCTCTGCCAAGCACATACCTCAAGATCCCTGATGATCTAGTAGAAGAATGGGGCAGGAGTGATCCTATGTGCTGCTGCCCCATCTAGCAGCCAAAACAAAATGGTCAATGTCACAAGGTGCTGCCCTCTAGCCTCTCGCCAGGGGGCAGCACCACGAGATCACAACCATCTTTGTTTGGGCCTATGAGAAGGGCAGGAGAGAAGAGCTCATGCTGACAGCTCTGTACACCTGATCACTACCATCCCTCTCCATGGATTTACTGTGAGGACCCACAGTACCTGCCTCGGCAGCACTGCAGGACTTTTCCCACAGTATCCGCCAAGGCAAGTAATGCAAAGTCTCCGCAGGAAATTCAAATCTCCGTGGTATCCATTGGACATCCCCTGGGAATGCCCCCTGGAGATACTGTACTATGGAGGTTTGCTGCTTACCATGCAGTTTTGGCTACGAACGCACCGCATTAGCAGCCAAAACATATGTGGTTTAGTAGACATACCCTTTGTGTGAGCAGTGTTATAGGAAACTGCCAGTACAGATGTGGTAATGAGTTTTTCGTATAGCTTGCTGGAGGCATGAGGGCTGCATGCTTCTGGGCTGTACCTCCTGCCGATGGCCATTTGCATCACCCGTTGGGAAATGGGATAGTTATCTTCTAAATTTTGTTTTCCTTATCATATGCGGTGTATGAACACTGGGAATAAAAAAGTAGAAAGAAAGAAAAAGGCATTATAATTTTTACAGAATTCCTTTTGCTGATACCCCAGTGGTAGATACATTCTCAAGGGACTGAGGTAGCAGATGATGAATTCTGATAAGTTATAATCATTATGGAAAATGAAGACCTTAGAGCCAATCAGTTGTAGCCACTTTCAGCTTGTTTTGCTGATTGCAAATCATTTCTCACACACTATACCACTGCACATAGACAAGGGCATGCAAAGCACAGGATTTGTTCCACTGTCACAAAAGAAGGTAACCATTCCAGTTTAAATCACCCCATGATGTCAGCAAGAGAATGATTTGTATTATTCTGTCCTTAATGTAAAGAAGAACAAATATCTGAAGAAGAGACCTACTGTATATGGTCTGGAAAGCTCCTGAACCTCTTTTTATTTTACTTTTTTTTCTTCTCATTTAGTTTTTCTTCATTTCATTTTATCTAGTTTTGTACACCGCCTCGATGCAATTGTTAAGGGTGATAGAGCAAATTTTAAAATACCATAAACATTTTTGAGGGTGTTCCAGTAAAAGCTAGCAGATCCATTTTTTCTGGCACCAGTACAGCTACAACAACTTTGTGTTCTCTACAAGTGAACCTGTAAAAAGAAACCTATGTCCACTGAACTGAGCATACATGGGCCAGAAGTCACTGCACAGGCCATTCTTACAAGGTGACGTAGAGAACAGTACAATCATTCTCAGTCTGTACATCCCAGAAGTCTGTCACAAGGCAGAGCCTGGCTCGGGAAGTCAGCAGCAGAACCTTGGAAAGTCTGGCTACAGTCCATTGATAAGTAATAGACTGGATGCAAATCAGTTATCTCATTACTGACTTGTACTCATTTTTCAGGACAGACCGACGCAGTGCTGGCTTTACCCCACCACTCCATGCTTGCATGTCTAATACTTGCTACTTTTAGGGAAATCTACAAATCCATGATTGGGAGAGGGGTTTAAAATCAGAACTGGTCTGAAAATGGGGAGCCAGCTGGTAACCTAGCCTAAATGTACTTTAATCAGAAATTGTTTATGTTCTAATTTCACAAAACAACATAGGTTAAAATCTGTGGTCTGAAAGTAGATGTCATGATGGGTCACATGTTTTTGCCAGAATTTTTGAGTGGATCCCAAGTGGAAGCGACATAATGATGGACAATGAGATAGCCAATATTCTAATAATATTTTGGGGGCATTTTCTCTTTGATATGTCCTTTCCAAGAACAATACTATTAACCTGACAGCTCTCGACTGGAGCCAGTTGAGCAAGGAAGAATGTTTGAAGTACGGGGGCAGTCTGCTGGGGAAATCCTGTAAATACGTTCCAGACTTAGCCTTAATGTCATTCATCCTTTTCTTTGGCACCTACTCCATGACTTTAACCCTCAAGAAATTCAAGTTCAGCCGCTACTTTCCCACCAAGGTAAGGAAACAACCCGCAGTTGTGTGCAGCTTCAAACCACCTCACTGTGCAGGCCTCAGACATAAATCAGAGAAAATCAAGATGGATGTTCTTCCTTTCTTGAAAAGTTAATAATGTATCTGCTTTATAATTAAAGTGGAAGTAGCTATTGAGCGGTATATCTGTCACATAATTAAAGTAGCCTAAGTATGGAACAAAGTACTCTCACTGTAGCATAAGTATAATTAAACTGCCAAAGAGATGAGTGTGAGAAATCAGCATGGGTACAATTAATTACTCTCAAGCTGCAATTTAGTTTTCACAACTGTCGAAGAAAATACCAATTACTTGCATTTAATAAAAGGTCCAGTATTTCTAAAGACTAGAAGACCTTAAGATTCATATTAGCCATCGTATTCTTATATTTCTATGTCAAACTTCAGCAAATTGTTCTAATGTATACCATACAGCTAATGCAGTGTTTACCCAACTCGCTACTGGAAGTACACTTAATTGATGTCGTTTTTGAGATAGCCACAATTAATATTTGTGAGTTCCTTATCATCCTGCTAGACCAGTCCAGATGAGTGGGTTATGCTCCTAACCAGCAGGTGGAGGCAGATTATAGCAGCTTTCAGTGATGACATCGCTAGTATATACTCTAATGTAGCACTGAGAGAAGCCAGGTGGCAACGTGTCTGGAGTAATGCAGATAGACCTGTCTCCCCTGGCCCATATCATGTGGGATTGAGACCTTTGGCCCAGCTTTTGCTGGCGCTTAGGTACGCTCATTGTCTCCTCGAGCCAACAACTGTTCTGTGTCTAGCAATTTACCCATAAGAACAAGCACTGATGGGCCAGAGATCGGACAGGAGGACTTCACGGGGACCTTGAGAGGGACTGGAAAGTCTGGGTCCAGGCCTCCCTTCCCTCTCGCTGTTAGGGTTACCAACTGACTCCAGATTTGCCCAACAGGGTTGATCTAGTCCAGCGTTTACCCCATTGTCTGTAGGGACTTGTAATTCTGATTATCAATTGTATTTTTTTTTTAAAAAGCAAGACTACAAGTCCCTGCAGACAGTGGGATAAACCCTGGACTAGATCAACCCTGTCAGGCAAATCTGGAGTTAGTTGGAAATGCTACTCTCATAGAAACATAGAAATATGATGACAGAAAAAGACCACATGGCCTATCTAGTCTGTCCTTCCATATCAACAACTACAACAGTCCACTTTTTACCTTTAGAGATCCTCTGTGTTGGTCCCATGCTTTTTTGAATTCAGTTACTGTCCTCATCTCTACCACCTCCACTGGGAGACTATTCCATGGATCCACTACTCTTTCCGTAAAGAAATATTTCCGCATATCACTCCTGAATCTATCCCCCTTTACCCTCATCCCATGTCCCCTCGTAGCAGAACTTGCTTTCAATTGAAAGAGGCTCTCTCCCTGAACATTTATGCCACGGAGGTATTTAAACATCTCAATCATATCACCTCTATCCCGCCTTTCCTCTAAGGTGTACATATTAAGATCCTTAAGTCTGTCTCATATGCTTTATAATGAAGCCCACTAATCATTTTAGTAGCCACCCTCTGCACCGACTCCATCCTGTTCACATCCTTTTGAAGGTGCGGTCTCCAGAATTGCACACTATACTCCAAATGAGGTCGCCTCTGTCCTGTAACTGCATGCAATGATTTTTCCCTATTTCTTTTTCTATTGCCTTAATTGTCTCTGTCCTTGCTGCTTGAGTAAAGCAACTTCAAATTTTAAAAACAAAAAAAATTTCGGGCAACTGGGCTTTCCCGGGTCTGTGTGGGCAACTGGAGAGACCCTTGGGTTTCTCTGGCCAGCCTGTCAGGTGAGAGGATTCCTGTTCCGATCATGGGTTCCTTTTTCTCTGCAGTTTCCTTTTTCATTGTTTTTTTTCTTCACTTTTTATTCTTTTCCCTTGTTGAGCTCTACAGGCCAAGCCAAGTGCATGGAGGTGTGCTGCTTGAAGTTCCCATTGGGCAAACTCAGGGCTGGCCCCAGAGCTGGGGAGAATGGTAGGTGCCCTATGTGAAGCTTTGCTTATGTGTATGTGTGAGTCCATTCTTTCTGCAGGTAAAAGAATGTGCTTATGGCCCTTTGAGTTTGTCTAGCTATCGGAATCTATTGTTTAGCTTTGAATGCTGCTGCTCTTTGCTCCCCTTCTCCTATCCCATTAATGGTTGGTTCAGCCCTGGATGAGCTCCATGGCTGTCTCTTTTTGCCCCAAGTGCAATGGAGAAGCCCTCCGGACACAATTTTTCAGCAATATCAGGACCCAATGCCAACTTGCTGCCTCTGCCAAGCCTCCCATGATTTTCCCACCAATGAGAATGGTGGCCATCTTGGCCATGGTTCCAGCTGAAGGGAAGCCTCAAGCCAGCAGGTCCTTGTGGTCTTTCAGGGCCTCAAGGCCCATTATCAGCCAGCTTTGAGCAACAGCTTTTGAAACAAATCATAGGCTGTTTTCAGTCTCTGATAGCTGCCTGGCAGTCCCTCTCACAGGGCTCTGAGGTCCTGACCTACCTTATGGGGAAATTGGGGCCCTCAAAAGTCTTCCTCTCTGGTGGTAAGGAGGTTAAGCGTCCCCATTTTCCATTTTCACTTTTGTGTTTCTCGGGAAGCCCAGCCTTAACCCCTATTGGGGAACACTGCAGAGAAGATGAGGATTCCCTGTCTCCAATGGGTGTCAGCAGAGGAAGGGGAGCTTTCACTGGTGGAGGGTGACAATCCTTCATTCATTCACCTTTTTCATATGGTGGATGTGACTATCTTTATTCAGGATGCCATGGTAGCCTTGTTCATTGCAAACCCTACTCTAGTACAGGTTTCTCAAGTGGGCCCTATCCTGAAGGGGTTGCAGTAGCCCTCTGCCTTTTTCTGCTTCTTGAGCCCTTGTGAAAGCTTCTGTCTTCTCAGTGGGAGGCATTGGAGCTGGAACTGATGGGCACTAAGGTCTTGGCTCTATTGTATCCGCTCCCCCAAGGGGAGATGGAATAGCTTTTCGGGGTCCCTAAGATAGATACTCTGGTCATAGTGGTGACAGAGCGCACAACCATTCTGGTGGAAGGTGGTATTATGCTGAAGGAAACTCACAGCAGGAGGGTGGAAGCCCCCCTCAAGAATGCCTTTATGACTTTGACTTTGAGTACTCACGAGTACTCAGGCAGTGATTTCTGTGGACATGGTGGCTTGAGCACTCTTGCTGGATCTGGACTCTTGCTGATTACTAGACAGCTGAGATTTTGCAAGATTGGCTTCTGGAGTGTCCTTTGTGGTGGATGTCCCATATGATTTGATTTGTTTCTCCTCTAAAACCATGGTGGCAGTTGTGGTAGCCAAAAAATGGCTTTGGCTCTGGAATTGGTCTACTGATGCTTCTAAACTGTGGCTGAGCAAGCTCCCCTTTAAGGTGCCATCATAGCACATCATCCAGCATGGAGTTCTGCAGGGCTTAGCCCTTTCTTCAACACTTTTTAACCTTTATCTTGCTCCATTTTTCAAGTTGTTGTGGCACTTGGGACCTCTGGTGGCACCAGACTTTCCAGGTAGGCCATGGTACCTGACTTTATGAGGAGAAAACCAACAGTATGGGGGAAAGCCAACAGCCATCAAGAGCCCATGGTTCTGAATGATATATCTTTGAAGTATACTAGCAAAAGAGGGAAGTTAGGACATCCCGACAGAGAGGTTCCAATAAAGATGAAATTAAACCAGATGCCTTTAAGTAAAAAGCAGACAGAGCTGAAAGATTCCAAATTACTCCTGTCCTGTCATATTGTTAATATGAACAAATTACAAACTCTGAAATGCTTGTATGTAAATGCTAGAAGTCTAAAAATTAAGATGGGAGAATTAGCATATATAGTACTAAATGACAGGTAAGATATAATTGGCATCTCAGAGACCTGATGGAAGGAGGATCATCAATGGGATACCGTGATACCTGGGTACAAAGTATATCGCAATAATAGGGTAGATGAAATTGGTGGAGAGGTTGCACTGTATGTTAGGAGGGCATTGAGTCAAACAGGATAAAAGTTTTGCAGGAAACAAAATACACTATAGAATCTCTATGGATAGAAATCCCATGTGAAAAGGGGAAGGCAATGGCAGTGGGTGTGTACTACCATCCACTTAGCTAGAATGAACAGATGAATGATGAAATGCGGAAAGAAATCAAGGAACAACACAGTAATAATGGATGATTTCAATTACCCCGGTATTGACTGGGTCAATGTTACAGCAAGACATGCTAGGGAGATAAAGTTTCTAGATAAGATAAATGACTGCTTCATGGAGCAGCTGGTTCATGAACTGATAAGAGGGGAAGCTATTTTAGACCTAGTCCTTAGTGGAATACAGGATCTGGTGCAAAAGATAATGGTGTTGGGGGCCACTTGACAATTGTGATCATAGCATGATCGCATTTGATTTAATAAATGAAGGGAAGACAACATGGAAATCCACAGCATTAGCATTTACCTTTAAAAAGGGAGATTATTATAAAATGATGAAAACAGTTAAGAAAAAAACTAAAAGGAGCAACCTCAAAGGTTAAAAGTATACATCAAAGCATGGGTGCTTTTTAAATATACTATCTTGGAAACCCAGACCAAATGTATTCCACACTGTAAGAAAGGTAGAAGGAAGGACAAAAAACTGCCAGCATGGTTTAAAGGAGAGGTCAGAGAGGCTATTGTAGCCTAAAAGGCATCTTTTAGGAAATGGAAAAAGGAGCTAAATGACAAAAACAGGAAAGAGCATAAGCACTGACAAGTTAAATGCAAGCCATTGATAAGGCAGGCAAAGAGAGAATTTGAAAAGAAGCTTGCCATGGAAGCAAAAACATATAATAAAAACTTTTTCAAGTATATTCATAGCAAAAGACCTGAGAGTCAGTGGACCATTAGAAGATAGAGGGGTATAAGGGGTGCTAAGGGAGGACAAGGCTATAGTGGAGAAACTGAATGAATTCTTTGCTTTGATCTTTACTAAAGAAGATGTAAGGAAGTTACTCAAGCCTGAAATGGTATTTAAAGGTGATGTATCAGAACTGAAACAACTCTCAATAAACCAGGAAGATGTATTACAACTATATGATAAACCAAAGAGTAGCAAATCACTTGTACTGGATGGTACAACCCAGAGTGCTGAAAGAACTGAAATATGAGATTACAGCCCTACTATTAGTAATCTGTGAACTGTCATTAATATCATCTATAGTACCTGAGGTTTGGAGAATGGCCAATGTAATATCCGTTTTTAAAAAGGTTTCCAGGGGTGATCCAGGACACTACAGACTGGTGAACCTGACATCAGTACCAGGCAAAATGGTAGAAATCATTATAAGGAATATAATTACTGAATATGTAGATATCCAACATGGATTTATCCAAGGAAAGTTTTGCCTTACTAATCTGTTATATTTTTTGGAAGGTATGAATGAACAGGTAGATAAAGGTGAGTTGATTGATGTGGAGCTCGGTTCCTAGAGGGTATGTCCGGGCCATCCGGACGTCCCCGATGAAGACAGGCCCATTAGGACTCAATTCTGCACCACGGGAATTAAATGTTCCCATGGTACATCTTGCCCGCAGGCTCCCCGGGAATTAAATGTTCCCACGGACGTCTTGTCCGCAGGCTCCCCTGGCTGCCGTAGCTCAGCCCCCCTCCTCCCCACCGCCCGACCCATGGTTGGCCAGCCAGGGCCTGCATCAGATGGCAGGGACTGCCCCGCACCCGACCGCGGGGGGGGGGGGGGGATCCCAGGCCTGATCACTGGATTAGTGCTGCTTATTCCACTTTCAAGGTGGAATAAGCAACACATCCCCTTTGACCCAGCAGGACATATAGGGCTATGACCGGACTTGGCCGTAAATGTCCTGTTGGCTCAGCCTGCCCCACTCCGCAACAGATCTTGCCCCTCGCCGGCTCTCCCCATCCTGCTGTCTGGACGTGCAGGGAGAGCTAGAGCAGGAATCAGGCCTGGACAGCTTGCAGGGCTGCATGTCTCTGCATGGGGCCCACAGTGTATCTGGACTTTCAGAAAGCCTTTGACAAGGTCCCTCATGAGAGACTCTTGGAGAAATTAAAAAGTCATCGGATAGGAGGCAGTGTACTGCTGTGGATCAGAAACTGGTTAAAAGATAGAAAACAGAAAGTCTGGCTAAATGGCCAGTTTTCCCCAATGGAGAAAGGTGAATAGTGGAGTATTCCAGGGATCTGTGCTGGGTCTGCTGCTTTTTAACATTATTTATTTATTTATTTATTATATTCTCTTATATACCGCGCTATTCTGCATCAGTGCGGTTTACATTGAACAAACTGAAACTACATTGAACAGGGCATTATAACTTGGAGATAACTATTTTACAGGGAACATGGGCTATGGAGGGTTAAGTGGCTTGCCCAAGACCACAAGGAGCACCTGTGGGACTAGAAACCCCAGTCCTTCCGGCCCAAGGTTGCTGTCCTCTAGTGGGATTTGAACCCCCGACCTTCCGGCCTGAAGTACCTTTGCCACAACCACTAGGCCACTCCTTTTGTAAATGATCTGGAGATGGGAATACGAGTGAGGTAGTCAAATTTGCAGATGACACAAAGTTATCCAAAGTTGTTAAAACCTAAGAGGATTGTGAAAAATTGCAAGAGGACCCTGATAAATTGGAAGACTGGACGTTCAAATGGCAGATGAAATTTAATGTGGACAAGGGCAAAGTTATACATCTAGGAAAGAACAACTCAAACTATGGTTACATGATGCAAGGTTCTACATTAGGAACCACCACCCAGCAAAAAGATTTAGGCATCATCATGGATAACATGTTGAAACCCTCCACCCAGTGTGCAGTGATGGCAAAGAAGACAAATAAAATGCTAGGAATCATAAGGAAAGGAATAGAGAATAAAACAAAGGATATCATAATGCCTCTGTATCGTTCCATGATGTGACCACACCTTGAATATTGTGTGCAATTCTGGTTGCCATATCTTAAAGAAGGATATAACGGAATTAGAAAAGGTACAGGGAAAAATCATCAAAATGGTAAAAGAGATGGAAGGATACCCCTAAGAGGAGAGGCTTAAAAGGTTAGGGCTTTTCAACCTGGAAAAGAGACGGCTTAGGAGAGATATAATAGAGGTCTATAAATGAATGAATGGAGTAGATCAGGTAAACTTAGATCGATTCTTTACGCCATCAAAAGGTAGAAAGACTAGGGGACATGAAATGAAGTTACAGTGTAACCCGTTTAAGACTAATAAGAGAAAATATTTTTTTCACAATCCGTAATCAAACTCTGGAATTAGTTACCAGAGGATGTAGTAGAAACTGTTAGTGTAGCTAGGTTTAGAAAAGGTTTGGACAAGTTCCTAGAGGAAAGGTCCATAAAGCATACAAGAAGTCAAATATCTAAGGGTCATTATAGACAGGGCTTTAAGCATGGTGCCGGTGGGTCATAATACCACAACCTATGTATCTTATTACTATAGCTATAAGTTTTTGTCGGGATCGACCTGCCCGAGAGGAAGAGATGGAAACTCTCCCCTCAATGCCGGAAGAACCCTTTTTATCAAGTGAATGAATTCACACAACTTCGTGAAAATAGTGTAATCACACTTATCTTGAAAGTAGGCGATGTTCCTCAGTAGGTGATGTTCCCCCTTGGGTTATAAAAGTACACAACATGCATTTTCAGGCCCACAAATAGCCCTGTGCCAAGTGTTCCCTTTCAGCATCAGTCATCGTAATCAATCACCATAGCAAACACTGAACCCAACGGTTCTTATACGGAGCTATAATGGCCACCGATTGGACCAAAGCACTGCCCCACATGACCGGTGACGTAATGAAACGAAACCAATCAGAACTCAAACATGGGACAAAGTCAATATTTTAAGGGACCCTTCAAAACGTCCCCGCAGATGGTAGCAAATGATGTAAATGTGAATGAAACCTATTGTCTCAGTATATAACCCCCATCCTCAGTTTACTTCGGAAGCTGAAAAAGAAAAGGAGTGTGACACCATTACAGGCATTTTGCCTTTTATGTCCTATACATCTCAAGTAACCGACCTGTTGAGGAAGCATTTGCAAGTTTTACAAATGCGCACTTGCTTTCAAAAACCGGTTTGTTTTGCCTACTCGAGAGGCCCAAATTTGAGGGATTGATTGGTCCACTCAACCCCGAGGTTACAGCTGGGTTTGGGGGGTGGTCTTCCACAAGGACATTGGGCTTGTGGTCATTGCAAGTTTTGTGCCACCACTTTGGAGGCTATCCAGTGGTCTCACCCCACCTTGGATAGACCTTTCTCGTTCATGGGGGCATTGACATGTCAATCCAGCTTTGTAGTGTATATACTGATCTGTCCTTGTGATCTCATTTATGTTGGTAGGACCATCCGCCTGGTTAAAATCCGATTAGGTGAGCACGCCTCCAGAATTAAACAACAGGTTCTCTCGGCACAGATGGTTGAGCATTGTATTTTGAGGAACTACTCTTTCAATGAGTTTAAGTGGAGAATCATTGATTGGGTGCCGGCCAGTCCCCGGGGGGGAGATTGTGAATGCCTATTACAGTGGTATGAACAACGATGGATTTTCCGGCTTCACTCTGTCATCCCTTCGGGTCTTAATTTGGAACTAGAGTGATGGAGCTTGTTATAAACTGAGACAATAGGTTTCATTCACATTTACATCATTTGCTACCATCTGCGGGGACGTTTTGAAGGGTCCCTTAAAATATTGACTTAGTCCCATGTTTGCGTTCTGATTGGTTTTGTTTCATTACGTCACTGGTCATGTGGGGCAGTGCTTTGGTCCAATTGGTGGCCATTATAGCTCCATATAAGAACCGTTGGGTTCAGTGTTTGCTATGGCGATTGATTATGACGATTGATGCTGAAAGGGAACACTTGACACAGGGCTCTTTGTGGGCCCGAAACATGCATGTCGTGTACTTTTATAACCCGAGGGGGAACATCGCCTACTGAGGAACATTGCCTACTTTCAAGATAAGTGTGATTACACTATTTTCACGAAGTTGTGTGAATTCATTCACTTGATAAAAAGGGTTCTTCCGGCATTGAGGGGAGAGTTTCCATCTCTTCCTCTCAGGCAGGTCGATCCCGACAAAAACTTATAGCTATAGTAATAAGATACATAGGTTGTGGTATTTTGACCCACCGGCACCATGATCAGTGACTTTATTCCATTGTTAGCTTTCATAGCAGTCATCTGATCTCTGGAGGTTTATTTCTATGTGGGGGGAGGGCTTTAAGCATGGCATCTCATATCAAACTCACTGCCAGAACAATACTCTATAAACTAAAAACTATTCAACACCTGAGACCAATCCTAGACCCACACGACTTTTGCACAATAGTTCAAGCACTAGTGAACCCCCATCTGGACTATTGTAATGGTATTTTACAAGGTCTATCAAAGAAGTTCATTCACACCCTCCAGCTTGTCCTAAATATATCTGCCAGGATAATAACCAAGACCAACCTATCTGAACACATCACCCCCATATTATATAACCTTCACTGGCTCCCAATAACTTCCAGAATACAATACAAGTAAATCCTCACTGCTTTTAAATTGTATAACGATATCTCCCCCTCTTACCTCTCCACTATAATAAAATCTCAAACTGATACCAGACATAAGAGAAAGCATGCTTAAAACCTTCTGCAAGTTCCAACTCTTATACGCAAAACTAAACAGCACACAAGTAATAGGGCATTTAGATATACAGCCCCTATACTTTGGAACGCCCTTCCTGACCAAATCAGAGCTACCAAAGATCTCCTAACTTTCCACAAGGAATTGAAAACACACCTTTTCTCACAATATTATAATGCTCACCTAATAAACAATACCTCCAATAACTCCACCCCCACTCCTTCTACCTCAACAGTCTAACACCTCCCATTTCTCTCCCTTATTTCAATGTATATAGCTAAGAAAATCCAGCCATCACTATGCCTCTGTAATTTGTGTGCACTGGTGTGTATATAGTTATTAAGTTCCTTGTTTAAATTGTATTGGTTAAATATGTTCCATATACCACTGTGTTGTAGTTCCATGTAAACTGTCACTGATCGCTGGAAGGAACGGTATAAAAAAAAAACATTCAAATAAAATAAATAAATAAATAATTAAAGAGGACCCAAATAATCCACTGCTTGCCGCAATATAGGCATTATGGAAACTGTGTCTTTTTGGGAACCTGCCAGGTACTTGTGACCTGGATTGTCCACTGTTGGAAACAGGATACTGGGCTTGATGAACCTTGGTCTGACCCAGTATTGCAGTTCTTATGTTAATAAATTGGAAAAATAGGTTTCCAAATAGCAGATGGAATTTAATGTGGACAAGTGCAAGTTATGCATTTAGGGAAGAACAACCTAAACTACAGTTACATGATGCAAGGTTCCACATTTGGAACCACCACCCAGGAAAAAGATTTAGGCATCATCGTGCAGTGTTCAGCAGCAGCCAAGAAAGGAAATAGAATGCTAGGAATCGTAAGGAAAAAAATGCAGAATAAAACTAAGGATATTATAATGCCTCTGTATCGTTCCATGGTGCAACTGCACCTTGAATATTGTGTGCCATTCTGGTCACCATATCTTAAAAAGATATAAGAGAACTAGAAAAGATACAGAGAAGAGCCACCAAAATGGTAAAGGCGATGGAAGGACACCCCTATGAGGAACGGCCTAAAAGGTTAGGGCTCTTCAACTTGGAAAACAGACAGCTGAGGGGAGATGATAGAGATCTATAAAATAATGAATGGAATGGAACGGATAAACATAGATTAGTTGTTTACTCCTTCAAAATGTGGAAAGACTAGAGAACACACAATGAAGCTACAATATAGCCAATTTAAGACTAATAAGAGAAAATATTTTTTTCACTCAATACGTAATCAAACTTTGGACATTTAGTAAAAGCTTTTGGTATATCTGGGTTTAAAATGGTTTGGATAAGTTCTTGGAGGAAAAGTCCATAAACCATTATTAAAGAGGACCAGAGAAATCCACTGTTCACCCTGGGATAAGCAACATGGAATCTGTGTATCTTTTTAGGAATCTGACAAGTACTTGTGCCCTGGCTTGGCCACTGTTGGGATCAAGATATTGGTCTTGATGGACTTTGGTCTGCCCAGTATGTTCTTATGATATGCAGATCTTTTGAGCCTGTTGGTGGAGTCTCCTCTATTGCTACCTTAGGAGAGAGTAATCAATAAAACATAAACAGCATTCCATAGATTTCAACCACATTTTATAGCAAAGAACAAAATCAATTGAACTTCATTCTTTCTTCTTATTTCATCATTCACCAAAGAAAGGAAAAGTGGATCTCAGAACCAACAGGGCATATATGTGGGCAGCTCAGAAAAAATCTATAGTGTCCACATCCCCAGAACATCAATGACCCACCATAAATTCCTCCTTTAAAATCACCACATCACAGCGTAGCGATTAGAAAAAACGTAAGCTGCATGTATGGGCAGCATAGCTTTATTATTGAATAATCCCATAAAATTTTCAACAACAAGCTTGCAGTCTGCCCCTGCTTCAGTCAACTTCAAAATCACAATGATAATCCAACAAAGTTTTAAAAAAAAGTAAAAACTTAGCTGAATCATTGGGTTGGGTTGATGAGCAGTCCCATACAATCTTCCAACTGCAGGCTTGTCCAATACACTTCAAAAACAGCAATGGTGATCTAACAGAACTAGCAGCAAACTTCAGTGTACATCTCCCATTGCTGTTTTTGAAGTGTATTGGACAAGCCTGCAGTTAGAAGATTGTATGGAACTTCTCAGCAACCCAACCCAATGATTCAGCTAAGTTTTTACTTTTTTTAATTATCTTTGTTGGAATTATCATTGTGGTTTTGAAGTTGGCTGAAGCAGGGGCAGACTGCAAGTGACTTTTTATTATTGCTGTCCCTTAGGAGAGAGGACTGCGGTAGCAGGGTCCCCTGGTCATGGAGGATCCTGTGTACATTTTGCTACAGCTTGGCCCTTGAGAGGCACAAGCTTTCTAAGAAAGAATACTCTGGAGTGGTAGCTGACACTCCTTGGCCTGTGTTAGAGTCTATAGTGACTTCGAGAGGTGGTATACCTCTAAGGTCCTGGATGCCAAGAGGGTATACATTGTGGCCATACTATTCTTCTTACAGTGTGGTTTGTACCAAGGTTTAGCTCTGAACTCTGTCAGGTTTCAAGTGGTCGCACTTGCCTGCTATGAGGATGAGTTCAGGCACACCTTGATGTGTCCTGCTTCCTCAAGGGGGTGAAGCAGATCTTTCCACTTGTGCATCCAGTGGGTGCCATAGTAGAGCCTTACTCTTGTGTTGAGGGTGCTGAAAAGCCCCTCTTTTGAGCCCTTTGAGAAGGCCTCCCTTAAAGATTTGACCCTGAAGGTGGTATTCCTGTTGACTATTGCTTCCACCAGACAGACATTGTGAGCTACAGGCTTTGTCCTGTAGGGAGCCCTTTCTGGTCATCTTGTCAGTGTCTGTCTCCCTGAGGACAGTGCTGTCCTTTCTCCTGAAAATGCTTTCTCCATTTAACCTTAATAAGTCTGTGATCCTGACCTCCTTTGTGGAGGAAGACTTTTGATCGGACCCTGTGCTATGTCTGTTAGACGTGACGAGGGCATTAATGAAATATCTGGAAACTTCAAATTCCTTCTGGTGGTTGGACCATCTTTTTATCCTCTTCAGCAATCCCAGGAAATGGCAGATGACTGCCAAGTCCTTGATTATCTGCAGAATTAAGGAGGCCATTAGTTCAACCTATCTCCTCTGTGGAAAATGCATGCCGGAGGGAGTCAAAGCTCGCTCCACTTGGGCACAAGCCTTGTCATGAGCTGAGTCAGCCTTAGTGTCTCCAAAAATATCTGTAAAATGGCTACCTGATCATCCCTGCGCACCTTTGTGAAGTACTATAGGTTGCATTTGGAAGCTGGAGTGGATGGTGCCTTTTGCAGAAAAGTTCTGTCCAGTGTCATCTTCCTCCCACCCTGAATTGTGACTGTTTGGGTACATCCCACTCATTTGGACTGGTCTAGCAGAATGATAAGGAAGGAGAAATTTTAGATACCTGCTAATTTTGTTTCCTTAAATCCTGCTAGACCAGTCCAGGACCCTCCTTGGGAAGACCACTACTACAGGTTTGGGAGCCTTGCTGCCTTTGACTGCATTATCAGTATCACTGCCTGATGTAGAGTCAAGTGTGGTAGGAGAGCCAAAAGCCTTGTACAAAGTTATAGTTGATTAATACTTTTCCTGAGTTTCTGAGTTTTTCAATCTTGTGTTCCGCTCGGGAAGTGTCAGTGCTGCACCAGAGTGTATACTAGTGATGTTATCGCTGAAATCTGTTTTAGTCTGCCTCCACCTGCTGGCTAGGGAGCATAATCCGCTCATCTGGACTGATCTGGCAGGATACAAGGAAAGGACATTAGCAGGTATGTAAAATGTCTCCATTGATTTGCATGCACTGGGTCTCAGCCATATGCAGATCTATCCATGCATATTCATTTCAGATGTTCTGAAAATCAGGCCAGTTAGTATGGGGGTAGGAAACCACTGCACTATAGCATGCTGTGGGTACTTGTGTCTTTGCCATGTCTAACCACCTTGTTTGTCCATCCTTTTTTTCCCTGTACACGTCCAGCTGCGGATGCTAGCTGCAGATTTCGCCATCGTCTTTGCAATTTTGTTCTTCTGTGGCATCGATGCCTTTTTTGAACTGGAAACCCCAAAACTGCATGTTCCCAGTCAAATCAAGGTCTGACCTCCCAAAGAACCTTTTGCCTCTCAACATGTCTCATTCTCTCTCCTTTCTTTCCCAACCACTTCCTTTCCTTCCTTAATACTGCCTGGAAAATTAGAAAGGACCGACGATGTGGAAGTCTTGATTCAAAACTTTGGGAACATGAAACAAAATAACAGTGGGGCCCAGCGTCCTTCTGTATAATACAGACAAATTTATATTTCAAGCAATGTTAAAGCAAACAAGTTGCAGGCAGCCCACAAGTCAGTGTCTTTGCACAATTCAGATCCAAGGCATCTATTGGCTAGGTTCTTAGAGATAAATTTTTAATCTCCATGCAGTGCTTGCAGGAATGCATGCCAACTTTCAGAGGGAAACTCCTCATCAGAGTCTCCCTTTGAAAATCTTATCTGACCAGCACATTTGCTCTTAGCGATAGGGATGCGTAGTTATTTAAATGACTTTGAAAATACCAACAATATTTGTTACGTCATATTATTTCCAATCTGAAATGACACAAAACACAACAAATTTTTGTTTCATTTCTATGTTTTTAGTGTGCACTAAATGGATTTAGTATGCACTAAAACAATTTAAAGAAATTAAATGAAACAACAAAAAAAGTAAAAGAAAAAGAAAATGAAATGAAATGAAAATATTTTCAATTCACAACTCTACACAGTGGGTGCACTCTCTGGTTTAGAGTGTTCTAGATGGGCCATTATGTGCCAGTAAATATTTGATTCATTGGGTATTGTTGAATCAGAAAATTCAGCTTCTTGTTCAAAAAATCTCAAACTGGAAACAAATAAATACAGAGTAGCCATCAACAGCAGCTCACATAATTTATCTCATGAATATTGAAAGATCAATATTCAGCATTATAGAGAATGGATAATTTTAAAAGTCTGATATGGGCGTACACACCTTTAACTTGTAGTATCCAAATTAGAAGTTTCAAGTTATACTCCCTATTTGTGCAGTCCATCTACACTTTTAATTTAGATGTTTAGAAGCTGAAAATTGCCACTTTGAGATATAAATTATAAGCTTAACGGTGCTGTTCCTGATTTGCTCACAACCCTATCCTCTTTTTGAACCATTAACCTTTGCTATATAATTTATTGATCGATTGATTGAACTTACTAGACCACCCTTAGAACAAATTTGGCCACCAGGGCTTTGTACATCCAAAATTATTGCTTTATCCAACAGAAATTGTTTTTAAAAAGTACTTATGTGGCAAGTGCCGTCACCGACCATATGAGTGCTTTTGAATATTGGCCTCTATATATTTTTAGAAGAACCTCATTCTTTTAATTTACCCAGACCATTTCATTTTAATTCTGTTTTTAATTTCACAAAAATAATGGCTAAGTTTAATGCAATGTTGGCTTTTAGGCAATTTGTGTTAATCTAATGCTATCACTCTTCCTCCTCTCTCTCTCTTTCTTTCTCTCTCTGTCTCTCTCTTTATTTCTGTCTGGTTTCATGCTTCTCTTAGCTCCGCAAACTTATTAGTGATTTCTCTATCTTCATGTCCATGCTAATCTTTGTCGGTCTTGACTTGCTTGTTGGATTGAATACCCCTAAGCTACACGTGCCTACTGATTTCAAGGTAAAACAAAGAAAATTACTCTTTTGTCAAAGATATGATAACATGGTGAGCAGTTTAGATGCAGAAATTAGATGCCTGCAATGTTTGCAATTACAAACAAAACATCAGATGAGAAAATCGCAAGTGATTTATGAAAATGTAAGGATTCTAGCAGTTCAGATGGGATCTTGGGTAATTAGTGCAGAACTCACATCTACGACGGCAGTCATGGTAGCCTGAGGCCCTGCGTGTACATGTGAACCTCCACAAGCTGCAAGAAAGCAGATACAGGCCAGAGAAGCAGATTTCCCTGCCTTAGATATTGACCTCAAATTAATTTTCACTATGGACAAAGAATAACTTTTTCGTTGGGGGGGGGGGGCAAACCAACCAACCTCTGCCCCTGCCCCGCCATCTTTCTCCTGTCCTCAATCCCACCCCTCCCTTTCTTTGTCCTTCTTCCTCTCTGTCCACCCATTTATTTTGCCTTTCCTCACTCCCTCTTGATTTTTTCCCCTCATACACCTCTCTGCCCCCTGCCCACACCGTGTTTGTTCTTTGGTTTGTAGCTTGTCATGCTGTCAGAGCTTGTGTGCATCAGTGATGCTGAAGGCTAAGCTATCAGTAGTTTAACTATTGGCAGGGTCTCAGCTGAGGTGCCAGACCAAGACAAACCACACATCTGGGCAGCAGCAGAATGGGACAGTGTTAGCGGTGGAGGATCACATTTCTGTGACAACGGCAACAACACTAAATTTAAACTGCACGGAAGAAAGGCCTAGCAATCTACTTCCGTATCTTGCCACGAAAACCCAGTGAATAGTCACAACAAAACAAATTGCACTATAGTGCTGGAAAATGAGACCCCCCAGGTCAGAAGGTAATCAACTGGTTTCTGAGGAGAAGCTGAAGACTTCTCAGAGTAAAGCCAGCATTTATGATGTGGTTGGATCAAAGCCCTCAGGACACCTGACTGCTGATGTAGCTGCGCATGAAATGAGAGTCAGAAGCTGTAAAGATGTCTTACATATTGGGACATGGAACATACGAAGCATGAACCAAGGGAAGTTGGAGGTGGTCAAGAATGAAATGGAACGTGTACAACTTGATCTGTTGGGTGTCAGCGAACTGAAATGGACTGGCATCAGGCACTTTGCATCAGATGATCACATGGTCTACTATACTGGAAATGAAAGACAAAGAAGAAATGGCATTGCATTTATAATTAAGAAGAAACTTGCAAGAACTGTAATGAAATACAATGCAGTGAATGTTTAATTTCTAGTTGTCTATGAGGGATGCCTATCAACACAACTATAATTCAAGAATATGCCCCAACAACAGCTGCAGAAGAGGATGAAATTGATGAGTTCTATGAACAAGCACAAACTGAAATCGACAGAATATGCAAACAGGATATCCTGATAGTCATGGGTGACTGGAATGCAAACGTTGGCAACAAAGAAGAAGGCAAAATGGTTGGAAATATGGACTTGGCAACAGAAATGAAGCTGGAGAAAGACTGATAGAATTCTGCAAGACCAACGATCTATTCATCACAAACACCTTCTTCCAGCAACACAAGAGTTGACTGTACACATAGACTTCATCCAATACATTAATAAAAATCTAATTGACTACATCTGTGGAAGTTAATGATGGAAAAGCTCTATAATATCAAAAATGGCAAAGCCAGGAGCTGACTGTGCTACAGATCACCAACTACTAGTATGCAAACTCAAGCTAAAGTTGAAAAAGAGCAAGCCATTCATGAATGTAGCAAAATATGACCTTGAGAATATACCACTGGAATTTAAAGACTGCCTGCAAAATTGATTTGCTGCTTTAGATACAAATGGCAGAGCTCCAGAAGAGTTATGGGATGACATCAAGGTTGTGATGGAAGAAAGGTGAAAAAGAAAAAACAGCCAAAATGGATGACTGAAGAAACTCTGAAAATTGCCCAGAAAAGCAGAGAAGCTAAAGCCAAAGGAGAAAGAGAAGCAATCATGCTTGGCAAGGTAGAAGGTCAATGCGAAAGAGGAAGGCCAGCAATGAGATGGATCGATACGATAACAGCAGCTATAGGTGCCAGTCTGTCAGCAATGAGCCGCCTGACTGAAGACCAGACACAATTTAGGACAGCTATCCAAAGGGTCGCCATGAGTTGACACCGACTCAACGACACTTAACAACAACAACAGCAACTACAACAACAAGGGCTTATAAGAAGGGAGAAGGGATATAAAGAATAGAGGGGGAGAAGGAGAAGGGATGTTGGAGGAAGGAAATGAAAAAAGGCTCTTGAGGAAGAAGGACAGAGAAGTGGGAGAAGAGAGGAGGAGCAAAGAGGGGAAGAAGGAAAGTGGATGAGGGGAAAGAGGTATAGAGGAGATGGGGGATGAGAAAGGAAAAGGACCCTTGAGAGGAAGGGAGGATACACTCATGCCCTTTTTCCCAATACCAACACTTACACAAACAACACAACAACCCTTTGATTCCCTCACTTAGTCCTCTAATAGCCCTTCCAATTCCCTCATTTCTCCTGCCCATTCCAATCTCCTCACTCAAGCACGCACACATCCCATGACCCTTCTGATCACCTCCCACACAACACACAACCTCTCTGACAGCTCATACACTTGACATCTTTTGGCCTGACATCTCTGCCCTGCCCTAGCAGCTGCTGATCCGAGCAGATTAATCTACCAGCAGCATCTTCTTTAACCACTTCCTCTTCCCCTTCAAATGGATTGGATATCACACTTACAGCCATATGGCATAAAGTGTGTCAGTGTGGAGGAAGAGGAAACAGAGGAGCCATCATCGCTGTTGTTGCCTCTTAGATCAGTATGCCCTGATCAGCAGTCAATGGGAAGTGGAAGATATAGACCAGCTGTTACTTCTGCTTGACCCAGCCCCATCTCCTAAAGCTGAAACTGCTCAAAGTTGGTAAGATCATGGCCCATGGGGCCTACCTTATTCTTACACCTATGGATTTTACTCCCCTTTCCTAACATTTAGCCCTGGAGTAGTGAACTATTACTTTCTTGAAATCTTTAATGTATGTCCATGATGACCTGGTGGTACACAGAAACTCTAAGTGAGAGTAATTAAAGCTGTTTATGATCCATACTCATGCGAAGCAAAACTAATTGATAGGGAGTAATGTTAGCAAGCTAGGAATTGAAAATTAAGGGCCCCTTTTGCTAAAGCCCATTAGCTGGTTAATAGGAGTTTAACGTGTGGCAACAGGGTGGCAGCAACACTAATGCACAAGCTGGTGCACAAGCACTTGCTAATACACTCGTTAATTGGCCAACATGTGATGGGATGGGGAATGGGCAGAGCATGGGCACAGAAAGTGCATTAGCACAAGAGCCCTTACAGCAATGTGTCGCCTAACTCCTTTATAGGAGTCACCAAGTGAACCCGCCATAACAGAGCACATATTGTAGTTGGCTGGAACATGTTAGCTGCTGAGGACATTCTGGACCCACTCCTGTCAGCTAACATAGAGGCTTTGCAATTAACATGCAAGAGATCAACACGTTAATGGCAAATCCTTAGCAGAGTTTAGTAAAAAGGGCCCTAAATAATCAAGTTACCCATATCCCCTGAAGTGTCTTAGTGCTGTTGCTATTTGGACTGTGGTATGGGTATCAGTTCACGTACCATTTAAGAGATCACAAACTATAGAGTTCTCCTCCCTCAGGGATGCTGCTGAATGCACTGTGTGATAGTTTTTGTTTCTCAGATAAGTTGGTGTTGTAAGTAAGGCTTGGCGCTGTAACGTTGTTTCTTGTCTTCCCCAGCCCACTCGCTCTGACCGAGGTTGGTTTGTGTTTCCATTTGGTAAAAACCCTTGGTGGCTATACCTGGCAAGTGCCCTCCCAGCTCTCCTTGTCACCATCCTGATCTTCATGGACCAGCAGATTACAGCAGTGATTGTAAATAGGAAGGAACACAAGTTACGGGTAGGGCCTTTTTTAGATTTGGTTTGCCTGGGCTTGGCAATGTGCCTTTGTGACATCTCAGCATTCAAGTTCCAGAGTTGCTGCTAAATTCTAGAACCAAATGAAAATTACATAATGGCTGCTAATAACAAGGTTGCTATAAAGGCAAATAATGGTCGTCTTAATTTGCCAGTGGGTACATAATTTGGTAGCAATGTGCATTTTCATTTTACTTTGTTTTGTTTCATTTTAGCGCGCACTACTAATTTGTTTAGTGTACAATAATTTAGCACATGCTAACACAAAATAATACACGCTAAAACAAAATTAGTCTGCACCAAAATGAAACAAAAGAAAGCAAAATAAAAAATGAAGTAAAAAGAAATGAAAAACATAGAATAGTGAAAAATTTCCTCCACAAACTCCTATAGTTCAGCATATACTTTCTTTGAGGTAAATCATATAAACAGCAAGCGATATATAAACAACCTTCATCTGATGCTGTATCTAATTCTTTGTCTCATTACTGAATAATCATGTTTAAGTTCCTATAACTGTGCCAATGGAGCCATTTTCAGCTGTGGCATATCTGGTTACAATTAACTAGTGAAGTTATTGGGTTAACTTGTAAATGGATATTCAAAAGCCTATCTGGTTAAGTCACTGCCACAGAGTTTATCCCGTTAAAGATAACTTATCTGGTTATCTTTCAGCAAGTTATTTGTGGATCCCAACTAAAGGAGATACCTTGGATCATATAAGCACTGAATATCAGCATTATGCAGTAAAGTTTAACCACATCAGCCCCCCTCTCAACATGTTCCTCTTCCCGCTCATATTTAACCAGTCAACTTTTATCTGAACAAAGAGTTATTCAGACAAAGGTTAAGTGTTCTGAGGGCTGGGAAATTCAAAATATAACATTTGTCCAGGTAACTCCCAAAGTTACCGGAGAAATCTTTTGAGTATCAGTCTTATAATGAAGACAAAATATTCATTTTAATATGCCTTGCACTTTTATTCTATGGACCTCAAAGTGAAAACAGATCTTCCATTATTCGAGGTCCACAGCAGTTTTAACATCCCATTCTGATTGTCTATGTATCGCCCTCAGAAGTCTGATTCAGGGGAACATTTAGATGTAAATTACAGCAAAGTAGTGTCTATAATGAGAAATCAGAACGTACAGCCAAATAAGCAAAGAAACACTTAACAAAATATTTAACCATGAATGGGCAATATTTTATTTGTTATCTCAGTTATTTGTTTGATTGCTCTTTTCAGATGTATGAACCTTGAAACACCATTTTCGTGTTGTATTGCTTTAGAATTTGATGTGTCCTTGCTTCCTCTCTGGAACAGTGGTTCCCTACCTGTGGTCTGCAGGACACAGTAAAGAAAAACAAAAGAGAGAGGTTGCTGCAGAATGGCCAAGGGGAAGAGAGATTGGTAGGAGATGGCTAAAGAGAACGAGACAGAGAAGGCATACTGGTTGGAAGAGTTTGGGCAGAGGGAGAGAGAAAGAGACTGAAATTGTTGGGGATTAGTTAGGGGAGAGAAAGAGCGACTGACGGAGACAAGAAGGGGAAAAGAGATAGTGGGGACAGATTAGGCACTAGAGAAGGGGGTCTGGGAAGAGTAGTGGAGATGAACTCAAGTTCCCTGAACATTTTGGAAGTTAATAAGGGGTCCACACAACCAAAAAGATTGAGAACCTCTGCTCTAGAATCTTCTTTTCCTCTGAGATGTTTACACATTGCAACATCTAAGAATAGTAAATTATTTAGAGCTTTATTGTTATAATTTGAATTAGTCATATACAGGGTATTTATAGGGGATCATTGTCCTAAGAGTCTGAAAAATACAGAAGTCCTAGAAATGGGACTGGAGAAGAGAGGGAGTGGGAAAGGAGAGTTCTGCAGGAGAAAAGGGACGTTAAAAGACAAAGGTGAGAGGGGGAGGTTGGTAGGCAGGGTGAAAAGTAACTTTCTTTGAATAAACAGGATGCGATTGAAGGGCTAAGACAGGATGGGTTTCTGCTAGGGATACAAGATGCTGTGCAATACAAGCTCTTTTTCTGCTATGGAATTTCCTTTGGATGGGGTGAATCTGTGCCAGTGAATTGATTTTAACGGGCTCCTGGGTTTCTGTGTGTGCTTCAGAAAGCTTCAGGCTACCACTTGGACCTGTTCTGGGTAGGAATATTGATGGCCGCCTGCTCGTTCATGGGACTGCCCTGGTACGTGGCCGCAACGGTCATTTCCATCGCACACATTGACAGTCTGAAGATGGAGACGGAGACCAGTGCGCCTGGGGAGCAGCCCCAGTTTCTGGGAGTGAGGTACAGCACACATGTCTCTTGTGCAAACATAAGTCACCTACAACAATCATCTTAGGGTAATTCCCCAGGTGATGATGTCATCAAAATTATTTCCATTTTCATTTGTTCTCGACAAGCATCATAACAATTTTTCCTTACATAGTAAGATGGTAGTAAAAAGCATACCGTTCCATAATTAACTCAAAGGATGTTACATAAGCATCACAATTTCAGAAAACATTGGATGGGTTTCATAGATATAGCAAGTTCACAGAGAGTAACATGGGTTTCATGAACATCGCAATTGCATGTAAATGTAATTAAACATAGAGCACTAGGCTCATCTCCTTACACTAGTGCAATTATATAAGCTTTACACAAAAATCAGCCAAACACTCCAGCAGCCATAATAATTACACTTAAGTCACAGAATTGCATCAATTGTACTGGAGCCTCGACAAACTGATTTCCTAATGAGATGAGGGAGCTTGAGAAACTGATCTTACAATATGAGTTAAGTGATGACACCTAATTTGTAAGAGACGATTCTGATCAAGTCATAATAAAATCTTTTGAAGAGAAACTTAAAAATTTTCAAATTAAGAAGAAAGGAAAATTTGCTGAAAAAGCCAGGCCTGTAGACCCTTGCTGAACTTAAAGGATATTTCACGTCACAATTTTTGAAGAAGAGGAGCTTGCAATGACGAAGATGCCTGGTGAACAATTTCCAGCATTTCCTAGTTGCAAGGGTTAGCCAGTTTTGATGTACTGATCCAAAGGATATTGCTGGACAGTAGAGGCCTGATTCTGTGCCACAAATAGCGGGGATGGATGTCCCAACAGGATGATCAACACCGCTATTCGCACCTTCTCTGCCCGTGTCTACCTTCCCCACCAGGAAAGTTAGATGTGGGCGGGGAAGGGGCGGATTCTGGGCAGTCGCTGGCCCTGGACGTACAGGGCCAATTCTAATGCCAGCCCTGTATGTCCAGGGCCGGTGACATGTGCGGGGAAGTTATTCCACCTCCGAGATGGAATAACTTCCCTGGATGTTTTTTTTTTGGTTCTGCTGGGATGCGGATAGGGCAGGGGGGCTGGAGGACATTCCCCGCAGCCCGACCCTGGCTATAGGAGGCCAGATCAGGGGTCGGGCTGCAGGGAATGAGCACTACATCTGGAATGGAATAACCCTTTAGGGAATTGAGGTAGCGTTTAAATATCAAGATAATGTCAGAGGACAGGACAATGCTTACAGAAATGAGGTAATGTTTTTTTCACTAGACGTGAGCCCTACATAGCAGATTTTCCAATGCTGCTCCCCATTCTGTATCTGTTCTGTGGTGAGGGTGAGGGGGCGGGTGGGGGAGGTGTAGCTTGCATTGCCAGATATTATGTGTCACTGATTTATCAGTTGGGTGCTTATGTCAAATTGTCAAAATGCATTAATAGAGTTTCCACCTCATCCAAGTTGACCTGAACAGAATGATCCACTCCTGGTTTGGCATATAGACCTGTATTTCTGAATTCTTAAAGAAAATAGGACTGCATCTCGCTGTATGCAATGCGCTAAAACACTGAACATGAAATACAACCAAAAGCAAATGTATTTTATTTCATGACAGCAATAATGGAGAAGGCAGTTACTGTCAGCTAGTGTCCTGTCTGCATCTGAACACTAACTGCCAGCAAATGACCTGGTGCACTATGGATTCATGTTTAAATAGCATCAATAAGAGATCAGTTTACTCTGTGCTACTGATGTTCCACATAATTTGCTGGAAACTGGACTCTTAGAAGATTAATGAGCTATAGAGAGTTACTCAGAAGCTATCATCACCCCAGTGACACCTCATAGCTGACTACATCAGAATTAATTGACAAATGATGTCACCAGCTATATGGAGGCCATCATTGGAGGATGGGGTTCATGGGGTCCAATATATTATCCACAAAACTTCATCTGTAATGTTACAACTGTATCTGGTTCCGAAAAGTAAGAGAATAAAAATCAGAAAATTCTCCTTTAAGGAGAGCTTGATGGGTCGAACCGACCTCATACAGAGAGGCATTGTATGACTCCCTTTTGACTGCCCTTTTAACACTTTGCTCTCCTTACTTTTTCAGAGAGCAGAGATTCACTGGTACGGCAGTGTTTATTCTGACTGGCACCTCAGTCTTCCTGGCCCCAGTTCTGAAGGTGAGATTCCCCCAGGAGCCTGCGAGTCTCTGCTTTGCTGGCAGCAGACTCTTTACTTCAGTCCTGTACACATTCAGAAAGGGCTCACCCAAAGGTATCTGATGCCCTGGGTGAACCTTCAGCCATCTCCCCTTCCCTTGCTTACCCCTCTCCCTTGTGTCCAGCATTCCCTTCCCTTCCCTTTTCAAACTCTCCACCCCCATATCTAGCATCTCCCCTTCTCTTCCATCAACCCACCCCCATTTCTAGTATCTCCCTTTCACTTCCCTTCCCCCTCCCATGTCCAGCATCTCCCTTTCTGTTCTTTCCTCTCCTGGTGTCTAACATCTCCTTTTCCCTATCCCCTCAGGTGAGCAGCATTTCGCCTTCCCTACCCTCCTAAAATGTCCAAGATTTCCCCTCCCTTCCTTCTGCTGCCACCACGACCCTACCTCCATCCTCTGCTTGAGCCAAAGCCAACAGGAAATGCAGTGTGGTGTGGTGTCTTTGAGCACCCATACACACTCAAAGTCTGCTGCAGTCCAGCCCTCCGACGTAAACTTCCTGTCAAAGGTAGCAGGACACGGCAGGGCCTGAGCATGAAAAGATGCTCAAAGGCTCACTGCCATGCTGACAAAAGCTTTCAAATTCTGCTGTCATGATGCGCTAGTGTCACACTGCCGCCAGCCCCCCTTAAATTCCGCTGCTCTTGGTAAACAGCTAGTAGTAAGGCCAGATCTACATGCAGAGAGCTTCCCATGTCTCATTTGACTATGGCCACAGCTGTTGCCATACTTTACAGTCATCTCCCTGAAGTTTTGTAGTAGCTATTGGTGTGATCTCAGTTCCAAAACAAAGGAACCTAGCTTCCAGTTTCAGCTCCTTATTTCAACTTAGTTCTACACTTAGTATGCACCCTGGAGAAAAGCTTGCATGGTCAGTGGTGGGAAAGAATGTCACAATGTTATCAAGAGTCCAACATTATCTTTCAACTTTGTGATCACCAATCAACAATGTTCTTTGAGATATCAACCTCCTGAGATTAAAGGTTTTTGAGGACCTTGACCCCTTATAACAGAACCCAAACACTATTGCATATAATCATAAGTAGAAAGTGTGGCTGCAGAGGTGGATATGACTACATTTATAGACGTAGCTAGCAGGATAGACACTGATGTCATGAAGAACACCTGCACTTCTGACTCACCACCACTTATGTAAGTGGATGCATGGTGGAGTAGTCTCCCTGGGGTGGTTGATGCATGGTGGAGCAATCTTCTCAGGGAAGTGGATACATGGTAAAGTGGTCTCCCTGGGATGATGGATGTATGATGGAGCAATCTTTCCAGGGAAGTGGATGGATGGTGAAGCAGTCTCCTGTGGAAGTAGTGGAGACATAAATGCAACTGAATTCATAAGAGCCCAAGATAGGCATAGTGAAAACATTAAGGGAGAAAAATGACCAGAAAGAAAAAAAGGGGATGACAGTAGTGAGATCTTGTTTGGAGTACTGTGTGCAAATCTGGAGACCATACTTTGATATAAACTGGGGTGGAGTCAGTCCATAAAGTAGCTATTAAAATGGTCAGTGGTCTTCATCATTAAGCAAATTGGAATAAACTTAAAAATCTAAATACAAACACTATGCAATAAAGGTGGGATAGGGGAGATATGACACAGACATTTAAAGGCCTCCAAGGAAGTGGACCTCTTTCAAAGGAAAGGAAGCTTTGTAGTGAGGAGTGAAGGATAAATGTGAAAGAGTGTAGACTCAGGAGTAATGTGAAAAAATATTTCTTTATAGAAAGGATAGTGGATGTGTGGAACCCTAGTCAAGGTAGTAGAGATGAGCACTGTATTTGAATTCAAGAAAGCATGCGGCAAACACAGAGGATCTCTGAGGGACAGGAAGAGATGTAGGGCAGATTGGAAAAGCATATGGTCTCTATCTCCTGTCATATTTTCTGTTTCTATGTACAAAAGGTCTTTGACATTCTAACATGAAGCGAAATCACTGCAGATGAAATGGTCCTGCAGTCTATTTCTACCATCCCAATATTTTGTTTTTTACTGATTTTGACTCACTGATACCATCTATTCTGATTTCATTTTCACACTGACCACAAAGTATGAGAACTATGGATGTGATGCTTCTGAAGCTGATGTCCCAGGACTGCAGTACTTCATAGCATTGGCTTCCTGATACTTTTTAACCATGCAGTAATGCTGAAGATTTATAAGCAAGGGGATGGCATATGCTGCCCTAAGACTGATACGTGGTTTTCATGGAAAATGTGTTAGTCTGGACAAGGTCAAGGGTCTTTGTTCACCAGATGTGCCCCATATTAGTGTTTCCAGAGATTGAGCAGCCAAGAAAGATGATGCTTTTAATCGTAGTCAGTGGAATGGGCTGTTGCACTGCACCATCGCCTGGCCAATATTTTGCCCAAAACAGCATCAACAATTAGAGATCCTGGGAGCAGGGCCAGAGATTAGTTTCTTTGGCCCCTCCTACCAAGATAGTGTTCTGCTGTGCTTGCTTTTAGTCATGGTCAAAAGGAATGACAATTGGTTCTTCTCCTTTTCTGTGTGTGCAGTATATCCCCATGCCCGTGTTGTATGGAGTCTTTCTCTACATGGGAGTTGCTTCGCTGAATGGCATCCAAGTAAGGACAACTTCTTCCTTCTTAAAGTCTTACCTCTTTGTAGAGTGATTAGATTTTGGGGCAATTGATTCATGTTATTTATATTTTGCTGCGTGTATTTATGTTGAATTTTTATGGAATCTGTTTTGTGCTACCCTGGGAAATTGCAAAATATCAAATGGAATAAAATAAATGTTAATCTAAAACCATGTGAAAACAGAAACAAAGCAAGAATAGACCCAAGGGCTCTCCAATAGCTGCCAACTAACCCAGTTCCAGTAGAGACTGACAATGCTATCCTCATGCATTATAAGACTGATAGCCCTGATTTCAATGCGTAGAATCAGGAACTGCAAATACCACACTACACTGAGGATATAAGCTGAAAACCAGGCCTGGCCTAAAATGTCCCTGCTGGAACTGTGTAAATTAGCAGCTATGTTCTTCATGCTTTGAAGGGATTTGAGATTCCCATCTGTGGATCTGGATTCTGGAAAGGCTGGAAATTAAGCCAGAAATTGTTCTAAAAGTGACACCTTGCGACCAAGAAGCAGTATTGCCATCAGGCTTCTGAAAGCCAGTCAGTGCCTGATTTTATTATCAGAACAGACGAGGGTAGAAATATATTAGAGACCATCTGATGGGGTTGGGAAAGGCAAAGCAAAGAAGAGAAAAGATTGAAAACATGAGATTTATCAAAAGGAGAAAAAGAATCTAGGAAAAAACAAGATGCTAATTTCAGGAAAATTAGCAGTAGTGTTCGGTAATTCAGAGTACACTGCTGCTCTCAATGCAAAGAAAAGTACTGGGGAGAGAATACAAGAGATGCAAAAGGAGTGCTGGAATGAGATGTAATAAACTCTTTTATCTATAACAACTTCAAATTATTCTTTTATGCCTCATCCCTTACTTTTTCCATTTTGTTGGAGGAAATATATGGAGTAGATCTGACCCTGTGCTATTGTGGACAACAGGAGAACAGTAACTGAGATCCTGCTCTATGATAAAGACAAGGACAGAGCATCTCTTTATAATAAGGACAGGGTTCATGCACTTTTCCTGTACAACAAGGGCAGGGACCAAGCTCCTACTATATAACAGGTGTAGAGACCAAATTCTAGGCTTTATAATAAGGACAGAGACTGAACTCCTGCTTTATAATAAAGACAGGGGTTGATTTCCCCTGCCTAATATAGCAGGGACTGAGCTGTCTGCTATATAACAAGGGCAGGGTCTGAGCTCTCACTGGAGAAACAAGATAGAGACCAAGCTCCTACTGTATTGTAATGGGATGGACTGATGCCCACTCTAAAATAAGGACAGACCCAAGCTCTCTCTCTTTAATAAGGGCAGGCCACTTGCCACCACTTTGTAATAAGGATGGAGCTAGTATTCGCCTTATAATAGCAAGGACTGAGTTGTTTAGCCTGCCCAATATATTTATATATTTACTTTGCTAGTTATCCATCCTTCCATCATATAGTGCTTGGAATGCAGTACATGATAAACTACAATAAATTTCAAAGCAAGACTCACCTTTTCTGTACAGCTTTTGATCTTCTCCCTCCCTCCCCCCTGTCTCCCACCTCCTGCTGATGTCAACTCCACGTCCTACCGTCTCTGATGTAGTCCTTTATCTGCTGTCCCTCTCTTTAACATGTTCTCTCTCCTATCTGAATGCTGGCGTTCTGTTTTCTCTTCATAGCAATATTTGAATTTTAATACTACTACTACTAAGCATTTATAAAGCGCTACCAGGCGCACGCAGCGCTGTACAATGAAAACATTCAAGAGACAGTCCCTGCTCAAAAGAGCTTGCAATCTAAAAAAGACAAAGCAAGAAAAGGAGAAGAATAAGAACAGCAAAATCAAGAGCCAAAGGCACAGGCGAAAAGATGAGCTTTTAACTTAAGTTTGAAGAGGGACAAAGAAGACGCCTGGCGTAAAGACAAAGGACGTTTATTCCAAGCGTAAGGAGCAGCAAGGTGAAACGAGCGGAATCCAGAGTTGGCAATAGAGGAGAAGGGCATAGCAAAAAGCAACTGGGTAGAAGAACGGAGTTCATGAGGGGGTAAGTAGGGAGAAATGAGAGAAGAAAGGTACTGAGGAGCCACAGAGTGAATGCACTTATAGGTCAGAAGGAGAAGCTTAAAGTGAATACGGAAACGGATAGGGAGCCAGTGAAGAGATCTGAGGAGAGGAGTGATGTGAGCAAAACGAGACTGACAGAAAATCAAATGGGCAGTGGAGTGCTGAATAGACTGAAGGGGGAAGAGATGAGACTGAGGGAGACCAGCAAGAAGCAGGTTGCAATAATCAAGAAGAGAGGTGATTGGGGAATGGATGAGGGTTTTAGTAGTGAGCTCAGAGAGAAAGGGGCAGATTTTGCCAATGTTGAAGAGAAAGAAGCAATAGGTCTTAGCGATGATTTGGATATGAGAGGAGAAAGAGAGCGAAGAGTCAAAAATAACACCCAAATTGCGAGCAGATGAAACAGGTTGGAGAACAGAGCCATCAACAGAGACTGAAAAAGAAGAAGGAGAAAGGGAAATTTTAGGAGAAAAAACGAGAAGTTCAGTCTTGGTCATGTTCAATTTCAGGCGATGATGGAACATCCAAGCAGCAATGGCAGAGAGACAGCAAGAGATCTGGGACTGCAAAGCAGGAGAAAGATCAGGAGTAGAGAGATAGATCCGGGAATCATCAGCATAGAGACGGTACTGAAAACCATAAGAGGAAATAAGCGCACCAAGGGATTGGGTATAGAGAGAAAAAAGAAGGGGACCCAAGACAGAGCCTTGGGGGACACCAACAGAGAGCGGGATAACAGAGGAGGAGGAACCACCAGAACATACACTAAAGGAGCAATGGGAAAGATATGAGGAGAAACAGGAAAGAACAGAGTCCCTAAAGCCAAGCGAGGACAAAGTGTCAAGGAGAAGATCATGGTCAACAGTATCAAAAGCAGCAGAAAGGTCAAGGAGGATAAGGACAGAGTAAAGGCCTTTAGATTTAGCCATGAACAAGTCACTGGAGACTTTGACAAGAGCAGTTTCAGTAGAGTGCAAGGGACGAAAACCGGATTGTAAGGGATCGAGAAAAGCATGGGAAGAAAGGAAGTCAAGGCAATGGTGGTAAACCGCATGTTCGAGCAGTTTAGAAATAAAAGGAAGGAGAGAAATGGGGCGATAATTAGAAGGACAAGAGGGATCAAGTGAGGGTTTCTTAATGAGAGGCGTGACCACAGCATGTTTAAAGTCAGCCAGGACAGTAGCAGTGGAGAGCGAGAGGTTGAGAATATGAGAAATGGAGGGGACAACGGTAGAGGAGATAGAGGAGAGGAGATGGGAGGAGATAGGATCAGAGGAGCAAGTGGTGAGCTTGGAGGAGGAGAGAAGAAGAGCAGCCTCATCAATAGAAATCATAGGAAAGGAATAGAGGGTAGGATGAAAAGGGGGGGGGGAGATTGAGAACAGGAAGGGGAAATCAGGGATTTAGAGGGAAATTGGAGAGTGATCTTATGGATTTTATCATGGAAGTAATCAGCCAGGGTTTGGACAGAAAGGGAAGGAGGGATCAGAGGTGGAGGCACTTTGAGGAGAGAATTGAGAGCAATGAAGAGACGGCGAGGATCAGAGGCATGAGAATTAGTCAGGCGAACAAAGTAATCTTGTTTGGCAAGAGCTAAAGCAGATTTGAAAGATAAGAGCATGAATTTCAAAATAAATTTTATTAAGTTTTGAATAAAGATAAAGAACAAAGGCAGGGCCTGAGTGTCCCCCTGTGTAATAAGAACAGGGCCCAAGCTCTAGCTCTATAATAAGGGTGGGGACTGACTGTCCCCCTGTATAATAAGAACAAGATCCAAGTTCTAGCTCTATAATAAAGACAGGGACTGTGTGTTCTTCCTGTATGGTAAGAAAAGGACCCTAGCTCTAGCTTTATAATAAGGACAGGGACTGACTTTCCCCCTGTATAATAAGAAGAGAACCCAACCTCTAGGTCTATTATAAGGCCATGGATGCAGTGCCTTCCTTCCCCCCCCCCCCCTCCATAATAAGAGCAGGGCCCAAACTTTAGTTCTATAATAAGGTCAGGGACTAAATGCTCCCTCTCTGTAATCAGAACAGGGAAGCTCTTATTGTCTAATAAAAACAGGGACCAAGATCCCTCTGTATAAGATGCTTTTCTCAGGCAGTTTCACCAAATGTGTTAGTGTTGCGCATACCATTACTGTCATGAACTTCACTTCTAAGCCAGGGTAGTGGAATATGATCTCAGTCTTTCAAATTTACTGCTAATGCTCAGTGTAGTACTTGCATCGTACCAAAGAGAGCTTCCTTCTGGAGTTCAAAAGATGCAACATGTATGGGTAGTTTGTCAAGATGTGCTTTGAAATTCTTCTTCATGAAGCCTGTGACTCCCAATACAATTTGAAATACTTCTGTATCTTTCTGCCACATTTTCTTGGTCTCTGACTGCATTTCTTGGTACTTGAGGATCTTCTGCCTCTTCACGCAATTCACAGAATAGTCACTTGGAACCCACACCTCTATGCCATTCTGGTGTTTTTCTCCTTTACCACTATGTCGGGTTTCCTTGCATCCAGTTTCTTATCCGTCAGAATGAGAATGTCCCAGGTGATCATAGGCCCTTCATTCCTTGTAATTCTCTTAGGGTCATGATCCCAGTGCTTTTCAGGCACAGTGATGTTGTAGTGTTTACAGAGTTTCAAGTGGATGAGGCATGCTACTTTGTTGTGCCTTTCTGTAGAGAAATATTCTGCCACCAAAATTTCACAGCCAGCTATGAGGTGAGTCACTCTTTCCAGGTCATTCTTACAGAATCAGCATATGTCTGTTTTGCCATTTTTTTCAATGCTTGCTGTAAACCATTTTGTTCATAATCCACTGTCCTGAGCTGCAACTATCAATCTCTCATCCTTCGGTTTCAGTTCACCTTTCCTTAGCCATTCATGTGACCGTTCTTGATCGACAAAGGGTTCCTGGAGTAACACTTTGTACATCCCACTGTATTTGTGCATTAGTCACTTGTTTTTTCTCATTTGTTGATCTAATTCTTTGAAGAGCTTTTTCTCTTGTTTTGCACATTCTGTTGCTTCCTTTCCTGTGTGTGCTTGTGGATTCACACACATTGCATATAATCGTAAGAACACTTGTCCAGGTTTGACAATGGAGACACATTCTGGATGTTTACTTTCATATTTCAGCACTTTTTGCATATTTGGATCCAATGATGCTGTTAGGTAGGCCTGGAGTAGCTCTGTATGTGTAATCAATCTCTATAAGGCCTAGCCATCCTTCAGCTCTAGAGATATACAGTCTTGGCATACACTGATTCTTGTAAATTATCTCATGGGCATGGAGGAGTTTTCTTGTTTGCACATCCAATTTTGCAAGATCCTTAAAAGTCCAGTCTACAATCCCAAAGCTGTATGAGTGTACAGGAATTGCCAGCTGATTGATGGCTTGTATCTTATTCCATGATGTTAGGGCACATTTCAATAATGATTTTAAACTTCTATAGTATTCTTTACTGATCTTTTCTCTCAGTAATTTCTGCTTGAGTGTTGTTCCTTCCTCTACTCCAAGATATTTATATACCCCTTCCTATTTAAGTTTCTTGATGTCACAGCCTGCTCAGATTTCCATTTTGCTCAATTTTCCTCTAAAAAAAAAGTTGCCTTAGCACATTTGTATAGGCCAAAAGTCATCCTAATATCATTAGAAAAGCTTTTCACTACATGGAATTGCTCTGCTAATTGTTGGTCATTGGAACTAAAGAGCTTCAGTTCACCTACAAATAGTAAATGGGATGTTGCCTCTGGATTGTTACCTTCTTTAGAATTCAGGTTAAATCCGTATCCCAAAGAGTTGCTGGGAGTACTCATTGGATTAAGCACCATACAAAACAGAAATGATGACAGGGAATCTCCCTGAAATATTCCTTGCTGAATCTTGATGCTAGGAATGATGTATTGACCATCTTCATACTTCAAAAATAGGGTGGCTTGCTACATTGTCATGGCGAACCTAATGTACTCTATCAAACCAGGATTTATCTTATACATTTCAAGACAATTTATTATCCAAAAGTGTGGGACGCTGTCAAAAGCTTTCTTATAATCAATCCATGCAATACTGAGATTTCTGCTTTACTTAGCACTGGCCATGATAGCCTTATTCAACATTAACTGGTCTTTGGTTCCATATGCTCCCCTCATATTGCCCTTTTGCTCTAATGCCATGATGTTATTGGATTCAATATGATCATATATTCTGTCTGCACCTATTACAGTGAACAGCTCATAGACTGTAGGTAGACATGTTATTGGTCTGTAATTTTGGGGAATGTTAATTGGGTCCCCCTTTGGAAGGAAAAATGTTCTTCCTCTTGTAATTCATTGTGGTGTCAATTCTTTTTTGCAGTTTACCAGGTCTTGGTGGAGTGATGTTAACTGTTTGAGCCAAAAGTTGGTCAATGCATCTGGGCCAGGGCTCTTCTAGTTTGGGGCTCATTTTAACCTGCTTTCCAGCTCTTTTGTTGTTACTACAGGCCATTTCATAGATCTGATGTTTGATTTTTCTAAATGTTCCTGTATGCAGGGTAACCATTCTGTTTCTTGATTGTGCTCTATGGGGTCTTTGTATACACTTCACCATAAGGTTTCTGTTTCAATCTTTGGTTGATGGTGCTTTTACCATATTAATGCTCTTTCCCTGTTTCCTTTAGAACTATTTGGGGTTCTCTCTAAATAGCTTATTTTGATATCTTTCTTTTATTTTTTCTTCTTATCTTTGCAGTTTTTGTGTTTCTGTTGTTTCTTTCAAGTTATTGCTGGAAAATATACATTTTAAGTCTTCAATGAATGCAGCATACTTCAGCTTGATGTCTTGGATCTTCCTCAATATTTTGATGGTATCTGTCTATCAGGGATGCCTCCACATGCAATGAATGCATTTTTCCTTTGATGTACTTCTTCCAAGGAGGAATTGTTGTTCTGTTTTTCTTCTGGCCCTGCACTTTAGATGGTAGTATTCTTGCAATAGTAATTTTAGTTGCACAATATTGTATTTGATTTATTTTGGCGATGTCAATAAATGACCCCTTTATAATGGATATGTCCTTGTTCATCTTAATTATCATACTTTTAACCTTATGTGTTACATTTAATTTGGGTAATCTTTCCCTTGCCTGGAACCCAGCATATTCATCTTTTTCCATGTGGACTAGGAGTTTGAACTTGAATTCCTCCACCTCTGGGTCTGTTTCTTCCCTTTCTTCTTCCTCTTCAGTTGATATGTGGACCTGTCCTTTATTTATTTCACTCTCCTGCATGTCCAGATCTCTAAGCTCCATCTTCCCCTCAACTGCTCTTTCTTTTTCTGTGTATTCCTTTTTTCTGGTACTCACACCTAGGTCTCCTCCTCCTCCCTGTATTTCTTTTTCCATGGAAGCCCTTAGTTGATTCAAGATGTTATCGCTTACATACTTTATTTTGATCTGTGAAATTTTTGCAGTTTTTCATGTGGCAATTTTCCTCTTTCTTCCAGATTTTGGTGGATTCTCTTGGTATACCCTCTTGATTTAAATAATGGCTTTGCTCATAAAAGTAGCAGTACATTATCTCCTCTTTATCTGCAGAAGTTTGCTTAACTATAGTTAATCCTCTTAACTTTTTCATTAATTTCAGTGATTTATCTCCTGCCACAGTGAGTCAAAGAACATGCTCACCGTGGCCTTTTCCTGTGAGATAAGTGCACGGACTGATCTGCTGCTGTACAGTAAGGGCAGAAATTGAGTTCCATCTGTATATGTGCAAGAACAACCAAGAGCTTAGATCTCTTCCAGGTTATGCAGGAGGATGAAATTATGATGAAGCACTGTAGTAAATGTTACTCTCCTTTCCACTAGTTCTGGGATCGTTGCAAGCTCTTCCTGATGCCAGCCAAGCACCAGCCAGATTATGCATACCTACGCCATGTTCCCCTGCGCCGTGTTCACTTCTTCACCCTGGTGCAGATTATCTGCCTCACTGTCCTCTGGGTCCTCAAGTCAACTGTGGCAGCCATCATCTTCCCTGTCATGGTAGGGGCTAGGGCTGGGACCAGCTCTGAGTTACCAGCAGATTTAATACTTAGAAACATGAGGGGGTGTGAACTTGTGAAGTGATATGCCATGCTGCTCAAATCCTGACTCTTGCTTACATGACTGAGTCAGGGATATGTATATTGTGGAGACCACAAGAGGTCTCATATCAGAGACATGGTGGATGTTTTAACAGGGCTTAATTTGCATCAGTACGTGCCAGAACAGCATTCTGCTACCTGTTTTGTGCCCCGTGTCAGCAATTAAATTCAGGGGTAGCAAACTGTCAACTTGTTCAAATAAAATTGACTCTCTGAAAACCAGCAGAAGAGGCAATATGATTGTCACATTTAGGACAAAGGAAGCAGAAGGCAATTTGACACATCCACATGGGCCAAAACAGAGAGAAGGTGATATATACTATGGAACTGACCAATGGCTGCATGGCACTAACAAAGCCTGATGATATCACAATGTACTTGGCCCTCCCTGGGATTCAACTGAAACAATTTAGAAAAGCACAAAACTATGGCCTGATACTATGTGCGTGTAGCTCACTTGACCTGCTTTATACAATGATTACCCATTGAGAGAGAATGCATGGAAACAGTGACCTGTGTGTTTATGTCCATAGTACATTTGTTAATCTATTTTCCATTCCATTCTTCCCTCAAACCCCTTATTTTCATCCTAAGATCCTGGGGCTGATGATGGTAAGAAAGATGCTGGATTGGGTCTTTTCACAGCACGACCTGGCCTGGTTAGATGATATCCTCCCCGAGAAAGAGAAGAAGGAAGATGATCGAAAGAAAAGGAAAAAGACCATGGAAGAGGAGGAAAGTGTGGAGGTACATGTAAACCCAGTGACCACTGCTCTGCAACAAAAGCTTTTCATGCAATTTAAATCAAATTTGGGAGAAATTAACCCCTCCCTTTCCAAAACCAGATGGTTATCACTGCAGCAGAGCTGTCAAGTTATCCAATTCCAGCAGGAAGACTTTTTGGCAAGTCCTGGTTTTGAACTTACATTCCAAAGCATTCCATGCTTTGTGGTGAGGCTGTTAAAAATCCAGGACCAACCCAAATCTCCCTTCTGGATTTGGGTAACTTGGCAGCTCTGGTGCAGCTTGGACAGCAGCGCTAACCAGATCTTCCCCCTCTTTTCCTGCCAGCCCAAGCACCCTCCTCCCTCTGTTATTACCATTCCAATGGATCCAATTCAGCCAGACCCTCCAAATGGTGCTCCCTGCACCACCAGTAAGTAAAACTGTTTAGGATACTGTTACTACTAACATATTGCAGCTTCAGCAAAATCAGACTAACAATCACAGCTGATTCCTTTGCTTTCTGGGGGAGCTGCAGGCGGACTGCATCAGAAGGCATTATTGTGCACCTAAGCGCTATGTTCTCGTCCCTTCTATGGGCTGATATAATAAAGTAGGCTTAGCACACAGCTTAGCATGAACTCTGCACACAATTTTCTGTGCTGTTATGACCACCCTATGCACAGAGGAGTTTAGCACACAAGAAAACTGCATAAAGAATTATGTTGACATTAGTACACTGTTCATTTAAATCCAATGGGAATAAAGGCATCAGCTATTAAACCCGGATGAAAAGAAGTCTTGCTCAAGGCTCATAGGTTTAATGCCTGGGTTTCTAATGCAGAGATCTGGCGTGTGGTCTGAAGAGCAGTGAAAAGCTTGTAGTTTTGTGCTAATTTCTTTTCATGTACCAGCATAAACTAGCCCAAACTCTTTTCTTCTTATATTGAAAGGGCTAAGTGGGCAATCTGGTGAATAAAATAAGGAAAACAATGGCAGGGGGATGAAGTGTAGATGTGTTTTTGTGGCTGAATGCAGGTTTCAGGGAGTGGAACCACGGCTGTGAAATGATGGACACTGCACTCAGCTGTAGAGATTTACTTGATATCATACATGGACGTACACATCTCACATTCCAGATATGCAAATCTAATGCACATAACCTGATATTCACATTCTGCAGCGTATGTACATACAACACTCCTACAGATCCCAACGCAACCCAGTGAGCTAGAATATCTGCCTGCTCCCAAGGCAATCCGTGTGAACGCTTGTGCTTGCGCGCAGCTTTTGTGTGCACATTATTTGCATGCGATTTGTTTACTGCATTAGGCATAAACATTTTCTTTTACCTATGCATTAGGAAACTGAGCGCTGAACTTCAGCGCGCAGCTCTAATACACAGCTTATTACATCAGCCCCTGGGAGGTTAAAATGCATCACCTCGTTACCAAAAACCCCCCAAACATTTAACCTCACTGCTTTTCCAGAGAAAGACAAAAGAGGCTCCAGGAAAGATTTGTTTCAGACTTTGCCATTTTCCTCTTAATTTATAGCACTTACATTACTGTGATTTGGAGTGTCCTTTCTCTAAAACAATAAATAAATAAATAAAAGTAGATTTGCTGCAGAGATGGCATTCACAAACCACCAGCAAAGGCATCCCAACCAACATACAACCACTACACTTATGGATGAGTTTGGCCATCTATAGGCTTATGAAAGAAGACGTGGCCTGTGTCCAACCCTGCTAGGGTTGCTATCTCACCCCAGCTTAGCCAAAGAGACTGACAGTGTCCCACTGAATGCATAGATGTGTAGTTCAGTTTTAATTAAATAAAACTATGTGATAGGCATTAGTCCTCTTGAATGCACAAAAACAAAGGTTAAGCAAAATTATAATTATGTAAGATGATAACTTCTTTATTGGCCTAACTTAATTGCCCTTTATTTACATGATTTTCTTAGGAAAATCAACTGAAAAAGTAGAACTACAAATCCATATATGCAATGGCACAAAACTTTGACTGGATCAACCTATCCCATGGACCTGGGGTGAGGTAAAAATCCATCTCCCACCCTTCTCCCAAGGCCAGAGTTGCCAAGTTACCGAGTTCCAGGAGTGAGATTTTTTTGCCAGTTCTGGTTTTAAATTTCATTGCAATGCAGTATGGTATTTGTAGTTCCTGAATTTACCCATTGGAATTAGTGCTGCAAGTCCCATAATACAGCAGAATAAGACTGGTAGACATCCAGGACTGGCTTAAAATCTCAATCTTGGAACTGTGTAACTTGGCATCTCTGCAAGGCCCAGTGCTGCAGTGTTTGGGTTGCAGTGGGAGGAGGTTGCTGGCATGATTTGAGGAAGGTAGGGGACCCTTAGAAGCCATGAATGAAAGCTCTTAGCATCATTACTTGAGACACACACTCATAAACAGCAGTGAGTGGGGGGAAGGCTCCAGCAGGGCCTGAAGGAAGGTGAGCCAGGCCATATGAGAATCACCTGTCTCTGTTCTTTTATCCAGTCTTGGGTGTATAAAAACACTTTATTTAGGCAGTTATGATTGATGGATTTATTCTTCAGCTGCTTTCTGATAGTGATTTATAGGGGAAGAGGGCGGAGCTTATGGTGTCAGTCCCTTTTTTATAATGGAGGTTCTTGATGCATGCAGAAGAATGTCCGTCTGAGAACTGCTGCTTCAAGAACCATAGTCACTTTAGACCACCAACAACAGCAACAGCAGCAACAGCCTCAGTAGCAGGCATTAATGAAACCTCTGCCCTCATAAAAAGCATAGAAATCAAATGACTTAGCCACATACCTTCAGGAGCCCACCACCAGAGCTGGCCCCAGAATTGGTTCAAGGTGTTGGTGCCATAGACACATCTTAAGCCTTATACCTCCCCAGCTGTCAGACTCTATTGCATAGCTCTGCATGCCCTGCTTTCTGCTACTCCCCAAAAAGCTGTCACCCAAGGTGGCCACCTGGTTTGCCTCATGGTTGGGACAGCCCTGCCCACCACATAAATTGTCATTTCTAAAATTTCAAAACTACAGCCTGATTGATTTCTTTGATCGGACAACTCAATATCTGGCCAACAGCTAACTAGTGGCTCAGGGCATGATTATCCTTCATCTGGAGAGCACAGATATTCATCATTGTCTACTTTAATAGAACTGTTTAGGTATACTTCTGCTATTTTTGTGGCCTGATTTAAACAGCTAACTTACCCCATTATATTCAGCAACATGGACTTAAGCAGATATTTCAAGAGCTATGGTGCCATTGATTACTTATCTCCAAGTTTTCACAGAATCTCCACTGCACAATAGCATAAATAGATTTTTTTCCAGTCTAGTTTGGGGTCCATAAGTTAACATTGTGAGCCACAGTTTTCCTCAGGACATAAAAGATTTTAGTCTCCAGAAGGTATAGGTTAGAGCAAAAAAATACCATCACTCCCCACAAAATCTTAGCCAAAGTGTTTCATACAGGGCCACTTTTACCTTTGCACAAAAGGGGCAACTGTGCCCCTCCACAGCTGGGGCCTACTGGCCCAGCTGCCCATAAGCAAGCAACCCCAAAGTTTATTAGTCCACCCATCCATCATCCACTCCTTCACATCGCTGAATGCCATGGGATTTTTTTGTGCTGGATTCTGCTCAGAACCGCTCATAAAAAATTTAAAAAAAAAATAAGCAAATCGTAGCTGCATGCTTCCCTGTGTACTTCCCCATTCCTGATCGTTCCACCTCCAGCATGTTAGTCAGCCTATGCCAGCCCAGCCTAAATGATGGGCGTTGCGTCAGAATGTCACAAATGCCAAAGAGGAGCAAGGCCCATGTGTGGGGTCAGCAAAAGGCACATGCAGCCAGAGAGCAGTGCATGGCGCTACAGACTGTAGAGCTGTAGACAACCAGGGTGCACAGGGCAAGGCTGCAGTGGTCATCGATTAGGGCACAGAGAGGCTAGGCAGGCTGGCTGGCGTGGCAATGAGCATCACATCAGTAGAGGGTCCAAGTATGTATGGCCAAACCCCCCGACAAACAGCATTCATAAATGTGTGAATTGTTCACCTGTTTCATGGATGCTTAAAACCAATTTCCAAGGAAACTTGCATAAATTTGTGCAAAATTTCCTAAATGCATGCTCCACCTTTAATAAAAACTTTGCAGAGTTCAAACGAGAGTCTGGCTGTGTGGGCCTCAGTTTTATTCTGGCACTGAAAGGACTAGAGTAAGTAAGTTGAAATGGAAGATAAAACAGGGAACTTACGTTTTTTATTACTATTGTACTGATTATGATTGGTTGGTAACGAAGGTTCATGGTAATATAGCCCGTGAGGCCTAGTTCCGATTGAGCTGGATGCCTAAAAGAAGCAAAAGAAACCTGTCAAGCCACAGAACAGTAAATAAAAATAGCCTGGCTTAAATCCAACCCATTTGAGTTGTAACCTCAGGCAGTTTATAGTTTGTTTCAGTAATCAAATAAATCAGTATGATTATCTATCTGTGGGGCTGGGCTGAAGGAAATAAAATTTGTTTTGGATCTTCGAGATGGGGCATTTACTGGAAATCTCGACCCACCAGGGGTTGCTTATTAGAAACATGCGTCTGTTCATTTTAGTCCACAATTTTTCAAGCAATTAGTCCAACTGAACATTTTTGGAGAGTAGGAGTCCTGCATTTTAGCTTGTCAGATTGCTGATACGAGAACTGAATATTCTCTTTAGTTCAGAGTATGTAGAGAGGTAAAAGCTAGAATGGGGGGCTTTATGTGTGGAAGGAGGAGGAGTGAGAGAATAGAGCCAAGAGATAATAAGGGGGGGGGGGAGAACACATCTGTTTATGGTTCATTTTATTAGTTGTTGTTAAAGACATGTTTTATTTTTATATTTTCAGTGCTGCTGTTATCCGCTCTAATTTTATTTATTTATTTAACTGCATTTATAGCCCGCTTTTCACCGGGTCAAAGCGGTGTAACATGTAACATAGGGAGGGGTAATTTCTTTTAGGGTGGGGCCATCACCAGGGTCAACAGTTAATGATTATGGGTGGACATGGACATGATTTACTTCTGCTAAAATCTAAGTGTGAGGTCATGGTGGTGTTTCCGTTGAGAGATGTTCACGGAATAGGATTGTCTTTAGCTGTTTCTTAAATGATGTGATGTCGTTGTCGTTCTTGATGTGGTTTGGTAGAGAGTTCCAGAGGGATGGAGCATAAAGTTCGAATGCTCTGTTGCAGGTCCGTTGTGTAGATTTGGTTCTTTTGTGGGGGACAACGATAGAGTTATTGGAGGAATGTCTGGTTGATCTGTTGTGGGATGGTCGAGGCAGTAAGGCGTGTAGTGAGGTGTTCCGTGCTTGGTGGATAGTTTTGTGGATGAGTAAGATGGCTTTGTACTTGATTCTTGCTTGCAGTGGAAGGAGGTGAAGGTCTCTTAGGATTGGGGTGATGTGCTCCCGTTTTTTTGCATTTTGAATAATCCTTGCTGTGGTGTTTAAGGCAGTACGGAGGGAGTTGGTGTGCAAGGCAGGAAGTCCATGATAGATTATGTTGCAGAAATCCAGATGAGGGAGTGTCACAGCTTGCATCACTGTCCTAAAGTCGTGAGGTTCTAGGAGGGGCCGGAGTCGTTGGATAGTTTTAGCTTTGTGGAATATCATCCCAGCGGTTTTGTTGATTTGTTGTTTGAAGGTGAGAGCTTGATCAATGATGACGCCTAGATATCTTATTTGAGGCTGGATTTGTATTTGTGTGGTTCCCATGTTGAGGTGGGTAGGTGGATTGAAGTCAGGTTCTTTTGTTACTATTAGGGCTTCGGTTTTCTTTATGTTGATGGATAGATTGTTCTCCTGTAGCCAGTTGGCCACGTCGTTGAAGCAGGCTGATAGCTGTTCGTTTTTTGGGTTGGTGGTTGTAATTGGTGCGTAGAGCATTATGTCGTCCGCGTAGATGTGGAAGTTGATGTTGTGGGTGCGTATGATTGAGCATAGTGGACGTAGGTATATGTTAAACAACATGGCTGATAGGGTGGATCCTTGGGGTACTCCTTGAAGTTGTTTGTAGGGGGGCGAGGTTGTGGAGAGGGTGCGAATCCGTTGCTGTCTGTTAGTTAAGTAGGATCTGAACCATTGGAGTACAGTGTCTTTGATTCCGATGGTTTGTAGTCTGTGTATGAGGATTTCGTGTGAGATTGTGTCGAAGGCTGCTGATATGTCTAGGAAGATCAGGATGTACCCTGAATTTTTCTCTTGTGTTCCGATGATGAGTGTGTTCATTAGGATGGTCATGAGGGTCTCAACTCCATGTAGTGGTCGGAAACCGTGTTGCTGTGGGTCAAGTATGTCGTTGGTGTCTAGATGATCTTGGAGCTGGTGTTGGACTATCTTTTCTATTATCTTGGTGGCGAGGGGGAGGCTTGCCACTGGTCTGTAGGAGGTGGGGTCCTTGGGGTCCAGGTTGTTCTTCTTTATGGTTGGTCTTTATGGTTGGTCGGATGATTGATGTTTTGAGGGCATCTGGCATGTATCCTTGTTTAAAGGATTCGTTTACGATGTGAGTTAGTGGGGTACTTAGGTCTTCCTTGGTTTTCTTTATCCATTCGGTAGGGCAGGGGTCCAGTGGGGAGGTAGTGGTGTTCAGACAGGAGATGGTGGAGGATATTTCTTCCTTTGAGGTGTCATTGAATGTAGTCCAGTTAGTGTTTATGGTGATTCCTGGGTATGTTCTTGTGGCTGTAGCGCAGCGGTAAGGTTGTTGAGGTTGCTTTAATTGTGTGTCTTGTCGGGCCAAGAGCTCCGAGGGGATATCTGGGGGTTGATCGGAAGTGGTTGGTGTCTTTGTCAGTTTTTTAGCGATTTGGAAGAGTTCTCGAGGTTTGTTTGCAGCGGTCGTGATGATTTTGGTGTGGTAGTTTCTCTTTGCATTGTCGGTTTCTGTGTGGTAGGCAGCAATGCCTTTTTGAGATGAGTGGTCTATAACATAAATAAGTGTGTCTGTGTATGCATGCCAGGGAAGAAGTGGAAGAACTCAGAGCATGAATAGACTGATCAAGGCCTTGCATGATTCCGCTGCTTCTTGGCATGTGTCTTTGATGCCCTTGTTACAATGTCCTGGTGTGCTGAGGTCATGACACCACCTCTCAGATCTCAGTTTATCCTCATCAGAAAGCAGCAGCTGCCTTCTCCAGCTCATTCCTCGCTATTACAGCCCTCTGTCCTCAGGCAACAGCACCATTTCCTCTTCCTGCTTTCTAGGTAAACATGGCAAAGTCCAGTTTCTGAGTACGGCAAACAGGTCTGGCTGTCAGGATTTCCACAATAACTACATGAGATACAGTTGATCCAAGAATCAGCTTAATTTGCCTAATGTGGCTATCCTGAAACCTGGATACTTGAGGCCTGGAGTAACACTGATCCTGTGCTAGGAGCATAATCAGAGTTGCCAAGTTCCCCAGTCCTGGATTTCTGACTTCTCAGTCTGATGCATTATGGGACCTGCAGCACCGATTCCAATGGGTAAAATCAGGAACTACACATACCATACTGCATTGGAATGCAAATTTAAAACCAGAAATGGCAAAAAAACTCACTCCTGGAACTGGGGAATTTGGCAACTCTGATAATGCATTACTTCCATAATTGACCCTAACTAACGCCACCAGAGAAAAGGCCTTCAATATGTTTTTTCAGCACCACAGTGTACACTCACAGTATAAATCATTTGGTTGTCACAGCAGTTCTCCAGTTGGTTGAGCCTGAAGCGGCAGGAGGTGCTTTCCAATACTGGTTGGATTACAAGCAATGAGGTATTGTGTTGAGGAGGCCCTTATTAAATTATTAAACTAATAACAAGAGTGTCACACTGAATGTAGGGTTGCCAACTTTTTCACCGAGAAAAACCCGACACCTGTGGCTCGCCATGCTCCACCCATTCTCCTCCCCCAGTCCCGTCCCTGCCCCGCCCCCAGCCCCACCCACAAAAATTACCAAGGATTCACTCTCACCCCCCCCCCCCTCCCCTCAGTGCTGGTTAACTCACTCGCCCCCCCCCCCTCCTCCCTGCTGGTTCACTCACTCACCCCCTCCCCTGCTGGTTCACTCACACCACCCCTCCCCTCCCTGCTAGTTCACTTACCCCCCCCCCGTGTCACTCACTCACCCCCCCCCTTGCTGGTTCACTCACACCATCACCCCCCCTCCCCTGCTGGTTCACTCACACCAACCCCCCTCCCATGCTGATTCACTCACACCCCCCCTCCTCCACTGCTGGTTCACTCACACCACCCCCCCCCCTTCCACTGCTGGTTCACTCACCCACCCCCCTGTCACTCACTCACCCCCTCCTGCTGGGTCACTCACACCAACCCCCCCTCCCTCCCTCCCTCCTGCTGGTTTAATCATGCCATCACCCCCCCCCCCCTTGCTGGTTCACTCATACCCCTGCCCTGCCCAAGCCGCTGCTTCTGCTTTGTACAGAGCAGCGGCTGCAATACACTTACTTTGAAAAGTAAAGAAACTGTGTGAGAAGCCCTCCGGTCATCGCAGAGCCCGAGGAAGTGATGTCATGGGGGCGGGCTCCTCACGGGCTGTCTTTCCTTTTCAAATTAACTTTAGCTGCAATAAAGTTAATTTGAAAGGAAAGACAGCCTGTGAGGAACCCGCCCCCATGACATCACTTCCTCGGGCTCTGCCATGACCGGAGGGCTCCTCATACAGTTTCTTTACTTTTCAAAGTAAGTGTAGTGCAGCCGCTGCTCTGTACAAAGCAGAAGCAGCGGCTGCACTATTATGGGAAATCACGTTCGCATTCGCGCCGCGGATTTCGGGAGGAAAGCCGGTTTTTTGCTCTGGCCGCTCCCGATCTTGCGGCCAGAGCAAAAAACCAGCTTTTCAACGGCCGGTTTGACATCTGTGTCGGCAGCCGGCCTGGCCATGGAAAAACCGGCCAGGCCGGCTGAAAACCGGCCGGTTGGCAACCCTAACTGAATGTAGTAAGACTTGACAAGAGCTCCTTGAAAGAAATTAGCAGTAGATCACTTAAAATCTATTTTTAGGCTTTACTTTAAGAGAGACTTTGGACATAGAGCACCCATTCCTTATCCAACAGTGTGATACTAGGAAATTCATAAATAAAGAGACATCAAGCAATTCAGTTTCTGGAGGGTGATTTTTGTTGATTACGTTTTTTTAACTTGCATCCCAGTGCATTGTGGGTTATGTAGTCTCTGCTTCTTTATGGGAAATCAGGACTAGTAGTACTAAAACATAGCAGGAAGGGAATGTCAAAAAAGCCAGGAATAGCCTATAGCACTCCCTCCAGAAACTGGGTCACCAGTTTTCATGATGTCAGAGTAAAAGTCTTTCTTCTTCTCCAGGAAGGAGATCTTCAAGCTGGAGCTATGCATTCTGATTCATCAACCACTAGCCCCGATTTGGATCGCAGGTAATTTGTTTATATAATCATTTCCAAACTGGCCCCAGTCCTGAGAAACAAGAGACTTCTTTTGCTTAGAGATGATCCCTGAAGACCTTCCCTGAGATGTCAACCAAATTCTTTCAATCTCTGCCTTACAGTGTGCAAGCAAAACCTACAACCACTCTGATTTAACATAATCACCAGCTAGAAGTAATGGCGTAGGCACGAGATAGAAGCATTGGCATAGTCACCAGCTAGAAGCATTGGTGTAGTCACCATAGAAGCAATCGCGTAGTCACCAGATAGAAGCATTTGTATTAAGCCTCAAGTCTGCACTTCCAGTATCTGAACAGGTTTCACATACCAACATCCTCACCCCACAGCAGAGACTGGGAAATCCCTCCGTATAGGTCAGCACAGAGACACATCCGGCTTTGGGCCACGCTCTAAGTGTCTATATGATTGTAAACTGCCCTGATGTTATAAAGGGCGGTATATAAAAAACAAATAAACATAAACATATACAAAATATCTCAGAGTAGAAAAACTCTGAGAAGGGGATGGCAGCAATGAAAAAAATGAGAGGCAAGTAAATGAATGGGAAGGAAAAAGCAAATGAGAACAAGAGAATGAAAGGAAAAGGAAAAGACAAATTAGTGGAAGCCCAACAGACAGAACTGAAATTGAGAAGAGTGAGAGAAAACCAAGTTTCTTACCTATAGCAGGTATTCTCCATGGACAACAGGATGCAGCCTCACGACATCAGTAACATCACTTCCACAGCCTGGGAAACAGTGCTCTAACTTAAGAGCTGTCTCGTACCTTTTGAGATGCTCACCTCACATGTGCATCACTTCCTGTCTGTCTCTGTCATGTGGTCCCACATGACAGTTTAGAGTAGAATACAACTCCTTGGGGTATCCTAGACTGTATCCTACACCTGCTACAGGTAAGTAACTTGCTTTTCTCTAAGACACATGCCCCTCCCCAGTGAATAGGGAGTCAAGCATATGCTCGGGTTCCACAGATCCAATACAGACCAGGTGGGGCTTGCCAGGCATGAGGCTGGGCAAGGTTGGTCCATAGATCGGCAAGCTCAGGGAATTGTACTAATGGATTGGTAGGTTCAGATTCATTAACTCCTGACCACCAGGACGTCTGTTTTGCGGTGTCATTATAAAACCTCTGGCTAAGACAGACAAGCTGTCGTACTTTCAAATTGAACTGGGGTCCGGTCCAAACATAACACAGATGTCCAACTATTGGGTGTGCCAATACCCATTCACTTGTGGTCTTATGCAGCTCAGTATGATTATAGATTACTGAGTAATTCAATTATTGGGCCTCCCAGGGCCACTGATCACCCATTCTAGTTCCTCCGCAAAAATAGCAATCTGAAATGTGGAGACTGGATACTACTGCTCCAGCTAATTCTAGGAACAGATTTTGAGAAGTGTGTGGGATATCAAACTTATTTACATGCATAGTTTCATAAAAGGTATTATGTATATGGTACCGTGATGAACGATGGGCCTGGGTGTTCAGCCTAATATATACAATAGTTCCTGGATCTGATCCGGAGCCTGCAATGCGTAGTCCAAATTTATACCCTTGTGTCCATGCACTAGGATTTATTATATGTAACTCTAATGGATTACAAGCACCCTTCTTACATTTTTCCGGATTCTTAACATATGGCTGATGTAAGGCAGCCATTCGATTATCTCTGGTATTCTCTATCATACCAGTTTTCCATGTGGCATAGAAAACACATTCCCACTTTGGGCAATAGTAATCTTCAACTGGTGCTGTACTATATTCATTTGCTAAAACTCGTTTACCTGTACATGCTCCCCACCCGGTAGTTCCTTCTGGACACATATACTTATGATCATGATAATATGCTTTTTCCCAGTTAGCACAATTAGACCGACTATCTCTAGTTATAGCATCACAAGCATCAAAATACAAAACAGCACTCTTTGTAGAATCAGTGAGTGGGGGTGTGGCATTAAGTAAAGCTCCCTCTGCATCATTCCATCGTATTTCTAGAGTATAATAGGATGGGTTCTGATGCGGGTTAAAACAAACTTTAGTATTACCCTTGGTGCAAATGTTCAGTTCAGTTCAGTGGTATTATATATGCATCGGCTTACTGTACCAGTACAGGTATAGTAGGAATGATAAAGCAAAGTCTGAGTTACTTTCATTCCAGTCCGAGTAGAAGTAATGCAGGCAGTACATGGGGGTAAAGCAAAAGTGAGTTCAAATTTCCCCAGGCAGGCAACAAGAACAAGATAGAAATAAAGATGCATGTTGATTGTAGTCCTTCTGAATCTCCGCTGGAAGATCTTGACCTCGTCGTTCTCTGCTGCTTGTCACAATGCTGACCCGTTTGCTAATGAAGCAATTCAACGGGTGTCAATGTTGATTGAAGATCCTCAAGTGTCTGCTGTATACCAACTTACTATTCGTAGTTGGGCTAAAGAAAGTCTGTGAGTGCAAAGTTATTCAGTGAAGAAAACAAGTTTTTGCTGTGTGGGAAACAGCAATCCTCTTCGAAAGACTTGTCTACTGTAGAGTACCGTAGTCCAGTTCTCGGGTGGCCTGAATGAAGTGCTAGGCCACTGGTTGCCGCCTCAGGGTGAGCCTCAAAGGAATATCAGGATGCTGCACTGCTGTCCACTGGTCAGGGTCTGGAACTGCTGCCGGCTTGACTCTGCTATGATGGATCCAGGATTCGATTTCTGCGACCTTGACAGCTGTTGGTGTAGACAGGATGACGGTGTATGGTCCCTTCCAATGTGGTTCCAGCGGTGTCTTCTTCCAATCTTTGATCCACACCGAGGTACCAGGCTTGTAGGGATGCAGGGATTCCGTCAAGTTGATGGGTAACTGGTCCTGTATCCACGCATGGAGTGTCTGCAGAACAGAACTAAGAGCTAGGAGTTCTTGTCTGGTTATTTCTGAACCAATTTGTGTCAGACTCCCTGTACTATTGGTGGGGGTCTACCATACATGACTTCAAAGGGAGAAAATCCTGATGATTTCACAGGGGCTGAGCGTATTCTGAGTAGAGCTATTGGGAGAACTTGGGGCCACTTCAGGTGAGTCTCCTGACATAACTTAGACAACTGAGATTTTAGAGTACGATTCATTCGCTCAACCTTCCCTGAACTTTGGGGTCTGTATGCAGTGTGTAACTTCCATTGTATCTGTAAGGCACTTGCTAACTGTTGGGTAATTTGGGACACAAATGAGGGCCCATTGTCTGACCCTATTACTGCAGGGATTCCAAATCTGGGGATAATTTCCCTCAGCAATACCTTGGTGACCTCTCTGGCTTTTTCAGTCCTGGTGGGGAAAGCTTCCACCCACCCAGAGAAGGTACAAACTAAAACTAACAGGTAACGATATCCGCTGACTTTAGGCATTTCAGTAAAGTCTATTTGTAGGTTGTGCATAGGGGTTACACCCCCTGACTGAGCTTGGGGTGGTGGTGTAGGGCCCTGCTTAGCATTGTTCTTTGCACAAATTACGCACTGACGAGCTACTGAGGCTGACAAGGCTCCCAACACTGAAATGCAAAAATGGGGTCTGAGTGCTTTTTCCATTGCGTTTTTCCCATAATGTGTGGCTTGATGAAAGGCCTTCACAAAGGCCGGTCCCAATGATTCAGGGATCACTATTCGTCCTGGAGGTTGGTTGCCCTCTGCTGGTGGCAGCTCAATCCATCCATCTTTCAGTACCCCCTTTTCTATAGTGCAATAATAGTCCAATTCCCTTGTGGTATATCGTGGCGTCCACAAGTTAAGGGGTACTGGAAACAATACTGCTTGTACTGGTGTTGCTTGTGATGAAATTTGGCCTGTCATGGCTGCTTTGCGTGCTGAGGCATCAGCAAATCTGTTTCCTTGGGCAACTTCTCCTTTTCCTGTTTGGTGGCCTCGGCAGTGCATCACAGCAACTTTTGCCAGGACCCATACTGCGTCTAGTAACATTAATATTTCGGGGCCGTACTTAATTGATTTGCCTCCAGAAGTAATGAGTCCTCTCTCTTTATACAGAGCTCCATGAGCATGTAAAGTTGTGAAAGCGTATTTTGAGTCTGTATATACGTTCAGCTGAAGTCCGGCACCTAATACTAGTGCCCTTGTTAGTGCTATCAATTCCGCTTTCTGGGCTGATGTTCCTGAGGCAAGAGCTGATGATTCAATGACTTCCTCCCGGGTGACTACTGCATACCCAGCACAGCATCGTCCATTGATGATGAGGCTGCTTCCATCCACAGTCTGGTCAGGGTTCTCTATGGGTACATCAGTTAGATCAGGTCGACTTGAAAACACAGTGTCCATGACTTCTATACAGTCATGTTCTGGTGGGTCCTCACTGATTGGTATCAAGGTGGCTGGGTTGAAAGCATGGCTCACTTCCAGTTGTATTTGAGGATTTTCACATAGCATACTCTGGTATTTCAGCATTCGGGAGTTGGTGAACCAATGATTTCCTTTTTGTTCCACAAGGACAAGTACTGCATGTGGTACTGTAACACGTAGGTTCTGTCCTAAGGTGAGTTTGTCTGCTTCACTCACTAACAAGGCTGTAGCTGCAACAGCTCTTAAACATGGCGGCCATCCTTTGGCTACGGTGTCCAATTGTTTTGATAAGTATGCTACGGGTCGCTCCCAATGTCCCAATGTCTGAGTCAACATTCCCAGGGCATTCCCTTGCATTTCATGTACAAATAAATGAAAAGGCTTCTGGACATCTGGTAGTCCAAGTGCTGGTGATGACATTAACGCTTCCTTCAAGGCTTTGAAAGCTTCATCTTGATCGGGTCCCCACTCTAGTGGTGATTTCTCTTCTCCTTTGGTGGCTTCATATAGTGGTTTAGCAATTTGAGCAAAGTTAGGTATCCATATTCGGCAGTATCCTGCTGCTCCCAGAAAGGCTCTGACTTGCCTCCTGGTGGTTGGGGTTTGGATAATACACACAGCTTCTTTTCTTTCTGGTCCTAACTGTCGGCTTCCTTTGGTCAGCCGGAAACCCAAATACTTTACTTCTGTTTGGCATAGCTGTGCTTTTGCTCTGGAAACTTTGTATCCAGCTTCATCTAATAGTTGCAAAAGATCATTTGTGGCTTGTACACATTCACTCTCCGAGGTGGTAGCTATCAATAGATCATCCACATACTGGAGAAGCACTCTTTTCCCAGGAATTACAGGATAGCTTGAAAGATCTTGGTTCAGTGCTGCACTGAAAATGGTGGGTGAGTTCTTGAATCCTTGGGGCAATCGTGTCCAAGTGAGTTGGCCCCGTCTTCCTGAGACAGGGTCTTGCCATTCAAAGGCAAACAACAATTGGCTAATCGGGGCTAATCGTATGCAGAAAAAAGCATCTTTCAAATCCAGGACAGTAAAGTGGGTAGCTTCAGCAGGTATCAGTCCTAAGAGTGTATAGGGATTTGGCACGACTGGATGTATGGTTTCGACTGCTTCATTTACTCTCCTCAAATCTTGCACTGGGTGGTAATCACCTGTCCCAGGCTTCTTGACTGGCAGGAGAGGTGTATTCCAAGGTGATTGACATACTTTGAGAAGGCCATACTCCAGTAATCTCAATAAATGGCGATGAATGCCCTCAATGGCTGGTCTTGGGAGTGGATATTGTTTAACATGTACTGGTTCTGCTCCAGGCTTGAGGGTCACAATTACTGGGGCTATGTGCTTGGCTAGACCTGGTGGGTTACCTTCTGCCCACACTCCAGGAGGTGCCACAATGCTCGTTGGCATGCTGAAATTGGTATCAGGAACTGGCTTAGTACTGTAATATCTCCACTCTTCTTCTCAGGGAACAGTAAGCACCATTAATCCTGCAGGCTTTGAATTTACAGTCATTTGCATTTCTCCTTTCTCTGTAAAGGATATTTGGGCCTGCAGTTTGGCTAGCATATCTCGTCCCAGTAGTGGCACTGGACACTCAGGCATATAGAGGAATTGGTGCGCTATTTGCTGTCCTCCTAATTCACATACGCGGTTTTTCAGGAAAGACTTGGTGGCTCTGGCACCAATTGCTCCCATAATAGTGACTGCTCTTGTGGACAAGGGAGCTATTTGCTTATCTACTACAGAATGCTCTGCTCCAGTATCAACCATAAAGTCCATGAATTGGTCCCCTATCTTTAAGCAGACCATAGGCTCCTTGGGACCTAAGGCAAATGCGGAGCCCGGTCTGTCCTAATCTGTTTCATCTAAATCATAGTCCGTTGCGGTTGCAACTCCTTCTATAGCCTCCTCTCTTTCCCGTTGGAAATGTACTCGATTTGTCCCTCTGCGATTCTGTGATCGGCCTCTCTCCCTCTCTCTCCGAGGGGCGTGTTCTTCTTCTTCGTGTGAGGCGTCTTCGAGTTGCGGGCATGCATTCCTCCAATGTCCTTCTTCCTTGCAATAAGCGCATTGATTTACGCCTAGCATAGACCGGCTATCTCCTCGGCCCCTCCCTCTACCTCTGCTCCTTCGGTTAGGGAAACCTCCCCGTTTCTGTTCAACTAAAGCAGCAGCCAAAAAATCGGCTTTCTTCTTCATTTTACGCTCACTTTCTCTCTGTCTTTCATTATCACGATTCACAAACACTTTCTGGGCGACTTCCATAAGCTGTGACGTATTCATGCCCGCAAACCCTTCTAATTTCTGTAGTTTTCGTCTAATGTCTGGTTGAGACTGGCTGACAAAAGCGGCATTCACCATGCACAGGCTCCCTGGTGCCGCTGGATCATAGGGCGTGTACATTCTGTATGCTTCAGCTAATCTCTCATAAAATACTGCTGGGCTTTCATCTGCGCCCTGGATGACTTCTGCTGTCTTGGAGAGGTTCATGGCTTTCTGACCCCCCTTTCGCAGACCTTGTAAAAGGCCTTGGCGAAACCGAGCTAGGGGTCTGGACCCTTCATCGGTGTTTGGATCCCACCGAGGGTCTTCATTAGGAAATTCTTTCTTCGCTGCTTCGCGGTTATCTATTCCTTCTGCTCCCTCTACTAGGGGATTTTCTGCTAACCAATTGACAGCTGCTTGCATAATTCTCGTCCGCTCCTCAGTAGTAAATAAAGTAGACAGGAGTTGACGGCAGTCTGCCCAAGTAGGCTGGTGGGTTTGCATGATAGTATTCATTACCTCTGTTAATTCTTGGGGCTTGTCAGTGTAAGAAGCATAATGCATCTTCCAATTCAACAAATCAGTAGTGGAGAATGGCACATAAACTAGACTCGTGGGTCCCGCTACTATCTGGTTCTCCTTGTTCCTTACGGGCATTCCCGGGACCTGCCGCAATGGCAACAATTTCTTGGTAGAGCCTTTCTTTCTCGATTTAAGCTTAGCCTGGGATCTCTTACTTGCAATGGATGAGCTGGCACTGACAGCTGATTTTACACTTTCAGTCTCGTACTGGGAAGACGTTTCTTCTTCTTCTTCCTGTTCTGATTCAGAATTTTCCTCAGTCTCAAGCTGATCGGTCTCTTCAGGGGGCGGTTCATCTAGCTGAGGGTCAGGGGATGGAATTTGCCAGTCCTGGGGGCCTGCCGCGGGACACGGTGGTACTTTGACTGGGTGCTGAGCTTGGGGCTGTCTAATTACAACTTACGGGGACTCGGGATCAACATAAACAGACTTCTTTTCTATCCCTGTCTTCTGTGTCTGTTCTGTCAGCGCTACCATTATTCTACACTGTTCTTCATAACAGCGCCGAGCCCAAGGGGGCGGGTTTTCACAAATACTTTACCAGGAATCTATATAGGGATACTGGTCAGGGTGCGCTACTCGCACTTTCTGATGAACTGAATTAATAATTCCTATGGCAAATGTTCCATCTCGGGGCCACATGGGGTCTAATGCGGGCCACTCCCTAGTACGCAAAACCTGTAATCGTGTCGCAGTCATTTTCACCCCATAATCTCCTGAATATCCTTTATTAAAGTACTTAATCATACATTCTAATGGAGTGTGCACAGTAGACCCCGCCCCTCCCATATCGATGTGTGCGCGCAACAACAGACAGAAGGGAAAAGGAAGGCGGACCGTGGGTGAGGGGTCCTCACGGCCCTAGAAACATTCAAGGGAAACAAAAAACAAGACAAGACGACGGTCGCTTCCTCCTTTTTACGACCTGGACGCGGTCGCCCGGCCAGGAACTGCGTTACTCAGGAGTCCGCCTTCGCTTGGTCTGTGTCACCAGACCTCTCAACCACATTTCATTCACACAATCATGCTAGCAACATACTCCCAAAATGCCCAATCCTGTCTGTTCTGACTAGGCTATATCAAAGTTTTACAAGTTATGCCGGCTATTCCAAAGTTCCAAGAAGACGGTGGGTTCACCCCGCGAATACACTATGCAAGGTTAATTGGACCGTCTTGAGAGGCGATCAAACTCTCTTACCAAAATTCACAAGTTCAAAGTTCCAAGTTACAGTTCTGACTCATCTGTCTAGACATACCAAAAACTATACTCACCGGATCCGGTCCCTGTTCCCGAGCAAGCGCATGAGTTGGACCTCGGACTCCCCTCACGGGTTCGAGGTGTTGGCTCCGTCCAGGTCCGGCACCTGCCGAGGCCTGGCCCAACTCCCTCTGATGCAACTGGACCGGTGGCGCCCAGGAGCCGAGCCCACGTCGGAAGGGCACGAGCCCGGCAGGACCAAACCTATAGAGGCGGAAAGTCGTGGTATATCAGCTCGTATACCCTCTACTAACCACACGTTCCCGGCCAACGCACCAAGAATATGTAGCGGCAGAGCGCAAACCAACCAATAATACCAGGAGTCTGTTCAGAAGGTCCAAATCATTTATTGTGCACAAGACTCAAGCAGAATCACATTCAAAATGGCTGAGCAATGGTTTTTAGCAAAACAACAACTTTTATACCTTTCTTCTCCATTCAGAACATAGGCAAACTTTTCATTGGTCCCGGTAACCCCTCTCACCCCATCTATTGGTCCCGGTACCGTTACGTAGCTGTCCAATGAGGACCTTTGTCTGGGCTCAGCACCTGTTTCCCCCCCCCTTACAGTCCTCATTACAATGGTCAGTTCTTAGACTCTTGATACATTTCTCCTCCAAGGTCACTAGCTGACTAGTACATGTGGGAAAGCAGGGCACTGTAACCTTCCTTTCAGCAGAGCTAATTAATTCCATAGAAGCTTTTCACATTCTTATCAGTATCAATTAAAGCAGTTTTTCTATCTTTTCTAAGTTTTGTTTCTGCTTAGCTATGCTTGGTTATGCTTAGTTAAGTTTTGATTCTATGGTAGCAGCATTCAGGGGGGGTGTTTTCATTCCTCTGGGCCTAACCACAGGCTTCATTTACAGGTCAAGCTGCTTAGGCCTGTCTGTCTAGTTCAAGCAGCATGGATCATAGGCCTTCGCCTACCACAAAAGTATGGGCCAAAGTCTCTGTTGCAGCCTTGCACATTTCTTCCATAGAGGCTGACCTCAAATGAACTACTGATGCAGTCGTAGCTCTGACATTATGAGCTGTGGCATGACCCTCAAGAGTCAAGCCTGCCTGGGCATAAACAAAGGAAGTGCCAATTGGGTAGTGTTTGTTGATGGCAGCCCCTGGCTTATTAGGGTCAAAAGAAAGCTGAGTGGACTTTCTAATGACCTTTAGTCTGCTCCAAGAAAAGATCTAAGGCTTTCTTGCAATCCAATTAGTGCAGTGTGCTTTTACCTTTGTGGGCATGAGGCTAGGAAAAAAATCTCAGCAGGACAATCAACTGATTAAGGTGGAAACTCAATCCTATCTTAGGAAGGAACTTTGGATGTGCAGAGAGCCACCCTGTTGTAGAACATCGTATAAGGTAGATCAGTTACTATAGCTTAGAGCTCACTTACTCTGCACATGAAGTAAGACGGTGTATTCTGTTGTTCAAAAGAAGCTTTCATCAGGTGAGTTAAAAGAACTTTGAGGTCCTATCACACCATGGGAAGTTTCAGTAGAAGCCCTGCATGAATCAAACAACTGATAGCTGCAGTGAGATAGGTTTACCTTCTACTTGATGGAGATATACACAAATTGCACTAAGGTGAAACCTAACAGAGCTGTTCTTTAAACTTCACTTGGGCAAATGCAGTTTTAGTGTGCAACGGGAAAAAGGATTTAGGGCCTCTCTGTCACACAATATGGCAAACCTTTTCCATTTAAAATTGCATGATCTTCTAGCAGAATCTCTTCTGATACCAGAATAACTTGTGAAACATTGGCAGGGAAGCCAAAGTTACCCTCTCAACATCCAAGCTATGAGAGCAAAGAATGCAATGTTGGGATACAATAAGTTTCCTAAGCTTGCATGATCGGCATTGGAGAATTCACCAGTCTTAAGGGGCTTCTTGTGGAAAGTTCCAGAAGAGGGAAACACACTTGCCTTGGGCAGTAGGGGGCTATGAGAATCATGGTCCCCTGGTCCATTCTGAGTTTCAAGAGACTTTTCAATATTAGGGGGATCAGAGGTTACTCATACAGAAGGCCTTTCCCCACTCTAGGAGGAAGGCACCTGATGCTAGTTTGCCATGCATTTGTATCCTGGAACCAAACTGAGGAACCTTCCTGTTCTAAGGAGTGGCAAAAGAAGTCTATTGAGGGGGTTGTGGGGCTGTGAAGGCACATTTTACAAAGTGCAATCTGGGATGTCCAAGCCAGAACATCTGAAAAGAAAGCAGACATATATGCAAGTTCAAGCACGATTTTACAAACGTGGACGTGCCCAATATGGATGTCTATGGGGATATCTATATAGATGTCCCCAGAATAGTATTTCTGAAAAGGGACATCTAATACCCTAATGGTTAGAGTAGTGAATTAGGAGCAGGGTGGCCAGGGTTAAAATCCTAGTGCTGCTCCTTGTGATCTTAGGCTAGTCAATTAACTCTCCATCTTCTGAATGTTTTAGGGCCAAATCAAGTACTTTCCTGATGCCTATTCATGTTTGGAGCAGGTCTAAATTTGGATGGGGTTGCGGATATCCATGACATTTCTGAAATCAAATGAGGATGTCTAAGTTCATTGCACCTTCCTAAACATGCCTCTACCATGCCCCCTGCCTACTTTAATGTCCTTGCACCAAAGACATCTTTAAAAGTCATTTGTGAAATGGCTCTGTGATTTTGACGTTCAAGTGCACATCTTCAGACATCCAAATCAGGACTAAGATTTTTAAAATGACCCCCATTTCCTACAGCCTGCCTGTGGCCTACTAAATCAAAAGCTGACAGGGGTTCTTGCACTCCACAGGCCTCTGACCTGCTGGCATTACAGAAACTAGCTACTTGCCAAGTGCCTGTGTGTGGACACTGAAGATCATTGTTCTTTGTTCTAGCTACTTGTGGGGAATTAGACTTCCAGGACTTTCCCAGCCTGTGAACTGCTTCTATGTCCTTGGAAGATGCAACATTGTATTGGGGCACTAACCATCTTTTGTTGCATTCTCACCTCAGGATAGCTGCTTTCTGATTCATTCAGCCACCCAGTGGAGCCCTGGTCCAATCAATCCAAGAATTGGGTATGTGCCAAGATAAGTGCTCTGCAGAAGTTATAAAATAATGTATGCACAAAGACTATATTTCTTCCACTATGCTTTTCTCGTTTGGCTTTTGTCAGCTAAGAAAAAGACACTGCTTTACCTAAGACATTGAATGTCACCTAAGGCTATATACATAGCTGTTTACCATATAGGCTGCCCACTCTGTAAACCACCTCTTCATTCAGAAATCACTTATATGGCTGAAGTACATGACTCAGTTTGTTTGCTAGGGCAGCGTTTTTCAACCACTGTGCCGCGGCACACTAGTGTGCCGTGAGATATTGTCTGGTGTGCCGTGGGAAAAATTCCAATTTCATCCGTAACATGTAGCCTCGGCTCACAAATAGACCAATCATTAGATTCTAATGATTGGTCTATTTGTGAGCCGAAGCGCATGTTATGGACTATAAATAGCTCCGGTGTCACTGTTACACTGACAGGAGAAGACATCGCAGTAGATCGCCGATGCGCAGAAGAGCATCGAAGGATCTGGACTCTGGAGGATTATCGCGGACGCAGCACAGAAGAGCGCTGAGTGATGGATCTGGAGGAGACAGGAGCAGAAGAGCGCTGACTGGATGGAGTGCTGAGTGTGACGGACAGCGGCTATCTGGAGGAGACAAGCGCAGTAAGTACTGAGTGACAGTGAGACAGGAATAGATACTGCAGTGATGGACAAATTTTTGAAAAGGAAAGAACTGGATTCTGAACAAAATTCGGAGCCAGATAAGAGCCCAAGTATGAGTGGGGATCAAAAGAAAGCAAAGATGGTTAGCTCAAGGAAATTCTCTGGCACAAGGCAATGTAGCGAAAGCTATATTTCATTTGGATTTACTTTCACCGGAGATGCAAAGAAACCAACTCCACTGTGTGTGGTGTGTGGTGAAAAGCTATCTAACAGTGCTATGGTCCCAAGTAAACTTAAACGCCATCTCCAAACGAAACACCCTTCGCTTCAAAACAAGAATGCGAACTTTTTTGTTCGCCTGCGTGAAAACACGGAGAAACAGGCAACTTTCATGAGAAAAACCAGAAAGGTAAATGAAAGAGCTCTTAAAGCTAGCTATCAAGTTGCTGAACTTATAGCCAAGTCAAAAAAGTCGCACACTGTGGCAGAGACATTAATACTTCCCGCCTGCAAAGCTATTGTAGAGGAGATGCTCGGACCTGAAGCAGCTAAGGAAATAGACAAAGTCCCTCTCTCAGACAACACAATTTCCAGACGTATTAATGACATGTCTGCAGACATAGAAAGTGTGGTTTTGGAAAAGATCCGTATCAGTGAGAAATTTGCATTGCAACTTGACGAGTCTACTGATATCAGTGGACATGCTCAACTCTTGGCCAATGTGCGTTTTGTGGATGGTGATGCAATTAGAGAAAACTTCTTTTTTTGCAAGGCATTGCCAGAAAAAACAACAGGAGAAGAAATTTTTCGGGTCACATCAGAATACCTTGAACAAGGAGGACTTAAGTGGGAAAACTGCACAAGTGTCTGCACCGATGGAGCTGCAGCCATGGTCGGGCGCACCAAAGGCTTTGTAAGCAGAGTGAAGGAAAGAAATCCAGATGTGATTGTTACGCATTGTTTTTTATACCGTGAGGCCCTCGTAGCCAAGACTTTACCAGCAGACCTAGTTCCTGTGTTGGATGATGTTGTGCGCATGGTAAACTTTGTAAAGTCACGACCCGTGAAAAGTCGCATGTTTGCAGCTTTGTGTGAGGAGATGGGAGCGAAGCATAAAACCTTGCTGTTTCATACGGAGGTCCGGTGGTTGTCGCGTGGCAAGGTCTTGGTTCGTGTGTATGAGCTGCGGGAGGAACTTAAAGTGTTTCTGACAAATGAGAGGTCAGATTACGAAAAGCTGCTTACAAGTGATGAGTGGTGTGCAAGGCTGGCATACCTGGCAGATATTTTTCATCATCTGAATGAGCTGAACACACGAATGCAAGGCCGAAATGAAAATCTGCTTACAAGTACAGATAAAATAAATGGATTCCGTTCAAAGGTGCAACTCTGGAATCAACACGTGGAAAGTGGCAATCTTGAAATGTTCACACTCACCAAGCAATGGCAAGGTGTTCACACTGCTGCACTGGGTGAGATAATAGTTAAACATTTAAAAACTCTCGAGGAGAAGTTGTCATGTTATTTCTCTTCAGTCTCCACTGAATGCCTTGACTGGGTTAGGGACCCTTATAGCTCAGCATCAGTTGGTGGAAAGGACATGACTTTACAGGAGCAGGAGGAACTAACTGAACTGAGACAAAATCGTGGTTTCAAGCTAAGATTTGCTGATCTACCTTTGGACAGTTTTTGGTTGGATACTGCCAAGGAGTTCCCCGTTCTGGCAAACAAAGCTATTTTGACATTGCTCCCATTTTCCACTACATATCTGTGTGAGATGAGCTTTTCAAGCCTGATTGCTATAAAAACTAAAGACAGAGAGAGACTGAGAGCTGTTGACGAAGAGCTACGTGTGTGTGTCTTTCTTCGATTCCTGCCAGAATATCAGCTTTGTGTTCAGCCAAACAGGCCCAGGTTTCGCACTGAGTAAGTAAACAGAAATATGAACAATTATAAAATACTTTATTATTTCATAATAAAGTAATTATAAAATAATTTCTTTGTGTTTGATTCCTATTCAAGAGAATTACTTTATATATAGTCAATATAGGCACAGAGGTAAATTTTTTTAACATTTTCTAATGGTGGTGTGCCTCGTGATTTTTTTCATGAAAAAAGTGTGCCTTTGCACAAAAAAGGTTGAAAAACACTGTGCTAGGGCATTATCTTTCCCTGTTCGGTACATGGCCCTGCGGGTCATCCCATAAGAGATGACTCAGTTCCAAATCCTGACAATTTCTTAACACAGGAGGTAAGACCCTGTTCCTCCCTGCTTGTTTATGTAATGCATTTCAACTTGATTGTCTGTATTAATATAATTTGGTTGGCCAACTGATCTCTGAAAACCTTCAGAGCATTCAAGACTACTCTTCATTCCAGAAAGTTTATCTGATGAGATTTATTCTGGCCAGACCATAATCCCTAGGTGTGAAGTCTATCTACATGGGATCCCCAGCCTAGTTTGGGTGTATCTGTCATGAATACATTTGAAAAGGAGGAATTTGGAAGGGGATATCTTTTGCCTAATTGGAATGTACCATCAACTAGGTCAGAGAGTCCTAAAGGGGTGCAGTGGCAAATATGATGTCTCAGAGCCTGTGAGTATCTTGAGTCCACTGAGTGCTCAAGGTCTCTTGGGTTTGTCTCATTTTGAGACGTGCCAAGGGTGTTACATATACAGTTGAGACCATATGACCCAACATCCTCAGCATGCCCCATGCTGATGTCTGCTGCCACTGAATTTCCTCCACTGCAAACATCATAATGGTGATCCTTTTTTGTAAAACAAAGGCTTTTACTTGAGTCATGGCTCATAGAACTAGCATGCATTCCAATTGACGGGCTTAATTGAGGCTTGGGATAATTTGCAGCAAAGCCTAGTAACTCCAGCACCTGGATAGTAGGTGTACATATTGAGCTCCTTCCAGAGGTATGCCCTTGATCAGCCAATTGTCATGATAGGGAAACACATGCACTCCCAGTTTGTGTAGATATGCTGCTACTACAGCAAGACACTTTGAATGCCTGAGGAGTTGACATGAGGCCAAAAGGCAGAATATGGTACTGGTAGTGGTGTATCTCCAGGAATAAGCAGGAATGAGTCTTCACATATGGGAGACGTCGCTGACGGAGCCCGCACGGGAATGCTCCCCAGCATCCAATCAGAAAGCCTTTGGGAGCATCCCCCACACCTGCGCGGTGCTTCCCGCCCTTCCTACTGCCTCTCCCCAGTTTTTTGTTTTCCGCGGAGCAGGCAGGACGTCCCTCCTGCCACCGCAGAACTTTTCACCTTTTCTTTTCTTGTTTCTGTAGTCACGGCTTTTCCCGCCGACAGCGGCACCTCTGTGCCCCTTTTGTTTTTCTTTTCTCACTTATTTTTCGTCGCCTAGCAGGACCTTTTTTCCCTCTGGGCGCCGAGGCCTACCGGGCTTACAGCATGGAGCCCCAGAAGTGCCCTCACTGCGGGGACTTAGTTTTCCACATGGACTCCAATGCCTGGTGCCTCTCTTGTTTGGGGCCTGACCCTTTCCCCCCGGGTCCTCCGGGCTACAGTGTCGGGAGAAGACCTTCCCTTTTTTGGGTATCCCTCGATGACGTTTTCACGCCCAAGGCGCGGTCATCGGGTTTTTCTTCTCTCCAGGATCAGGTAACCACGCAACAGTCTGTTAAGACTAGCCAAGTCTTGAGGAGCGAGTCTCATGCACGGCATGGTGACGGTTCCGGCCAACCCCTCAAGTCCCCCTTGGCTACTATACCCCGGCGGGTGTCCTCGGGCTCCAAAGCATCTACGGGGTTTTGGGATGTTCCCTGGGGTTCGCTCCTCACAGAACATTCCCAAGCCGTGCTCGAGGGAGGTACCCGCTTTGAGCGGTGCCGATTCCCTGGCATCGGCATCGGCGCCGGTGTCGAGTGTCCCACTCTTCGCCAGGGATCGTCAGCTGGTGTCCTCGGCGCCTCCGGGGCCGATCGACTCGACCGAGTCTGACCTCCTTATATCCAAGCCGTGCTCGAGGGAGGTACCCGCTTCGAGCGGTGCAGACCCCCCGGCATCGGTGTCGGTGTCGAGCGTTCCGCTCCTCACCGAGGATCGTCCGGGGCCGATCGAATTGGTCCAGTCTGGCGTTCCTTCATCCCTGCCATGCACGGGGGTGGTATCCGCTATGGGCGGTGCCGACCCCTCGACGTCGGCATCGGTGTCGAGCGTTCCGCTCCTCACCAGGGGCTGTCAGCCGCGGTCCTCGGCGCCTCCGGGGCCAACCGACTCCTGCCGGTATGGCGTTCCTACAGGGGTGGTATCTGCTTCCGGCGGTGCCGACCTGTCGGTGTCGGTGTCAAGTGACCCGCTCCCCACCGGGGATCACCTGCCGCTGCCCTCGGCAGCTCTAGGGCCGACCGACTCGACACAGTCTGGCGGCCCTACGTTCAGGCCATGCGCGGAGGTGGTACCCGCTTCGGGCGCGTTGGTGTCGATGGTTCCACTCTTCGCCAGGGATGGTCATCTGGCCTCGCTCCCTTCGGGGCCGGTCGCTTTGACCCGCGCTGGGTTGCCGGTATCCCAGCCCTGCGCGAGGGTGGTACCGGGTTTGCGCAGCACCGCTCTGCCAGACGGCAGGGGCGTCGAGCGCCAGGGACCACTGTCGGCCTTCCCCGGGAGCCTCGGGGTATGTCGATCAGTCCCAGACGGGCGACCTCCCGGCATCGTCGTGGCTGTCGAGGGCCCCGCCCTTACTGAGAAAGGGGGCCCCGGGGTCTTCGATCGCTTCGATCCAGCCTGGATCCGCGCCGTCCCGCAACGGTACCCCGGCATCGGCGCAGGAGTTTTGCACTTCCCTCCCCACAGGGGCTCATCGTCGGGCGACCTGGGTACCCTCGGGGACGGGTCGTATGCCCCGGAAGGATTTCCCTCCGGGTCAGGCGGGCTCGAGAGGGGGCCCAGCATCTGGCAGTGCCTGCCGCCCGACGCCGGTGTTGGATGACCCCCTCTCCACCGAGCTTCGTCCTCGGGGGCCCTTGATGCTCGCGATACCGATCGACGCGGTTCCGATCCGCTCCCCGGGATCAGCACTGCCGGCGCGGCCGCCCCCGCCGGGGCCCTCTAGAAAGGAGTCAATCTCATCACTCGGTTCAATGCCCAGCCTGGAATCGGTATCCAGCCTCGAAGACTTGGCCACGACACGTCTCGGGATCAGCCCCTGTCCCCTCCCGCGACGTAGAGCGGAGATCGTTGGCCACTGCCCTCCGGCTGCCACGGAACCGCTTCAGTTGCCGGGGGCAGCGCCGCCCCCGGGTTCGGGGCCGAGGCCGATTCCGGCGGCTCCGTCGGTGCCATCGACCCCTTCGATGCCTAGCTTGGAATCAATTCCAGGAGCCGACGACGCCTTGTTGACTACCCCGGTCCGGGGCTGTTGGTCCCCTCCTCTGCCCAGCGGGCATCAGCCTGAGAGGCTTCTCGGTGCCCTGGCGGCCTCTCCTGCCACCGCCTCCCACGGCATAGCCCCTCCGGGAGAGCCGTCTTTTCAGAATTTCCTCCTTGACATGGCGGACTTGCTGGCCATCCCTATCCCGGACCTAACTCCAGGCCCAGTGGAACGGGCCGCCGTGATGCTTCCTCTGCATCCCTCCCTGCAGGATCTCCTACTGGGGGCTTGGCGGTCGCCTTTGAGGGTTCCGGCACCGTCGACTGAGATGCATGCTCTGTATCGGGTGCCCCCCTCCCCGGGTTTTCGGCAGCACCAGCTTCCACATCATTCCATTGTGGTGGAATCGGCGCTGAGGAAGGCCGGAAGCAAGGAAAAGCATTCTTCTCGCCCTCCAGGCCACGCCTCGAAGATGCTAGATACCCTAGGACGTCAAACCTTCCAAACGTCTATGCTGGCGTCCAGGATTATTTCATATATTTTTTATATGAGTCTGTCGCTCTGGGAGGTCACCGAGAGATTATCTCTGTTGTCTCCCTTCTTGTCTGCAACCAAGGCCTTTGAATATTCCTTGCTTCTTTATCACTGCAGGAATATCTCTGGGTTCCTTTCTCGTGCTTCTCTAGACTCCTTCCTGTCGGTCAGCAGATGCTCTGCTGTTGCCATTAGAGCACGCCGTACAGCATGGTTGCAGGCGTCCGAGTTGTGTAGACGGGCACAGCATAACCTGGGTAATTCTCCCTGTGACGGAGATCACCTCTTCAATAGCGAAGCCTTACATCAGGTCGTGCAGTGCTTTGCTAACCTTCCCAGCGTTAGAAGCCATCCTAGGGCCCGGCTTCCCCCCGGCGGTGGTGCGTGCCTCACCAGGCCCTCCTTCCCTAGGAAGAGGAAATGTCACCCCTCCGCCCACCCGCCAGGTGCGCCCAAGCAAGGGACCCCTCACCCTGGGTTGAAGTTCCCAGGCCCGCGCCAGAACTCTCATACCAAGCAGTTTTAGGCTCCGGTGGGCGCCTGCCTGCAATTTACCTTCTTACCAGACGTTTACAATTGAGCTCTACTCTGGGGCTCATTCAGTAGGGCAAATGGTTCGGGGGCTTATCCCGGGGTTCAGGTATTCTCCTTCCGTTGGTAGAGGGAGACCACCTCTACTCCATGATAGCTCTGGCCCACGGTCAACTGGCTTACCCTTAGGTACGTCCCCGAACCCTTCTCGGCCAGTATTCCCCTGCTGATTGCTTCCGTACTGGAATTTTCCTTCCAGCCACTATAGTCCCCCAATGCTTACCAAGGACTATGCCCTCATGTCCCCCGATTAGTGCGGGGGCGAGTTTCTGCATGCAGGTCCTGGGGACACCTATAGGGCCTCAAGCCCCCTGGTGTGTTCTTCCGGACTGATGCTATCCTCTGTCCTTCACGCTACCGTGCTGTTCGTTCGCCGATCTGCCCTTGTTCCACCGGAATAGATCCCTCTCCCGGACGGATCTTGACACCACCTCCCCAGGTGGACGTTCTGTGGATCACTGGCAGGTCCGCCTTACCAGTGTTATGCTCATGGAGGTAGGTTCCTCGGCGTACCTGCGTTAGTGCCGGGATGGGGCGTTCTCCATGCCCAACGGCCTAGATATGCCAGATATCACCTGCTCGATAGGCGCATTTTGGGGGATGCCCACAGTGCCTGTGTTCTGCCGCCTATTTTTTTCCCAATGGCCGGTACTCACACACACCCCCCCCCCTCCGGGGTCCGGCCAGTCCGCCTGCCTATTCCTTAATCGGCCCTCGGACTGGTTGTACTCTGCTGCTGTGAAGTCAACAGCTTCTATTTTCAGTTATGCCCTCCTCCCGGAGGTTCAGACCCTTGTCTCCCTATCTCTTCGCTAGGGCAGGCTGTGTACTCCTTCTGCTCCTGGGTACACCCCTACTCTTCTCCGGAATAGGCTATCCAGATCGGCCAGTCTTCTACTGTTAGTCCTCTGAGTTATGGATTCTGCTCCTAAGGGAGTGCTCAGCTTTGCATAAAGCTTCCTTGAAGACCTGCCGTCCTTCTGACCCAGCTGACTCCTGGATCTCCTGGCCTTCCGGATTTGGAACTTCCTCCTCGCTGCGGTGAAGTTCCCTTGAAGACCTCGCTACTGCATCTACAGTACCTCCATCACAGTCCTACTTCCTACAACTCAGTAGGTAAGCTCTACATGGTACTAAGTCATTAATTCATTAAAAACTTAATGATGCTTCCATGCATTCTAATGACTACTCTCCCTGTAGTCTTTGGGTTTTGCTGTTCCTCTCTTCTCAACTCCTACCCTCCATCCCTCGGGGGATGCCGGGGATTCAGGTTGGGCAAATGCAATCCCGTCCTGGGCCAGGCTTACGGGATCTCCCCTGGGCATCCTCAGCTAGGGAGTCCCCATATGTGAAGACTTATTCCTGCTTGTTCCTGGAGATAGCACAGTTACTTACCTGTAACAGGTGATCTCCGGAACAGCAGGAATTAGTCTTCACAACCCACCCACCTCCCCTAGGAGTTGTATCTCTTTCTCTCTATTCCTTCCTCTCCTCTCCTTCTGGCTCAGCTATGAAACTCAACTGGGGAGAGGCAGTAGGAAGGGCGGGAAGCCACCGCGCAGGTGCGGGGGATGCTCCCAAAGGCTTTCTGATTGGATGCTGGGGAGCATTCCCGTGCGGGCTCCGTCGGCAACGTCTCCCATATGTGAAGACTAATTCCTGCTGTTCCGGAGATCACCTGTTACAGGTAAGTAACTGTGCTTTCCTCATTATGAATATGAGATACATCACAATCACAGGAACATTCTCCATGTGGATGTATGCCTCCTTCAAGTCCACAGAAAATAAGCAGTCTGTTTTTGGAGGTAAGAAATGAGGGTGCCCAAGTAAACCATTCTGAACTGTTCTCAAACTAGATACTTGTTGAATGCCCTTAGGTCTAGAAAAAGATGAAATCCCCCCTCCCCCAAATCAGGAAATACCTAGAGTAGAACCACTGCCCTCTTCCTCCTGGCGGAATTAATTCAAGCACATTGGCTTTTAAGAGGAAAGAGAGATCTTTGGTAAGTATTTCCTGATGCAGAGAGCTTTACCAAGATGCTCTCAGTGGATAATTTGGTAGAACATCGACAAGATGAAGTCAGCATCCTAGCCAGATGATTAGAGGTTATAAGGGGTCATCCTCCCTCTACTGGAAGGTTGTCCATTACAGATACCAGAACACTGGTTATGTTCTTGAGGATACAATCAAAACCCCATCCCCAGTCTTGGATGAAGAGCTGGATGGGGCTTCTGGGTTCTCTGCTGGCTTGGACAAGAATAAAACCCTGTCTTGTCTGACAAGAATGAAAAAGAGGAGTATATCTACTCCCTTGAGTATACTAGGGTTGCCTTTGCCCTACACTCTGAAACTATCTAGAGGAAGAGAAGACTAGGTCAAAAGTGGGCCTGGAGAGAGTCCTAAGGATGTCAATGCACTGCTTTATAAGGATTGCAGCTTCCTGTATTTTATCTCTGAAGCAATGCTCTCCATGGTGTGGCATATCAGCAAGTTTCTCCTGCACATCATATCTCAGGTCTGAAGTCCAGATCCATAAAAACCTTTAGGCACCAATATCCATACAGAAGATCGAAGGATACCTCTATGAGGAAAGGCTTAAAAGGTTAAGGCTCTTTAACTTGGAAAAAAGATGGCTGAGAGGAGATATGATAGAGATATATAAAATAATGAATGGAGTGAAACTGGTAAACGTACATTGGTTGTTTACTCTTTCAAAAAGTAGAAAGACTAGTTGACATGCAATAAAACTACAATGTAGCATATTTAAGACTAATCAAAGAAAATATTTTTTCATTCAACACATAACCAAACTCTGGAATTCATTACCGGAGGGTGTAGTAAAAGCTGTTAGTGTAGCTGGGTTTAAAAGAGGTTTGGACAAGTTCCTGGAGGAAAAGGCCATAAACCGTTATTAAAGAGGACAAGGGAAATCCACTGCTTACCCCTGGGATAAGCAGCATAGAATTTGTATACCTTTTTTGGAACCTGACAGGTACTTGTGACCTGGATTGGCTGTTGTTGAAAACAGAATACCTGGATTGATGGACCTTTAGTCTGACTCAGTATGGTGTATCTTATGTTCTTAAGTTATCAATGCCATCATAAAAGCATCATAAGTTGCTTTGATCATGTATTTTCTACACTGCTTTCCTTTGTGCACTAGTACTTGGAATTGTTCAGCTTTCTCTTGAGAAAGAGTAACTGCAAATTCCTGCATCTTGCGCACAATTTTCTGCAAATGCATGCCTATAAAACGCTGGTAAGAAGGTATGTGGGAGGTGAGAATAGCATTCTGAAAATATTTTATCCAAAAAAGATTCCAGTGTTAGAACCTCTCTCCCCAGAGGAACCATGGACTTGGAGCTCTTGACCTTTATGTGAGTTGATTCAATGACCATTAAAGAGTTAGGAAAACTGCTGCTTCTCAGAACTAGGAGTCTTCTGGACTCTGTACATCAAGTTAACCTTCTTAGCCATAGGTTGTACAGAGAGAGGTCTCTCACATTCTCATCTATATATCCTTAAGAATTCTGTGAACGGACACTGTTACAACTTCTTGGGATGCATCAAGGAATTGGATGATGCTCAGTGTTTCTGCTCTGGGACTCTCCTGTATCTCTAACTTAAATAGAATAGTCTCTGCCATTTTGTGATAAAATCAGTGAAGGAGAGTTCCTCAGATGGGGTCTTCCTCCTTTCATGAGGTGGTGATAGATCTGATGGCAAGCCATGGAACCCTCCTCTTCAGAGAATATCTCTGGCTCATAATTAGAATCGCAGAAGCACTCAGAGTCCCTGTAAAAAATTACTCCAGTGGAGAAATATGGATCTCTGTCTGCCTTGATCGCCACACATCAGTGTGACCAGACCTCAAGTGAGAGCTTTAAGATGCCAAGGATCTCCAATGCCTTAGTGAAGCTTTTAGCCCTGATGCACTGGAGACTGATGATACTACGGAAGATGCTGACTCCAAAGCCCTTTGAGATCTTAGTGTTGATGTCTCTCCTACAGGTAGTGCAGGAGTCTCTAGAACTGACTGGATCTCCTCAATGTACCCACACTGCTGATGTCAAAGTTACAGCATCATATTGAGCAAAGCATCACTCCATCTATTCATCAAATCTTTTCATGAGCTCCTCCTCGAAGGCTGCCATCAACAAAGCCATTGAGATTATAATAGGAGAGGTCACATCCTCCTGAGATACTAGGGGAGTATCAGAAGGTTGGTCTCAAGCCCTTGAAGATTGTGTCTCCTCCAGTATTGAGGAGGATAAACTGTCCTCATGACTGTAGCAGGCCAGAAATGACATGCAAGCACAATGAACGTCCCAAAAGCTGTATGAGAAATGTTAAGTTGGAGAGCTGTTTCCCGCATCAATCAACATCACCCATGTTATGAGGACTTACAATCTGCTTGTCCTCAGAGAAAGAAGTGAAAGAACATATCAGACAAAGCTCAAGTAGGAAAAGTGAATTTTATGAAAGGGTTTGTTGAGTCACCATTTAATTATAGTAATACCAAAGCTAGATTTAAAACCGCAGGCTGTGCTTCTCTTCTTTTACAATACACATGAAGAGAGACTTTGCAGCTGGAGGTTCTGCTGTAATGCACGCACCTCTACAGGAGTTACCTACTGCAATAGCTTTCCCATGGATTAACATACTACCAAAATGTTTGAATGTACCAAGTACTGTAGGTGTGTGCCATATAACACTAGTCAACATTGAAATCGTTACTGACTTTAAAAGGCCCTTATCTGTAGTATCTTGGTGAGCTGAACACGAATATAACATTAAAAAAAATGTATTGGCTCTCATTTTGAAGATATTGCATGTAGTTCATTTTTGACATTTCACCGTGTAAATTTATCCAGTAGGACATCAACAACATCCCAAATAAGCCTTGAATGATGTAATATTGCATCACATTGCATAATACCAGCATACACACATCATCCAGAGTTGATTGCATCATTTTCTGATGCAATGCAATACTACGGCCAGACGGCTGCTGAAGCCATCTGACGTCAGCAGTGTACTATACACAGTCGGAAAGGAAAGTAATCTAGTATTCTGTTCCGATATTGAAAGCCTCATGAATGCCTTAAAAATCACTCATGACCCACAAGACTGGAGACTATTTATAGATTCTTCGAAACCGAGTCTGAAGGCTGTGCTTTTGAACAATGGAAACCGTCTTCCATCTATTCCAGTAGCGCATGCATCCACATGAAAGAGACATACGATAACTTAAAGCATCTACTGACTTCCATTAACTATAACAAGTACAGCTGGCACCTCTGTGGTGACTTGAAGGTAGTTGCACGTTTAATGGGACTGCAGCAGGGATATATAAAATACATGTGTTTCTTATGTGAGTGGGATAGCCGAGCAAGGGATTGAGACTACTTGCGAAAGGAATGGAATCGCAGACAAAATGTAACAGTTGGAGAGAAGAATATCCAGCACCCAGCTCTGGTTGAGGCTCACAAAATCCTGCTTCCACCCCTTCACATCAAACTAGGTTTGATGAAAAACTTTGTGAAAGCCATGGACCGCACTTCGCCAGCTTTCCGATACCTGCATGAAAAATTCCCTCGACTCAACAAAGCAAAGATTAAAGAGGGAGTTTTTGTGGGTCCTCAGATTCGAGAGCTCTTCAAAGATGACCAGTTCAACAACTTGCTGCAAGGTGATGCAAAACAAGCATGGAATGCTTTTCGCCTAGTGTCAACAAACTTTCTCGGGAATGTTAGGGCAGAAAACTACAAGGAACTAGTAGAAGACATGCTGATGCAGTATCAGAAACTTGGCTGCAATATGTCTCTAAAGATCCATTTTCTTGATTCCCATCTCAATTTCTTTCCTCACAACTGTGGTATGGTTAGTGATGAACAGGGTGAATGTTTTCACCAGGATATCGCAACAATGGAGCAAAGATACCAGGGAAAATGGTCCACTACAATGCTGGCTGACTACTGCTGGACACTTCCCAGAGAAGCTCCCGAACAGCTGTACAAGAGACAGGCGAAAAAATCTAAGAAGTCGTCTATGACTTGGTTTTTTACAGATATTAACCGAAGGCCTGTTATATTTACTATTGACATGCATTTCGTGATGTAAACATTAATTCTTGTAGATTACAAAAAAACTAGAGCCAACTTTGCAATTTCACTGTCATATTCGTGTTCAGCATATAAAAATTGATAAGAAATTACTATTTTTATTTCAGTAACATGACTTTTGTAAAACTTTGTTGACCAGTGTAATGTACACCATCAAGGAAGTACAACAAAATCAGCCTGCAAACTGCAGGCAACACTTTAGTATTGAATTCAAATTATTATTTTCGGCAACATTATGAGGAATACACAAACCTTTCAACAAGAGATCAGCAGCTAACACAATCCCTTGAAATAGCCTAAGAAAAATAGTTTGATCTCATGCAGCCAAAAGTTCTTACCTGCAATATGTTTGATGATTTTAGGCTAACTATTGTGATAAGCTTAGTGCTCTTAGGGTAAACACTGAAACAAGTTAATTTGGGATGGAATCTCCATCACTGGACATTTTCAGAGCAGGTTTTATAAACTGTGTGGAAAGGCAGGAGGGAGAATTGGAATGGATGAGATGATCTGTTAAGTTGCTTATCTTATCTTTCTATGGTTCCCCTTTCTTCTTGTTATGCCTTTTTTGATGGAGACTGTACTGTCATTTAAAACCATGCAATTGTTTCCTGCCTGTCTTCCAGTATTACTCTTCATCTGAAGATTTCCTGCCCTTCATCTCCTGCGCTTGGTTACCCCGGCCATCCATTGGGCAGTTTGCCACAAGTGAAGATTGAAATGGAGTCAGACTATGACACAGACACAGACACAGAAAAGCCCCCTAGAGACATGGACAGCGAGACCATGTTATAACAGTCACTTAAGCCTTGGGATTTATATATGTCTAAAAAACGTAGTATATGTTTTATATGGAGCCAAAAACAATGTTCTGTGTTTATTAGTTATAGTTCTGTAAGATAGAAATGCCACAGAGCTCAGGGCTGTTGGGACACAAATTGGAACATCAGACAATTTTCCTTCTTGACTAAATAGCTCATGTGATTGTAGAGATAAAGACCAACATACCTCTAAGAACAAGTTTAACCAATGGAAAGGCAACTAACAATGGCTAAGGATGTCACAATGCACTTCAGAGAGTTTGAGGCAATTGGTTTAAATGAAATTGTTGAATGCATGGGAAGAATGGATTAAACCAAACCAGGGAATAATGGTGGTCAATGGCAAATGGTTTTCCTGCACCAGTGCAAAAAAGCACATAGGAGCATCTCTACCTAGAAGAAGTCAGAGCTTCCCTTCAGATGTGGTACATACATTAGCTGTCACTAGACCTCTTGCTGAACTGCTTCAACTGAGGTTAGATATAAGAGGTTGAATTTGTGATTGATAGAAACGTATCTATATCTGATGAGGCAAAATGCAATGTGTGCCATAGTATTAAGGCAGCTACTATAAACATGAGATGGTTCCTTCCTACTGTCCATCTGTGTATGGGAAAGACAGTCATTATAACACAGCATGGGGTTATAAGTACTGATGTGATTGGTCAGTAATGGGAGGGTTGTGACATTGTGTATGATAGTAGCCAACCTCAGCCTCCTCAGCCATTGACCACAGTGCCCTCTTGGCTGACAATGACATCACACCACACCTTAAGAACATTTATCCATAAGTACCTAATGGCAGATGTTTCAGGAGTGTTATGATCTTCTTACATACTAGGACTAGAGAAGGATGACTGGAGAGGCTATCCCAGGCATCACACCACAGGGCACATCAAGACACTGTAGCTAAAAGACTGCTACAGCGTTGCAGTGCCTCCCCACTTTGACCCAAATGGGTGCAACACTATTGCTGCTGCTGCAGCAATCTCCATCCATCCCCTCCCTCTGTGCCAGTGTATGACTACAGCAGGAAAAGGGGGCCGGGAGGGACAGACAGGCCACCTTTGGCCCTTTTGTGCAGACACAGAACTTGCACACAAGCCACTGATGCTGCATACATATTCTCAAAGCACAAGAGTCCATTGTGCATAGAGGGGGAACTGGAAGACTACTGACCTTATGACTTTGCAGCAGCTGCACAGCCCAAGGACTTGGAGGACAGAGGACACAAGGTGGCCTAATACGGGTAGTAATTTGTGCTGCTGTGTTTGAGTGAAGAGCTGTTGATGAGGCTATCCCATAATGGTTAGGAGAGGGGGACACAGAGAGACAGAGAGCTGTTGGGCAGGAAGAAAGAGGCCAATACCAGGGAAGGAGGGAGGATGAAGAGAGACGGAATAAGGGGAATAATGGGTAGGAGATGGGTGGAGAAAACTAATTAATGCTGGCTGTGGAGTGGGATGGAATGGGAGAGGAAGAGAGCTATGCTGGCTGGAAGGAAGGGAGAGAGAAAGAATAGTTTCTGGACAGCAAGTAGCTGCATTATTTTTATCCCTCCATTACCTACTCCCATATCATTCATCTTTGGCCAGTGCTTGATTTTCTTTTTTAATCTGCAATCCCATCATGGTCCAGTACAATTTAAAAGCTGAAAATGTAATTTCCAACTGGCAAACATACACAAAGAAAAGCATTTCTCTGTAGATACTCGGGGCAATGCTGGAACGCTCTGTGGTGACATCTGACAGAGCCTGTGTGCTCAGAGCCCTCCTCCAGCCTATGAGAAGTCTTTTTTGGACTCCTCTGCAACTATGCCACTGTTCCCACTCATCCCTAAAAGCCACTGTTGCTAATAATAATCCTCACTTCCCTCAAAGGAATTTACTTTCCTCACGTTAAAAAAAAATCCAGGAGAAATAATTACCACAAAGAGCTTTTTAATTTGTCCCTTCTCCTTTCCAGCATGACAGCAACAGGCCCACACTTCGGGGTATGTTACTAAACAGTGGTAAGGGAGCAAAGGTGCCATTAACTGGCGTTTATCAGCGCCAATGAGCGGTTAACACCACAGAAAGCACATATAACGCTGGATTAATGTATGGAAGCTAGGCCCATAGCGTTAAGGTAAAAGGAGGTGGAGAGTGGGCATTAATAGGGCAGAGACTGGGTGGGGATAGCGTGTGCTCCTTTAACACAGATTTGTGTTAACCTGTGTTAGAGCTGCAGGGGCTAGGAACCCTAATGCCATCTAAAAGCTCGCGATAAGGGCTCTTTCTGAGGGGAGAGAGCCTATTTCAATGTATGCAATGTGCTCCACCCACCATAGTTTTCAAATTAGTAATAGTAGTGATCCATTGGCAGCAACAGCATGGTGCCCCATTAATAAAGGGCACTATGTTGTTGGTGCCAAATTGGCAAAGAAGGTATCACATGGATGATGCAGTAGGGCTGACTGGTCCACTAGGCTGACAAGGCTGCTGCCCAGGGTGTACATCTATGATGTCTAGTATGACTCCACTGTAACAGTGGCAGCTCACATATATGCTGCCACAATCATAAAGGAGTCGTGTCATCCACATTGCCACCGTGCTGCCATATCAGCATTGTGAGAAGGTGAGGGTGGAAGTCACAGCAGCTGTGGCCTGCTGCAGACAAAATCTGTGTCCCAGCCCTGTGTATCAGGTGCAACACTGCAGTTGCCACTGTCAGTGGGATCCAAAACAAAATAGAGTAAACCTAAAAAATGAGCAACCATGTATGTGAAATGTTAATGTCAGAAGTTACGCCGTGAGGACCAAAGGACACAGGAGTACACATAGGAGTACAACAGCAGTTCTTCCAAGAGGACACAGCACTGCAAAAAAAAATAAATTTAAATGCCCTGCTTCAACGCTCAATTCCACTGCTGGCAAAATGTCAAATGCTGTTGTACTCCTGTGTGTTTTCAGATTACTGGTTACTGACTCTACTGAGTTAGCTCTGGGTTGTCAACTATTTTGACCCAGCAACATTGGGATGACAGATAAGTGACTTTTTCAAAGAAAATCTTTTCTGTTTGCATCTTGTTTTCAATCATGTCAATTTGAGAAAGCTGAATTTTAACACATGTTGGTGTAGGTGTCACTTGTTTGTGGTGATTTTGCCTACGTTTCAAAAGCTTTTTTGGAGGCTTTTCAAATGAGAAAAATGGAAGTTTAAGCCTTAAGAGGCCGTTTGGTCCTCACGGCATAACTTACGACATTAACATTTCACATACATGGTTGCTCATTTTTTAGGTTTACTCTATTTTGTTTTGGGTCTATTATTGGTAGAGTAGTAGTTATTTTTGTAGTACTGTCAGTGGGATGGCAAGCATGTCAGTATCAGCTACAGTGGAGCACATGGTGATCCCTCCCTTCTGTGGTCTAAGGAAGCAGCATGCGTGCCCACATCCTCCAATGGAGGGGGGCAGGAGCAGCATGGTGTGACTAGCTGCATGTTTGCAACTTCAATAAGGCCGCCTGCAGCACTGAAGTGGCAGCTGTGCCATGTTGGCAGGGAGGGAGGAATTGGCCAGCCTGCTATCTACCATGATCAGTGGACTCCAGCACCTGGCTAGTTTGCCAAGTGTATGGGCTGGCCCTGGAATCAGGATGCCCTGCACTTGCACATTTTGAATGGATATGTGCTTGTAGAGTGGGGGGAGGGGGGGTAGGAATAATATGCAACTGAGGCACAAATACTATGCAATATGACAACAGCCCATGTCAGAGGAAAAATGACCACCCAGCCCCCTCACCTGCCAAATGATGACCATAATCTGTGCATGAACCACTGACCCCTCCATAAGTAAGTACTCAGTCAGTTACAACCATCTGAACCACATGTGAATCTAAATTAACTATTGTGGTCTGAAAAATATGAGATTACTCTATGACTGCCCCACAAGCACATACCAGGAAATGGGTACATTGGTCATTCTGCTACTCCACCCATGGTCTGGAATGTGTTCATGTATCATGACCTGCCCCTTTAATTAGACAGATCCCATATGTAAGACATGAATGTCAGTTGAACCTGCAGCATAGCAAGGCAGTGCAACATACAGACCTGACAAGATGTCCCTCTCCCACACCTGCCAAACATACCTTGTCAGACAAGCATGGCACAGAGCATACAGAGATCTAAGCAGACATAGGCATACCCCAACTCGCCCTCATGCATCCGGACAATGACCACATATATATCCATGGATTGGTGAACCCACATGGCTGCTCTGTGGCTCCAAACACATGGCCAATGTGTGTATTAGAGAAGGGGCATGGGTTCAAGAATAGCCTGTGGATCAGGAATGGTATGTGCAGGTGTGTTAACTTTATCCTATGTTTCCAGAACTGTATCATCATATGCAACCTTCAATATTTCACCCAGCATGAGTCCACACACTCAGCTGCCACACTGAGGAGCTGCACCCATGGCTGGATGTTAGAGCATGCTAATAACACCAGCACACTAAGTAGGCATTAACAATAGTGGAGCATCAAAGGAGCCCTAAGGGGCAGGTAAGAATGCCAACCTGCACCACTTTTGGACAGCAGGGTCGTGTGTGTGTCCAGAGAAGTGTGAGCTGCAGCAATACACTGTGCATGCATGTGGTGCCCAGGCTTTATGGCTGTGCATACTACATGCTGTAGGTTAGCTATACAGCAACCCCACATACTGTATGAGACACCATTTATAAGCAGGTTAGTTTTCAGTAAGCAGTTGTAACCTGTGGCTGTGATGCTATAATGCATTCACAGTTACACTTTCATCAAGGTCCATCCCCACAGCATTCCCCTACACTTACCTCCCAACATGACACTGCTGTGCAGCTCCCAAATCCCCTGCTGGTTTGACTGGAGTGAGCAGGGGGAACACATGTGTGTGTTGCAGTTCTCACTTCTGACTGAGCCTCCAGGACTCAGGACACACCAATTTACACAGGTGAAGGGCCTGATTAACACCAGCTGCCATAATAGCTGTATCTGTGGCAACACTGTCAGCACACCTTGGTGCAGCTGCAACCTATTGGGAACAAGACTCAAGTGGAGGACTGGCCTCTGTGAATGTCCAATTCATTCACTTGGTGACACTGGAAAGATTCTGCGATTTACCTGCATGCACGTTGATCTTGTCCTATGCTGCAGTCACAGAATACAATCTGAGGGACTCTGCTTCATGCAGTATATGCACATACAGGCAGGTCCCTATCAGGCAAATTTGCAAACAATAAATACCATCTCAACACTGTCTACTGATCATTGCTCAAAGCATTCAGCAGTACATTACCCATTAACACGAATGAGAGTCCAAATGTACCTGTGTGCCTGATTGTGACTGTGGGACACTGACCTGAGTGATGCATACACAATTCCAGCTGCCGAAATGCGGCACAGGATGTTAGGTTGGTCTTTGCATCGCCTGCCACCTTATGGGAAGGCAGTGCCTGGAGGTGAATGTTTGGGTGGGGGGAACAGTACCATACATGTTTAGAATGTGCCCTTCATAGGTGGCATTGCTGGCCAAAGTCTATGTTCACATGGCCAGAAGCTATGCGGGCCTACTCGGGGTCTGCATATATTACATCAGAGGGCCTCACTGGCTCCCCATGGGCACAGAGTGTGACAGTCACAAGGATGTTGTTAGAGTACATAGAGACAGGGAATGGTGGTGTATGTGTTGCCAGCAACTGTTCCAACATCCAACCCCATGTCTAACCTGCCATGCTTCCATGCGCTCTTGGGGGGGGGGGGTGTGAGGGAGGGCACTGCATCTGCAGCATCTGCTGCACTGGCCAGTTTTGTAGTGTACATGGCTAGGGACAAAAAAAGCACCCCACCTGCAAAGAAACAGCACACAAAAAAGAAAGAAGGCAACAAGGAACCCTTGGAAGGAACAAAGTTTGAGAGGGTCAGCCCTACACGTGTTTCGGCCACACCGGCCTTCTTCAGGGGACTGTGACCAATGCTAAACATAAAAACATGTGATAAATAAATTAATAAACCAGCACTGATGACTTCTGAGTGTACAAAGTTAAATGATATAAAATTGCACATATAAATAATTAAAAACACAATCAAAGTCAATAGAAAATAAGAAATAAAAACATCTAATAGATAATCGTTAAAAATAATAAAAAGCATAATAGTCAAACATAAAGAGCATGCTGCATGCAACAGGAAAGCATAAAAGTTAGAGGTAAAAATTAATTGAAATTAACATATACTCAATGGTACTTGAAAGTGCAGAATGAAACACTAAAGACAGAACATAATGAAAACTGTTAAAAAGAGCCTTGAAAGGCAGTATAAGAAGGGAACAGAACAATTTGGAAAGGAGGAGGGAACTAAAGTTGTAAATCCATTGGCAAAAAGGAGAACAACCCAAGGTTTGTAAAGGTGATATAAATCACTGTTGGTAAGAAAGCAGTGGAGTGGCCATGAAAGAGGCACCAAACTTATTGCAAAAAATAAATACAATAAAACTTGGGTGTTAAAATAGAATTAAATGAAAGCCTTAGGATAATCATAGAGGTAGCATAGGACACACATAAAAACCTAATTATGTGAGCAGACACCGGTTGGTTCCTCAAAAGAAGGATCAGCCGTGGTGATAGAACGGTGCTGCAAAAAAGAATCATATGTGGAGCTTGGAGTGTGCACACGTAATCACCATAAAACAAAACAATAAACTACCCATAAGAGAGCATCATTGTCTTAACATATTACAATGTTAGGTTAGACTAATTGCAAAGAAGGCATGGTGCAGTCTTCATCAAGAAATAAAATCAGAGGTGTGCAGATGATCAATTGTCCACGCTGTCCGCTTTATTGTATTTGTTATAAAATTAAAGGCATAAAAATACTTAGATAGGGGCATCGCATCAAGATGAGCAGGGTGTAAGACAGTGTCTGTGAGCCTTCTGACCATGTTAACTGTGGATAAGAATGCCCATAGCCGCGCTCAACTGAAACTTTGGTTTTAGCACAGGTATGCTCACAGAGCTGCTTTGCTGGTATAAAGGCTCTTAGAAGTCTAAACATAAGACTAAAAAAAAATGTTCTTAACATAGTGAATTTTAAAAGAATCTTTGCAGTCAGAGTGGTGAACCATGGACAGTTTAAACTCGCATGTATAACAAAAACCAAACCAAAAACTGCTGTTCTTTACATCGGAAGATTAAACTTAAAATTGTACAAGTAAAAACCAAAATAGAACATCCACGGAACTGTAAAAATAGACAAAAGGTAAATGGCTGAGCCATCTCAGCGTGGGTCTGCCATGGACATTGCCTGGGTACACACATCTGTTCATGCTGAGAGGCCACTCTCACTCTGACCGAGCTGTGAACATGTCATGGCTATCTATCCACATGGTGCTATTATAGGGTTAAGCTGTAGTGATATAGGTGCTGTTTCTTTTTTGTCAGTACAGTCACTAGGCAGGCTGCTGGATGTCTATGCTGTTTGTACAAAGCCAATGTGTTCAGGGTGATTATGTGTACATGCAGTGTGTGGTGACTAGCAGACTGAGCACAGTTGTATATGATTGGCTGACACAGTCCAGTGTTGCCCAACATATGCAGGCTGCCTGTGACTGATCTAGGAATTCCCAGAAAGTGAAGCTAGAAGCTGTTCTTGGGCTGTTGGTAACCTGCTGATAACTATGGTCTTGGCAGGCCCTTCTGCTTGATATCACCGTGCTCCCCTCCCCCTTCCTGCCTAGACAACACTCACTACATTCAGGTTCCTTCGAAACAGCTGCCACAACCTTAAGAACTGACATGAGATGTTATAGGAGAGGCCCTGACCAACAGGAGCAGGACACAAAGCCCAGATAAGATAGGCCACTGCAGCATGCTGCAGTTGTACAGAATACCAAGTGACTAGCATCACACACTGCAGACAATACCTGTAGCACACTAGCAGTGATACATATTTGCTCCAGAACCTGGAGAGTCCATCTATTGCAGGGCTTGTTCTGGGGACCAGGTGACGTGTACCCTTCCTCACATTCAGGGTGACTGCTGAAACAGGTCATTTGCACATATGGCAGCTGTTATGTCCAGGAAGCACACAATGTCCCTGGATATTACAGAGCTGATGTGATGGATTGTTGCATTCTCCATATGGGCATTAGTTGCATATATCTGCTCAGATTGTGCGGTGCATCATGGGTAATGAAGGGGCTGACCAATAACGGTATCCAGAGCCCCAATTGCAGCCATAGTGGCAACTGTGATCACTGGAACATTGTCCAATACCTGCTTATCTTCTATGATGGGAGACATGTGCATGGCCCCCCGAGGATGGCAGCATGGTCTGCGACAGACTGTAGGGTCATGAATGTGGTTTGAATTAGGTGTATGTGCAGGTGTACCTATCTTGCAGTGTACAGAAGGTACTGCACGCCCTGCACATGTGCTGCCTCAGGTGTTAGTGCCACACTGCGACACAGCGGACCTCTGAATGCAACTGGTGTTGGAGGTACAGTGGAGGGACGGGCATCTTGACCTCACATGGGGCTTGGCCTTTGAACAAAAGATGTATTCTGCAGCTGTGTGTCTGTTATGCATCTACAGTACTAAGTGCCCATTGCAGTATGTACTGCATGTGTGCCACTGTCGGCAGGCCCTAGGTGTGGTTTACCACTATCTAAGAATGTGCCAGACAGATGTTTCATGTCTGGGTTTCAACCATTGCAGGCAGGGATCTGCAGTCTCTTTGATTCTAGACAATGGTGTGCAGAAACGTGTGGAGGTGTAGCCTAATGGTTAGAGCACTGGCTCAGTAACAGACCAAGATTTGAATCTCACTTGTTCTCTTTGTGGCTGTGAAAAATTCACTGCAATATACTGCCAGAAACTGTCCAGGGCCTGCATTGACAGGACGACACACATTCTTATACTGTTTTATGTGTTACAATAGCACATTGGGTCTGCAAACATGCACATTGCAATTATGCTCATCTGACAGCATGACTTTATTGGCTCTGTTGTAGCCCATTGTATAGGGCTGGACATGTTCACACATGAGTTGTATATGATTGGAATATTTCATCATAACTGTGACTGAACATCTTTGGCTCCATCATATATATATATATATACACACATACATATATACATACATACATACATACACATACAGTACATGCAGAAACATCCCACTACTAGGATGGCCACCTGTAGGGATCATCACACATCCTTACTTGCTCCATATGGCCAATATGAGAGGTCCAGTTGTTATATGCACATGTGTCAGGAAGATTGTATGGTGGTTAGAACAGCTGGAAAACACAAGGAGGAGCAGGCCTCCTGCAGGTAACACCAAAAGACACAAGAAGCAGGAGACGTCGGATAAACTAATGAGTCTTTTATTGATAAGGACCCCAACGCGTTTCGGCAACGCCTTCCTCAGGGGAATTATCACGTTCAGGTGCTTAAATTCAGGCACTGCTTGCAGTATCTATCTTTTAAGTCGAATCGGCAGAACTAAACGAACCCATTTGTTCTATGGAAACCCAGTCGATTAATCGGAGTAACGTCCTGAGCACAATCTTTAAGTGAAAATAACAGGAGCTCGTCCCGCACAATGCACATCAAAGGGAGTTGAAAAAAGTTAGAAAAGCTGGGACAGCTGTCATATCCAAATAGCTGGATTTGGAACTTTCCCGTGACACAGCTATTTTTTCACACACACTACAACTGCATTTGTGCAGTCACATCAGATACATCGGGCAACAAGGCCATACTGCATTCTCATCTACTGCCATCCATCCTTCAGCCCATTCTTCAGCATATGACCATCGTGTACAATCATGTATTCTCCTGCCAGCTACTACACCATGGCCCACACAGGAACATTTTAATCATTAGGATATATCAGTCACACCTCTCCTGTGAATAATCTGCATGCCACCACTCCTGCTCAGTCATCCTTTTGATGCCCACATAATGGCGAAGCTGGCTCCACCAGGAAACACTTCTTCCCAATCCTATGCCACACACTGACATTACAACACATTATGTGGGCAGCCCTCACTGATACTGTACAGATGCTTATCCCACTTACTGACTAACATGTAGGATACATATGGATCTGACATGTCCATCAGCTCTTACCTTTCCTTCCTTCCATCAACTAAAATGTGAATTTCACAAGGGCTCCCTTATCTTGAGTTAAGGTGACTGCCATTTTCGGGCATTAAGGTGCATGCTTGGCACCTTAAAACCCAGTGTCCTGTTAGCACATGATAAGTGGAGCCAAGTGCCCTTACTGCCAGAACACCTACTCCCCGCCCTGGCCATTACTGCATGATAACACCCTTACCGCTGCCATTAACGCTTGCTAACTGGTGCACCCTTAAAGCTCTTCAGTAAATATACCCCTTAGAAGCACTGTTTCCATGGCAGCACAGCCAGCAACTGGTAACTCTCCTTCAGTGAAAACCTCTCAAGGTCCAGTTTCAGTTCGAACAGGGAAGCAACTTCCCTCCTGGTGACAGCAACTTTGCAGAGGTCCTTAGGTCCAGGACCAATGCTTTACTCCTCCACCACTATCTTCTACAAGAGAGGGGCTTCCTGATAGGGTGGCCAACTGGCTCCAGATTTTAGGGATACCCCAATCCAGTCCTGGTTTTTCCTTACTAGATGCATGGACTTGCTATCTGGATTTCCTTAAAGAAATCAGCAAAGTAAAAACAGAACTGGATTAGGGTGTCCCTAAAATCTGGAGCCAGTAGGTCACCCTACTTCCTGCCCAGCAGCAGTCACAGAAAAATAACATTCCTCCTCTCAAACAACTCCACCTACCACTGCAGAGCAGAAGAGCAAGGTAAAATTTAAACCACTTCTCTACAAAAACAGGCCTGTCCCAGGCTCAATGCAAGAGGGAAAAAGCTCTAAATAAATACTGAAAAGCAACAGCTGACATTCTTCTCAGCTTAGAGGGGGGAAAAAACGGCAGTAAAGATGCAGAAGCATCCCAGGCTAAAGTTCTGGCAAAAAATGTTCCTGATTCTGGCTCTGGCCATGATGTCCATTCTCCCTCCAGAACCTCAGCAGGATACTTCAGCACTCTCTGCAGTAAACTCTCATACTGCTCTCCGGAAGCACTTCTCAAAATTTGCTCAGGATGCTGATGTTGCTTTAATGCACCAATGCTATTTCAGGCCCTCATTTCCCTACATGGGCCACAACAGACTGAGGCTACTATCTCCCAGCATTACCTATCCAGTCCCAGGAAGGCTGGCCCCTGGATCCCTTTCATTCATCCAAGCTTCTCAGCAATTTCCCATCATCTCCGAGTTCAACATTTTCCCCACCAGTGGGACCTTGAACCTGCAGATGTAGCTTCTCCTATCCCAGACAACTCCCTGCTTCATCCAGGAGTCAGCAGAACAGGACACAGGAGATGAATATTCTTATCCATTTCTTCAAAAATTATCAAAGGCTTCCGCATTGGGTATCACACTAACTCTAGGGAACAAAAACGATTTCCAGTCCATCAAGTCCTCCAGGGCCTTCAGTTATCTGTATGGAAAACCTCTTCCTCCCTCCAACCAACTTCAAGATGGTTAGAACTCAAATACAAAGTTCTTCAAGTGCCTGGACATGTTCACAGCCAGCTTTTTCAATCAGTTGTTTCTGAAGCAGCCCTCAAATGGGCAAAAACTTCAAGATCACAAGTCTATACTGCCCCTGGCAAAGATCACAGAATTCTAGATCATATAGGCAAAAGGTAAACCAGAGAACCATGCTTGCCATGAAACTTTTCCATCAGCTACAAATTCTGCACTACCATCACGTGCTTATTCAGCAGCTTGAAGGTCCACAGGAACAACTACATTTCAGCCTTAAGAATAGACATTTCATATGCTCCATGCATGATGATGCATATATATGATATTAGGGCTCATGCTACAGTCCCAGCATCACAGCATGCTAAACCACATGGTTCAAGTCCTCTGGCCTTAGAGGGGATCTCCATGACAAGTTGGCTAGCACTCCCTGTCTAGGCAATAATCTCTTTGGAGAAAAAGTCAAAGAGGCCGTAGCTCAAATAACAAATAATTCTTTTACTTTACGGAGCTTTCCACATCTAATGATAGCTCCGTTCAGTACTATAAAAATCTCTTTCAATACATAAGGCCATATCATCAATATTTTAGGAATTCTATCTGAGATGATGGTATCACTCAAACGACAGAGTCCCAGCACAACTTTCAATCCCTCAAACATATACAGGCATCAGAAACTCTGGGAAAGGAAGTTGCAAACAACCACTTCAACTTCTGGCAGAAGGCAGAATCTTGTATTCAGGGGGGCACGAGACCACAGATCACTGGGTCCTCACTATTGTGAATCAGCGTTACAAACTAAACGTCATCAATTATCCACCATGCAGCAGCTTTGTCAGATCTTTCTGCATCCCACAAAACCTTGTTAGCAAAAGCAAATTACCTTGGTTATACAGAACAAAATGATTTAGGAGGTCCTGCAAGATCAGCAGGGTCAGAGATTCTACACCAGATTTCTCATTATTCTCAAAAATGCAGGAGGCCTCAGGCCTATTTTGGACTTAAATGATCTCACTAGATACATCAAAAAAGAAAAAATCAAGATGAATTCCCTAGCCATGATTGGCTAGCCTCCCTGGAGCTCAAAGATCCCTACATCCACATACCCATCCATCCCAAATATTGGCAATTCCTGTATTTCAAATTCCAGTCTCATCATTATCAATACTGTGTCCTTCCTTTCAGGCTCCCATTGGCCCCTGCTCAGTTATGCAAAAGATACTACATCTTCTCATACATGGATGATTGGTTCATTGCAGGTACCACAACAGTGCAAGTCCACAAATCTTTACAAGAAAAAAACTGTTCTCCTTTGGCCTCTTGGATTCTTAATCAAACAGGAAAGTCCACTTTCATGTCAGCACAATCCATTCTTTTCATTGCAGCACACATAAATACCACAGAGTGGAATGTGTTTCTCCCAAAAGACAGAGTCACACTTGTGCAACTAAGCACTGCCTTAACTCAGAGGATATCAGCATAGACTATTCTCGGGACACATGACAGCCATTGTACATATCTTGCCACCTGCCAGATTTCACATACGATCACTGCAATAGCATCTCAAGTGGCACTGGGAGCATCATTGTCAGTCTGTCTGTCAGTACAACCAATCCCATACCACCCATCATGCACTTGTTCTGTCTCTGTGGATAACGCTGTTATCCTCCCTGTTTCCTCGGCCTGCAATCTAGGGGTTATCTTTGACTCCTCTCTCTCCTTCTCCACTCATATCCAACTCGTTACCAAGACCTGCCGTTTCTTTCTTTACAACATTGGCAAAATCCGCCCCTCCTTTCCGAACACACTACTAAAACGCTTATCCACTCTTTAATCACCTCTCGTCTTGACTACTGCAACCTACTCCTTGCTGGTCTCCCTCTGAATCATCTTTTTCCCCTTCAATCTATTCAACATTCTGCTGCACGACTAATTTTCCGCCAACCTCGCTATACCCACATTACTCCTCTTCTCAAGTCACTTCACTGGCTCCCTATCCGTTTCCGCATCCAATTCAAACTACTCCTCCTGACCTATAAATGCATTCACTCTGCAGCTCCTCAATACCTTTCATCGCTTATCACTCCTTACAACCCCTCTCAGGAACTTCGCTCTTCTGGCAAACTACTTCTATCTACGCCCTCCACTCGTACTGCTAACTCCAGACTTCGCTCCTTTCACCTTGCTGCACCTTACGCCTGGAACAGGCTACCTTTGTCTGTACGCCAGGCACCCTCCCTGGCCCTCTTCAAATCCAAGTTACTATTGCATTCAGATCCTGACTTCTGTGTTTTGTCTTAACTTGATTGTACGTGCCTTGTTTTAGTGTTTTGTCCTGACTAGACTGCTAGCTCTGTGTTCTGTCTTGACTAGATTGTAAGCTCTGATGAGCAGGGACTGTCTCTTACATGTCTGTACAGCGCTGCGTATGACTAGTAGCGCTATATAAATGCTCAATAGATAGATAGATAGATGGTGGACCAACCTAAACAATCTTCTGGTGAGACATCCTTTCACCTTTCCATGCCCTACAATTATTCACCACAGATGCTTCAACCCAAAAATAGTGTGTTCATTATCTCTGCACTCAAGAAATATGAAATCATTCTGAGTGCCCCCAGCACATCAATGTTTTGGAATAAGCAGCCATTTTTAATACTATGAAGCCTTCAGATCTTGACTCCAAAGGAAAGTAGTCATGATCCAAAAGATAACCAAGTTGTAATGCTATGCATCAACAAAGAAGGTGGAACAGGCTCCTTTTGACTATGTCTGGAAGTAGCAAAAATCTGGAGCCTTGCTTACTCCACTCAAGCTGCCATGCAGGCAATTTACCTGCCTAAGCAGTAGAATCATTTAGTGGAATCTTTCAGATATCAGCTAGACCTGGATGAATGGTCACTTGACTGTGAAGTAGTGGATCAACATTTTTATCATTTAGGAGCACAGAAGATCAATCTCTATGCCACAGTGTCCCTTCTTTTGCTACATTCATCCAGGTTTACCAAGAATCACTCATGACACATTTGCTATTTCTTGGACTAGAGGCTTGCTGTATATTTTTCCTCTATTCCCACCAATACCAAAGTATTACAGAAGGTTAACATGGACAAGACTAATCTAATCCTAATCATACTACAATAGCCTAGACAAGCGTGGTTTACATCTTCTTGCCCCTACTACAGTTCCCCCTCGACCTCTGGAGCACCATCCCACACTACTCAAACAAATGAGGAACTTGATACACCCCATCCTCAGATGCCTGAATCTAGCCGCTTAACATAAGAACAAACAATACCATACTGGGTCAAACCAAGGTCCATCAAGCCCAGTATCCTGTTTCCAACAGTGGCCGATCCAGGTCAGAAGTACCTGTCAAAGGTACACAGATTCTACAATGCTTGTCCAAAGTAAGCAGTGGATTTCCCTGGTCCTCTTTAATAATGGTTTATGGACTTTTCCTCCAGGAACTTGTCCAAACTTTTTTTTAAATCCAGCTACACTAACAGCTTTTACTACATCCTCTGGTAATGAATTCCGAAGTTCGATTACTCATTGAGTGAAAAAAATATTTTCTTTTATTAATCCCAAATGGGCTACATTGTAGACTCATTGAGTGTCCCCCTAGTCTTTCTACTTTTTGAAGAAGTAAACGACCAATCTACATTTATCTGTTCCACTCCATCCATTCATTTATAGACCTCCATCATATCTCCCCTCAGCCGTCTCTTTCCAAGTTGAAGAGCCTTAATCTTTTAAGTCCTTCCTCATAGAATTAACCTTTCATCCCCTTTACTATTTTTAGTGGCTCTGCTATGTATCTTTTCTAATTCTGCTATATCCTTTTTAACATATGGCGACCAGAATTGCACACAATATTCAAGGTGCGGTCACACCATAGAACGATACAGAGGTATTATAATATCATTGGTTTTGTTCTCCAGTCCTTTCCTTATGGATCCTAGCATTCTATTTGCCTTCTTGGCCGCAACTGCACACTGGGCAAAGGGTTTTCAATTTCTTATCCACAATGACGCCTAAATCCTTTTTCTGGGTGGTGGTTCCTAATGGGGAACCTTGCATCTTGTAACCATAGTTTGAGTTGTTTTTCCCTAAGTGCATTAAATTTCATCTGCCATTTGGACATCCAATTTAACAAAGGTCCTCTTGCAATTTCTCACAATCCTCTTGGGTTTTAATAACTTTGAATAATTTTGTGTCATCTGCAAATTTGATCACCTCACTCATTATTTCCATTTCCAGGTCATTTATGAAGATGTTAAAAAGCAGCGGGCTCAGCACAGATCCCTGGGGTACTCCACTATTCACCTTTCTCCACTGAGAAAATTGACATTTAGTACTACTCTCTGCTCTCTCTTTTAACCAATTCCTTTTCCACAATAGTACACTGCCTCCTATCCCATGACTTTTTAATTTTGCCAAAAGTCTTTTATGAGGGACCTTGTCAAAGGCTTTCTGAAAATCCAGATACACTATATCAACTGGCTCACCTTTGTCTACCTGTTTATTTACACCTTCAAAAATATATAATAGATTAGTAATACAAGACTTTCCTTGGCTAAATCCATGTTGTCTTTCTCCCATTAAACTATACTATCTACATGTTTGTTAATTTTTTTCTTTATAATGATTTTTACCATTTCGCATGCAGGGTTCAGGAAAGGGCGAGGAACGAGAGGTATCATTGCGGATGTGAGATGGATCCTTGAAAAGACTAAAGAATACCAAAAGGATATCTCTTTGTGCTTTATCGACTATAGCAAAGCTTTTGACTGTGTAAACCATGAGAAACTCTGGGCCACATTAAGAAGCATGGGTATACCAGAACACCTGATTGTACTCTTGCACAATCTGTACAGTGATCAAGAAGCAACAGTTCGAACGGAACAAGGAGAAACAGAATGGGTTAAAATAAGCAAAGGTGTAAGACAAGGCTGCATACTTTCCCCCTACCTGTTTAATTTATATGCAGAACAAATCATCAGAGAAGAAGGATTGTATGAAGACACAGAGGTGTGAAGATTGGTGGAAGACTCATCAACAACCTTCACTATGCCGATGATACCACATTAATGACTGAAAGTGAAGATGATCTGAAACATTTGCTTCTCATAATCAAAGAAGATAGTCTCAAAATGGGCCTGCACCTTAATGTAAAGAAGACAAAGATCATGACAACTGGCATAAATCAACAGGTTCATCGTTGAAGGAGAAGAAATTGAAATTGTGAACAACTTTAACCTACTTGGATCAACTATCAATAAAGAATCAACAAGCAGTCAAGAAATCAGATGACGCATTGCTCTTGGCAGAATGGCTATGAAAGACTTAGATAAGATTCTCAAGAGCAGAGACTTGTTCAAGCCATGGATGTTTCATCATATGGATGTGAAAGCTGGACAGTGAAAGATAGACAGGAAGAAAATTGATGCCTTTGAATTACGGTGCTGGCGGCGAATACTGTGTATACCATGGACTGCCCGAAGAACAAACCAGTTGGTAGTAGAGGAGATCAAACCTAAGCTTTCTTTAGAAGCTCAGATGACAAGACTTTGACTTTCATACTTTGGACACATCATGCGAAGAGAGAGATCATTAGAGAAAGACATCATGCTTGGCAAGATAGAAGGTCAACACAAAAGAGGAAGGCCAGCAATGAGATGGATCGAAACAATATCAGCAGCCATGGGTACCAGTCTGTCAACAATGAGCCACCTGACTAAAGACCAAACACAATTTAGGATAGCTATCCAGAGGGTCGCCAGGAGTCGACTCCGACTCGACGGCACTTAACAACAACAACAACCATTTCGCATGGTACTAATGTCAGGCTCACCAGTCTGTAGTTTCCTGGATCACCCCTGGAACACTTTTTAAAAATTGTCATTACATTGGCCATTCTCCAGTCTTCAGGTATTACAGATGATTTTAATGATAGTTCAGAGATAACTAATAGTAGGTCTGCCATCTCATATTTCAGTTCTTTCAACACCCTCATATGTATACCATCCAGTCCAGGTGATTTGCTACTCTTCAATTTATCAAATAGTTGTCATACATCTTCCTGGTTTATCAATATTTTTTTCAATTCTTTTGATACATCACCTTTAAATACCATTTCAGTCATGAGTAACCTCCCTACATCCTCTTCAGTAAAGACTAAAGCAAAGAATTCATTCAGTCTCCCTTGGTCTTGTCCTCTCAGCACCCCTTTTACTCCTGTATCATCTAATGGTCCAACTGACTCTCTCACAGGTTTTTTTCCATTTCCAAAAATATGCTTTTTTAGCTACAACACCTTTAAACCATACTGGAAGTTTTTTGACCTTCCTTCCGCTTTTCTTAAAGCGTGGATTACATCTGGTCTGAGTTTCAAAGATAGTACTTTTAAACAACTCCCATGCTTTTTTTCTTAACTAATGTGATCTATCCTATCATTGTGATAGTTTGTACCCAGGTATCACAATATCCCATTGGTTGGTCCTCCTTCCATCAGGTCTTAGATGCCAATTATATCTAACCTTTCATTTAGTGTTATATATTTTAACTCTCCCACCTTATTTTTAGACTTCTAGCATTTGCATATAGGAATTATAGAGGTTGTATTTTATTCAGGACCATACCGAGCCCTGTGCAAGCTGGCAATAGCAGAGAGACGAAATGCACCCCTGAAGTCTTCCCGCCGGCACACTAAGCAGGTCTAGTCTCTCTGGAAGGGACCAGACCTGCTTAGCATGCTGGCGGCTTGCACATCGGGTGCACGCCTCTTCTCTCCCGCCCCCATAAAGTGGCTAGCTGGGGGTGCGGGGGGGGGGCATGCGCCCAATGTGCAAGTCGCACAGGGCGCATTTTGCCATCAGTACGGCCCTGATTTTATTCATATTAATCTAGTTATCAATTGATAAGGGTAATTTGGAATCTTTCAGCTCTGTCTGCTCTGTACTTAAGGGCATCTGGGTTACTTTTATCTTAATTGAAACCTCTCTATTGGGATGTCCTAACTTCTCTCTTTTGCTAGTATCCTTCAAGGATACTTCTTACTGAACCATATACTCTTGGGTGACTGTCTGCTTTCCCCCATTATCTAGTTTAAAAGCTGCTTTATCTCCTTTTTAAAGGTTAATGCCAGCCGCATGGTTCCATCCTGGTAAAGGTGGAGCCCATCCTTTCGGAAAAGCTCCTCCCTTCCCCAGAATGTAGACCAATTCCTAACTAATCCAAAACCCTCTTCCTTGCACCATTGTCTCACTCTGGAGCTCTGCCTGCCTTTTGGGTCCTGCGCGTGGAATGGGAACCATTTCAGAGAGTGTTACCCTGGAGGTTCTGTGCTTTAATTTCCTACCTAAAAGCCTAAATTTGGCTTCCAGAACCTACCTCCCATGCTTTCCTATGTCATTTGTACCAACATGTACCAAGACAGCAGGCTGCTCCTCAGCACCACCTAAAACCTTACCTAGGTGGCACATGAGGTCCACTACCTTTGCACCAGACAGTCATGTTACCAGGTGATCCTCAAGTCCACCAACCACCCAGCTATCTGCATGCCTAATGATTGAATTGCCAACTATAATGGCCATCCTAATCCTTCCCTCATTGGCACATGTCCCTGGAGAAACATCCTCTGTGTGAGAGGGTTTTACATCACCTGGAGGACAGGTCCTTACTACAGGATCCTTCCTGCCACACCAAGGTGATGCACTCCTTTCATGTGACCTCTCTCCTTCATGGCAAGAGAGAGACTGCTAGACTGAAGGTAGGACCTCAGTACTACGTCCCTGTAGGTCTCACCAAAATCTCTCTGCCCTTCTTAGTTCTTCCAAATCTGCTACTCTAGCCTCCAGAGATCAGATTTGTTCCCTGAGAGCCAAGAGCTACTTGCACTTAGTGCACACGTAAGACCCCTCACCAAGTAGAAGAAAATCATACATGTGACACTCAATGCAAAAGACTGGATAGCCCCATCTCACGGCTGGACTGCTGTCTGAAACTTAGTTTTAAGGTTTTGTTAACACTTTCCAGGCCGAGCCCAAAACTCTCGGGATCCAAAATTCTAACTAAATATTCCTATCAAATGGTATATAATACATGACTATAGCAGAAGGAAAATCACTATTAGAACATATTGAATAAGACGGGTACAATTTTCCTGAAATATGCAAAAATTAACCCGGCTGCAGAATGTGGATTAAAATTTTAAAGTAGGCCTTCAAAGGGTTAAGATATTTAAGTTATTTACTTACTTAAAGTTGCTAGGGATAGTTGTACAAACACAAGTATACTTAATAGGTTTAAGGGACTTTTTTCATGTCAGGATTAATGCCAGGGCCTTAATTAATTAAGCTATACCTGATGAGGATAACCAGCTACAACTGAAAGTGAATTTGACTACCTCTGTCCATGTAAGAGTTGTAAGAACCAATAAATCTAAGATTAGGCCTGGGGTGGGTGGGAGTCTACTACTACTAATCATTTGTATAGTGCTACAAGACTTACGCAGCGCTGTACATATAGATGTATGACAGTCCCTGCTCATCAGAGCTTACAATCTAATCAAGTCAAAACACATAGAACCCAATTCCAGAAGGGTCTGGATGGCTCCAAACAGGAGGGGCCCATTAGGACCCGATTCTGCACTGTGGGAGCCAGACGTTCCTGTGGGTGCAGGATCGGGACCTGGGAGATAGCCCGGTGTGCCCCTGCATCACTGCGGGACATCCTCCCCACAGCACAACCTGCTTGCTGCCTTGGAGCCCCTATTTCCCTGCCACCCAGCCCTAATGGGGGCAGCCGGGGTCCAGATCCGGTGGTGGGGACTCGCCTTGCTCACCCACCACCATCACTGCTGGGGAGCTGGCCAGCTGATCTGGAGGGGTGACCAGTGCTTAGTCCACCTCCAGGTCCAAGGTGGAATAAGCTGGCCGCCCCCCCAGTGATCCCCAGATATACAGGGCCATGACTGGAATTGACCCTGTACATCTGGGGGTCAGTCCCACCCATGCTCCACCCACTCTCTGCCCATCCCCCGCAGCACACACAGTGGATCTGTGCATGCAGGGAGGCCCAGAGGTGGCATACGGTTTGGGTGGCTAGCGGAGCTGGACGTCTCACTGGGATGTACAGCCCAACTAGTTGCCTTGCAGAATCGGGCCCATAGTGAAACTGGGGACTAGAGTATGGTAAGATACACATAAGTAGTGGACAAGAGCATCAGGATCCAAAAGCAGCTTCAAAGAGGTGGGTTTTTAGCTTGGATTTGAATAGGGCTAGAGAAGGAGCCCAACGCACAGACTCAGGTAGTATGTTCCAGGCATATGCAGCAGCAAGATGGAATGAACAAAGTCGGGGTGGGTGGGAAGGAAAGAAATACTTAATAGAAGCTGGTTTGCTTAAGCAGTTTCCTGTGTGACTAAAAAATACAAAACTTTAAAAAAGACAGAGATTTTATCAGTTTAAACCCAAAGAGCCCAAGAGTCTGAGAAATTACAGCAGGTAAATACTTACAATTGAGAATCCTTCCCAGCAAGAGCAGCTATGCTCAGTAGCCCTGCAGCTTGGATGTTGAATGGCAGATGATAGACTGTCTTCCCTTTTAAAAGAAGTCAAGGCCATTTTATTGGCTTCCAAGAGACCTTCAACAAGGAAATCATATCAACTGAAGTGGACAAGGTTTGTTCACCGAGTCACTGTTCATATGCAAAATCCTTTCATCTGTCCTCCCACACAGATTTGCCATCACCTCTCAGAATCGGGGTTAAAAACGTCAAAGTTCATGTTGCAGCCATTGGGAAACCCCTTTCCACAGACCCTCTCACCTCAAAGTTTATGAGAAGCCTAACGAACATCAAACCTCCACTAAAACCACCATCTTCCATGTGCGATCTCAATATTGTTCTTCCATGACTTATGCATGCACTCTTCGAGCCACTGGGTTTCGTCTCACTCACCTTACCTAGAAGGCAGTCTTTCTAGTGGCTAGAACATCAGCGAGGAGCAGTTAAATGAAGCACTTTATCAAAACTGGGTAGTCGTCCATATCCATCCAAAGTTCCTTCCAAGGTTGTTTCCAAATTCCACATTAATCCATGATCCCAACAGCCTTCTTCCAAAGTACTCAGAGTGACCAGTCAAACATGTTGCACATATTGGATTGTAGGCATGTCTGCTATTTCAAGACCTGAAAAAAACAACAACTCAGCTCTTTGTAACCTGTAACCCAAATGATTCAGGCAGTGAAGTTGCTTACCTGTAACATGGGTTCTTCTTGAACAGCAGCATACATCAGCCACACACAGGTCCGGAGCAAGGAGATGAGGCGCCCTAGGCGAACCTCATCCTTTGCTTCCCCCTCCCCCCTTGGCACACTGTTGCCCCTCTCCAGGACTGACAGCTGAGCAATAGCACAAACAGCCCCATGGTGCTTACCTTCAAGCTTAAGTACCATGGAGCTGTTTTCTTCTATCACCGTTTGCCACCTGAAGCCAACTTCTTGTGCCATTTCATGCCGACTTCCTGTGCAGTTGGCACTGGGAGTCAAAGAGGGGCAGAAGCAAACAGTCCCGCAGTGCCAAAGCTTGAAGGTAAGAGCTATGGGGCTGTTTTAAGCCATTGCCATAGCTGTCAGTCCTGGAAAGGGGCGACAGCGGCAGTAGTGGAAACCCCTGGAGAGCTGGTGCTCTAGGCAACCGCCAAGTTTGCCTAATGATCGCACCAGCCCTGGCCACACATATGAGTGAAATCATTCTGATGGAGCCAAGATAGACTGTTCTCTCAACACCCAGAAGAATTTATAAAATATAAAATATGTAGATCTTAAATTAGAGGATATTGTTAAAAAACAAAATGGAGTCATACAAGAAGGTATGGCATCTGGGGAAGCAAAGTGAATTCAAGAGCAATAACAGCAATACAAATTGTGGTAAGGAAGCTCATCCCGAGTTAGGAGAAAGTGAAAAAAACCAAAGAATTCACCCTAATAAAAGGACCTATTTTGCAAGGTCAGAGAAATAAAACCACAACCACACCTAGAAACCAGAAAATCCCCAGCTGGAATAGGTTTCAGAGTTCCCCTAGTGGAGTAAGGGAGAGTGAATGCAGACCCAAGGAAAAAGACCCTTACCTCAGTAAGCTCCCCGATTACCCAGGTGCCAGAGGAGAAGCTGCTACAAGCCAAGGCACAGGTACAAGCCTTAGAAGCCTGTCCCATACTGAGCAGTGCAGAGTTGCAGGAGACACTCTCAGCTCTAATGAGAGGCTATCAGCTAAGCCCAGTGAGCTGGAATGAGAGATAGAACCAATGCAACTAGAAGAGCCGGATGCAGCTTTGAATGAGGAAGATATATTCATGGATTGCTCTTTGTGCCAAGCCTTAGCTACAGAGGGGTTGAAGGAAAGCCAACCTTAAGAGAAAACTCTCCAAAGCAAGGTAACCTTGAAAAGCAAGGAAGATGTTTTGTGAATTCCCTGTGTTAAAGAGGGGAAACTTATGCTGAGAAGTGAGAACAAGCTGAAGCTGTATAATTGGGCTTGTTAAATACCTGCTATCCTGTGCAGTGAGAAAGCAAGAAGCCAAGCTAACGGTGAGAGGAAAAAAGCTTTTGTTTTGCTTTGAATGTTCCTAAGAAAACCTGAGTAGAGCTTTGTTTGCTTATTGGAAGTTTGTTCCTGTTGGAAGTTTTGTTTTGCTTATAAAGAGGAGTACAGCATGAAAATGTTTGGAACTGAAAAGGAAGAAAACTGCCATTGAAGAAAGCTGTTTGTATTTATGCTTTAACCAGCAAAGCTAGAGAAAGCTGGAAGCCTTGCTGTTAAAGGGGGTTTTGCTTTTGAGCTGAAGAATACTGTAAGCTGATACTTTGTTTTGACCTTTTGCTTATGTCCTGTTGTGTTTTTGAAAAAAAACCTGGAGAAATAATCCTGAAAGAGGTAATTTATGAACCTTGCATTTGAGTTTAATAAATGTCTGTCATTGCCTTACCAAAAGAGCCAAACTACAAGTTTTTTTTCTACCTGAAGCCATATGTGTAGCAGTTAAAACTACATTTCCCAAGAAGCATTGCGGGGAAACCAGTCAGAGAAGGCTGAAAAGGGAAAGTTTCTATTATAAACACGACCCTCCATGCTGAATGCAAGGAGCAAGGGCGTGACAAAATTCTTTGAAGAAATTAATTTTGTGAAACAAAATAGGTGGTTTATCACCAGATTGAGGGAAGACAAATTCTAAGTAATACTTATTTTACTCATTTAAGAACACTCTCACTTCCAAACTTAAAGACATTCAAGTAGATACTTACTTCTTCCTAATGAATATTTACTCCTTTTTTTAAGAACACACTTATATGGGTTGCTCCTCATGGCATAGGAGAAATGACACACCAAAATGGGCTTGTGCCTTACCTGGAATGTTATGTCAGTGATTCTCTTTTGTTATTAACACTAGTGAAAAAACAGGTGTTTTTAGGGTAGCTATGGTTGTGGACTGTGTTCACAAGTGATGTTTGTTTTATTTAACATGTGCATAGTATGGATTAGCTGTGTGGACTTCAGCATTTAGAGTAGGGTTACTAGATGTGTCTGATTTTTCAATTTAATGATTGGAATATATCAGTTTTTAGAATTTGCATCCATTATCTTCATATTTTGCACAGTATTAGGGAAATGCATCACTGTTTCTATGTTGATTTGCCTGCTTGTAAGTGATATTGTTGCTGTCATGGGATGAACATAAGATATGCCATACTGGGTCAGACCAAGGTCCATCAAGCCCAGTATTCTGTTTCCAACAGTGGCCAATCTAGGTCATATGTACCTAGCAGTTTCCCCAAGAGACACAAGTTCCACAATGCTTGTACTGGGTCAAGCATTGATTAGCTAGACTTCTATCATATCTCCCCTCAGCCGTCTCTTTTCCAGGTTAAAGAGCCCTAACCTTTTTAGCCTTTCCTCATAGGAGTAGCCTTCCATCCCCTTTACCATTTTGGTGGCTCTTCTCCGAACCTTTTCTAAAATCGCTATATCCTTTTTAAGATACGGCGACCAGAATTGCACACAATATTCAAGGTGCGGTCTCACCATGGAACAATATAGAGGCATTATAATATTTTTTGTTTTATTTTCCATTCCTTTCCTTATCATACCTAGCATTCTATTTGCTCTCTTGGCTGCCGCTGCACACTGGGCCGAGGGTTTTAACATGGTATCCACAATGACGCCTAAATCTTTTTCCTGTGTGGTGGTTCCTAATGTGGAACCTTGCATCGTGTAACCATAGTTTGGGTTGTTCTTCCCTAGGTGCATAACCTTGCACTTGTCCACATTAAATTTCATCTGCCATTTTGATGCGCCGTCTTCCAATTTATCAAGATCCTCTTGCAATTTTACACAATCCTCTTGGGTTTTAACAACTTTAAATAGTTTTGAGTCATCTGCAAATTTGATAACCTCACTCGTTATTCCACTTTCCAGGTCATTTATGAATATGTCAAAAAGCAGCGGACCCAGCACATATCCCTGGGGTACACCACTATTCACCTTTCTCCATTGGGAAAATTGGCCATTTAGCCCTACCCTCTGCTTTCTATCTTTTAACCAGTTCCTGATCCACAATAGTACACTGCCTCCTATCCCATGACTCTTTAGTTTTGCCAAAAGTCTCTGATGAGGGACCTTGTCAAAGGCTTTCTGAAAGTCCAGATACACAATATCAACCGACTCACCTTTGTCCACCTGTTTATTCACTCCTTCCAAAAAACATAACAGATTAGTAAGACAAGATCTTCCTTGTCTAAAGCCATGTTGGCTGTCTCCCATTAGGTCGTGACTATCTACATGCTGAGTAATTTTATTCTTTATGATGGTTTCTATCATTTTTCCTGGTACTGACGTCAGGCTCACCGGTCTGTAGTTTCCCGGATCACCCCTGGAACCCTTTTTAAAAATTGGTGTTACATTGGCGATCCTCCAATCTTCAGGTATTAGAGTTGATTTTAATGATAGTTCACAGATTACTAATAGCAGGTCTGCAATCTCATATTTCCGTTCTTTCAACACCCTTGGATGTATACCATCCGGCCCAGGTGATTTGCTACTCTTCAGTTTATCTAATAGTTGTAAGACATCTTCCCGATGTATCGATATTTCCTTCAATTCTTCCGCACCTTTAAATACCACTTCAGTCATGGGTAACATCCCTACATCTTCCTCAGTAAAGACTGAAGCAAAGAATTCATTCAGTCTCTCCGCTATCGCCTTGTCGCCTCTTAGTGCTCCTTTAACCCCTTTATCATCTAATGGACCAACTGACTCTCTCACAAGGTTTTTTGCTACGAATGTACTTGAAAAGGTCTTTATTTCATGTTTTTGATTCCGCAGCAAGCTTCTTCTCAAATTCTCTTTGCCTGCCTTATCAATGCCTTGCATTTGACTTGCCAGTGCTTGTGCTGTTTCCAGGTTTCGTCATTTGGCTCTTTTTTCCATTTCCTGAAAGATGCTTTTTTGGCAACAGCCTCTCTGACCTCACCTTTAAACCATGCTGGCAGTTTTTTGGACTTCCTTCCACTTTTCTTAAAGCGTGGAATACAGCTGGTCTGGGCTTCCAAGATAGTATTTTTCAACATCCAAGCTTGATGTACGTCTTTAACCTTTGCAACTGCTCCTTCTAGTTTTTTCTTAACTGTTTTCCTCATTTTATCATAGTCTCCCTTTCGAAAGTTAAAGGGTAGTACTGTGGATTTCCTTACTATCCCTCCTCCACTAATTAAATCAAAGGCGATCATGCTATGATCACTATTGCCAAGTGGCCCCAACACCCTTATCTCTTGCACTAGATCTGGTGTTCCACTAAGGACTAGGTCTAATATGGCTTCCCCTCTGGTCGCTTCATGAACCACCTGCTCCAAGAAGCAGTCATTTATTTCATCTAGGAAGTTTATCTCCCTAGCATGTCCTGCTGTGACACTGACCCAGTCGATGCCGGGGTAATTGAAATCACCCATTATTATTACTGCACTGTAACTTTTGCTAGCTTCCTTGATTTCTTTGAGCATTTCATCATCCATTTGTTCATTAAGGCCAGGCGGACAATAGTACACCCCCACTGCCATTGCCTTCCCCTTTTTACATGGAATTTCAATCCATAGAGATTCTACAGCAAATTTTGTTTCTTGCAAAACTTTAATCCTTTCTGACTCAATGCCCTCTCTAACATAGAGCGCAACCCCTCCACCAATTTGATCAGCTCTATCATTACGATATAGTTTGTACCCAGGTATCACAGTGTCTCACTGGTTGTTCTTCTTCCACCATGTCTCTGATATTCCAATCATATCTAACCTCTCATTTAGTGCTATATATTCTAACTCTCCCATCTTGTTTTTTAGACTTCTAGCATTTGCATACAAGCATTTTAGAGACTGTATTTTATTCATATTAATTTGGCTATTGGTAGACATGGGTAATTTGGGATCTTTAAGCTCTGTCTGCTCCATACTCGAGGGCATTTGAGCTACTTTACTCTTTTTTGGAACCTCTCTGCTTTCTGTAGTATCCTTCAAGGATACATTCTTCTGAACCATGCGCTCTTGGACGACTGTCGGCTTTCCCCTATTATCTAGTTTAAAAGCTCCTCTATCTCCTTTTTAAAGGTTAATGCCAGCAGCCTGGTTCCATCCCGGTTAAGGTGAAGCCCATCCCTTCGGAAGAGTCCCTCCTTTCCCAGTTCCTAACAAATCCAAACCCCTCATCTCTGCACCATTGTCTCATCCACGCATTGAGACTCCGGAGCTCTGCCTGCCTTTTGGGTCCTGCGAGTGGAACGGGAAGCATTTCGGAGAATGCTACCCTGGAAGTTCTGGATTTCAACTTCCTACCTAAAAGCCTAAATTTAGCTTCCAGAACCTCCCTACCACATTTTCCTATGTCATTGGTACCGACATGTACCAAGACAGCAGACTCCTCCCCAGCACTATCTAAGACCTTATCTAGGTGGCGCGTGAGGTCCGCTACCTTCGCACCAGGCAGGCATGTTACCAGGCGATCCTCACATCCACTAGCCACCCAGCTATCTACATGCCTAATGATCGAATCACCAACTATAACTGCTGTTCTAACCCTTCCCTCATGGGCACTTGGCCCTGGAGAAACCTCCTCGGTGCGAGAGGGGTTTACATCACCTGGAGGACAGGTCCTAGTTACAGGATCACTTCCTGCCACACCAGGGTGATGCTCTCCTGTCACGTGACCTCTCTCCTCCATGGCAACAGGGATGCTGCCAGACTGGAGGTGGGACTTCAGGACTATATCCCTGTAGGTCTCATCTATGTACCTCTCTGTCTGTCTTATGCTTTCCAAGTCTGCTACTTTAGCCTCTAGAGAACGGACTTGTTCCCTGAGAGCAAAGAGCTCCTTGCACCTAGTGCACACGTAACACCTCTCACCAGCTGGGAGAAAATCATACATGTGACACTCAATGCAAAAGACTGGAAAGCCCACATCCCGCTGCTGGACTGCTGTCTGCATCTTAGTTTTAAGTTTGTGTTTAGATCTTTAAGTTCTTTACGTACTAAAGGGTGCTATGGATATTTATACCACTAAAACTGTACCTAATAAGTTTAATATACCTTGTTCACCTGAAGCTTAATTAATCTCAGGTCCTTAGTGTATGACTGATTTGGGTAATGAGCTTCACCTGAGAGCACCTCATGTCTTAAGTTGTGCAAGTACCTATAAAGCTGTGATTATCCCAGGGGAGGGTGGGTGTGGGGAGGGAGGGAGGGATATAACACTTATTAAAAGAGGGCTGCTACACAGTACCCTGTCCTGTGTTGCTGAGGTAAGCTATATTCTGATTTGATTTAAATTATAGCTCTTTGCTGCTGCTAGGCTCTAACCTATTATGAAATTTAAACTACAAGCTCTCTGCTGGATTCTAAATTTAACCAGAAAGCTCTCTTCTGTGTTTTAATTTGAAACTAAAAGTACTTTGCTGATGCTAGGCCGTGAGTGACTATGAAATGTAAACTACAAGCTCTCTGCTGGATTCTAAATTTAACCAGAAAGCTCTCTTCTGTGTTTTAATTTGAAACTAAAAGTACTTTGCTGATGCTAGGCCCTGAGTGACTATGAAATGTAAACTACAAGCTCTCTGCTGGATTCTAAATTTAACCAGAAAGCTCTCTTCTGTGTTTTAATTTGAAACTAAAAGTACTTTGCTGATGCTAGGCCCTGAGTGACTATGAAATTTAAACTACAAGCTCTCTGCTGGATTCTAAATTTAACCAGAAAGCTCTCTTCTGTGTTTTAATTTGAAACTAAAAGTACTTTGCTGATGCTAGGCCCTGAGTGACTATGAAATTTAAACTACAAGCTCTCTGCTGGATTCTAAATTTAACCAGAAAGCTCTCTTCTGTGTTTTAAATTGAAACTAAAAGTACTTTGCTGATGCTAGGCCCTGAGTGACTATGAAATTTAAACTACAAGCTCTCTGCTGGATTCTAAATTTAACCAGAAAGCTCTCTTCTGTGTTTTAAATTGAAACTAAAAGTACTTTGCTGATGCTAGGCCCTGAGTGACTATGAAATTTAAACTACAGCTCTCTACTGGGTATGAAAGGTAACCAGAAAGTTCTCTTCTGTGTTTTAAATTGAATCTTAAACTGTTGCTACTAGGCCCTGACTGATTTAACAAAAAATAGTGGGTTCACAGATTAATTAGCTTTAAAAGAAAAAAATTCCTTTCAGAAAAATTCCCAGATTTCAGATTTCTCTCCAGAAGTAACAGCCCCCCTTTCTAGTCCTTCTAGTGGGACAGAGTAATTATTCCTTTTCCTTCCTCTATGCCTTATTGCTCAAACCTGGAAGTAAGGTGTCCCTTTGTCCCCTCACCCCCGCACACACACTTTGGATATGTGTCCTAGATTTGCCTGCAAGACATCTGGATCTTGGGTAACATCCCTACATCTTCCTCAGAAAAGACTGAAGCAAAGAATTCATTCAGTCTCTCTGCTATAGCCTTGTCCCCTCCTATTACCCCATTTACCCCTCTATCATCTTATGGTCCAACTGACTCTCACAGTTGTTTTGCTACGAACGTACTTGAAAAAGTCTTTATTATGGGTTTTTGCTTCCACAGCAAGTTTCTTCTCAAATTCTCTCTTTGCCTGCTTTATCAATGCCTTGCATTTAACTTACCAGTGCTTGTGCTGTTTCCAGTTTGTCATTTGGCTCTTTTTTCCATTTCCTTAAAGATGCTTTTTTGGTAACAGCCTCTCTGAGCTCACCTTTAAACCATGCTGGCAGTTTTTTGGACTTCCTTCCACTTTTCTTAAAGCGTGGAATACAACTGGTCTGGGCTTACAAGATAGTATTTTTAAACAACACCCAAGCTTGATGTAAGTCTTTAACCTTTGCAACTGCTCCTTTTAGTTTTTTTTTAACTATTTTCCTCATTTTATCATAGTCCCCCTTTCGAAAGTTAAAAGGTAGTAATGTGGATTTCCTTACCATCCCTCCTCCATTAATTAAATCAAACGCAATCATGCTATGATCACTATTGCCAAGTGACCCCAACACCCTTATCTCTTGCACCAGATCTGGTGTTCCACTAAGGACTAAGTCCAAAATGGCTTCCTCTCTGGTCAGTTCATGAACCAGCTGCTCCAAGAAGCAGTCATTTATTTCATCTAGAAACTTTATCTCCCTAGCATGTCCTGCCGTGACACTGACCCAGTCAATACCGGGATAATTGAAATCACCCATTATTATTACCGTTCTATAACTTTTGTTAGCTTCCCTGATTTTTTTGAGCATTTCATCATACATTTGTTCATTCTGGCCAGGCGGTCGCTAGTACACTCCCACTGCAATTGCCTTCCCCTTTTTACGTGGAATTTCAATCCATAGAGATTCTACAGCAAATTTTGTTTCCTGTAGAACTTTAATCCTTTGTGACTCAATGCCCTCTCTAACAGAGCGCAACCCCTCCACCAATTCGATCAGCTCTATCATTATGATATAGTTTTTACCCAGGTATCACAGTGTCCCACTGGTTATACTCCTTCCACCATGTCTCTGAGATACCAGCCATCTGTAACTTCTCATTTAGTGCTATATATGCTAACTCTCCCATCTTATTTTTTAGACTTCTAGCATTTGCATACAAGCATTTTAGAGACTGTATTTTATTCATATTAATTTGGTTATCGGTAGGCAGGGGTAATTTGGAATCTTTAAGCTCTGTCTGCTCTGTACTCAAGGGCATTTGGGCTACCTTTGTCTTTATTGGAACCTCTCTGCTGATGTGCCCTAACAATTTTTTTGGTAGTATCCTTCAATGATACATTGTTTCGAACAGGGGCGGCCCAAGGGGAGTGCGGGGCCATGTGCGGAGACTCGGTGCGGGGCCTCATTTGCATAAATATTTGCATAATGTTACCATACACTAACTTTTAGTAAACATGCCTCTTAATGAGTGTATGGATAAAGAAAGACAAAGATTTCTATATTACTATATCCAGTGCCAACCGCCAGGCACATTAGGAACTACTACAAACACTGCCCATTTAGAACCCATTACCCCTAAACTATACCCATGAAAATCAACACATATAATCCAAAAAACTCTTGATTTCCCCCATAGATCCTACTATAGGAACTGACCTAATCTATATCACCATTATTAGTTATGTTTTGTTTTTGTTGGATCGCTCACCATGAGAAGAACACTTATCCTCTCTCGGAGTGAGCCTTCCTTTTTAATCAATTTTAAAATGACCCCAAACAGGCCATAACCGGACAATACAACACTTATTGCTGTCCTTACCAATGTCCGCAAGCTATATCCAAATATGCAAGGAAAGTGTACTTAGCTTAGTCCAATGCCAAAGAAGGGCAATATTTAAACCTCCCAGCAACGATGCAAGTAAGGCCAGTGTCCAACTTCCTGCTCTCCACCTCCGGGAGTAGCTTAACAGCCTGGCCCACAACTGACTTAAAAAATAGGAGCAGAAACCCTTCTTCAGCCAGTGCACACGAGGTTCATGCGCAACACCAATCAGTGTTTCAAGCTGCACCCGCTTCTCAGCTCTTCCTCAGGCAGATGAACCCCGTTGAATTACAGTTCCGGTTAAATACAACTACGAGATTGACGTCATATCCCATGCTGTCAAAAAGCCACAAAAATCACACACTCACAGTACCCCACAAAAAGTCATAACTGAAGGCTCCACCAGTCAATGTCCATATTCAAACCCTCAGGGGCCATAGATCCCAAACGAAATATCCATTGCTGTTCCTTATGTTGTAATCGTGCCTGGCGATCTCCTCCTCGAACAGGCTTCGGAACAACCTCCAAAACTCCTGTTTGGGGTCATTTTAAAATTCATTTAGAACCCATAGCAAACCCGCCATATCCTAACAGCACTACCAGGACTCACAAAGCATCATACTGTAACTATCAAAAGGCAACATTGCAAATATTAAACCAATACATTTCAGAGAATAATGCATGACCTACTGGGGAAAGAGAACAAGTGGCAATGTCAAATAGGAATTACATAAACAGAATACCTCAGCTCAGTTACACATACAGAACATAGACCATCACCAAACAAGGAATCACAATTTAGAAATAGGAAGACAATAATTAAACTGGGAACCCCAAAAGCCAAACTTGGAATGTACAACACTGTAGAAATAAAACTATAAATTAATTTCCTCTTGTACTAAACAAAGCGCAGACGTTAATGATGCACATTTCCCAGAGCTGACATATTCCAATTAATAAATTCAAAATAAAGAGATATTTTTCTACCTTTTGTGCATTTTTTTTTCAGTTGCAATTGCTCCAGCCACTTTCTTCTGGTTTCTTCATGTCTTCTTCTAACTCTCCATCGTCTGCTGTCCATTTGTCCTTTCTTCTCTCTTCTAGTTTTTTTCCATTCTCTCTCTACATCTGCTTTAACATACTAATCTTTCTCCTTTTGATCTTTCCTCATTCCTATTTCATCCACTCAAATTTTACCCCTCCATCCTTAATCCCCACTTACTCTCCCAATATCCGGCCAATTGTAGATTTGTCTTCCCTCCCACACAAAATATTTTTCCCCTCTCCAAGCTCCATCCCATTCTAATCCTCCCCCAACATCAGCTCCCTTCTAGTTCCAGCTCCACCCAGCATCCGCTCCCTTCTAGTCCCCGCATCAGCCCATTTCCAGTCCTAGCACCCCCATCCATTTCCAGCCCTATCCGAGTCCATCAGCTCATTTTCCAATCCCAGCCCCCCATTAGCTCATTTATAGTCCTTTCCTAGCCCCGCCATCAGCCCATGTCAAATCCTAGCTCCCCTCCACTCAGTCCATTTCCAATCCAAGCCCCCCATGAGCCTACTTACAGTTCTAGCCCCTCCATGAGTCCATTTCAATCCAAGCCCCCACCACAGCCTAATTCCAGTCTTAGCACCCCCAAAATCCCATTTTCAGTCCTATCCTAGCCCCTACATCAGCCCATTTCCTGTCCTACCCCCCCCCCCACTCTGCCCTTTTCCATTGCTAGCTCCCTCCCCTCACAGCCCATTTCCATTCCAAGCCCCCCTCCCCATCAGCTATTTACATTCTCTTACATTCTCTTATATACCGCGCTATTCTGCATCAGTGCAGTTTACATTGAACAAACTGAAATTACATTGAATAGGGCATTATAACTTGGAGATAACTATTTTACAGGGAACATGGGCTATGGAGTTTTGCAGTTCAAGCCCCCCTTCCACTCAGCCGATTTCCATTCCAAGCCTCCGTCCCCATCAGCTATTTGCAGTTCAAGCCCTCCTTCCACTCAGCCCATTTCCAGTCCTAGCAACCCCCCAGCCTATTACCAGTCCTAGCCCCCCCATCAGCCCATTTCCAGTCCTAGCCCCCCCCATAGACCATTACTAGTCCTAACCCCCCCATCAGCCCATTTCCAGTCCTAGCCCCCCCATAGCCCATTACTAGTCCTAACCCCATCAGCCCATTTTTTGTCTTAGCCCCACCCATAGCCCATTACCAGTCCTAACCCCCCATCAGCCCATTTCCAGTCCTACCCCCTATCAGCCCATTTCCAGTCTTAGCCACCCCATCAGCCTCCAGTTCTGATCCCATCAGCCCATTTCCAGTCTTAGCCCATCAGCCCATTACCAGTCCTACCCCCCCATTTCAAGTCCTAGCCCCCCATAAACCATTACTAGTCCTAGCCCCCCCCATCAGCCCACTTCCAGTCTTACCTCCCCCCCCCCAATAGCCCATTACCAGTCCTAACCCCCCCTCCCCCCATCAGGCCAAATAGATTTTTAAAAAAAGCAAACCGGCTGCTGCTGCCGCTGCAGCGGCAGAATCAAGCGTCCCGCCGTGGGGCCCCCCCACCCGGCAAAGCCTCACAGAAACATCAGCTTCGGACAGAGTCCCAAAGCGCGGGCTTTCAGAGCAGCGAGAGTTTCCCTTTCTCGCGCTCGGGATTTCCCATCAGCCCCGGCGGGCTTAACAGAGCCATGAGAGGTCAGGGAAGCTCTCGCAGCTCTGAAAGCCCGCGCTTTGGGACTCTGTCCGAAGCTGATGTTTCTGGGAGGCTTTGCCGGGTGGGGGGGCCCCACGGCGGGACGCTTGATTCTGCCGCTGCCACAGCGGCAGCCGGTTTGCTTTTTTTTTTTTTTAAATCTATTTGGCCTGATGTAGAATGTTTTTTGCGTGGGGCCCCCTGAAACACGGGGCCCTGTGCAAAAAGCATTCTTGCTCAATGGACGGGCCAGCCCTGGTTTCAAACCATGCTTGGGTGACTTTCAGCTTTCCCCTATTATCTAGTTTAAAAGCTGCTCTATCTCCTTTTTAAAGGTTAATGCCAGCAGCCTAGTTCCATCCCAGTTAAGGTGAAGCCCATTTTATTTATTTATTTAGCAAGCATTTGTATACCGCTCCTTCCAGCGATCAGAAGCGGGTAAGATTACATGGAAAAAGCTGTCGAATCAAGACAGAATAATTTTGATTTGCACATAAAGATTCGAAAGGTTAGCACGTCACGCAGAAAATTAACTACTTCTAAGCTAAGGGGATAATTATTTACATATGTACATTTATACATTACAGGTTTTCTGGGGTGCTGTGGGGGAGTTGCCCCTCATGCGAGTTTAGTACAGGTTGAAATGACTTTGAAATAGGTGGGTTTTGAGTTTCTTTCTAAAGTCAGCTAGATCAATGCTGGCTCGTAGGTCGGGTGGGAGTTGGTTCCATAGTGTCGGTGCTGTGTATGAGAAAGCCCTGTTGCTAGTGATTTTTTGACTGATCTGATATCTGTTGGAGTGTGGAGGGTGTTGGAATTGATGGTTCTCCTGTTTCTGTTGGATGGTTGCAATCTGATTAGGGTGTCGAGGAAGGATGGTGCTATGCTGTGGATGAGTTTGAAGGTGGTCGTCAGTATTTTGTACTTTGTGCGGGCTGCTATGGGGAGCCAGTGTAGCTCAATTAGTACTGGTGTAATGTGTTCAGTAAGACTTTTCCTCATGATGATCCTGGCAGCTACATTTTGTGCCATTTGAAGGATGTTCAGGGTTTTCTTAGGAAGTTCTTGAAGAATGGCGTTGCAATAGTCGAAATGTGGCATGATGAGTGCTTGAGCAACGGATCTGAAGTCGTGGGGATCAATAATATTCCGTATGGGTTGTAGAGTTCTCAGTTTGTAGAAGACTGCCCTGTTGGTTTTGCGCAGGTGAGTTTCTATTTTTAGGTCGCAGTCAAATGTAACTCCTAGATATTTTATTTCTTTCTTTGTTTGATAAGTGTTGTTGCACAGGGTTATAGATGTAGGTGGGTCAAAATTTGCTTTCCTTGAGATATACATCATCTCAGTTTTCTTGTGGTTGATTGTCATGCTGCTTTGTTGTAACCAGTTTTGCATCTCGCCAAGACATGTTTCGAGTGAGCTGTAGTCCGGGTTGTCAGTGTCAAGTTGTGTGTACAGCATAATATCATCGGCATAAATGTGGTAGTTGATTTTATGCTGTGTAAATATTTTGCATAGTGGTTGCATATATACGTTGAAAAGGAGTGCTGAGAGTGCAGAGCCTTGTGGTATACCTTGTGTTTGAGAGAATGCTTCTGCTTTTTCGCCGTTGAATTGTACCTGTTGCATTCGGTTTGAGATGTATGATGTGAACCACTTTAGTGGGGTTCCTGATATTCCTAATGACTTGATTCTGTTTATGAGGGTTCGATGGTTAACTGTATCAAAGGCAGCTGAGATGTCGATGAATAGGAGTATATACATTTTCTTTTTGTTTTCCAGGCCCTTGAGTAGGTTGTTAATTAGAACTAGTAATAGGGTTTCGACCCCATGTTGTCTAAAGCCGTATTGCTGGTCATCTAGAGGAGCATTGTCGTTCAGGTGGTCTTGGAGTTGTAATAGGACCGCCTTTTCAATGATCTTTGCTAGGAATGGTATGCTCGATATTGGGCGGTAGGATGCTGGGTCATCTCTGTTGAGTGTACTGTTTTTTAGAATAGGTCTTATGACGGATTTCTTTAGCTCAGTGGGCATGAATCCTTGTTGTAGTGATAGGTTTACTATGTGCGAGATGTACGGTGCTATGTCCTGTTTCATTGCCTTGATCCAGGTTGCTGGGCAGGGGTCGAGTGGGGATGTGGTGCTGTTTATGCTTGTGAGTATGGTTGCAATTTGCTGGTCTCCGATTTTGTGGAAATGTTTCCATAACTGGTCTTGATCTGTGTTGGTCTCAAGGTTGTTTAGTGGTGTCGGTAGTGTTGAGTCATGGTAGGGTGTAGGTCTTATGGCAGTTAGTTTGCTCGCATAGTGGTTTGCCAATGTTTGGGCCTTGATGGAGTTGTTTAGGTTGTCGCTTTGAGGTGTTTTAGTAAGAGATTTGACGAGTTCAAATAACTCCCGCGGTCTGTTGATCGCTTTACTTAATATGTTAGTGTGATGGTTTCTCTTAGCAGAGTTGACGTCATCTTTGTACTTTGTAAGAAGGGTCATGTATTAGGTTTTGAGCTCGATGGATTTGGTTTGTCTCCATTTTCTCTCTATTTTGCTGAGTTCTCTCTTTGATCTTGCTAGAGTTTCCGTGTACCAGGGTTCGGAGCTGGACTTGCTTGCATTACCTGAGGTTTTCGATGTAGGGTTTGAAGCATTTTGTATGTTCGTGTTCCATCTGTTTGTTAGATCATCCAGGTCCGTGTAGTTCAGATCTATGTGAGATGAAATGGTATTTATGAGGTGTTCTTTGTTGAATTTGTTGAACTTCCTGATTGGGTGAGGTATTCTCATTTCCTTTGCATTTTTGGGTAGGGACGGCAATTTTATTCTGAGATTGATTTGGTGGTGATCGGACCATGGGACTTGGGTTATCTTTAACTTAGGTGGTTCTAAGTTTGGTTGACGATTGGTGGGTACGAAAATCATGTCCAGGGTATTTCCCCTATCATGGGTGGCATTGTTTACTATTTGGTGGTAGCCTAGTTGGTCCATGGCTTCAAAGGAGTTCGAGTGGGTTGGGGGAATTGATGCTAAGTTCAAATCTCCCAGGATGATTTGGAATTTTTTGTTTTGGGTAGTAGTGATGTTTTCCAGTGCTGTGGCTAGCGCTTCGTGGTGTGTATATTAGGCAGATGGATAAAGCCGTGTTTTCTACTTTGAGTAGGTCAATGTCTGTGTTTGTGATCGTGGATGTGATTGCTAGTTGCAGGCTGGCTTTGGCTGCTATGAGGACTCCACCTCCTCTTTTGTTGGTGCGCGGGCAGTTGTGGAGTTTGTAGCCGGGTTTACTTATTTGGTTTATTATAGCAGGATCAGATTCAGTGAGCCAAGTTTCCGTTATACATAGGATGTCTGGTTGTTCATCAGTTAGAATGTTGTGGATGATGTGTGTCTTGTTCCTTATTGACCTGGCATTAATAAGGATGATGTTACATGTGTGATGGGCTGAGTGGGAAGGCCGTGTGGGTTTATCCTGCGTTAATAAGGATTTGTTGCCACGATTGCTCTTAGCTTTGGTTTTAGAATGCCTTTGTGTTTTGCTTTGCTTGGTAGGAGTGTGACTCTGAGGTAATATGTGTGTTGGTTGATTAATGGTAATGGGGATTAGATTGTGTTGATGCAGGATGGGTATTTGGAGGGGGGGGGAGAAAGTAGATAGGGGTGTATGGTAGCGGTAGCAAGTAGTGCGGGTTTAGGTTAAGTCTGTGTGGGGAAGCCAGAATACACATGCACAGTAAAAGGAAGGTGTAGAGGAGCTCCATTTCCTGGCTGCTTGGGAGGCTTGAATTTCTTACTTAGTGTGGTACAGAGATATAATATTCAGTGGAACAAAGTGGATTGTGATACAAGAATACAGTGTAACAACTTGGCTTAGTACTGTATAGTATAGTGAGATAATTTACAGTGTAACAACTTGCTGGTAGGGTACAAGGCTTGTGACACAGAGTTTCCTTATAATTCTATACAGACGGTAGCAGTTATAGTGTTGGTATATGGATAGCAATTGACCCCTATGATGGATTCAGTCAGGGTGTTCAGTCAGGGAGTTAAAAGTGTGTTAAATAGGCAAAAAGGTCTATTGGCGGTACTTGTAATTAAACGTTTACCTGGGTGGTTGCGGTGGTGTTGGGGTTCAGTGGTGGCGAGCTCGACCCAGCCAGGGGAGCTCTAGCCGTGTGTGCCTGGAGCAGCTTGTGGTTCCGTGGTGCAGTTTTCTTCTCAGGTAGTGGACCGAAGGGCTGTGTTTTTTGATGCTGGAGTTCTTCGGGGTTGTTCTCCGGACGCTGGTGGATGTTTTCTGTCTTGGGACGCGGCCGTTATGGTTTCTCAGGCACACAGCATGGAGAGGGGTTAGATCCGGGTTGAGGTACTCTTGCGGTTTAGGCGCAGACAATGCGGCCCTTCTTCTTATATGCCCAATTGTCCACCGTCTAAGGGCCAACGCCAAAGGGCCCTCTGGCGCGGGCGTGCCCTGTAGGGACGCCGCTTTTAAGCGGGCTTGCCTGGGCGCGTCTGTTCTGCTCCCACTGCCCCGTTTGAGCAGGAGCACTCCCACTGCCCCGATTGGGCAGGAGTATAGCAGAGAACAGCCGGGGGATGTAGGCAGCATCCCTTCGTAAGAGCCCCTCCTTTACCCCGAATGTTTCCCAGTTCCTAACAAATCCAAAACCCTCATCCTTGAACCATTGTCTCATCCACACATTGAGATTCCGGAGCTCTGCCTGCCTTTTGGGTCCTGCACATGGAATGGGAAGCATTTCAAAGAACACTACCCTGGAAGTTCTGGATTTCAACTTCCTACCTAAAAGCCTAAAATTAGCCTCAAGAACCTCCCTACCACATTTTTCTATGTCATTGATACCGACATGTACCAAGACAGCAGACTCCTCCCCAACACTATCTAAGACCTTGTCTAGGTGTTGCATGAGGTCCACTACTTTTGCACCAGGCAGGCATGTTACCAAGCGATCCTCACGTCCACCAGCCACCCAGCTATCTACATGCCTAATGATCGAATTACCAACTATAATGGCTGTCCTAACCCTTCTCTCATGGGCACATGGCCCTGGAGAAACTTACTCAGTGTGAGAGGGTTTTACATCACCTGGAGGACAGGTCCTAACTATAGAATCACTTCCTGCCACACCAGGGTGATGCTCTCCTGTCACGTGACCTCTCTCCTCCATGGCAACAGGGATGCTGCCAGATTGGAGGTGGGACTTCAGGACTACATCCCTGTGGGTCTCATCTATGTACCTCTCTGTCTTCGTAATGTCTTCCAAGTCTGCAACTCTTGCCTCCAGAGATCGGACTCGTTCCCTGAGAGCAAAGAGCTCCTTGCACCTTGTGCACACGTAAGACCCCTCACCAACTGGGGAAAACTCAGTGCAAAAGACTTGAAAGCCCCCATTTCACTGCTGGACTGCTGTCTGCATCTTAGCTTTAAGGTTGTGTTTAGATATTTAAGTTCTTTACTTACTAAGGGTTGCTGGGGATACTTATACTAATAAAACTATACCTAATATTTTTAATGTACTTTGTTCACCTGAAATGTAATTAATCTCAGGTCCTTAATGTATGCTGATGAAAATAAACAGCTGTTCCTGAGTGAATATGGCACCTCCTTTCCTTTAAGAGTTTTAAGCACCTATAAAGCTATGATTATCCCAGGGGTGGGTAGGTGTTGGGTAGAGAGGGAGGGAAAAAGACGTATTAGAAACTGGCTGCTACACAGTACCCTGTCCTTTGCTTCTAAGGTAATCTGTGACCAATCTCCAGGGGGAGTCCCACAGCCCTTGCTTGGATAGAGGGAGTCTTGGGTTCTAAATCTAACCAGAAAGCTCTCCTCTGTGTTTTAAATTTAAACTGAAAATCTTTACAGCTACTAGGCCCTGACCGATTTAACAAATACACTGGGTTCACAGATTAATCAGCTTTAATCTAAAGAATTCCTTTTCCCCCCAAGATTTAGAAAAATTCCCAGAAGTAATACTTACAATTGCAGATCTCTCTCCAGAAGTAGCAGTCCCCTTTTGTAGTCCTTCAAGATACAGACTTGTCCATGAACAGATACCCCCCCATTGTAGTGTTGGCAGGCATAGCATGAATGCATGGCTTTCAGCCCACCAAGAAAAAAAACACATCTTTTGGAAGAGAGAACTTTGGCTAAAGAATGCAATATTCCAGGATATGCGAATTGCATAAAATTGATACTAGTTAGGGAAGAATTTCCCCCCCCCCTTTGTTTTTTACTGAATTTCATCCCCCTGCCAGGTAAACATGATGATCCAGAGGACTTCAGAACCATCTACCAAGCACTAATCTTACCACATTTCGACTTCGCCAATGCCATCCTGCAAGGACTCCCACAATCCACCTTGAGCTCACTACAGCTTGCCATGAATACTGCTGCAAGGGTTCTACAAGGCGCGTCCAAGAGTGAACACATTACACCTATCCTCAAGCAACTCCATTGGCTCCCTATTCATGGCAGGCTTATGTTCAAGACTTTGATTCTCGCATATAAGGCCATCAAGGATATATCATCCAACTCACTTACTGAGCTCATTCAAACGGTACCACCAAACAGATCTAGAAGACAATTAGCGTTAAACTCTCTAATAACACCAAAGGTCATAACAACATGTAGCCACTCAACAGCAAACAGAGCTTTCATGCTCTGCGCCCCAAAATGCTGGAACTCACTACCGCCTGAAATCCGTGCCATAACTGACCTAGCCCAATTCAGAAAGGCCCTTAAATTTAACCTATTTATCAAATACTACCCTTGATAAAGTAAAACATATTAATCCCACCAAAATAATAGCACCAGGCTAATGTATCTATACTATGTAAATAGTTCGATCATTATGATCATGTTATCTAGTTAACAGATGTTATATTCTTTGTAAATAGTTCCCCATGTTTTTCCAAGTTGTTTCTCCTGTTATATGTAACACCGAACAACCTGTCGTTCTGGTCTTTTGTGTTATCTGTAAACCGCACTGATACCAAATAGTGCGGTATATAAAAAATTGTAATAAATAAATAAATAAATAATAAATTATCTTAAATCAGTGAATTCAGATGAGAGGGGTTTCATGAAGCCTGATTGAGCAATTCAAAAGGGATTTCAATTATCCTTGTCCAGGGACTTAGGAAGGTTACCGTGAACCGAGTAATGGATATACAGAAAATCTAACTAAAGTAGGCCCATTTTCAAGGAGATGATTGAATACTGAATTACTGGAGTTTTAGGACTAATATTCCAGGTCCTTTGATGCACTGCATGCATTATCTAATGGAATCAAAGCTGAGCAGATGCATGCATGCAACAGTGCACTTGCTGGGCACATCGTGGAGGGATGTTATGGCAAAGTTTCACCAGGCCTCATAGAACAAGTAGAAAAACCCTGCTAACACACTGTAGTTAAAAAAGCAACTATGTTGAGAAAGTAGTTCTAAATGCTTCTGAAAAACCAAGCACAGGGCCTCTAAGCCAGTAGAGTCTATTGCTTTCTTAGTCTTTGGGAACCTCTTTGCAGGACATGAAACTTATAAACAAATATAGTGCAATGAATTCAGGGCCAGCCCAAGACTAGGTGGTCACCAAGTGCAGCAGCACCAGTCAAGGCAGACCAGTAAATGCTGAGATGATTGTCGTGCGAGAGGGATGCAATGATCTTGGTGGGGTGGGGGCGGGGTTAAAGCTGAAGGTTCACATGGGGTGCTCAATACCCTAGCCTAAGGTTACCAGACACATCTGTTTTTCAGGGATTGTCACTGATTTTAGAGCTGTGTCCCCGACTCCTACCTGTTTGGCAACCTCCTGTCCCTAATTTCAGCAATGGGGACAGAGGGGGTAGAAAAAAATTATATTTTAAATTTAGTGATTTGAATGCGTCAGTTTTTTAAAATTCCATCCATTGTCTTTATATTTTGCACAGTATGGGTAAATGCATCGCTGTTGGCATTTCTTTGCTGATTTGTCTGCTTGGAAGTGATATTATTGCTGTCATGGGATGGTTGGGGGGCAAGGTAATGACTCCTCTTCTCTCCTTCATGCCTTGTTCCTCAAGCCTGGAACTAAAGTGTCCCTTCCTTCTCACCACACTTCAAATAAGTGTCCCAGATTTGTCTGCAAAAAATTCTGGTAACCTTATCCTTGTGCCAGCCTTTCCTGACCAAATTAAGCAGTGAAAGATTAAACAGAGTATTGAAGCCTTGTTGAGTCCCTTTGGTTGGAGAAGACATTTCATAAAGTTTTCAGGAATAGTAAATTAGGACAAGCACCCACCAGAATTTGCCAATTCAAGGGTGCTTGATAAAGCAGTTTAATATAATAGGCCCGATGAATTAAACACCTGAGTGATGGAATTATTGTAGGAAGGGCCCTTAAGCAAAGCATCTCGGTTTGTGCTTTAGTCAGGGATCAAGGTTGTGACCTTTGGGCCCAGAGGCTTCAGAGTTAACAATGGATCTTAAAAAATAAATTTGTGAGATCAAGGACACGCGATCATTTTGCATCCAGTGATTATCAGATGGTGTGGTTCAGTATTAGGACTAGGACTGTTAGAATCCATTCAAAAGTGAGGGCCTTAGACTTTGCCAAGATGGGCCAATACCTCAGGGAGTCGTTAGCGGGATGGGAACAGCTGGGGGGAAGTAGAAAAACAATGGGCAAAACTGAAAGGGGATATTTTAAGGTCAACCAACCTTTTTATTATAAAATAAAGGTAAAAGGTAAATAAAGGTAAAAAAAAAAAAAAAAAAAAGAGACCACTATGGCTTTCAAAAGAAGTAGCTGAAAAGGTGAAGAAAAAGAGAGGCCTTCTTGAAATACAAGATCACAGAGAGAGGAAGACAGGCATCTATATTTGGAAAAACTTAGAAAAGCTTGCAAAGTAGTCAGGAAAGCAAATATTCAAAAAGAGGAGGAAATAGCCAATGCAATAAAATGGGGGGATAAGACATTTTTCAGATATGTTAGTGAGAAGAGGAAGGGCAAAAGTGGTATTGTCAGACTCAATGGTGAAGGGGAGGAATATGTAGAAGCTGATGAGGATAAAGCGGAATTGCTTAACAAATATTTCTGTTCTGTGTTCACAAATGAAGAACCAGGAACAGGACCTCAGAAAACACCCACAAACGGTAACAGAAGCGAGGGGCATCTTGAACAATTTTCAGAAGACACTGTTCATGAGAAACTAGCTCAACATAAAGTAAACAAAGCGATGGGACTGGATGGGATACACCTGAGAATACTGAGGGAACTTGGGGACGTTCTAGCAGCTCCACTGACTGACCTTTTCAATGCCTCGGAGTCGGGAGTGGTGCCAAAGGACTGGAGAGAGGTTCATGTAGTGCCTTTACACAAAAGCAGAAGTAAGCAAGTGGTTGAAAACTACAGGCTGGTTAGTTTAACTTCGGTGGTGAGTAAATTATTGGAAACACTGCTGAAAGAAAAAATAGTGAGGTTTCTGGAGTCCAGCGGATTACAGGATCTGAGGCAGCATGGATTTACCAGAGGCAGGTCTTGTCAAACAAATCTGATTGATTTCTTTGACTGGGTGACCAGGGAGTTGGACCAAGGGAGAGCCCTAGATGTGGTGTATTTAGATTTCAGTAAAGCCTTTGACACCGTTCCTCACAGGCGACTTATAAACAAACTGAGCACTCTAGAGATGGACCCTAAAGTTAATGCTTGGGTTAGAAATTGGTTGAGTGGGAGGCGACAGAGTACAGGGAAATGGAGCTCACTCTGAGAAGAAGGAAGTTACCAGTGGTGTGCCCCAGAGATCTGTCCTTGGTCAGATTCTTTTTAACATCTTTGTTAGTGATATAGCGGAAGGGCTGTCGGGTAAGGATTGCCTCTTTGCTGATGATACCAAAATCTGCAATAGAGTAGACACCCAGGAAGGTGTAGATAACATGAGGAGGGATCTAGCTGAGCTTGAAGAATGGTCTAGAATCTGGCAGCTGGGATTTAATGTTAAAAATATAATGTCATGCATTTGAGCTGCAGCAATATAGTATAGGGGGTGAAGTACTTTTGTCCGCTAAATAAGAGTGGGACCTAGGCGTGGTTGTGTTTGATGATCTTAAAGTAGCTAAACAGGTAGAAAAGGCGACAGCAAAAGCTAGAAGGATGCTTGGGTGCATACGGAGAGGAATGGCTAGCAGAAAAAAGGAGGTGATAGTGCCTCTGTATAAGTCTTTGGTGCAACCTCATTTGGAGTATAGTGTGCAATTCTGGAGACTGCACCTTTCAAAAGGATATAAACAGGATGGAGTCAGTACAGAGGGTGGCTACTAAAATGGTTAGTGGTCTTCATTATAAATCATATGAGGAGAGACTTAAGGAACTTAATATGTACACCTTAGAGGAAAGGCAGGATAGAGGTGATATCATTGAACATAAGATATGCCATACTGGGTCAGACCAAGGTCCATCAAGCCCAGTATTCTCTTTCCAACAGTGGCCAATCTAGGTCATATGTACCTAGTAGTTTCCCCAAGGGACACAGGTTCCACAATGCTTGTATTGGTTCAAGCATTGATATCCTGGGTCCCTTCTTAATAATGGTTTATGGACCTTTCCTCCAGGAACTTGTCCAAACCTTTTTTAAACCCAGCTACACTAACAGCCTTTACTACATCCTCCGGTAACAAATTCCAGAGTTTGATTACACGTTGAGTGAAAAAATATTTTCTTTTATTAGTCTTAAATAGTTTACCCTGTAGCTTCATTGCATGTCCCTAGTCTTTCTATATTCTGATAAGGTAAACAATCGATCTACATTTACCCGTTCCACTCCGTTCATTAATTTATAGACTTCTATCATATCTCCCCTCAGCCGTCTCTTTTCCAGGTTAAAGAGCCCTAACCTTTTAAGCCTCTCTTCATAGGAGTATCCTTCCATCCCCTTTACCATTTTGGTGGCTCTTCTCTGAACCTTTTCTAAAATCGCTATATCCTTTTTAAGATACGGCAACCAGAATTGCACACAATATTCAAGGTGCGGTCTCACCATGGAACGATACAGAGGCATTATAATATCTTTTGTTTTATTTTCCATTCCTTTCCTTATGATAGCTAGCATTCTATTTGCTCTCTTGGCCGTCGCTGCACACTGGGCCGAGGGTTTTAACATGGTATCCACAATGACGCCTAAATCTTTTTCCTGGGTGGTGGTTCCTAATGTGGAACCTTGCATCGTGTAACCATAGTTTGGGTTGTTCTTCCCTAGGTGCATAACCTTGCAGGTGTCCACATTAAATTTCATCTGCCATTTTGATGCCCAGTCTTCCAATTTATCAAGATCCTCTTGCAGTTTTCCACAATCCTCTTGGGTTTTAACAACTTTAAATAGTTTTGTGTCATCTGCAAATTTGATAACCTCACTCGTTATTCCACTTTTCAGGTCATTTATGAATATGTCAAAAAGCAACGGACCCAGCACAATCCCTGGGGTACACCACTATTCACCTTTCTCCATTGGGAAAATTGGCCATTTAGCCCTACCCTCTGCTTTCTATCTTTTAACCAGTTCCTGATCCACAATAGTACACTGCCTCCTATCCCATGACTCTTTAGTTTTGCCAAAAGTCTCTGATGAAGGACCTTGTCAAAGGCTTTCTGAAAGTCCAGATACACAATATCAACCGACTCACCTTTGTCCACCTGTTTATTCACTCCTTCCAAAAAACATAACAGATTAGTAAGACAAGATCTTCCTTGTCTAAAGCCATGTTGGCTGTCTCCCATTAGGTCGTGACTATCTACATGCTGAGTAATTTTATTCTTTATGATGGTTTCTACCATTTTTCCTGGTACTGACATCAGGCTCACCGGTCTGTAGTTTCCCGGATCACCCCTGGAACCCTTTTTAAAAATTGGTGTTACATTGGCGATCCTCCAATTTTCAGGTATTAGAGATGATTTTAATTATTGAGATGATTGAGATGTTTAAATACCTCCGTGGCATAAATGCACAGGGGGAGAGCCTCTTTCGATTGAAAGCAAGTTCTGCTACGAGGGGACATGAGATGAGAGTGAAAGGGGATAGATTCAGGCGTGATATGTGGAAATATTTCTTTACGGAAAGAGTGGTGGATCCATGGAATAGCCTCCCAGTGGAGGTGGTAGAGATGAGGACAGTATCTGAATTCAAAAAAGCATGGGACAAACACAGAGGACCTCTAAAGGAAAAAAGGGGACTGTTGTAGTTGTTGATATGAAAGGACAGACTAGATAGGCCCTTTGGTCTTTTTCTGTTGTCATTTTTCTCCGTTTCTATGCTTTTCTTTTGCAGTTTCTTTCTGAGCTTCCTAACAATTGTTAATTTGTAAACTGCTTTGTATGCAGTAGTATATCATAACTATAAACACCTTCAGCATCCGATCCTTCAGGAAAGCCCCCCTGAGAGGCTCAAACAGAGGCACTGAGCACAGAACCAAATTAAGATCCTATGATGGGACAACAGGATGACACAGCAGTTTCAAAAGTTTAAAATACCCCTGAGGAAATGAACCACATCCCCATACGAGGCTAGGGTCTGACCCTACACAACCCCAGAAACAGACCAAGGCTGAAAAATGCACCTTTAGGGAATTCAAGGCCCCAAAGAGCCGCACTCTCCACACCAAGCCTCAAAATTGTGCACAGGCCAGTGATGTCTTAACATCTTCGGGCCTGCAGCAGAGTATCTAAGGAGAATAGCCTCTATGCTGCAACATCCTCTCAAGAGCCAGGCCAGGAGAACCAAATCATATCCAGCATCCACATGGATCCCTGCGTAAGAAAAATCGCACTCCAGTGGGACAGGGAACTAATTGCCACCAGCAGATGCAAATCTGCATACCACCTTAGCCAATCCAGAGCCATCAACAACACTTGCCCCATAGACTGCTCCTTGAAAGGCCAAAGCAGAAAACTCAAATCTAAGAGCAGGGCCTCCATTTGCTGGTCCTTGGATCCTTCAAGGCCACCCCACTTTCAGCTGGGATGGTGGTCTTCTGAGTGGCTGCTGCCACAAGCACATCTAGATGAGGGAGACAATGTCTCTTCTCCCCTCAGGCAGAATGGGGTAGACACGGAAGGTTGGGTGTCAGTCAGGCCATGCTCCGACTGACATGCAACCCAGCATCAGGAAACTTCCGTTCTGCTTCAATCATCTCCTTTACAGCCCCGTGAAAAGGAAAGGACCATGGCAGCTTACAGATGCCCTGTAGCAGCAGATCCTCCGCCTTCTGAGGGCTCCAGCCATGGTTCCTCTGCAAAATAGCTGTCCCAAATTTGCTTGCTCCAACATGGACACACAAGAGCAGATGCGATACCAAGACAGCCACAAACTCACAGCGAAGTCACAGGTGGGTCCTGGACTGGATGGACTCCAGGAAAGAAAATTAGCAGGCAGGGTCTAATTTTACCTTCCTAATCGTCCATCTGGTCCAGTCCAGATGGATGGGACATATCAAAGTAGTACTTACAATGAACAAGAACAGAGATGCTAGCCTGCAACTCATGCCTTAATTTGCATCTTGCCTGGCCTGCAAATCAAGCTGACGACACACAGAAGGAATAAAGGGACAACCATGTTGCTGCCTTGCAAATGTCTTGAGGCGGAACAAGGCTAGCCTCCAGCCAGAATATACCTGAGCCCTCATGGGGTGAGCTCTCAAGCCTGCTGGTGCTGCTCAACTCTTCAAATATGCTGATGCAATAGCTGTACTTATGCTGTGGGAAGTGAATGCCTTAGAAGCAGCATCATCCTTCCAGGGTCCAGACAGGAAAAAGAATTGCTCCAAACACCTAAACGTTTCTGAAATGAGAGTGGGCAGCTCATCCCTGTGAAAGATCTTCACTGCAGTCTGTTCCTCTCCTACAGAAGTTCCCCCTCCTCCAGGGGCTGCTCCTCCAAGAGATCCATCCAATTGCCCCTCCAACAGGTCAAAGGAAATGTGACCCCACAGAGAAATAGAAATTACACTTACCTGGTAATTGTCGTTCCTTGAGTGACGACAGTTTAGTCCTCTACAGATGGGTAGTGCACCTCCTCCTGCAGCTTGGAGACTGGACCAATCAAATCTTCATCCCTCTGGATGCAGCGAGCTGGAAATCCCCATCAGCCCCAGTGAACTATTGACAAAGCAGACTCAAGAGCAACAAATAAGTAGCTAACTTTTTCTTTTTTTTCTTTTTTTTTTTAACAATCAGAACCTGGAACAGAACATAACCTGCCGTCTAACAGGAACAGGGAGGAAGACCCGCACCAAAAGCGCTCTTCCCCCTTGCCAAGTCTGGAAAGAGATAGAAAGTAAAACTCATCTGTCACTCCCTCCATGACCATGACTACGTGCCGAGCTAGCCAGAAACCTGAGGGCGGGAAGGAGGACTAAACTGTCGTCACTCAAGGTACGACAATTACCAGTGTAATTTCTATTTCCTTATCGTTCCTCCAGTTTAGTCCTCTACAGCTGGGATGTAACAGAGCAGTACTAACGGGAGGGATCCTGCCAGCCAGCACGCATGATCACTGACCCGAAACGGGCATCCCCCGCCGCCAACACATCCAAACGTTAGTGTCTACTGAATGTATGTAACGACGACCAGGTGGCTGCCTTGCAAATTTCCACCGGCGGAACCAGACTGTGCTCAGCCCACGACGACGCTTGCACCCGAGTAGAATGCGCCCTGAGGCCTATAGGTTCTGGAAGCCCCTGCAACACGTACGCCGAAACAATAGCTTCCTTAATCCACCTGGAAATGGATGCCTTGGCTGCCACTTCACCTTTCCTAGGCCCGCCTTACACAGACGATCCGATTTGCGAAAAGCCGCGGAAACCGACAAATAACCATGCAAGGCCCTCTTCACGTCCAATCGACTCAGACCGCGATCCGACGGATGCCCCCGCTTCTGCTTGCAGAACTGGCAGAGACACAGTTTGATTCACATGAAAGGGAGAAGATACCTTAGGTAAAAAAGGAGGGAACCGGTCTCAGAACCACCTTTTCCTTGGAAAAACACAGAAACGGCTCTCTGCACGAAAGAGCCTGCCACTCCAAAATGCGCCTCGCCGAACAGATAGCTACTAAAAAGACCACCTTAAGAGTCAAGTCTTTGACAGAAATCCGAGACAGAGGCTCAAACGGCACTTTTCCTAACGCCCGCAAGACTAAGTTGAGATCCCAGGACGGAACGGAGATCCGATGAGCCGGGCGCAGTCTGGTCACTGCTTTAAGGAAACGGACGACATCACCATGAGCACCCAGAGCCACACCCTGGATCTTACCTCGATAGCAGACCAAGGCTGCCAGTTGCACCCTCAAGGAGCTGGCGGCCAGCCCCTTGTCAAAACCATCCTGCAAAAAACTCAATACCACTGATACGGAGGCCCTAGAAGCCCGAACCTGACGCCTGGAACACCAGTCCTCAAAGATCCGCCAGATGCGCACATAGGCAAGCAAGGTCGACCGCTTTCGCACTTGAAGCAAAGTTGCCATGACCGATCTAGAGTAGCCCTTCTTTAACCTTGCCCTTTCAATAGCCAAGCTGTAAGCGAGAATCGATCCACTTGCGGCATTAGAAGAGGCCCCTGAACCAGAAGTTTCGGCGACAACGGGAGACGCCACGGGGGACCGTCCAGCAACCTTATCAAATCGGCATACCACGGACGCCGGGACCAATCTGGCACCACTAGAAGCACCCTCCCCCGATGGGCTTCGATACGTTGAATCACCTGACCGATGAGGGCCCACGGAGAAAATACGTAGAGCAGTCCCGTTGTCGGCCACGGCTGCATCAGGGGGTCGATCCCTTCCGACATGGGCTCTCTCCGCCTGCTGAAGAACCGAGCCGCTTTCGCGGACCGGCACGTCGCCATCAAGTCCATGACTGGCATACCCCATCGCAGAGTCAACTGGGCGAAGACGTCGGGATGCAACTCCCACTCTCCTGCATCCACCTGGATTCTGCTGAGAAAGTCCGCCGTCACATTTTCCTTGCCGGCGATGTGAGCCGCCGATATCGCCTTCAACCGCGGCTCCACCCAGGCAAACAGTCCTTCGGCCTCTTCCTCCATGGCTGCGCTTCCTGTGCCACCCAGCCTATTTATGTACACCACCGTGGCCGCATTGTCCGACAACACTCGCACTGCCTGATGCGTCACCAGCTTTTGGAAGCTCTGCAGAGCTAAGAACACCGCTCTGAGGTCCAGATGGTTGATCAACCACCTGCTCTCCTCCGTCGTCCACCTCCCTTGTGTGAACTGACCTGCACAATGCGCCCCCCAGCCTGTTAGACTCGAATCTGTGAAGAGGGGAAGCCACACCGGCTGCTCCAATGGCATTCCTGCCTGCAAGACTGTGGGACAAAGCCACCACCGCAGCGCCTGACGGACGTGCCAAGGACAAGGGAGTCGCTTGCTCAGCGAGTCGGACTGATTTGACCAACGACGGAGCAAGGATCGCTGCAGAGGCCGCATGTGAAACCTGGCCCACAGCACGACCTCCAGCATCGCTGCCATCGTCCCCAAGACCTGGAGGTACTTCCACGCTGTTGGCGCCGCGAGCCCCCGGAAGGCCTGCACTAGACGCCGGAGGGTTAGAGCCTGGCGCTCCGTTAGAAAAACAGACCCTCTCCGAGTATCGAACTGAACCCCCAAATACTCGAGGACCTGAGTCGGCGCCAAATGACTCTTGAGCGGGTTGACCACCCAGCCTAAGCTCTGAAGAAAATCCACCACCTGTTGCGTGGCCCTCGCTCTTGGCCTGGGATTTTGCTCTTATCAACCAATCGTCAAGGTAAGGATGAACTAAGACACCTTGCTTTCGCAGCGCCGCCGCCACCACTACCATTATTTTGGTGAACACCCGGGGGGCCGTCGCCAAACCGAAAGGCAGCACCTGGAACTGAAAATGACCCCACGGCAGAGCAAACCGAAGAAACTTCTGATGAGACTCCCGGATGGGAACATGGAGATAAGCCTCTGAAAGATCGAGAGAGGTGCGATACTCCCCCTGACGAACCGCCACCATGATGGACCGCAGGGTTTCCATGCGAAAATGCGGGACTCAGACAGCGATTCACCCCTTTGAGGTCTAGGATAGGCCAAAGAGAACCGTCCTTTGGCACCACGAAATAAATGGAGTAACGCCCCATTCCGTATTCCGCGAGCGGAACCGGAACGATGGCTGCTAGCTGCAACAGGTTGTCCACCGTTCGACGAACTTGCAAGGCCTTTTTCGGACTTCTGCAGGGAGAACTGACGAACAAATCCAGCACCGGCCTTGCCACATCTAACGCATACCCGTCGCGAATGATCTCCAAGACCCACTGGTCCGATGTTATGTGGGGGTCCAGGCAGAAAGAAACCCCTGCAGCCGACCTCCAATCGGTTGTCCTTCTGCCGGGACCCTCTGCCATTCATTGTGGTTTCTGGACGGCTCCCGCAGAAGCCGCCGCGAAACCTCTACTTGCCCCCTGGAATCCTTGAGCCCAGGACAGAAACCTTCCTCTTTGAGAACCCGCGAAACGGGGGCAGCGAAATCTTCGAAAATCCCGAAACTGCCCCCAAAAGGATGCGGAAAATTTTCCTGGCTTGGGCTTGTCCTCCGGGAGCCGACCCCCTTTGGACTCCCCTAAATCTTTGACTAACTTATCAAGATCCTCTCTGAACAATAACTTGCCCTTGAACGGGAGCTTACCAAGCCGAGACTTGGAGGAACCGTCGGCCGCCCAGTTTTTTAGCGCCGCTACCAGAGACGACATACTATTCGACAGGGCCCTAATCAGGTCATAGTGCACATCTGCTAAATATGCTGCTCCGGATTCCAGACGCTGTAGCTCTCGCACGTCGTCCCTGCTCCATCGCCGCCGACTGTCTCAGGCGCTGGACCCACCTTAGACAGGCCCTAGCCACCCAGGCCCCACAAATGGACGCCTGCAGAGAAGCTGCATCTGCTTCAAAGGACTGCTTCAACAGACCATCCATCTTTCTATCCTGCGACTCCTTCAAGGCCGCACTGCCTTCCACCGGAATCGTGGTCTTCTTTGTGACCGCTGACACCGCCGCATCAACTTTCGGGGCACGAAACCTTTCCTTATCACCATCTGATAAAGGATAGAGTCTACTCATGGTTCTTATGCCTTTCAAACCCGCTTCAGGATGATCCCATTCAGTTTGAATCATCTGATCTATTACTTTATGAATGGGGAACACCACCTGTGTCTGACGCACCGCCTGAATAACAGGATCCGCCACATCCACTTCGGGTGCGGGTTGTTCCGGAGACAGCCTAAGCGTCTGCAGGACCTCGGAAATGAGGGCCAACAACTCTTCTCTCCAAAACACTCGAATGATCCGTGCCTGATCCTCAGGTTCAGGAATCTCACCTTCCTCTAAATCCTCCAACTCGCCATCCAAGTCACAATCGTGCTCTTCCTCCTCCTGGAAATCCAACTCGGAAGAAGAGCCCGCCGCTGGCCGAGGCCTCTTGAGTGGCTTGACAAGTCCACTCTCACGTTCTGCCAGTGCAGTCCGAGCACTGGGAGAAGGAAGCGACCCAGAACTCGGCAAAAGCCCCTGCCTCTTGCGACAGAAGGCCTGATGCATGAGCAACACAAAGTCTGGAGAAAAATCTTCCATCAATGCAGGACCCCCAGCTACCAGAGATACGCCCAGCAGCCCAGACGTCCCCTCCAACTCCGGAGCGGATGGACCAGCCATCCACGCTTCACCCTCCAGCTCCTTCACTGTGTCCGGAGGGGCTGGAGCTGTCGCCCCTTCCATTTGCTGCTCTACAGTCAGGGATATGGAAGCACAGGAATAGCAAATACCTGTCTCCGTAGCCGAACCCCTACGGGTGCCACAAATCACGCACTGAGGCCTCGCTGACATGGACTACAGAGCCTGCAAGTCTCAAGGCAACTGAGGCAAGAGAGAGATTGTTGGGATCCATATACACACACATATATATATATATATATATATATATCACACACACACACACCCTGCTGTTCTTTTCTTTTCCCAAGAAGGATCCTTAGGCAGTCCTTTTAACTGGGCCCACTACGGGCTTGAAAGCATCACCTGTGGATCAGCAGGCGAGGAACCAGCCAGCACGCCACTTTTTTTTTTTTTTTTTTTTTTAGTGTTGAGCTTAAATTTACTTAGTGATGCTCTGCCACTACCACCGCTAAAGAGTCCTGACCCCTCAGGCCCTAGGGACCCACGCACCCAAAGAAAAGAAGAAAATAAGAAAATAAATAAGAAAATAAGAAAGCTTAAAACAAGCGGGAAGACCCAGGACAACGGCACTGCTGGCTTACCAGTAAAACCGCTGAGAAAACCGCGAGGCTAAAATGGCCACGGTTTCTCTCAGCGATTTTGGCGCGCTTTACACAATGGGCCCCGAAGCACCGCAGGTCTCAGAACTGCATGCTGGCGACCTCCCCCGTTGTACCTGGCTTTTACGTGCTGACAAAATGATGAAACTGCATCGATCGGAGCCTCGAACGCCGAAAGACACAGGATCGCCGCAGGGCCTCTGACATGTGCTCGACCACTTCTCCAGAGCCGGCGCCTGCAGGCTGTCACCCAGCGCTCTGCCCGTGGCCCGCACTAGGGGCTCTACCCAGTTCAGTCAAGGGGTAAGAGATCCTAATTAGTAAAAGCCGCCAGGGGGGAAAATAGAGGCTAGGCAAGGGAGAATCACTCCAGAGCAGAAACCCCCTCCCTGTCCGCTATGAGGAATGCAAAAGTTTGTCTTTTTTTTTTTAAAAGGCACAGCACCCAAATAGCAATTCCTCCAAATCCAATCAAGCAAAATTTATCTACATAGCCTGCTTCTTATTAGTTCCTCCAGTGAGCCCAGCACCTAGGCTCACAAGGTCCTCCTGCTGCTTGGAGACTGGACACATTGGGGCTGATGGGGATTTCCAGCTCGCTACATCGAGAGGGATGAAGGTTTGATTGGTCCAGTCTCCAAGCTGCAGGAGGAGGTGCACTACCCAGCTGTAGAGGACTAAACTGGAGGAACGATAAGGAACACATCCTTGCAAGGAGGTTTTACTGCAGCCAGGAGACCCTGCCCTTGGGAGAAGGGCCCTCTGTGCTGGCTTCATCCCCCTTGCTGACACCAATACCAGTCTTCAGTCTGAAATCAGGGCCCACTACGCTGCCGCTGAGTCTCCTAATAAACTGCCTCTTCTATCCAGTTTTTCCCCTTCTTTTTCCCCAATAATTTTAAAGAGACAGACCAAAAAGGCTCAATCTCTGGCCCACTCCCAAGAGTTGGGAAGGAGGAAAAGAGGGAGCTGTCCCCAACCTGCCTGCCCCAAAGGTTACTCAATGAGGAATGGCTAGGTGAGAAGTGGTGAGGGACTCTGATCCACTAGGTTCTGTACCCCAGCCAGCTGCTGCACCAGACTCTGTTAGCACAGGCTATGCTCATCCATCTACTGGAGACTGAAAATGGCTATGTAAGGGAGAATGTTACAAGTCAGCGTGTCAGTCTCCATCTGCTGGTAGATGAGCATAACCCATGCATCTGGACTGGACTGAGAAAACAATTAGGAAACCTCTGGATTTTCTTCCGTCTCCACTTCTGCTAGTAGGGGAACACATCCCATGTTTTTGGACTGGTCTAGCAGGGTAATATGGAAAGGCAGGTCGTGGTCAGACACTAGTAAAAGGTATATGGCCTATATGCACAGAGCCCTTCAACTAGAAAGTTACAGCTCTCAAAGTGTAACATTTGCCAGCCTGGACCCTAGGCATCAATTCATCTTAAGGATAATTTTTCGTCAAGTACTACTACTGAACATTTGTGTAGTGCTACAAGACATATGCAGCACTGCACAGACATGTAAAAGATGGTCCCTGCTCAGAGTTTACCATCTAGTCAAGACAGACAACACAATAGCTGTAGACACGGGATACATCTAGGGGAAATGGAAAGGAAAAAGGAGATTAGGCAAGTCAAAACCACCACACAGATCCCAAATGTCAGGATTTTTTCAGATTTCCAGGTTAAAGGCACAGAAATTCAAATTTATTGTAAATCTACAGAACATGCATTACAATAGTATCAATAAAGAATCATCCACAAAAGATGCGGAAACTATGCTGATCACTTGCTTTTATTGTAAGTAAAGAACTGATTTATAGTACTCTAAGATGCATCTGGTACACAAATAAGATTACACCAGATGTTTGTTCAGTACCTTTATCACCGTTAGTTCAGTTTCACAGTGTATTTCCAAATTTCAGCAGGAAATCTGCCATGTTTCATCTCCACTCAGGAAGGTTAGTATTCTAAGTTCTTTAACCTGAGAGCAAGGAGCTGAATTTTACAGATTACCCACCAACTGTTTCACAGAGCCAATAAACAGGCTTCTGAGTTAAGTGTCTTACCCTCAAACCTAAACACTTCTCCCCAAATGTCAATGCTTAAAAACTCAGACAAATTTTACAAAAAGATATGCAAACACTTAAACTCAGCTGTTTAAGTTACAGTAACATGTATTACATTTCCCAGAATGTCCTAACACTCTTCTGTAAAAATTGACCTAAAACATAACCCTGAGCCCAGATGAACCTCCAGATTGCTAGTAACTTTCTAGCCTACAAGGGCTTTTTCTGCAAAATTTCAGAGGGTGCAAAAACATTCATGGGGCAAATCTCTGCAGTTTTTACAAAGTCTGCTCAAAATGGTTATTCATTAGAAGCAAAAATCTAAATTTAGCCATTTAGAAAAGTCAGAAACTTAGCCATATGGCCATAACTAATGGCAGAGATCCCCAAACCAATCAGGGACCCACCATAAACTAATAAGCCAACAGCAGAATTTGACAATCTGTCTAGAAAGGTATATTTCCAATAAAAATAAAACTACTTTTGTCCTTTTCAGAACATTTGGGTTTTAATCCAACCTTAGGGGTATGTTTACTAATTGGTGGTAGCAGCTTCCGTACGATATCAGACTTCAATGGGGCCGCGACTCCGATATCGCACAGAAGCCGCTACCGCCGATTAGTAAACATATCCCCTAGTCTTGTTAGGATCACTAGTCTTCATATGTCCCCCTGCTTTCAATCTATCACTTCTCATTCTCTTTCCAAATGGAGGACAGTTGATATTAGTTGCTCCCATTAATGCTACACCTGTGGGTAGTTTTTTATTTTGTTTTGGGTTTTTTAAGTCACAAAGCTGAGAAATTATGCTGCAGTGTTCAAAATGAGCTATATCAGCATGTCAACTGTTAAATGGACAGCTGAAAAGGGGAAAAATGCAAATGCAGTTTGAAAGGAAAAACACAATAGCCCCCAGAAGGTCCAACAGGAGAACATTTTACCATTTCCAGATTCTAATGTTGTAAATCAGTGGTTCCCAAACCAAGGTAAATTTGCAAACAGAAGCAGTGTATGTAAATTTCTTGTGACAACTTTACTGTCTGCGAGTCCCTCAGGACAGGTTTGGGAACCACTGCTATAAATATTCCATAGCTGAAACTAATGTAAAACCATTCGAGAAGTCACCTGGAAAAAAAAAGGTTTTCCTCCTATTTCTTTCTTCTTTTTCCTTACCAACTGCACTTTGTTTCCCGATCAGAACATGCCTTCAAATCTTATGCTAGCCATTAATCTTAAACCACAGCTTAGGAGCTCGGAAGTGACAAGTATCAAAACAGTGAAGTATCGCACTTGCTTTGCCGAATATGGAACTTTACCTTCTACACCACAAGTGGTGTTCATCTTATACATCCTATTAATGAGAAACACCAAGATTTCTGAAACATGCTTTGGCACTTTAGTATTTGCAACAAAGGCTGCTTATTCTATTCTACCAACAGACAAACCTGGTTGCTTGGAGATGCTTTTGCAAGTAAAGAGATGGAAATTATGTAAAAAAAGCAAGCTCTCCGAGAGTCTATCCTGCATGAAGCAGCACCAAGAAATGGACATTAAGCAGCTGTGCAATAAATAATGACTCCAAAAGTTACTTCTGTATAATAAATAAAAATATTGCATTTCGGCCTGTTTTTGGGAGCTGATTTGGAATGTTAAAGAGAGTCAGTAAATATGTGGGGGTTAAACTGCTACAGCCTGTAGTTCTCGAGGTTTCAGCATCTTCTTAGCAGCAATGATAGTGTTCTTCATTAGCATGGCCACTGTCATGGGGCCAACACCTCCAGGCACTGGCGTGATGTAACTTGCCTTCTTTCTCACACCTACAAGGATAAAAATGCAAAGTGGTCAGAATTCAAGAATTAGCCCCCCAAAACACTTATTTTGAACAATACAGAGACTGCAGCAGTTCCTAGATGGACGAGATGCACCTTCTGGTTGCTCAGAAGGAACATTTAATAGCATATGTACCTTTATGATCCTCAGGCTTTAAAATTCTACAAGCTTCTTTCCTGAATATATTTTGCATGTCCTTACTGATATTTTAATTTTCAAGCATAAACCTTTAACCTAATTTGTGTTAAAATGTGAACAAGATACTGATTTTACCTTTCTGGTTAAATAATCCAGTTACATTTTCCCCATCCATGTTCCACAGATTTAGAAAAATCTTATATAATGAAAAACATGGCACAAATTTTAGTGCACAGTAGAATGACCATCTGAAATAAAATTTGTAGCCACACGTCCTCATTGTACAATATATAATCTTACATTCAAAAAAAGAATTAGGACAAATCTAGGGATACCAAAAGGTAATATGAACAGAAAAGCAGGAGGCTAAGCAGAGAAACTTAAAATACTACAGCCCAATAGCCCAGCATTTTACTTTGCTTTTCCTATTTGGAAAATACCCAAGGTCCACCTTGAATACCAACCCACCAGTGAAAGCAACAATCCGAAAGTATAGCCCAACTTTCTTACCTTCAAAATCAACATCTCCCACTAGCTTGGGTTTGCCAGTAACTGGATCCTGCACACGGTTTATTCCCACATCGATGACTGCAGCGCCTTCCTTAATCATGTCAGCTGTGATCAGATTAGGGATGCCTGAATTTTTGAAACAGAAGTTGGATGAATGGTAAATCTAACATGACAGAGTATGAAAGGAAATTAATGCCTTTTATACGCAATAAAACAGGGAATTATTGTCAGGTACATGACAAAAGAAGGGCACATAAGTAGACTAAAGTAGCAGGCTGGATAGGGTAGTGTTTCCTAAGCCTGTCGTTTTAAGTATAGCCATGGTGAATACGTGTACAAGATGACAGCACGCAAAGCTCACATGCACATCATTGTGGTAGTCCTGAAAACCAAACTAGTTAGGCATGTTTTCAAGAAGGGGGTTGGGAACAGACTACAAGATTCACTTGCCAGCTTAGTAGTAAAGCCCCTAGTTTGGGGCCAGGGTACATGTACAAATTCCAAAATCCCACAGCTGAGACAACACTGTGGAGTGTAAAACTGTGCTTTCACAGTGTATACAATAGTACAGTCATGTCCACATCCAGAAGCCCTTCCTATCAACCATGTAATGGGCAAATCTGAAACAGCATACCCCCTCCCACCTTTGGAACAATTATCTAAATATCTTTGTGTACCAGAAGTTGTCCATGACTACATGGCAACATACCATCTTTACTGCTTTTTTTAAATAGAGATCGCTTACCTGCAGCTGCCACTACAATATCAGCCAGCTTAGTGTGCTGTTTGAGCTGTTCTTTGGGTGTATAGCGGTGAGATATTGTAACCGTTGCATCACCTATAGACAATTTAACAATTTCAGAGCCCTGCTCTTGATGGAACCACAAAATTTACTAGCCTAAGTTGGTTGGTCTTACTCACCTCCAGGACGTTCATGCCCACCATCTGTGTGTAGTAGCATTGCAATAGGCATTCCCACATTCTTGGATCTGCCAGCCACAACAACATTCTTCCCTAAGGTTGGGATTCCTAAGGGAAAATAGGAAATCAAAAACTTTCACAGGAGCTGGCATGCTATTTGTATACAAGTCTTGCTAAAGGGCACCATGACGAATATTTGTGTGCTACCTTCCACTATTTCACCAGGGCAATATCTCTTCAAGCAGCAATTACTTGCTGGGCAGTATTTTAGCACATTAAAGTGTGATAAGTACATTAAAAGTAAGAGCTGTGGCAAAAGGGTAGAGAAAATATCCCAAGGGCAGCATGAAGGGATACAGATTCTTTAAACCAAGGCTTCCCACCTCTTTCCAGGGATTCCACAGCTAGTCAAGTTTTATAGATATATGGCTGAGCCTAGTGTATTTCAGTGGTTGAATGATGAATATTGTAATAGAAATTCTAAACTGCAAAACTAACAGGAAAGCCTCCATGGACCCAGAGTGCATGGCAGCAAGTGGTGCGATAATTTCCACTTATGTGATGACTGGGTGGCTGATGCAGCAAGCTGTATTATGTACTAGTGCAACATAGGCTCAAATTTTCCCATGCTAGTTTTGCTCCCAGATGCAGAAAGCAAGCTAATGCACAAAACTCCCAAGCAAAGCCATTGCTTTAGAACACTGTACAGTGGGAATACTAATTGCATGCAAATAATTGCTCCTCATTTAAAAAAACACACACTAAAAATGGAGCTTTAACACCAGCTTCTGAGCAGGCATAAAAGGAACAAAAAGGATGGGAGGAATGTAGGAACAGTACCCTGTGGCCTGCTCTGAACCAAATAAAATGTATTCTTGCTACAGAAACCTCTGGCTGTATACCAAGCCTCAGACCGGCTGACCTCTAAGCAACTGCCTTCCAAGAGTTTGTGTGTGCATACAAACGACTATTGTTCCTGTTCTCATGACTTTGTACAAGAGAACCTACTTCTTAGGCCTCTCATCCACACTGTTCTACTGGCCTTGGACATTTGCAACAATGTATGAGACTGCATACCATCATCCTCTGCATTTCATCTCTCACCATGCACCCTTTGTCTACAAGATGACCGCATAACTACTACCTCCTAATTTGCTGAGACACCTCGCAGTCTCATACCAATCACCAAAAGGTAATAAGGACTCATCACAGAATAATACACTATGGACAGAAGAATCGAGAGCCATTTTGCCTTTTCTTTTCTTGCTGCTTCTATAAGCACAAAGACACTATCATTCCAAGGCTGTTCCACTAAACCTGTATGACACTCAGACTACCACAGACATCTGTAAGGTTCTATGCTCTCTCATGGCTTGCCTTACAGCTCAAGCTAGCATAGTTTGCCTAGCTGCCTCCTTGGGCTTTCGTGCTGTTCTGGAGATTGCCTCAGACCCCAGCTGCATTCATCCACCCAGTAGACCTAAGGTAATGGTCATGTCTTCACCCAGAGGCAAGAATTAGTCAGATAGAAAAAGTACAGAAAGGAACCAAGTCCCAAGTCAGCCTGTGATCTCAGTGATTTACTGCTATTGTGTAACAGTAATCAGTGCTGCTGCTACAACATACAAACTGAGGGAGGAGTGGTCTAGTGGTTAGGACAAGGTACTTCAGGCCGGAGGGCTGGGAGTTCAAGTCCCACCTGGGGACAGCAATCTCAGGCCGGAGGGACTGGGATTTCTAGTCCTCTATAGGCACCCCTTGTGGTCTTGGGCAAGCCACTTAACCCTCCATTGCCCATGTTCCCTGTAAGTATTAGCGTATGTGTCTCATATCCCCTCGTGTTAAATGTATCCCCCAATTGACCGCTTTGACCCAGTGAAAAGCGGGATATAAATAAAATAAACTAGCATTAGAAAAATGAGGTAAATATCTCCTGTTTTTCTATCCAAAATAAACCTAATCATATCAGCACAGAACTCTCTCTCCTGGCTCATTATCAGTGGGCCCCACCAAACCTGCGAACAAAGGATTAATATACTTTCTCCTAGACGTAAATGAGCATAAAGCACAGTTACTTACCTGTAACAGGTGATCTCCGGAACAGCAGGAATTAGTCTTCACATATGGGAGACATTGCCGACAGAGCCCACACGGGAATGCTCCCCAGCATCCAATCAGAAAGCCTTTGGGAGCATCCCCCGCGCCTGCGCGGTGGCTTCCCGCCCTTCCTACTGCCTCTCCCCAGTTGAGTTTCATAGCTGAGCCAGAAGGAGAGGAGAGGAAGGAATAGAGAGAAAGAGATACAACTCCTAGGGGAGGTGGGCGGGTTGTGAAGACTAATTCCTGCTGTTCCGGAGATCACCTGTTACAGGTAAGTAACTGTGCTATCTCCAGGAACAAGCAGGAATGAGTCTTCACATATGGGGACTCCCTAGCTGAGGATGCCCGGGGGAGATCCCATAAGCCCGGCCTAGGACGGGATGGCATTTGCCCAACCTGAATCCCCGGCATCCCCCGAGGGATGGAGGGTAGGCGTTGAGAGAAGAACAGCAAAACCCAAAGACTACAGGGAGAGTAGTCATTAGAGTGCATGAAGCATCATTAAGTTTTTAATGAATTAATGACTTAGTACCATGTAAAGCTTACCCACTGAGTTGTAGGAAGTAAGACTGTGATGGAGGTACTGTAGACGCAGTAGCGAGGTCTTCAAGGGAACTTCACCGCAGCGAGGAGGAAGTTCCAAATCCGGAAGGCCAGGAGATCCAGGAATCAGCTGGGTCAGGAGAAGGACGGCAGGTCTTCAAGGAAGTTTTATGCAAAGCTGAGCACTCCCTTAGGAGCAGAGTCCATAACTCAGAGGACTAACAGTAGAAGACTGGCCAATCTTGATAGCCCATTCCGGAGAAGAGTAGGGGTGTACCCCGGAGCAGAAGGAGTACACAGCCTGCCCTAGCTAAGAGATAGGGAGACAAGGGTCTGAACCTCTGGGAGGAGGGCATAACTAAAAATAGAAGCTGTTGACTTCACAGCAGTAGAGCACAACCAGTCCAAGGGCCGATCAAAGGAATAGGCAGGCGGACTGGCCGGACCCCGGAGGTGGGGGGGGGGGGGGGCGTGAGTACCGGCCATTGGTAAAAAAAAAAGGTGGCAGAACACAGGCACTGTGGGCATCCCCCAAAACGCGCCTATCGAGCAGGCGACATCTGTGGAGAACGACCCCCCGCAGTAATGCAGGTACGCTGAGGAACCTACCTCCATGAGCATAACACTGGTAAGGCGGACCTGCCAGTGATCTACAGAACGTCCACCAGGGGAGGTGGCGTCAAGATCTGTCCGGGAGAGGGATCTATTCCGGCGGAACACGGGCAGATCGGGGAAAGGTAGCGTGAAGGACAGAGGATAGCATCAGTCCGGAAGAACACACCAGGGGGCTCGAGGCCCTATAGGTGTCCCCAGGACCTGCACGCAGAAACTCGCCCCCCGCACTAATCGGGGGACATGAGGGCATAGCCCCTGGTAAGCATAGGGGAACTATAGCGACTGGAAGGAAAAATCGGGTACGGAAGCAATCAGCAGGGGATACTGCCGAGAAGGGTTCGGGGACGTACCTAAGGGTAAACCAGCTGACCGTGAGCCAGAGCTATCATGGAGCAGAGGTGGTCTCCCTCTGCCAACGGAAGGAGAGTACCTGAACCCCTGGATAAGCCCCTGAACCATTTGCCCTACTGAAGGAACCCCAGAGTAGAGCTCAATTGTAAACTTCTGGTAAGAAGGTAATTGCAGGCAGCCGCTCACCGGAGCCTAAAACTGCTTGGTATGAGAGTTCTGGTGCGGCCCCGGGGACTTCAACCCAGGGCGAGGGGTCCCTTGCTTGGGCGCACCTAGCGGTTGGGCGGAGGGGTGGCATTTCCTCTTCCTAGGGAAGGAGGGCCTGGTGAGGCACGCACCCCCGCCGGGGGGAAGCCGGGCCCTAGGATGGCTTCTAACGCTGGGAAGGTTAGCGAAGCACTGCGCAACCTGACGTAAGGCTTTGCTATTGAAGAGATGATCTCCGTCACAGGGAGAATTACCCAGGCTATGCTGTGCCCGTCTACACAACTCGGACGCCTGCAACCATGCTATACGGCGTGCTCTAATGGCAACAGCAGAGCATCTGCTGACCGACAGGAAGGAGTCTAGAGAAGCACGAGAAAGGAACCCAGAGATATTCCTGCAGTGATAAAGAAGCAAGGAATATTCAAAGGCCTTGGTTGCAGACAAGAAGGGAGACAACAGAGATAATCTCTCGGTGACCTCCCGGAGCGACAGACTCATATAAAAAATATATGAAATAATTCTGGACGCCAGCATAGACGTTTGGAAGGTTTGACGTCCTAGGGTATCTAGCGTCTTCGAGGCGCGGCCTGGCGGGCGAGAAGAATGCTTTTCCTTGCTGCCGGCCTTCCTCAGCGCCGATTCCACCACAATGGAACGATGTGGAAGTTGGTGCTGCCGAAACCCCGGGGAGGGAGGCACCCGATATAGAGCATGCATCGCAGTTGACGGTGCCGGAACCCTCAAAGGCGACTGCCAAGCCCCCAGCAGGAGATCCTGCAGGGAGGGATGCAGAGGAAGCATCACGGCGGCCCGTTCCGCAGGGCCTGGAGTTAGGTCCGGGATAGGGATGGCCAGCAAGTCCGCCATGTCAAGGAGGAAATTCTGAAAAGACGGCTCTCCCGTGGGAGGCGGTGGCGGGAGAGGCCGCCAGGGCACCGAGAAGCCTCTCGGGCTGCTGCCCGCTGGGCAGAGGAGGGGACCAACAGCCCCGGACTGGGGTGGTCAACAAGGCGTCGTCGGCTCCTGGAATTGATTCCAAGCTAGGCATCGAAGGGGTCGATGGCGCCGACGGAGCCGCCGGAATCGGCCTCGGCCCCGAACCCGGGGGCGGCGCTGCCCCCGGCAACTGAGGTGGTTCCGTGGCAGCCGGAGGGCAGTGGCCAACGATCTCCGCTCTGCGTCGCGGGAGGGGACAGGGGCCGATCCCGAGACGTGTCGTGGCCAAGTCTTTGAGGCTGGATACCGATTCCAGGCTGGGCATCAAACCGAGCGATGAAATCGACTCCCTTCTAGAGGGCCCCGGCGGGGGCGGCCGTGCCGGCGGTGCTGATACCAGGGAGCGGATCGGAACCGCGTCGATCGGCGTCATGAGCATCAAGTGCCCCCGAGGACGAAGCTCGGTGGAGAGGGGCCCATCCGACGCCGGCGCCAATGTCGGGCGGTGGGCACTGCCAGATGCTGGGCCCCCTCTCGAGCCCGCCTGACCCGGGGGGAAATCCTTCCGGGACATAGGACCCGTCCCCGAGGGTACCCAGGTCACCCGTCGACGAGCCCCTGCGGGAAGGGAAGTGCCAGACTCCTGCGCCGACGCCGGGGTACCGTTGTGGGACGGCGCGGATCCAGGCTGGATCGAAGCGATCGAAGACCCCAGGGCCCCCTTTCTCGGAAAGGGCGGGGCCCTCGACAGCCGCGACGATGCCGGGGGGGTCGCCCGTCTGGGGCTGATCGACATACCCAGAGGCTCCCGGGGAAGGCCGACGGCGGTCCCTGGCGCTCGACGCCCCTGCCATCTCCGGCGGAGCGGTGCCGCGCAAACCCGGTACCACCCTCGCGCAGGGCTGGGATACCGGCAACCCATCGCGGGTCGAGGCGACCGACCCCGAGGCCAGATGACCAACCCCGGCGAAGAGTGGAACCACCGACGCCGACGCGCCCAAAGCGGGTACCACCTCCGCGCATGGCCTGAACGTAGGGCCGCCAGACTGTGTCGAGTCGGTCGGCCCTAGAGCTGCCGAGGGCAGCGGCAGGTGATCTCCGGTGGGGAGCGGGTCACTCGACCTCGACGGGTCGGCACTGCTGGGAGCGGATACCACCCCCGTAGGAACGCCATACCGGCAGGAGTCAGTTGGCCCCAGAGGCACCGAGGACTGCAGCTGACCGCCCCCGGAGAGGAGCGGAACGCTCGACGCCGGCGTCGAGGGGTCGGCACCGCCCGTAGCGGATACCAGCCCCGCGCATGGCAGGGATGACGGAACGCCAGGCTGGACCGATTCGATCGGCCCCGGAAGATCCTCGGTGAGTAGCGGGACGCTCGACACCGACACCGGGGGGGTCTGCACCGCTAGAAGCGGGTACCTCCCTCGAGCACGGCTTGGACATAGGGAGGTCAGACTGTCGAGTCGATCGGCCCCGGAGGCGCCGAGGACACCAGCTGACGATCCCTGGCGAGGAGTGGAACACTCGACGCCGGCGCCGATGCCGGGGAATCGGCACCGCTCGAAGCGGGTACCTCCCTCGAGCACGGCTCGGGAATGTTCTGTGAGGAGCGAACCCCAGGAACATCCCGAAACCCCGTAAATGCTTTGGAGCCCGAGGACTCCCGCCGGGGTATAGTAGCCAAGGGGGACTTGAGGGGTTTGGTCGGAGCCGTCGCCATGCCGCGCATGAGACTCGCCCCTCAAGACTTGGCTAGTCTTAACAGACTGTTGCGTGGTTACCTGATCCTGGAGAGAAGAAAAACCCGATGACCGCGCCTTGGGCGTGAAAATGTCATTGAGGGATACCCGAAAAAGGGAAGGTCTTCTCCCGACACTGTAGCCCGGAGGACCCGGGGGGAAAGGATCAGGCCCCAAACAAGAGAGGCACCAGGCATTGGAGTCCATGTGGAAAACTAAGTCCCTGCTGTAAGCCCGGTAGGCCTCGGCGCCCAGAGGGAAAGAAGTCCCGCTAGGCGACGAAAATAAGTGAGAAAAGGAAAACAAAAGGGCACAGAGGTGCCGCTGTCGGCGGGAAAAGCCGCGACTACAGAAACAAGAAAAGAAAAGAAAAAAGGTAAAAAGTTCTGTGGTGGCAGGAGGGACGTCCTGCCTGCTCCGCGGAAAACGAAAAACTGGGGAGAGGCAGTAGGAAGGGCGGGAAGCCACCGTGCAGGCCCGGGGGATGCTCCCAAAGGCTTTCTGATTGGATGCTGGGGAGCATTCCCGTGCGGGCTCCGTCGGCGACGTCTCCCATATGTGAAGACTCATTCCTGCTTGTTCTTGGAGATTATATCTTATCTTTTTGTCTGCGAATAAGCCCTACAGGAAGTCTAACACTTCTTTTGCACTGGCTCCCTCTCAAGTTCCAGAAAGATTACAAAATCCTTGTCCTTGTCCACAAGGCCGTCTATACTGGCACCCCGCAATCTCTTTCAAATCTGGTGCAGTTTCAAACCCCCCCCCCCCCTCACTGTCTCCCTAGGGCTCTTCATGTCAATCGTCTGGCTCTTCCCACAGTCACAAATGCCCACCTTGAACAGACCAGGAAATCTGCGGTTTTCTATTTGGGCCCCGCCCTCTGGAACTCCTTGCCTCTCATCATACGCTCCAAAACCTCATTCCCGAAATTCAAGACACTTTTAAAAACCACCTTTTCACTACTGCATTTGACCTCCCTACCTCTGCCTCTTAGCAGGTTACCCGTAGTCCTTCCTCTCCTCCCAGTCCGGAAATGCTTTCTGCTCCCTGCTGCTTTTTGACATGTCTTCCTGCTCTTCTCTTCCTACGCTTTCCTGTCACACTTTGGCGTTCCTTTCTAGTCTTCTTCTGCAGCCATTGTGCTTTTATTGTAAACCGCTCCGAAGCCACAGCCGCCTGGGGCAGAATATCAAGTGCAGATAAAGATCTCAAATGACCCAGACTCGGACCCTTGATGCCCTTCTCCAAAACCCTTCTACCCTCAATTTCATAATAAAAAGTGGATTGGCAGCCCCATTGCTCTCCCTCCTCCAATTTCCACTGAACCATTGGTGGCCCAATGCCCCCCCCCCCCCAACTAATTCTCTCCAAAAACTGGGAGTTGCCATTGCTCAACTCCCCTACCCAAGGAAAAAATAAACAAAACACACTCACCTTGTGCACCACCCCCTCCCAAAACTCCTCCTACATACCCCAGTACCTTTAATGCACTGGTTCTTAAGCCACTTCTCAGGACACACCTAGTCAGGTTTTCATATGCATACTCATTGTGGTTATCCTGAAAACCTGTCTGGTTAGGTGTGTCCAAAGAACTGGGTTGAGAACCCCTGCTTAATGTGATGCAAGGAAGGAGCGCTGCCCACCTGCTCCTGCTTCACTATCTTCCAAAATGGCTGTGACTGACCCTACACAGTGCGTCTCCCAGGATGCACCAAAGGGTCAATCTGCCAAATAAGGAAAAACTGCCTTCTGTCACACCGACACCCCCCCCCCCCCACCTTGTGGTTCATCCTACGAGACAGAGTATGGGGTTAGACTGACTGACCCTGCAATGTGCATCCCAGGATGCACCATGGGTTGGTGTCAAGACAAAACATGCCTCAACCCCATATTGCATGCTGTGCATCCCATCAGCTGTTACAATTTTTAAAGATGCCAGCAAGCAGGCAGACAATAACTCAAACCCCCAATTCAGTGGTAACTATTAATAACTCAGCAAAAAAAACAAACAAAAAAACCCCACCAAAACACCCCTGTGACGGTCGATTTGAAGAATATGGTGATGGCAGCACTTGAAACAGGGTTATAGACCTGAAACGTGCACATCATGCTTCAGAGATTTTGAGTTTCGACACTTCTGATCCAGCTACATAGCGGAGTTCCTTTTTGATTTTTAAAAATATTTATTAAAAGGATGCAACCGAGTGGTGGACATAGTTCTGATACATGTTCCTTTCCTGTAACATCAAAGTACTATAGTGTGTTCTCACAGGGGTGTTTTGGTGGTTTTTTTGCTGAGCAAGCAGGCAGAGGCATATGGGCAGTATTCCTGTCTCCCATTACATTAAAGATACTGGAAGGGGTTTGGGACCCGTGGAGAGCAAGCTATTGTTTCTATTGGGGGATCTGGCTAGCAGCAACTTGTTTTTTGGTTGTGGTTTTTTTTTTGGACGACCACTGAGAAGGAGTAACACTGGGGCCATCAATGATTTAAGGATGTTAGATGTGGGGGAATGGGGGGGGAGGGAGGGTCTAGGCCCAAATGGGTCATCTGTGGTAAAGTGTCAAAACTTCACCTCAGATTACTTGCTCACAGCAGCCACAGTGCAAACCCATATGGGCATTTGCCTGCATTTATTTCTACAAAGTTTTGCATACAAATTGATTTACATTTAATAGCAGACATTTTCCTAGTTACAAAAAAAATAGTATGCTGAGATACAGTGCAAGATTTCTGCATAGACATGTGAATATGAGTGGAAGAAGGAGTGTGACAGTCTAATATGACAAGCGTGGGTAAAATAGATAAGTTATTAACCTGGCAATTGAGATATATCTTGTGGCCCGTTTTAGAAGGGCTTTTGCTGTTTGTGTTCTGTTTTATTGGCTGGCTGTATTTGCTAGGTTTTATACAAAGCACTTTCGTTGAGGGAGGGAGGGAGAATTAAGCACAGTTGGTCTATCACTTGTTTCAAACTTACCAAAAACTAGCACTTTCAAAACAACTTATGCATTCCTTTGAGATGGTCAAGCATATTCATTATAAAATGGAACAATTTTTAGCCTGACCAAACCACAACCCTTTTGAATCTGGGCTTTCCAGGTCATTTACACAACAGCATTCTGAGAAGCTGTTTTCTGCAAGACTGCTACCAGAAAATTTAAACTTGCACTAAAAAACCTCACTTGAAGAAGACTCCTACCAGTTCTCTTGATGATCTCCCATACGCCCCATGGTGTTGCTGGAAGCATGGAGTACTGGTCTAGACACATACGACCCACATTTACCACATGAAATCCATCCACATCTTTCTCAGGAGTCACAGCATTACAGATCTTTCTCTCATCAATGTGCTCTGAGAAGACAATGCCATTGGATTACATTACAAGGAGTAAGTGAACTATTAGATAATGAGAATCATAAAAGAATGCAGAGGTCTTCATTGAGATTTGTAGGTGGTTCCATGTAATGTACCAGTGAAAGATTGGCAAGTAAAAGCCATACTAACAGGAAAATACCTCTTCAGCAAAACTGAGCATGTGACATTTCCCCTCTCTCTTCTTCATTAAAGCATTTCTCAAATGATCAAATGGTGAAATCAGACCTTACCTGCTATTTTCTTTCCTTGAATTCCTCTAGCCAAACACATGGCTTATGCCCTCCTGCCAGCAGGAGACTGAACCATAAGTTTGAGAGCACCACTCTAAAGGACCTGTGCAGCCTCTATACAGCCAGTATGTTAAAGCAGACTAAGCACTTACAGTTTCATTAGATATAACCATACCTACTCAGTGAGCCATCTCTGTAAGCCCAGAACTTCTGAAAATTCCAACTGGAGAGAGTCTATTGAACTGCCTAGTGGACAAAAGGACCTTTCCAGAAAGTCTGCTGAGCAGAGCTTTCCAATTAAGTTGGTCATGCATTTGGGGAACTCCAATTAAGTGCTCTGCAGCCTACCACCACAAACTGCCTATGGATTTAGCAAAGAATATTCTTTGGGGAGTGGTGGGGATCCTCAACTGAACTGGAAGGACGATGCCTAAACCTACATAGAATGAGTCCTCAACCCAATAGGTACTGGACAATCTTTCAACAAATGGATCAGGGATGCTATTGTGTCTGTCTATCAAGAAATAGCCTTATAAGCTTCTCAACCTTACAAGGCCTTTCTGATCACCAAAAAGACTGAGTCACCTTCAAGTACTGCTTGTCACATCTACAGACATCCAGCTTCTGCAATAGGCTGGCAGCCGATTCATCTGGCGACAAAAAAAAAAGTCAGCAGAGACACCACTTGATTGAGATGAAAAACAGTCACTACCTTCGGTAAAAAGGAAGAGACTGGAAGCACAACCACCTTTTCCTTGGAGAATACTAAGCACGATTCCCTGCAAGACATCATTCGGAGCTTGGAAATGCAGCCAGCTGAACAGATTGCTACTAGAAACACCACCTTCAATGTCAAATCCTTCATAGAAGCCCCCTGAAGAGGCTCGAAGGGAGGCACCCTCAAAGCTGAGCATCAAATTGAAATCCCAAAAGGGAACTACAGGCCTACAGGGAGGACAAAGATGTTTAATGCCTGAAGGAAAACGGCGTCCCCAGTGTCAAAGCATGATTGGCCATGAACACAGCCCCTGAAACAGGCCAAGGCTTTCACAAATTCTCAAGGAACCCAAAGCCAGACCTTTCTCCAGCCCCGCTTGCAAAAACACCAGAATATCAGGAATCAAAGTCAGAGGGGTCAAATTCCAAGCTCTCCACACAAAGCCTCAAAAATATGCCAGACTCGCACGTTAGCCAATGAAGTCAAATGCCAGTGAGCCTGCAATAATGTGTCAGGGGCGAGTAGCCGCTAGGTCTCAAACAAGTCTTCTCAACAGCCAAGCTGTAAGCAAGAACTGACCCACGTCCGGCATTAGCACCTGACCCTGAGGAGGTCTGCCTCTGCAGGCAAGGGAAATGGCTCCTCCACTAGATGCCGAACCATATCTGAATACCAAGGATGCAGCGGGCCCCTGATGAGATTCTATCCTCTACAGGACTCAACCAACTAAGTGCCACAGAGGAAAAACATAAGATATGCCATACTGGGCCAGACCAAGGTCCATCAAGCCCAGTATTCTGTTTCCAACAGTGGCCATTCTAGGTCATATGTACCTAGCAGTTAACCCAAGGGACACAGGTTCCACAATGCTTGTATTGGTTCAAGCATTGATATCCTGGGTCCCTTCTTAATAATGGTTTATGGACCTTTCCTCCAGGAACTTGTCCAAACCTTTTTTAAACCCAGCTACACTAACAGCCTTTACTACATCCTCCGGTAACAAATTCCAGAGTTTGATTACACGTTGAGTGAAAAAATATTTTCTTTTATTAGTCTTAAATAGTTTACCCTGTAGCTTCATTGCATGTCCCCTAGTCTTTCTATATTCTGATAAGGTAAACAATCAATCTACGTTTACCCGTTCCACTCCGTTCATCAATTTATAGACTTCTATCATATCTCCCCTCAGCTGTCTCTTTTCCAGGTTAAAGAGCCCTAACCTTTTTAGCCTTTCTTCATAGGAGTATCCTTCCATCCCCTTTACCATTTTGGTGGCTCTTCTCTGAACCTTTTCTAAAATCGCTATATCCTTTTTAAGATACGGCGACCAGAATTGCACACAATATTCAAGGTGCGGTCTCACCATGGAACGATATAGAGGCATTATAATATATTTTGTTTTATTTTCCATTCCTTTCCTGATCATACCTAGCATTCTATTTGCTCTCTTGGCCGCCGCTGCACACTGAGCCGAGGGTTTTAACATGGTATCCACAATGACGCCTAAATCTTTTTCCTGGGTGGTAGTTCCTAATGTACAACCTTGCATCATGTAACCATAGTTTGAGTTGTTCTTCCCTAGGTGCATAACCTTGCAGGTGTCCACATTAAATTTCATCTGCCATTTTGATGCCCAGTCTTCCAATTTATCAAGATCCTCTTGCAATTTTCCACAATCCTCTTGGGTTTTAACAACTTTAAATAGTTTTGTGTCATCTGCAAATTTGATAACCTCACTCGTTATTCCACTTTCCAGGTCATTTATGAATATATCAAAAAGCAGCGGACCCAGCACAGATCCCTGGGGTACACCACTATTCACCTTTCTCCATTGGGAAAATTGGCCATTTAGCCTTACCCTCTGCTTTCTATCTTTTAACCAGTTCCTGATCCACAATAGTACACTGCCTCCTATCCCATGACTCTTTAGTTTTGCCAAAAGTCTCTCATGAGGGACTTTGTCAAAGGCTTTCTGAAAGTCCAGATACACAATATCAACCGACTCACCTTTGTCCACCTGATTATTCACTCCTTCAGAAAAATATAACAGATTAGTAAGACAAGATCTTCCTTGTCTAAAGCCATGTTGGCTGTCTCCCATTAGGTCATGACTATCTACATGCTGAGTAATTTTATTCTTTATGATGGTTTCTACCATTTTTCCTGGTACTGATGTCAGGCTCACCCGTCTGTAGTTTCCCGGATCACCCCTGGAACCCTTTTTAAAAATTGGTGTTACATTGGCGATCCTCCAATCTTCAGGTATTAGAGATGATTTTAATGATAGTTCACAGATTACTAATAGCAGGTCTGCAATCTCATATTTCAGTTCTTTCAACACCCTTGGATGTATACCATCCGGCCCAGGTGATTTGCTACTCTTCAGTTTATCTAATAGTTGTAATACATCTTCCCGATGTATCGATATTTCCTTCAATTCTTCCGCACCTTTAAATACCACTTCAGTCATGGGTAACATCCCTACATCTTCCTCAGTAAAGACCGAAGCAAAGAATTCATTCAGTCTCTCCGCTATTGCCTTGTCACCTCTTAGTGCTCCTTTAACCCCTTTATCATCTAATGGACCAACTGACTCTCTCACAGGTTTTTTGCTACGAATGTACTTGATAAGGTCTTTACTTCGCGTTTTTGCTTCCGCAGCAAGCTTCTTCTCAAACTCTCCCTTTGCCTGCCTTATCAATGCCTTGTATTTGACTTGCCAGTGCTTGTGCTGTTTCCAGGTTTCGTCGTTTGGCTCTTTTTTCCATTTCCTGAAAGATGCTTTTTTGCCAACAGCCTCTCTGACCTCACCTTTAAACCATGCTGGCAGTTTTTTGGACTTCCTTCCACTTTTTTTTTTTCTGAGCTTCCAAGATAGTATTTTTCAACAGCCAAGCCTGATGTACGTCTTTAACCTTTGCAACTGCTCCTTTTAGTTTTTTCTTAACTATTTTCCTCATTTTATCATAGTCTCCCTTTCGAAAGTTAAAAGGTAGTACTGTGGATTTCCTTACTATCCCTCCTCCACTAATTAAATCAAAGGCGATCATGCTATGATCACTATTGCCAAGCGGCCCCAACAACCTTATCTCTTGCACTAGATCTGGTGTTCCACTAAGGACTAGGTCTAATATGGCTTCCCCTCTGGTCGGTTCATGAACCAGCTGCTCCAAGAAGCAGTCATTTATTTCATCTAGGAACTTTATCTCCCTAGCATGTCCTGACGTGACACTGACCCAGTCGATACCGGGGTAGTTGAAATCACCATTATTACTGCGCTGTAACTTTTGTTAGCTTCCTTGATTTCTTTGAGCATTTCATCATCCATTTGCTCATTCTGGCCAGGCGCTCGATAGTACACCCCCACTGCCATTGCCTTCCCCCTTTTACATGGAATTTCAAACCATATAGATTCTACAGCAGATTTTGTTTCCTGCAAAACTTTAATCCTTTCTGACTCAATGCCCTCTCTAACATAGGGAGCAACCCCTCCACCAATTTGATCAGCTCTATCATTACGATATAGATTGTACCCAGGTATCACAGTGTCCCACTGGTTGTCCTCCTTCCACCATGTCTCTGATATTCCAATCATATCTAACCTTTCATTTAGTGCTATATATTCCAACTCTCCCATCTTATTTTTTAGACTTCTAGCATTTGCCTACAAGCATTTTAGAGAATGTATTTTATTCATATTAATTTGGCTATTGTTAGACATGGGTAATTTGGGATCTTTAAGCTCTGTCTGCTCCATACTTGAGGGCATTTGGGCTACTTTACTCTTTTGTGGAACCTCTCTGCTTTTGATAGTATCCTTCAGATACATTCTTCCGAACCATCCTCTCTTGGGCGACTGTCGGCTTTCCCCTAATATCTAGTTTAAAAGCTGCTCTCTCTTTTTTAAAGGTTAATGCCAGCAGCCTGGTTCCATCCCGGTTAAGGTGAAGCCCATCCCTTCGGAAGAGCCCCTCATTTCCCCAGAATATTCCCCAGTTCCTAACAAATCCAAAACCCTCATCTCGGCACCATTGTCTCATCCACGCATTGAGACTCCGGAGCTCTGCCTGCCTTTTGGGTCCTGCGCGTGGAACAGGAAGCATTTCGGAGAATGCTACCCTGGACGTTCTGGATTTCAACTTCCTACCTAAAAGCCTAAATTTAGCCTCCAGAACCTCCCTACCACATTTTCCTATGTCATTGGTACCGACATGTACCAAGACAGCAGACTCCTCCCCAGCACTATCTAAGACCTTATCTAGGTGGCACGTGAGGTCCGCTACCTTCGCACCAGGAAGGCATGTTACCAGGCGATCCTCACGTCCACCAGCCACCCAGCTATCTACATGCCTAATGATCGAATCACCAACTATAACGGCTGTCCTAACCCTTCCCTCATGGGCACAAGATCTGTGTTTGGCCAGGGCTGAACCAGAGCGTCGAGCCCTCTTGAACATGTGCCCTGTGATGAATGGCAAACCGACTGACCCTGGCATTCGTTAGAGATGTCATCAGGTCCATTGTTGGGACTCCAACACTGCACAATTTGTTGGAACACAGACTCCAACATAGCCCACTCTCCTGGATCCAGGCAAGTTGCGACTCAGATAATCTGCCTTAACAGTTGCCTTCCTGATGACATGGGCTGCCAAGCATGCTAGCAATTGGACCTTTGCCCACTGCAAAAGCAGAACGACTTCTGCCGCCACCAAGTACCACCCTGACAATTGATATTGGCCACAGTCAACACATTGTCCAACACAACTCTCACCAGCTTGCGACTCAAAGGGAGGTACGCTTCCAGAGCGAGACATGCTACGAAAGCATCCGAGATGACTGATGGACCACCAACCCTCCTTGGGAGACCATCTGCCCCCCCTCCCCCAGCCAAAGAGACTGGTTTCTGGTCACCACCATCTAGTCTGGGGACGAAGGGCATCCCTGCCACAAGCTGCATCGAACTCCACCATAACTATTGCTCACTCTGGCCCCCTCCCAAAGAGGGTATCTGCCTGAAGCACCAGCATGTGCAATCTGGGCCAGAGTATTAGTTCCAAAGTGGCCACCATACAGCCCAGCAACCATACAGCACTTGAAGGTAGTCCACACACAAGGACTTAGGACCTTCAGAAACCCCTGCACCTGGGCTTGCAACTTCGCAATCCTGCCCTCTGGATGAAACACCATACCCTCAAGGACTGGGGCGGGGGGCTTCAACTGGCTCTTTACAAAATGTTTGACCACCCAGCCTAACTCCTTAATTCTCCAGACAACCAGGGCAGTTTCCTCCTGACTCTCCTAAAACAACTTTGCCCAAATCAGCCAATCATCCAAACACGAGCGGACTAGGATCCACTGCTACCACCATGACCTTGGTGAAGACCCATAGGGCTGTTGCCTAGCTGAAGGCCAAGACCTGAAACTGAAAAAGCCTCCTCAGTATAGCAAACAAAACAAACGTTGGTGATCGGGGCAGATCTGAATGTGCAGGTAAGCCTGGGTTAAGTCCAGAGCAGTCAAAAACTCTCCCTGACAGCCACTATCACCAAGGTCTCCATATGGAATTGTGGAACCTTTAGGGCCATGTTGACTCCCTCAGATCAAGATTGGGATGCCATGGACCTTCCTTTTTGGGAACCACAATATAGATCAAATACTAGCCAGAGCCCCAAATGTCTGGGGATACCAGAATGGCCACCTCTAGCGGTAACAGACACTCCAGAGTCTCCTCTACTAACTGCATCTTGTCTGGCGCTTGGCAAGGAGAAACCACAAAGGCATCCGAGAAGGGTCTAGCCAACTCAAGGGCATAACAGACCCAGATCACCTCCAATACCCAGGCACCCAATGTAATCCAGGCCCAAGCAGGAAAAACACATCTGTAGACACTGTGGCTCTGGGCGCCCTGGAGATCCCCCTCAACCCCCTTGGGAGCCACTGCAAAAGGAAGGGCCCTGATACAGAAAACAGGATCTCTGGGGGTTAACCCCCCCCCCAAGCATGACAGAGCTTATGAGAATCCCACCCTCGGCCCCTCAAGGGAGCTCCTCTGGCAGTCCCTTTGGGCTTATCCTCCGGCAGCTTAGGTATCTTGGAGTTCCCCAAACACATGACTAACTTTTCCACGTCCTTTCCAAGCAGCTTGCCTGCAAGGGGCAGCTTATTCAGATGCATCTTGGAAGCCACATTGACTGGCCAGTTACACAATCACAACAGCCACTGTGCCATCATCACAGTGGCCATGCCTTTAGCAGACTGAAGAGCAAGCCCACTAAGAAAGCTGAACTGGACTCCAGCCTAGCTGTTTCTGCCTGGCCTGTGGAATCTGCCAACATCTCCTCAGGAATTCTCAGAGACCACGGGAGACCGGCCCTGGCCACGTAAATCCTACAAATGTCTCCCAGCAGAGCCAGAGCAGACACCTTGAAGGCCTGCTTAAGCAGAGCACCATCAGGCGATCCTGGGGGGTCATTCAAGGCTGCACCACCCTCCACCAGAATGGCAGTTTTCTGAGCGATGGCATCACTAATGCGTCCATACAAGGCAAGTACAACTTCTCTCATGCCTCAGGGGAATTGGGTACAAACTCACTATACTCTGTCCAATGCGCAAGCCTAGAAATGGGGAGCTCCATTCCTCCACAATCATTGCCTTCAAGACCCTGTAAACCAGAAAGGAACACAGGGACTTGCGAATCATGCCCTCCAACAGCAGATCCTCTGCAGACTAACAGGGCTCCTGACTAGGCTCTTCCACAATTTACAAAGCCACCAGGGACTGCAAAATGAGAGAAGGAAGCTCATCCCAGTGAAAAATCCAAATCACCACTGAATCCTCCCCTACTGGGAGCTCCCCCTCCTCCAGAGCCTGCTCCTTCAGGTCTGTAGTCCCTTCCAACAGAGCCAAAGTCCACTGACCTCTCAGAGCCAACCTCTGCATCAACCTCCAAACGCTCCCGATGTGGGCCCTTAGTTGCCACAGGGAAACCCTTCCCCCTAGCCAAGGGAGACTTAGTGGAGATGGAATCCTTCACACAAGCCCTGTTTCAAAAAAGGCCTGGTGAAGGACAAACGTGAGAGAAAAAGGAGAACCTCCCCCTCCTCAACTCCCCCCAGGGAGCTCATCTGTAGGGTCGGGGGGGGGGTGGAAATTCACCTTGGGCTGAAGCACCAGGGACCCAGTTCCTTCCAAAACAGGGCTCGTGGAATTCAAAATGGCGGCGGTTCCCACCAAAACCATGGGACCACTGACACCATCTCCAGGAGTGTGATCCTGCTTCTGAGAACCTGCCCTGCAAGCCTCCGGCACCCCCAGGCCACCCCCAAACAGATACACGACAACCCTAGCCACTGAAATGAAGTGTCAGAAAATCTGGACTTACTCACACCAAAGGCAGCCCTGGAGATCTGCTTTAAGATCCCTCTTCCATGGGCTATAAATTGCCACAAAGTGCCAATAACGAAAGATTGGTGGTACTGGAATCTCGGCTCTGGACCAGCCAAACGTGGCCTGTGGAGACTGCTTCTGGAGGATTTTCCTATCACAATCCATAGGCACTCCTTGTGGCTTTGGGCAACTCCCTAAACCCTCCATTGCCTCAGAAGAATCCAAGTAATCAATGTCCCTGTTTAATGCACATTAACAAGTTTAATTACAATGTAAACAGTTTTGGCAAAAAAAATCCTGTTAAATAGGGGCTGCCTAAACAGTATAGTTCTCTCCATAACCACTATGACTAAGGCAGCCCCCCTTCCCCCCCCCCCCCTTACACAAACTCCATCTGTTCTCACAGAGGATCTTAATGGGAGAAAATCAAGGTCTTCCTTCCGTAATCTAGTGATGCAAAGAAACATGTAACCCCATGATTCAATATTATCTCCTCCAGAGCTGTTAAACTACCTAGCTCCTGGATGGAGACCTTCCAGCTGGGCCAGTGAATTGGTAAGCCCTTCTCCCTGGGCTCCAACACAGCAGTCCCTTTCACTGGGAAAAGAGGGCCATTCCCCTTTATGAAAATCCTTAGCATTACACCTTCACGGGAACTATCATACTCCACGAATCCTGCCAAATATCTAGCAACATCCTAGAGAACCCATTCAGGCCTGAAAAGAGTAGGTGAATGCCATGAAGAAACAGACCTCCTGATCATACCTGTCCCCCCAGGAGGTAGAGGACTCCCAGAGGGCTAAATCCCCAGGTACCTCCAGAGTCTTACCCTAAATTATCAGACATGATGCAGATAGCCACACAAAATCCAGCTAATAAAGCCCTTCAGCTGCTACGGTGCTGGAACTGACCCTTAAAACCAGCTAACAATGCACTTCCCACACAGCACTGCTGATACAGAGCTCTTACATTCAGCCAACAAGGCACTTCAGCCTGAAACTGGCCACTACTGTAGCCTACAATCACTAGGGGACATAGTAGAGAAGCAGGACAAAATAACTATCTTCCTACTGAAACCAGCCCTTAGCTACCAGCTTGAGTTGCATCTGGCCGCTGACACTGGACTGCAGCACAGCAAAAAGCCTCATTCAGTCTGCTGTGCCTTTACAGAAAGCTGCTTCTCCAAGCACCTACAGCATCGGGATGCTGCACCCATGTGACTGGCCTCTGCCTGCCACTGCTTGGTGCAGATGTTGGCTTCTGTAAGCTGTGCAGTGACAGCTGTGCTCAGCCCTGATGTGACTGCAGGGAACTCTCTCACCCTAAATACTCACTGGTTCTGGCAGACCAAACACTGCTCTTGGCTCAGACAGCAACCGGCTAATGCCTTCCTTTGAACATCAGGCAGTCACAATTTTTTTTCAGCTTACTTAAGTTAGCTGTCCCAGCCCCCTCCCAAAGATTGGGGAGGAGGAAGGTGATATGCCTCCAAGGCAAAGAGCTCCTCAAACTACACTCCCACAGGGGGAACAAGTGGGGGGGGGGGGGGGAAGGGACCAGATACCACTGGATTCTACACCCCAGGGCCCTGTAAACAGCTATCACCACACTACACCCACTGGTCTGCTGTTCGCTTCCCGAAGGTTCACTATTTTTGTTGTTTTTAAGTCTCTTCACTCCAGTTACAGAATATATAGGTGTAAGATACCCTCCATCTGCTGGAGACTGAGAAATAATGGCTGGACAGTTTGCACATGTCCCTTATAGGGTGGAGTTCTCAAACCAATGGATCTCAGTCTCTATATGCTGGCAGGAAAGCATAAACCCACATCTATTGGACCGGGCTGGAGGGAAGATAAGGAAAGCATAGTTACTCACCTGTAACAGGTGATCTCCGGGAACAGCAGGAATTGAATCTTCACATATGGGTATCGTCGGCACTGACGAAGCCCACGTGGGAATGCTCACCAGCGTCCTATAGGAAAGTTTTTGGGAGCATCCCACTACGCCTGCGCTGCTGCCTTCCTGCCTTTCCAACTCTCCCTCTTCAGTTGGATTTGTAGCTGAGATAAAAGGAGAGAAGGAAAGAGAAAGAGAGAGAGAGAGACACACACAACTCCTAGGGGAGGTGGGCGGGTTGTGAAGACTCAATTCCTGCTGTTCCCGGAGATCACCTGTTACAAGTGAGTAACTACGCTATCTCCAGGAACAAGCAGCAATGTAGTCTTCACATATGGGGACTCCCAAGCTTAGAGATGCCAGGGAGATGACCCCATAGAGAGCAGCTAAACCCAGGCTGAGGTGGGTCATGCTTCCTCCCCAAGGATCTCTGGATCGAAACCGGGGACTGGGGGGGGGGGGGGGTAGGAGTTGTTCAAAGTCTGAAAGAGATATTGGAGAACAGCCTGGCCAAACGAGGCATCCCGACGGAAGTCCTTGTCTAAGCAGTAATGAGCTGCAAAGGTGTGGACCGAGGACCAAGTGGCTGCTTTGCAGATGTCATCAATTGACACCGAGTGAAGGTTGGCCATAGAGGCAGCCACTGCTCTAACATTGTGAGCTGTGACATGACCTTCAAGAGAAAGTCCCTTACTCTGATAGGTAAAGGATATGCAGTCTGCAATCCACCAGGAGAGTGTTCTTTTGGAAACTGGTGACCCCAGGTGACTGGAATCAAAGGCAACAAAAAGCTGTGAAGCCTTACTATGCTGCCTAGTCCTCTGAAGGTAAAAGGCTAAAGCTCTTTTACAATCTAGAGTGTGAAGATTCCTTTCTGCACTAGAAGCATAGGAAAGACGACAGGAAGATAAACCAACTGGTTCAAATGAAAAGGCGAAACTACTTTTGGCATAAAGTGAGGATGAGTCCTAAGGACTACTTTATCATGGTGGAACCTTGTGTAGGGAGGATCAGCCACTAAAACTTGTAGCTCACTGATGAGTCTTGCAGAAGTGAGGGCAATTAGGAAGATTACCTTCCAAGAAAGAAACTTCAGGGATATAGTGACTAAGGGCTCGAAAGGTGGTTTCATGAGCTGTCCGAGGACAAGATTTAAATCCCATGCCACGGGTGGTGGCTTAATGGGAGGCTTAGTTAAGAGTAGACCCCTCATAAACCGCGCTACAAGCAGCTGAGAGGAGACAGGTTGTCCATCAAAGGGCTTGTGGAAAGCCACAATGGCATTAAAGTGGACTCTTACTGAATTAGCCTTAAGTCCAGAAGATGAAATGTGGAGGAGATACTCAAGTAATGCCCCTACTGGAACTGAACACCAGATAAAGAACCTTCTCCACTCGAAAGCATAGGTACACGCCTTGTGGAAGGTTTCCTTGAGGCCAAAAGGATATCTTTAACCTGCTGAGAGAGGTTGACATCCTGGAATTCTAAACTCTCAGAAACCATGTCATCAGGTGTAAAGACTGAGGATTCGGGTGCAAAAGCATCCCGTCCTCCTGGAATAGAAGATCTGGAGCACATCCAAACTCCAGAGGCCTGGCTTGAGAGAGAAGTAGAAGCAGTGGATACCATGTCTGTCGTGGCCAGCATGGGGCTGTGAGGATCATATGGACCCTGTCTCTCTGAAGTTTGAATAGAGTCTTAGGAATAAGGAGAATGGATGGGTAGGCATACAGAAAATCCTGACCCCAGTGGAGGTGGAAAGCATCCCTTGCCTGACTGTTCCGAGCCAGACTTCTGGAACAGAATCATGGAAGTCTGGCATTCTGAGGACTTGCAAAATAGGTCTATATCTGGGGTTCCCCAGATTTGAAAGATTCGAGCAACCTGTTCTGAATGAAGAGACCACTCGTGTGGCAGCAGCACTCAACTGAGTTTGTCTGCCAGGAGATTTTGTGCACCTGGAAGATACACCGCTAGTAGGTGAATCTGAAGGCCTCTTGCGAAGGACCAGAGGTGTAGAGCTTCGTTGCACAACGCCTGAGAGCCTGTTCCACCCTGCTTATTTACATAGAACATGGCTACCTGATTGTCCATCTGAAGAACTGTCTTGTAGCGCAGATGGTCCTGAAATACTCAGAGTGTAGAAAATGGCTCTGAGTTCTAGTAGATTTATGTGAAGACAAGTCTCCTGCTGGGTCCAGAGACCATGAGTGGAAAGATTGTCCGTATGAGCCCCCCAACCTGACTTGGACACATTCGTCATCAAGGTAGCTTGGTGCATTGGCTGCTGAAAAGGTGACCCTACAAGAAGGTTTTCTAGTGCTTGCCACCACTGAAGGGACGAAATGAGGCGTGCAGAGTTTCTGATTTTGTCCCCCAGACGACCTGACGCCCATGTCCACTGAGAGGCTAGGGTCCACTGGGCTGCTCGCTGTGGAGGTGAGCATAGGGGACCACATGTACAGTGGATGACATAAGCCCCAGCAACTGAAGCATTTCTCGAGCAGTCAGGAAAGTTTTCACAGCTGCTTGAGAAGCCAATTGAACTATTAGAGCGCAGCAGATTTGTGGCAGGAAAGCCCTTGACTACCGTTGTGTCTAGAAGAGCCCCTATGAACTCTAGAAACTCAGAAGGAGTGAGATGGGATTTTGGGAGATTTATGACCAATCCCAAATATTGCAGGATTTGCATCGTGCAGGAAAGAGCGGAGCTGGCTTCTGGAGCTGTTGGTGCTCGGATCAGCCAGTCTAAGTAGGGGAAGACGAATATCCCTAGAGTCCTTAGAAATGCTGCTACTACTGACATGCATTTTGTGAAGACTCTTGGGGCGGATGCCAGGCCAAAGGGTAGAACTCTGTACTGGTAATGTCTTCCCTGAAAGAGGAATCAAAGAAACCTCCTGTGTTCTGCATGAATAAGGATATGTGTATAGGCATCTTTTAGGTCTAGAGAACACAGCCAATCCTGACTCTGAATTTAAGGGAGAAGCGTTCCGAGAGATCATTTTGAATTTTTCTCGGAAGAGATACTTGTTTAACTCCCTGAGGTCCAGTATGGGCCTGTACCCTCCTGTTTTCTTTGGTATAAGGAAGTAGGGTGAGTAAAAGCCCAGGCCTTGTTGAGAAAGAGGTACCTCCTCTAGCGCTCCCTGAGCAAGGAGTGAGGTGACATAAGAGTGATGAGGAGGAGCCGAGAACTGAACTCTCTTGGAGTAGATAGAGGGGGCATACTGTGGAAGTGGAGTTTGTACCCCTCTGTCACTATGGAGAGAGTCCACTGCTCTGATATCTGCTGCCACCTCTTGGCAAAATGACAGTCTGCCTGGAATGCTGGGAGGCTCTGGACCTTTTAGAGGTAGAATGACTAGGTTCCCTAGGAAGGAGTCAAAGACCTTGCGGAGAGGCTGTGTCTGCTGAGCAGGTTGAGCTATGGGGACTTGAGCCTTTCCTTGTTGTTTCGGCTGCTGCTGCTGCCCCTTTTGGGGAGCATGGATTGGGCAGTGGACAGTTTGGGTGTAAGGAGGATAGAATTTCTTTTTCTTGTTGAAAATGGGTTTCTTAACTGTCTTTTTCTTAGCTGGGTTGGCAGTGGTCCTGGATAGTCTATTTAAGGTAGTGTTCTCGGACTCAAACTGAGAAGCTTTATCCTGCCAGTCCTTGCCAAAGAGGTTTTCTCCCATGCAAGTAATATTTCCCAGCTTATCTTGCACCCACTGCTCTAAATCAGATGCTTGTAACCAAGCAATCAGATGTGCACCGACAGAAATAGCAGAAGTCCTGCTCATGCATTTGAAACAATCAAAGGTTGCCCTGTTCATGAACTTAGAAACATTTAGGGCATGCTTAACAGTAAGGAAATCGGCCCTCTTGTCATCGGGGAGAAAAGGAGCCATGAGTTCCAAATCCTTAGTAACCTCTCGCAGAAACATACCCATGTAGAGTATGTAAGAACTTATTCTGGCCAATAGCATAGAGGCCTGAAAACATTGACTACCAAAAGGATCGAGAGTCTTCGCCTCATAACCCAGAGGATTAGAGGAATGTGTCTTGGCACTTTTGATCTGGCGCATCGCCGATTCCACAGCCATGGAATGGGGTGGTAACTGTGTTTTTTGGAATCCAGGACACTGCGCTATCAGGTACATTGTATCGAGCTTTTGAGAATGTGGAGACACCGTTAAGGGTGTTTCCCACATTCTAAGCATGAGATCATGCAAAATCCGGTGTATGGGAAGGGTTGCGGCCTCCTTAGGGGCTGCCGGATACTGAAGAATTTCAAGTTCTTCAGCTCTCGGTTCCTTCTCGGGGGTCACGGTGATTGAGAGGCCCCGAGCCACATCCCATATAAAGTCTTGAAAAGACATGTCCTCCAGAGGAGACATCCAATGTTGCGGCAAAGGAGAGGGATCCTCCGGAAGAACTGCTCCGGTACCAATGAAGTCATCAGAATCATAAGACTCGAAGTATCGACGGGCCAGGTGCTCTCGTACTGCCTGTCGATGGTACCGATCGAAGTCGGCATTGGAATGCCTTGATAGCGGACCCTCTATGCTGGACACCAATTCTAAGGCTGGCATGGGTGGTAGCATAGAGAGCGGCGCAACAGTAGATGCAGCTACATCCAGTACCGGTATTGGTACCGATGGCTGTGGAACTGATTGTAGTGGCTTTACTACTACTACTATTACTACTACTATTCAGCACTTATAAAGCGCCACACATGCAGCGCTGCACAGCTAACCTACAGGAGGCAGCCAACATGTAAGAGCCAGTCCCTGCTCGTCAGAGTCATGCTCATCAGAGCTTACAATCTAGTTAAAAGAACACAGTACAGTTATTAGTTGGATCTAAATGCAACGATGAAGAGGTGGGTCTTCAACCTGGATTTGAAGAGGGCCAGGGAGGATGCCTGGGGCACAGATGCAGGTAGACTGTTCCAGGCGTGTGGTGCAGCAAGGTGAAAGGAGCGCAGTTGGTGCGGGTAAAAGGCATTGATAGAAGTAATTTGTTAGCAGAGCGCAAATTACGAGAGGGGACGTAGGGGGAGATAAGAGTTAAAAGGTATTGAGGGGCCACAGAGTGAATGCATTTATAGGTCAGTAGGAGAAGCTTGAATTGGATGTGGAATTAGACAGGGAGTCAGTGAAGCAACTTGAGAAGAGGAGTAACGTGGGCATGGCGAGGCTGGCAGAAGATCAGTCGAGCAGCTTGATTTTGTATGGATTGAAGAGGGAGGAGGTGGCTTACGGGGAGACCAGCGAGGAGGAGGTTGCAGTAATCGAGGCGAGAGGAGATCAAGGAGTGGACAAGCGTTTTGGTAGTGTGTTCAGAGAGGAAGGGGCGGATTTTGCTGATGTTATAGAGAAATAAGCAGCAGGTCTTAGCTACAAGCTGGATATGAGCGAAGAAGGAGAGAGAGGTGTCAAAGATAACCCCTAGATTGCGGGCCGAGGGAAAAGGAAGGATAGTTGATCCATCCACCTGGACTGAGAGAGGGGGAAGTGGGGGGGAGGAGTTGGGTGGAAAGACAAGGAGTTCAGTCTTGGCCATGTTCAGTTTCAATCGGCGATGAGACATCCAGGCAGCGATGTCCGAAAGACAGGCAGAGATCTTTGACTGGGTTGCCGGAGAAATATCAGGTGTAGAGAGGTAGATCTGGGAGTCATCGGCATAGAGATGGTACTGAAAGCCATGGGAGGCGATAAGCGCGCTAAGGCCTTGGGTATAGGAAGAGAAGAGGAGGGGGCCCAAGACAGATTCCTGGGGTACGCCTACATGTAGTGGGGTAGGGGAGGAGGAGGAGCCACCAGAGCATACTCTGAATGAGCGATGGGAGAGGTAGGAGAACCAGGATAGTACGGAGTCCTTGAAGCCAAGCGAGAAGAGGGTGGTGAGGAGAAGTTGTGGTCAACGGTATCAAAAGCAGCAGAAAGGTCAAAAAGGATGAGGATGGAATAGAGGCCCTTAGATTTAGCAAGGAACAGGTCATTGGTGACTATTGTGAGTGCCATTTCAGTGAAGTGTAGGGGACGGAAGCCAGATTGTAGTGGGTCCAGGAGGGCTTGGGAGGTGAGGAAGTCGAGGCAGCGACTGCTCGTTCCAATAGTTTGGATATGAAGGGAAGGAGGGAGATGGGTCGATATTTAGAAGGGCATGTGGGATCAAGTGAGGGTTTCTTGAGGAGGGGTGTGACAACAGCATGTTTGAAGTCAATGGGGACAGTTGCCATGGAGAGTGAAGAGATTGAGGATATGAGTGATGGGGGGGGGGGGGACAATGGTGAGGGAGATGGAATGTAGATGGGTGGGGATAGGGTCTGATGAACAGGTGGTGGGTTTGGAGGAGAAAAGGAGGAGTGTGGTTTCTTCTTCAGAGATCGGAGGGAAGGAAGAGAGGGTGGCAGGAGGAGTATGGATGGGGAGGAGAAATGGGGAGGAGGGGAGGAAGATGAGGGGGTAGGGAATTGGAGGGTAATCTTGTGGATTTTGTCGTGGAAGTAGTCGGCTAGGGTTTGGGCAGAAAGGGAGGGCGGGAACGGGGCACTAAAGAGACGGCGAGGATCAGAGGCAAGGGAGTTGGTCAGATGGATGTAGGAATCTTGTTTGGCAAGTGCTAAGGCTGACTGGAAGGAAAGCATGAATTTGAAGTGTAGGTGGGTCTTCCGGGGAGTGGGATTTGGACCAAGCTCGTTCGGCAGAACGGGCGCAGATGTGTAGGTAACGGATTGTGGGTGAAAGCCAGGGTTGGTGAGTAGATCATTTAACAGGACGTGGGGTGGGAGGGGCAAGAGTGTCAAGGGCTGAGGATAGTGTAGCATTGTATGACGATAATGCCTCGTCGACAGACTTTGAGGATAAAATGGAGGAGAGAGATGGAGAAATGGTGGAAGAGAGAGTCATGGGGATCAATATCATGAAGGTCTCTAAATAGGTCAGAGGAGACAGGACGAGGTTGGGATAGCGGAAGCTGAAGAGTAAATGTTAAGAAGTGATGGTCAGATGAGGGAAGGATTGATTTATGGAAGTTTGAGGGAGAGGAACTGGAGAAGCGTATTAGGTCAAGGCAGTGGCCATATAGATGTGTGGGGGCAGTGGAACAAGGTTTGAGGTCGAACGAGGAGATTGGAGGCATGGGGGTCGGATGGGTTGTTGATGTGGATGTTGAAATCGCCAAGAATAAAAGAGTGGGGGGTGGAGGGGTCCATAAAGGCAGAAAGTCAGGAGTCGGTGAGGAAGGTTGATTTGGATTTGTTGGGTGGGCAATAAATAACAGCTACTCTGAGGGGGAGTGGTGAGAGGAGGCGAATGGCGTGGACTTCGAAGGAGAGGGGGGGGGGAGTGTGATTGGGGTGGCAGGAGGGGTTGGAATTGGCAGGAGGGAGAGAGGAGGCGGCCAATGCCACCACCACAACCAGTAGATCGAGGTGTATGGGAGAACTGGTAGCACCCATAGCAGAGAGGCAATGGATGCGGTGTCGTCTGGGGAGAGCCAGGTCTCGGTCAAGGCAAGAAGGTGTAGGGCATTAGAGATAAAAAAAAAATTGTGAATAAAAGGTTTTTTTATTTTTTTAACAACTGAGCATGCGTTCCATAGGGCGCATGAAAACGGGAGAGCGGAGGGGAGGAGGAGAGGGATATGGATAAGGTTAGATAAGTTATGTGTGGATTTCTTATCGGAGTAGCGTGGGGGTCTATTTCTAGGGTGATACCGAGATTTAGAGAGAGCAGGGTGTGGGCGGGTATGTCTGGGTGTGTGTGCTCTCCAAGAGGGACGGAGGGGAAATGAGGGGCAAGTTGATGGTATCGGGTAGGTTATATGAGGGATTATTTTTGGGGGTAGGGTTGGAGTTGATATCTATGGATGAGTGATTGTGGGATGAATGAGGGAGGGCGGAAGTAGGGAGGAGTGGGATGTGGATGAGAAGATAGGGTTCTTGGGGAACTTTTTTTAGTGTGAGAAAGAAGACAGGGGGGAGGGCCAGGGTTGGCGTTGATATTACCTGATGAGAGAAGGAGAATGAGTATTAGAGAGCGAGGTAAAGTGGAGATAGTACGGTGGAAGCGAGAATGGGGTTGCTTTAAAGAGAGGGGGGCTGGTTGAATGCAGGGGATGGTGTGAAGAAGCTCAAGAGCAGGTGCTAGGCTAGGGGGAAGAATGGAGGGAGAAGTGAGGAAGGTAGAGAGGGGGGCTGGTTGAATGCGGGGGATGGTGTGAAGAGGCTCAAGGGCAGATGCTAGGCTAGGGGGCAGAGTGGAGGGAGAAGTGAGGGTAGGAGGGGAGGCAGTTGAGGAGGATGAGGATGAGGATGAGGAAGAGAAGGACAACGAGATGTGGGGCCACGGTGGTGGGCAGCATGGTGGGGAGCAAGGTCTGAGCAAGCAATGGGTAGCAAGTTCTATGCAGTCGATAGGTAGCAAGTAATAGGCAAACAAGCAGGCGGTAGGTAGCAATTCTATGCGAACAATAGGTAGCAGTTCTATGCAACAGTGGGTAGCAATAGTATGCAGACAATGGGTAGCAACACTCGATAAGCAATGGACAGCAGTGGAAAGCAGTTCTATGCAACAATGGGTGGCAGTTCTATGCAACAATGGGTGCAATAGTAAGCAAAACAATGGGTGGCAGGCAGTGGAAAGCAGTGGATAACAGTTCTGTGCAGCAATGGGTAGCAGTTCTATGCTCAGTAATGGGTAGCAAGTTCAAGGCGGGTAATTATCAATGCCGGCAGTGGGTAGCAGGACAAAGGAGAGTTACTTGAAAGTACCGGGGTGAGTGGAGGAGCGATCGAGCCTGGACGACCCCAGCAGCTACGGAGCACCGGAGCGCCCCGGGCCCACGCCTAAGGGCCACACCAAAAGGCCCTCTGGCGAGGCCCTCAGGCGCAGGCACGACCGATGGCGCCCTCCTTCTTATGGGCTGCTGCAGTTGGACAGCGGGAGGAAGAGCAGCGTGGTGAAGCCCGCGCCTGATGGCACCCTCCTTCTTATGGGCTGCTGCAGCTGGGCAGCAGGAGGAAGAGCAGCGGGGTGAAGCCCGTGCCCGATGGCACCCTCCTTATGGGCTGCTGCAGCTGGGCGGCGGGAGAAAAAGCAGCGTGGTGAAGCCAGTGCCCGATGGTGCCCTCCTTCTTATGGGCTGCTGCAGTACGGAGGCTGCTAACAAGGCCACAAGACTGCGCTAAATGGCTAGGATGCGTTGATCTATGGAGACTGCCGATGTCTGGGTGATGGTACCGGCTGAGAGGGCCATGACCCCAGAACATGGCACCAAGAGCTCTCCAGAGGTGGACGCCTCGGAAACATCTTGGGACCCCGTTAATGCTTTGGAGGCAAGGACCTCCCACCGGGGTTGTTTAGCCGGTGTATTCTCTTCGAGGGCAATGCTAGAAGCATCTCGATGCTTAGGAGATCTACCCTTTGAGGACCGACCGGTCTTCGAAGACGACCTGGGTTTGGTTACCTGAGATCTATGGGAGGAAGATGAAGCCCTGGACGATGTCGATGCAATGGACATTGCATCCGAAGCAAAAAGGGTGCCGAGTTTCGCAGCTCTATTCTGGAGGCCCCTCTTAATCTTTCTGCAGAGGAGACACTCCAATGGAGAATGGTCTGGGCCCAAACATTTAAGACACCAGTCATGGGTGTTGGTAGCAGAAATGGTACTGCCACATTTTGAACATTTTTTTGAAAATCACTAGTCGGTTTCTCCATTTTGAAAGAAAACAGAGCCTAGTTCCCAAAATGACGCCGAAGCACCAAGAGGGGACAGACCCTCAAGAAAAAGCTTTTTTTTTTTTTTTTTTTTATAAGGAAGAAGAAAATAAAGACAACGGTGGTACCGGTGTAGGCGTCGACAGGAAGGCAGACGCGACCACAAAAAAAGAAAATTTTCTGCGGTGACAGGAGTTGCTGCTTGTCGGCTCCGCAGAAAACGAAAAACTGAAGCGGGAGGGTTGGAAAGGCAGGAAGGCAGCAGCGCAGGCGCAGTGGTATGCTCCTAAAATCTTTCCTATAGAATGCTGGGGAGCGTTACCGCACAGGCTCCATCGGTGACGACGATACTCATATGTGAAGACTACATTCCTGCTTGTTCCTGGAGATGAACATTTCGACAGAGCAGATGTGGCTACAAATGCAAAAAGGATGAGACAGGCACTCTGGGTTAAAGACTATCTTTGCTATGGCTTCCACATGAACAGGGACCATGAATTGAAACATCTGCTCATATCTCAGTACTGCCATTTTATCATTCTAGGAAAGCCACAAAGAAACCACCTTACCAGGCAAGGGAAGCTGCACCAGTAGACCATCTACCTTGTCATCATCATTCAGCTTGCTGATCAGGTCAAGCAATTCTTCTTCTGTGATGCAGGATGGTTTCAAGATTGTTTCACTGCTGATTCCTGTGCATGTAACAAATGAATGTAGAATGACTAATCTACAGGAATTCCATGTGGAAATCAGAGTACAAAATAGAAAAATTCCACTGGAATTTGGTAACGAAACAGGAAGTACTGGACTTGCTACTTCTGAAACGGACTCATATGCCCAACAGTGTAGAAAAACGTTATAGTTGAAATGATCTAGAACTTCCCTTTTAATTTCTTTGAATTAAATTAGTAACACTTATGTTTGCAGGTCAGTGTCTAGATTCAGTGGGCACTGAACCATCTTGCTCTTGGTGATAACAGGGCGGTAAACTATTTTGTGGACAAATTCAGATGCTTGTGTTATTTAAATTTTAGTTTTGTAATTGAGGTCTAAGAAGGTGACATCTGCCTTGCCTACTTAGAAAAACTCAGGCAACTGAATAATTTCTGATCTGATACTCTACCAAAATTATGGCATCAACTGTATTTCAGCAAAAACATTGAAAACCAATGTGAAAAGATGTTATTAACTGAAAAGCTGCAGCTGTTGTGGCTAACATCCTTAAATATGTCTGCTTAGCAGTTAGAATATGGTAGCTTTCAAGGATATTGCTACACAGTTAAAAATGTATAACAAGGATGACTGCTGCTTGAGGGAACTCTGGGCCAATCCCATACAACCGCTAAAAAAGAGGCAGGGGGCTCACCTTTTGTTGCCCCAGGGCTGAGAAAAATCTTTGGAGGAGAGCATGTCCGTGAAGAAGCAGCTAGCAGAGTTCTGCTCCTCCTCTGTAGCTGCTGATATAGCCTGGAGCGCAGAGAACGATACCAAGCTGGCCAAAGGAGGCACTAGGGATGCTTACTCAGCAATCGATGCAGGGTGGGGTTCCGGTACAGGAGAAACATTAAAGGCTTGGTTGAGCGAACTCTGGGAAGATATGAAAGCGGAAATCTATGGCATTAAGAATAAGCTGAAAGAAACTATCAGCAGTAAGACAAGATGTGGCTGATTTGGGGGGCACATATAGAGGATATGTAGGGACATATAGAGTATCACGAAGATGCCCTCACTGATCTTCAAATGGACTGGGAGGACTTAACAAGCACAGGAGTTGCTCCAGAAAAAAATGGAAGCTCTAGAAGACAGATCTCGGAGGTGCAATTTGAGAGTGAGGGATATCTGGGAAGAGACCCAATATAAAGACTGCAAAAGTGTTTTGATATGCCTTTTCCAGACCCTACTAGTGACTTCAGGGCTTGAGAGGCACAAAAATGCCTTACTTCATATAGAGAGGGCTCACTGAGGTGTGGGTCTGGTACAGGAGAATCGCCCTGGAGACATAGTAGCATGTATGCAGTTCTACCCGATGAAGGAGAGACTATTCATTATCTCCAGGAAACAAGGCCCTTCAAGTGGGAAGGCTGCACTATGGAACTGTACAATGATCTTTCAACAGGAACATTACAATGCTGACAAGAATTGCGGAGGTGACAGCTCTGCTTAGGAGGAACTGTGATACAAAATAGAAATTACACTTACCTGGTAATTGTCGTTCCTTGGGTGACGACAGTTTAGTCCTCCACCTCTGGGTTGTGCACCTCCTCTGCAGCTTGGAGACTGGGCATGTCAAAGTCGTGATATCACTGGATATAGCCTGCTGGTATCTCCCATCAGCCTCCAGTGTACTATTGACAAAGCAAACTCAAAGGAACAACAAATAACTATACCATAGCTTTAAATAACTCTCCATTCCTCAACTTGAGGAACCTTTTTAACCTTATCAGTCTTATTTATTTATTTTTTTTAACTTTACATTCACGTTCCCTCTATGCAAACACGTTTCCTATACCATCCCCTCGTTTAAATAAGAGAGAAGGAAGAAACAGAGAGGGATACTCACTGTGATCTAGAATCTGAAAGGATCTGTCTACTCCTTGAGATTGATGCTCCACTCCGCCTGAAAATAAACTCTGAAGAAATCACACCCCTGGGTGGGAATGAGGACTAAACTGTCGTCACTCAAGGAACGACAATTACCAGGTAAGTGTAATTTCTATTTCCTTATCGTTCCTCCAGTTTAGTCCTCTACCTCTGGGATGTAACAGAGCAGTAATCATTGGGAGGGACCTATCCAGCCAACTCACCACACCGTCGACCCGGAACAGGCATCCTTTACTGCCAGAACATTTAGGCAGTAGTTGCTACTGAGGGAATGAAGAGACGACCTGGAAGCCCCCTGGTGGAATGACACAGTGATCCACCCATGAAGCTGCTTGTGCCCTGGTAGAGTCAGAAAGCCCCCCGGAATCTTAAAACCTCACCACCAGAATGCTGAGGCAACCACCGCCTTAACCCAGTGCGAAATGGCCGCCTTCGCTGCTGCTTCCCCTTCGCGGGGACCTCCAACCAACCCACAAAAACGAACGCCGCACCCTGCATTTTATGTTTCCTATCGGCGTAAGCTACGAATAACAACCTCCCCTTCCAGAAAAACCGAGAACTGGAAGAGAAACCAATAGGCTCAGGAGAAAAATCAGATACAACCTTTTGGAAGGACGACGGGACTGGTCGCAAACACCACCCTCTATCCAGAAAGGCTGAAAACGGCTCATTACATGACAACGCCTGAAACTCCGAAAGTCGTTGTGCCGAACAAAGAGCTATCAAAGCCACTGTCTATAACAGCAAATCCTTTACTGACGCCTGGAGTAAAGAATCAAAGGGCTCTTTAGTTAACACCTCTAAGGCCCAATCGGGATCCCACGGCAGCACCCGAACTCTCCTTGAGGAGCGCAGTCGGGTCCCAACTTCAGGAAACGCCACACATCTATCCAAACACCTAGCGCTATTCCCTCCACAGAACCTCTACAGCCGGAAACAGTCGCCAGCTGGACCCTCTAAGGAACTGGCCGCTAGTTCCTTCAGACACTGTCCTGCAGAGAACTCAGACCAAGGATACAGACACCTTTGTCGCCCGGACTTGCCGCCGTGAACAGCAGCCTTCAAAAAGGCGCTAAGCACGGACCTATGTACCAGACGCAGCCTGCCTCCTTGCTCTCAACAAGGTGGCGAAGACTGCTGCAGAATAATCCTCCTTCTTCAGCCCCGCCCATTCAAACGCCAAACCGTAGACGGGCACCGATCCACCTGAGACATTCGTCGCGGACCTAGCCGCAGCAGAACGTCCGCTACCGGCAACTTCTAGGAAATGCCCGTCGAGTAGGCGAATGAGATCAGCCTAGTACGGCCATCTCGTCCAACCGGGCGCTACCAAGAGTACCTTTCCCCGAAAGTCTCGATACGCTAACTACTTGCCCTATGAGAGCCCACGGGGAAAGGACAAGATTAAGACTTAACTGGGAGCTTACTGAGCCTCGACTTGGACGAACCATCAGCTGCCCCATTCCTCCACCTGAAAGACCTCCGGGTGAACCCCAAGGAAGCCAATAATATTAGCTAGCGCTCGAATTAAACCATAATGCACATTTGCCACATAAAGCAAATCTGGCTCTAGTCGATTCAACTCCCTGATCCTTTCCTGTTCCAGGCGAGTAGACTGCCGTAAACACTGCGACCACCTGAAGCATGCTCTCGCCCCCCCAGGCTCCACAAATGGGAGCTTGTAATGACAGAGCATTGCCCCCAACGATTGCTTCAGTGAACCATCTACTTTCCTATCTTGCGCTAAAGAAGATTGCTAGGGCTCTCTTCCATACAGTGAGTCCACACCCCCTGGTAGTGCAAGGTGTGCACCCACCCACGTAGTACCCAGGCCTGCCCCTGCTTAGCCTCAAAATGTCAATCAAGAAGAGTCGAATTCAGGACACTGAATACTTTTTTTTTTTTAAAGACATCTCTTAACCAAAAATTCCTTCAGCATATGTTAAGAGAAGCTCTTTCCATGCTAACAATATGAAGTAGAAAGAACTCCCAATCACAGGCATACTAATCCACGGCCTTCCTGCTAGAGTAACGCCCCATTCCGTCTGACTGCACAAAGATGGACTTTATATTTTAAGTTCAACTAGCACCTGGTGTCAGGAAATACAGCTCTCTCATTCCGCAGTGGCAATTGAGTCAGCCACAAAAAAAGCCGAGAAACTGCAGACAAGTTCCCATTATATCACCTGGTAAAGACTCCACTTTTAGACCACTGAAGCAAAAAAGCATGCGAGAGTGCATTGTGTCCTGCCAGTAGCTGATCGAATTTAAATGATTCAGTGTATGCAGGGCATTTTCCAGAGAGCGCAAGGTCCCTCATCCAGGCTGCCTCCACATTCACAGTCGAAACCGGCAGCCATCTTGGCTGATGCCAATCAGCGTGGAAGCCATCTTGTAAGCCCAGCATATGATGTATGCCTACTAGAATCTGAGCTGCTGCTATTGCTGCTAGAGAACTAGCCTGGCTGTGTGCTTCTGGCCCCTATTAAGGCATTCGCTGAACACTAGCAGATACTCTCCGTACTGGAGAACCTCTGATAAATGGAATGGAAGCATAGATAGCGTCAAAGGCCAGAGTTCTATTTTGCAACCTCTCTCCGCTGAGCTGCCTTTTCCATATCTATCTTTATTTTACACTTGATATACCGCCCACATCGAAACATTAGTAAAATTAAACCACATATAGCCAAAATTAAGACATTACAAATCTACCGTAAAATCTTATAATTTGGGCAAAGCCAAACTAAACGGGAATATTTTCCAATAAGAAACCACACAACTATAAAACCCCTCTCATGACATAATGCTTATGGCAGAGCATTCCACATCTGTGGACTGGCCATGGCGCTCACTCAAGCACCTGTTACAACTGTCCAAGAGTTATCACCATAATTCCTTTTGACTTGAATATGTTTACAGCGGATCATAGCGCTATATCACAGCAGCTAAGCCAAAATATTACCCTGCCATATAAACCGACTTTAACGCTTTATAGAACCTTCTATGGACAGCGGAAGGAGATTCTTGTAAATCAACATAGCTATGCCTTTAAAAAAAAAAAAAGTACAGGACTCCAAAAACCAAGTTTCCGCCAACTCCAATGAAATCAAAGCAGATCAGCTAAAATTACCCGAACTGCTCCTATAGCTTTGCAAGAAGCTACCAGCCCCTGCTGCACCCAGCTTTCCTTCCCCCCTTATCCTGAGGGATTCAGCGTTGCAGGACGCGTTTCGCACCCCCTGCCAGCCTGCTGCGCCTGCCATGGAGCTGAAGAGCGAAATAGAGAGCAGAACCCCTAGGAAGCAAACAGTGTCCCGACCTTGGGGTTCAGGACGCAAAAGGCCACCGAATAAATCAACAGTGTTAGCTAAAATGAACAAGGCTCTCTCTCACTAAAGAGAGTTTTTTTCTTTTGAAATCCCACCGAAGTCCGTGGGACCCGAGCGTCGAACACAGCCCCTTAATGCTGTGCATTAACCATAACCAGAGAAATGAAATTAAATGAAATCCTGCTCTAGAAATAAATGAGAATTTCCTGGGAATGGCATGCTAAGTGGAGCTATGAAACACACAGGCACCCCCCCCCCCCCCCGGCCTTCCTGCAGTCAGAGAAATAGCAGTGGGATACACCGACAACCTTGCAAATGGAGGTCTTAGAGGTTGCTGCCTGTGTGAACCTGAAGAGTAATACGATTTTGTATTTTACCACCCCCCCCCCCCCCCACCAAGGGATGGGGGTACTGAATATTATATGTGCTTCATGAGCAACGCTGCCATCCGGTGGCCTTTACGGCACCAGAGCCCAACAAACAATACAGAAGTTAAGAGCTTTAATTAACCCTCTGAAGGCCTACTTTAAATTGTTAATCCACATTCTGCAGCCGAGTTAATTTTTGCATATTTCAGGAAAATTGTACCTGTCTTATTCAATATGTTCTAATAGTGATTTTCCTTCTGTTATGGTCATGTATTATATACCATTTGATAGGAATATTTAGTCAATTGCTTGTGTAGTCACTAACTCCTGAGAGCCCATGAGGTGGCCCTGTGGATATTTCTTCCCTGACTTGCAGAAAATGATCAATCTGAGATGGCTGCAAACACATGGTCACAGAAAGGCACTATTGAGTGTACCAGCTGCCCTCTGGTGGCCATAGACCGTAGCACAGGCACTTCTTGTTTGACAGTTAACTTATATACTTTTTTATATCCTAAGGTTTCCTAAACCTGTCCCTGTGAAACCACAGGCATTTGGGCACCTTTCACTATAGAATACACAAAGGCACACTTCCAGCCTGTCCCTCCTTCCAACTACAAGTTAGGGCTATGCTCTTGAACCTAAAAGCTGGCAATTTGCCTAATATCCCGGGACTTAACAGATGCTCCTCAGAGACATGATTAGGAGGGAAAGAACATGTGTCAGAGATCAATGCCAAAACTGCTGTTCTATAAAACTAAGAATAAACTTAAAAATAAAGAGGACTGACAACAGACCCCTTAAGGCTGAGGAACCCCCCGAGCCTCAAAAAACCTACAAACAAAAGAAAGAAAGAAAGAAACACTAGGCCCAAAAATCTAGCTATTCTGCCTGTCGTCTTCCTCACACAGGCAGCTCCCTGCAACTCTCGCCATGCGGTCCAAATGCCTAGAGAGAAAATGGCCGCCCCTTCACAAATGAATTTTGGTGCCAAGAACAGCCGCTGCAAAAAGGAGGCCTCAGCAGACTGACAGAGCCCGAAGGCCTTACCTGAAGAGCCAAAAGCCATGCAGCCTGCTCCTACCGCCTTGAATTCATCCGATCCTCAAGCCGCGCTGATGCGCCTGTCAGCCGCGGTGAGGACCGCTCAGCTGGTTCCACAGAGTAAAATTAAAATCCCGCAGCAACGGAGAGGCTCCGTCTCACACAGCTTCAGTGTGGCTGTACGGGTCCCGGAGCTCTCTCTCCCGTACTGTCCAGGGAGAGAGATCCGCACCGGCGAATGTCTGCAGCAAGTGAAAATAACTGACAAGGAGGGAAGGCGAGAGCTGCTACTAATTTAAAGAGCCAGGCTCAAATTTAAAATTACTGTAAATATAAGGAAATCTGTTCCTAATAACTAAAGGGAACTAATCCCTGATTGCCATTTAACTGAATTAAAAGTAAAATTAAAAGTAAAAAGCAAAAGTAAAATCAGAATAGAATTTGTCACACTAAATGCTCCTTATCTGTTCCCCACAAGTGAGCCCAGAAGCTAGGCTCACTATGTCCTCCTGCTGCCTGGAGACTGGACACACTGTAGGCTGATGGGAGATACCAGCAGGCTATATCCAGTGATGTCACGACTTTGACATGCCCAGTCTCCAAACTGCAGGAGAAGGTGAACAATCCAGAGGTGGAGGACTAAACTGGAGGAACGATAAGGTATGGTTATTTCCTTTTGGCCTCCTAATTACTGTGAAAGAGATCTCCTGATAAAGTAAGACAGTTGGGGAGGCACGGCAGGCCCTACAGGATCTGGGCCTAGAGTCGGTGCCAGAGACCTCTGGCATGCAGGAGGGCAATACACAGAAAGCAGTATCCAAGACTATTGGTTTGAAATGGCAGAAGATCCTGGCTAAAGGCAAGAGGCTGAAATACCTTTCAAAAGGGAAGAGCCCAGAAAATCCTCAAGAGACAGGAATATCTTGAGTAAGATAGTAATGAACTCATATTGATCTCTGCAAAAACATTTTTACATGGGACATTATGCCCATAGGAGGCTGGTTTATTGCTGGGTTAGAATAAGATCATTGGTTTATTGTTTTGAAGATGTTTCTCAGTTGTGGGATGCAAGGGGGGAATGGTATGGATGAAGAATAGATGTGGAGAGTGCATGGGATAGATTAGATGGTCATGGGGGGGGGAGGGAAGAGGGATGGTGGGATGGAGGGGGAGGGAGGCAAGAAGCTTAAGAACATAAGATATGCCATACTGGGTCACACCAAACTCCATCAAGTCCAGTGTCCTGTTTCCAACAGTGGCCAATCTAGGTCACAAGTAACTAGCAGTTTCCCTAAAAGATACAGGTTCCACAATACTATCTCGAGTCCCCTTTAATAATGGTTTATGGACCTTTCCTCTAGGAACTTGTCCAAACCTTTTTTTAAAGCAGGCTACAAAAAGGTTTTTACTACATCCTCCAGTAACGAATTCCAGAGTTTGATTACGCGTTGAGTGAAAAAATATTTTCTCTTGTTAATCTTAAATAGGTTACCCTGTAGCTTCATTGCATGTCCCCTTGTTTTTCTATATTTTGATGGCGTAAACAATCTACGTTTACCCGTTCCACTCTGTTCATTAATTTATAGACCTCTTATCATATCTCTCCTCAGCCATCTCTTTTCTAGGTTGAAGAGCCCTAACCTTCTTAGCCTCTCTTCATAGGAGTATCCTTCCATCCCCTTACCATTTTGGTGGCTCTTCTCTGTACCTTTTCTAATAATGCTATATCCTTTTTAAGATACAGCAACCAGAATTGCACACAATATTCAAGGTGCGGTAGCACCATGGAACGATAGAGGCATTATAATATCCTTCGTTTTATTCTCCTTTCCTTATGATACCTAGCATTCTATTTGCTCTCTTGGCTGCCGCTGCACACTGGGCAGGTTTCAACATGTTATCCACGATGAAACCAAAATCTTTTTTTCTGTGTGGTGGTTCCTAATGTGGAACCTTGCATCGTGTAACCATAGTTTGGGTTGTTCTTTCCTAAGTGCATAACTTTGCACTTGTCCACATTAAATTTCATCTGCCATTAAGATGCCCGGTCTTCCAAATTATCAAGGTCCTCTTGCAATTTTTCACAATCCTCATGGGTTTTAACAACTCTGAATAACTTTGTGTCATCTGCAAATTTGATTACCTCACTCATTTCCATTTCCAGGTCATTTAAGAATATATTCAAAAGCAGCAGATCCAGCACAGATCCCTGGGGTACTCCACTATTCACCTTTCTCCATTGGGAAGATCGGCCATTTAGCCCTACCCTCTGCTTTCTAACTTTTAACCAGTTCCTGATCCACAATAGTAAGCTGCCTCCTATCCCATGACTTTAATTTTACTAAAAATCTTATGAGGGACCTTGTCAAAGGCTTTCTGAAAATCCAGATACATTATATCAACCAACTCACCTTTGTCTCCCTATGTTTTTTTTGAAGATGTAAATAATAGATTAGTAAGAGAAGACCTTTCTTGGCTAAAGCCATGTTGGCTGTCTCCCATTAAACCATCTCTATCTACATGTTCAGTAATGTTGTTCTTTATAATGGTTTCTACCATTTTTCCCCGGTACTGACGTCAGGATCAACGGTCTGTAGTTTCCCAGATCACCACTGGAACTCTTTTTAAAAAATGGAAATTACACTTACCTGGTAATTGTTGTTCCTTGAGGGAGTACAGTTCAGTCCTCCACCACTGGGTAGTGCACCTCCTCCTGCAGCATGGAGACTGGACAAGTCAAACTTGTGACATCACCGGGTATATCTTGCTGGTCTTCTCCCATCATTCCCCAGTGACCTACTGACAAAGCAGACTCAAAGGAACAACAAATGAGCAGTTAAGGAATTAAATACAAAACTATGCTTAAGCCCCAACTTTTAAACTGCAGTGCCCTGAAATAAAAAGCATAGAACACCCTCCTCCTCCACCCCATCCTCTTGCCCGCAGACCATAGCAAGACCGACAGAGGGAAGGAAGGACGACTAAAAGATCACAGAAAGAAGCTGCTCTCGTGATCATTGGCATAACATAACACGCTGCCTACTTATGGGCCGGCAACGCCCCCCCAAACCGACGCCTTGCGTCTGAGACATTCATCCCTGGGCGGGAATGAGGACTGAACTGTACTCCCTCAAGGAACAACAATTACCAGGTAAGTGTAATTTCCATTTCCTTATCGGTCCTACAGTTCAGTCCTCCACCACTGGGATGTAACAGAGCAGTAATCCTTGGGAGGGACCCTTACAGCCATAGCGCAGCGCCGCACCGCCAACCCGAAACAGGCAACGCTCGGCACCTGAACTGCCAATGGTGCCAACTGAAAGTATGGCAAGACTACCATGCCACCATTCTGTAACTCCTGCGCAGCCAGAACCACCCACCGTTCTGTTCAGGAAGTTGTCTGCCCTCCAGACAAAGGAAATCGCAATCCCTGAAATTCCTGACTCCCAGGCAAGAACCTAGCCTCAACTAATGCCTTCCTGGTACCACTGAACATTGACATTAGACTGCCGGGAGGAATTTGGCAGACCCCGGAAAGACCAAGTACCGAACCCTTTTTTTTTTTTTTTTATTGTTGTTTTTGTAGTTAAAGAATCCCCAGTACTTAACCATGTGACCACGGAACTCTGTTTACGGCCAAGAGACGCAGACTAGTAACGAAAACCTTCTCTTCCAAGAACCCCCCCAAAAAAAGGAACGAAACCAACAGCTTCAAGAGAAGGCAGAACTGCCAGGGTTAAGAGGGAGACCACTTTCCGTAGAACCAACTGTCCCCGAAGAACAAGAACGGTTCTAACCAATACCAGTCTTGCCAACCAAGCTCAGCAAGCCAAGCAGCTAGCCACTAGACCACTGTCTCTCAAAACCTAGCCTGCAACTTTACACCAGGGCTCGAAGATTCACCAGCGACGGCCCCCCCCCCCAGGATGTAACTAAGGCCCCACGAAGAAGCCACCATCCTGCGGATGGGTCGCGACCGGCAACCCCGAGACCCATAGAACTTGAAACCGCTTAAGATTGGATCGGCCGCCAAACAGAGCAAACCTGGACGACACGCCATACCCGCTCCTGCAACAGGGAATGGTACTGCCACCTGCCTTGACGTAGGTTTGTCACCCGAGATCCATAATAGGCTTACCTCCTTAACCTAGCCCTTTTCGAATGCTAGGTCGTAAGAGAAGAACCAATCGCCTGCGATACAACAATAGAAACCTCGGTCAACTGAGTCGCCGCCGAGGAGCACCGCCGAGGAGTCCCGTGTACCTGCCGGGCCAGGTCGGCTCCCCACAGGCACCTAGGCCAATCAACGCATCCACAGCACTCTCTCTGGACATGGCTGAACGCGGTGCTTCACGTGCTCCATGAGCACCACGTCAGGGTAAGAACATTGCGAAGGCGGTTGCTGAACAAAATTGCATAGGAGCAACAATGCCCTCCGATATCCTCCTTCGCCTACTACTGCCACCAAAATATGCGCTTCAGCCAAAGAAAGAGCTCCCTGGTGGCCAGGATCGGAGGGCCTCTCCGACGCCTGTTCGTACGAAAACTTCCTTGACGAAGCTGCCATTTAACGGCAATTCTCTGGACTCCACTTGAGAAAAGTTCCTGCCTCACACTTAATGTACACCTTGTATGACCACACAAACCACGAAGACGAGACTCCCTCTACGCGAATGGAGCCCTAGACTCCTCTATCATAATCGCCCTGCTTGTATCCTCACGCCAATATAGAAAAAACACTGCGATGTATCTGCCGGACAGTCCTGATCCTGTTGCATCCTTCACTCCGATTTCAAACGTTTGAAACGCCAGAGTGAGCTCACTCAGCTGCCAACGCCTGTTTGACCCAAGGCCTCCTTGCTCTTTCCAGCTTCCTGTGGGAACGGAACCTTGTAATGAACACACAAGCCTGCGCGTATCATCTCCATCAACAGTGGAACCCACTGCGCCAGACCCAGTGGCGTGCCTGCCTGCCCGACCTCTTCGAGACAGTCCCACCATCAAGGGACTCCCTGACCTGTGTGAAACATGGAAAAAGTTTGCTTAGAGGACCATTCCGGCCCGACCCTCACTACAAAGTACCTTTTGTAAGGGACGCCCGGACACTCCGGCTCACGGAGTCACCCTAGCAGAAACCCCGTCCCCCCTGGAACATCACAACGTACTAATAAACCCTGTCTGTGTCCTATCCAGATCTTGAGACACACCAAGGTACTTTTGACCGCCTTGAGCACACCAGTGCATCTGAAGAAATGTTACCTTTCTGGGCATAATTCGTACCCCTTCAGCTCTGGACTTAGGTCGAACACCCCTCGCGGAGGCAAGGAAACTAAGATACCTTCTCCACGCCTGAGACTAGTAGTGCAGAGAAAGAACCAAGAATCTGCAAAGTCTGAGAAAATTGCTTTAAAAACTGCTCAACAAGAAGTTTTTATGAATTCATAAATCTGTCATTATTCTCCTGTGTTCTAAGGATAGAAATGTTTCAATACTTGCAATCCGAGAGCTAGAAACGACCTTGCAGCAGAGAAGTATCTATGTTTGAGACTAGGCCATTGTTAAACTGACCCGTAAAGGCGGAACAGGGTGCTAGGCCCAGAAATGGTCCCTGATTGGACAGGTGCAAGAGGCATTTTGAGCAATAGAAAGTTTGCCTGTATCCAACGGAAGAAGAAGGTATATAAGGAATTACTTCCTGGACTCCATTGCTCAGTCCTTTTTGAAAGTTACTTTGTCTGAGCCTTGTGCACCATAAATTGGTTGGGAACCTGCAACCGACTCCTGGGATAATTCATTGTGTGCACTTCGCTGCAACAATTGCTTACTGGATACTGAAACTTAGGTGTCTGCACATACTCCTAGCTGAGGCCAGACTAAACCCAGGTAAAGAGACTGCCCCAGCTCTTGTTCTGAAGGCCACCTCCAGAGAATCCCACTTTAGTAAGGACGGGACAACGGAACAGCAACAGTGCTTTGCCTTAGCGTACCGAACATACAGCCCATGGAACTGATAAAGAAATAACAGGCCTATACTACAATATATAATATATATTAATAAAAGAAAATCATCAAAATAAATGAAATGAATATCACTTGATTAATGTCTTCTACACACAGGGCCTGTCAGCGCACCCGAAGATAAGGCCCCATCGCTGCTCTCGTGTTTTGTTTTGTTTTTCAAACAGATAAGTGGAAAAAGAAAACCCAAACCAAAAGACACTAAGCCCACCGGCTTCCTTAAACAACTGCCCCCCAGGAAAGAGAGGCTCCACGAGAGCCCAGTTGACTGTAGAAATTGCTGCACTCGCTGAGCCGTGCTGTCCCTGCCACGCGAGTAAAAGGTGCGGAAAACCACAAAGAACCATCTACATATCACAAATCCAAAAGTTCTTTAGTCTTCCGTCAATCTAACCTGAATTTAACAGAAATGAAAATGAAACAAAAATTAAAGTAAAATAACTTAATCTAGTCTAACCTACTGTAAATTAAGTTAAATAAGCCAAATTCACACGGAATTTAAGCTCCTGGCAATGAGCTTCATCTGCCCCGCGGCCAGAAAAAAGTGCGGGAAGAAAAGCCCGCCAAAACGCGATGGGCCTGATTGGCCACTGCGATCCCCGATGCGGCAGTAAAACTCTTCCAGCCGAGCTGCAGCTCCAGCTCCACGCCTTCAGGGATGGGCGGCCCGAAAAACACCCGCATGCATTGTATCACCACTACTGTCTATATGCTTGTTTCTTCCATATATCAAGATCCAAAATTATCCCTTGATTGCAAATTGCATTAACCTGAGAGCATGAAGCCCAATCAAACCCCTGCAGAAAACTCAGCTGCACCGGCTTTCCACCTTCAGGGTGGCCAACACCAACGGGTGCACTCGCGCTTGGCTGAACCAACCGCATGTTAGGCTGTACCTATGCAATTGGATATGTGTACCCTCTATTGTTGGTTTTTTTGTTTGTTTGTTTTTTAACCAGAGCCCACGGCTCCCCGACCTACAACAACAAGGTTGGACTAATTAATAAGCAATAAAGGAACAAATAACCTCCGCCTTAACTGTTCCTGCCGACGAGAGCTGCGCTACAGCAACCCCCGATGTGAGCTGAGCCGCAGCGGGCCGCCACGCAGCAAAGCCTGCAGGTACAAAATGGCTGCCGCTGTTAGCAGTCCTGAATTGGCACCAAATACCGTTCCCTTACCACAAAAGGAACGGTTATCCGGCTCACTGTCCGCTGACAGCGCGGACCGCCTGCATTAAATCCCCGCACAATGAACCCAAAAGGATTTCTTACCATGCCTCGCACCTCTCCAGCTTGCGCAGCACTGCTCCACACAGGAGTAAGTTGCCAGCCGCAGAGCGATCTCACCTTTCTCCTGCCCCTCGTCCCGGCGCAGCACAGCAGCGCGGGACCAGCAGAGAGGCACGTTGTGCGTGTGTTGCAGGGCTCCTCTCCGTACAGTCAAGGAGGGGAGAACTGCCAGGGGAAACTGGACCACCGCTCAAATAACTAAAGAGAGAAAGAGCTGCCAGACCGCAGTCGAAGCAAACGCCGTTACCGGTGTCTCTTTTTTTTTTTTTTTTTAAATCGGCACTAGAGGGATGACCTAAACTAGATTAAAGGAAAATAAATCAGAGAGATGAAAGCAAATTTAAAACCCTAAAGAAACTACCCTAACTGCTCCTTATCTTCCCTTTTAGTGAGCCCAGCACCTAGGCTCACTACATCCTCCTGCTGCATGGAGACTGGACACACTGGGGAATGATGGGAGAAGACCAGCAAGATATACCCGGTGATGTCACAAGTTTGACTTGTCCAGTCTCCATGCTGCAGGAGGAGGTGCACTACCCAGTGGTGGAGGACCGAACTGTAGGACCGGTAAGGAATTGGCATTACCTGAAGATTGGAGGATGGTCAATGTATTACAGATGATTTTAATGATAGTTCACAGATTACTAATAGTAGGTCTGCAATCTTATATTTCATTTCTTTCAACACCCTTAGATGTATACCATCTGGTCCAGGTGATTTGCTACTCTTCAGTTTATCAAATAGTTGTAACACATCTTCCCAGTGTATCGATATTTCTTTCAAGTCTTCGGTGGCATCACCTTTACATACCATTTCAGTCATGGGTAACTTCCCTACGTCTTCCTCAGTAAAGACCAAAGCAAAGAATTCATTCAGTCTCTCCACTCCTGGTCTTGTCGCCTCTTAATGCCCCCTTTTACCCCTCTATCATCTAATGGTCCAAATGACTCACGGGTTTTTTTGCTACGAATGTACTTGAAAAAGTCTTTATTACGCATTTTTGCTTCCACAGCAAGCTTCTTCTCAAATACTCTTTGCCTGCCTTAATGCCTTGCATCTAACTTGCCAGTGCTTATGTTTCCAATTTGTGTCATTTGGCTCCTTTTTCAATTTCCTGAAAGACGCTTTTTTGACAACAGCCTCTCTGACCGCACACCTTTAAACCATGCTGGCAGTTTTTGGACTTCCTTCCATTTTTCTTAAAGCATGGAATACAGCTGGTCTGGGCTTGCAAGATAGTATTTTTAAAACACCATCCATGCTTGATGTAAATCTTTAAGCTTTGCAACAGCTCCTTTTAGTTTTTTCCTAACTATTTTCCTCATTTTATCAGTCTCCCTTTTAAAGTTAAAAGGTAGTACTGTGGATTTTCTTGTTGTTCTTCCTCCATTTATTAAATCAAACACGATCATGCTATGATCACTATTGCCAAGTGGCCTCAACTCACTTATCTCTTATACCAGATCTTGTGTTCCACTAAGGGCTAGGTCCAAAATGGCTTCTCCTCTGGTTGGTTCATCAACCAGCTGCTCCAAGCAGCAGTCATTTATTTCATCTAGAAACTTTATCTCCCTAGCATGTCTTGGCATGTGACACTGACCCAGTCGATACCGGGGTAATTGAAATCACCCATTATTATTACTGTGCTGTAACTTTTGTTAGCTTCCCTGATTTCTTTGAGCGTTTCATCATCCATTTGTTCATTCTGGCCAGGCGGTTGATAGTACACCCCCACTGCCATCACCTTCCCATTCCCCTTTTTACATGAAATTTCAATCCATAGAGATTCTACAGTGTATTTTGTTTCCTGCAAAACTTTAATCCTTTGTGACTCAATGTCCTCTCTAAGATAGAGAAGATCAAATTGATGGAGGGGTTGCACTCTATCATTATGATATAGTTTCTACCCAAGTATCACAGTGTCCCAATGGTTGTCCTTCTTCCACCAGGTCTCTGAGATACCAATCATATCTAACCTCTCATTTAGTGCTATATATTCTAACTCTCCCATCTTATTTTTAGACTTCTGATATTTGCATACAAGCATTTTAGGAGGCTGTATTTTACTCATACTAATCTGGCTATCAGTAGGCAGGAATAATTTAGAATCTTTAAGCTCTGTCTGCTCTGTACTCAAGGGCATTTGGGCTACTTTTGTCTTTATTGGAACCTCTCTGCTGATATGCCCAAACTTCAATCTTTTGCTAGTATCCTTCAAGCATACATTGTTCCGAACCATGCAATTCTGGGCAACTGTCTGCTTTCCTCGATTATCTAGCTTGGAGGAAGGATGGTGAAAGGCAGGAGAGAGCTTAGGGAAATGCAGTATCCTGGGCAGAGTGGTCACTTCAGTACCCTTAACTTTGGAGTGTGGTTATGGAGAGGAGGGGTGGGATGGAGGGGAGGGAAAGCATATCATCTGACAAATAAATGCAAAGAAGGTGCGGATAGACTCCATCAATGCTAAAGGGCTTAATAACCCAATGAAACAGTAGTTCTTTTGAAAATGGAGCAGCTCCACTGGGAAGTAGTGTGTCCAGGAGACTCATCTCCTAAAGAAAGGTGAGGAGTTGTTGCAGCGGAATCTGTTCCCACAACAGTATTTTGGAAAATCTAGGGGAAGGTGGGGGGGGGGGGAAAGGGTGGGATGGCAAGCCTGATTAAGCACAGCTGTCCCCTTCAGATATCAGATGTAGTTCGGGATGGGGAGGGTAGGGTAGGGTAGGGTATTAATATTACAAGGAGAACTACAGAGAGAATCTGTTACATTGGCGAAAATCTGTCCCTTTTTAGCAGGGGGTCCAAGCTTTATTGGAGAAATCTGTGCAGGGAAAGCTTATTTTGGCAGGGGATTTCAATCTGGCATTATACCTTCGATGGGAAGGGCAGGCCAAGTGGGGAGATGGGGCAGGAGTCTGAGGATGGCGAGGCGGATAATGAATCGCTACCAGCTTGCAGATGTATGGAGGGTGCACAATAGTGGATGAAGGGATTACACTTTCTCACATCCCCATAACAGTTACAGTCAAATCGATAATGTGTTGATGGAGCAGGTCTGGGAGCTCTGGGTCTGTTGAGTTAGAACTAGGAAATATTACTTGGTCTTGAGGATAGAGGGGAAGGAGTGGTACAATTTTGGAGGCTGAATGAGAACCTTTTAAAAAGGTGGTGAAGGATTTACAGGCCAGTATTCAGGAGTACTGGCCACTGAATGATTCTGGAGAAGTCGGGGATGTAGTCCTTTGGGAGAGGATGAAAGCAGTAGTACGAGGGCAGTTGGTAATGTGCTAGGCTCAAACAGGGAAGGATGGAACAGGAAGAGAAGTTGCAGCGGGCTATTAAGGAAGCTGCGGAGCTATACAGGTGGAAGGGAAAAACCCAAAAGTTGAGCAATTGATGCAATTGCAGATGGAGCTCCATAAGTTACAGAAGTCCCCAGAGTTCAATGGACTGTCTAGTAGTTTCTATAAGGCATACATGGGGGAGTTGGTGGGAATGATGGGTAGAGTTTTCAATGGAGCCATACGGAAGGGAGGGCAATCATCATCGGACACGCTCACGGCAGGGATACTTGTCATGCCAAAGGCAGGTAAGGACCCTTTACATTGTGGATTTTACCACCCAATATCATTGTTAAATGTAGATGTAAAGATGTTTGGCCAAAGTTTTAGCTAACTGCCTAGCAAGGTGGATGCCAGGATTAATCGGACGGGACCAGACTGGGTTCATAGGAGGGCAACAGGTCTCAGACAATATCCAGCGAGTGGTGAATGAGGAGTGGGCAGCACACCGGCTGCGGGAGATGAGAATCTCCTTTCTATCAATGCTTAAAAAGTGTTTGATAGGAGTTGATTGGGGGTTTTTATTCCTGGTGCTGCATAAAATGGGATTTGGGCCTGGGTTTGTGGGGTGGAAACAAGCTCTACACTGAAATCCCCAAGCATGGGTAAAATTAACAGGCGCTACACTGATGCTTTCCAACTGGAGAGAGGTACATGGCAGGGATGCGCCCTCCCCCCCCCCAATTACCCCTAAGAACATAAGAACATAAGATATGCCATACTGGGTCAGACCAAGGTCCATCAAGCCCAGTATTCTGTTTCCAACAGTGGCCAATCTAGGTCATATGTACCTAGCAGTTTCCCCAAGAGACACAAGTTCCACAATGCTTGTACTGGGTCAAGCATTGATATCTTCGGTCACTTCTTAATAATGGTTTATGGACCTTTCCTCCAGGAACTTGTCCAAACCTTTTTTAAACCCAGCTACACTAATAGCCTTTACTACATCCTCCGGTAACAAATTTCTGTTCTTTGCTTTGGAGATGGAGCTGCTAGCATATGCGGTAAGGGCAAATGATCACGTGAGGGGACTGGAAGTCTGGGACAGAAGCACAAGATTTCATTATTTGCAGATATTTTGCTCATGGTGACGAAGCCCGAGCAGTCACTTCTGATAGTGTTCTGGGAACTCCAGTGATATGGGGCGGTCTTTGGGTTCAAGATAAATCTGGAAAAGACAAGCATCAAATATTAAACCTGGGGAGAGTGGAGCTCAGCTGATCGGGCAGAGGAGAACACCTGCAGGTTGTAGACGCTGTGAGTGACGTCCTGCGTCTGTGTATTTGATCCAGCCTTGAACCGCGGGACGCCGGAGAGTGGAGCTCAGCTGATCGGGCAGAGGAGAACACCTGCAGGCTGTAGACGCTGTGAGTGACGTCCTGCGTCTGTGTATTTGATCCAGCCTTGAACCGCGGGACGCCGGAGAGTGGAGCTCAGCTGATCGGGCAGAGGAGAACACCTGCAGGCTGTAGACGCTGTGAGTGACGTCCTGCGTCTGTGTATTTGATCCAGCCTTGAACCGCGGGACGCCGGAGAGTGGAGCTCAGCTGATCGGGCAGAGGAGAACACCTGCAGGCTGTAGACGCTGTGAGTGACGTCCTGCGTCTGTGTATTTGATCCAGCCTTGAACCGCGGGACGCGGCCGCGGGCGCGTCCCTTGGGCGCGTGCCCGAAGGGGCGTGACCAAAGGGGCAGGCCACGCACCTTTGGAGCCCCTTCGGAGAGCTACGGAGATTGAGGAGTTAAGGCGGTGTGAACGGCAATGGGGAAGAGAAGAAAGAAGAACTTTGTAGTCGCTTCAAATATGAAAGCTCAAAAGAACGAAGGCCCTATGGATAGGCATCTTGTGAAACGGGTCCCGGAAGAAAATAGTAGCTTTGAGGCCTCGTCCTCGGTGAGTACTCCCTCATTGTCTGCCTCCTCCCCAATAGGGGTTTTTACCCTTCCCCATTCGTCACAAGTGCAGAGAGTGCCGCCGAACGACGGAGAGCTGGGAGCACCGTCAGTAGTTTCGCCGGCGCTAGAGTTGGGACTGTCTTCAGGAGATGTAACTTTATCAGCTGTGAGGGTCCCTGTACCTAAAGTGATTCACCTCCCGTCTTTGGTGGGGGGTGAAAGGTCTTCCTCAGCTACTTCTCAGGATGTGACACTTCAGGATATTTGGACGGTAGTCTCTCGAACTGAGGCAGTTCTTACAGGAACTATGAGACAACTTGAAGAGTTTACTAAGGACTCTGTTGCTAAATTTTTGGATAATGATGTGCAATTAGGGCAGATAGGAGAGCGCCTAGGTCAGATAGAAGCGAAGGTGGGAACTGTGCAAGCAGTCTCTGTCGCTTCGGTAAAGGAGAGTTTATATTTTCATAAGCAATTTGAGGTTTGTGAGAATATGTTGCGTGCAAGAAATTTGAGGTTTTTGAATTTTCCTATAACGCATTATCTCTCCCCACTTATCCTATTCCATAAGTATTTAAAGGAGGTATTACTTTTTGATCAACCAGATGTGTTTAAAGTTGCAAATATTTATTATATTCCTAAAAATAAAAGAGTAAATACTGTGGGAAGTGGTGGGCCTGATCCGGAAATCTCTCCTCCTACCCTAGATGTTTCTGATTTTCTTGAGTCCTCTCTGGATATTATTGAGGCTCGTGCAACTTTAGTAGTTACTTTTTTATCCGAGATGGACAAGAATGTTATATTGAAATCTTATTTTCCTAAAAAGAACATTTTATTTTGTGGCCAGAAGGTTTTACTCTTCCCTGATGTCTCACGAATAACCCAGATGCGCCGTAAGGCATTTCTGGAATTGAAAGATCGGGTTTTGGCAGTGGGAGCTTCGTTTTTTCTCAAGTTCCCCTGCAAATGTGTAGTGGGCCTTTCAGGGAAGATTTATAGCTTTCTGGAACCTGACTGCTTATTGGCTTTTTTGATTGCTCAGGAGTCCTTGGTTCCAGTGACGAATTAGTATTAAGGGTAATAAATATGTTTTAGTTCTAGCTCTGCTAAGGTCTAATGTGATTAACGGATGATTTTCCTTTCTTTGTAATTTTGAATTCCACTCTCCCGTAATGTGGGCTAGTATGTATGATGTGATGGGTAGTGATGGTCTTGAGTTGTCCTATCCTTTGATTGTATTTTTTTTTAGTTATTTTTCTTCATATTGCATTTATTGTTCTATATGTAAAATATAGGAACTTAATAAAATATAAATAAAAAAAATATATATATATTAAACCTGGATCGAGATGTCCTAGGATGGTTTGCAGGAGTGGTTCCCTTTTTGGTGGGCACAGGAGGCATTTCGATATCTAGGAATGTGCATTACAGCACATTCTATGACCCTATATGAGGCCAATTACCCTACTTTATGGAGAGTGGTTGGAAATAACTTAAGGGAATGGCTCGGACTGGAAGTGTCCTGGTTGGCTGCGGTGAAAATGAATATTCTGCCATGGGTATTATATTTTTTTCCAGGCCCTATCGATATAGGTTCCGAGAGCTACAGAGGAAAGTGTTCAATTTTATCTGGAAGAGGAAGCCCCCGAGAGTGGCCAAGTCAGTCCTTTACAGGAGGGAGGAAGAGGGGCTAGGGGTTCCTGTTTTCCAGGCCTACTACTGGGCAGCATAGATCCGCCATCTTATGGACTGGCGAGACTGACAAGAGGAACTTTGTGGCCCTTGAGAAGGCTGAGGGAAGGGGAAGTCCATTGTGGTGTTTACCATGGGTAAGTTGGGTGGAAAGGGGGTTTTCTGAGGACGGGGAACCCTTTTGTATGACATGTCCTGCAGGTGTGGGATAAGGTATGGATGATGGAGGGTGGTGATTGGGCATTTTCAGTGCTAAGAGCTTTGCGCTATACGGAGGAGTTTCTTCCAGGCAAAGGGTGTGGGGGTAATCTATAAAAGGTGGAAAAGAGTGGGGTTGAAATCATTTTATCAATAGAGGAGATTGGGTACCCTCTGAGGACCTACAAGAAACCTATAGCATACGAGCAGGGGATAGGTTTCAATATGGACAGGTGATCCATTTCCTGCACCAAACATTAGGTAGGGACGGGCATGGGAGAGATTTCACTGAGCTAGAGGTCCTTTGGTATGGGAAGGACTCCTGGGGCTTGATTTCAGTACTCTACAGAACAGGACAGTGCGGGGTACTTTGTGGACTAAGCATCGCTATATGATTGAATGGGAGAAGATCTGGTAGAATTAGACTCAAAGCAATGGAAGGCAAATTTTGAACAGGTTAGGAGAGCACCCCTCTCAGTAGAGATCAAGAGAATCGGTACAAGATAGTAATGCGGTGGTACTCCACACCTTAGACTTCATAAAATGTTTTCCTCAGTTTCTAAAAGCTGTTGGAGAGGGTGGGGGGGGGGGGTTCATTCATCCATATTTGGTGGACATGTCCCCAGGTGGCAGCGTTTTGGAAGACTGCCCAGGCTTGGATAAAACAAACAAGTGGTGGGTGGGAGTGGAAGTTCAGGTTGAGCCTGGAATTTACCTACTTGGCTGGTGGTAACTGGGTGCCCCAGGAGGCAGAGGAGACAAAATTATGGCGTGCGAGTGCAGCTAAATGTGAGCTGGCCTACCGCTTGAAGCAGTCTGGCCCTCCCCAGTTGGAGCACTGTGGGGCGTCTGCAAAAGATATACCTTATGGAGAAGCTGACTATGATTCAAAGACAAAGGATGGCATGCTTTGAGACTGAATGGAGTGGAATGTTGGAATATTGTGAAGGGAAGGTGGGAGGACAGGGGGTATAGGGGAGTTGTTTGTATCATTCAGGAAAAGAATGGTGTTGAACTGTATGTTACTGTTTATTCAATAAAAAAGACAAAATTTGAAGAAACACAAAACAAAAACAAAAGCAAACGTTTTAGTATTCACTGTCACTAACAGCAGCCATGATCTTAACCCAAAAAGCATCACACCATGGGCAGGACAAGGTTCTTCTCAACTAGACTGCATGACCTCAAATATCCTGGCAGGTAAAAATGCTCCAGACATCAAGAAAGCACAAAGGAAGAAAACTGGCTTTATCTATTGCAGGACTTATATAATCATTGCCCAGAGCTCAAACTTGGCAAAGGAAGCTACAATCAATTTATTGTATTACAGCAATTTGTCCAATGCATTCCCTGTTTATCAAGTTTTACACTCAAAGCCTAGTGTATCTTAACTGTGCAACTCAAATTAAAAGGATGGTCTTGGAGCAAAACTGGTTTCACAGGAATAACTTTCTCCTTATGTAATGGCAACACTCTGAAAAGAGAAATCCCCCTCCCCATCATAGAAAATCATACAACTAGCCAATGTAAACATTAAAATCCTACAAGGACAACTCAAGCAAGAGCTGTAAGCCTAATGGAATTTTGTAATCCAAGCTGCAAGTTATATCACAGACTTAAGAACCAGATAAAATTCGAGAGTAGGGCCCATTTCCTATACGGCATACACCATCTACAAGGTAAACTGGATGGAAATTTTGACTTAAAATCGCATAAGCTATATACATAGGCAGAATAATTCAGTGTTCAACAGAAAAGCACTATGCAAATCATTATGCTGAAAATGTAGAATTAAACATGTAGACTTGGGGAAAGCAATCACATTATCCTGAGTAAGCACAGCAGAAAGGAATGGATCAGTTTGGGATCCTGCTGGATATGTGACCTGGATTAGCCATTGTTAGAGAAGAGATGCTGGGCTCAATGGATCCCTGGGTCTGAGCCAACATAACACATCTGGCCTATTTAACAGGACTTTTGTGCAGTACATGGTAAAGCGTAGTTACTCACCTGCAACAGGTGTTCTCCAGGGACAGCAGGAATCAGTCCTCACTTATGGGTGATGTCGGCACAGACTGAGCCCGTGCAGAGCAATTCCCCAGGTTTCAAAGAAAGCCTTTGGGATTGCTGCCAAGCATGCTTGGTCCTCTTCCCGCCCGAGGGTGCCATCTTGCTCAGCCAGGTCCCCTAGCTAGAGCCCTACTAAGTAGATGACAAGGGAATAAGAAAAATAGCAACTCTTCAGGGGAGGCGGAAGGATAGTGAGGACCAATTCCTGCTGTCCCTGGAGAACACCTGTTACAGGTGAGTAACTACACTTTCTCCAGGAACAAGCAGGAAGTCAGTCCTCACTTATGGAACTCCCCAGCTACAGGCTACTGAGCCTATAACCCAAAACGCCTCCGTGAGGCCATGAGCAGAAGTCGATGCCCGAAGGAGCCCGAGTCTTCGGGTCCCCAGGGCGAAGCTCTCGGTAGCCGAAGAAGGGTCAGAGGGCAGGAGTTGCTTACATCCCAAACAGATTACAGAGTACAGCCTGGCAGTAGTGTATAGCGAAGTGTTCGCTGAAGACCACATCGCAGCCTGGCAAATATCCATCAGAGGCAATGAGCGCAGCGAAACCACCAAAGCTGCTGTGTCCCATCAATCCAGTGGGGCGCCTGCCTTTGTTTGTGCGAAGGCAATGCAGTCTGCCACCCAAATGGAGATGGTGCATTTGGCGACTGCCTGCCCCAGGCGATTGGGATCATAGGCGACAAAGAGCCAGTCGGACTTGCGATAAACCTGGGTACGCTGCAGGTAGAAGGCAAGAGCCCTCTTAAAGTAGAGCATATGCAATACCGTTGATGTCTGATCGGCATGCAGTCTCGGGAAGAAGGTCAGTAAGACTATATCCTGATTGAGATTAAAGTCCGAGTCCACCTTCAGTAGGAACTTGGAATGGGTGCGGAGGACCACCCTGTTCCCGTAGAACCTGGTGTATGGAGCCTCAGCCATGAGGGCCTGGAGTTCACTGACTCAGCGAGCCAAAGTCAAAGCCACCAGGAAGATCACCTTCCAGAAGAGATGCCTAAGCGAGCACATTGCCATCGGTTCGAAGGGTGATTGTGAAAGCTGCTTAAGCACCACATTGAGGTCCCACTCTGCTGAGGAGGCCGGATGGGAGGCTTGGAAAGCAAGAGACCTCGCATGAAGTGGAAGACCAAAGGCTGCCCGAGAGGGGTTTCCCTTCGACAGGGAGGTGGTTCGCCGAAATGGCGCTCAGGTGTACCCTGACCGAATTGGATTTCAACCTGCCTTCGAGAGGTGGAGATACTGAAGAACCCACCGGGTAGAGCAGGAGAACGGGTCGATCTGGAGCTTCCGACCGAGAAATGTCGCCACTTAAAGGCAAACGCCTGTCTCTAGTCTTTCCTCGACACGAGGAGAACCTCCTTGACCTCCTCCGGGAGGTGCAGCGGAGCTAAGGCGACCCGTTCAGCCGCCAGGCTGTAAGGGACAGCGAGGCCAGGTTTAGGTGGAGCACTCGACCCTCCTCCTGCGTTAGCAGGCCCAGGGCACAGCCCAGGGGAACTGGCGGCTCGGACGAGAGCCGGAGCAGAAGCAGGAAAAAAGGCTGTTGAGGCCATGAGGATCACCGAAACTCAGTCCCGCTGTACCTTGTGGAGTGTCCTCGCAATGAGAGGAGTGGGAGGGAACACGTAAGAGGCTGGAGGTCCAGCTCAAGAGGAACGCATCCGGGGCCACCCTGCTCGAGTGTGGAACCGGGTCACAGAAGCGGGGAAGCTGCGCGTTCAGAGTCTGCACCGGCTCGAGGTGGGACTTGGAGTAGTTGACCAAGAAGCAGAGGTGTTTGAGAAGGATTGTGTGTGCCGCCGCCAGGTGGGCTTCGCCGATCAAGGACCCTGTGACAAGCCAGTCGTCGAGGTAGGGGAAGACAGGTATGCCCTGCCGCCTGAGGGAGGCAGTGGCCACGGAGAGACACTTTGTGAAAACCCACGGTGCAGATGCGAGCCCGAAGGGGAGCACTCTGTATTGGTGGTGTTCCCCCTGCACCCTGAAGTGCAGGTACTGCCTATGCTGGGGATGGACTAGGATGTGGGCATAAGCGTCTGAGATTCAAGAAGAATAGCCAATCGCCCTGCTGAAGGAAGGGCAGGAGGACGCCAAGTGATAACATTTTGAACTGCTCCCGCACCAGGAACTTGTTTCGGTTCCAGAGATAGGAGGAGGATGGGACATAGGCCCCCCCCCCCGTCTTTTTCAGAACGAGAAATAAGTGGGAGTAGAACCCATGGCCTTGAAGGTGCAGTGGTACCTTCTCGACCGCCCACTGGGTGAGTAGGTTGGACAGCTCCCGCTGCAAGAAGGTCTGGTGCAAAAGGAGCAGAGTAGGCTCCACTGGAGAGAAGGAAGGAGGGTGCCTGTCCAGGCAGAGATGGTATCTGTCTTGGACCACCCAGAGGATCCAGGTGTCCAACATGATTGACGCCCACTGAGGGGCGAATAGGGACAGGTGTCCCCCCCACCGGCAGAAGTGCTGCTGGGGGGGGCGAGAGGCTATGCCGGTGTCAAAAATCCTGCGCAGGCTGGGTTGGCACCGGTGGCTGGGTCTTAGGCCCTTTAGGTTTGCGGTGGCCATGCATACCTCCCTTCCCCTGCGTGCCGGGAGCCGGCGCAGGAGTGGGTGGGAAGGGTGGGTAACCCCGGTAGGGGAGCCACTTTCTTTGGAAGAACGGCTTCGTTTGCTGCTTCTTCCTAGGGAGGGAAGGTGGCCTTACGCGAGAGACGAGTTCGAGTCATGAACTCAGTTTTTATCTCAGCAGCCTTATCCTCCATAGGTTTACCAAACAGTTGCTCGCCAAGGCAGGGGACATCCAGGAACTTCTCCTGGACCCACTGTTCCAGGTCAGAGGATTGGAGCCAGGCCTGGCATCAGGCCCCAATGCTGGCTGCTGCCACTCGGGCGGAGGACTCAAACCCATCATACGCGGCGTCGGAGAGGTATTTCGAACACTCCGTGACTGATCTCAGGAGTGTTTGGAACCTAAGAAGGGGCTCAATCCGAGGCCTGTGGAGAACCCGCCGAGCTCCTAAGCGAGGAAGGGGCTCAATCTGAGGCCTGCGGAGAACCCGCCGAGCTCCTAGGCGAGGTCACACAGGAACATGCCCATATACAATTGGTATGCCTGGATGCGGCATGTGAGCATGGACCCACCCCCAATAGGCTTTGCGCCCAAGGGCATCGAGGGCTGTCAACTCTCTGCCCGGGGGGACCGAAGAGTGTGGCTTTAGGCTCTTTTGCTTCCGCATCGCTGACTCCACTACCATGGAGGTGTGTGGAAGCTGGGTCTTCCGGAACCCTGGGCCACATTGGACCCTGTACATGGCGTTGAGGCGCTTGCTCACAATGGGGACCAAAGCAGGTGTCTCCCACATACGGAGGAGCAGCCATGACAAAATGAGAGGAACTGGAACAGTAAGACTCCCGAGGCAGGGACTCATACTGTAGAATATCGAGCTCTTCAGCTCGCAGCTCCTATTCAGTCTGCGTAGCCAGGCTGAGGGCCCATGCCATGTCCCGCACGAAAACCAGGAATGATGTGTCCTCGGGCGGCGAACACCTCTGAGGGGTGGGCGGGGACAGGTCTGAAGAGAAGTCCCTGTGGGCACAGGTCTCCAGAGAAGTATCCCCATCAGACTCCCAGCCCAAGAGGTTCGAGAAGGAGTCCAACTTGGGCTGGTTACCCCATCTAGAGGCAGAGGCCCACTTGGAGCCAGAGGCCTTGGAGGATCTCGCTCCCGAGGACTGGGAAGGCAAGCGAGACAGACTCAGAGGACTCTCACGAGACCCGCAGCTCTCGAGAGTTTCCAGGGCGGGTTTCAGTGTCCCTCTTGAGAAAACCTCAGTCTCGGCATGTGTGGCATGAGCGCCTGCTGGGCAGATAAGGCGGCAGAAGTGCTGTGCTCTAGTGCCAGCATTCGGGACTCCCACGCAGACGTGGGTCCCTGCAACGCTGACACCAGGGTTACTGGGTGTGGCATGGAGGAGAGGGTGTCCTCACTGGGACAACCCTCAGGAGACTGGGCACCATCGCCAAAGGCCTCCGTATCTGCACGAGGTACCTTTTGAGGCCACTCCTTGTCGGACTCTCGGGAACGTCGAGGAGGGGCTGAGCGACCAAGCACGGGAGCGCTTACGCTTGTCTGGAGCCCCTGACAGCGACTTTGAGGTCGTCTTCTTCTTATGCCTATCCACTTCAGGGGACTCCTGGTTGGAGTGCCGCTGAGAGCGCGGGGCCGAAGTGTGGGATCCCACCAGCGGAGGGAAGACCGAAGATGCCGCCGGCGATTCCAGGACCACCTTCCGGAAAATGTCATCGAACATCTGCTTACGACTAAGCAGGGCTTTGGAGGACATTTTCTTGCAAAGAGCAGAGCTCCTGGTCATGGTCAGCCCCAAGACACCGACGACAGCAGTCATGGGTGTCAGTAAGCAACATGTTTTTGCAGCATCTGTCACATTTTTTAAAACCGGTGGCCATTGGGGCAAAAAGGGCCCCGGCTAGGTTGAAGACCTTTGCGGCCAGCGGTTGAGAGAAAAAAGGGCACAAAGCCCGCAAAAGGAAAACTTTTACAGAAAAAGGGTGTCCCCTAGCTCAAGGAAAAAAGAAGAGCAGGGGAGGAAGTACCAGAGACCAAAAATTAAACACTTTTCTCGAGGGACGAGGACGTACGTCTGAAGGGCTCCGTGGAAAAAGGGAGTCCGAGCAAGATGGCACCCTTGGGCGGGAAGAGGACCACGCATGCGAGGCAGCAATCCCAAAGGCTTTCTTTGAAAGCTGGGGGAATTGCGCCGTGCTGTCTCCATCGGTGCCATCACCACCCATAAGTGAGGGCTGACTTCCTGCAGAGCAGAATGGACCCCTGTGATACTACAATAATGTTTTATGGACTTTCCCTCAAAGTGAAAGTTTGACTGTAAAAGCCACCCATCACTGGCATATCAAACCTTAAAAATCATTTATTCTGTCCCTGCAGTTTGAGAAATCACATTATATTTAAAATAGGCTTTGAATATACTTCATTCTATACTTAGTACTAAATAGTGACCGAACTAGAGTTTAAAGTGCACCTGTAAAGTAAGTAAGTATTGGCGGCTTTGAACTGTATAACAAGCAAGCAGACAAGCTTGGGTCCTTATTTGCCAGATTTTCTTTATATTTGTCTTAACAGCTCAAGACAAAGTGTACATATACTCACCCTTTGCACCTGGCTGGTAACCTGACTTACTGCTTAGTCACTCAGGGAACATCACAGTAAATGAACAGGCAGTAAAGGCTTCCTAAAGACAATAGGTGTATTCCTTGCTTAGTCTGAATAACAATATGAGCCTCCAATGCAGCAACCCCTCTTGCTTTATTGTGGGCAGGGGCTCAAAGTACACCACCTAGTTGATGTGTATAACATTTGCTGGCCAAATATGTTATCTAGAGGATCAGCAGAGATATAATTCCAAAATATGCAGTGCAAGAAATACGATTTTGGAATGGCAGAGAAACCAAAAGATATAGAAAAATAGAAAAAGATGATCCTACCTACATCAGCAGCAGCTTTTGTTTTATTAAGTACATAGGAGTGACTTGCAGGATTTTCTCCAACTAGAACTACACTAAGATGGGGTCTCTTGTTACCAGCTGCTACCCACTGTTCCACATCATGCCGAGCCTCCTGCCTGATTTGCCGTGCTAGTTTCCTTCCAGAAATGATGACTGCTTCATGTCTGTAAGAGAAAGTAATTAGCTTTAATGTTTCAGTCTAAAGTCTCATTAGAAAAGTACAAAATTTGTTTAGAGACAAATTTAAGAAACTGATGGTGTAGCTCTTGCAATCTGGAATAAGTAGAGTTACACTAATTCAAAAGTGACATCTTGTGGTCAAACACTAAAACAGGACTGGAAAACAAAGGTACAGCATGCCAAAAAAAATTGCGTTTAGAGGCAGCGATACTGGAAGGAGGGTGGTGGAGCATTCTGCCTAATCAGCTTCTATTTCATTTCAACTCTTACTACATACAGTATGAGTCTCTCCTGGTTGACACCACACGATTACACAGATTGAAGATCACATGCATGGCTAAAACATTGATAAGGAAAGAATACACAGCCAACTCATCCAAGAAATCTCACATTTTTTCCTGCCTCCAGAAGCTCACTCCTCAATTCTGGAGCCAGAAGAGAAACACCCACATCCAGAACCATGATGGTAGGAATTTCCAAAGACACCATTGGCTAGAGCACAACACATTGTGGTGTGCCAATGCAATGAGATTACTAAAAATAAGACTACTGCATCTCAGAACTTAAAAGCCAATATCAAAATTTTAAATCATTCATGCTTCCACAGATCCATGCTAAATTGATTGCAGCCAGCAGAGACCTGCTCTAGGTTGCACAACGGTGACGTATGCACCAACTGGTGTTAAGGACAGGTATTGCTACAATCCCTATTTTGCTGAAGAAAGTAATCAAGTGCAAAACATTTCCACCTCTTGCTATATGTACTAAAATTGAATGTGCTATAGTAGCATATGCACACTTGTCCCTTGTCATTTTATTACCATGATAGGCCACTCTTCATACATTCCTAGACCAAACTGGTCTCAGAAATACAAGCACCAATGCCAAGACATTCCAGGAATCCGACTCCTCATACAGTATGGACAATTCAGAGAGATGAAGGCTAAATTTAGAGCCCATCTGAAAATGTCACAGCTGCCATTTACACTAAGTGAAATACCTAGGTTCCCTTTGATTCAGTTGTGCATGTTAGAGGACTAAGTTGACTGCAATGGTAGTACTTGTACAAGTTAACAGGTTATGGGTATTTTCAGGCAATTAAGAGAATCTCTCACACTTTGATAAAATGAAGGGACGGCTAGGGTGAAACTTATAAAAAAAACAGTCCATATCAAAGGTCAGATACAGTATTTTTAGTCACTTGTTCGGTCTGTCAATCTAACAGCAAAACTAAAGATAACACTAAAAAGAGACAATAGGCCCAATACTGAGTTTGCTCAGTCACTTCCTTTTCAGTGCTGGGTCACTCCCTTCCCAAACCTGCCAGGTACCTGACCTTGACCGGTCACTGTAAGACCCATATACTGAGCTCTACTGACCTTTAACTCCTGGGGGAATTCTGCATTAACTGTGCAGTGCAGAATTTGCATAGAATTCCCCAACTGCACAGAATCCTGCACTTGCTATGCAGAATTCTACACAGGCACGGGCGCATCAGTGAGCAGTGAGGCAGGTTCAGAGTGCAAAAGCTTAAGGACACCCGAGCTGGACACACTTCGCTGCAACACAGTCATGGGAGCATTTCCCTTCGCTCCTAAGGCTGTGCTACACTTCTGATGCGGGATTACGGAAAAGGAATTTTCTTTTTTACATAAAAAATTTCCAATTCTTCCAATCTTATATATGGTACCGAAGATCCATAAAAGTTTGGAAAGCCCCCCGGGACGTCCGATCGTTTCATGCCGCGGCTCCCTTTTGGAACCATTATCACAATTCTGTGATGTGTTTTTTAGGCCTTTGTTACCCACTATTCCTTCTTATATTAAAGATTCTTTTCATTTTTTGACTTTGGTCCATCAACAACCAGGGGATAAAACGGACTGGTTTTTGGTCACTATGGACATACAATCTTTATATACTAACATCAATCAAGAAGCGGCTCTGAAGATGGCAGCGGATATCCCATTTGATTTACCCTTCCGTTTGCCGAAAGAACTTTTGCTCCAACTGTTGTGTATGGTTTTAACAAAACATTTTTTCCAGTATAATGATAGGATCTACCATCAGATCTATGAGATAGCGATGGGGGCCACGATAGCTCCATCTATTGCTTCTTTTTTTATAGCAGCATTTGAGTCCTTATATATATACCCTTCGGTGTGGTTTCAACAGATTCAATTATGGGTTAGATTTCTGGACGATATTTTTTTCTTTTGGACTGGTACAGAAAGTAGTCTTCAAGATTTTTTCATCTGGATTAATACTTTGTCGGATGACCTGAAATTTACACCGAAATATCATCTTGAGACCATAGAATTTTTGGACATCTGCCTTATTAAAAAACATTTTAAACTTTATTTCGAAAGGAGATTCAACATAATACATTACATTATAGAAGCTTTCATCCTGGCCCCCTACGTAGGGGTTTACCCATAGGTCAGTTCTTAAGAATACGGAGAATATGTTCCACGTTAGAGGAATTTCAATCCCAGGCAGCTGTTTTAAAGGCTCGTCTGGTGGAACGTGGATACCCACAATCGGTTATAAAAAAAGCGTATCGGAGAGCACGGTTTAATTACCCAGAATGGTGGGGGGTCTCTGGGATGTTCTACTGCTCAAGAAGAACCTATGCCATATGTGGGAGTGTTACCTTATATGCCTTATTCGACGGAGGTGTTAAAAATTCTTCGCACCTACTGGGCAATGTTATCCCTTCATACTTGTTTTGCTAGACCTTTACGAATGGCCTTTGAGAGGGGACGCAACATTAGTGATTGGGTGGTTAGACACACAGATCCTCCTACTGCCATAAAAATACGAGGTCATTTTAAATGCACAAGGTGTGATTTTTGTTCAGACCCTAGAAGGGGCGGAATGGGAACATCCAACTCAACATCGCATGATTTTTAGTAAATTCTATACTACATGCCAGTCTTCTTTTGTTGTTTATGTAATCTGCCCTTGTTTGAAACTGTATATAGGGAAAACCTCTAGGACATTGAAGAGGCGTTTATTGGAACATCGTTCCCGAATCTCTACGAATGTCTTGTCAGCCCCAATGGTATCACATTGTCAGCAAATGGGTCATTCATTTTTGGACTTCAAGTGGAGGGTTTTGGATCATATCCCTTTAAGTCGTCGGGGAGGAGATCGTGATTTGGTCTTGAGATTTCGTGAACAATATTGGATTTTCACGCTGGATTCCGTAATCCCGAAAGTGTTAAAATTCCTCTTTGGACTGGTGGAGTATTTTATGAGGTATCAGCTGTGATTCATTGAATATCAGTGATCCCATTGGTTTATTTTTAGTCATGTGTTAACAGATAAGAACCGTTTGGTTGGAGAGAAGTTTGAGCAACATATTTTGATAAAGAGGGAGGAGTAGCCTAGTGGTTGGGGGGCAAGGTACTTCAGGCCGGAAGGTCGGGGGTTCAAATCCCACTAGAGGACAGCAACCTTGGGCCGGAAGGACTGGGGTTTCTAGTCCCACAGATGCTCCTTGTGGTTTTGGGCAAGCCACTTAACCCTTCATTGCCCATGTTCCCTGTAAGTATTAGTGTATGTGTCTCATATCCCCGCGTGTTAAATGTATCCCCCAATTGTGTTGTGACCGCTTTGATTGAAGGATAAGGCGGTATACAAAAACTGTCTAAATAAAAATAAATAAATAAAATAAAGAGCTGAGGGGATAAAATGGCTCGAAACACAACGTTGGGTTAAAGATCCGTAATGGTTTATGGATAGTTGCCTTATATACAAGCCTCTGAAGTGACTTTGCTGTTGAAGAACATTGATTCAACCATTGGAAACTGATGAGGGGAGAATTGAACTATCTCCTTGGCGTGTTGTGCTTATGCAATTGAAAAGAGAAACAGCAGCAGCTCCCTATTGGGTTACAACTTATTTCCGCTTGAAAGAGTGACAGCTAAGTGCTTCTTTGGTTTTGGTTTTCACATGACTTTTATAAGACACACTATGGAGATATTATTCCCTGGTGTGATTGAGGGGAGTTTGCCCCTATGAAATAATTAAAAGAATAAAAAGGAATAGTACACTACAGGAAGGAATAGCAAATAGTGGCCTTCATTGCGTACGTTCCAACAAAAAATTTTTGGAAAAGTGTTACTCTTGAAAGGATTTGGACACTTCTGATGCTGGCATCGCTATGTTTTAAAAATGCCCAACAGAAGCACTTCCTCCCCCTAGCAAGAAACAGGAAGCGCTTTTGCTTACCTTTTTTAAAATGCGGTGATGCTGTCAAAAGTGTTATTATAGAATCAAAAACTGCTGTTCATCTCACATTCAACTACCTAAATAAGCTTGAGATAAACTCTAACTTCCCTGAATGCCCCGAAGAAAAACATTTTTGTTGGGTCATTTGCCTTGAAAGAAAACTTTTCCTCTTTCGCAGCAAATCCTCCTCTTTATTCTGTTTAAAAGAGCGTGTCTACTCTCATACCATCATACCGAGATATAATTACCAAATTTTACCAAATTATCCTCAGATACTTTGACGCAGATAGAAAATATCCTGAAAAGTACTTAGCTTTAATAAGTCTCTTTCTTTCAACATGCATCGGGAACTGACCCCAGATCCAGCCTTCGAACGTTGGCATCCAAAAGTACGCACACCACCGCTCCTCGACAACTTCGTCTCTTGGATCCAGCTCTCATTCCAAGGCCTCTTCTTCCACACGTGCTCTCACTTTTGGACGCCAACATTCAAAAGCTGGATCTGGGGTCGGTTCCCGATGCTTGTTGAAAGAAAGAGGCTTATTAAAGCTAAGTACTTTTCAGGATATTTTCTATCTGCGTCAAAGTATCTGAAGATAATTTGGTAATTATACCTCGGTATGATGGTATGAGAGTAGAAACGCTCTTTTAAAACAGAATAAAGAGGAGGATTTGCTGCGAGAGAGGAAAAGTTTCCTTTCATGGCAAATGATCCAACAAAAATGTTTTTTTTCTTTGGGGCATTCAGGGAAGTTAGAGTTTATCTCTTAAGCTTATTTAGGGTGTCAAAAGTATAGCACAGCTGCAGGAGGAAAGGGGATGCACCTGTGACTGTTTAAAATGCCACAATCATGCAGGGGTGGTGAGATGCTGGCAGCTAGAGAGGACTGATGGCGATTCAGGGGAAGAGCTGGGGGCCATAGAAGACTGATGGCGAGTCAGGATCTTTGTAGAAGGGTGAAAGAAAAGGGGTGGGGGCAGGGAAAACTTGGGTGTTGGGAAGAGCCCTGTGATTTACACTTGGGGAAATTCTGCACAAAAATGTAATAAAACATACAAAATTGTATTTATTTATTGTTTGCACAGAGTACCCCCTGTTGTAACCTTTGGTCTGAACCAGTTTGGCACAACTTATGTTCTTCTCTAGCCCCCACTGCTCTCCCTTAGCCCCCACATACCTTCTTGCTCACTGTCCCATCACCTCCCCCTAGCCCTTCTCTTCCCTCTTGATCCTATTTCTTCTGCTGGCTCCTTACTGCCTCACATGCTCCTCAAGATCCCAGGTAAACTTGCTGATAGTAGAAAAGGCAACAGCAAAAGCCAGCAGGATGCTTGAGTGCACAGTGAAAGGAATGGCCAGCAGAAAAAAAGGAGATGATAGTGTCTCTGTATAAGTTTCTGGTGCGACCTCAGAGTATTGTGTGCAATTCTGGAGACCAGACCTTCAAAAGGGTATAAACAGGATGCAGTCTGTGCAGAGTGCTACTAAAATGGTTAGTGTTTGTTATAAAGCATATGACAGAGCTAAAGATCTTAATATGTATACGTTAGAGGAAAGGTGCGATAGAGGAGATATGAGAGAGACGTTTAAATACCTCTATGGCATAAATGCACAAAAGGAGAACCTCTTTCAACTGAAAGCAAGCTCTGCTACGAGGGAACATAAGATGAAGATGAAAGGGGATAGACTCAGGAGTAATATACGGAAATTTCTTTATGGAAAGAGTGGTAGATGTGTGGAATAGTCTCCAAGTGGAGATAGTACAGTATCTGAATTCAAGAAAGCATGGCACGAAAAGATCTCTAAAGGAAAAAAAGGGACTATGGTAATTTATATGGGGAGGGCAGATTAGACAGGCCATGTGGTCTTTTTCTGCTGTCATATTTCTAAAGTCTCCATCCGGAATCTTGGCATCCGCAAGTTGCCATCGACTCCCTTGAGATTAACAATGGGACAAATATACCCATCTTTATTCAAGATGAAGTAGATAAGAGCACCTTCTCGTGACTCTCTCGGGGGAGGCACTGGAAGAATGGCCTGCAGGTGTAGCAGCTTGTAAAAGATGGACTGAACGGCTGCTATATTAGGAGCAGGACCAAGGGGGGAGAGGGGGGAGGAGGAACAAAAGAAATGTACCGAATGGGACTGTCGCAGGCCAACCCGAAGACCTGACTGATGGACATCTAAGACCCAGCGATCTGATATTATCCAGGCCTATTCACAGACAAAAGAGACAAAGGCGACCTCCCAGCTGGACTTCTTGGAGGGACCAGAGGAACTCTGGGAAAGACTGGTCCTTCGAAAGAAATGATTCTTGGCATCAGAACTCTAAGAAGTGGACTGCTTCCCTAGTCGGTAGCACTGAAGTTTACAGAAACCAGAGTGAAGGGAACTGGTGCCTGAAGATTAAGATTGCTTGGAGGAAACCTTGGGTTTATCCTCCAGTAAAGACTGCAGCTTGACCTCATCAAGATCCATCATGAGCTTTTCTAGATCCTCCACAAAAAGCAGCTCACTCTTAAAGAGAAGGCTAGCCAAGCTGACCAGTTTTGCAGCCATAACTGTTGTCTAGTCACAGTAGATGCCACAACCATCTGGGCAGTTAGACGTAAGACTGTAGAAGGCATCCACCAGGAAGGCTGCAACAGACTCCAAGTTGGCTGAGTTTGAGTCCTCTTGCAGAAGTTGTACTCGGCGCAGAAGGGTTCGGGCCACCAGGCTCCCACATGCTGAAACCTGAACTGCCAGGGAGGAAGCTGAGAAAAGCAGTCTTCAAGAGTCCCTCTACCTTGCGGTCCTGCTGATCCTGAAGGGCCGCTCTCCCCCTCAACCAGGACAGTGGTACGCTTTGTCACCATTCTGACTAAGGCATCAACCTTAGGAGTACCACAACCACTTATTCAATTCCTCCTGAGACCTTGCCTAGGTGCCAGGCAGTACAAAGGACCACATCTGGGATACTGCATTCCTCTGATACCATCTGTTGAAGTTCTGGTGGGAAGGATGAAGGGGAAGTTTCTAGGAGGTGTTCTGATGCTATGAAGAATTGGGTCAGAAGACAGAGTTGGAGCTCGGAGGCAATCTGGATAATCAGGAGTGAAACCTCTTCCCTACGAAACAAGTGGACCATGTGAGACTCTCCATCCTCTTCATGAGGGGGAACTCCCCTCTCTCCAAACTGGAACCACTGGCAGAGGATTCATCCAATCCATCTCACCTTTGATCACCTTCCTCATCCCAGGAGTCCAGGGCCTCAAAGGCCTACACCAGGGGTGGGCAATTCCGGTCCTGGAGGGCCGCAGACTAATCAGGTTTTCATGATGTCCCTAATGAATATTCATGAGATCTATTTGCATCCACTGCCTTCCATTATATGGAAATAGGTGCATGAATATTCATTAGGGACATCATGAAAACCTGACTGGTCTGCGGCCCTCCAAGACTGGAATTGCCCACCCCTGGCCTACAGCAGGGACTTTCATGACTAGCCACTGCTATGTTCCGAGTCTGGAGCCCAAGAACGCTTCTTGCCCTCCTTAGTCTTAGAAGTCCCTGCTGGCTGGACAGGGATTGAGAATGGGAGCTCCGCAGACCCCCTTTCCACAGGGTTCAGGCCTGATAGAACAGTGCAGCAAACTGCTGCATTTGAGTCTTGTATTAGAGGCACCTGCAGCTGCTGCCCAGTTTCTCCTCCCAGGTGGAAAACCAAAAGGGGAGGTTAAGAGCTGTCCTCTAGCGGAGAATTCGCCGACTGAATAGGCTGCCCGGTAGAGTGGATCAACACAGGCACTGTGGGAGGAAATAGTAATTACACTTACCTGGTAATTGTAGTTCCTTGAGTGACGACAGCTTAGTCCTCTACGAATGGGTAGTGCACCTCCTCCTGCAGCATGAAGACTGGACCAATCAAAACTCAACACCACTGGATCCAGCATCCTGGCATTCCCTTGCCCTCCAGTGAACTACTGTCAAAAGCAACTGAAAGAGATAGCTAACCTTTAAGACAAAACCGTAAAAATTTAATATGTCCTGGAATCTGCAAAACCAGGGTTTTTTTTTTTGTTTTGGTTTTTTTTTTATTTTATTTATTTATTTATTTTTTTGTAAAGGGAAACCTAGAAACAACGTAGAAGACTGCACCCATCCCCCCCCAGGAGGGATGGAAATACCCCAAAGACAGCCAACCAAGGATTCCTATCCTGCCGCACCAGAAGCAGGTAGCGAGAGCAAAAGGACAAAGAAAACTGCTGAAGAACACACCCGCAAAAAACGGACTCCCGTATGGCATGCGTGCCGAGACAAAACTGCGTCCGAAGGGAGGGAAGGAGGACTAAGCTGTCGTCACTCAAGGAACTACAATTACCAGGTAAGTGTAATTACTATTTCCTTATCGTTCCTCCAGCTTAGTCCTCTACGAATGGGATGTAACAGAGCAGACTTAACGGGAGGGATTCCGCCAACCGGCACGCAAGACCGCGGAACCAAAACAGGCATCACGTGCCGCCAAGACATCAAGACGATAGCGCTTACTGAAAGTGTGGAGAGACGACCACGTCGCCGCTTTACAAATCTCTGCCGGAGACACCAAACTATACTCCGCCCAAGACGTCGCTTGAGCTCTGGTAGAATGAGCCCGCAAACCTAGCAGCGCCACACGCCCTTGCAACAGATAAGCGGAGGCAATCGCCTCCTTAATCCATCGAGAAATAGAGGCTTTCGCTGCCGCCTCACCTTTCCTAGAACCGCCGAACAAGACGAACAAACGATCTGACTTGCGGAAGTCCTCGGTAACCTTTAAATACCGACGCAAAATTCTCCTAAGGTCCAAACGACTAAGCCCGCGATCCGAGGCTCGCTCACCCGACGCCTGCAACACTGGGAGCGACACCACCTGATTTAAGTGAAAGGGAGAAGACACTTTAGGCAAAAAGGAAGGTACTGGTCGTAGAACCACCTTTTGATCCGAAAAAGACAGGAAAGGCTCTCTGCAAGAAAGAGCTTGGAGCTCAGAGATACGCCGCGCCGAACAAATTGCTACAAGAAACACCGTCTTAAGGGTTAAATCCTTCACTGAAGCTCGAGCCAGAGGCTCAAACGGCGCGGCGGAAAGCACCCGCAAAACCAGGTTGAGATCCCACGGAGGCGCAGAGACGTGACGCGGAGGGCGCAGTCGAGAAACCGCCTTCAGGAAACGGATCACATCGGCATGGGCACCCAGCGCGACCCCATGTATTTTACCTCTGTAACAGGAGAGAGCCGCGAGCTGCACTCGCAAAGAACTAGCCGCCAAACCTTTATCAAAACCGTCCTGCAAAAAATCCAAGACAACCGGAAGAGAGGCCGTAGCCGCCCGAACCTGTCGCCTGGAACACCAATCCTCAAATATACGCCAGATGCGGACATAAGCCAGCGAAGTGGAGCGCTTTCGGACTTGAAGCAACGTCGTTACAACCGCCTTCGAATAACCTCTCTTCCTCAGCCGTGCCCTTTCAATAGCCAGGCCGTAAGAGAGAATCTCTCCACCGCCGGCATGCAGAGAGGACCCTGACACAGCAGGTCCAGAGCAAGCGGAAGCCGCCACGGAGAATCGGCTAACAACCGGACCAGATCGGCATACCAGGGACGACGGGGCCAATCCGGCGCTATCAACAATACCCGTCCCCGGTGAGACTCGATCCGCTGAATCACCCGCCCCAGTAGAGGCCACGGGGGAAACACATAAAGGCCAGAGGTGGGCCAGGTCTGCAAAAGAGCATCGATGCCCTCGGACATGGGCTCTCGCCGACGGCTGAAAAAACGAGACGCCTTTGCGGAGTGAAAGGTTGCCATCAGGTCCATTACCGGCGGACCCCAACGCCTCACCAACTGTTGGAATACCGCAGGATTCAGCTCCCATTCGCCAGCATCCACTTGGACCCGACTGAGAAAATCCGCCGTGACATTGTCCTTTCCGGCAATGTGTGCCGCCGAGATCATCTGCAACCAGGGTTCTATCCACGCGAAGAGCAACTGGGCTTCCCCTTCCAAGCCCACGCTTCCGGTACCTCCCTGCCGATTTATGTAAGCCACGGTCGCAGCATTGTCTGAGAGAACTCGAACCGCTCGGTTCGTGACCTGCAGCTCGAAGCGTTGCAGCGCTAACCGAACAGCCCGCAGCTCCAATCGATTGATCGACCAACCGCTCTCCTGCGGGGACCAAAGGCCCTGCACCACAAGTTCCCCGCAGTGCGCGCCCCAGCCCGTGAGACAAGCATCCGTCAACAGCGGAATCCAGTCCGGCTGTTCCAAGGGCATCCCCGCTCGGAGCGATGAAGGACGTAACCATCACTTCAGATCCTGGCGAACTGTCCGCGGGCAGGGAAGACGTTTGGTCAATGCATCGGTCTGATTGGACCAGCGACGGAGCAAGGCCCTCTGCAGAGACCGCATGTGGAAACGAGCCCAAGGCACCACTTCCAAGGATGCCGCCATCGTCCCCAAGAGTTGCAGGTAGTGCCAAGCTGACGGAGCCGCAGTCTTCCGAAAGCGGCGCACCAGAGATTGAAGAGCTAGTACTCTCCGCTCCAGGAGCGACACGACACCCCGACAAGTATCGAAGCGTACTCCGAGGTACTCGAGCGACTGCGTCGGAACCAAGTGGCTCTTGTCTGGGTTGACTACCCAGCCGAGAGACTGCAGAAGTCCGACGACCTTTGCTGTCGCTGACTCGCTCTCCAAGCGAGTTTTTCCGCGGATCAACCAATCGTCCAGATAGGGATGAACTAGTACCCCCTCCTGACGCAAGGCTGCCGCCACCACCACCATGACTTTGGTGAACACTCGAGGCGCGGTGGCCAGTCCGAAGGGTAACGCCTGGAACTGAAAGTGACCCCACGGAAGCACGAACCGGAGATACTTTTGATGGGACTCCCGGATCGGTATATGGAGATAGGCCTCGGACAGGTCGAGAGAGGAAAGGAACTCGCCTTTGCGGACCGCTACAATTACTGACCGCAAGGTTTCCATGCGAAAATGCGGGACACGAAGACAGCGATTCACGCCTTTGAGATCTAAGATGGGCCGAAGAGCACCATCTTTCTTTGGCACCACGAAATATATGGAGTACCTGCCGAGACCATACTCCGCCTGTGGAACCGGAACGACGGCCCCTAACCGGAGCAAGCGATCCAGAGTTAGACGAATATGAGCGGTCTTTATTGGGCCCCGGCATGGAGACGCTACGAAAGAACCGAGAACGGGCTGGGCAAGCTCCAAGGCGTACCCGTCCCGAATAATCTCCAAAACCCAGCGATCTGATGTGATACGGGTCCAAGCAGGGAGAAACTGTCGAAGGCGACCTCCAATCGCCGCTACCCCCGACTGGACCCGCAGCCCTTCATTGGGACTTGCGAGCAGCTGACAGAGTCGCAGCAGTGAATCCTCTAGAGGCACCGCGGAAGCCCCGAAAACTGGGCGATCTCGAAGGATACCTACCCCGCTGCGAACCCACGAAACGGGAAGATCGAAATCGACGAAAGTCCCGAAACTGACCCCGAGGGGAAGGAAGGGACCTCCCTCTCTTTGGGCGATCCTCCGGGAGGCGGCCACCCTTGGATTCGCCCAACTCCTTGACCAACTTATCAAGATCCTCACCAAAGAGTAGCTTGCCTTTAAAGGGCAACTTACCCAGGCGAGACTTGGAAGAAGCATCCGCCGCCCAGCTCTTCAGCCAAAGAGCTCTGCGAGTGGCTACCAAAGAACCCATGCTATTAGACAGCGCCCGTATGAGATCGTAATGGACATCCGCGAGATACGCCGAACCCGACTCCAAGCGCTGAAGCTCAGCCAGATCGTCAGCTTCCGCGGGCGCCGCCTGCCGAAGACGCTGAACCCAGCGAAGACAGGCGCGAGCAACCCAAGCGCCACAAATGGAGGCCTGTAACGCAACAGCGTCCGCCTCAAACGATTGTTTCAGCAAACCGTCCATCTTACGGTCCTGAGGCTCCTCTTTAAGGCCGCGCTACCCTCAACAGGGATCGTGGTCTTCTTAGTTACCGCCGAGACCGCCGCATCTACCTTAGGCAAACGAAACCGTTCGAGATCCTTGTCTGACAACGGATACAGTTTGCGCATAACCTTGATGCCCTTGAGACCAGATTCAGGAGCATCCCACTCGGTTTGTATCATTTGGTCGAGAACCCGGTGCAGGGGAAAAACCGCCTGCGGCTGACGGACAGCCTGAATGATGGGGTCCACCCCATCGTCCTCTTCAGCCGGCGGGGCTGAGACCAGGCCAAGAGTCTGAAGCGCTTCAGACAGGAGCGCAGGCAATTCCTCCCTGCGAAAAACCCGTATGATTTTCGCCTGGTCTTCTGGCTCCGGGATCTCGCCTTCCTCCAAGGCGTCCTCCTCCATGTCCAATTCAGGATCGTCTCCTTCAACCCAATCGGACTCGGACAACAGAGGCTCCTGCAGGCGCTGCCTCTTGGCAGCTCGCAAACCTGAGGCCCCGCCGTCCTTCGTGGAAGGGTGCGCGGAAGTGGCCTGCTTCGAAAGGGAACCCAGCGCAACCCCTTGACGTCGTCGACAAAACGCTTGATGCATCAGTAAAATAAAAATCAGGAGAGAAATCATCCAAGAGGGAAGTACCTCCGAAATCAACTGGTGCTCCTGAGCTTGCAGAAAGAGCGGAGCTTGTCCCCGAGGGCCCCTCCAAGGGCGAGTCAATAACCGGAGGCGCGGTAGAGGGCTGGGAAACCGTCAATGGCGTCTCAAGCCGCTGCTCCATACTGAGGGACACGGAGGCACAGCGCTGACAGACGCCCGTCTCTGCTGAAGCGCCCCTCCGTGATCTACAAATGACACACAGGGATCCCGAGGGCATGGAGACAGGACACCCCGTATCCCAGGGAAGAAAAAAGCAAAGGAGGTCCGCTTTGCGCCCAGACTACAGAAAGAAAAGGGAGGACGCTGACCCCCCAGCCCCAAAGACAAACCCTTGCCCAGACACTGGGAGGGTGTCAGCAAGGAGGGCTTCTGCCGCCCACCCTTTGCTTGGGAAACTGTTTGGCTCGTTTGTTGTTGCTTCTTGTGTTATTTTATTTTATTTCATTTCCTTTTTTTTTTTTTTTTTTAATCAGCAGAAAGCGCGGCAAACGCAGGCAGGCTGCACAGCCGGAGAAAATCACTCCTAGCCGTCCACAACCCACTCGCCGCAGGAGAGAGCCCAGAAAAACGAAAGAAACCAAAGAAAACAACAAAACTACTAAAAGAACAAGGGCAGCAACACAGGGGATCAGCGGAGAGACACCGCGGCTCCGAAATCGCTGACAGTCATCGCCTAAACCGCGCGAAGCAGAAAACCGCCAGCCACAAAATGGCCGCGGATGCTGAGGAAACTGAGGCGCGGGAAAATTTGGCGCCGAAAAGAACAGCACAGCCAAAACCCGGCGAAACGGCCCGCTGCCGGCTGACCATGAACCCGAGCCTAGGAAAAAAACGCAAAGGCAAACAAAAAACCCAAAAGTAAAGAAAAATAAAGAAAACAAAGCACAAAGCGCGATAGCTGCAAGAACCGGGGCTGCTGCTCAAAGCGGCCCTGCTGCCGGGAAACCCGTCGGCACTTGCCAGGCACAGAGTCCTACCTGCCAGGAACTGAGGCGCTGGACCGCCGCCGCCGGAGCTCTGACCCGAACAGCCTTGGGTACAGAGATCCAAGCAAATGAAAAGAAGCAATAAGCGGCGTTGGCTGAGCAGGAGAGGAACCTCTGCTGAGCCCCTCCCCCTCCGGAGTGCCGGTTTCCTCCAAAATTAAAGGGACAGGTACTCCTGCACTGCCATAAATAAATAGAAACCCCAATAGGGACCAAAGAAAAGAAAAGAAAAGGAAAGGTTAGCTATGCCTAAGACCTATTCTAACTGACTAGTGAGCCCAGCCTGGCTCACAAACATCTTCCTGCTGCATGAAGACTGGACGCACTGGAGGGCAAGGGAATGCCAGGATGCTGGATCCAGTGGTGCTGAGTTTTGATTGGTCCAGTCTTCATGCTGCAGGAGGAGGTGCACTACCCATTCGTAGAGGACTAAGCTGGAGGAACGATAAGGAACAGGAGAGAGAGGTATCCACCAGCAAATCCACTTGTGTCCCAGAAGCTGACCTGGAGGACTTCCCAGGATCGGCTGCACAAGCACGACCCAATAGGAATCACCTGGGAGAGAAGCAGGCATGGATGACAAAAAAGGCGGGCATGCGTGCATACAATCACATGGACCTGACTTCAACAGGAAAAAGACTGGTCAGTTTTTCACCATAGAGACACACCCTCTCCCCAGAAGAGCTGCTGTACTCACATTTGTGAAGACTGCCACAGGCCCCCAATTCCTCGCTGTTCAATCTCCGCTCCCATTAAGGAGAAAATCAGCTGGGAGGGGGGGGGGGGTTTAGAGAAGAACTCTACCTGCTGTGCCTTAAAGGGCCAATGCCTAAGTTGCACAAGTGGACTCAGACTTTTTCCTACTAAAATAAAATGATAGGAAGAAATAAAAGAAAACAGGGAAGCAGGCAAGGCACCCCTGCAGAAGATCTCTTGCTTCAACCCAACTGACCCTTGTGGCCAGGAGTTGACAAGAGCAATCAAACCAGAGGGGTATTTCAAATATGCCCTGATGACTGCAAACTAAGCTGAGCTACCCAGCATCCAAGACAAAAGGCAGTTGCTGAGGCCGAACCTGCACTAAGACCACTATCTACTGAGACAGAAAATACTGCAGAGTGCCCCTAGCTGCACTGGGTTTCATGCTAGCGATGTCACAGCACTGTTTTGTTTTTTTCTGTGTCTCATCATCTGCTGGTTGGGTCAGATAACCCACTAGTCTGGACTGGTCTAGCAGCAGGATCTGGAAATTAAAAAGTAAGATCCAAATCTGCATTTCTGCAAGATTGTTGTGAGAAGGGTGGTGTTGAGAAGAGCATGATTATGGAGTTTGACGAATTTGGGGTGGGGGAGAAGGGGGACGTGAAGGCTCACCTAGGACATCCAATATTCTTGGATCAGTCATGGGCTTTGGCACATAAAAAAATTACTGCAGTAGTACAAGGAGCAGAACAGGGCCACAATGTAATATTAATACCAGTCTGGCATTTGAAACATTAACTTAAATATCCTCAGAAAGATCATGCAATGATGCAGCTGCCACCAAAATGCGGGCAGGAAATCAAGCCCAGAATGGATGTCTAATCCTGTGTTATATCCAATACAAGCAATAACTTGTCTGGCAAAAATCTTTTTTTTTTTTACTGGTACTGAAGAAAATTAAGGCAATTTTAAGTTTGTGCAAACCATAATGCACATATAAGTAGTGATTTTAGAAGTGTGTAAGCAGCCCAAGTACACAAATTTGAAGGGGGCATTTTCTGAGCTTACCTTAAGGTAGCTGCATTCCTTATGTAACAGCATTACATATGCACTTCAAAAATTTCAATATCAACATTTGCACCTGCTCAAAGTCGCATAGCTATCAGCTAACTGCTTGTTAATACCTCCGATTTGGAGGAGTGATGAGGGGAATTACGCTTACTTCTGGTGTTGAAAACCACCTCAAAATATGCAGTTTTGCAAAACATACTTACATGTATAGGCAGCAAAATCTATTGCTTGCACAGGTAAGTACTTCTTGCACAAAGTCCTGAACAATACTGTTTTTTATTCTTTCCAACCCAATGGAATGCTAGAAAGAAATCAAAGGGTTGAGAATATACGGGGCAAAATAACTCAAATTTTAATGGCACAAGATCAATCTGGTATAGGCAAAAAATGGTGGTTAGTTAAAAAATGGACCAGAAAAATTCCCCAAAAAGAATGGTCCAATGCATTCCTATAGTAAAAAATGATAATTACACTTACCTGGTAATTGTAGTTCCTTTAGTGACGACAGTTCAGTCCTCTACCTCTGGGTTGTCAATCTCCTCCTGCAGCTAGGAGACTGGTATGTCAGAATGATGACATCACTGGATATAGCCTGCTGCACTCCCACTTGTATCCCAGTGTAAACTATAACAAAGCAGACTCAAAAGAGCAACAAATAAGTAGCAAACATGAAGACAACTGTATTATCAGTAAGTCCCCCCTGACAACAATCCTTCTTACCTCCTGCCCTGCCAAGGAAAAGGACACAAATAGAAGAAATGAAGAAAGCTAGGCTCACCTGTAACCCTCTTCTGTTTGGTACAAAGTGTAAAACCTGCGAGAAACATCCGGGCGGGAAGGAGGACTGAACTGTCGTCACTAAAGGAACTACAATTACCAGGTAAGTGTAATTATCATTTCCTTAGCGTTCCTCCAGTTCAGTCCTCTACCTCTGGGAAGTACCAGAGCAGTAATCAATGGGAGGGACCCTTCCAGCCGGCAGACAAGACAGCCGAGCCGAAACGAGCATCCGAAGCCGCAGCCAGATCCAACCTGTAGTGTTTACTGAAGGTATGCAGGGACGACCAAGTCGCCGCCCTACAAATGTCCCCCGGGGGGACCAAACCATGTTCTGCCCAAGAGGACGCCTGCGCACGGGTGGAATGCGCCTGCAGACCTGTAGGCACCACACGCCCCCGGAGCACATAAGCGGATGCAATCGCTTCCTTAAGCCAGCGGGCAATAGAAGCTTTAGCCGCCGCTTTGCCCCGACGAGTACCGCCGAAAAGCACAAACAAACGTTCTGACTTCCTGAACGACTCCGTAACCTGCAAATACTGACGCAAAGCCCTCTTCACGTCCAGCCGCCGAAGACCGCGATCCGCGGCATTGCCCCCCAAAGATCCTAAGACTGGCAATGAAACAACCTGATTTAGATGAAAAGGAGACACCACCTTCGGCAGAAAGGATGGAACCGGACGCAAGACCACCTTCTCCCTAGAAAAGGAAAGGAAGGGTTCACGGCACGACAACGCCTGCAGTTCGGAAACCCTCCGTGCGGAACAAATCGCCACCAAAAACACCGTTTTGAGCGTCAAATCTTTCACAGACGCTCGACGCAAAGGCTCAAAGGGGGACTCGGCCAGAGCCGTGAGCACAAGATTCAGATCCCACGGGGGAACGAACACTCTGCGTGCCGGCCGTACCCGAACGACCGCTTTCAGAAAACGACGCATGTCGGGATGAGTTCCCAACGAGCGGCCATGGACTTTGCCGCGAAAACAGGACAAAGCTGCCAGTTGTACTCGTAAGGAGCCGGCCGCAAGCCCTTTGTCAAAACCGTCCTGTAGGAATTCCAAGATTGAAGGAATTGAAGCCGATCCTGGCCGAACCTGACGCTGGGAACACCAATCCTCAAAAATACGCCAGACCCGCACATACGCCAAGGACGTGGACTGCTTACGCGCCCTCAGTAAGGTCGCCACCACCGCAGATGAGTAGCCCTTTTTCAAGAGTTTAGCCCTCTCAATGGCCAAACCGTAAGCGAGAACCGATCCACCTGAGGCATGAACAGGGGCCCTTGGAGCAACAGATCGGACCTGTCCGGGAGACGCCAAGGTTCCCCGTCCAACAGACGGACCATGTCCGCATACCATGGACGCCTCAGCCAATCGGGAGCCACCAACAGGACCGGTCCCGCATGCGCCCCGATCTTCTGGACCACCCGGCCTATCAGAGTCCAGGGCGGGAAGACATACAGAAGGCCGGTCTCCGGCCACCGACGCAGCAAGGCGTCGATGCCCTCGGACATTCTTTCTCGACGTCTGCTGAAGAATCGGCCGACTTTCGCCGACTGAAAGGTCGCCATGAGATCCATAATCGGAGTTCCCCAGCGCCTGACGATCTGACGGAAAACCGCGGGATGCAGTTCCCACTCCCCGGCATCCACGTGCACTCTGCTGAGGAAGTCCGCGGTGATATTGTCCTTGCCGGCTATGTGAGCTGCCGAAATCGCAGAGAGACGAAGCTCTACCCACGCGAAGAGCAGGGTGGCCTCTGTCTCCATTGCAGCACTCCCGGTGCCTCCCTGGCGATTGATGTAGGCCACCGTTGCCGAGTTATCGGAGAGCACTCGCACGGCCTGGCCGCGCACCAAGGCCTCGAACGCCTGCAGGGCCCGAAACACCGCTCGAAGTTCCAAGCGATTGATCGCCCACGAGGACTCCAGAGGGGTCCAAAGTCCTTGCGCAAACTGACTCTCGCAGTGGGCCCCCCAGCCCACCAGGCTGGCATCCGTCAGCAATGGCAGCCACTCTGGCTGATCCAACGGCAAGCCCTCCGCCAGAGACGAGGGGCGCAGCCACCACTGAAGGGACCGCCGAACCGGGCCCGGGCAAGGGAGACGCTTGCTCAGCGAGTGCCTTTGATGCGACCAACGACGGAGCAGAGCCCTCTGGAGAGGTCGCATGTGAAACCTGGCCCAGGGCACCGCCTCTAGCGTCGCCGCCATGGTGCCCAACACTCGGAGATAATCCCAAGCCGAGGGAGCCGCTACCGACAGGAAGCGCCGCACCAGAATCCGCAACCCCTCGGCTCGCTTGGACGGCAGGAACACTTGTCCCTTGTACGTATCGAACCGAACTCCCAGGTATTCGAGAACCTGGGTGGGCTGCAAACGGCTCTTGTCCGGGTTGATCACCCAACCCAGTTCCTGCAAGAACCGCACCACCCTGTCCGTCACCCGGAGACTTTCCTACGCGGACTTGGCGCGAATCAACCAATCGTCGAGGTAAGGGTGCACCAGAATACCTTCTTTGCGCAACGCCGCTGCCACCACCACCATTATTTTGGTGAAGGTCCGAGGCGCCGTCGCCAGGCTGAATGGTAAGGCCTGAAACTGGTAGTGACCCCAGGGGAGGGCAAACCGCAGAAAACGCTGGTGCACATCGCGAATGGGAATGTGCAAGTACGCCTCCGAAAGGTCTAGGGACGTCAAGAACTCCCCGCGTCACACCGCTACGATGACCGACCGCAACGTTTCCATCCGAAAGTGCGGGACCCGCAAACAGCGGTTTACCCCCTTCAGATCGAGAATGGGACGCAATTGTCCGCCCTTTTTGGGCACCACGAAATAAATGGAATAGCGACCCAAGCCGTACTCGGCCTCGGGAACCTCCACGACGGCTCCCAAACGAAGGAGCCTTTCCAGGGTTTCGCGAACGGCCGCCGCCTTCGCAGGACCCCGACAAGGCGACATGACAAAGGCGTCCCGTACGGGCCGGGCCAACTCCAGCGCGTAACCGTGCTGAATGATTTCTAGCACCCACTGATCTGAGGTGATGAGGGTCCAGGCGGACAGAAACTCCCGAAGCCGACCGCCAATGGGAGGCTCCACCGCCGGGACCCGCCTCGCTTCATTGGGTCTTACGGGCAGAAGCCGCCGGGAGGGAGGAGAAGCCTCTACTCGCTCCCCGAAACCCCCGAAAGCCCTGACTCCGAGAGGGAAACCTCCCTCTCTGGAAACCCCCAGGCCGGGTAGAACGAAATCTTCTGAAGTCCCGAAACGGACCCCGAGGCCCCTGGGCAGACTTGGCCTGTTTGGGTTTGTCCTTGGGCAAACGGCCCGCTTTAGATTCACCTAGGTCCTTCACCAACTTCTCCAAATCCTCCCCAAACAGTAACCCCCCCTTAAAGGGAAGCTTACTGAGGCGGGATTTAGAAGGACCGTCCGCGGCCCAATTCCGCAGCCACAAGGAGCGACGGGCCGCTATCACAGAAGCCGTGCTGTTGGCCAACGCTCGAATTAAGTCATAATGCACATCCGCCAGGTAGGCTGCACCTGACTCCATCCGGTCGAGCTCTTTCACCTCCTCGAGGTCCATGTGCGGGGATTGGCGTAGCCGTTGGGCCCAGCGCAAGCACGCCCGGGCAACCCAGGCCCCGCAGATGGAGGCTTGAAGCGATAGGGAATCCGCCTCAAACACCTGCTTGAGCAGACCGTCAATCTTACGGTCCTGAGGATCCTTTAAGGCCGCACTTCCCTCTACGGGAATGGTGGTCTTTTTAGTAACAGCCGAAACCACGGCGTCTAGACGCAGTGCTCGGAATCGGTCTTTAGCGGTTTCCGCCAAAGGATATAACCGGCCCATAGCACGAATGCCCCGGAGCCCCGCCTCCGGTTTATCCCATTCGTCCTGAATCATCCGCTCGACTACTCGGTGCAGCGGAAACACCACCTGAGTCTGACGAACCGCCTGAATGACTGGGTCCTCTAAATCGTCCTCCACCGCTGCCGGCGGAGCCAAGTGTAACATCTGCAAGGTTTCCGATATTAAGGCAGCCAACTCCTCTCTGCGGAACAGGCGAATAAGCTTGGCTTGCTCTTCGGGCTCCGGGATCTCTCCTTCTTCCAGATCCTGTGAGCTCTCCTCAGGATCCCATTCCGGATCCGGGGTCTCCAGCCAGGAACTCTCCAGCGTATCAGCCAGCCGTGCCCGTTTTGACGCTGGCTGTTCCGTGACCGCCGCCCCTTCCGCTACCAACTGCGGAGGTTGAGACGCCGGCGAAGCCTGTCTCTCGCCCTGCTGACGCAGGCAAAAAGCTTGATGCAGAAGAAGGACAAACTCCGGACTGAAACCACTGAGACCTGGCGGCTGAGGTTGCAAGGGTTCACCGGAGGGCCCTGGCAGAGATCCTAAATCAGGCTCTTGCTCAGCGAGCCGCGGTGAGGTAGCGCCCGCCCCCGGGGGCGCCGCCTGCACCTCCGGAGACTCTTGGGCGGCCATCTGCAGCTCCACCTCTGAAGAGAGAGCCGTACAGCCCTTACACACCCCGGTGTCCGTGATCGTGCCCCTTCTGGAACCACACACCAGGCACCGAGGCCGGGAAGCCATCAGGAGACACCCAGCACCCTTAAGGACTGATGCCCAGGTGGTATAGTACAGTGGGCTTTTCTGTACCGGTTTGTCTCCTTCCTTGGGCTTTGAGGTTTTTTTTTGTTTTGTTTTTTTTTCAGATAGTTTATTGAGCTGGGTTAGAAGGGTAGCTAGCCCCCCAAGAAAAAGAAAAACCCCGCAGCCCCCCTTCCACCCCGGGAACGCACAGGGCCGACAGAAGAGGCTGAAGAAATAATCAAATAAAATAGGCCTCCCAAAAGAAAAGAAACAAAGCAACCAACAAAGGAAATATAAAGAAAGCTAACTAATTAAATCAAAAACGCAGCAGTGTCCCGTTGGAAAAAAACAGCAACCGATGCTCGTACACGCGGCTGCAGCGCGGCACACAAAATGGCCACCGCGACTGCAAGCCGTGCAGGAAAAAGGCGCCAAAACACTGCGGGCGTTCTTTGACCCCCGAAACAGCGCGGCAGGGATGAAAAGAGCAGACGGATGCCGGCGGAACACTTACCGGTCCTGTCTGCCACCCCTCGATCGCTGCGGAGAGCGTCTCCAACCCCGGGCCCTGAAGACAAGCGAGGTCAGCCAACACCCGACCAGCCTCTCACAGAGGCATAGCTGTGCGGAGCTACCGGCGTTTAAGAAGGGCTCACCTCCGTAAGGTCCGGGAGGTGAGACCTCTGGGCCAAGCGGGGGGGGGGGGGAGGGAAACTCGAGCCTGAGCCAAAAACCCCCCTCCAGGAAGAAACCCCCAGGACTGACACAGGCAGGGATCAAGAAGGGTATCTTCCTCTTCACTGTTTTCTTCTCTGTTTTTTTTTTTTTTTAAAGAGATAACGTCCAAATAAATATCACCCACTTAACTATCCTGACAGAAAAACTACATGCTCCTTATCCACTCCTCCATAGAGCCTCTCCCTAAGGCTCGTCAACACCTCCTGCTGCAAGGAGACTGGTTACACTGGGATACAAGTGGGAGTGCAGCAGGCTATATCCAGTGATGTCATCATTCTGACATACCAGTCTCCTAGCTGCAGGAGGAGATTGACAACCCAGAGGTAGAGGACTGAACTGGAGGAACGCTAAGGAACAGTGAGTTTCTGGTCAGACTGGAAATAATTCATGATTCATGCTCTCCACTACACCCCCCTCCCTCACCCATCACCCCTACTACTGCCACTTTCCTATCCTTGCTGGGCTAGCTCTTAATTCAGATGTGTGATTTTTTTTCTTTATTGTGAAAGCTAGTGACACAACCATATATAACATTAATGTTTGCAATGTACTGTGACACACATTGAACAATGTAGTTTGCTAAGTTGCTATCTGTACAGCGAATTAGTGGTGGTGAGGCACAGTAATATCTATTGGAATGAGACAGTGGCACCCCATGGCTAAATTAAAATACATCCTTTGAAATTTTGTCAGCAACATTTAATGATCACACTAGTCTTCTTTCCAAACGAATGTTTGGATACCACCCTATTCAAACCATCCTTCTCCCCCCCCCCCCCCCTCCTAGGTCAGAGAGACAAGAAAGGGGTTGGAAAGAATTCCATGAACTATTTTCCACAGGCTTTCCTCACTTGTTTTGTTTTGAACACTTTTGTAAAAATGGCTGTTCCTGATGCTCATGCAGCCTAATACATGTTTTTTCTACAATGTTATATGTATTTTTATAAAAACCTCCACCTTCACTAGACCTTTTGCAAAATGTTCAAAATCATGATGAAAAAGGTTCTTAGGCATCCTATATAAAACTGGACTGCAAGTCTGATTCACCACAGACATCTGCTTAGTACATCAGAAACGTCTGCATATTTGCATTATTCATGCCCAGAAATGCTATTTTTAGTAAGTCCAAATCTTAAATCTTAAAGCTATTACAGTAACCATTTCAATTTAAAGGTGGCGGACTACATCTATCGAAACAATAGCCTCACTTTCAGTATTTTGGACTAGGAAGGGTTAATACCAGACTGGGATGGGGAAGGAAAGAGGTTGAATTTGAAGGCAGCTAAAGTCAGCAGAATGCACTATGGTCTGCATAAAACTAGCAGATTGGCAACTCCGACTGGCCCCGATTGGTGGTGCACAGCACACTTTCAATTATAGTTGGTAATGCATGCTCACCACCTGCCACTATTGGTACCATGTCCCTGGCTGTCAGATCTATTTTATTTATTTATTTTATTTACATTCTCTTATATACCACGCTATTCTGCATCAGTGCGGTTTACATTGAACAAATTGAAATTACATTGAACAGGGCATTATAACTTGGAGATAACTATTTTACAGGGAACATGGGCTATGGAGAGTTAAGTGGCTTGCCCAAGACCACAAGGAGCACCTGTGGGACTAGAAACCCCAGTCCTTCCAGCCCAAGGTTGCTGTCCTCTAGTGGGATTTGAACCCCCGACCTTCCGGCCTGAAGTACCTTGCCCCAACCACTTGGCCACTCCTCCACTCTATTGTTTTGCTTTGACTACTGCTGCTTTTTGCTGCCCCCCCAGAAGCTGCTGCCCTAGGCAACCCCTTAGTCCAGTCCCACTAGGTTGTTGCATATGTTAGTCAGAGGAATGTTAGCCTTTGCAAGCACTGGTGAAACTTATAATCAAATCACAACAGAAGTTCCATTTTGTGGTGCTCTGCATAACAGCCTCAGTGTGTTGATTTAGTCCACTAAAAGCAGCAAGTAAAATGAGGAGCTATAGATAAACTGTAGTCAACAGCTTTTTAATGCATCTCTTTGGAATCCTACTAGGTACTTGTGATCCTGAATGGCCACTCTCCAAAAGGATACTGGCTGTGCTCATCCCATGTCATATAATGTTTTTTGTGGCTCCTGCACTGGAAAATACTAGGCAGTAGCATGGTAAAGAACATTGGACTGGGAAGGGACAGAGTAACAAAAACACTTCTGTTATAACCAACAATCAACAACAACCTGATACAAACAAAACAGGTGTTAATGGGATAACAAGAATACCCCCCACATCCCTGCACTATTACTCCTGCCCCTTTTCAGGTCTATCTTCCACTCTGTGCCTTTTCTGCTTGAAAACGCCTGCACTGCACAAATGTATTTCATTTCACTGGAAAAGGAACAGCACAGCAATGGTATCTGTTGTAGAAACCACCACTCGCTACTCTCAAAGAACCCTTAGGTGGCTGGAAAGTAAACACCTCAATTTTACAATGTATAAACATAACAAATGGTGATGAATGATAGCCTAATTTCTAGAACAGTGGGCAGAGAATCAGGGAAGCCAGGTTCAAATCCTACTTCCCCTCCTTGTTTTAGGCAAGATATTAGAGGCCAATGCAGTAACATCAGTACACACTTAACACACAATCTGTCATTTTTTTATGAGCTACTTTTGCACCACAATGTGGAAAGGGGATCAACAGTCAATTACTGCACAGATGCTGCCAGCTGCCAGCACACAGTACATGCAAATGCATTCAAATTCAAATTAGTATAAGTATGCAATTAGTTATGCTGCCAGGATGCAGAGAAGTGCACAAAAGAGCAGAAGGCTGAGCTCAACACCCAGATGCCAGGTGAGAGGGAGGGAGAAAGCGTAGTTACTTACCTGTAACTGGAGTTCTCCGTGGACAGCAGGATGAGTCAGCCACACCAGGTGTCGTCCACCAACGGCGCCTATACGGAAGTGCTCTCTAGAGCTCAGAGTCCTTCTGAGCATGAGCCAGAAGCCCCACCCCACTAGCCCGCCCCTAGCTAGCCAGTGAGTCTCTAGCTGTGCCCGGCGTGTCCGTGGCTAGGGGCGTGCTGAGGCCGACCTCGGCCTGGGGAGGAGGGTGGGAATGTGTGGCTGACTCATCCTGCTGTCCACGGAGAACTCCAGTTACAGGTAAGTAACTACGCTTTCTCCTAGGACAAGCAGGATTCGTCAGCCACACCAGGTGCCTCCCAAGCTGCGCGATAGTGCGGTTTAGCAGTGGAGATGGAGGCCGAGGCAAGGATAAGTGAAACATTTAAATAATTTTTATTCTCACACAGTGCAGTTTAACTTGGTAGGTTAACAGTGCAGTATAACTTGGTTGGTTAACAACACGGCCGACATGGCCGGCAATGGGGCCAACATGGCCGACTAACGATGCCCGCATGGGCAACAATAGGGCCAACATGGCCAACGAGGGAGAGGGCCAATATGGCCAACGGCCAAGATCACAAGGCCTAGAGGCGTACATCAAAGTTACCACATGGATGCACAGTCTGAGTCATTAGAGAGGCAGTGCTGTTGCATTAGCAGTGGAAAGGACAGCTTGTCCAAACGCGCAGCGAGCCTGCGTGTCCAAGTCTAGGCAGTAATGCTTTTGAAAGGTATGGGCAGAGGACCAAGTAGCCGCTCTGCAGATTTCCGCCAGGGGAATGGAGCGCAGGTTCGCAATAGTGGCTGCCAGTGCCCTGAGCTGGTGTGGACCCACGTTAGGGGCCGTTAGCGCGCCTGCCAATTCGTGGCAGAGGCCTATGCAGGCCGAGATCCATTGTGCCATGGTGCGCTTAGTGACCGGGCGGCCGGGTCTGTTTGGGTCGTAGGAGACGAAGAGTTGAGAACCCTTCCGCAGCGGGCCCGTCCTGAGGATGTAGATCCGGAGGGCTCTGGTGCAGTCGAGTGTGTGCAGTCTCTCCTCCTCTTGGGAGGAGTGTGGCTCAGGGTAGAAAGTGGGCAACTCGATGGTTTGATTGATGTGGAATTCCGAAGACACTTTGGGGATGAACTTGGGGTGAGTGCGTAGGGTGGCTCTGTCTTGCAGCAGTTGTGTGTATGGTGCGTGAGCCACCAAAGCCTGGAGTTCGCTGATCCTGCGAGCAGAAGTGATAGCCACTAAGAATAAAGTCTTCCATGTTAGATGCTTCATGGTGGCCGTGAGAAGTGGTTTGAATGGCGCTTTTGTCAGCTGTTGGAGGACAATGTTTAGATCCCAAACCGGCGCAGGGGCCCGTATGGGAGGCTTTAGATTGTTCAGCCCCTTCATGAAGCTTGCAACCAAGGGTAGTGAGGCAATGGTTCCGTTGTTTGTGCGCTCATGGAATGCAGCGATGGCTGATAGATGTACCCTGACGGAGTTGATTTTGAGCCCCTGTTCCGAGAGTGAAGTGAGGTATTGTGGGACGCATGGAACAGGACAGCTGGAGGGGTTGATCCCTCTGGGGCCACACCAAAGGCTGAAGCGCTTCCACTTGAGGGCGTAGGATTTTCTGGTGGACGGTCTTCTGGCCGCCAGGATGATGTGCTGTACTTCCTCTGGCACGCTCATTGCGGAGAGGTTCCTCCGTTCAATCTCCACGCTGTCAGTGCCAGGGCACCCAAGTTGGGGTGTAGCGTGTGTCCCTCGTCCTGGGTTAGCAGGGTCTGGTGGAGAGGGAGGCGGAGGGGTGTCTCCTGCGATAGGCGTAGTAGCGTTGGGAACCACATCTGCCGGGGCCAGTAGGGGACAACAAGGATGGCCTGGGCTCGGTCCTGGATGATCTTCTGCAGTGTTTTGGAGATCAGGGGCGTGGGGAGGAAGGCGTATACAAGAGACCACTCCCCCCAGCACACGGCGAAGGCATCCGAAGCTACGCTGCTGGCTGTCGGTCGCTTGGAACAGAATAGGGGGCATTTCTTGTTCTGGTCCGTAGCGAAGAGGTCGATGTCCGGTTGGCCCCAGCGGTTGAAGACGTAAGCGGTGACTTGGAGACTGAGGGTCCACTCGTGTGGGTTTAGCTGTCGGCTCAGTCTGTCCGCCAGGGAGTTCTGTACACCCGGGAGATAGGATGCTCTTATCCAACAGTGTTCCTTTAGGATCAGCGACCAAATCTTGAGTGCTTCTCTGCATAGCGGTCGGGAGCCTGTTCCCCCCTGTTTGTTGACATAGAACATGGCCACCTGGTTGTCTGTCAGCATTAGAAGAGACTTGTTGTTGATGTATTGTTGGAAAGCCTGTAGTGCGTATCTTATGGCTCTGAGTTCCAGAAGGTTGATGTGGAGGCTGGTCTCTGCCAATGTCCAGGCTCCTTGTGTACGCAGATGGCCCATGTGGGCTCCCCATCCCGTCTGGGATGCATCTGTGGTGATAGTGACTTGATGACTGGACTGCTGAAAATGCTTCCCCACCATGAGGTTCCGTTTGATTGTCCACCAGCGAAGGCTCTTCTTGGTGTGGACGTCGAGGGTGATGCGTAAGGAGAGCGGTTGTGTGCGCTGATTCCAACACGAGCGTAGGCGCCACTGGAGGGTTCGCATGTGCAGTCGTGCTAGAGGCAGAACGTGGGTGGTAGCGGCCATATGTCCCAGGAGGCAGAGGAGGGATCGGGCCGTTGAAGTTGTTTGATGGGAGGCTGCTGTGGCGAGGGAGGCCAATTTCTTCGCCCTCAGCGCTGGGAGAAATGCCTTCCCTTCCACGGTGTCTATGCAAGCCCCTATGAATTCCAGGCGCTGAGTGGGGACCAGATGCGACTTCTGGTGGTTTACCAGGAAGCCGAGGGCATTGAGAAGGCCGATGGTTCGTTTGATGGCCCACCGTGTCTCTTCCGGTGATGGTGATGACAGAAGCCAGTCGTCCAGGTAGGGGAAGACGTGTATGCCCTGCTTCCGCAGATGTGCGGCTGCCACCGCTACGCACTTCGTGAACACCCGGGGTGCTGGCGAGAGGCCGAATGGGAGGGCCTTGTATTGGTAGTGGCCCCCAAGGGCTTGGAAACGTAGATACTGTCTGTCCTGGGGGTGTATCGGGACGTGTGTATATGCGTCCTGCAGATCCAAGGAAGCGATCCAGTCCCCGCGTTGTAGAAGGGGGAGGATCGTGTCCAGGGAGTACATGCGGAACTTTTCTTTGAGGATGAACTTGTTGAGGTTCCTCAGGTCTAGGATAGGGCGTACACCTTCCGATTTCTTCGGTACTAGGAAGAATCTGGAGTAGAAGCCCTGGTTGGTTTGTTCCGGAGGCACAGGTTCGATGGCTTGGGTTGTCAATAGATGCATCACTTCCATGTGCATTGGCTGGGACGTTTCGTTGTCGTGAGGTTGAGGTTTCGCGGGGCGGCCATGAGGGCGAAGCATGAAGCACAGGCGATATCCCTCCTGAATAATCCGCAGGACCCAAGTGTCTGAAGAAATAGCTTGCCAGGAGTCCCAGAAAGCTGTCAACCGTCCTCCCACTGGAAGGGTTGCCCGTCCCTGCGCGGACTGGTTGTCAAAAAGATGGATTGTTTTTGCCCGAGAGAGGTGGCTCTTTCTTTTGTTTCCTGTCCCGTTGTTGCTTATGCTGGTGTTGGGTTCCATAAGAGGATCTGTAGGCCGGCTGTTTGTAGCGTGGCTGTTGCCATTTGCGGTATGAGGGATACCCTTTGTAAGGGGCGTACGATTTTCTGTTGTAAGATCCCTTAGTGCCGGGGTTGCGCTCCAGGCCGTCCTCGGCAAGGGTTTGCAGGGTGGAGCAGTGCTCCTTCATATCGTTAACAGTGTCTGCCACCTTGTCCCCGAAGAGGGATTCCCCATTGCAGGGAGCATCGGCAATGCGTTCATGAGTGTCTTCGCGTAATCCGGAGGCTCTCAGCCATGCTAGCCTCCTCGCGGAGATGGCGGTGCCTGCCGTGCGTGTAGCAACCTCAAAGGAGTCATGAATTGTGCTGATGAGGTGCTTTCCGCATTCTTTTAGGTCGGCAACAATGGCTGAAACCTTTGCTTTTTCTTCGGATGGCAGCATTGTTGAGGCGTCCTTGAGAGTTGCCAACAGGGCGTCCTGGAAGAGGACGTGTTGAAACTGGAGTGCAGAAATGCGCGCATTCAGCATGGCGCCTGTGAAAACTTTCTTGCCGACGTCGTCCAGGAGTTTGTGGTCCTTTCCTGAAGGTGAGTTGGCATGATTGCGTGAGGACTTAACACGCTTTAAAGCAGAGGACACAACAATGGAGTGATGAGGCAGCTGGTTTTTCCCGAATCCAGGAGTTTGTTGGATTAGGTATTTTGCGTCCAGTTTCTTGGGGCACGCCGGAGAGGAGGCAGGGCTTTGCCATAGTTTAGTGTGCGTGTCTTTGAGACGCTGATGTATTGGCAAGGAGATGGGGGTCCTAGGGGCGTCGAGATATTTGAAAACCTCTGGGCCATCCTGTAAAGGATCTGGCGGAGTGAGGTTAAGGGTGGCTGCCACTTTACGCAAGAACTTAGGGTATGTAAGGTCTTCTGGGGCCATAACAGATGGTGCTGGATCAGCTCCTGCAGATGGTCTGGTGGATTGGGACTCCTCGCTCTGTACAGAGGTCGCTTTGCCCCTGGGGGAGTCGCATCCGAGCGGTGTGGCTACTTCCTCCTCCTCTAGACTAAGGAAGGATGATGATTCTGGATCTGCAGAGGAGAAGCTGCTGAAAGATTGGTTAGCAGGCTCTGCTGTCTGGTCAAGAGGGTCTCCCGAAGCAACGATCTGGGTGGTAGCCTCTGTGGACCCATCTCGTGTGGCTGCTGACCCCTTACGGAGAAGCTCGGTGAGGCTGGAGAGCAGCTGCAGTATGGTCTCTTGATTGGGGAGAGACACTGCAGGTGAACAGGCAGTTTGCAGGTTTGTCCCTGGATTGTGGAGAGTCCCTGCAGGAGGGCTTACAGCTGGACGCTGTGCAGACCGAGGGGAAAGTCTTTTGGACGGTCTGGAATTGGGGCTGAGGGAGGGAGCCCTTTGCTTCCATTTGTGTGGAGCTTCGTTCCTGTGCTGGCTTTTGTCCCTGCTCCGATGTCGGTGCTGGTGCTGAGGGTTGCTTTCTCCGCTCCGGTGGCCGCTGTGTCCGCGATGGTGCCGGTGCTTGCTGCTCCCCTTACTGTCTCTGCTCTTACTTCTGTGAGTTGACATGGAGCCGGCGCGGGGGGGCGGTCCTTGTCTGCCCCGAGGTTAGGGGAGGCCCTGTGACGCTCTGAGGAGATCCTGAGCTGATGGCCAATGGGAGCGGGGGGGGGGGGGGGGGAGTCCGGTAACCCCTGACGCTGTCCAATAGGAGTTAAGTGGGCGGGGCTCGAGGCCACGATGTCGTCAAGATGGCCGCCTCCAGGGACAACGTGGTGAGAGCAGCATGGGACCTCCCGGGGGCTCAAATTGGCGTCGGGAGGGTTGCAGAGGCCCGAGGGGGATACGGAAGGAAGCCGCTTTTCACCCCGAGTACTTTTAATTTTGCGGGAGTCTGACCTTTTCGACGTTGGCTGCTCTCCGGTTTTCTTTTTTGTTGCTGGCTGCTTCCCGGTAGTCTTTGACGCTGCAGGAGCTTCGGGTAGAATCGCGGGGGCTCCTGTGCAAATTGCAGGGCCTTGAACTGCACGGCCGGGGATGACAGACCCTGAGGACGCATCCCGTGCCGGCGAGAGGATTTCTGGAGCCTCCTCGTTAAGGGAAGCGATGTACTCCTTCAAGGCATGGCTTCTCGATTTTAAAGCTCCGGGGGACATCTGGGAGCAGTGCTGGCAGTCCTGAACCTGATGGCCTGAGCCCAGGCATCGAACGCAGCGGTCATGAACATCGGAGCTGCTCATTTTCCTCGAGCAGGAACTGCATTTCTTGCATCCAGGTTTTGATGAAGGCATCTTCTTGTGAGTATGTTGATTATATTTATTTTCTGGCTGAGAGAGATTAGATCCGCGTGTAGTAGGCACGGCGGAAGAAAAAAGACTGGCTAGCTAGGGGCGGGCTAGTGGGGTGGGGCTTCTGGCTCATGCTCAGAAGGACTCTGAGCTCTAGAGAGCACTTCCGTATAGGCGCCGTCGGTGGACGACACCTGGTGTGGCTGACGAATCCTGCTTGTCCTAGGAGAAGTAAGAAATCTGCACTCAGTACTGAGGAAGAATTATCTCCAGGAACAAGCAGGAATGCAGACTTCACTTATGGTTATCGTCAGCACCAACAGAGCCCGCATGGGAATGCTCCCCAGTATCTGATAGGAAAGCCTTTGGGAGCACTCCACTGCATCTGCGCATCTACCTTCCTGCCTTCCCAACTCCTCTCCGCAGTTCTTCATTTTCCAGAGCCAACAGGAAACCATTTCCTGTCACCACTGAAAAGCTTATTTTTTGGTTTAATTATGTTCTGCCTTTCCATTGACTCTGGTACCTTCCCTGATCCTGGCCCAAATACTCTTTTTTCTTTCAGTTTTTTCTTTTTTCTTTCTGGCGGTTCACTGCCATCTTAGGCCTTGGCCTAAGCCTGCATGTTTGTCACCATAGACAGACATCAGTGGCTTTAAAAAATGTTCCAAGTGCTCCGGCATAATGTCAGTCACGGATTCCCATGACTGGTGTCTGAAATGTCTGGGCCCAGACCATAGACCAATTGTTCTTTGTGAAAATGACCAAGCGAGGCCTAAAGAACAAGGCCAAGCAGTATGACTCAGTGTTCGCCCCGGCCTCAAATTCAGTGGCCTCTGCATTATTAAGGACAGCAGCCTCCTCAGCTGGTTCCTAGGTCTCCAAAAAGTCCAAATAAATTAAAGACTAAGTACTCAGCATCAAATCAGATACCGTGCATCAAGGTAAGTCCCATAATCTTCGTTCCTCCTTCAGTACTCCTCCCCCCCCGCCCTTATCCCCACCTCATCCCCTCCCTCAGTTTCCTGATAGTCTTTCTTGCCTTGATGAGGCCACTACTGACTTAGTTGTTCCGAACAAAGCTTTGTCACATACATGGTCCTCTTTCCACCCCCTTACCACTGCAGAAGTGCTCCTAGCTCTCTCCAAGGCTCGGAAGACCACTTGCTCATTGGACCCTCTCCCCTCAGCCTGGCTGATAGAGCCGTCCCTGCAATTGATACCATTTATCACAGCTATATTTAATTCTAGTTTATCTTCTGGCCATTTTCCTTCTCTGTGGAAGTTGGCCATAGTTCATCCCCTCCTGAAACAACCCTCTCTCGATCCCTCAGTGCTTTCCCATTGGCGTCCAGTGTCCAACCTACCATTCTTAGCAAAGGTGCTGGAACGTTTTGTTTTCCTCCAACTATCATCCCATGCTGAGGCCACAAATTCCCTTCATCCTCGTCAGGCAGGTTTCCGTGCGGGACACAGTACGGAGACTGTTCTCCTGGCTTTACTCAATGAGCTTCATGTCGCACACGATCGCGGAAATATCTCACTCTTGGTTTCATTAGATTTATCGGCCGCCTTTGATCTAATCGACCATCACATCCTTCTCTCACGCCTATCTGACATTGGTTTAAGGGGTACTGTATTAAGTTGGTTCCGCTCCTTTCTTACTACTCGTTCTTTTGTCGTCCGTTCCAATCAACAGTCTTCTCCATCTACTTCTTTGCCCTGTGGGGTTCCCCAGGGTTCAGTCCTATCTCCTCTGCTTTTTAACATCTTTCTCGCCCCTCTCCCCCTTTTAGCCCAACAATTTCCGGTCTCCACTTATATCTACGCAGATGATATCATTTTCCTCTTTCACACCTCTCCGCTCAGTATTGACATTTCCCCACTTAATACCTGTCTCACTCATATTGCAGACTGGCTTTCCTCCAATTTTCTCCACCTTAACCCCTCCAAATCCACAGCCATGTGGGTCTCGCTAGGTACATCTTGTCCAGACATTGCACCCCAGATTAATTCTGTCCACATTCCACTTACCTCCTCTTTCCGGTACTTAGGAGTTACCCTGGACTCCTCCATGTCTTTCCATGAGCACATTTCCAATCTTTCCCGTCGCTCCTTCTTTATATTGCGTCAGCTCCGCTCTGTTCGTTCTGTTTTGCCCTCTGACTCTTTTATCACTCTCGTACTTGCGCTGGTCATATCAAGACTAGACTACTGCAATGTAGTCTATGCAAATCTTCCGGCTTACCAGCTCCAACGCCTGCAGCTTTTGCAAAACACAGCTGCCCGACTGGTTACCTCTGCCCGTAGATCTGATCATATCACCCCTCTTCTGTATCGCCTCCATTGGCTTCCTCTGCGCTTCCGATTTCGATATAAGTTCCTTATACTAACCCACAGAGTCATTCATTCCTCCAATCCCCTATACTTAGCTGACTTGATTTCTCTCCATACTCCCTACCGACAGCTTCGCACCTTACATGCCAATCGTTTATCCCTTCCGTCCCCTACACAAGCTCATCTGGAACAAACACGTCACGCTGCTTTCTTTTTCCTAGGACCTTCCCTATGGAACTCACTTCCTCCCTCCCTCCGGCTAGAACCCTCTTACCAGAACTTCAAGACATTATTGAAGACCCACTTATTTCAACAGGCGTTTGACCTCCCCCCTTGAGTGTCCTGTATAGTTCTCTGTCTGTCTGTATGTTTATTGTCTTACCACCCAGTTTGATTATTGTTTGACTTTGTTGTCCTTATTGGTCTTTTGACATTGGATTTGTCTGGTTATTGTTTGAATTTACTGTTATTTATTGAATTTACTGTTGGGTTATTGTTTGATTTTACTGTTTTGTCCGGTGGCCCCTTTGGTCCTTCTTTCTCTTTATTTTAATGGAGTTCCTTTCTTTTAATGCCAGCATTTACATTTATTTTATTGTAAACCGCCCTCATGTTTCGACAATGGGCGGTATATAAAATGTGCAATAAAGATAAAGATAAAGATAATCCATGAGATACACCAAAAGGGGCATCTGATGCTGACCAGCCTGCCAAACAGCCCTGGTGGGAGGACCAACCTCCCCAAAGCCACACAGGGGCTTCAGGATGCTACCGAGGCATTGACCTCCAGAGAACTACTGATACCATGCTCTGGACGGTGGCACATAGCCCTGTACTCCTCGATCAATCAATGTTTCTTAGCTATCGAGGACCTTGGCAGCACTCCTGGCTGATGCCGTACCAAAGGTATTGACAGCCCTGGAGAGTCCAGTACTGCCTTCCAGCTCCGCACCGGTACCTCTGGGTCTGATGCCAGCCCTTGAACTGGTATTGGCAGAACCCCTCCGATTCCTCCACTGGAACTGGTAAGCATTGTTGGTACCCAACAGGTTCCCAGTTCACATACCGCACAGGCTGAACATCTATATTGAGCACTGACAAGCTCCAAACCAGGGGTTCTCAAACCTGTCCTCGGGACCCACCTAGCCAGTCGGGTTTTCAGGATAACCACAATGAATATGTATGAGAGAGATTTGCATACACTGCCTCCATTATATGCAAATCTCTCCATGCATATTCATTGTGGTTATCCTGAAAACCCGACTGGCTAGGTGGGTCCTAAGGACAGGGTTGAGAACCCCTGCTCCAAACCATTGATTCTTTGATTTTCTTTTCAAATCTGAGTCTTCGGAGGATTCCAGGGCCTCTCGGGATATCCACTCTCGTCATGCAAGGCATCGATCCCCCCGAGGGCATGTTCTTTCAGGACATGGCAGCAGGTCTCCAAATCATAGTAACATCAGAAACTGAACAGCGCTGAGGAACTGAAAATCCTCCAATACCCCTCGATGCCCAAGGAGGCAGCAATGATACCGGTGCATCGGATCCTACATGATCTAATGCTATGTATGTGGGAGGCTCCACTAACTGTTCTACCCATCAGTATGTGTCTTGATACCATCTACAGAGTTCCACCATGCCTTGGGCTTTAAAAGCCTCAACTACCACACCATTTTATGGTAACGGAATCGGCGATGCGACGCAACAAGAGTACTAAAACTCATTCATCGGTTCTGCCTGGCAAATATGCCAGGGCTCTTGATGCCTTTTGACGCTGCTGCTTCCAGGCATGTATGCTTGCTTAGGATTACATCCTACACCCTCTAAATGGGCATGTACCTCAAGGACGTCTCAAGGAATTTAGGAAATTTTGCGCCTATTCTCCCAGATGACAAACGTGATGCATATCTGACTATGGTCACTCAGGTTCCGAACACTTCCAAGTTCCTGACCAGGGCAGCCTTCGATACCTTTTGAGTCTACCAGCAGAACTGCTGCAGTTTGAAGAGGGGCTCGTAGGATGAACTGGCTTCAGGCATCAGACCTCAAGCAGTGGGTTCAAGATATTTTGGCCAAAATGCCCCTGCTCTGGAGAAAACCTATTTGGTAAAGGTTGGAGAGAAAGGCAGGAGAGCTTGAGGTGGACCACCTCACCCTCAAGTGCCTCAAGAAAGACTTCAGACCTTTCTAGGAGGAAGGCTGCTACAAAGAAGTCATTCAACAGAAAAATGGGGAGATTTGTTTTCTTACCAAACCTCTGATTTTCAACCTCAGCAACAGCAGCAAAAGCCACAGGGTCCTAGTCAGCCTAAGGCACCCAAGACTCCCAAACCCCAAGCAGCTGCTCCACCACAGCCAGCAGATGGTTTTTGACTCCTTCCTAATGAGCATAGCTACTCTGCCTCTTCCCCAGTCCCTTCACATAGCAGACAGACATCGTGCTTATGTCCACTATGTCCACAGGTAGCATCTCATCACATCAGAGAAGTGGATTCTCAACATCGTCCCTTAAGAGACTATCTGCTTCACTTTCAAAGCTTACCCCCAACCTCCTCCACAAGAGACTGGCCTGCAAAGATTTTGCAGAATAATCTCCTGTCCTCCATGGTGGCTACCCTGTTAGCTTTCGACAGCTCAGGGAGCTGTCGAAAGAGTCCCTCCCACCCAAGAAGGCAAAGGCTTCTACTCTCCTTCCTTTCTTATCCCAAAGAAAAATAGAAATTACACTTACCTGGTAATTGTAGTTCCTGGAGGGTCCAGTTTAGTCCTCCACATCCGGGTAGTGCACCTCCTCCTACAGCTAGGAGACTGGACCAATGAACTCTTCAACCTCATAGTATGTATACAGTTGGAGCTCCCATCAGCCCCCCAGTGAACTAGTAACAAAGCAGACTCAGAGAAAAAAAAAACACATGAACAGCATTTAACAAAAACTAGCCTTTTCCCCCTCCCCAAACGAGAGAGTCCGAACCCTGCACCTTGCTTCCTCCCCCTGACCGGAAGACAGTGACAGAGAGAGCAGTAAGCCGAAGCAAAGCCCTTTATCATCAAAGAGCACGTGTAGATTTCTTTTTTTTTTTTTTAAAAAAGGGATACGAATCCAACTGTTTCTCCTCCCGAAATAGCGCGCAGCAGAGGCCAAAAAAGTTTACTTGCTTCCAGGGAGGGACTGAGGACTAAACTGGACCCTCCAGGAACTACAATTACCAGGTAAGTGTAATTTCTATTTCCTGAGCGGTCCTCCAGTTTAGTCCTCCACATCCGGGATGTAACAAAGCAGTTCAACGGGCGGGGCCCTGCCAACCAGCGTGCAAGACCACCGACCCAAAGGAAGAATCCGGGGACGCCGCCACGTCCAAACGATAATGCTTACTGAAGGCATGAAGAGAAGACCAAGTCGCCGCCCTGCAAATTTCCAGCGGCGGGACAAGACCATGCTCCGCCCAAGACGTCGCCTGCGCTCTAGTAGAATGAGCTCGCAACCCCACGGGAACCGAACGGCCCTGCAAAATATATACCGAAGCAATGGCTTCTTTAATCCAGCGAGAAATGGACGATTTCGCCGCCGCTTCCCCTCTCCGAACACCACCGTACAGGACAAACAAGCGATCGGACCTACGGAACGCCGCAGAGACTTTGAGATACTGATGCAAAATCCGACGCACATCAAGCCGATGAAGCCCGGCATCTGAAGCACTAGCGGTGTCAGAAGTAAAGGCGGGCAAGACAACAGACTGATTCAAATGAAATGGAGAAACCACCTTTGGAAGGAAGGAGGGCACGGGTCTGAGCACTACTCTATCCTTAGAAAACACCAAGAACGGAGCCCTACAAGAAAGAGCTTGGAGTTCCGAAATGCGCCGTGCCGAAGAAATAGCTACTAGAAAAACCGTCTTCAGAGTTAAATCCTTAACGGAAGCTTTGACGAGAGGCTCAAAGGGCTTCTGAACCAGAGCCTGCAATACCAGATTCAAATCCCAAGGGGGAATGGTCACTCTGCGGGAAGGACGGAGACGAAAACACGGCCGTCAGAAAACGGACATCCGGATGCTCCCCAAGGGAGACGTCCTGCACTTTACCTCTAACACGCGAGGGCCGCTAGCTGCGAGACCCTTGTCAAAACCGTCCTGTAAGCCGCCGAGAATTACAGCCACGGAGGCCGTCGCCGCCCGAATAAGATTCCTAGAGCACCAATCCTCAAAAATTCGCCAAATCCGAACATACGTAAGCGAAGTGGAAGCCTTCCTAGCGCGAAGCAGGGTAGCAATAACCGCCGGAGAATAACCTTTTCTTCTCAACCGAGCCCTCTCAATAGCCATACCGTAAGCGAGAATCGATCCAGCTGTGGCATGCGCAGCGGACCCTGAAGTAGCAGGTCTGACAAAAGAGGAAGCCTCCACGGGATGCCGTCGAGAAGCCGAACCAGATCGGCATACCAAGGTCGCCTGGGCCAATCCAGAGCTACCAACACCACCTTTCTGCGGTGCGCTTCTATGCGCTGGACCACCCTGTCGATCAACGCCCACGGCGGGAACACATACAGAAGACCGTAACAAGGCCATGGCTGGATGAGAGCGTCGATTCCTTCGGACATGCGTTCTCGCCGCCTGCTGAAGAAGCGACTTGTCTTCGCCGACTGAAAGGTGGCCATGAGGTCCATGAGCGGAGGACCCCATCGGCGAACTATCTGCGCATAAATCTGCGGGTGCAATTCCCACTTTCCTGCTTCCACCTGCACTCGGCTGAGGAAATCCGCCGTCACATTTTCTTTTCCTGAAATATGTGCCGCTGATATGGCTAGGAGACGAACCTCCGCCCACTCGAAGAGCGTCTCCGCCTCCTCTTCCATGGCTACACTTCCTGTGCCTCCCTGTCGGTTGATGTACACCACCGTAGCCGAGTTGTCCGATAGAACTCGCACCGCTCGATGCATTACTGACCCCTCGAAGGTCTGCAGCGCCAATCTCACTGCTCGCAGCTCGAGTCGGTTGATCGACCACAAGGCCTCCTGGGCGGACCACGTCCCCTGCGCATACCGGTCTTGACAATGAGCCCCCCAGCCCACTAGGCTGGCATCCGTCATTAAGGGCAACCACTCCGGCTGTTCCAAGGGCAGTCCCGCCCGCAGGGATTCCGGGCAAAGCCACCACTGCAAAGCCCGCCGAACGGACCCCGGACAGGGCAGTTTCCGATTCAGCGAATCCGACTGATTCGACCAACGCCAAAGAAGTGCTCGCTGAAGGGGACACATATGAAACCTGGCCCATGGCACCACCTCCAGAGTAGCCGCCATCGTTCCCAGTAGCCGCAGATACCACCACGCGGAGGGAACGGGAATCTTCAAGAAGGTCCGCACGAGACGCAAGGCACACGCTCGGCGCAGCGGCAGACTGACGGAGCCCCTCGCCGTATCGAAGCATATCCCCAGATACTCGAGAGATTGAGTAGGCACTAGTCGACTCCTTTTGGTATTGACCACCCAGCCGAGGCTCTGCAGCAAGTGAACTACTGTCCGTAGCCTGCAAGCTCTCCCTCTCGGACTTCGCCCGAATCAACCAGTCGTCGAGATAAGGATGAACAAGAATTCCCTCTTTTCTCAAAGCCGCTGCTACCACCACCATAACCTTGGTGAAGGTGCGAGGAGCTGTCGCTAGCCCGAAAGGCAAAGCCTGAAACTGGTAATGTCCCCACGGGAAAGCGAACCGCAGATACTTGTGATGGGCCGTCCTGATGGGTATATGAAGATAAGCCTCGGAAAGGTCCAGGGAAGATAAAACCTCCCCCTGGCGCACCGCCACGATGACGGACTTCAGGGTTTCCATGCGAAAATGCGGAACCTAAAGACAACGATTCACGCCCTTGAGATCTAAAATAGGACGAAGAGACCCGTCCTTCTTTGGCACCATGAAATAAATAGAATACCGCCCCACCCCGCACTCGGATTCCGGAACGGGAGCAACCGCCCCTAAGACTAGTAAGCGCTTCAGCGTCGAACGAATGGCTAGTTCTTTTTGCTGTCCCTTGCTAGGGGAGAGAATGAACGAGTCCCGAGGCGGGTAGGCAAACTCTAGCGCATAACCTTCTCTGACTATCTCGAGGACCCACTGGTCTGAGGTTATCTGGACCCAAGAGGAAAGAAAGTTTCGAAGGCGACCCCCAATAACTTGAATTTCCTCCAGGGTCCGCCGCCCTTCATTGTGGCTTGCGATTAAAGGAAGTGGGTGCTGACGAAGGCGCAGCGGAAAACCCTCTTCCAGCTCCCCGAAATCCACGAAAGGACTGGAATCGTGACCCAAGTCTACCTCGTTGCGAACCCCAGGGTCGGGTTGGTCGAAACCTCCTGAAGTCCCTAAACTGACCACAGGTACTCGGCAAACTCCGGCCAGGCCTAGGCTTATCTTCCGGCAGCCTACCGCCTTTAGATTCGCCGAGTTCCTTTACCAATTTATCCAGGTCATCCCCAAAGAGCAACCGGCCTTTGAAGGGAAGTTTGCTGAGGCGGGATTTGGAAGAACCGTCAGCCGCCCAATTCCGCAACCAGATGGATCGCCGAGCTGCCACCAAGGACGCCATACTATTCGCCAAAGTCCTGATCAAGTCATAATGCACATCCGCTAAATAAGCCGAACCAGACTCCAAGCGCGTCACCTCGAGCAAACCTTGCTGATCTAAATGAGGGTCCTGACGCAATTGTTGCGCCCACCTCAAGCAGGCCCTAGCTACCCAGGCGCCACAAATAGACGCCTGCAAAGACACGGCATTAGTCTCAAAAGCCTGTTTCAGCAACCCGTCTACCTTTCTGTCTTGCGTGTCTTTCAAGGCCGCACTCCCCTCAACCGGGATCGTTGTTCGCTTGGTTACAGCCGACACCGCTGCATCCACCCGAGGCGACTTAAACCTCTCTTTGTCCTTGAGAGCTAACGGGTAGAGGCGGTTCATTGTCCGAATACCTTTCAAGCCAGCTTCGGGCTGAACCCACTCAGCCTGAATCATCTGCTCCACAACTCTGTGAACGGGGAACACCACTTGGGAATCTCGTACCGCCTGGATCACAGGATCTTCCAATTCTGCACCTTCCACCGGGGGCGCCACAGCTAGATTGAGGGTTTGAAGGGCTTCTGTTATCAGAGGCACCAGCTCCTCCTTCCTAAAAACACGGATAATCCTTGCCTGATCTTCAGGCTCCGGAATCTCTCCTTCCTCGAGGTCCTCAACAAAATCCTCCAGCTCCCCCTCAACATCGTTGTCCTGCCACTCCATAGCGTCCTGAGACACCTCCAAGGTCCGAAATCTTTTAGCCGGCATGGCGAGGGGCCGACCGGCAGTCTCCGAGGTGGAAGGCAGCAGGACCGCCTGAGCAGCGCAGGACTCTGGCACCCTACCCAAGCGGCCCAACTGGAAGGCCTGGTGCATCATCAGTACAAAGTCCGGGGAAAACCCAGGCAAAGATGAAGACCCTGTCTCTCCTTCCGGCAGATTAGAGCTCTGGGCCCTAGAAACAGCTGGAGCTGGGGACACAAGAGCAGAAGCATCCCCCTCAGCCGGTAACACAGGCTCCAAGGGATCTGGCTGAGATAGGTCCGCCATTGGCTGTGCAGCATCAGGAGTGACAGCCGCGCAGCGTTTGCAGAAACCCGCAGTCGAGACCGAGGATTTGCGAGAACTGCAGACCACGCACTGCAGTCTCATTGCCATCAAGACGGTCCCCCGCACTCCCTAGAAGCAAGAGACAGGCTGCTTGTTCCAGACCTGTCCAGCAAGGGAAGGCCGACAATAATATGATATTAAAATTTTTTTTTTTTTTTTGAGCTGAATACACCACGCAGAAACTCCTGATGTTCCCCTTAAAAAACCGCCCAGGCTACCCCCTAGCAGAACCGCATGCCGACGATGGAACGCGAAAACCAAAAGGAAAAAAAGTCACAAAAATGGCCGCCGCAACAACGCGCGTCGGGGAAAAAGGCGCCAAAAAAAAAAAAAACCATGAAAGAAAAAAATTAAATAAACAAAATGCCACGCGTCGGCACGGCAAGGGGGTGCCTGCTAGCACAAAAAATGGAGAAGAAGCCACTTACCCCGTTCAACTGCGCATGAAGAGCCAACTGCCCCGCACGTAGCCTGAGCTGTGCGCTGCGGCTTCCCCGGCTGTCAGTCAAAGCCGAAGATTGAGCCCCCCCCGCAGGCTTCTCCGCTGTCGCCAAGACTCCAGGCCAAACTCGTTGACCCAGAGACCGGTGCTACGGCCAGCAGATCTCTCCCCCATTCTGTCCAGGGGGAGCGATCAAGGCACTGCTTGCTCTGAACTGTCAGCCGACCAAAAAAAGAAAGAGGGGGGGGGGGGAAGGGCAGTGACTGCCCGGCTCCTCAGGCGCGCTTGTTCCGTTTTTTTTTGTTTGTTTTTTTGAGAGCTATAGTCTGCTTAAAAAGAAAAGAGAAAGAGAAACAAGCTAAAAGGTAGTTAAAAATAAAGAACCCACAGAAATCCTAACTCAAGTCCTAAGGGAGCCCTGCCAGGCTCACACGTTCTCCTGCTGCAAGGAGACTGGACACACTGGGGGGCTGATGGGAGCTCCAACTGTATACATACTATGAGGTTGAAGAGTTGATTGGTCCAGTCTCCTAGCTGCAGGAGGTGGTGTACTACCCGGATGTGGAGGACTAAACTGGAGGACCGCTCAGGAACAGGTGGTTTCAGACACATTCTAGATCTGAGGGATCTCAACAAATTTGCTGTTCAAAAAAAGTTCACGATTTCCCTCGGCACCCTTCTGCAATACCTTCAGAGGAACGACTGGCTATCTTCTCTAGACCTCAAAGATGCTTACATGCATTTTCTGATACACCCTCACCACAGACAATATCTGCGCTTCCGGGTTCAGCAAATCCATTATCAGTATCAGGTGCTTCCCTTTGGGCTAGCTTCCACACCCAGAGTATTCACAAAATGCATGGCAGTATTCTCAGCATACCTGCATACTTTGGGGATCTTGGTCTTCCCCTAATTAGACAATTGGCTCATAAGGGGAGAATCCCCAGAAGTCATAAAACGGTCACTTTCTCGCACCATTATGGTGCTCCAAAGTTTAGGCTTTGTGTTAAGCCTTCCAAAATCCCATTTTCTTCCCTCACAGCAACTCAAGTTCATCGGAGCACGTCAATACTCATCAGGGCCGAGCTTTCCTTCTTCAGAATCGCTCTGCTAGTCTCATCAAGCAGATCCTCGGCATACAAGGACAAAGTACCATGACAGCTCGAGATAAGCTATGTCTTCTGGGGCACATGGCCTCCATGGTCCACATCATCCCATATGCCTGTCTACACATGAGGTCGTTATAATGGACACTAGTCCCAATGGAGTCAGGCAACCGGATGTTTCTCAGACAAGATTTGCATCACTCCTCCTCTTGTCAACTCCCTTCGGTGGTGGTGCTCCTCCACAATATCATCTCGGTGAGTCACCTTTTCAGATGTCTCCATCCCCAACGCACCCTAGACGGATGCTTCCAAACTCAGGTGAAGAGCACATCTGAACAATCTCACTACACAGGAGAAGTGGACAGAATGGGAATGCCAAATGCAGCTCAATCTCCTCTAGCTACATGCTCTCATGAATGCCCTTTGGGTCTTTCAACCCCCAACTATTGGGCAAACGAGTCTTAGTCCAGACAGACAACCAAGTAGCCATGTTCTACGTGAACAATCAGGGAGGAACTGGTTCCTATCTTCTCTGCCAGGATGCCCTTTGACTTTGGTTCTTTGCCAATGCACACCGTATCCATCTGCAGGCGGTGTATCTCCCATGAGCATAGTGTCCTGGACAGACTCAGCCACATCCTCCATCCACAGGAGAGGACTCTAAAACAAGAGACAGCATCTTGGATTTTCCACATGTGGGGGAAGCCCAGAATAGATCTATTCGCCACTCAGGAGAATGCGTGACTACTGCTCTTTTGCTCCAGACTTCCCTCCCGACACTTCTACACTGAGGCTCGGGCCTGCTTTATGCATTCCCACCAATCCCCCTGATACCCAAAACTCTATTCAAACTGCAGGCCTACAGGGGCGCCATGATTCTAATAGCACTTACTGGCCCCATCATCTGTGGTTTCCTCTGTTGCTTCGTCTAGCGCAGACTCCACCCCTCAGTTTAAGTCATGCCCCCGACCTCTCGGGATCAGGGGCTACTCCTCCATCTCAATCCACAAGCCCTTTCTCTCATGGCTTGGCTGCTAAAAACATGACCTGGATCTCCCTCAACTGGTCAAGGACATCTTCCTTGCATCTCACAAGCCGTCTACCGGCATTGTGTCTTCAAATGGCGATGGCTCACCCTTTGGTGAACACAAAAGCAGATTGATCTATGTGACTGCCCAGTGGAACTTCTTCTGCAATATCTTCTCCACTTGTCCTTCACAAGGCTTAAGACTAATTCTGTCAGTGTCCACCTCAGTGCCACTGCAGCCACCAGATAGGCATGCCATTTCCTCACCCCCCTTGGTCAATGATTCATGTGGGGTCTTCTGCTTTCCAAGCCATTGATCAAACTATACCAATGGCTTGGGACCTTAACATGGCCCCACGCAGGCTCCAGCGGTGCCAACGATAACCATATGTGAAGACTGATTCCTGCCGTTTCCAGAGATCACCTGTTACAGATGAGTAACTACGCTATACCTGTTTGAGCCCCACAGCTTGTATGGGCTTTGCTGACGTGAGAGGGATCTGAAAAAAAACTGCATGGAAATGTGGTGGAACATGTATGTTTATATACTAGCATGCTATATAGCACATAGAAAAATCAGGATATTTGCAGCAGAACTTCTTAGCAGAATGATTGCCCTATGGGCCACACAGTACTTTTTTGTGCCAAAATATAGGTGCTACTGACACAGATATGTGCCTGGCTTGCTCTCCAGGTTTAGCCTAGACTTTTTGCGCACACCTCATTTTGCATGCTGTTTGCTTATTGTTTACCTGTGCAAAACCTTTAGCACAGGGTTTCTGCATCAGACCCTTAACTCTTTTATGCCTCAGATACAAAATCAGATAAACACGCTAAGGATCTCTAGGGATAGAAACACCTACTATACTTGACGTTAACTGGTCTTAAGCTTTTGAGAGAAGGCACCGGTTGTCTTTTTTAAGACCAGACGTTAAGGCAATAGTTTGAGTTACGCAAAAAAAAAAGAGAAGTACAGGACAGCATATTCAAAAAGGGCAGACAAGCAGTTCTGTCCTACCAAGAAAAAAAGCTAAATCCTAGGATCGAACCGAAAAACAAAACAAGTGAGAATTATCGAGAATAGATCAATGAATTTGGTAGAAGGTAGAGAGCAAGACGCTTGGCTACGACATCGGTATATAAAAACGGCGACAGATAAGGACTAACCAGGACTTTCTCGATTTGTTTCTCGTTTGGACCTCACCGCCTTTTCTAAGAGGCCGCGCCAAGCATCTTTAAACTGTACAGGTGAGCAGAAAAAAGCAATGTCTATTAAAGTGGGCGGGGAACAGATAGCCATGCAACGGAGAAGCTTGATTTCATCAGCCACCCTGCAGTTCCCATTATCTCCACCAGGGGCATCAGTGCATTTAAGGAATACCGGCAAGAAAATCCGCATAGAAACCCAAGAACTGAGCACGTCAATGGGGAGCCCCGGGACTAGATGGTGTACGTATTATCCTACAGACTATCCTACAACCGCAAAGCTAAACCCTGCCCCAGCGGCGACAAATGGACAGGCGAATCACCCATCTGTTTTTTCCCAACACAACCTCCCAATGCCCAGCAGCTCTTCCTCTTCCCCGGGGCAAGAACGGCAGAGCAAGACCCATTGCCTCTTCCTCACAGACGAACAAGGGTCACTTTCCCAAATAAGGGCGACATGACAAGAACAGCATCAGAATATAACTGTCGGGAGGGGGGATGCGGGAGGTCCTTCTCTTCCCACTCTCTTACCTAGTGGCGGTGAGGTGGAGCCGGCGACTCTTCACATGCGATGCGGCCCGACATAAGGAGCGTAATGGTCCGATGGGAGTGAGAGTTGCCATAGAGTACAGTTTATAACTCCAAGCCCACTTACAGAAACCAACTGACAAAACGAGGGATACGGTTCGCGCTCGCTGACTTATATAGTCTCGCTTACGTCAGGCGCACGCCTCCGAGTCCCGATGTCCACCCACTGGCTTGTATCAACTAAGAACTGCGAACTCGTCCAGGTTGCAAGACTTTCCGAGATCTGCCCACTCGAGCTACGTCAAACTCCAGAGTCGATGAATAATTGGTTAGGAGAATCCTCAATCTTACAATTAACAGATTCTAGGAACGTGGATGCATCGATTTTTGCGCAGGCTCGGCACAGTAGTGCTTTCTGATTGGTGAAAACTGTTCATGAAAAATGTGCGATGCTTAAACCTTATCTATCGAGAAAGCGCAAACTGGTATTACTCAGCTGCTTTCCGAAATTAGACTTGGAGGATTATGGAAAGCTCTGCTAATATAAGATTTTTTTTAAAAGGTGTTTATACAGATTTCTATATGTGCAAAGAGATCTAGTTAGTGGTGACATAATTTTAGCCTGCTTTTCCAAAGGATACTGACATTATTGGAATTCAGGTATAATAAGCTCTTATACTACTACTGATCATTTGTATAGCGCTACAAGGCGTACGCAGTGCTGCACAGACACAAATGAAAAGACGGTCCCTGTTTAGCACAACAGCCAAGGACAAGAATATATCTAGGGGTATGGTAAGGAAACACATAAGACACTAAGGTGTATATTTACTAAACTGCGGTAATGTTACCCACGTTAGGTTCCGCGGTAATGGTACAGATGCCCATATAAAGGCGTGGGCATTGCATCGTTATGGCAAGCCGTATCAGCTAACGCGCGTTACAAGGCGCCTTAGACTAACGCGCATTACAAGGCACCTTACTTATAAGGCACCTTACAAGGCACCTTGTAAGTAAGATGCCTTGTAAGGTGCCTTATAAGTAAGGTGCCTTGTTAGGTGCCTTATAAGTAAGGTGCCTTGTTAGGTGGTTTATAAGGTGCCCTGGTAGGTGCCTTGTAAGGTGCCTCATAAGGCACTTTGTAAGGTGCCCTATTAGAAATATTTCCGCATATCACTCCTGAATCTATCTCCCTTCACCCTCATCCCATGTCCCCTCGTAGCAGAACTTGCTTTCAATTGAAAGAGGCTCTCTCCCTGAACATTTATGCCACGGAGGTATTTAAACATCTCAATCATATCACCTCTATCCCGCCTTTCCTCTAAGGTGTACTGTACATATTAAGATCCTTAAGTCTGTCCTCATATGCTTTATACTGAAGCCCATTAATCATTTTAATAGCAACCCTCTGCACCGACTCCATCCTGTTCACATCCTTTTGAAGGTGCGGTCTCCAGAATTGCACACCATACTCCAAATGAGGTCGCACCAAAGACTTATACAGAGGCATTATCACCTCCTTCTTTCTGCTAGCTATTCCTCTCCGTATGCACCCAAGCATTCTTCTAGCTTTTGCCGTCGCCTTTTCTACCTGTTTAGCTACTTTAAGATCAAGGGAACAGTGATCATCAGACACAACCACGCCTAGGTCCCGCTCTTCTTTAGTGGACAAAAAAGTACTTCACCTCCTATACTGTATTGCTCCCTTGGATTGCTGCAGCCCAAATGCATGACCTTACATTTTTTAACATTAAATCCCAGCTGCCAAATTCTAGACCATTCTTCAAGCTTAGCTAGATCCCTCCTCATGTTATCTACACCTTCCTGGGTGTCTACTCTATTGCAGATTTTGGTATCATCTGCAAAGAGGCAAACCTTACCTGACAGCCCTTCCGCTATATCACTAACAAAGATGTTAAAAAGAATCGGACCAAGGACAGATCCCTGGGGCACACCACTGGTAACATCCTTCTCCTCAGAGTGAGCTCCATTTACTTGTACTCTTTGTCGCCTCCCACCCAACCAATTTCTAACCCAAGCAGTAACTTTAGGGTCCATCCCTAGGGTGTTCAGTTTGTTTATAAGTCGCCTGTGAGGAACAGTGTCAAAGGCTTTACTGAAATCTAAATACATCACATCTAGAGCTCTCCCTCGGTCCAACTCCCTGGTCACCCAGTCAAAGAAATCAATCAGATTTGTCTGACAAGACCTGCCTCTGGTGAATCCATGCTGCCTCGGATCCTGTAATCCGCTGGACTCCAGAAACCTCACTATTTTCTCTTTCAGCAGTGTTTCCAATAATTTACTCACCACTGAAGTTAAACTAACCGGCCTGTAGTTTTCAACCACATCCTTACTTCCGCTTTTGTGTAAAGGCACCACATGAGCCTCTCTCCAGTCCTTTGGCACCACTCCCGACTCCAACGAGGCATTGAAAAGGTCAGTCAGTGGAGTTGCTAGAACGTCCCCATTGAGGAATTGAACTCATGAACATTGCCAAGAATGGCATTGTACTAACCAGTAGGCTATACCTCCGTGGCATATCTCACAGCAATGGCTGGGTACAGAAGGACTGCAGGTTACCACACAAACTGTCTGCTCTGAGTGCCAGGATAGGGTAACCCCACCAGTACCCATGATGCAATGCACATGCTGAATAGCTGTCTACAGCTGATTACCAAATGGGGTCTGCACCTCTCCGGTACCTCAGCTTGGAAAGATGAACTGACAGCGTGTGATACTGGCACAGAGTAGCTACAGACCATGCCATTGTGCAGGTTCTGTGTTCACCCTGAGGGATAGGATGGGTGCCCAGCACTAAGTCTGCAGTACATGTGGTGTTTGAGATAGGTCTTGCTGTACATCCCTATCACTACCAGGTGTGTGACAGGTGTTTCTTGCAGTGTATCCAAAGGTAATTTGGTGTCCATCTGTATTCTGCAGTCACATGTGGCCTTCTGGGACCAGACACCAACCAGATTAGTGTGTACCCAGTGTGAGGGTCTGGCTGACATGGGCATCTGTTATCAGGACAGAGGGGTCCCTAGACTTGCATGAGGTTTGTGTAGCAGTGCCTCTACACATCAAAGTGGTATACACTATATACCCCAAAGCGCCCACAATCACCCTTTTTGTAGGTAAGGGACAAGTGCCTGAGCCCCGGTGAAGCAACCTCCAGCCTGCTGGTATAAGACAGCTCTCTAGGGTTGGCGGGCCACAACCTTACCTGTGACTAGGACAGTGGCAGACCAGCAATAATGCTGGGATTAGGTCTGGAAGACTGCCCTCTATGGTTGGTGGGCCACAGCCATACCTGTGACTGGGACAGTGGCAGACCAGCAATAATGCTGGGATTAGGTCTGGAAAACCCCAACTGCCTCACACCACTTTCTGTCATCCACCAATAGACAACACAGTCAGACTGTACCTGCAGCAGCCTACAAGGTGTTCCAACCATGCACAGTCTAACTGCAGACAGTCCACTAGCCAGTCCATAGTACATGCTCACAGAGAAACTATTTGCACCAAGCAGGTATCTCAGTGATTGGGAACACACAAGTATCACTGGCAACAAATAGTGTAAAGCGCTATTTGGGAACCTAGACATGCCATGGTCACTGCTCGGTCAGAGTGAGTGCCCTCCCAGCATGCCATTCTGTGGCCACCCTGTCCATGCATGCAGTGGTCAGGCACTACAGTGTCCCAGCCATTGCCCCACACCCTGTGAAGATACATCCTGGCCAATCCGTCCTGTCCGGGCCATACCCACAATACCTTGCTCCTCATTATGCAGATATTCAGGCTAACGCTGGTAACAGTGGGACATTGTGGGCAGAGAGTCAAAATGCGCCCCTGAAGTCTTCCCGCCGGCACATTAAGCAGGTCTGGTCTCTCCGGGAAGGACTAGATCTGCTTAGCGTGCCAGCGGCAGGCAGCAGGTGCACACCTCTTCTCTCTCGCCCCCATAAAGTGGCTAGATGGGGGTGCAGGGGGGGAGGTGCGCCCGATGTGCAAGTCGCACAGGGCGCATTTCGCCATCGGTATGGCCCTGCAAGGTAGATAACACAATTTTAACAAAGAACTGTAACTGTATACAATTAGAGAGTCACTTACATCTTTGAGTGACTATGCACAGGTAGAAGGTTGCTTACATCTGAGGATATATTAAGGGGAAGATAGGTAAGAGGGGGTTATGTTATCCCATCAAAATGTTCCTTGAATAGGTGGGTTTTAAGCAGTTTGCGAAAGATTGCAAGGTCGTGGGTGTCTCTGATTTGTGATGGTAAAGCATTCCATAGACATGGGGCATGCAGGGAGAAAGCCTTGGAGCAAGTTGACTTGTTGCACTTGGTTATTTATTTATTTATTTTATTTACATTTCTTATATACCGCACTATTTGCGATCAGCGCGGTTTACATAAAAACAAACAGTATCCGACAATAAACAAGAGTCAGGTCATTACAATGAACAGGAGCAATCAACTTGGATAACAGGTTAGCACTGGAGGCAGGTTTAGTAGGTTTGATGCGTTGCTTCTCCTTGGGCGGTTTTCCGGGGTTCTTGTAATAATTGACTGTAAACATCTTGGGGATAGTTGATGGATTTCTTTGAAGGTTGTCATGAGTGTTTTATAATAATTAATGTGACTCCGGAGAGGGTTATATAAGCATATCGAGGCTGACGGAAAATTAGCTGTGCAGCAGAGTTTTGAACAGACTGAAGGGGAGAGAAATGACTCAGTGAGTTTAGGGGGAAAAATAAGAAGCTCGGTTTTTGCCATGTTCAATTTCAAACAGTGATGAGACATCCAGGCAAGCAATCTAAAGGGCTGATGAAGAAACCCTGCCCCAGAGCCCAGCACTAAATCTCTAGCACAGTGTTTCCTACTGCACGTTTAATGCTGACTTTTTGCATAGCAATGCTGTGAGCAAACAGCATGCAAATCAGCTGTGCACAAAAGTCAACACTAAACAAGTGGAGCAAGCCAGACACATCCATACAGAGGTCTGTGTTAAGTCTGGCACCTGTATGCTTTCTGGTTTGCTTTTTAAAAAAAAAGTAATCTGAGGTGAATTTTGACACCCTATCGTGGTCCTCGCCCACCAATCAACTGACTGACCTCTTGATTACAGTCCCAACTGATCCTTCCTGAATCAAATTACCTAGTGGCTCAGTGGCTCCTAGCCTCTACCCCCTCGAACCAAGGAAATGACCTGGTGGCCCAGTGGCTCCTCTCAGAAGAATTGGGACTCCCCCGATAACTTAAAGGTGACAGGGCAGGAAAAATACTCACACACACTCGCTCCCATACTACCATCTTGAAAAATGGTAGCGCTTGGCCCTGTGTGTTGCATCCTGGACTTCACTGTGTGTGGTTGGATTGCCATAGTAGGCAAAAATGGCTTATACAGCAGAGTAACCCTCCCAGGGTGCATTCTAAAATGTACAATGCAGGGTCAGCTGTCCCATCATGCACTCCAGGTAGTCACTGCCATATAAGGTCATTTTTGCCTTATATGGCAGACTGACACCACTCAATATATCCCAGGATGCACCACATGGGGCCAGGCACCACCATTTTTCAAGATAGGGCGGGAGCATTTGGACTTCGCTCCCGTCCCTGATTTCTAAGGTACCAAAGGGGTTCCAGTCTTTCCAGAGGGTAAAGAAGGGGTGGGGGCTAAGGGCCACTGGGCCACCAGGCCATTTCCTAGGTTTGGGGGGGTAGGGACCACTGGGCCACCACATAATTTTATTGGTTCAGGAAGGGATCATCATGATCATGGGGGAGAGGGGGATTGCAATTGGGGAGTCTGATCATCTGATATTTCAAACTTCAATTCCCTAATATTTTTGCTCCCGATGCATCCTTATGCCTGCCTGAAGCTGGTCTAAAGATCCAGTGTTAAAAGAAGAGTAAAAAGCTCCGCTGTTTCAGCAGTTTTTCACATAGGGAGCAATTAAAAATTCATCATTTTGTATGCGATTAACATGTCTACTGCATTACATATAAAAACATAAGAACTTAAGATATGCCATTACTACACTACTACTACTGAACATATGTATAGCGCTACAAGGCATACGCAGCGCTGCACAGACACATGTAAAAGATGGTTCCTGCTTATCAGTGCTTACAATTTAATCGAGACAGACAACACAGTAGCTGTAGACATGGGATACAGTTAGAGGGAATGGTAGGGTAACACAAAGAACATCAGTTGAGTCAAGATCCGAAAGCGGTAGTGAAGAGGTGAGTTTTCAGCACCTGATGTACAGACTCACTTAATCTGTTCCAAGCATAAGGAGCAGCAAGGTGAAAGGAGCGGTCTGGAGTTGGTAATAGAAGAGAAGGGCACAGATAGAAGCGATTTGCCAGAAGAGCGGAGTTCCCGAGGAGGGATGTAGGGAGGTATAAGAGAGGAAAGGTAGTGAGGAGCTGCAGAGTGAATGCACTTATAGGTCAACAGGAGAAGTTTGAACTGGATGCAGAAATGGATAGGAGGCCAATGAAGAGACTTGAGAAGAGGGGTAATATGAGCATGATGAGGCTGGCGGAAGATTAGCCGCGCAGCAGAGTGTTGAACAGATTGAAGGGGAGAGAGATGACTCAGAGGGAAACCATCAAGGAGTAGGTTACAATAGTCTAAATGGGTGACTAAGGAGTGGATAAGTGCCTTAGTAGTGTGTTCAGTAAGGAATGGGCAAATTTTGTTGATGTTGTAGAGAAATAAATAGCAGGTTTTAGCTATCAGTTGGATGTGTGTAGAGAAGGAGAGAGAGGAGTTAAAACCGACCCCAAGGTTGCAAGCTGAGGAGACAGGGAGGAGTAGAGAGTCATCCACGGAGTCTGAGAAAGGAGGAAGTATGTTCTCCGATAGCACATGTTTTGAAAATGCAAACTTGCTCCAATGCAAATGTTATATTAGGGAACACGGTATAGAATAATGTTTGCATTTGTTTATGCGTGGTTCAGCACAGAAAACAACACCCAGCGGAACCAACCCTCAGGAAAACACACACCTGAAAATCCCAGTTACTGCATCATTTCACCATGTGTGTTATCCTACAAGTGGTTTGGCTATTCTTCCACACCCATTTAATGCCCCAAAAGATGCCCAAGCATCCAGGTTCAAAAGAACCAAGCAGAGGGTGTAAATGGGAAATGTTAAGTATCGAGGAGAAGCTTGAAATATTAAAGTGTTTCTAACGGAATGAGAGGACATGTGATATCATGAGAGCAGCAGGCATAAAGGAATCAGAGACAATTCAGCAAAAATTAAACAAATCTCTGGAACAACTTCAAGTGCTGTGATGTCAATAAGAACAAGGCCTAGAGAAATGGACGAGATGGAGAAATTGCTAAGCGTATGGACTGAAGGCCAAACAAAGAAAAAATTGGAACAACCTTTCTCACAATCAAACAGAAAACACTAGCTAGATACGATTACCTTAAAAAGCAATCTCCAAACTCTGCAGAAGTTGTTCCCTTCAGCGCTAGTAGTGGCTGGTTTAGCGGATTCAAAAATTGCCACAATTTCCATAACCTCCAGCTGACTGGTGAAGCCGTGAGTGCAGATGAGCAAGCAGCAAAAGAATTTCAACCAGAGATGCAGAAATTATTAGAAGAAGGTAGTTATACTTTGGATCAAATTTTCAATTTTGATAAAACAGATGTCTATATTAAATGCATGCCTTGAAAAACCTATATTTCTAGGGCAGAAAAACATGCTCCAGGATTTAAGGCTGCTAAAGATCGCATAAGTGTGATGCTCGGTGCCAACACCAGTGGTGACTTAAATCTCAAGCCTTTGGTAATTTATCACTCTGCAAACCCTCAATCTTTAAAGGGCATTGTGAAAGCCAACCTTGGTGCTTACTACAGACATAGCAAGAAAGGATAGATGACTGCCCATAATCTGCATTGATATTTTTGCAGAGGATTACATCATCAAAATTGAAAATTATTGCAGAAGAAGAACTTGGCTTTCAAAGTTCTTATAATTATGGATATTGCACCAAGACATCCCCTGACGACAGCTGAGTTCAACCCAAATGTCAAGTTCATCTTTTTACCTCCAAATACCAAGGTGTGATAGCAGCATTCAAAGCTTACTATTTAAGGCAAACGTTCAAGATGCTAACTGATGCTACTGAAGCAGAAAATTCTGAATCTTTAATAGAATTTTGGAAGAGATATAACATAAAAATGACTGTCTTAACCCGTCTTATGGTGGACTCCACCACCTTGTAGAAGATTGGAATGAGATATCAAAACAGTGCTTGCATTGTGTGTGGCAGAAACTTATCCTGGATTTAATTCATGGTTTTAAAGGTTTTGAACCTTCAGACCAAATAAAAAAAATCACTGCCAGCTGTGTTCAACTAGCAAAGCAGGTGGGATCTGACGACGTAGAACATCAAGATGTTGAAGAGCTTCTAGAGGCTCAGCCCAATGATCTCACCACTGAAAAGTTGCAACAACGTGTTGCTGATGGGCAAGTTAAAGCAGAAGATGAAGATGACAACAAAAACCAGAAGGCTCTCCCATGACAGCTAAACACAGCACAGCTATCTGGTGCTTTAAGTGTGATTGAAAAACAGTTGCAGTGACTGGAAGATAATGATTATGATGCAGAACATAGCAGGATAGCCACACATGGCACCTGGGCTGATTTGGAACCATCCAAGCAGCTGATGTATCAAAGGAGGGCACTTGTAAAGCAACAGAAGCTGGACTTATATTTAAAGCTGCCAAAGACACTTCAGGAAGACAATGAAATGTAGTCATTCACATCTGGTGTTATAACTTTTCATCCAAAACCAAGAGCAGAAGAAGATGAAAAAGACAGTGATCCTCCTTCACCACTTCCACCAGTAAAGTGCTGTAAATGGTGTGGGATAGTTAAATATTTAGTTGGTTAACTTCAAATGATATGTACAGTACGACTGTATGTGGAATGTTGTTGTTTGGCTCAATAAAAATACAGTAAAGGTAAATTGACATTATTTCTATAGCACAAATTTGTTTAAAGTGAGGTTTTCTAGGAGGTGTTATAGGAGAACATACTGTACTGGGTTAGACCAAGGCTCCATTAAGCCCAGTATCCTGTTTCCAACAGTGGCCATTCCAGGTCTCAAGTACCTGTTGGGTTCCCAAAGATATACACTTTTCATACTGCTTGTCCCAGAGGTAAGCAGTGGATTTCCCCAGTACTCTTTAATAATGGTTTATGGACTTTTCCTCCAGGAACTTGTCCAAATCAGTCTTGAACCCAGTTACATTAACAGCTTTTACTACATCCTCTGGTAATGAATTTCAGAGTCTGATTATGCGCTGAGTGAAATAATATTTTCTCCAATTAATCTTAAATGTGCCACATTGTAGCTTCATTGTGTGTCCCCTAGTCTTTCTATTTTGTGAAGGAGTAAACAACCGATCTGTTTACCAGTTCACGCCATTCATTATAAACTCTATCATATTTCCTCTCAACTAAGCTTTTCCATGTTGAAGAGCCCTAACCTTTTAAGCCTTTATTCAAAGGGATATCCTTCTATTCCCTTTACCCTTTTGGTCACTCTTCTCTGTACCTTTTCCAGTTCTGCATTATCTTTTTTTAAGATGTGATGACCAGAATTGAACACAATATTCAAGGTGCAGTCACACCATGCAGCAATACAGAGGCATTATAATATCCTCAGTTCTATTTTCTATTCCTTTCCTTATGATTCCTTGCATTCTATTTGCTTTCTTAGCCATGGCTGCATACTGGGCAGAGTCTTTCAATGTACTATGATGATACCCAGATCCTTTTTCTGAGTCGTGATTCCTAATGTGGAACCTTGCTTTGTGTAACTGTAGTTTGCGTTATTCTTCCGTAAGTGCACAAGTCAACTTTAAATTTCATCTGCCATTTGGACGCCCATTCTCCCAGTTTTTCAAGGTCCTTTTGCAATTTTTCACAATCCTCTTGTGTTTTAACAACTTAGGGGTATGTTTACTAAACTGCGATAAGTAACGTTATCACGCGTTAATGTTACCTACAGCGCGATAACGTCTCCAGCGGCAATAAGTGCTGCAGAGGGTGGAGAGAGGGCGAGCAGAAGGGATCAATGGGCGGGGAGTAGGCGGGGAGAGTCTCCTGGTACACTAACGCCGGGAACCGAAGGCTCAAAATTTACCGAGAGTGAAAACCTGGCATTAGAGGCAGATTTGCAGGAGAGAGAAACCATTTCAGTGTCAGCAATGTACAGCATAGGCAGGGAGCCCAAGAAAAGTGATAGTAGTGCTACATGTGCAGCAACAGCATAGTGCCCACGTATGAAAGGGCACTATGGTGATGTTGCAAATGGAGCATAGGGGTCCACAGGCGGGACATGCAGTGGGGCAGCTGGGGCACAGGGCGGACTAGGCAGATGCCTAGGAATGCAGAAAATGGAAATCAGCAAGCCAGCAACTGACCAAGGTCAAACATGGCCACAAGTCTGTCTCCCACAGTGTCCCATCCAGGGGACATTACCCAGCAGGTACCCCAAATGGCACACAACATTGGCAGGCGGTGCCGGGGGGAAGTGTGGATGTCTATGTAGTCACCCCTACCCAAGACCCCATATGTTAGGCAGCCGCCTACCCTCACACTGGATGGCCTGGGACTGCACACCACCAGCACCACCAGCATATGGGCATGTCAGCATGGTGGGGGAGGGGTGCTGGTGGTGGAGGGGGCAGTGGCATCTACCCACAGCAGACCAAGACCAAGCCCTGTTCAGGTGGGTTTTTGGGTTATTTGGCAAATTTGTCCTTATCAAGGATCAATAAAGGTTTCTTTGCCCCTCACTGCCACGTTTATGGACTGGTTATTCCTGCTGCTTTCGTGGCAGTTTGCTGTTGTTGTTTGGTGGACCTGCAGATCTATCTCATGCATATTCATTGTGGGTACTCTGAAAACCTGACTGGCCTGGGGTTCCCCGAGGACCGATGTTGGGAACCTCTGCCCTAGAGCATCGGCCAACATGAGCAAAACCACCCACACCCACAGGCTCCACCATCCAAAGCCTCATGGAGAGTCAGGCTGTTGGGCCCAGTGCGGAACAGCAGTTACCACCAAAGCACTACTACTAGCACCTGCATACCGTAGCAATGCCTGCACTGTGCTCAGGACTAGTGTGGCAGGCAGGGCTGCCAACCACCTCTATCTTTGCACAATGCTGAGATAGGAGTGGGAGTGTGTTTATGTCTATCCATTGTTTTGTGGCTGCCTACTCCTCACTGGGCCCACAATTCTTACACTGTTTCCAGCGTTAGCCTGCCAATGTGCATAATGAGGAACAAGATATAGTGGGTATGGGCCTGACAGGGCGGACTAGGCAGGATACATCTGCACAGGGTGTGGGGCAATGGCTGGGACATTGTAGTGGCCAATCACCACCTGCATGAACAGGACGGCCACAGCATGTCATGCTGGGAGATCACTCTCACTCTGACTGAGCAGTGACCATGGCATCTCCAGGTTCCCACATAGTGCTATACAGTGACTCTCTCAACTGATATCTGTGTGTACCCTGTTCTAGGGCCCATATCACTGAGATATCTGTTTGGGGTCTGTGCTTACATACCATTTCTGGGTGCACATAGTTCTCCTGGGAACATGCACTATGGACTGCCTAGCAGACTGTCTGCAGTTAGCATGTGAATGGCTGCAACACCGTGCAGCAGGTGCAGACTGACTGTGCCCTCTGCTGATGAATGTCAGATCGTGGTGGGGGGCAGCTGAGCTTACCAGGCCTACTGCCTGTCTGCCAGTGGCCTGTGACAAGTACAGATCTGCATCAACTGTCTGTTCGCCAGCAGGACTGGGGTTGCTGGTCCCACAGCCCGTCACCATGTACCTCTACTGCCCCCATTGCAAAGATGGAGAGCGTGGGTCTGTTGGGGGCAGATCATGACTACCACCCTGACCCAGAGAGGGCGGTTTGCCAGGTGGTAATACATCATCCGCATGTGAGTCCAGACACCCTCCTGCTCTTATAACAGGTGACTATGGCAACCACACTGGATATGCACTATTTTGGGTGCATCATGGTCCTCAAGAACTAGATGTGACTGGGGAATACAAATGGACACAGAACTAGCCTAGGCATGTCTGCAAGGAATACTTGTCACACACCGGCACTGACAGAGACCTGCAGCAAAGCTGGGTACTGTGGACCTGGTTCTGGCCACCCCACCTCACCCTCAGGGTGAGCACAGAACACGCACAATGGCATGGTCTGTAGCAACTCTGTGGCAGTAACATGCACGGTCAGTTCCCCCTACCAAGCTGACGTGCTGTAGAGGTGCATACCCCATCTGGTGAGCAGATGTAGACTGCTGTTATGCATGTGAATTGCATTATGGGTACTGGTGGTTTTATCCTATCCTGGTAACCACAGCAGACATTGTGTGCAGTGACCTGCAGTCTTTCTGTAGCCAGCCATTGGTATAATAAAAACCAGAGAGATGTAGCCAAATGGTTAATACAATGACTTCCATGGTAGAGGTCATGGGTTCAGTACCTCAGTGGTTTCATTTTAGTAAGACTGTCTGAGACAAGTCCCTTTCATGCCTGTAACAGTCAGACACATTTCTGCAATCTGTGCTTCCAGCCAAAAAACCCCTCACCTCTGTTGTCTCACCTAAGGTGCCCTCTAAAGTGCCTTAGCTTTGGGTTTACCCTAGCCCGGTAACCACAGCAGAAGGTTTGTGCGGTGACCTGCAGTCTTTCTGTAGCCAGCCATTGCTGATAAAAGCCATAGAGGCATAGCACACTGGTTAATACAATGACTTCCCAGCCAGTGGTCATGGATTCAATTCCTCAGTGCTCTAATATCAAGAAGCATGTCTGAGGCAGGTGTTTTTCATGCCTATAACAGTCAGACAAATCTGTGCTGCAAGCAAAAAACACCCTCACCTTAGTCCTGTACCCTAAGGCGCCTCAGAGTGTGGTGTGGCACAAGGTGCGTCATAAGGCACCCTCCAAGGTGCTGTAACCTGATGCACCCTAGGCCTAGACGGCAGAAAGCCTGCCATTCCGTAACATAAAGCGCCATTGATGATAACATACTGTTTCCGCCACATATCACTGCGCCGCTACGGATAGGTCGCTGTGTACAGGGTGTGCCACTGGCACACATGCTAGCGCATCCTAGTGCGTGTTACTGTGCCTCACGGTGCATGTGTGACATAATTGCATCATCAAGCCATGCATATCAGACAACATGGAGAGAAGATTGCAAAAGCCAGCCTTTAGCCACGGGGACTTGCACCAGCTGGCCAAGTTCATGTGCACAAGGCAGAGCCGCTTATTCCCTGGCTCATCAAAGCGCCAGGACCTCACCAGGGTGAGGAGGATGTGGACGCACCTCACCAAGCGCTTCAACAGAGTTGCTAACTACCCACGTGAAGTAAGTGTATGGGGACAGGTCACACAATGGAAGGTGTGCAACACAATATCCAGCAATAAACACACATCATACATGCACAACATAGTAGAAGGACCAGTCTGTGGGCCAACCTGTGATCAATATAGGTGCGTATGCTGTTGTTCACAAGTCTGCCCTATCCCCAGGAGGCCTCAGACCTCATTACAGAGGTCTGTCATTCATCCAGGTGTTATGGTAGTTGCTCCTGTTGCAGTGCACAGATCTGCCCTATCCCCAGGAGGCCTCAGACCACATTACAGAGGTCTATTATTCATCCTGGTGCTATGGTAGTTGCTCCTGTTGCAGTGCACAAGTCTGCCCTATCCCCACGAGGAAGTAGACCTCATTACAGAGGTCTGTTAGTCATCCAGGTTTTATGGTAGTTGCTCCTGTTGCAGTGCACAGATCTTCCCTATTCCCAGGAGGCCTCAGACTGCATTACAGAGATCTGTTATTCATCCTGGTGCTATGGTACTTGCTCCTGTTGATGTGTGCAAGTCTGCCCTATCCCCAGGAGGCCTCAGACCACATTAGAGAGGTCTATTATTCATCCTGGTGCTATGGTACTTGCTCCTGTAGCGGTTTCACAGATCTGCCCTATCCCCAGGAGGTCTTAGACCTCATTACAGAGGTCTATTAGTCATCCTGGTGCTATGGTACTTGCTCCTGTTGATGTGTGCAAGTCTAGCCAAGCCTCCTGAGAACCCACTGGGGGATGTCAACATAGAGTAGGGCTCCGACATTGCCCCAGATGAGCAGGAACAGCCAGAGATCATGGAACCAATTCATACAGAATCATTTTATGCAAGATATGTCTTTATTGTCATGCAGCCAACATACAGTGATGACAGCGCTGGTCCTGCCTGTCTGCACCCACACACATACAGAAAGTACAGACTTCATGCCGCCACCAACCTGTGACCCCCTGAAACATCACTGTAATCCTCCACTGGCCCAGTTACACAATGCTGCAACAGGCCACAGACTTTTAGGGATCCTCACAGACACTCAGCCTCCCCCTCCAATCCCTCTCTTCCCTCTCCAGCCTCCCCCCACCCCCAAAACAATCAGGGATGTTCCAGAACACAAACAATATAACCATTTTGTAGCAACAATCAGCTGTCCGAACACACTAAAGATGCCCCCTCAATAATCAGCTATGGCTCCTGAGACAGAAACAGCTACTTGGTGCTCCACCCCCACCCTTGCCTCTACCCCTTGTACCATATCCCCTACTGCCGTAACCCTGAGTGATGGGTAGGGATGGAGCAGTGATAGTAGAGCCTTTCTCACTTCTATTAGTACACCCTGATGAGGACTCCACATCCTCCCTATTCCCTCCCCACCCTGTCTCTTGGCAGCTAGGAAGTTAAGGAAGCATGGGCGGGGGAGGGGGGCACAGCCCTGTAATAATGCATCCAGGATATTAGTGGGGATGTACCCCAGTGACCCACGCTGGTTTACTCTAGCATCTATGGCACAGCTGCTTGTGGGTGTGGGGTCTAAAATGGTTTGTGCTGAGGCAGGGGGAACTTGAAAGAGATACTAACTAGTTGGAATCCCTGGAAGGCTAGATGGCTAAACTGCAACAAGAATCTGTCCAATGACTGGCTAATGTGTTGCAGTTAAGAACATAAGAACATAAGATATGCCATACTGGGTCAGACCAAGGTCCATCAAGCCCAGCATTCTGTTTACAACAGTGGCCAATCTAGGTCATACGTACCTAGCAGTTTCCCCAAGGGACACAGGTTCCACAATGCTTGTACTGGTTCAAGCATTGATATCCTGGGTCCCTTCTTAATAATGGTTTATGGACCTTTCCTCCAGGAACTTGTCCAAACCTTTTTTAAACCCAGCTACACTAACAGCCTTTACTACATCCTCCGGTAACAAATTCCAGAGTTTGATTACACGTTGAGTGAAAAAATATTTTCTTTTATTAGTCTTAAATAGTTTACCCTGTAGCTTCATTGCATGTCCCCTAGTCTTTCCATATTCTGATAAGGTAAACAATCGATCTACGTTTACCCATTCCACTCCGTTCATTAATTTATAGACTTCTATCATATCTCCCCTCAGCCGTCTCTTCTCCAGGCTAAAGAGCCCCAACCTTTTTAGCCTTTCTTCATAGGAGTAGTCTTCCATCCCCTTTACCATTTTGGTGGCTCTTCTCTGAACCTTTTCTAAAATCGCTATATCCTTTTTAAGATACGGCGACCAGAATTGCACACAATATTCAAGGTGCGGTCTCACCATGGAACGATATAGAGGCATTATAATATCTTTTGTTTTATTTTCCATTCCTTTCCTTATCATACCTAGCATTCTATTTGCTCTCTTGGCCGCCGCTGCACACTGGGCCGAGGGTTTTAACAAGGTATCCACAATGACGCCTAAATCTTTTTCCTGGGTGGTGGTTCCTAATGTGGAACCTTGCATCGTGTAACCATAGTTTGGGTTGTTCTTCCCTAGGTGCATAACCTTGCACTTCTCCACATTAAATTTCATCTGCCATTTTGATGCCCAGTCTTCCAATTTATCAAGATCCTCTTGCAATTTTCCACAATCCTCCTGGGTTTTAACAACTTTAAATAGTTTTGTGTCATCTGCAAATTTGATAACCTCACTTGTTATTCCACTTTCCAGGTCATTTATGAATATGTCAAAAAGCAGCGGACCCAGCACAGATCCCTGGGGTACACCACTATTCACCTTTCTCCATTGGGAAAATTGGCCATTTAGCCCTACCCTCTGCTTTCTATCTTTTAACCAGTTCCTGATCCACAGTAGTACACTGCCTCCTATCCCATGACTCTTTAGTTTTGCCAAAAGTCTCTCATGAGGGACTTTGTCAAAGGCTTTCTGAAAGTCCAGATACACAATATCAACCGACTCACCTTTGTCCACCTGTTTATTCACTCCTTCAAAAAAACATAACAGATTAGTAAGACAAGATCTTCCTTGTCTAAAGCCATGTTGGCTGTCTCCCATTAGGTCGTTACTATCTACATGCTGAGTAATTTTATTCTTTATGATGGTTTCTACCATTTTTCCCGGTACTGATGTCAGGCTCACTGGTCTGTAGTTTCCCGGATCACCCCTCGAACCCTTTTTAAAAATTGGTGTTAAAACGTTCCTGCAGATGCTGATGACCTTCCTTCTTTCTCTCCCTCTGCACCAGCAGGATATCATGCAAGATTTCATCGCACTCCCTCTCCATCACCAGGCACTCCCTGTAGGAAGCAATCTGCTGTAGGAGTCCTTCCCTACAGCATATCAGTTGCAATCTTCTGCGGCCCATCTGGCAGCTCCATCTTGGTGGATCAAGTGGCACCTCCTCATTAGATGAGTCAGTGGTAACTGAGTGTTGGTGTTGAGGCAACATGCTCCTGGCTATCACATAACATCTCTTCCCTGATCCTCTCTTCTTGGCCCAGCGTCATTTGTTACCCTGTTCTCAGCAAATGTCACATAAGCAAAAATGCATAATAAAAACTTTTTTGAGTACATTCATAGCAAAAACACTTGTGAGAGAGTCAGTTAGACCATCAGATGATAGAGGGGTAAAAAGGGCACTAAAAGGGGAAAAGGCCATAAAGGAGAGACTGAATGAATTCTTTGTTTAGGTTTTTACTGAAGAAGATGTAACAAAGTTACCAATGACTGAAATGGTAGTTAAAGGTGATGCATTGGAAGAACTGAAAGAAATATCAATAGACCAGGAAGATGTATTACAACTATTTCATAAACTAAAAAGTAGCAAATCACCTGGACATGATGGTATACATCTGAGGGTGCTGAAAGAACTGAAATACGAGATTGCAGGCATACTATTAGTAATCTGTGAACTATCATTAAAATCATCTGTAATACCTGAAGATTGGCGAATGGCCAATGTAATACCAATTTTTAAAAAGGTTTCCAGGAGTGATCCGGGAAACTACAGACCAGTGAGCCTGATGCCAGTACCGGGCAAAATGGTAGAAACCATTACAAAGAACAAAATTACTGTACATGTAGATAGACATGGTTTTATGGGAGAAAGCCAACATGGCTTTAGCCAAGGAAGGTCTTGTCTTACTAATCTGTTATAGCTTTTTGAAGGTGTGAATAACCAGGTAGACAAAGGTGAGCCGATTGATATAATGTATCTAGATTTTCAAAAAGCCTTTGACAAGGTCCCTCATGAGAAACTCTTGGCAAAATTAAAAAGTCATGGGATAGGAGGCAGTGTACAATTGGGGATCAGGAACTGATTAAAAGATAGAAAGCAGAGGGTAGGGCTATATGGTCAATGTTCCCAATGGAGAAAGGTGAATATTGGAATACCCTAGGGATCTGTGCTTGGTCCATTGCTTTTTAACATATTCATAAATGACCTGGAAATGGGAATAATGAGTGAGGTAATCAAATCTGCAGATGACACAAAATTATTCAAAGTTGTTAAAACCCAAGAGGATTATGAAAAATTGCAAGAGGACCTTGATAAATTGAAAGACTGAACATTCAAATGGCAGATGAAACTTAATGTAGACAAGTGCAAAGTTATGCTCCTAGGAAAGAACAATTCAAACTATGGTTACATGATGCAAGGTTCCACATTAGGAACCACCACCAAGGAAAAAGATTTAGGCTTCATTGTGGATAACATGTTGAAATCTTCCACCCAGAGTGCAGCAGCGGCAAAGAAGGCAAATAGAATGCTAGGAATTATAAGGAAAGGAATAGAGAATAAAACAAAGGATATTATAATGCCTCTGTATTGTTCCATGGTTCGACCGCACCTTGAATATTGTGTGCAATTCTGGTCGCCGTACTTTAAAAAGGATATAATGGAATTAAAACAGGTACAGAGAAGAGCCACCAAAATGGTAAAGGGGATGGAAGGATACCCCTATGAGGAGAGGCTTAAAAAGTTAGGACTCTTCAACCAGGAGTCCTGAGGGCCCATCAAAGTGGGCTGTCAGTCACCCTGGTGATATGATTGTGTGTGCCTGTGCAGTTTAAAATATCCACCCTACCCCCAGGAGTCTTGAGGGCCCATCAAAGTGGGCTGTCAGTCACCCTGGTAGTATGGCTTTGTGTGCCCTTGCAGTTTAAAACATGCACCCTACCCTCAGGAGTCCTATGAGCCCATCAAAGTGGGCTGTCACTCACCCTGGTGATATGGTTGTGTGTGCCGTTGCAGTTTAAAACATCCTCCCTACCCCCAGGAGTCCTGAGGGCCCATCAAAGTGGGTTCCCAGTCACCCTGGTAGTATGGCTTTGTGTGTCCTTGCAGTTTAAAACATCCACCCTACCCCCAGGAGTCCTGTGAGCCCATCAAAGTGGGCTGTCACTCACCCTGGTGATATGGTTGTGTGTGCCTTTGCAGTTTTTGCCACGACAACGCTTTGCTGCACACCAACAGCTTAGATTGATGTTGTCACTCACCAAGGGTGTTTCCGTGCATGTGTGGCATCACTGTATCATGTTGAGACGTACACGGTGCACATGCATATGACTGACCTTGTTGTGAACACACAGCATGTGGCAATATGGCTTCTGTGTGGTTTACCATACAATGTTTGCCGTCACTTGCCATCTCTATATACTGTTTTTTGGGTTTGCTTACTGTACAGACGTGACGCTAAACATGTATTTAGGAACCTTGCATTGCATGTCTGCACACTCCTATTTATCCCCTGGGGTACAGACACTCACATTGCACCATTATATTTGGACTGTCGCAGTGTGAGTGTCCATTGTCTTCCTTCAATTGTGCATTCTATGTGCCGTGATATGTGTACAGACAGTGTATCCACACCAACCAGTGCAGGGGACCTTCTGCATAGTGTTATATCTGCATTTTTCTGCAGGTTGTTTCTTTGTATTGGTTTCTGGGTTCATGTGCCTCTGCTACCTGTTGCCATATCCTTATTGTGCATTTGACCATATTTTATGGTTACATTGTTGCAGCTTTGATTCCTACATGAGGCATTATTTGGCAGCTGTAACATATATTTCCACATGTGTTTTTAAACTTTCAACATTTTAACAACATATGCTGTTTTCATTTGTGTGTCTCCTGTGTTGCCAGATAGATATGTTTTCAGGTACAGATCATGATTGCTGTGTGTTGGGCCCTCATCATGCACCGCCTACTATTTACATGCACTCATATGTACGTAACACATTTGAGGCGTGCAACAGCATGTGGTGTGTGGGGGCCAAATGCATACTGCCCACCATGCACCTGATGCACATTATTTCTCCTGCCCCTCATTTGTAGACGTGCCAGTGACCTTTACGTAGGATGTGGGTTGCTGCCCTGCTAAATGTTTCTTTGGTCTTTCACCTGGGATCCACTCACCTGAATATTATGATGGCGGTATCTACACTATCTGTGATTAATAACCAAATAAATAGATATGTGTTTTACATACAGATGTCTCGGCTGCTTGCTCACACTGACACTTGTATTAAATGATTTTCTGGTCATATCCATGGCCCACCTGTGCTCACATCCTTGTACGGTGCCACCTGTCTATTTGCCAGGCGTTTGCCACATCACTGGGTGTTGAAGGTTCCCATACACACATTCCCTTTGTGGTAGTATTTTGGCATTGTGTTCATAGTGGTTGTTTGAGATAGTGGTTACAGACACATGTTAGAACAATGTAGGTTGTGGGTTTGATCCCCACATGGGTTTCTTTTTTAAATGTTCCTATTGGGCTAACATAACCATTTGGAACCTGTTGCTTCATCACCTATGTACACTCACTTCCATCTCTTCACTGTACACCAAGGTATGCCCTCTGTTCTGCCTATCCATGACATATTAGCTGTTACATATGTCTCTTACTTTATGGGGTTTACATGACAGTCCGCTTGGGGGATTGGCATTGCTGCAATTCAGCTGGTCGGTGGCACACCTGTTTGCAGGTTCAATTCTGTCTTGTTGTGTTCCATATTTTCCACTGCTTCACAGAGCATCCCCTCCCGCCCTTTGGCTTTAGGTTCTTTCCTCTTTTGCATGCTGTCTCCACTGCACAACATTTGATTGTGTGTGTGCATATAGGTATATTTGGGTGTTGTCCCAATTGCAGACTGTGATCTGATCTGTACACACCATATCTGCATGTGCATTTGATCATGGTTACTGTTGGAGGTTTGCCTATCATGGCAGCCAGCAGGCTTCTAGTGTGATGCCCTGCACTATTCTTGTATGCAGCCTTTGCTAATGAGGTCATGTTGGTGGTGTGGCCTACCGGTTTGTGCATTGACACTTGTGCTGATGGTCATAGGTTTGATTCCTCTTTGACCTGTTTGCCTGTGCTGCACAGCTACTTTTGATTCATGTTACAGCCATATCTGTGCAGATCTGTGTTGTGAGCACATTGTATCCTTATCACAGTTGTAAACCATCCTTCTGTCCATCTATGTGGAGTTGATGAGTGGAGGAGTGACCTAGTGGTTGGGGCAAGGTACTTCAGGCTGGAAGGTCGTGGGTTCAAATCCCACTAGAAGACAGCAACCTTGGGCCGGAAGGACTGGGGTTTCTAGTCCCACAGGTGCTCCTTGTGGTCTTGGGCAAGCCACTTAACCCTCCATAGCCCATGTTCCCTGTAAAATAGTTATCTCCAAGTTATAATGCCCTGTTCAATGTAATTTCAGTTTGTTCAATGTAAACCGCACTGATGCAGAATAGCGCGGTATATAAGAGAATGTAAATAAATAAAATAAATAAAATAAATGTGTGTCTGCCAGCTGTATGCCATCCTACCCTGCTGTGCATGCTGCTACCCCACATCCTGCACTGGTACACATTTCTGCATTGTGGGTTGACCCTATCCTGGTGACCACAGCAGACTGTTTGTGTGGTGACGTGCAGTCCTTCTGTAGCCAGCCAGGAGTTAGTTAGCAGCTATAGAGCTGTGGCCCACTGGTTACTTCACTGCCTGTGGAGTCAGAGGTCATGGGTTTGATCCCACAGTGGGGCTATTTGATAGGGCTGTCCAAGGCATTGTCTGTTGTTAATGTAAATTAGTGCTGCCAGCAAATAAAAAGTGCTGTAACCTTAGGGTGCCTTATAAGGCGCCCCATAAAGTGCCTTATACGGTGCCTTATAAGGCATCCTATAGGGGACATAATAGGGTGCCCTGGCAGACAGTGCACTTTATAATGTGCCCTATGGAGTGCCTTATAGGGTGCCATATGCAGAACCGTAGGTTACGCCACTGTGAGGGTGTGTTTGCTGGCAGCACTAATTAAAATAAACATAAAATGCCTCAAAAACACAACTTAAACATAAAGGGAAATGCCTCGGCCATTAGGCACACTGAGGGATCAAACTCATGACCCCAGTACCACCAGTCAGTGTATTAACCATTGTGCTACACCTCTGTTTCTGTATTTGCATGTCTGCGCACCTACTTAAGGTTACCACGCGTTAATGTGCTTAGCGGCTTCTCACATGATAATGTGCGCAGCACACATTATCGCGCGATAATCCCGTTTTGCTACGATAAGACTGAAACGCCCACTCCTTTTATGGCAGCATGCACACTAGCGCCAGGCACACGTTAAGACTGCTTAGTAAACATACCTCTAAGTGATGCATGTGTATTCCACGTGTGTTGGTGGCCAAGGTAGTGAATGGAGTGGGCAACAGCATGGGACATGTGAAGGGAGAACCTTAATGCAGGATTCTGGTGCCAGATGTGCACTGGAGGGGGAGTGATGTCGGGTGCATGGGTGCACAGTGCTGCAGGGAAAAAGGGGGATGCATGGGAAGTGCCAGTGTAGGTTTGACACCTACCCAGTTGCATGCATAGGTCCAAATGACCCAGTGTTGCCATCCCTCCATCATCTGTACAGTACAAACATGCCCCAAAGTGCACTATAAAGGTATCATGGTTTTTTTAGTGTGAGGCCCTGTGCTACTTTCTGGCACCATGCTGAAACCATGCGCTAACTTCATGCTACCCTTTAGTAAACGTGCCCTAACTGCAAGAATATCGGTCATTGTACACTTGATATTATATGCTTTACTGGACTGGAGCCGTTGGTGACTTCTTTCTGCTGAAGTTTGCTTGTGGAAAAGATAATATACTTTAAAGTGGCCTGAGCCCAATGAACTCAGATAAGCTTCTTTTTTGATTATTTATTTTGTAAATTATTGCGGTAAAACTTTTGATAGTGTGTGATTATATTAGTTCTTCCAGTCTTTTGGGGTTTTTTTAAGACTGCAAGGACAGTTGTCCTCATAAAGAGTACATTTATACAACACCATTTTGAATAAATTACTTTGACTTTTTGATATATACACATTTGTTATTTTGTTGCCCTCCATTTCTTTGTTTTTCACTTTGGTGCATTCTATCTCTATAGGCAGTATAATCTACTATGCTTATGTGTTGGTCACTGTGCCAGTCATGCTCCAAAGTCATACTTGCATGTCACTTTCAGAATATTTAATGAGTAAGATAGTTCTTAAGGTTCTACATTTGATAGTCCACCGAAAGGTATACCTTAATAAACTTAAACCTGACTATGAAATACAAGAAAAATGATCTTCTAATGGAACGCAAGTATGACTATTTTCTGCGTGTTTTAAGTGGGTAAAAATGTGTTTACGCTATAAAATAGCATCCTGATCATTGCCCAGCCTCTCTGCAGGTAAACGTACATGCACTGTGTAACCATGTGTGAAACATTTCTAGGAGAAATGTATATGCAGAGTGTCTGCTGGGAAACAACGAGTGTACTTTCAGCCAGTGAGAAACTATGCATTACTGAGAATGAAGGTATGCATGTACATGTGGTTTTTTGTTATCTTTGACAGGTCTATATTCTAGCAATTATTCCTGCCTTCTCTCATGCAGCTCTGTGTAGAGGATGGCACACACATCCACCTGACATCTTTTGGTTTCTCAGACTTCTGGGGTATTATCACAGTCACAACATGATTTATTCAAGGGCAATGCAAGGTACAGTATCAGGTATCCTAAGTGAGCTTTCAACCTTGGGGGCCACTCAACTAACTCTCAGACCCCTATTACCTCCCTTATTCTGAGAATTTGATAATTAAATAGAATAGTCATCATACCACTCCCTCCAGAACTATTCCGTGAAAGCAAACAATTTAACATCATACCTTTTTTAAATGTTAATATTATGGGTAATATTTGGTGGTGGCACTCACCATATTAATTGAAATGCTGGCCAGCACTGCTGTCCATATTATAGTCAGTGATGCTGAGTATATGTGTAGTGTAATGATCCCTGCCACCAATATGCATTTCGTTTAGATCTGCTAAATGTATAGCTTATCTGTGTAGTGGCTGAATATTGCTGCTATACAGAAAACATTGATTCCTGCTCTTGCTGTGCCCTCCTTTCACTGTATGGGCTGCGAAGAAGACTTTTCGACTGTTATCTGCACCGCAGTCAGAGCTGGCCTTAGCAATTGTGAATCCCAGTTTGGACCATTTTGGTATGGTCTCCTGGAGTTAAGATTAATATATTGTATTAAAAACAAAACAATATCTGTATTTATTAGCATATATTTTGACCTAAAGGCACTCATTCTATAACACGGGCTGCAGGGCTGTATGTCCTGCCAGGACGTGCAGCCCTGCAATCCACCTAATACCTATTCTCCCACCAGCTCTCCCTATACATCCTGTGCTTCAGAATGGGGAGAGTGGTGGGAGGTGGGAGTGGGGATGGGTTGCCCCACAGCTCGTATAGGGCCAATTCAGGTCATGGCCCTATACATGCTGCCAGGCCTGCTGGGCCATACTGCTTATACCACCTCAGAGGTGGTATAAGCAGGTTTTTTTGGCAAATCAGGGCACAGCATCCACTACCGGGGCCAGGATCGGAGGCAGGGGGGTCCCCACCGTCTGATCCAGGCTGCGGGAGGCCAGCCATCAGTCGAGCAGTGGGGATCTTCGGGTCCAGAGCTGTGGCAGACTAGGGCGCCTGTGGGGAGGATGTTCCCACAGGCCAGAGGGACACGCCAGGCCATCCTTGGCCCCAATTCTGGCTCCTGTGGCCCTGTCTTCAGCAGGGACGGCCCGGATGTCCCTCTTCCAGAATCAGGCTCCACATGTGCTAAAAAAGCCTATGCTTATAAAAGAAGTATGTCTTGCTTTCTGCTCTGCAAACTCTTATTCAAAATCCAGTAGCTTCTCAACCCTAATGTGGGGTTATTGTGGGTGTGGGGCTCCATTGGGTTCAATAGGTTCAATTGACATAAAGCTGGCCTTGAGAGCAGTTGAAAACATATGAGCTGTGATCAAAAAGTATTGAGACTTGTTGTGTAGCTATATAACAATACATCGCGCCATGATGCTATTAAGCCTGCAGTGACCTAGTTTTGTGCTCTGCATGTGCAGAATGTAACGTGGCTGCAGCACACCTGCCTGTACTTTTTCAAATCACATGATGTTTGGTATCGTGTAAAAGCAGTTCATCAGATTTACAAAGAGTGAAAAAATTGAACAACGAATTTGCATTAAATTCTGTCGGAAACTTGGGGATTCATGTAAAAAGACTTGTGACAAGTTACAGCAAGTGTATGGCAATGAATGCATGAGTTGTGCTTGAGTTTATGACTGGTATAATCATTTCCAAGAGGGCCACCAAAGTGTTGACAGTGACGAACATTCTGAAAGGCCATCCATGAGCAGGAATGAAGACAAAGTCCTTTATTCTTTATTCATGCACTTGATATACTTTCAAGCGATAGCATCAGGGTCGTTTATAATAACAATAAACACTGCAAGAAATCAAAGGGTGAAAGGAACGCCATTGTCTGATAGGACAGAGAGTAAGTAGGGGGGAAGAAGGGGGGAAAGATACAGCAGATGGGGTGGGATGGGAAAAAAGAGCAAGGTAGTCAATCCTGAGGGGAGTGAAGGTCAAAAGCCAGATGGAAGAGGTGGGTTTTTAACATTGCCTTAAACTGCTGAATAGATGGTTCCAGTTGGAGTGCGTAGGGTAGAGAGTTCCAAAGTGGACGGCCAAGAAAATCAAAGGTGGAATTACGAGAGCATTCAGGTGAGCATGGGAAGCAGGTGGGAGGGATAGATGGTTAGCATGGACAGAACGAAGCAGGCAGGGGGACATGAAGGTAGATGAGATCGACTAGGTACTTTGGGGTAGAGATATGGATGACTTTGTGGACAAGGATGAGGATCTTATAGTGGATTCTGAATTTGAGTGGAAGTCAATGGAGAAGGATGGGAAGAGGGGTAACGTGGTCTGAACGGGAGGAGTGATTGATAATAGGTGCTTCAGTATTTTTAAGAACCTGTAGCCACTGTAACTGATAATGTGGAAGGCCAGCTAGAGCAACATTATAGTAGTCTAGTCTTGTAATGACTAAGGATAGAAAAAGTATAGTCAGGGAAGGGGGAGAGAAAAAAAGGCCAAACTGCATGGATCTGACGTAGACAGTGAAAGGAGCAGCAGATGAGGGATAAAAGGTAGTCTGGAAATATAAGGAGGCATCAAGGGTGATGCTAAGATAGCGGAGCAGCGTTACCAGTGGGACAAGAGTGTATGTGAGAAAGGGGGCCAGTGGGGGGTAAGGGGGCACCAAACATGAACCAGATTGAAGCAGATTTGGAGGAATTAAGGTGTAGATAATTCAGCCAGCCAGGAGAAGATATGAGAGAGACAGGAGTTCAGTGGGGTCAGATCAGGCGCGATGGGACTAGTATGATAGAAAATGATTATATCATCGGCGTAATAGTAGGCCGACATGGCATGCTGCTGGACAATTAGGGTAAGGGGGGCCAAGAAAATATTGAAAAGGAGTGGAGACAGGACAGAGTCCTGAGGGACACCAAAGGGAAGGCAAATAGCAATGGAAGTGGAGAGGCTGGACTGAACAGCGAAGAATCGTGCAGTGAGGAAGGAACAGAATCAGTGCAGAACAGTTCCCCAAAGACTGAGATCATAGAGATGAGAGAGGAGGGTGGAATGATCAACAGGTCAAAAGCCGAGGAAAGGTCCAGTGAGACAGCAAGGGAAATATTACCACAGTCATGTGAGGTGTGGAGTTCATTCAGGAAAGAAAGGACGATAGTTTCTGTACTGCGGTCAGGTCTGAATCTGGACTGTCGAGGGTGAAGGGCACGAGTGGAGTCAAGATGGGTGGAGAACTTAGAAAAAACAGCTTCTCGAGGATCTTTGAAAGAAAAGGAAAATTTGAAATGGGGCGCCAGTGGGAGAGAATAGAGGGATCCAGGGTGGGTTTCTTGAGAATAGGGTGGATGATGGCATGTTTCCAGAGGGTGGGGAATGTACCAGAGGTAAGGCTAGAATTAAAGATGCTGAGGATGAGTGCAAGAGATGGTTCAGACAACCAGTGGGAAGGGATGGGGTCCAGAGGGCAGGTGGTCTTTTGAAAAGAGGAGAGAACGTTGGATAATTCTGTGGAAGAGATTGGACAAAACAAAGTCCAGGTATTGATAGGGAGGGGGCTAGGAAAGAGGGTGATTCGGAGGAGGTGGGGAGAGGGGCATGGGTGGGCGGGAAATGTGGCGCTCTTGGGGATTTTGGTGGACTAAGGCAGCTGTTTTGTACCCCAAAGATATAAGAATAACCTTGCTCTGCTCCAGACTCAGACACTTAGAAGGAAATGAAATCTTTGTTATGCCCAATCAGTTACAATCTTAGCCAAAATGCACAAATGCAGCATTATTTTTCTTAGCAATACAGTTTGCCTGAGCAAGAGGGTGGAAGACAAAGACAACAGAAGCTGAATTACCAATCAGACTCTCTGTATAAATTATATTTGTCTCCTCCCCCCACGAACAATACTGAATGCCTTTCTTATATACATTATCTAGTTGTGGTTGGGGACATTTTACTGTACTATATTCTTATTGGTTGATCTAGCTCTGTTTCCTGTTCAAGCACTTTCAAACTTCTGCAGACAACTTGAGTTTGTGTTATCAATTCCCTTCCAGCTGGTCTTTACTTTGTTTCTACTCCCCTTTTCCTTCCCCCTGTCTAGTCTGTGGTGGGCATATTTCCTGTTTCTACTTGTCCTGTACCTGATCCAGTGCCAAGAGTTCTCTGCTCTTTGAAATCCTCCCAGCAACAAAACAATAGTCACATTTAGTGAGGCTCTTGCTACAAGTCTGTTAGGCTGCAGGATTGCTTTTAGGATATGGTATGAAGTGGGTTTCAACCCGCTTCATCCCCACAGAGCGAAACTGAAAGATTTTATTAGAAAAGAAAGTAGCTAACTGGGCCAGATCAGGTGACATTGAAATGGTAGCTGGAGGGAGAGAGGATCGCGGGGCAGAGAGGGTACAGTGAATAGAATAAAGTTGCTGGGAAGAGTTAGAAGAGGAAGAGATAAGAGTAGTAAAATAGGACTGTTTGACAGTGTGAATGGAGGAGCGGTAGTGTTGGTAACAGAGACGTAAGTGACCCAGGATGTCAAGTAAGCGGTGTTTCCACCATCAATATTCAGCACGACGCAATTGAGTGTGGATAAAGTGGAGAATGGGGAGGTACCAGGAGGTATGATTGTGGGCATGTGTAAGAGGAACAGAATGGAGGGAAGCTATTTGGTCAAGCGCAGAGGTGAGGATACTGTTCCAAGTTTTAACCTGGCAGTCAGCTGAGAGGAAAGAAATGTCAGAAGGGAAGAGGGCATCTAAGGGGCGGAACTGCTGAAGGGTAGAGGGATGATACAATGATTGGGGCAACAGGGTCTGGGACAGTGAAGGAAGTTGAAGCCAAGGGCAAGGCAGGGGACTGCAGTAAGAATAATAAAGATGATCGGTCCAGGGGAGGGGAATGGTGGAAAGTGCTGAAGGTACAAATGGAGAATCAGAAGGGGTGATGATTAGGTCAAGCGTATGGCCAGCAGTGTGGGTGGGACAAAGAGCATGTTGGTACAACGAGAGGTCATCTAGCAGGGTTAGGAGTGCTTGGTCTCTGGGCCTGGATAGGGGATCCGGGTAGATGTTAAAATTCCCAAGAATGACCAGATGTGAGTAGGAAAGGGAGATTTCAGAAAGCATCATCAAAAAGGAGTCACAGAGGTCAGGACAGAGAGATGGAGGGACATATAGGAAAATAAAATGAGCTGGGATAGAGTCAAATCAGATCGGAGGGATTCTGGGTAATGTAGAGCTGAAGAACACACCTCTGATAGGGAGACTGGAGCAGTGAAGTATGACTATACCTCCACCGCTCCAAGTTGACCAAGAGGTGGAGAAGGCAGAAAGGTTTGGTAGGAGACAGCAGTTGAGCAAAGGGTCTTCGTTCTCCTGCAGCCAGGTTTCAGTCAAAAACAGAATGTCGAGAGAATGCTGTAACAAGAGATCATGGATAAGAAGAGTCTTGGAGTGCATAGACCTGCAGTTCATAACGGCAAGGCTGAGTAACAGACTGGATGAAACAGGCGACTGGTTGAGGGTGAGGGGAGTAGATGTATGTCAGGGGAGCAGGATAGCAGAGACCCAAGAAAGATGACCAGGGAGTGGGGCAGGGGGAGGAGGGCACCAGCCCCAGTGAACTGGGATGAATGTCATGGCACAGAGTAAAGAGAAATAAAGGTAGCAGAATAAAGAGACGTACAGAGACTAAGAAGACTTACCCTGAGCAGCAGACTGAGAGGGTGAGGCAGAAACTTTTGAGATATCTGGCCTGTCATAAGCAGCGCTACAGCAATGTCGCCCCTGGGGTCACTGGAGTTGCTCCAAGGAATTCACCCAAGGAGCGGGTACTGCTCCTTCAGCGCGTGCCACTGTGGCGCAGAACACCGCTGATGTTGTGAATATATTGTCCAGGGTACCTCACAGGAATGTGGGTATTGCTGCCATCCAATCAGTGCCTTTCTCCCACCTCCTGCACACACGGAAGTGATGCAGCCGCATTCATGTGAGATACCTTGGACAGTATATTCACATCATCTGCAGTGTTCCACAGTGCATTGAAGCAGTGCCTGCCTCAATATGCTTAAATCCTCAATTGACTATCAGGAAGCTTGCTGAGGACATAGACATCAGTTTTGGGTCAGTACAATCCATTCTTTCTGTTGATATGATGATTAGACATGTGAGTGCAAAATTTGGGCCAAAACTCTTCCCTTGACCAAAAAGAAGATCGACTGTCTGCAGCCAGGGAGTTATGGGAATGCATTGAAAATGACTCAGATTGCATCAAAAAGATTATTATCGGTGATGAATCATAGGTTTATGGTTATGACCCAGAAACTAAGGCTCAATCCCCACAATGGAAGACTCTAAAAGAAAGCCCATCAGGTGAGGAACAATGTCAAGGTCAAGCTCACATTTTTCTTTGATTACCAGGGTATTGTTCATCATGAGTATACTCCAAAAGGCCAAACCACCAATAAGGAGTACTACATCCAAGTTTTCACAGTTTGTCATAAGAGGCCCGAGTTGCACAGGAATGATGTTGCTTCATCACGATAACGCCCCAGCTCACGCATCACATCTTATTCAGCAGTTCTTGGCCAAAAACCAAATTGAGCAAGTCTGTCAGCCTCCGTACTCACCTGACCTCACATCCTGTGACTTTTTCTTGTTTCCAAAACTGAAATTACTACTGAAGGGAAGGAGATTTGATGACTTGGAGACCATTAAGCAAAATTTGACACAGCAGCTTCATAGCATTACAAAAGAAGCATTTCAAAATTGTTTCCAGCAGTGGCAGGAAAGCTGAAGGAAGTCTGTTTTATTGGAAGGGGACTACTTTGAAGGAGACTGAGTGCAACAACTGGCAGTGTTATACTTTTTGTGTTACTGTACAAGTCTTGATATTCCTCGATCACACCTTGTACAGATAGGGAAACTATGGGGCTTGTTTACAAAGCCGCGGTAGCGGTTTGCGATCGTAATCGGAGCCGCGGCCCCCTTGATTTCAATGGGGCCGCGGCTGCGATCGCGAACCACTACCGCGGCTTTGTAAACAAGCCCCTATGTTTTCTGACCACTTTAAACGTATAACTTCCTTTGAAAATTGACCACTAAGTTTATATGAGGGTGATTTCCAAAAGTCATGAACCTGGTATTAAGGTTGCCAACTGGCCCCAGATGCGCCCGACAGGCTTGATCCAGTCCTGGGTTTACCCCATTGCATGCAGGGATTTGTAGTCTTGCTTTTCTTATAACATGCAATGGAGAAATTGGAATACATGTCCCTACATGCAATGGGGTAAACCCAGGACTGGATCAAGCCTGTCGGACGCATCTGGAGCCAGTTGACAACCTTACCTGGTATTTGAAAATTTACCCACCTTCCCTGTGGGGTAAAAAGAACATGGTTCTCTGAGTTAGTGTGAGTATCAGAGGACCAACTGTATTATTTTGACTGCAGGTAATATGTGTCACCCCTCAAAAGCTGCAGCTCTAGACCGGCTAATGTTTAAGCCCACCCTGAATGACGATGCGTGAAGCCTGCAAGTCAAGTTAGGCTGCAGCCTGGGATAGCTTTTTGCTGTCCCTCGTTTTCAGGGGAGCGGAACACGGCTTTTAGAACTCGCACGCTCCACCCCCTTGTGGTACCAGAGGAAGCGGGGGAAATCTCGCGAGAGGTGGAGTGCTGCGGGACTTGGAAGACTTGCGAGGAAGCGGTGGCGGTACCAGTTTCCCGTGCAGAGTTTCCTTTGCTTTGGCTTGTCGTGTCCCGGTTTCTTGCGCGCCGTGTGGGGCGGGGGCAGCCCAAAGCGTGGCCAGTGACCCAGCGGGAAGATGAGTTTCCTCTTGTGAGTCTCTTGGGGGGCATGCTTATCTTCTTCCTGTTTTCAGGGCGGCCACCAGGCCTCGGCTATATTGTGACACTCGGTGGCGGCCCTTGTCTAAAGTATACTGGGAGCCGGCCCGATTCCGTCTCCTGCGACGAGGTGTAGGGAGAAACCTCCAAGGGAAGTCTCACTTCCCTTTCGGCGATCTGTCATTAGTTTTAGTGCGTGCCTCGGTCCGAGACTTCTAAAGTCGTTTCTCTGCAAGCTTGCTCGCTTTAATCCTTTTCTTTTATGTTATACCTATAGTTACACTGCAGAGAGGCTAGTATGCAAAGCCTAGGATGTGTTCAGTACTGAAAAGTTTCAATCCGAGGTCATCGGCTCGGGGAGGGCGCATCTCGGCCTTTGGTTCTGTTTTTGCACTCTGTCTTAAATGGGCAATAGCCATTTTAATAGCAGTTTGGCAGCAATGGCTGATGTGCTAGGTTTCATTCTTCTGAAGTTGTTTTGTTACGGGAGAGCCTCTCTTATGCATCAATTTGGATTCTGGTAATGGGAATTTCAGATGAAGGTCCTGTGTATTCAGCATTTCTCCTTAGAGACTGTTAACAGCATAATGTTAGAAAAACTTTAGTACAATGTTAAATGTAACCTCAGTTGTGCTGTCTAAATGTTGTTAAGTACCCTCATGTTAAGTGTAACCCTCCCAATTGTGATGTGACCACTTTGATTGAAGGATAAGGTGGTATACAAATCTGTCTAAATAAATAAGGTACTAAAGTTTCTAGTAGTAGTTCAAGGTACCTTGCATTCAGGTACAGTAGGCATTTCCCTATACCTGAAGGGCTTGCATGTTTGTACCTGAGGTAGTAGAGGGTGCAATGGAACTCTCAAGCCTCTTCCCCTGCCCAATCCCTTGAAGCTCTTCAGAAAGCTCATTGAGGGGTTAGGGGAGCCTCTTGCCTACTTTAGAGGTAAGTTCTGACCTTCAGAGATGTTTTTCGCTTGGGTGTAAATCTTTCTATACTCCCATGCTCTATATTTATACATTCTGTGATGTATATGCAGTAAGATCATACATGTCATACTGAGTCTAACTAAAGATCCATCAAGCCCAGCATCCTGTGACAGTGGCCAGTGTGGTCACAGCACCAGCAAGATCACAAACAGTAGATCCATTCGTCATTGCTTGGCTTTTTCATACCTACATGGCTAATAATCATTAATCTTTTTCTCCAGGAACTTGTCTTAACCTTTTCAAACTTAGCTATGTTAAGTACCTTGACTGCATCATCGGGCAACAAATTCCACACCTTTAATGTTGTGTATAAGATTAAATGTATGCTCTATTAATTTCATGGAGTGTCCCCTCATCTTAATACTATATGAGAGGAAAAGTCTGTTTAGCCTTTCTACTCCACGCATAATTTTACAGACTTGTCATATCTTCTCTTGGTTCTTTCTTCTCCAGGATAAAGGGCCCTACCCTGTTTAACAGTTCTTCATAGGGAAGCCACTCCGTCCCTTTTATCATTTTGGTTTCTCTATGCCTTCTATAATTCCATTCTACATTTTTTTTCTCTTTTGAGATGGGATGACCAGAACCACATACATTAGCCAAGGTGTACTTGCACCATGGATTGCTGCAGAGGCTCTATATTCTGTTTATTCCCAATCCCATTGTGAATTATTCCCTAACATTCTATTTGCTTTTTGATTGCTGCTGCACACTAATTTGAGAATTTTAATGTTTTTTGTCCAGAATATCTGCAAGATAGTTTCCCTGGTCATGCCTGTTATGAAACTGTCTATGGTTAGGATTATTTTTTTCTCTGAATCATTTTGTAGTTGTCCTTAATAATTCAATCTGCCATTTTGATACCCAGTCTCAGCAGGTCCTTCTTTAGGCCTCCCCAAGCCAGTGTAACCATCAAACATGACTAGGTGGTTGCCTAGACTGGCAGCCTCTTAGGTTCAGCATAGAGTAGCTGTGGTCATAGTAAAACAGGGCTGAACAGCAACACAAACATAAAGAACCTGCAGGGAAGGTGGGCAGTTTTTCAAATAGATCATTTAGCTAGGTAAATGACACTTGGAAATTGCCCTTGTTTATAAACAGCAAAAGGTGAAAAGAGTCCCCTGGTTCGGTAACAATATACAATCACAAAATAGAACCAAACCCAAATCAAAATTATAATTCCCCTATCTAATATATCTTTTTGTTGGAGCAGGCTGGAGGCGACTGAAAGAACAACACAGCCGCTCCAGACAGCCAGTTCCTTTTTAATCAAACAAATAAATATGGTACATATCCAAATAATATCCCAGTGAGATGTGTGTAATATCCATCAAAATCATTCTCCTGGTCAATTCCTCATACAGTCCTCGTTGTGATAGCGGTCAAAAGCAGCTTTTCCCATGACGCGCACGTTTCGGGCCCCAAGCCCTGTATCAAGTGTTCATAAGTGCGCAAAAGTCCCAGTTGAAGCGGGACTTTTGCACACTTATGAACACTTGATACAGGGCTTGGGGCCCGAAACGTGCGCGTCGTGGGAAAAGCTGCTTATGATTGCTATCACAACGAGGACTGTATGAGGAATTGACCAGGAGAATGATTTTGATGGATATTACACACATCTCACTGGGATATTATTTGGATATGTACCATATTTATTTGGTTTGATTAAAAAGGAACTGGCTGTCTGGAGCGGCTGTGTTGTTCTTTCAGTCGCCACCAGCCTTGTTTATAAACAAGCAAAGTTTGATATTTAAACAAGTAAAGCCAAATTACAGACTTTTATACAGGGGTTGTGGAATGATTATGGGGACTTGAAAGATAATTGAGATGGTAAGGCTAAGGTTTTGCCTAGGGTACCTAGTGCTTGTCTCGGTCTCACTCCCCCCCCTCCCCAACCCACAAAATCTGCTCATGGTTTAACAATTTTGAATAATTTGAGATTGCAGTTTTAATAACCCCCTTTTCCAGTTCATGTATAAATGATTAAAGCATTGGTCACAGTACAGATCCTCTGGAGAACTGATGAGTTAAGAACATAAGAAATGCCTTACTGGGTCAGACCAAGGTCCATCAAGCCCAGTATCCTCTTTCCAACAATGGCCAATCCAGGTCACATGTACCCGGCAGGTACCCAAAGTTCACAGCTTCCACCATCCTCATTCTGGGGAAAGAGTGGATTTCCCGGGTCCTCTTTAATAATGGTTAATGGACCTTCCTCCAGGAACTTGTCCAAACTTTTTTTAACCCAGCTAAACTAACAGCTTTTACTACATCCTCCAGTAACGAATTCAAGAGTTTGATTACGCGTTGAGTGAAAAAATATTTTCTCTTATTAGTCTTAAATGGGTTACGTTTTAGCTTCATTGCGTGTCTTCTAGTCTTTCTACTTTTTGATGGCGTAAACAACCAGTCAATGTTAACCCATTCCACTCCATTGATTTATAGACTTCTATCATATCTCCCCTCCAGCCTTCTCTTTTCCATGTTGAAGAGCCCTAACCTTTTAAGCCTTTCCTCATAGGGGTATCCTTTCAACTCCTTTACTATTTTGGTGGCTCTTCTCTGTACCTTTTCTAATTCCGCTATATCCTTTTTAAGATACGGCAACCAGAATTGCACATAATATTCAAGGTGCAGTCAAACCATGTGGAATGATACAAAGGCATTATAATATCCTTTGATTTATTCTCCATTCAATTCCTTATGATTCCTAGCAGTGTATTAGCTTTCTTGGCTGCTGCTGCACACTGGGCAGAGGGTTTCAACCTATTATCCACGATGAAGCCTAAATCTTTTTCCTGGGTGGTGGTTTCTAAGGTGGTACCTTGCATCGTGTAACCAAAGTTTGGGTTGTTTTTTCCTAGGTGCATAACTTTGCACTTGTCCACATTAAATTTCATCAGCCATTTGAATGCTCAGTCTTCCTGTTTATCAAGGTCCTCTTGCAATTTTTCACAATACTCTTGGGTTTTAACAGCTTTGAATAATTTTGTCACCTTCAGATTTGATCATCTCACTTGTTGTTCCCATTTCCAGATCATTTATGAATATGTTAAAAAGCAGCGGGCCCAGCACAGATCCCTGGGGTACTCCACTATTTACATTTCTCAACTGAGAAAATTGGCCATTTAGCCCTACTCTGCCTTCTATCTTAACCGGTTTTTGATTCACAATACTATACTGCCTCCAATCCCATGACTTTTTAATTTTGCCAAGAGTCTCTCTTAAGTGTCCTTGTCAAAGGCTTTCTGAAAATCCTGGTACACACTATATCAACTAGCTCACCTTTGTCTACCTGTTTATTCACACCTTCAAAAAAATATAACATATTAGTAAGACAAGACTTTCCTTGGCTAAATCTATGTTGGCTTTCTCCCATTAAACCATGACTATATGCATGATCAGTAATTTTATTCTTTATAATGGTTTCTTTCATTTTGCCTGGTACTGGATGTCAGACTCGCATGTCTGTAGTTTCCCAGATCAGCCCTGGTGCCATTTTTAAACATTGGTGTTACATTGGCCTTTTTCCACTCTTCAGGTACTACAGTTGATTTTAGTGGTAGTTCACAGATTACTAATAGTTGGTTTGCAGTCTCATATTTCAGTTCTTTCAATCCCCTTGGATGTATACCATCCAGTCCAGGTAATTTGGTACTCTTCAGTTTATCAAATAGTTGTAATAGATCTTCCTGATTTATCGATATTTGTTTCAATTCTTCCAATATATCATCCTTTATATACCATTACAGGTACGGGTAAATTCCTTACATCTTCTTTAGTAATGACCGAAGCAAAGAATTCATTCAGTCTCTCTGCTATGGCCTTGTCTTCACTTAGCACGCCCCTTTTACTCCTGTATCATCTAATGGTCCAACTAACTGTCTCTCAGGTTTTTTGCTACAAATGTACTTGGAAAAGGTTTTATTATGCATTTTTGCTTCCACGGCAAGCTTCTTTTTTTTTTTTCTTCAAATTCTCTCTTTGTCTGCCTTATCAGTGCCTTGCATCTAACTTGGCTATGCTTCTATTTTTTCCCCATTTTCGTCATTTGGCTCCTTTTTCCATTTCCTGAAAGATGCTGTTTTGGCCGCAACAGCCTCTCTAACCTCACCTTTAAACCATGCTGACAGTTGTTTGGCCTTCCTTTCACTTTTCTTAAAGTGCCTAATACATCTGTTCTGGGCCTCCAAGATAGTATTTTTAAACAATGCCCACGCTTTATGCAAATCTTTAGCCTTTGCAGCTGCTCCTTTTTAGTCTTTTGTTAACTATTTTTCCTCATTTTATCAGTCTCCCTTTTGAAAGTTAAATGGGAGTACTGTGGATTTCCTTGCTGTCCTTCTTCATTTATTAAATCAAATGCGATCATGCTCCAACACCCTTATCTCATGCCCCGGATCCTGCATGCCACTAAGGACTAGGTCTAAAATAATTTCCCCTCTTGTCAGTTCATGAACAAGCTGCTCCAAGAAGCAGTCATTTATTTCATCTAGAAACTTTATCTCCCTAGCATGTCCTGCTGTGACACTGACCCAGTCGACACCCGTGTAATTGAAATCACCCATTATTACTGTATTGTAACATTTTTATTATCTTCCCTGATTTATTTCAGCATTTCGTTATCCATCTGTTCATTCTGGCCAGGCGGTCAGTAGTACACCCCCACTGCCATTGCCTTCCCCTTTTTACATGGAATTTCTATCCATAGAGATTCTACAGTGTATTTTGTTTCCTGCTAAACTTTAATCCTATGTGACTCAGTGCTCTCTCTAACATAGAGTGCAACTCCTCCACCAATTTGATCTACTCTTATCGTTGCGATATAGTTTGTACCCAGGTATCACAGTGTCCCATTGGTTGTCCTCCTTCCACCAGGTCTCTGAGATACCAATAATATCTAACCTCTCATTTAGTGCTATATATTCTAACTCTCTCATCTTATTTTTTAGACTTTTAGCATTTGCATATAGGCATTTTAGAGGTTATATTTCAATCATATTAATCTGGTTATCAGTTGATAGGGGTAATTTGGAATATTTCAACTCTGTACTTTTATCTTTATTAGAACGTCTCTTTTTGGATGTCCTAACTTTCCTGTTTTGTTAGTATCCTTCAAGGATACATTCTTCCAAACCATGCGCTCTTGGGCAACTGTCGACTTTCCCCTATTATCTAGTTTAAAAGCTGCTCTATTTCCTTTTTAAATGTTAATGTCAGCAGCCTGGCTCCATCCTGATTAAGGTGGAGCCCATCCCTCAGAAAGTTGCTCAGTTCTAACAAATCCAAAACCCTTTTCTTTGCACCATCTTTTCATCCACACATTGAGACTCTGGAGCTCCACCTGCCTTTTGGACTATCCTGGAATTTCTGGTTTTCAGTTTTCTACCTAAAAGCCTAAATTTGGCCTCCAGAACCTCCCTCCCAAATTTTCTTATGTCATTGGTACCAACATGTACCAAGACAGCAGACTCCTTTCCAGCACTATCTAAAATCTTGTGTATGAGATGCTACCTTTGCACCAGGCAGGCATGTTACCAGGTGATCCTCTCATCCACCAGCCATCCAGCTATCTACATGCCTAATGATTGAATCACTCATTATAATGGCTGTCCTAACCTTTCCCTCATGGGCACCTGACCCTAGAGAAATCTGTTCAGTGCAAGAGGGAGTTTCATCTCCTGGTGGACAGGTCCTAGCTACAGGATCGCTTCCGGCCTCACCAAGATGATGCTCTCCTTTTATGAGACCCCTCTCTTCCATAGCAGCTGAGAGGCTGTCAGATTGGAGATGGCTTCAATACTCCATCCTTGTAGGTCTCGTCTATGTACCTCTCTGACTTCCTTATGTCTCTTTAGAAACATAGAAAAATGAGTTATTAAAGACCATACAGCCTATCCATTCTGTCCATCCATAAGAGCCATTAAATTCTACAATCCCTCTTTGATCCTCTTATTTGTCCTGTGCTTTTTTTTTGTTTAATTCAGGTACAGTTCTGGTCTCTAACACCTCCACTGGGAGGCTGTTCCATGCATCTACCACCGTTTCCATAGAGAAATATTTCCTCAGATTACTCATACTTTCTTACTTCATAGCTAGTTCCGAATTCACAACATAGCATTGCCTGTTTTCCCATGACTTTTTGATTTCTTCAAGAGTCTTGTCATGAAGGATTTTGTTAAACAGCTTCTGAAAAGCCACATGTTTAACCTCATGCTTTTGGTTCACTTTGAGTTGGTCAAGTTGAAATGGTTAAAGTTTGATGGGGTGGGAGGAATGAAAAAGGGATGCACTAAATGAGGAGTTAACTTCTAGAAAGCTGGTTTGACTGTATTAATTGGACAGCTCATATCAAGTATCAGTTTTTAAACTGAAAATGAGGGATGCTTGACAGCCCTGGATGATGTAAGATAATGTAATGATTAAACTTTAACCTAGAGGTGTGGCACTTGGCCGTACCTAATCATTAAGAAATGGTCATTCTTACTCAAAGCCTACACATAACTCAGAGCTGAATTTACTAAGCATTTCTCCTTGGACAAAACTCTTTAGTCACCTGGCTTTCAGTAAGCAGCATAAAGGGCAGGAAACGCTGGAGATGAAGGTTCCAGTTCTACCTCCACCATTTACTATGGGACCTTGAGCTAGGATATTAATATCTTGTGCTCTGGTATGACCTGTAATCATCTGGAGAAAAGGCTTTTCCCTGTGTTTTTTTTTTCTTCATGTACAGCACTGTGTACTAGCAACATGATAGAAATCATTACCTTGACATAAGCATATGTCTTTGTGTCCCTATAGTGGAAGCCGATCATCTAAAACATTTAAACCGAAAAAGAATATTCCAGAGGGATCCCATCAATATGAGCTTCTGAAGCATGCAGAAGCCACCCTGGGAAGTGGGAACTTGAGACAAGCAGTCATGCTGCCTGAAGGCGAAGACCTCAATGAGTGGATTGCAGTTAACAGTAAGAGAATGAGAATGACATTTCGTGTTAAATGACAGACAGATATACCAAGACAATTTTCATGTGGTGCAGCGTAGTAGGGGCTGCCGTTGGATATGTAACAGCTGCATCATAAGCCAAAATTAATATTTTTAGGCTGTAGTTGCAGAGAGATTTTGCAGCTTGTGTGGCCCCCTTTTTATGACTGTAGATTAGAAGGTAGATACTGACTTCCATCGAAGGCTTCTTGCTCATGTGGGAGTCTTCATAGTACTGTTAGACATTACCAGACAGGGCTGGTGTTATGCATGCTGGGGCCCAGGGCTCCCTGGAAGGCTGAATGTTTTCAGCTTGAGCAGGCTTGGGACTCCCTTGTGACCTGAGGCCCAGGGTAATTGCCCTGTTTGCACCCCCTCTAAAGCTTGCACTGTTAAGAAGCGAGCTGGGTGTTATACACATATAGCTCATTATTAACGTCAGGCTTCTCGTCCTCTCCATCTGTCTTGTGCAAAACTGCATCAATACTATTCACACACAGGTGGAGAGAGGATCTGAATCTTATATTGCATTGCCAAGCCTGTGATTCTTTTAACATTGTAAAGCCTGGAATGTTTTCTAATTTTTTTGGCGTTTTAGCAAACGAGCGTTTATAGTATGGGATCAATTATGGTTTTGCACATGACCTCTGATTCTGATGCATAGGGTGTAGTGCATCATTATGGCTCTGATCATGAGGTTCACTTTTTATCCAAATCCAGCAAATGCAAGAGACTTGAGCCTTATTTGTTTATTCTTTTCCATTTATAACACACAGGGAAGACTTTTCCATAAACACAGAATTAGGGATGAGGGCAAGGTCCTTTTTGGATATGATCCTTAATGTGACTGTACATTTTGGTTGTGGTATGCAAAAACTTACAGCCAAATTAAATGGGTAAAATCCCTGTTTAGTGCAGTAACTTTCAGAAGTTAAAAACTTACTTTTGAGGAGAAAATCCTGAGAATGTTCATTCTTTTGCAGCCGTGGATTTCTTCAACCAGATCAATATGTTATATGGAACCATCACAGAGTTTTGCACAGAAGTCAGCTGTCCTGTCATGTCTGCAGGGCCAAGGTAGAGAACCAAAACCACATTGATATACTACTTTGCACAATTTTCAGCAGAAACCCAGGATGCCTATGGATAGTTGAGATGTGGATATGTTGGCTTAAAGGAAGCAAAAAATGAGGGCCAGCGCAAGGATTGGAGGTGCCCTAGGCAGGCCCTCCCTCCTGCCACTCTGCAGTGGCCCCCATTGCTGCTGCTGCTGCTGCCGCCGCCGCCCCTTTCCAGGGGCTACAGCAGTAGCCCACAAACTGCAATGCAGCGCTTACTAACACATTTGGGCACTGCATCGTGGTTTCCTCCTTTTCACAGTGTGCGGTTTGAAGCAGCACTGGAGGGGGATGGAAATAGCACACTGTGAAGAGGAGGCAACCACATCGCAGAGCCTGTTTGTTTAGTAAGCGCTGTGTTGGCTGTTGCCGCTGCTGCAGGCCCCAGAGAGGGGCAGCAGAGTGGCAGTGGGCACTCTTGGTTACTTCCTAGTTTGCCTAGTGGTAGCGCTGGTCCTGGTGGCAACATTGTAACATAGTAAATGACCACAGATAAAGACTAGCATGGTCCATCTAGTCTGCCCAGTAAGGTGTCTAGAGTTGTAGAGTTGCACCTGCCACTGTGTACTGGTTACTTCCCCCTCTCTTTGCTCAAGGTTTTACCGTGGTCATCAGTGATATTTTGTTCTGTGTTTTAGATGGCATTTATCCAGCAGAGCTGGACTCTTGCCATGTTTACTGTCTTCCAAGGATAGATAAGCATCAAACTGTTTTGTTTTGTATCTCCCAACCTTCTGTTTTCCCCACTTTTTAATCCTGAAGAATAAATTGGGCACTTTCCCCCCTTTAAACATTATCCCATCTTGGATAACCAGGCAGCTGGAAGATAGATACTTGGTGGGGCCATCACGAAGTGATCACCCAACCCACAGAAAAATGGGGAATAGGAAAGAGTGGAGCTGCTAACTTGACTCATTTCACATCACATAATTAATATTCAGGGAGGATGGAGGAGCAATGAGCTGAGAACCAAGGAAACCAGGATTCAAATCCTGTTTCCTCCACTGACATGCTTGGGGACCTTGGACAAGTCACTTTATCTCCCATTGCCTTAGGTACCCACTTTAAAAAATGCTGTAAGCTGTCTTAAGCATTTTTTTGGGGAAAACAACCTAAAAATCTAACATTTTAAATTAAATATGGTTAAAGTCAAGTTATATGATCAATGTGTTTGGGTGACTGGGTATAATAGATTTTTTTTTTTTGGTGGATAAAGTTTTTTATAAAGCAGAAAAGAAAAGAACGTCCTGTTGCATCACAGAGGTTGTGCTCCAATCACTACACAATTAAAACCCAAAGCATCCATGGTTGCTTGGTCCAGAAGATTTACACAGGGGTTTCAGTGTGCAGCACATGCTGTGATATTCTCACCATCCCTTGTTAAATGCTACTGAGTCTGTCAGCTCTTGATGACCCTGTGGATAGTTGGTCAACACAAGGAAGAGCAGGACGCTCTTGCAGTAGAATCCGGATAACACAAGGAGCAAGAGACGTATGATGGTCACAGGAGCTTTTTGGGGTTTATCTAATAAAAAAACTCCTCTGACCATCATACGTCTCTTGCTCCCTGTGGATAGTTGTCCAGTTGTTAACAGGAGCTATGAATGGCACTCTATTTGTATCAATCCAGCGCATTGTCAAATAGTCCAGTTTTGCATCACTGTTCAACCTCGCCAAGCACAATGTCTTTCTCTAATCTCTCTCTTTGCATGATGTGTCCAAAGAATGAAAGTTGAACTCTTGCGATGCGAACTTCTAAGGAAAGCTTAGGTTTGACCTTCTTCAGTTCTGATTGATTTGCTCTTTGGTCAGTCCACGGTATACTCTGTATTCTTCCCCAGCACTATAATCTGAAGACATCAATTTTCTTCCTGTCTTGCATCCTCACTGTCCAACTTTTTACATCCATATGGTGTTATTGAAAATACCATGGCTTGGACAAGATGAACCTTTGTACAGAGATACATCCAGGGGCGGCCCAGGGGGTTGCGGGTCTATGTGCGGAGACTCATTGCAGGACTTATTTGCATATATATTTCCTGATCGTATCTCCAGTCTAGTCCCGTATCTCTGGGTTGTCCACCTTATTCAGCAGCTTGGAGACTGAGGAACCTCCTCCTTTTGTGATGTCACAGGTATATCCTCCCAGGAACCGCCTCCATAGATCAGTTACCTCAGTCTCCAAGCAGCTGAAGAGATGGTGAGCCTGGTCGGCCGGGCTCACTGGAGGAACAATTAAGTATAAGTTTTAGTTTTGAGTGGGTTAGTTTTGATAAAAGAGAGGAGAGTCCTTGTCTTGGGTAGGGACTGTATCTTTGAAAAAAAAAAAAAGAAACATAACGATTGAAGAAGTCTTCCCCTCACCTTCTGGGCTCCCAGTGGTCTGTGAGCTTCACCCGAGTTCTCACAGTAGTGGAAAGTTTATTCCAGTTGAAGGCAGAGCAAGAGGAATTCCTTTGCAGAAAACCGGAGAGTGTGCACTGCCGGCGCTTTACAGCTGGTCTGCCTGTCAGTGCGCCCGGGCTGATCGCAGCGGTCCTCCGCCTTGTGCACAGCTCGTAGCATTCTGAGCCAGCAGCGAAGAAACAGCTTAACAGATAGAGGCAAGCTGTTTCGGTTGAAGGGGGAGGTCGCCGGAAGGTAAGACAGGCTGATTCCAGGGGTTTGTGCAGTTTGCGTGTGAAACGGGGACCAGGCCCGGTCGCATGGCAACGGCGCGGGAGACGTTAAGAGCAGCGCCGAAGTTTACCAGGAGCCTTTCTTATACGCAGGGGCCTCGTTTAGCTGCCTAATGGGGATTTTCTTAATTGGCCACGGTAGCTGGTGAGCTTGGTTGAGATCTTTAAAAAAAAATAAAAAATAAGTAAAGAGGTTTTTTTCTTTTGCCGGGGCCGTTTGGGCAGCTCTGGTCTTCTCCAGGCTCTGATTTTCTTTCAGTGCGGGGAGAAGCTCGGTGCAGTGCTAGCATGCTCTCTAGACCCCAATGTTTTGTCTGTGGGGCTAGGAGAGGCACGGTATCCGATGTGGGGGTGTGCAAACGTTGCACCAAGGAAGCCTCTGTCATGGATCAGGCAGTGGATCATAAGGTGGAACATTTGGAAGTTGAAGAAGGTCTTTTAGGGGTTCAGGCAGCCGGCTTGCCCCTCGGGGAGCCAGTGGCTGGGACATCCTCCACTCCGGACATTCCTCTTTCTCCTGCTCCCTGGGCCAAGGGGCTGGAGGCTATTTTTTCAAAAGATTTTGTAGCTGTCCTGCAGCAGGCATTGGGGGGCAGGCTAACGGGACCCCTGAGGAACGCGGGTTTAAGAGGTCCGCGTCCTCCCATAGAGACGAAAAGGTTCAGGATGGAGCTAAGAGACCACGGATAGATGAGGAGGCGAAAGCTCAGTCCGTTGCCTCAGAGGGGCAATTATCTGAGGACGATACCCGCAGTGTGGACCTTGAAGAGGAATTGGAGGAAGGTGAGTTAGCGGAGAAAGAAGATCAGGCTCGGGTTGTGCGTGTCTTTCGCAGAGAGGAACTGCCTGCTCTCATTGTGGAAACCCTTAAGGCGCTAAACATGCCGACTCCGGGGTCGGCGGAAGATGAGGCCCTAGAAGATCCACTGTTACAGGTATTTAGAAAGACTCAAAGGGCTTTTCCGCTGCATAGGGTGTTTCAGGAAATGATCCAAGAAGAGTGGAATGTTCCGGAAGCACCTCTCAAAGGCGCTAGAGTGATAAAACGTCTTTACCCTATGGTGGACCAGGACAGGGAGTTGTTTAAGTCTCCCAGGGTTGATGCAGCCGTGGCAGCGGTCACAAAGAGAACCACGATCCCAGTGGAGGGCAGTGCGGCCCTCAAGGACGCTCAGGACAGGAAGTTGGATTCGCTGCTACGGCAGGTGTTTGATGTAAATGCCTTGTCGCTCCAAGCTGCCATCTGTGGTGCCTGGGTGGCCAGGGCTTGTTTGCGATGGTCGCAGCGACTCCAAGATGGTCAGGCATGTACCACGGCGTGGGAGGCTGCCAAGTTGGACTCAGGAGCGGCCTACCTGGCGGATATTCAATATGATCTTATGCGAGATTTGTCAAAGTATGGCTTCGGCGGTAGCGGCAAGACGTTATCTTTGGCTCCGGAATTGGGCGGCTGATAACTCGTCTAAAGCTAGACTAAGTAAGCTTCCCTTTAAAGGTCGGCTCTTGTTTGGAGAGGAGCTTGAAAAGTTAGTCAAGGATCTAGGGGAGTCTAAAGGCGGTAGATTGCCAGAGGATAAGCCTAAGCAAGGGCAGACGGCTCCCGTGGGCCAGGGCCAACAGTGAGATTTTCATCGGTTTCGGGCCCAGAAGTATAATTCCGGTCAGAGAGGCAGGTTTCCCAATAGAAACCACGGTTTCTGGGGGTTTCGGGGGAGCAGGAAGAGGTTTTGGCCCCTCCTCCTCCGCTGCCTCAAACCTGCGGAAGTCACAATGAAGTCAAGGGGACCCAGGCGTCTCTGGTTCCCGTAGGAGGGCGATTACGGGAGTTCTATGCTGCCTGGGTCCGAGTCATGTCAGATCGGTGGGTGCTGGAGGTGATCCGAGAGGGTTATGCCTTGGAGTTGCGGCGGCCGGTACGGGACGCCCTCGTGGGGTCCCCCTGCAAATTGCAGAGCAAGTGTGAGGCGGTGAGGGGGACAGTACGAAGGCTCCTAAGTCTCGGCACAATAGTACCGGTGCCCCTAGACGATTACGGTTGCGGTTGATACTCCATTTACTTCATGGTGCCAAAGAAAGATGGAGGGGTCCAGCCAATTCTGGATCTCAAGGGAGTGAATCATTGTCTTCGGGTGTCACACTTTCACATGGAAACCTTGCGGTCGGTGATAGTGGCGGTCCGTCAAGGAGAATTTCTGACTTCCCTGGACCTCTCGGAAGCGTACCTTCACATTCCCATTCGGCCGGATCATCAAAGATACCTCCGCTTCGCGGTGCCTTTCGGGCACTTTCAATTCAGGGCACTGCCCTTTGGTCTAGAGATGGCTCCGCGCACTTTCACTAAGGTCATGGTGGTAGTCGCAGCGGCCCTACGCAAAGAAGGAATTCTGGTACATCCTTACTTAGACGATTGGTTAATTCGTGCAAAATCCGAACCCGAGTGTGAGAGGGCTACGGCCAGAGTAGTGTCTTTCCTAGAGAGTCTCAGTTGGTAGTCAGTCTGTGAAAGAGTCAGCTGGTTCCCACGCAGTGTCTGGAGTACTTGGGGGCTCGGTTCGACACCAAACTGGGACAAGTGTTTCTTCCTCGGAAAAGGGCACAAGGCCTGCGGAAGCTAGTCCGGGGATTCTTGACCAAGGTGGCTCCCACGGTGTGGCAGTACTTGCAACTGTTAGGAACGATGGCGGCGACAATAGAGTTGGTGCCGTGGGCGAGAGCACACATGCGGCCGTTGCAAAGAGCGCTCCTCAGGCGCTGGTCTCATCAAAAGGATCGGCTATCGCAGAGGCTCCCTTGTCCGGAAGAGACGCGGGTGGCTCTGCGGTGGTGGTTAGTTCCCGAGTCGTTGCAAAGGGGGATGCCATTGGAGGCGCATGTCTGGCTGCCCCTAACGACGGATGCCAGCCTGTTGGGCTGCAGAGCACACTTCCAGGGCAGGTTCACCCAGGGTCTCTGGAACACACAGGAAAAGACTTGGTCAGTCAACAGGCTGGAGTTGCGAGCGGTGTCGCTAGCCTTGCAAAAAGTTCCAGGCCTTTCTTGGAGGGACAACAGTGCGAGTGTTTTCCGACAACGCGACCGCGGTGGCCTATGTCAATCGGCAAGGGGGCACCAGCAGTGTGGTGCTGGAATCCGAGGCCGAGGAGCTATGCAGGTGGGCGGAGGAGAACCTATTAGCGTTATCGGCAGCCCATGTAGCAGGCGTGGACAATGTAGAGGCCGATTTTCTAAGTCGGGTGAAGGTAGATCCATGGGAGTGGGTCCTTCATCCAGAGGTCTTTCACATGCTGGAGCGCTGGTGGGGCACACCAGTCATGGATCTCATGGCAACGTTTCGCTCGACGAAGGTCAGTTGTTTTTACAGCAGGAGAAAGGAAAGTATGTTGGAGGGCCTGGATGCTCTTATTCAAAACTGGCCAGAAGAGCAGCGCCTGTACGTCTTTCCTCCATGGGTTCTGATAGGCAGAGTGGTGCAGCGCATAGAAGGACACAAAGGGCAGGTAATTCTGATAGCCCCGGACTGGCTGCGCTGACCTTGGTATGCGGATATGGTAAGGCTCCTGGTAGCCAGACCGTGGAGGCTCCCGGGTGGATCTGTTGTCGCAGGGGCCTCTGCTCATGCCTCACGTGGATCGGTTTTCACTTATGGCTTGGCTATTGAGAGGGCTCGCTTGAGAGCCAGAGGTTATTCCATGCCAGTCATTTTGACGTTGTTGAAGGCCAGGAAGAGGTCTACGTCCTTGGCGTATGTGCGAGTCTGGAGAGTTTTTGAAGAGTGGTGCAAGGACAGGGCGGCTGAGGCGTTAAAAGCCTCCATTCCCCAGATATTAGAGTTTCTGCAGGATGGTTTTGATAAGGACTTGGCGGCCGCATCGCTCAAGGTGCAGGTCGCAGCCTTATCGTGTTTCAGAGGTAGGATAAGTGGACGTCCGCTCGGGGGACATCTGGATATCAAGCGGTTCTTAAGAGCGGTGTCCCTGTTAAGGCTGCCAAGTAGACAGATAATTGCTAAATGGAACCTGCCATTCTTGCTACAGGCATTAGAACGGGAGCCATTTGAACCCCTGGCTCGGGCGTCGGTGAAGGATCTTACCTTGAAGGTAGTTTTTCTAGTGGCAATCTGTTCGGCGAGAAGAGTTTCGGAGTTACAGGCTTTATCCTGTAGGGGGCCCTATCTGTCGTTTTTTGAATCCAAGGTGGTGTTGAGGCCAGTTCCAGCCTTTTTCCCTAAGGTGGTATCGGCGTTTCATGTAAATCAGGAAATTTCTTTGCCAGTGTTGCGTAGAGATGCGGGTGGTCTAGCGACAGGGCGACGTTAGGCGAGCGTTGAAAAAGTATCTGCGTCGGACGGCAGGTTTTCGTAGGTCTGAGAGGCTCTTTGTCCTATTCGCAGTGCCAAGGAAAGGAGAGGCGGCGTCAAAAGCGTCCATTGCTAGATGGATCAAGGAGACCATTGCGTCCGCATACCTGTTGAAGGGTAGGCCGGTTCCGGAGGGGCTGCGGGCCCATTCCACTAGAGCGCAAGCAGCGTCCTGGGCGGAATGCTGGCTGGTACCGCCACTAGAAATTTGTAAGGCATTGACTTGGTCGTCGTTGAATTCCTTTGTTAAGCATTACCGTCTGGATGTACAGGCGGAACAGGATTCCTGTTTTGGAGCGGCAGTCCTTCAGGCTGGTAAAGCGGGGTCCTCCCGTTAAATTTACTGCTCTGGTACATACCCAGAGGTCCGGGACTAAACTGGAGATACGATCAGGAAGGTGAAATTAGACTTACCTGCTAATTGTTGTTCTTGGAGTAGATACAGTCTAGTCCCGTATCCCGCCCAGGGAGTCTATGGACTGCAGCCTGAAGATTTGGAAGCGGACACAGGTAGGCAGCATTTTCATTTCGGGATTACATTTCTCTGGGTGGAAGATGTTAGTGAGCCGTTGTCCCTTCATAAGGTGAGGGGAGGACTTTGGCGGGTTTAAAGTTAAACTTTACAGTTTTGAAGTTGGGGGGGAAAACTGAATTTCTTCCCGTTTTTGATAGATATTGGATAGTTACAGGGAAAGGTTTTGGCATTTTGTTAGGTGCAGTTGATACTTGTTGCTCCGGGGAGTCTGCTTTGTCAATAGGAAACTGATCTATGGAGGCGGTCCCTGGGAGGATATACCTGTGACATCACAAAAGAAGGAGGTTCCTCAGTCTCCAAGCTGCTGAATAAGGTGGACAACCCGTAGGTCCAGGACTAGACTGTATCTACTCCAGGAACAACAGTTAACATTATGCAAGGTGAAATTAGACTTACCTGCTAACGTGCGCTAACCTTTAGTAAACATGCCTCTTAATGAGTGTCTGGATAAAGCAAGACTACCATATTTCTAAGTTACTATACTCCAGTGCCAACCATCAGGCATATTAGGAAGTACTATGAACACTGCCCATTTAGAACCCATAGCAAACCTGCCATATCATAACAGCACTACCAGGACTCACAAAGCACCAAACCCTACCTATCAAAAGGCAGCATTGCAAATATTAAACCAGTTCATCTCAGAGAATACCAATACATCTTCTACTGGGGGAAAGAACAAGTGACACTGTCAAATAGAAACTACATGAACAGAATACCTCAGTTCAGTTACACATGCGGAACATAGACCGTCCCAAACAAAGAACAAGGGATCACAATTTAGAAATAGAAAGACAACAATTAAACTGGGAACCCCCAAAGCCAAACTTGGAATATACAGCAACACTGGAGAAATAAAACTATAAATTAATTTCCTCTTGTACTAAACAAAAACGCAAGGACGTTAGCAATGCACATTTCCCAGAGCTGACATATTCCAGATAATAAATTCAAAATAACAAAGTATTTTTCTATCTTTTGTTTGTGCATATTATTTTTCAGTTGCAATTGCTCCAGTTACTTTCTTCTTGTTTCTTCCTGTCTTCGGCTAACTCTCCATTGTCCCCTGTCCATTTGTCCGTCCTTCTCTCTTCTAATTTTTCTCCATTCTCTCTCTACATCTGCTTTAACATTCTGATCTTTTTCTTTTGCTGTTTCCTCCATTTCTTTTTCATCCACTCAAATTTCACCCTTCCATCCTCAATCCCCATTTGCTCTCCCAATACCCAGCCAATCATAGATTTTGTCTTCCCTCTCACATAAAATATATTTTCCCCTCTCCATCCTTGCTTCCCCAGCCCCTTTCCCCTTCTAGTTCTCCCCCAACATCAGCTCCCTTCTAGTCCCATCCCCCCCCCCGCATCAGCCAGTTTCCTAGCCCCCATCAGCCATTTTCCAGTCCTATCCAACCCCCCCCTCCATTAGCCCATTTCCATTCCTTTCCCAGTTCCCTATCAGCCCATTTCAGTCCTATCCTACCGCGCCCCCATCAGTCCATTTTCAGTCCTATCCTGCCTCCCTCCCATCAGTCCATTTTCAGTCCCAACCTAGGCCCCCCCCCCCCCCCCCCGAGAGCCCAACACCTGTCTGAGCGGCTTACGAGAGAGCCGAGGATGCTAGAGGCCTTAGCTCATCTCTGCACAGCGCCGGAGTGAAAAGAAGCATGCTCCTTCACTCGTGCTGTGTTCTCTTAAAGTCTGCTGAGTGCTGGGAAAGGTTAAAACATGAACACAGTACAAGTGAAGGAGCACGCTGCTTTTCACTCCAGCGCTGTGCAGACGTGAGCTGGGGTCCCCGGCTCCCTCCGAAGCCAGCCCTGCAAACCTTGCGGAATGAAGTTTGCACGGGGCCCTGTGCGAACAACATTCTTGCTCAGTTGCCGGCCCTGGATACATCTGCTTAACAAGATCAAGGAAAATAGTAAAATGGGCCTTTACCTTAACGTGAAGGAGACAAGCATCCCAACAACTGGCAAAAATCAGTAGAAGAAATAGTAGACAACTTAAATCTGCTTGGATGTGTAATCAATAATGAAAAAAACAATCAAGAAATCTGATGATGCATTGCTCTGGGCAGAACAGCTATGAAGGACCTACACAAGATATTTAAATGTAGAGATACTTGTGCATACAAAGATTTGACTTGTACAAGTCACCATTCCTACCATTTTACTGTATTGTCCAATGTACATTTGCAGTTTGTAATGAATTGGAGATAACAGCTTCTTTAAATATGATTACTACTCCACTCTGTACCTTTTTTAAGACAGGCTTATATCAATGAAAAAGAGAGAGACTGCAGCCCTTTACTGTCCCATACATACAAATTCCATTATTTTATTTTATTTTTTTATTTTTTATTTATTTCAACTTCTTATATACAGCACTCTTTGACATCAGCGCGGTTTACAAATAACAGAAAGGAACCAGAACAACAGGCTGTTTGGTATTACATATAACAGGAGTATCAACTTGGATAACATGGGAGAACTATTTACATGGAGTATATAATCTATTAGCTAGATAGCATGCTCGAACTATTTACATAAAATTAGCAGTGATGCTTGGAACAAGAGGGATATTGTAGATTATACTAGGGTGAGGCTGTTATAGCTTCACATTTTATAGCTTCACATACTGAAATGCCATCTTTATGGCAAGATGCCTTTGAGCAGACTGGGAGCCAAGCAAAGATAAGGAGGGATAGTCTAATGATGACAAACAGACTTAACAATTTGGGACCAGCCCTGGTCAGATTCCAGAGGGAAGGTGTTTGCTGCTACTATGACAGCAGGGCTGGATTTTGGGGTGTGTGACTTATGCAACCATACAAGACAGGATAGTCTACGGCGAACCTGCCCCACCCATGCACTTACATATTGTGGTCATTGGTCTACTCGCAGTAGCACATCACTACCAGCAGCTTTTTTTGGTTACATCCTCTTGGCATAATCCTTTAACTATATCCTCTCTTCCCTGGCATAATATGTCCTCTCAGTTACAGAAGGACAGCACTTCTTATTCATGACTGCACATGTCCAAATATGCCTACTTTACTATGTGCATTCTCAAACTTCATAGCTGCATGAGATGATGAATGGCCCGCAGGATAAAGAAGACAGCGCCTCTAAGGAGTAGCCTAGTGGTTAGAACACTGGCTTGGTAACTAAGCAACCAGGGTTTGATTCCCACTAGCACTCCTTGTGGCCTTGGGCAAGTCACTTAACCCTCCATTGCCTCGGAAGAAAGGCCTGGCAATCTACTTCCAGTGACACTGCCAAGAAAACCCAGGAGCTTCTGGGTCGCCAGGAGTCTGGACTGACTCGAAGGCACACATTGCATTTTTGCCTCTGTATAAGTCCTCAATTGACTTACTGTGTGCAATTCTGGAGACTGCACCTTCAAAAGGATATGAGGAAGGAGTGGTCTAGTGGTTGGGGCAAGTTACCTTGGGCTGGCAGGCTAGGGGTTCGAATCCTGCCAGAGGACAGCAACCTTGGGCTGGAAGGATTGGGATTTCTAGTCCCACATGTGCTCCTTGTGGCCTTGGGCAAGCCACTTAACCCTCCGTTGCCTCAGGTACAAAAATAAATAAATACAGATTGCGAGCCCTTTGGGGACAAGGGAAAAATATATTTTATTTATTTAGACAGATTTGTATGCCACCTTATCCGTCAATCAAGGTGGTCACGTCACATCACAATTGGAGGGTTACATTTAACATTAGGGTACATGTAAACATTTGGACAGTACACTTAATAGTGTTTAGGTAGTACATTTGAGGGTTAACATTTAACGGGAGAGTATTTAATAACTTGGTATGATAAACTTGTTTGTATGGATGGGATGAGTGCGTGCTTAGTTGGCAGAGGAAGTAGTGTATCTGGTTAGGTAGGGGATGCTGCCTGAATGCTCATATGTTTCTATAAATAAGAATGTTTTGAGGTCTTTGCAGAAGTCTGTAAGGTCATCCAATTCTCTCAGGCTCGTTGGGAGGGAGTTCCATAGTGTGGATGCCAGTAGTGATGGTGCTCTTTTTGAAGTTTGTTTGTTTGGTTTTGTGATAGCCTGCAGGTGTGCCGATTATGTTGTTGTTGCTTCTTCTTGGTCTATTGCTGTTATCCCTTGTTATAACGTTTTGGAGTACGTCTGCTGAGAGATGGTGAATGATTTTGAAGATGATCATGATTGTTTTATATTTAGCTTTTGCCATCATTGGGAGCCGGTGTAGTTGTAGAACGGGGGTGATGTGCTCAGTCCTTGGAGTGTCTGTAATGATGCGTGCTGTGGTGTTTTGTACCATCTGTAGTGGGTGGAGTGTCTGCTGAGGAAGGCCTTGATATAGTGAGTTTCCGTAATCAAGCAGTGGTGTAATGAGTGCTTGGCACACTGTGCGGAAGTGGTCCTGATGGAGCATTGGTTTGATTTGTCTGATTGTCCTCAAGCGTTGATAGGCTTTGTTTTGCGGTTTTGGTGATGTGGGATTTCAGATTTAGAGCTCTGTTTAGTGTGATGCCCAGATACTTAACTTCTTCTTTGACTACTATTTATTTTATTTTTTATTTATTACATTTGCTTATATACCGCACTATTCGGTATCAGCGCGGTTTACAATATAACAAAACGACCAATACAACATTCTGTTTGGTTTTACAAGGAACAGGAGTAACAACTTGGCAAACAGGGTTGAACTATATACAGAGATAATAAATACAACAACAGGGTTGAACTATATACATGAGATAATAAATTGCAACAACAGGGTTGAGGTGAATACATGAAATGATAATTACAAGAATCTAAATGAAGTCCAGTAATCATTTTAAGACTGTATGCGCCTGATCTGCAGGAAGGAGGCTGGGAATATTACTTAGACTCAGTTGCTGGCTGGGTAGTATTGTAGGAAGAGGTGAAATTTGATTGCCTTCCTGAATTGAGATAGGTCTACAATAGCTCGGATGTCTGGTGGTAGTGCATTCCAGCATTTGGGGGCGTACAGACTGAATATGTGTTTGTCTAGGATGTTGATGGTTTGTGGAGGTATGAAGGTGGTGTTCCTGGTGACGAACATTGCCTCAGTTTTATCGTAATTGACGGTTAAGTTGTTGGCTATGAGCCAGTCATTCATGTCTTCGAGGCATTTGGTTATTGTTATGGTGTTTAGTGCTAGTAGGTTGATTGGAGCGTACACCATGATGTCGTGAGCATAAATGTGATAGTGAAGTTTGTGGTTCTTGATGATGTTGCATATGGGCTGTATGTAGATGTTAAAGAGCATTGATGATAGGGCTGAGCCTTGGGGAATTGTATTGATTTCTTTTGGTCGCATTTGACTTGTTGCATTCGCCCTTCCAAGTATGACGTTGCATTCGCCCTTCCAAGTATGACGTAAACCAGTACCTGAATATACCCGGTAGAAAAAAGCGGTATATAAGCCTAGTTAAATAAATAAATATAAAGCAGAAGGAGTTGGTCCAGAGGGCAACTTTTGAAATGGGCCAACAGTCTATCATAAAACATATTGGAACAGAGTAGAAAGATCTAAATATGTATACTTTGGGAGACAAGAGGAATGGGAGAGAGATGAAAAACATTTAAATACCTCCATAGTATAAGTGCACAGGAGGCAGGCCCCTTTCAATTAAATTGGAAGCTCTGGAATGAAGGGTCATAGGATGAAAGCGAAAGGGGTGCATACTCGGAAGTAATCTAAGGAAATATTTCTTTATAGGAGTATTGGATGCATGATCAGCTTCCCAGTCGAGGTGGTAGAGAGCAGGACTGCATCTGAATTCATGGGACAAGCACAGAGAATCTCAGAGAGGGGAAGGTATGGTAGACAGTGTAAACGAGCACATCTGTGTGACTATGTAAAACTGGCAGAAGAAGCAATTGGCTCCGCAGCAGCTTTCCTCATGTCAGCAGGGGAAGGGAAGCAAAGAGTGAATGCAGGACAGTGAGCAAACGAAGGCTGGTGGCATAAATGGGGAAAAAAGTATGAGTGAGCAAGAGAGTGGAGGAGTGAGACCATGAATGGGATAGAAGGTGGACCCTGTAAAACTATGCACTAAACAAGAGCAAGAACGGGAGAATGAGAGAGATGATCAGATCTGATATGGGGCAAGACTTCATTTTTTGGTCCAGATTTGAAGATGAAAAACAGGCAGGCCTTCCTCTCACATTTAGGAGGAAGAACAGAAAATTAGTACTGCTATCACTTCTAGCTAGTACATCCAGTTCTTCTTTGTTCCCCTACCAACTGACAATGTACTCTTCCCTACTCATATTCCGCTCTTACCTGAGACCTAAAAGCACCCGACAGTACGTCACAATTCCCATAGCATATTTAATTACAAACAAAATTAAGATTTTTGCCACTCTTTTTCTTAAAACTGTGTACAGTATACAGTGATTCTTGAAGACTGCAGTCTCAGTCATATGAAACAAGAAATTCAGCTGCTTAACCACCATGTGCTTGGTTCTGCTTTTTTCCAATGTAAGGCCAGCTCCATCCACGTTAGTCACACAGAAACCCAGTAGCTTCCCACCCTTTTTTGACTTCTTCATTAAACACTTGCTCAGGCTCAAGTTTCATTGAGATGCCCGATATATCCCTGAACAAGAGTTTCACTACCTACCACAGCTCCTGCATCCTTGGGCATTGCCACAGTATGTGTAGCAGATTTTTTTTCCCACACACACACACCCCCCCCACACACCCCCTCCAGCACTTTACTCCCCACTAATTACATGTGATACAGCACTTTCAATTTTCCACCAGTGCCATCCCCATCGCTAGTCTTCGGGTCCCCTCATATATTCCTTTCTACCTATGTTCATCCATTCCCCTGGCATCTCTTCCTCACCGTATTTAATGTGATGTTGTTCCTGACTCCAATTTGGCAATAGTAATGCATACAGCCTCAAAATTAGTCCCTTTGTCGTCAAAGAGTGCTGGTTTACTTCTAGTTCCCGTCTCACATCTTTATGTCTTAAGAAGTGCTTGATTTGCAGATATTTTCTATTCCCTTCAACCAAACCACGTTCCTCTTTTACATCTTCAAACTTCCTCAGCTCCCCTCCCAAATCCAGATTTTGTCCGAACCCCTAAAACCCTTTATTTGCCCATATTTTAAATTGCTCATTTATCTTCTCAGGTGGAAATGTAGTAGTAATCATTGGATTCTCTGCCACCTCCCCCACCCCATGTCTTCTCCTCTAGCCTTCTCCTCCCAGCTATCTCTTTTTCCATGGCTATCCATTGCTTCTTTTCTCACCTCCCCTGCCATTCTAAAAATGCCCAGATTTGGGCCGCCTTGTAGTATATACTTGTATGCAAGGTACCCCCAGGCCTCCGTCCTTTCCTCTTTTGGTACAACACTGTCCTAGCTACTGTCAATGTTTCTCCCCTCATATGTATTCCATTTAATTTATATCTTGCATCTTTTTCAAAAATGTCCTTTTATCTCCCAGAGCAGTGACATAAACAAATATAAATAACACCCTGAGGAGTATATTTGTAATGACTACCACCATCCTTCCCAACCAGGATGTACTTAGCCCCTTCCACTGCCCAGTATCTTGCCTTATTGCCTGTAATAGTGAATGGTAGTGTTGGTCATATATCTTCCCCAGATCTATTCCCAAATGAATCCCCAGATATTTGATAGTTCCTTTGCCCACTTGAAAGGAAAGGCCTCCTTCAGTCATCCTTCTAGTTCCCCCTGCATGTTCATACCCAACACCTCAGTTTTCCCCTCATATTGATTTTATAGCCTGAAAGTGCACTATGTTTATGTATTTCTTATAAAACTCATAGGGACATCAAGGGCTCGCATATGGTAAAGATAACAGCGGCCACAAAGAATACTATTTTATGTTTGTTATTTCTCATGCTGGTGCCTTTAATATCTGCCCTATGGTATATCAATTCCACCAACAGCTCTATAACCAGGGCAGAGTGTCCCTGCCGTGGTCCTCTCCCTAACTTGAATACTTCTGAATATCCCGTATTAATCCTAATCCTTGCTGCTGGCAGCTCATATAGGGCCTTAATTCATTTAAGATATTGCTTTCCTACCCCCATTTTCTCTAGTACCTTTAAACATGAAACTCCCTTTAACCTGGTTTAAATGCCTTTTCTGAGTTGACTGTCACGAATATAGTGCCTCTCCCTCCCATCCTTATAAGCTTGCCATACGAAGTAAATAGCTTTTTTATATTATCCACCCCCCCTGCTTTCCCAGTATAAACCCCACCTGATCTATTTTCACCAGCTTTGAATGGTACCTCTGCAAACCACTAGCCAGCACTTTGGCATCAGGGTTTATTAGGAATATAGGTCTATACGATCCATACTCGTTTGTCCTTACCCGGCTTAGGCAACACTGATTACTGCTATAATTAATGGGTCCAGGAACTTTACTCCCCTCAATCACCTTATTAAACACAAGGGCCAAGGGTCCAGTCAATCGTCCTTTATGATAAAATCTAGCAGTTCATCCATCAAAGCCTAGGGATTTTCCCATTTTAATGGATTTAATAGCTTCAAGCACCTCTACCTCTTAGATGGGTCTGTTCAGCTAGCCGCCTCCTTTTTTTTTTTTTTTTCCCCTAGCTTGCTTATCATGCACTACTTCAGAAATTTCTTACTGTGCCTCTCCATCTACCTCCTCTTTTTTATATAAATGTGAGCAGAACTCTTTGAACACCTCCCTGATCCCATTCAACTCATAACTCATAACAAGGGTGGCAAACTTGACCTGATCTTTGCCCCCCAATCTACAAAACCCACACAAAACATCATACAATCCATAACACCTGTACCCTGGTCTGACCATCACCTACTACCATTCAACATACCTGCTAATGACATATGCAATATTAGCAACAAGACGTATACCCCCCCCCTAGTCTTAGTACATCACGCTTCCGACCTCTTGACAAGGACAGTGCCCTCAAGAAGATCCTACCACTACTTGACAATGATTCCCATGATCCTGATGAACTAGTATCCACCTGGAATAACGCCATCAAAGCTGCTGCCTGCATCCCATCTACTAACAAGACCACATCCAAACGCGAACACACTCCATGGTACTCCCAGGACCTCCGTGTTTCGCTCACCCACCTACGCAAACTAGAAAGACAGTGGCGCCACAATCGGACCCCTGAAGCACTCTCTGCTTACACTATGCACCTACAAAGACACAGAGAAAAAACCATCGAAAAGAGAAAACAATACCACTCAGAACTACTGAAGCGATCATTGAACAGACCTCATGATCTATTCAATATTGTAAAAGCCATAACAGGAGATCCAACACAAGATCACCCACCCATGCCTCAACCGCAAGAATACTCTAATTACCTTCAGTCGAAGATGATTCAAACCAACACAAACACCAACATCATACCTACCTCTACTCTGCAGATAACCTCCCAGACAAACCCTCTGCTGAATTTCACTGCGATCTCCGAGGAAGAGATCATTGACACCATAGCTTCCATCAACCTCACCACTGCCCCCAATGATCCCTGCCCCGCAGGCTGGATCAAAGAACTACGTCACGACCTCAGCCCAACTATCTGCAGAATCCTGAATCAGTCTTTATCTACAGGATCCTTCCCCCAAAGCTTAAAACACACGTCTATCCGACCCCTACTAAAAAACAGCAAACTTGACACATCTAAAGTAGAATCCTATAGGCCAATTTCAAGCATTCCTTTGCTTGCTAAAATTATTGAGAAAGTGGTCCTGCGACAAATTCAACATCACATAGACACTGAATCACCCTTAGACACCTCCCAACATGGCTTTAGAGCAGCCCACGGCATTGACACCATCCTCACAACCCTCTTCAATAATCTAGTCACAGGCCTTGACAACATTCACCAAGGATTTGTCTTGATATTCCTGGACATAGCGGCCGCCTTTGATTCCGTGAACCATGACACACTACTACTCCGACTAAAAGAAAAAGGGATACAAGGTTCAGCACTAGCCTGGTGTAAATCTTATCTCTGCAACAGATGGCAACAAGTCAGAACAGGATCCACGACATCAGAGCCATTTCCCCTGAAACAAGGTGTACCGCAAGGCTCATCCCTATCTGCTTTGTTATTCAACATTTATATGCAACCTATCTGTGCTCTAATCCGTTCCTTCAATGTCCACTGCCTTGCCTACGCTGACGATATCCTCATCTACACACCTTTTACAATTGACCAACCTGACTTCTCTCCAATATTGAGATGTTTTGAAGCAGTTTCAGACTGGCTTCTATCTCAAAATCTCCGGATCAACAATAGCAAAACAGACATCCTATTCGTCACAAGAAATCGGAGTTTCACGCCTCCCCCCTCACTTCAGGTCAATAATATAGAATTGAAGACAAAATTCACAATCCGATACCTAGGCATTACCCTCGATCAACGCCTCGATATGTCAGCCCATGTTACAAACACCACAAAAGCAATTTATCACAAGATCCGAACGCTAAGACACCTTCGCCCATTACTCGACTTCTCTGACTATAGATCAATATTCCAAGCTCTAATCATCCCTCATCTCGACTTTGCGAATGTCATCCTACATGGACTTCCACAATCAACTTTAAACCCACTCAGACTTGCCATGAACTCAGCTGCAAGGTTTCTAGTTGGTGCATCAAGGTCGGATCATATAACGCCTATCTTGATAAACCTACACTGGCTGCCACTACCTGCCAGAATCACATACAAAATCTTAATACTAACCTTCAAAGCCCTCAAGAACCAGCCCTCTACACCCATCAACGCACTTCTCCACCGTACCACAATTAACAGAATAAGGAGAACTACGCAGATGAACACAATTGAAGTCCCTAAGTTCCTAACAAAATGTACAAAGTCAACAGCCAACAGAGCATTTTCCATTTTTGCACCGATTGCCTGGAATGCCCTCCCAGCAGAACTCCGAGCTACCCAAAACCTGGTGGTGTTCCAAAAAGCCCTAAAACACCATCTGTTCATGCAGCACTACCCAGTCTCCCAGTTTGAAAAGCACGCACCCACCCCTCGGACCCCCCATCTAACCCCCCCCCCACTGAACATCCCCCCACTGATAATGGTTAATCACATTTCCCTCTCTCCATCCTGACTCATATGTACTAGTATGCTTACAGACCCCTTACATACCCATTGAGATTTATCGTTATTGTAACATTTACATAAGCTGTATATAGTTCCCCCTAGTTCCTCCAGGTTTTGAATACCCTGTTCTATGTAAGTTCAATGTACCACTACATTGTAGTACGTTTCTTTCAACTGTAAACCGCACTGATTATAATAGCGCGGTATATAAGAAATGTAAATAAATAAATAAAATAAATAAATAACTCACTTTTCCAAGTACACCCTGCTAGACCAGTCCAGACTAGTGGTTTGTGTCCCCCTGCCAGCAGATGCTGAGACAGAAACATTTCTGAAGCTTTGTGACATCATCCTGAGTATAAAAACCATCCCCCAAGGGGAGCTTCAGTGTTTTCTCTGTCTCAGCAGAAGGTGGCCTTCTCCTGGCCTTCTCTGAGATTTGGTGTCAGTGTAGCTATCTTTGGCATTTGTGCACACTGTGGTGCCTCTTCTTTGCCAACAGTTTTCCTTTTTTCACTTTCCAGAGCTGCTACTGGTCAAGAGGGACCAGTAGAGCACCTCTGAAGGGTAGCGCTCCTGCTCACGAGGAGCAGTTGCAGCCTTTCATTCTGACTGTCTGCAAGCAAGTCTTCTATCAGCTAAGTTGACAGTCACCTTTTGTTATTTTTCTAATTCCTTAAATTTTGTTTAAAACAAAAAAACCTTATTCAAGGACCCAGTTGCTGAGGAAGTTATTGGGCAATTTTTTTCTTCTTCAGACCCTTCGTTCTTTTTTTTTTTTTTTTCCTTATTGGAGATCAGTGTGTGTGTTTATTTCTTTCGCGGTTCTCTTTTTAAAGCAGCGTCCTGTTTTGTTTTTTGGAATATCTTGTTTTTCTGACTGTGTGCGCCTCCTTTCTTTGGTGTGCTCTGTTTTTTGCAGTTGTCTTTTCCTGCGTCTCTTCACGCGGTCAGTCGGCGGCTGCTTCCCAGCTTTGTTTTTGCTGTTTCCCGCCATAAATTTTGTGCTGCAGCTGCCATTCCTTCTTAAGAAGTGGTTGATTTTTTTTGGCTCTCCGGCTCTTCCTGTGACACTTTTTTCTTTTATCCTGTTGTGAAAATGCCTTCTTCCCTACAGCGCTACTTGGACTGTGGAAAGAAATGTAAGACTTTGACAGGTAGTTTGTGTTCCTCCTGTGGTTCTGATCAAGGGGGTCTTTCAGCATCTGCAGGTCCTGTTTCTGGTGGCCCTTCCAGGCTCTTGCTTTAGCTCCCTCTGGGTTTCCTCAGGATGATGCTAGATCTCAAGATGCCCTTCCTCCAGTTTTGTTACTTGAGCAGCCTGCTTACCCTCTACAACTCTTTATTCAGCTAAGCAGACTTCAGCTGACGGTTCTAATCTCCAGTTTATGCAGTTATTCCATCAGGCCTATGATATATGGCACTCGGGGACTTTGGCTACTCCGACCACTGCTGATCTTCTTTCTAGAAAGCATGCCCACTGAAGTTTGGCTGGAGCTTCTTTTTAGATCTGGCCAAGGGTGGTACCTCTCCTCCAGGGGACTGGCACCCTGCGGGGGAAAATGGTGACGGTCCTTCAGATGAACGTTCTATTGCATCTGAGTCTGACCAGGAATGAGGAGAACTCACCATTGGAAGGCAAGTTGGGATATCCGGTTATTCTGTAAGGAAAAACTTCCTGCTCTTATTGCTCAAATTACAGAGGCTCTGCACCTCTCAGGCTCTGAAGTGCAACAGCCTTCGGATTCCTCTAAACGTCAGGCAGACCCCATCATCGAGATCATCAGGAAACCTTCTAAGGCTTTTGCTTTTCCCCTGGAACTACAACAAATGGTCTCCTTAGAGTGGGATTCTCCTGATGTGTGTCTACACTCCGCTTCGCTTGGGGCATGTTTGATCTTCGGATGATCTTGACAAGTGGTTGCGTTTCCCTAAAGTAGACGCCATTGTCACTGCAGTCACTAAACGCACAACCATTCCTGTGGAGGGCGACACTGCCCTCTGTGATCAGGCGGATCGTAAGGTGGCGTGCCTCTTAAACTACTTTCTTGTTATTGACTTTGGCATTGCAGTCAGAGTTCGCAGAGGTCTTGCTGCACATACTCTGCTCCGATGGCTTCAGTCACTTCCAGATGATCTGACTTTGCTTCTTTTAGAGTCAGTTACTGCCTTTCTTGCAGATGCCTTTTATGATCTGCTGTGCTTATTTGCTCAGTCTATGACTGCTGCTGTAGTGGCTAGGCATTTGCTGTGGCTCTGTCATTGGAATGCAGAGGCTGCTTTCAAGTCTAGTCTTGCCAAGCTTTCTTTCAAGGGCCGCCACCTTTTTGGTGAGGATTTGGAAAAACTTGTGAAGGATTTGGGTGAAGTCAAGTTTCAGTGTTTGCTGGAGGATAAGCCCAAATCCAATTTTCATTGTCCTGCTACGTCATCGTCCACGTCCTCCATCTTATGGAGTTCGCTTCAGAGACAGTCATTGCTACCGGCCTGGAAAATCCTGTTCTTTGAATAGGGCTGGTTCTAAGCCTCAGTCCTTTCGCGGTATCTGTCACAACCAGGCCAATTTCTCCTTGTCCAACAAGTTTTCCGGTTCCACCAAATCTTCCTGTTGATGGTTTCCAGGTCCATTCAGGGGTGCCTCCTGTGGGTGGATGCTTACGATATTTTTCCCATGGATGGTCCCAGATAACATCAGACTGGTGGGTACTCAAGGTAGTAACACAGGGTTATGCTTTCAGCTTCACCGAGCCGGTGCCGAATGTCTTGAGGTTCCATTGCCAAGGCTGTGGCTGTACGCCTGACACTCTACCGCCGCCTTCAGCTCAATGTGGTATGCCCAGTTCCTCCATCAAAAAGAGGTTCTTGTCACTATTCCATTTACATTGTCATTCCCAAGAAGGACTGCTCCTTCCATCCTATCCTGGACCTCAAGGGAGTCAATCGCTGTCTTCAGGTACCACGGTTCTGTCTGGAAACCCTCAGGATGGTCATTCAAGCCCACCTCCAGAGTTGAGCTATCAGAGTACTTTCCAACAATTCCATCACTGTGACTTATCTCAACAAGCAGGGTGGGACCAAATATCCCGGAGTTGGAGTCTTGCATTTCCCTGGGTAGAATCCAACCTCCTGGTTCTTTCTGCACAGCACATTGTGAGAATGGAGAACATTCAAGCGGATTTCCTGAGTTGTCATATCCTGGAACTAGCTCTGTGGGTGTTTGCGAACATTGTACGTCAGAAGGGTCATCCAACTCTAATGGCCACCTCTTCCATTGCCAAGATGTCGATATTTTTCAGTCGTCAAAAGGAACAGAACTCTCATGGCCTAGATGCTCTGGTTCAGATCTGGCTCCCGAACCAGCTTCTCTACATCTGTCCTCCTTGACCACTAATCGGCCATGTATTCCGTTGGATAGAGTCACACTCCGGACGGGTAGTGCTTGTGGCCCGGATTGGCCTCTGCATCCATGATATGCTGATCTTCTCCACCTCCTGCAGGAGCTGCCCCTACCCATCAGTGTCCGGAGAGGTCTCCTGTCTCAGGGTCTGGTTCTCATGGACGACCCGTCTCCTTACTTGCTCACGGCTTGGCTATTGAGTGGCATCGCTTGCATCACAAAGGTTACTCACTTCAAGTAGTAGACACTCTACTACGGGCTCGACAGTCTTCTACTTCATGTGCCTATGCTCATGTCTGGTATCTTTTTTTTCTTCTTGGTGTTCTAAGAGATCCCTCTCTCCTTGGTAAGTAGATATTCCAGACGTTCGTTCTTTCTTTCCTTCATGACTGATTTGATAAGGGTCTTGCCCTTTATTCTTTAAAGGTGCATATTGCAGCCTCGACATGCTTTCAGGGGCCTCTCCATGGGTGGTCTCTTGCTTCTCTTGTAGACATATTTTCCATTTTTTGTAGGGCATTTGCTCACTGATGCCCCCCATTCGTCCAATCATCCCTTCTTGAGATCTGTCCTTAATGTTTCGCGTGCTCACCCATGCCTCGTTTAAGCTTCTCCGAAGGGCATCTCTCAAATATTTGACTCTCAAAACTGTTTTTCTTATAGCAGTCACTTGGCATGGTGGCTTTTGGAGCTCCAGGCACTTTCTTGCTGTCTTTTCCCCCGGAGGGGTTACTATTTGACAGTGCCCTCTTTTCTGCCTCAGGTCCTTTCGGATTTTCATGTCAACTAATATGTTGTGCTTCCTTCCTTTTTTAAGGAGCAGTCTTCGGGTAACAACAAAGTCCTTCACCTGTTGGATGTTGCTAGGGCATTGTGCCGTTACCTCAAACTCACTAATATGTTTTGTCTCTCCGATCACCTTTTTGTCCTGGCTTCTGTTCCACGAAAAGGACCAGCTGCTTCTAAAGCAACTATTGCACGTTGGATCAAGCAGACCATTGAGTCAGCCTATATTTTATTGAATAAACCTGTGCCCGTAGATCTTCAGGCGACCACCTGGTCCTCCCTCTCTACTTTTGCACGTCATTATCACTTGGATGTCCAAGCTCGAGAAGCAGCTTGCTTCGGAGCCTCTGTCTTGGCTACAGCTGTTTTCTTCTTGCCTTGGAGTGGTTTAGCTATGGTACTCCTCAGTAGTCTGGACTGATATAACAGGATGTATTTGGACGGAGAAATTTTACTTACCATTAATTTCCCCTTCTGGAATCCTGCTAGACCAGTCCAGGACCTACCCCTCTAAACTGTTTAGTCTGTCACCTAGCTAAGACTCTCTTTACATATCGGTGTCATTGCTGTGCCTCGCAATGTACATACTTTGGCCTATGGGTCCTGTTTCACATAGTCATAAGAGGTCTTCGTTTATGAACTCATTTTTGGTCTGGTTTTGTGCTTCCTTGGCTGGTTAATCTCCTGCTGCTTGTTATGGTTATACTGAAGCTCCCCTTAGGGTATGGGTTGTTATACCAAGGGTGATGTCACAAAGCTTTGGGAATTTTTCTCTGTCTCACCATCTGCTGGCAGGGGGACACGACCCACTAGTCTGGACTCGGTCTAGCAGGATTCCAATAAAGGAAATTATCGGTAAGTAAAATTTCTCCATCAACTCTCCCTTTGCATTTTATATAGTTTTATATATATTGCTGTCAGGCTCTTTTCCGAACCTTCTTGCCAGCAACTTGCTCGCCCTATTCCCTTGCTCAGAACTGGCATGCTTAATCCTCTCCAGGTCGAAAGCTACCTGAGTTGCCCATAGTCTTTTCAAGTACATTCTTACCCCCTTTAATTCTCGTGGGGGGGGGTCCCACTTTTCTGATGTTTCCCCTCTTAAGATTTTGATTTTGTGGTTTATTTTATTTAGTTACATTTATAAACCACATGATGAGACAGCCCGCTCTATGCAGTGTACAAAAAACATATAGGAAATATCCACAACACCCCACCTCCCACCTATCCCTCCTACTCCAACCAATCACTACTGGCACCACAAACTACCCATTCCATATCCTTCCTCCACTCCAGTCCAGACACGTGGGTTGTGCCACCCCCCCCTACCCGCAGATGGGGACTGAGCATGCCCCATTCTTTTGATATCATCCTATAAGGGTTCTGTCGCTCCTCGGATTGGCCAATATTTACTCAGTCTCCAAGCAGATGAAGGGGCTTCCTGCATTTGACCTGCACTGCAGGAAGATTAGAAATCAAAGGGCTTGGCCCAGTAGGCAGCCTGTCGATTAAGAATTTGATAATAGAAGGAAAGGAGAAGATTGGAAAAGGGTGTGCAGAGGCAAAAAATAAAATAATAAAAGGAGAAATTGGGAGAGCAAGAGAAAACAGCTCTTTACTCTTAGTTCTGATTGTTCGGCCTGCCTTTCTCTATCGCGGTGAGTGCCGTGAACTGCCCATGTCAGTGATGGCCTCACCGGCGCTCAGGGTGTATACTCGGGTGCCCCGGGCCCCTCTCCTCTAACCTGCCATCCGCTGAGTAGTTCTGGATCCAGGGAAGGAGGTGATCCTCAGGGCCCAGAATTGAGCTCATGAGTTCTTTCTTCTTTGCGTGGCAGTAGCTCGACCGAGAGAGCGTTAGGCGTGAGCGGTTGAAATTTGTGGAGCGAGGGCCACATAGTCGAGTGACATGTGGCAAATGCCAGGGTAATGGGAGAAACTCTCTTGTGCGGCTTGTGGAGTGCGCAGGGGCACCTTGTTGGGAGCGGGCCTCTGCTGGATCTGCGAAGAGGAAGCCAGATCAGTGGAGGTTGCGCTGGACGCATGGCCTTCTCCTGCTGTTGGCAGGCTCAGCAGGGACAAGCTCAGGGCAAGCCTCTCGGCTGCGTGCCCCACAGTGGGTGGGAAAGGTGGCCATCTTGAGTGGTGCAATAGCAGGGAACCGGCCTCTGGGTTGGGCAGTGCTCCTGCAGGGGGAAGACTGGAGTGCACATGTCCTCCAGAGCTCCCTCCCAAAGAAAAGAAGTGGAAGCATGCTGAACAGCAAAAGCCAGCAAGGCTTCCCTTGTTTTAATGCTCCATAAAGCATACTGCTTGGAGCAGGGTCAAGAATCAACAGTAAGTAGTGAGTAGCAGTAAGAGATTGACTCTGGAAGGGACAGAGGACACTTCACTGGCCAAGAGGCCGCAGGGCAGCCGGAGCAAGAGGAGGGAGAGAGTTTCCTCTGGGTAAGTCCTCAGAGGATGCCTTTGAGAGGATGTCAGCAGACTGGGGGAGGACCCCATGAAACAGAGATGGAGGAATGGGAAATACCTTCCTCTGACAAGCCCACGATGGTCAGATTCGTCTGCAGAGAGGAATTAGTAGCCCTGATCTTGCAGTCCCTGTGAGCGCTGAACATGTCTTTCGACTCTCTGCAGGACATGTCTGGAAGATCCTTTACTGCAGGGCATTAGGACGCTACAGGATTTTTTCTGGTGCACAAGGCCATTAAGCAAATGATAGATGTAGAATGGGAACTCCTAGAAGCTAGCTTGCAGGGGGATGGGGCGGATGATGTCCCGTTTGTATCCGCTGTCTCCTAATGAAAGGGAGACCCTCAAGGTTCTTAAGGTGGATGCGTTGGTTACCACGGTCACAGAGATAACCACTATTCCAGTGGAAAGTGGGGCTGCATTGAAAGATACACAGGATAGGAGGTTGGAGGCTATGCTGAAGCAGGCGTTTGAGGCCCATGTTCTGTCCTTGCTGACCCCCATATGTGGGGCGCAGGACAGACCAGATCCAGGAGCAGCCACCAAGGCAACAATGCTGGATTCAGGGGCGGCCTACTTGTCTGATGATTTTTATGACCTCTTGTGCACCTCTGCCAAGGGTATGGCATCAGCAGTGGCAGCACGGCGCCTTCTGTGGTTGTGGAATTGGTTGGCGGACATGTTGTCTAAGTACTGGTGTCCAAACTTCCCTTTAAGGGAAAGCTTCTGTTTGAAGACGCTCTGGAAAAGTTGGTGAAGGACCTGGAAGATTCCAAAGGAGGACAATTCCGGGGGGGGGGGGGGTGTAAGACCCCCAGCAGCACCTAGAGGCCAGTTTTAGGGTTTTCACAGGTTGCAGGAGACTCATTTTGTGCCCTTTCAGAGGGCCTACTACTCCTCCACGGGGAATTTTGCCTCCCAGGGGAGGGGAGCTGGCAGGAGGATATCTCCCTGCAGCAGGTTCCACAAAGAAACCACAATGAAGCAAGGGAGGACCCAGGCTAAGGACGAGATTGGGGGTCGGCTTCACCTCTTCTACCCGGCTTGAGTCCAGATTACCCAGGACCAGTGGGTGTTGGAGATTGTCAGGGACGGCTATGCTCTGGAACTCAAATTCCTGGTCACCGACATCTTCATGGTCTCTCCTTGCAAATCTGCAGCCATGCACTGGGCAGAAGGGGTCACATTGGACAAACTGATCCAGATAAAGGTGGTACAACCAGTGCCCACAGACCAGTGCAGCTCAGGTCAACACTCCATTTTACTTCATGGCGCCAAAGAAGGAAGGCTTCTTCCATCCCATCCTAGACCTCAAACAGGTCAACAGGGTGCTGCGAGTCCCCCACTTTTATATGCAGACCCTGCGGTCCGTCGTCATGACAATATGTGCGGGCTAGTTTCTGACATCCTTAGATCTCACGGACGCATATTTTTATATCCCAATTTGGGAGAAACATCAGTGGTATCTGCGTTTCATGGTACCCATAGGCTATTTTCAGTTCTGGGTGCTCCTGATCTGTCTCGCCATAGCCCCGCAGATGTTTACGAAGGTCATGGTGGTGGTGGCAGCGGCCATGCTAAGCGCAAAGGGATCCTAGTGCACCCATTCCTGGATGATTGGCTGATCCGGGCGAAGACCTGGGAGAAGAATGAGGTGGCAACCAGCAAAGTAGTTGAGTTCCTGCAGAGTCTGGGATAGGTAGTAAATTTTGAGAAGAGCCACCTTTTGTCCCTCACAGCGACTGACTGACTTGGGAGTGCTGTTCGATACCCAAGAGGCTCGTGTGGCACTGCCACCGGAATGGACGCCAAAGGTGCTTGAGCAGATCTCGAGCTAGGCCTATGGTGTGGCACTACCTCCAGCTCCTGGGGACCATAGTGGCAACCATCGATCTTGTGCCATGAGCACGGGCCTACATGAGGCTTCTGCATCACTCTCTTCTGTCAAGATGGTCTCCGCAGTGGGAGCCATGTCCCGAGGGATACCCTGCCTGGAGGAGGTCCACAACAGTCTGCTATAGTGGTGGACCTCTCCGGCTCTGACAGCAGGAGTCTTGTTGGAGCCGCCCACCTTTATTACAGCCACAACAGACTTTTGGGCGGGGAGGGCACAGAGCCTCTGGACGGGAGAGGAAGCGGCATAGTCCATCAATCACTTGGAGCTGAGGACGGTTTTTCTGGTGCTTCAGTGTTTTTCTGTTGCTGCTTCAGAACGAGGCAGTGTGGGTCTCTTCAGACAATGCCACCATGGTGGCATACATCAGTCGCCAAGGGGGCAGAATCAGCAGGACTTTGATGGAAGAAGCTGTGCCCTTGCTGCAGTGGGCAGAGTGCCATCTGAGCACACTGTCCACAGCGCATATAATGGGCCAGGACAGCCTGCAGGCGGATTTCCTCAGCCGACATCTGGTGGACTCAGCGGAGTGAGCAGTGGAGGAGTCTGCATTCTTGAGCCTTGCGCAGTGGTGGGGTCAGCCAGTGATGGTCTCGGTGTCCAATGCTAAGACGAACCAGTTCTTCAGCAGGTAACACAAGCGCATGTTGAAAGGCCTGGACATGCTGGTGCAACCATGGCCCACGGAGATGCCATCTGTTCCCACCCTGACCCATGATCGGGCAGGTATCGCACAGCATAGAGAAACACTGGGGTCTGGTGACCCTCATCGTGCCAGATTGCTCACGGAGGCCCTGGTACGTGGATTTGATGCACCTGCAGGTTACCCGCCCCTGATGCCTGCCACGAGGGACAACCTGTTAACTGAGGATGCCTCAGATGCATTGATTTTCGCTTACAGCTTGGCTCTTGGAAAGTCGAGGTTGAAATAGAAGAGCTACTCTCTGGCAATGGTGTTCACCCTCTTGAAGGCTAGGAAGTGGTTGACTTCCTTGTCATATAGTTGTGTCATAAGTGTTCGGGAACTGGTGCGAGGCCAGTGGTGCCAGGGCGCTCCCAGCGTTGATACCCCCACATCTTGACCTTTCTGCAAGCGGGCTTGGATAACTGTTTGGCCGTAGGTTCACTGAGGGTTCAGGTGGTAGCCTTGGCTTGTTACCGGAGGAGAGTCTACCAGTGGCAGCGCACCCGGATGTGGTGCGATTTTTGCAGGCAGTCAAACAGATGCATCCACCGGTACCACCGTGAGATGTAAATATGGTGCTAAATGCTTTGTGGAGCTTCCCTTTGAGCCATTGGAGTCAGGATTGAAAGACCTGATGCTGAAGGTGTTTTTGGTGGTAATCTGCTCAGCATGACAGATCTCGGAACTGCAGGCTTTGTCATGCCTAGAGCCATATTTGGTTTTCTATCTGGATAAGGTGGTGTTACATCCGGTGCCGTCCTTCCTACTGAAGGTCGTGTCAGCTTTTCATGTTAACAACCTGTGTCCCTCCCCAGTTCTACGGGGCCAGGGAGAGGACAAGGAGTCGCAGGCTGTATGCTCTGGTCCCTCGATGGATGTTGCTAATCTATTTATCCGAAAGGTATGAAAGATTCCCAGCCCAACAGAACTAAATTTTTTTGTCGGAGCTGTGTCAGCCCAGTGCTGGGTTTTTCCCCAAAAGCACTGCTGTGACCGCTCCCTTTTAATAAAGAACTGTATAAAGACAAAAGTCCAAACTTAGCTGTAGCTGCCAAAGCGCTGAAACTGTATGTGACGACGTGGCTCCACGTTTCGGGTTTGCCACCATCAAATGTAGAAACCCTGCTTCAGGTCCGAAGGAACAGCTAATGGCAGTTAATAATCCGCTTGCACTGTGAAGGGAATGTAACGTCCTTTTAAGTTTGCCGCGTCTGATGTCAGACGAACAGGAAGAGCATGTGCAGCCAATCGTGAGCAAGGTAACCCCGGGGCCAACCAGGGAGTCCCACCACTCAGGGAGTCCCCAGGTGAACCACCAGAAATTACAGCCAAGTCAAAAAATCATCCAATGGTGTGCCAATCTACCTGAAGATTGAGTCCATTCGGAGCCACGGTGTTGAGAAGGTAAATCCAACGTTGTTCCAGGTACTGAAGTTTCTGTACACGATCACCCCCGCGGGGGTCAGCCGGAACAAAATCCAACACCCGCCACTTAAGCGAAGTAAAAGCATGACCATTGCGTAAATTGTGTTCCACCATAGGAGCCATTAAAGATTTAGTTCTTAAACGAGAAGCGTGCTCAGCTAGTCGTATTTTCACAGCCCGTGTGGTGCGGCCCACATAACAAAGAGAGCACGGGCAAAGGATCAAATACACCACATGATCAGTAGAGCAGTTCGTGTGCCAACGGGTAGTGAAAATCTTGGAAGTGTGAACATCCCTCCAAGTTGAACCCTCCAGAGTCTGCGCGCAGTAAGCACAATCCCCACAGGCAAAATGGCCCTTTACCTCATGACACCGAGGGGGCCGATCCACCAAGGAGACCGTGGACATCAATTTATCCCGTAAGTTAGCAGTGCGGGAATAAGCAATCTGTAACTTATGATCCCTAAAGCAATCATGAACCCCCACAACAGGCCAAAATCGGTGCAATAAGTGCATGATGTGAATAATATTTTGAGTGTATGGCAAGACCCCAGTAATAATTAAATCCTTCGGTTTCGGAGGCAAGGGGGGTCAAAAGCCAATCGCGGTGCGAATATCTTGCCCGTTTATATGCCCGAGAAATGACCATTTGAGGGTAGCCCCGTTGGAGCAAACGATGCTCAAGCTCCCTAGCATGCTGTTTAAATTCACTCAAAGAAGAGCAGTTGCGGCGCAATCTGAGAAACTGTCCAAAGGGGAGACCTCGCTTTAAAGCGGGAGGATGGAAACTTTGAAATTGAAGTAATGTATTACGTTGCACCTCCTTGCGGTATAGTGTGGTCTGAAAACCCTCCGGAGTTAACAGAACCTGCACATCTAAAAATTGCATGACAGTAGAAGAAATTTGTGCAGTGAATTGAATCCGAGGCAGATGCGTGTTAAGACGAGCCACAAATTGATCCAAATCCAAGCGCGTGCCTTCCCAGAGGAAAAAAATATCATCAAGAAAGCGCTTCCAAAAGGGGACTAGATGGAACAAGGGATCCGTATAAACATACTGCTCTTCAAAGGCCGCCATGTATATGGTAGCCAGCAATGGGGCCACCGTAGCCCCCATTGCTATCCCATGAATTTGTCGGTAAAAAATACCCTGGTGGAGAAAAAAATTGTTGTTTAATACCAGTCTCAACAGGTCTAACAAAAAGGTACGTGGGACTCTATCCGGAAGGAACAGCGGATAATCTTGTAGACAAGTGAGTGCTTCTTGTTGATCAATATTTGTATAAAGAGCCTGAACATCGAGGGATACCAAAAATTTATAGGTGTCAACTGCCTGACAGGATTGCAAATGGTTCAGGAAATCCCCAGTGTCTCTAAGATACGACGGGACTCTCATGGCCGCCGGCTGTAAAAAATTGTCGCAAAACTGGGATAGCGGCTCCAACAGGGAATCCCTACAAGAGACTATGGGGCGACCCGGTGGGTCAACCAGAGACTTATGCACTTTTGGGACCAGATAAAAAACCGGCGTCTTTGGACATTTCTTAACCAGAAAATCCATTTCTTTTCTGGTAATCCAATTCTGAAAAAATGCGGCAGAGACAAGTGATGAAATTTGATCCTGCAACTTCTTCGTGGGGTCCATTGAAAGGATCATATAATTAGTGCGATCCGATAAATGGACGTCAATTTGACGCTGATATTGATCCTGGGAGAGTAAAACTGTGGCCCCGCCCTTGTCTGCTCGACGTATCACAACATAAAGGCTCTTTATACAAATATTGATCAACAAGAAGCACTCACTTGTCTACAAGATTATCCGCTGTTCCTTCCTGATAGAGTCCCACGTACCTTTTTGTTAGACCTGTTGAGACTGGTATTAAACAACAATTTTTTTCTCCACCAGGGTATTTTTTACCGACAAATTCATGGGCTAGCAATGGGGGCTACGGTGGCCCCATTGCTGGCTACCATATACATGGCGGCCTTTGAAGAGCAGTATGTTTATACGGATCCCTTGTTCCATCTAGTCCCTTTTTGGAAGCGCTTTCTTGATGATATTTTTTTCCTCTGGGAAGGCACGCGCTTGGATTTGGATCAATTTGTGGCTCGTCTTAACACGCATCTGCCTCGGATTCAATTCACTGCACAAATTTCTTCTACTGTCATGCAATTTTTAGATGTGCAGGTTCTGTTAACTCCGGAGGGTTTTCAGACCACACTATACCGCAAGGAGGTGCAACGTAATACATTACTTCAATTTCAAAGTTTCCATCCTCCCGCTTTAAAGCGAGGTCTCCCCTTTGGACAGTTTCTCAGATTGCGCCGCAACTGCTCTTCTTTGAGTGAATTTAAACAGCATGCTAGGGAGCTTGAGCATCGTTTGCTCCAACGGGGCTACCCTCAAATGGTCATTTCTCAGGCATATAAACGGGCAAGATATTCGCACCGCGATTGGCTTTTGACCCCCTTGCCTCCGAAACCGAAGGATTTAATTATTACTGGGGTCTTGCCATACACTCAAAATATTATTCACATCATGCGCTTATTGCACCGATTTTGGCCTGTTGTGGGGGTTCATGATTGCTTTAGGGATCATAAGTTACAGATTGCTTATTCCCGCACTGCTAACTTACGGGATAAATTGATGTCCACGGTCTCCTTGGTGGATCGGCCCCCTCGGTGTCATGAGGGTAAAGGGCCATTTTGCCTGTGGGGATTGTGCTTACTGCGCGCAGACTCTGGAGGGTTCAACTTGGAGGGATGTTCACACTTCCAAGATTTTCACTACCCGTTGGCACACGAACTGCTCTACTGATCATGTGGTGTATTTGATCCTTTGCCCGTGCTCTCTTTGTTATGTGGGCCGCACCACACGGGCTGTGAAAATACGACTAGCTGAGCACGCTTCTCGTTTAAGAACTAAATCTTTAATGGCTCCTATGGTGGAACACAATTTACGCAATGGTCATGCTTTTACTTCGCTTAAGTGGCGAGTGTTGGATTTTGTTCCGGCTGACCCCCGCGGGGGTGATCGTGTACAGAAACTTCAGTACCTGGAACAACGTTGGATTTACCTTCTCAACACCGTGGCTCCGAATGGACTCAATCTTCAGGTAGATTGGCACACCATTGGATGATTTTTTGACTTGGCTGTAATTTCTGGTGGTTCACCTGGGGACTCCCTGAGTGGTGGGACTCGCTGGTTGGCCCCGGGGTTACCTTGCTCACGATTGGCTGCACCTGCTCTTCCTGTTCATCTGACGTCAGACGCGGCAAACTTAAAAGGACGTTACATTCCCTTCACAGTGCAAGCGGATTATTAACTGCCATTAGCTGTTCCTTCGGACCTGAAGCAGGGTTTCTACATTTGATGGTGGCAAACCCGAAATGTGGAGCCACGTCGTCACATACAGTTTCAGCGCTTTGGCAGCTACAGCTAAGTTTGGACTTTTGTCTTTATACAGTTCTTTATTAAAAGGGAGCGGTCACAGCGGTGCTTTTGGGGAAAAACCCAGCACTGGGCTGACACAGCTCCGACAAAAAAATTTAGTTCTGTTGGGCTGGGAATCTTTCATACCTTTCGGATTCTTTTTTCTGGGTTGTTTGATCCGATTGGGTTCCGTTTTGTTCACATTGGCTAATCTATTTATGGCAGACGGAACCTTTCCATTGCTCAGAGCATCTGTTCATGTTTGGAAGAGCATGCTGCAGGGAAGGAGCAGCGAAAACATCCATTGCGCGGTGGCTGAAGGACATTCTTGCGCAGGCTGGTGCCCTGAGGACTTCGTGCCCATTCGGTGTGGACGGAGGTGAGCTTGGTCCCACCTGTAGTGCAGCAAACTGAGCGTCATTGCATCTGTTTGTAAAACAATATTGGCTTGACGTGGGAGTCCGGGAGGAAGCCCTTTTTGGGGCCAGGTCATTGCAAGCTGGCCTCGCGAATCCCGCCAAATAGGTACTGCTGTGGTACGTCCCATGTGTCTGAACTGGATTGGAGGGATGATATGGAAGGTGAAAGTAGGTCTTACCTGCTTAATTACCTTTCCTTGAAGCCCTCCAGTCCAGTCCAGAACCTGCCCAGGGGTTTTCTGCTCGGAAGAGCTCTGGAGTCCGTCACCATGGTGAAAGTTTGGAAGTGGCTAGGATCACGGTGGAGGCCCTCATGTCGATGCATAGGACGGGTAAGGTGAGATTTCAGTTTGGAGCAGAAAAGACATAAAATTTTAAAAAAGTGTGCCACAAGAACTTTCTAAACAAGATTAAGGGGGACAATAAAGAACAAATAGGAAAATTAAGCAACCTTAAATTCTTGCTCCATGAAAGATTCTCTAGATTCTCAAGTTTCTGGTGTAAAATAAGGCTATCTTTCACTTTGGACACATGAAATTCAGAGCAGGACTTAACCTGAGATTCTATGTTGGTCACCACAGAGCTCAAGGCCCCAACCTGAGAATCCAGAGATTTGAAATTTCACAACAGCATCCTTAGTAAACTGACAAAGCAAAGGAACAGTCTCCGCAAGAATTTTTTCAGTTCGAGAAACAACTTGCCAAATATCCAGAAGTGAAATTTTGGTAACCTGCGAGTCCTTAGATAGAGCAGTGGGCTCCTTCCACAAAACCACTTTGGGGAGCTCACCATCCCGTCGAGGACTCGTATCGGGAACGGGCTCATCAGACAACTTCAAAAACCCTGGGGGAAGCGGAGGGGTTCGCTTCACTGAGCTTAGTTCACATCATTTTTATTGAAAATTTTTCCAAAAGAACAAACAATACCGTTTTAAAGAACGACAACAGGTACACACAACGAACATTAAAACTGATAACCCTCCCCCCCCCTCACAACATGAAAGACTCATCGCATATATCAGAGCTACCAAGAGGCACACCAGACAACCACTGGCTAACCCCCCCACCAGCAGCTCCATACACAGGGCAAGGAGCTCCCGTCGAAGAGAAAAATAAAGAAAAAGATATAGAAAGAGAGAAGAAGAAAGGACAGAAGCCTCCCCGGAAGGGAACCTACATATATCTGGTGCAAAGTACATCAGGGCAACACTGGGACACCACTGCAGGAGTGGCTACATCATCATCGCGGCAGGAAGCTTCCCACAACAGGACGGGTATCCCATTCCCATGGCCTCACCCACCAACATTGAGCACCACTCCCCGCTCCTTTGCGGACAGCGGAGAGATCACAGGAGACCACAATTCCCAAAACTCTTCCCAAGTCCTACCTCCCTTCTGTTGTGCAGTCATCTTTTCCATAATCATCAAATCAAACATAGATTGTTCCCACATCCCCAGAAAGGGGGGTGAGGAAGATATCCAGCGACTTAGCAATGCTCGCTTAACCAGTAAAAAGCCACGCTCAAATAGCGCTCTACGCCGATACGGCAAGTGAGCAAAACCTAAAGCCCAATTATGGAAAAGACACACCTCCCTCTGTATGGCACACTCTGACCCCGTCCACCGCTGTAATTGAGCGCAGACTCGCACCCATAAGTCGCGTAGCTTCGGGCAACCCCAAAATTTATGGAGCAAGGTCCCGACGGCCCGATCACACCACCCGCATAAAGCAGTAGGTCGTACTCCAGCCTGCGAAGCCCATTGATCGCTAGCATATGCTCTCCACAGGAACTTATACTGCATTTCTTGGAGATAGACCCACCTCGATCCCTTCGAGATCCCCTCAAAGGCTACACGCAATATATCCGCCGTCATCTCATCTACTCCATCACCTCGCCACCTACGTGCAAGTTCAGTCAGGAACAGATCTCCTCCGGAGGGCCGGAGCAACTGTCGACCAATCTCCTCCCCCGGCACGCGCTCCGCTAATTTCCCCAAAACGAAACGAGGAGAGCTAGTGGACATCCACCCCTCGACTCGTATATTTATTGAGGTTAAGTAATGTCGCACCTGCAGGTAACCATAAAAATCCTGGGTGCGAATGTCATAGCGCTGTTGTATCTGCTGGAAACTGTCTAGGACACCAGCCCCCCCCGTATACAAATCGCCGAGACATACCAGTCCCTTGTCCGCCCAGTTACAAAAGATAGTACGCTGAGAAAAGCCTGGGCGAAAGTCCGGGTTACCCACCAAGGGCATCAGCGGAGACATTCGCCTATCCCAGTCAAATCTCTGGCAGAGTACCCTCCAGGCAGAGCGTAGGGCCTCAAGATATTTCCTCCCCACCCCCCTCCGAGACACCGGGGGTAATTGTTCAACATGTAAAAGATAGAGTATATGATAAGGGGTGAAGGCCGCTTTCAACTGTCGGGTCAGAGCCCCCCCCTCCAAGCCTTCCAGGATCGCCCATATGTGGCGGGTTAGATACCGAAGATTGTAATTGCGTAGAGAAGGTAGCTCCAAACCGCCTTCCTCTCGTCTACCCTGCAAGGCCCGCAAAGGAATACGCGCCCGTCGACCCCCCCCCCCCATAAAAACGCTCGAAGGCAGTGCTCCAGGCGCCTCCAATCCCCATCGAGAATCCAGATCGGGAGCATGCGAAGAACATAAATCCACCTAGGAAATTCTACCATTGTAAACAGCGCAATCCGCCCTCTCAGTGACAATGGGAGACCCCGCCAGCTCAGCAAAGTCTTCTGGCTTCTAGCAAGTAAACTGGGCACATTAACACGATATAAATCCTCTGGCCGATCCGGCAACTGCACACCCAGATACGTAATCTGTCCGTCCGCCCATACCAATGGAAATTCCCCTGCCCAGCAAGGTCGTACTCTACCCCCAACATCCAAAACCACCGACTTTGTAGTGTTAATTTTTAGGCCCGAAAATCGTCCATACGCCCGTATCAAGGTTAGGGCATGAGGCAGTGACAAGTGCGGAGTAGTGAGGCAGAGCAACATGTCATCAGCAAATGCACAAACTTTCAGTTCTTCTCCACCCATTTGAATCCCTATAATTTTGGGGTTGGTCTGCAGGGCCTGCAGCAGCGGCTCCAAAGCCAGCACAAATAGTAGTGGGGAGAGGGGGCAGCCTTGTCGAGTCCCTCTCGCCAATTCAAAAGGATCCGAGAAGACCCCATTAGAGCCCACTCGAGCCATGGGTTGTGCATACAATGTCCGAATCCATCGCATGATATCCCCGTGAAAACCAAAGGCCTCCAAGGCGACCCAGAGATAGCGCCATGCCACTCTGTCAAAAGCCTTCTCGGCATCTAGGCTAACTAGCAGGAGCTCTTCAGCGTGCTGCAAACAGTGATCCATACCCAAAAGAAGTCTAGTAATATTCCAAGATGCCTCCCGGCCCTGCACAAAACCTACTTGTCTCTCATGAATAAGAGACGGTAGAACGGGAGTGAGCCGATTCGCCAGTACGGAAGCCAGCAACTTTAAGTCACAGTTTATGAGAGAAATCGGCCGGTATGAGGCGGGGTCCATCGGATCTTTCCCCGGTTTGGGGATCACAGTAATGTCCGCACACCTCATGTCGCGCGGAAATATCCCAGCATCACGCGCCGCCTCAAACATCACCACCATAGAAGGAGCCAAATGTGGCGCCAATATTTTGTAATATTCCATGCTAAAACCATCTGGACCCGGAGCCTTATGAGACTTACCCCGCTTAATACCAGCCAGAATCTCTGCCACCGACAGCGGGGCATTCAATTGTTCTAAGATTCCCGCCGAAAGGCGCGGCAGCTCTAATTTCTGCAGGAAGGCCACCGCCTGGGCGTAGTCTCTCTCCTCTTCACTGTAGAGTTGCATATAAAAGGTACGGAAAATCTTGGCTATGGCCTCCGACCGATGTTGTACATTGCCAGCCTCATCTCGCAGCACCGGGATAAAGCGAGTTCCCCCGGAAGTCCGAATAAGCTTTGCTAATAATCTCCCAGATCGATTACCAAAAACATGCAGACGATGCTTATAATGCTGTATCGAAAGCGTCGCTCTTCTCTGTAGCAAGGCATTCAGAACTGCCTGCGAACGGGTGTACTCCCTCTGGACAGCACTATCCCTATGCCCACCCAACTTACCCTGCAACACTCGTAAGTCACGTTCCAATTGCAACACACTACGGTCTAAATGCCTGCGTCGACGAGCAGTATAAGAAATAATCGCTCCTCGCAGCACGGCCTTACTAGCCTCCCAAAACAATATCGGAGAACACTGCGGGGTGTCGTTGAAGGAGACATATTCGTCCCACTGTTTTGTCAAATAGTCCCGAAAATCCTCGTCTTCCCATAGGTAGACAGGAAAGCGCCATCCTGCTCTAGTCGGCCCTGCACAGTCCCAAGTTATCCAGACCATCCCATGGTCCGAAATCACAATCGGCTCTATCTCAGCCTGTAAGACACGCGTAACTCCCTTCTCACTAACCAATATAGAGTCTATGCGGGACCAGGTTAGGTGCGCTCTCTCGACTGGTGTGTGTATGTGCGGTCACCCGGGTGCAGCATGCGCCATACATCCACTAAATCACCCTGTCTACAAAGATAGCTAACTCCCCTACGCGACCAGGCACCCTTCTCCCGATGATGGGACTTATCAAATCTCGGGTCATGTGGACAATTAAAGTCTCCTGCCACAATGACGTGAGCGCGCCCAGCACCTTTTAGCAATCCCAATAAATGTGTAAAGAAAGCATGTTCATAAACATTTGGAGCATATACATTTAATATCCAAAGCGGTTCAGCATAAAGCTTGCCCTGCAGCAAGAGATATCTGCCATGAGGATCTGCCTGTGTTGTGTGTACTTCAAAGGGCACCCCTCGCCGCACTAATATCGCCACTCCTGCCTTTTTTGTGCCGGAATCAGCACCATAGGAAACCTCCACCCAATCGCGCCTCAATTTCTGATGTTCCCTGGCGCTCAAATGGGTCTCTTGCAGCAGGGCAATATGCGTTCCCTTTCGCTTCAACCCCTGTAGAATCTTAGTACGTTTTATCTGGGAGCCGATGCCTCCAACATTCCAAGACACTATCTTTATCTCAGGCATAGTCCCAGCTCCAGTGAAACCAGTAGACCAAACAGCCATAGATCCACCTGGAGATGCCCAGCCTCATCTCCAGGTGCAGTACCCCAAGGCCCCCAATGTACCACCTTCCATGTTGTGTGCCCCTTTCCCAAACTGTAACCCCCCTCCAAAAGAAAACCCTCCCCTGTTCTCCCTCCCGTATCTGCACCCCCTGCCGTCTCCCTCCCACCCCCAATCGCCCCCCTCTTGCCCCCCCTACAACCCCCTCCTCGCTCCCCCCCGCCCCCCTCTCCAACTCCCCTCGACCCCACCCTCCCTCCCTACCCAGAAACAGTACTCCTATCCCCCCCCTTCCCCCATCTACCTTAGAAAACTCTACCATAGCCCTCAAAGGAAGAGAATCACAATCCACACTTCTGGACCGTCTCCCTTCAATTCCATCCCATACAGAGAGCCCGGGTGGGAAGCAACTAGGTAAAGCATCCCATCAAGAAATGAGCCCTCATGCTTAGTACTTATAACTCAACATGGTTAGACTAGGAGGGCACAGAGGTCGCTAACCAGTACTTACACAGCCACCACCAATGTAGAAGATATTCTACCCACATAGCAATGTCCCATTGTCAGCCCCCTATCACACCAGACACTCTCATCCAGTCTAGGTGACACGAGGCCTGCCCAACCAGAACTCAGTCAATCAGGTCCATACAACCCAATCAAGAAGCAGGATCTATTCCATTCTCCGACCTAGTGCTCAGCACCGCGGCCAGAAAGGTCTTTGCTGCCGAAATCCGATCAAAGATATGGGTCTTCCCCTCATGGAACACACGTAGAACAGCAGGATACACAAGGGCAAAGTGAATGCCTGCTCTCACTAGTTGACCACAGAGAGGGGAAAACTCCTTTCTTTTAGCCGCTAAAGCGGCAGAGTAGTCCTGAAACAGCAGAACCACTTTATTGTCCAGTTGTAGGGAGCGCCTCTTACGGTACGCCTGAAGCAGGGCCATTTTGTGCTGGAAGTTCATTAACCTGGCTAACACCGGCCTCGGTCTCTCATCCGGGCCCCGCTTTGGTCCCAGGCGGTGCGCTCGCTCCACTGTGACGCGGCCAATCAAGTCTTCTAAGCCCAGTTCTTTCGGCAGCCACGATTCAAAGAGACCGGCGAGTTGTTGGTCAGACCAGGTCTCTGGTACCCCCACCAGCCGTAAGTTGTTGCGGCGCGATCGATTTTCAAGATCGTCCGTTTTCTCAAGTAGCGCTGCGATTTCCTTCTGGTGGCGAGCTAGAAGGGTAGCATGCTTCTCCTCACCCTCTTCCACCGCTGTGATGCGGTGCTCAGCTTCCTCTACCCTCCTGGTGAGCTCGCCATAGGTTTTCTGCCATCGCATCTAGCTTTTGCAAAATGGAATCGAATTGGGGTGTCAGCAGCTTAGCCACTTCTTGTGCGAGGTCGTCGGCTCCCGATTCGCCGGTTCCTGAGCCCGGAGACGATCCTGGGGAGCCCAGACTCGTTCCAGACCGCGTGGTCGACGCCATCTTAGAGTCCCGGGGCCCAGGCACCTTGTCCTTCTCCCGTTTCGTTGTCGACCGCATGAGTGCACAGCACCTCTCGCACACTATCAAGGCTCTTTTACCCACAAAGGGCCTCCGGGGTACTGCTCCCACGATATGCGTTCACACCCACTCTCAATTATTGCTGTTTTCTTGCCGCTTTTAGGGAAACGGTCCAGGAGCGCACTGAGGACACGTCCTCACTCGCTCATGTGCTCACGTGATCTCTCTCGCTTCACTGAGCTTAAACTCGCTCCTCTACTGAGAGATTGAAAGGCACAGTACCTGAGTTGATAACCCGCGGCGTGGAAATCACATGTTTCTCTGTGGCTCCTGCTTGAGATTCATCCTGAGGAAGTTTCTTCTTTCGTTTCCCGCCGGGCATCTCCACTACTCTCCAGCTGCCTGTGCTCCTAAGAGGCTCACAAGGGGCGCATAATGCCCCTTTGGACACGCCCCTTAGGAAACGCCCTCCGAAAGCGCCGACAGCTAGTGCCGTAGAGAAACACCGAAGAAATATCAGGGCTCAAAAGATGACATCAGCTGGGCTGGCCACACAAGTGGAGGAGCTCAGACTGGCACTCTCACCCTCCGTGGGAACAGGACTGCAAGGTAGGGCTCATTGACCCCCCCTAGGTTATGTTTTGCTTTTTTGTTTTTTGTAACAGGGAAAGGAGGTGTCTCAACAGGCTGTTAGAGAGAAATCCATAGCCTACTTAAGGAGCGTTTTCCTTGCCTTGTTTTCTTTATTATTATTACTTATACCAATTGTATGTACGTTTCCCCGAGATGTGGGCTGCTTTCTTTTTTTCTATGATTACCTTAGTATATTTTTTACTGGTATGTTTTGTTTGCTTCAAATCGTAAATTTTACTGTATAAGCTGTAAACTTTTTCATAAATAAGAAAAAAAAAAAGTGTACCACAGGAAAAGACAACATAACTGTGGGAGGGTGGTCCTAACGCCACATACAGTTCAGAGGTGTTTAGGTATGAGCGGAGCTCTGGTGTTTATACAAGAGGCTGTACACTGCTTTGTCAGACAATACTGGCCAACCTGAGGAGCGACAGAGCCCTTATAAGATGACATCAAAAGAGTTGGGGCATGCTCGATCTCCATCTGCTGGTTAGGGGCCACAACCCATGTGTCTGGACTGGATTGGAGGAATTCAAGGAAAGGTAATTAGCAGTTAAGATCTAATGTCACCGTTTGTCAGATAAACTTCAATTAACCAATTCTCTCCAAAATGCCTTCCAAAAGATACACATCATCCAAAAGAAGCAGTTCTTGAGGCAATGCATTCCACAAAACTGGTGCCTGACTAGAAAAAGCCTATTTCTGACAGCCCACATGCCGCGGTTCTTTGTAAGAACCACCAACTTGATATAGCAAAAGATAAGAATTCTTCACAGACTACGCCCACTACTTGACATTCAGAATTACCATACAGTCTTCCAGGCCATGGTATTCCCTCACCTCAAATGCTGTAATATATATCAGTGCCTACCAAAGCAACCACTACACGCTCTACAAATGGCCTAGAATACAGCTGCCCGAATCTTACACCAAAGCCCATAGCCCTCACTCTGAAATAGCTTCACTGGTTACCCATGGCAATCCGCACCAAATACAAAATCCTAACAATGATGTTTAAAATTTCACACAACCTCTCGTTGAGCTATCTCCAAACCATCATACACAAGACAATAAACTTTAGTACCCAAAACACCTTAAACCCTAGGGATGGACCCTAACGTCACTGATTGGGTTAGAAATTGGTTGAGTGGGAGGAGACAAAGGGTACAGGTAAATGAAGCTCACTCATCGGAGAAGGAAGTTACCAGTGGTGTGTCACAGGGATCTGTCCTTGGTCCGATTCTTTTTAACATCTTTGTTAGTGATATTGCGGAAGGGCTGTCAAGTAAGGTTTGCCTCTTTGCCGTTGATACCAAAGTCTGCAATAAGGTAGACACCCAGGAAGGAGTAGATAACATGAGGAGGGATCTAGCTAAGCTTGAAGAATGGTCAAGAATTTGGCGGCTGAGATTTAGTGTTAAAAATGCACGGTCATGCATTTGGGCTGCAATAATCCAAGGGAGCAGTACAGTGTAGGGAGTGAAGTACTTCTGTCCACAAACAAGACTGGGACCTGGGTGTTATTAAGATCATCAGACACAAAGTACCTAAATGGGTAGAAAAGGCAACGACGAAAGCTAGAACGATGCTTGGGTGCATAGGGAGAGGAATGGCCAGCAGAAAAAAGAAGATGATAGTACCTCTGTGTAAGTCTTTGTGACCTCATTTGGAGTATTATGTGCAATTCTGGAGACCACACCTTTAAAAAGATATAAACAGGTTGGAGTCAGTACAGAGGGGCTAAAATGGTTAGTGGTCTCCGTTATAAAGCATGTGAGGATAGACTTAAGGATCTTAATATGTATATATTAGAGGAAAGACGGGATAGAGAAGCTATGATAGAGATGTTTAAATACCTCCGTGGCATAAATACACAGGAGGAGAGCCTCTTTTGATTGAAAGCAAGCTCTGCTACGAGGAAACATAGGATGAGGGTGAAAGGGGATAGACTCGGGTGTAATATGCGGAAATATTTCTTTACAGAAAAAGTGATAGATGCATGAAATAGTCTCCCAGTGGAAATGGTGGAGTTGAGGACAGTATCTGAATTCAAAAAAGCATGGGACAAACAGAGGATCTCTAAAGGAAAAAAGGGGACTATTGTAGTAGTTGATTTGGAAGGCAGACTAGATAGGCCATATAATCTTTTTCTGCCGTCATATTTCTGTGTTTCCTAAGCGTCCATCCAGTCCAGTCCCTTCCACTGAGTTGTGCCCCCCTTCCAGTAGCCTGGGAGACTGAGAACGTCATCTTGATGACCCTTTTGGTATAAATACCTCTGGCACCACCCACCAGATTCAGTATTTGCTCGGTCTCCAAGCAGCTGCAGGGGGTTAAAATCCAGTGCAGGCTTTTAGGAGAGACGCAGATAGTTAGAATTGTTTGCTCTTTATTTTCTTTATTTCTCTAGGATTAATTACCTTATTTTTCTTTGGGAATTCATTGTAGTCTTTAGCTAGGGAGGGTTAAGGGAGAGATTTCCTTCCCTTTCCCTTGCTCTTTTTTTCTCCCTCCTCTTCTTGCTTCTTCTGCTCCCGTTTGACTCAAAAAAAAAAAAAAAAGAAAAGCAAAAGCGGAGCGCAACGACAGTGGCGGCAGCCACAGGACAGTGGGGGAGCTTGTTGCCAGCATTTCCTGCCTCGCCGCCGAAACCCCAGTGGTGGCTGAACACGAGGGTGGGAAGCTGTGCCCCGACAGAAGAGGAGACACAGCCCGCTGTTCCGGGCGACTGGAGGTGCAGGAACGGCGCTGTAAGCGGTGGCGAATCCCGAAGAGGGTGTGAGACACTGTGGGTTCGCCGTCCATGTTTGTTGGAATGGGCAGCCACCTCCGGGAACGAATACAGGAACGAGGTAGGTGAGAAGCTTCGTTTCACGCATCTTTTGGTGAGCCGTGGCCATTTTATAGCCCGTGTGTGAAGGGGTTCCTTTGGGCTGTTTTTCATTGTATAAAAAAAAAAAAAAAAGTTGAAGCGAGTGAAAGGAGAGAGAAAAGCTCCCAGAGGAGGACTAATTTGATTGAGGTTTAAAAAAAAAAAAGAAAAGTGGTTTGGCTGAGCCAAAAGAAAAAAAAAAGAGAAAGATATAGAGAAGGCGCAGCTGTCATGCCAAGGCTGCAGTGTCTACTCTGCGGAACTCGAAGGGGGACAGTGTCTGAGGCTGGGGTCTGCAGAGGCTGTGCGATAGAGGCGGCCTCTGTAGAACGGGGAATTCAAGTCAGCATGTCCCAGGACCCGCCTCCCCCCATCTCTCAGGAGTCGGGGGACTCCCTAGGCATGGCTTTAGGGCCCGTATCCCCATTGCCCTTGGCCCCAGAGCAGGCAGGTACTTCCCAGGCTCACTCAGCCCCCCCCCCCCCCCAGGACACCTGTCATGGGAAGCTTTGGGGGAGTTCTCCCCAGAATTTGTGTTGCTATTGCACAAGGCGTTTTGCCTCCGGTGGCAGGGAGTGCTTGGTCAGGGGATAGCACAAGGCTCTTCGGCCTCAAGGGCAGTTGGTCCCCAGGAGGAAGATGCGGAAATCCCGCATAAGCATCCCAGGCTGGGGGCTGAAGAGGCTCTCCGCTCCTCCTCCTCAGAGGATCTGGAAGGGGAGGTCTCTGAGTTGGGGGAGGACAAGGAGGAGCTGGAAGAAGGCAAGATCCCTGAAGAGGAACAAGGAACAAGCGCGAATTGTGAGGGTTTTCCGCCATGAGGAGTTACCAGCGTTGATAGGGGTAGTCTTTGAAAGCCCTCAATATCGTCGCAGGAGCTTCGGCAGAAGAGAAGTCCTTGGAGGATCCACTGATTCAGGCAGTGCGTAAGAAGCAAAAGGTTTTTCCGGTCCACCAGGTGGTGCGACAGATGATCCAGGAGGAGTGGAATCAACCAGAGTCCAGCCTCAGGGGCGTGCACTCAATGGCGCGTCTGTACCCTCTACCGGAACTGGAAAGGGAGCTGCTGCGTTCACCCAGTGGATGCCGCGGTTTCAGCGGTCACCAAGAAGACCACCATTCCAGTTGAGGGCAGTGCGGCCCTAAAGGATTCGCAGGACAGGAAGTTAGATAAATTATTGAAGCAGGCATTTGATGTCGGTGCCCTGGCCCTACAGGCATCGGTGTGCGGTGCTTGAGGTGGTCTCAACAGCTTCAGCTGTCGAGTTCTCAACCGAAGGATTCTCCCGGGGAGGCGGCCAGGATTGAGTCGGGTGCTGCCTACCTTGCGGATAGCCAATATGATCTCATCAGGAGCTTGGCTAAGAATATGGCGTCAGTAGTGGCGGCTCGTTGCTACCTGTGGCTCCGTAACTGGGGAGCGGATGGTTCGTCCAAGCCTCGCCTCAGCAGGCTCCCGTTCAAGGGGAAGCTTCTGTTTGGGGAGAAGTTAGATAAGCTAGTTAAAGAGCTGGGGGAGTCCAAGGGGGGTAGGCTCCCAGAGGATAAACCAAAGCAAGGTCGGGCTCCGACGCCTGCAAGGTCCCAGCCAAGGGAGTGCCGTAAGTTTTTCAGATGACTCATTTGACGCCCTTTCAGAGGGGTCATTTCTCCTCCTGGGATCAGGGCTTCTGCGGGTTCTGGGGGGCAAGTAGAGGTTTTGGGGCCTCATGCTCTTCCTCGGGGCCTAGGAAGCCACAATGATACGAGGGGGACTCAGGCGGAGGTTCTGCCCATAAGGGAACGGTTGCGGCAGTTCCTCTCTGCCTGGGTCCGGGTCACATCAGATCAGTGGGTTCTAGAGGTGATTCGAGAAGGCTGTGCCTTAGAGTTGGCAAGACCGATTCTTCCATCCTTTGTGCAGTCCCCTTGCAACTCTCCAGCCAAGAGATTGGCGGTGGAGGAGACCCTAGCCAGTCTTCAGTTGTTGGGCGGTGGTGCCAGTTCCCAGAGACCAGTGCTGGTCTGGTCGATACTCCCATTTATTTTGTGGTGCCAAAAAAGGAGGGCGCCTTTGGTCCAATTCTCGACCTAAAGCAAGTGAATCGCTGCCTCAGAGTACCTCACTTTCGAATGGAAACCTTAAAGTCGGTGATAGTGGCGGTGAGACAGGGAGAATTTCTAACCTCTCTTGACCTTACAGAAGCCTATTTGCATATTCCCGTCAGGGACTTGCATCAACAGTTTCTGCGGTTCACAGTGCCAAGCGGTCACTTTGTTTCAAGCCTTGCCATTCGGTCTAGTGACAGCGCCTCGGACCTTTACCAAAGTGATGGTGGTGGTGGCAGCAGCGCTTCGCAAAGAAGGGATCCTGGTCCATCCGTACCTCGACGACTGGTTGATCCGAGCCAAGTCCGAGGAGGAAAGTTGAAAGGCAACGGACAGAGTAGTTGGGCTCTTGAGGAGTCTGGGGTGGGTCATCAATCAGTCGAAGAGCAGATTGGTTCCCTCTCAGGGACTCGAGTTTCTGGGGGCGAGATTCGACACCTCCAGGTGCAAGGTGTTCTTGCCGCAGCAGAAGGCGGAGGACCTGCGTCGGCTGGTGCGACAGTTTCTAAGCATGGAGGCGCCCTCAGCTTGGCATTACCTGCAATTGCTAGGAACCATGACGGCTACTATCGAGCTGGTTCCTTGGGCCAGGGCGCACATGTGCCTGCTTCAGAGGGCGCTTTTTCGCCATTGGTCCCATCAAAGGCAGGCCTTGTCAGTGCTGCTCCCTTGTCCCCTAGAGGCCAAGAAAGCACTGCGGTGGTGGCTTTTTCCGGGAAATCTGGCAAGGGGCATGTCCCTGGAGCCTCTGGCCTGGCTACAGTTAACAACGGATGCCAGCCTGACCGGTTGGGGAGCTCACTGCGAAGGTCGCTTTGCCCAGGGGAGCTGGAGTCCCCAAGAGGCCCAGTGGTCCATCAACAGGTTCGAGTTAAGGGCGGTGTCTCCAGCTCTCGTGGCGTTTGAGAAAGAGGTCCGCCGGAGGGTGGTCCGTGTGTTATCGGACAATGTAACCACAGTTGCCTACATCAATCGTCAGGGCGGCACGAGCAGTCTTCCATTGGAAGAAGAGGCGGAAGGCCTGCTGGAGTGGGCCGAAGCTCACCTGGTGGCTATTTCGGCGCAACACGTGGCCGGAGTGAAAAACGTCACGGCGGACTACCTGAGCAGAATCAGAGTGGATCAAAGCGAATGGGAGCTGTGTCAGGAGCTCTTCGAGCTGCTGGTGCGCAGATGGTGGACTCGCTCCAGTCATGGATCTCATGGCTTGTTGGCAGTCGGCAAAAGCGAGCCACTTCTTAAGCAGAAGAAGAGAGCGAATGTCGGAGGGGTTGGATGCGTTGGTCCAGAAGTGGCCCTCGGAGGGACCACTGTATGTGTTTCCTCCGTGGGCTTTGATAGGCAGGCTCCTCCACCGAATAGGGGCCCATAGCGGTCAGGTGGTTCTCATAGCTCAAGATTGGCTGTGTCGGCCGTGGCATGCCGACCTCATGATGTTGCTAGTCAACCGTCTGTGGCGTCTCCCAGTAAGGGATGACCTCTTGGTCCAGGGACTGCTGCGGATGCCTCAGGTCGATCGGTTCTCGATTACGGCCTGGCTCTTGAAAGGGCGCGGCTACGAAAGCGAAGATATTCCCGGACGGTGATCTCCACTTTGCTGAAAGCTTGCAAGCATTCCACCTGTGTCTAGTATGTGCGGGTTTGGCGCATTTTTGAAGGCTGGTGTGAATCACTGTGGAAGAGGCCTATGGCGGCTTCCATTCCGGAAATCTTGGATTTTTTGCAGGCAGGATTTGAGAAGGGTTTGGCAGCCAGCTCCTTGCGGGTTCAGTTGGCGGCTATTTCCTGTTATAGGGGCAAGGTTCAGGGTAAGACAATAGGGGAGCATGCCGATGTGAGATTTCTGAGAGCGGTTCGCCACCTGTGACCGCAGTGGATATCGTCGGTGCCTTCCTGGGATCTCAATCTTGTCCTGAATGCTCTGGCGGGACAACCCTTTGAGCCGCATGGGTGAACTACGGTCAAGGATTTGACCCTCAAGACCGTGTTCCTAGTGGTAGTTCAGCTAGGCGAATTTTGGAGCTTCAGGCTCTTTCCTGTCATCCGCCGTTCCTTTCGTTTCTCAAGGAAAAGGTGGTTTTGCGAACGGTTCCCTCTTTTTGCCCAAGGTCATCTCTCCCTTCCATTTGAATCAGTATCGCTTCCTGCATTTCCCAGATTGTCAAGAGGCTGAGAATGCGCAACTTCACAGTCTGGACATGCGCAGGGTACTCAAGCGCTTCTTGAAATGTACGGCGGCTTTCCTAGTTTCGTAGCGCTTATTTGTTTTGTTTGGGGGGGCCACGCAAAGGCAAGGCAGCTTCTAAGGCCTCCATCTCTAGGTGGATTAGGGAGGCTATTGCTTCGGCGTATTTGCTGAAGGGAAAGCCGGTGCCGAAAGGACTCCAGGCTCATTCTACTCGGGCGCAGGCGGCCTCGTGGGCAGAGTTTAGTATGGTGCCGCCACTGGACATTTGCAGAGTGGCGACTTGGTCTTCTCTTCATACCTTTGCCAAGCATTACCGTCTGGATGTTCAGGGGGCGGCGGCGGATGCTGGGTTCGGGGAAGCAGTATTTTGGGCCGGTCTTGCAGGCCCCTCCCAGTTATGAACTGCTCTGTTATATCCCAGTGGAAGGGACTGGACTGGAGAGACGCTTAGGAAAGAGTAATTAGTCCTTACCTGCTAATTAGCGTTCCTGAAGGAACTCCAGTCCAGTCCCTGATCCAACCCAATTTTGCAGTGTTTCAGTTGGAACTGGATTCACCGTCCCGAAGTATCAGGTAAGCAAAAAGATAGCACAGAATGGCTGTGCTGCTGAGTTGTGGGAAGTAGGGCATGGAAGAGCGGGTTTGGTTAGCTGCTTCCTTTTTCCAACTTCCCCCCCCTCCTTTGTCTTCTAACCCTCTTCTTCTCACCTTGAGGGGGGTCGGAGGTCTCTCTCCTCGGGGGTCAGAGAGGGGGGGAAGTTAAAGTTTGGTATCTAGTTAAATAAGAAAACCAACAACATTAAAACTTAATTTGTCTCTCTGTGGAGTCTGCTTTGTCAATAGGATACTGAATCTGGTGGGTGGTGCCAGATGTAGTTATACCAAAGGGTCATCAAGGTGATGACGTGCTCAGTCTCCCAGGCTGCCGGAAGGGGGGCATAACCCAGTGGAAGGGACTGGACTGGAGTTCCTTCAGGAACGCTAATTAGCAGGTAAGGACTAATTACTCTTTCTTCACCATCACTGCAACAAGGGTCAGAAGCAACCAATCAATCTGTAGAGCATTCTCACTGTGTGCACCAAATCTCTGGCATACGCTCCCAAACGGAATACGTGCATGTACCGAACTCGCCACCTTCTGCAAAGAGCTCAAACACACCTGTTCCAGGAACACATTGGAAATGCAACATAAACCCTCTGACCATATGATCTAATTGCAGCACACACCCAGTACAGTTTATGAAGCAACACATTCCCCAACCTTCTCATCGCTACCCCTCCCAAGTTGATTCACTCCAGTACTCCCCAACACTCTGAGCAAATTATGTATATTCAAATTTTGCAATTATGTATAATAAGTTCAAAAATTTGATGTAACCATTATATCCACTTTGAATCTAAGAAGGCGGTGTATATAAAAAAAAGAATGAATAAATAAATAAGGGGGCATCACTAAAAGTCTCTCCCCCTGTGATCTTAGAAACTGACTTGGAATATATGAAACTACCTTTGCCTGTTTAGCCCAGCTGCTATTCTTATAAAATATCCCCAACCACAGCTTTTAGCCCATCCCAAACCATCCTCCTTGCTACCTCCACTCCTGAATTAAAACAGAAGTTCTCCTCTATCGACCCCCTTTTCTGATCCAGACATCCTTCCTCGTCCAGTAAAAAGTCATTTAGGCACCAGAATTTCAACCCCCCCCTCCCCCCCAACCCAATGTCCAGTGTTATGCTTTCTGGTGTATGATCTCTCCAAGTTATTTGACCAAGCTCTACATTTATCACTTTATTAACCAAGCCACTGTCCACCAAATCATATCTAATTGACTACAGGAATCATGGGGTTTGGAACAGAAGGTATACATAGTTAAGCTGGTATTCTTAACCCTTCACACACTAACCAGTCCTATACTATCTTTCGCCTTTCTCATTTGCTTTCTAGCATCTTCTCCCCCTCCCCCTGCATCTCATTAGGGCCATATATACAAGCCACAACTACCTTCTTTCCTCCTAATACTGTCTGAAGAAAAAGATGCAGACTCCTTTATCTTTCACCACTTTGTCCCCCTCCACCCCCAAACAAGATACCCACACCTCCTTTCTTGGGTGCTTCCTTTATTAACTGCAAGGAATGCCCAATACCTGTGAATAATGCTTAAATAGTAAATGCTTTACTTGGTTAACTCTGCATTTCCTGTACAATGCTCTTAACCGCTCTCCTTCCCTCTCTGGGTACTATCATATTTTGCCAGTAGTTTAATCCTTTGGCATTATCAGATGCAGTCACCTGCTGTTCCTTATGGTAGTGCTCTTAGTCATCTGACCACCTCCCAATCTCCCATTCCATCTCTCCCTCCCATCTAGGAGGCTTACTTTCCAGGAGTAATAACCTCACCGTACCCAGTTCCCTCCTCTACCCCACCTCACTAACATGCCTTCCCTTTCATTCTTCTTTTCCAAAATACACATTCACCTCTACCTCCACACATCCCACTCACCTACCCCCCTACTTCTATGCAAACCTCTTGTTCTACTCAATCCATTCATTCATACTATACATTCAGCAAAGTAACTAAAGCGTAACCAGTCACTTTTTTAACTTCAAAGTCCTCAAGTCATCACTTTATTTCCTAGTCCTTTTTTTTTTCTTCACTCCTTCCTTGGTCATTCACCCCTTCCTTGATCACCACAGTGCATCATGTGTACTTCTGTCACTCTCCTCTGCTTTGGCTACTCCACACCCTCTATTGTGATCTCCACCTGCTTGGGTCCACATAATTCTGCACCCTCCATATGTAGCTCTTTTTTTGTAAATGCTAAGCCAAATAAGTAAAACCAATGATAGCAAATTTACTTTTGTCATAGTTTCGCCATCACTCCTTCCATTTCCTTCTGCCATTGGAGAATTCCCTCTGGCAGGTCTGTGAACACCGCCACCTGATATCCGTGCCATTAAGATTTGTTCAGGGACCTTATAGTTTGAATATAAACCCTTACACCCTGCCTCAACTTTTAAAGGGTTGCGGAACATTGCTGTGCCTGTTCCCTCGCCTCTCAGTACCTTACATTGGGAAACAAAGTGCCTGATCTGCAGAAATACATAAAAATAAGCTCTGTCTAACCCAAAGTTTTCTTGCAAACTTTAAAAGAAAGTAAAGCCACCTCCCTCATAAAGATGGCCCACATCAGGCAGCCCTTTTTGCATCCAAGCTTTAACCCTCGCCCCCCCCCCCTATACTAAAGGCCCAGTAAGGCCATCAGTGGTGTCTCTGGCACCAACCCTTTCACCCCTAGAAGCACTTTCCGAAATCCCTGCCAAATCTTTAGGGTCAGCCCTACACACGGTGATGGGTGTTCCCCTATCCTGCCCACTCTGTATCTCCTCCAAACCAACTCTTCCAACGGTGTCTGACCCACAGAAGCCTGCTCAATTCTAACCCAGGGTTTAAGGACCTGCTTCCTCCATTCAAAGATGGCCCGAATGTGCACTGCTCTGTAATATTTTTCAAAGTCAGGCACACCCAACCCACCCCTCCTTCTGCCCCCTACTTCATATGTTAAATCACACCTATGGTACTTTCCCCTTCCACAGAAATTTCCGTACTCTCCTATTAAACTTCCGCAGGTTAGCCTTGGGTATCTCTAAGAGTAATGTCTGGCATAAATAAAGGAAACAGGGCAACACCATCATTTTTACACATGCTGTCCTCACAAGAAATGAAATTGGATAGTTCTGCCACTTCTCCAGCTCTGGAGAGACACCCCTAAACAAAAGTGGAAAATTTGGTCTGTAGAACTGACCAACATTCTCACCGATTTGGGCCCCCAGGTAATAAGAACATAAGATATGCCATACTGGGTCAGACCAAGGTCCATCAAGCCCAGTATTCTGTTTCCAACAGTGGCCAATCTAGGTCATACGTACCTAGCAGTTTCCCCAAGAGACACAGGTTCCACAATGCTTGTATTGGTTCAAGCATTGATATCCTGGGTCCCTTCTTAATAATGGTTTATGGACCTTTCCTCCAGGAACTTGTCCAAACCTTTTTTAAACCCAGCTACACTAACAGCCTTTACTACATCCTCCGGTAACAAGTTCCAGAGTTTGATTACACGTTGAGTGAAAAAATATTTTCTTTTATTAGTCTTAAATAGTTTACCCTGTAGCTTCATTGCATGTCCCCTAGTCTTTCTATATTCTGATAACATAAACAATCAATCTATGTTTACCCGTTCCACTCCGTTCATTAATTTATAGACTTCTATCATATCACCCCTCAGCCGTCTCTTTTCCAGGTTAAAGAGCCCTAACCTTTTTAGCCTTTCTTCATAGGAGTATCCTTCCATCCTCTTTACCATTTTGGTGGCTCTTCTCTGAACCTTTTCTAAAATCGCTATATCCTTTTTAAGATACGCTGACCAGAATTGCACACAATATTCAAGGTGCGGTCTCACCATGGAACGATATAGAGGCATTATAATATCTTTGGTTTTATTTTCCATTCCTTTCCTTATGATACCTAGCATTCTATTTGCTCTCTTGGCCGCCGCTGCACACTGGGCCGAGGGTTTTAACATGTTATCCACAATGACACCTAAATCTTTTTCCTGGGTGGTGGTTCCTAATGTGGAACCTTGCATCGTGTAACCATAGTTTGGGTTGTTCTTCCCTAGGTGCATAACCTTGCACTTGTCCACATTAAATTTCATCTGCCATTTTGATGCCCAGTCTTCCATTTTATCAAGATCCTCTTGCAATTTTCTACAATCCTCTTGGGTTTTCACAACTTTAAATAGTTTTGTGTCATCTGCAAATTTGATAACCTCACTCATTATTCCACTTTCCAGGTCATTTATGAATATGTCAAAAAGCAGCAGACCCAGCACAGATCCCTGGGGTACACCACTATTCACCTTTCTCCATTGGGAAAATTGGCCATTTAGCCCTACCCTCTGCTTTCTATCTTTTAACCAGTTCCTGATCCACAATAGTACACTGCCTCCTATCCCATGACTCTTTAGTTTTGCCAAAAGTCTCTGATGATGGACCTTGTCAAAGGCTTTCTGAAAGTCCAGATACACAATATCAACCGACTCACCTTTGTCCACCTGATTATTCACTCCTTCAAAAAAACATAACAGATTAGTAAGACAAGATCTTCCTTGTCTAAAGCCATGTTGGCTGTCTCTCATTAGGTCATGACTATCTACATACTGAGTAATGTTATTCTTTATGATGGTTTCTACCATTTTTCCCGGTACTGATGTCAGGCTCACCGGTCTGTAGTTTCCCGGATCACCCCTGGAACCCTTTTTAAAAATTGGTGTTACATTGGCGATCCTCCAATCTTCAGGTATTAGAGATGATTTTAATGATAGTTCACAGATTACTAATAGCAGGTCTGCAATCTCATATTTCAGTTCTTTCAACACCCTTGGATGTAAACCATCCGGCCCAGGTGATTTGCTACTCTTCAGTTTATCTAATAGTTGTAATACATCTTCCCGATGTATCGATATTTCCTTCAATTCTTCCGCACCTTTAAATACCACTTCAGTCATGGGTAACATCCCTACATCTTCCTCAGTAAAAACTGAAGCAAAGAATTCATTCAATCTCTCCGCTATCGCCTTGTCGCCTCTTAGTGCTCCTTTAACCCCTTTATCATCTAATGGACCAACTGACTCTCTCACAGGTTTTTTGCTACGAATGTACTTGAAAAGGTCTTTACTTCGCGTTTTTGCTTCCGCAGCAAGCTTCTTCTCAAATTCTCCCTTTGCCTGCCTTATCAATGCCTTGCATTTGACTTGCCAGTGCTTGTGCTGTTTCCAGGTTTCGTCGTTTGGCTCTTTTTTCCATTTCCTGAAAGATGCTTTTTTGGCAACAACAGCCTCTCTGACCTCACCTTTAAACCATGCTGGCAGTTTTTTGGACTTCCTTCCACTTTTCTTAAAGCGTGGAATACAGCTGGTCTGGGCTTCCAATATAGTATTTTTCAACAACAGCCAAGCCTAATGTATGTCTTTAACCTTTGCAACTGCTCCTTTTAGTTTTTTCTTAACTGTTTTCCTCATTTTATCATAAAGTTAAAAGGTAGTACTGTGGAGTTCCTTACTATCCCTCCTCCACTAATTAAATCAAAGGCGATCATGCTATGATCACTATTGCCAAGTGGCCCCAACAACCTTATCTCTTGCACTAGATCTGGTGTTCCACTAAGGACTAGGTCTAATATGGCTTCCCCTCTGGTCGGTTCATGAACCAGCTGCTCCAAGAAGCAGTCATTTATTTCATCTAGGAACTTTATCTCCCTAGCCTGTCCTGACGTGACACTGACCCAGTCAATACCGGGGTAGTTGAAATCACCCATTATTATTACTGCACTGTAACTTTTGTTAGCTTCCTTGATTTCTTTGAGCATTTCATCATCCATTTGGTCATTCTGGCAAGGCGCTCGATAGTACACCCCCACTGCCATCGCCTTCCCCCTTTTACATGGAATTTCAATCCATATAGATTCTACAGCAGATTTTGTTTCCTGGAAAACTTTAATCCTTTCTGACTCAATGCCCTCTCTAACATAGAGAGCAACCCCTCCACAATTTGATCAGCTCTATCATTACGATATAGTTTGTACCCAGGTATCAGTGTCTCACTGGTTGTCCTCCTCCCACCATGTCTCTGATATTCCAATCATATCTAACCTTTCATTTAGTGCTATATATGCTAACTCTCCCATCTTATTTTTTAGACTTCTAGCATTTGCATACAAGCGTTTTAGAGAATGTATTTTATTCATATTAATTTGGCTATTGTTAGACATGGGTAATTTGGGATCTTTAAGCTCAGTCTGCTCCATACTTGAGGGCTACTCCACACCCTCAATAGATACTCACTCTCTCCTTGGCTTCCTTAAACGGTAATGCCCTAAGAATTTCCCTTTCTCTTCCTTGCCCAACATTAGGTTTAACGATTCAAATAAGTTAAATTTGCTTTAAAGCCCGAAACCCTTCTGTAGACTTTCATCTCATCCACAACCACCCTCAACATTGCCATTGGCTTGGTAAGAGACGACAAAATATCGTCAACAAATTAGGACACTTTAAACACTTCCCCTCCAGCCTCAATCCCATTTACTCCACAGTTCATCCTGATCCTTGCTGCAGACAGTTCTGCTGCTAAAATGAAAAGCAGGGGAGAAAGTGGACACCCCTGACAGGTACCCCCGATGTAAAGAGAAGGTCTTTGAATACCCCCCATTCACTCTCACCCTTGTCTTCTGTGCAGTGTAGTATCTACACTTTAAAATAAGGCCTGAAACCAAATTTCGCTGTTATCTCCATTAAATATCCCTGTTTCACCCTATCAAAGGTCTTTTCTGCATCAATGGCAAGAAGCACAGCTGGAGTAACCCTCTCCCATACACTCTCAGTTAGACTCACTACCCTTCTAACATTATACCCAGCCTGTCCAGGAACGAAACCCGCTGAGTCCTCATGAATAAGACTCACAAAAAAGGCATTCAGATGGACAGCTAGAAATCTAACCATCTAGATTAAGCAGGGAAATGGGTTGATAGGAGCCAGCCAGGAAGAACCGTAATACTTGTCTCCAACATGGAGAATGGCAATGATGTACCTCCCTCATTAAATACCTTAACTAGCTGTGGGGCTAAGCTTACCTCAAATTTCTTGTAAAATTTACTGGTTGGGCCATCTAAATTTGTGACCTTCCCACCTTTTAATACCTTGATCATGGCCAAAATCTCCTGTTCACTAATAGGCTCTTCCAACTTCCCCGCTTGCTCCTCTTGTTAATTTAGGCAAACCCACCACTCCCAAATGAGCACGATTCCTTATCCCTCCAGTCCAGTCCAAACAAGCAGGTTGTCTTCCCCCTACCAGTAGCTGGAGATTGAGCATGCCCAAACCTTGTTGATGTCACCTGTCGGGTATATTCGTAGCACAAAAATAAGTTAGACTCTCTGTTGTTGTCTAGGGGAGATAGCTACTAATATACAGCCCAAGGTTCGGAAGTTATTCTGGTAATGAGCCACGAAAGAATTCTGGTCTGCAGATATATATTAGACTTTATTATAGGCAACCAAATAGAAAAATATACAAACACACATATCGCTAATTAGAAAAATGAGGTAGACATTTGTTATGGTACAGATGTACACTTGGACAACGTAAGAATTACAGACTAGTAAACCAGACATCACTGATTCGCTCTGCACTTAGGAAAAGTAAGAAATATATTGCTAACCCCTTTGCCCTTCCAGGAGAGGAGAGATAAGCCGGTACCTTAGCTCCGTCGGTAGAGACAGCTTCGTCCAAGGATGCAGCTGTTAGCTAATGCCGGCTCCAGCCCCTTCAGAGGCGAGCCGCAGTAAGTCCGAACCGGAGGGATCAGTGAAAGTCTTATCTCAGACCTGTGGAGGACGGCCTAGCCCACACGTCTGGCGAAAGGCTCAGGAATCAGGTACGCAGTGCACAGCAGCAGGACCGGTGCAGAAGTCTATGTCCAGGTGGGGAGAAAAAACCCCCAACTCCTTCTCTCACCGCTACTTAGAACTTAGAACTTTTCCAGCGCAGAATGCCGAATTCTGTGTGTGAATCCTCCGTCATAGGTCCGATGATTGGTTGGCAGCAGTCAGTCTGAGGTGTTCTCAGCGAATCAGAAGGTAGATGATGCGCAGCGTCTTGCAAACAAAGGAGCCATGGTAAAAGTCAGGCAGAAGCAACAGTATGTAACTTCTGGGCATGTACAAGTGTCCAAGGCCAGCCACGGACAATAGCCTCTGTATGCATGCACACTTAGAAACGCTGATCCAGCATTTGCTTGGAAGACAGGCTTATAGCTGAACACAGCAAAAGCGAAGTGAAGAATCCATCTTGTTTGGTGCAGTTTGGTTCAGGCCTGAGTTGCTGAGCAGGCCAGAGATTTGCATGTAGAATTGCAGGGGTACCAGCCCTACATCTCCCCCCCCCTTGTAAGATGGAGGATGCTACAAGGGAGTACACTCCATCGTACAAAGCCTAACTAGCAGTACTACCGTGCAGGTCAGAACCAAATGACAAATGATTGACCAATGCATGATAAGTGGATAATACTTCAAGCACAATATGCATGGAAACAATACTGCATGAGGAATAATACAGTGAATACACTCAAGCAATAAAACAAGTCAAAATAAAATGACATTGATACAGGCAAGTCAAATCAATGAAGATAAGACATGTCAACTTCAAACTGAAGAGCATAGATCGTATCCAAACCAAAAATGCATATCAGTAATGCAATATAATGTGTTAGTGTAACACTAAGGTGAACACTCAAAAGTAATGAGAAGCCATGTGTAACAGTTAGTAAAATAAATACATGCTATCTATAAAAAGACAACTCAATTAAGAGTAATGAATAACTTTCAAAGAAAATGGTGACACTTATTCAAAAGTGTGACGTTCCAGCAAATCCTGCAGACGCATGGCAGGCAGCAGAGGTGCAGGATGCATAGAGCGACGAAGAGTACGAATTTGTCTCTGTTGATACAAAGAGATAAGAAACTGGAGCACCAACAGAAAGAAAAGACCAGGAACAATGACATGTGACATAAAATCAGTTTTGTAAAATGTCCACATCTCGTGAATCAAAGTTATAATCTGCAATGGCAAGGTCGGCCTGGTCAATGGACAGTTCAACTGTGTGAGAGTCCTTATAGTCCAAAAGATAGTTCAAGGCTGCAGTGAAGTCAATCTCATGACCTCGAAACACATCCAATATCTGGAGCTCTGTCGACACAGGGTCAGCATCAAGATAAAACAAGGAAACTCCACCAACATTAACAATGGAGTTCTTGGGAACATCAATCAATCAAGCAAACATTGCAGGGTAGAGGAACTCTATTATGAATGTCATGTTTATTCATGGTGACCAGGAGTTCACTCAAAGGGGTGCTAACCAGCCAAACATTGTTGACAACAGCAACTTTCGTCTCTGAAAAGTCATCGTACTTGGTCATGGTAACTTTACATTGTTCTTTCACATTTTCAGCAGACAACCCACAAAGAGCTGTAGAAGTGTCCTTCAGGAAAGGTTAACCAGGACACAACCAATGAATGTCTTTGGAGCGTTGGCACATGCCAAGATGAGGTACTGTTGCATATTAGTGGTGCGTACAACAGACGATTCAAAATGCTTCTGTAAAACATGTCGGGGATCTAGGGACACAAAAACTTTCTGTGTGACAGTCTGGGACTGTGTAATCAGGAAACCAGGCGTATCCTGTAGAACGACACCAGAAAGAGGGCCAGGTTCAATCAATCTGGCAACCTCGGATCCCGCTAACATCAAAATCAGGAACAGGACCTTCAAAGTCCGGGACTCCATCTGTAAAAGAAAACAAACAGGCTATGCTGCCTGAAGGTTAGAATCATCCACTTCAGCAAGAGGTTCGTCAGGAAGGAACTTACTGGGATGACATGGTCTAAGCTGATTAATGTGGACCCATTTAAGGGAGCCTTCCCTCTCAGTACTGGACTTCATTCGAATTTGATAAGCAACAGGGGAGGCTTTATCCACAATAGGAAATGGACCGTTCCAGCTAGGTAGAAATTTACAGTCTTTGACCTTATTCTTACCAAAATTGTAGTAGAATACCTTATCGCCAATCTGGTATTCTTTAGAGGTAGTCCTCAAATCATAGTAGGCCTTCCTACCCTCGCAGCAGTTTCCAAATTCTTTTGGGCAAAGGCAAAGGCACTTTGCAAGTGTTGTCTTAAATGGGCAACATATTCATGAGCAGTTGTAGCAGCAGCGAGATTCACATCATTAGTCCTGTAAAGAAGATGAAGGGGTAAAACCATGTCCCTACCTGTCATCTCAAAAGGGGACACACCAGTAGCACGATGACGCGTGGCTCTGATAGCCATCAGGACCAAGGGCAGTTTGATGTCCCAGTCCTTCCCAGAGGAAGAAACATACTTTTTCAAGATACTGATGATAGTTTTGTTTGCTCTCTCCACTTGTCCAGAGGATTGTGGACGATAAGCAATGTGGACTTTGGCCTTCACACCTAGTACCTTCCACAGATGCTTAATGACTTGTCCCGTGAAGTGGGAACCCTGGTCGGATTCCACTCGCATGGGGAGGCCCCACCTGCTGAAAACATGATTTAACAACAAGGTGGCCGTGGTCTCGGCGGTACAATTGGGTGCTGGGATGCACTCGACCCACTTAGTAAATAAGCAGGTAACTGTCAACATATATTTGTTGCCTCGAGAGGATCGGGGCACGGGGCCGATCCAATCAATCTGGAGATCAGACCAAGGCATGGTCAGACCTCTGTTTCTCAAAGGTGCTCTATGAGAAGGAGCTGCAGGTTGAAATCTGCAACAGGTCAGACAACCTTTAGTATACAATTGGACATCTTGGTACATGTGGGGCCAGTAGGCCACCTGTTTCAACGTTTCATAGGTTATTCGGTCACCTCTATGACCAGCACAAGGTTCATCATGAGCGTGCTGTAACAGGACTCCACGGAAGGCCCGAGGTACCACCCATTGCACAATACCATGCTTACTTGTCCGTATCAACAGATCTTTCTGGAGTTGGAACATGTCCTTGGAGATGTAGAGGATCCTCAGTTCCTCATCGTCCTGACAATCCTCCAGAGTTAATGGGTGTTCCTGGGGGTTCTGCAGAAAAAGGTAGAAATGTCCAAGAGTAGGATCTTGTTTCTGGGCTTGCACGAGGTCGAGATCTGTGCTCTCGCCACACCATTGAACCACAGGGGGCATGGTGGATAATTGAGCTTGTCGCCGGGTAACCGCCGTCACCATTTGAAGCCCATTGGTCTCGGGAGCCTCCAACTGCCAGAGGTCTCCAGAGACAGCACCCTCCTTGGCAAGCTGATCAGCTAGATCATTTCCAATCTTGTCAGGGTTATCAACACGGGAATGACCTTTCACTTTTTTCCAGTAGATGGTCATGTCATTTTCATGAGCAACCTTGTCCAAGGCCAGAATCAATCCGGCATGTTTGACAGGTTTCCCTTTGGAATTCAGCACATTGTTAGCTTTCCAAATGGGTAAGTGGGAAACAAAATTCTGTCTGACGTAGTCTGAATCAGTACAGATGGTTAGGGTGTGAACCCCTCCCTGAGCAGCAGACTGGATAGCTGCCAGGGCTGCAGCTAGCTCTGCATACTGATTAGTTTTGGTACCTAGACGGTACTTGAAGGGTTCACAAGGGTGGTTCTGGTTCCAAACCACACCTATACCTGCTACCAGTTCATGGTCAGGCTCTCGACGGTAAGCACAACCGTCCACATACACCTTGGGGTAGCCTTTACAGAGGTTCTCATCATAAGGACGATGACGAGAAGGCTCAGGCGTACATGACTCCATTTCGGTGTCTAAATTACCCACGAAAGGTTCTCTGGCAGTGCAATCGTGCAATTCAGCCAGACCCTGTGCGGCGGCATCCTTGCGGTTTTGAGCATACCTTACTTCTAGGGGCCAGCCCTGAAGTGCTAAGGTCCAGGAGACAATGCGACTGTTTGACACTTGTCCCGATTTAATCCGATCACTGCCTAGGAACTTGATGGGTTGGTGATGAGTCTCAACAACCAACCTCTCACCTTGGATATAACTGCGGAAATATTGGAGGGCCCAGACTGAGGACAACAAGGATTTCTCACAGTCAGAGTATTTCTTCTCCACTTCCGTTAAAGCTTTGCTGGCATAGGCAATAACTTTCCTATCTGTGTCATGCATCTGGTACAGAACAGCACTCATAGAGTGATCAGTGAAACCTAGTTCCACGAAGAATTCTCTGCCACTCTCTGGATAGGCAAGACAGGGAGCTCGACTCAAAGCTGCCTTCAACTCTTCTAGAGCTGCCTCTTGGTCGGGATTCCATATCCAAGGTTCATCTCTTTTGAGGAGTTTGACCAGGGGTCGGGAAATCTCCGCATATTGATCCACAAATTGGCGTGAATAATTGCAAATGCCCAAGAATGAGCGCAGCTCACTCACGTTGGTCGGACGTTTGAGTTGTTGCAAGGCCGCAATTCTCTTCCTTTGAGGTCGCAGTCCCTCAGCAGAAACTTCGTAACCCAAATAATTGAGGGATTTCCGGCACCATTGGCCCTTTGACAAGGACAGCTTTGCTCCCGCAGCTTTCAGTTGCTGGAAGACATGCTCTATTTCTTGCAAATGGTCAGTGAAACTGGTGTTCTTCACCAGAATGTCGTCTACATAGACGAGAGTGCCTCTAGTCTCAGCATCAGGCAAAGCCTTATGCAGGAAAATATTGAAGTCTGCTGGGGCATTCAAATAACCAAACGGTGTCCGATTCCAAGTATATTGTCCGCCTACCGAAGGTAAAAGCCAGCTTATGCTGATCTTCTGGATGGACAGGTATAGTCCAAAATCCTGAGGCCAGATCCAGGCTGGTAAAGTACCTTGCACCCTTGATGGTGGCTAAGTTCTGTTCCAGATGTGCCATAGGCCATCTGGATAGAGGTACCTTTTTATTAAGCTGGCGATAGTCCAAAGCTAAGCGCCAGCTAGAGTCCTTCTTGATGACAGGCCACAGTGGGGCATTGTAAGTACTGTTGCATTGACGTATAATCCCCTTTTGTTCCAGGGAATTAATGATTTCCTGAACGGATTCATAGGAGGCCAATGGGATTTTATACTGCCTCACAAAGACAGGTTTACTGTTTGGATCCGTAGGAATACGGGTGACATGTAGGTCGGTGAGACCACAGTCATAGGTGTCAGTGGCAAACAGGTCCTTGTGACGGTACAGCAGTTCTTTTAATTGGGCCTTTTCTGACTCATCAGTGCAGGCGTCTGCTTCAGCAAGTTTTCCTCCCGCAACCATTTCGTCAAATCCCAGAACAGGTTTGTTTGAAGGTATTTCAACCTTCTCCTCAATCTCATCTTGGAGAGAGGAGACCTGGATGGCTTGGACAGCCTGGGGCTCCCCCCCCTGGTGGGTGAGGGAACTAACAGCCTCATCGAGGGTACTTGACAAAATCAGATGGTCAGACTCGAGGTCCACCTGAGAGGTCACAGCACTATGTGGCCAGACAAACTGTAAGGTGAGGAGGCCTCGGGGTGAGGATCGTACACACGCAGGGGTTCCCCCCCCTTCACAGATGTTCCAGGAAACAGGGGCTTCCCCAATAATCTGGAGACCCAATTCCACACTTGGGAACGATTCTCCCACTAGGAATCCCAGGGGTTCGCCTTTCACAAGGTGAATGCAATCTGGATTTGGATTGGTGAGCAATAAGTGTAAGGAGGGAGCTGTGGCCTCCATGCAGGGTACGGGACCCATGGCTAGGCCCAGCTCCTCAAAACGTAAATTTGGACTGAAGAAGACCAAGTTGTCTGAGACCACTTGTCCTCGGGTCACCTGTATCGGCAGGGGACAATCCTGTACCCTCCCAGGTATGTGGGTGTCTTCTGCACAGACCACTTCACAGACATGAGGAATAGTCTGACCAGCCCGTAGGGATGGGCGGGCACCAGAGAAATCCACCGGATCTCCTTCCATCCTACTCCAGAGGATGTTGTTCACGAAATCCACATAAGTTCCCAGTCGAACAAGGCAATCTGAGCCTAAGGAGAGGGGCACCTCAAGTCCTCTGATGATGGAGAAGGTGTGCCGAAAACCTTTGACCCCAACTTGCAAGGGGAGATTGCAGTAGCCCATTAATGTCTTGAGCCCTTCCCCAGGCACTTGGAACGAAGTCTTCGCTCCCATTACCCAATCAAGGGTAAGCTGTTGTTTGAGCCGATAGAAAAGAGTCTCACTGATGAGGGAGTGGTCACAGTGGGGTAATAGGTAGGCCCTTTCCTTTTGGGACCCGCCCACCTGCACATATATAAAGGGACCTTTCACAGCTGAGAATATGTCCGTCAGTCTCCTAGGGTGATCTAGGCAGGGATGGGATGGAGGAGGGGTTTGCACCTCACAACCTTCCACAGGTTCCTTCAGGAATATCTGCAGGCAGTCAGTATCAAGGACAATGTTAGCCACTGAACCGACTGCAATTGCAACCACGTCGCTGATGCCCTGATCCTCATCTCCAGCCCTTTCATACTGGAGCTGAAGGATTTGGGGATCAGCTGACCTCTGGAAATTAATCCTGATGGACTTGTTTGTGCGTTCCACCGAACAAGGACCACTGACTCTGCTGTCATGTTTTACCCTAGCATAAGGTATGGGATGTGTGACCTGTGTCCAGATCACTTCCTGGACGTAGTCCAGAATGGGGCGTAACCGTTTCAGGAGCTCATTGCCAATCAATAATTCTTCCCCAGGGCACTTAGTAATGACTACAGGATGTTTCACCTGTAATTTTCCAATTTGGAGGTTAAGCCAGACCTGCCCCATAGACTCTATGGGCTGATTCCCATAAGCTGCGAGTGACAAATCACTGGGTGTGACGTGTAGGGTCCTCTGACTCCCCAAGGAAGCAGTGAGTCTATCAAAGAGACTCGAGGTAATCAGGGTAGCCTCAGAGGCTGAATCTATCAGGCCCTCACAGAGAAAAGCCTGCTGAATTGTAACAGGAACAGTATACCTATGTCCGTTTTTGGCTTGAGTTTACCCAGAAAGTACTTGTGCTTCCTGATGGTGTCAAAGGCTGGACCCGCGCTGTCCAGGGCAGGACTGTCACTCTGTGTCCATGGGGTGGCATCTATCTGAACTGGCTGCACCTGTGCAATAGTGACCTGTGGGACAGAAACAAAGTCGGTTAGTCATTCAGTCGCCTTAGAAGGGGAAGAGGAGTCAACCAGTTCCTCCTCCGGCTTTTGAGGTTTTGCTCGGGGCTTAGGAGGTGCGCTACTAGCAGGAGCCTCCTGTGAGGAGCTGAATGCAATGCTAGCCTTCATCATATCTGTCAGCTCGCTTATTCTCTTTCTCCAGTTCCAGGTATTTGTCAAAACTGGGCTTTCTCTTCCAGTTCCGGTTCTGTGGAGTGAAACGCTGATTCCCAGAGCGCTGCTTAGACCCAGACGACTGGTTATTCTGGGGTGGCCTGGGAGGATTCCTGTGGAACAGAAGGAGTAGAGTTATTTTCTAACGAAAGAGTGGATTTTACAGCACTAACACACTGTTTTGGCTCTCTGGCTTTGCTGGGAGCCCTTACTGTGCTGCCAGTATTGGTTGCTCTCATGTTGGGAACAGCTTCCCAAATCCACTCAGCATGTTCTATCACACGTGACAGGGGTTCGTGACGCTTGTCAGACATATAAGGTTTGATAGATGGAAGGAGCAACTGACAGTAAAGATTACGAAACTCCTGATGGTGTTCTATTGTTTCCCAGGAAGGGTCACTCTGGAAGAAAGTCTGCCTAAGTCTGTAAGCAAACTCTCGGGGGGTTTCATTTTCCTTATGAGTCATACTAAATGCTGCCTGCTTTGCAGCAATATCATCAGGGTATGGCCCATAATGTTTCTTTAGTGCCTGTTCAAAAATGACAATGTCCTTCTTTTCATCGTCTGCCATGGCCCGAATAAATTGCTGGCAAGGCACATCAAAAGACCATGGAAGATACAAAACCATGTCCTCCCCCCTGGTAATGTTCAGTGCCCGAAAGGCATCTTTGACAGCAGCTAAATGTTCATTTATGGTGGCATGACCAGTTTTCTCAAAAGGAGTGACCATGCTCCGCAAGGTCTTGATAATTTGTAATTGTGCGACAGATGCACCTTCATTTGTGTGTTTTCCTTGCAGGACACGGGAGCATAAGGAATTTTTCGTCCCTTCAGCTCCCTCTGGTGGTCGCTGCTGGTACAGTGTGCCATCACCAGGGAGACTTCTCACCCCCCCCCCTCCACCGCTCCCTGTATGGGGAGGGGTCGAGAGTAGGGTGTTTCACTCCGCCCAGTTTCTCTCCTGTGCTCATGCGCTGATGGGAGAGAACTGACTCTGTTCTGGAAAAGCTGCCGTTCTACACTGGGCAGGGTTTCCAGTGGCAACCTGTCGTCATCTACCCTCTGGTACTTCGAGAAGCCGAGAGGGCTGAAATTCTCCCTGTACTCTGTCTCATTACTTTGAGAAGTGGACATGCACGCTAATTCAAAACAGTCAGCTTGCTGGATTTCGAGGTTAACTCTCTGTATTTCCTGCCCACAATCTTGACATGCAACAGATAGCTTTCTTTCGAGATTAACCATGCGCTGACGTGCTGCAATCAGAGCAGTCTCTATCTCATTTAACTGAGCTGTCAACGCATTCTCACGTCGCTCATAAAGAGCGGCGAAATCTGTTAGTCTCCTGGTCTGGGCGGCCAGTTCAGAGCTACAACCAGTCAGAAGGTGCACTTCTGTTTGATCCAAAGCATTCCGCTGCCCGAGAGCGGAAACCTGATCCAGCCAGCCTTCTGTGTAAACCATCGTAAATCTATAGCGGAGACTGGCTGTAAAACAAACACAGGGCACTGCTGAGAGTTACTCTAAGGCAGAGAGCCTGTAATCTGGGTTCTGTCGTCTGTCTCATAGACAATGCTCTCTGGCTTCAAAAACCGTAGCATAAACAGAAAGATTACACAAATTCTGAGAGGCACATTCAGAAATACTCATCCCTTGGAAGAGACCCCATATGTCGGGTATATTCGTAGCACAAAAATAAGTTAGACTCTCTGTTGTTGTCTAGGGGAGATAGCTACTAATATACAGCCCAAGGTTCGGAAGTTATTCTGGTAATGAGCCACGAAAGAATTCTGGTCTGCAGATATATATTAGACTTTATTATAGGCAACCAAATAGAAAAATATACAAACACACATATCGCTAATTAGAAAAATGAGGTAGACATTTGTTATGGTACAGATGTACACTTGGACAACGTAAGAATTACAGACTAGTAAACCAGACGTCACTGATTCGCTCTGCACTTAGGAAAAGTAAGAAATATATTGCTAACCCCTTTGCCCTTCCAGGAGAGGAGAGATAAGCCGGTACCTTAGCTCCGTCGGTAGAGACAGCTTCGTCCAAGGATGCAGCTGTTAGCTAATGCCGGCTCCAGCCCCTTCAGAGGCGAGCCGCAGTAAGTCCGAACCGGAGGGATCAGTGAAAGTCTTATCTCAGACCTGTGGAGGACGGCCTAGCCCACACGTCTGGCGAAAGGCTCAGGGCTCAGGAATCAGGTATGCAGTGCACAGCAGCAGGACCGGTGCAGAAGTCTATGTCCAGGTGGGGAGAAAAAACCCCCAACTCCTTCTCTCACCGCTACTTAGAACTTAGAACTTTTCCAGCGCAGAATGCCGAATTCTGTGTGTGAATCCTCCGTCATAGGTCCGATGATTGGTTGGCAGCAGTCAGTCTGAGGTGTTCTCAGCGAATCAGAAGGTAGATGATGCGCAGCGTCTTGCAAACAAAGGAGCCATGGTAAAAGTCAGGCAGAAGCAACAGTATGTAACTTCTGGGCATGTACAAGTGTCCAAGGCCAGCCACGGACAATAGCCTCTGTATGCATGCACACTTAGAAACGCTGATCCAGCATTTGCTTGGAAGACAGGCTTATAGCTGAACACAGCAAAAGCGAAGTGAAGAATCCATCTTGTTTGGTGCAGTTTGGTTCAGGCCTGAGTTGCTGAGCAGGCCAGAGATTTGCATGTAGAATTGCAGGGGTACCAGCCCTACACACCCTAGATAGCTTACCAATACCGCCCACCAAGGCCAGTATCTCAGTCTCCAGCAGCTAGTGAGGAGCATCTGCCCAGTGCTGGACTGCAGTGGATGGCCATAGGTTAGGGACATAAGTGTAGGAGTGGGATGTCTGTGGTGTTTGTGTGTATTGAGTCTTAGCCAGCTAAGCAACCAAAGAGACAGAAAAAAAAATCAAGAACAGATGGACCCGGGCTGATCCTTTGAATGGGAGGCTTGCAGGATCCAAGGCAGTGCTGAAAGCACACCAGGAGGGCTGGGGCAGGCTTCTTGAGGGTCCAGGACTGTTTAATCAGTCCAGACCTGCCTGTGGGATATTATTTTTGGATCTGCCCAGGTCCCTTCCCCTTTGCGGTTTACCGGCAGTTGCCTAAGCGGCTGCAGCATTCTTTACACAATTGCTTGTTGTGTTGGCTGCGGTGAATAATTTTTTGATAATAGCAATCTGAAAATGAGCCCACAGCATGGTGCTGGGGGGAGGGGGGAAGGTTTCTCCAGGACGGCCACATGGTCGGCAGCTTGATTCTCGGTGCAGCGGTCATGGAAAGCAGCATTTGCAGGGACAGTAGGAGTCTGTCTTTTCAGCAGTTAGTTTCCCTTTTTGTTTCTCCTTGGGTTTCGCTGCGGTTTCCGGGTTACTTGCAGTGCAGATGGCAAAGATGACTTGTGCGGCATGTGGGATGCATCAGAGCAGCCTCTTTGCGGCCGAGGTGTGTAGGTTCTGTGAAATGTAAATGCGTTCCACAGAGGAAGTCTGGAGGATTTCAGATCTGGATTGAGGGATTCAACCACAAGGCAAGACCCTTTTGCTGCGGTCAGAACAGTTTCCCCATCTCAGCCGCTTGCTTGTGGTTTTGAGAGGAAGGGAGGCCATTTTACATGCAGGCAATCAGACTGGAGCTGAGATGTTTTCCAGGCATGACTTCATGTTTCAGACTCCCAAAAGTGAGGGAACTTGGGAGGGGCAAGGGGACACAGCCTTTCTGGCTCCCTTTACACCGGAGTTTCTTTCTCCTGCATCAGGCATATTGCCTGAGGCAGGGGAACGTAGGACAAGTGAGAGGTTCAAGCCTACAGCCAGAAGGGCAGAGATGCAGGTGGGGGTGGCACAGTATGGGGGAGATGAGGCGGGGGAGCCCTCAGCTAAACACCCTTTTCTGGAGTTAGAGCTCTGGGAGGATCCTCATACAGGACTCTTAGACGCCTCTGAGGATCTGTTGGAGGGTCCTTGGATATGCTGGATGAGGGCCTTCTGCTGGACCTAGAGCAAGGGGGTATCCCGCTAAGGGGAGGACCCCAATCTGGTGAGAGTGTTTCACAGAGAGAAGATGCCAGCTCTTATTGCTCACTCGCTGGCAGCTTTGAATATCTCATAGAGTGCTCAGTTTGGATAAGAACCGTTGGAGGACCCTCTGTTACAGTGTTTTAGGAAGTCGCAGACTCTTCCCAGTGTACAGAGTAATTGAACAGATGATGGAGACCAAATGGGAAATGCTCGAGGCAGGACTACAAGGTATCCAAGCCATGGCTAGGTTATATCCATTAGCAGATCAGGAGAAGAAACAGTTGCAGTCCCAAAGATGGATGCGGTGGTGTTCATGGTAACGGACACAATCACCACCATCCCAGTAGAAGGTGGGGTGGCCTTAAAGGACCCCCAGGAAAGAAGATGGAAGTGCTGCTCAACCAGGCATTTAACATCCATGCCATGACATTGTAGGCTTCCATCTGCAGGGCTTACTTTTCCCAAGTCTGTCTACGCTGGGCTCAAGTCCTTCCAGAGGCCGAGAATTGCCCTCAGCAGATGCTTCCAGAGGCGGCTCGGCTGGAGTTGGGTGCCACCTTCCCGGCGGACGCCTTTTATGATCTGATCAGGGCCTCAATTATTGTGGCACGGCATCTCTTGTGGCTGCACAACTGGGCAGCGGATGTCTCTTCCAAGACATGCCTTAAAGGGAAACTTCTGTTTGGGGAAGCCTTAGAGAAGTTGGTTAAGTAGTTGGGAGAGTCTAAGACAGTAAGCTCCCGGAGGATAAGCCGAAGCAGACCAAGAGTCAGGTGCCAGCCAGAGGCAGCCATGAGTCTGGGTGGCCTGTTTTGCCCCTTTCAGAGGGCATAGTATCCATGCAGAGGCTCTTCCTTTTGGGGGGCAGAGGAGTGGGTAGAGGCTGCTATTCATCCGCCGCCTCGGGCCCCCAAGAAAACACAATGAAGTGAGGAATGGCCCAGGACTGGGTGGAGCCAGTGGAGGGGCGACTCCAGTGGTTCCTATCCACCTGGGTCTAGATCACCTCCGACCAGTGGGCATCTGAAGATATGCGTTAGAGTTCGCATGCCCATTGATGGACTCCTTTGTGTTCACTCCATGCAGTACGTCAAGAGAGGTTGTGGTGGTCCAGGAGACGCTTCAGCGGCTGTTGCTGCTGGAGACAATGGTCTTGGTACCTGAACTCCATTTATTTTATGGTTCCCAAAAAGTAGGGATCCTACAGACCTATTTTGGACCTCGAGCACGTAAACAAAGCCCTGCAGGTACCACATTTCCACATGGAAACACTGCTCAGTCATAGTTGCTGTATGAGAAGGCAAGTTCTTCACAATGCTCGATCTCACGGAAGCTTATCTGCACATTCCTATATGTCTGGAGCATCAACATTTTCTCCATTTTGCAGTGCACATGGGGGCACTTTTAGTTCAGCTACAGTGCCTCAAATGTTCACAAAGGTCATGGTCGTTGTGGCAGCGGTGTTGTGTCGAGAAGGGGTGTTGGTGCAGTAATCAACCAGATCCTGTGAAAGTTGCCAAGTCACCTGGAACCCTCACAGGATCTGGTCCACTTGGGGGGAGCAGTTCCAGATTGCGGTAGGCCTCATCTGTCTGCTCAGAGATTGGGTGCATAAGATAGTTCCAGGTCCATCACTTCCTGCGGCTGCATGCCCCCTTGGCGTGACACTATCTGCAACTGCTGGGATCAATGGCAGCCAGACTGGAGTTGGTGCCTTGGCAAATGGGCACACATGCGGTCTCTACAGTGGCACAACTTATCACGTAAGTTAGTGTGTCCCTTAGTTACCAGGATGGCCCTCCGGTGGTGGATGGTGCTGGCGAATCTCTCAACAGGGATGCCGTTGGGGATGCCAGAATGGATTCCCCTAACCATGGATGCCAGCTTGTCAAGTTGGGGAGCGCACTGCCAGGGCCAGGTCACGTAGGGTCGGTGGACCTGCGAGCAAAGCACCTGGCCCATCAACAGATTATAGATCAGAGCGGTGTTCTTGGACCTCCGGTTCTTTCGCCTGATTCTTCAGGGGAAGGCAGTTTGGGTCTTTTTGGCCAACACAGTGACAGTAATGTACTTCAGTCAGCAGGGCGATGTGACCTTGGGAGACAAAGTCGCCCCGAACTTGGTCTGGGCGTCATCGCTCTTAGTAGGAAGAGAAAACATGCAGGCCGATTTTCCTCAGTCGACATCGCCTAGAATGAAGTGAGTGGACTTTTGATCCGGGCATCTTTGACCAGGTGACCCAAAGATGGGGGTCAACCCATGATGGACCTCATAGTGACGTTCGAGAATGCGAAGGCCTCATGGTTTTTCAGTTAGCGGGAACAGATGTCCAAAGGCCTGGATGTGTTGGTGCAGCCCTGGCCACGGGATGGACTCCTTTGTTTTTCCGCCGTGGGCGCTAATCAGATGGCTACTGCAGTGCATCGAGGCGCATGGGGGACTGGTGATTCTGATGGCCCCGAATTGGCTGCTGCTGGACCAACCGTGGAAGCTGCCAGCAAGACCCAATCTGTTGGTGCAGGGTCCAATCCTCATGCTTCAGGTGGATTGATTCTCGCTTACAGCTTGGCTCTTGAAAGGGCTGGGCTGAGAAAGAGGGGCTATTTGCTGCAGGTGATAGCAACGCTAGTGCGGGCCTGAAAGTCTCTCTGTCCTTTGAGGGTTTGGCATATCTTTGAGAGATGGTGTGCGGAAAAGGGATACAGAGCATTGGTGGCTCAGTTATCTGAGATCCTCACTTTCCTTCAAATGGGTCGATATGCGCCTCGATGCACTGCAGTAGCCATCTGATTAGCACCCACGGCGGAAACACAAAGGAGTCCATCCCGTGGCCAGGGCTGCACCAACACATCCAGGCCTTTGGACATCTGTTCCCGCTAACTGAAAAACCATGAGGCCTTCGCATTCTCGAACGTCACTATGAGGTCCATGATGGGTTGACCCCCATCTTCGGGTCACCTGGTCAAAGATGCCCGGATCAAAAGTCCACTCACTTCGTTCTAAGCGATGTCGACTGAGGAAAATCGGCCTGCATGTTTTCTCTTCCTACTAAGTGTGACGACGCCCAGACCAAGTTCGGGGCGACTTTGTCTCCCAAGGTCACATCACCCTGCCGATTGAAGTACATTACTGTCACTGTGTTGGCCAACATGAGGAGGGCTCTAGCTTAACATGAGGAGGGATCTAGCTAAGCTTGAAGAATGGTCTAGAATTTGGCAGCTGGGATTTAATGTTAAAAAATGTAAGGTCATGCATTTGGGCTGCAGCAATCCAAGGGAGCAATACAGTATAGGAGGTGAAGTACTTTTATCCACTAAAGAAGAGCGGGACCTAGGCGTGGTTGTGTCTGATGATCTTAAAGTAGCTAAACAGGTAGAAAAGGCGACGGCAAAAGCTAGAAGGATGCTTGGGTGCATACGGAGAGGAATGACTAGCAGAAAAAAGGAGGTGATAATGCCTCTGTATAAGTCTTTGGTGCGACCTCATTTTGGAGTATGGTGTGCAATTCTGGAGACCGCACCTTCAAAAGGATGTGAATAGGATGGAGTCGGTGCAGAGGGTTGCTACTAAAATGATTAATGGGCTTCATTATAAAGCATATGAGGACAGACTTAAGGATCTTAATATGTACACCTTAGAGGAAAGGCGGGATAGAGGTGATATGATTGAGATGTTTAAATACCTCCGTGGCATAAATGTTCAGGGAGAGAGCCTCTTTCAATTGAAAGCAAGTTCTGCTACGAGGGGACATGGGATGAGGGTGAAGGGAGATAGATTCAGGAGTGATATGCGGAAATATTTCTTTACAGAAAGAGTAGTGGATCCATGGAATAGTCTCCCAGTGGAGGTGGTAGAGATGAGGACAGTAACTGAATTCAAAAAAGCATGGGACCAACACAGAGGATCTCTAAAGGTAAAAAGTGGACTGTTGTAGTTGTTGTTATGGAAGGACAGACTAGATAGGCCATGTGGTCTTTTTCTGTCATCATGTTTCTATGTTTCTATGATAAGGGGTTGGCACTTGGTTCATTGCGAGTGCAGGTGGCAGCTCTGGCGTGCTACTGGTAGCGTGTCCAGGGTGTGTCCCTGGCAACTCACCCGGATGTGGTGCATTTTCTCAGGGCAGTAAAGCAGGTATGGCTGCCACGGTGGGTTCTGGTCCATTCATGGGATCTGAATTTGGTCCTTTTGGCCCTTATTGAAGCGCCTTTTCAGCCGTTAAGAGAGGCTAAAGGTCTCAAGTTGAAGGTGGACTTTTTGGTGGCAATATGTTCAGCCAGACGGCTATCAGGAGCTTCAGGCTTTGTCCTGTCTCAAGTTGTTCCTATTTTATTTTTATTTATTTATTTTATAACTTTTATATACCGCGCTATTTGTTATCAGTGCGGTTTACATACAACAAGGGTGCACAGTCAGAAGTCTGTTCTGTGCTTACATTGTAACAGGAGTTTAAACTTGGAACATACATTGTAACAGGAGCATAAACTTGGAGCAACAGGGGAACTAAAAACCTATGTACAAAGAAAAGATGGTGCTGAGGCCGGTCCTGTCCTTTCTCTACAAACAAGGCAGGAAGTCGGTCCTCACATATGGGTGACATCAACGCCGATGGAGCCCTCACAGAAGCATCTCCCCAACTTTCAAAGAGAGCCTTTGGGAGATGCCACCATGCATGCATTGTCCCCTTCCCGCCCAAGGTGCCATCTTTCTCAGTCTCCCTTTTTCCACAGCCCTTCAGACGTTCGACTTGTTCCCTCAAAAAAAAAGTTGATATTCTCATGCATTTTTTGTTTTTTCTGGCTAGCACCTTCCCGGCTTTAAGCCCTGCTGCCCCAACATCGGGCCTTGAGACCCCATTTTATGTTCTTTTCCTTCCCAACACTTTGGTTCCTCCTTCAACCGCTGGCTGAATCGAGGGTCTTCAACTTCACTGGGGTCCTATTTTCCCCAATGGCCACCGGTTTCAAGAAATGTGATTGGTATTCCAAAAATATGTCACTTACTGACACACACGATTGTTGCCTCCGGTGTCTGGGCGCTGACCACGACCTGGAGGAGTGCTCCCTGTGTGAAAAGATGTCCGCCAAGGCCATCCAGAGCCACCGGCAGAAGCAGGACAACATCTTTCATAGGCAGACTAGACCGTGGTATCCTTGGTAGCCTCATGCTCTGAGGCCCCACATGGATCCTTGGAGTCACCTAAAGTCCCTGTGGTTCCTGAGCGGGCTTCCCAGGTACTCTGACCAAGGGTCCCTGGAGTGAGAGCATAAAAAGAAGAAGAAAATATCAAGGATCTCGTTCTGGGAGGTGGACAAGCAGGGCAAGTCCCATGCTCGGTCCCTCAGCCCCTGACAAGCATCCGAGGAGTTGGAGCGGGAGCGATCTCAAAAAAATACCCAGGACCAACTGTCAAGGCCTCCAGCGATGGACCCCGGTCTCCTGAGGACCATCCCATCGAGGACCCCTTCACCTCCTCGACACCTGACCTGGTGACCCCGGTTTCTGTGTCAAAGGCTACTACTCCCCGAGTGGGAAACTAGAATGCTAGCACTGGAACGCAGCATTTCTTCGTTCATTGCCTCCCAATAGGCGCCAATACCCAGTGCTCGTCTCCTCCATCCTCAATGCCAAGGACTTCCTGGGCCACCGAGGTGATCCCCAAGAGCCAGATGCCTCATGCAGATCCTCAGCGAGGGTCTCTGTCTCTATCCCGCTCCTGATCCTTGTGGACGCAGTCATCTTAGGCGAGCGCCTCTGGCTCTGGCCATGCCTCAGCCTCAAGACACGGGCCGGTGCCAACGACACCCTTGGAGCTGTCGGCCCTTGAGTCTTCCTCGGACTACTCAGATTGGGAGTCTGACGTTGAGAAATCTCTGGAGACTCGGACCCACCGGGACCTCCCTTTGGACCCATCTCCACCGGTCTCGAGGCATCTGTTCCTACTCAAAAACACCTCTTTCCTCGAGTTTGTCGGGGACATCGCGAGGGCCCTCTCACCACTGAGTCGGGGGAGGACCCCCGTATGGAGAAGCTCGACATCCTCCAATATGAGGCACAACCCAAGGAGATCCTTACGTCCCCTCTATCCTCAATCAGCTGCTCCTCTTGATGTGGGATGTGCCGGCATCGGTACCAATCATCAGCCGATGCCTGGACACCATGTACCGGGTCCAGCAAGGGCCAGGTCTCAGGAAGGTGCAACTCCCCCACACCTCCATGGTGGTTGAGTCGTCATGCATCGACAAAAAAGCCCAAAGATGCACTCATCTGTGCCCCCAGCAGGGAGTCCCATGCCCTCGGGTGAAAATGTTATCAAGGCTGAATGCTGGCGTCCCACATACAGACTTACTTAACTGTACATCGGCATGTTCCTCCGAGACCTCACTAAAGGAGCTCGGGCTTTGCAGCTGGCTTCGATGGAGACCACCTCCAATGCTTCCAAGTCTGTCAGGAGTGCTCTAAATACTTGTTTCAAGCCGCCTACGACGGCTTTGAGTCAAGCACGAGGTTAGCCGCTGCCGGCATTGGTGCCTGATTCCAAACCTCGAGCAATGGGTCCAAGAGAAGCTCCTCGATGTCCCTTGCCTCGGGGAGCAATTCTTCAGCAAGCCCATGGAGGACAAGGTGGCCGAGATCAAGAGTGAGTTTTGTCACCAGGACTCTGCTCTCAAGGAAGACCTCCAGTCTTCCCAGGAAGAAACCACCTGGGAAAAAAACCTCCCTTTCACTGAAAGGGCCAGCCCTATCCAGGCTATCCTCCATACCCGGCCACCCAGACCTCTCAGCAGAGTCACCAAGGCAAGGGAATGGGTCAGGGCCCACGTAAACCCGAGGGCCCCAGGCACCAGCCCCAGCCTAACCTGGGTCAGGGTTTTGACTCTTACAGCATAGCCTCTCTTCCACTGGAGGATCAGCTACCAACAGGGGGGTGCCTGATTCACTTTGCCCACTGGTGGGCTTCCATCACCACCGACTCATGGGCACTTCAGGTCATCAAGGAGGGTTGCCTCCTTCATCTGCACTGGCCACCTCCATCCTTGTCCCCTGGGGAGGAGCCTCCTCAGACTCCCCTGCACCAGGCCCTGCTGCTGCAGGATCTTGCAGGCCTTCTCAAGGACAGGGCTGTGGAGTCCATACCACATCACCTGAAAGGAAAGGGGTTCTACTCCAGGTACTTTCTGGTCCCAAAAAACACAGGAGGACTAAGGCCCATCCTGGACCTGAAAAACTTGAACAAATTCCTGGTGCGGGAGACGTTCAAGATGCTGTCCCTTGGAATATTGCTGCCCTACCTCTGGCAGGGAGTCTGACTATGCTCCTTGGACCTGAAGGATGCTTATACTTGCATTCTTATCCATACCAGTCATAGGCAGTACCTAAGGTTCATGGTCTGGGGCAGCCACTACCAGTACAGGGTACTACCCTTCGGCCTAGTCTCCACTCCAAGAATCTTCACCAAATGTCTGGTGGTGGTGGTGGCTCCCTATCTCTGTCTTCAAGGGGCCTTGGTCTTTCCATACCTGAAGACGGGCTAGTAAAGGGAGGCACGCCCTCAGAGGTGCAATAGGCATAGGCCGTAACATCAAGGTCCTACAACATCTGGGGTTCGTAATAATAAACCACCCCAAATCCCAACTCACTCCAACACAGCACCTGGAGTTTATAGGGGCTTGCATTGATACCCTCCAAGCCAGGGCCTGCCTTCCCCTGGACAGGGCGGATTGCTTTGGGGCCCTGGCGACTGAGATGCAAAGCCCGCCACACCATGTCGGCATGATCATTACTTCGTCTTCTCGGCCACATGGCCTCTACTGTCCATGTAGTCCTCAATGCCCGCTTCCACATGTGGGCAGCTCAGTAGTGTCTCTGCTCATAGTGGACCCAGATCACGGGCAGGCTCCGTGACAGATTCCCTGTGTCCCATCAGCTGGTGAATTCACTCGGTTGGTGGCAGCATGCTCAGCACCTGCGGATGGGCAAAATGAACAAAATTACTGAACATGTAGATAGTCATGGCTTAATAGAAGACAGCCAACATGGCTTTAGCCAAAGAAGGTCTTGTCTTACTTATCTGTTTTGTTTTTTTGAACGTGTGAATAAACAGGTAGACAAATGTGAGTCGGTTGATATAGTGCATCTGGATTTTCAGAAAGCTTTTGACAAGGTCCCTCATGAGACACTCGGCAAAATTAAAAAGTCATGGGATAGGAGGCAGTGTACTATTGTGGATCAGGAACTGGTTACAAGATAGAAAGCTAAATGGCCAATTTTCCCAATGGAAAAAGGTGAATAGTGGAGTACCCCAGCGATATGTGCTGGTTCTGCTGCTTTTTAACATATTTATAAATGACCTAGAAATGGCAATAATGAGTGAGGTAATTAAATTTGCAGATGACACAAAATTATCCAAAATTGTTAAAAACCCATGAGGATTGTGAAAAATTGCAAGAGGACCTTGATAAACTGGAAGACTGGGCATCGAAATGGCAGGTGAAATTTAATGTGAACAAGTGCAAAGTTTATGCTCCTAGGAAAGAACAGCCCAAACTATGGTTACACGATGCAAGGTTCCATATTAGGAACCACCACGCAGGAAAAAGATTTAGCTGTCATTGAGGATAACATGTTGAAACCCTCCACCCAGTGTGCAGCGGTGGCCAAGAGAGCAAATAGATTGCTAGGTATCATAAGGAAAGAAATGGAGAATAAAGCAAAGAATATTATAATGGTTTATTGTATTTGATATATCGCAAATCAAGTTAACTAAGCAGTTTACAATATCCCAAAACAAATTAAAACATAACAAAAAAGAACTCCGAAGTAAGATAGAAAAGATACATAAAAATAATAATATAAAACAAACAATAAAAACAAGACCATTACTGAGGTAAAAATAAAACAATTTTGATTGTAAACTGACTGTAAACAGAGTCCCTCAATCATCACCAAACGCAATCCTAATGCTTCTGTATCTTTCCATGGTGCGACCGTACCTTGAATATTGTGTGCAATTCTGGTCGCCATATCTTAAAAAGGATATAGCGGAATTAGAAAAGGTACAGAGAAGAGCCACCAAAATGGTAAAGGGTATGGAAGGATACCCTTATGAAGAGAGGCTAAAAAGGTTAGGGCTCTTCAATCTGGAAAAGAGATGGCTGAGGGGGAGATATGATAGAGCTCTAAAATTTAACAAATGGAGTGGAACAGGTAAACTTAGATATTTTGATGGCATAAACAATAGAAAGACTAGGGGACATGCAATGAAACTACAGAGTAACCTATTTAAGACTAATAAGAGACAATATTTTTTCACTCAACATGTAATCAAACTGTGGAATTCGTTACTGGAGGATGTAGTAAAAGCTGTTAGTGTAGCCGGGTTTAAAAAAGGTTTGGACAAGTTCCTGGAGGAAAGGTCCATAAACCATTATTAAAGGGGACCCGGGATATCCACTGCTTGCCCCAGTACAAGCATTGTGGAACCTGTCTTTTGGGAAAACTGTTAGGTACTTGTGACCTAGATTGGCCGCTGTTGGATACAGGATACTGCGCTTGATGGACCTTGGTCTGGTCCATTATGGCATATCTTATGTTATGTCCATGCCCTTCCAACACCCAAGTTCCCAAAGGGTCCTCACAACAGATTTTTCTCTGCTGGACTGGGGTACCCATTGTGAGGAATTCCACACTCGGGGCATCTGGTCCCTCGAGGAGAGCCAACAGCAGATCAACCTGCTGGAACTTGGGGCCGTCTTCCTTGCACGCAAGGCCTTTCAACACCACCTGCAACATCAGTCTGTGTTCGTCCAAACAGACAACCAAGTCGCAATGTTCCACCTGAACAAGCAAGGAGGCAGAGGATCTTACTACCTATGCCAGGAGGCAGTAGCCCTCTGCTCGTACACGTCCAGTCAGGGAATGCTTCTCAGGGCAGTCTACCTTCCGGGCCAGGATAGTGCCCTAGCGGACAGGTTGAGCAGGGTCCTTCAGCCACACGAGTGGCACCTGGACCCCAGGGTGGCGCAGAGGTTACTCTACTTATGGGGCACCCCAGATCTGGACCTCCTTGCCAGTCTGACCAACGCTCAGCTACTCCATTTCTGCAGTCCCCAAGCGCACTTGTCCTGGGTGGTGGGGGACGCCTTCCTCGGCTCGTGGTCAGTGGGCCTGCTGTATGCCTTCCCTCGCACGCCACTCATAGCACAGACCCTCTTCAAGGTCCAGCAAGACAAGGCGTCCATGACCCTAGTGGTCCTGTGGTGGCCCTGGCAGCCTTGGTTCCCTCTGCTGCTCCATCTCTCGATGGAGTCTCCGGTCCCTCTCGGGAGCTCCCCGAGACTATTGACCCAGGAGGAGGTCTCGATTCTCCACCCCAAACTGGGATCCCTATCTCTTATGGCTTAGCTGCTGAACAGGTCTTTAGCACCCCTCAACCTCCCCTCCTGTGCCTCAGCTCGCTGTTCAATTTCCTCTATGCGCAGGCCCAGCTCCTGCAGCTCTCCTCCAAGGTTGGACCCCAAAGTCACAGTCTCGGCATGAACGCCAATATCTATCTATCTATCTTTTTTACAATAAAGCACAATAAATGTATACAATTAATCAGTACACTAATCAAGTCCATGTCAAGGAGGGCACTCATATAAATAAAGGCAACAATCCTCAAATTGCAGCAAATCCCTTTTACATAATTAAGGAAACATAAAAAATAGAATAAGCAACCTCAGCCTTTCCTCTGTAGGAAACGTTCTAATTGTGCAGAATCAAAAAAAGACATATTTCTTGCCTTGATACAATATTATACACTTGCACGGTATTTCAGAAAGGAGGATGCCTCCAGAGCCAAGCCTCTAGGCTTGAGCTCTACGCTTCTGAGTTACCCATGACACATCCAGGAATAACTGAATAATTTGACTAAAGAGCTTTTCTTGTTTTTTGGAAAAGTATAATTGGATTATCTGATCTTTTATCTGCTTCAGCAAGAAAAGAAACTAGTAGAGTTGCCTGGGTAGGAATCTCCTCCACGAACATCTCCAAAAAAGCGCATAAATTTAGGCGTGGTATGGACAATTGATGATCAAATTCTTGTTCTGTGCTCACCTTATCTTTCAATACCTCCTTGACCCCTTTAGGCACATAATAAATTTTGGACAATTTAACAGAGTCTGGATCTGATAAATGCAACACATCTTTAAGATATTTGAAAAAAAGAATTGATGGTGAAAGAAAATGGATGCAAAGAATTTTCCAAATATTCATTCTGATGCTGAAGAGCCAAGGAATCATGTACAGAGGAAGTGAGAGCTAACAGAGACTTGAGACTAACATTTAACACAATGCTCATCAACACAAACTAAATTTAGTCTAATGTTCAGCCAGTGTAGCTACCACTTCCTTAGAAAGTTCAGTCCTCGTTGCAACTTATCAAATGTCTTTAAGAGAAATTTCTTTAGGAGGTTGAAGGTGTTCCTGAGATGATGTAAATTCAAAAGGGACAAGCCAAACTCGATAAAGAATCCATTCTTATAAAGGATTCTGGTGGGGAATTAACCTGGGTAGACCCATACTCCTCTCTATTAGGAGTAGAGACAGACTCTGAGAAATTACTTCCTTGTTTGGGAGGGGTATCAAAACCCTGTAAAACAGGAGAAGGGGAGGGAGACAAAGTACTCACTGATCGTAACTTCCCCTCAGCCACCGAAGGCAGACAGGCCTCTATAGAGTCTTTCAAAGTTCTTTATATGAGCATCCATCGGGCTAACAACTTTTGCTGCTTTCATAGCTGATAAGAAGTAAGAACTTTTTTTTTCTTTTCCCCATTACAAAGAACGATGACTTCCTCCACACTCCTACATTCATGTCAACCGTCTGGTCCTCCCATCCCTGTCACATGCACACCTTCAGTCCACCCGTTTATCCACTTTCTTTTGTTTGGAACTCCCTCCCCTCAACTCCACGCCAGGAACTCTCCTTCCCTAAATTTAAGAACCTTCTGAAGACTCGCTTTTTCTGTAGTGCATTTGACCTGCCTCCCAGCATCTCCTAACCTCTTTCTGCCATTTCTCTTAACTGTGTGGTTGTTCTGTCCCTATCCTGTCATTTATTGTAGTTCCTTTCTCCTTTCTGGCCTCGGCCATTACTTAATATTTTTGTGTACTGTAAACTGCCTTAGTGTAATGAAGGTGCGATATATGCTCCGAAGGGGCAGCGCCCACCCCTTTGGGCATGTGCTCATGGGCATGCACCTGCAGCTGCATCCCACAGTGAGGCTGGATGGAATTAGCCCTTGGAAGCAACGTCACTCACAGATGTGCTTCAAATTTAGACATGAGGATCCAATGAACAGCAAGTTGGCAGGAAACCAGGAAACATGCAGCCTCTCATCAATGTCATTTTTGATATCCAACAGCCAGCTTTGAATGCGCTGTAAGTTATTGTCCATCTCCTCCACATTGGATGATGTTCGTCCAGACTCTTAGCCCCATTCTCTAGGTACATATGACCTAGATTGGCCACTGTTGGAAACAGAATACTGGGCTTGATGGACCTTGGTCTGACCCAGTATGGCATATCTTATGTTCTTATGTTCTCCGTCTGCTTAGTCACAGCTTGTGCCGCCGACACCATCTTGTTTTGCTTACGCGTGCCTGGCCTGCCCCAGTATAAGCAAATCCTTGCAAAGAAGCACCTTTCTTCTTAGTAGCCATAAGCTATCCGCCTCACACGGTAGCAGGGTCATTCAATCACTTTCTCCAAGTATCTGAAACTCAAAAAATGGCACGGGAGTAATGCAGTCGTGTGAATATATCTACCGGGTCCAGAACTCTCCCTTCAAGCTGCCATTAGTCTGCTAATGTCACAGTCTCCCTCCAGCTTTAATAAAAGTGCTTCTTTCGCCTCCTCCCAAGCACTGAGCTTAGTCTCCACATCCCAGGCTGCCTGGCCTAGCCCTCCAGACGCTCCTCATGCTTGCTTACCCTTTGGCCCAGCTCCTCCTTTATCTCGGCCACCATAACTGCCAAGTTAGCTTTAGAAATGATCAGTAGTAGTAGTTTTAGCCACAGTTACTTCTGCTTTAAATTCCTAGAACCACCCTTTTCGACTCCGCTCTTGTCACTTGTGCTAAAATCATCGTTTCCACAGGAAGCTTTCTGCTGATATCCTCCTCCCATCTTATCAGAGCCCCATGACCTTCAAGCGGCCATTTTGCCATCCGCGTGTTGCTCCTGCCTAATACCAGTATGCGCATATTTTTTTTTTAAGTCAGCAGTTTTTTGCTGGGTTGTCATTGCAGTTGTATTACTGTTATGTATATTCTTTCTGCCACAGTCCTTTAGACTTTGGACTCCTCAAGTAGTGCTAATAGCATCAGATTAGGGTGTTCTGTACCAGGCTGCATTCAGTAAGGTAACGTCGCTTCCTCCAGCCACAGCTGGACAAATTCTGTTGAAGTAATTCATAAAGCATTGTGCAAAATAAATTGCATGCTTTATGTTCTCTTCCCCAGAGAGCTTATAGTCCATATTTTAAAGAGTCCCTTTGCAGTGTGTCAGGTTGTTTCCCACCTTCAAAATGGTTTTTAATGTTCACCATTTTCAGTAATTAATAAATTGACCTGATAAGTGTTTGTTAACTCAGATGACAAGACTTCGTCTTTCATACTTTGGACACATCATACAAAGAGAGATCATTAGAGAAAGACATCATGCTTGGCAAGATAGAAGATCAACACAAGAGGAAGGTCAGCAATGAGATGGATCAATACAATAACAGCAGCTATGGGTGTCACTCTGACAACAATGATCCACCTGAAGACTGAACACAGTTTAGGACAACTATCCAGAGGGTCGCCATGAGTCGACTCCAACTCAACGGCACTTAACAGCAACAACAGCAAATGTTTTTTTTCTTTGGGGGTGGTGGATTGTTTTACATTTTTACGAATGCATGAGTTGGGAATTTTCATGCACATACTGGTTTTGTATTAAGCTTCTCATTTCTTTTGTGTGTGAATTTCAGCATAGTTGTTCCAGATTTCTGATTATCTGTGTCTTTAGGCATTATTGAGTCTGGGCCTCTAGTCTCTGAGCAAGCCTCTCTTCTTGGAAGTGTTTTTATTAGCATCTATTTTCTTCCTTTTGCTTTTTTTATTCATTGACTGTAGAAGAGACCATTTATTTGGCACACTGAGTTTCATGAAAATCTGTGCAGGGTCTTTTTTTTTCCTAAGGAGATGGATTAACTTTATTTATTTATTTATTTATTTATTTATTACAAGTTCTTATATACCGCACTATTCGGCATCAGCGCGGTTTACATTATAACATAAAGACCATAACAACAAGCTGTTTGGTTTACATCGAACAGGAGTACAAACTTGGAGAACCGGGGTAAACTATATACATGAGATAATTACATAGAACAGAATAGAGTCTTAATAATATCAAGAACGGCATGGTGTGTTCATGAGTGGGTCACTTCCTCTGGTTCAATTGCTGGTAGGGTAGTATTGAAGGAAGAGGTGGTATTTGAGTGCCTTCCTGAACTGGAGTAGGTCAGTAATGGCCCTTATGTCGGAGGGTAGAGCGTTCCAGCATTTGGGTACATAGAAACTGAAGGCTCTGTTTGAGGTTGTCATGTTGCACTTTGTCAACGCCTTCGAGGTTGTCAGTAGGTTTACGGCTGATGTTCTTTTGGATCTGTTGGGGGGTACAGTGTGAATCAGATCTGTGAGTGAGGAGGATGAGATACCCTTGATTGCCTTGAATGATAGGACTAGGGTTTTAAAGATGATCCTCCCATGGATGGGGAGCCAGTGAAGCTGTTTAAGAATGGGAGTTACGTGATCGCTTCTGGAGGCTCCGTAGAGGACTCTTGCTGCGGCATTCATGGCCATCTGTAATGGGCTAAGAGTGGATTGAGGGAGACCTTGTAATATGGCATTTGCAAAGTCGAAGTGTGGCAGGATTAGCGCTTGGTATATGGTTCGGAAGTCATCCGGGTCCAACAGGGAGCGCATATGCCTAAGCGAGCGTATTTTGAAGTATACAGCTTTGACTATGTTATTTATGTGATGTTTCATATCCAGACGTTGGTCCAATGTAACTCCAAGGTATCTTATTGTTTCTTTAGCTTGTAGGTCAGCTTCCTTGACACTGACGTGGGCTGGAGGGGTGAAGTTGGGGTCTTTGGAGATGAAGAGCACCTCTGTTTTTTTATGTTGAATGCGAAGGTTTTGTGATTGGAGCCACTCTGAGACCGAATTGAGGCAGTCTACCAACGGTGCCAGGTCTAATTGAGTTGTAGAGAAAGGCATATATAAGAGAATGTCATCTGCGTATATCAAGCAGTTGACTTTGAAAGATCTTATGATGTCGCAGATGGGCTGCATGTATATGTTAAATAGTAGGGAAGACAATGAGGAACCTTGAGGCACACCTTGCTTTTGATGGAAGCGTTTTGACTCTTCTGTACCGGACTTCACATATTGCCATCTTCCATCCAGATAAGAGTTACACCATTCTAATGCACTGTTGCAGATACCTTTCTCTTTCAGTCGTCCGAGGAGAATTTCGTGGCTTACCGAGTCGAACGCCGCAGCGATGTCTAAGAAGACGAGTACAAATCCTTGTCGGATGTTGTTAATGCCTGTGATAATGTTGTTGAATAGGTTCGTGAGAAGGGTCTCGACCCCATGATATTCTCTGAACCCATGTTGGCAGTGATCTAGGGGAGCTGTGGTGTCTATATGATCTTGGATTTGCCGTTGTGCCTCCTTCTCAATTATCTTGGCTAAGAGGGGAATGCTAGCTATAGGCCTATAAGATTCGACCTTTTGCGGGTCTAGCTTGGGGTTTTTCAAAAGTGGCCTGATGGAAGTCTGCTTGAGTGCTGCAGGGAAGTACCCTGTTGTGAATGAGAGGTTCATTAGATTTGCAATGAAGGGGCTGAACGCACAACGTAGCTCCTTAATCCAAAAAGCTGGGCATGGGTCCGTTTGTGCAATGGAGGTATTGAGAGATGCTATGGTGTCCTCGATGCATTTAGTGGATGGTGTAGAGAAGTTATTTAGTGGGGTTGGTTCTTGGAACGGGACTGTTGACACCTTGTTAGTTTGCACTATCTTGGATTGCATGTAGTCAGCGAATTTCTGTGGATGAATCTCACTGTGTTGTTCGGGAGAAGGTTCCTTTGAGAGGGATTTGACCAGGTTGAAGAGGTCACGTGGTTTATTCAGTGATCTCTTTAGGGTGTCTGTGTGATATTGTTTCATTGTGGTTGTGATTGCTTCACGGTGTGTGGAGAGGTGAGTACGGTAGGCGGTCTGATCTTCAGTGGAAAGTGATCTGCGCCAGCGGCGTTCCAGTCTGCGGAGTTGAGTCAGAGAGGATCGCAATTCAGGAGAGAACCATGGGGCGGTGCTTCTTTTTCTCCTCTTTGTGTTATTGGAAATTGGAGGTTGTGATATGGCATGCAGATTGGAGTTCCAGGAGGTGATTAGTTCGTCGAGGTCTGGTATGGTTTTGTTGAGGAGTGATTGGGTCTCAGCCAAGATGTGTTCTCTGTTAAATGGTCTAAATCTTCTTGTGGGCGTCCGTGATGTGCTGTGCATGTTTTGGCTTCTGTGCAGCTTCTCATTGATGATGGGGATCTGGAAAATGATCAGTTTGTGGTCTGACCAGGGTACATCAACGATTGATATTGGTAGGTTGTGGTTTTGTTCAAAGACTATCTGAGGAGCAAATACCAAATCCAGAATGTTTCCCTTTATATGAGTGGGTTTATTGATAATTTGCTTGAGTCCCAGGTCTTCCATAGCACCAAGGAAGGCAATTGCGTGGTTTTGGGATAACGATGGGAGATTGAAGTCACCCATTATCCAATTTGGTTTATTGGGATTGAGGGTGCTGGCAGTAAGGTCAATAATGGTTGGGAGGTCATCTGGAGACGTGGACGGTGTCCTGTATAAGAGGTTGAGGGAGATTTGCTGGTTTGTAATGGAGAGTATGTCTAGATTGTTTGAGCTAGAGGAATCTGTTATGTGGAAGTTAAGGTCCGATTTGGAGACTATGAGCACCCCTCCTCCTTTTTTGTTTTCTCTATGTCTTGTGTGTATGGCGAAATTGGGTGGTAGAAGTTGGTTGATGAGAACGTTATCTTCAGCTGATAGCCAGGTTTCTGTGATCATGAGTATCTCTAGGTCATAGCGGGAAATTGTTTCAAGAACCACAGGCCATTTTTTGCGACTAGAACGCGCATTTATGATGGCACATCTTAGGGGTCGGTAGTTCGGAGGTTCTTCCTGGGTGGGTGTATTGGGCAGCTGGAGTGCTATGTGTATCAAATGGGAGCGGCGTGTGTAGGTGTCACTTCCTGGGTGGGAGTATGGGGGTCCAGACCACCTTTTTCCATGGCTATTTAAGATGGGGATAATTCCATGAGATATGTAAAGGGCTTGGGAGGTTCCGAGCCAGTGAGTCAGTAGGAAAAAGCTGATAAGGGCGAAGAGCTGGAGGGCCATTTTGCGAGTTCCTGTTGTGTGCGAAGTACTGTAGATATGCTGCCGTATAGTGCAATAGCAGGACAGAGAGTACGGTAGTGAGACACAAAACAGTATGGCAATGGACAACGGTATATGATGCTACTGACAACAGTATAAGAAGCTATTGACCGTGTTATATAGTCTACTGACAACAGTATAATTACTATCAACAATGTTATACAGTATAAGAAGCTATTGACAGTGTTATATAGGCTACTGACAACGGTATAGGTACTATCAACAAAGTTATATAGGCTACTGACAACAGTATATGAGGCTACAGATCATAGGATATGTGTGACCATAGGAGAATATTGATATTGGCTTAGATGGGTGTGCTGGAAGACTCATTTATAGCCAGTGTTTTAGAAGTGGTATACTTGCTGTGATCGGTAGGTGGCTTGGTTCAATGTGAGAGCGAGGTCTGCCATAGGTGCGCTCCAGCTGGAGGTTTGAAGAAGACGGAGATCTTTTTCAGATGATGTTGATGAGGTTAGTTTCAAACCCGCCGGGCAGTCGAGACACTGCTGTGCTTATACGGGTTATCTGTGTTTCTTGCCGTGCCCCGCCTAAGGGCCACGCCAAAGGGCCCTCTGGCGAGGCCCTCAGGCGCGGGCCCGCCAGGCGCGGGCGCGCCCGATGGCGCGCTGTTTTTAAATCCTTTGTGCTGCTCCGATTGGGCAGGGAAAGCTTCACGGCCCCTCCCGCTGCTGGTGGCTCGATCCCCGGGAAGGGGAGAGTTGCTGGTGGTGGCGGGGGTCTGAAGAGGCCTGCGCCCGATGGCGCGCTGTTTTTAATTCCTTTGTGCTGCTCCGATTGGGCAGGGAAAGCTTCACGGCCCCTCCCGCTGCTGGTGGCTCGATCCCCGGGAAGGGGAGAGTTGCTGGTGGTGGCGGGGGTCTGAAGAGGCCTGCGCCCGATGGCGCGCTGTTTTTAATTCCTTTGTGCTGCTCCGATTGGGCAGGGAAAGCTTCACGGCCCCTCCCGCTGCTGGTGGCTCGATCCCCGGGAAGGGGAGAGTTGCTGGTGGTGGCGGGGGTCTGGACTTTATCTGTGAGATGTTTGTTTTCTTGTGCAATCTTTCATTTATCAGAAAGACTGCATGATATATCCACTCTACATTTTTTTTAAACCAGTTACACTAGTGCAGACCTTAGTCTCTAGTTCTACCCTCCCAGTTCCCCACTGCTGGGAATTTTCTGTGCTTTCTTGACTTTTGACTATTTTGCCCCATTGGGGAAAGGCATGGAGTTTGCTTTCTTTACATGCATGCCTTGATTTTTTTTTTTAACAAGACGATATCTTAAGGAGCATTTGTAGAAATGTTTGCTGTGAACTTGAATTGCATGTAATTATTTTTTAACAGGTATGAATATCACTGGGCTGATGGCACAAACATAAAGAAGCCAATCAAATGCTCTGCCCCAAAGTACATTGATTATTTGATGACGTGGGTCCAGGATCAGCTTGACGATGAAACTCTGTTTCCATCAAAGATTGGTAAGTACAATTCAGTAAGCACGTTGAATTTACAAAAGCCAAAAGAACTCTTGAGCAAAAGGAAAAGTAAAGGGGGAATGCACTTAAGAATTATTTTGGTCTTCAGAGAAGTCACATGCTGAAAAACATCCACTGGAAAATTGTTTCAATGACTCTATATAGGCACATAACAGAATCAAGCATGCAAAGCAAGCCTGAACTATCACACTTTAATTTTAAAATCATATATCATTAAAATTCCATCAGGAGGGCCCATGCTTGCAAGATTCTGGTCCATCATTGCAGTAACTGAGCTAAAGTAAGTTAGGAGGGGATATAATGCCCATGTAGTTGCAAATGAAGGTTCATGGCCCCAGACCCCATCCTCTGTACTGATTTATCTGGAAGCCTAAAGGAGCAGCAAGATTGATTGATTTATCTGTGCTTATATACCGCTTTTCACCAGGTCAAAGCGGTTTACAAAAAAAGGGGGGATACATTGTTTCCTTAGCAGAACTCCAGTCCAGTCCCTTTACTCTCGGGTTGCGCAACCCTTCCAGCAGCTTGGAGGCTGAGCCCATCATCGTTTTGATGATGGTGTGGTATAAATACCACTGGCACCGCCCATAGGCACCAGTATTCTCAGCCTCCAGCAGCTGGAGGGTTACCGTAAGCCAGGAGCTTACTGGTCCTTAGTTCCTTTTTTTTGTTTCTTTTTTGATTGCTTGCTTTAATTTTATTTAATTTCCTTAGCTGAGGGAGTTCTCCTACTCCCGTGCGTTTATTTTGGTTTAATCTTCTATTGCTTCTTGAGTTTACCCCCCCCCCCTCGGCCTCCCGGGGGCCTTTGGAAGGAGAGCGCTTACTCGGCAGCGGGACGCCTCGGAGCCTCTCCTCTCGCAGTCGCGGAATCTGCAGCCTCCTCTCCGCATTGGTCTCGCGCCGAAGCTCCCGAGGCAGGCTGAGCGCTTGAGGCAGCGGCCCGCTGTAGCCCCAGTGTGGAGCTCAGCGCGGGAGCGAGCAACGATCCTGCCTGCTGCTTTTCGCCGCCTCGTGCTTGCAGCGACTGCCCGGCTGAGCGCTAGAGGCGGCGTCGGAACGTCGAGGAAATTGCCCAACGGAGGTGGGATCCCAGCTCCGGCGGCAAGAGCAGGTTCGCCGGCCGCAGGACCTGACTCCACGTGGCTACGGCCTACCACGTGGAGTCTAGCATCCACCGGCATAAGCAGCGGCACGCAGAGCATCAGGTCTCCTAAAACCGCAAGTATTACAATCGGTTCTAAGGCCTGTATTTTAATCAGTTATATTTTAAATTTGTTTTAATTTGTTTTAATTTAACCTTATTCTAATTTATCCGTTAGCTGGGTCAGCGTCCTGCTCCAGTATTGGGGGTCAGGCCTCCCCCCCCCCCCTTTCTTTGTGGATCGTGGTGGGGAAGCTTTCATTTATTTGATTTATTTGGTTGTCAGCTTTGTGGTTTTCTTGAGTTCACTTTTTCTCCAGGGGGTTTTCAGTTATAACAATAATATTTATAGAGGAGGAAGAATGACGGGAAAATCAAGGTGCCCATCCTGCGGAACACGCAGAATTGCTGATTCTGAAGCTGGGATCTGCCGAGGTTGTGCTGCGGAAGCAGTCTCTGTGGAGCACGAAATTCAGTTGTCCATGGATCAGACTTCTCAGAGGTCTCAAGGTATCACGGAAGGGGGAGGGGATTCTTCCTCCTCTCCCCCGCCCTCTACCTCTGCCTTACCAGGCCCCTCCCAGTCCCTTCCCCCTACTTCCCCCTACTTCCAGTGGCGCGGAGGGAAGCTGGGAGCATTTTTCTCCAGAATTTGTCCTTCTCTTGCACAAAGCTTATTGTATGCGTCAGCAGGGGCTCATGGTACCCACGCTACTGAAAGAAGGTAGCCGGCCCGGTCCAGGGAAGACAAGCTCCCATGACCCCGGAGCCCCTCCCAAGCGTTCTAGGCTAATGAGCGAAGAACCTCTCGCGTCTCCATCCCCGGTCCCTCCGGAGGAGGAGGGATCAGACAGAGAAGTGGGGGAGGAAGAAGAAGAGCTTGAGGAGGGGGAGATTCCAGAGGAAGAGCATTCCCGAATAGTTAGAGTATTTCGTAGGGAGGAGCTGCCAGCCTTAATTAATGAGTCCCTGAAGGTGCTCAATATGGCATCAGACATCCCTGCAGAGGAAGAAGCGTTAGAGGATCCTTTGATTCAAGCCGTCAGAAAGACTCAGAAGGTCTTTCCCGTCCACAGGGTCGTACGCCAGATGATTCAGGAAGAGTGGAATCAACCAGAGTCCAGTTTAAGGGGGGTGAGGGCCATGTCTCGCTTGTACCCTTTACCGGAAGCTGACAAGGATCTGCTGAAGTCCCCAAGGGTAGACGCAGTGGTCTCAGCGGTGACTAAGAAGACGACCATTCCGGTCGAGGGCAGCGCAGCGCTTAAAGATAGTCAGGATAGAAAGCTGGACTCCCTGCTGAAGCAAGCCTTTGATGTTAGTGCCCTCGCGCTGCAGGCCTCAGTGTCAGGTGCTTGGGTAGCAAGAACCTGCCTGAGATGGGCCCAGCAACTCCAACTAGCGGATGGCGCCTCTACCGACGCGCAGGCTAGTGCTGCGCGCTTGGAGTCGGGTTCCGCCTTTCTAGCAGATAGCCAGTACGACCTTATTAGAAGTCTAGCAAAGAATATGGCCTCGGTAGTAGCAGCCAGGAGATATCTGTGGCTGCGCAATTGGGCGGCGGACCCCTCCTCGAAGGCTCGCCTGAGTCGCCTCCCCTTCAAGGGGAAGCTGCTGTTTGGAGAAGACCTGGAAAAGTTGGTTAAAGATCTTGGCGAGTCTAAGGGAGGTAGACTCCCGGAAGATAGACCTAAGCAGAACCGTTCGTCAGTCCCAGCTCGCAACCAGCCGAGGGAGTTCCGTAGGTTCCGGTCAACCAGACAGAATTTGTTTCCTAGGGGTCCCCCCTCGCCTAGAGGACAAAGTTTCCGAGGGTTTCGTGGGGCTGGAAGAGGTTTTGGAGCTTCCTCCTCATCCTCAGGTCCTAGGAAACCACAATGAAACTGCGGGGGCCCAGGTGAAAGGCCTGTTGGTGGGGGGTCGGTTAAGGCAGTTCCTTCCCGCCTGGGCCCGAGTCACGTCGGACCGTTGGGTACTGGAGGTAATCAGAGAGGGTTATGCCCTCGAATTCACAAAACAAGTTCCCCCAGCCTTTATGCAGTCTCCTTGCGGCTCTCCGGAAAAGAGAGCAGCAATAGAAGACACCCTTTCAAGGCTGATCGAGTTGGGAGCGGTGACTCCTGTCTCGAGAGACCAATACGGTTCCGGTCGATACTCAATCTATTTTGTGGTACCAAAGAAAGAAGGGTCCTTCCGTCCTATCCTGGACTTAAAGCAAGTCAATCGCTGCCTCTCGGTTCCTCATTTTCGAATGGAAACTCTGAGGTCGGTCATTGCAGCGGTAAGACAGGGGGAGTTTCTGACATCTCTAGACTTGACGGAAGCATACTTACACATCCCGGTACGAAAATCTCATCAGCAGTTCCTGAGATTTGCAGTGCCGAGGGGTCATTTCCAGTTCCAGGCTCTTCCCTTTGGCCTAGCAACAGCCCCCAGGACTTTCACCAAGGTAATGGTAGTGGTAGCAGCGGCCCTTCGCAAAGAGGGGATTCTAGTACATCCATACCTGGACGATTGGCTGATTCGGGCAAAATCGGAGTCGGAGAGTCGCACAGCTACGGCCCGAGTGGTGGAATTCCTGGAGGAGTTGGGTTGGGTCATCAACCAGGCAAAGAGCAGATTAATTCCCTCGCAGGAGATCGATTACCTCGGAGCAAGGTTCGACACAAGGAGTGGAAGGGTCTTCCTGTCGGAACAGAGGTTACGAGATCTGAAAAGCCTGGTCTCTCGCTTCATTTCAAGACGGATCCCTACCGCCTGGCATTACCTTCAGCTGTTGGGCACCATGGCGGCAGCAATAGAGGTTGTACCGTGGGCCAAGGCACATATGCGACCCCTTCAACGCGCTTTGTTACGATGTTGGTCCCCTCAGCATCATCCCTTATCCATGCAGCTACCCTGCCCTCTTCAGATCAGGAGGACTCTCCTCTGGTGGGAGTGTCCAAGGAACCTAGGATGCGGGATGCCTCTCGATCCACCCCAATGGATACAGCTGACGACGGATGCAAGTCTCGCAGGCTGGGGTGCTCATTGCGAGGGCCAGTTCGCACAGGGGAGCTGGACTCTGACGGAAGCTCGGTGGTCCATCAACAGGCTAGAGCTGAGGGCAGTGGCACAGTCACTCTGAGCTCTCGAGCCCTTGGTTCGGCAAAAGGCAGTCCGCGTCCTCTCGGACAATGTCACCATGGTGGCCTACATCAACCGTCAAGGGGGGACGAGCAGTCCCCTGCTAGAGAAGGAGGCAGGCAGCCTCTTACAGTGGGCCGAAGCACACCTATTGGATCTTTCAGCTCAACACGTGGCGGGAGCAGAAAATGTGACGGCCGATTACCTCAGCAGACACAAGATAGACCACGGGGAATGGGAGCTAGCGCAGGAGGTGTTCGACCAAGTGGTAGCCCGTTGGGGAGCACCGATCATTGACCTCATGGCGCGCTACGAATCATCCAAAGCAAGCCGGTTCTTCAGCCGAAGAAAGGAAAGGATGTCAGAAGGCTTAGATGCCCTGGTCCAGAAGTGGCCTTCGGAAGGTCTACTGTATGTGTTTCCGCCCTGGGCACTCATAGGCAGAGTTCTAAGACGAATAGAGGACCACCCAGGTCTGGTAATCCTCATAGCTCCGGATTGGCCTCGTCGCCCATGGTATGCAGACCTGGTGAGGCTAACGGCTCACCGCCCGTGGAGGCTCCCCAACAGAAAGGATTTGCTACGCCAGGGCCCAGTACTCATGCCCCACGTGCATCGATTCTCGCTTACGGCTTGGCCCTTGAGAGGGCACGGCTCGTGAAGCGAGGTTATTCGACTTCGGTAATCTCGACCCTGCTGAACGCTCGGAAACGCTCGACCTGCCTTTCCTATGTCAGGGTTTGGCGCATATTTGAAGCATGGTGCGCGGATCTCCATAAGAAACCCTTAGAAGCCTCAGTTCCGGAGGTGTTAGAGTTCCTACAAGCAGGCTTCGAGAAAGGCTTGGCTCACAGCTCGTTGCGGGTTCAGCTAGCGGCCATTTCTTGTTATAGGGGAAACTTTCGGGGCAAGTCTCTAGGAGACTACGCTGATGTGGGTAGATTCCTGAGGGCGGTCAAGCGTTTAAGGCCTCAGCAAAGATCAGTGATTCTCCCTTGGGACTTAAACCTTGTTTTGGATTCTCTAACCAGGGAGCCCTTTGAGCCAGCAAGGAGTTCCTCCCTAAAGGACTTGACCCTGAAGACGGTATTTTTGTTAGCTATTTGTTCGGCTAGGAGGGTCTCGGAGCTCCAAGCTCTCTCTTCTCGACCTCCCTTCCTTTCCATTTTTAAGGACAAAGTGGTCTTGCGGACGGTGCTTTCCTTCCTACCCAAGGTCTTCTCTCCCTTCCATATGAACCAAACAGTTTCGCTCCCGTCCTTTGCGGGAGAAGCACAGGAAGGGGAGAGTTCCAAACTGCGTCTACTAGATTTACGTAGAGTGCTGAGACGTTATCTCTCACGCACAGCATCCTTCCGCAAGTCCGAACGGCTTTTCGTTCAATTTGGAGGGCCGCACAAGGGGGAAGCAGCGGCCAAAGCTTCCATTTCTAGGTGGATCAGGGAGGCTATTGCCTCGGCCTACATTCTCAAGGGGAGGCAGGTACCAGCAGGCCTTCGTGCGCATTCAACTCGAGCGCAGTCGGCCTCCTGGGCAGAGCATAGCTTGGTCCCACCGCTAGACATCTGTAAAGCGGCCACCTGGTCCTCTCTGCATACCTTTTCTAAGCACTACAGACTGGATGTCCAGAGAAGAGCAGACACCAGGTTTGCGAGTGCGGTACTTCGGTCCGGAGTAGCGAACCCCACCCAGGATTGAACTGCTCTGTTACATCCCGAGAGTAAAGGGACTGGACTGGAGTTCTGCTAAGGAAAAAGTAATTAGTCCTTACCTGCTAATTAGTGTTCCTGAAGGAACTCCAGTCCAGTCCCTGATCCCACCCAGGTTCGGTTTCCTAATGTGCGGAATAAAAGAAAGGACCGAAGTCGGTGAACGGAGCGGAGCGGAGGTGGAAATCTCCGGTCGGAGGAGCCCCCAGCGGCGGGGCCACGGGCTAGGGAGGTACGGGGAGGAGTGACTAAAGGCTGGGTCGGCCCAGGGTAAGCCTCTCCTTCCCTCCCCTTCCTTACCACTGTTCTTTCTGTTCTTCCTGTTTAAAAAAAAAAAAAAAAGTGCTTTTGTTTGGTTCTCCTGTTTCTTTGAAATTGTTGGTTTTACACATCTTAGTTGCGGTGCCTATCAGGACTGCTTTTTCATCAGATTACTGGTGCCTATGGGCGGTGCCAGTGGTATTTATACCACACCATCATCAAAACGATGATGGGCTCAGCCTCCAAGCTGCTGGAAGAGTTGCGCAACCCGAGAGTAAAGGGACTGGACTGGAGTTCCTTCAGGAACACTAATTAGCAGGTAAGGACTAATTACTTTTTCAATGACTCTATATAGGCACATAACAGAATCAAGCATGCAAAGTAAGCCTGAACTATCACACTTTAATTTTAAAATCATATATCATTAAAATTCCATCAGGAGGGCCCATGCTTGCAAGATTCTGGTCCATCATTGCAGTAACTGAGCTAAAGTAAGTTAGGAGGGGATATAATGCCCATGTAGTTGCAAATGAAGGTTCATGGCCCCAGACCCCATCCTCTGTACTGATTTATCTGGAAGCCTAAAGGAGCAGCAAGATTGATTGATTTATCTGTGCTTATATACCGCTTTTCACCAGGTCAAAGCGGTTTACAAAAAAAGGGGGGATACATTATAGCAGGTTAGAACATATTTACTTGGGGAGGGGAATTACCATCACCGGGGAAGGTCAAAGGTATATACATTTTAGAAAAGCAGACATTCCGGTCTTTAGTCTGCCTTTCAGTCTCAGCTTGTCTCTTGAACAGCATGGTCATGTGTCATTGGGTGCTGTTCTTTTCGCATCCAAGGTGGATGGAGAAAAGATGGGTTTTAAGCTGTTTCCTAAATGAGGAAAGTACCTTGTTGCTCCGGATGTTGGCTGGGAGGGAGTTCCATAACGCAGGGACGTATAAATCTAATGCGAGGTCACAGGCTTGTTGGTTAAACTTAGTCCTTTCATGTGGTATGTGCAGTAAGTCACTTGTGGCCTGACGTGTTAGTCTTCTGGAGTTCAGTCATGGTAATAGGGTACTCATATATGTGGCTTATTGCTGATGAAGCGCTTTATGGATCAGAACCAGTGTTTTATACTTAATCCGTGCTTTTAGAGGGAGGATGTGAAGATCTCTCAGGATGGGGGTGATATGGTCATATTTCTTCCCTTTTTGGAAATGATCCTTAGGAGTGGAGGAGTGGCCTAGTGGTTGGGGCAAGGTACTTCAGGCCGGAAGGTTGGGGGTTCAAATCCCACTAGAGGACAGCAACCTTGGGCCGGAAGGACTGGGGTTTCTAGTCCCACAGGTGCTCCTTGTGGTCTTGGGCAAGCCACTTAACCCTCCATAGCCCATGTTCCCTGTAAAATAGTTATCTCCAAGTTATAATGCCCTGTTCAATGTAATTTCAGTTTGTCCAATGTAAACTGCACTGATGCAGAATAGCGCGGTATATAAGAGAATGTAAATAAATAAATAAATCCTTACTGTTGTATTGAGGGCTGTCTGTAGCGGGTTGAGGATGGCGGTCGGGAGTCCTTGGTATATGGCATTACAAAAGTCTAGGTGGGGGAGTGTCATTGCTTGCATGACTGATCTGAAGTCCTGTGGTTCTGTAAGTGGTCTGAGGCATTGTAACATCTTGGCTTTGAGAAATATTGTCCTTGCTGTTTTTGCAATCTGTTTGAAAGATAGCGTTTGATCAAGAATGATCCCTAGATATTTTATGTGAGTTTGGACTTTTATTTGTGTTGTTCCCAGGGTGAGGTGTGTTAGGGGAGTGAAGATGTGGTCCTTTGTAACAAATAATGCTTCTGTCTTTCTGAGGTTTGTTGTGTGATTGTTTTTGTGGAGCCATTTGGCGACGACATTGAAGCAGTTTGTTAACTGCAGATTTGTTGCATTTGCGGTTGTGATGGGTCCATAGAGCATAATTTCATCTGCATAAATGTGGAAGATGACGTCGTGGGACCTTATTATAGAGCAGCAGGGTTGAAGAACATAGCTGAGAGTGCAGAGCCCTCTGTTGTTCCTTGGGTTTGTTGAAATGGGGGGGGGAGGTGGTGGTGTGGGTGCGAATTAGTTGGTATCTGTCTGCTAGGTAGGGCTTGAACCACTGTAAAACTTTGTCTTGTATGCCAATTTCTTGTAGTCTGTAGGAGAATGCTGTGTGAGATGGTATCAAATGCTGCAGATATATCCAGGAAGATCAGGGTGAATCCAGTATGCTTGGTTTGTATTCCTTTGGTTAGGGTGCTTATTAGTGAGATCATGAGGGTTTTAACCCCGTGAGATGGGCGGAAGCCATGCTGTTGTGGGTCGAGGGTATTGTTAGTCTTGCAATTGTTGGACTATCTTGACACAATCTTCTCGATGAGTTTTGCAGTGAAAGGGAAGCTTGCTACTGGTCTGTAAGAGGCAGGATCCATTGGGTCGAGTTCTGGCTTCTTGAGTGTCGGGTGGATGGTGGACATCTTGAGGCTGGTGAGCATCATACCTTGTTTATGGGATTCGTTTACCATGATGGCGAGTGCTGGGCTTAGTTCTGTTTTTGCCTTTTTTATCCAATTCACCGGTCAAGGATCAAGAGGGGAGGGGAGGTGGTATTGTTAAGACCTGATATGATGGTTTTGATCTTTTCTTTGGAGATTGTCTCAAATGTACCCCAGCCGGTGTGATGGGGGGCATTGTTGTCACCTCTTATGGTTATTGTCCATGGGTTGGGTATATGTTGGAGTTGTTTATATTGTGCTGTGAGCTGTTGCAGTGGTATGTTTGGGGGTTGGTTCGAGTGGTATGGGGTTTTTGTTAGCTTTTTGACGATGTCGAAGAGTTTGCATGGTCTGTTGATTGATGTGTTTATCAGCTTTGAGTGGTAAGCTTTTCTTGCGTTGTCTTTCTCAATGCAATAGTGGTTTAAAGCATTCATGTATCTTGTCCTGTCTGTTTTGTTTTTTCTCTACTTCCTTTCTGTTCTCCGAAGCTGTGTTTTTTCAATTTCCAGAAGGTGGGTGTGAACCATCGTGTTCATGCTGATCTATCTTTGTTTCCTTTGTGTGTTGGAGCTGCTTGTGCCACGGTGGTTATTATGCTGTTCCAAGTGTTGGTTAGAGCTTCAGGGTTGGCTTGATCTGTTTGTATGCTTAGGAGGACTTGGTTAAGGAACTCTTCTTTGTTAAATGGTTTGAATCATCTTGTCTGTTGTGCATCTTTGGTGATTATGGGTTGATAGGAGCAAGTGAAGGTGATGAGATGGTGGTCCGACCATGGGACAGATGTGATCTTTAGGTTCTTGTTAGTGGAGGCTTTTTGAGATTTAAGAAAAATGAGATCAAGGGTTTTTTCTTTCTCATGTGTTGGGGCATTGATGATTTTCGTCAATTCCATTGCTTCCATCTCTGCAAGGAATGCATTGGTATGCTTCTCCTGTATGGAAGGGAGGTTGAAGTCCCCAAGAATTATATGGTCTTTCGTAGTGTTGCTGTCAGATATTTATCTGAGAGTATCTGATAGGTCTGAGTTTGCTGTGTGTGCCCTGTATATTTGGAAGATTGAAAGGTGTTTGTTGGTAATGTTGAGAATATCTGCTGCTTCTGTGGTTTCAGTTGCAGAGCTTCGGAGGTGAAGGTTGGTTTTCGCTATTATGGCTACACTACCTCCCCTAGAGTGAGCCTGGCAGCAATTGTATAGGCTATATCCATTGGGTGTCAGCTGATTCATGAGTACAGTGTCTGTTTCTGTTAGCCAGGTCTCTATACAGAGGATATCAATCTGGTGAGTTGTAATAAGGTCTTGGAATAGGGGGATTTTATTCCTCACTGAGCGGGTGTTTATAAGGGAGATATGGAGTGCGCTTGTGTGTGTATTGGGGATGAGGAGTATCCTGGTACTAGCGGGATGTGTATGAGTCTTCACGAGGGGTGGGGTTTGGATGCACATGGTGTCATGTGCATTGTTACCTCCCTATTCCCCCACCCATGAACTATCTCGCTTGTCCTAGGAATATCCTTATGATTAGAGCAGCAGGCCGGGAACCAGGGAAACCTAGTTCAAATCCCACAGCCACTCCTTGTGATCTTTGGCAGGTCACTTAACCCTCCATTGCTTCAGATACAAAGTTATTCTCTGGGAACAAGCGGGAAGTCAGTCCTCATATATGGGTGATGTCGGCACTGACGGAGCCCTCGCAGAAGCATCCCCCCAGCTTTCAAAGTAAGCCTTTAGGAGATACCACCACACATGCGGGGTCCCCTTCCTGCCCAAGGGTGCCATCTTGATCAGTCTCCTTTTTTACACAGAGCCCTTCAGACGCTGTCTTACTTTCCCCCGGAAAAAGATGATTTTTTTTTTTGTGCCTGAGTTTTTTCAGTTCGACTCCAGTCGTGCACTGATACTCTTCCTGCCTGCCGTCCTCGGCGTCGAGTTCAGTCCATTTTTATAGTCTTCATTCTTTTTATCTACTGGCGCCTTTTTTCCTTGCTGGCAGCCCAGAGTGTCTTCGACCTCGCAGGGGTACTTTTTTCCCCCATGGCTACCAGTGGCATTAAGAAGTGTGATTGGTGCTCTAAAATAATGTCCTTAACCGTCATGCTACTGCTGCCTCGGGCCGGACCATGACTCAGTGGCCTACGGTCTCTGCAAAAGGGTGTCCAGCAAGGCCCTGAAGAGCCGCCGGCAGCAGCACAATAAGTTCTTCCCCGATGCCTCCGAAGGCCAGGGCCTCGTCTGAGGCCCCGACATCTCAGGAGGCGCTCTTCGAACCCGAGCATCATCGCGGGTCCTCAGAGAGGGTCTCCCTCGAGGGACCACAGGAAGAAGAAGAAACCCTCAAAGGCGGCGGCGTCCTTGAATGGTTCCGACCAGCCGGAACCTCCCAGGCCTAATCCCGCAGTCCGAGGCACTTGCCCGAAGCGTCGGAGATGCAGAGACTTGCAAAGATCCCCCGGAAGGACCCGGCATCGGTCCCCAGACACTATCCTCGTCAAGGATTCCCCTTTGGGGGAGCCGGCGTCTGGCCCGAGTCCCTCTGTGCCCGTGCCGAAGACTGCGGAACCACCTGGACTGGAGTCCAGAATGGCAGCCCTGGAGTGCAGTTTGTCTGCCTTCATGGACCAACAGTGGGTGCTGTTGTCCGGCACATTCATTTCATCCGCCCCGACCACCAGGCATTCGACATCTAAGATGTCCCCGGAGGCCGAACCGATCCTCGAGGTCTTTGAGGTCACACTTGGCGTCCCGCTTGACAGGACCTCTGTCATCCCTGGCGAGTCTACCGGGTGTCGACCGCAGGGTGTCGGGGGCCTCAAAACCCACAGAGCAGCCTGTCTATGAATCACCCTCGGAGCGCTCTGAATGGAAGACGGAGGATGAGGAGTCTCCTGATACCCGTTGCCACCGCAACATCCCTTCTGATTTTCCCAGTCTCAGAGCTTTGGAGGTGGTCCATGCCAGAGGACATGGGCTTCTTGGACTTTGTCAAGGACATGTCCAAGGTCCTGGCATTCCCGACCGAGTCTGAAGAGGACCCTTGGGTGGATGAGCTAGAAATCCTCCAGTACGATGCCCTTCCATGGGAATCGCTCACAGTGCCCATTCCTCCCATCCTGGAATGGCTCATGCTCTGCATGTGGGAGACACCGGCGTCAGTGCCGGTGCTGGTGGTGAGCAGATGGCTCGACTCGATATATCAAGTCCACTGGAGCCCAGGCTTCCAGACGTCACAACTGCCACACAATTCCATGGTGGTGGAGTCGGCCATGCATCGGCTGCAAAGCCAGAAGACGCACTCCTCGGTGCCCCCAGGCAGGGAGGGTCTGCACCTTGGATGCCCTCGGCAGGAAGTGCTACAGGGGCTCGATGCTCATCTGCCGTGTCCAGGCCTACCAGCAGTACATGGGCCATGTACTTGAGAGACCTGGCGAAGGAACTCGCAGGGTTCTCGGCTGGTCTGTCCGAGGAACCTTTGCAGCGGTTCAAGAGCCTATCCAAGGCCGTCCGTGAGTGCTCCAAATTTATGTCTCAAGCAGCCTACAACTGGTTTGAGTCGGCGACCCAGGTAGCCGCTGCGGGCATTGGTGCATGCCGCCAGGCTTGGCTTCAGTTGTCCGACCTCAAGCAGTGGGTTCAGGACAAATTGGTTGATGTCCCATGCCAAGGGGAGAACCTCTTTGACATACCAATGACCGACAATGCCACCAAGCTGGTGACCGAGATCATAATGAGGACCAGGCTGTCCAAGAAGACCACTGCCCCTCCCGGATGGAAGGGCTCGGGTTAAAAAGCCCTTTTACCCGAGGAAAGGGGCTGCTTACCGAAACTACCCATCCTATCAGGCCTCCCCGGCTCCCCAACAGAGTCAGTAAGTCAAGGGACATGGGCATGGCCCGCGTAAGCAGAAGGCTCCAAAACCCCAGGCACTGGCCCCGGCCCCAGCCCAGCCAGGGAGGAGCTTTTGACTCCTTGAGCATAGCCTCTCTACCCGAAAGAGATCAGCAGCCCACAGGGGGGCGTCTGGCCCTCTGTGCCTAGAGGTGGGTGCCCATCACCACTAATTCCTGGGCATTGAGGGTAGTCAAAGAGGCTTACCTCCTTCACCTGACTCAAACACCTCCCCCTTATTTCCCGGGAGAGCCCCTCAAGTCTCCCCTCCACTGGAACCTTTTCCTGAAGGAGTTGGCAGGTCTTCTCAAGGACAAAGCGGTGGAACCGGTGCCCCACCACCTCAAGATCAACCTCCTGAGCTCCAAGCCATACACCTCACTCTGAGGGGTTTTTTTTCACCACCTATGCCACCAGCCGGTCCTGGTCCAGACGGACAACCAGGTGGCACTGTTCTACGTGAACAAACAAGGGGGCATGGAGTCCTGTGTCCTTTGCCAGGAGGCACTGAGTCTCTGCTTGTATGCAATCCAACGGTATCCTCCTGAGGGCAATGTACTTGCCAGGCCATGACAACCTGCTGGCCAACAGACTCAGCAGCGTTCTCCATCCACACGAGTGGAAGCTGGACCGGACCCCAGGATTACCGGTCGGTTTTTCCAGCTCTGGGGGAACCCGTGATGGACTTGTTTGCCAGTATGGACAACTTTCAGTTGCCCCGCTTCTGCTCCCAGCAGGCCCACCCCTCCAGGGTGGCAGTGGATGTGTTTCTAGTCTCGTGGTCGAAGGCCTCATGTACACCTCCCCTCTGATGCCGCTGATCACCAAGATCTTGTTCAGGACTGTCCACGACAGGACCTCGCTCATCCTGATAGCCCCCAGGTGGCCCAGGCAGCTATGGTTCCTGCTGCTTCTGTAGTTGACAATGGAGGCCCCCATTCCCTTGGGCACTGCCCCGGGGCTACTATCTCAGGAGAGGGGCTCTCTCTTGCACCCCAACCTGGGGTGCCTCTCGTTGACAGCGTAGCTGCTGAGAGGGTGACTCTCGACCCCCTCAACCTTCTGGTTGAGGTCAACAACATTCTGCTGGCCTCTCGCAAGGCCTCTACTAGGAAGGCGTACGCCCTCAAATGGTGCAGGTTCTCTATTTGGTGCGCCCATCATGGGGCTTATCCCTTCTCCTGCCCGGTGGGTTGTGGTGTTGCAGTACCTTCTCCATCTCTCCCCAATCCAGGCTCAAGTCTAACTCCATCTGAGTGCACCTTGGTGCCCTGGTGGCGCACCACCATCTGGTGGATGGTAAGTCCCTCTCGGTCAAACCTTTGGTGACCCACTTCCTTCAGGGCTTGCTCCTGTCAAAACCCCCGCTTCGCCCTCCAGCAACCGAATGGGACTTCAACGTTGCCTTAGGGCAGCTCACTTGTCCGCCCTTTGAGCCTCTGGCTACTTGGCATCTTCACTACCTCTCTTGGAAGGTGGTTTTCCTGGTTGTACTCACCTCCATTCGCAGTTAGCAAGCTCCAGGCCCTTGTGGCAGAGGCGCTCTATACCAGGTTCTACAAGAACAGGGTAGTGCTTTGCACACACCCCAAGTTCCTGCCGAAGGTAGTGTCGCCCTTCCACCTTAATCAGGAAGTGGTGCTTCCTACCTTCTTCCCAAGACCTCACTCCAGTCGGCCAGAGATGGTCCTTTACACATTGACCTGTAAGAGGGCCTTATCCTTCTACATCCAGTGAACCCAAGGCTACCGCAAAGCTGCTCAGCTTTTCATCTCCTACAACCCCAGTAGGCTGGGGAAGGTGGTGACCCAGCGTACGCTGTCCACATGGGTGGCGGACTGTATCGCCTTTGCTTATGGGCAGGCGAGGCTCCCACTGGAAGGCCACATCACAGCGCACAGTGTCCGGGCCATGGTGGCTTCGGTGGCAAACTTGCGCTCTGTCCTGATGCTGAAGTCTGCCGGGCCGCCACCTGGTCTTCAGTCCATACTTTTGCAGCCCGTTACTGCCTGGAGAGAGAGTTCGGCCAAGCCGTGCTCTGTAACCTTTTCGGGGTTTAGGAAACTCTTATCCTCCGACCTTTCTGTGTTCAGGCTACCGGAGCGCTGGTTTCATCGGATACATGGGGTCCTACTGTGGTCTGTGTGCACGGACTCAATTGCTGCTGCTGGCGGCTCCCCTCGCGGGAGCCATTTTTGCTATGGGTTTTCGGTAGCCTGTAGCTAGGGAGTCCCATATGTAAGGACTGACTTCCTGCTTGTTCCCAGAGAAAGTGTAGTTACTCACCTGTAACAGGTGTTCTCTGGGGACAGCAGGAATCGGTCCTCACAACCCTCCCTCGTCCCCTTGGAGTTGTTCCTTTACTATCTCTTTTATTTTGCCGTCTTTTAGCTATATTATCTGACTGATCAAGGTGGCACCCTTGGGCAGGAAAGGGACCATGCATGCGTGGTGTCATCTCCCAAAGTCTTTCTTTGAAAGCTGTGTCTTTTGGGGAAACTGCTAGGTACGTATGACCTAGATTGGCCACTGTTGGAAACAGGATACTGGACTTGATGGACCTTGGTCTGACCCAGTATGGCATATCTTATGTTCTTATGCTTCCGTGAGGGCTCCATCGGTGCCGACGTCACCCATATGTGAGGACTGATTCCTGCTGTCCCTGGAGAACACTTGTTACAGGTGAATAACTATGCTTTCTAAGCCCTCTGAGGACAGAATATACATACTGTACATGAATGCAACTTTCTCTTGAGCTACTCCCAAAGAAAGCATTAGCTCCACAACCTCTTCCTTTCCCCTATATGGATACAGACACCTTGCAAAGTCAGAAAAAAATGTTGCATCATGGAAGAGTTGCACAAACCAGTCCTAAGGAAAAGATGCATCAAGTGTACATAATGTTTGCAGCTTGTCCATGAAAGGAACTTTGTTGGACATGTCTTGCATTTTTTTTTGTCTCTCCCATGCCATTATACTAGAAGTACATTTGATTGAATCCATCTTTGTGGCTAACCCCATATTGGAGATTTTAACATTTTTAATATTTACAGTTTCTGTAGTAAATATTTTTTTGTGTTCCTTTATTTTTATTTATTTTATAGTTTTTTATACCGTCTCAGGCAGTCAAAGTGGTTTACAAGGAACAAAACTTAAACATTTACATTCAACAGGATTAACTTTGTACATCAAAACAGTGATTAACTATGGACACTGTAAATAGTTGAATTTACAGTGCAACTAGTTGTGATTATTAACATTAGCTGGTTTTGCTGTTATCAAAATAGTAATTAACTATGTACAGTGTAACTAGTTTCTTTTTGAGGTATCATTTATCCAAAAGATTTGACTTGGGTTTTCTTCATTTTAGCATTTCTCAAGGCTTGAAGGCATAACAGCGATTCAATTGGTCTGTATAGAAACATGGTAATTGTGCCTGTGGACCAATAGGTGTCACATTTAGTGACAAGGTGGCACATACTCTCTAAAAAATGGGCTTAATTTGATAAGTAGAAAGACCTATTTCAGTAGGTTCAAGGTCAAAAATCACTCCACATCTCTGCATATAGAGAATTTTGCCTGTCTTTTTTGTTTCCCTTGGACTGTATTGGTTTTACTTCTGAATATATTTGTACATATGGGACCTTGTATGCACATCTATGTTTTGGAATACCTGGATGTGGTCTTGTACAGAAACAAAGGACGAGACTGCAGATAAAGTCAGTACCTCTTAGCTCAGGGCTTCATAGTCCTGTCTTGGTGATCCCATAAGCAGTTTAGTTTTCAAGATATCTAAACTAATGCATATTCATTGTAAATACCTTGAAATCCTATTGGCTGTCCCCAGAACAGATTTGGGGAGCCCTATTCTTGCCAGTCTGCTTACCTACAGTAGCTGCTCAGCTCTACAATCTCTTCCTGTCCCTTAGATCTTCTATCTGTCTTAAATTCAGATACTGTCCTGGTCTCTGCCGCCTCCACTGGGAGGCTGTTCCATACAACTACCTTTTTTGTAGATTGCTCCTGGGTACTCCCCCCCCCCCCTTTTCACTTTCATTCTATGGCTCCTTGTTCCTGAGCTTCTTTTCCATTGAAAGAGACCCTCCACTTCGGCATTGATACCTTGGTAGTATTTAAATGTTTCTATCATATCTCCCCTTTTTCTTCTTTTCTCCAGGATATACATGTTTAGATCATTGACTGTCCCCATATGCATCATGCTGAAAGCTCATTGACTATTTCAGTAGCTGCCCTATGGACAGATATCATCTGCTTCATATCTGCATTTACTGTGTTTAAAATTCTTAATGAGTCATGAAGATTTAACCCCATGTTCTCAACATTAAATAATATGTTCAGGACAGAACCTTGGGTGAATCAGCAGAAGTGGAGTCTTCTCAGATTGAAGACGTGGAAAGGGTGAGGAAGAGGAGACAGGCAATGTCCATATTATAGAAACATGACAACAGAAAAAGTCCACATGGCCTGTCTAGTCTGCCTTTCCATATCAACCACTACAACAGTCCCCTTTTTTCCTTTAGAGATCCTCTGTGTTTGGCCCATGCTTCTTTGAATTCAGATACTGTTCTTATCTCTACCACCTCCACTGGGAGACTATTCCATGGATCCACCATTCTTTCCGTAAAGAGATATTTCCACACATCACTCCTGAATCTATCCCCTTTCACCCTCACCCATGTCCCCTTGTAGCAGAGCTTGCTTTCAGTCGAAAGAGACTGTCGTCCTTTGCATTTATGCCACGGAGGTATTTAAATGTCTCAATCATATCACCTCTATCTTGCCTTTCCTCTAAGGTGTACATATTAAGATCTTTAAGTTATCCTCATATGCTTTATAATGAAGGCCACTAACCATTTTAGTAGCCACCCTTCGTACTGACTCCAGCCTGTTTATATCCTTTTGAAGGTGCGGTCTCCAGAATTGCACACAATACTCCAAATGAGGTCGCGCCAAAGACTTATACAGAGACACTGTTGCCTCCTTTAATCTGCTGGCCATTCCTCTCCCTATGCACCCAAGCAACCTTCTAGCTTTTGCTGTCATCTTTTCTACCTGTTTAGCTACTTTAAGATCATCAGACTCAATCATGCCTAGGTCCCACTCTTCTTTAGTGGACAAAAGTACTTCTCCCCCTATATTATATTGCTCCCTTGGATTGCTGCAGCCAAATGCATGACCTTGCAATTTTTTAACATTAAATCTCAGCTGCCAAATTCTAGACCATTCTTAAAGAATAGCTAGATCCCTCCTCATGTTATCTACACCTTCCTGGGTGTCTACTCTATTGCAGATTTTGGCATCGTCCACAAAGAAGAAAACCTTACCCGACAGCCTTCCGCTATATCATTGAAAAAGATGTTATAAAGAATTGGATCAAGGACAGATCCCTGGGGCACACCACTGGTAACCACCACCTCCTCAGAGTGAGCTCCATTTACCTGTACCCTTTGTTGCCTCCCACTCAACCAATTTCTAACCCAAGCAGTAACTTTAGGGTGCTCAGTTTGTCGCCTGTGAGGAACAGTGTCAAAGGCTTTACTGAAATCCAAATACACCACATCCAGGGCTCTCCCTCAGTCCAACTCCCTGGTCACCCAGTCAAAGAAATCAATCAGATTTGTCTGACAAGACCTGCCTCTGGTGAATCCATGCTGCCTTAGATCCTGCAATCTGCTGGACTCCAGAAACCTCACTATTTTCTCTTTCAGCGGGGCTTCCAACAATTTACTCAGCACTGAAGTTAAACTAACCAGCCTGTAGTTTTCAACCACATCCTTACTTCTGCTTTTGTGTAAAGGGACCACATGTGCCTCTCTCCAGTCCTTTGGCACCACATCCGACTCTGAGGCATTGAAAGGGTCAGTCAGTGGAGCTGCTAGAACGTCCCCCTCAGTATATCTTCTGCAGCTCCTGGCTTGTTAGCATTCTTGGGAAGTGACAAGAAATCCCCAAAAAAAAGAAAAATAGGGGCAGGTATAACTAACATGATAGCACAAAACTCTCCCTCCAAAATGCCGAATACTGTGAGAAAATTGTCGGTCTTAACATTCCCCCTGCCTCCCAACTTCCCAAAGACAGCCCTGAAGGCTTCTCTACACTTTGCATTTTGTTCTGGAGCAACACTTTTCTGGGACATGTTTGCCCATATATGAAGAGAGAAAACTTAAAGGTGTTCCTTTTACTTCTGCTCCTAGATATTAAGGACTTGTTCCTGCATTTTAAAATGCAGGAAAAGTTTGATTTACTTTTTTTTAGTTACTCCTTCAGAGATTTCTCTACTTACTTCAATTTTTTTTGTATTTTCAGTTACATTTGTGTATAATGATTATACATCTTAACATATATCACTGGAATGCTAGAAATACACCAACTTTAATACCTGCAGAATAATGACAGTATAAGGAACAATGAAGAGACTGACACTAGTTGTAGTACCCTGTCCCATGGGGTTTACAGTTGAAGACAGGGAAGGGAGGGAAGTCGGGCAGTAGCCGAGAATAGTGAGAGCCTTAGCAGAGGTTACTTAAAAGAAGTAATTACTAGTGAGCAGACACTGGTTTACAAGGTTGGTCACTTACAGGTGAGAATGGTTTGAAGCACCTGATTTTCCCTTAGGTACCTGATGAGGATTTGGATAGTATACTCATGCTCCAGGGGAAGCATTATGCATTTTCTAGAGAGAAACTTTCTGCTTTCAAATGCTCCATTTGGGTTGCAGAAGTCACTAAGTGTCCTTTGTTTTATAGGGGTTCCTTTTCCTAAGAACTTCATGTCTGTGGCAAAGACAATACTGAAGCGTCTCTTTCGGGTTTATGCCCACATTTATCACCAGCACTTTGATTCTGTGATGCAACTCCAGGAGGAAGCTCACCTGAACACCTCCTTCAAGCACTTCATCTTCTTTGTACAGGTATGTGGCAGTCATCATTACTGTCCCGTTGCACCTTCACTGAACATAGGTAAATGCTCCAGAAGTAGTTGACAGATTTTTCAAGTAGCAATAGAAGGAAAATCTCAGTGATTCTCAAAGTGGACGGCACTACTCCCTGGGCGGTGTTGGGCTAATCTAGGGGGGGTATTCAAAGACAAGTTGGCGGCATGGGGGTACTACAGATCTCCAGAAACAAGCAGGAATGCAGTCTTCACATATTTGTATCGTCGGTACCGACGGAGCCTGCGCGGAAACGCTCCCCAGCATCCAATAGGAATGCTTTTGGGAGCATCCCTCAGCACATGCGCGCTGCCTTCCCACCTTTCCAACTGTCCCTCTTCAGTTCTTCGTTTTCCGTGGAGCCGACAGGATCTATTCCCTGTCACCGCAGAAAATTCCATCTTTAAATTTGTTTTCTTGTGGTCGCATTTGCCTGCCGCACGACGCTTACCGGTACCGCCAATTCCTTTCTTTTCTTTAAAAAAAACAATTATACTTTAAACTGTTTCTCTTCAGAAACCTTTCTCTTTTGGTGCTAGGTGCCATTTTGGGCACTAGACCCCATATTCCTAAAACATGGAAAAACCAACTAGTGGTTTTAAAAAATGTACTAAGTGTGGTGGTACCATTTCCGTCACTGACACCCATGATTGGTGTCTTAAATGTTTAGGGCCTGAACATTCTCCAACTGAATCTCTCTCCTGTATGGGGATGACTAAAAGAGGAAGACAGAATCGGGCTGCAAAGCTCAGTACCCTCTTCTCTTCGGATGCCAGATCCATTGCATCGACATCGTCAAGGGCCTCTTCTTCCTCCCATGGATCTCGGGTAACTAAACATAAAAGCCGGTCCTCAAAGGGTAGCTCTCCTGCTAAGCATCGAGAGGCCATTGGCATTGCCCTTGAGGGAACCACACCGGCAAAACAGCCCCGGCGGGAGGCTTCGGCTTCCAAAATATCGATGGGGCTTCAGGATGTTCTCGAGGCCCCAACCTCGCAAAAACTACCTGTGCCATGCTCAGGAGTTCTGGCCGTTTTTACCAGTACCGACACCCAGGCATCGGCAGCGTCAATAGACCAGAGGTTCCTTGCTATCGAACGCAGCATCACAGCTCTTCTCTCAGCTGCGGTACCATTGGTCCAATGGGCACCGGTACCGGCCCCAACAATACCGGTACCAGCCCCGGTGGGAATTCTTCCCACGCCATCTCTGGCTGGAATCGACAGATCGGTATCGGATCAGCTCGGTACCGACTTTGATCGATCGATACCGGGACTGTGCTTTGCAGGAGCATTGAGGTCAGGAATACATCGAATCCTCCAATTCCGAAGACTCTGACAGTTCTGCTGGTATTAGAGGGTTTCTCCCAGAAGATCCCTCTTCTCCCCAACGCAGAATGTCACCTCCAGAGGACATGTCCTTTCAGGATTTTATCCGTGATATGGCCAAAGGTCTTTCAATCACAGTAGCTCCTGAAGAGGAACCCAGAGCAAAGGAATTGGAAATTCTCCAATATCCTAAAGCTCCTAAGGAGGCAGCCACTCTGCATATCCATGAAATTCTGTATAACTTGACGCTCAGAATGTGGGAGACACCTCTGACTACTTCTCACTCTAGGAGACTTGATACTATGTATCGAGTTCCGCCAGGTCCTGGATTTCAGAAAACTCAGCTGCCACACCATTCAATGGTAGTGGAGTTAGCCATGCGTAGGATGAAAAGTGAAAGAGGCAAAGAGGAAAAGTGCAATCCTCCAGGTCGTGAATGCAGGACTCTGGATGCTTTTGGGCGCAGAACTTTTCAAGCTTCCATGCTTTCAGCTAGGATCAGTTCATATATTCTATATATGGGAATGTTCCTCAAGGAAGTCACAGGAGACTTGGAACTTATGAGCCCATTTCTTCCAGATGACAAGAGACAAGATTTTCTTGCTCTAGTTAAGCATGCTGAAGATGTCTCCAAGTTTGTAAATCGTGCAGCCTTTGCAACTAGCTTCTCAAGCTGCAGGCAAATCCTCCCTCACTGCTCGAGAGCTACTACAGTTACTGGGACATATGGCATCTACAGTTCATGTAGTCCCATATGCTTGCCTCCACATGCAAGCAGCTCAGTGGACCCTATCCACACAGTGGACACAGGCCACAGGTCATTTGTCGGACAAAATAATAAACTCTCAATGACTAATTTTGTCCCTCCAATGGTGGCAATCACTAGAAAACCTGACAGTGGGGTCTCCTTTTCATCAACCCTTTTTTCAGGCCACCCTAACAGCAGATGCATCACAGGTGGGTTGTGGAGCACACCTGAATCATCTCTCTACCCAGGGAACCTGGACTCCACAGGAGGCCGGTTTACACACAAACCACCTGGAATTAAGAGCAATCTATTTAGCTCTTCGAGTATTCCACGCCCAGCTCAGCTACAAGACAGTCCTAGTCCAGACAGACAATCAAGTAGCTATGTTCTATGTGAAAAGGGCGGAACAGGCTCTCTGTCTTTATGCAACGAAGCTTTACGACTGTGGGCCCTCACCAGAGAGTATCAAATTCACCTTCTAGTGGTATATCTTCCAGGCATTCAAAACCTTTGGGCAGACAAACTCAGTCGAGTACTGCTGCCTCATGAGTGGCCCCTCCAACTAGACCAGGTGGCAAAGATATTTCATCTCTGTGGCACTCCAGACATAGACCTCTTTGCAAGTCCACTGAATGCCAAACTTCCCTGGTTCTATTCCAGGATTCCGGCGCACAACTGTCAGGCAAGGGATGCCTTCCTCCTTCACTGGGGTCAGGACTTCCTTTATGCCTTCCCACCCATTCCCCTCATCCCCAAGACACACTCTTCAAGCTTCAGAGAGACAGGGGTCGCATGATTCTCATAGCACCACGATGGCCACACCAAACGTGGTATTCCTTGCTTCTGCATCTCTCTCAAGCAGCACCTCTGGAGTTAGGGCATGCTCCAGATCTCCTTTCCCAGGAGAACGGGACACTATGGCACCCAAATCCCCAGTCCCTGCACCTCACGGCCTGGTTGCTGAAGGCTTAGACCTCCAGGATCTCAACCTGTCCCAACAGGTAAAAGATATCCTTCAGGCTTCTAGGAAACTTTCCACAAGAAGATCTTATGCCTTCAAGTGGAAACGTTTTACTATATGGTGCTCCAAGAAGGGATTAAACTCCCTTGTCATACCCTTAGAATCGATACTAGAGTATCTCCTTCACTTATCGAATTCTGGTCTAAAGGCCAATTCGGTAGGAGTCCATCTTAGCGCAATTGCAGCTTCTTATAAGCCTCTGAATGGACAACCAATTTCCTCTCATCCACTCATATCAAGATTTATGAGAGGCCTTCTATTAACCAAACCTCCCATCAAGCCACCACCGGTGGCATGGGATCTAAATCTAGTTCTCGGGCAGCTCATAAAGCCGCCTTTTGAGCCTTTGGCCACTACAGCCCTTAAGGTTTTGACCTGGAGGGTCATCTTCCTAATTGCAATCACCTCTGCACGTCGCATTAGTGAATTGCAAGCTTTAGTGGCTGATCCTCCTTATACTAGGTTTCATCAAGATAAGGTTGTTCTTCGAACTCACCCACACTTTATGCCAAAGGTGGTTTCGCCTTTTCATTTAAATCAATCAATTTATCTTCCTGTATTTTTTTCCGAGGCCTCATGCCTCTAATGCAGAAAGAAACCTTCATGCTTTGGATTGTAAAAGGGCCTTAACCTTTTACATACAAAGAACACAGCAACATAGAAAGTCCTCGCAACTTTTTATAGCTTTGGACCCTAGTCATTTGGGACTTCCAGTCGCCAAAAGAACTTTATCTAAATGGATTGCCCAATGCATATCCTTTGCTTATGAGAGTAAGGGTCTTCCTCTTCAGGACCATGTCACAGCTCATAACGTGAGAGCCATGGCAGCTTCTATGGATAATCTCCACTCTGTGTCTATCGATGACATTTGTCGAGCAGCCACCTGGGCTTCGGTACACACCTTCACAGCCCACTACTGCCTGGATAAAGCCTCTCGTCGGGATGCCTTCTTTGGCCAAGCTGTTCTTCAAAATCTCTTTCAGACCTAAATCAACTCCTACCCACCAACCCTGGTGGAATGCCAGAGATCCATGGGAGGAAGAATTCCCACCTTCTAGGGTGGCACCTTCCTGGGACTATCTCCCTGGCATCTTCAGCTAGGGAGTCCCCATATGTTGAGACTACATTCCTGCTTGTTCCTGGAGATAGCGTAGTTACTCATCTGTGATCTCCGGGAACAGCAGGAATTTAGTCTTCACAACCCACCCACCTCCCTTAGGAGTTGTGTCTCTATCTCTTTGTCTCTTTCCTCTCTCCCTCTATCCTTTCACTCAGCTACAAACTTAACTGAAGAGGGACAGTTGGAAAGGCGGGAAGGCAGCGCACATGTGCTGAGGGATGCTCCCAAAAGCGTTCCTATTGGACGCTGGGGAGCCTTCCCGCGCAGGCTCCGCCGGTACCGACGATACCCATATGTGAAGACTAAATTCCTGCTGTTCCCGGAGATCACCTGTTACAGGTGAGTAACTACGCTTTCCCTAGGGGGGTACTGAAAGGGATAAGTACAATATAGCATTGTGAACAACTAAGAAGTAAGCAAGTATACACATTGTGCAATATAAATTGACAGTATACTAAATGAGCATATGTTTGCATCGTCGCAAGATAACCAATGGTGCATATGTTTACATTACATGATTATACCAGGTGGGTTTCACTAGTATATTTGGCGAGAATTAGCAGCATCCAGCATGTCAGATTTGTATGCACGAACAAAATATACCGAAAGTGAAATGCGATAGATAAACTTGTAAAACAGCCATTGGCCTTTCTTGGTGGGGAGAAATAATCTTTGATGGAAATAACATAAGTGATTTGTTTTGAGTAATAGCTTCACTGGGTGAGGGGGGGCACTCTAATAAGTTTATGGAACCAAAGGGACGGCGGGCCAAAAAGGTTTGGGAATCACTGGTGTAAATAATGGGGAGGAATTTGTGTGTGTGGTACTGTAGAACATAGTAAGATAGAAACGCATTTCCATCTGCCAAAACTTAATACAATGAATCTTATTCTTAACCCTTACCTAATGGCACTGGGGCTAGGTATGGAGATGCACAGAATCCATAGTGTATGAATGGGACCTCTTTGCATTTCCCCACTACGTTTCTCATAGTTTTCATAAGATGCCATAGAAAACATGCTTTTTTCCCCAAAATGTGAATTTGCAGTAAGGTTTTGATGATTTTTTTTTGTTTTGTTTGTTTACTATAGGAGTTCAACCTGATTGACCGACGTGAGTTGGCACCCCTTCAGGAGCTGATTGAGAAGCTTGGTTCTAAAGACAGATAAATGTCCTCCCTGAAGGATGCCTGCCCCCTCAGGACATGCTTACACACTTTTTGTTTTCTTGCTTCACATACCAACTGCAGAAAGAGGGTTGGGATTTTTGGGGGGTTTTTGTTACATGTCTATTAGTGACGGCAACCTCAAACACAAGTGCCGTAGAACTTGTTTCGCCAAAAGCACTTTGGAGCTGCAGTGTTCTTTATGTTGGGGCTAGATAACTGAGCTTTTGGGTGAATGCTGTAGTTGAATGCTTACCCACTAGCATGGTGAAAATAGCTGCATTGTTAGATTGAGTCCCAGCATTTTAAGCAAGGTTTAGGTCAAAATTGGGGGTAGGAGAAGGGAATAAAAATGGAGATAGAGCCACTTGGCTTGTGGTGCCAATTTGGTTTTAATTCATTGGAAGGATTTTTAGTAGCAGTTGTATTTTGTCATTGCTCTGTAACCTTGCATTGTTGTACCAGTGACAAATGAGTTGGGATGCAGGAAAGAATGGGTAAGTTCTATACTCACCTGTTCAACTGGCAAGATAATCCCTGGATCTCTGTCATAGACTCTCAATCAAACCTTATCCAGCATCCCTTGCCCATTCATGGAGGCCTCATCTTTGAAAATCCATGAGCAGTGAAAGAAGCCGTAAACATTTCACTTGAGATCTCAAAACCAGCTGAATATTTTTGGGCTCAAATTGCTTTCTGAGAAAAGTGAAGGTAGAATTTAATATACTAACTTCAGAAATCCCTCCTGAGTTTAGCACATACTTGAAACGTCCCAATTTTTCTTGTGACAAGAGTGGTTAGCAGCCAGTGGCAGTCTGAACTCTGCTTGCCAAAGAGCTTGCTGATTTATTTTTGTGCAGCGTGGCTGTTGGGTAGACTTGGCCCCTGATTATCTTCTCCAGACACCCTGCAGTCACTTTGCTTCAGGAATTCAGCTGGATCTCATTGTGAAGCAATAGTATGTTGAGATGGATCAGAGGCTCTGCTTTCCTCCACTAGCATGTAATTTGGTGATGTACAGAATGTATTTTGGATTTAGCTTTGGATTTTGGGTGGTTTTCTTGTTTTGTCTTTTTGGGTTGTTTTTTTTTTTGTTTTTTTATTTGTTCAGTCTTATTCTCAGGCTGGATAGTACCAGGCAGCTACAAAGAAGCATTTCTGCATAGACCATTTTGGCTAGCTAATTTTTTTAAGTATTTTCTCCTTTTGTATATTTAAAATCTGCTAAACAATCTGGCATGTATTGTACTGTAGTCTCTCTCCTTTTTTTTTCTTTCTCCCGGCTATTCTGAGAGTTTGCAGGGTTTATCAAGTGTTCATGTAATAATTTTAATTCTAATTGTTAGATTTTTAGGTTGGAACAAGTGGGCTGAGCACCAAAAAAGCCAGTTTCAAATCCTGCATCTCCCACTTGAAGCTCCCTATGACCTTGGACAAGTCACCTCGCCCTTCATTACCTTGAGTACAAAATAGAATGTATGACCTCTTGGGGAAAAAATACCTACTGTGCCTGAACATAACAGGGCTTGCATTCAGATTTGGTAGATGAATCCAAATTTTAACTAATGCTCAAGGCAGCTTATATGATTAGTGCTACACTACCTATATCCTGCACACTAAAGAAAATAGTTTGGCATTTGTTGGATTGCTGTCTGGTGCATGAACGCTGATATTATTCGGTGCAGAATTATAAGACAGTTTAAGCCTCAGATAGCATTCCAAACCTATTACCAAAAGATGATTTCTAATTTATACATATAACCCAGCAGATACTAGATAAAATAGTGGACCTCAAATACCATATTGAGCTAAATAAAGGTCTGAAAACAGACCCTCCAGTATTTATAGCCTGAAGTGCAAAACTGGTATGCTCATCCTTCATCATAGGTCACACTCTTTATGACTCCATACAGTAAACATGTGCACAAAACTACTTAATATGAGTTTGATAGAAAATTATTAACTTTTAAACCCAACCCAGATAGCATTCCAGCACATGTGCATAAAATTTTCCAGCCCACTTCCCCTGACTTTCTTCTGGCTGTGCTAAAGAGTGCTAAAGTTACAGATGCTATATGCTTAAGCAACAGGCATAAATTCTTCGCTATCACTGACCGCAGATCTATGAGTTAACCCTTAACACCTTCTTGAACCTCATGTTAAAATCCAGCATTGAGCTCTTGCATAGCTAATTGCTTCATTATCACCCATTTAAAATTTTGATGTGCAGTGTGCTGTTAGCCCAAGTATTAGCACATTGATTATGACCATGTTAGATTCCGCCTGCATTCGGCACCTGCATTAGTGCCGAAGATTGTGCACAAACTGTGTTATTGCCTGCCCTAATAGCATTGCACTTTGCTGTATCAAGATGTGAGTGGGTAATTGAGGAAATGGGAGATAGTGACTTGTCCTTAGGTTCACGAGACTGTCAGTGGGGGGAAGTGAGACTTGAATCCTGCTTTCCCTGGTTCTCAGCACATCACTGTAAACAAAATCTAAGGCACTCCTTAGCAATCAGCCGCCTCTTAGATCACCATCTGCTGTTTGAGCACAATCTGGCAATACTGCATTAAAAGTAACTGGCCCTCATTTTGATATCATAAAAAACAAGGAGTAATGAGGATAGGGGGAGGGGTATCTTAAGAGATCACTCTTTCCTTCCCCCTCCAAAAAAAAAAGATTCTAAGCATGAATCTAGCTTTTGTGGATTGTGATCCTGTGGTCCAAAGTATTTATCTATGTTCTGTTCTCCGATTGACCTGCAGTAATTGGGGGCGCAGAGAAGCAAAACTGCTTTGATATTGTTGGTACTTCTAATTGCGTTCTTTTTTTACTAAAGGCTGTATAACTGTTTACCACCATGATACAAACGTTCAGCACAGCAAAGAATGAGACATTTTTTGTATATATGCTTTATATATGTCCATTGCTAAGGTGGGCGCCTTCACCTGCGATTTGCATCTTTGAAATTGTTATGGTGTCATTGCTGCAGCCTTCCAGCATTATCCAGTGTTTCACCAGCAGCCACTTGAAAGATTTATTTTAAAACTGGGGTTTATTTACTTTTTTTTTCCCTTTAATATTTCATTCAATTCTATCTGTTTAGATTGCTTAGTGGTGGCTCAGTACATTTTGCAATTTAATTTGAAGAACCTTCCTATTTTTATTTAAAAAACAAAACAAAACCATTTTCAGCTTTTAAAAGAGATGCTTTGTTACTTATGGCTTCCTATGACATTTGGATGCGAGCAGTGCATGGCAAAGTTTGTAGCATTCCCAAAGTATACGGTGAGACGTCTTCAATACAGTAAGAACTGGCTGTATTTTACATCTTCTAGACAGTAAAGTCCTGATTTTATCAAGAGCTTTTCCCACATATCAGAATGAGGAGAAAAAAACATTGTTAATAGGGCCCTTAATGCAAGAGCAAACCCCTCTGAGTGCATCTGAGTTTTTTAGAACCTATATAAACAATTGGAGAAAGCTGCATTTGAGCCAATAGGATTAATTCAATGTCTGTTTCCTTCTTCACTTATGGATTGAATGATGACACTCTAGTCCAAGGACTGGAGGGTACAGATGCTTGGTGGGGCTATCACAAAGTGGTCACCCAACCCACACAAAAATGGGAAATAGGAAAGAGAGTAGACTAGCCTAAGAAAATGCACCCATTTTTGTGGAATTCAGCTACATCATGCATTCCATAGCTACATTTAGCAATTTTTGCATGTTGCCTGCCTCATTTGGGATTTTCACACATTTCTGGCTATGGCAACATGCAAAAAATATGAAATTTCTCTTTTTATGTAGCAGTGGTACATTTTTTTAAAGGGCCTTTGTGTCCTGCTTTTGGAGATCTCTAGAACACCCCTTGGGGGGTGGGGGTCTTCTGGTTCCTGATAGTCTAGCAGCACCCTCCCCACAGCCCGTGTCTGGAGTCTAGAGGGGTCCTCCTAGACCCCACCTCTGAAAGTATGCTAACAGCCCCCAGCCAAGAGCTAAAATGTTTAGATAACTTACTCTCTTTAGGCCTCGTTATGTATATCATAAAAAAACTTTGAAGGCCAACCCGGATTCACCCAAGGTGTTCAGGGTTGATGGGAACAGGAACAATCCCTATTTGTTCCTGGCTCAATGGGGCAGTATGGCAATTGCTGATCTTGGCAATAGTTTGATACTACTACTAAGGGTCCACACTACCAGGAATTTGAAATTTACAGGTGGGGCAGGGGAATATTAGACCCTCCTTTAATCATGTATTCCTTAGGTGAGGGCAGAAGTGGGTGGGGGGGGGGGGGGGGCTTGCAGATTGTTAGACTACCCAGGGATCTGAGGCTCTCTGGGGAGATTCAGATCTGAAAAAGGCCATGCAGGCTCTTTAAATGGTGCCGCCGCCGCCATGCAAAAGGGAAAAGTTTTTGGTTTTGGGACAAAAAGAGATATCTTTTGAGGTGTGTGTGTGTGGGGGGGGGTGTTCTCCTTGCAAAAACGGGCCCCCAAAGCCTTTCATATACTTGTTTCTCACAAATTCTGCTATTAAATGAGCTACTTTGTATACATTTTTGCATTGCAGCCATAGGCATAGTATGGGGGACAGTAACGCCCCCCCCCCCCAAATATTGCAGGCACTAATGGTGATCTTGATACCCTTTGCCCCCACTGTCAGTGTGGCTTCCTTACCCTTGCCAAAATAAGAAGACAAATTACACTGATTGCAGCAGCTCATCAGTGGTAAATTTTAAATAAACGTTTGTGCAAAGGTTGTACTGCGAAGTGTACTTCTGTGAAGTGGCTTCACATGAAAATGCATAAAAACCTGAAGTCTGGCATTTTCCAAGTTTCCAGGTGTGTTGCAATATTTTTTTTGTTCAAATGTGTGTGTGGGGGGTGTATATATGCAAAGTCACTTTGCACTTAAAGACCAAACAGGAGCAATACTGAAATGGTCACCATGAGTCGACATCGACTTGATGCATTTAACAACAATGTATGAGACTTAGAATATGGGGAGTGTGTACATGCATGAGAGATTGGAAGTTACCAGGTATTGTGCTGGCATTGCTGACTTCAGTGTATGACATCCATATTTTTGGGAAAATTTAGAGATGATAGTTGACCCAAACTGCTTTAAAATCTGTAATGTTTACCATTCTGCTCAACGTGAGATATATGCAACTATAGCTTTCACATTAATGACCAAAGTATTTCTAAAACATTGCCTTCAGGAAAGTGTTTAATTCAAAACACATTAATTTTTCTGAACGTCATCTTCGAAAGGATAATTAGCAAAGGGAAACTCTTCTGTTAAGGATGACAAAGTGCATCTGTGTGAATGAATCCATTTGTCTACTGGTTGCTTGGAAAATAAAAGTTGACTAAATGCCTTGTGGAATTTGGATAGGAATCCGCACTTCTGTGCTTTGGAATGCTGGATAGAAAATGTATTGGCTAATGGTGTATAATTTGCAGAGGCTTGAATTAGTTCTTTCTAGTTTATCGAGTTTCTGATATGATAAGACTTTTGTTTGTTACTTCTCTTTTACATGCCTTAGATATTTTTGTTTCACTTTTCAGGGTCACCCTGGCTTCCCTGTGCTTAATTGAGCTGTTTATTGCCTGCCCCATTTTGTCTACCCTTTCTGAGCTACCTTGTCATGCTCTAGGACAGTGGTTATTTTGGATGCTGCTGGGGGGGGGGGGGGTTCTCTGAAATCTGCTTTGGAATTACAGAAAAGAGCACAGCTGCATTTGTGGTGGTGGTAGGAGAATCCTTTGCCTACTCTTAACATTAGATTAGTTTACTACAATACCTCAGTGGTTTTGTACTGTGAATTTAAGCCACCTTGGATGTGTGGTGTGTGCAGTAGAGATACTATTCTGCTTAGGTTTAAAAAGATCCTATCCCACTGCTTGCTCCTTTGGTTGCAGCTTCCCATTGGTTGCAAGTGTTAGGTTGCACTTTGGGTCCTGAGAGCCATAATGAGATCCATAACTGCTAAAAGGAAGATACTGGTGAGAAACAGATTAAATGAGAAAAAAAAACAATTTTATATGTAATCTTGGGATAACCTTGAAAGGAACCACAATCTTAAAGAAAAAAAAACAGTTCCTCTTGCATAATTTAAGAAGTGTGCACAGGATGCTGTTCTGTCCTACTTAAGTTAAAACATTGAACAGCAAAAATTTTTAATGACGTTTTTATTGTTTTCTTGACTCCTTGGGAGCAGCCATATTTCAAAACATTGAACTAGGTGCCTCTAGAGCAGTGCCCAGATGATGAAAACATAACTGATCTTCATCCCCCTTTCCCTCTTCCCCGTTTCCTCCTGCCCCCATTCATCCAAAACAGGAAGGCAGCAGTCTGCACAGGGCCCGAGTTAGTGTGTGCTCACAGATTCAGTATTTTGTATGAGGACATCAAATTCCTTTTAATTTTAGGCCACAGTGACAAAATGCTTCTGCAAATGGGTTGACCAGCTTGGATGTTGTGGATGACTGGTGTGAGGGAGTGCTGCATTTGCTGGGCTAATGCAGTTGGAATGGGATAAAAAAAACCAAAACAAAAACTGGAGGCTTGGTGGTCCCATCGCACCTCCCTTATGCAGAAATGACATGCTCAGCAATCCCTGCGTAGCCCACACCTACACATGCATTCTCTTGCTCACAGAGCCCAGCTACACGTGTCTATATTTTTCCACTCTTTCAAACACACCACAACTAGTTACACTATCTATGCAGTTGCTTAAACCAATCCAAATCTACCAATCACACATATACACTTGCACACACAGCCCCCACTTATAGAAATCTCCCACACTAAACAAAACCCATGCATTCTCGCCCTCACCCCCTCAAATCCACGCTGTCACAAACGCTGCTGTGCTTATTCTGATGTACTCGCCTGAGCTTACAAGTTGTAGGCCCTCTATTCCCCCACCCACCGCCTCCATTGGAGTAGAGGAGTAGTCTAGTGGTTAAAGCAACAACCTAGTAACCAAAGAGACCAAGGTTTGAATCCCACTGGGACTCCTTGCGGTCTTCAGCAAGTAACTTAACCCTCCATTGCCTCAGGTACAAACTTAGATTGTAAGCCCTCTGGGGACAGGGAAATACTTGCATACCTGAATGTGAACTACCACTGGAAAGACATTGAGCTAAGTACTAATAAATAAATTTCCAAGTGTTTCCTCTCAAACTCTTCATTCTTCCCCTTTCACCCTCTCCTCCAGACTCAAGTAGTCAACCATCTCGCCAAATAGGGACCGTCTGTAGGAGGAATGCAGCTTTCCCCAGGTTCATCTTCTTTCTCATTGCTTACCGCCCACCCACTCTCCCTCCCTCCCTCACGGTCTCCTCTCCACAGACTCCACAAGGCTCAAAATCTTTGCAGTGCTGAAGTCTGTTATACTGCTGCCACAGGCCTGGGGGGGGGGGGGGGGCTTATAGAGAATATTGGACAGAGGCAGTGGACTAGATAAATGGTTGCAGCCTGAAAATGGCCCAAGGTACTTGTGTTTGACACTCCTACTGCGTGGGTTTCCTGTATAACAGGCACCCTACCTTAACTCGGGAATGGCCAGAGCCTTTGAATATTCACATGCACCATGCTGGTTTGTCACTGCTAGGCATATGTCATAGTGGAAGTCCAGAGAAAGGAGAAGTTATCCTGTTTCTATGACACAATATGACGCCATTTGGGGTCCTGTCCCAGTTTGGGAACCGCTACAAGAGGCTCAGTGGAAGGCAGGGCAGCTGCTTTTTCTATTTCTGACATATAGAGGAAAACTAATTTTAACTTTCATCTTCTCACTCTTGACCCTGTATTAAGGTTTGAAGGTAAATTTCACTCAAGTATATTATTGCAGAGTAGACCTGTGATTAGCAAACATGAAAATGCTAGTCCTAAGAAATCTGAGTGACAGCTACAATAGACTGTGAATCTGTTTTTTGTTAGTTGTCAGGTTTCTGTGCTATAGTGCATCCTTACCTGCCAGTGTAAGATGGCACACTGTGGAACTTTGCCTCCTTCCCACTCCCCTTTTGATTGTTTATAATAGGCCTTTACTGCTGGTGTAATTCACTCCTAGGATGTGGAGGAGTGGCCTAGTGGTTGGGGCAAGGTACTTCAGGCCGGAAGGTCGGGGGTTCAAATCCCACTAGAGGACAGCAACCTTGGGCCGGAAGGACTGGGGTTTCTAGTCCCACAGGTGCTCCTTGTGGTCTTGGGCAAGCCACTTAACCCTCCATAGCCCATGTTCCCTGTAAAATAGTTATCTCCAAGTTATAATGCCCTGTTCAATGTAATTTCAGTTTGTTCAATGTAAACCGCACTGATGCAGAATAGCGCGGTATATAAGAGAATGTAAATAAATGCTGGGGCAATTTCTCAAATGGGTTAGTTGTGCACAAATCATGGCAGTCATGAACTTCACTCCTAATTCCCAGGGTATGTACATTGTGATTTTAGGCTTGAATTTACTGCTAATGTTTGCTGTAATACATGCCAAAGAGATAGCATAGTTGCTTACCTGTAATGGGGGTTCTCTGTAGACAACAGGGGTAAGCAGCCACACTCTACAGGTGTTGTCCTCGATGGCGCCTTCATGCTTGGCTCCTTTTGGACTTCTCTGAGCATGCTTGTATCTTCCAGCGCAGCCATCCCGCTCCTTCAGTTAATAACATAGCTGTTCCAGATGCAAAGGGTGCTTGTGATATGATGAGGAACCAGTAGAAAGTGGGTAGCTACTGTGTGTATCCTGAATCTTCTTTTGTTTTCCTTTTGCGTTTTGCTTTAGTGTGTTTGAAATTGGTTGGAGTTTGTTTTTTTAGGCAGATGAGCATGGCTGCATACCCCTGCTGTCTACGGAGAATTCCCGTTACATGTAAGCAACTATGCTTTTGCATAAGACAAGTAGTGGGATGCAGGCACACTCTCTACAGGTGAGTCCAGATCTGAAGGCTGCCCCAGCTTTCTTAGTAGTTAAAAGCCTGGGTCTAGTAACATGACAGGAGGTGGTGGGGGGGAAAAAACTGGATTCAGGAGACAGAGGTTGCGGAGGACCATCTGACCAAAGGTTAGGTCTCTAAGAGGAGTGTAGTCCATGCTGTAGTGTTTGGCAAAGGTATGTATTGAGGAGCATGTGGCTGCCCTGCAGGTTTCTTGTGCAGGCATGGAGGCCAAGTGGGCTATTGTTGCTGTAGAGCAGGGACAGTGAGGTCTCATGGAGCCTGGTGGCGGCATCCGTGCTTGGCTGTAACAGAAGGAGATGCAGTCTGCTACGCAGGAAGAAATGGTCTGCTTTGAAGCCGGACCACCAGGATTGTTCGGATTGTAAGTAACGAACAGCTGAGAGGAAGACCACAAACTTTTGGTAGCATTGAGATAGTAGAGCAGCACTCTTCTGCAATCCAGGAAGTGTAGAGTCTGTTCTGAAGATTTTTTTGGGGATTAGGGAAGAAGGTTGGAAGAACAATGGATTGGTTGAGGTAAAAATCAAAGACCACCCTAGGTAGGAACTTTGGATGAGTATGGAGCCCCACCTTGTGGAGGAACTGCATGTAGATGAAGAACCAGGAGCAGGACCTCAGAAAACACCCACAAATAAGAACAAAAGCGAGGGACATCTTGAACAATTTTCAGAAGACTGTGTTCGTGAGAAACTAGCTCAACTTAAAGTAGACAAAGCGATGGGACCGGATGGGATACACCGTAGAATACTGAGGGAACTTGGGGACGTTCTAGCAACTCCACTGACTGACCTTTTCAATGCCTCGTTGGAGTCGGGAGTGGTGCCAAAGGACTGGAGAGAGGCTCATGTGGTGCCTTTACACAAAAGCGGAAGTAAGGATGTGGTTGAAAACTACAGGCTGGTTAGTTTAACTTCAGTGGTGAGTAAATTAATGGAAACGCTGTTGAAAGAGAAAATAGTGAGGTTTCTGGAGTCCAGCGGATTACAGGATCCGAGGCAGCATGGATTCACCAGAGGCAGGTCTTGTCAGACAAATCTGATTGATTTCTTTGACTGGGTGACCAGGGAGTTGGACCGAGGGAGAGCTCTAGATGTGGTGTATTTAGATTTCAGTAAAGCCTTTGACACTGTTCCTCACAGGCGACTTATAAACAAACTGAGCACCCTAGGGATGGACCCTAAAGTTACTGCTTGGGTTAGAAATTGGTTGGGTGGGAGGCGACAAAGAGTACAAGTAAATGGAGCTCACTCTGAGGAGAAGGATGTTACCAGTGGTGTGCCCCAGGGATCTGTCCTTGGTCCGATTCTTTTTAACATCTTTGTTAGTGATATAGCGGAAGGGCTGTCGGGTAAGGTTTGCCTCTTTGCGGATGATACCAAAATCTGCAATAAAGTAGACACCCAGGAAGGTGTAGATAACATGAGGAGGGATCTAGCTAAGCTTGAAGAATGGTCTAGAATTTGGCAGCTGGGATTTAATGTTAAAAAATGTAAGGTCATGCATTTGGGCTGCAGCAATCCAAGGGAGCAATACAGCATAGGAGGTGAAGTACTTTTGTCCACTAAAGAAGAGCGGGACCTAGGCGTAGTTGTGTCCGATGATCTTAAAGTAGCTAAACAGGTAGAAAAGGCGACGGCAAAAGCTAGAAGGATGCTTGGGTGCATACGGAGAGGAATGGCTAGCAGAAAAAAGGAGGTGATAATGCCTCTGTATAAGTCTTTGGTGCGACCTCATTTGGAGTATGGTGTGCAATTCTGGAGACCGCACCTTCAAAAGGATGTGAACAGGATGGAGTCGGTGCAGAGGGTTGCTACTAAGATGATTAGTAGTCTTCATTATAAAGCATATGAGGACAGACTTAAGGATCTTAATATGTACACCTTAGAGGAAAGGCGGGATAGAGGTGATATGATTGAGATGTTTAAATACCTCCGTGGCATAAATGTTCAGGGAGAGAGCCTCTTTCAATTGAAAGCAAGTTCTGCGACGAGGGGACATGGGATGAGGGTGAAGGGAGATAGATTCAGGAGTGATATGCGGAAATATTTCTTTACGGAAAGAGTAGTGGATCCGTGGAATAGTCTCCCAGTGGAGGTGGTAGAGATGAGGACAGTAACTGAATTCAAAAAAGCATGGGACCAACACAGAGGATCTCTAAAGGTAAAAAGTGGACTGTTGTAGTTGTTGTTATGGAAGGACAGACTAGATGGGCCTTGTGGTCTTTTTCTGTCATCATGTTTCTATGTTTCTATGTAGGGAAGGTAGTGAACTAGCACCTGATGTTCACTGATCCTCTTCGTAGAGGTGATGGCAACAAGGAAAATGGTCATCCATATAAGATGTTTTTAAGAAGGCTGAGCTGAGGGGCTTGAAAGGCAGTTTCATGAGCTCTGAAAGAATGACATTTAGGTTGAGCCAGTACAGCCAGCTTAACTGGTGGATACATGTTCAGAAATCCTTTCATGAAACTAGGATGAACAGAGATGGGTTTGCCTTCTATGTAAGTATGTGAAGCCACAATGGCAGAGGGGTGATATTGGATGAAAGTAGTTTGTAGGCCAGACTGTGATAGTTCCAGAAGATAAGTCAAGACTTGGCCAAGGGAGCAGGTCACTGGATCTTGCTGACACTCTCTAGCCCAATTTGAAAAGCAGGGACCATTTATGTTTGTAGGAGAGTTGCATTGCTGGTTTCCGCAATACTGAGAAGACTGTGGACAGCATCCGCTAGGAAGTAGTCGGCTGTTACGCCTTGTGTAACTTCCAGGCTGCTAAAAGAGGCTGTAGAGATTGGGATGTAACAGAAGACCACTATTCTGTGTGAGCAGGAATGGATGTGTGCCCAATGGCTGTGGCAGTTCTGTCACAAGGCCAGCAGGTATGGGTACCAGGCTTGACGAGGTCACTGTGGTGCAATCAATATGACTGTAATTCTGTCCTGCCATATCTTGAGTAGGACCTGACTGATAAGTGGAAAAGGAGGGACTACATGGAGTAAACAAGATGCCAAACGCATCTGGCACCCAGCGTTGGAAGCTGGGCCAAATTTAACAAATTGTTGGCATTATCAGCAGTTATGAAGAGATCTATCTCTGGAGTGCCCCACTGCTGAACATAAGACATGCCATACAGGGTCAGACCAAGGTCCATCAAGCCCAGTATCCTGTTTTCAGTAGTGGCCCATCTAGGTTACAAGCACCCAGCAGTTTCCCCAAAAGACACAGGTTCCACAATGTATTGGGGCAAGCAGTGGATTTCCAGGGTTCGCTTTAATAATGGTTTATGGACCTTTCCTCCAGGAACTTGTCCAAACCTTTTTTAAACCCAGCTACATTAACAGCTTTTACTACATCCTCCGGTAACAAATTCCAGTGTTTGATTACACGTTGAGTGAAAAAATATTTTCTCTTATTAGTCTTTAATAGGCTATACTGTAGCTTCATTGCATGCCTCCTAGTCTTTCTATATTTTGATGGCGTAAACAATCAATCTAAGTTTACTCGTTCCACTCCATTCATTAATTTATAGACCTCTATCATATCTCCCCTCAGCCGTCTTTTTTCCAGGTTGAAGAGCCCTAACCTTTTTAGCCTCTCCTCATAGGACTATCCTTCCATCCCCTTTACCATTTTGGTGGCTCTACTCTGTACCTTTTCTAATAATGCTATATCCTTTTAAAGATACAGCGACCAGAATTGCACACCATATTTAAGGTGTGGTCGCACAATGGAATGATACAGAGGCATTATAATATCCTTTGTTTTATTCTCCATTCCTTTCCTTATGATTCCTAGCATTCTATTTGCTTTCTTGACCACCACTGCACACTGGGTGGAGGGCTTCATCATGTTACCCACGATGCCTACATCTTTTTCCTGGGTGGTTGTTCCTAATGTGAAACCTTATATTGTGTAACCATAGTTTGGATTGTTCTTTCCTAGGTGCATAACTTTGCACTTGTCCACATTAAATTTCGTCTGACATTTGAACATCCAGTCTTCCAATTTATCTAGGTCCTCTTGCAATTTTTCACAATCCTCTTGTGTTTTGACAACTTAGTTTTGTGTCATCTGCAAATTTGATTACCTCACTTGTTCCCATTTCCAGGTCATTTATGAATATATTAAAAAGCAGTGGACCCAGCACAGATCCCTGGGGTCCTCCACTATTCACCTTTCTTCATTTGGAAAATTGACCATTTAGCCCTACCCTCTGCTTTCTATCTTTTAACCAGTTCCTGATCCACAATAGTAGCCTGCAGTAGGTACCTCGTGGCTTGCACTGAGGCTAGTGCTGCCTTGGACGAAATGGAAATGAGCCAGTCATTGCAGTACGGGTATAAGCAGGGGCCTTGCTGACTTAAGTGTACAACGACAATCGCTAGGCATTTTGTGAAGACTCTGAGCAGCCAAGAGGCCAAAGGGGAGCATCTGGTATTGGTAATGGATATTGTTGAACTGGAAATGAAGGTAACTATAGTTCTTGGGATGGATGGATATGTGGGTGTAGGCATTTTTCAGATCCAGGGAGGCCAGCTAATTGTTGCAACTCAGTTGGAGCAAAATAGTGTTTAGTGAATTCATCTTGAACTTTTCATACTTCATGAAGCGGTTGAGGCTGCAAAGATCTAGTATCTGCCTCAGTCTGCCTGTCTTTTTGAGTGTAAGGAAAAATCTGGAATAGAATCCCTGATTCTGCTGTTGGGGGGAGGGGGGGCGGTATGAGACCTATGGTGTGATTATGCAAAAGGTCCTTGATTTCCTGTTGTCAGATGCTGATGTGGTACAGAAACTGGCCGGGTGTTCCGTGGGGACAGAGTTGGGGGAAGTGTTGAAGTTAATTTTGTAACTACCCCAGACAATGTTGAGCACCCATCGATCCGTGGTTATGCATTGCCAGATGTTCCAAAAATGCAGAATTCTGCCCCCCACTAGAAGGTAGTCCAAAAACTAGGGTTGGACTTGTGAGTGGGATTAGGGTTAGGCAGCTGCTGTTTCCTCTCTTGGACATGCCTGCTGGCCATAAGATGCTCCTTGTAAACACTGAGTTGGATGTCTAGTATAGGAATGATATCTCTAGGGTAGAATTGCTGAAAATATTGGTAGATAAGTGCAGCAGAATTGAGGATGATGTGGATGATGAGCTTGACTAGAAGGTTCTGTGGGCTGAGTGGCCAACTCTAACCATAGAGGAGTAATCCTTGACCTTGGACATCGCCTCTTGAACTTTGATACCAAATAAACTGTCCCCCTGACATGAGGCATCTGCCAAACAGTTGTAAAGATCCTCCCTGAGGCCCAAGATCCTGAGCCACGTGGTCTGCCTGGCAGAGATGGCTGTGGCTGTGGATCGAGCAATCAAGTCTAAAGCATCTTACATGGTATGAATGATGTGATTGGTTAATATTTGGCCTTGGTTGTCTGCGGACAGGGCACATGGATCATCTAGCTGTAATAGAAAATCATCATGGTGGTAGTGGAGAATCTGAAGCTGGTGCGCAACAACTCTGATAGCCAGAAGGCCACTCTGGTTAGATCTGTGCCCATTAGCATCTAGAGTTCGTCGTTCCATGCCTGGTGGCATCTGGAATGTCAATTTGGTTCTTCTGGATTTGTTTTTAAGGACTGATTCTGAAACTATGGATTGATGAGGCAGTTGCTGATCAAAACCAGGGGCTTTCTATGAGCTAGGGGAGAGCCTGGCATGAAGGTGCCGATGGATGACACCTGCAGAGAAAGTCCTGTATATGGACTATGGCCATTGTGGGGTCCTGCTATGCATTAACTCTCAGAGCATAGAAAGTGCGCCTGCTAATGATTTTGCATACATAATTTCCTCTTTCAAGGCAAAATGTCTGACACTTGCCCCATTCCTTTTTTTCTGGGGCTCGGTAATATGGGATCAGGCTGCTCTTTATTAAAATAAATAAATACCATTACCTACAGCAGTGGTATTTGGAACATGTTTCTTATTAAAAACAAAACCAGTTGGTCAACATGTTTTATTTTCCTACAAACAATTGCTTGGAGCTGCTTCTGATCATCAGCAAGGTGAAGTGAATTCATTGCAAAACCTGCATTATATTTATTTTATTTTCTCTGCCTCCACTCCCTTTAAATTGTGCTGTATACATTTCACCAGCCTTTGCTTATGTTGGTCAAATTATAAAGTCTACAACTGTCACATTTGACTTTCATAAGACTATATGGCCCTGGCAGATTCTCTGTTGCTTGATCCAAATCCATTATCTACTGACTGAAATTACAATTTAAGCAACTTTTAAGTCATTTATACCAGTCGTCTACTCTAACTTTCAACGCTGCTGATTCTGTATTGCCTGTCACAAACATTTTGTTCTCAAAATGCTAATCGCCTTGTTCCATCAGTCTCTGGAGCTCGCATGGGAGCATCTCGGCATGTGGCATTTAATCTTTTGGCTCCATCTTGCTTGAACTCCCTTCCTTCCCTCCCATATATGCATGGAGTCTGCCTTTAAATGTAAGATCCTATTGAAAACGTACTGTTTCAAGGTCGTCTTCAGGAACTGCCAGGCCTAGAGTGGAGGGTCATTTTTATTGTGCTGTCTGCTGTTTTTTTTTCTTTCCTGTTTTTCATTGGTGTTCCTTTCTATTATTAATTTTAGTAACTGTGCACTACTTGAGTGCTCTCTGGCCTAGAGTGGTATAGTAAGTTTGTTTATAATTTATAAAAAAAAGTCTAGTGTGTCTATGCTGCCTTGTGTAGTTCGGACAGAGATGAGCAAAGGCAATATCTCGCCAGGAATGAACTTACTAGGAAATGCCTTTTAATTTTCTAGGTAATTTCTTGTAATCTGGAAGCTTGTTGCTGATGAAGCAGGTATGAAATCAAAGGTTTACAGCTCACAAGGGTGGTTATGCTGGCAATAATACTTTAGGCTGTTGAACAAAAAGAAAAGTATCTGTAATAAATCCTTGTAAACCTTTTAGCAGTGGATGGAAAAAGTAGCATTTGACAGCAAGAGGGGATAGTGATGAGGGTATTTGCCAATGTTGCAGCTATTGAAATGTGTTCTTTACATAAATATATATATATATATATATATATATATATATATATATATCCACAAGAACATGTTCCAGTTTGAACTGGTTTTGAGTGGGCCATATGGCTAAAGTGGTGATGTGCTAACATTACCAATAGGAACCAATCAAAAATGGGGATCTGTGGGTATGTGCCACAGATGTTAAGGAGCTTTCTATGCTTGCTTTTTTGTTTTCCTCGTAGAGCAGTTGAACTTCTTTACTATGTGGTTGCTGTTTTAAATACTAAAACCTTTGCAGATGAGCTAGGAATGGCTCTGATGGGGCAAGATGAGAATTTCTTATTGTCAGCAACATAAACATTGGATGCATTTGCCTTTATCATGTTATTCACTTACTCTGGGAATGTAGTGAGTGAATAAGTCGTTTTGTTCTTTTAGGTGTCTGACTAGAGTAGTTTTCAGATTATAGTCAGTATATACTACTATGACTCTAGGTTTGTGAAACTACAGCCTGAAAATAAGCTGTGCTGCTTTTAAAAATTATTTTTAATGTAATATTGCAATAGCAGATCCAGCACTTCTAAGTCCAGTGCAATCCAAATTCAGTGGATCACAAGTAGAGCTGCATCGTATTTTTGGTGTATGTGTGAATACCTGTCTGTCCTTAACTATGGGGTTCTTTAACATCTCCCCCTGCTATCATATAAAAGTGTCTGAAGCAACCTGGAAAATCTCTTGGTTGATAGAAATAAGATTTGATTACTTTAGTTTCATGCCTTCCGACTCTGACATCAGAAACAAAGTGCCTGCTGTTATTTCTAATTGATTCCATTATAAACCACCCTTGCATAGAACATTTTTTGAACAGGAATAGTTTCCAAAATTAAGGCCAACTATAGCAGTGAGCTTAACTATTTATTGGGTAGGTAGTCACCTTAGCCAAAAAAGAAAAAATTCAATATGATAGCAAGGACCATCACTACACATAAGAATTGCCGTACTTATCAAACCCAAGGTCCTTTTTCCAGCAGTGGCCAATGCATGTCACAAGTACCTGGCAGGATCCCCTTTTGGCTACTCAGGCCCAGTCAGAAACAACTAGTTGTGTAAATGCCACCTAAGCCTCCCCTGTGGCTCATAGGAGGCCCATTTATAGCTCTCATATCTATCCTCCCTGCTCGGAGGTGACTCGGTTTGCATTTCTGGTACTGTGAATAAAAAGCATAGACAATAGCAGCAATGCATGTGAATAGTGATCCATACTGAGTGGCAAGTATTCCCACTAAGTCTCGACCCTCATATATCATGCCTAGCAATTGAGCTCTGTCATCTTGTCCCCACCCTTGTCAGCTCTCCCTGTGATTTGTTAACCCCCTCCCCCCTCCTTCCCAGAAGTTTGCTATCGGCACCTCCTCTAGAATAAGTATTCTGATTTTAATAAAAGCCAATCTGTGTCAGAAAAAAAGTTCATATTTCAAACTCATTGTAGCGCTGGAGGGGACCCTCCCCCCCCCCCCAACCAGAACAGCTGTTCTGGAGGCAGTGGAAGCTGCAAGCATCCAAAGACGTTGAGAGCAGCGTGTGTATTTGGAGCCTGCCACTCAAATGCCATTTGGGTCAATGGGAGTCAGTGGACCATGGGCCTTAGGACATGCAGCAACATCCATACAACTAAAATCATCATAGTGGCAAAATCAGACTTTATGTACCTATTAGCAGTCCCCCATGAGGACGGACTCCCTTTACAACCCCTGAATTACCTTGTAAATGTTAGCCTGACTTCTGCAAGATTCTGCATACTGAAGGCTTTGCTTTTGTATCGACCATGACTGAAGGTGTGAAACCTGCTGTATTAACCTAGTCTCCACTTCTTCCAGGCAAGTGTGGTATTTCAGAGTGTGTCCTCTGAGTTATGGTTTTTATAGAGCTGGCCCAAGAGAGTCTAGCTAGGAATTTGCTGGAATTTCTTCCAGTCTTAACTGGGAAATATAACATGTCAGATCTGCACTGAAGCTTATAACTCAGCTTCTCTGGGTATTTGCTAATTATTGTTGCACACTAGCTCCTCTTTCTTAGCAAGCAGGTTCACTTTAACCCTGTGTCTGTGGCTTATCACTGACCCAGGGAGTGATTCCGGTGGTTATTTTGTATATAGTCTGAGTGTTATTTCTGTTAACCATGCTACCTCATGGTTTTCTGAGGGTTGACTGTTTCTAGCACTACTAGGTTCTAGCACATGGGGTGGGATACTTACCAAGAGGTGAATGGAAGATTGTATGGGAGCATGGGTACAGCAAGGCCCATGCAGTACTGCGCCAGATCTTCCACAGGAGAAAGTTAACCTAGAGTGAATGATACAGTTAGTACTGAGATGGTCCATTAAAACATGGGTAACAGATGGACTGTAGCCCTCTAGCACATGTGATTCTACTTTGTTACTTGTGATGAGAGACATCCCTTTGTGCATGCATTGCCATAGAGAGATCTAATATTGCTGCCCTGACAAGACACTGGAGGATCAGTCTGATTATAGATGATATAAACCATGAGCTCCATTTTATTCCGTGTTAAAAATTCTGTGGTAGCAAGACTGAAAAGCTTGACAGGAAGTCTTTTTGTTTAAACTACCTTAGAATAGGCTGCTGTCAGCGAAGCAGCTGCCCTTGTGCCTTTGGCTTAAATGAGACTAGGCTTGGCAACAGAAGTAATGTCTACACTTGCAAGCCCTTTTGTTTCTCAGTTAATTTAAACAACTGTCTTCTTGTCTGTTCACACTAGGAAAGTTACTCTAGGACTGAGAGTGGATGCATTGGTATATGCAAGGTGCATTTTAAACTGCAGGAGGGCTTCCTTACACCTATTGTGCAGTCATGGCATGATTGTACTAGCCTCTGCTATTCTTGTCTATGCAAGTCCCTTTTTACAATATCTTCACTTTTTGCTTTCGTCTTGCTTTTGTTAGTGCTCACACAAAGAGGAGATCAGAACAAGTTCTGCTTAATCTTGGCATAGCTAAAGTTGGATTACATGCATGTGAATGAAACATGTAAGGTATTGACTCTATTCTTAATTACAACTCATTTTACTCCTGCTTGTGGTCCAACTGACTTGTCACATGACCATTGCTTTTCAACCCTCTCAGAGGCACACTAGACACTTGAGGATTACCACATTGAATACCTATGATATACTTCTGCCTTTATCCAAGAGCCACTGTAAGCACATCTCTCAAGCATGTTCATTGTGGTAATCCTGAAAATCCAATTGCCTAGGTGTGCCTCCCAGGGGAAGATTAAGAAGTACCAATGGGACCTAAGGACCACAGAGCCCAAGTAGTGTCGCTAGTCGTCTTCTGACACCTTTTAACATGTTTTTAACTTACTGTATTTGAGCTGCTACTGTGTGTCCTGAAAGCTTAGACTGTAGTGTGAGGGTAATTGTGCGATCCTAACTCACTGCTAGCAGAGATCTGTGCCTGGTGCATGGCTGTTTTGTTAACCAAGGGACCGAGCTGGTAGACTCAGGATTCATTTTGTAAATTGCAGCCATTTATATATTTTTCTTACTTTGAAATAGATCTGTCTTTTTAACAGGAATTTTGATTACATAGTTTCAATAAGATTACTGTAAATGAAAAAATATTTCTATCTACTTTTGTAATGTGTTATCAATAAAGTGCATGGTATTAAAACAAGGGTAGAGCTTCCTGGGTTCTCGGCTTCTCATGAAAGTGAGTTATTGAGCAAAAGATTGCCATAGTTAATTGAGAGCAGTACTGACCAGCTAAATAATGTTGAAGCTAACTGAAGTCTCTATCTTTGAAAAAATAAAATTGAAAAATGGCAAATGTTTCAGTATGTAAATTTGTTGCTGCCAAGTGGGATTTGATTAGATACACAAGTAGATACCATAGCCATAATCCACGAGCAGTGAGATGGACCAGTTCTGCCAGAGCGCAGAAGCAGCTGTAACCTTGCCCGCAGTGATTCCCAGTTTGTTTTTCCATTCTGCTGCATGGACATGAAATGAAGCATACCTGGGGTTATGGAAGAATCTTCCCTTTTCAGTGTTATATAAAAGACTATCCCCTCCTCTTCGCAAGTAAAGGTGGTGTGGGCTGTCCTTTAATCATCTGCTGCAGGCAGGGCATTATTGGGTGAAACTGAAGAAGGCACGAGATTTCTCTAGTTTGAAAATCCGAGAAGTGGATGACAATTTCAGGGGCTTGCTCCATTATGGAAAAGGTTAGTTATACCCAACCTATATACCAAGTGGCTATCTAGATGTCCTGGCTTGAGCTTCCATGAGTGTTAAGGGCAGAAGTAACTCGGGAGGGGTTATTTGAGCATTTTAAAGTCCTGCCTTAACTGATATTGTAATACAAAACCCTGTATAGGGCAGTTTTGATGAGGGACTAGTATGCTTAACTAAAATAGACAAGTGGGAATTACCAAAAGTGTACAGCAGGGAGGGTAGCTATAGGTATGCCTCCTTGGAGTGCCCAAGGCTATCTGAGCTGTGGTAAACAGTGCATGGGTCTGTTCCTAAACGGCTGCAGAAGAGTGTTGTGGACCTATGGCTGCCTTCTGGAAGATGCTGCTATTTTACGAGAGAGTAAAATATCAAGTTGGAGATTACATTCAAGCAATGAGCCTGATAGCAAACAACATGATCCTAAAATTCTGAGTGGGAGATAAGCACCCTCTGAGAGAGCGCAGGATGAATATGATGCTTGAAATGGTGAGTGTGGAATGACATGTTCACAGACATAAAAAGGGCCCTTGGTGAGCTGAGGGGAAGGGGGGGGCACAACGTAAAATAAGAGCAGGAGAGTTCATCCCTTGCTGCGAATGCTGGTTAAAGGTGCAAGAATGCTTTAAGAATAAATGTTTTCATATAGTCAAGAGATTGCAATACCCATTTGTACTTCTGGTGGAGATGAGATAATGTTAAAATACATTGTGTTTTTTTGTTAGCATTACTGGAGTCAAACAGCACTGTTCAGTTTAGGTACTGTATGGTCTGACACTATTTTTTTAAACATTATTTTTCTTTATTTTGTTAGAATATGCTGAAAAATATGCTTGACCCAGACAGCTTCAGAACTATATTCCAAGCCATAGTCACACCCCACTTCGACTATGCGAATATAATACTCCATGGTCTCCCAAAGAACTCACTAAATACATTACAACTAGCCATGAATGCCGCAGCCCGGGTATTATACGGTGCTTCAAAGAGCGATCACATAACACCCATCCTAATGGAGCTTCACTGGCTCCCTATATACTGCAGAATAACATATAAAGCCCTTATCTTGACCTTTAAAGCAATAAATACTATAGCTCCGTCATCAATTTCGAAACTCCTCCATCACACTCCCAACACCAGATCTAGGAGGTCAGCAGTGGCAAATACCCTAACTACAACACATGAGGCCACAAAATACAAACGTTCAACAACAGACAGGGCTTTCGCGTACTACGCACCCAGATGTTGGAACAACCTACCTCCCAACATTAGAGCTATTACTGACCTCAAGCAATTTAGAAAAGCAATAAAGCATCACCTCTTCATTCTACATTTCCAAAGCACATCATCAACCCTCTAACAATTACAGATAGTGTAACCGCCCTACTTAAGATGATGAAAAGCAACTCTATCCCTTGTATATAGGTCCTATACATACTACAAATATGTACATAGTTTCCCTAAGTTATAATCCCAGTTGTATATTTCCTGTTATATGTAAACTCACCACAGTCTGTTGATTGAAATGAGTATTCCTGTTTAATGTAAACCGCGCTGATGAAAAAGAGTGCGGTATAGAAGAAATACAAATAAATAAATAAATAAATTGAATGTGGTAGGACCATGCAGCAGCCAAAGCCAGGCTTCAAGTCCTGCCCCATTGATGGTGGAAAATGAACAAATTATGACACCCCTAACCAAAACGGCAGGTCAAAAGGCCATTTTGAAAGACTCCTTGTATCCAAGCAAGGACTGTTAATCACCCAGGAAGTTGGTCACAGCTTACCTCAGCAGCACAGGCATAAATAGCTCAACCAGAGCTTTGTGATCCTGTCTTGAAGGACTAGAAAAGGGGACTGTTACTTCTGGAGAGAGATCTGCAATTGTGAGTATATACTTCTGGGAATTTTCTGAAAAGAATTCTTTCTATTAAAGCTAATTAATCTGGGAACCCACTATCTTTTGTTAAATCAGTCAGGGCCTAGTAGCAGCAGTTTAAATTTAAAACACAGAAGAGAACTTTCTGGTTACATTTCATACCCAGCAGAGAGCTTGTAGTTTAAATTTAATAGTTACTCAGGGCCTAGTATCAGCAAAGTACTTTTAGTTTAAATTTAAAACAAAGAAGAGAGCTTTCTGGTTAAATGTAGAACCCAGCAGAGAGCTTGTAGTTTAAATTTCATAATAAGTTAGAGCCTAGCAGCAGTAAGGAGCTATAATTTAAATCAAATCAAGATATAGCTTACCTCAGCAGCACAGGACAGGGTACTGTGTAGCAGCCCTCTTTTAATAAGTGTTGTTTCCCTCTCTCCCTCCCCAGTACCCACCCACCCCTGGGATAATCGTAGCTTTATAGGTACTTACACATCTTAAAAGACAGGAGGTGCTCTCAGGTGAAGCTCGTTACCCAAATCAGTCATACACTAAGGACCTGAGATTAATTAAACTTCAGGTGAACAAGGTATATTAAACGTATTAGGTACAGTTTTATTAGTATAAATATCCATAGCAACCCTTAGTAAGTAAAGAACTTAAAGATCTAAACACAAACTTAAAACTAAGATGCAGACAGCAGTCCAGCAGCGAGATGGGGGCTTTCCAGTCTTTTGCATTGAGTGTCACATGTATGATTTTCTCCCAGTTGGTGTGAGGTCTTACGTGTGCACTAGGTGCAAGGAGCTCTTTGCTCTCAGGGAATGAGTCCATTCTCTAGAGGCAAGAGTAGCAGACTTGGAAAACATAAGAAAGACAGAGGTACATAGACGAGATCTACAGGGATCTAGTCCAGAAGTCCCACCTCCAGTCTGGCAGCATCCCTGTTGCCATGGAGGAGAGAGAGGTCACGTGACAGGAGCGCATCACCCTGGTGTGGCAGGAAGTGATCCTGTAACTAGGACCTGTTCTCCAGGTGATGTAAAACCCTCTCGCACCGAGGAAGTTTCTCCAGGGCCATGTGCCCAAGAGGGAAGGGTTAGGACAGCCGTTATAGTTGGTGATTCAATCATTAGGCATGTAGATAGCTGGGTGGCTGGTGGACGTGAGGATCGCCTGGTAACATGCCTGCCTAGTGCGAAGGTAGCGGACCTCACGCACCACCTAGATAAGGTCTTGCATACTGCTGGGGAGGAGTCTGCTGTCTTGGTACATGTCGGTACCAATGACATAGGAAAATGTGGTAGGGAGGTTCTGGATGCTAAATTTAGGCTTTTAGGTAGGAAGTTGAAATCCAGAACTTCCAGGGTAGCGTTCTCCGAAATGCTTCCTGTTCCACTCGCAGGACCCAAAAGGCAGGCAGAGCTCTGGAGTCTCAATGTGTGGATGAGACAATGGTGCAGAGATGAGGTTTTTGGATTTGTTAGGAACTGGGGAACATTCTGGGGAAAGGAGGGGCTCTTCCAGAGGGAGGGGCTTCACCTTAACCGGGATGGAACCAGGCTGCTGGCATTAACCTTTAAAAAGGAGAGAGAGCAGCTTTTAAACTAGATAATAGGGGAAAGCCAACAGTCGCCCAAGAGCGGATGGTTCCAAAGAATGTATCCTTGAAGGATACTACCAAAAGCAGAGAGGTTCCAAAAAAGAGCAAAGTAGCCCAGATGCCCTCGAGTATGGAGCAGACAGAGCTTAAAGATCCCAAATTACCCATGTCTACCAATAGCCAAATTAATATGAATAAAATAAAGTCTCTAAAATGCTTGTATGCAAATGCTAGAAGTCTAAAAAATAAGATGGGAGAGTTAGAATATATAGCACTAAATGAGAGGTTAGATATGATTGGAATATCAGAGACATGGTGTAAGGAGGACAACCAGTGGGACACTGTGATAGCTGGGTACAAACTATATCGTAATGATAGAGCTGATCAAATTGGTGGAGGGGTTGCGCTCTATGTTAGAGAGGGCATTGAGTCAGAAAGGATTAAAGTTTTGCAGGAAACAAAATTTGCTGTAGAATCTCTATGGATTGAAATTCCATGTAAAAAGGGGAAGGTGATGGCAGGGGGGGTGTACTATTGACCGCCTAGCCAGAATGAACAAATGGATGATGAAGCGCTCAAAGAAATTAAGGAAGCTAACAAAAGTTACAGTGCAGTAATAATAATGGGTGATTTCAATTACCCCAGTATCGACTGGGTCAGTGTCACAGCAGGACATGCTAGGGAGATAAAGTTCCTAGATGAAATAAATGACTGCTTCTTGGAGCAGCTGGTTCATGAACCGACCAGAGCAGAAGCCATATTAGACCTGGTCCTTAATGGAACACCGGATCTAGTGCAAGAGATAAGGGTGTTGGGTCCACTTGGCAATAGTGATCATAGCATGATCGCCTATGATTTAATTAGTGGAAGAGGGATAGTAAGGAAATCCACAGTACTACCTTTTAAACTTTAGAAAGGGAGACTATGATAAAATGAGGAAAATAGTTAAGAAAAAACTAAAAGGAGCAGTTGCAAAAGTTAGACTTACATCAAGCTTGGGTGGTGTTGAAAAATACTATCTTGGAAGCCCAGACCAGCTGTATTCCACGCTTTAAGAAAAGTGGAAGGAAGTCCAAAAAACTGCCAGCATGCTTTAAAGGTGAGGTCAGAGAGGCTATTGTTGCCAAAAAAACATCTTTTGGGAAATGGAAAAAAACAGCCACATGACGAAACCTGGAAACAGCACAAGCACTGCCAAGTCAAAAGCAAGGCATTGATAAGGCAGGCAAAGGGAGAATTTGAGAAGAAGCTTGCTGTGGAAGCAAAAACGCGAAATAAAAAGACCTTTTCAAGTACATTCGTAGCAAAAACCCTGTGAGAGAGACAGTTGGTCCATTAGATGATAGAGGGGTTAAAGGGGGACTAAGATGCGACAAGGCGATAGAGGAGAGACTCAATTAATTCTTTGCTTCGGCCTTTACTGAGGAAGATGTAGGGATGTTACCCATGACTGAAGTGGTATTTAAAGGTGCGGAAGAATTGCATGAAATGTAATACATCTTTCCAATGTATCGATAACTATTAGATAAACTGAAGAGTAGCAAATCACCTGGGCCAGATGGTATACATCCAAGGGTGTTGAAAGAACTGAAATATGAGATTGCAGACCTGCTATTAGTTCACAGATTACTATCATTAAAATCATCTCTAATTCCTGAAGATTGGAGGATTGCCAATGTAACACCAATTTTTAAAAAGGGTTCCAGGAATGATCTGGAAAACTACCTGATGAGCCTGATGTCAGTACCGGGAAAAATGGTAGAAACCATCATAAAGAATAAAATTACTCAGCATGTAGATAGTCATGGCCTAATGGGAGACAGCCAACATGGCTTTAGACAAGGAAGATCTTGTCTTACTAATCTGTTATGTTTTTTTGAAGGTGTGAATAAACAGGTGGACAAAGGTGAGTCGGTTGATACACTATATCTGGACTTTCAGAAAGCCTTTGACAAGGTCCCTTATCAGAGACTTTTGGCAAAACTAAAGAGTCATGGGATAGGAGGCAGTGTACTACTGTGGATCAGGAACTGGTTAAAAGATAGAAAGCAGAGGGTAGGGCTAAATGGCCAATTTTCCCAATGGAGAAAGGTGAATAGTGGTGTACCCCCAGGTATCTGTGCTGGGTCCGCTGCTTTTTGACATATTCCACTTTCCAGGTCATTTATGAATAATGAGTGAGGTTATCAAATTTGCAGATGACACAAAACTATTTAAAGTTGTTAAAACCCAAGAGGATTGTGGAAAATTGCAAGAGGATCTTGATAAATTGGAAGACTGGGCATCAAAATGGCAGATGAAATTTAATGTGGACAAGTGCAAAGTTATGCACCTAGGGAAGAACAACCCAAACTATGGTTCCACGATGCAAGGTTCCACATTAAGAACCACCACCCAGGAAAAAGATTTAGGCGTCATTGTGGATAACATGTTAAAACCCTCGGCCCAGTGTGCAGCGGCGGCCAAGAGAGCAAATAGGATGCTAGGTATCATAAGAAAAGGAATGGAAAATAAAACAAAAGATATTATAATGCCTCTATATCGTTCCATGGTGAGACTGCACCTTGAATATTGTGTGCACAGTTCTGGTCGCTGTATCTTAAAAATGATATAGAAAAGGTTCAGAAAAGAGCCACCAAAATGGTAAAGGGGATGGAAGGATACTCCTATGAAGAAAGGCTAAAAAGGTTAGGGCTCTTTAACCTGGAAAAGAGACGGCTGAGGGGAGATATGATAGAAGTCTATAAATTAATGAACGGAGTGGAACGGGTAAACGTAGATCGATTGTTTACGTTATCAGAATATAGAAAGACTAGGGGGCATGCAATGAAGCTACAGGGTAAACTATTTAAGACTAATAAAAGAAAATATTTTTTCACTCAACATGTAATCAAACTCTGGAATTTGTTACCGGAGGATGTAGTAAAGGCGGTTAGTGTAACTGGGTTTAAAAAAGGTTTAGACAAGTCCCTGGAGGAAAGGTCCATAAACCATTATTAAGAAGGGACCCAGGATATCAATGCGTGACCCCCAGTACAAGCATTGTGGAACCTGTGTGTCTTGGGGGAACTGCTGGGTACGTATGACCTAGATTGGCCACTGTTGGAAACAGGATACTGGGCTTGATGGACCTTGGTCTGACCCAGTATGGCATATCTTATGTTCAAAACATTTATTTGGGCTCAGACTACCTCAAAGAAGGCTACAACGACTGCTGCTGGCCTGTACCTGCAAGACCAGAGGACCTGCTTCAATACACCTAGGGCCTATTACATGCCTGAGGAGATACACTTAAAAGCACTGAAAAATGATTTTAGTACAGAAATTTGGCTCATTCCAGCACTCTAGCAGGCCCTTTCCTGTCTGGATTCAGGGGTAGCTTTAAGATATGAGCTACATTCAGATACAATAAGCATAGTGGCCTCCATTCTCTTGCATGTAGTTTCAAAAGTATCATTATGAAAGCATAGTATAATCGGTTTGGAGTTGGCATGGGTCTTAGCTATGATCTCTCTACTTCATTTGCAAACCTCTTTGGTACAGTCATATAGACCTAAGCAGGAGGCACGTCCTTAAACCACATGGTTCCAAAGTGGTCATAAGGCACCAGCTCGATGTAGAAGACCATAGACATATCAGCAGTCTGCATCACAAAAGTTAAATTGGGTCCATAGGTGGTCCCAACAGTGAAGAAGCAGTCTAGAAGAAGTTTCTCATGATAGCTAAGACCAGACACATGACAGAGAACACACAGTACAATGATTCTCATAGCGCCACAGTGGCCTCTGTAAAATTGTTGTTTCTTTTCAAAAGAACTTCACTTCCAACCTTAAACACATGATTGGGACATCCTCTTGCATTTTAACCTCTGCTCCCTGGCTTGGATACCATGGATTGAGCAGCACCTAGTGCCTTCTTGGGACTGCCATCTCTAATTCAAGCCATTATAGAGACAGCAAGAAAACCTACCACAAGACATTCATACAGTTTCAAACAGAAGTGGTTTCAAGCCAGTGCTTTACTAATGTCCAGGACCCCTTTGGTATCTTCCACTATCTATACCATCTCTACTAACTTATAATCCAGACATCCCCAATTAGAGAATATTATGGTACTCTCCCAGCCTCTCATAAGCTCTGGTTTCATGGTAGCCTGCTGTTTTAAAATTCATGGAGGCCTTCATCCCAAACCACCAAGGTAGAGGCCTCCAGGCCCAAGGGACCTGAACATGATACTGTTGTTTCTGATGAAGTCACTGCTAATGCAATGTATTCTGCATCCTTGCAGCATCTAACACAGAAATTCTAATCAAAGTAACTATCCCCATGCATACTCAGAACTTTCCAAGTTATCAGTGTCCCTGATTTTTTTTTGTATATATTGTTTATTAAGACACTGTCAAAATAATGCATAGTTTGGGTGTGGTGGGTACACTTAAAATAGGACCCAAGTGTGGTGTATGACAACTTTCCAATTTATAAACATTCTACTCTAACATATCTGTTAACAATTCCCTCTTCCTCCCCTCCCCAATACATTCATGGTTTTGCTGTTTTTCCATTTCTCATTGGCCCTGGAACAAGCAGGAAGTCAGTCCTCACCTATGGGTGATGTCTGTGGCAACGAAGCCCGCATGGAGCATTTCCTCAGCTTTCAAAGAAAGCCTTTGGGATATACTACCATGCATGCGTGGTCCCCTTTCCGCTCAGGGGTGCCATCTTGCTCTGTCCCCTTTTTTCCACAGAGCCCAACGAATATCGGTCTTGTTTCCACAGAAAAATCCTTGCTAGTTATCCTCAAAATAGTTAGTTTCTTGGTTTGCATATCAGTTCCTCTTCCCACCTCGAGCTGGCGCTGTCTCCGGCACTGTTCTCGGCTCCTTTTTGCCTTTTTTTGATCAAAGCTCACCTCTACCTGCATTCGTGCCCTTTTTCACAAGGGGTTGTCAACTCCGTCCAGGTGTTCCCCACCCTGACCCCTGGTGGGTTCAAAAAAATGTGACCACTGCAGTCAAACAATGCCAGTGACCGACACCCACGACTGCTGCCTATGCTGCTTGAGCCCAGACCATGACAGCACCTCCTGTGACCTGTGCCAGGCCATGATGCCTAAAACCAATAAAAAGAGGTCAGAATTGTAGCCCTCCAGTTGGCTCCTCCCATCCCGGAAGTGACGCAGCCGCATTCCACCAGGTAACCAGATCTGCACACAGTATTTAAACATCGCTCCAGCAGTGCCTGTCGCCATGGCGGCACGTGACAGTGATGTGCTCCTTAGGTGCACTCCTTGAGGCGGCTCCGGCAGCGTAGGCCATAATCTTGCCCAGAGAGCTCCATCTGGACATCCGTGGTTCTCTACCTCACCTCTTTCTTCTCTGCCTGCCAGCACCTCTCACTGCCCCACTTTTCCGACCATTCCGCCCCTGCTTCTATCAACTCTCTCAGTTTTATACCATTTATAGGTCCCTCCGCTGCTCCCATTTCTGTCATTTGGGAAAATTGTCCTCTCCCTTCTACTCGTTCTCGATCCAGCTGTCCTACCAACCTGTGCTCCTGCATCTCGGTCCCTCCCTGCGCCCCCCCCCCCTCCACCTATCAGCCGCACCATTCCCCCCCTCTTAATTTAGGACTTCTGAACTGTCGCTCTTTGAGATCTAAGACCTTATTGATTCAAGATCTTGCCAAACATGAGGCCTTAGCTCTCCTACTTATCCCTGAAACTTGGCTTAAAGATGGGGAAGATGCTCTCCTTGCCCGTACTCTTCCCCCTGGCTTCTCTGCAGTTTCTGTTCCCCGCTTGCGCTGTACTGGTGGAGGTGTTGCAGCTGTTATTCGTTCCTCTATTTCCTTTCAACAAGTCTCTTCTCTTCTCCTCTCCTCCCCTACCCGGAGGCCCTTCTTCTCTGCTTCCATACCTCTCCACCCCTGCACATTCTGCTCCTTTACTCCCCCCAGCAATTCGCTCTCCTCTCTGGGACTCTCTCCTCTTGATCATTTCTGATCTCTCAGTACACTATCCACATCTCATAATTGCAGGTGATTTCAATCTACATCTCAACCCCCCCCCCCCCCTCCTCATCCAGGGAGCATTCTTTCATCACCTTCCTTCAGGATCATATTACCCATCCAACCCACGGGTCAGGTCATACACTTGACCTCATCATTTCTCACTCTAATTCCATCTGTAGGGAAACTACACAGGAGGATGGATGGCACAGAAGACAAGAAGACAGACAAGAAGACAATAGCTATATGAGAGTATATGCTTGCCATAAGAATATGGATGCGGCCTGTTATGGAGAATTCTGGGTAACCATATTCTTATGGCAAGCATATACTCTCATATAGCTATTGTCTTCTTGTCTGTCTTCTTGTCTTCTGTGCCATCCATCCTCCTGTGTAGTTTCACCAGGCAAGAGTTCAGTCATATAAAGCCAATATATACATATATAAGCAGACCCAAGGCAGACTTTAAGTCAGATTTCCCTACACATCTTCCAGCTCAGTGACTTCCGTACAATCCCACTACCCTGGATTGATCACTACTGCCTAATATTCCGCTGTCTTGTTTCATCCTCTGCCCTACTCTCATCCGCAGGTTCCCACACTTCCCCTCCAACACTGGTATGCCTAAAACGTTGTATTACCCCCCCCCCCCCCCCACACACTCTTCAACACTTTCCATCTGCTGATTCTCTTCTCCCTGCTACATTCCCCTCTCTCTCACCTAACTCACAAGTTTCTTGGAATTCCTCCCTCTCCACAGCTCTGGACCAAATAGCTCCCTTACAACCCTACCCTTCTCAACCTTGGTTCCATCCCGGCCTTCGCCGTCTCCATTCTCACTTACATCGAGCGGAGCGGCAATGGCAGAAATCCTGCTCCCCTTCTTCACTACAGTCTTTTAAACAGCACCACTCTCACTACCGGTCGCAGGTCCATCTTGCCAAGCAATCCTACTTCTTTGCCACAATCACCACTGCCCCTAACCAGACACATCGTCTTTATTCTGTCCTCAAATCCCTCACATCCCTCCAGGATTCATCCCTTCCTCCTCCGATCACTCCCAGTTCTCCACAGCTGGCATCCTTCAATTCTAAAATTTTGAATCTTCATGCATCACTTCCATATTGTCCTCCTCCGATCTCTTCCTCCCACCCCCTCTCTTTCCCAGACCTGGGATTCCTTCCACCCACTTACCATCTCTGAGCTCCTTAAGTCAATTTCTTCCTCAAATAAAACTACCTCCTCTCTTGATCCTATTCCCTCAGCTTGGCTCCTTACTCCCTCACTTGCTCTGCCTCCCTTTATCCTTACCATGATTAACACAAGTCTCTCCACTGGTACTGTCCCGCACCCTTGCAAACATGCACTCATACGTCCTATCCTCAAGAACTCCTCCCTTGACCCTCTTACTCCTGCTCACTACCATCCCATTTCTCACCTCCCCTTTCTCTCTAAAATACTAGAAAAAGCAGTCTTCGCACAACTCTCCCATCACTTGGACACTATCAATTTTTTGCACCCCCGACAGTCAGGCTTTCGGCCAGGTCACAGTGTGGAGACGGTACTTCTTGCCTTTCTAAATGAATTGCATGTTGCACATGACCGGGGTGACATTTCAGTGGTGGTATCTATTGACCTTTCAGTAGCGTTTCACCTTGTGGATCACTCTCTCGTCTTTGTGATGCTGGCCTTTGTGGTACTGTCTATCTCTGGTTTCATTCCTATCTTTTCTCTCAGTCCTATTCTGTCCTTTCTCACTTCTCCTCGACCCCCCTCCTCTGCTCCTGTGCCTTTACACTGCGGTGTCCTGCAAGGCTCCATCCTTGCGCCTCTCTTATTTAATATTTTCCTAGCTCCCCTGGCCCTTCTCATTCAGAAATCAGGGATAACAGCTTTCTATTACACGGATGATCATCTTCTCCATCACACTTCTTTTCTCCAGCCTGAACTTTCCCCGCTCAACTCCTGTCTTTTCTCTGTCGCCAACTGGCTTTCCACAAACTGTCTACACTTAAATCTCTCTAAAACTGTTGCTATCTGGTTCCCCCACAGTAGTCCCTGTCCACAACTAGCCCCCTCCTTCGATGGATCCTTTATCCCACTAGTATCATGTCTTCATTACCTTGGTGTTCTTGATTCTAACCTCTCCTTCCATGAGCACATCTCCCACATCACCAAAACCTCCTTTTTCTACATTTGTCAGATTCGAGCTGGTTCGTGGTGGGAGGATGTCACTACCAGTACAGGGTGCTATCCTTCGGCCTGGCCTCCTCGCCAAAGGTCTTAACCAAATGCCTGGCAGTGGAAGCTGCCTAACAAGGGGCTTTCGTCTTCCCCTACCTGGATGACTGACTCATCAGGGGCAGTACGGCCTCAGAGATCAGTCAGGCCACAGAACATGCAATCTTCCTTCTGCAGCACCTGGGATTCGTCATCAACTACCCCAAATCCCATCTCTCTCCAGCCCAAAGCCTGGAGTTCATAGGTACTCAGTTGGATACATTACAGGTCAAGGCCATCCTCCCAAGAGAAAGGGCAGAATGCCTCAGGCAGCTGGCAGGAGAGGTACAGAGCCACTGGTCAGTACCGGCCAATCTCCTCCTCTGCCTACTGGGCCCTATGGCCTTGACGGTCCATGTCATGCCCTCAGCCCACTTACACATGCGGACAGCTCAGGGGTGCCTATGCTTGCAGGAGACTCAGGCTATGGGACAGGGTCAGGGTTACCTGCCAGCTGGTGGAGTCCCTCAACTGGTGGCGAAATGTGCGCCACCTCCAGGTGGGAATGCCCTTCCAGGCACCCACGCCACAGAGAATCCCAATCACATCCTCCCTCCTGAGTTGGGGGGAAGATTGCAGAGACCGCCACCTACAAGACAGCTGGCCTCAGAAGGAGTCACTCTTACAGATCCATCTCCTAGAGTTCACAGCAATCTTCTTGGCCCTATGAGTGTTCTGCCACCGCCTGTGACACCAACCCATACTGATCTAGATGGACAACCAGGTCGCCATGTTTTATATCAATAAGCAGGGGGGCATGGGCTCATACTCCCTCTGCCAGGAGGTGGTGGCCCTCCTCTCCGCAGCACACAATAGTATGCTTCTGCTAGCAGTGTACCTCCCGGGCCAGGACAACTGCCTAGTAGATAGGCTGAGCAGAATCATTTGCCCACACAAGTGGCGCTTAAATCCCAGCGTAACGAAGCAGCTCTTCCACCTCTGGGGTAGGCCCGTGATGAATCCATTCGCGTCTCCGGACAACATGCATCTACCCCGCTTCTGCTCCCGTCAGCCGCACCTGGAGAGAGTAGCGGCAGATGCCTTCCTGATCTTGTGGTCAGAGGGCCTATTCTATGTGTTTCCACTAACCCCCCCCCCCCCCGACTCTCTTTAAGGTCCAGAGTGAAGGGGCATCAGTCATACTTGGTTCCCTCTGCTGCTTTTGCTGTCAGTGGCACCCCCAGTCCCTCTGGGTTGAGCCCCGGACCTCCTGCACCCCAATTTGGGGCCACTAGCACTAACAGCATAGCTGCTGAAAGGGTAGCATTGGCCCCTTTCAATCTTCCAGAGGAAGTCGAGGAGATCCTACTGGCCTCCTGAAAACCCTCCACCAGATAGAGAACCTTCTCCACTTAAAGGTATAAGCCTGTCTGGTGTGCGGAAAGGGAGGAGAATCCCTTCTCCTGCCATGTGCAACTAGTACTTCAGTACCTACTGCACCTGTCACACACCAGGCTAAAATTAACTCTGTGAGGGTGCATCTGAGCACCACAGTTGCTCACCCCCACCCTATCGAGGGAAAACCTTTCTCAAGCCAGCCCCTGGTCTCCAGGTTCCTCCAAGGCCTCCTGTTATCCAAGCTCCCTCTCTGCCCTCTAGCGGCAAAGTGGGACCTCAATGTGGTGCTCTCCCAGCTCACCAAACTGCCGTTCGAGCCCCTGGTCCCCTGCAGTACCGGTCTTGGAAAGTGGCCTTTCTGGTGGCCCTTACTTCTGCCTGAAGAGCAAGCGAGGTCCTGGTGGTAGATTCACCGTATACAAGATTCTACAAGAACACATCACAAATTCCTCCTGAAGGTGGTATCTCCTTTCCACCTTAACCAAGAGATGGTCCTCCTCACCTTCTTTCCACGGCCTCATGCCAGCAAGAAGGACCTAGTACTTCATACACTGGATTGCAGACCTACTTACAGTGGACCCAAGCCCATCGCAAAGCTCCTCAGCTTTTCATGTCATTTGACTCTAGCAGACTGGGGCTCTCCGTGACTAAGCGAACCCTGTCCACTTGGGTGGCAGACTGTATTGCCCTCACCTATGAGCGAGCTGGCCTCTCGCTCGAGCACTGGATCACAGCGCTTTGTGTGAGGGCGATGGCCATGTCGGTGGCCAACCTCCACTCAGTGCCAGTGACGGAGATCTGCAAGGCTGCCACGTGGTCATCAATTCATACATTTGTAGCTCATTAGTGCCTGGACAGCGAGTCCCACAGGGACAGTGTCTTTGGGCAGGCAGTACTCTGTAATATTTTCTGGGTGTAGGTAACTCTTGCTTCCCAGCCCTTCTGTGTTCAGGCTACTGGAGTGATAGTGTTGCTGGATGTTAGGGTCTTGCAGAGTCTCTTAGTGGGGGACTCACCTTCAGCAACTCACGGCTACCCAATTGGTTGCTGTTGGTGCTTTCATGGTTTGGTCCTCAGCAGCCTGGAGCTAGGGAGTCCCATATGTGAGGACTGACTTCCTGTTTATGTTTATTTCGAGACTTGATATACCACCCCCCATTACATCAGGGCAGTTTACAATATTATTAGGAGACAAAAAGGAAATAGAAAAGAAAAGGAACTACAAATTCCTGTACAGGATAGAAAGAGAAAGCGATAGACAATCATACATACTCTGGGAGGGAGAAAGGGTAGGGAGATTAAAGGCGAGGCACAGAAATGGGTTTTCAGAAGGGACTGAAATTTAGGGTAGGACTCCTCTAAATGCAAGGCTGTCGGAAGGGAATTCCAAAGGGATGGGCCAACATAGAAGAAAGCAGAGTGTCTGATTGATTGCAGGTGGGCCTGAGTTGGAGAGGGTAGGTGGAGACAGTTAATGTATACTGAATGTAAACTACGGGAAGGAGTGTGAAAAGTCAGTAGATCTGCTAGGTACTGAGGAGTGCGAGTGTAAATAGCATGGTGTACCAATGTGAGTAATTTAAATCTGATCCAGAACTCTAACGGAAGCCAGTGGAGCTAAGAAAGAAGAGGGGTAATGTGATCCCATGGAGAGGCATGAAAGATAAGCAGGGCTGCAGTATTTTGAATTAACTAATCGATGGCGCTGGTATTTGGGAACACCAGTAAGAACAAGGTTACAAAAATCTAATCTTGAGATAACCAGCGAAAGCAGAAGTATGGTGAGGGCTTGTGGAGAAAGAAACGGTCTGATTGCCCTTATCCGTCGAAGACAGAAAAAAGAGTGCCGTGACATGAGGGAAACGTGATCATGAAAAGACAGGTTAGAATCCAGAAGGACACCCAAATAGTGAAGTTTGGGAACAATAGTAATAGGTGTAACCTGCGAACGAAGGAATTAGTGAAGGACAAGGGGAACTATGGGAACCAAATGGCTGCTATCTTGGCAACATTGAGAACAAGACAGTTTTGGAGAGCCAGATGGAGATCATGGCTAAGCATGAGTCAAGAATGGAACTATCTGGGCATATGGAAGAGGTGTGATGTAGTAGAAAGATGTCGTCGGCATAGTAATAGGCTGACAGGCCGAGCTGTTGGACCATAAGGGCTAATGGGGCTAGGAAAACATTGAAGAGTAGAGGTGAGAGAATAGAACCCTGAGGAACCCCACACAGCAAAGGGTGAGGTGGTGAAGCAGAGGCAGAGGCAGAGGAACCAGAGTTGACTGCAAATGTCCTAGAGTGTAAGAAGGAATGAAACCAATGGCAAACAGTTCCCCAAAGACCTGCCTCCCGTAGCCTAGAGAGTAGAAGTGAGAGTGATCTACTAGGTCAAATGCTGCAGATAGATCAAGAGATACCGCCACCGATATGTCACCCTGGTCGTGAGAAGAGTGGATTTCGTTCAATACGGCAGATATGATGGACTCTATGCTATGGCCTGGTCGAAATCCAGACTGGCAAGGGTGCAGAAAGTGAGTTGTATCGAGGTGATGGGAGAGCTGTGAGAAGACAGCTTTCTCCAGAAGTTTGGAGGGAAAGGATAAATTGGAGACCGGTGGATAATGAGCTGGTAACAGAGGGTCTAAAGAGGGATTCTTTAAGAAAGTGCGGACTAAAGCACGTTTCCACAGGTGGGGGAAGATACCCGTACTAAGACTGGAATTAATTATAGTGAGTAATGGGGGGAGCAATTCCAGAGACGGTTCAGCTAGCCAAGCAGATGGTATAGAATCTAATGCAAAGTGAGTTTTATGAGTGGTGTATCAACACACACACAAAGAGACACTCGCAACCTCCCAAACAAAGAGACAAAACAGACACAAATCAAACCCCAACACCGGCCCTAAGGAAGCACACGTCGCAACAACCTCTTCCACAAAGAAAACATCAATTGAGCTCATAAACGCCAGATCCATCTGCAACAAGATACACACTCTGGTAGACCACATTGAAGAGCGACAGCCAGACATAATATGCATCACAGAGACATGGCTCAACCCTACCGACAGTGTACTACTCAACCAACTAGTACCGAACAACTACTCAGCATACAACTGCCCACGCATCCACAAGCGTGGAGGAGGAGTCCTAATAATAGCAAAAACAGAACTCAAGTTCAAGACACTGAATCTCACAGATACAAAGCAGTGTAACACAATTAGCATCAAGAACAAGAATATTGCAATCTGCCTAACCTACAGAGCACCCCGTGCTCCACCCGACGAACTAGCCTTCATACTCGAAGAAGCCTGTGCCATAACGTCAAACAACAAACCAGCACTACTAATCGGAGACTTCAACCTCAAGTCCGCCAATACAAAAGATGCAGAGGCCTTCCTTCAGGCAATGTCATCACTTCAATTCACACAGATAGTCAATGCACCAACACACAGACTAGGATCATCCCCAGACCTCATCTTCGCATCAAACTACCTAACTTCAAGAGACCTAATCTCTACACCCACCATCACCCCAGTACCATGGTCTGACCATTACTTAATCGAGACAAATCTGCAATCACAAGAAGACTGGACAAGCGAAAGAGCGAACTTCCCACACACACAAAGACGATTCAAGTCCTTTGACAAGGACGAATTCATCCAGGACACAATACAACACTTGAACATTGACTCAGAGGACCTGGAGGAACAAGTTTCCAACTGGAACAATGTCCTAGCTAACGCCGCCAAACCATCCGTTGACAGGACCAAAAAACAACACCACAACAAGAGACAAAACAAACCATGGTACTCAGCAAAAATACGACAGGAAAAGAGGGAGCTCAGGAAAATTGAACGGAGATGGAGAAAAAACAAAACTACTTCCGACCAACATCTTTACCTAACAAAGCAAAAACAATACAATGAACACATCAACCAATCAAAGAGAGAATTCCACACAAACCTGATAAACTCTTCCATCAACAAACCCAGAGAACTTTTCGAAATAGTAAAAACCCTGACAAAAGAGCAAGCAGCAGAAAGAGAAATACAAGTGGATCCACAGATATTCGCCGACCACATCAAAGACAAATTTCACTCCACAGAGCGCTCAACACCCAGTAGAACCAACAGAACGAACGTCCACCCCAAAACCTGGGGCACATTCCACTCACCCTCAAAAGAGCAGATATCAGACATCATCTCCACAATCAACACAAGCACTGCTCCTACAGACCCTTGCCCAGTGTCATGGGTCAAAGCCACCAAAGCAAGCCTCATACCAAACATTCATAAAATGGTACACAACTCACTCACTCAAGGACTCATGCCACAGCAATTAAAGCTTGCCTCAGTAAGACCAATCACAAAGAAAACTTCTCTCGACAAAAAGGACCCAGCAGCATACCGACCAATCTCCAGCATACCCTTCCTCGCAAAAATAATCGAAAAGACGGTTCAACTACAACTTCAGGAACACATTGACGAACACGGAACTCTCGACGACAACCAACACGGATTTCGTCCCAACCATGGAGTCGAAACTCTCCTGATCTACCTCTTCGACAGCATCATAAGAATAATTGACGACATCAGGAATGGAATTATAATGATCTTCATCGACATCTCCTCAGCGTTCGACACAGTTGATCACAATATACTCCTGGAGAGACTGAAGAACACTGGTATACACGGTACCACTCTAAAATGGTTCCACTCGTACCTAACAGAAAGACAGCTACAGGTCAAGGTGGGACAGGACACCTCCCGGCCCATAAACGTCCAACAAGGAGTACCACAAGGATCCGCACTCTCAGCACTCCTTTTTAACATCTACATCCAACCAATATGCAACATTATGAAAGAGAACAACATCCAATACACAATATACGCAGACGATATAATGGTATACTCCCCGATATCAATCGAAAACCCGGACTTCTCTAAGATAGCAGACTGCCTTACCCAAATGGCGAAGTGGTGCCAAAACAACAATCTAGCTATAAACTACAACAAGACTGAAGCTTTAATCATCACTCGAAACCAAAGCTTCACACACCCACCAAACATAAAGATACAAAGCACCACGATACCGATAAGATCGGAGGTGAGATACCTTGGGGTTACTCTGGACAGTAAACTCAACCTCAAACCACACATAGACAAAACAATCCAAAAAGCATATTACAGGATGCGAATCATCAGGAGACTGAAACCACTCCTCGCTCCAGAACACTTCCGTACAGTCTGTCAAGCACTGATAACCCCAATACTGGACTTCTGCAATCCGATATACCTCGGACTACCAAAACAAGCTCTCAAACCACTACAGCTGGCACAAAACACTGCAGCTCGAATCATATCCGGAGCCGCAAGGCAGGAGCACATCACACCGACACTAAAGGACTTACACTGGCTCCCAATCATTGCTCGCATCAGATACAAGACTATCATAAACCTATTTAAGATAAAAGAACACACATCAGCCAACAGCCTCCACCTGCTCATACAACCGGAAACCAGCGCACGTCCCAGAAGAAGTCAAACACGCAACCGAGTCAGCACCCCAAATGAGTACAAGCACACACGCAGGGACACAACAGACAGAGCTCTCTCCATGGCTGCTCCAACAATATGGAACAATCTACCGGACGATCTAAGGGCAACTCCAGACCTCAAAGACTTCAGAAAACAACTGAAAACCATGCTGTTCATAGAGCACTATGGTCACATCACATAACCTAAGAGAATGGATAACAGCACTCCAATCCTCCCAAACAACTGAATATATATAAAATATGATTCTAGCACCACTGTAAATAGCCCACCCTGTATATAGCTCAAACAAATCAAGCACCCAACACATCCCTCACACAACTAAGTTTTATCCTCACTGCATGTACAACACACACACTTTACCTGATTGCTTGCTGTGATACCACCTTGATTATTAAGATAAGGCGGTTTAGAAATACTGTTAAATAAATAAATAAATAAATAAATACTAGCTTGAGTAGTTCAGCAGAGGTGAGAGGGTAAAATTTAGTCCAAGAATGGGAGAGAAGAGAAACCGAGGGAGGGGTAATGGGTGGGGGAGAAGCCAGCAGCTGAGGACAAAAAGGGAGAGAGGCGCGTAAATCTTGCGTCTTAGAGGAGAAAAAGGAGGCAAGCTGTAAAGAGTCTGGCCTAGATGGAGTGGAGAGCGTAGAAGAGGATTGTATGCAGGAGAGAGTCTGGAGAGTGGAAAATAACTGGTGGGATCTATTTGGGGCAGAGGTTATAGCAGATGAGTAGAAATCGCGCTTAGCCTGCCGAATACCAGTACGGTATTGCTGGTGGCAGGTCTTGAAGCATTGATACATAGCCGGAGACTGACTTTTCCTCTAGAGGTGTTCCATTCTGCGGAGGTGGGAGCGTTGTAAGCAGAGCCCAGGATGGAACCAAGGCCGCTGGTTGTTATGACGGCACTGGCGGGGTTGCAGAGGGGCAATTCGGTCCAACGCAGTGGAAAGAACCAAGTTCCAACATGAAACCTGAGATGTGGGCAAATGGGATGAGAAGTCAGAAGGAAAAAGAGAGTGAGAAGGGGGGAATCTGGCTAAAGTCGCGGGAGAGATACGACGGACTAACTGAGCAGATGGTAGAGAGATCTCGGCATGCAACGAAGAAGAGGTCGGTCGAGATCAGGTATAAGGGAGGGAAAAAGACAGACAAACATGATCAGACCAGGGGATGGGCTTATGGGAGATGGATGAGGGCTGAACAAAGGAAGCGGAGGAGGTGATGATCAGATCTAGAATGTGGCCTGCTGCGTGAGTGGGAAAAGTAACATGTTGAGTTAAAGAGAGATCAAGTAGAGGTGTGGTGAACAATAGTGCCTTAGAGGAGGACGGGGAATCCAAGTGAATATTGAACTCCCCCAGGAGCATAAGATCAGGATATTGAACGGACAAGTCAGAGATGGAAGACAGCAAAGAATCCCATGCGGTGGAACTGAGCAAGGGAGGGGCATAGACAATGAGAAAATGAATCGTGGGAGAGGAGCTCAAAGACAGAAGTAAGGCTTCCGGATATTGGTGAGAAGAAGAAAGAACCTGAGATAGTGGGAGCAAGGTATGGAAAATGGTGGCAACTCTGCCTCCCATTCTTCCCACCCGAGGGACCGAGATGGTGGACTAGTCCGGTTTGTTCCTGGAGAAAGTGTAGTTATATACCTATAACAGGTGTTCTCCAGGGACAGCAGGAATCAGTCCTCACAACCCTCCTTCCTCCCCTGGAAGTTGCCTCCCCATCTTGGTTTTAGTTTTAACTGTGGTCCTAGCCATGTCATCTGACTGAGCAAGATGGCACCCTTGGGCAGGAAGGGGACCACACATGCATGGTAGCATGTCCCAAAGCCTTTCTTTGAAAGCTGTGGAATTGCTCTGTGTGGGCTCTGTCGATACAGACATCACCCAACTGTGAGGACTGATTCCTGCTGTCCCTGGAAAACATCTGTTGCAGGTGAGTAACTGTGCTTTAGAAACCAAGTTTGTTTCAGTGTAAACGGTTTTGACTGAAATGATAAAGCAGCATTAAAAACCTGTTAGAAAATTCCTAGTTAAGTGCCCTGGGAAGACTGCTCTGTCTTGGCACTGCCAGATGATGTCAGCCAATTGCTTACCTGAATAATTCAGCTGTCTATAAAGAACTATCTATTACAGGTAAGCATCCTTGCCTTTTCTGTTAATTTGCGTTGATATGCTTTACAATAAATTTATTTCCCCTTATCAAAGTTCAGATTTTGTATGGATAGTTTAGAAATCGTAGGGGTTTATGGTTTTGTTCAGTACACTTTCAAAATCTATTGTAGTTGTTGCTTATTTGCAATTTAGATGGATTTATGGAGCACGTGCTGTATTTTTCATAGTAGATTTTGAAAAGGGTATGGCTCTAGTCCTGCATTAACCAAATTGCTATTAAAACATGTTCTTTAGTAAAGGGGACTGGAAGGTTATAGGGGGTGGTATCTTGGTTGGCTAGTGTGGATGACGGTTGTTTGGTTCAGAGTGCTCTGTTTTGCATGACTTTCAGTATCATGTTGGTATTTGACTGTCTCTGAGATGCTACCTGTATTATTTCTATTGGTATTGTTACTGGAACTCTGCTGTTGTGACTAAGAGATTATGCAGTGCACAACCTATTGAAGTGTGGGGTTTTAAAATGCACTGATGGGAACGAGTGTTAAAGGCAGGAGGGGAGAGGAAGGGTTGGCCTGGAGGCCAGATTTTCTTGTGCCTGACTTTCGCAGCATGTCGCTAATCGGGTAGCAGCTCAGTATTAGCATCGGGGCATGTAGCGACAGCACCAGTGGATAGTCAGTAGCAGTAACTGTGTTAATTTTTTATTTATTTATTTTATTTATGAGACTTGATAAACCGCCCAAACCGGAGTATCAGAGCGGTGTACAATAAAAGCAGGCTGCCAGAAAATTAAAGAGGGAAAAGGAACGCCATTCAAATGACAGGAAAGTGCTGTAGAAATAGATAAAAAGAAAGAGACAGAACAGTATGGCTAAAGGGTTAGGGGCAACAGAATGCCACTGAATATCCTACTTACCAGTGTAAATGCCTTTGAATAAGCAAGCCTCCTGTTCTTTGCAGAAATTACATCCCTGTTAAACTGGTGTGGAAACAGCCAGGGCTAGTGCGACCTACTGTGCACTTGCATATGGTGGCAGCACAATAAACTAACTGAGCCCACTTGTGGGGCAGGCAAGTGGCAGAAAGTACAGCCAGCTGGGCCTGGCAGCAGCTGGAAAAATCATCACAGGGCTTTGACACCCGTGCGTGCACTGTATGAACTCCAAAGCCCTGTGCTGATTGTTAGGAGTGTTTGCAAAGGGTCAGGTCCATGGCACTTCCTCCAGTGTGATAGGCTGTGTACATGGCAGAGCCCCTCGGCAGATGCTCCTCAAAATGCAGCGCATGTCTAGGCTTCAAAATGGCAAAGGCCTGTGCTGATTTTTACCACTTGCATAGCAATCCACACACACAGGGCAGCAAAAGCAGTAGCACCAGCCCTGGGAGTAGCCTATGAAGAAAAGATATTATATCCGCCCCCCCCCCCCACCTTGTACTAAACAGCAATAGCCCTTGCTCTGCAGAAGTAGGGTTGGATCTGCAATCATTGATCTAGCAGCAGCTTTCTCAGTACTGTGGGTTGGGTTTCCCCCCCCCACAATTTGTCACATGCATAACATCAGGGGATAAGGCACAAAAATCAGTTTGGTAAAGCTTGGTCCCAAAATACAACAGAAAACTAATCATGTGCTTTATGCTACAGCAGAGTAGGCAAGTTACACATTGTGGGTTACACCTGGCCTGCTGCATGGACTGCATTTCTGTCAGCCAACAGGAGAAAGTGACTATAAATATCTAAGCACAGAGGAAGCAGCAACAATCTACAATAAATTACTGAGATAAATAATCAGTAAAGAATGTTATAGGAGATTAAAAAAGTACTTTAACAGCATGGATTAAAATTGAAGCCATTCATCAACTTGCAATCCGTGTTCTCTTATACAGCTTTGGAATCACAGACTGGTCTCAAAAGACCAGCAAAAATAAGCTTTACAAAGAATAGCTCATGGCTAAGTAACAGTTACATGTAAGAAGTGGTGTATGCTAAGCCATTCCATGAGCTAAAGGAGGAGTGAATCTCATAGAAAGATTGTAGAAAACCTCAGTGTGGCATGTTTCTGGCGTTTTCCCATGCTAGGCTTGCAGAAAGCAAGCTACTGTTGGAAAAATCTACTGTACTAAATTGCAGTGCAATGGGCATGCAAAGTACTGCATATATGGCCCCCATGTAAAAAAAAAAAAAAGGTGCTGAAATTTAGCATAGCTTTTACATTATTTTTAATGCTGGGTCTTTACACGAGCTTCAGGTAGGTATAAAGATGAAGCTAGGAGCAAAAAGGTCATCTGAGCTAAAGTTTGACATTTCACCTCAGATGATCCAGGCACTGGAGATAGCCCCTGATGGTATAATGTTGGGGGGTCAGTACCCCCGCAGGACATCAACCCCCATTAGATGTAAAATCAGTGGTGGCCTGATGCAGCCCCAATCCCCCCCCCCTCCCCAAAACAGAAAGGCCTGGTGGTCTAATGGCCCCAACTCTCAACCACCCCATGAAAGAAAAGGACCCAGTGGCCCCAACCCCTGGAAACAGAAAAATCTGGTGGGTGAGTGGAAGCAAAAAATGCGTAATAAAGACTTTTTCAAGTACATTTGTAGCAAAAAACCTCTGAGAGCCAGTTGGACCATTAGATGACAGAGGGGTAAAAGGGGCACTAAGAGAGGACAAGGCCACAGAGGAGAGATTGAATGAATTCTTTACTGAGGAATATGTAGGGATGTTACCCATAACTGACATGGTATTTAAAGGTGATACTGCAGAAGAATTGAAAGACATAGATATATACCGGAAGATGAATTATAACTATTTCATAAACTGAAGAGTAGCAAATCACCTGGACCAGATGGTATACATCCGAGGGTGTTGAAAGAACTGAAATATGAGATTGCAGACCTACTATTAGTAATCTGTGAACTATTATTAAAATAATCTGTATTCTCCAGGACCAAGCAGGAAGTCAGTCCTCACATATGAGTGACGTCGGCGCCGACGGAGCCCTCGCGGAGCAATTTTCCCCAGCTTTCAAAGAAAGCCTTTGGGAATTGCAGCGCGCATGCGCGGTCCTCTTCCCGCCCAAGGGTGCCATCTTGCTCAGTCTTCTTTTTTCTGCGGAGCCCTACAGACGTTGTCTGTGAATCCCTGCCGAAAAGTTGATTTTTTTCTCTTATTTCTCTTTTTTCTTCGGTTCGATGCCGGTTCTTTTCCCGCCCGGACTCGCGACGCCGGTTGCGAGTCCGTTCCTTATTTTTCGGTTTTTTGTCCTTCGTGACAGATTTCGCGCCTTTTTCCTTTTTCCCTGGCAGCCCGGTCTTTCGACCTCGCAGGGGCCCTTTTTCCCCCGATGGCTGCCAGCGGCTTTAAAAAGTGTGACCTCTGTAAGAAACTCATGTCTCTTACAGACACTCATGACTTCTGCCTCCGCTGCCTCGGACCCGATCATGACTCCATGATCTGTGGTCCGTGTGGCAAAATGTCCTCAAAAGCGTTGAGGAGTCGGCAGCATCAGCGGGAGCGTATCTTCTCTGACTCCGGCCGGGTTCGGACCTCGTCAGAGGCTTCGACGTCTCGGGACTCTGGTCCTGAGCATCATCGAAGTTCCTGTGAAAGGGGGTCTCCTACCCGGGAACATCATCGGAAGAAGAAACCCGCGAGGGTGGGATCGGTGGACGCTCCTAGTCCCTCGAGGGCCAGGTCGCATAGCCCCGATTCCCGTCCCGGGTCCTCGGAGGTGGAGAGGCCGTCAAAACATCCTCGACTCGAGGTGGACTTGCCCGCTCACGTGAGTACTGTTGTCCTCGTTGACTCGCCTCCGAAGGACCCGATGCCGTCGGGGCCCGAGTCGGGGGCTGCTGGGTCTCCTGAGCTCGGACTCAGGTTGATGGCCTTGGAGAGCAGTCTGACTGCCTTCATGGACCAGCAGCGGGTATTGATCGCTGGCCTCGCCGGTGTTTCTGCCCTGACCGCCGGGACGTCGACCTCCAAGTCGACCCCGGAGACCGAGCCGATCCTCGAGTCCATGAGGGCTCGAGTCGATCCTCGGTCGAGGTCTCCTTCGGCCTCCTGTTCGGGACCGAGGTCGTCGACGCCGACTCCCTCGGCGTCGGAGCGGATAGCATCGGCAACTACCGCACCATTCCATGGTGGTGGAATCGGCCACGCATAGACTTAAGAGTCAAAAAATGCACTCCTCGGTGCCCCCTGGTAGGGAAGCCCGAAGCCTGGATGCCCTCGGTAGGAAGTGCTTCCAGGGCTCTATGCTTGCTTGTTGAGTCCAGACCTACCAGCTCTACATGGGCATGTATCTCCGAGACCTGGCTAAAGAAATAGCCGGGTTCTCTGCTGGTCTCTCCGACGAACCTTTGCAGAGGTTCCAAACCTTGTCAACTGGTATTCGAGAGTGCTCCAAGTTTATATCTTGAGCAGCCTATGATGGTTTTGAGGCTTCGGTTCGAGTAGCTGCGGCCGGCATCGGTGGACGCCGCCAGGCTTGGCTTCAGACGTCCGACCTCGAGCCCTGGGTGCAGGACAAGTTGGTCGATGTCCCCTGCCGAGGTGATAACCTCTTTGGCAAGCCCATGGATGAGAAGGCTGCACAAATCGAGACGGAGACTCTCACCAGGACTCGTCTCTCGAGGAAGACCTCTGCCCCTTCTCAAAAGAAGAAGGGCTCGGGGAAAAAGCCCTTTTACCCGAGGAAGGCGGCTGCCTATAAATACTACCCTCAGTATCAGCAGCTCCCCCACAGGGAAAGCAGGCCAAGGGACGGGGTAATGGGTCCCGTAGGCAGCAAGCCCCCAAGCCTGCACCACCGGCCCCTGCTCAGCAGGGTGGGGGTTTTTGACTTCCTCAGCATAGCCTCTCCCCCTCAGCTGGTTTCTCTCAGCACAGGAGGCCGGCTGGTCCACTTTGCCCACAGGTGGTCCAACATCACCACAGATACCTGGGTACTTCACATAGTTCAAAAGGGCTATCTTCTTCACTTTCACCAGGTACCTCCCTCCTACTTTCCAGGGGAGCCTCCCAGACTCCCTTTGCACAGGGACTTACTCCTTCAGGAGTTAGCAAGTCTCGTTCAGGAACAAGCCGTGGAACCGGTGCCCCACCACCTGAAGGGTCAAGGGTTTTACTCCAGGTACTTCCTGATTCCAAAAAGAACAGGAGGCCTCCGACCCATCCTGGACTTGCGAAACCTCAACAAGTTCCTTGCAAAGGAAAAGTTCAAGATGCTTACCCTTGGAATCCTGCTGCCCTACCTCCAGCAGGGAGACTGGCTATGCTCCTTGGATCTGAAGGATGCGTATACTCATATCCTCATTCATCCAGACCACAGACAATATCTCAGATTTGTTGTGTGAGGAAATCATTACCAGTACAGAGTACTGCCCTTTGGCCTATCCTCCGCCCCCAGGGTGTTCACCAAATGCCTAGCAGTGGTGGCGGCCTATCTAAGACTTCAAGGTCTTTTTGTGTTCCCATACCTGGACGACTGGCTCATCAGAGCCCCATCTTCAACAGAGGCCGCTCAGGCCACTCATCGCACTGTGGCTCTGCTCCAGCACTTGGGTTTTGTCATAAACTTCGCAAAGTCCGCTTTTCTCCCCGCTCAAAATCTCGAGTTCATAGGCGCCAGGTTGGACACACTTCAGGCGCGGGCCTTCCTCCCTCTGGACAGGGCCAAGTGGCTCATGGATCTCGCCAGCCACTTTCACAGCAATGCGCTGGTCTCCGCCAGGCATTTTCTGCGACTGCTCGGCCATATGGCTTCCACGGTCCATGTCACCCCCAATGCCCGACTAAACATGCGTCCTGCTCAGTGGTGCCTTCGCACTCAATGGCATCAGGCCACGGGGAGCCTAGCGGACTCCGTACAGATCTCCGACCAGCTGGTCTCATCTCTGTGATGGTGGCTTCATCTACCAAACCTAGTGCTGGGGGTGGCTTTTCAGCCCCTTCCGCATTCTCAGGTCCTAACGACCGATGCTTCCCTCCTGGGTTGGGGTGCCCATTGCCAAGGGTCATGTACTCAAGGCCTCTGGAATCCTTGGGAGTCTGCTCAACAGATAAACTTCCTGGAGCTCAGAGCCATCCGCCTAGTGCTCAGAGCCTTCTCTCACCTGGTGTCCCACCAGTCGCTGCTGATACAGACGGATAACCAGGTTGCCATGTTCTACGTAAACAAACAAGGCGGAACAGGCTCCTTCCTCCTCTGTCAGGAGGCGCAACAGCTATGCTCTTGGGCAGTCCGCCACGGCATCCTCCTCAGGGCTGTCTATCTCCCAGGTCAAGAAAATTACCTGGCCGACAAGCTCAGCAGGATCCTCCAGCCACACGAGTGGAGGCTGGATCCGATGGTGGTTCAGCAAATCTTTCTCAAGTGGGGTCTCCCCACCATAGATCTGTTTGCCAGTCCTCTGAACCGGCAGCTGCCCAGATTCTGCTCTCGACAGCCGCATCCTCTCAGAGTAGCGGCGGATGCTTTTCTGATTCCATGGTCCACCGGCCTCTTGTATGCCTTTCCTCCCATGCCACTGGTGTCTCCGACGCTCTTCAAGGTTCTCAGAGACAAAGCATCGATGATCCTAGTGGCTCCCCGGTGGCCGAGACAACCTTGGTTCCCGCTTCTGATGCAGCTGGCGGTGGACACTCCTCTTCCATTGGGGTTTCAGCCCGACCTCCTGTCGCAGGATCAGGGGACTCTCCTACACCCCAACCTCCAGTCCCTTCATCTGATGGCCTGGCTGCTGAAAGGGTAGTCCTTGCTCCCCTGCAGCTACCTCCAGATGTGGAGGAGGTCGTCTTGGCCTCCAGGAGGCCCTCCACCCGGAAGTCCTACGCTCTAAAGTGGCGTCGGTTCTCCGTCTGGTGTACTCAGCAGTCTCAAGATCCCTTCTCCTGTTCAGCATCAGTGGTCTTGCAGTACTTGCTCTCTCTCTCTAACCTTGGACTTAAGTCCAACTCGGTCAAGGTCCACCTCAGTGCTCTTTCTGCGCATCACATGCCGGTGGATGGTAGACCTCTTTCCAGCCACCCTCTGGTGGCTCGTTTTCTCAGAGGCCTCCTTCTCCTTAAACCACCTTTGCGCCCGCCAGCCCCGGACTGGGATCTCAATGTGGTTTTGCAGCGGATTACCTGTCCGCTTTTTGAGCCTATGGCTACCTGTCCACTTCGTTTTCTTTCGTGGAAAACCTTGTTCTTGGTAGCCCTCACTTCTGCTAGACGCGTTAGTGAGTTGCAGGCCCTAGTGTCTGATCCTCCTTACACTAGGTTCTACAAGAACCGGGTAGTCCTACGGACTCACCCTAAGTTTCTTCCAAAAGTGGTATCCCCTTTTCACATCAACCAGGAGGTGGTACTTCCGACCTGCTTTCCCAGGCCACACTCCAGCCGAGCTGAAATGGTCCTGCATACCCTGGACTGTAGAAGGGCGTTGACCTTCTACCTTGACCGTACGCGGGAGCACCGAAGGACTGTTCAGCTCTTCGTGTCTTATGACCCCAATAAGTTGGGGCTCCCTGTCTCCAAGCGTACTCTGTCCATCTGGATTGCTGACTGTATCGCTTGGGCTTACGAGGCAGCCGGCCTCGTGTTGGAAGGTAGAGTCACAGCTCATCGTGTTAGGGCGAAGGCTACGTTGGTGGCTTACCTCCGCTCTGTTCCATTGGCAGACATCTGCCGGGCCGCTACTTGGTCTTCAAGCCAGACTTTTGCAGCCCATTACTGCCTGGAGAGGGAGTCCCGCAGGGACAGTGCTTTCAGACAGGCAGTCCTCCGTAACCTCTTTGAGGTATAGGCAACTCCTACCCTCCATCCCGGATGTTGGGCTACCGGTTGGAGACATATTCAGAGAAGATTTCTTCCTTCTGTGCTACTGAGCTTAAGGGAGCTCATTTTTGTGCTTAGGGTCTCCGGTAGCCTTAAGCTTGGGAGTCCCATATGTGAGGACTGACTTCCTGCTTGGTCCTGGAGAAAGCGTAGTTACTCACCTGTAACAGGTGTTCTCCAGGAGCAGCAGGAATCAGTCCTCACAACCCTCCCTCCTCCCCTTGGAGTTGCAGTTCTATGCTTTCTTTTTTTGCTATCTTTTAGCTATGTCATCAGACTGAGCAAGATGGCACCCTTGGGCGGGAAGAGGACCGCGCATGCGCGCTGCAATTCCCAAAGGCTTTCTTTGAAAGCTGGGGAAAATTGCTCCGTGAGGGCTCCGTCGGCGCTGACGTCACCCATATGTGAGGACTGATTCCTGCTGCTCCTGGAGAACACCTGTTACAGGTGAGTAACTACGCTATATCTGAAGATTGGAGGAAGGCCAATGTAACGCCAATTTTTTAAAAGGGTTCTAGGGGTGATCTGGGAAACTACAGACCAGTGAGCCTGATGTCAGTACCAGGAAAAATGGTAGAAACCATAATAAAGAACAAAATTACTGAACATGTAGATAGTCATGGCTTAATGGGAGACAGCCAACATGGCTTTAGACAAGGAAGATCTTGTCTTACTAATCTGTTATGCTTTTTTGAAGGTGTGAATAAACAGGTAGACAAAGGTGAGTCAGTTGATATAGTATAGCTGGACTTTCAGAAAGCCTTTGACGAAGACCCTCATGAGAGACTTTTGGCAAAACTAAAAAGTCATGGGATAGGAGGCAGTGTACTATTATGGATCAGGAACTGATTAAAAGATAGAAAGCAGAGGGTAGGGCTAAATGGCCAGTTTTCCCAATGGAGAATAGTGTAGTAGCCTAGGGATCTATGCTAGGTCTGCTGCTTTTTGACATATTCATAGATGACCTGGAAAAGGGAATAACGAGTGAGGTTATCAAATTTGCAGATGACACAAAACTATCTAAAGTTTATAAACCCATGAGGATTGTGGAAAATTGCAAGAGGATCTTGATAAATTGGAAGACTGGGCATCCAAATGGCAGATGAAATTTAATGTGGACAAGCATAAAGTTATGCACCTAGGAAAGAAAACCCCAAACTATAGTTACACAATGCAAGGTTGCACATTAGGAACCACCATCCAGGAAAAAGATTTAAGTGTCGTGGATAACATGTTAAAACCCTCTGCCCAGTGTACAGTGGTGGCCAAGAGAGCAAATAGAATGCTAGGTACCATAATGAAAGGAATGGAAAATAAAATAAAGAATATTATGATGCCTCTGTATTGTTACATGGTGCGACTGCACCTTGAGTATTGTGTGCAGTTCTGGTCGCCGTATAAAGGATATAGCGTTATTAGAAAAGGTACAGAGAAGAGCCACCAAAATGGCAAAGGGGATGGAAAGATATTTATTTATTTTATTTATTTACATCTCTTATATACCGCACTCTTTGGCATCAGCGCGGTTTACATCGAACAAAAAATTCAGCACAATAAGCAAGCGTCTGAGTTACAGTAAACAGGGGAATAAAACTGGATAACAGGGTAAAATCAGTAAATGGGGTCATACAACCTGGTTAGCAATGTGATTAAGAATAACGGAAATAAAACAGTGAACTATTAACATCTTAAAAGATAGCGCAGATGAGATAGAAGACAGGCCACGTAGAACCTTCTACCAAAGGTCTGTGGAACCTTTCTATGTGGGGAATTCTGGTTCAATAGGTGAATCGGTGTGTCCATGATTCACAGAGAGGGGTTGTGCCTCTGCACTCACTGAGAAGTATTTAAGGAATAGGTAGTGTTTGAGGGCTTTTCTAAATTGCAGTAGGCTGTTGATTGCTCTGATATCTGGCGGTAGTGCATTCCAGAGCTTAGGGGCACGAAGGCTGAAAGCCCGGTTTGCTGTTGCTGAGGTGCTTCTAGTAAGTTCGCGGGGAACCATTAGCGAATTTACTGCAGTAGATCTCCTCGATCTATTCGGGGCTATGGGTTTGATGAGTTCAGTTAATGATGTGGGGGAGAGACTATTTACTGCTTTGAATGTAAGTAGTAATGTTTTGAATATGATCCTGGCATGTATAGGAAGCCAGTGTAACTGCATTAGCAGGGGTGATACGTGCTCACATCTAGACGCCCCAAAGAGAATCCTCGCAGCGCTATTCATTGCGAGCTGTAGGGGGTTCAGGGTGGATTGAGGGAGGCCTAGTAAAATGACATTAGCATAGTCAAAGTGGGGCATGATCAGAGCCTGGTAGATACCCCTTAAAGAGAGGCTAAAAAGGGTAGGGCTCTTCAACCTGGAAAAGAGAGGTCTGAGGGGAGATACGATAGAGGTCTATAAATTAATGAATGGAGTGGGACGGGTAAATGTAGATCGATTGTTTACATCATCAGAATATACACCTGCTTAAATAGAAATGCCATCTTAACAGAATACCCAGCAGTGGTTACACACACACACAGCAGGCCTTCATCAATAAAGGAGAACAAAACAAAAACGAGAAATATATAGACAAAAATTAAACTAAAACATCTGAAAGTCAGACACTGCATGTAGTGCAACACAAGAGGGGACAAGGGGTGGGACAAGAGTGGGGGGGGGAAGGGCAGAGCAGGGGTGGGCATGGGGAGATCATGACTAACCACAGGTGCGGCTTTTTCTCTTTCAAAAAGTTGGCAACCCTACTGTTTAGGTAAGTTACACATTTAGTTTAGGTCTGTGGAATATTAGGCCTAGCCTAAATAGATAATACAATGGCCACACCATCGCGTTATATTCAGCACGTCTATCTATATGGATAGTGACACAGAAGACGCAGATTAAATTAAATGGGAGGGTAGCATTTAACAAGCCAGCGTACTGAAAATTTACCTCTATTTGGGCAGCTGTAAGACTGGCCCTGGAGGGAGGGAGGGTTCGCAAAAGCAAACGTTAGCTCAGGGTGCTTCAACCCCTTGAGCTGGCCCTGACAAATAAAAGGAGAAACGGAGTGTTATTTCAGGAATAGATCAAACCCAGATACATGAATAGTTAAGGAGACGTGAAGCCAGGCCTAAAAATGAGACACAGTTACTACTACTACTACTATTAAACATTTATAAAGTGCTACAAACACAGATAGAGACAGTTACAACCCAGAACAATAGATTACAGATGATGTGGTTGACAACAACCATAGAAAAAAAACAATAAAAAAAATCAAAATGCATAATCTGTAAGAGCGAGCAGACAAGTTACTCATCTCTTTACTAGCTGGAACCTGCTGCTGGAAGAAAATCTTTGTTATGCAATTCAAAGCCATAATAAGGTAGCACATATCATAAAGCGTCTGCTTAGTTTCCAGTACATATCATCACTGTAGCAAGAAAGCACTGGGTTTAGGACCCTAAGGGAACTATGGAGAATGAAAAGGTTGTAATCGCCTGAGACATTCATATTCCAATCAATTAAAAAGCTTGATGCAAGAAAAGCAGATCTAGTGGTAACAGACTCTGCTGTAATGATGGCAAACTATGTAGGTATCTCATCTGCCTGCAACTCAAATAGTTGGTTCTCTCTCTCTCTCTCTCTCATGCAAGCCTTTGGAGAGCATCACAGATCACCTGCACATACAAGCAATGACAGTGAATGGTTGTGAATGGTAGTTTTCCTGTCACTGGATGGGAAAAGTACTACATATGTAAAATCAGTGGCTTTCATCACATAGGTGGGCCAGCAATAATGTTTATACCTCCCTCCAGTTGTTGCATATTACTGAAGGATAGGCTTGTAAATTATAACATGGCTTCCTATGGCCCATAGCACCTTATGAGGACATCTGGAAATGACAGCATGGCTCATTCCACCAACTGTGCACACAGGTTCCTCAGTGTCCATCATGTGCCACGCCAGTAGTGCTATGGAGAAGGAAGTCCAGCTGCCATGCATTCACTTCTATGGTGTATTCTCCACCCCCTCTTCACCTCTTCCATGCCTCTCATGCACCAATCATGGAACTATTTTACACTTGGTAGCATCTATAGCATCTAGTACTGTATATGCTGTACTCTCCTCAAAAAATGCTTAGACCAGAGATTCTGACCCTTTCAAGCAGCTGCAGCTAAGTAAAGTACAAAGAATATTTCATGCATTCATCAGAACTTTGACCCAGCAGGCCCCTACTAAGTATGAGCATATGCATATCTGGAACTGGGCAGATCCCAGGACATTCCCCAGAATCTCTCCATTTTATCCCAAAAAGTCTGGAGCTCCAGCTAAGACCACCAGATGTGCTCAAAGGTGCCAATTTAGCAATTTGTGCTGGCATAAGTGTGGCTTCCTGTATGGAACATCTTGAATAGCCTATTCGATTTGTTCAAGCCATGGTATTTTCAATAACATCATATGGATGCGAAAGTTGGACAGTGAAAAAGATTAGACAGAAAGAAAATTGATGCCTTTGAACAGGACCGTATCTAGCCTTGTGCGAGCGGTGCGACCACACAGGCTTAAGGGGTGCATTTCAGCTGCCTGCCGTTGCCACTTTTTCTTCACTCGGTGGTGGCAGGCAACAGCAGGCAGCTGAAATGCGCCCCTTAAGCCTTCTCACGGAACTCAAAGCAGGTCTGGTCTCTCCCTCCTCTGACGCGATGTCAGAGCAAGGAGGAACAGATCTGTTTAGAGTGCCAGCGACTGCACATCGGGCGTGCCTCGTCTCTCCCGCCACCGTCCAGAAAGTGGCTGGATGGAGGTGGGGGGGGGGGGGGTGCATGCCCGATATGCAAGTCGCACAGGGCGTGATTCACGCTTGGTACAGCCTTACCTTTGAATTATGGTGCTGGCGGCGAATACTGCGGATACCATGGACTGCCCGAAGAACAAACCAGAGGAGATCATACCTAAGCTTTCTTTAGAAGCTCAGATGACAAGACTCTGACTTTCATACTTTGGACACATCATGCGAAGAGAGAGATCATTAGAGAAAGACATCATGCTTGGCAAGGTAAAAGGTCCACACAAAAGAGGAAGGTCAGTAATGAGAAGGACTGATACAATAACAGCAACTATGGGTGCCACTCTGTTAACAATAAGCCGCCTGATTGAAGACCCCCCCCCCCTCATAACCACCACCCACTGTATCATGTATTTTGATGCACCTTACCCCTGTATATAACACAAGCAACAGCTGTATGTACATAGGTAAGTTACTTTGTTACTCTGTTGAAAACACCAACTGTTAAACTGTGTTCCATGTAATAATGTTGTTTATAAAGTAAACCACCCCTGATCTCAGGAAGGGACAGTATATAAGAAATGACAAATAAAATAAATAAATAAAAGACTGAACACAATTTAAGACAACTATCCAAAGGGTCGCCATGAGTTAACACACGCTCAATGGCACTTAACACCACCACCACCACCACAGCATTTTATACAGTAAGAATCCTCAATCAGATTACTCACAATTAGCCCCCTTCAATAAGATCTGGTATAAATTATGTTAATAATTTCTATCTATAATAACCCACGAGTCATGCTCCATTTTTTTTAAAAGAAAGTCAGAAGTCTCTCCCATTGAGAGAACAATGCTTTATAAACCCCGTATATGTACCACCCCCCCCCTCCTTTATTTGTCCAGACATCGATACCCTCTCAAGAGGAGCTTCCGCCCCTGCCAAATCTTTCAGAGCCTTAATTTGAAAGAAATAGTATGTGTGCGCATGTTGAAACACTCCTCTAGGAGGTAATTTAAAGTCCTCATATAAGTCCACATATTCCCGGATCATTCCATCCTCCAAAAATTGCCCCTTTTCTGCCCCTAAACTACTTAGTTTTATCCCCCTATCCAGGGGATAATTCAAGCATCCATTGTAGTAGCAGAATGAGAAAAATAACACTTTGCCCCCAACCTCTACCATTTGACTGCTCTCCAATTCTGTAAAGTCAGTGTGTCAAAAATGGTAACATTTTTTGCTGTAGAAGGTATAAGCTAGCCAAAGTGGGACAGATCCCCGCAATTCTTGTTCAATATCCACCCATTACTTACAAAGTTTCTGATTCTATTCCATAATAGCTCCCAACTGTGCCTCTTGGTCGTATTGCTTAAAATTAGTCACCCCCATTCCCAGGGCCGGCCCATCCACTAAGCAGACTAAGTGGCCACCTAGGGCAGCAGAACCTGGTGAGTGGCTCGACTCCATTTTGAAAGCAGCAGCATAAAGCCGCTACTTTCAAAATGGAGTTGGGTTGGGCCGCTACCCCACCCCCCCTTAAAGCCATCTTTCTCATCTTACGGCAACAGCAGCGGCCCAATTCCATTTTCAAAGTGGTAGCAGCTCAAAATGGAGTCGGGATGCCACTGCTGCAAGATGAAAAGATAGATTTAGGGTCAGCAGCGGCAGGGGCTTCTGCCTGGGGCAGCAGAAATCCTTGGGCCGCACCTGCCCATACCTCCCTTCTCCCATGGCCAGAAGAAAATACTCTAGCTAACTCTCAGGGTTTTCCCTCCCCAAATAGAAGCAAAGACTTTCCGATGGATTACACAAAATGTAGCCTCAGAAATTGGAATAGGCAGAACCAGTTTTGGCGACAGCATCATTTTCACTGCATTCATTAAATATTTAATCTAGCCCAGCTTTCTAAACCTTTAAAACAGGGGTCACCAACCTGCGGGCCGCATGCGGCCCACGAGGTCCCTTCGTGCGGCCCGCGAGGCTCTACCCCGGTTAACATTACGTGCGGCCCGCCAAGGATTCCCGCCATTGTATCCACGTGCTCGCAGCTCACCGACGACCACCTGCAAGCGTCCCTTCTCCTGTCAGTGTCATCTGTGAAGCCGGACTTTAAGCGTTTGTCTGCTAGCATGAATCATCAGCCATCTCATTAAATTCAATAAAGGTGATCAGCCATTGTTTTCATAATTTTGCGTTTGTTGTTTTTTTTCGCGGGGGCGGGGAGAAGGGGGGTGTGGCCCGCGGCCCTCTGGAGGTTGGTGACCCCAGCTTTAAAAGAATGATCCAACAGACCAGCAACATTTAAGCCAAAGAGCCAATCCAATTTAGCAGACATTTTAACCCCAAGATACTTTATCTTTATTTGTGACATTTTGATATATCGTCCATTACTGAAGTGTTAAAGCAGTGTACAATACTAAAACAAAATGCAGCTGGTGAAAATAACGGAGGAAAGAGAACGCCATTAAATTAAAAGGAAAGCAAGCAAAAAGGGAGAGGGAAGGACAGAAAAGAACAGTGATAGATGAGGAACATCAGAAGTATAAACATAAAGGGAGAGTGGGGGGAGGGAAGGAGGGTGGGCTGTATCTGATGGGCCAGGTGAGGTTGGGGTTTGTAATGGAGAGACAGCTTTAAGTGGCATCATTGTGAAGAGAGATCAGACGAGAACGGAAGATCATAAGCCTGACAGTACAGATAAGTCTTGAGAAGGGCCTTAAACCGAGGGAAGGATGATTCAGTGCGGAGAGAATGGGGAAGAGAATTCCAAGTGGCGGGACTCACAAAGAAAAAAAGCGGCATGCCGGGTCAATTCAAGGTGAGCTTGGGCAGGAGAAGGAAGAAAGAGACGATTACCGTGAGCAGAACGAAGTAGACGAGGGGTGGGTTGAAGGTAGATGGTGTCTGCAAGATACTGGGGCATGCTAGTATGTAGGACTTTGTGAGTAATGGTAAGAAGCTTATACAGGAATCAAACCTTGATGGGACAGTGGAGGAAAAGAAGGCAGGGGGTCACATGGTCCTGGGGGGAGGAATGAGTAAGAAGACGCGCTGCTGTGTTCTGAATTAATTGAAGACGGCGGAGCTGAAATTGAGGGAGACCAGCGAAAAGTGAATTACAGTAATCAAGCCGAGTGATCACCAGTGAGAGAGACAGAGTAGTGAGAGAAGAGGGAGGGAGAAATGGCCGAATGGCCTGAATTTTCCGGAGGTGAAAGAATGAACTATGCACAAGCAAGGAAATGTGCTGATGAAATGAGAGAGAGGAATCAAGGGTGACACCAAGGAAGCGAAGTGCAGAGACCAAAGGAATTGGAGAGGAGGACATGATGGGTGCCAGACTAGGGGAAGGGGCGCAAAAAGTGAACCAAATGGCAGCAGACTTTGAAGGATTAAAATGGAGAAAATGTTTAGTAAACCAGTCAGAGACAGAGGCAAGACAAGAAGAGCAAGGAGATCCAGGGCTGCAGGGCTAGTGTGGTGTACAAAGATAATATCATCAGCGAAGAAATAAGCAGATACTCCAGTTTGCTGAATGAGCAGAGCAAGGGGGGGCGAGGAAAACATTAAAGAGGAGGGGAGCAAGGATAGAACCCTGGGGGACACCACAATGGAGAGGAAAAGAGGGGGAAGTATTGGGACCCGATTGGACAGCGAAAGTGCAAGACGAGAGGAAAGACTGAAACCACTGGAGAACAGTGCCATGAATACCAAGGTCAGACAAACGTACGAAGTTACTCATCTGAAAGTCAAAGATCACCTGAGCTGGTGTGGGGGCATTTCCAATATGGCGGCAGTGATCCTGGCTGTGAGAGCACGCTTTTCCTATGGGTAGGAAGCGAAAAGACAAATCGGGGCCGTTGCCCTCCCAACCCTCTGCTGCCTCGATGCCGGTTTCAGCAGTTGTTGGTCCCTTGGACTCTGACCTTTTGCAGACCACGCGGAATTCAGATATTGCTGGTGGAGAAAGCCAATTAGCAGCTTTGCCGGTGTTGGATAGCTCGGCAGCTGTTTCGGCATCATCTTCCTCCCCAGCATTGAGCCCTGCACCGAATGTTTCTCGCAGCTGCACACTGCCAGAGGGCTTCCTGGAGATTTCCTCCCCTGCGTTGTCGGGAGGGGTTGGTATCTCGCGAGGGCCAGGAAAACATGTGTTGGAGAAACTGCAAAGTGGAGCTGGAAGTGAGTTTCACTCTATCTCTTCGGTGGCGTTTTTGGGAGGTGTGTCTGCAGGGAAGTATATCTCCCCTGCACGCCGGACAGAGCCGCCGGCACTTATGGAGGACATGGACTCAACGGTGGAACCAGAGGTGGTGTTCTCTCTACAACGCCCTACGAACTTCACACTAGAGACTATATGGACTGCTATTGCCTCGTTGGGTGAAGCTCTACTCCCTCAAATTTCATCTTTAACCACTAAGGTTAAAACAACGATGGGAGTGGTAACTGAAATGGAAAGAAAAGTATCTGCTTTGTCTGTGGAAGTAGAAGTGATACGGAATAGAGTAACCAGTTTGGAAGATCAATCTGATATCTTTAAAAAGAATTTTCTGTCGGTGCATACTAAATTGGAACAGTTGGATAATCTCTCTTGAGCTAATAATTTGAGAACTGTTAATTTCCCTAAGATATCCTCCATTACTCCTAGGGATATGTTTAAAGAGTACCTAGTTGATGTATTAGGGGTTTCTCCTGATCTAATGCCACCCTTAGTAAAAATCTATTATTTGCCTACGGCCAAACATGCTTCTCCTAGTGGGAATTTAGGGGGTGGTTTGGAACATGGGGAAGTATTGAATGTTACTGACTTGTTGGAAAATTCTAGGCTTGACTCTCCCAAGCCTTCCACACTCCTTTTAACATTTGCTTTATTGTCAGATAAAGAGTGGATGTTGAAGCTTTTTTTTCGTAAGAGAAAACTTATTTTTTGTGGTTTAGCAGTTCGTATTTATCCTGATTTGTCGAGAGACACTCAGAAACGGCGTAGAGAGTTTCTTCTGCTGTGTCCCGGGGTCCTACAGCTGGGTGGGCTCTTTTTTCTCAAACATCCTTGTAAGTGCTTGGTGAAATATCATGCTGTTTCCTATGTGTTTTTTGAGCCCTCCCAGCTGTTAGCCTTTATAAGTGCCAGGCGACTTGAATCCTCTGTTGTTCCCTCCTAAATGGGCTCTCTTTACATTATCTGAATTTGATATTCTGCCTTGTTTCTTCATATACCTTGATATACATTTACGTGAAAGTTCCCCCCTCAGTTGTGGCATTTTTGTTGTCTCTATACTTCAAACTGTAATTTTCTTATTGGTTTTTTTTTCTGTGTGCCATCCTGTTTCTACAAGAGAGTGTTTGTTCAACTTTCTTGAATATATTGTAAAATTTCATAAATATAAAATTAAAAAAAATCACCTGAGCTGATCCAATTATTATATTTTTAAATCTGAATGGTCATCTTCTCTTTTTATGCATTATGAGACCTTTGTTTCCTTTTTTAGGGTGTTTCATTCCTTATAGATATCCTGAAACCAGCCTTGCTACATGATACTCCAGGACCAGATTGAGAAACAATGGGCTAAATAATGGTTCATTCACCTAGAAACATGATGGCAGAAAGAGACCATATGGCCTATCTAGTCTGCCCTTTCATAACAACTACTCTAATCCCGGTTTTTTATCTTTAGAGATTTTCTGTATTTGTTCCATGCTTTCTTAAATTCAAATAATGTCATCTCTACCAGGGGTGGGCCAAGGGGGATGTGGGGTCTCATTTGCATAAGGGGCCTCATTTGCATAAATATTTGCATAATGTTACCATACACTAACTTTTAGTAAACATGCCTCTTAATGAGTGTATGGATAAAGAAAGACTAAAATATTTCTACATTGCTATAATCCAGTGCCAACCAAAAGGCACATTAGGAACTACTACAAACACTGCCCATTTAGAACCCATCCAAAAGTACTTGATTTCCCTCACCTATTCTTCCAACAGGAACTAAATCTATACCCTAACCAAATTTTTGTCGGATCACTCACCGTGAAAACGAACCTTCCTTCTCTCGAAGTGAGCCCTCCTTTTTAATCATTTTAAATTGACCGCACCCGGTCTTAAACCAGCATGAACAACACTTTTATGTTGTCATTAGCTAAGGACTTTGTAATGACAACATAAAAGTGTTGTTCATGCTGGTTTAAGACCGGGTGCGGTCAATATAAATGATTAAAAAGGAGGGCTCACTTCGAGAGAAGGAAGGTTCCTTTTCACGGTGAATGATCCGACAAATATTTGGTTAGGGTATAGATTTAGAAACTGTAGGAAGAATAGGTGAGGGAAATCAAGTACTTTTGGATTTATTAAGGTTGATTTCTAAGGGTGTATTTTTGGTACATTTAGAACCCATAGCAAACCTGCCATATCCTAACAGCACTATCAGGACTCACAAAGCACCATACTCTACCTATCAAAAGGCAACACTGCAAATATTAAACCAATACATTTCAGAGAACAACAATACATGACCTACTGGGGAAAGAGAACAAGTGGCAATGTCAAATAGGAATTACATAAACAGACTACCTCAGCTCAGTTACACATGCAGAACATAGACCATCGCCAAACAAGGAATCACGATTTAGAAACAGGAAGACAATAATTAAACTGGGAACTCCAAAAGCCAAACTTGGAATGTATAACAACACTATAGAAATAAAACTATAAATTAATTTCCTCTTGTACTAAACAAAGCGCAGACGTTAATGATGCACATTTCCCAGAGCTGACATATTCCAGTTAATAAATTCAAAATAAAGAGATATTTTTCTACCTTTTATGCATTTTTTTTTCAGTTGCAATTGCTCCAGCAACTTTCTTCTGGTTTCTTCGTGTCTTCTGCTAACTCTCCATCGTCTGCTGTCCATTTGTCCTTTCTTCTCTCTTCTAGTTTTTTTCCATTCTCGCTCTACATCTGCTTTAACTTAGTAATCTTTCTCCTTTTGCGCTTTCCTCATTCCTATTTCATCCACTCAAATTTTACCCCTCAGTCCCCACTTACTCTCCCAATAACAGCCCAATTGTAGATTTGTCTTCCCTCCCACACAAAATATTTTTCCCCTCTCCATTTCACTCTCCCAGCTCCATCCCATTCTAATCCTCCCCTAACATCAGCTCCCTTCTAGTTCCAGCCTCACCCAGCATCTGCTCCCTTCTAGTCCCCGCATCAGCCCATTCCAGTCCTATCCTAGCCACACCATCAGCCCATTTCCAGTCCTAGCTCCCCCATCTATTTCCAGTCCTATACGAGTTCCTCCATCAGCTCATTTCCTATCCCAGCCCCCCATCAGCCCATTTCTAGTCCTTTCCTAGCCCCACCATCAGCCCATGTCAAATCCTAGCTCTCCTCCACTCAGGGCATTTCCAATCCAAGTCTCCATGAGCCTACTTCCAGTTCTAGCCCCTCCATGAGTCCATTTCAATCCAAGCCCCCACCACAGCCCATTTCCAGTCCTATCCTAGCCACTCCATCAGTCCATTTCCTGTCCTAGCTCCCCCCCCCCCACTCAGCCCATTTCCAGTTCTAGCTCCCTCCCCTCACAGCCTATTTCCATTCCAAGCCCCCCTCCCCATCAGCTATTTGCAGTTCAAGCCCCCCTTCCACTCAGCCCATTTCCAGTCCTAGCAACCCCCCCAGCCCATTACCAGTCCTAGCCCCCCATAGCCCATTACCAGTCCTAAGCCCCCCATCAGCCCACTTCCAGTCCTAACCCCCATCACCCCATTTCCAGTATTAGCCCCCCCAAATCCCATTACCAGTCCTAACCCCCCCCCCCATTAGCCCACTTCCAGTCCTAACCCCCCCATCAGCCCATTTCCAGTCTTAGCCCCCCCATAGCCCATTACCAGTCCTAACCCCCATCAGCCCACCTCCAGTTCTAACTCCCCCATCACCCCAATTTCAGTCTTAGCACTCCCCCATAGCCCATTACCAGTCCTAACCCCCTCCCCCCCCATCAGCCCATAACCAGTCCTAACCCCCCGCCCCCTATTAGCCCAGGTAAATTTAAAAAAAAACTGGCAGCGGCAGAATCAAGTGTCCTACCCCCCCCCCCTCGCCCGGCAGAGCCCTCCCTGCAGCATCAGCTCCTTCAGCGCGGGCTTTTCAGAGCCGCAAAGGGAGAGTTTCCCTTTCTTGCGGCTCTGTTAAGCCCACCGGGGCTGCTGGGAAACAGGAAATGCCCGTTTCCCATCAGCGCTGGCGGGCTTAATAGAGCCGAGAGAGAGAAACTCTCCCTTCGCGGCTCTGAAATCTGGCGCTGAGGGAGCTGATGCTGTAGGGAGGGCTCTGCAAGGTGGGTGGGACACTTGATTCTGCCGCTGCTATGGCGGCAGCCAGGTTTTTTTTTTTTAAATTTACCTGGGCTGATGCAGAATGTTGTTTGCGCGAGGCCCCCTGAAACGAGGAGCCCTGTGCAAACAAACATTCTTGCTCAATGGACGGGCCGGCCCTGATCTCTACTACCTTCACTGGGAGACTATTCCATGCATCTACCACTCTTTTCATAAAAAAATATTTCCGCACATTACTACTGTGTCTATTGCCTTTCACCCTCATCCTATGTCCCCCTTGATACAGAGCTTACTTCCAATTAAAAGCAGCTCTCCTCCTGTGCATTTATGCCACGGAGGTATTTAAATATCTCTATCATATCTCCTCAGTTCCACCTTTCCTCTAAAATATACATATTGAGATCTTTAGGTCTCAGCCCAGGGGGGCTGATGGGGGGGGGGGCGGTTAGGACTGGTAATGAGATATGGGGGGGGGGGCTAAGACTGGAAATGGGCTGATGGGGGGGTTAGGACTGGTAATTGGCTATGGGGTGGCTAAGACTGAAATATATAATTTATAACGAAGACCACTGACCACTTTGGTAGCCATTCTGTGTATATCCTTCTGAAGGAGTGGCCTCCAGAATTGCACAAATACTCCAAATGAGATCTCATCAAAGACATACAGAGGCACTATCACTTCCTTTTTTTCTGCTGGCCATTCCTTTCCCTATGCACCCAAGTATCCTTCTGGCTTTCGCCATTGCCTTTTCTACCTGTCTAGTCACTTTAGGATCATCAGAAACAATCTCGCCCAGGTCCCACTCGTCTTTCGTGGACAGAAGTACTTCACCCCTTATAATGTACCACTCCCTTGGATTTTTGCAGCCCCAATGCTTGACCCTGCACTTTTTAGCATTAAATCTCAGCTGCCAAATTCTCAGTCATTCTTTATCATTCGCAAAGAGGCAAACTTTAGCCAACAGCCCTTCCGCAATATCTCTAACAAAAATGTTAATATAAAAGAAAAGAATTTGACCAAGGACAAATCCCTGCAGCATACCACTGGTAACTTCTTTCTCCTCCGAGTGAGCTCCATTTACCTGTACCCTTTGTTGTCTTCCACCCAACCAATTTCTAACCCAATCAGTCACTTTAGGGTCCATCCCTAGGGTGCTCAATTTATTTATAAATCGCCTGTGGAAAATGGTGTTGAAGGCTTTACTGAAATCTAAGTACATCACATCTAGGGCTCTCCCTTGGTCCAACTCTCTGGTCACCCAGTCAAAGAAATCAATCAGATTCGTCTGACAAGAAGACCTGCCTCTAGTAAACCCATGCTGCCTCAGATTCTGCAATCTGTTGGACTCCAGAAATCTCCCTATCCTCTGTTTTAGCAGTGTTTCCATTAATTTACTCACCACAGAGGTCAGATTAAGCAGCCTGTAGTTCTGTCTCATCCTTACTTCCGCTTTTGTGTAAAGGGACCTCATGTGCCTTTCTCCAGTCCTCTGGGACAACTCCCGATTCTAAAGAAGCACTGAAAAGGCAGGACAGTGGAGCAGCTAGAACATCCCCTGTCCTCAAGGAACTTATCTATGTCAAAAGCAGCAATGTAACTCTAGCTCTTTGAGCTTAATCTGATTAAAACAGGTCCAAGAATGGTACAGGTGGTGTAGTATCTATGTAAGTCATTGCGTGTTAATGTATTACCCTGCTCTATACAAGTCTGAGCAAACTCAGGCTCTCCCTTTTTCAAACATTTTTATTCTACTGATCTAAGAGAACCTTTCCTGTAGTGAATATTAAAATATCATAAAGGCATAAGTGATGCATAACATATATGAAGGTCTATCAAAATTCCTACTGCAACAGTGCTTTTGATCTTTGTGATTTGAAAAATATAAACACATTTATGCCTGAGGTTCACCTGTGAAAAAGCATAGTTTCTCACCTGTAGCAGATGCTCTCCAGGAGTATGGCCGAAGGTGCTGTCATGCCGGGAATCCACATCGAGGCAGTGGTGTGCTGTGAAAGTGTGGACAGACAACCACGTAGCAGCCCTACAAATCTCTACTGTGGAGACTGACTGGAGGTTAGCTGCAGAAGCTGCCATAGCTCAAACATTGTGCACTGTGACATGGTGGTCCAAAGTGAGCCCAGCCTGGGCATAAACAAAGTTAATGCAGTCTGCCACCTAAATGGAGAGGGTGCGTTTGGAGATGGATAGACAGCTGGTTGGGGTCAAAAGAGACAAAGAGCCGAGTGGAGTGGTGGTGGGCATTAGTGCATTCCAGATAGAAAGCCAGCACTCTCCTACAATCCAGAGTGTGTAAGGAAGCCTCAGCCTGTTGGCATGAGGCTTGGGAAAAAAGGTGGGCAGGACCACTGACTGGTTGAAGTGATGAGCAGAAACCACTTTAAGAAGAAACTTGGAATGAGTGCGGAGGACCACACTCTATTCTTGTGAAACCTGGGATACAGTGGATGTGCTACCAGCACTTGTAACTCACTGACTGCATGCCAAATATGTAAATATGTAAATAGTTGATCATTGTTCACTGTAATTAATTGTATAATATAATTGTTCCTCATGTTTTTATTCTGTATCCTGTTATTCGTTCCTTGTAAACAGTTGAAATACACTGCTTTTATTGTTCTATGTAAACCGTTCTGATTCGTAGAAAGACGGTATATAAAAAATGTTAAATAAATAAATAGAGTGAGTACTACCAAAAAGATAACCTTCCAGGAATGAAATCTGAGAGGGCAGGCGGTAGTGGCTCAAAGGGTAGAGTGAGCAGCTGGCCAAGGACAACATTCAGGTCCCATGCAAACAGCTGTGGCCTGATTAGGGGATGGGACAACAAAAGACCCCTCATAAACTGTCCGATGAGAAGATGAACAGAAAGAGGCTTACCAGCATAGTGGTAAATTGTCAGGGCACTGAAGTCACTCTGACAGAGTTAGATTTCAATCCAGAGTTTAGAGAGATGGAGCAAGTAAGAGAGTACCATCTCCACAGAACAAAAGAAGGGGTCTAAAGCCTTATCCGCACACCAGAGTGAAAATCTGTGCCACTTAAAAGCATAGGCACATCTGATGGAGTCCTTGTGAGAGGCAAGAAAAATATTTTCGACATTTGTAGGAAAGCTGAAGTTTGCAAGAGCTATTCGTTCAGCATCCAAGCCATGAGTGATAGGGATTTGAGGTTGGGATAGAAGAGGGTCACCTCCTCCTGAGTTAGCAGATCCAGGGCATAGCCAAGTGGAATCGGCAGCCTCCATGAAAGTTGAAGCATCAGGGAAAACCAGGACTGTTTGGGCCAACACTGTCCTATGAGGATCATGGTGGCGTTGTCCGCCTGCAGTTTGAAGAGGGTCTTGCCCACTAATAGCGGGTAGGTATAGAGAAGGCCATCATTCCAATCCAGAAGGAAGGCATCAGAGGCTATCCAATTGCTGCAGGAGACCCTGGAGCAAAGCTGCGGCAGCTTGGCATTGTGAGGAGTAGTGAAAAGATCCATGGATGGGGTGCCCTACATCTGAAAGATGCAGTTGGCTACCTAGGTGTTGCGAGACCACTTGTGTGATTGTAGAACTCTGCTGAGTTGATCCACCAACTCATTGAGCTCCCCCAGTAAATAAGTCACTTGGAGGAGTATGTTATGCAGGGAGCAAACTTCCAGAGATAGACTGTTTCCCAGCAGAAGAGATATGAACCCATGCCATCTTAAGAACATAATAAAAGTCATACTGAATCAGACAAGCTCCAACAAGCCCAGTATACTGTTTCCAACAGTGGCCAATCCAGGTCACAAATATCTAGCAGTTTTCCCAAAAAGACACACAGGTTCCATAATGTTTGTATTGGGGCAAGCAGTGGATTACCTGGGTCCTCTTTAATAATGGTTTATGGACCTTTCCTCCAGGAACTTGTCCAAACCTTTTTTTAAACCCAGCTACCCTCCGGTAACTAATTCCAGAGTTTGATTATGCGTTGAGTGAAAAAATATTTTCTCTTATTAGTCTTAAACAGGTTACACTGTAGCTTGTGATAAGGAAGCGTATAATAGTTCAGGAAGGAGCTATAATAGAGGTGAATTGGCTCTGAACAAGCAACCTGTCTTAGCTGGTAGAAATACTAAAACAGAATGTTTTCATAAAAGACTACCAGTCCTAGAATGCACCAGGTTTCAAACAGCCTCTAGAAGAGCTGAAGTGGGGAAACGTGTGGTCAATCAGGAGAGCTATGAGGTAATCCCCAATCACTCATCTCCAAGGGCAGGGCTTGATTCAGCACAGCTGAGCTGTGCTAGGGTGGAGTATCCCTCTAAACAAGTTAAAAGTAAAACATTCTACACAGAAGGAGAGGAGGAACTCAGAGCTCAAGGACAGAGAGAGCAAGAAACAGCAGCAACGTGGAAGGAAGAAGAGGAAAGCATCTTGGAGGTCTAAAGAAGGAGCCCACAGCAGCACGTGTGTTGGGCGTCATTCCTGAGGCAAGCATACACCATTGGACTGGAGGAAGCCAGAGGAGTGGGGTTACAGAGCCAGGAATTCCCATACAGCACCTTTGAGGGAGACGGCTGCATTTGGAAGGGGCCCTAAGACCAGTGCAAGAAGGTATGTGAAGAGAGACCCAGTGTCCAGGGATCTTGATTGGAAGGCTGGACATAAAAGCTGGACTACTTACTGGCCAGGATATCTGGAGAGGAAACCTAACAGCAAAGGAAGCTCAGGTATGAACACTGATCTATGCCCTAGCTCTTCATTTGGAAGACAGCAGGGAAACAACTATTATCCTGAGAGTGCTCCATTAAGGAATTCCTCTGAGCCAGACCATGATATTGATTCTATGATATTTGAAGAAGGAGGAGATATTTTAAATGATCAGAATGAATACATGGATTGCTCTCTGACTAGGCTGCTGTGGTAAAATACTTTCATAAATACAACAACCATCAAAAGGAACTATAACTTGTTCTTTTATCTACCCAGAAAAGTTTATAAGAAAACTTTAGGGTAGGATTTGAGCCACGTAGAGAAAGTGAACCAGCAAAGGGGTTTGCAGCTGGCTAATTGTTGGTAATTAAGCCTTGCACAGTTGCACGTGAGCTCTGAAAGGAAACTACTGTTTGTGTGTGAAAATAGAAGAAAGTTATCCTTGAAAAAGAACAGTTTTTGGTTACTTTTGGGTTTTGTTTTTGCTTTTGGAGCACTGCTAAAAGTTATTAGCAGGAGCCCTCAAAAAGACCTTTTCTGTTTTCCCATCAAGGTCTTTATTATTTGATTGCTTAAGAAGTTCAGTTGCTTATATCATGATTTGTTTTTCCTAAGTACAATACTGAAAGCAAGTATCCTTTTGTGTTACCAAGTAAATCTGTGTGGGAGAATTAACCCCATGAATAAAATATATTTTTCTTTGCTTACACTCGAGCAACACAACTCATTATTTTGTGAACGGCTGATTCTGGTATGAATGGACTACATCCCCCATAATCCTTTGCAAGTCATAATAGTATTTTGCCTTTGCCAAGACTGTGGACATTCACGCCCAGCGCCCCCGTTTACAGTTGGCGTAGTTGGCAGGATTGCTTTTGCGCAAAGGATTTACATGATATAAGGATTACAACTGAAATCTGAAAGAAAAAAAAGTTCAAGTTAAAAGCTGGAAAACAACATTTCTTTTTACTCCACTTTGTAATCTGGGTTGGCACAGTACAATTATTCTCAGAAACATTTTTAACCATTTTCTTTTCTGATACAGCACAAGAAAAAAAGAGGTAGCTGTTCCAGGAGCTGTCCCAGGAGGAAAAGACCCTGTGTGAGCTGGATTCATCACTGGCATAAGGTAATAAGTACCTGGGCATGTCTAGTGGTGGATGGGAGTAAGACACAGGGGTAATTGAAAAAAAAATAGGAGAAAAACACCTGTTTGGAGGGTGCTGCTCTGTGTTTTTTTTCTTTTGTTTTCTTGCAGGGATTCAAGATGGATCTGAGGGAACTGGCCAGCTGGATGGCAGCCCAATTTAGCAGGCAACAGGAGCTAGCGCAGCAGGCTCAGGACACTGCAATTAAAGCATTAAGGGACCAGCAGAAGCCAGTGCTTGATCTGGTAGAAGCCTTAATTGCTCTTCATAACCAAAGTGGACTGGATGCAAGACCAGCAGTAACAACTGGTATACCACATGTGGACAATGTGGGACTCAATCAGGGAATTGGGGCATTTAGTTTTGGGAAGCTGACTCCAGATGATAATGTTGATGATTTCCTTGAATCTTTTGAGAGAGTGGCACAAGCATTAGCATGGCCAGAGACCCAGTGGGCAGTAAGGCTGGCAGCCTCATTAACTGGAGAGGCGCTTGCAGCTTATAGAGCAATGCCAGCAGCTCTAGCTTTGAATTATAAAGATGTAAAGGCTGCTATAAGAGATCGCCTAAGGTTGTCTATTTCAGAGTATAGGCGAATGTTTAGAGCTACTGCATTAAGAGTGGGTGAAACACCCAGGGCTCTGAGTCAGAGAATCAGAGTATTGGCTGTAAAATGGTTGGAGCCTGAGGGAAAAACTGTGGAAATGTTATTAGACATTATTATGCTTGAACAATTTGTCTGCTGTGCCTAAAGATTTGCACACTTTCCTTATACAGCAAAATTGCCAGAACCTTGGAGAGGCAACCATGCTAGCAGAGAGATTCTTGGAAGCCACGCAGGCTGGCCATAGAATGGGTGGCCCTCTGAAGGTTGGTGCTGAGGCAAGCTGTGCTGTATCAGAAAAGAAAATGGTTAAAAATGTTTCTGAGAATAATTGTACTGTGCCAACCCAGATTACAAAGTGGAGTAAAAAGAAATGTTTCAAATGTGGAAAATGGGGACATTTGGAAAGGGGATGCCAGATACACACTAGCTTGATGGGTGTTGATTTAAAACAGCCCAAAGAAGGATTCCTTTTGATGGTTGATGTGCAGGGAATTACCATAAATGCTCTGTTAGACTCTGGGGCAGACCAGAGTATGCTGTCAAAGAGGCTTTGGAAGAGTATAGAGGCCCAAGAAGGATTTGAGCCTAGAACCCCTGAAAGCCAGGTTCACATCAGATGCATTCATGGTGCTGCAACATCATATCCCACCTATAGGCTAATGGTTAAGTGCCTGGGGGAACAAGAGGAAGTTCTTTTAGCGGTGGTGCCTAGGCTTCCATTTGATTTGGTTCTAGGAAGGGACTGGCCAAGATTTAAGCAGGGACTAGTGAAAGGACTAGGAAAGAAGGAGGGAGAAGGAATGATGGTAATAGCTCCCGGGCCTTTGTTTGGAAGTCCTCAGACCCCAGCTAAAAAGATGGTTAAGCTTCCAGAAGACCAAACTACCAAGAAGCAGATATTTACCTTGAAGTACCATAGGGTCACAGAGAAGGCCCAAGCTCCTAAGCGGGCAACCCCTCAAGCTGCTGGGTTTGACCTGTGCAGTATAGAAAATGTGACTGTACCTAGCCAAGGGAGAGCCCTGGTTGACACTGGACTCCAAGTTGAAATACCCATTGGGTGCTATGGGCGAGTAGCACAAAGATCCGGATTAGCCCTTAAGTATTTCATCGATGTGGGAGCGGGAGTGATTGATCCTGATTACAGGGGCAATCTTAAAGTTCTGTTATTTAATTTTGGACAGAACGATTACCATGTGAAGACGGGAGACAGAATCGCTCAATTGATATGTGAGAGACTGGGTTTCCCACCTGTGGAGGAAGTCACATCCCTGTCAAATTCTGAGCGTGGAACCAAAGGCTTTGGTTCTACTGAAGACAAAGGGGTTAAGAGCCTAGCTGCCACCTGTGCCCGAGAAAGGGAGGTGCATGAAGAGGAGGATTTGGGACCCCAGGTATCTGACTGTAAAGAAAAGTCAGAACCCCAAATAGGTGAGGACCTGGCAGGGGTACAGCAGGAAGAAATAAGGAAATTGCTTAAAGAATTCCCAGATGTTTTGACTCCCATACCTGGGGAGACACATTTGGTTGCCCATGAGATAATAACTCCACCTGGGAAATTAATTTGTCAAAGGCCATACTGCTTGCCTGAAGCAAAGAGACAGGAAGTAGTGGCACAAGTTCAGGAACTGTTGGACATGGGAGTAATAGAGGAGTCGAAGAGTCCCTGGAATAGCCCCATAGTCTTGGTGCCAAAGCCTGATGGCTCTTTAAGATTCTGTATTGACTTCCGGCAGGTAAACGCAATATCAGTTTTTGATGCATATCCAATGCCAAGAATTGAAGAGCTGTTGGACCAGCTTGGACAAGCTCAATATTTAACCACCCTTGATATGACAAAAGGCTATTGGCAAATTCCTCTAACCAGGGAGTCAAAGCCGAAGACTGCTTTCAGCACCCCCGTTGGCCTTTCGGACTGCATGGAGCGGCAGCTACCTGCCAAAGGTTAGTGGACCAGGTACTTCGACCACACCAAAATTATGCCTTTGCCTATATGGATGATGTCATAATCCATAGTAACACTTGGGCGGAACATCTAAAGAGAATCAGGGCAGTCTTATGCTCCATGAAGCAAGCGGGAATCACTTTGAACCAAAAGAAGTGTGCCTTTGCTAATAGAGAGGTAAAATACCTAGGCCACCTGGTGGGAAGAGGGAAAATTAAACCTCTAATGAGCAAGGTGGATAGCATCAGGAATTTTCCTCCTCCAACAACAAAGAAACAACTGAGAAGTTTCTTGGGACTTATTGGATACTACCACAGATTTATTCCACAGTTTGCAGAGAAAAGTGCAATTTTTACTGATATGCTGCGGAAGAATTGCCCAAACCAGCTGAAGTGGACTCCTGAAGCTGAAAAAGCATTTTCAGTCCTAAAAGGGAAGTTGTGTACAGGACCAGTACTGAAAGGGGTGGATTTCAGGAAACCCTTCTTGGTTCAAACAGATGCATCAGATGTAGGGCTAGGAGCTGTTTTATCCCAATGTCATGAAGGGGAGGAGCATCCTGTGATGTACCTGAGCAGGAAATTGTCACCGGCTGAACAGAAGTATTCCACAATAGAAAAGGAATGTTTAGCTATAAAGTGGTCAGTGGAGGCATTAAGGTTTTACCTTACAGGGAGGAAGTTCCAATTGGTCACAGACCATGCCCCACTTGAGTGGTTGCAACAAATGAAGAACCACAATGCCAGGTTGACACGCTGGTACATAGCCTTACAGGCATTTGATTTTCAAGTGGAACATCGTGCTGGGAAGTTACACAAAAATGCGGATGCCCTTTCCCGTATTACAGACTGTAAAGAAGAAGTTTCACCAGTTGCACCAGTCCGTAATAACTTAAGCAGGGGGGTATGTGATAAGGAAGCTTATCATAGTTCAGGAAGGAGCTATAATAGAGGTGAATTGGCTCTGAACAAGCAACCTGTCTTAGCTGGTAGAAATACTAAAACAGAATGTTTTCATAAAAGACTACCAGTCCCAGAATGCACCAGGTTTCAAACAGCCTCTAGAAGAGCTGAAGTGGGGAAACGTGTGGTCAATCAGGAGAGCTATGAGGTAATCCCCAATCACTCATCTCCAAGGGCAGGGCTTGATTCAGCACAGCTGAGCTGTGCTAGGGTGGAGTATCCCTCTAAACAAGTTAAAAGTAAAACATATTCTACACAGAAGGAGAGGAGGAACTCAGAGCTCAAGGACAGAGAGAGCAAGAAACAGCAGCAATGTGGAAGGAAGAAGAGGAAAACATCTTGGAGGTCTAAAGAAGGAGCCCACAGCAGCACGTGTGTTGGGCGTCATTCCCGAGGCAAGCATACACCATTGGACTGGAGGAAGCCAGAGGAGTGGGGTTACAGAGCCAGGAATTCCCAGACAGCACCTTTGAGGGAGACGGCTGCATTTGGAAGGGGCCCTAAGACCAGTGCAAGAAGGTATGTGAAGAGAGACCCAGTGTCCAGGGATCTTGATTGGAAGGCTGGACATAAAAGCTGGACTACTTACTGGCCAGGATATCTGGAGAGGAAACCTAACAGCAAAGGAAGCTCAGGTATGAACACTGATCTATGCCCTAGCTCTTCATTTGGAAGACAGCAGGGAAACAACTATTATCCTGAGAGTGCTCCATTAAGGAATTCCTCTGAGCCAGACCATGATATTGATTCTATGATATTTGAAGAAGAAGGAGATATTTTAAATGATCAGAATGAATACATGGATTGCTCTCTGACTAGGCTGCTGTGGTAAAATACTTTCATAAATACAACAACCATCAAAAGGAACTATAACTTGTTCTTTTATCTACCCAGAAAAGTTTATAAGAAAACTTTAGGGTAGGATTTGAGCCACGTAGAGAAAGTGAACCAGCAAAGGGGTTTGCTGGCTAATTATTGGTAATTAAGCCTTGCACAGTTGCACGTGAGCTCTGAAAGGAAACTACTGTTTGTGTGTGAAAATAGAAGAAAGTTATCCTTGAAAAAGAACAGTTTTTGGTTACTTTTGGGTTTTGTTTTTGCTTTTGGAGCACTGCTAAAAGTTATTAGCAGGAGCCCTCAAAAAGACCTTTTCTGTTTTCCCATCAAGGTCTTTATTATTTGATTGCTTAAGAAGTTCAGTTGCTTATATCATGATTTGTTTTTCCTAAGTACAATACTGAAAGCAAGTATCCTTTTGTGTTACCAAGTAAATCTGTGTGGGAGAATTAACCCCATGAATAAAATATATTTTTCTTTGCTTACACTCGAGCAACACAACTCATTATTTTGTGAACGGCTGATTCTGGTATGAATGGACTACATCCCCCATAATCCTTTGCAAGTCATAATAGTATTTTGCCTTTGCCAAGACTGTGGACATTCACGCCCAGCGCCCCCGTTTACAAGCTTCAATGCACGACCCCTAGTCTTTCTATTTTTTGATGCCATAAAGAATCGATCTATGTTTACCCGTTCCACTCCATTCATTAATTTTTAGATCTCTATCAAATCTCCTCTCAGCCATCCCTTTTCCAGGTTGAAAAACCCTAACCTTTTAAGCCTCTCGTTATAAAGATATCCTTACATCCCCTTTATCATTTTGGTGGCTCTTCTCTGTACCTTTTCTAATTCCGCTATATCCTTTTTAAGATACGGCGACCAGAATTGCACACAATATTCAAGATGCTATCACACCATGGAATGATAGAGAGGTATTATAATATCCTTTGTTTTATTCTCCATTCCTTTCCTTATGATTCCTAGCATTTTATTTGCCTTCTTGGCCGCTGCTAAGGGTTTCAATGCGTTATCCACAATGACGCCTAAATCTTTTTCCTGAGTGGTGGTTCCTAATATAGTACCCTGCATTATGTAAGCATAGTTTGGGTTGTTCTTTCCTAGATGCATAACTTTGCTCTTGTCCACATTAAATTTCATCTGCCATTTGAATGTTCAGTTTTCCAATTTATCAAGGTTCTCTTGCAATTCGGGTTTTAACAACTTTGAATAATTTTGTATTATCTGCAAATTTGACTACCTCACTCATTATTCTCATTTCCAGGTCGTTTATGAATATGTTAAAAGGCACTCAGCACAGATCCCTGGGGTACTCCACTATTCACCTTTTTCCATTGGGAAAATTGGCCATTCAGACCTATCCTCTGCTTTTTATCTTTTAACCAGTTCCTGAGCCCCAATAGTACACTGCCTCCTATCCCATGACTTTTAACTTCATCACGTGTCTCTCATTAGGGACCTTGGCCACCTGGTTGTCCATCTGTATAAGGGTGACCTGATTGGAGAGCTTGAAGGGCATTGCAAATGGCTCGGAGCTCAAGGAAATTGATTCAATGAATGCTCTCCATCATTGTCCAGAGACCTTGTATGTGCAGGCCATCCAAATATGCAAACCAACCCAGCTTGGAAGCATCAGTCATCAGCACTCTCTGATGTAGTAGGGCTTGGAATGGAAGGCCCGCAACAGGTGCTTTTGGTCCTGCCACCAGGAGAGGGATTCCTTGATTGGCGGAGTTACCATGATGCTGTTCAAGAGACGGCTGGTTGCCCGATGCCACTGTGTGCAGAGCATTCACTGCACCTGACACATGTGAAGGCAGACTAAGGGGGTAACATGGACAGTGGAGATCCTGTGACCCAGGAGGCGCAGCAGTTGTCGAGCTGTGACCAACGAGCAACGTTGGACCTTGTGTGCCAAGGCAGCTAGTGCTTGGCCTGGACTGCCAGGAGAAAGGCTTGAGGAAAAGAAGTGTCGAGGAGAGCACCAATGAAGCCCTGAGAGGGCTTAAGGTGGGACTTTGGGTAGTTGATTTATTTAACTGTTTTTCTATACCGCCTATCAGGGAATCAAGCCGGTTTACAAGGAACAGGAACTCAACAGGTTTACATAGAACTTTGAGTTATTTAACAGTAATAATGTATTAACATTTACAACTTGCATGCAGCAACTTATGTACAGAGGAGGGGTGACAAACCCCAGCTGTTCCAGCACTTAAATGGTGTGGGGTCACCGGACCTCTTCTGGGGTTTTGTCCCTGATAAGCCAGTCGTCCAGGCAGGGGAAGACAAAGACGCCCTGGGTCTGAAGGAAGGCTATGAGGATTGCTAAGCATTTTGTGAAGACCCATGGGGCGGAGGCAAGGCCGAAGGGTAGAACCCTGTACTGATAATGCTGTCCACTGAGCATGAAGCGGAGGTACTGATGGTGCATGGGGTGAATTAGGATGTCTGTGTAGACATCTTTGAGATCAAAGGAGAACAGCCATTTTCCTGGTGGAGATAGGGCAGCAATGTTCCAAGGCAGACCATCTTGAACATCTCCTTTTCAGGAAGCAATTGAGGTTGCAGAGATCTAGAATGCATCTGTAGCCACCGGTCTTCTTGGGGACCAAGAAGTAGCAGGTGTAGAACCTTCATCCTACTTGAGACAGTGAAAAATTCCACAGCCCAATCTGCCAAGAGGGTATGGATCTCCTTTTGGAGAAGCACGCGATGGTGTTGCTGGAGAGAGTCTCTAACCCTCTTCAAATCCAGGCTGAAAACTCACCTCTTCGCTGCTGCCTTTGGATCTTGACTCACCTGATCTCCTTTTTCTTTCCCCCTTTTGTTTTATCCCTGCCTTCATCTTCTGCTTCTGTATTGTCTGTCTTGACTAGATTGTAAGCTCTGATGAGCAGGGACTGTGTCTCTTACATGTCTGTGCAGTGCTGCATACAATTTGCAGTGCTATACAAATGCTCAGTAGTAGTAGTATTAGTAGTGGGAAAGAAGGTGAGAGGAAGCTGTTGGAAATGCAGCTGGTATTCCTTGCGGACCACCTGGAGGATCCAGGTATCAGAGATTATGATGGGTCACCAGTGGGCAAAGTACACTAGCTGCCACCCCCCCCCCCCCCACACTTGAGATGGAAAGGAAAGAAGGACCATGGTCCTCATTCAGGAGTCAAAAACCCCACCAGGATGTGGCTGCGGTGCTGGCTGGGGCTTAAGGGTCTTAGGCTGGCCCTGACCCTGAGGCTGTTAGTATGAATGGTACAGAGTGTACATACCATCTGTCGTACCTTCGCTTTTTAGGGTAAAAAGACTTTTTACCCAAGGCCTTCTTTCTAGCTGGGTCAGCAGTCTTCCTCAAAAGGTGGGTCATAGTGAGTTGCTCCATCTTCAACTTTGCAGCCTTCTCCATCATGGGTTTGTCAAAGAGATTCTACCCTCAAGCAAGGGCCATCAACCAACTTGTCCTTAACCCATTGCTCCAAGTCCAAAGACTGTAGCCATGCCCACCACAACCATGGACTTGAAGCCATCATAGGCGGCCCTGGTAACGTATTTGGAGCACTCCTTAGTTTTCCACACCAGGGTCCTGAAGCATTCGAGGTGTTCTCCAGAAAGACACATGGAGAACCTGGCCATCTCCCCTACTAGGTCCCGCAGATACAGTTGGTATGCCTGGATTCTGGCCATAAGCATCGAGCCCTGGTAGCACTTTCTGCCAAAGTCATCCATGATGCGTGCCTCCCGATCTGGGGGCACCGGGGAATGCATTTTGGAACTTTTAATCTGGTGTATGGCCGATTCCACCATCATTGAGTTGTGAGGCAGTTGTGCTTTTTCAAACCCAAGGCCCTTGAGCACCCAGTAGAGGGACTCAAGGTGCCAGCTGACTATCAGCACTGTAAGTGGTGACTCCCACATTTGAAAGAGAAGCCTTTCAAGAATGGGGTGCACCGGCATTGTGATGGCCTCCTTCGGGAGAGTCGGGTACTGGAGAATCTCCAGTTCCTCCACTCAAGACTCCTCTGCCTCTGTGCTGAAGGGCAGAGCCTTTCCCATGTCTCTAATGAATTTGAGGAAGGAGAGGTCCTCGGGGGGAGACCTCCTATGCTCGTGGGGGCAAGGGATCAGAGGGAAGGTCAGAGTGTCAGGCCATCTCCGATGGTTCCACCTCTGTCTCCTATTCAGTGTCAGTGAGAAACTCAAACTACCTCCCCAACCGATGCCCCCGGTGATACTGCTCGGGTGGAGTTGAGGGAACCCTCGACACCGATGGGCTTGGAGGCGATATACCCTCAGTATTGAGAGACAGTGTTCACGGGAAATGCCTGAGATGGGAAATGTCTCCTGAACAAGCTGCACCTTGGCAGGTGAGGCACCCGCTGATGGTGGGGCCGTCTCCGGAGCCGAAGAACCGGAGGTGACCAGTTCCATGGGAGCCTGTTGAGCCATGAAGGAAGCAGGTTACATTCTCCAAGAGGAGCGAGATCTCCGATGCTGGCAGAACCAGCACTGCAGCCATCAGTGCCAACACCAGCTCCCTCAGTGGGGACCACTCGATAACAGCCTTGGGAGTCCCATGCCGGCCCTCTGGGCCTCAGGAGGCAACTCCTCCCACCGGGGCAGCTTGGAGGGCTGTTCCCAGCTCTTGCCCTTGGAATTGCATCGAGGGCTGCAATGGCGATGGGATTTAGCTTTGGAATCGGCTTCGCCATTTGACGCCGAAGGGGCTGAAGACTGTTCCTTCTGGGGACACTCCTCTTTGAAGAAGAGCCACTGCTCTGGTGCCCCGTTACCTCTCTGCTCTGAGTGGGCCTGACCCCCAAGTGAAGTCAAAACCTTGGTGGGGGCTTTCAAGGACATCGAAGCAGAGGTCGAGGTCGATGCCAATGCCTCGGAATCAAACAGCAATTCCCGCTGCCATTCCCAGTTTTTCAGCCCTTTGCACATCATCTGTAAACAGGGCTCATGGTCAGGCCTGAGGCATTGAAGGCACCAGTTGTGGTTGTCCATCATGGAGATGGTCCGACCACAACAGGCATACTTCTCAAAGCCACTGGGCAGCTTTGGAATGGTCAGGAAGATGAATTCCACCAAGTCAAAAGACCCCACATCCTCGCTGACCAGGTTAATACAAGAGAAAAAAAATCCTACATGCCAAGAATGAAAGAAAAGAAACCCCAAAAAATGCAACGCCGAGGCACAGATGCTTCCAGAGTCAAGCAGGAAGACACCGGAAAATCACACAACCTGAAAAAGAAAGAAGATGACTGGAAAGCAGCCAAGAAAAAATCAACTAGATTCCAGGACACAGATGGACGTTGGTAGGGCTCCATGGAAAAAAGAAGATTGAGATAAGATGGCTCCTTTGGGCAGGAAGAAGAACATATCGTGCCTCCACTGCATGCAAATCTATCTCATACAAATTCATTGTGGGTATCCTGAAAGCGAGACTGGCTTGAAAAACAGACTAAGAAGGGCTTGGAGGGTGAAATTTCACTTGACTGTTCAGTACCTCAGCAAAGGATATGCAGACTTTTTTTTTTTTTAATCACGTCAACAGTGCTCAACTAATGATTAACTCCATGGAACCAGCAGTTATAAACCCTAAACAAAGCCCATAGCAGGAGAGGTAAAACTGGATGGAGCAGCGGTCACAGCCTTCACCACTTTACTAGACATAGGCCATTTCGGTTTTTACCAAAATCCAAGGGCTGAGACATCAGGAGTTGGCATTGACGCATCGTGAAATGCAAACCATGTGTACAGTCATATTGTGTTACTAGAGTTCCACATGTACAATGCTAATGTAGCAGTGTGTAAAAATCCATATTCTCAAGATTTTAAACCATGCTACACCTCTTCAAAGAGCTACCTTTTATGTGACCTCTCAATGATGCTCCATTTAAATCTATTCCATGGTGTGGAAGGATCCCAAGGCTAGATATTGCAAGTCTGAAGAGTTTTTCCTCAACTGTGCTATGAGCAATGCTATTTCAAATCAGAAATCTTGAATGGAAGCTGCCTGGAATGGGCAGGGAAAATGTTCACCTTCTGCACTGCCTGAACAACCTAGGGCCTGATACAAAAAACTGGGCTCCCTAAATGCGTCCCCTAGTTTTAAGCAAACTTAGGAACCTAAGTACTCAGCTGTAAATTAATCTAGATTTAGGACCTTATTTAGGTGTCTAGTGCTGAAAAGCAGTATGCAGCTCCTAACTTTTTCCCCCCACCCTAAATCTGCCCCATTGACATCAACTGTTTTAGGGCCCTAATTTAGGAGCTTAATGCAACTAGAAGCATAACATTTTGTTACTGAACCCTAGTAAATTTTCAAAGAGGCAAATTTAAGAGCCTAGTTCTCAATGTTGGGTGTCTAAATGCTTTGAATATCAGCATTACAATGTATAGGTAAACACCATATGCTTTCTTGGAGTGACCTAGGCACTTCGATATGTCCACATTTTTTTTTTTATATTTAGTCTTTCGCTTTCACCACCACTCTAGAACAAATCAAAATAATGATAAAATTAGCTTAGCTTAAGCCCTCTCCCCTTCATGCACCTATCCCACACCACCACTGAATCAGCTAAGCGATTAACTCCAGATAGTCTGTAATAGGCCATAATGGCCTCTGGTGATAAGAAAATTTCTGTTGCCGAGTGCGCTAAAGCTTTACTGCAGGGTTGGTTAATGCAGATTTTGGGAAGAGATTTTGCCCACCCATGCTGTAAATAAACAGCACCCTCAAGAGACACCAGTGATGAGAGACAAGATGGCAGCGGTGATTAACTGCGGGTGATCTGGCCATATCGGAGGCGTTCTGCATGTGGCAGTTTTGTTCCTTCAGTTGCCGAGATGGGACAAAGGAAATGCAAACAAGCTTCCCTATCCTCGGGTGAGGCGGTTTCTGGTGCCGCTGGGCAGAAAATGCTGATGATGTGTGGGTTTGGAACCCCCGGAGTTGGAGCTGCATCTACAGTGGGTTTGGTGTGTTGTCCGGACCTGAGCGCATCAGGGGTGGTGCTTTCCCCCTGAACAGCGGGCCCCCCCCCCCGCCATGCCCCAGAAGTGTTGCAACGGCCTCTGGAGTGCTTCCCGATGGCGTGAAGACTAGCACGCCGGATCAGGGGAGTGAAGAGGGCTCAGAGGCTGAATGTTTTCACTTGATTTTGCCATCTGAAGTAGGATCAAGAACAGAGGCTGTTTCCCTATTTGAGGGCAGTGTAACTCAGGCTGGCGGTGTTTTGGAATCCATTGGCGGAGCTGGCGCGTTGGTAAAGCCCCAGAAAGTTACGTTGGAGGTGCTATGGGATGCTATTTCTACCATGAATTCCTCTCTGGTGGCTATTTCAACTTTTGTAAGTACTGAGACTGTTTCTTTGCGTACACATATTCAAGAAGGTTCCAGAGTTCAGCAGGAACATACGGGAAGCTGGAAGGAGATCTGGAGCAGCTCCAGGAATTGCATGGTGTCCACATTAAAGATAGGAATGTGACTTCTAGGAGGTTGGAGTATCTGGAAAATCAAGTCCGGAAGAATAACTTGAGACTGATTAATTTTCCTAGGTTTCCATTACATTCGCCCATGGAGATGGTTTGTAGGTATTTCTAGGAGGTCTTGAAGATCTCCAAGGAGGACCTACCACCCTTAACCAGGGTTCAGTATCTTGATGTGGGCCGGGGCAAACAGGGAGTTGTTGGGCAAATTCCAGTAGAACCCGGAGACCTTATGGGATTTTTAGAAAGTTCTCTGGAACTAGTTATGGCTCGCACCACCCTCCTTGTTACTATAGCTCTTGAATCTGATAAATTGTTAATTCTCCGTTTATATTTTAGAAATTTTACTGAGCAGTTTTTGGGTTCTCATGTACGCCTTTTCCCCGATCTTGCTAGGGATACCCAGCTAAGGAGAAAGGAATTCCTGCGGATGAAACCCAGGGTCCTCTCTATTGGCAGGTCTTTTGTTTTGAAATTTCCTGTGAAATGTCATGTTTCCTATAAAGAGAAGTTCTATTTGTTTTTTGAACCCGAACAGCTAATGGAATTTCTAGTGGCTCGGGAGGATCCTGTGGTTATTATTGGCTTCCATTTGGCTGATGCATAAGTCTCACACACCGCTATGTATTGATTTTCTTTTTTTAAGTTAATGTTTCCTGAAGCTTCTCTCTCTTTGTTAATTGTGGGCTGATTTTGGCTTATGTTGTATTTTCCTCAATACGATTTTTGCTTCTTAGTTCTTTTGATTTGCCTATTTTCTTCATTCAATTTCATGAATGTATACTGGAATATTTAATAAAAGATTAAATTAAAAAAAAAACAGCACCCTCAAAAAGGATCAAAATCACGGTTACAATTCAAACTATCATCAGTATCAAAAATATAACCTAAGAACATAAGAAAAAAAATGTTTTTGTTGGATCATCAGAATCATTGTCCACACTTTTTATAGCCAGCACCATCTACAGTACTTTTTAAATCTTATTATGTCCTCTTATATTTAAGAGAACTTGAATGAACTAGAATATAAGTAAACATTTATTCATTCAAAAGTTTAAAATCTCCAAAGTAGTGCCAAAACTGCCATAACTGTAATAAAGTTCTGCATCAGGGAAGCAATGTAACATAAAAAAATTCAGATACTTAGCTGAATTGTTTCTTCATATTTTTCTTAAGAGGATATAATCAAATTAACAAGGACTATGAAAAGTGTTGGCTATAAAAAGTACCTTAAAAGAAGCCAAACCATATAAGAAATAACTATTTATACTATAAGGATCTCAAATCATGTGAGTAGAATTAGGTTCAAATAAGCCCTCTAGTATGACAGCCTTAAGAAGAAATTCTACTTACCAATAATTTCCTTTCCTGGAATCCTGATAGACCAGTCCAGAATAGTGGGTCATGTCCCCCTGCCAGCAGATAGTGAGAAAGAGAAAAATTCCCAAAGTTTTGTGACATCACCCTTGGTATAAAAACTCATCCCCCAAGGGGAGCTTCAGTATAACTATAAGAAGGAACAGGAATTCAAACAGCCAAGGTCATAAACGAATAACTCATAACAAAAGCAGCTAAATTGAACAATGTGAAACAAGACCCGCAGGCCAAGGAAGTATGTACATGGCGAGGTACAGCAATGTCACCGATATTTAAAGAGAGTCTTAGCTAGGTGACAGACTAAACAGTTTAGAAGGGTGGGTCCTGGACTGATCTAGCAGGATTCCAGGAAAGGAAATTAATCGGTAAATAAAATTTCTCTTTCCAAATACATCCTGCTAAACCAGGCCAGATTAGTGGGGAGTACCATAGCTAAACCACTCCAAGGCGGGAAGACCTATGCGCACAGGTTTGTTCAATAAAATATAAGCTGACTCAATGGGCTGCTTGTTCCAGTGCACAACAGTCGCTTTGGAAGCGGCCACTCTTTTTCATGGACCAGAAGCCAGGACAAAAAGGTGATCGAAGAGATGAAACATATTAGTGAGTTTGAGGTAATGGTGAAACGCCCTACCAACATACAGCAGATGAAGGACTCAGTTATCACCCGAAGACAGCTCCTTAAAAAAAAGGAAGGAAGCACAACCGATTGGTTGATATGAAAATCCGAAAGGACTTTAGGCAGAAAAGAGGGCACTGTTTGAATGGTAACCCTCTCTGGGGAAAAAGACAGAAAATGATCTCGGCAAAAAAGTGCCTGGAGCTCCAAAAGGTGCCGTGCCAAAGTGACTGCTATAAGAAAAAACATTTTGAGAGTCAAATCTTTGAGAGATGCCCTATGGAAAGACTCAAACGGGGCACAGGTGAGCGCATGAAGCACTAAGGACATATCCCAAGAAGGGACGATTGGACAAATGGGGGGCCTCAGGAAGCGAATGTCCCACAGAGAATAGGAAATGTCTACATGAGAAGCAAGAGATCACCCATAGAGGGGCCCCCAAAAGCAGTCAAGGCCGCAATATGCACCTTTAAAGAATTAAGGGTGAGATCTTATCAAATTCATCCTGAAGGAAGGAAAGAATGTCTGCAATATCAACTTGCCAAGAGGAGAGGGATTTCTTTGAACACCAAGAAGAAAATATGCCAGATCTGAGCATAGGCACATGAGGTAGAAGACCGCTGAACCTGTAGTAAAGTGGCCACTACTTGTGGAGAGTTAACTTTGCGATGCAAGCAACGTTGCTCAATAGCCAAGCCGTAAGCGAGTAAGGTCATCCATGAGAACTGACCACTGAAACAGGAGATTTCTCTGGACACAGAAGGGGTAGGGGCGCCTCTTGCAGGAGGCAGAGATCGGCATACCATGGACACCGAGGCCAATCAGAGGTCACCAGCACTATCCATCTGGAGTGTGACTCCATCTGATGGAGTACACGGCCAATTAGCAGCCAAGGATGAAAGATGATTCGAGGTCCAGGTCTGAAGCAGAACATCTAGGCCATGAGAGTTTGGTTCCTTTCAATGACTGAAAAAGACTGACATCTTGGCATTGGAAGAGGTGGCCATTAGATCTAAAGTAGGATGACCCCACTGACGCATAATTTTTGCAAACACCCATGGAGCCAGCTCCCACTCGCCGGAGTCCAGGATATGATGATTCAGGAAATTCACTTGAATGTCCTCCATTCCAGCAATGTGCTATGCAGAAAGAGCCAGAAGGTTGGATTCTGCCCAAGGAAATAGAAGACTCATCTCCAGGGCCACTCTGGGATATTTGGTCCCACCTGGTCTGTTGAGATAAGTCACAATGGCAGAATTGTTGGAAAGTACTCTGACTGCTCGACCCTGGAGGTGGGATTGAAAAAAAAAAACAAAAACAACAAAAAAAAGAGTACAGCCAAACAAACAACCCAGTCTTCAAGGCAATTGATGGTCCAAGAGGCTTTTTGAATGGACCAAAATCCCTGCGCTGCCTGTCCCTGGCAGTGTGCTCCCCAACCTGCAAGGCTGGCTTCTGTGGTGACCACCACCCAATGCAGAATTTCCAAGGCAACGCCCTTCAACAAGTGATGAGGAGAAAGCCACCAGCAAAAACTGTGATGAGCCACCGAAGAAAGGGGTAGACGAATCAGATAGTCCTAGGTAAATGGGGACCAGCACAACAGGAGAGAGTACTGAAGCAGATGCATGTGAGCACGGGCCCAGGGGATTACATCGAGAGCAGAAGCCAAGGTGCCGAGGAGTTGTAGGTAATTAGATAATCCCAGGCAGTGGGAGCTGCCATATGCAGGGAGGCATGGACATGAACGCAGAGCTTCTTGTATCTGTCATAAGACAGGAAGATGTAATCCACTCTCGTGTCTAAGCAGGTGTCAAGGAATTCCAGAGACTGAAGTGCTTTAGGCATAATTGACCACCCAGCCAAGATGGTCCAGAAAGGAGAGGACCTGAGAGACCGCAGAAGTAGCCTCCTCGAAACTCGTTACTCTGATCAGCCAATCATCTAGATAAGGATGAACCCAAATACCCTGGCACCGCAGGGAAGCTGCCCCAACTACCATCACCTTGGATAAAGTGCGAGGAGCTGTGGGCAAGACCAAAGGGCAAGGCACGAAACTGCTAGTGTTGACTGAGGACTGTGAAATGTAAATACTGCTGCTGATCTTGGCGGATTAGAATGTGAAAATATACTTCCATAGGGTCCAAAGATGTGAGCAATTCGCCTGGTTGAACAGCTTGAATGACTGCTCTGAGGGATTCCATCCAGAACCACAGCACCTGAAGACAGTGATAGACTCCTTGAGGTCCAGGATAGGACGGAAGGAGTTGTCCTTCTTGGGAATGACAAAGTAAATGGAATAGTGACCAGAACCACTTTCTGAGAAAGGAACTGGGCATACCACATTGAGCTGAAGAAGGCGGTGAAGTTAGGCATACAGCCACTGCCTTGACTGTGGAACTGCATGGAGAGATGAGGAAAACATTCGGCATGGGCTCAATGAAGCTGAGAGCATAACCCTGTGTTACTACCTCCTCACCGGTTCAATGTTATCTGGGTCCATTTGTGGGAAAAATACTATGAGCATCCGCCCAAAGGAGGCACTACTACTACGTACTACTACTAAGCATTTGTATAGCGCTAAAAGTCATACGCAATGCTGCACAGACATGTAAGAGACAGTCCCTACTCAGAGCTTACAATCTAGTCAAGAGACAACACAGAAGGTGTAGACAGGGATAAAACAAGGGGGAAAGGAAAAGAAAAGGAGATCAGGTGAGTCAAGATCCAAAAGCAGCAGCGAAGAGTTGAGTTTTCAGCCTGGATCTGAAAAGGGTCAGAGAAGATGCCTGGCGTACAGACACAGGTAGTTTCTTCCAGGCGTAAGGTGCAGCAAGGTGAAAGGAGTGAAGTCTAGAGTTAGCAATAGAAGAGAAGGCCACAGATAGAAGCAGTTTGCCAGAAGAGCAGAATTCCCGAGAGGGGTTGTAAGGAGAGATAAGAGAAGAAAGGTAGTGAGGAGCTGCAGAGTGAATCAACTTATAGGTCAGCAGGAGAAGTTTAAACTGGATGCGGAAACAGATAGGGAGCCAATGAAGTAACTTGAGAAGAGGGGTAATATGGGCATGATATGGCTGGTGGAAGATTAGCCACGCAGCAGTGTTGAACAGATTGAATGGGAGAGAGATGATTCAAAGGCACCCCAGAATGGACCTGGAAACAGTCAACGGAAGATTTGGCAGAACCAGAAAAACTTGATGGATGAGGAGAAATTGTCCCGGTTGTACAGATACCCTGAAAGGACTGAGGCTTAGAACCAGCCCTATTCGAAAAAGAACCAACCAGATTTGCCAGGCCGGTAGCCATGAACGTCTCTGAAGCGGACTCTTTAAGATGAGGACGCGGATGATGACATGGTAGGGCGACGAAAATTGGATTTGGGCTTATCCTCCGGCAAACATTGAGGCTTGACTTCCCCCAAATCCTTCACAAGTTCTTCCAAATCCTCACCAAAAAGAAGGCAGCCCTTGAAAGAAAGCTTGGCGAGATGGGATTTGGAAGCAGCATCTGCATTCCACTGACAGAGCCACAGCCAATGCCAAACTACTGTAGCAGCAGCCATAGACTGAGCAGATAAGTGCAGTAGATCATAGAAGGCATCTGCAAGAAAGGCAGTGACTAACTCTAAAATGAGGCAAAACTGGATCATCCAGACATGACTGAAGCCAGAGAAGAGCGCGTGCCGTGAGACCTCTGCAAACAGAGGACTGTAATGCCAAGATTGATGATGAGAAAGTGTTTTTTAAGAGGCCTTCCACCTTGTGATCCATCTGATCACAGAGCGCAGTGCTGCCTTCCATAGGAATGGTTGTGCTTTTAGTGACTGCAGTGACCAGGGAGTCTACTTTAAGAAAATGCAACCACTTGTCAAGATAATCTGAAGACCAAAGGTAAATAGGCCACAAGCAACGAACAGAGCATAGACATGCATCAGGAGAATCCCACTCTAAGGAGGCCATCTGTTGTAGTTCCAAGGGAAAGGGAAAAGTCTTATAAAGTTTCCTGATTCCCACATGATGGGGTCTGCCTGAGGTTTAGAGGTATCCGAAGGTTGTTGCACTTGAAAGTCGGAAAGGTGCAGAGCTTCCATAATTTGAGCAATGAGATCAAGAAGCTGTTCCTTATGGAATAGCTTGTCTTTGCCAATGGCAAGAGCTCTCCTCCTTCCTGGACTCAGAAGTGATAGAATGTTCATCTGAAGGACCGTCAGTCTTCCCTGCAGGGTACCAGTCCACTGAAGGAGAGGAGGTATCATTGGTTAGATCTAAAGAAGCTCCAGCCAAACTTCGGCAGGCACGCTTTCTAGATGGTGGATCAGCAGCGGTTGGAGTAGCTGAAGTTCCCGAGCACCACATATCCCAGGCCTGATGGACTAGCTGCATAAACTGGCGATCAGAGCCATCAGCTGAAGTCTGCATAGGCTGACTAGAGAGATGTAGCAAGTGAGCAGACTGCTCAGGCAACAAAACAGGAGGAAGGGCATCTTGAGATCTATCACCACTCTAAGGTAACTCAGAGGGAGCTAAAGCAAGAGACCTGGAAAGGCTACCAGAACCAGGACCTGCAGAAGGACCCCCTTGATCAGAATCACAGGAAAAACAAACTACCTGTCAAAGTCTTACATTTCTTCCCACAGCCCAAGCAGCGCTATAGGGAAGAAGGCCTTTTCACAACAGGATAAAAGAAAAGGTCACAGGAAGAGCTGGGAGCCAAAGATCAACAGACTCTAAAGAAAGAATGGCAGCCACGGCACAAAAATTATGGCAGGAAATAGCAAAACAGAGCCGGGAAGCAGCCGCCAACTGACTGCGTGAAAAGAAGCAGGGCAAAAGCAACTGCAGAAAAGAGAGCACACCGAAAAAGTCAGAAGAACAAAATACCGCCGAAAAACAGATCGGGACATTGCTTTAAAAGAGAACCGCAAAAGAAATAAAACACGCACCGATCTCAAAGGAGGGAAAAACAGATGAAAGCATAAAGGTCCGGAGAAGAAAAAACTGCCTGACAACTTCCTCAGCAACCAAGTCCTTGAATAAGGTAATTTGTTTTAAAAAAAAAAAACCTTTAAGGAGTTAGTTAAGTTGGTTGTCACCTTTTTGGTTATTTTTCTAATAGAAGTCTTGCTTGCAGAACAGTCAGAACGGAAGGCTGCAACTGCTTCTCATGAGCAGGAGCCCTTCCCTTCAGAGGTGCTCTACTGGTCCTCTTGACCAGTAGAAGCTCTGGAAAGTGAAGCAAGGAAAACTGTTGGCAAAGAAGGGACACCACAGTGTGCACAAATGCCAAAGATAGCTACACTGACACCAAAGGAGGAGGAGTAGCCTAGTGGTTGGGGCAAGGTACTTCAGACCGGAAGGTCGGGGGTTCAAATCCCACTAGAGGACAGCAACCTTGGGCCGGAAGGACTGGGGTTTCTAGTCCCACAGATGCTCCTTGTGGTCTTGGGCAAGCCACTTAACCCTCCATTGCCCATGTTCCCTGTAAGTATTAGTGTATGTGTCTCATGTCCCCACGTGTTAAATGTATCCCCCAATTGTGTTGTGACCGCTTTGATTGAAGGATAAGGCGGTATACAAAAACTGTCTAAATAAATAAAATAAATAAATAAATCTCTTCTCAGAGAACGCTAGGAGATATCCACCATCTGCTGAGATAGAAAATACTGAAGCTCTCCTTGGGGGATGTTTTTTTATACCAAGTGTGATGTCATAAAGCTTCAGAAATTTTTCTCTATGTCACCATCTGCTGTCAGGGGGACACAACCCACTAGTCTGAACTGGTCTAGCAGGATGTATTTGGAAGAGGCTATTACTAAACAAACTCAATGTCATCATTGGTCCAAATGTTTTACTTCATTCATAATATATAAAATTCATGGAAGCGTTACCAACATAATGAGTGGAGAGTAGCTCTGGGGATCTCATGCTTTGTTCTGATTCTCCCTGAAGCAGATAAGTCTTTTCTTATCGAAACACAATATTGTGTCGGGTTGGGTATAAAGTATTATAAATATGTTGGTAATGCTGGCATGAATTTTATATATTATAAATTAAGTAAAATATTTGGACCAATGATGACATTGAGTTTGCCTAGTAATGCACCTGCCACAGTAATAATAGCTTCTTAAGGCTGTCAGACTAGAGGGCTTATTTGAGCCTAATTTTACTTACATTATGTGAGGTCCGTTATAGTATGAATATTTATTACTTGTATTTTTTTTATTAAGGTAATTATTCATTGCCAGTTTTTTTAGTTTTTATTTGTTAGTGATATAATTTGGCTATAAAGTAGACAGTTCTAGTGGTCTGATAAAAAATATATTTTTGTCAATGTCACTTTCAATGGATTATATTTTTGACACAGACACTAATGTAAGCAAACAGCATGCAAAAAAATAAGGAAAGCAAACCAGACACGTGTGCACAGGAGTCTGTGTCAGCACATTCAAGTACATGCTTGCCCAAGATAAAGGTGCCGCTATCAAAAAAAACGTCATCCGAGGGGAAGTTTGACACTTTCCTTCAGATGATCCATTCAGGCCCAGACTCCCAATTCCCAGCTGACCCACTCTAGATCCCTCTCCCCATCACCATCCCTGATCACCTCCAAAAAAAACAAAACCCTCAATCATAGTTGACCCCAGTATCACTCCCCTCACACTCCAGTTCCAGTTAAACACTGATGGCCTAGTGGTCCCAACCCCTCCCCCTCTCCCCAAGAAAAACATAACTGGTATTTGCAGCATACCCCCTGACCTCCTCCCACTTCCCCAAGTACCTTTAAGATAATGAGATGCAGGAGCACTGCCCACATACTCCTGCCTTTGTGCAGCCATCTTTCCAAATGACCGCGCCTAACTGTGCATCTTCGGACACATAGCATGAGTCAGTCAGTCTGCTGACCCTCATGCTGTACATACCACAATGCAATGGTGGATGGGAGGGTGGTCAATCTGCCAAATAAGACAATGTTTCCCTTATTTAATAACAGACTGACCCAACACAGTGCATGCTGCGACTCAATGGAAGAGAGGGGGTGGGGGTTTAAAGCAGGTTATCTGAGATGACGTTTCAAATTTCACATTAGATGATCCTTTTGCTTCCTGCTGTCTGAAGCTGGTGTAAAGATCCAGCACTAACAGAAGAGTAAAAAACTGTGCTAAATTTCAACACAGTTCTTATTCTTGATAGCAGGAACAATTAGTTGTTCCACATTTACATGCGTTTAGCACATCCACTCTGCTATGTTTTAGCACAGAACTTTTGCTCAGGATTCTCCTGCACTAGCTTGCATCAGGAGCAAGACTAGAGCAGGGAAACAGAGCAAAAAATTATGCTGGAGTATAGCACAATTTTCTGCATCGAGACCCAGGCAAGCACTTTGTACAAGAGGCTGCGACAGACATTATGAACAGCTAAAGGAAATAAGGTTAAATTAGACTTACCTGCTAATTGTAGTTCCTGGAGTAACTCCAATCTAGTCCCGGAATCTCTGGGGTTGTCAACCTCATCCAGCAGCTTTGGAGACTGAGAAACTTCAGTGCTGTGATGTCACCAGTATATAAGGGCTGGCACCGCCTCCTCACATCAGTTTACCTATTGACAAAGCAGACTCACCGGAGCAACAAGTAAGTAACGAAATGCAGTATTAAACCACCGCCTAACTGAACTATATACAGGAGCGGCCCAAGGGGGATGCGGGGCCATGTGCGGAGACTCGGTGCGGGGCCTCATTTGCATAAATATTTGCATAATGTTACCATACACTAACTTTTAGTAAACATGCCTCTTAATGAGTGTATGAATAAAGAAAGACTAAAAGACTTCTACATTACTATAATCCAGTGCCAACCGCCAGACACATTAGGAACTACTACAAACACTGCCCATTTAGAACCCATAGCAAACCCGCCGTATCCTAACAGCACTACCAGGACTCATAAAGCACCATACCCTATCAAAAGGAAACGCTGCAAATATTAAACCAATACATTTCAGAGAACAACAATACATGACCTACTGGGGAAAGAGAACAAGTGGCAATGTCAAATAGGAATTACATAAACAGAATACCTCAGCTCAGTTACACATGCAGAACATAGACCATCACCAAACAAGGAATCACAATTTAGAAACAGGAAGACAATAATTAACTGGGAATCCCAAAAGCCAAACTTGGAATGTACAACACTGTAGAAATAAAACTATACATTAATTTGCTCTTGTACTAAACAAAGCGCAGACGTTAATGATGCACATTTCCCAGAGCTGACATATTCCAATTAATAAATTCAAAATAAAGAGATATTTTTCTACTTTTTGTGCATTTTTTTTCAGCTGCAATTGCTCCAGTCACTTTCTTCTGGTTTCTTTGTGTCTTCCGCTAACTCTCCATTGTCTGCTGTCCATTTGTCTTTTCTTCTCTCTTCTAGTTTTTTTCCATTCTCTCTCTACATCTGCTTTAACATACTAATCTTTCTCCTTTTGCTCTTTCCTCATTCCTATTTCATCTACTCAAATTTTACCCCTCCATTCTCAATCCCCACTTACTCTCCCAATATCCGACCAATTGTAGATTTGTCTTCCCTCCCACACAAAATATTTTTTCCTTCTCCATTTCACTCTCCCAGCTACATCCCATTCTAATCCTCCCCCAACATCAGCTCCATTCTAGTTCCAGTCCCATCCAGCATCCGCTCCCTTCTAGTCCCCACATCAGCCCATTTCCAGTCCTAGCCCCCCATAAGCCCATTTCCAGTCCTATCCTAGACCCCCCATCAGCCTATTTCCAGTCCCAGCTCCCCCATCTATTTCCAGTCCCATCTGAGTCCCTCCATCAGCTCATTTCCAATCCCAGCCCCCCATGAGCCCATCAGCCCATGTCAAATCCTAGCTCCCCTCCACTCAGCCCATTTCCAATCCAAGCCCCCATGAGCCTACTTCCAGTTCTAGCCCCTTCATGAGTCCATTTCAATCCAAACCCCCACCACAGCCCATTTCCAATCTTAGCACCCCCAACAGCCAATTTCCAGTCCTATTCTAGCCCCTCCATCAGCCCATTTCCTGTCCTAGCCCCCCCCCACTCACCCATTTCCAGTCCTAGCTCCCTCCCCCTCACAACCCATTTCCATTCCAAGCCCCCGTCCCCATCAGCTATTTGCAGTTCAAGTCCTCCTTCCACTCAGCCCATTTCCAGTCCTAGCAGCCCCCAGCCCATTAACAGTCTTAGCTCCCCCAGCCCATTAACAGTCCTTACCCCCCATCAGCCCATTTCCAGTCCTAGCCCCCCATAGCCCATTACTAGTCCTAACCCCTCCATCAGCCCATTACGTCCTAACCCCCCCATCACCCTATTTCCAGGCCTAGCCCCCCATCAGCCTATTTCCAGTCTTAGCCCCCCATAGCCCATTACCAGTCCTAATCCCCCATCAGCCCATTACCAGTCCTAACCCCTCCCATAGCCCATTACCAGTCCTAACCCCCATCAGCCCACTTCCAGTCTTAGCTCCCCCCATAACCCACTACCAGTCCTAAACCTCCCCATCAGCCCACTTCCAGTCTTAGCACCCCCCCCCCCATGGCCCATTACTAGTCCTAACCCTCCCCTATCAGCCCACTTCCAGTCTTAGCCTCCCCCCCCCCATAGCCCATTACCAGTCCTAAACCCCCTTTCCCCCATCATCCCAAATTAAAAAATAAAAAAAAACAGCTGCTTCTGCCGCGGCAGCATCAAGAGTGCCGCCGCCGCTGCTGCGGGCCCCCCCCCTGCCCGGCAGAGCCTCCCTGCATCGTAGGCTAGCGTTAAATCCCCGAACGTGGGCTTCTTTCAGAGCCGCAAGAGTTTTCTTTCTCGCGGCTCTGTTAATCCCGCCGGGGCTGATGTCTCTTGGGGAAACTGCTAGGTACATGTGACCTAGATTGGCCACTGTTGGAAACAGAATACTGGGCTTGATGGACCTTGGTCTGACCCAGTATGGCATATCTTATGTTCTTATGTTCACAGCTTTTCTCGGTCGGACCACTGACCTTGCACCAGGTGCCCCTGACAATGAGCTCCCCAGCCGTACAGACTGGCATCCATCGTTAGAGACACTCAAGCTGGAGCCTCCAACGACACCCCCTTCTCTAGCCATCCTGGTCTCAACCACCAACGCAGCGCCCGATGAGTGTGCGGAGGGCAAGCCAACCTCTGGGACAGGGAGTCTTCTTGATGTGACCATCTTCTCAACAGAGCCCGCTGTAACGGCCTCATGTGGGCCCGCGCCCATGGCACCAACTCTAGCATCGCCGCCATCGTCCCTAACACCTGCAGATACTCCCAGGCTGTAGGACAGCTGAGACCGAGAAACCGACTCACCAATCGCCTGAGGGCTAGCACCCGCTGCTGAGGCAGAAACACTCGACCCACGCTCGTATCAAAATGTGCTCCAAGGTACTCCAGGTTTTGAGATGGCTCCAACTTGCTCTTTGCGGTGTTGACCACCCAACCGAGGCTTTGCAAAAGAGCTATCACCCTGGCCGTAGCCGAGAGACTTTCCTCCCTGGACTTCGCTCTGATCAACCAATCGTCCAGATAGGGATGCACCACACTCCTTCCTTCCGCAAGGCCACCGCCACTACCACCATCACCTTGGTGAACTTCGCGGCGCTGTTGCCAGGCCAAATGGAAGCGCTTGAAACTGAAAATGCCCCATCGGCACCGCAAACCTGAGGAATTTCTGATTCTCCCGGCGGATCGGAATGTGAAGATATGCCTCCGATAAGTCCAGGGAGGTCAGAAACTCTCCGCTCCGTACCGCTACAATGACTGACCTGAGAGCCTCCATCCGAAAATGCGACACGCGCAGACAGCGATTCACCCTTTTTAAATCTAGAATGGGCCGCCACGTCCCTTCCTTCTTTGGCACGACGAAGTAAATGGAGTATCGACCGCAACCTAACTAGTCAGTAGGAGCTGGGACAATGGCCTTGAGCAACAAAAGCCTTTGCACCGTATCCTGTACTGCCTTGCGCTTCGCGCGAGCGTTGCACGGGGACCGAACGAAAGAATCGGAATACCGGCCACTGCAGCTTGAGCGCATAACCTTCGCGAATCACCTCCAATACCCACTGATCGGACGTGAGTCAGGCCCAGGCAGGGTAAAAATCCCGTAGCCGACCCCCTACGGGAACTAACCCCCCCTGACTTCATTGTGACTTTTTGAAGGTGGAGGACGAGGACGCAACCGCAAAACCCCTGTTCACTCCTCGAAACCCCTGGGACCTACCAGGGAAGCAACTGGGCCTGGGCCCCTCTCGGGGAAGTGAACCGTCGAAAATCCCGCTGCGGCCCCCGAGACCCGGGACCAGCTCGGCTCTGTTTTTTTTTTATCCTCTGGCAAACGACCGCCTTTCGACTCCCCTAAATCCTTAACCAACTTCTCCAAATCTTCTCCAAAGAGCAGCTTCCCCCTAAAAGGGAGCTTACTCAACCTCGCCTTTGAAGAACCATCCGCTGCCCAATTTCGCAGCCACAGACACCATCTGCCGGCGACCACAGAGGCCATACTCTTCGCTAAACCTCGGATCAAATCATAGTGAATGTCGGTGAGATACGCCGCCTCGGACTCCAATCTTGCCGCTTCCTCGGACACTTCCACCGAGTGGTCACCCTGCACTCGCTGTGCCCACCGCAAGCAGGCCCGCGCTACCCAGGCTCCACAAATAGACGCCTGTAAGGACAATGCATTGGCCTCAAAAATCTGCTTCAGCAACATTTCCAACTTGCGGTCTTGCACATCCTTAAGAGCCGCTGCACCTTCCACCGGGATGGTAGTTTTCTTGGTCACCGCCGATACGGCTGCATCCACCTTGGGAGCCTTAAACTCCTCCCTGTCCTGATCCGAGAGAGGATACAACTGTGCCATCACCCGAGACACCTTAAGAGCAGCCTCTGGCGTATTCCATTCCTCCTGTATCATCTCCTTAAGCACCCTATGCACCGGGAAAGCCTTCTGATTCTTCCGAACCGCCTGTAGCAGCGGATCCTCCAGGGTAGAGTCTGCTACCGGTCCCGCGTCCGGCATATTAAGCATTTTAAGAGACTCTGAAATGAGCGCCGGTAGCTCCTCTCTATGAAATACCCAAACTACCCGCACCTGATCCTCTTGTTCCCTAATCTCACCTTCCTCTAGATCCTCCAAATCTCTATCCATGTCCGCGTCCTCCGAACGCACATTCTCTGACATGATGGAGTGCGCTAGGGGATCTCTACCTGGCCTGGCCCTCTTGGCACTGATGCCCGAAGCTGACACTGACAACGGTGACCGCGGTCACTTCAGCTCCAGCTCAGCTCAGCTCCTGAGGTACTCGCTGCAGGCGCTCCCTGCGAGCCTGCCAAAGTCTTCTGGAGCAGTGCTATGAAATACGACGAGAAAATTGCCCCTAGACTGCCTGCTAGAGGCTGCTGAGAGAGCGGAGGCACTGGGGCAGCAGACGCACTGACCCCCGGCTCAGGAGGCGGTAGGGATGGAAGACTGGGGTCAATCATATTCTCCAAACCCTCATGCCCCCTAGCCTCTGAATCGGGAACCACCTCTCTGGCCTCCAACTCGGGAGCGCAGCCTCTACAGACACCCTCCTGTGAGACTGAACTGCGCTTAGCTCCACACAAAAGGCAGAGCTGCTTGGAAGGCATGCTGACCTGATCCATACAGGGCGCAACCCCCCTTCAAAAGAAACAATTTTTTTTTTTTTTTTTACTCCTGCCCCCTTCAGGGAGACTCCCCCACCGGAGCCCCAAAGAAAGAAACGTAAAACGAAGCTTCTAGGCCAAGCTAGGAAGCGCCAAAGCCCCACACTGGAAACCGGCGATCTTCCCGCTCTCAAGCCATGCGGTCTGGCCTGTTCGCTACCAACAGTTGTTTCCCGCCGAAAAAAGGCCTGCGGCCCTGCAAAACTGCTGCCGGATCGGCAATCACTCTCCATTCCCCATACCGGCGATGTTAACAGTCCCCGTTACCTTTAGTTGTCTCGTAGGAAGGAAAAAACAGCTGGGACTGCTCCTAAGGCTGTCGGCACTGGCAGGCAAACACTTCTGCACTCACCGCGCCCCACAAAACAAGCCGGTTCCGGTCCCTTGCAGCTGGGATGGTAACCAGCTGACGATCCTCTCCCCGACGTAGATCGGACCCCACTGCCGGACTCCTGACTGTCCCCCGGCTGAGGTAAAGGGCGAGTAATGGAGCAGAGGATCCCCAGGCAAAGGACAAGCCGCTGCTCTCCCAGACTAGAGGCAGAGCCAAGACAAAGGCGTCCGATGTAATTTGCCCCTTATCTTTTGGGCTTGGGTTGTTTTTTTTTTTTAATAGAAACTCCTCTAATTTTACTTAATCGTTCCTCTAGTGAGCCCTGGGATCCCTGGGCTCACCACCTCTCTAGCTGCTTTGGAGACTGAAAAACTGATGTGAGGAGGCGATGCCAGCCCTTATATACTGGTGACATCACAGCACTGAAGTTTCTCAGTCTCCAAAGCTGCTGGATGAGGTTGACAACCCCAGAGATTCCGGGACTAGACTGGAGGGACGATCAGGAACGGGGGTTTAAATAAATGATGAAAACATGTGGAGTATGGTTCAGGGAATTCTTTCCAGACCCTCTGTGTGTGCGTGTGTGTATGTGTTTCCAAACAGTTAATTGGTTTGGAAAGATTATAATATCTCTCACCAGTAGATGTCACTGTCAGATTTCATGCAGTGGATTTTTCAAAGTTAACCACAGGGTGTGCCAGTGTCCTACAGCAACAGCCACTGCCATTGTTTTCTACCACTAGAAGACTGTACACAGTACAACCAATAGCAAACTACATTGTTTAGTCACTGCAGATATGCTGGAGAATTATGTACTTGTATAATTTTCCACATAATTAATCAACTGGCACAAAATCATGTAATTTTACATACATTTGGATGCAGTCAGAGCCCAAGAAAATGGCTGTACAATGCCACATGAAGGGCTGGCAGGCAGAGCAGGAAAGCGTAAACGGATTGGGCAAACATCTAAAACTAATCAGTCTGCAGATTACTCCTGCCCAACAGAATCTGCACATGCTACAGGAGTGCAGCAGTTCCCAGCTAGTCACTCAGTGGGAAGCAGCCTCAGAGCCAGAGACCCATGTGGGAAGGCAGCCACACAGGAAGCAACAGCAATAGCAAAGAAAGAGGTTTGAGTTCCCAAACCCCAATATTTGTACTGGTGGTCCCACAGTCCTAGACTTCTGGCCTACCCACCCTGATAGCCAAAGTTCCTTGATGGCCCAGAAGCCCTAGCTCACTCGTCAAAGCTCCCTGACTGCCCCCTCCCCCAGACACACACTTCCTGGACATGCTCCTCCCCCTTCCTTCCCCCAGGGCCCTGTAACCAGAGAGCCTCCAATTCGCATATCAACCCCCTCCCCCTTCTTTCTGGACCAAATTATACCTGGTCTGGGGAGAGAGTCCAGTGGCATCATCCTTGATGACACCATCTTTGAAAATGGCAGCTTCTGACCCCTAATGGTGCATCCTGATGCACTACTAGTGTTCAGACACCACTATTTTCAAAGATGGCATTGCTGGTCCATGAGGCAAAAGTAAGTAGGAATCGCTCCCACTAGAGGTGGGTGTAGGGTTGCCAACTGGCCGGTTTTCAGCCGGCCTGGCCGGTTTTTCCATGGCCAGGCCGGCTGCCGGCGCAGAGGCAAAACCGGCCCTTGAAAAGCCGGTTTTTTTTGCTCTGGCCGCAAGATCGGGAGCGGCCAGAGCAAAAAAAACGGCTTTTCTCCCCCGGAGGGCTTCAGAGGGAGCCGGGGAAGCCCGCGCGAGGCCCCGGCTCCCTCTGAACAGCCGCCAGCGTGAAGAGCCTTTACCTTCACGCTGACGGCTGTTCCTGTGAAGCCGCGATTGGTGGGAAAGGTTAAAGGCAATGCCCTTTAACCTTTCCCAGCATTCGCGGCTTCACAGGAACAGCCGCCAGCGTGAAGGGAAAGGCTCTTCACGCTGGCAGCTGTTCAGAGGGAGCCGGGGCCTCGCGCGGGCTTCCCCGGCTCCCTCTAAAGCCTCAGACAGCCGCGGTTTTGGGGGGGGGAGGCCAAGGACTGCATGGGCTGTGAGGGGGGGAGGGGGCCTGGACTGGAAAAGGGCTAGGAGGGTGGAATTTGACTGGAAATGGGTTGTGGGGGGGGGGGGGGGACCTGGACCGGAAAAGGACTATGGGGTGGGGGGGGACTTGGACTGGAAAGAAACGGGCTGTGATGGGAGGGGACCTGGACTGTAAAAGGGCTATGGGGGGGGACATTGACTGGAAATGGGTTTTGTTGGGGAGGGGGACCTGTACTGGAAAAGGGCTCGGGGGGGGCATGGACTGGAAATGGGTTGTGATGGGGAGGGGACTTGGACTGGAAAAGGGCTATGGGGGGGGGAACTTGGACTGGAAAAGGGCTAGGGGGGGGGAACTTGGACTGGAAGTGGCCTATGGTGGAGGGAGGGGGAACGGACTGGAAATAGGCTGTGATTAGGGGGACTTGGACTGGAAATGGGTTGTGAAGGGGGGGGGGACCTGGACTGGAAAAGGGCTATGGGGGGGCATTGGACTGGAAAGAAATGGGCTGTGATGGTGAGGGGGACCTGGACTGTAAAAGGGCTATGTGGGGGGACGGGACATGGACTGGAAATGGGTTTTGATGGGGAGCGGGACCTGGACTGGAAAAGGGCTATGGGGGGGGGGGGGGACATGGACTGGAAATGGGTTGTGATGGGGAGGGGGACCTGGACTGGAAAAGGGCTATGGGGGGGGGGAACTTGGACTGGAAATGGGCTATGGTGCAGGGAGGGGGAACTTGGACAGGAAATAGGCTGTGATTCGGGGGGCTAGGACTGCAAATGGACTGTGATGGTGGGGGGGGGGCAGGACTGCAAATGGGCTGTGATGGTGCGGGGGGACTCGGACTGCAAATGGGATGTGATGGGGGGGGGGCCTAGGACTGGAAATAGGCTGTGATGGGGGACCTGGACTGGAAATGGGCTGTGATGGGGGGGGCTAGGACTGGAAATGGTCTGTGATGTGAGGGCTAGCACTGGAAATGGGCTGATGAAGAGCTGGAATAGGACTGGAAATGGGCTGATGTGGGGCATGGGAGAATGGGCTTAGAAGGGAGTGGATGCTGGGTGGGTCTAGAACTATAAGGGAACTGATTTTGGGGGAGGACTAGAATAGATGGGGAATGAGAATGGAGAGGGGAAAAAATATTTTGTGTGGAAGAAAAGTCTATGATGGGCTGGGTATTGGGAGAGTGAGGGGCTTGAGAATGGAAGGGTGAAATTTAAATGGATGATAAAGGAATAAGGAAAGAATTGGGGGAAAGAGCAAAAGGGAAACAATCAGTATGTTAAAGCAGAAATAGAGAGAGAATGGAAAACATCTAAAAGAGAAGAAAGGACAAATGGATAGCTCACAGAAGACACGAAGAAACCAGAAGAAAGTGACTGGAGCAATTGCAACTGAAAAATAAAACGCCCAAACAGAAGGTAGAAAAATACTTTTTATTTTGAATTTATTAGCTGGAATATGTTTGGTCTGGGAAGTGTGTATTGATAACATCTTTGCGTTTTTGTTTAGTGCAAGAGGAAATTACTTTATAGTTTTATTTCTCCAGTGTTGTACATTTCATGTTTGGATTTTGGGGTTCCCAGTTTAATTATTATCTGACCAAGGAAGTTAGCCTACACGTATCCTCGGTAATTTTTGTGGGTGGGGCTGGGGGCGTGGCAGGGGTGGGACCAGGGGCGGAGAATGGGTGGAGCATGGCGAGCCACAGGTGTCGGGTTTTTCTCGGTGAAAAAGTTGGTAACCCTAGGTGGGTGAGAAGTCTCGGGGGCTGTTGGAATTTTGTAGAGCCATGGGAGAGAGGTTTGGGAGGTGCAAGAGGCCACTTGAGTCACCAGGAAGATCTTTAGGATTATGAGATGAAAGTTCCAGGGGCCCACTGTGGATTTTATTGGGTGGGGGGGAGGGTAGGATCGACAGGTGGATGGGAGGTTACAAAGGGGCTATTTGAATAACTAGAGAGATCAGTGGGGGCAAGTTCTTGTGGCCCACTAGGTAATCAATGATTATTTTTGGAGGGGTTGGGTTCCCAGACTCCAATTAAAAGGCAACATGTATGGAAGGAGAAATGAGTTGGAGAAGATTTGGGGTATGTATGTATGTATGTATGCATTTATTTGGGGGGGGGAAGCTGGGAACAGGAGGGTAATAGGGGACATGTGAAAGGGGAGATGAGCTGGGGTAAAAGGATGAGTATAGCAGGGGGCAGAGGAGTTACATACATACACATACAAATGTAGCCAGGTCAACACCATCATAAGAGCATACCTACCCATTTTCTCTCAATCATGCACGCATACCCCCAAAGTACACACTTATAGACACCTAACTATGGACAACCCAAACTGCAACATACTCATCATCCATGTATTTCGCCCACTCTGTCATGGACACTGCCCCTATGCTAATCCCCCACCCACTCAGACATACTGAACTCAGTTGCTTACCTTCACAAATACACCCTGCCAACTCACACACTGAACCCACTTCCTCCAACAATGCTACAAATGCAGTTACACAATTACTAAGTGGTCTGAGGCATCTGGTTTCAGGAACATATTCCTAACTGTTTGCAAAATATATACATCACGTCAACTACCACATTTATGCAGGCGATATCATGCTATACACCCCACTCAACCTCAATAACCTATTATACCACGAACTTCAACAATGCTTTGCTGTGTTTATCAGAAAACCGTCTATCCATAAACCTAAAAAAAATGGAAGCTCTACTCGTCACCAGGAACACCTCCTTCACCCCCCCCCCGAGTCCATCGTTCTCAACATTCAACTTATAGTCAACCGCCACCTCACACTGAAATCATAAATACCCCCACACATACTGAAGGGAGGAGTGGCCTAGTGGTTGGGGCAAGTTATCTCAGGCTGGAAGGTTGGGTGTTCAAATCCCACTAGAGCAGGTGCCTAATAAATATGCATGAGATATATTTGCATGCACTGCCCCCATTGCATGGAAATATATCTCATGCATATTCATTAGGAATACCCTGAAAACCTGACTGGTTTGCAGCCTTCCAGGACTGGAGTTTGAGACCCCTGCACTAGAGGACAGCAACCTTGGGCAGGAAGGACTGGGGTTCTAGTCCCACAGGTGCTCCATGTGGTCTTGGGCAAGCCACTTAACCCTCCATTGCCCATGTTCCCTGTAAAATAGTTATCTCCAAGTTATAATGCCCTGTTCATTGTAATTTCAGTTTGTTCAATGTAAACTGCTTTTATATCATGAAAGGCAGTATATAAGAAATGTTAAATAAATAAATAGCAAACACAGCAAAAGCAATCACAAAACACATACACTATAACACCTCCAACTTCCCCTTGGTCCTACAAGCTCTCACAACATCCCATGCCAACTTCTACAACTCAATATACCACGGACTCCCCAAATCAATGCTCCACCCCTTTCAAATGGCATTACAAACTGTTGCAAGAACCATTACATGTACACCCAAATGTGGGCACATCACCTCCATCCTCAAAAACCTCAACTGGCTCCCACTTCAAAGCTCAATACTCTACAAGATCCTGCTAATGACACACAAAGCCCTCTTCATCACTTCTCCACCTACCTCAGCACCCTCATCATCCCTCAATGCTCACACAGATCCCAGAGAACCTCCATCATGAATAAACTAACTACCCCCTCAATCCAGAACAAAGAGCACTCAACAAGCCTCAGCCAGAGCCTTTGAATTTTATGCTACAACTGTCTGGAACTCCCTCCTGAACATCATAAGAACCACTACCTCCTAACGTTCTGCAAACTTCTCAAAACTCACCTCTTTACCCTTCATTTCACCACCTCCCCCACCCCCCCCAACAACTAAACACCAGCCACCTGCTGCACCCAAAACACAAACACACAAGTAACAAACCTATCAAGTGCCACAAGAATGCACAGTCAACTCACATGCCTGTACATAATTAACCTTGTACATAGTTAACCATCCCAACTGTCCTACCCTTGTTCATTGTACAAAGTTATTATGTTCTAATGTAAAATGTTCCTTGTATTATCACTTGTTCGATGTAAACAGCTTTGACCATCACGAAAAGCAGTATATAAACCTAGCCAAATAAATAAATAAATACATCAATTTGTAAGCAAGTTCAGCATAGTTACTCACCTGTAACAGGTGTTCTTAGGGGAACAGCAGGAATCAGTCTTCACATAATGGGTGACGTCAGCACCAACAGAACCCACACAGTAACTTCTCCCCAGCTTTCAAAGAAAGCCTTTGGGAGATGCACCACACATGCATGGTCCCCTTCCCGTCCAAGGGTGCCATCTTGCCTCAGTAGGATGATATAGCGTAAAGGCAAAAAATGACACAAAAAGCAATTCCATGGGGAGGAGGGAGGGTTATGAGGACTGATTCCTGCTGTCCCTGCAGAACACCTATTATAGGTGAATAACTATGCTTTCTCCAGGAACAAGTAGGAAGTCAGTCTCCACATATGGGACTCCCTAACTACAGGCTACTGAGAAACCTGTAAAAAGCCACAGGTGACCAGAAAAGGGTGAGCAATGAGCAGCAGCAATGAGTCTTGAGGAGACAGACTCCCAAGTGGCCCAAGCATCCAGCGAGAAACCAGAACTGTGGTAGACTGAACACACAAGGGCCGGAGGACAGGATTTGCCTACACCCCAGCTAGATAACGGAGTACTGCCTGGCCAAAAGGCACTGTCCCTATGGGACTCCCTATCCAGGAAGTAATGAGCTGCAAAAGTATGGACCGAGGACCAGGTGGTGGCATGGCAGATTTCCGACAGAGGAATGGGACACAGGTTTGCTATGAATGCCCCATGACCCTGGCGCTCCAGTGAGAGCCCAACCTGCTTGTAGGCGAGGGCAATGCAGTCCGCCACCCAGGTGAACAGTATACGCTTGGTCAGTGCTGCCCCCAGCCAACTGGGGATCATAGGTGATGAAAAGCTGTGAGGCTTTGTGGTGGCTCTGGGTAGGTTGGAGGTAGGTTAGGGGCCTCATAGAGTCCAGAGTTTGAAGGATGGTCTCTGCCCTGCTGGCATAAGGCTGCAAAAAAGAAGGTGGGGAGAACCACCTTCTGATTAAGGTGGAAAGTGGACACCATCTTGGGTGTGTGTGGAGTATGACCCTGTTCTTACAGAACCTTGTATAGATTGGATCCGCCACCAACACCTGGAGCTCGTTGACCCTGCAAGCCAACATGAGTGCCACCAAGAACATGATCTTCCAGGAAAGCTGCCGTAGGTGACAGGTAGCCAGGGGCTCAAACGGTGGGCCAATGAGTTACAAGAGGACCACACTGAGGTCCCATTCCACTGCCAGGGGGAGGGGCAGACAGGAGGCTTGGACAACAAGGGACCCCACAGGAAGCGGGTCACAAGAGATTGGATGGATGGAGAGGGACTTTCCCTCAATAAGGTAGTTCTGCACCACGAGTGCACTCAGGTGGACCCTGGCAAAGTTAGACTTCAGTCCTGCCTGAGACAGGTGAAGTAAATACTGCAGTACAAGCTGTACAGAGTATGAGAATGTGTGGTGCATGGAGCAACAGGTCAACCCTGAAAATCTGCGCCATTGAAGGCATAAGCCCATCTTGTGGAGGTCCTATGGGATGCCAGGACCACCTCCTCTACCTCCCCTGAAACATTGAAAGGAACAAAGGCTAACCTTTCAGCAGCCACAGTCCGTTAGCATCAGAGACCCCAGATTTGAGTGTAGGAAGAAGCCCCCCTCCTGTGACAGCAGCCCCGGGATACTCCCCAGGGGGATTGGGGCTGCCATGGATAAGCAAAGGAGAAATGGGAACCATGTTTGCCTGGCCACTAAGGGGCTACTAGTATCAGTAATGCCCTGTCATGTTGAACCTTGAACAAGATCTTGGCAATCAGCAATGTGGGTGGTAAGGTATAGAGATGGCTCTCCATCCACAGGATGAGGAATGCATCCACTGCTACCCAGGATGGGTTTGGTTGCCTGGAGCAGAAGTGGGGCAGCTGGGCATTGGATGGACTGGTGAAAAGGTCCATCTGTGGAGTCCCCCAGAACTGGAAGAGATGATAGGCCACTCTAGGGTCTATCCACCACCCGTGCAGCTGGAAGACCCTGCTCAGCCTGTCTGCCAGGGCGTTGTCCTGGCCCGGCAGATACACCGCCAGCAGGAGCATCCTGTGGCAGTTTGCATATGAGCAGAGAGCTACTGAATCTTGGCAGAGGGTATACGATCCCATGCCCTCTGCTTGTTGACATAGAACGTTGCTACTTGATTGTCCATCTGGACCAGCACTGAATGATGTTGCAGGTGGTGATGGAAGGCTCGGAGGGCTAGGCATATGTCCTGAAGCTCCAAGAGGTTGATCTGTTGAAGATCATCCATCTGCAAACAACTGCCCTGAATGCAGAGGCCATCACAGTGGGCTCCCCAGCCTAAGAGCAAGGCGTCCGTGGTTAGGACCCTCTGGAGGGCATGAGCCTGGAAGGGCATCTGCCAGAAGGTGCTGTGGGGCTTGCCACTAGGCAAGAGAGTCGGCCAGTTGGCGGATCACCATCACCCTGTCCCACAGTCAGCCTATGGCCTGGGTCCACTAGAAGCAGAGACCCCCATTGAGCTGCCAGCATGTGAAGGTGGGTGTCTGGGGTAACAAACAGTGGATATCATGTGACCCAATATGCAGAGAAGGAGGCGGGCGGACACCAAGTGTCAGTGCTACATGGCCGTGGCCAGCTCCCTGAGGTGATCGGCCCTGTCCCAAAGGAGAAAGACTTTGATTTGAACGGTGTCCAGCCTTGCCTATAAAAACACTGTCGGGAGAAGATGGGACTTTGGGTGGTTTATCAAGAATCCCAAGTGCTACAGGATGAGGATGGTGCGCGCCGTTGTGTGTTGCACCTCTGTGGCTGTGTGGCCTCTTATGAACCAGTCATCCAGGTAGGGGAAAACAAAGGCCCCCTGGAGACAAAGATAGGCCGCAACTACCGTCAGACACTTGGGAATACCCTCAGTGCAGAGACCAGTCCGAAGGGTAGCACCCTGTACTGGTAGTGGCCACCTCCCACCATGAACCTGAGGTACTTCCTGTGGTTGGGATGGATGAGAATGTGTGTGGACGCATCCTTTAGGTCCAAAGGTGCATAGCTAGTCTCCTGGCTGGAGGTATGACAGCAGTGTTTTAAGGGAGAGCATTTTGAACTTCCCCTTCACCAGGAATCTGTTTAGACCCCACAGGTCCAGAATGGGCTTGAAGCCTCTGGTCCTCTCGGATACGAGGAAGTATCAGAAGTAGAACTCTTTGCCCGTGAAGGGTGAGGGCACTGGCTCCACTGCCCTGTCCTTGAAAAGGCTTGCAAACTCCTGCAGTAGTAAAGTATGGTGTAGGGGAGTCCTGGAGGCATCTCCTGGAAAGCATGGAGGGGGCACCAGTGCCAGGTAGAGGTAGTAACCCTCCCTTACCACCTGCAGTGCCCTTACATCAGTGGTGATGGAAGGCCACTGGTGGGCATAGAGAACCAGATGCCCCTCTGTGGGCTGCTGGAGTGGGCCTCCTGGGGGAAGAGAGGCTATGCCCAAGGAGTCAAAAACCCCCACCAGGCTGGGCCAGAGCCAGTTCCTGGGGTTTGGGAACCTTAGGCTTACGAGGGCCATGCCCTTGTCTCTTGGCCTGCTGTCCCTGTTGGGGAGCTGGGAAGACCTGGTACTGAGGGTAGTTTCCATAAGCCTTCCTCTTCTTCGGGTAGAAGAACGTTTTACCGAAGGCTTCCATTGGGAAGGGTCAGCGATCCTCTTGGAGAACCTGTCGGACAACTATGCAGTCTTATCAGTCATGGGTTTGCCAAAGAGATTTTCTCCCCAGACATTGACCAGCTTGTCCTGAACCCACTACTCCAGGTTGGAGTACTGTAGCCAAGCCTGGCACTGGGCACCAATGCCCGCTGCAGCTACTCTAGCTTCCGACTCAAAGCAATCATAGGCCATCCGAATCATAAACTTTGAGTACTCTCTCTGACACCCGAGGCCAGGGTCCATAACCACTGGAGGAGTTCCTCAGAGGGGCCAACCGAGAACCCAGGGAGTACCTTTGCCAGATCCCTCAGGTACATGCCCATGTACAGCGAATATGCCTGGATTCGGCCAATGAGCATCAAGTCCTGGTAGCACTTCTTGCCCAGGGCATCCAAGATGCGGGCCTCCCTACCTGGGGGCACCGAGGAGTGCACCTTCTGGCTCTTGAAGCGACACATGGCCAACTCCACCAGCAGCTGTGCTTTTTTGGAAGCCAGGGCTCTGGCAGACCCAGTACATTGAGTCCAGCTGTCTGCTCACTATGGGCACCGACGCAGAGGTCTCCCACATGTGGATGAGCACTGTGAGTGCCTCCTTCAGAAAGGCCTCATACTGGAAGATCTCAAGTTCCTCGGTCCGAGGGTCCTCCTCCGACTCTGTGTCAAAGGCTAGTGCCTTTGCCATGTCCCGCACAAAGTCGAGAAAAGCCGTGTCCTCAGATGGGGACTGACACTGGGTCTCAGTGGGAAACAGGTCAGAGGGCACATCTTGGTGATGATGAGTATCCGGGATTCCTTGTTCTCAGTCTCCCAGTCCAACTCATAGTTGGTGGAGCTGTCGAGGGTGCTCCGGGCTCCAGGGTCAGGCCCCAAGCCAGGCAGCAGCCCCCTGGAGATCCTGCGTTCAGAGCCATGGGCACTCATCAGGGGTAACCACAGTCCCGAGGACTGGGACCGGAATTGGGACTGGTGTCAAGGAACCTCTCAAGGCTGATGGTGCTCGAGGATCAGCTTGACATCTGGGGAATTCCTTGAGGTCGAGGGCCTGGAAGTTGGGAGTGATGACCCAGTAGTTGGGCATCAGAGTCTGCTGCTCGGCCATGAAGACAGACAAACTGTGCTCCAAGGCCGCCATCCTGGTCTCGAGGCCAGATGGCTCTGCAGCCTTTGGCATGGGCACCAAGGGACTTGGGCCAGACGCCAGCTCCATCCAGGGTGAATCCTCAACCAGGATGGCCTTGGGGCTCCAAGGCCAGTCACTGGATGTCGACGATTCCCATCTGGGTATCTTGGTCGGCCGCAACTGCTCCCACTCCTTTACCTCGGACTTGCAACGAGGACTGCGGGTCCAGGGCCCATGGGACTTGCCAACCTTCCCAGACTCATCGGCCAACGTGGTCTCTGATAGTGTCCATTTCTTCTTGGGTTCTTCCTCTGGGGTCCAGCAGAAAGACCCATGGCCTCAGGGCTCCGAGGCAGCACAATCTCCCTGGGGTTCTGGGGGAGGGGGCCCTGGAGCGCTGTCACCTGGGTACAGCATAGGTTCTGTAAACACGATGCATGTTTGACTGAAGAATTACAAAGCTATGACTCGTCCAAGAAGGGACTGAAGGGGTTAGAATGGGATATGTCTAACAAATATCAAAACATATCTTAATTCACTAATTTAAAGTGTTAACCATATCAAGGTGGTATACAGAAAGCGTTGTGGAACATAAGTCAAAAGATGCTAGAGAACTTCCTGTAGACTGCGATGCTAAGCACAGTATTGGTATAAAGACAGGAATGCAAGGTTCACCACAAATAGCATCTCAAGCTGTAAGATAACGAGCAGAGTATTATCTTTAACAATTTGTTCCATTATATAAACAAACTCCAAAATAAAAACATCATTGAATTATAAAAGGTGCACTAGTCAGTACAAAGTAACACTGCATATTACGATTAAAGTAATTGACCAAAACAAACTAACAAACAGAGTTATAGTAAGGAATGGGAGTGGTATCGGGTAAATGATGAACCAACAATATGAAAAGGGGTTGCCCAGAGGAGCTTACCTGGTAACACATGAGTATCTATTACCAAAATTATGCCATCAAGACGCTGTAACTTTTAAAGCCCCACCGTTGGCGTGAAACAGAGGATAATCATTGAAACATGATGTGGATGACATTATCTCTTTAAAATCAGAATAAAAATATCATAAAAAAGGAGGCGAAGGAAATGAGATTATAATAAAAAATAGTCCTTAAACCCTTTCTTTAAAACCATTTTTTATTTAAAAATAGAAGGGGGGGGGCAACGTAAACGGAATGTATGCTGCCTGTTTGAATTGCTAGGGAGCTAGAGGAACTTACACACAGCCTTCTCAGATGTTATCCGCATCATGTTTCCATGGTTATCCTCAGTTTTACGCCAACGGTGGGGCTTTAAAAGTTACAATGTCTTGATGGCACGATTTTACTAAATGTTTGGTAATGGATACTCATGTGTTACTAGGTAAGCTCCTCTGGGTAACCCAGCCAGCTACCCCATGCTCTTGCTGGTGTGCCGATGCAGTGGTATCCAATTGCCATGACACCAGCACATCCAGCAGGGGCAACATACGGCCCAGCACTAGAAAAAAAAACTCTCACCACCGCCCGATCAGGCTCCAGGGGCACCCCCACCACAGCACACTGAGGTAGTGGTGGGCAAGGGACAGAGATCACTGCAATGTCCGGCACTTATTCCACCTTCGAAGTGGAATAAACCAGGCATGCAGCAGGCAGCTGGTGGACATACAGAGCCCTGATCTGAATAGGCCCTGTATGTCCAGCCTCAATGCACTGCCCTCACTCTGCCTCTGGTCCACCCTCTCCTGCCCCCATCCAGTGCTCCCTGTATATGTGGAGAGCAGGAGAGGCAGCATATGGTCCCAGCTTTGTTCGGGGGGTTGTATGTCCTAGCCGGACATGCTATACCTCTCTCAGAATGCCGGCCATAGTGTTTACAAAACCTATGCTGTACCCAGAGTAATCATTTATGGTAATTTGAAATTCTCTTTGCTGCACATGTACTGTGTTGTGTTTTTTAATATTTATGTTTTTTATTGTTATTTTATATTATGGCTGTTATCATTTCACAATATTTTAGTTTTAAATGTTCATTTTGATTGTTGTTCTATGTCATTATATTTTTAACGTTTTTATATTTTCATCTGTTGTAGGTTGGATACATACCCCCTAACAAAGGCTTGTGTGCCGAAACACTGTCAGTGTATGGGTTAATAAAGGCTGATTCTGCATACGAAGAGTTGAGTGTTTCTTCGCCTTGCTCTTCTGTTGGCTCGCAATGTTTCCCCAAAACATAATTTCAATACCTATGCATAATTTCTTTCTAAAATTATCTGTGTGTTGCAGGCTTTTGTTTTTAAACAGACCTGGCCAAATTCATAATATGTCCCTCTTGCAACTCCATGGATATGTGCCATCCTAAGGCAAGTAGCAGCCAAACTTCAGTTGAGATAATGGGCAGGGCCGGTGCTACCTTTATTGCTGCCCTGTGCGAATGATTACTGGGCTGCCCCCTCCCCCCCCCCCCACTGTCACTGTTGTCCCCACCCTCACTGATTCCAATGGAGTCCTTCACAAGCCTCTCCTTTATCCAAACATGTTGAAAATTCCTAGGGTAGCCGTGTTAGTGTAGAGTAGCAAAAAAAAGAGAGGCAGGAGGCACCTTTTACATCAAAGAGGACTTTTGTCCTCAAAAGCTCATGCCTCAATAAATCGGTTAGTCTATAAGATTTATGTATGAGTGAGGTTTTAAATGCAGCATGTCATCAGTAATTCTGGAATCTGTCTTAATGTTATTGATAAAATATGTCCCTTCCTATACATCTGGTTGGTATAAAAAAGAAATGTAAAAACAAACACCCCACAAGAAAAGGAGGTGGACACATGATACTAGGTAGCCAAATTAAAGAATTTATTTCAAAACACGGCATTTGAAGACCGGACTCAGCTGAGTTTCGGCAAACTCACCTGCATCAGGGGTCTAAAAACATAAATAGTACATTATATTGTGTATATATATATATATGTGTGTGTGTGTGTGTGTATAACCCAATGTGTACATCATAAAGCAGTCATCACAAAATAAAACATAAGTAAAGTGAGAAAGACTATGGGGTCTGTTTACTAAGCCGTGCTAGCCACTTCTGTGCAAAATCAAGGTTGCAGCTCCGATTTTGCACAGACGTGGCTAGCACTGCTTAGTCAACAGACCATTATGTGTCTCAAAAAAAAAAAAGACGGATATAGAAAAAAAAAGTTCACTTGGTGCCATGACTCCCACCTTGCCACCTCACCTTGCTTGGCCTTGCTTCCCCCTTTTCTTTAACAATGCCTACTTTGTTACGGATATGAATATGGAAAAATAAAAAGCAGCACGGGGCTTTGAAGCCCATGGAAGCGCTGCATGTCTGACGTGTCCCAGGCTACACGGATGCAACTTGCTCTTACTGAGGGGCAGGGACGCATCATGCATGCTGCATGCATATGGTTCCAAAGCCCCCAAGCTGCTTTTGGTTCTGACTCTGCTGTCCATTGCTTGCTGCCATTCATCCTACAGCTGGGCCTGGCTGGCTCACTGTGCTGATCATGCCGCCCTCCCATGACTACTGCCCTGTGCGAGCACACAGTTTGCATAGCTGCTCATTGAATTGGTGCAGATGATAACTCACAGGCTACTTACTACCAGTGGCTCAAGCACTTTGGCTTGATGTACCTAAAGCTGTGTTATCTTCTGCTATAAACAAACTGCAACAGTAAGTTTAAGGCCTCTCAGACAAGAACAAGATTTAAAATAGTAGAAGGTGTCTGCAGTCAGTCATTTTAGGGAAGAGGCACCAATTCAACGATAGCTTTGTTAGGCTGCTTGATTGTTTGCTCACAAACTGTACTGTTTAATTATATGCCTGCTCTATCTTTCTGCAACTCACCTTGATCTATCAGTAAAAAAGCAGGAGCTAAAGTCACACAGACAGCGATATATCAACCTAGTCTTGGTGTGGCATCCCATAATATCCTTCTGCAGTACCATCTTATGCTACTGCTCAGTATGCAGAATAGCACCACTGTCAAAATCATGGACAATGACACCAAGCCAAGAACATACACTTTCTGTAATTTAAGAGCGAACAGCAAGGAAAGGAAAAGAAAAGTGTGATAGCTGCATTGTACCCAGTATCCATCTGCTTGCAAATCTTGTGTCAGGTGTAAACTGTAAGTTTACCATGGCTGGCAAAATCTGGGTCCATCTGGTTCTCTCAGGCAGTCCACTCCTCAGCAAGTCAGGCACATCAGCATCAGATTGTTTCTGAAGATGTCACCAGAAAAAGGGAAGTTCCTGGTATGGGCAACCACAAACACTGGAGTGCTTCCATCAGCAGGTATTAAGAAAGCTGCAACTGCCATCAATAGGCTTTGTTGAATGAGTCATTTCAACCTTTCTAAACAGAAACATTATTCAGTTTTTAAATAAATCATAGCCATGGTTAGCTTCATTTGTAAATTCAGATTCAAGTATTCTAATATGCTTTTTCTAGAAAGAAAAGTGAACTATGCCAGTGTTTTACAACTTTTTCAAAACTAGGGCACACGCCTACATTTTTGAAAAAGTTGTGTAAACAAATCAACCCCCATAGAACAAGTATTCTGGACATGTAGAAGGGCACATACAGCCAAAAGGAATTCTAGGGAAGCACTGAAAGCCCTCCAGAGGGGCAGCGGCTCAGGCAGGGCCAACCCAACCATATGGCAAACTAGGTTGTTGCCCAGAAGGCAAAGGCATGTGCGCTCCAAAGTACAGGGCTTTCCAATCTAAACAGATTCAGACAGCTGGGGGGGGGGGGGGGCATAAGGTTTGTATAGGGTGCCAACACCTTCAAGCAACTCTGGGGCTCGCCCTGGGCTCAGGACAGGGAGAAAGTGAAGGTGCAACATGGGTGCTGCACAAAGCAGAGCCCTGGTATCCACGCTGCCTGTTAATTCCCATGCTCTGAGGCTCATTCTGTATCTAGGAAGGAGAAAAATGTGCAAAAGCTCATGTACACAGAAAGGAGCTTCTATGCTGTACATTAAAGAACCACCACTGGTATCTTGTAGCTTGCAAAGTGCTAAGAAACAGTTCATGTGCTGGTCTGGACCTGTGCACTAGGCAATGGTGACTTAAGCACAGAAACTGACAACAGAAAGACTATCTGGCCTATCCAGGCCACCCATCCAAGCCAAAATTCACCATCTCCACAACTCTTCTTCTCTCAGTGTTTGTCCAATGCTTTCCTGACCTTACAGTATGTCCTCATCACCATCAGCCGAGAACAGCGCCAGCTCGAGGCGGGAAGAGGAACCGGTTCGCAAACTGGGAACAGCTAATTTTAAAGAATATAGCAAGGATTTTTTCCAGGGAAACTGGACAGACGTCTGTTGGGCTCCACAGAAAAAAGGCAACCAAGCAAGATGGCACCCTTGGGTGGGAAGGGGATCACGCATGCATGGTAGCATATCCCAAAGGCTTTCTTTGAAAGCTTGGGGAATAATCCCCACGGGCTCCGTCGGCACAGATGTGAGGACGGACTTCCTGCTTGTTTCTGAAGAAAATATTTTCTCTTATTAGTCTTATATGGGTTACACTGTAGCTTCATTGCATCTCTTAGCCCTTGGTAACAACCGATTAGACTACTATAATGCTGTTTATGCTGGGCTTCCAAAGTACCAGCTCAAGAGGTTGCAGCTTGTGCATAATACGGCTGCCCAGCTTTTGACTTTTGAGGTGGTGCAGGATCATATTACTCCGATTTTGGCGGTTCTTCACTGATTGCCTGTGAAGGCTCATATACAGTTTAAAATGTTGTGTTGAGTATAATCAGACTTTACATTGTGATGACCCAGCTTATTTGAAATCTTATCTATCTTCCTATGTCGCCAGTAAAAGTTTATGTTCTTCCCAACAGGCGTTTCTTGTGGTGCCTTCAGGTGTTCGACTACAGTGTACTAGTCTATGGTCTTTTGCTGTTCAGGGTCCTAGCCTTGAAATATGCTTCCCTTGTCTATTTCATAAGGATGAGTCTTATTTGACTTTTTTGTAAAAAAGCCAAAGCTTGGTTGTTTGCTGTTGGAAAAAGAAGGGGTATAAAGTTTAATTGTAATCTTGGCAGACTGTATTTTTTTTGTATGCTGTATTTTATCATAACTCACCCCGTATATTATGAGAAAGCAGTATAGCAAGTTTGTGAAAATAAATAAATAAATGTGCCATCCAGCCCCATTGCCTTGTCTACTTTTACTTTAGTTAATCATTCTCAAATACAGCCTTCTGAAATTAGTTCAAGATCTACGCAACTGCAGGGCAAGCTTAACCATCAAGCAAACTAGGTGGTCGCCTAAGGTGGCAACCTCAGTGGGGTGGGGGGGAGGTGGCAAAGAGCAGGGCATTCAAAGCTAAACAATAGATTTTGACAGCCAGGGGGCATGAAGCTTAAAGTTTTGCCTAGGGTGCAAACACCTTGATCCAACTCTGGGGCTGGCCCTGCCTCACTGTTTACGTCCTATTCTGTGGTCCTACTCCCGAATCTTTCCTCAATGAACACCAAACAGAAATATTTGTTAAGCAATTCTGTTTTTAATTTATTGGCCTCAATATATTCCTCCTCTTCATCTCCGAGACTCCCAATGCCACTTTTGCACTTGTTCTATCCTTTCGGCTATTTTTCTTTCATTTGCATATTTGCTTTCCTAACTACTTTCAGCTCCTTACCTTTGCCAGATATTATTCCTTGACCTCCTCTTTATGAGATCTCTTGTATTTTACGAATGTAGACTTGTCCCCCCTACTTTTTCAGCTAGCTACTTCTTTTTCAAACTATAGCAGCTGCTTTTTCCTCTTACCTTTATCAATTTTGTAACAAGAAGGTTCATTGCCCTTACAATATCTCCTTTAAGTTTTACCCACTGCTCTTCTACATCATCTAGATTTCTGCCATCCAGGTTATCACTCCTAGATATACTTTACCATCTTAGCTAGTTTTCCTGAAGTACAGGACCCTTGAATAGAAATACAGAAGATGATAACAAATAAATACCATTTGGCTTATTCAGTCTGCCCATCCATATGAACTACTACAATCCCTTCCCTCTTCCTCAAAGATCCTCTGTGCTTGGCCCATGCTTTCTTGAATTCAGATACAATTCTCATCTCCACTGGGAGACTATTCCACAAATTCATCACCCTTTCTGTAAAGGAATATTTCCTTAGATTACTCCCGAGTCTATCCATTTTCACCTTCATCCTTTTCCCCCTCGTTCCAGAGCATTCCTTCAGTAGAAAAAGGCCTGCCTCCTGTGCATTTATACCACAGATTAAAATGTCTCTATCATATCCCCCCTTCCTTTCCTCCCATGTAGACATACTGAGATCTTTAAGCCTATCCCTATATGTTTTATTATGAAGACTAACCGTTTCAGCAGCCCCCCTCTTACACCGACTTAGTTCCATTTATCTCACTTGGTTTGCAGCTTGTCGTGCTGTGAGGGCTTGCGTGCATCAGTGATGCTGAGAGCTAAACTATCGGTAGTTTAACTACTGGCAGGGTCTCCCAAAATGGACAGGTCTCAGCTGAGGTGCCAGACCAAGACAAACCACCCATCTGGGCAGCAGCAGAATGGGATAGTGTTGACGGCAGAGGATCACATTTTTGTGACAACGGCAACAACACCAAACTTAAACTGCGCGGAAGAAAGGCCCGGCAATCTACTTCTGTATCTTGCCATGAAAACCCAATGGATAGTTACAACAAAACAAATTGTGCTATGGTGCTGGAAGATGAGACCCCCAGGTCGGAAGGCACTCAACTAGCTACTGGGGAAGAGCTGGAGACTTTTCAGAGTAAAGCCAGCATTTATGATGTGGTTGGATCAAAGCCCTTGGGAAGTCTGATGGCTGATGTAGCTGCGCATGAAATGAGAGTCAGAAGCTGTAAAGATGTCTTACACATTGGAACATGGAACGTACGAAGCATGAACCAAGGGAAGTTGGAGGTGGTCAAGAATGAAATGGAACGTGTACAACTTGATCTGTTGGGTGTCAGCGAACTGAAATGGACTGGCATCAGGCACTTTGCATCAGATGATCACATGGTCTACTATGCTGGAAATGAAAGACAAAGAGGAAATTGTGTTGCATTTATAATAAAGAAGAAACTTGCAAGAACTGTAATGAAATACAATGCAGTCAGCGAACGCTTAATCTCTATTCGTCTACGAGGATTGCCTATCAACACAACTATAATTCAAGTATATGCCCCAACAACAGCTGCAGAAGAGAATGAAATTGAAGAGTTCTATGAACAAGTACAAGCTGAAATTGACAGAACATGCAAACAGGATATCCTGATAGTCATGGGTGACTGGAACGCAAAAGTTGGCAACAAAGAAGAAGGCAAAGTAGTTGGAAAATATGGACTTGGCAACAGAAATGAAGCTGGAGAAAGACTGATAGAATTCTGCAAGACCAATGATCTATTCATCTCAAACACCTTCTTCCAGCAACACAAGCGGTGACTGTACACATGGACTTCACCCAATGGATTGTATAAAAATCAAATTGACTACATCTGTGAAAGTCAACGATGGAAAAGCTCTGTAACATCAACAAAGACAAAACCTGGAGCTGACTGTGGTACAGATCATCAACTACTAGTATGCAAACTCAAACTAAAGTTGAAAAAGAGCAAACCACTCAGGAATGCAGCAAAATATGACCTTGAGAATATACCACTGGAATTTAAAGACTGCCTGCAAAATCGATTTGCTGCTTTAGATACAAATGACAGAGCTCCGGAAGAGTTATGGAATGACATCAAGAAGGTTGTGTTGGAAGAAAGCGAGAAGTCTCTATAAAAGGTGAAAAAGCAAAAACGGCCAAAATGGATGATGGAAGAAACTCTGAAAATTTCCCAGAAACACAGAGAAGCTAAAGCCAGAGGAGAAAGAAAGACAATCGCAGAACTCAACAGAGATTTCCAACGTGCAGCAAGACAGGACAAGGAATAGTATTACAATGACACTTGCAAGGAAATAGAAGCAGAAACTATTAGAGGAAGAACAAGATCGGCTTTCCTAAAGCTACGAGAGTTAAAGAAAAAGTTCCAGCCTCGAATTGGAATGTTACAAGATGCTCAGGGTTCTATGTTGAATGATGCTGAGAAGATCAAGAAAAGGTGGAAGGAATATACAGAGTTTTTATATGATAAAGATCTAATGGACCAACAGCCGTTTCAACCTGTACCTTATGATCGGGAACCATTGGTGATGAAAGAAGAAGTTGAAGCAGCATTGAAAGCTTTATCAAAGAACAAAGCACCAGGCATTGATAGCATTCCCATAGAAGTATTGCAGCAATCTCATGCAGCTGTTACCATACTTACAAGGCTCTGCCAAGAAATATGGAAGACAACATCATGGCCAACTGACTGGAAAAGATCTGTGTTTATACCAATACTAAAGAAAGGTGATCCAACTGACTGTGGAAATTATCGCACAATCGCTCTGATCCCACATGCCAGCAAGATTCTACTGAAGATTATTCAAAAGAGACTACAACCATACCTGGAACAAGAACTACCTGAAGTGCAAGCAGGGTTCAAGAAAGGGCAAGGAACGAGAGACATCATTGCGGATGTGAGATGGATCCTTGAAAAGACTAAAGAATACCAAAAAGATATCTATTTGTGCTTTATCGATTATAGCAAGGCTTTTGACTGTGTAAACCATGAGAAACTCTGGGCCACATTAAGAAGCATGGGTATACCAGAACACCTGATCGTTCTCTTGCGCAATCTGTACATTGATCAAGAAGCAGCAGTTCGAACAGAACAAGGAGAAACAGAATGGTTTAAAATAAGCAAAGGTGTAAGACAAGGCTGCATACTTTCCCCCTACCTGTTTAATTTATATGCAGAACAAATCATCAGAGAAGCAGGATTGTATGAAGACAACAGAGGTGTGAAGATTGGTGGAAGACTCATCAACAAACTTCGCTATGCTGATGATACTACATTACTGGCTGAAAGTGAAGATGATCTGGAACATTTGCTTCAAACAATCAAAGAACATAGTCTCAAAATGGGCCTGCACCTTAATGTAAAGAAGACAAAGATCATGACAACGGGCATAATCAACAGGTTCATCGTTGAAGGAGAAGAAATTGAAATTGTGAACAGCTTTAATCTACTTGGATCAACTATCAATAAAGAAGCAACAAGCAGTCAAGAAATCAGACGACGCATTGCTCTTGGCAGAATGGCTGTGAAAGACCTAGATAAGATTCTCGAGAGCAGAGATGTCTCTCTCCATACAAAGATTCGACTTGCTCAGGCCATGGTATTTTCAATAACATCATATGGATGTGAAAGCTGGACAGTGAAAAAGACAGACAGGAAGAAAATTGATGCCTTTGAATTATGGTGCTGGCGGCGAATACTGTGTATACCATGGACTGCCCAAAGAACAAACCAGTCGGTACTAGAGGAGATCAAACCTAAGCTTTCTTTAGAAGCTCACATGACAAGACTTCGACTTTCATACTTTGGACACATCATGCGAAGAGAGAGATCATTAGAGAAAGACATCATGCTTGGCAAGATAGAAGGTCAACGCAAAAGAGGAAGGCCAGCAATGAGATGGATCGATACAATAACAGCAGCTACGGGTACCAGTCTGTCAACAATGAGCCGCCTTGACTGAAGACCGAACACAATTTAGGATAGCTATCCAGAGGGTCGCCATGAGTCGACTCCGACTCGACGGCACTTAACAACAACATATCCTTGTGAGAGTGTGGTCTCCAAAACTGTATACAATACTCCAAATGAGGTCTCACTAGAGATTTATACAAAGGCACTATCACCTCCTTTTTTCCTGCTGGCCATTCCTCTCCCTATGCACCCAAGCATCCTTCTGGCTTTTGCAGTCACCTTTTCTACCTATTTAGCCATCTTAAGATCAACCGAAACATTCACTCCCAGGTCCCACTCTTCTTTCATGCACAGAGGTACTTCACTCCCTATACTGTAACACTGCAGCATGTATCACAGATAAATAGTGCTCAGTCTAACAGGTGTTAATGTCTGATACTGTCCCATATGGCCTCCATTCCTCCTCCCTTTTCTGCTAAAATGCACTGGTAAAGTTTGAGATAAGCTCCCCAGTCTGCTTTGTTTTATAAAGCATTTCTTCCAGCCTCAGTCAAGGGGGAAGAAACATGGCCCTACGAGTCTGAAGAAATCACGACAGTTGAATCCATGGGAAAATTGGAATCACCATGCCCAGAGCCTGCTTTTGCAGCACCTGCCATATGATAAATTCACCCTAACAAAATCTGTGACCTTATGTAGCTTAGCCAATACAACCCATCTAAATCTTGAGGGCGGTCCAAAGCATTGATGACGATGGGGAGAACTCTGCTTACATCCCCAACAGTTTAATCACTGGAGCAATACCTGAAAGTTAGGGTCAGTCGTGGATTGTTACTTGTTCACAAAGCTAGTGTCCACCCAAGGAGAAAAAATAATTTTAATTGTAAAAGGGCTTACCCACTCATTCTCCAACCTCACCCAATCTGTATACCAGTCCCCTGCTACCCTTAGTTGTGCTGCCCATTAATACCATTTAAAATAGAGCAACATGCTGCCCAAACCCAGGGGCTTGAAAGTAGAGTCAGGGAACTCTGAGCCTCCTCCCATTCCATGAATGCAAATATCCTTAACGAGATCCCTAAAGGAGTCAGGGATTGCACAGGGCAGCATAGAAAATAGACCAAAAATAAGACAGAGGGCAACTTTCAATTTTATCATATTATTCATGTCCTTATAGAGAGGCTAGCAGTCTCTTCCATTTACAAAAATATGTCATAATACTTCCAATAACGGAGGAAAACGTTTCATAACCTTCACGCATCAGGAACTACTATTTACTCCACACATGGGAAAGAGGTTTGCAAATGTTCTGACTCGCTTTCAGGCATATTAAGAATATGCATTTGGAATCATTTAATTTATACATTGAAACAGCGATGTATTGAGGAGACACCTCTTCAAAAGCCACCAAGAACTCTGAAGTCTTTCCAGAAATAAGTGTCTCATCTGCACACAACGTAACCTTATGGACAGTAATCCCAACCCTAATACCAGCCACCCAGGGGGTAATCCGATAGCCTGTGCAAACAGAGGGGAAGTAGACATCCTTGCCATGTTCTCCTTTCTAACCTAAAAGATGTAGTGAAGTGTCATTAATGCAGAGTCTAGAAATTGGGCCCTTATAGAGAGCTCCTACGGCTCCAAGAAAACCCGGACTGAACTTGAAATGATGTAGTAAATGAAAAAGGTAAGGCCACTTTACATGATAAATGCTTTCTCCACTTCAAGTTACAAAAGCCCTGGGACAAAGAACTTGAAAAGAAGCTTGTCATGAAAGAAAACACATAAAGCATAGTTACTCACCTGTAACAGGTGATCTCCAGGAACAGCAGGAATTTAGTCTTCACATATGGGTATCGTCGGTACCGATGGAGCCTGTGCGGGAACGCTCCCCAGTGTCCAATAGCAAAGCTTTTGGGAGCATCCCACAGTGCCTGCGTGCTGCCTTCCCGCCTTTCCCAACTGTCCCTCTCCAGTTGAGTTTATAGCTGAGACAAAAGAGAGAGGGAAAGAGAGAAAGATAGAGAGATACAACTCCTAGGGGAGGTGGGTGGGTTGTGAAGACTAAATTCCTGCTGTTCCTGGAGATCACCTGTTACAGGTGAGTAATTATGCTATCTCCAGGAACAAGCAGGAATGTAGTCTTCACATATGGGGACTCCCTAGCTGCAGATGCCAGGGAGATGGCCCCAGAAAGTTGTGTGCCCGTGTGAAAGGGCTCCACTTCCCCCCATGGATCTCTGGCATCCTACCAGGGATGGTGGGTAGGAGTTGATTAAGTCTGGAACAGGTGTAGAACAGCAGCCTGACCAAACAAGGCATCCCGGCGGGAGTCCTTGTCTAAGCAGTAATGGGCTGTGAAGGTATGAACAGAAGCCCAAGTAGCTGCTCGACAGATGTCGTCAATAGACACAGAGTGAAGATGAGCCATTGAGGCTGCCATGGCTCTCACATTGTGAGCTGTGACATGGCCTTCAAGAGGAAGGTTCTTACTCTCATAGGCAAAAGATATACACTGTGCAATCCAGTTGGACAGTGTCCTTTTGGAAGTCCCAAATGACTAGGATCAAAAGCAACAAAGAGTTGAGAGGATTTTCTATGTAGCTGTGTCCTTTGCAAGTAAAAGGCCAAAGCTCTTTTACAGTGCAAAGTATGAAGGTTCCTTTCTGCATTTTAGGCGTGAGGCCTTGGAAAGAATACAGGAAGGTAAACCACTTGGTTCAAATGAAAGGGCGAAACCACCTTTGGCATAAAGTGTGGATGAGTCCTAAGGATTATCTTATCATGATGGAACCTTGTATAAGGAGGATCAGCCACCAAGGCTTGCAATTCACTGATGCGACGTGTTGTGATTGCAATGAGAAAGATAACTTTCCAGGAAAGGAATTTCAAAGAGGCTAATGGTTCAAAGGGCAGTTTCATGAGCTGCCCAAGTACAAGATTCAAGTCCCATGCCACCGGTGGTGGCTTAATGGGAGGCTTCATTAAAAGAAGGCCTCTCATAAATCTCGCTATGAGAGGATGAGAGGAAATAGGTTGTCCATTTAGAAGCTTGAAAGAAGCTGCAATAGCACTCAAATGGACTCTCACTGAATTGGTCGTAAGCCCTGCATTTGATAAATTAAGGAGGTACTCCAGTAATGATTCCAGAGGTATCGCGAGAGGGTTAAGACCCTTCTGCGAGCACCATATGGTAAACCTTTTCCAGTTAAATGCATAAGAGCATCTTGTGGGAGGTTTCCTGGAAGCATGAAGGATATCTTTACCTGCTGGGAAAGGTTAAGACCGTGAAGTTCTAGGCTTTCAGCAACCAGGCCCTGAGATGCAGAGAATGGGGATTGGGATGCCACAGCATCCCGTCCTCTTGAGAAAGGAGATCTGGAGCAGATCCTAACTCCAGAAGCGGAGCTTGAGAGAGATGTAGGAGCAGAGAATACCACATTTGCCGTGGCCAACGTGGAGATATGAGGATCATATAACCTCTGTCTCTCTGAAGCTTGAACAGGGTTTTGGGAATTAGGGGAATGGGTGGAAAGGCATACAGGAAGTCCTGACCCCAATGGAGGAGGAAAGCATCCCTGGCCTGACAACCTCGAGCCGGAATTCTGGAACAGAACCGGGGAAGTTTGGCATTCAGCGGACTTACGAGGTCTATGTCCGGGTTTACCCAAATTTGAAAACTTTTGGCCACCTGGTCTGTATGGAGAGACCATTCGTGTGGAAGCAGAACTTGACTGAGTCTGTCTGCCCAAGAGTTTTGAATGCCTGGAAGATACACCGCAAGGAGATGAATCTGATGCTCTCTGGCGAGGGCCCATAGTCGCAAAGCTTCATTGCAGAGTGACAGAGAGCCTGTTCCGCCCTGCTTGTTCACATAGAACATGGCTACTTGATTGTCCGTTTGAACTAGGACTGTCTTGTAGCTGAGCTGGGTGTGGAATACTCAAAGAGCAAGGAAGATTGCTCTGAGCTCCAGGAGATTGATATGGAGGTAGGCCTCCTGTGGGGTCCAGGTACCCTGGGTAGAGAGGCCTTGCAAGTGGGCTCCCCAACCCACCTGTGAAGCATCTGTTGTTAGAGTGGCTTTGGTTAGGGGTTGCTGAAAAGGAGACCCCACCAAAAGGTTTTTGGGTGACTGCCACCATTGGAGGGACAAAATAAGGCGATCTGAGTTTGCTATTTTGTCTGACAGGCAACCTGACGCCTGAGTCCACTGAGTGGATAAGGTCCACTGGGCTGCCCTCATATGGAGGCGAGCATAAGGAACCACATGCACGGTGGATGCCATGTGGCCTAGCAACTGTAACATTTCCCGAGCAGTGAGGTGAGGTTTTAGCACTGTTTGGGAAGCTAACTGCACAATGCGACGGCAGCAGGGCTGTGGAAGGTAGGCCCTTGTCTGTCTGGTATCCAGCAGAGCTCCTATAAACTCTAGGGATTGAGTGGGAGCAAGGTTGGACTTTGGGAAATTTATGACAAGTCCTAAATACTGAAGGATGCGCATTGTGCGAGACAGAGCAACCCTGGCCTCTGGCTCTGAAGGGGCTCGAATGAGCCAGTCGTCTAAGTAAGGGAAGACGAATATTCCCAGGGTGCGGAGAAATGCTGCTACCACAGCCATGCATTTTGTGAACACCCTTGGTGCAGAGGCCAGGCCAAAAGGAAGAACCCTGTATTGGTAGTGCTTCCCTTGAAACAGGAAGCGAAGGAACTTTCGGTGAGTTGGATGGATAAGAACATGAGTGTACACATCCTTGAGATCTAGAGAACAAAGCCAATCCTGACTCTGAAGGTATGGCAGCAGAGTTCCTAGAGAAATCATTTTGAACTTCTCTCTGAAAAGGAATTTGTTCAATTTTCTGAGGTCTAGAATGGGTCTGTGTCCTCCTGTTTTCTTTGTAATAAGGAAATAGGGGGAGTAAAACCATGTACCCCGTTGGGGAATGGGTACCTCTTCTATTGCCCCTTGAGCAAGGAGCATAGTGACTTCTTGACCTAACTGGTCATTGAGAGAGGTCTGAGAATTGAACTGTCTTACTATTGTAGGAGGGGGCCTGCTGAGGAAATGAAGCTTGTACCCCTCTCTTACAATAGACAGAGTCCAATTTTCTGCTGTTATCTGACCCCATCTGGGGGCAAAATGACATTGCCTTCCTGGCCCTGAACGGCCCAGAACCCTCCACCATCCCAGGAAGGTTAAGTTCTCTAGACAGGAGTCAAAGCCCCTGTGAAGGCTGAGTCTGCTGAGCCGGTTGAGGCTTAGCTGCTTTTGGTTTCCTTTGTTGCCTAGGTTGTTGGTGCTATCCCTTTTGGGCAGACTGACCTAAACAATGTCCCTGCTGGGTATAGGAGGGATAAAACTTTTTCTTCTTGCTGAAGAATGGTTTCTTAGAGGATCTTTTCCTCGTAGGATCAGCTGTAGATTTAGAAAATCTATCCAAAGTGATATTGTCAGCATCTATCTCATTAGCTTTTTACTGCCAATTCTTGCCAAAGAGATTTTCTCCTGTGCAAGGAATACTCCCCAGTTTGTCCTGTACCCAGATTCCCAAGTCAGATGCCTGAAGCCAGGCAATTCTACGTGTACCTATGGCAATAGCAGAGGTTTTGCTTATGCATTCAAAGCAGTCAAAGGCTGCACGATTCACAAACTTGGAAACATCCTGAGCATGTTTAACAAGAGCAAGATAATCTTGCCTTTTATCATCAGGAAGGAGAGGGCTCATAAGCTCTAAGTCTCCTGTGACCTCCTTAAGGAACATTCCCATATACAAGATATAGGAACTGATCCTCGCAGAAAGCCTGGAAGCCTGGAGGGATCGACGTCCAAAGGCGTCAAGAGTCCTACACTCACGTCCTGGAGGATTAGATGCATGCCTTTATGCACTCTTTATCCGTCTCATGGCTGATTCCACCACCATGGAATGGTGTAGTAATTGAGTCTTCTGAAACCCAGGACAAGGAGGAACTCGATACATGGTGTCAAGTCTTCGAGAGTGAGGATATGTGGTCAGAGGTGTTTCCCACATCCTTAACATAAGATCATGCAAGATCTCATGAATAGGTAAGGTAGCTGACTCCTTGGGAGCTTTAGGGTATTGTAGGATTTCTAATTCCTTTGCCCTAGGCTCTTTTTCAGGAGCCACTGTGATGGAAAGATCTTGGGCCACATCTCGGATAAAATCCTGGAAGGACATATCCTCTGGTGGAGACATCCTACGCTGAGGAGAAGAGGAATCCTCAGGAAGAAGTACTCTGGTATCGGCAGAGCTTTCAGAGTCTTCAGACTCATCCGAGGATTCAAAGTATCTCCGATCCGGGTGATCGTGCAAGGCACGGTACCGATACCGATCAAAGTAGGCATCGGAGTGGTCCAGTACCGACTTGTCGATGCCGGATAGAGATGCACGATTCGGTCCCGGTACCGGTTGAATTGTCTGAAGAGGTTTCAGGGGCATCGAGCCCATGAGAAGAGCCTCCAGACTGCGTTCAATAGCCAAGAATCTGTGGTCTATCGATGCTAACGATGCTTGGGTAATCGGTGCCAGATGAAGCGTCCGGAACCCCAGAGCATGGCATCAGTAGTTCTGTCGAGGTTGAGGCCTCAAGAACATTCTGGAGCCCCGTTAGTGGTTTGGAAGCCGAAGCCTCCCGCTGGGGCAATTTTGCTGGTGAAAGTACCTCAAGGGCAACGCCAGAGGCATCTCGATGCTTAGAAGGAGATCTACCCTTTGAGGACCAGCTAGATTTATGTTTAGTTACCTGAAATCCATGGGAGGAAGATGAAGCCCTGGAAGACGTCGATGCCACGGAGGCTGCATCGGAGGGAAAAAGGGTGCTAAGTTTAGCAGCTCGGTTTTGCTGGCCCCTTTTCTGAAATAGAGTGGTCAGGACCTAAACATTTCAGACACCACTCATGGGTGTCGGTGACAGAGATGGTACTGCCACACTTAGAACACTTTTTAAAACCCGAAGTGGGTTTTTCCATTTTGAGGGAAAAAAAATTGGGCCTAGTGCCCAATATGGCACTTGGGACCCGAAAAGAAAATTACTGGAGAAAGACTCCAGAAACAAAAGGTTTTTTGTTTTGTTTTTTTAGAAAAAAGAAAAGAAGAACCGGCAGTACTGGTATAGTGTCGAGGGAAGGCATACATGACCACAAAAAAGAAGAATAAGAAGGGAAATTTTCTGCGGTGACAGGATGTGCAACCTGTCGGCTCTGCGGAAAACAAAGAACTGGAGAAGGACAGTTGGGAAAGGTGGGAAGGCAGCATGCAAGCGCTGTGGGATGCTCCCAAAAGCTTTCCTATTGGATGCTGGGGAGCGTTCCCACGCAGGCTCTGTCGGTATAGACGATACCCACATGTGAAGACTACATTCCTGCTTGTTCCTGGAGATTAAAAGCTTTTTCAGGTACATTTGAAGCAAAAAAACTATGAGGGATTCTGTTGGACCATTAGATGATACAGGGCTAAAGGACACAAAGGGAGGACAAGGCCATAGCATAGAGATTAAATTAATTCTTTGCTTTTGTCTTCACTGAAGACAATGCAGGGGAGCTACCCACACCAGAAATGGTATTTAAAAGGTGATGAATCAGAGGAACTGAAACAAATCTTGGTGAACCTATGCAAAAATATAACTGTTGCCATAGTGGGTTAGACCAAAAGGCCCATGAAGCTCAGTATCCTGTTTCCTACACTGGCCAATCCAGGTCACAAGTACCTGGTATATCCCAAAAGTACATCAAACCCAACCACAAACTCCTTAACTGAACTGAGCTTCATAGCACATAACATACTGCACAGCCTAAATAGATACACACTAAGACAGCAACCTATAACACCTCAAATCCATATTCAAGAGAGGAAAAAAGACCCCAGTAACCCTCCGGCCATATCACGGCCCGTACACTTCAGAGGATGAGTCAGACCAGACACAAACAGCGCTGACTGGTGCAAACACGTTACATCAAAGGTCAAAAAACTCTCTGTATTGGGCTTCAGCTAAACCACTCCAAAGTGTGCACACAGTTCATTTAAAGAATGATTATACACTTGTAGTCTCTCCTCCTTCTGAAGCCTTTAAATCTCTGTTCATAAAGGCTGAACTGCTTCCAAGATGTTATAACAACTACGTCCAATAAGTTGAAACACTGTTGCCATTAATTCCTACATATACAGTCCTTGCTGGTATCCAAAATGTTCAATTTAAGGTGCAGCATATGTTATAAATGAAATGAAGGAGAGGGAAGCACTCTGCAAAGGTGATTCAGTAAACCTAGATGCAGGCAGAACGCTGGTGCAGTCACTATGGTGACAGTGTGATACACACACACACACCACAATGTCACACATTACTGCTGAACTCAAAGGAAGCTATTGTCTCTTATGGCATATGGCAATGTCTTCCACAAAAGTTTAACTTAACTTTTGATGCCAGAAGCATGCAGCGTAGCAAACAGAAATCCTATTAACGCCCCAACACTGGGTGTTGCGCAATACTTAGCTTCTTCAGGAGGCTTAAACAAAAGAGGCCAATTGACTCTAATGGCGATCCTCTCCTTCATTTCATTGATAACATATGCTGCACGTTAAATTGAACATTTTGGATACCAGCAAGGACTGTATATGTAGGAATTAATGGCAACAGTCTTTCAATTTATTGGACGTAGTTGTTATAACATTTTGGAAGCAGTTCAGCCTTTATGAACGGAGATTTAAAGGCTTCAGAAGGAGGAGAGACTTCAAGTGTATAATCGTTCTTTAAATGAACTGTGTGCATACTTTGGAGTAGTTTAGCTACAACCCAATACAGAGGGTTTTTGACCTTTGATGTAACGTGTTTGCACCAGTCAGCGCTGTTTGTGTTTGGTCTGACTCACCCTCTGAAGTGTACGGGCCGTGATATGGCCGGAGGGTTACTGGGGTCTTTTTTCCTCTCTTGAATATGGGTGTAAGGTGTTAAAGGTTGCTGTCTTAGGGTGTGTCTATTTAGGCTTTGCAGTTTGTTGTGTTATAAAGCTCAGTTCAGTTAAGGAGTTTGTGGTTGGTTTTTGATGTAATCTGGGCTCCTTGTGAGAGTTATTGACATTTATATAGATATCCCAAAAGTAGCCAGTTCCATGTTATGCATCCCCTGGATAAGCTGTGGTTTTCTCTCAGTCTACCTTAATAACTGCTTATGGACATTTCCTCCAGGAATTTGCCCAAATCTTTTTTAAGCTCAGCTACGCTAACTGCTTTTACCACATCCTCTGGAAATGAATGCCAAAGCTTAATTATGGGTTGAGAGAAATATTTTCTCCTATTTGTTTTAAAAACATACTACTTTGTAACTTGATGGCATGCCCCCTGATCTTTGTTTACTCTTTCTAAAAGTACAATCGATTCACATTTACCCATTCTGCTCCATGCAGGATTTTACAGACTTCTATCATATTTCCCCTCAGCCACCCCCTTTCCAAGAGGAAGAGCCCTAACCTCTTTAGCCTTTCCATTCCTTTTATCATTGTGGTCACCCTTCTTTGTACCTTTTCTAATGCCACTGTATCTTTTGTGAGATGTATAGACCAGAAATGCAAGCAATACTCAAGGCACGGTTGCACCATGAAGCAACACAGAGCTATTCTAATATTGTTTTATTTTCCATTCCTTTCCTAATGATTTCTAACATTTTGTTTGTTTTGATTTTTTTTTGCCTATCATTGCACACTGAACACACGATTTCAATGTATTGCCATGCTACAATCCAGAAGATTTAATAAAGTAATTTATAAACTAAAGAGCAGCAAATCACCTGAACAAGATGGTATACAAGAACTCGAAAATGAATGGCAGATCTACTATTAGTAATTTGTAAACTGCCATTAAAATAGTCCATAGTACCTGAAGATTGGAGGGTGACCAACGTAACGCCAATTTTTAAAAAAGCTCAAAGGCAATCTGTGAAACTACAGACAGGTGAACCCGATGTCAGCGCCAGGCAAAATGGTAGAAGCCATATAAAGAACAAAAATTGCTCAACGTATAGTCATGATTTAATGGGATAAAACTAACATGGATCTAGCAAGGGATGTCTTTCTTCACCAATCTACTGCATTATTTTTGAAGGGGTGAATAAACATGTCGATAAGGTGAGGCAGTTGATATAGTGTATCTGGATCTTCAGAAAGCCTTTGAAAGGTCTCTCATAAGAGGGACTCTTGAGGAAAATTAAAAAGTCATGAGATAGAAGGCAGCATCCTATTGTGGACTGGGAACTGGTTAAAAGATAGAAAAACAGAGTAAGGCACAATGATGAATTTTCCCAATGGATAAAAGTGAATAGTGGATTGCTCCAGGAATCTGTACTGGGCCCACTGCTTTAACATATTCATAAATGACCTGGAAATGGGAACAAGCAAGGTGATCAAATTTGCAGACAACACAAAATTATTCTAAGTTGTTGAATCACAAGTGGATTGTGAAAAAAATTGTGAGACTGTGCATTCAAATGACAGATGAAATTTAATATGGGCAAGTTCAAAGTTATCCACTTAGAGAAGAACAACCCAAAACTATAGCTACACGATGCAATGTTTCACATAAGGAATCCCCATCCAGGAAAAGAATCTGAGCATCATTGTGGATAAAACGTTGAAATCAATTGATAATACCTTAAATGTAATTCCGCAAAGCCAGACTATTGGAACAGATTCATTGGTTTCCAATTGAGATGAGTGTATATTTTAAAATGAATGGCAGTTGCATTTTGGGTACTGCAAGAGAAAGGGCTTGGATATCTTCAAGGAAAAACTGAATGAGACACAGCAGGAAGGACATTAAAATCTAGTCAGGGTACCCCCTACTAAAGAAATATCAGAAGGAATAACCATGGAAAAATACTCCATAGAATGGAATAATCTGCCTTAGCATTATGTTAGGAACAGAGCTTTATAAGGATCTGAAAACCTGCCGTTTTCAGGGAGGTCTTAGAATCAAGATGTTCTGCTGTAAAGAGATTCAATCTAAAAGCTGTTACTGTAGCTGGGGATAAAAAAAAAATAATAATAAATTGGACAAGTTCCTGGAGGAAAAGTCCATAAACCATCATTAAAGTGGACTGATGAAAATCCACTGATTATCCCTGGGCTAAGCAACATAGAATCAGTCTACCTTTTGGGACCCTGCGAGGTACTTGTGACCTGGATTGGCCAGTATTGGAAACAGGATGCCGGGCTCGATGGACCTTTGGTGAGACTCGGTATGGCATCTCTTATATTTTTCTGGTTGGATGCAAGACAAGGGTAGAGGCGTAGCCTTGTGGGAACCATGGAAGCTAGGGCTCAAATCCCACTGATACTCCTTGCACCTCTGGGCAAGTCACTTAAACCTCCACTGCCTCTGGAACAAACTTTGTTAGTAAGTCCTTCAGGGACAGAGAAATATCTATTGTGCTGGAATATAAACTCATCTTGAGCTAGTACTAGAGAGGCATGAGCTAAATATACATATAAAGTCAAAAAGAAAAATCCTCAGCTAGCATTATCCATCATGGTCACCCCTCTAATAAAACCTGTTCAAGATTTGTACAGCAGCTCCTGAAGGACACCCTCTAGTCTTCCAGCCATTGAGGATCTCGGCATCAGCATGCATCAACGAGATAGGCTTAAACAGCCTGCATAACTCAGGGTCCTTTCCCGATTCGCAGAGAACCACAATATTAGCCTGGGTGAATGACTGGCACCAATCCTGGAAATAACGTTGCTTGAAAGATATTATACAAAAAAAAAAAAAGTTTCTCAGTTTCCCTAGAGTGTAACTGCAGCCTGCCCATCTCCAAACTAAAGTCGGGGAAGATCATTTTAGAGTTCCTATATAATATCTTCTTCGATTTCTGAGCTCTCTTTGTGCAGATAATTAAGCAGCTTCAGCAGGTTTGTTTGTGGACAACTGATATGCTCCAAGACGTGACTGGTACTTGATGCTCTCTCTATTATAAAGGATGGGGGGCGGGGGGGGGGGGATCTGAAAACATTCCCTGCAGCAAGTTCTCCACAAATGACTCCCCTTCCCTGCTTTCAAGCTCCTCCAACACCCCCATGATTCTTAAGTGGTTTCTACAGCAGCAGTTTTCTGTGTCTCCAATATCTTGTTGCAAATACTGTACCAGGCAGCGACTTTGCGCAGCATGTTTAAGAATGTCTACATATCTTTAGCAACAGAAACGCACTTCTGCTGCAGTCTTCCCACAACGGCCTGAATATCAACCTTAATGGTTCCTGTCAGGGCCGGATTTACCTTGAGTGAGGCCCTACGCCAACAAAAATTGTGGGCCCCCAGCAGGGGCGGCCCAAGGGGGGTGTGGGCCTCATTTGCATAAGGGGCCTCATTTGCATAAATATTTGCATAATGTTACCATATACTAACTTTTAGTAAACGTGCCTCTTAATGAGTGTATGGATAAAGAAAGACTACAAGATTTCTACATTACTATAATCCAGTGCCAACTGCCAGACACATTAGGAACTACTACAAACACTGCCCATTTAGAACCCATAGCAAACCCGCCGTATCCTAACAGCACTACCAGGACTCACAAAGCACCATACTCTACCAATCAAAAGGCAACACTGCAATATTAAACCAATACATTTCAGAGAACAACAATACATGACCTACTGGGGAAAGAGAACAAGTGGCAATGTCAAATAGGAATTATATAAACAGAACACCTCAGCTCAGTTACACATGCAGAACATAGACCATCACCAAACAAGTAATCACATTTTAGAAACAGGAAGACAATAATTAAACTGGGAATCCCAAAAGCCAAACTTGGAATGTACAACACTGTAGAAATAAAACTATACATTAATTTGCTCTTGTACTAAACAAAGCACAGACGTTAATGATGCACATTTACCAGAGCTGACATATTCCAATTAATAAATTCAAAATAAAGAGATATTTTTCTACCTTTTGTGCATTTTTTTCAGCTGCAATTGCTCCAGCCACTTTCTTCTGGTTTCTTCGTGTCTTCTGCTAACTCTCCATCGTCTGCTGTCCATTTGTCCTTTCTTCTCTCTTCTAGTTTTTTTCCATTCTCTCTCTACATCTGCTTTAACATACTAATCTTTCTCCTTTTGCTCTTTCCTCATTCCTATTTTATCCACTCAAATTTTACCCCTCCATCCTCAATCCCCACTTACTCTCCCAATACCCGGCCAATTGTAGATTTTTATCCCTCCCACACAAAATATTTTTCCCTTCTCCATTTTACTCTTCCAGCCCCATCCCATTCTAATCCTCCCCCAACATCAGCTCCCTTCTAGTTCCAGCCTCACCCAGCATCCATTCCCTTCTAGTCCCTGCATCAGCCCATTTCCAGTCCTAGCCACCCATCAGCCCATTTCCAGTCCTAGCAACCCCCCAACCCAATACCAGTCCTAGCCCCCCATCAACCCACTTACAGTCCTAACCCCCCATCACCCCATTTTCAGTTTAAGCCCCCCCTATAACCCATTACCAGTCCTAACCCCCCATCAGCCCACTTCCAGTCCTAACCCCATCAACCCATTTCCAGTCAGCCCCCCATAGCCCATTGCCAGTCCTAACCCCCCCCCATCAGCCCACTTCCAGTCCTAACCCCATCAACCCATTTCCAGTCAGCCCCCCATAGCCCATTGCCAGTCCTAACCCTCCCCATCAGCCCACAGCCCATTACCAGTCCTAACCCCATCAGCCCACCTCCAGTCTTAACCCCCCCAGCCCATTTCCAGTCCTAGCCCCCCCATAGCCCATTACCAGACAGCCCCCATCAGCCCACAGCCCATTACCAGTCTTAACCCCCCCAAAGCCCATTACCAGTTCTAAACCCCCCCAACAGCCCATTGCCAGTCCTAACCCCCCCCATCAGCCCACAGCCCATTACCAGTCCTAACCCCATCAGCCCACCTCCAGTCTTAACCCCCCCAGCCCATTTCCAGTCCTAGCCCCCCCAATAGCCCATTACCAGTCCTACCCTCCCCCTCCCCCGGCCTAAAGTAAAATTTAATTTTAAAAAAAAAACCTGCTGGCTGCTGCCGCGGGGCCCCCTCTGCTGCCGCGGCAGCATTGACTGACCCGCGGGGGCCTCCTCTGCAAGCTCGATCCCTCCCTCCCTCCCTCCGTGCCTCCATCAGCCCACAGCCCATTACCAGTCTTAACCCCCCCCAAAACCCATGACCAGTTCTAACCCCCCTAACAGCCCATTACCAGTCCTAACCTCATCAGCCCACCTCCAGCCTTAATCCCCCAACCCATTTCCAGTCCCAGCCCCCCCAATAGCCCATTACCAGTCCTACCCTCCCCCTCCCCCTCCCCCGGCCTAACGTAAAATTTAATTTAAAACAAAAAAACCTGCTGGCTGCCGCCGCGGGGCCCCCTCTGCTGCCGCGGCAGCATTGACTGACCCGCGGGGGCCTCCTCTGCAAGCTCGATCCCTCCCTCCCTCCCTCCGTGCCTCCCTCCGTGCAGGCTGTGAGAGGCGCGAAGGCAGACTGTCTCCTTCGTGTCTCTGTTAAGCCCGCAGGGGCTGATGGGAAATGTCCCATCAGCCCCTGCAGGCTTAACAGAGACGCGAAGGAGACAGTCTGCCTTCGCGTCTCTCACAGCCTGCACGGAGGGAGGGAGGGAGGGATCGAGCTTGCTGAGGGGGCCCCCGCGGGTCAGTCCATGCTGCCGCGGCAGCAGAGGGGGCCCCGCGGCGGCAGCCAGCAGGTTTTTTTTTAAATTTTATTTAAAAAAAAAAGCCTAACGTTCCATTTTTGTGGGCCCTTCCCAGCTGTGGGCCCTACGCCATGGCGTACATGGCGTATACGTAAATCCGGCCCTGGTTCCTGTATCTCTGTATAAAGCCTAGCCTAGCTTATTTATGGAGGAACGGCCCCTCTGTATCTCCGCAAACAGCACCTCCATAGTAAACAATCAAGTCTTCAACACTGTGGACAAAGCTTTATTCAGGGAACAAGACTGCTTGGTGCTAGGCACCAGGGAGGTCCCAGTGCCATCTTGAGCTCCTACACATCCCACAATCATTTGCTGCTGACTAGGCTCAGCTGACATCAAAAGAGCTGTTAAGAATCCATGTTGAATGATGTGGAGAAGATCAAGGAAAAATGGAAAGAATAAAGAGTCATACCATAAAGATCAAGTGGATCAACAGCCATTTCAACCTGCTTCTTACAATCAGGAACCGCTGGTGATAGAAGTTGAAGAAGTCTAAGCAGCATTGAAAGCATCAGAGAACAAAGCCCAGGGTATTGATGGCATTCCCACAGAAGGATTACAGCAATCAAATGCAGAATGTTAATACTTACAAGGCTCTGCCAGGAAATTCAGAAGATATCATGGCCAACTGACTAGAAAAGACCTATGCTGATATTAATACTGAAGACAGGTAACCTGACTGTGGAAATGATCACACAATTATTCTGATCTCACAAACACTTAGATTCTACTCAAGATCATTCAGTCAAGACTACAACCATACCTAGAACACAAATTGCCTGAAATGCAAGCAGGGTTCAGGAAAGGGCAAGGAACAAGAGACATCATGATGCGAGATAGATCATTACAATGACAAAAGAATATTTACAGTGTTTCATTAACTTCAGCAAGTCCTTTGATTGTGTAAATCACAAAAACCTCTGGGCTACATTGAGAAGCATGGTTATATACCAGAACACCCGATAACTATCATGCACAACCTTTACATTGACAAAGAAGCAGCAGTTTGAACAGAACGATGAGAAACAGAAGGGTTTAAAATCAGCAAAGGTGTACAACAATTTATATGCAGAACAAATCAGAGAAATAGGACTATGAACAGAACAGTGGTGTGGATGATTCATGCTATGCTGACAAATTGTCTTTACTTTCAGCCAGTAGTGTACTATCTGAAATATCTGCTTATCATGATAAAAGGAACAGTCTTAATTCGGCCTGCACCTTAACATGAAGAAGACAGATATCCCAATAACAGGTAAAATCAATGTTCATTTAATTGATTTAAACTTATCTGCCTAGCAGCCTAATTATAGGCAGACAATAACAGAGACACACACAATCAGCTTATACCCATACAACAAATACCACAAAGCAAACATTATGGATTGAACAAGTAAGATTTCAGTAGCTTGCAAAACTTTAAAAAAGGTCATTTTCAGCTGTAATTCTACAGAAAGATTATTCTAAGTTAGAGGTCCACATAAAGAAGAAGCAGAAGTCCTAGTCACTAGCCTTCTGGCTTTGGCCACAGAATTAACTCAGCAGTCTGGCTAGAACAAAGAGTGCAAGATGGTTTCTATCTATCTAACAGAGTGACAAGATCAGGAACCCTTGCGTCAGATAAAGACTTAGGAATCAAACATATAAGCTTTTACTGGCATCTCCTTTTGACAGAGAGCCAATGAAATTCAAAGAATTTAAAAAAGATATGCTCAGTTTTCCATAAGCTGAAAATCATGCCAGCTGTAACATTTTGAATAAGTTGTATGAAGTATAGTAAAGTTTTAGGCAAACCAAAATAAAGACTATTATAAATCTAAAAAAAGCTAACATAATTGTACAACCATATGAAAATCTTCGCAACTGAGAAAACATTTTATCCCATGGACAATTTGTAATCTAAAAAAAGCACTATGAACCACTCTAATAACCTGGGCTCTCACTGATAATTTGGCATCAAGAATTATACCAAAGTATCTTATGTCAGATATTAAAGGAATGGTCTTGCCTTCTGAATGCAGCATATTTGGCTTTTGATAGTTCTGAACAGGAGATGGAATCATCTATCCTTGATGAAGAAGAAACAGAAATAGTAGACAACGTCAACCTGCTTGGATCCATAATCAATAATGAAACAAGCAGTCAAGAAATTCAGTGATGCAATGTTCTTGGCAGAATAGCTATGAAGGATCTAGACAAGCTATCTCTCTGCATACAAAGATTTGACTTGTCCAAGCCATAATATTTTCAATAACGCCATATGGATATGAAAGTTGGACAGTGAAGAAAAAGGGAGGAAGAAAATCGATGCCTTCGAATTAGGATGCTGGCAAAGAATACCATGTATACCATGGACTGCCCAAAGAACAATCGGTACCGGAGGAGATTGAACCTAAATGACAAGACTTTGAATTTCATACTCTGGACACATCATGCAATGAGAAAGGATCATTAGAGAAAGACATCATGCTTATCCAAGTTGAAGGTTGACACAAAAAAAAGAGGAAGACCAGCGATGGGATGGATCAATACCATAGCAGCAGCTATGGATGCTATCAACAATTAGCTGTGGTTTAGGACAATTATCCACAAGGTTGCCACGAGTGACAGCACTCAACAATAAACAAAACTTAACAGTGAGTGCGTGGGAAGGAAAGTAGAGAGGGGGAAGGGAGAGCATGAACACCTCAAAAGTGCAATGACTTCCAATAGTACTATTATTTGCCACTCCCTTCTAAGTTTCTAGTATTAATACTAGACAAAACACAAAAAAATCTTCTTAATAAAAATTCCTTTCTATAAAAAGGTTACAAAAATAATCCAGCAACTTAAGGGGCTATTTTTGTTATATATTGCTCATTAAGAATAACTGACCAAGCATGGGTAGAAATCAGAAAATTACCTCAGAGTGAAATGAGCCCCTTCTGGGGCACAGCTGAGCAGGACTGAAAGCTCGCCAGTTGGGAAACACCAAATTGTGTTATGGTTCTGATTTCACTAAATGAATTTTAGGGAGGTGCAGCCGTTTAATGAGGATCACTAATGGTGTTTGAGGCATGGGAACAAGATGGTTCCACAAAAGGCAGTAAGGTATTCACTCAGGGCTTGATTTTGTAAGAGGACACCTATGCGAGAAACCCAAAAAGGCACTTATTTTATAAAGGCAACACAGGTGCCTATGCGCATTTTAATGGCTCCCAGCAGCCTCAGCAGCTCACAAATACAGATGCAAAGGTAAAAATGTCTGCATAGACATGTATATTACAACTATAGCCTGGAAACGTCTGCACACAGATCTTTTACGTAAGTACATGCATGCTTTCTGTTCTTATACTTTTTACATGCATATGTGGTCACGCAATTTCAGAAAAGCCCCTTTATGTGTTCAAAACAGGCTTTACATAAGGGTGTATGAGAAAGGCTGCAGGAAGATCTGGAAGGGTGGCCCTGACTGGGCCGGATCACTAGCATTAAAATGGCAGTGCTAGCCCAGGTTCTCTTTTTCAGGTACTGCCTGTGGCTATTCCAGACAGGATGTTTAAGGTAATTAGTTGGAAGTTATTTCGATATATTTGGAAGCACTGGGCCTTAGCACTTGAGAAGATACTATGTGGCGGTACAGCTTTGGGTGCTGTGGGAGTGGACCAGGTGACCTGAGAAGCTGAGCTAGTGCTGGAGCAGGACACTGGGAGGAGGGGGGCTGTTGGGACGCTGTGTATGGGAGCCCCTTTGAGGGCTATGGAAGAGCCGGAATCCATTCACCCGTTGCACGATGGATGTTTGGAGGAAAGTGAAAAGCAAATTGTTGCAGGATCAGTATGGGCTGTCCTGCAAGGATAGAGATGGTTACTTTTGGTTTCGGCACTATGTGCAGTTGGGGTGAACATGGGAGGATATGGATAAGGAGAAGACCTTTTTGGAGGCCTTATGTGAAGAAAGGTGGGGGACAATGGGGTTTCTCTTTAGGCTATATAAAGCCCTGATGCTGCCCGCAGGGATGCCCCAGCCCAATTTGCTGTGGTGGGAACAGGACTTGGGGGAGGGAGGGTATTAAAGTCACAACAATGGCATTGGATATTTGTGAATATCAAACAAAATTTCCTTGGCAGCAAATGTGGTGGAAAATGGGCTAAATAAAGGTGTAATGTTACCCCACAGGAGCTTAGCAAAATTCGGGGAGGAGGGACGGATGAATGCTAGAGGGGGGTGCAGTCGAGCACTGACTTCCAGATGTGGTGGCAGCACCCAGTCATTCAGCATTATTAGGAGAAATGCATCACTGTCATGGAGGAGATTGTGGGACTGGCTTGAAGAGGGACCAGATTTCTGCTTCAATAGTAAGATTCGACAATTCCAAAACAATACCAGGAGTTTTTGAAATTCGCCATTGTGGCAGTGCAGGGCGTAGATAGCATTATATTGGAAAAGTGAGCAGTTGCCTGGGCTGGGGAAGAGGGGTCTCGAGCATCTGCATGTTTTCTACCGTCTTCAGAGGCTCATAGCCATCCACCAGGGGTGAAAGGAGAAGATGGAACAGATCTGGGAATGGTACTGGACTTGGGGCAAGAAATGCTCCATCGGGGAGAGGGGGATGGATTGAGGTAGTCTGTTAACTGTCAGTTTGGAGGATTACTTTTTATACCAGATTTTCTCAGTAGCTGGATTAATGTGTTTTGTTATGCTAAATCTAATAAAAATAAAATGATAAAAAACAGGGTTTAAACGCAGAAAAATCTTTATAAAATTACTCCCCACAAATACAACAGAGTATCTTATGGGGACACGTATAAGACCATCAAAAGCATTAAAAAAAAAGCCACCTGGTCAAACGTGGCACAAAGATTTAAGCATTTCCCCTTGAGATCCTTACCTAAGGGAAATAAAAGCATATGTGAACAGTGGTTTGGGCCATTTCTTAGAGTACACCCAGCTAGTTGAGTTTTCAGGATATGCACAAAGAAGTAATTAGGACTTACCTGCTAATTAATGTTCCTGAAGGAACGACAGTCCAGTCCCTTACTTCTGGGTTGCGTAACCCTTCCAGCAGCTTGGAGGCTGAGCCCATCCTTTTTGAGGATGGTGCGGTATAAATACCACTGGCACCACCCACAGAACCCAGTATTCTAATGAAAAAGTAGCCTTAACCAGAAACCAAAATACTAAAATTAGTCAAAGTTAAACACACGAAAGCACAAAAAAACTTTTTTTTTTTTTTTTTTTAACTGTAAGAGGTAGAAAGGAGGTTTACCTGGGCTTGCCAGAACTTTCCTTCACCCTGGTCCTCAGAACCTGCTTCAAGGGCCCTTCTGCTTTGGTTCGGCCCTGACTTCGGTCCGCTGTTCTTTACCTACCCACTGGAACATTACACCTATAAATGGATCTGGCAGGGAACAGGGACTGGACTGTCGTTTCTTCAGGAACATTAATTAGCAGGTAAGTCCTAATTACTTCTTCCTTATCGTCACTCCAGTCCAGTCCCTTACTTTTGGGATGTAACAGAGCAGTTCAGGCCTGGGAGGGGTTCGCTATCCCAGACCGAAGTACCGCCTCTCCAAACCGAGCATCAGCTGACTCTTGAATATCCAGCCTGTAGTGTTTGGTAAAGGTATGCAGTGAAGACCAAGTAGCCGCTCTGCAAATGTCCAGCGGCGGAACTAATCTATACTCCGCCCAAGAAGCAGCCTGCGCCCGCGTTGAATGTGTGCAGACCTCCTGGAACCTGCTTTCCCTTCAGGATATAGGCAGAAGCAATAGCTTCCCTGATCCACCTAGAGATAGAGGCCTTAGCCGCCGCCTCCCCTTTATGTGGTCCTCCAAACTGAATGAATAGACGTTCGGACTTCCGAAAGGACGCCCTGCGGGAGAGATAAAGCTTCAATGCTCTCCGGACGTCCAGAAGACGTAGCTTCCTGTCATTCCCCTCTTGCTCTCCTGCCGAGAAAGACGGAAGTGAAATCGTCTGGTTCACATGAAAAGGGGAGATGACCTTGGGTAAGAAAGAGGGAACTGTCCGCAAGACCACCTTCTCCCTGGAGAATGAAATAAAGGGGGGCTGAGAGGACAGAGCTTGAAGTTCGGAGACGCGTCTAGCTGAGCAAATGGCGACCAGAAAGACCATCTTCAGAGTAAGATCTTTTAGGGAGGCTCTCTTGGCCGGCTCGAAAGGCTCCCTGGTCAGGGCGTTTAACACCAGATTGAGATCCCAAGGGGGTATCACCGATCTTTGCTGCGGTCGCAGACGCCTAACCGCTCTTAGGAACCTGGCCACATACGCGTGTTCTCCTAAGGACTTTCCTCGAACCATACCTCTATAACAAGAGATAGCAGCCAACTGGACTCGTAAGGAGCTGTGCGCTAGGCCCTTCTCGAAACCTCCGGGACAGGGGGCCGACAGGGGTTTCTTCCGTTGCTCCGCACACCATGCCTCAAAGATGTGCCAGACCCTAACATAGGAAAGACAGGTCGAGCGCTTTCGAGCGTTCAACAAAGTAGAGATTACTGAACCCGAATACCCTTGCTTCTGGAGCCGCGCCCTTTCAATAGCCAGGCCGTAAGCGAGAATCGATCCACGTGAGGCATCAGTACCGGCCCCTGTCTCAACAGACCCTTTCTGCAGGGGAGCCGCCAAGGCCGGTCGATCGATAACCTCACTAGGTCCGCATACCAGGGGCGGCGAGGCCAATCCGGAGCTATGAGGATCACCAAACCTCGGTGGGCTTCCACTCGCTGTAGAACCCTTCCGATGAGATCCCATGGGGGGAATACATACAGGAGCCCCTCCGAGGGCCATCTCTGGGTTAAGGCATCCAAGCCTTTGGACATCCTTTCCTTCCTTCGACTGAAGAATCTGCTTGCCTTGGCTGAGGCATACCGTGCCATGAGATCCATGACTGGAGGACTCCAAAGGGCAACAATCTGATAGAAAACCTCCTGGTCCAGCTCCCACTCCCCGTGGTCGATCTTGAACCTGCTGAGGTAATCGGCCATAGCGTTGTCCGATCCGGCCACATGCTGGGCTGAAAGAGCCTCCAACCGGACTTCGGCCCACTGGAACAGGCTGTCCGCTTCCTTTTCCAAGGAGGGACTGCTTGTACCTCCCTGGCGATTGATGTAAGCCATCGCGGTGACATTGTCTGAGAAGACGCGAATTGCCCTTTGTCGAACTAAGGGCTCGAGTGCCCTGAGCGCTAGGGCTACCGCTCGCAACTCCAGTCTGTTGATGGACCACTGAGACTCCGTTAAGGTCCACCAACCCTGTACGAACTGGTCCTCGCAATGCGCTCCCCAGCCTGTCAGACTGGCGTCCGTCGTCAGCAGTAACCACTGCGGGGGTTCGAGAGGCATCCCGCAATCCAGGTTCCCTGAGCACCGCCACCACTGGAGGGCTTTCCTGGTTCGGGGAGCATAGGGCAGCCGCATAGACAAAGGATGATGTTGATGAGACCACCGACGTAACAGGGCTCTCTGCAGGGGTTGCATGTGAGCTCTGGCCCACGTAACTACCTCTATTGTTGCAGCCATGGTTCCCAGCAATTGAAGGTAATGCCACGCCGTAGGGATTCACCTGCTCAGGAATTGCGACACCAGGGTCCTTAGGTCCCTTGCCCTCTTCTTGGACAGAAACACTCTTCCTCTTCTGGTGTCGAACTTCGCTCCGAGATACTCGAGCTCTTGAGAGGGAACCAACCTGCTCTTTGCCCGATTGATGACCCAGCCTAGCTCCTCCAGAACTTCTACCACTCTGGTAGTGGCTGAGCGACTCTCCTCTTCTGACTTCGCCCGGATCAGCCAATCGTCTAGGTAGGGATGAACCATGATTCCCTCCTTTCTCAGGGCCGCAGCGACCACTACCATTATCTTGGTGAAGGTCCGAGGAGCTGTAGCTAGCCCGAAGGGCAGCGCCTGGAACTGAAAGTGACCTCTCGGTACCGCGAATCTCAGGAACTGTTGATGGGACCTTTAAACCGGGATATGTAAATAGGCTTCCGTCAAATCCAAGGAAGTCAGGAATTCTCCGCTCCTTACGGACACTATGACCGACTTTAGAGTTTCCATCCGGAAGTGAGGCACTTTGAGGCAGCGATTGACTTGCTTTAAATCCAGGATCGGGCGAAACGAACCTTCCTTCTTTGGTACTACAAAATAAATTGAGAATCGACCGGAGCCGCATTGGTCTGGCGGGACAGGGGCCACCGCTCCGAGCACTATGAGCCTTGAGAGTGTGACATCTATCGCCGCCCTCTTTACTGGAGATCCGCAGGGAGACTGAACAAAGGCTGGGTGTATTTGCTTCGCAAATTCGAGGGCATAACCCTCTTGGATCACCTCTAGGACCCATTGATCGGACGTGACTCGGGACCAGGCGGGAAGGAACTGCTTTAAACGGCCCCCCACCTGGACCCCCGCTTTCTCATTGTGGTTTTCTAGGTCCTGCAGAGGCGGCCCCAAAACCTCTCCCTGCCCCCCGAAATCCTCTGAAGCTTTAGCCCCTCGAAGGGAAACGGCCTCTAGGAAAGGAATTCGATCTGGCTGGACGAAACCTCCGGGGGTCCCTAGGCTGGCTCCGTACCGGAGCTAGGAAGCAACCTTGCTTTGGTCTGTCCTCCGGAAGCCTGCCACCTTTCGATTCGCCAAGATCTTTTACCAACTTATCCAAGTCTTCTCCAAACAACAACTTCCCCTTGAAGGGAAGACGACTTAGGCGCGCTTTTGAAGAGGCATCGGCTGCCCAATTCCATAGCCATAAGTATCGCCTAGCTGCTACCACAGAAGCCATGTTCTTAGCCAGGCTTCTGATGAGGTCATATTGGCTATCCGCTAAGTAGGCCGTCCCGGACTCCAACCTAGCCGTAATAGACTGGGCATCTCCCGAAGAACTCTCTGCCAGCTGAAGTTGCTGGGACCACCTCAAACAGGCCTGAGCCACCCAAGCTCCCGAAACTGAGGCCTGTAAGGCGAGAGCACTGATATCAAAGGCTTGCTTCAGTAGTGTGTCTAATTTTCTATCTTGAGAATCCCTCAAGGCCGCGCTACCCTCGACCGGGATAGTCATCTTCTTTGTCACCGCAGATACTGCCGCATCTACCCTGGGCGACTTCAGCAGCTCTTTGTCTGGTTCCGGTAATGGGTAAAGTCTCGTCATAGAACGCACCCCCCTCAAACTTGATTCTGGTTGGTCCCACTCCTCTTGGATCATCTGACGCACCACTCTGTGAACGGGAAAGACCTTTTGAGACCTCCTCACTGCTTGGATCAAAGGATCCTCCAACGCTTCCTCCTCTATTGGGGCGTCTGAGGTCACATTGAGCACCTTGAGGGACTCGTTAATCAACGCCGGAAGCTCCTCCCACCGAAAAACCCGCACTATGCGGGATTGGTCCTCCTCTGGAATCTCTCCTTCGAGTTCCTCCTCATCTTCCCCTAGATCCTTGTCCGAGACCTCCTCTTCCGGGGTGTCATGTGAGAAGGACGAGAGAGGCTCCTCACTCACCAGCCTTGCGCGCTTGAGTGGGATCTCGGAAACCTGGGAACTAGCCTTCAATGGCCTGGTCCGAAGGCTTTCCTTCGCTGCGCTCGGCTCACCTGCCCCAAGGCCCTTCTTGCACATACAATAGGCCTTGTGCAGCAAAAGAATGAAATCAGGGGAGAAGAGGTCGCTGGCACTCCCCTCCCCAACTGCAGTTGAGGGAAGGGAGGGAGGAGAGACAGGTAAGTCCGAGGTAGGAGGTGGAGGAGAAAGGGGTTCCCTATCCCCTTCCAGAGGGTCCCCTGACCCTTGAGCGGCTTGGGACATGGACAATTGAATACCTTGCTCCACACAAGCAGCCTCAGCAGCACAACCCCTGCAGATCCCTGAATCGGAGGCAGTACCCCTACGCGTGCCACAAGACGGGCATCGCATTTTGCTCAGTCATGTCTTCTTTGCAGGCAAGCTTAAAATACTGTTTGCAAATCAGAAGGGCAACTTTACCTTAGAATAAATAAAATAACAATTTGCCGATGTTCCAGGCAGAAAGGCCAATAATCACAAATGCTCCCTCCCCTCCCCCAGACTGTTAACTGGATTAAGGGTAAAGATTTTGAAGTAAATCAAGATAAATTCAAAATAAATAAAAATAAATTCAAAATAAATTCAAAATAACCTTAGGACTAAGACTGGCTAATACAAAGTTCCCCAGTACTTGCGGTTTGATGCTCCTTTAATGGCACGATGCTCTACGGCCGGAGGCTCACACGTGGAAGGCCTCAGCCACGTGGAGCACTAACTGGTCGGCGTTTCAGCCGGACAATTTCCTCGCCCGCAGAGCCTGATCGGCGCCGGAATCGAGCAGTTTTCAACCCCCGACGCTCCTAAGCTGCCGTGCCAAGCCAGAGGAGCAGGGGAATAGCACACTGCCGCCTCAAGCGCTCAGCCACCGGAGGGCTTCGGCGCGAGGTAAGGCAGGCCTGTGAGAAAGTCCGCGGGAGCCGGCCGACCCAGCAGGAGAGGAGACTTCGCGGTCCTTCTCCCCGCTGTCGGCAAGATCGTCTGGGCCCGGTAAGCTCGTTGCTGCCCCGGAGCAAACCTCCTCCTCAGGTCAGGGTCCGGAGAGAGGGGGGGGAGGAGGGGGGAAGAAAGAAACTTAAAGGTGCAGAAGCCTAATAGGGAATTCCAGAGGATATCCCAATAAGAAAGTAAATGAAATAAATGAAAAATTAAATGAAAGAAAATGAAAGGGAAACTAAATAGAAGACTCCAGTAATCTCTTGGCTTACGGAACCCTCCAGCTGCTTGGAGGCTGAGAATACTGGGTTCTGTGGGTGGTGCCAGTGGTATTTATACCGCACCATCCTCAAAAAGGATGGGCTCAGTCTCCAAGCTGCTGGAAGGGTTATGCAACCCAGAAGTAAGGGACTGGACTGGAGTGATGATAAGGAATATGCATGAGAGAGATTTGTATAACAAGGAGGCAATGCATGCAAATCTCTCTCATGCATAATGATTTGTGGATAAACTAAAAACCCAACTAGCTGGGTATGTTCCAAAGACTGGGTTGAGAAGCACTTGTTCTAGAGAAATCCATCCCACAGTGCAATGGACGGAATTCACTCAAATGTCACAGTACAATAATGATGATTATCCAAAGGAAGGCATGATATGAACAAAAGAGAGACTATGCCTCTTCCAGGAAGCATGTCATCATCTCTCCTCTGTACACTGGGCAATAGCTTCTAAGTAGAGATGGCCAGTGGTGGTGCACTACTGTAGCATTATGTCTGAAGTTCTTTAAACTGCTCTCCTATGAGAAGACATGTCGGAAAATATCACAATTGACATTGCATAGGAGAAAGTGACATTATCCAGCTGTATGGAGATCCGAGAGCTTTGCACCGATCTGCCAACTTGTTTAAAGTTCATAATCAGACTCTTATGGTGTTTTAAACATAGCATTTTCCTCAGTCTAGAGCACGGGGTGTTGCTGTGGCGGTATCGGTGATGCTGACGAGGAAAATCACTGATCTTAAAGGATTGCCCAGGAGGTTCTGAATGAGACTCTCCTGCAAAGTGAAACGCAGATCTTCTTGATCACTTGTAGAGAACTGAGAAGCTGATACTTGGAGCTTTAAAAAAAAAAAAGATATTGAATTTTAAAAGTGAAATTGGTGGATCATAGAGGCTTTGGAGGTGAGATCACTGAGTTGGAGAGTAGAGCACTGTGAAGGCAGAACGGATGAGTTGCAGGATGAACAGGATGGACTGCAGCAACACGTCTCAGAACTGGAGGTGACCAGGAAATCGACGGCCCTAAAAACTGAGAATATGAAGGGAGGAAAAAACAAAACAAAACAAAACAAAAAAATCATGAGGTCCAAAAATTTGCGAATCTGGGAGTGGACTTCACAGATTACAAACAACTGGTGAAGGAAATTTATAACGCCCTCCTAAATCAAGTGAAAGATGAACCACAGACATTTCAGAAAAAACAGATTGCACTCATAGGGTGTGTGGCCCACTAAGTGAGCTGAGCCATGGGGATACTTTATGTCCATGGACTAAGCTTAAAAAGAATGCATCGCATTTAAGGAGAGGATAATTAATAGATTTAATTGGAATGGGCGTCAGGTGGCAACTTATGGTGGGTCTATCCCCTCCCATTCTGCAACATCACTGTGAGTTTTGGCCCGTTACCACTTGGCTGAAACAGAATAATGTAACACATCGTTAGCTATACCTTTAAAATGAATAGAGCGACAAGGAAAACTAGCACAGTTGAAGCACTGGAGCTGTGTCTTGTGGGTCTTGGCGAGACCGAGTTTTTGGTGGTAGAGTCTGATGGCAGCTAGTGATACTGAAAGAAAAGCCGATGATTAAGAACAGAAAAGGATGCAAATACTTGAATCAGGAATATGTTATTGCTGGACTCTAATTTTGGTTTGTTGTGTCTATGCATTAAAGGTAGTAGCTATTTGGTGAGAACTCTGTTCTAGTATATACTGGCAACTGAATGCGCGTGTCAGAAAGGAGCAAATATGGCGGGATGTAATGTAGTGTGGGTGCTGGGTGTTTGAATTAGTTTGAGCGGTATGAGAATTGGTTTTGACCTTGTGGAAGAAGTGTGAGGATCTGTATTTTAGGGTGCTTGGGGTAAGCCTTTGCAACTTGTATGGAAAAATGGAGTTAGGATTCTGAAGGGAGTTTCAGGTTGGTCTGGAGGTTGCAAGGGGTTGCAGCATATTAGGCAAATTGTTTTAGGTGGAGGTCCTAGAAAGGTAAGGTGTGCTTAGGGGGAGAATTAGTGAGATGGATGTAGAAGAGGAGTGCGTCTAGTGTGGCAATAAATGGGTGTGCTGAGAGCCTGCGTATTTGAGAATGGGGTGTGTTGGAGGCAGATGAATGAATGTATGGGGGACGGAGATGAGTACTGATGACTGGGGGTCATAGTCAATGGGGTTTGCAAGAAGGGAGAACATGAGTGTGCAGCAGGAGGAAATGTGGAAAGATGTGGGGTGATTGGGAGTCTGAGGTTCACTAGGAGCAAAGGGAGTCATGGAAGCATCAGCTGTAGGACTGCAGCTAAGGAGATGGAGTGGAAGGAAAGAGAGGGAGAAGGGTTAATGGGAAGAGGGAGGGAAAAAATTGCTGCTTCATTCCTGGAACACTGGGGGCAATAAGTGTTATGATTTTTTTGATTCAACCAAACAAAGATGAGCACTATGCAGGTTTGTGAGTTAGTACCGTGCAATGTGAGGCATGGTACCAACTCACCATTCTTGGCAGAAAATGAGCCTTTTGTGAAGAGAGGGGAGAAGGTTGAAGGCAGGCATCCTTTTTATTCATGAGACCTATAAGGCGTACCTCAAGGATCCAGTCTATCTGCATTACTTTTTAATATCTTCCTCCAACCTGTTTGCACGATCTTCCAAAATTATGGCATCCAGTATCAAATATATGCAGATGATATGATGTGTTTCACCCCATTTAACCTTTCCAACCCAAACTTCTCTAAGTTAAACGAATGTCTAACCAGTCTCAAATCATGGCTCACTCAACACAACCTAATAATCAACCAATCAAAAACTGAGGCAATCCAAGTCTTCTCTAACCCCTCATACGTCCCCCCCACAACCCTCACCTTTAACGATATCACACTCCTTAAAAAACCAGGTGAAATATCTTGGAATTATAATTGACCAAAACTTATCTTTCTCCGAACAAATAAAGAAAACCACCAACACAGTATATGCTAAGCTGCGCACTCTCATGAACCTCAAACCTCTCATAAGCACTGAATCCTTTCGCACTGTCTGTCAGGCCCTTACAACCCCATCACTCGACTATTGTAACCTAATATATCAGGGCCTCCCCAAGATCTCTATTCAACCCCTCCAACTTGCCCAGAATACATTAGCCCGTCTCATAACAAACAGTCCAAGACGAGCTCATATTACACCAATTCTTTATGATCTCCACTGGCTCCCAATTCAGTACCGAGTGAAATTCAAGGTCCTCACCCTAATACACAAAATTATTTCTAATGAGTCAGCTTCATGTCTCTCCTCCCTCCTTGCCTTCTCCAACTCTACCAGAAAGCACCGCTCTATCACTAATAACACAGGTACACTACCAAAAAACTGCCTCCAGTTTTGCAACTGATTCCTATAGATTTTGGGGTGCTGAATCCAGGAAAAATAGCCAAAATGTTCCATCACGTCACGTTTTCTTGCAAAATTAGATTTCTTACCCATATAAGGAATGTTCACATAATTTCTTTTTAGCCGACTGCAGTTTATTTTCTTGGCCCAAAATAGAGGTTGTAATGGTTAACTAACTAGAAACACTCCCTCATGATATTTTAGAGTGTTTTGTATTCATTTTATACATTAACAGGACAATTGGGAGGCGGGGGGCTAAATCCAGTACTCGCGCTGGCGCATGTTCTTTCCTGTTCGTCTCGCCTCGTTCGCTCGCTCAAACACGGTGGTTGCGACATGAACGTTCCTGTCAAATTTCAGTTTCTTGCAAGTTCATTATTACCTTTTGTTTGCTCAGTCGTAATCCAGCTTTATTCCGAAGTGGTTCACTACAGTTGTAGTTTGCAGTGCTGTGTATTTGTGATGGCTCACAGAGCCAGAGGTTGCGTCAACTCTCCGGACAGTTTTTGTTTTATTTGTGGGGAATATACCGTGAAAAAGCAGCAGAGGAACATTTCTGCATTTATTAAAAAAGTATATTTCGCCTATTTCGGTTTGAAGTTAGGCGATCAAGACAAACCGTGGGCTCCTCACAAAGTGTGCAAGACATGTGAGGAAGATCTACGCTTATGGATGAAAGGTAAAAAACAAGCATTTCGTTTCGGAATACCTATGATGTGGCGTGAACAAAGAGACCACAGCAGTGACTGCTATTTTTGCTCTTGCTTTGTGAAGGGATACAACTTAAAAAATAAGAACGTAATAAGTTACGCCAACCTCCCCTCAGCAATTAGGCCTATGCCTCATAGCAATGAAGTACCTGTGCCTGAACCACCAAAATCTTTGGATCATATTTGTGTGGACGGTTCTGATCATGATGAGACTCATCAGATGGCTTTTCCCGATGAGTCCAGTACTTCCGAGTTTGAAACTGAACCAGATCCGAAACCTGAACTTTTCTCTCAAGCTGAATTGAATGATTTAGTCTGGGATTTAGGACTCCCAAAAGATGCTGCCCAACTGCTAGGTTCTCGGCTTAAACAGAAAAATCTATTGTCACCAGGAACAACTTTTTATTGGTACCGCAACCGCGAGACACAATTTTTGAAGTATTTCATCAAAGATGAAGATTTGGTATTTTGCAACGATATATACGGAGTGATGGAAAAGTTTAAACTCAAGTATGATCCTGCTGAATGGCGGCTGTTCATTGATTCGTCAAAAGACAGCATACAAGGTGTTCTTCTTCATACATATCAAACAGAATGCAACAGGTCCAGTTCAACGGAGAAAAGGCAGAAGCATTCACACAAACACAGGGTATACCACAGGGTTCGGCTCTCTCAGCACTCCTGTTCAATATTTACATGCAACCACTATGCAAAATCTTCCAACATCATAATATCAAATACCACGTCTATGCAGACGATATTATGCTGTACACTCAACTCGACACTGCCAACCCAAACTACACCCAACTCGAAGAGTGCCTAAGTGAGATGCAAGCCTGGTTACTCCAAAGTAACATGACGATCAACCACAAAAAACAGAGGTAATGTACATCTCCAGAAAGCCAAACTTCGATCCCCCCGGAACAATCACCTTATGTAACAATACTTACCAAACGAAGGAGGAAATAAAATATTTGGGAGTAACGTTCGATAGTAATCTAAAAATGGAGAAACACCTCCGCAAAACAAACAAAGCTGTTTTTCACAAGCTTAGGGTCCTCCAACCGCTAAGGAGCATTATCGAACCTCAGGACTTCAGGACCATTGCCCAGGCACTCATCATGCCACATTTCGACTACTGCAACGCCATCCTGCAGGGTCTCCCAAAGAAAACTCTGAACACTCTGCAAATGGCGCAGAATGTAGCCGCTAGGGTCATCACGAAAAAAGGCTTTGCTGATCACATCACCCCGGTATTGATTGAGCTCCACTGGCTCCCCATCACGGCTCGTATAAAATACAAATCACTCACGACCACCTTCAAGCTCCTACATAACATTGCTCCATCCTTCCTCTCCACCTTGATATGCTCACAACCACCCAACAGAAGCAGAAGAACCTTCAACGCCAACACCCTCCTCATTCCAGCCGATATAAGAACTGTTAAAACCAATACTAGTAATAGAGCGTTCTCATACGCAGCACCTACACTCTGGAATCATCTGCCGCCAGAGTTACGAGATTGCAAAGACCTAACTGTCTTCAGGAAAAACCTCAAGACTCATCTTTTCCAGAGTCATTTTAATTTGAATTAACCTAAGGGGTCTAAGTCCAGAACATATTTATGTACTCCTGCTCGCATATTGTATAATGTATATATGTATATGTAATTAGTACTCATATACCTAACAAACCCCTCGTGTGATGTGCCTACCCTCCTGATCAACCTGTACACACCCAAATTTTACTGTACTGATTGACAGTCCTCTTTATGTTCCCCTTGTGTAATCAGACCGCTGCTGATCGCTGGAAGCAGCGGTATATAAATGTTTGCTAAATAAAATAAATAAATAAATAAATAATGGCAACACATTCGCTTCAGTTCCTATTGCTCACTCTGTTATTCTCCAAGAAAAATACGAGAATTTGGCCCTGATTCTTCAGAAGATTCATTATGATGAGCATAAGTAGATGATTTGTGGAGACTTTAAAATTCTATCCATGCTATTAGGGCAGCAATCCAGTTTCACCAAATATCCCTGCTTCCTTTGCTTATGGGATAGCCGAACCCGCGACCTACACTGGGGGAAAAAAGACTGGCCAATTCGGGAGTATTTGAGACCCGGTGAGAAAAATGTTCTTCATGAGAGCTTGGTACCTCGTGATAAAATTCTATTACCACCTCTCCACATTAAGTTGGGTCTCATTAAGCAATTCATCAAGTCCCTTCCAAAAGATGGTGAGTGCTTTCGGTACCTTTGCTCAAAGTTCCCCCGACTTTCTGAAGCAAAGCTAAAGGAAGGAGTGTTTGTTGGCCCTGATATAAGGAAACTCATTTCAGATGGAGCATTCGCTGAAACGATGTCTGAGAAGGAAAAAGAAGCCTGGGATTCCTTCAAGGATGTTGTTCTCAAATTCTTGGGGAACAGGCGGGATGAGAACTATAAGGATATTGTTGCCAGGATGCTCAATGCCTTCAAAGAACAAGGCTGTAACATGAGCCTGAAAGTCCATTTCTTGCACTCCCATGTGAACTACTTTCCCGAAAACTTGGGGGCGTACAGTGAAGAACAAGGTGAAAGGTTTCACCAGGACATCAAGGACGCAGAGAGAAGGTACCAAGGAAGATGGAACACCACTATGATGGCTGATTTCTGCTGGTTGCTGCTGCGGGAAACCCCAGATGAAAAATACGCCAAGCAGCGCACCAAGAGAAGCATTCGGGGGAAGAAGAAACGGGCCCACCAGGAGATTGATTGACCCAAGAATGACTTTAAAATCTAAACTGTGTTGACAAATATCGTGTTTTTACTAAACTTTGAAATAAAAATTTGCTAGTTATTACCACAGTGTCGGATCTCATTTATTAGAATTTTATTTTCACACCATCGGGTGTTTGTCTTCATGTATTGCAATGGTGCGGTTTGCGTTTTCTATTCTTACATACATACCTGTACAACATTTTTTGCACATTTCTTTGCTTTGCTTTGTGTCTAACCTCGCTCTTATATGCTCAATGTTTGTGCACATGTATGTGGCTGTTTTAAGTGCAGACAATTTTGCTACCATCACAGTGTGTTTTGTTGACATTACTCTATTCTTATGTGTTGCCTTGTTACAATTTTCTTTATTCTTATTTGAATAACTACTAAACAATTAGTATAAAGAATTCATCCAAGAAACTTTTATCTCGATCGCACTCAATCTGAAACGTTCACCTCAAACTGCTAACCCAATGTAGCAAAAAATCTGTACGTGATGGAGCAAATTGGTTACCAGATTTGGATTCAGCGCACCAAAAAACGTAAAAATCAATCGAAACATTAGAGGCAGTTTAAAAAAAAATTTTTTTAGTGTACCTGTAATTTATTGTCTATACCCTCAACAAAAAAACACTGTAGACAATCCACTTGTGACAGGACCTTTTCTCTCTATGCTCCATCTCTTTGGAACTCCCTTCCACATGAACTGCGCAACTGTTTAAGCCACATTGAATTCCGGAAAAAATTAAAGACCCATCTTTTCTTTGAGCATTTCACTCTCCCACCCTAATACCAAACCTATTACTTTCACCTCCCTGCCCTTACTCCTTTAACCTTACAGTATCCCATCCGTAGCTGTCCACAGACATATGTATATATGTAAATAGTTGATTACTGTTCACTGCAATTAACGTTATATTTTAATTTTGTTTCTCATGTTGCTTATTCTGTATCCAGTTATTCGTTCCTTGTAAACAGTTGAAATATACTGCCTTTATTGTTATATGTAAACCGTCTTGATTCGTAGAAAGACGGTATATAAAAAATGTTAAATAAATAAATAAATATGAAGAAAGGCCAAGAGCATTTGTTGAGCTGTAAAAAAAAGTACCCCCATGTTTTTCTTGCATTAAGTACTGAGGAATCTTATTTCAAATGATTATGCAGTGGAAGAGACTGAGCAGGCCAGTTTTTGGTGCTAAATGCGATATTGCTGATCCTAGTCTGTATTAAGCACCCAATGCCAATCAGGGGGTTTTGTTTTCTTTAAAAAAAAAAACAACAACAACAAAAAAAAAACCTTTGCAATCAGTTGGCGGACCTTAGCTTGACCCTGTTGATCATGGAGGGGGGGGATTTTAATCTTACTACAGTAGTGGCCAAAAAATTAAGGCAGGTATCTTTTTCTACAATTTATTGTTAAATAATGTACTGTAGAGATGTCACACGTGCTTACTTATTTAATCAGCATGGCAATTAGTCACACCATGCGTCTGGCGTCCATTTTCGTTTACTTACACTCTGTAGTAGGTTTCTTGGATGAAGTTTTGAATTTTTACAACTAGGAAAAGATTGAAAGTTACATGTGAAATATACAATCAAGATGGGTAGAAAGTGCGATATTAATGACTTTGTAAAGGGACAAGTTGTCACACTCCATGCTGAAGGATATTTGCAATGTGCTATTGCAAAACATTTGCATATATCAAGGTGTGCAGTTCAGAATGTTCTGAAATCAGGTGGTCGTACATGTTGTTCGAAATGTGGGCGCAGACGGATAACTACTGGATGAGATGACCGATTCCTAAAAAAAGCATTATTACATCTAGTCCACATACTTCATCTCAACGTGTGGCTCAGTTAGCTAATGATCGAGGAATAAAGATACAGTAAGTGCCAGATCTGTCCGACGATGGCTTGTGGATGAATTCAAACTCGTGGCCAGAAGACCTGCCAAGAAGCCTATGATGACCAGGAAACAAATTGCTGCCTGCATACAGTTTTGTAGCAAGATGAAAGACAAATCTGCTGAATGGTGGGAGAGGGTAATGTTCACAGATAAAAGTACATTTCAACAAGTACATGGGAGTGGTTACAACTACGTCCGTTGACCAGCAGGTGAGAGACTAAATCCGAAGTACACGATCAAGACTGTTAAACGCCCACCATCGGTCATGGTATGGGATGGTATCTCGGCGAATGGATGATGTAGCCTGCATATTTTTGAGAGAGGTGAAAGAGTAAATGCTGCAAAATACATATCCGTACTGAATAGTAAAGTTAAAATACACATGAATGTTTCTGGCACAACTATATTTCAGCAGGACTCGGCACCGTGCCACACTGCAAAAACTGTCAAAAAATGGTTTGTGGACAAGAAGATAAACTGCTACCAAGTTGGCCATCAAACTCTCCGGATCTCAATGTAATTGAAAACTGTTGGAATCTTATGAAGAAAAAGGTGGCAGCACACCGTCCAACTTCAGAAGCAGATTTAAAGGATATACTCAAGCATGTATGGGTCAACGAAATCACTCCGGCATACTGTAAAACGCTGGTTAACAGTATGCCTACAAGAATCCAGGCTGGGCTGAAAATCATGGACCCCTATCAAATATTGACACATATATTGTTTCTTGAATAAAACTTTGAAAATTACATATATATCTTTGGTTCTTAAAGTTTTTGACCATGAAAGTGACAATAAAACGTACTTTTCTAATAAAATTCTGATATTTTGGACTCTGCCTTAATTTGTTGGCCACTACTGTAGAACAGACATCTGGGGGGGGGGGGGGGGGTAAGGGGGGAGAGGCAGGCCAGTATGGGGGAAAAGGGGACAGAAGAAAGTTAATGAAGTTAATGTAACTTTAAGCTTGATCGATGTGTGGCAGGTCAGGCACAGTAAGCAACATAATTATACCTTTTTCTTGCATTCCCATAGGAGCTAAAGCATAATAGATGTGTTTTGGCTAGATTATAGACTGCTTCCAAATGTTATGGATGCAGAAATATCCCAAATTTCTTGGTCATATCACACCCCAATATGTGTTGAACTCAAGATGGGCAACCCAGATAATGAGTAAAAATTCAAGTGTTTGAACAAGTCTTTATTGGAAGATTCAGAATTTTGCAAGTAGATGGAATTGATAATTTGGGAATATTTTGAGCTAAATGAGGTTTGTGGGGCCCAGGAAGGCTTTAAATGGAATGGGATGGGATGAAAGTGGTGACAGGGGGAGAACTGATTTCTAGAGCTGCCTACTTGAAAAGAAGTGTGTGGAGAAAGGTGTCGCGGGCCCTCTTGGTGCACCTACCGGTGAGCTTTGGTATTGCACTAGACCCCGGTGTAACTGGCCTCCTGGTAGTTGTAGCTGCTGCCAGATTACACCAAAAATAGTTGTGGACAACCGAATAAGGTAAATAGGGCTTTATTTCCCTTTCCCAATTAGGATATTCAAATATTTACAGTAACAAACAAAAACCCTTCTTGGGTGAAACAGAAAGCAAAACTTGAACACAAAAATAGCTTTCTTTCAGCAACAAAAATATACTTTTAACATAGGCTTGTAGCCACTGAGAATAAGGCCTTGCTTTACCTTGGCAGGCTGCTTATTCCTTTTTATCTGAGAGATATTATATCATCTGCTACAGAAAGACTACAGTCCATTTCTATAATATCTTCACTTATAGGTAAATCACATTGCATTAGCTCCACATCAGGAATCAATCCCTCTGCACTCTCCCTCTGTGTGGGCTCAGCAAACAGCCCGTCCTGGCTGTGACGTCGTTCTCCTTTGCTAGAGGAAAACTGTTGGTAATTACCACAATCTCTCTTGCTGTGATAATAGGAGCCTCCCCCTCTGCTGACCTCTGTGAAACAGGTTGGGGAATTGCTCTGCCCCACTATTAGGTGGAATTGGCCCTGCCCTGAGCTCTGTTTTAGGTAGGAACTGAGAACCAGCTGGAACTCCTGACGGCAGCCCTTGAGAAACTCTAGGTCTCACGTACCTTGCAGAGTGTGTCCCTTCTTCAGGTAAAAAGCCTTTACTTTGCTTATAAAAAGGGTACAGGAATATCTCTGCTTCCCTCCTTGCACTGGAATTAGACTTCCTGGCTTGTACCTTTCTCTGCTCCATGCTGGGCTGTTACATTTACTTTCCTTAGCTGTGTCACGCTGTCTGTACCTTTCATTCAAGCACTCTTCAGACTCACACAGACGTCCATTCAAGCTTCCAATGGGGTACTCTGACACGCTCTCTCCACAGCTCCTCTCGTCCTCCTCCTGTAACCAGTTCCTTCTCTGGGTTTCTCTCCAGTTCCTATCTTGGCTCCTGGTTTGGCTCTTAAGCTGTACCTTCCCGGTCTTGTGCTTAAGCTCTTCAGCCCTCGTCTCGTTCTTGCTCTGCTTAACTGTTTGTGAGCTAGGTTTATTTAGGTAATTCCTAGCTGCACCACTCCCTAGCTGATTAGAGTCAGGTGAAAATCCCCTGGCTTCCCTATTGGCTGAGGGTGTCTTCCAAGCTCGTGACCTCACTTGCTTACGTTGCCCCTGGCAACTTTCCACCATGTGCTTTCTCAGCACGTCATTATTTCCCTGAGCTGCACTATCTTCTGTCTCCATAGGGGTCACTGATGAGTCAGCACTGTGACAAAGGGCAGGAACTAAAATCCTTGAGGAGATGCATGAGAAATGGAGAGCGTATGAACTAAGTTTTTGGAGTTTAGCTAAAGCTAAGATAGCCCTTCAAGTTGTAATTTCTCAAGCGAACCCAGTTTGAATTTGGAAGCAAGGCTAGTAAGTTACTGGCCTTTAAACTCAAAGCCAAGACATGGCAGCAATGAGTGGCAAAAATCAGGGGCCCTTCAGCAGTTTTAAAGTCGCAGAATGAAGAAATTCAAGAAGTGATTACGGCTTTTTATAAACATCTTTACTCTAAAGAAGTTAACGCTATTCCCAGTGATATGGAAAACTATCTGTGAATGTGGGTTGACTAGTGCCGAAGGATGCAGATGTGCTGGACAAAGAAATTACTACTTTAGAATCTTTGCAGGCCATTAAAACCCTTAAAGAAGAAGATGGATGTGACCCTGGGAGCGTGACCAAGATGACAGCATGAGGCCAAGTGCAGTTCAGCAGCATTTACCTTTTCTTATCTTTTCACCTTTCAATGGTGCCTAAGAAGGGAAAGGGGGCGGCCAAGGATGGCAAAGCTACCCTGGAGGTCCCCAAGTTGCCATTTATTCTTGATCATCTCCAGAAGACCTCTGTTGACCAGAAAGCTGCGAGTGAAGCTTCTGCTGCAGGTTTTGATGGCGGTATATGTTCACTGCTTGGAGGCACTACCAGCTCGGCTCCGCAGCTAGATTCGCCTCCGCTGGCCCAATGTTCCCTGGTAGTGACATCTATTACGTTGGAGGTCCTATTGCCCCCTCTTTCCTCCGTAGAGGGGAGCCCGAAGGATACAGTGGATGGTTCTGTGCAGTCCCGGAGGTGTTGCCAGTGAATGGAGGTTCTGCTGGCAGGGGGAGTCAAATTCTACATCATCTCAGGCTGTGGCTTCGCTGCCTGGGTCGTTTGGGGTCCAAAGTTCTTTTTCCCAGGTGACGGCCCCTACTTCACCTTCGGAGGTTTCGCTGACTTTGATTTGGAACTTGTTGCTGCAATTTCAGGAAACTATTTTTAAAAGTGCGGCTGAACAGAAGCAAGAATCTTTACATCAGGAAATTTCTACAAAAGTTTCTGAACTGGATAAGAGAGTTACAGCAGCTGATCAAGTGATTGACTCAATGGTTAAGGATAGAGCTATAATTCACAGAAAATTGGAAGTGTACGAGAATTGGATGAGACATTTAAATCTTTGCATTTTGAATTTTCTTCGTGTAGATTATATGTTACCAATAGATGTATTTAAAAAATATTTGTAAGATGTCTTGAAGATCTCGGAGGCAGTCATTCCTCCTTTGAATAAGGTATACTTTTTGCCACTAAGTAAAGCTAGCGCAAATATTGATGTACAACAATCTATGGATGTTGCTGCGATTCTAGAAACTTCTAGCTCTGAATGTACGGACAGGGCAACTCTGTGTTTCTTTTATTTTTGAGCAGGATTTGAATTTAATTTTGCATCTTTATTTTAAGAAAATGAGTAAACCATTCTTTGGTCAGCCTGCTAGGAATATTTCCTGATGTGGCTCGGTCCACGCAGGAAAAGCGGAGAGCCTTTTTGGCTTTGAAACCTGAAACATCCTTGGGTGCTTCCTTTATGCTTCAATATCCTTGCAAATGTATAGTCAGCTATCTGAACACAAGTATGTTTTCCTACTGCCTGATCAGTTAAGAGCTTTTTTGGATCTCAAGAAAATTGTGACTCCTGCCAGTTTTACTCCTGAAGTTCGAGTTTTTGAATAGGTTGTCAATGGAGACTCACTTATGGCCTTGTTTCTGTGTTATTTTATTTCTTTACTAGTTTTACTATATTTGTTTCACCCCTGCCTTTTTGTGGGCTAATGGAGTTCTGGTGGTTCGAGCTGTCAGATCTCTATGTGAGATTTTGTCTATTTTGATATATTTGTGTAATTTCCTTTGAATGATTTGCTAAATCCACTAGTATTCATATCTCTTGCTACAAGTGTATGCTTGCTATTCTTTTTTTCGCAAAATAAAAAATTATAAATAAAAAAAAACACACCTTAAGGGAGGTAAGTCGCCAGGACTGAATGGATGCACTGCCAGATTTTATAAGAAACTCCAAGGAAAACTGGTGGAGTCCCTTTTTAGAGTGGAGGAGTCGCCTAATGGTTAGAGCACTGGCTTGGTAACCAAGAGACTAGGGTTCAGTTCCCATTAGCACTCCGTGTGGCCTTGGGCAAGTCACTTAGCATTGCTTGGAAGAAAGGGCTGGCAAACTATGTCTGAAAGCCCAGGAACTGCTGGGTCGCCAGGAGTCAGCATCGGCTCAAAGGCACACATCACATCACCCTTTTTAGACTATTTAATGCTATACTGCAGTCTATGAGTACTGTCAGGATTACTGTTATACCCAAACCAGGCAAAGATCAAAGTATTTGTGGCTCCTATAGACCAATCTATATGCTAAGCTGCTGGCCAAGGTGCTATGGAACATAAATCTGACTTTACTCCTAGGAGACAGGCCAATGGAGAAGTTGTTTGTTTGTTTGCTTTAATGAGTGTGGCCCCAGACAGGCTGCCCTTTACCCCAGCTTTTGTTTGCTATAGTCATCAAGCGTTCAGCTAAAAGAATTAGAGGGAGGGGGATATTCAGGGTATTGAGGTGAGATGGGCACTTGTCTGCAGATATCATTTATACACTTAGAGGGTCATTTTAAAAGGTTTAGTTGTGATTTGGGTGTCTGAAGACGTGCACATGGACATCAAAATCACAGATATCTCCGTAGCCATTCCACAAATGATGTCTGCAGTCATCTCCAGTGCAGAGACATCCAAGTAGGCATGAAGGGTGTGGCAGGGGCATGTCTGGGGAGTGGCAGCATACTTACGCAGTCCTGTTTGATCTCAGAAAAGGAAACGTCTGCAGGCACGTCCATGTTTATACCTGCTCCAGGTACGAATGGGCATCAGGAAAATGCTTGTTTTCACCTTAAAACATCCAGATGGCCTAGCCTTAGATCACAAAGACTCACACTGGAATTTGAACCCTGACCACTCTGTTCTTAAGCCACTGCTCTAACCACTATGCTATTAGGTGTCTTGGTTCTGAACTGCAATCCTGGAGATGTCTATATAGATGTTTGATACACGTACATGTCAGGCACGTTTACGTTTTGAAATCGTGCCTGCCTTTTTATTTCAGATGCTCTGGCTTTGATGTCCCAGATTGCACTTGGAAGCCCAATTGTGAAATGTGCCTCTTAGTCAACTCCTGATGTCTTTGCTGGTGCTTTTGCAGGAGATCCAACATTATATTCTTCTCTCTGGCTATAAAACGCATAAGAGTAAGTGTTAAAAATGTATATGGATGACTCCTTGGAAGTTAGGTTAAGGGGTGGTTTTTCCTTCACCTGGGCTGGAAGGTGTATTAGATCGATTTGGGAATTAAAACTTAGTAAAGAAGGGGAGGCTCTTTATAAATTGAACTATGGACCCCTCCTTAAGGTGATTTTAAAAAGCCTGGAGCAATGGGAAAAATACTCCCTTTTCTCATTAGGAAGGAGGGCTACAATCAAAACTAATGTTTTGCTGAGGTTATAATTTTTATTTATAGCCTGACCAGGGGAGACATCCCAATAAAAGCTCTCAAGACCATGCAAAGAAAGATTGTTTATTTTATTTAGAGGAAGCATCCTCCCAGAGAGGCTAGGAATGTTTCCTATTTACCTAAAGGAGGGGCTAGGTGTTCCTAATTCGAAGGCTTATTTTGAGGCATCTCAGCTTTATGTGATAGGGAGGTGGAGTGTAATCGTAAGCAGTGGTTAATAATGAAAAAAGCTGGTTGGTGGGATAGGCCTTTGCAATTTGAAACATGGCTTAGAGGGGGAATGATGGGCATTAATAATCCCTTTGTGGCTTTCACAATGCGAATGTGGGACAGACTTAAGGAACGGCTTGTGGGGACTAAAAAGGTTTTCAGGTATACACCTATTTGTTATAATTTCAATTTTACCCCGGGAGTAACATATAAGACCAATTTTACTATCTCCAGTTATGATATTATGTGAAATTGGATAGGGTATGGAAAGATCTAGAGAGGGATCTGACTTTGTTTGAAGTATACACTACTTGTGCTGGCACATAGGGCTTCCGTTGCAGCTGTATAAACTGTTGGTTCCCGTTGGAAGAGCAATACCAGGCTTTATAAGAAAATCGGAATGAGGAAGCAGGGATATGGGATATCACCACCTAGGAGCTTTACAACTACTACTAAAAGTGTCAAGTGCGATGGCGCTAGTAGAAAATGGGTACAAATCCTGTATAGGAAGTACCACAACCCTCTTAGACCCTGCAAGAGCTGAGTGATGTGTAGCCCATATTGCTGGAGAGCATGTGGACAGATTGGAGATTTTTTGCATATCTGGTGGAAATGCCCTATTATTAAGCCATTATGCCAGGTGGTGATAAACTGGATGAAATGGATGACAGGCATACGACTGGCACAAGATCCAAAATTTTCTCTTTTAATTTATTTATTAGTATTTAGCTCATGCCTTTCCAGTGGTAGTTCAAGGCGAGTTATGCAAGTATTTCCCTGTCCCCAGAGGGCTTACAGTCTAAGTTAGTACCTGAGGCAATGGAGGGTTAAGTGATTTGCCCAAGGCCACAAGGAGCACTAGTGGGATTCAAACCCTGGTCTCTCTGGTCACCAGGCTGCTGCTCTAACCACTGGGCTACTCCTCCACTCATCTCCTGTCTTGTGAGATGGAGGAGGAGGATAGGCAAAATGATACTGATGTGTACTGTTGTGGCACGGATGGAGATTGCCCTACAGAGGAAGACTGCAAGGCTGCCAAATATGAAAAATGTACTGGTTGGCTCTATCTAATATTAGTCTGAAATTACTGCAGTCAGAGGACATAAAGTGGAACGGGTCAAGAGAACTGGGTTCCTTATGAAGCTTGGCTACAAAAGCTGCCTTAAGTACTGGAGGTTAACGGGAAGGAATTTTAACAGGGATGAGGGGGTATATATATATCCTGTTTGGATATGGTTTGTTTTGTGCTTTGTATAAATTATTGCAGTGCAAAATTATGTGAATTGGTGTTGCACAATAAAGAATAAATGAACTGGCATTATACATGAGGGCATGCTATCGGCTCCTACAATAAAATGTCGGTGTCCTTTGTGACATCACAGCCAACAAGAACCTGAACTGAAGTAATTTATGACTCTCCTAACTTTTGGAGAGTCAACAATTTCACTGGTATCCTAGTACTCACTGCACTGTTCCTCTAAAAAATAAAAATGACTCCTCAGTAAAAGTTTTAATTATTTATTTTTTTGTGCTCCTTTTGAAATACAGCCAAACAGAGAAAGATGGACGGGTTTCCACGCTTGTTAGCTCTTCTTGCATTACAGGACTAAGCGCCAACACTATATTATATATTATTGTGGAGGGAGTTTTCAAAAGGATCACATATCTGAAAGTCCACAGGTTCACCTTGTGGTTACTGTTCTAAGGGACGCTGCATGCAAGTGTCCGTTTGCAAACTACCTGTATTGTGTGTGGGAAGAGAATGGCTGGAAAAGACAGAAGCCAGCTTTGAAAATCAGAATCCATGTCGCTGTTTCCCTTGCTAATCCCTGAGAAGTTCTTCTCGCAATGCATGCAGTGCAAGGACATGGGGAAGACCAGTTTTAGACGTGGCAATTCACCCAATTGCATGGCTTTGAAAATTACCCAGTGTGCGACAAAATAAGGGTGCAGCAAGATTTGCATTGGTCTTCTAAATTTTTAATTAATGTAATCAGAAATTATCTTTTTTTTTTTTTTTAAAGTGAACTAACAAATAAACCCTAGAGAAAATAAGCAGCCTGCTTTATAGACATACCCCATCCAGGATGGGCTTATGCTGCACATGAAGTAAGGCAACTTTTCTGGTGCAGGAACAAAGTCAGATTCTATCTAGTGGTGGTTTCCTTGTGGAGGACGTCAAAGCAGCCAAGTCAGTCTTTCAGTGTTTTGGCACAGATGTGAAGATCCTTAGCCCATGCATTTCTTTAATCTCATTTTGAAGTGCCTGGGTAAGAAAACAAGAAGAGTATCATCACTGATGCACTTTCTGCAATCTAATAACAAAGAAGACAACAGGCAAAGATCAACTGGCCCATTCAGTCTGCTCCGTTATTCCTATCCACACTGAGACGGATCTACAATCCCAACTTCCACCCATTGAAACATGGCCATTTGTAAGATACCGCTCAGTTTCTCTACCATCCTGGGCAGATGTAGAATTGAATAGGGGAACTTTTCTGCTCAACACCCAGGGGCTCTTTCACTCCACTTGTCCTAACATCAAGCCTTGCAATCAGTCCAACAAACAGCTACCAGACTAGTGACGTTATTGCCTAAACCTTTGGCCTCTTAGATTCCCAGGGCCTTGCCGTCTCCTTGTTGCATGTAGGATAGTCGGAAAATGCCAACAGACTGAAAGTTTTAGTTGAATGCTTTACTTTTGAGGGATGGAAAGGAATCTTGTCTCACAAATGTTATGTCTTGGTCTTCTGTCATCCTGACTTGACTTAGGTGAAAGATTAACCATTTCACACTGTGCTATAGTATTACACTCTCCTAGTGTACAGCAATATTGGCCCCTCATAAATTATGAATTTCTGGAATAGAGCGGCATAGGGGCATTTACATTGGATTTTAAATGACCTAGGCACCAATTAAAGAAAGCATAGTTTTGTGCTACAAGAGATAAAAAAGAAGCAAGACAGCGCCATCACTTTTAGGGACTAATTTACAAAGCTGCACAAAACAATGTCAGCCACTATAATGGACAATGACCAATGATTTTGACAGAGCCTGCATCCTAAAGTGCATTAATGCATGGTAGCACGCTTTAGTAAATCAGTCTCCTAGACCTGCTGGATACCTGATTAATCATTTGATGCTGTTGTACTGTTCTTTTCGCTCTGAAGTCTTCTGATTCTACGTGGATTTCATACATTGCACCACAACCTCCTGAAAGAAGTAAAAGTTACATTCCTGCTAAGAATTACTTATTCCCTCCTATAACTAAAGGAAACAATATAAAAGGCAGAATGCTGGATTGTGTCTCTGGATAGAACTAAAAGAAACCAGTTCAAACAAATCATAAATCATTAGGCAATCGCCCATCTTGGCTTTATTCAACAGAAAATTGAAAGTGGCTGATCTGAATGACTTGATTACATCCTTCAGCAGTACTTGAGTCCATGAATATTTTTCTCTAGACTAGTGATTCGCAACCCAGGCATACATGGCCATCTGGTTTTCAGGATAGCCAGTGAATACATATCAGACTGCAATGCCTTCACTGTATCATCACTTACCCTGTTCCAAGGAGATGATCTTAGGCCAGTGCTACATTTCTGACAACCCTACTCTGAAGCATTATGGGACCTGCCATGCTGAGTCCAATGGCAGAATCAGGCTCCACAAATACCACACTGAATTATGTTGAAAGTTTAAAACAAGGACTGACCAAAATGTCACCCTCTTAGAGCTGGCTAACTTAGCAGCTCTGTTGTATGAAAATCTCTCCTATGCATTTGCACTGTGGACATCCTGAAGCCAGACTGCAGGTGCTTGTGCTGAGGTTGAGGGCACCTGCTTTAGTACATCTGATCCACGATGTGAAAAGGGAAGAAGATTTAAGAGCTATTTGATTTTATGTATAGGTAAAGTCACATAAAACATTCATGCAAAATGTGACTGTAAAATGGAGAATATACTCCATATTGGAGGGACATAGTTAAACGGCAAGGTTGCTTATGAGGGTAGCATCTTTAAGCCTCATAGCCCCACACATTGCGGTACTGTTTAACAGATTCACAGCTGGCATGCCTTCATGGGGCTCTTCCTCAGCAAGGTACAAAGCAAATTACCCAGGCGTTTCTTTTGGGTAAAGGATTCCCAAACATTTGGTGGTGGTGTAGCCTAGTAGTTACAGCCATGGGATGTGTCCCAGGATGGCCAGGGTGCATCCCCTACCTGGGCTGGGAACCACCACCACAAGCTCAGGTCTGGAAACACAAGTAAGTAGATTTAAACAGTGTTCCTATTAAATCAACTTTCAATCATACTGTTACACTGAAGGAATTAAAATATAGGGCAGACTATTGAATTCTATTTAGAAGCAACCCTAGCTTTACTGCTATATAATCTACTTCATTGACAGTTTAGGAAGGTTGGGTGGTTTCTAAACTGGCTTTTGACAAGCTGTTTAATAAGCTCCATCAGGTGTTTATAGCCAGGAGTTTCCTACCTCTATGGCTGTGGCATTTAGGCTGAGAGTAAAAGCCGGAATTGGTTCACACTGTTATGCAGCAGTTCAGCGGTTACATGGTTCATCAATTCCAGTTTTGTAAAAATCCGATGCATCCCTTTAGTGTGTTAAACAAGGCATGCTAATATCATGAAAAATAAGGCTTTATTAGGATAGTCATACCTCAGTATGCTCTCAGCAACCACTGCTAAGAGCCCTATAAATTCATACAACATTAACAGGCGCCTAACCTACTATGAGCTAATATAGATACACTAACATTTCCATTCCACTCTTCATTTCTCTGATGTGTCAAGGTTAGAAGGTGAAACCAAAACCTGAAGGTAGCTTGTTTGCATTTAATGACTTTTTCTGGTTTGGTATTTTGTAGGGCTAAACTGGGACAATAAATGAAAACTGTCCTGTGTCCAAACACTAAGGCTTGGTCAAGCACTATATTGCATAAAGTCTCAGCACAGCAGGGTCTCTTAATGCACATCAAGTCAGTTACCTGAAATGTCCAGTACTTTCACGGAGGTAGCCAGAGGAAACTTTTCTTTAAGAATCTGGGTTATTTTGATCTCCCCATCAGTACTTGAGGCTAAATTCCTTGTCTGAGACAGCAGAAGAATCTGCCAAAAGTGGAATGGAGAGAGTACAGACATTAACATTATTATCTCACTCCCAGTTGGTGTACCCCAAGGATCTGTCTTGGGTCCGCTCCTTTTCTCTCTCTATATCCAGTCCCTTGGTACGCTTATTTCTTCCCGTGGTTTTCAGTACCATGTTTATGCTGATGACTCTCAGATCTACCTCTCTATGTCTGAAATCTCTCCAGCTATCCAGACCCGGATCTCTGCCTGCCTTTCTGACATTGCGGCCTGGATGTCTCACCGCCGCTTGAAATTGAACATGGCCAAGACTGAACTTCTTATCTTTCCCCCTAAAACCTCCCCTCCCCTCCTCTTCCTCCTTTCTCAGTCACTGTGGATAACTCTGTACACCTTCCTGTTTCCTCGCAATCTTGGTGTTGTCTGACTCCTCTCTCCTTCTCCACACACATTCGTCTGATAGCTAAGACCTGCCGTTTCTTTCTCTATAACATCAGCAAAATCCGTCCTTTCCTTTCTAAACACACTACTAAGACGCTTATCCACTCCTTAATCACCTCCCGTCTTGACTACTGTAACCTACTCCTTGCTGGTCTCCCTTTGAATCATCTCTCTCCCCTTCAATCTGTTCAGCACTCTGCTGCGCGGCTTATCTTCCGCCAGCCTCGTTATGCCCACATTACTCCTCTTCTCAAGTCACTTCACTGGCTCCCTATCTGTTTCCACATCCAGTTCAATCTTCTCCTACTGACCTATAAATGCATTCACTCTGCAGCTCCTCACTACCTTTCTTATCTCTCCTTACAACCCCCCTCGGGGACTCTGCTCTTCTGGCAAACTCCTTCTATCTGTGCCCTTCTCTTCTATTGCTAACTCCAGACTTCACTCCTTTCACCTTGCTGCACCTTACGCCTGGAACAAACTACCTGTGTCTGTACGCCAGGCAACCTCTCTGACCCTCTTCAAATCCAGGCTGAAAACTCACCTCTTTGCTGCTGCTTTTGGATCTTCACTCACCTGATCTCCTTTTTCTTTTCCCCTTGCTTTATCCCAGTCTACACCCTCTGTGTTGTCTGTCTAGATTGTAAGCTCTATGAGCAGGGACTGTCTCTTACATGTCTGTGCAGCGTTACGTACGACTTGTAGCGCTACACAAATTCTCAGTAGTAGTATCAAGGAAACCACGATATAACCTAATGCACTACAATACTAAATAAAAGTGACTTTCTATAGCATAACTCATGGGGCATACTGCAGAAACAACACTTTATTCTTTACCTCGATCTCACTGTTGGAAGTGATTAGTGGATACAAGTCAGACATTAAGCAGGAGCATGTACATCTTCAAAACTCATGTGTAGCGCTGTCTGTGCCATATTCTTTTGTTACTCCCCTAAAAGCATCAGAAGCTGCAAAACAATCCAGTCTTCTCCAGGAGTATACAGCTACTAGAAGCCCACAATACAGGAGCAAAGAGCGTAATTCTACAGCAAAGAGTAACGGAAACCTTTCCATTCTGGGTACTTCTTGGGAGTTTAAGACAATCAAAATTATGCTGCTGTGTACTTAAACACAACAATATTCAAACTGCTTGGGACATACGAAAAATGTTCCTTTGCGGTACTGTAGCAGCTGATAAGCATGCAATAAATAATACCAGGAGTCAGTTCAAAGATCCAAGCCAATTTATTGTGCACAGGCTCAGAGAGTCAAGCTTCAAAAGGACTGAGCAACCTTCTTAGAGACATACTCATTTATACATTTTTACTTCCGCTTGATACATGCAGACTTTCTATCGGTTCCAACGCCCCCTGCATCTCTCCAATCGGGGACCCTCTCTGGGTCACCCTGTTCCCCCTTCTCAGGCTATTCTAACAAAGGCTCAGTTTCTAGACATAAACACATCCCTACTACAAGGTCATGTCTAGGCTCAGAGAATGTGAGAATGCAAAACACTGGAACATATCTATCATCAGCATAAAAGAATTGAATAAGGATTAACACAAACTTATCAAAAGCAGTTTAGAGCGGTTTAAGGCAGATCCTCAGACCTTCACAAACTCTGATCTTTCGCAGCACTATTTCTAAGTGGGGGTGGGGACTCAGGTCTAGCTTGCAGGCCTCTCATACATGTACAGGCCATAGCCTACCACAGTACTTCTCTGAGGGGTTGACTCTACAGGCCCATGGGCAGAATCTGGTATCCTCATGCCTCTCCCATCTAATATATAAAGAGGCTCCCGCTGCCTCCCCCACCCCCATCAACGTTTAAAGGGACTTCGTTTGTCCCCCATGATGTAGTTAATGGGATTTCTTCTCGGTCCTACAGCAGCTTTTCCCACTCACTCCATTCCTGCGTAGCAGCCAGCCTGTCCAGCTCATGATGGCGTTTGAGAACCCCAAGCCACGCCGAATCCGCTCCCTCCATAAGCGCTCAATATCACTCTGCCTCCACGGGCTTCCCGCATCCATGCGCCGAGGGAGGGGGCGGGGCGAAGACAGGGGACTACAGGGCGCGATTTGATGACGTCAACGGATAATTGCGGTCGCCATATTATAGTTGTCCGAGTTGCTGTGCGGGTTCGTAAGATAGCGGTTCTGGTTGTTTAATTTATTTGGCTACTTAATTAGGGCCATCTCTAGGTGGAAGTGCTCTCGGCCTTTTCACAGGGCTTAAAGACGGCCCTTTTTAATATGTTGACTAGGAAATGAGACTTCAAGTCGAAAGCTACCGCTCACTTGAGTCCTGATTACAGAAAAGTAAGTGATTTTAAAGGGATTACAGCGCCACCGTGTGGCTGAAAGTAAAGCATCATTTGCTGCCATCCTACGGGCAGCAAATTATTCCTGGGTGAAGTTTTCTGCATCCTAGGCCGGAGCTAGAGATGTACGATATATATAATTTTTTTAAATCGGCATTTCTCAGTCTCCAGCCAACACTACCTCATTTCAGGAGGGGCCTCCGTGGTAGTAGCTCATTATAAAGGTGCAGGAGTAAAAGACTGAGCCATTACTCACGGATGCCATTTTGGCCCTGTCCTCTCCTGGCTTCCGTATTGGAGATGGGCTGGACCTACTCGCCCCCTTCACAATGAACCACTGCGATGATGATAAAGCCTTGGACTATTACATCTGCTGAAAAAGAACAGGTCCATGGTGCAATCTTCTTTAGTTTGGAAGCCTCTGGTTGGCAGAAACCTGGCACCTTTACGTTGGCCAGTTTTCTGTTTCTCTAGGCTGCTGGTTTCCCTTAAAGAAAACTGCCAGGTTAGCGAAATACTGAGCAGTTAGCAACCCTATCACAGCCCCTGGGAAGAGAGTTTGTGCCAGACTTAGGATCTGCTTAGGCTGAGGGAGGCACCGATATTAAATCCCAACTCTGGTTCTGACTGAGATGGAAACAGTAGGGGGGAACTGCAAAGCCAAAAAGCAGCACCTCTTGCTGGGGGTAAGCAATATCATTCTTGAGAAAAAAGACTGGGGACCTGGAAGCGTACTCTTCATTAGACCATAAGTGTCAACTGAAAATACTAAAATGTAAGAACTCGCCAAGAAAAAATGAAGACAACCTCGACCTGTGTGACAAGATATCTGAAATCTAAAGACCCAGCTATTCTGCAGGGTATTAACACTAGAAGCCCCAAAAGGCATTTTACCTAGAAACCCCAAAGTGCGTCAATTGACACATTATCACGATGACTGCGTTTAGCATGAAATACAGATGTGAATTAATGTGAAGTTACTTATTTGTTAAATACGTGCAGTATGTGATGTCATTACATGACATCATCGTGTGCTTATTGTTTGTAATGGAGTAAAACTGTAAACTGATTGAGATGCGCCACCTAGTGGGAACATGAATTTATACCTAGAAGCCCCAAAGTACGTCAATTGACGCATAAAAGACAACTGAGTGCGTCAATTGACGTACTTTGGGGCTTCTAGGTATAAATTCATTTTCCCGCTAGGCGGTGCATCTGTCATTAATTTTTGATGCACATATTTGAACACCTTGACCTTGCTAACAAAGTCATGAAACATGACTCACATGGTTCTAGCAGTGGCACTGGTATACAACTTCGAAGATGCATTTGCGTCAATTGATGTACTTTGGGGCTTCTAGTGTTAATCCAGTCCTCATTCACCTGTAGAGTTAAATTCAGCTCTGTCCTGCAGAGGTTTCTCCTTGGGCATAGTTTGCAAATGCTGAATTTTGCAGACTGGAGTCCAAAATATATGGAGTATGTAAACCGCCACTAATGCAGAAGATGCCTGGAGAAGGCATTACTGAAACAAACATCTTAGTGCACCTTCCCAGCTGCAAAGCTTCTAACTTAGCAGGCCCATTTCCATTCTTTGTTTATGATGAAAAATTATTTTATTTGAATATAAGCTTGCCACCTGACCCAGATTAGCCCTGAGAGGCTGATTCATTCATGCTTTTGCCCTACTGCATCTGTGGACTTGTAATCTTGCCTATCCTAAAAAAAATTATAAGTACAAATCTATAGATTCACTAGTGGCCAACCCTATGTAATTCTCTCCTAACTTTCTGTCCAGAAATTGATGGATTTATTATTCTTAATGTAAAGGATACAATTCCATTTGTAACACCAGATTACATAGATCCTGTTTCCTGTATTTGTGCTGTCTTTGTACATCATCTACTTTATGCTGAAAGCGCACAATGGGCTGTGGGGATCACCTTATTTGCGTGTGGTGAATGCATTCTTGAAAGAAGTTCTGCTATCCTGAGTGTGTGCAATTCTGGTCGCCGTATCTTAAAAAGGATATAGCGTTATTAGAAAAGGTTCAGAGAAGAGCCACCAAAATGGTAAAGGGGATGGAAGGATACCTCTATGAAGAAAGGCTAAAAAGTTTAGGGTTCTTTAACCTGGAAAAGAGACGGCTGAAGGGAGATATGATAGAAGTCTATAAATTAATGAACGGAGTGGAACGGGTAAGCGTAGATAGACTGTTTACGTTATCAGAATATAGAAATACTAGGGGACATGCAATGAAGCTACAGGGTAAACTATTTAAGACAAATAAGAGAAAATATTTTTTCACTCAATGTGTAATCAAACTCTGGAATTTGTTACCGGAGGATGTAGTAAAGGCTGTTCCTTATCCTAACTCCAGTCCAGTCCCTCTCCTCTTCTGGGTTGTGTATGTAGAACACACGTTTCATCAGGCTCCTGCACTGCAACTTATCCCCATTTGCAAAAATGGCAGGCGAGAATTCTACCACTGGTCATCAGTGAAATGTAACAAAACTTGTATCTATTAAATTTCAATAAAATCTTTGCTTGTTACCCTGTATTCTACTATGGAAATAATTACTCTAAATAAAGTTTTGGAGGAAAGTGACTTCAGTTGATCATGTCCTTCCTGGGCTGAAATATCTAGGAGTTAAGACATTCATCTCTTGTGCCTGCCCTCAAATTTTATTTATTTTATTTATAGTCTCTTATATACCGCACTATTCAGCATCAGCGCGGTTTACAATAAACAAGGAGTTACACAAATGATTCAAAGTGAGGGAACCCAATCCTCAGGACACACTTAGCCTGTTTCTGGGATAGCTGCAATGAATACGCATGAGAGAGATTTGCATGCACTGCCTCCATTATATGCAAATGTATCTCATGCATATTCATGGTGGTTATCCAGAAAACCTGACTGCTGATGTTGTCCCAAGTACTGAGTTGAGAACCCCTGTTCTAGGTACTGATCAACTAATGCAATCCTAGGAGAGAGAATCTGCTTTCTGTTGGCAAATGTCTGTGTAAGTGAGTAGTCTAGGCAAAACATTTTGTTTACCAAGAAAACCAGAGGGAGAATTAGCACCAGTTCAGAGGATACACTTTCCAGCAAAGGTATCACCGACTTGTTCAGCTCTGGCCCAGCCGAGAAACCAAATCAGCTACGGCAATCAAGCCACAAAAGTACAATTACAAATAAAGCAGAAGCATGAGATGCCAAGTGCTCGATAGAATGCTCTTCCCCACCTCTGCCTGCATTGATCATCAGTTATCTAATAAACAGAAATTCTGATTGTACCTGCATTGACTTTTGGCTCTGATCATTACAGGTAATTAGTAATAATTAGGTTGTGGCCTATTTTGTACGAAGCAGGGCCGTACAAACGTGCTCCCCTTCTAGCAGCTTTGGAGACTGAGCTCATCAATGATTTGCTGACCTTCTGGTATAAATACCACTGGCACCACCCACCAGCTTCCAGTAAGCTCAGTCTCCAAGCAGCTGGAAGGAGGCAGTAAGCCAGAGCAGGGCTTACTGGAGAGACTTAGCCTAGGGACTTTGGGTTTTTTTCCTTTGGTTCTTTCCTTTAAGTTTACCCTTTTATCTGCCCTTAATTTCTTTTAATTATTTGGGTCGTGTCTCTTTAAGGTTTTTAGTGTTAGCCCCCCCTCCCCTCTCCCTTCCTCCCTGCTCCGTGCTTCTCTCTGTGGGGCCTGTAAGGAGGAGGCTTGCCTGCCGCTTGAGACCGCAGCCTGCTGGACTAGGGAGGAAGACACTCCGTCCCGCCTTCCGTTCAGAGGCCGAGGTGTTGCCGGCCGTTACGGAGGCGGAGCCCTGTCTGCCGGTCCCGCCGCACCGAAGCCTGTCAGCGGCTGAGCGCGGCGAGGTAAGCACTTCAGCGGGAAGCTGCTGTGAGAAAGACTTGAGTCCTGCGGGCAAGCAGAGGAGAGCAGGGACAGTGGCAGTGAAACCGCGAGGCAGCGGAGATCTCGCGGTCACCGGCCATGTGGCATAGTGTGACTTACGGCAGCACGTGGCGAGCAGCTGCAGGGAGGTAGGTGGCCCGTGTTTTTTTGCACCCTTGGCACGCCGAGGAGGGGGCAGGGAGAAAGAAATGAAACAGGGCAGGCCCTTTTGAAAAAAAATAATGTTTGAAGTTTGCAGGTGTGTGTTGGTGTGTATATATGGATACATATATATATATATATATAAATATAAACATACCTTGGGAGATTGTGGTTATCTTTAAATTTAAATTTTAGTATAGTTTGGGTTCCTGTGTGGAACAGTACCATGCCTGACAGACCACAGTGCCTGGTCTGCGGCACCAGGAGGGGTACGGTCTCAGAGGCCGGAATTTGCAGAGGCTGTGAGACCGAAGCAACCTCAGTGGAACAGGAAATCCAGCTGGCTCTTCCCTTACCGCCGGCTGACACTCGGGGCTCCGAGGATCCTCTGGAGGGGGGGGCGAGCTGGCCCCTCCACGCGGACCTTAGTTCTGGAGCATTCAACTCCTCTACTGGCTCAGCCTACGCCCTCTTCGGTCTTGGGGGCTCTGGAAGGAGAAGGTGGGGGAGCTTTCTCTCGAGTTTGTTCTGCTTATGCACAAGACTTTTTGCTTGCGGAAGCGCAGAGTAGTAGAGGGGACAGGGATTCTGGATGAGACGGCGCGTCCCTCTAAGCGTCCTAGAGTAAAAAGAGAAGGAGTTACTGGGGAGGACACCTTATGAGCCTTGGTGTCGGAGACTTTGGAGGGTGATACCTCCGATAGGGACGTGGAGGAAGAGCTGGAAGAGGGAGAGATCCCGGAGGAAGATCAGACCTGGATTGTTTGGGTCTTCAGGCAGGAGGAGCTCCCGGCCTTAATTGGTGAGACCTTGAAGGTGCTCAACATGCTAGCGGATGCTCCGGCAGACGAGGAGGTGCTGGAAGACTCGTTGATTTGGGCAGTCAGGAAATCTCAGAAAGTTTTTCCGGTTCACCAGTGGTTCGCCAGATGATTCAGGAGGAGTGGAATTAGCCGGAATCCAGCCTAAGGGGCGTAGGGGCCATGGCTCGACTGTGCCCTTTGCCGGAGTCGGAAAAGGAGTTGCTGAGATCGCCTAGGGTGGATGCGGCTGTGGCGGCAGTAACGAAGAAGACAACTATTCCGGTGGAGGGCAGTGTGGCCCTTAAGGGCTCCCAGGACAGGAGGTTGGATGCGCTACTGAAGCAGGCATTTGATGTCAGTGCCCTGGCACTCCAGGCTTCAGTTTCGGGGGCCTGGGTGGCCAGGGCATGCTTACGGTGGTTGCAACAACTTCAAGGGGCTGGCGAGTAGTCTGGGGAGGACCAGGGAGAGGCAGCCAGGATTGAGTCGGGGGGCTGCGTACCTGGCGGATAGTCAGTATGATCTCATTAGGAGTCTGGCGAAGAATATGGCGTCAGTGGTTGCAGCCAGACGCTATCTGTGGCTCCGAAATTGGGCGGCAGATGCTTCATCTAAGTCCCACCTCAGCAGGCTTCCGTTTAAAGGGAAGTTGCTGTTTGGGGAGGACTTGGATAAATTGGTGAAGGAGCTTGGTGAGACAAAAGGAGGCAGGCTCCCAGAGGACAGGCCGAAGCAGAATCGGATGCCCCCGTCAGCGCGGAGTCAGCAGAGGGATTTTCGCAGATTTTGGACTTCCAGAACGACGTCCTTTCAGAGGGGCCGTTTTCCCTCCAAGGGACAAGGCTTCTGGGAATTTAGAGGAGCAGGGAGGGGCTTTGGGGCCTCTTCATCGTCCTCGGGCCCTAGAAAGTTGCAATGAAACAGCGGGGGCCCAGGAAGGAGTACTGCTGGTGGGTGGTCGGCTAAGGCAGTTTTTCCCCGCCTGGGCCTGGGTCATGTCGGACCAATGGGTTCTGGAAGTGATTCAAAAGGGGTATGCCTTCGAGTTCGCAAGGCCGGTTCGTCCGGTGTTTGTGAAGTCGCCTTGCAGATCCTCAGTAAAGGCCGCAGCCGTGAAGGAGACCCTAGAGCGGCTGCTCGCACTAGAGGTGGTGGTTCCCGTTCTTTTGGACCAGTACGGTTGCGGTCGATACTCAGTTTGTTTTGTAGTCCCCAAAAAGGAAGGCACTTTTCGGCCGATCCTCGATCTAAAGCGCCTCAATCGCTGTCTCAGGGTTCCGCATTTTCGTATGGAGACTCTGAGGTCCATGATTGTAGCCGTTCGGCAGGGGGAGTTTTTGACGTCTCTAGATCTGACGGAGGTGTATGTACATATTCCACTATGCAAATATCACCAGCAGTTCCTGAGGTTTGCGGTGCCAATGGGACATTTCCAATTTCAAGCGATGCCCTTCGGTCTGGCAACAGCCCTGAGGACGTTCACCAAGGTGATGGTAGTAGTGGCCGCGGCTCTTCGCAAGGAGGGGATCTTGGTCCATCCCTGCCTTGACGACTGGTTGATCCGGGCAAAGTCCAAGGCGGAGTCGCTGGAAGCTACGGCCAGAGTTGTAGGTCTGCTAAGGGAACTGGGCTGGTCAACAATCTGGCAAAGAGCAGGCTGGTTCCAGTGCAGGAAACAGAGTATTTGGGGGCAAGATTCGACACCATCAGAGGAAAGGTGTTCTTTCCGGAACAAAGGGCGAAGAGTTTGAGGAGCCTGGTACAGCAGTTTCTGGCCATGCCGGCTTCCTCGGCGTGGCATTATTTGCAGGTATTGGGGACCATGGTGGCGATGATCGAGCTAGTGCCGTGGGCCAGAGCTCACATGAGACCGCTTCAGTGGTCACTGCTGCGTCGCTGGTCCCATCCCTGTCGGTAGCACTCCCTTGTCCTCCAGGGACCAAGAAAGCCTTGCGGTAGTGGCTCGCCCCAGGGAATCTGGAACGGGGAATGCCCCTCCAGCCCCCGGAGTGGTATCAGTTGACCATGGACACCATTCTGACAGGATGGGGGGCTTACTGTGACGGCAATTACGCCCAGGGTCTCTGGAATGCAGTGGAGGCCAGGTGGTCAATAAACAGGTTGGAGTTGAGAGCGGTGGCCCTGGCTCTCAAGGCATTCGGGCATCTAGTTCAAGGGAGAGCGGTCTGAGAGTTGTCCGACAATGTTACCATGGTGACCTACATCAATTGTCAAGGTGGCATGAGCAGTCCAGAGCTGGAGGAAGAAGCGGAGAGCTTGCTGTGGTGGGCCGAGGTTCATCTGTTAGCAATCTCGGCTCAGCATGTGGCCAGGATAGAAAACGTGACGGCAGATTTTCTGAGCAGGCACAAGGTAGACCACGGCAAGTGGGAAATTTGCCAGGAAGTGTTCGATCTGGTGGTAGGCCATTGGGGAGTCCCGGTCATGGATCTGATGGCGCGTTGGGAGTCGGCCAAGGTGAGCCAGTTCTTCAGCCGCAGAAAGGAAAGAATGTCGGAGGGTCTCGATGCTCTGGTTTAGAGGTGGCCCTCCGAGGGGCTTCTTTATGTTTTCCCGCCTTGGGTACTCATAGGAAGGGTCCTGCAGCGGGTGGAAGCGCACCAGGAGTCAGTGATCCTCATTGCTCCAGATTGGCCTCGAAGGCTGTGGTATGTGGACTTGGTCAGGCTGCTGGTCGATCGGCCATGGCGTCTGCCTTGCAGGGGCGATCCACTGGTCCAGGGTCCTCTGTGGATGCCTCAAGTGGATTGGTTCTCGCTTACGGCTCTTGAGAGGGCGCGGCTTCAGAAGCGGGGATATTCAGGAGCGGTGATCTCGACCTTGTTGAGTGCGCGCAAATGCTTGACGTGCCTATCCTATGTGAAAATCTGGAGGATATTTGAGGGCTGTTGTGCAGGCCAAGGGAAGTCCCCCCTTTCGGTGTCAGTGCCGGTGGTCTTGGAGTTTTTGCAAGAAGGTTTTGAGAAAGGGCTGGCGGCCAGTTCCCTGCGGGTTCAGTTGGCAGCCATTTCCTGTTATAGGGGAAAGGTTCAGGGGAAGCCCTTAGGAGAAAATGTGAACATTAGTAGGTTCCTGCAGGCGGCCATCGGCTTCGTCCTCGGCTAAGGTCGACGGTTCCCCCCTGGGACCTTAATTTGGTGCTAAATTCTATGGCCGGGGAGCCTTATGAACCAGTAGGGAAGGCGTCGTTGAAGGACTTAACTCTCAAGACAGTGTTCCTTGTGGCAATTTGTTCAGCCAGGCGAATTTCGGAGCTTCAGGCCCTATCGTGTCATCCACCGTTCCTCGTTTTCTTCAAGGAGAAGGTGGTTTTGCGTACGGTACCTTCCTTTGTGCCTAAGGTGGTGTCATCTTTTCATGTCAATCAGTCGGTTTCTCTCCCTGCCTTTCCAAGAGAGGGACCGGGAGCGGTGGATGTGCGTTTGCACAGTCTGGATCTGCGCAGGGTGCTGAAACGTTACCTTAGTCACACGACGGTCTTTCGAAAGTCCGAACGTTTATTTGTTTTGTTCGGGGGACTGCGTAAGGGGGAGGCGGTGGCTAAGGCTTCCATCTTGAGGTGGATCAGGGAAGCCATTTCGTCGGCCTACATTTTGAAGGGAAGAAGGGTCCCAGAGGGGTTTCGGGCACATTCAACACGGGTCCAAGCGGCATCTTGGGCGGAGTATGGTTTGGTACCGCCGATGGATATTTGTAGAGTGGCTACATGGTCGTCTTTGCATACCTTTGCGAAACATTACAGGTTGGATGTTCAGGCAACTGCGGATGCAGCGTTTGGGGAAACGGTGATTCGGTCCAGTCTTAGGAACCCCTCCCAGACGTGAACTGCTCTGTTACATCCCAGAGGAGAGGGACTAGACTGGAGAAACGATAAGTAAGAAGTAATTAGACCTTACCTGCTAATTGATGTTCCTGAAGGAACTCCAGTCCAGTCCCTGATCCCACCCAGTATTGTTGTTTTAGGTTTCAGGATGGAGTGGCCGGCCCGAAGTATCATAAGAAGAGAAGATAGTGGCCGGAGGCTCCTCGCTGAAGGCTGGGACAGCTCTGGTGCAGTGGAAGGTCCGGTTAGTGGAATAGGCTGGGTCGGATGCAGGCTCAGGTAAGTCTCCTCCTCTTCGGGGGGGGGGGATGGGAGAAGATTAGCAATTCTTGTTATTGTTTGAAGTTAGAATGGTTGTTTGTTTTCTTTGTTGTCTCTGTTGAGTTTGCTTTTTCAATAGAATACTGAAAGCTGGTGGGTGGTGCCAGTGGTATTTATACCAGAGGGTCAGCAAATCATTGATGAGCTCAGTCTCCAAAGCTGCTGGAAGGGGAGCACAACCCAGAGGAGAGAGACTGGACTGGAGTTCCTTCAGGAACATCAATTAACAGGTAAGATCTAATTACTTCTTAGTGTAGCTGGGTTTAAAAAAGGTTTGGACAAGTTACTGGAGGAAAGGTCCATAAACCATTATTAAAAAGGGACCCAGGATATCAATGCTTGACCCAATACAAGCATTGTGGAACCTGTGTCTTTTGGGGAAACTACTAGGTACGTATGACCTAGATTGGCCACTATTGGAAACAGGATACTGGGCTTGATGGTCCTTGGTCTGACCCAGTATGGCATATCTTATGTTCTTATGTACATCTCAAGGGCTATAACTCTTTTCCATAAAAAAATAAATAGTGAAAGGAAAAGAACACATTAATAAAACATTCTTTTGCTCTATCATTATATTTTTTCCAGTGGCCCCAGCTGTCATTTTATCAGAGCCTATAAAAGGTGTTCTAGAGTTGATGGACCTGATCTCGGTTGGGGGCGGGGGCGGGGGCAGGGGGGGGGGAGCCAGCACTGGCACAAGCACCAGCATCAGCTGATTTGCACTTAACTTCAAATAATAGTTCTGGGCCTGGCAGCCTCCTGCTTTTTTGATCACTCAACTTAATCAAAATCCTGCTCCTTCTATTTGCCAGTTAACTCTATGGCACAAAGAACAGATTCATCCAGTCCTAGTTTTACCCTACTGCATGCATCGGAGCAAAACCAGGACTAGTTTGAATTTAATTTCATGTACAAATTTATATTTATATTAAGAACAAACTGGAACAAAACAGATTAGTTTAAAACAAAAACATCACATAAAAGTTAAATACCAAATCTGAAATTCACAAGAGTATATCTCCTATAAATATAAATCAGTCATAAATCAGAGCACTGTCACGCAGCACCGGCCCTCTGGAACTCCCAGATGACCTGAGAGCCACCTCTCATGCCAAAGACTTCAGGAAGAAACTCAAATCCCACCTCTTCACAGAACACTACGGAGCCATCACTTTCTGTAAAAATGCTGCTGAAACTTTTTTAATGTTGAAAACAGCTTATCAAGATGACGCTATGGGAAAAAGTCAAGTGTACCAGTGATTTGCTCGGTTTAAAAATGGCGACATGTCGATTGATGACAAACCTCGTTCTGGGTGTCCATCAACTGCCCGAATCGACGAAAATATTGAAAAAATTAGAGAGCTTGTGCTCACAGACTGTCAACAGACAATTGATCAACTGTCAGAGATTAGTGGGTTATCTTGGAGCTCGGTTCAGCGAATTTTAACGGAAGATTTGGGAATGAAAAGGGTTGCTGCCAAGTTTGTTCCTCAGGTTCTGACTGACAATCAAAAGGAACATCGAGTTGAAACATGTCGTGTTTTGAAACAACAGCTTGAAACTGATCCAGATTTTCTGTCAAAGGTCATTACAGGTGATGAGTCATGGTGCTATGGTTACGACCCAGAAACAAAGCAACAGTCAAGCCAATGGAAGATGTCATCATCACCCCGTCCAAAAAAATGTCGTCAAGTCAAATCAAACATCAAAACAATGCTGATTTGCTTTTTTGATGCCAAGGGGGTAGTTCATTCAGAGTTTGTTCCCCCAGGTCAGACCGTCAATCAAACCTTTTATTTGGAAGTTTTAAGAAGATTGCGCAACAGTGTTCGTCAAAAAAGACCCGATTTGTGGCAGACAGGAGACTGGTTCTTCCACCACGACAATGCACCTGCACACACAGCCATCTCTGTTAGACAGTTTTTGGCTAAAAATGGCAAGGTTCCGCTGCCCCACGCACCTTACTCGCCTGACCTGGCTCCGTGCAACTTTTTCTTATTTCCACGCATGAAAAGGGGCATGAAAAGACACCGATTTGACAACATTGAAGAAGTCAAGAAAAAAAGGAGGGAGGAGCTGCCAGCCGTTTCTAAAGATGACTACAAAAAATGTTTCGAACAGTGAAAGCACCGGTGGGACAAATGTATCAGTTGTAATGGAGAGTATTTTGAAGGGGATAAGGTTGTTTTGTAAAGAATTTGAAATAAATAGCTTTTAAAAAATAATTCCTGTTTTTTTGGGGTACCCCCTCGTATAAGTATCTCAGCATAGAGGAAGGAATGACACTCAAGCAGAAATTACTGAGCGAAAAGATAGTAAAGAATATTACAGGAGATTAAAATCATTATTGAAAAATGCTTTAACATCATGGAATAAGGTACAAGCCATCAATCAGCTGGCAATTCCTGTACTCATACAGCTTTGGGATTGTGGACTGGCCTCTTAAAGATCTTGAAAAACTGGATGTGTGAACAAGCAAACTCCTCCATGTCCATGAAGTAATTTACAAGCATCAGTGTATGCCAAGACTGTACAGAGCTGAAGGAGGGCTAGGCCTCATAGAGATTGATTACACATACAGAGTGTCATAGAGCAGGAGCTAATAAAAATGAGGACATAGGAAAAGAAGCTGTCTGTCCCAAAACAAATGAGGTGCAGAGAATGCAATTGCCTAGCAAAACAGCTAGAGGGAGCAGGCGTGCACTTACAGAGGCTGAGTGGACACACCTAGCTAATCAGCAGCACCTGAGAACTAGCCCGGGAAGCTCAAAGGCAGAAGACCTTTATAAGCGAGAGGCTGGAGACAGAAGGTAGAGCAGCACCGGAAAGGAGAGCACTGCTGAGAAAAGGAGCAGTGGAACCAGGACTAGTGGCACGGCTGCAGGAACTGGGAGAGAACCAGAGTTCCCAGAGAAAGACAGACGGAGGAGAGTCAGTCCTGTGGAAGTCGTGGTAGCCAGAGAATCCAGAGGTAAAGAGCTAAGAAGCAGGAAGCCAGGCTTGGAGAGAGGCCTACGCTTGCCAGAAAGCCCGGAGACCAGATTGAAAGGTACCAGAAGCTTTCAAGAGAAAGATTGCCAGAGAGACTGGGTCCTAAGGGAAATACCTGAGGAGGACACTTCCAGTTATGCCTATTGCAGGAAACCAAGGTATGATGATTCTTTATTCATGAAGAAAGGCTCAGCTGCTAGAAGCCCTTATAAAACAGATGCCCAGTTTAAAAGAAGAGAAAGCAGGCCAGAGTTTCACCAGCCAAGATATAGAGGCAATAAAACAGGCCACGCTCATTTAAGAACCTTAGAACAACTGTATGGAAAACAAGGGAACAGAAATAGGGACTGGCCAGTGATAACAGCCAGAGAAAGCCCCAGCTCAGAAGAAGATAATAGTGATTTAGAACCGATGCAAGTGGAGCTTATAGACCCTATTTCCTCATCTCAGGAGGAATTGATGGATTGTTCCATGTATGTTGTGGGTGATTTGGAATCACTGCCGGAACTGTGAGCCATACAAATATTACCTTAAGAAGTTTTCATATTTGAGCTGAATGAAAGAAGAATGTTCAGACATGTAATTTACTCCAATGTTGAAAGAATCCTTGGTTAATTTCCTTTCTACAACTGTGAAGATTATAACAGTTTACTTTGTACCTTGAGTTTGGTTTATGCCTGAAAAGAAGGACTTTCTTTAATTTTTGTAGCCCAATGAATCTTTTTGTGAAAAGGGAAATAAAAGCCTTATTCTCCCTCCATTTGGCTTACATGACTTATTTGCACCAGGAGCAGGATTACATAGACCAGGCTGCACCTGGCCTTAAAAAACCCTCCTCTCCTAAAATTAACTATATGCCCAACCTCCCCGTTCAGCCACCGGCCACCAGGGGGAGGTTGGCGACAAGAGCTACTATCATAGGCCTCCAGGCTAACCTAATTGCATCATCAGATCCAAATACGCAAAAAGTACTGAAATATGAAAATAAATGTCCAGAATCTGTCTGCATCATCAAACAGACACGCATTCCAATGACTAGAAGGAATGAATGAGAATCCACAAGCATACACAAGGAAGTAACAGAATTTGCAAAACAAGAGAAAAAACTCTTCAAAGAATTAGATCAATAAACAAGGAAAAACAAGTCTCAAATGCACAAATATAACGGGAAATACAGAGTGTTACTCCAGGAACCCTTTGTCGATCAAGAACGGATACATGAATGGTTAAGAAGAGGTGAACTGAAACCAAAGGATGAGAGGTTGATAGTTGCTGCCCAGGGACAGTGGCTTATGGACAAGATAGATTACAGCGAGCATTGAAAAAAATGGCAGTTCCTTATCGTTCTTCCAGTTTAGTCCTCCACCTCTGGTAGTGAACCTCCTCCTGCAGTTTGGAGACTGGGCATGTCAAAAACTCATGACATCACTGGATATAGCCTGCTGGTCTCTCCAATCAGCCCCCAGTGTGTCCAGTCTCCATGCAGCAGGAGGACGTAGTGAGCCTAGCTTCTGGGCTCACTTGGGGGAACAGATAAGGAGCATTTAGTGTGACAAACTCTATTCTGATTTTACTTTTGTTTTTTACCTTTAATTTTACTTTTAATTCAGTTACCTTTGGTTAATTGGCAATCAGGGATTAGTTCCCTTTAGTTGTTAGGAGCAAATTTCCTTATATTTACAGTAATTTTAAATTTGAGCCTGGCTCTTTAAATTAGTAGCAGCTCTCGCCTTCCCTCCTTGTCAGTTATTTTCACTTACTGCAGGCATTTGCCGGTGCGGATCTCTCTCTCTGGACGGTACGGGAGAGAGCTCCGGGACACGTACAGCCACACTGAAGCTGTGTGAGACAGAGCCTCTCCGTTGCTGCGGGATTTTAATTTTACTCTGTGGAACCGGCTGAGCGGTCCTCGCCGTGGCTGCCGGGTGCAGCAGTGCGGCTTGAGGATCGGATGAATTCAAGGCGGTAGGAGCAGGCTGCGTGGCTTTCGGCCCTGCAGGTAAGGCTTTCAGGCTCTGTCAGTCTCCTGAGGCCTCCTTTTTGCAGCAGCTGTTGTTCTTGACGCCAAAATTAGTTGGCAAAGGAGCAGCCATTTTCTCTATAGGTATTTGGACCGCATGGCGAGAGTTGCAGTGAGCTGCCTGTGTGAGGAAGACGACAGGCAGAATAGCTAGATTTTAAGGTCTAGTGTTTCTTTTGTTTGTAGGTTTTTTGAGGCTCGGGGGGTTCCTCAGCCCTAAGGGGGCTGTTATCAGTCCTCTTTATTTTTAAGTTTATACTTAGTTTTATAGGACAGCAGTTTTGGCATTGATCTCTGATGCCACATGTTCTCTCCCTCCTAATCACATCTCTGAGGAGCATCTGTTAAGTCCCGGGATATTAGGCAAATTGCCAGCTTTTAGGTTCTTCAAGAGCAGAGCCCTAACTTGTAGTTGGAAGGAGGGACAGGCTGGAAGTGTGCTTTTGTGTATTCTATAGTGAAAGTTGCCCAAACGCCTGTGGTTTCACAGGGACAGGTTTAGGAAACCTCAGAACATATCACCCCGGTGCTGGTTGAACTACATTGGCTCCCCATCGTAGCCCGTATAAAATACAAAATCCTAATAACGACGTTTAAAACCATCCATAATCTGGCACCAACCTTCCTCACAAACCTAATCACCTTACAACCTGCTAACAGAAACAGGAGAACCGCCACCATAAACAACCTGCAAGTACCAATAGTTATAAGATCAGTTAATGTAACCACAAGCAACAGAGCATACTCCTTCACTGCCCCATCACTTTGGAACCAACTACCGCCCGAGCTGCGCTCAATAACGGACCTGATGGGCTTCAGAAAAGATCTGAAGACACACCTATTTCAAGAGGCCTACAATGTACCATAAATCAACAATATACGCACCAAGAGTTACAGCGTATTATAAATCAGCGCAAAATGTATATATGTAATATATGTAAAATATAAATGTCTATATACTGTAGAAAAGTATAATTATAGCCGCCCCATCCCCCACTGTACCCTATTATAATTTTTGAAAATCCTATATACCTTAATTGAACCTGTTCTACACACTCCAAGGAGTCTCACTGTAATCTCTTAATCTTGAAATTATGCTGTATACAATAATGAATCTCGCTCGAGTTGTTTTGAAAATCTGCTGTATACTTTAATGAAACCCGCATGATTTGTTTTAAAACCTATCACATAACCTTGTTAATCACAATGTAGTGTTTAAATTCTGTCAATGATTTGAATTTCTCTGTATCCTTAATCAAACCGCTGCTGATCGCTGGAAGTAGCGGTATACAAATATGTGCTAAATAAATAAATAAATAAATAAAATTAGGATATAAAAAAAAATATAATAACAGTTAAACTGTCAACCAAGAAGTGCCTGTGCTACGGTCTATGGCCACCAGAGGGCAGCTGGTACACTCAATAGTGCCTTTCTGTGACCATGTTATGCAGCCATCATCAGATTGATCTCTGCAAGTCAGGGAAGAAATAACCACAGGGCCACCTCATGGGCTCTCAGGGGTTAGTGACTAAACAAGCAACTGTAATGTTCTGCAAATCAAGATTATATGACCAAGATTTAAAGCTCTTAACTTCTGTATCTGTCGGGCTCTGGTGCCCTAAAGGTCACCGGATGGCTGCGCTGCTCATGAATCAGATATAGTATTCAGTGCCCCCATCCCTGGGGGGGGGGGTTGTAAAATACAAAATCGTATTCCTCATCAGGTTCACACAGGCAGCAACCTCTAAGACCTCCACTTGCAAGGTTGTCTGTGTATCCCACTGCTATTTCTCTGTCTGCAGGAAGGCTGGGGGGAGGGGGCTGTGTGTTTCATAGCTCCACTTAGCATGCCCTTCCCAGGAAATTTTCATCTATTTCTAGAGCCTGTGCTGTCAGAGCAGGGCTTTAAGCTCTTAGCAGGGGCACTGACCTGTCTGTGCCATCTTGTTAAAGCCTGAGGGTGAAGAGAAGGACATCTAGGTAGCACAGTCTGGGGCTTAGTGCTCCAGGGTACTGGAAGGTTTCATAGCAGAAGTCAATACTCTGTGTATGCTCCATGTATTCAGCCTATGTTCAAGCGTGCTCACTGCACTGTGTTTGGGTGACAGGTGCTGGGTCACCCATATATGTAGATGTGCATTTTGTATGTGCTCACAATTGCTTAGGCATGATTTTTGGGTGTACTCTTTGCAGAGTGAGACTGCATTTCTTTGCTCGGACTGTATTATCAGGCTAAGGTAATTTCTCCAGTAATGGGGGGATGTCGATTGTAATAAAGTGCGTGAGGTCCTCATGGTGTTACATGGGGTTGGAGAAGCAGACGTGGGATTTGCTGTGGAGTGAGCCGTCCGGAGGAGCTACAGTGTCACAGTCACCAGTTTCCCTTTCTCTTTGGGCTTTGCTCTCAGATCCTAGCCCCTCTTTCTCTCTGATGTCCAGGACGCAAGGTCCCCGGCCCACTAGACAATCAATTCTCAGCCTTTTCTCAATGCTGGCAGAAGGACTGGGAGAGCGAGAAGGGAAGACCAGGAACCAGCACCAGCTCTGATGTCTCTCCACTGCCAGTGTTTGCTACGGTCACATATTCCCAGTCAGTTATTTATTTGAGTATACCGATTGCCTACAGGTCAGGGTGGCATACAGTATTACGGTATTTCTATTTCCCTTGTCCCTGAAGGGCTCACAATTTATGTTTTGGTACCTGAGGCAGAGGGTTAAGTCGCTTAATGAAGGCCAGAAGGACCACCTGTGGGACCAGAAACCCCAGTTTTTATGGCCCAAGGTTGGTGGTCTCGATTGGAATTCAAACCCTTGGTCCTCTGGCAACTTGCCTCAACCACTAGGCCACACTGCTCCGTGTGAGCTAGCCACAGGGCCATAGGACCAGGTGCAGCCTGTTACTTCCAAGAAGAGATCTTGGGGGGGGTTCCGTTCATAAGGATATGAGGAATGCCATACTGGGTCAGACCAAGGTCTTTCAGGTCCAGTATCCTGTTTCCTAGGGTAGCCAATCCAGGTCTTAAGGACCTGGCTGGTTTCCAAAAAGACGAATAGGCTACTCAATGCTTGTATCGGGGCAAGCGGTGGATTCATGTATGCTCATATTTTAAGGGTTCCGTTGCATGTACAACAGATGTGACGCTCTGTTGGGTTGTGTGCCTTGTAGAACATCTTGAATTGGTGAAAGTTGGTATAAAAAAAATTATAATTTTCCAGCTTCTCTCTAATAAAAGGTTATGGACCTTTCCTCCAGGAGCTTGGCCAAAAACTTTGTTAAACTCCGCTACGTTCGGAGATCGTTTCACGCAAGGCTCTTGGAGTACACAGTAGACCCAGTGGTCAATCAACCAACTGGAAATGCGAGCGATACACCGGGCGTTGCAGGCATTTGAAACTACGGTGACAGGTCGAGCGGTGTGAGTACTGTCCGACAACTCCGCGGCGGTGGCCTACATCAATCGGCAGGGCAGAACCGGAAGTGTGGCCATAGAGGCCACGGCAGAGGGTCTGTGTTTGTGGATAGAGCTTTGGCTGCCAGCATTTTCGGTGGCGCATGTTGCGGGTAAGGACATTGTGACGGCGGATTTCCTCTGCTGGGTCTAAGTAGATGCCAGAGAATGGGAGTGGCATCCGGAGGTGTTCGCACAGATCAGTCGCATATGGGGACAGCCAGTAATGGACCTCATGGCGGCGTTTCACTTTGCGTAAACGGGTCGCTTCTTCAGCAGATGACGCGAAAGGAGGTCGGAAGGCATCGGCGCAGTGTTTCAACGGCGGCCGTCATCCAGTCTTCTCTATTTCTTTCCACCAGGGGCACTCATAGGTCGAGTGGTTCTGCGTATCGAAGCGCTTCGGGGAAACGTGTGGTTGGGGGCCTCGGGCTGGCTTTGGCACCCGTGGTATGCCTGCCTCATATGGTTGCTCGACAGGAATCCATGGAGGTTTCCGACATTGGAGATTCTGTTGATACGGAGTTCCTTTCGAATGCCTCAGGTGCATCGTTTTTTGCTTACGGGGTGGCCATTGAAAGGGCAAGCTTAAGGAAAAAGAGTTGCTCGGCAGCAGTCTTTGCCACCTTGCCGCAAAAAAAAAAAAGTCTATGCCCCTTGCATATTTGCGTATATGGCACATCTTTGAGGACTGGTGCTCGCGCGACAACAGTGTCAATTCCTTTGGTATTAAGTTTTCTGCAGGGCAAGTTTGGTAAAGGCAGGTCCTGGAGAGTTCAGTTAGCAGCTCTGTCTTGCTATAGGGGCAAAGGACGGGGTGGCTCTCATGCACAGGTCGATGTGGTACACTTTTTCAGGCAGTTACCAGACTGTAGCCCTCTCGTAGGATATTAATTCCACCAGGGAAGCTCAAGTTGGAGCGTTAGCTAGCGCGCAATTGGGGCCCTTGCAACAGGCGTAGGTTAAGGGTTTTGCCTTGAAGATGGTATGTTTGATGGTCATCTGTTCGGCGAGGCGATTTTCAGAGTTGCAGGCGTTGACCTGTCAGGAATCGTTTTTTATCTGTCTCCAGACAGAAGGTGGCCTGGCGGCTGGTTCCGTCGTTGTTGCCAAAGGTGGTTTCTACGTTCACCTAACTAAAATGGTCTCTCTTCCAGCGCTAGGTGCGGCGGAGGGGAGCGTATTGAACCATAGCTTGCGCTGTTTGGACATCAAGAGAGTGCTGCGGCAGTGTTTAAAGGTTTCAGAAACTTTCGCAAGGCGGATTGTCTCTCTTCGGGGTGTTTGGAGGGCCCTGCAAAGGGAAGCGGCGGCGAAGGAGTCCATTTCTGGATGGATTGGAGCGGCGAGTGTGTCGGCTTATCTTCTATGGGACCGTACAGTCCCAGGGAGCTTACGAGCTCACTCTACCAGAGTGCAAGCGTCTTCTTGGACGGAGCACAGTTTGGTTCCGCCAGTGGACATCTGTAAGGAGGCCTCTTGGTTGTCTCGCCATACTTTCAGTAAGCACTACCGCCTAGATGTTCTGGCGGCTAAGGATGCCGTTTTCAGGGAGGCGGTGTTGAGATCCGGCTGGAAAGGTCCCTCCCAATGATTACTGCTCTGATACATCCCAGAGGTTGAGGACTAAAATGGAGGAATGATAAGGAAATAGGAATTACACTTACCTGGTAATTGTGGTTCCTTGAGTGACTCCAGTTTAGTCCTCATTCCCGCCCGGGGATGGGGTCTTAGCAGTGTTTTCTGTTGGGGGAAGTGCAAGGTTAAAAGTGGATATAGGCCTTCACTGGTGTTCAGTCGTTTTGATGCTTCCATTTGTTTTGCACTATATTGTTATATTATTATATTATGATATTGTTATATATTGTTATATATATTGCTATATTGCTCTGGATTGTTTAGGGCTAGGCATTCGACGGAAAGGAGAGCATGCAGGAAGCAGTCCCTTTCCTTCTGGAAGGGGAGTAGTAGGTAGATAGGTTATATGTTCTGCGTGCCCTTGAATATAATGTTAAGTTAAAAAAAAAAGTTACAGATTTTTTGCTCCTTTGAGTCTGCTTTGTCAATAGTTCACTGGGAGCTGATGGGAGAGACCAGCAGGCTATATCCAGTGATGTCATGAGTTTTTGACATGCCCAGTCTCCAAGCTGCAGGAGGAGGTTCACTACCAGAGGTTGAGGACTAAACTGGAGTCACTCAAGGAACCAAAATTACCAGGTAAGTGTAATTCCTATTGTCGATTCTGTGGGAAAGAGCTGGACTCACCTCATAGCTGGCTGTGAAGTTCTGATGGCAGAAAATTCCTATACAGAAAGGCACAATAAAGTAGCACTTCTCATCCACTGGAAACTGCAAACACTACATCATCACTGTGCCTGAAAAGCACTGGGATCATGACCCTAAAAGAATTACAGAGAATGAAGAGGTTATTCTCACCTAGGATACTTCCATTCCAACCAATAAAAATCTGGATGTGAGAAAGTGGGATATAATGGTAAAGGAGAAAAACGCCAGAACATCATTGATTACTGGTCAACACAATTTTTGTCACAGACCCGCTCTGACCTGTTTCATATGTAATTTTTCCCATTGTTTACAAATATGGTATCAGAATTTTTCTATCACCCATACTTCAGGAGATATCATCTAGTAAAGTGTGTACATTACTGTAAATTAGCCGTTACAGTTTTGTTTCAGTAAACAAAGGTTGAAGACAAAAAATTCCATCATAATTACTATTGTATGTTGTCAGCCACAACCAAAAATGCTGAGTCATGTAGTTGTAATATAATTAATTAACCCTCGCCCTACTGGTCTGGCTGATACAAGCAGAAAACGCTGAGTCATGTATTGGTATGCTTTCTGTCGCCGTCAGCGATTGTGGTTTGCATTATTTGAAACAAAAAACAGAATCTGAATGGATGTGAGTTTGCGTTAATCTATTTCATAAACAGCATGGGAGTCCTTTAAGACTGTTTGTCGCGACTTCTTGGGAAATAACAAGGCAGACAACTACGCAGAATCAGTGGATACTCTACTGAAATCTTACCAGAAACTGGGATGTAACATGTCTTTGAAAATGCACTTCTTGCATTCACACCTGGATTTTTTTCCTGCAAATCTAGGAGCAGTCAGCGATGAACATGGGGAAAGGTTTCATCAGGACATTTCGGTAATGGAAAATAGGTACCAGGGCAAGTGGAGCTCCAGTATGTTTGCAGACTGTTGTTGGACCCTTAAGAGGGATGTTCTTGAGGCGCAATACAGCAGAAAATCATATACAACTACCTTTTAGGAGACATTACGTTACAATATACATCTATATATATCTAATGTAAATATGAGCAACACAGTCTAAATTTAAACTACATGTCAATCAAAAACGTTACGTGACGGAGAATTTCTAAGTACATATCCGAGTTCATAACCAAAAACAGTACTAGAATCAGCCATTTTCATTTCTGTGACAAAAAATATTTTGGATTTTGTTTAGGTGTCAGTTCCAAGCGACTACTCTGGGAATCACATTGAGAGGGAGAAAATCTTCTAAGTACCAAGAAATGCAGAGACCAAGGAAATGTGGCAGAAAGATAGAGTTATTTCCCATTGCGTTGGGTGGCATAGGCCTAATTAGGAGGAATTTCCAAGCACACATTGATAAATTACTCATACACGTAACATCTTACGAACTCCAGAGGTGAAGCTGTCTTTGGCACAATAGAGTGGAGGAGTAGCCTAATAGTTAGAGAACTGGCTTGGGAACCAAGAGACCAGGGTTCAGTTCTCACTAGCACTCCTTGTGGCCTTGGGCAAGTCACTTAACCCTCCATTGCCTCAGAAAAATCAAAGTTATCAGTGTCCCTGTTTAATATACCTTACCAAGTTTAAGTTACAGTATAAACCACTTTGACTGAAATGATAAAGTGATATAAAAAACCTGTTAAATAAATAAAATAAAATACTGTCCTGAGAATTAGCAGTAAATTTGAGAGACTGAGATCATACTCCACGTATCCTGGTTTAAAATGAGGTTCATGACTGTCATGGTATGCACAAAACTCATTAAACACACCAAAATCAACTGTCTAAGAGCCTACTATATCAAACCAACAAATTCTCTTAGTACACTCATTATATATAAAACGCCTTAATACACCTTTAATTAACCTTAAACAATAACTAATACCCTATATTGCAACAGGGGTTAAGGATGACCTCAGGATGGCTATATACCCTACATATGGCAAAACAAATCACCATAGGGACTAGCAGACACTCACATCACAGGTCTCCAACCTTCCCCCTCTTTTTTCTTTATATACTTTTCAATAGTATTTTAAATTCATATATTTTTAATTAATATTTAAAGCAACCCAATACTTATATCCAAAAAAGTACTTTTTGGAAAATCACTATAAAAATGTAATCACCATAGAAACAAAGCAGCGTCTGAATTTTCATTCAAAGGGGCTTGTTTACAAAGCCGCAGTAGCAGCTTCAGCCCGATATCGAAGCCCGATATCGGGCGGAAGCTGCTACCGCGGCTTTGTAAACAAGCCCCAAAGAATCCAAAACCCATTTATTCTAAATCTGTGTTCTGTTTTCCTGTAATAAAACAAAAAAAATCTAATAAGCAAAAGATCATCAATACTTTTTAAAGTAAGATAATGTTCACTTATCTTAGCAAACCGTGGGTTCTGCATCGTTCTCAAAAGCCGGCAGCCATAACAGCCACACTCCATCCACGTTCATTCATATCGAATCTCATGCACAAAACTCACCCATTTGGAGAAACTGCACCAATAGAATAACATCTATTTAAAACAAACATTATTAAATGAAAATGATCACATTGCCTTCTTGTCTCAAAACCTGATTAGACTTTGAAATGTTCATCCTTTCTGTTTTCCTAACACTTTCTCAAACATCCTTCGTTATGCAGTTTCTTAGGACCATTAGCCAAGTGGCTGGCAGCCCGATCTAGTTAGAACAGGTTTTGCACTTTTGTTTATTCACATTTTTTTGTAAGGAAGCCTGCTTCATTGGATTATGTACTGGCTATCATGTACATACACCTTATTGGCAGAGCCTGGTAAAAATGATTCTTTTTTTGCTTTTGTTTCTTAATATAAATTTCAGGACATTAAGAATAAGGTGTGACTATTTTGTGTTTTGCCTGTGTGCAGGAACTAAGACAGCTATGTTGTCTGTTATCTGGATAAACCTGGGAGCCACAGGACTAAACTTTTCATTCTTTCATAGTAGAAAAAGTAAATACTAATAGTAGTGGTGTGGGGGATGGTTAGAAGAATAGTATATTATGACCAAGAAGAACTTTAAGCAAGGGGCTATATAACTTTTTCAATGTTGCATATCAGAGGGCGCAAGGCTTCTAGGCAGATTGCCAAAACAAAACCACTCAATAATTGTTACCACAGGAAGAGTCTTCATAAACAAATGCTGCTGCTTTTCTGCTCTGCCCACTCTTACACCTGGCACACCCCTTACTGTATAATACTAGGCCCAGGTGCATTTCCAAAACTCAAAGGCCAGCTGAGGTGTTTTCTCTATTGCAAAATTAATGCAGTCGTTACTGGCCTGGAATACTTGAACTGTAGAGGCATCCGTGTACTGGGCCACATGGCCTGGTGGCACAAGTGCCACAGGTTGTCAACTCCTGTTGTAAATTAATATTTTATCTTTGGCATTTCTAATGAAACTTCTATATCCTTGGCAATAAAACACATTCCAGCAAATGAAAATTGGATTATGACATAATCAAATAACTGGAAGTTTTCAGAGAACTGACAGCAACTTCGGCCAGTCGGTACTCCAGCATCTCTTTGGGGATTAGAATCAAACTCCATCTCCCCAAGGCCTTACTGTCCGTCCAGGCTACCAAAAAAACAAACAAAGAAACAAAAGATAACATATGGTGAAGAAGCTGAATCAGATGAGTTCCCTTTAGTGAACTACCACTTCTGTACATAGTTGATTTTCCAGTTTTCAGTTCAATTTTGCCCCTGTTGGGCTTCTCAGCCTCCTCGGTTTCTGGTAGCCTGTAGCTTGGGAATCCCATATGTGAGGATTTCCTGCTTGTCCATGGAGAAAGGGTAGTTACTTATAGCAGGTGTTCTCCATGGACAGCAGAAATAAGTCCTCATAACCCTTCCAGTTCCTTGAGGAATTGTATTCTGCTACAGCTTTATCAGACCGGAGAAGATGGTGCTGCAGCGTCAGGTAGGAAGACAGACACTCCAGCATGGTGCAGCCTCCCAAAAGCTTCCATTATAAGCTGGGGAGCATTCCCACGTGGAGCTCCGTTGGAGACATCAACCATACGTGAGGACTTATTCCTGCTGTCCATGGAGAACATCTGCTAAAAGTGAGTAACTACCCTTTCTCCAGCTTTGTTTCTCTTGCCAAGCCCATATTTCCCAACAATTTTGTCATCTTCTTTGTTCCCAACCTTTTCTTTCCAGTTGCCCCATGACTATAAGTATATCTTGTTTTTACATTGTGTCAGTTTCACTTGTTCATAGAACTGATCAACTTCATCCTCTTCTGCATCTGTTGTTGGCTTACGTACCTGAATAATAGTTGGGGTGGTGCATCACTAACTATAAATATTCTTAGGAAACCAGATTCTGTGTGGGCTGTGATCCCATTTGTTGAGCCACAATAAGAATGATCCAGACACGATGTACAGATAAGGCCAGTCTTTGGAATGTGAGAACTGTGAGACTGTACAGGACACCATGCATGAGGGAGTGGCCCAGATGCAGAACTTGGCTCCTGCTGCAGAAAGGAGGAAATACCCACATGCAGGAAACAGCTATGTCTACATTGAGCCATTGAAGAAGACACTGCTGATGTTGCTAAAGAAAAAGCTTAGTCAATGCTGTGTCTGAGTCACCGCCAAAGCAGAAAAACTGAGCAGTGCTATGCCAACTTACCGCTTCTTAGAAGGGAGGCTTCAGTCTGTGGTGATGTGAGTAAAGGATCAGTCTGCTGATCCTGCAAAAAAATAAGCTGTGAGAATGACTAAGAAGGACATGAACTGGAAGACTATCGGTAACTCTGCTGTTGTTTAACATCTGTCATCGTATCCCTTATCTGTGGATATAATAAACTTCCTGCTATTTGTAATTAATTTTGCAGATTGTTCTAAATGCAAGACTAGTACAGAGTCAACACAGCTGATTTTAGAGCAGTACAGAGTTGGACCGGCTTTTTCTGCATCTAGAGCAGATATTGAGAGTTACAGTTGTGGTCAACACTATCGGCACTCTTGCAGTTCAGCCCCTTAATGTCCAGTATCTCCTAATAAAAAGTGGCCAGTGAAATGGTTTTTGACTATATATTCACACATATTTGACCGATAAAATAATCAAATAAAACAAGACCAATTTTGAAAATAGTAGTAAAAAGTATAAAAACTGGGATATTGCCAGGACATGATTGTTGTCACCCTTATAAACAATTCAAATCAGTTTGAAAGAAGAACTAAATTCCCATTGCAATAAATTAGATGCACCTGTGATCATTTGTCAGTATTCACATGACTTAAATCAACCAACAAATGATGGTTCTAATGTTTAAAATGGCCACATTCACTCCCTGTTCCATCTTCATAATGGTGAAGACAAGAGAGACTGAGACTGTCAGAAAAGCCATTATCATCAAACATCAAAGGGGTACAAGGGCATCTCCAAAGACTGTGGAATTCCTGTGTCTACAATTCGCAATATTATTAAGACATTTTCTGCTCATGGAACTATCAAGAACCTCCCAGGATATGGTGAAAAAAGGAAAATTAATCAAAGAGGTCTTTGAAGGTTAGTGCAAACTGTTGGAAAAACACCATGTTCAACATCCAAGAAGCTTAAGGCTGACTTGGAGCAATCTGGAGTGGTGGTTTCAACCTTTACTATATACAGCACACTAAACAAAGAAGGACTTCATGGGCAAAAGCCAAGGAGGATCCCACTACTCAAAAACAAACATAAAAAGGTACTCCTGATCTTTGCCCAGACCCACCTTGAGAAACCACAATCCTTCTGGGAAAATGTTCCGTGAACAGATTAAACTAAACTTCAGCTCTTTGGCAATGCAGACCAGCAATGCATTTAGAGGCAAAAATGAATCTTATAAGGACATAAACACCCTTCCTGCAGTTAAATATGGTGGAGGTTCCATAATGTTGTGGGGCTGTTTTGCTGCCTCAGGAACGAGGCCTGGAACATATTAAAGGAATGATGAAGTCAGAGGACTACCGAGGTATTTTGGAGCAAAATGTGCTACCTAGTGTTAGAAAGCAAGGTCTAGGTTGAGGGTCATGGGTCCTCCAACAGAACAATGACCCAAAACATACATCCAAAAGTACAAAAGAAGGTTTAAAAGGGAACAAATGGACTGTTTTAAACTGGCCAGCAATGACTCCCGATCTCGGTCCAATCGAGAATCTTTGGAAAGAGCTGAAATCTGCCATTGGGAAAAGGAATCCTGGCAACATTCATGAGTTGGCACAAATTGCAGTTGAAGATTTGGAGAAACTACCAGCAGACAGATGTACAAGAAAAGTTTGGAGACTGTTATCACTGCCAAGGGTTGTGCAACTAAATATTAGTGAAGGGTGCCATTAATCCTGTCCAGGTCATATTTTGTTTTTTTCTCAGAAATTACTATGTCTAAGTTGCAGAAACATCTTTTTTTTGTTGTTGTTGTTGTTGTAAACCTTTGAATTAAAATATTATGATGACCTACAGTTGGAATAGTTCCAATTACACTGGTCAACATTGAAATCGTTACTGACTTTAAAAGGCCCTAAACTGTAGTATCTTGGTGAGCTGAACACGAATATAACATTAAAAAATGTTATTGGCTCTTGTTTTGAAGATATTGCATGTAGTTCATTTTTGACATTTCACCGTGTAAATTTATCCAGTAGGACATCAACAACATCCCAAATAAGCCTTGAATGATGTAATATAGCATCATATTGCCTAATACCAGCATGCACACATCATCCAGAGTTGATTGCATCATTTTCTGATGCAATGCAATGCTACTGCCAGACGGCTGCTGAAGCCATCTGACGTCAGCAGTGTACTATACGCAGTCGGAAAGGAAAGTAATCTGGTATTCTGTTCCGATATTGAAAGCCTCATGAATGCCTTAAAAATCACTCATGACCCACAAGACTGGAGACTATTTATAGACTCTTTGAAACTGAGTCTGAAGGCTGTGCTTTTGAACAATGGAAACCGTCTTCCATCTATTCCAGTAGCGCATGCCGTCCACATGAAAGAGATATACGATAACTTAAAGCATCTACTGACTTCCATTAACTATATAACAAGTACAGCTGGCACCTCTGTGGTGACTTGAAGGTAGTTGCCCTTTTAATGGGACTGCAGCAGGGATATATAAAATACATGTGTTTCTTATGTGAGTGGGATAGCCGAGCAAGGGATTGGCACTACTTGCGGAAGGAATGGAATCACAGACAAAATGTAACAGTTGGAGAGAAGAATATCCAGCACCCAGCTCTGGTTGAGGCTCACAAAAGCCTGCTACCACCCCTTCACATCAAACTAGGTTTGATGAAAAACTTCATGAAAGCCATGGACCACACTTCGCCAGCTTTCTGATACCTGCATGAAAAATTCCCTCGACTCAGCGAAGCAAAGATTAAAGAGGGAGTTTTTGTGGGTCCTCAGATTCAAGAGCTCTTCAAAGATGACCAGTTCAACAACTTGCTGCAGGGTGATGCGAAACAAGCATGGAATGCTTTTCGCCTAGTGTCAACACACTTTCTCAGGAATGTTAGGGTAGAAAACTACAAGGAACTAGTAGAAGACACGCTGATACAGTATCAGAAACTTGGCTGCAATATGTCTCTAAATATCCATTTCCTTGATTCCCATCTCGATTTCTTTCCTGACAACTGTGGTATGGTTAGTGATGAACAGGGTGAACGTTTTCACCAGGATATTGCAATGATGGAGCAAAGATACCAGGGAAAATGGTCCACTACAATGCTGGCTGACTACTGCTGGACATTCCCCAGAGAAGCTCCCGAACAGCTGTAGAAGAGACAGGCGAAAAAATCTAAGAAGTAGTCTATGACTTAGTTTTTTACAGGTATTAACCGAAGACCTATTATATTTTCTATTGACATGCATTTCGTGATGTAAATATTAATTCTGGTAGATTGCAAAAAAATTAGAGCCAACTTTGCAATTTCACTGTCATATTCGTGTTCAGCATATAAAAATTGATAAGAAATGACTATTTTTATTTCAGTAACATGACTTTTGTAAAAATTTGTTGACCAGTGTTATTTCTCGATATTGTACACAACATGCCTAAATGCAAGAGTGCCAATAATGTTGACCAGAACTGTACACCCCCAACCCCACTTCTTTTTACTCAAGCTTACTTTTGTTGTGGAGAATGTGATTTATCGTGTATTACTCCTCTCTCCATCCCGACTCACTCCCTAATATCTACCTCTTGTTTATCCCCAGGGCTTTGTCCATTATTCCTCATCCCTCTCTTTTTCTCTCCCCCTTTCTCATCAGCCATCTCTCTCTCCCCCAACTTAGTGCAGAATTAGCCTTCTCTTTTGCCACAGCCTGCACTATCTCTCTCGCTCCTTCCCCCTCCCCCTTCCCACAGTCTGCATCATTATCCCTCTCTCCACCAACTCTCTGCGTAGGATCCACTTCACTCTCTCATCTCCCACCAGCCAGCATTCCCCTTCCTCACTCTTTATCCACCCCCTGCGTAATATCTGCTTCTCTCTTTCTCTTCCTCCTTCTTCAGTAACCTCTCAGTCCCTCCCTTTCTGTCCTCCAAACCCTACCCAATTTGGTATATTCTCAACATTTCCTCCCTTCCCAGCAGTATGACTCAGATTCAGAGTCTCCCTCTTCCTTCTGGCATCATTTCCAGCTCAAGTCCTGTCAGTCCTCCATGTCCTTGAGTCATGTAGATGCTGCTGCACCATGAGCTCACTGGGACGTCATTGGTATCATACTGCTCCAATCACGTGTGTTCAGAACCCAAAAGCATTTTGCATAGGGTCAGCAGCTATCAAGCAAGCTTTTTGCCTGCATAAAACAGGCCTAGATGCCTGCTTACCCCCTATCCCCCATTCCCACTTTAGTTCTAGCACTGAAGGGGGCCAGGATGGAAATTTGAATAGCAGCAGTGTTGATGCCAGTGATGGTTCTTATGCTCTTCATGGACCTTATGAGGACTAAGTGGGTGGCACTGCAGCACCACAGTTATCTATTCTCATTATAGCTCCATAGGCTGCCTAAATCCCAGTGGCCCCGTGACATCAGTTGTGGTGTGATGCGCAGGGCAGCCGTCCAATTTATCCCTCCCCCACCCCTCTTTTGGCACTAGAACAGAATAGGGAGACACTCAGGCAATAACAGGGTTGAAATCTCTTATTTAATAAAACATTACATGTGTTCACAGTTTGGTAAACTGAGTCTGAGTTACTAGTTACAAATTAGATCCATATTCTTCCTAGATGATTAAGGTAACCAGAGTAATGGGGTTTTCCTTGTCATCCTGCTAGACCAGTGCAGGTGAGTGGGTTATGCTCCCTTGCTAACAAGTGGAGGCAAACAAGGCACTTTCAGTGATGCCATCATCAGGATCTCTATAGGCTAGTGAGGCACTGAGAGAATTTAATTTTGAAATTAAATTACATAAAACTAAAATTGTCTGCTATTTTTGCATTATTATGCCTTTAATTTGGGCTCTGGTTTTATTTATTTAGTATACATTTGTATACTGCTACTTCCAGCAATCTTTTGATTACAGATTGGAAATTGTCAAATCATGACAGGACATTTTTTGAGGTATAAACACATTGATTAGACAGGAAAGCACAGCACACAGAGAACTATTTTACAGGGAACATGGGCTATGGAGGGTTAAGTGGCTTGCCCAAGACCACAAGGAGCACCTGTGGGACTAGAAACCCCAGTCCTTCTGGCCCAAGGTTGCTGTCCTCCAGTGGGATTTGAATCCCCGACCTTCTGGCCCAAAGTACCTTGCCCCAACCACTAGGCCACTCCTCCACTCCTAGGTTTTGCTGCTTGACTGAAGCAGCTTCTTTGCAGTGCAGACCTCTTTAAGGCTTTCATGAGCCTACATGGGTATTCAGAGCAGCCCTTCTTGGGTTTCCCCAGCCGTCCTTGCTGTTGCAGAGATTTCCTATGCAATCAAGGTTTGTTTTCTTTCTGCCATTCTGACTTGTTTTTTGCTATGATTTCTTTTTCTGTCAGTCAGACTTTCTTTGTGTTTTTTTTTTAAATTTGACTGCTTTGAGCTCTGCAGCCATACCTTGTGCTTGGCATTGTAATGCTTGTAAGTCCTGCATTCTTTGCTTTGCAGCTGGTTTCTTTTTGCCCTATTTGCAACAGAGATGACTCGGGGTACATTTATTTTCAGTATTTCTGAGACTGATGCCAATTTTGCAACCTTGGCATTTCCTTTGATTTTACTGCAGACAGGTCTGCTGTCATCTTGGATGGCCAAATGGGCCCTGCTGAAGGAGGAGTGTAGTATGGACAAGGCTGGGCCGTCCACTAGGCGAACTAGGTAGTCACCTTGGAAGGCAGACCTTGGTGGGCAGCTCGATCCTAGACAGTCCCGACGTGCCACTGTTGCTGTGCCGCCACCGACATCCAGCCTCTCCCTAGGGATTGATGGGCAGCATGGCAATCATCTTTTTGAAGCTACAGCAGTCTTTTAAGCGCATGTCTGCGTGCACTTGTGTCCTGCCACTCCTGCCCCCTCAGAAAGGAAGTCAAAAGGGGGCAGGAGCAGCAGGCCATGAGTGCGCACATGTGCTGTAAGGCCTGCCGTGGCTTCAAAAAGTTGATTGACATGCCACCCATCAATCTACAGTGAGAAGCTGAATGTCAGGGGTGGTGAGGCGGCATTGTGGGGGTGGCACATCGGGTCTGCCTAGAGCAACAAGAACCCTTGGGCTGCCCCTGGGTGTGAGTGGCCATAGACTCCAGCTGCTAAGCCCCTGAGAGGACCTTGGAACTTTGGGGCTTGTTTCTGACTGGCTCAGAGCAGCAGCTTTTGAAACATCTCAAAGAATGTTGTCAGTATTGGATGACTGCATGGCAACCCCTCCCCCCTATGGAACTCAAGGCCTTCTGGTGCCTTCCCCTCTGATAACTAGAGGTCTGTGCTCCCGTCATCTCTTTTTCTCCTATCTGCTCTTCCAGAGTATTGCCTGCTCCCCCCTAGGAGACAGTTGGGTTGGTAGACAAGTCACTAAAACAATGAAGGCTTCCCCTTGCAGGGGAAGAAGTCCTGTCCATGTTCCACTTGTCCTTGGGGAAGTTAGGTCCCTTACTGGCCCTCTGCAGTGTGGAGGACCATCTTGCAGAGGTGTTCTCGAGTGGACTGTATTCTGGAAGGGTTGAGATGTCCATCCAGTGTTTTCCTCCTCCCTGAGTCCTTGAGGAAGCTGGTATCCCCTCCAAGGCAGTCACCGGAGCTGGGGTTGAGGAGTAGTAAGGTCTTAGTGTGACTGTATCCTCTGCCTCAAGGGGACATGGAACAGCTTTTTTTTTTTTTTTCCTAAAGTGGATATCCTGATCACAGCAGAGGTGGATCACATCCATCCCTGTGGAGAGAGGTGCTGTGCTGAAAGTCTCATGGCAGGAGGTTGGAAGTCCTCCTCAAGAATGTCTTCTCAACTTCAGCCTTAGGCACTTAGATAGCACTTTGCACAAGTTTGGTAGCCTGTGCACTTTACGCTGGGTCCAGCAGTTGCTGGATAGCCCTGAAGTAGCAAGATTAAAGTCTGGAGTGTAGTTTGTGGCAATTGCTCTGTACAACTTGATTGGGATTTCTTCTAAGTCCATGGTGGCTGTGGTGGTAGCCTGAAGGTGGCTCTGCCTCCGGACTTGCTATGTGTTTGTCACATCTAATTGCAACTGATCAAGCTTCCCTTTAAAGGCAAGCTGCTCTTTGGGGAGGATCTGTAGCAGCTAGTGAAGGACTTGGGTGAGGCTCCCCCACAGAGGCTCCCAGGGGTTCTAGAGGTTCCTTAGGTCCCAGTGTGGCACTTGGGGGCATTTCAGAACTAGAAAGGGTCCAAGCACAGTCCTCCCTTCCTGTGTAGCTAAGCCCAAAAACATTCAGTCCTTTCGTGCCTCCTCAGAGACAGTGTCATTGCAGTGAGATGCAGCAGATCCCTTCTGAGGGACAAGCAGTTGGTAGGCATCTCTGACAGTTTACTTGGAATGGATCCATGACATGTCAGACTAGTGAGTCCTCAAGGTCCTCCAAAATGGGTATGCACTGGAACTTGCAGAGCCTCTTGTGAACACCTTGTGGAATCTTCTTGCAGCTCCTTGGCCAGGAGAGTGGCAGTTCATGACATTTTTCGGCACCTCCTACAGTTGCAGGCTGTCATACTGTACCTTCCATGGAGCAAGGTCAGTGGCGTTATTCCATTTACTTAGTGGTACCCAAGAAGGATGGATCTTTCATCAATTTTTGGATCTGAAAGCAGCTGATACCAAGCTATGGATGCACTAATTCTGCATGAGACCTTAGGTTGGTCATGGCATTGGTTCATGAAGGAAGGTTTCTACCTCTCTGAACCTGTCTGGGACTATCTGAGATGTATTTTCATATACCTATCCAAGAGCAATATCATCTGCTTCTGCGCGTTGAGGCACTATTTTCAGTTGTGCGCTCTGCCCCTCAGCCTAGTCACAGTGCCTTGCACCTTCTCAAAGGTTGTGGTGGTGGTGGCAGCAGTATTTTGGCACAAGCAAGGGATTCAGTTTCACTTGTTCCTGGACAACTGGCTGATTTGTTCCAACTCCTTGGAGAGCTCCAGGATGGGCATGGGCCAGATGATTTAATGGTTAGAGAAGCTTAGTTCCTTCACAGGACTTGGAGTACCTGGGTCTCCACTTCAGTACTCTCTTTGGAAAAGTATTTCTCACTTAAGAAAGGTTGGACAGGTTGCAGTCACAGCTTCAGAGTCTTTGCTTTAAGGCACCTCCCAGAGTTTGGGACTACCTGCAGCTCCAGGGCTTAATGACATCGATCTTAGAAACAGTGTCTTGGGCCAGGGTGAAAATGCGCCCTTTGCATGGCACCTTCTATCTCACTGGTCTTCCTGCCTCCAGATGTTTGGACAGCACCTGCCTTTTCCCCAGAAAATCAAGGAGGAATTAGCCTGATGACTACAGAATCATACAGTGGTGGACGGGATGCTTCTCAAGGCACCAAATTGGGTGATAGTCATCACGGATGCATGCCAGTAAGGCTAGAGTGCATATTGCCTGGGTCAGTTTGTTCAGGGGTAGTGGTCCCTTTTGGAAGCCTCCAGGATGATCAACAGGCTGGTGGCCAGGGCAGTCCACGTGTCTATAGAGAAGATTTGGTCCCTGTAGAGCAAACAGCTAGAGTGTTCTTGGACAATGCCACAGCCATGGCCTATGTCACAAGCAGGGTGGCACTCATGATGCCCCAGTGGTTGAAGAAGTTGCAGATCTCTTCTGTTGGGCAGGGATTCATCTGATAGTCTTGTTGGGGCTCACATAGCCAGAGTTGACAATATGCAGGCTGATGTCTTGAGTTGGATCACCATGAATCCCAGTGAGTGGGAATAAGCCTTTGCACATTTGGTCTCATCATGCAGTGATGCGACCTACCAGTGTTTGATCTGATGGCCACTCAGGAGAATGTCAAAGTGGCTCACTTTTTCAGCTGCAGGAAGGACCCATGGGCAGCAGGTTTGGATGTCCTTCTTCAGGAGTGGCCTAAGCACAGTCTCTCTATGTCTTTGTTTAATGACCCTTGGTGAGACATCTTCTTCTCTGAATTTGTTCTCTTGTAGGCTTCATCATTCTAGTGGTGCCAGATTGGCTACCCCGACTGATCTCGTGACCTATTTGTGGGATCCCCTCTATTATCTCAGGAGAAGGGGTTGCTGTGGTAGGATTCCTTGGTCATGGAGGATCCTGTTCCCTTATTGCTTATGGCCTGACACCTGAAAGGTATAAGCTGTCTATTAATCTAGAACCAAAAAGCAAAACAAAAACCAAAAGAAAAGCAAAAAGCGAAGAGACACAATAAAGTTTGTTGCTGATCATTTTATCCCCCTCATTTTTTGTTTTTCTGAAGATTAATTTGGAGCAGTAGTCAACACTCTACTCAAGGCCTGGATGGCTTCCACGTCCTTGGCCTATGTCATAGTCTAGAGGATCTTTGAGAAATTATGTTTCTCTCAGACCCTAGATGCAAAGAGATAGACATAGTCACTGTTTTGTCCTTTTTAGTTGGGATTGGATTAGGGCTTAGCTCTGAAAAGGTTCAGATGGTGGCCCTTTTGTGTTGCCAGGGTTGAATGCTATGTCTTTTCTTAGCAGCGTACCCCAATGGGTCTTGTTTCCTCAAGGCAGTGAAGTACATTCATCTGCCTGTGCACCTGCTTGTACCACAATGGAGCTTGTCTCTGGTGTTGAAAACAAGAAAGGTTCCCCCTTTGAGCCCTTTCAGAAGGATTTTACCTTGTAGGTGGTGGTCCTGGTGGCTAGTATGTTTGCCAAGAGGGTGTCAAAGCTACAGGCCTTGTCCTATAGGCATCTGTCTTCTTGAGGATGGTTCCTTCCTGCCTCCCGAAAATGCTGTCTTCCTTTTATCTTAATCAAGCAGTGATCCTACCATCCTCCTTAAAGGAGGAACATAACATAAGATATGCCATACAGGGTCAGACCAAGGGTCCATCAAGCCCAGTATCCTGTTTCTAACAGAGGCCAATCCAGGTCACAAGTACTTAGCAGGTTCCCAAAAGGTACACAGATTCCATGCTGCCTGTTCAATGGGTAAGCAGTGGATTTCTCTCATCCTCTTTAATGGTTTATGGACTTTTCCTTCAGAAACTTGTGCAAACCTCTTTTAAATCCAGCTAAACTAACAGCTTGTACTATATCCTCTGGTAACGAATTCCAGAGTTTGATTACGCGTTGAGTGAAAAAATATTTTCTTCAATTAATCTTAAATGTGCTATATTGTAACTTCATTGTGTGTTTCCTAGTCTTTCTACATTTTTGAATGGGTAAACAATCAATCTACATTTATCCGTTGTACTCCATTCATTATTTTATAGAGCTCTATCATATCTCCCCTCAGCCATCTCTTTTCCATGTTGAAGAGCCCTAATCTTTTAAGCCTTTCCTCATAGGGATATCCTTCAACCCCTTTATCATTTTTGTTGCTCTTCTTTGTACCTTTTCTAATTCTGCTATATCCATTTTAAGATATGGCGATCAGAATTGCACGCAATATTCAAGGTGTGGTCGCACCATGGAGAGATACAGAGGCATTATATAATATATTTAGTTTTATTCTCCATTTTGTTCTGTATGATTCCTAGCATTGTATTTGCTTTCTTGGCACTGCTGCACACTGGGAAGAGGGTTTCAACATGTTATTTATTTATTTATTTACATTCTCTTATATACTGCGCTATTCTGCATCAGTGCGGTTTACATTAAACAAACTGAAATTACATTGAACAGGGTATTATAACTTGGAGATAACTATTTTACAGGGAACATGGGCTATGGAGGGTTAAGTGGCTTGCCCAAGACCACAAGGAGCAGCTGTGGGACTAGAAACCCCAGTCCTTCCGGCCCAAGGTTGCTGTCCTCTAGTGGGATTTGAATCCCCGACCTTCCGGCCTGAAGCACCTTGCCCCAACCACTAGGCTGCTCTTCCACTCCTTATCAATGTTATCAATGTTGTTACCGTCGAGTCGGTGTCCTAAATTGTGTTCAGTCTTCAGTCAGGCAGCTCATTGTTGACAGACTAGCACCCATAGCTGCTGTTATTGTATCGATCCATCTCATTGCTGGCTTTCCTCTTTTGCATTGACCTTCTACCTTGCTAAGTATGGTTTCTTTCTCTAATGATCTCTCTCTTTGCATGATGTGTCCAAAGTATGAAAGTCAAAGTTTTGTCATCTGAGCTTCCAGAGAAAGCTTAGGCTTGATCTCTTCTAGTACTGACTGGTTTGTTTTTTGGGCAGTCCATGGTATACACAGTATTCGTCAGCACCATAATTCAAAGGCATTAATTTTCTTCCTGTCTATCTTCTTCACTGTCCAACTTTCGCATCCATATGATGATACTGAAAATGCCATGGCTTGAATAAGTTGAATCTTTGTATGGAGAGAGACATCTTTGCTCTTGAGAATCTTGTCTAGGTCCTTCATAGCCATTTTGCCAAGAGCAATGCATTGTCTGATTTCTTGACTGCTTGTTGTCTCTTCATTGATAGTTGGTTGAAGTAGGTTAAGTTGTCCACTGTTTCAATTTCTTCTCCATCAATGATGAACTTATTGATTTTGCCAGTTGTCATGACCTTTGTCTTCTTTACATTAAGGTTCAGGCCCATTTTAAGACTATGTTCCTTAATCTTGAGAATCAAATAAGAACATAAGAACATAAGATATGCCATACTGGGTCAGACCAAGGTCCATCAAGCCCAGCATTCTGTTTCCAACAGTGGCCAATCTAGGTCATACGTACCTAGCAGTTTCCCCAAGGGACACAGGTTCCACAATGCTTGTATTGGTTCAAGCATTGATATCCTGGGTCCCTTCTTAATAATGGTTTATGGACCTTTCCTCCAGGAACTTGTCCAAACCTTTTTTAAACCCAGCTACACTAACAGCCTTTACTACATCCTCCGGTAACAAATTCCAGAGTTTGATTACACGTTGAGTGAAAAAATATTTTCTTTTATTAGTCTTAAATAGTTTACCCTGTAGCTTCATTGCATGTCCCCTAGTCTTTCTATATTCTGATAAGGTAAACAATCGATCTACGTTTACCCGTTCCACTCCGTTCATTAATTTATAGACTTCTATCATATCTCCCCTCAGCCGTCTCTTTTCCAGGTTAAAGAGCCCCAACCTTTTTAGCCTTTCTTCATAGGAGTAGCCTTCCATCCCCTTTACCATTTTGGTGGCTCTTCTCTGAACCTTTTCTAAAATCGCTATATCCTTTTTAAGATACGGCGACCAGAATTGCACACAATATTCAAGGTGCGGTCTCACCATGGAACGATATAGAGGCATTATAATATCTTTTGTTTTATTTTCCATTCCTTTCCTTATCATACCTAGCATTCTATTTGCTCTCTTGGCCGCCGCTGCACACTGGGCCGAGGGTTTTAACATGGTATCCACAATGACGCCTAAATCTTTTTCTTGGGTGGTGGTTCCTAATGTGGAACCTTGCATCGTGTAACCATAGTTTGGGTTGTTCTTCCCTAGGTGCATAACCTTGCACTTCTCCACATTAAATTTCATCTGCCATTTTGATGCCCAGTCTTCCAATTTATCAAGATCCTCTTGCAATTTTCCACAATCCTCCTGGGTTTTAACAACTTTAAATAGTTTTGTGTCATCAGCAAATTTGATAACCTCACTCGTTATTCCACTTTCCAGGTCATTTATGAATATGTCAAAAAGCAGCGGACCCAGCACAGATCCCTGGGGTACACCACTATTCACCTTTCTCCATTGGGAAAATTGGCCATTTAGCCCTACCCTCTGCTTTCTATCTTTTAACCAGTTCCTGATCCACAGTAGTACACTGCCTCCTATCCCATGACTCTTTAGTTTTGCCAAAAGTCTCTCATGAGGGACCTTGTCAAAGGCTTTCTGAAAGTCCAGATACACAATATCAACCGACTCACCTTTGTCCACCTGTTTATTCACTCCTTCAAAAAAACATAACAGATTAGTAAGACAAGATCTTCCTTGTCTAAAGCCATGTTGGCTGTCTCCCATTAGGTCATGACTATCTATATGCTGAGTAATTTTATTCTTTATGATGGTTTCTACCATTTTTCCCGGTACTGATGTCAGGCTCACCGGTCTGTAGTTTCCCGGATCACCCCTCGAACCCTTTTTAAAAATTGGTGTTACATTGGCGATCCTCCAATCCTCAGGTATTAGAGATGATTTTAATGATAGTTCACAGATTACTGATAGCAGGTCTGCAATCTCAAATTTCAGTTCTTTCAACACCCTTGGATGTATACCATCCGGCCCAGGTGATTTGCTACTCTTCAGTTTATCTAATAGTTGTAAGACATCTTCCCGATGTATCGATATTTCCTTCAATTCTTCCACACCTTTAAATACCACTTCAGTCGTGGGTAACATCCCTACATCTTCCTCAGTAAAGACCGAAGCAAAGAATTCATTCAGTCTCTCCGCTATCGCCTTGTCGCCTCTTAGTGCTCCTTTAACCCCTTTATCATCTAATGGACCAACTGACTCTCTCACGGGTTTTTTGCTACGAATGTACTTGAAAAGGTCTTTATTTCGCGTTTTTGCTTCCGCAGCAAGCTTCTTCTCAAATTCTCTCTTTGCCTGCCTTATCAATGCCTTGCATTTGACTTGCCAGTGCTTGTGCTGTTTCCAGGTTTCATCATTTGGCTCTTTTTTCCATTTCTTGAAAGATGCTTTTTTGGCAACAACAGCCTCTCTGACCTCAGCTTTAAACCATGCTGGCAATTTTTTAGACTTCCTTCCACTTTTCTTAAAGCGTGGAATACAGCTGGTCTGGGCTTCCAAGATAGTATTTTTCAACAACACCCAAACTTGATGTACGTCTTTAACCTTTGCAACTGCTCCTTTTAGTTTTTTCTTAACTGTTTTCCTCATTCTATCATAGTCTCCCTTTCGAAAGTTAAAGGGTAGTACTGTGGATTTCCTTACTATCCCTCCTCCACTAATTAAATCAAAGGCGATCATGCTATGATCACTATTGCCAAGTGGCCCCAACACCCTTATCTCTTGCACTACATCTGGTGTTCCACTAAGGACTAGGTCTAATATTGCTTCCCCTCTGGTCGGTTCATGAACCAGCTGCTCCAAGAAGCAGTCATTTATTTCATCTAGGAACTTTATCTCCCTAGCATGTCCTGTTGTGACACTGACCCAGTCGATGCCGGGGTAATTGAAATCACCCATTATTATTACTGCACTGTAACTTTTGCTAGCTTCCTTGATTTCTTTGAGCATTTCATCATCCATTTGTTCATTCTGGCCAGGCGGACGATAGTACACCCCCACTGCCATCGCCTTCCCCTTTTTACATGGAATTTCAATCCATAGAGATTCTACAGCAAATTTTGTTTCTTGCAAAACTTTAATCCTTTCTGATTCAATGCCCTCTCTAACATAGAGCGCAACCCCTCCACCAATTTGATCAGCTCTATCATTTCGATATAGTTTGTACCCAGGTATCACAGTGTCCCACTGGTTGTCCTCCTTCCACCATGTCTCTGATATTCCAATCATATCTAACCTCTCGTTTAGTGCTATATATTCTAACTCTCCCATCTTGTTTTGTAGACTTCTAGCATTTGCATACAAGCATTTTAGAGACTGTATTTTATTCATATTAATTTGGCTATTGGTAGACATGGGTAATTTGGGATCTTTAAGTTCTGTCTGCTCCATACTCGAGGGCATTTGGGCTACTTTACTCTTTTTTGGAACCTCTCTGCTTTTTGTAGTATCCTTCAAGGATACATTCTTCCGAACCATGCGCTCTTGGGCGACTGTCGGCTTTCCCCTATTATCTAGTTTAAAAGCTGCTCTATCTCCTTTTTAAAGGTTAATGCCAGCAGCCTGGTTCATCTTCACTTTCAGCCAGTAATGTGGTATCATCAGCATAGCGAAGGTTGATGATGAGTCTTCCACCAATCTTCACAACTCTGTTGTCTTCATACAATCCTGCTTCTCTGATGATTTGCTCTGAATATGAATTAAACAGGTAGGGGGAAAATATGCAGCCTTGTCATACACCTTTGCTGATTTTAAACCATTCTGTTTATCCTTGTTCCATTCGAACTGTTGCTTCTTGATCAATGTAAAGGTTGTGCAAAAGAATGATCAGGTGTTGTGGTATGCCCATGCTTCTTAACGTGGCCCAGAGTTTCTCATGGTTTACACAGCCAAAAGCCTTACTGTAGTCAATAAAACATATATATCCTTTTGGTTTTCTTTTGTCTTTTCAAGGATCCATCTCACATCCGCGATGATGTCTCTCGTTCCTTGCCCTTTCCTGAACCCTGCTTGATGACACCTAAATCCTTTTCCTGGCTGGTGGTTCCTAATGTGGAACCTTGCATCGTGTAACCATAGTTTGGGTTGTTCTTCCCTAAGTACATAACTTTGAACTTGTCCTCATTAAATGTTGTCTGCCATTTGACTATCCAGTTTCTCAATTTATCAAAGTCCTCTTGCAGTTTTTTAGAATCTTCTTGTGTTTTAAGAACTTTGAATAATTTTGTGGCATCTGCAAATTTGATCACCTCACTTGTTATTCCCATTTCCAGGTCATTTATGAAGATGCTATAAAGCAGTGAGCCCAGCACAGATTCCTTGGGTACTCCACTATTCACCTTTCTCCATTGAGAAAATTGGCCATTTAGCCAGACTGTTTTTTTATCTTTTAACCAGTTCCTGATCCACAATAATATATTGTCTCCTATCCCATGGGTTTTTAATTTCACCAAGAGTCTGTCATGAGAGAGTTTGTCAAAGGCTTTCTGAAAACCGAGATACACTATATTAACCAGCTCACTTTTATCTACCTGTTTATTCACACCTTCCCAAAAATATAAGAGAATAGTGAGACAAGACATTCCTTGTCTAAATCCATGTTGGTTTTCTGCCATTAAACCATGATTATCTACATATTTAGTAATTTTGTTTTCTATAATGGTTTCTACCATTTTACCCGGTACTGGTGTCAAGTTCACTGGTCTGTAGTGTCCTGGATCACCTCTGGAAACCTTTTTAAAAATTGGTGTTACATTGGCCACTCTTCAATCTTCGGGTACTACAGGTGATTTTAATGACAGAACACAGATTACTAATAGTAGGACTGAAATCTCATATTTTAGTTCTTTCATCACTCTGGGATGTATGCCATGCTGATTTGCTGCTCTAGTTTATCAATTAGAGTGGTTACTCACCTGTAACAGGTGTTCTCCAGGAGCAGCAGGAATCAGTCCTCACTTACAGGTGACATCGATGTCGATGAAGCCCCCGTGCGGAGCATTTCTCCAGCTTTCAAAGAAAGCCTTTGGGAATACTGCACGCATGCGCGGTCCCCTTCCCGCCTAATGGTGCCATCTTGCTCAGTCAGATGACATAGCTAAAAGACAGCACAAAAAATGTAAAAATAAACTGTACAACTGCAACTCCCAGGGGAAGAGGGAGGGTTGTGAGGACTGATTCCTGCTGCTCCTGGAGAACACCTGTTACAGGTGAGTAACTACTCTTTCTCCAGGACCAAGCAGGAAGTCAGTCCTCACTTATGGGACTCCCCAGCTTCAGGCTATCGGGGACCCAGAGCTGAAAAATGAGCTCCCTCTAGCCGCAGCATCAGAGAAAGAATTTCACTGAAACATACCTCCACTGGTAGCCCAACCAGAGGACTGGAGGGTAGGAGTTGCCTAAACCTCGAAGAGATTCCGGAGCACTGCCTGACCGAAAGCACTGTCCCTACGGGACTCCCTCTCCAGACAGTAATGGGCCGCAAAAGTCTGGCTTGAGGACCAAGTTGCAGCCCTGCAGATGTCTTCCAACGGTACAGAGCGGAGATGAGCCACTGAGGCAGCCATTGCCCTGACACGGTGGGCCGTGACCTGACCCTGCAAGGGAAGGTCAGCTGCCCTGTAAGCCCAGGTCATACAGTCAGCCACCCAGATGGACAAGGTACGCTTGGAGACAGGTAACCCCAAGTTATTAGGGTCAAAAGATACGAAGAGCTGAGTAGCCCTCCTATGCCCCTGCGTACGTTCAAGGTAGAAGGACAAGGCCCTCCTACAGTCCAGGGTATGCAGGACTGTTTCAGCCCGGCTGGCATGGGGCCTAGGGAAGAACGTTGGAAGAACCACCTCCTGGTTGAGATGGAAAGAGGAGACAACCTTTGGGAGGAACTTAGGATGAGTCCTAAGGACTACCCTGTTCCTATAGAAGCGAGTGTATGGCCTGTCACAGACCAGCGCTTGAAGCTCACTCATGTGCCTGGCCGAGGTCAGGGCCACTAGGAAGAGAGTCTTCCAAGAAAGGAAGCGAAGAGGACATGTAGCCATTGGCTCAAAAAATGGGCGAGTCAGTTGCTGCAAGACCACATTCAACTCCCACTCAGGGGCCAGTGGACGGAGAGGAGGCTTGAGCAAGAGCAAGCCTCTGAGAAATCTGGACATCAAGGGGTGAACCGACAAAGAGTGTCCTTCCACCAGAGAGTGGTGAGCTGCCAGAGCGGAGAGGTGGACCCGAACAGAATTAGACTTAAGGCCCTGATTGGACAAGTGCAGCAGGTACTGAAGCACTACTAGCACAGTGCAGGCGAAAGGATCTTCCTCGCGTTGCTGACACCACAAGGAGAACCTTCTCCACTTCAGGGCATAGGTTTTCCTGGTGGATTGCTTTCTAGAAGCCAAGACCACCTCTTCCACTTCCTGAGGCAAGCCCCAGGGAGCCAACACTACCCTTGCAGCCTCCAAGCCATCAAATTGAGAGATTTGAGATTGGGGTGCAGAAGGGAACCCTGATCCTGAGATAGAAGATCGGGTTGCAACCCCAGAGATAGTGGTGTTTCCACTGCTAATTGAAGCAGAAGTGGGAACCAGGGCTGCCTCGGCCATCTGGGAGCTACCAGAAGTATCGAGGCCTTGTCCCTTAGAATCTTGAACAAAGTTCGGGCCACCAGAGGTGTGGGAGGAAACGCATATAGGAGGCCCTGGGACCAAGAAATCAGGAAGGCATCCGCTGCTAACCTCAGGGGGTGCGGTTGCCTGGAACAGAACCTGGGTAGCTGGTGATTCAGGGGACTGGCAAAGAGATCTATGGATGGAAGTCCCCATTTCAGGAAAATTTTCTGAACCACCAATGGGTGCAGTTGCCACTCGTGGGGCTGCAGAATCCTGCTTAACCTGTCTGCCAGGAAGTTCTCCTGGCCAGGGAGATACACAGCTTTGAGAAACATGTTGTGCTTGAGTGCAAAGGAACACAGGGCCTGTGCCTCCTGACACAGGGACCTGGACCCAGTGCCTCCCTGTTTGTTCACATAGAACATGGCCACTTGATTGTCCGTCTGAACCAGAACAGACTGGTGAGCCAAAGTGTGAGAAAAAATCTTGAGGGCTAAACGGATAGCCTGAAGTTCTAGTAGGTTGATCTGTTGCGTGGCCTCCCATGGAGACCATAGGCCTTGAGTGCACTGTTCCAGACAATGTGCACCCCAGCCCTGCAAGGAGGCATCTGTCATCAACATCACTGTGGGGACAGGCACTTGAAAAGGCACCCCCTGAAGTAAGTTGGGGGGGTGTAGCCACCACTGCAGGGAATACAGGAAGGGTTTGGACACCCGTACTTTGTCTGCTAGGCTCCCTGTGACTTGCTTCCACTGAGTTCTGAGGCACCACTGTGCAGGCTGCATGTGGAGGCGAGCATTGGGGGTCACATGTACTGTTGACGCCATGTGGCCTAGGAGCTGTAGACAGAGTCAGGCAGAAACCCTTGGCATGCTGAGAAACTGGGATGCCAACTCCACGAGCCTTTGAGCCCTGCCTTCTGGCAAGTAAGCCCTTGCTTGCAGAGAGTCCAGCCGCGCCCCTATGAACTCTAGGTTCTGGGAGGAGAGCAAAGTGGACTTTGCGAAGTTTATGGCAAAGCTTAGGTGTTGAAGGAGTGATACAGTTCGAAACGTGGCTTGCCTGGCCTCCTGGTTTGTCTGACCCCTGATGAGCCAGTCGTCCAGATAGGGGAAGACAAAAACACCTTGAGTCCTCAAGTAGGCCGCCACCACAGCCAGGCACTTTGTAAAGACCCTTGGGGCGGATGTTAGGCCAAAAGGCAGTACTCTGTACTGGTAATGGTTTCCTCCCACAATGAACCTGAGGTACTTTCTGTGGTTTGGATGAATGAGGATGTGAGTGTACGCATCCTTGAGATCTAAGGAGCACAGCCAATCTCCCCGCTGGAGGTAGGGCAGAAGTGTTCCAAGAGTAAGCATCTTGAACTTTTCTTTCTCCAAGAACTTGTTGAGGTTCCTGAGGTCTAGAATAGGCCTGAGGCCACCGGTTCTCTTTGGCACGAGGAAATACCTGGAGTAGAAACCGTGCCCCTGCAGGCGAGGAGGTACAGGCTCCACCGCCTTGTCCAGAAGCAGACCTTGACGTTCTTGAAGGAGGAGGTTTGTGTGTAGAGGAGGCCTTAGAGGCTCTCCTGGGAAGTAGGCAGAGGGCAACTGCTGGAAATGGAGCATATAGCCTCTGTTGACTAAGCTCAATACCCAAGCATCCCCTGTAATGGGTGGCCACCTGTGGGCAAACAGGGCTAGACGACCTTCTGTGCAGGAATGGGGCAGCAGAGGTGGAAAGGCTATGCTGTGGGAGTCAAAAACCCCCTCCCTGCTGAGTAGGAGCAGGAGCCGGAGGCTTGGGGGTCTTCTGCCTACAGGGCCCATGTCCCTGCCCCTTGGCCTGCTGACCCTGCTGGGGAGCTGGGGAGGCCTGGTACTGAGGGAAAGGTTTGTAGGCAGCTGCCTTTCTCGGGTAAAAGGGCTTTTTACCCGAGCCCTTCTTTTTGTGAGAAGGGGCAGAAGTTTTTCTGGACAGCCTTGTCCTAGTCAGGTGCTCAGTTTCGAGCTCAGCCGCCTTCTCGGCCATGGGTTTGCCAAAAAGGTTTTCACCTCGGCAAGGGACATCGACCAACTTGTCCTGCACCCAGGGTTCGAGGTCCGATGACTGCAGCCATGCCTGGCGTCGGGCTCCGATGCCGGCTGCCGCTACACGAGCCGAAGCCTCGAAGCCATCGTAGGCCGCTCGGGACATGAACTTCGAGCAGTCCCGGATTCCTGAGGACAAAGTCTGGAACCTCTGCAAAGGTTCCCCAGAGAGGCCAGCAGAGAACCCGGCAATCTCTTTCGCCAGGTCTCGTAAGTACATGCCCATGTACAGCTGATATGACTGGACACGGCAAGCAAGAATCGAGCCCTGGAAGCACTTTCTGCCGAAAGCATCCAGGTTCCGGGCCTCCCTGCCAGGAGACACCGCAGAGTGCATCTTTTGGCTCTTGAGACGATGCATGGCCGATTTCACCACCATGGAATGGTGCGGCAGCTGTGCCTTCTGGAATCCAGGGCTCTTACGGAGTCAATAGATAGAATCAACCCGCTTGCTTAAAACCGGCGCCGAGGCCGGTGCCTCCCACATCCAGAAGAGGAGCCGTTCCAGCATCGGAGGGACCGGCACAGTAAAGGCCTTCTTCTGAGGAGAGTCATACTGGAGGGCCTCGAGCTCCTCGGCTCGAGGCTCCTCCTCGGGGTCCGCGGGAATCGCCAACGCCTTGGCCATGTCCCTGACGAACTCCGAGAACCTGATGTCCTCCGGTGGGGACCTACTCCGGGGCTCGGACTGCGGTGAGTCCGAAGGGATGCACCGAGTCCGAAAAGTATCGGGGGACTCCTCGTCCTCCGTCTCCCACGCGGACTCGTCCAAAGAGGAGTCGGGGGGCTCCGACCGCGTGGGTCTCGGTGGCACCCGCCCCGACGCCGACGGCACTGGCGTCGACGCCCTCGGTTCTGAGCGGGAGGTCGAGGGTGACCGTGACCGAGGACGACTTCGAGCCTTCATGGTCTCGAGTATCGGCTCGGTCTCCGGGGTCGACTTCGACGTCGATGTCCCGGTGGTCAGGGCAGATGCACCAGCAAGACTGGCCATCAGTACCTGCTGCTGATCCATGAAGGCAGACAGTCTGCACTCCAAGGCTGTCAGCCTGAGTCCAAGCTCAGGAGACTCAGCAGCCACCGACTCGGGCCCGGGCCCGACATCGGCTCCCTCAGAGGAGAGTCCACGAGGACCACAGGACTTACGTGTCCGACGGGTTACGTCTCTATGCGAGGCATTTTGGACGGCTTCTCCTGCTCCAAGGGCCCGGGGCGGCAGTCGGGGGTCTTAGACCTGGTTCTCGAGGAACCAGGGACCTCTTCCGATGCCGCCCTCACGAGCCGTTTCTTCCTCTTACGTTCCCGATCGGGGGACCCCCTGTCCGAGGAGCCCCGGCGATGTTCGGGATCAGACTCCCGAGATGTCGAGGCCTCAGACGAGGTCTGGGCCTGGCCGGAGGCAGAGTCCGAGAAAATCCTCTCTTTCTGATGCTGACGGCTTTGGAGTGCCTTGGTAGACATCTTGCCACACGGGCCACAGCTCATAGGATCATGATCTGGGCCTAGGCACCGAAGGCAGCAGTCGTGTGTGTCGGTGAGAGACATCAGTTTCTTGCACCGATCACACTTTTTGAAACCACTGGAAGCCATCGGGGAAAAAAGGGTCCCCGCGAGGTCAAAGGACCAGCTTTCCAGGGAAAAGGCAAAAAAGGGCGCGAACGCCAGCCACGAAGGGCAAAAACTGAGAAAATAGAAGACGGGCTCGATACCGGTGTACCGAACCCGGCGGGAAGGGGAACCGGCGTCGAACCGGAGAAAAGGGTGAAGTAATCGCAAGAAAAAACATCAACTTTTCCGGGTGACACGAACAGACGTCCGATGGGCTCCACGGAAAAAGAAAGACTGAGCAAGATGGCACCTTTAGGCGGGAAGGGGACCGCGCATGCATGCAGTATTCCCAAAGGCTTTCTTTGAAAGCTGGGGAAATGCTCCGCACAGGGGCTCCATCAACGTCAATGTCACCCGTAAGTGAGGACTGACTTCCTGCTTGGTCCTGGAGAAACATGTATTTCATCTTCCTGATTTATCAATATTTGTTTCAATTCATCTGATACATCACCTTTAAGTATCATTTCTGGCATGAGTAAGTTTCCTACATAATCTTCAGTAAAGACTGAAGCAAAAAATTCATTCAATCTCTCCACTATGGCTTGTCCTTTCTCAATGCACCTTTTACCCCTCCATCATCTAATGGTCCAGCTGACTCTCTCATAGGTATTTTGCTATGAATATACTTGAAAAAGCTTTTATTATGTGTTTTTGCTTCCATGGCAAGTTTCTTTTCAAATTTTCTCTTTGCCTTACATTTAACTTGCCGGTATTTGTTTCTTGTTTTTGTCATTTGGCTCAGGAAGACCTCTTGTTGTGTTTGTTGAATGTCTGTAGGGTGATGGTGAAGTATTTGGAGATTACTATCCCTTCCTTCACTCAGACTATCTTTTTGTCCTCTTAAGTGGCCCGAGAAAATGACAGACTGTGGCCAAGTCCTCTATTGCCCACTGGATTAAGGAAGGTATCAGTTCAGCCTATCTACTACTACTACTATTGAGCACTTATATAGCGCCACGCACGCAGCGCTGTACAGGTCAGCTCATCAGAGTCATGCTCATCAGAGCTTACAATCTAGTTGAGACAATGTAAAGCATTCGTCAATTCAGTGCAAAGCAAGGTATGGTCTGTACAATTCGGTCATGAAATTTGACAGAGATCAAGATCTGAAAGCGACAGTGAAGAGGTGGGTCTTCAGTCTGGATTTGAAGAGGGCCAGGGAAGGTGCCTGGTGCACAGACAGAGGTAGGTTGTTCCAGGCGTGAGGTGCAGCAAGGTGAAAGGAGCGAAGTCGGGAGTTGGCGGTGCGAGTGAAGGGCATAGATAGAAGTAATTTGTTAGCTGAGAGAAGATCCCGAGGGGGGGTGTAGGGAGAAATAAGAGAAGAGAGGTATTGAGGGGCTGAGGAGTGAATGCATTTATAGGTCAGCAGGAGAAGTTTGAACTGGATGCGGAATTGGACAGGGAGCCAGTGAAGCGACTTAAGGAGGGGGGTAATGTGGGCATGGCGAGGTTGGCGGAAGATTAGTCGAGCAGCATAATTTTGTATAGATTGAAGGGGAAGGAGGTGGCTCACAGGAAGACCAGCAAGGAGTAGGTTGCAGAAGTCAAGGTGGGAGGAGATCAACGAGTGGATAAGCGTCTTGGTGGTGTGTTCAAAAAGGAAGGGGCGGATTTTGCTAATATTGTAGAGAAAGAAGCAGCAGGTCTTAGCTACGAGCTGGATATGTGTGGAGAAGGAGAGAGAGGAGTCAAAGATAACCCCCAGGTTGCGGGCCGAGGGAACCGGAAGGATCGTAGATCCATCCATGGAGACTGAGAAGGAGGGAAGAGGAGGGGAGGAGTTGGGGAGAAAGACAAGGAGTTCAGTCTTGGCCATGTTTAATTTCAAGCAGCGATGAGACATCCATGCTGCGATGTCAGAAAGGCAGGAAGAGATCTTGGTCTGGATTGCTGGGGAGATAGATTTGGGAGTCATCGGCATAGAGGTGATATTGAAAGCCATGGGAGGAGATAAATGTGCCAAGGGATTGAGTATAGAGAAAGAAAAGGAAGGGTCCCAAGACGGATCCTTGAGGTACACCAACATGGAATGGGGTGGGAGAGGAGGAGGAGGAGCCACCAGAGCATACACTAAAGGAGAGATGGGAGAGGTAGGAGGAGAACCAGGATAGTACGGAGCCTCTGAAGCCAAGCGAGGAGAGGGTGTTGAGGAGAAGATTGTGGTCAACAGTGTCAAAGGCAGCATAGAGGTCAAGGAGGATGAGGACTGAGTAGAGGCCCTTGGATTTAGCTAGGAACAGGTCATTGGAGACTTTAGTAAGAGCCGTTTCAGTGGAGTGCAGGGGACGGGAGCCAGATTGTAGTGGGTCCAGGAGGGCCTGGGAGGTGAGGCAGTCGAGGCAGCGGCGGTGGACTGCTCGTTCAAGTAATTTAGAAATGAAGGGAAGGAGGGAGATGGGCTGGTAGTTAGAGAGACAGGTGGGGTCGAGTGAGGGTTTCTTGAGGAGAAGTCTATAGGGACAGTTGCAGTGGAGAGTGAAAGGTTGAGAATATGAAAGATGGAGGGGACAACTGTGGGGGAGATGGGGTGTAGGAGATGGGTGGGGATAGGGTCAGAGGGACAGGTGGTGGTTTTGGAGGAGGAAAGAAAGGAAAGAAGGAGTGTGGTTTCCTCTTCGGAGATCATAGGGAAGAAGGAGAGGGTAGTGATGGAAGTATGGATGGGGGGAGAATGGGGGGGGGGAGGAGAAGAGGAATTGGGGAACTGGAGGGTAATCTTGTGGATTTTGTCGTGGAAGTAGTCGGCTAGGGTTTGGGCAGAAAGGGAGGGTGGGACCGGGGGCGGGGGCACCTTGAGGAGAGAGCTGAGGGTATTAAAGAGACGGCGAGGATCAGAGGCAAGGGAGTTAGTCGGACATAGTATTCTTGTTTGGCGAGTGCTATGGCTGACTGGAAGGAGCCAAGCATGAATTTGAAGTGTAGAGGTCTTCCGGGGAGCGGGATTTGGCCCAAGCACGTTCAGCAGAACGGGCACAGGTGCGTAAATAGTGGATTGTGGGTGAGAGCCAGGGCTGGGGAGCAGAGCGTCTGACAGGACGTGGGGTGGGTGGGGCAAGAGTGTCAAGAGCTGAGGAGAGTGCAGTATTATAAGAGGATACTGCTTCATCGACAGACTTAGAGGACATGATGGAGGAAAGAGATGGAGAAATGGTGGAGGAGAGGTTCAAGGGATCTATATTATGAAGGTTTCTAAATAGGTTTGAGGAGACAGGACGGGGTTGGGACAGTGGAAGCTGAAGATTAAAGGTTAAAAGGTGATGGTCAAATGAGGGCAGGGGTGAGTTGCAGAAGTTTGAGGGAGAGGCTTTGGAGAAGAGTATCAGGTCAAGGCAGTGGCCATGCAAGTGGGTGGGGGCAGTGGAGCAGAGTTGGAGGTCAAACGAGGAGGTGAGGGCGAGGAATCTTAAAGCATGGGAATCGGAGGGGTTATCAACGTGAATGCTAAAATTGCCAAGAATAAGAGTGAGGGAAGAGGGATCCAGAAAAACAGAGAGCCAGGAATCGAAGTCAGTGAGGAAGGTCAATTTGGATTTGTCGGGTGGGCGATAGATAACAGCTACTCGGAGGGGAAGTGGTATGAAGAGGCGAATGGAGTGGACTTCAAAGGAGAGGGAAGAGTGTGACTGAGGTAGCAGGAGGGGTTGGAACTGGCAAGAGGGAGAAAGTAGAAACCCAACACCACCACCGCAGCCAGTGGATCGAGGTGTATGGGAAAACTGGTAGCCACCATGGCAGAGAGCAGCAGGGGCTACGGTATCGTCTGGGAGGAGGCAGGTCTCAGGGCAAGGAGGTGTAGCGCATTAGAGATAAAGAGATCATGAATAAAAGCAAGTTTGGTAGAGACTGAGCATGCATTCCATAGGGCACATGAGAACGGGAGAGAGGAGGGGGGAAGGAGAGGGATATGGATAAGATTGGACAAGTTACGTGAGGATTTCTTTCTAGAGTAAGACATCTGTCTAGGGGGTCATTACAAGAGGAACTATTTTCAGAGGAATACAGAGATCTAGAGGGGGCATGGTATAGGTGGGTGTTTCTGGATGAGTGTGCTCTCTGTGGGGGAGGGGGAGTGAAGGGGGGTGAAGGGGGATATTGATGGTATTAGATGGGCTATGTGAGGATCTCTTTTTAGAGTGAGATAGAGCTCTAGGGGGATAGGATTGGGGGTGATATCTCTGGATGAGTGATTGGGGCATGAATGAGGGAGGGTGGAAGGGGAAAGGAGAGGGATATGGATGAGATTGGATAAAGTGCGTGAGGAGCTCTTCTTAGAGTGAGAGAGAAATCGAGGGGGGCCAGGGTTGGGATTGATATTACCTGATGAGAGCAAGAGAAGGAGTAGTAGAGAGTGGGGTAGCGTGGAGGCAGTACGACAGAAGCGAGGGTGGGGTTGCCTTAAAGAGAGAGGGAATGTTTGAATGAGGGGGAGGGTGTGATGAAGCTAAAGAGCAGAGGCAAGGTTAGGAGACAGAAAGGAGGAAGAGATGAGGAAGGTAGAGGGAGAGCAGGGGGGAGAGGAGTGGGGGTGCTGGTAGGAGGGGAAGCAGTTGGGGAGTATGAGGAAGAAAAGGACAGTGTGATGTGGGGCCATAGTGGGGCTATGCAGCATGTGTTATCTTATCTTACAAGCAATGAGGTGGTTCAACAAAGTTCAATGTAAGCAATGGGTAGTAAGTACAGTGCAAGCAGTGTCCAGGTAGAGCAGCAATTGTTAACTAGCAGTAATGAGGCAGTAATGGAAGCAATGGATTGTCCAAGCAAAGCAGCAGTGTTAACCTACTAGCAATGGATTGTCCAGGCAAGGTAGCAATGTTAACCTACTAGCAATGGATTGTCCAGGCACAGCAGCAGTGTTAACCTACTAGTAGTGAAGTAGCAATGGATTGTCCAGGCAGAGCAGCAATGTTAATCTACTAGTAGTGTTAACCTACTAGCGATGAGGCAGCAATGGACTGTCCAAGGCAGAGCAGTAATATTAACCGATAAGCAGCAGGTTGTCAGGCAAGCAGAACATGTTGATGTTAGCCTATACGTAGTGAGATGGGAGTGAGGTGGCGGAGAGTCGTGTAGGCTATGTTGTGTGGGATTTCTTGAGTTGCTCACCTGTGGTGCTGTCCGGTGGTGACTCAGTCAGGGCAGATAGTCGTAGGTGGACGGGTTATTGTTGGGGAGGCGATACTGTGCGAATGGCGCACCTAAGGGCTGCACCAAAGGCCCTTTGGCGTGGGCACCAGGGTGAGGGGCACTAAATAGAGAGACCTCGGTCCCTCCCACAGCCCAGATTGGGCTGGAGCTCCCGGCCACATGGTGCGCTGCTCTGTACCGGCCGGGAGAAGGCCGGTAATGAGAGGAAGTTTGGGTGATTAGCCCCTCCCACAGCCCCGATTGGACTGGAACTCCCGGCCACACGGTGCGCTGTTCTGTACCGGCTGGGAGAAGGCCAGTAATGAGAGGAAGATCGGGTGATTAGCCCCTCCCACAGCCCCGATTGGGCTGGAGCTCCCAGCCACGCGGTGCGCTGCTCTATACCGGCGGGAAGAAGGCCGGTAATGAGAGGAAGATCGGGCGATTAGCCCCTCCCACAGTCCCGATTGGGCTGGAGCTCCCGGCCACGTGGTGCACTGCTCTGTACCAGCTGGGAGAAGGCCGGTAATGAGAGGAAGATTGGGCGATTAGCCCCTCCCACAGTCCCGATTGGGCTGGAGCTCCCAGCCACACAGTGCGCTGCTCTGTACCGGCCGGGCATGGGCCAGAAGGAGTCCCAGTTCACTGCACTAGGACACAAGCCTCCTACTGGGCTGTTTCTGCCTTGGTGTCTCCATAAGACACCTGTAGGGCGACTACTTGGTCTTCCCTGAACTCTTTAGTGAAGCACCATAGGTTGCATGTGAAGCTGGAGCAGAAGGCAGCTTTGGCAAAGCAGTTCTGTCCAGAGCATTGTCTTCCTTCCACCCAGGATCCTGATGGCTTGGGAACATCTCACATATCTGGATTGCTTCAGAAGAAAAAGAAAGGAAAATTTTTCCATATCTGTTAATGCTCTTTCCTTGAAACCTGCTAGACCAGTCAAGGACCCATCCTGGAAGATTCCTACAGGTTTTAGAGTGAGATAGAGCTCTAGGGGGATAGGGTTGGGAGCTTGGCTGCCTTTTTTACTCCCTGTTTCACTGCACTTCAGTGTCACTGCCTCTTTCAGAGTCAAATATATAAACAGAGCTAAAGATTGTGTGCATTGTTATGTTTGTCGATTAATGCTATTTCTGAGTTGAGTTTTTAGTTTCGTGTTCTGCTTGAAAAATGTCATATTGGCTTCTCTTAGTGCTGCACGAGCCTATATAGATCCTGAGGATGGCATAAATGAAAGTGCCTTGTTTGTCTCCGCTTGCTGGCAAGGTAGCATAACCCTCTTGTCCAGATTGTTCTAGCAGCCATTGACCTGTCCTTACTTTAGAGGTTTAGCTGTACAGTTAGCAGCTGAATATTGCTACTGACCAAATAGCTGCTGCAACCAATCCTGCTCTATGCACAGACTGCCCAGATTTTACTGGGTGTCTTTTCTATCCAGATAGTGCCACTGAATACTGGAATCACCAGGGTTTGACGGTTTAGCAGATCCTGCTAACCAACTTAAACCCTTTTCAGTATCATCTTTCTTATGAGGGACTTTGTCAAATTCCTTCTGAAACTCCAAATACACCATAACAACAGGAGTGGAGGAGTGGCCTTGTGGTTGGGGCAAGGTACTTCAGGCCAGAAGGTCGGGAGTTCAAATCCCACTAGAGGACAGCAACCTTGGGCCGGAAGGACTGGGGTTTCTAGTCCCACAGGTGCTCCTTGTGGTCTTGGGCAAGCCACTTAACCCTCCATAGCCCATGTGCCCTGTAAAATAGTTATCTCCAAGTTATAATGCCCTGTTCAATGTAATTTCAGTTTGTTCAATGTAAACCACACTGATGCAGAATAGCACGGTATATAAGAGAATGTAAATAAATAAATAAACAACTGGTTCACCATTTGCCACATGTTTGTTTCAAAAATATCTAGCAAATTGGTAGGGAAAGACGTGCCTTTATTGAACCGATGCTGATTCATTCCCATTAAGTTGTGTCCATCCATATGGTCAGTAATTTTGTTTTTTAGTATAGCTTTGACCAAGGCTCGACAATTCCCGGGTGCCAGGTCACCATAGCAACTGCAAATTCCACCTTGGAGCCCGGGATTTGAAGGCGCCCAGAGTTCACCTCATACTTCCTGCACCATGATCAGCTCTCTACAAAGAACTCGAGCCACACAGTGGAGGAAGTTTCTGCTAGTCTCGCAACACTTGAAACCGTGAAATCAGCAGCAACTTCCTCTACCGTGTGGCTCAAACTCATCGTAGAGAGCCAATCGCGGTGAAGGGAGAAAGAGTAGTTACTCACCTGTAACAGGTGTTCTCCAGGAGCAGCAGGAATCAATCCTCACTTATGGGTGACGTCGGCGCCGACGGAGCCCTCGCGGAGCAATTTCCCCAGCTTTCGAAGAAAGCCTTTGGGATTGCAGCGCGCATGCGCGGTCCTCTTCCCGCCCAAGGATGCCATCTTGCTCAGTCGAATGACATAGCGGAAGACAGCAACCATAAGAATGACTGCAACTCCAGGGGAGGAGGGAGGGTAGTGAGGACTGATTCCTGCTGCTCCTGGAGAACACCTGTTACAGGTGAGTAACTACTCTTTCTCCAGGACCAAGCAGGAAGTCAGTCCTCACTTATGGGACTCCCTAGCTTAAGGCTACCGGAGACCTCAAGCTGGAAAGAGAGCTCCCTCCAGCTCAACCGCACAGAAGGAAGGAATCTTCTCTGAATACGGATCCGGCCGGTAGCCAACATCGGGGCCGGCGGGTAGGAGTTGCCTAAACCTCAAAGAGATTGTGGAGGACTGCCTGTCCGAAAGTACTATCCCTGCAGGACTCCCTCTCCAGGCAGTAATGAGTCGCAAAAGTCTGGCTAGAAGACCAAGTAGCGGCCCGGCAGATGTCTGCCAATGGAACCGAGCGGAGGTGTGCGACAGACGCCGCCTTCGCCCGGACACGGTGCGCCGTGACTCGACTCTCCAAAGAGAGGCCGACTGCCCCATACGCCCAGGCGATGCAGTCAGCTACCCAGATGGACAGAGTACGCTTCGATACAGATAACCCCAACCGATTGGGGTCAAAGGAAACGAAAAGCTGAGCAGCTTTCCTATGCTCACGCGTACGGTCAAGGTAGAACGACAAGGCTCTTCGACAGTCCAGGGTATGCAGAACAGTCTCAGTTCTGCTGGTATGTGGCCTGGGAAAGAAGGTCGGAAGAACCACCTCTTGATTGATGTGGAAAGAGGAAACCACCTTAGGAAGAAACTTAGGGTGAGTCCGTAAGACAACCCTATTCCTGTAGAACCTAGTGTAAGGGGGCTCCGACACTAGGGCCTGTAGTTCACTAACGCGCCTAGCGGAGGAGAGGGCTACCAAGAAGAGAGCTTTCCATGAGAGGAAGTGGAGGGGGCAGGTAGCCATGGGTTCGAAAGGCGGGCAAGTAAGCCTTTATAAAACCACATTGAGGTCCCAGTCAGGAGCCGGAGGGCGCAACGGGGGCTTAAGCAGAAGCAGGCCCCTGAGGAAACGCGCCACCAAGGGATGCGAGGAAAGGGGCTGGCCCTCCACCGGTGAATGATGTGCAGAGAGAGCACTGAGGTGGACTCTGACAGAGTTGGACTTGAGGCCTAGATCGGAGAGGTGCAGCAAGTATTGCAGTACCACCGACACTAGGCAGGCGAAGGGGTCCTCAGAACGCTGAGAACACCAGGCGGAGAAGCGACGCCATTTGAGTGGGTAAGACTTCCGGGTAGAAGGTCGCCGAGATGCCAGGACGACAGCTTCCACCTCCGGGGGGAGCGAGAGCGGGGCTAGGACTACCCTCTCAGCAGCCAGGCCATCAGGTGAAGGGCCCGGAGGTTGGGGTGCAGAAGAGTACCCTGATCTTGGGTCAGAAGATCAGGCTGAAACCCCAGAGGGAGAGGGGTGTCCACCGCTAACTACAGGAGCAGAGGGAACCAGGGTTGCCTCGGCCATCGGGGCGCTATCAGGATCATGTAGGCCCCGTCCCGGGCAACCTTGAAGAGTGTCCGGGACACCAGCGGCGTGGGAGGAAAGGCATACAGTAGGCCTGTGGACCACGAAATGAGGAAAGCATCCGGGGCCACTCTGAGGGGATGCGGATGCCGAGAGCAGAACCGGGGAAGCTGCCGGTTCAGGGGACTGGCAAAGAGGTCCACGGTGGGGGTGCCCCACCGGCGGAAGATTTGCTGGGCAACGCCGGGGTTCAACCTCCACTCGTGGTGCTACAAGACCCGGCTCAGCCTGTCGGCCAGGCAATTCTCCTGCCCGGGCAGGTAAACAGCCTTGAGGAGGATGTTGTGGTCGACAGCCCAGGAGCACAGTCGCTGGGCCTCCTGACAGAGCAGGAGGGAGCCCGTGCCCCCCTGTTTGTTCACGTAGAAGATGGCCACCTGATTGTCGTCTGCACCAGTACGGACTGGCGAGAGGTGAGGTGAGAGAAGGTCCGCAGAGCTAGGCGGATCGCCCGCAGCTCCAGGAAGTTGATTTGTTGAGCCGCCTCCCAAGGAGTCCAAAGGCCTTGACTGCGCGCTCCCTGGCAATGCGCTCCCCATCCCAAGAGAGAGGCATCGGTCGTCAGCACCCGGGAGGGTGCGGGAGACTGAAAGGGCATACCCCATACCAGGTTGGGCAGGTGGAGCCACCACTGCAGAGAGGAGACCAGGCGGTCGGAGATCTGTAGAAGGTCCGCCAGACCTCCTGTGGCCTGATGCCATTGAGTGCGGAGACACCACTGGACAGGCCTCATATGCAGTCGGGCGTTCGGCGTGACATGGACCGTGGAGGCCATATGACCGAGCAGCTGCAGGAACCTCCAGGCCGGAACTGGAGACGCACTGTGGAACCTGCCGGCCAAAGCCATGAGCCTGTCGGCTCGCTCTCGAGGCAAGAAGGCACGAGCTCGCAGAGTGTCGAGCCGAGCTCCTATGAACTCGAGATCCTTAGAGGGGCGCAACGTGGACTTCCTGACATTTATGACGAAGCCCAAGTGCTGAAGCAGAGCCACCGTACGCTGCGTGGCCTGCGCGACCTCTGGGGCCGACTGCGCCCGTACGAGCCAGTCGTCCAGGTAAGGAAAAACGACCAGGCCCTGAAGCCTCAGGAAAGCCGCGACCACCGCCAGGCATTTTGTGAACACCCTGGGGGCGGAGCACAAGCCGAAAGGAAGCACGCGGTACTGATAGTGTTTCCCGGCCACTACAAATCTGAGATATTGTCGGTGGTCCGGATGAATCAGGATGTGAGTATAGGCATCCTTTAGATCCAAGGAGCATAGCCAATCTCCCTGCTGGAGGTAGGGCAGCAAGATTCCAAGGGTAAGCATCCTGAACTTTTCCCGCTGCAGGAACATGTTGAGGTTGCGCAAGTCCAGAATGGGTCTGAGGCCTCCCGTCCTCTTTGGGACCAGGAAGTATCTGGAGTAGAACCCCTGACCCCACTGAGGTGGGGGCACTGGCTCCATAGCCTGCTCCTCCAGTAGACCCTGCAGCTCCTGAAGGAGTAAGTCTCTGTGCAGAGGGGGCCTCGGAGGCTCCCCCGGAAAGTAGGGGGGAGGCACCTGGTGAAAATGCAAGAGGTAGCCCCTTTGAACTACCTGCAGCACCCAGGAATCGGATGTTATGGCTGGCCACCTGTGAGCGAAGTGGATCAGCCTGCCCCCTGTGCTGAGCGACGGGCGCGGAGGGGGAGAGGCTATGCTGGCATAGTCAAAAACCCCACCCTGCGTGGCAGGGGGCTGTGCAGTGGGCTTGGGGGCCCGCGGCCTGCGGGGGCCATTCCCCTGACCCTTAGTCTGTGGGCACTGAGTGGAAGCCGCCGGTACTTGGTATTGAAGGTGGGATTGCTTATAGGCAAGCACCTTCCTCAGGTAAAAAGGCTTCTTCCCCGTACCCTTCCTCTTCTGTGTGGGAGCGGAGGTCTTTCGGGACAGTCGAGTCCGAGTGAGAGTCTCGGACTCGAGTTCCGCAGCCTTATTGGACATGGGCTTGCCGAAAAGGTTGTCACCTCGGCAGGAGACATCGACTAACTTGTCCTGTACCCACGGCTCGAGGTCGGATGACTGGAGCCAGGCCTGTCGGCGAGCACCAATGCCGGCTCCGGCTACTCGGGCCGACGCCTCGAAGCCGTTGTAGGCCGCCCGAGAAAGGAACTTCGAGCACTCTCGAATACTATCGGACAAGGCCAGGAACCTCTGCAAAGGTTCGTCGGAGAGACCAGCGGAGAACCCGGCGAGCTCCTTCGCCAAGTCTCGGAGGAACATGCCCATATACAGCTGGTATGTCTGGACCCTGCAGGCAAGCATGGAACCGAGGGCATCCAGGTTACGGGCCTCCTTACCCAGGGGCACCGAGGAGTGCATCTTTTGACTCTTAAGCCGATGCATTGCCGATTCCACAACCATGGAGTGGTGTGGCAGTTGCGCCTTCTGGAACCCGGGGCTCTTGCGGACTCGATAAATCGAATCGATCTGCTTGCTTAACACCGGTGTTGAGGCCAGGCTTTCCCACATGCGGAAGAGCAGCCGCTCCAGCATAGGAGGGACCGGCACGGTAAAGGCCTCCTTCGGGGGAGAGTCGTACTGGAGTGCCTCGAGCTCTTCCGCGCGAGGCTCCTCCTCTGGATCCGCGGGGAAAGCCAAAGCCTTGGCCATGTCCCGCACAAAATCAGAGAAGCGCGTATCCTCCGGAGGGGATCGCCTTCGAGGCTCCGACTCGGGCGAGTCGGAGGGGACGCACCGGGTCTGAAAAGAGCCGGGCGACTCGTCCCCTTCCGTGTCCCAGTCCGACGCCTCCGTGGAGGAATCGAGGGGCTCCATGCGGGTGAGGGTTCATCCCGACGCCGGCATCGATGACCTCGGTCCCGAACGGGAGGCCGAGGGAGACCTCGACCGAGGATCGACTCGAGCATGCATCGACTCGAGGATCGACTCAGCCGCCGGGGTCGACTTGGGCGTCGACGTTCCGGTGGTCTGGGCGGATGCACTGGCGATGCCGGTCATCCAAACCCGCTGCTGGTCCAAGAAGGCAGAGATACTGCGCTCCAAGGATGTCAATCTGAGGTCAAGCCCAGAAGACCCGGCAGCCACCGACTCGGGCCCCGACGACGGTTCCGTAGGGGAGTCCAGGAGGACAATAGTACTCACGTGCGGCTCCACCTCGAGTCGAGGAAGTTTAGAAGGTCTCTCCGCCTCTGAGGACTCGGGGCGGCTGGCGGGGCTTTGCGACCCGGCCCGCGAGGGACCAGGTGCGTCCTCTGATGCCGCCCGTGCGAGTTTCCTCTGCCGACGATGCTCCCGTCCAGGGGACCCCCGCTCAGAGGAACTCCGACGGAGCTCGTGGCCGGAGTCACGAGACGTCGAAGCCTCCGACGAGGTCCGGGCCGGACCGGACTCGGGGTCAGAGAAGATTCTGTCCTTTTGCGATTGCCGACTCCTCAGCGACTTGGAGGACATCTTGCCACACGGACCACAGCTCCCAGAGTCATGGTTGGGTCCGAGGCAACGGAGGCAGAAATTATGCGTGTCTGTAAGAGACATTAATTTAGAACAATGATCACATTTTTTGAATCCGCTGGCAGCCATAGGGGGAAAAAGGGCCCCCGCTAGGTCGAAAGACCGAGCCGCCAGGGGTGGAAATAAGTGGCGGGAACGCCAGTTAAAAACTGAAAACAAAAAAAGAAATGTGAACGGACTCGATAAGGAAAAAATCGAGGCAGGACAGGAAAAGGACACGCGAACCGAGAAAACAACAAAGAATTAATCAACTTTTTCAGCGGTGGTAACAAACTACGTCTGTAGGGCTCCGCGGAAAAAAGAAGACTGAGCAAGATGGCATCCTTGGGCAGGAAGAGGACCGCGCATGCGCGCTGCAATCCCAAAGGCTTTCTTCGAAAGCTGGGGAAATTGCTCCGCGAGGGCTCCGTCGGCGCCGACGTCACCCATAAGTGAAGACTGACTTCCTGCTTGGTCCTGGAGAAAAGTGTTTCCATGAAGCATGGTGGGAATGGTAAGAGATCCGGGATGATCATGGAGGGGGGAGGAGGAATGAGAGAGAGATGGTATGATGGTAGTGAAGGGGGTAGAATGAGAGAGACTGGGGATGATGGCTGATTGGGGGGGGGGGCAATGGGTGAGAGAGACCCAGGGGATGACTGTGGGGGGAGGTTATGAGAAAGAGAGAGAGACACTGGCTGATGGTTGTGGGGGGAGTTTATGAGAGAAAGACATTGGCTTAAGGGTAGGTATGGCTATGAGAGACACTGGTTGGCTAGGGGGTGACTATAAGAGAGCGAGAGAAGAGTGAGTGAGTCAGGGTACGGGGACTATGGGAGATTTGTTTAGCTTCACTTATTACCAGACCATGGTGATATGTGAAACAAAAAAGGAAGTTGCCTGTGAAGGGTCACCAATTTGCTGCTGACAACGTACTCATTAGGGTTGATGGGAGGGGGAGGAGAAGAAGGGTCCCAATCTTCTGTTGGCACATTAAGGACCTGATTGATTAAGCTTTCTTTTTCCATAGAAAATGGGAAAACAGTAAATGAAGGAGATGCGGGGGAATGGGTGGCACTGTGACCAAGGTCTCGGCAGCCTGCTCCTAAAGTTTTAAGCTGGCTCCTAGATTCCAAGAAAACTTCTCAAGGCCTAGCTCAATAGCATCAAAACTGAGATGCTGGTTGGGAAAAGAGGTCCTGGGAAATGATACTTATTTTATTATGAATGTATTATCAATGAAATTTAAGACCAAGGATAAAGCTTCTTGGGTCTGGTTAGACTTCCTTCTCCCTTCCCCTAATTACTGAACACCTTAGACAACATTATTTAATTCTGAGGATTTGGACACTTTAGAACATGCTCTGGTACTCTCAGGTACTGATTTTATTGTAATAAATGTTAGTGGGGGTGCCTTCCCCAAATAAACTTTACAGAAAGCGCAAACCTCAGCAAAAGGATTCCTAAGGCCTCTTATAGAAATCATATCGTAATAATGTTCCAGGGCATATATTTAAATTTTGTTGCCAGTTCACATTTCCTAAAATGAAAACTGGCAAAAGCTCTGAATACTTACAGAAGTGTTAAATTTCTTATGAGCCTTGTTGTTCTTGTAGATCAGTGTTTCTCATTATAAGGCCTAGGGGGCCATTGTTAGAACCTGAACTAAGGCCAAATGAGTGAGAACCTGAGCTAAGGCATTATGAATGATAGCATCACTACCTTTTTTTTTTTTTTAGGATTTAGCTCACACCTTTCCAGGGGAAGATCAAGGTGAGTTACATTCAGGTATAGAATGTACTTCCCTGTCTCCAAAGGGCTCACAATCTAAATTTGTACCTGAGGCAATGGAGTTTTAAGTGGCTTGCCCAAGGCCACAAAGAATGTCAGTGGGATCTGAACCCTGGTTGTTCTGGCTCTAGGCCACTCCACTACTATGGAACTCTTTACCAAGAGATACCACAGCAGAGTCTGATTTCCTGGACTTCTCTTGCAAAGTGAAAACAGGGTTATTCTGCCAGGCTTTCAGCAATGTATAAAGAAAAGTTGTTTACCCGTAACAGATGTGTATCTGATTTGTCCTGTGGTCTACAGAGAGCAAGTGGGTGGTGTCCTTGATGGCGCTGGGATGGATTAAGTCTCTTGGAGTCCAGAAAACCCCAAAAGCTTATAAACATGCACACCTCTTCCCACACATTGCACCCTTGAGTCACCATACCTGTTAATACATACTGTAGCTTTGCACCAACTGTGAGGAGGAACACAGCAAAATACTGTTAGTGCAGGTAAACAATTTTACTTTTTCCACTGACAAGCAAGATGAATCAGCCACACAAGTAGGTTTTCCCAAGCTGAGAAGTGCCTTAGAGCATGTTTGACTCTAGGAAGAAAAGTTGTTTTAGAGAAGATGAACATCACCACTATCTTAGTTTTGAACAACCCAGCTTGTTTGAGTTTTTGGGGCAGCTGATATGCAAATAGGTTCTTTACAACTGCTTGTCCTACTGCCCTGTCTTTTATAGACTGATGATCCAGGCAATAATCCAACCAGGAGCAAGTGACAGCATTTCAGATTTCCCCTATAGAAATGTCCTTTAAATGAGCTATGGTCACTGACATAGCTCAAATGTAGCATGCCTTGATTTTGTCTGGGATAAACAAATCAGCTTGGGCATAACAAGAATACATGCAGGTCATTAGTCTGTTAGAGATAGCTTTGTGAAACAGCATTTTAGAAAGGCTGTTTAGATGCCGGCTGGGATGTCCAAATCAAAACATCAGAAATTCCATGGGAGGAACAGCAGAGAACGTGGGCAAGTGTAAATGCATTCTAAAATCAACCTATCTGCATCCCAAAAGATAATTGTCTCTGCCAACATGCAAGAAAATGGAGACATGTTTTTCTGAAGGGTCAAAAATTATTGAGGGATCAGAGAGCATTCCCCTCTTCTTTCTACTGTGGTTTGCTGGCCAGAAGAAGCACTTTTCAGATGCCTGTTCATGCCCAGGAGTGGGTATAGACATAGATGTGTCCACCGGTGCTCATAAACATTCAGGGCTCGATATTGAGTTATGCCAGCTATGTGCCAATTCTTAACCCCACACATTCAATGCCAGGGATATAAGCAACCCTAGCATTGAATATCCGGATTTACCACACAGTCGATATCCAGGCAGCGGGATATTGCTTGCTGCCCGGTTAGTTGCTGCGGCTAAAAGATACACAACAAGATTTTTAGATGATTTTTTTTCTTTTGGACTGATACTGAGACTAAATTGTAGGAAATTTTTGTTTGGATTAATTCGTTATCTGTTGATTTACAGTTTACACCTAAATTTCATAAAGAAACCATTGATTTTCTGGATCTACGTTTATTTAAGGATCACTCAGAAGTACGATCAACCCTATATCGGAAAGAAGTCCAAAGGAATTAGTAATTACCATCCGGGCCCATTACGTTGAGGATTACCAGTGGGCCAGTTCATCAGGTTACGCTGATTGTGTTCTATAGTGGAGGATTTCAAGATACAAGCCAATAAATTGAAAATTCATTTATTAGAACGGGGCTATCCACGAGTCATTATTAATCGTGCATATCGAAGAGCACGTTTAATCATGCTGAATGGTGGGATCTAGCTGAACAAGTTCCCCCTATTGATCTGGAGGGTGCTCATCCTTATATAGGAGTTTTACCCTACATGCCACGTGTGACTGAAGTGATGAAAATCTTGAAAGCACATTGGCCAATTTGTCATTGCATTCGTGCTTTGAGAAACCTCTGATGGTGGCCTTTCAAAGGGGTCGCAATGTAGCGGATTGGGTGGTCCATAATAATGGCCAACCCTCTGAGAACGAAATTCGGGGGCATTTCAAATGCACTACATGTGATTTTTGTGATTTAACTTTTGGAAGGTTCAATCTGGGAACATCCTTCTCAATATCGGCAGGTCTTTAGTAAGTTTTATACCACCTGTCAAACACCATTTGTTGTTTATGTATTGATCTGTCCATGCAATAAGATCTACATTGGGAAAACATCTAGAACAATGAAAAACGGCTTCAAGAACATCATTCCCATATAACTAATGGAGTACTGACAGCCCCAATTGTCTCACATTGTCAAGAATATCAACATCAGTTTTCAGATCTCCGTTGGAGAGTGTTGGATCACATACCGGCAAGGGACAGGGGGGGTGATCGGGACTTTCGATTATGTTATCGGAAACAATTTTGGATTTATACTCTTGAGTCTCTCGCACCACAGGGTTTGAATTCATCCCTGGATTGGTGGAGTATTCTTTAATATAGTAGTTGGGAGTATTTGGGTATCAGTGGTTTCCACTGGCTTTCAACCGGTCATGTGATCACATCAGGAAGTTTAAATGGCATTAATTTCCGGGTTTGAGAAGGAGCAACACAGTTTGAAGAAGAGCCAAGAGAATCTTAGGTTTGAAACGCAACGTTGGGTTACTAACTCGTGATTTTTATCATGAAATGGTTGCTAGTACGGAAGACTCTGAAAAGTTGATATTCAATGGGAGATCTTTGAATGTCTAGCTGTGTATCGGGCGACTGAAGATGGCTTGTCAACATTCCTAAGTACCAGCAATGGAGATTTAGGGGTTGTTTTTGATTATCCGTTTATGGAGTGAGGAGCTGCCCAGTATTTCATTTTAAATGAAGGCCAGCTTTATCAACTAAGTGACTTTTCTTTGGATTATTGCCTATGTTTAAGTTAAATTGTACCAGTTTGTACTAAGGGGTTAATGTCCCCTTAGGACTTGTTAGGGTTGCGTCCCTACAAAAAGAAAAAAAAGGAATATCACACTACGAGAAGGAGTTTTTCTTCAAGGTATAAGTTCCGACAAAAAATTGAATTTGTATGTTTCCCTTGTTATGGTGTTTGAGTGTATTTATGGGAGATATAGTTAGGTTAAATTTTGGGGTGGTGGCTAAAAGATAGGCAAGCTATTGCCTTGCCTATCTTTTAGTCACAGGTCGCTAATCAAGCAGCATGCAATATCGCCACTGCCACCTCCGCTCTTCCCTGGAATGCCCATGACATGCTCTGATGCTAAGCGGTTAGCATCGGGGCGTGTAAGGGAGAGGATCGGGGATATTCAGCAGCACTAACAGTGTTAGTGCCATTGAATATCCCAGTTAGAGGCATTTACGTAGTTTACGGGGCAATCATAAAAGAAAGAAAACTCCAATTAAACATAAAACCACTAGAGCTAAGTTTACACAGAACACATATATACACATTCAATCTGCAGGGGATGCAATGTCAGAGTGGCTGTGTTTCAATGATAAAGGCCTATTGGAAGAGGTGTGTTTTTAGGTCGGTCTTAAATTTATGATATGAAGTTTCCTGGTGGAAACTTGTTTTCATTTTACTTTTCATTTATTTTGTTTCTTTAAAATTAATGAATGAGCTACCCCTCAAAAAAATTGAAAAAAAATGCTAGCTCTCTCAATAAAAAGAAGCTCTCAGGCTCTTTTGAACTGGCTCAAGCCCCCTCAAATTTCCCAAGCTCTAAAATGCCACTGGAAGAATCTGCCATAGAAGAAAATGGTGCCATAAGAACAATAGATGTGCCTCATGGTCAGACCAAAAGTCCATTTGCAGCAAAAATCCTGTGAGAGAGTCAGTAGGACCACTGGATGACAGGGTAAAAGGGGCGCTAAGGGAGGACAAAGCCATAGCGGAGAGACTGAATGAATTCTTTGCTTTAGTCTTTACTGAAGGAGATGTAGGAAAGTTGCCTGCAATGGTATATAAAGGTGATATACCGGAATAATTGAAAGAAATATTGATAAACTGCGAAGGAGTATTACAACTATTTGATAAACTGAAGAGTAGCAAATCACCTAGACCAGATGGTATATATCCAAGGGTGTTGAAAGAACTGAAATATGAGATTGCAGACCTACTATTAGTAATCTGTGAACTATCAATAAAATCATCTGTAGTAACTGAGGATTGGAGAGTGGCCAATGTAACTCTAGTTTTTAAAAAGGGCTCCAGGGGTGATCCGGGAAACTACAGACCGGTGAGCCAGACATCAGTATGGGCAAAGTGTTGGAAACCATTATAAAGAATAAAATTACTGAACATGTAGATAGCCATGGGAGAAAGCCAACATGGATTTAGCTAAGGAAAATCTTGTCTTACTAATCTGTTATATTTTTTTGAAGGTGTGAATAAACAGGTTGACAAAGGTGAGCCAGTGTAAATATACTGTAGTGTATCTGGATTTTCAGAAAGTCTTTGACAAGTTCCCTCATGAGAGACTCTTGGCCAAATTAAAAAGTCATGGGATTGGAGGCAGTACAATATTGTGGATCAGGAATTGGTTAAAAGATAGAAAGCAGAGAGTATGGCTAAATGGCCAGTTTTCTCAATGGAGAAAGTTGAAAAGTGGAGTTCACCCAGGGATCTGTGCTAGGCTCACTGCTTTTTAACATATTCATAAATGACCTGGAAATAGGAATAACGAGTGAGGTGATCAAATTTGCAGATGACACAAAATTATTTTAAGTTATTAAAATGCAAGAGGACCTTGAAAAATTGGAATAGTGGATGTCCAAATGGCAGATGAAATTTAGTGTGGACAAGTGCAAAGTTATGTACCTAAGAAAAATCAACCCAAACTATGGTTACACGACACAGAGAACCACCTTAGAAACCACCATCCAAAAAAAGGATTTAGGCATCATCGTGGATAATACTTTGAAACCCTCCGCCCAGTGTGCAGCGGTGGCCAAGAAAGCAAATAGAATGCTACGAATCGAAAGGAATAGAGAATAAATCAAATGATATTATAATGCCTCTGTATCATTCTATGCTGCAACCACACCTTGAATATTGTGTGTAATTCTGGTTGCCGTATCTTAAAAAGGATATAGTGTTATTAGAACAGGTACAGAGAAGAGCCACCAAAATGGTAAAGGGGATGGAAGGATACCCCTAAGAAGAGAGGCTATAAATCTTTATCTTTATCTTTATTTCACACTTGATAAACCACTTTTGTCGGGACATTAAAGGTTAGGACTCTTCAACCTGGAAATAGATGGCTGAGGGGAGATATGATAGACGTCTATAAATTAATGAATGGAGTGGAATGGGTAAACATAGATCAGTTGTTTACACCATCAAAAGGTAGAAAGACTAGAGGACACATAATGAAGCTGCAATGCAACCCATTTAAGACTGATAAGAGAATATATTTTTTTACTCAACGCGTAATCAAACTCTGAAATTTGTTACCGGAGGCTGCAGTAATAGCTGTTATTATAGCTGGGTTTAAAAAAGGTTTGGACAAGTTCCTGGAGGAAAGGTCCATAAAAGATTTTTAAAGAGGACCTGGGAAATCCATTGCTTGCTCCGGGACAAGCACTGTGGAAACTGTGTGCCTCTTTGGGAACCTGGATTGGGCACTGTTAGAAACAGGATACTGGACTTGATGGACATTGGTCTGCCCAGTAAGGCATTTCTTACGTTTTATGTTTATTAAAACTTTATATGCCACCTTTCATGGGTTTCCAACAGTGGCCAATCTAGATTACAAGTACCAGTCAGATTTCCAAAAGATAGACAGATTCCATGCTACTTATCCAAGGGATAAGCAGTGGATTTTCCCTAGTCCACTTTAATAATGGTTTATGGACATTTCTTCCAGGAACTTGTCCAAATGTCCTTTAAACCCAGCTGCACTAACAGTTTTTACTACCATGGTCAGCCTTACACATGTGCGAGCATGTTGTTGGCATAGGGCCCTGTATCAACTTCGTGGTGCAGCCACATCGGGTCTGTGCCTCCCTTTTCCTTTGCTGCTGGTTTAACAGGCAAACCAATGAGGGACTGGCTTCGGACGCACAATCTTTAAGGGCTCCTGAACCTTCCCCCAACTGATTTACCATTTGAAGCTGCCATACACGGCTGCGGGAGCATTTTCTTTTGCTCCTGCAGCTGTGCTGCCTTAAAATTCACCGAACAGTGGCATTTCTAAAGGCAATAGAAAGCATTTCCTGTTTCTTGCAAGAAACTGAAAATGCTTCTGTTTTAGAAACGTCATAGTCTGGCAGCTTTTAAGGCAGCACAGCCTTTGGAGCAAAGGGAAATGCTCCTGTGGCTGTAAAAGTAGGAGGTGACTGATGCTGGGGAGAGAGGAGGCAGGCTGGGACTGCAGCTGATGTGGGGCAGGAGGGAGGAAGAAATGGAAAGGAGCCAACACTGGGGATGGTATTGGGACTGGAACAGGGTTAGAAAGTGGGGGATGGAGACTGGGCCTGAGACTGTAAGGGAACCGACACCAGAGATGGTACTGTGACTGGAGGGCTAGGCAGTGGGGGGAGGGGAGAGTGGGACTGTAAGGGAGCTGACACTGGGCATGGTACTGGAACTAGAAGAGGGCTAGACAGAGGGTAGGGGGGAGTGGTACTGGAAAGTAGCTGACAGGGGATGGTACTGGGACTGGAAGGGGCTAGACTGGAGGGGGGACTGGGTTGTAATGGAGCTGACACTGGGTGGCTGGGAATGCAAGCGGATGACACTGACGATGGAACTGGAAGGGGACTAAACAGTAGGGGGAGGGGACTGGAAGAGGACTGTCACTAATGATGGTACTGGGACTCACTGGGGATGGTACTGAGACTAGAAGGGGGCTAAACAGTAGGGAGGAGACAGGGACTGGAAGGGAGCTGACACTGGGTGAATGGCAGTGCAAGTGGCTGGCACTGGTGATGGAACTGGAAGGGGGCTAGATAGTGGGGACTGGGACTGGAAGGAAATTGACACTGGGTGGCTGGGAATGCAAGAGGCTGACACTAGGGATGGTACTGGGACTGGAAGGGGACAGAGGGAGAAAATCATAGAGATCTGAGGTGGCAAAAGCAGGGATTTGGGAAGCGGGTGTGGAGGCTGGCTGAGAGCAGAGAAAGGATGAGATGATGAGTGATAGCACTGCAGGATGCGAGCAGTAAGCAGGATGGAGGAAAACAAAGGAAGAATGAAGTTTAGGGACTTGGGTATGAGGAATGCAAAGGAAGAATTCTGTAATTGTAGAAGAAAACACACACTCAGACTGAGCAAGAGGGAATGTGGACAGAGTGGGAGGCAGAGCCAGGAACCAGAAATGGGAAGTGACGAGGACTCAAGAGACTGAGTAGGAATTTAGAGAGAGCAGCATCTATTATTTGCTAGATATGAGGGAGGGTGTGGGATGGAGGTAAAATAATAGGGAAGAAAAGTTGGGGGCGGTTGAGACCTGATTTGAATGATCTAGAGGACTAGAGAGGGGGTATGAGATGTGAAAATGGATGGATCTCTGAAGAAGGAGAGAGAAGGCATGTGGAGATGGTGAAAGAGAAAAATAGGAGGTTGAGCAGTGGTTGAGAGACTACAGAATGAGCTAGGCGCCAGGGAGGGATGAATGATAGGGAAGGGACTAGGGCTGGTAATGCCATCAGAGGCAGAGGATGGCAGATGAAGGCTGAGGGAGACAGAATAGAGGGTAGAAATATGGAGCTAGGGAGTGGGTAAAAGCAGGGCCATTTTAAGAGGTGAGCCAGTGAGGCACTGGCTCAGGGCGCATCACAATAGGAGCGCAGGAAGCCTGCCTCACTGGCTCACTCTCTACCTCCAGGGCTGTGGCTGTTTTAAACATTAACACAGCCGCAGGAGGATTGGCTTTTGCTCCTTCAGCTGCATTAATGTTCAGCACAGCCGCATGAGCCTTTGCTTTTGCTTCCATGGCTGTGCTATACTCAAGCCACCGGCCGTGGTTTGAGTATAGCATAGCCCCCTCATAGGTCAGAGGAAGAAAGACATCAGGTTGCATATGTTTTACAGTATTCATCAATGTCAAGAAAAACCGTTTTGATTATTAAAAAATGCTGGAATGTCCTGCAAGTACATCCCTGTTTGCGACAACAGAGTATAAGAGCAGTTTTACAGAGAGGTAAGAACTTGAGTGATTTCCTGTGTCCTGCAGTGTCACGCTCTCGTGAAGAAGCCTCCCCTACCGGCCACTTTAAATGTGGCAGTTGTTAGATCTGTGCAATCACTAAAGAGGGAACTGAATTTATACAGTCTGGAAAAACTATTAAGCTACGTTATGCTACATCCTGTGCATCATCATATGTGGTGTATATAGTAAAATGTCCTTGCCAAAAAATTTATGTAAACTATTCAACTAGGGTAAACTATGTTGAGCTTATCACTACTGGAAAAACACTGCAAATTATATGCTCAAACTAGAACTCATGGAAATTAAGTGAAACTTTTTTTGGGTACTTGGGTCTCAGTAGAAAACTTTGCAGCAATTCAGTCAGATTTGAAAACTCAAAGCAAAACTTGGCTGCTGTTCACATCAACGACCCCATTATTGTACCTTATCCTTTTCATTATCTGTTTAGTGATCAGTTATTATAATAAAAATGTTTATTTGTTGTCCTTATGTTTTTATCTTGTTTTTTTCTTTTTTATAAATGTTAAAACAAAATCTTGTTCTCAATCCTTATGTGCACGAGGTTGCTCTACTGTCATTGAAAAGTTCAACAGTCAAAATCCATATTTCACAAGACTTGTAACAAGAGCAGTAATGTTCATAATCCCATAAACACTTATGGGATTATGAACATTACTGCTCTTGTTACAGGTGGGTAACTACTCTTTCTCCAGGACCAAGCAGGAAGTCAGTCCTCACTTATGGGACTCCCTAGCTTAAGGCTACCGGAGACCTCAAGCTGGAAAAAGAGAGCTCCCTCCAGCTCAACCGCACAGAAGGAAGGAATCTTCTCTGAATACGAATCCGGCCGGTAGCCAACATCGGGGCCGGCGGGTAGGAGTTGCCTAAACCTCAAAGAGATTGTTGAGGACTGCCTGTCCGAAAGCACTATCCCTGCGGGACTCCCTCTCCAGGCAGTAATGAGCCGCAAAAGTCTGGCTAGAAGACCAAGTAGCGGCCCGGCAGATGTCTGCCAACGGAACAGAGCGGAGGTGTGCGACAGACGCCGCCTTCGCCCGGACACGGTGCGCCGTGACTCGACTCTCCAAAGAGAGGCCGGCTGCCCCATACGCCCAGGCGATGCAGTCAGCTACCCAGATGGACAGAGTACGCTTCGATACAGATAACCCCAACCGATTGGGGTCAAAGGAAACGAAAAGCTGGGCAGCTTTCCTATGCTCACGCGTACGGTCAAGGTAGAAGGACAAGGCTCTTCGACAGTCCAGGGTATGCAGAACAGTCTCAGCTCTGCTGGTATGTGGCCTGGGAAAGAAGGTCGGAAGAACCACCTCTTGATTGATGTGGAAAGAGGAAACCACCTTAGGAAGAAACTTAGGGTGAGTCCGTAAGACAACCCTATTCCTGTAGAACCTAGTGTAAGGGGGCTCCGACACTAGGGCCTGTAGTTCACTAACGCGCCTAGCGGAGGTGAGGGCTACCAAGAAGAGAGCTTTCCATGAGAGGAAGCGGAGGGGGCAGGTAGCCATGGGTTCGAAAGGCGGGCAAGTAAGCCTTTGTAAAACCACATTGAGGTCCCAGTCAGGAGCCGGAGGGCGCAATGGGGGCTTAAGCAGAAGCAGGCCCCTGAGGAAACGCGCCACCAAGGGATGCGAGGAAAGGGGCTGGCCCTCCACCGGCGAATGATGTGCAGAGAGAGCACGGAGGTGGACTCTGACAGAGTTGGATTTGAGGCCTAGATCGGAGAGGTGCAGCAAGTATTGCAGTACCACCGACACTAGGCAGGCGAATGGGTCCTCAGAACGCTGAGAACACCAGACGGAGAAGCGACGCCATTTGAGTGCGTAAGACCTCCGGGTAGAAGGTCGCCGAGACGCCAGGACGACAACTTCCACCTCCGGGGGGAGCGAGAGCGGGGCCAGGACTACCCTCTCAGCAGCCAGGCCATTAGGTGAAGGGCCCGGAGGTTGGGGTGCAGAAGAGTACCCTGATCTTGGGTCAGAAGATCGGGCTGAAACCCCAGAGGGAGAGGCGTGTCCACCGCTAACTGCAGGAGCAGAGGAAACCAGGGTTGCCTCGGCCATCGGGGCGCTATCAGGATCACGTAGGCCCCGTCCCGGGCAACCTTGAAGAGCGTCCGGGACACCAGCGGCGTGGGAGGAAAGGCATACAGTAGGCCTGTGGACCACGAAATGAGGAAAGCATCCGGGACCACTCTGAGGGGATGCGGATGCCGAGAGCAGAACCGGGGGAGCTGCCGGTTCAGGGGACTGACAAAGAGGTCCACGGTGGGGGAGCCCCACCGGCGGAAGATTTGCTGGGCAACGCCGGGGTTCAACCTCCACTCGTGGGGCTGCAAGACCCGGCTCAGCCTGTCGGCCAGGCAATTCTCCTGCCCGGGCAGGTAAACAGCCTTGAGGAGGATGTTGTGGTCGACTGCCCAGGAGCACAGTCGCCGGGCCTCCTGACAGAGCAGGAGGGAGCCCGTGCCCCCCTGTTTGTTCACGTAGAACATGGCCACCTGATTGTCCGTCTGCACCAGTACGGACTGGCGAGAAGTGAGGTGAGAGAAGGTCCGCAGAGCTAGGCGGATTGCCCGCAGCTCCAGGAAGTTGATTTGTTGAGCCGCCTCCCAAGGAGTCCAAAGGCCTTAAGTGCGCGCTCCCTGGCAATGCGCTCCCCATCCCAAGAGAGAGGCATCGGTCGTCAGCACCTGGGAAGGTGCGGGAGACTGAAAGGGCATACCCCGTACCAGGTTGGGCAGGTGGAGCCACCACTGCAGAGAGGAGACCAGGCGGTCGGAGATCTGTAGAAGGTCCGCCAGACCTCCTGTGGCTTGATGCCATTGAGTGCGGAGATACCACTGGACAGGCCTCATATGCAGTCGGGCGTTCGGCGTGACATGGACCGTGGAGGCCATATGACCGAGCAGCTGCAGGAACCTCCGGGCCGGAACCGGGGACGCACTGTGGAACCTGCCGGCCAAAGCCATGAGCCTGTCGGCTCGCTCTCGAGGCAAGAAGGCGCGAGCTCGCAGAGCGTCGAGCCGAGCTCCTATGAACTCGAGATCCTGAGAGGGGCGCAACGTGGACTTCCCGACGTTTATGACGAAGCCCAAGTGCTGAAGCCGAACCACCGTACGCCGCGTGGCCTGAGCGACCTCTGGGGCCGACTGCGCCTGTACGAGCCAGTCGTCCAGGTAAGGAAAAACGAACAGGCCCTGAAGCCTCAGGAAGGCCGCGACCACCGCCAGGCATTTTGTGAACACCCTGGGGGCAGAGCACAAGCCGAAGGGCAGCACGCAGTACTGATAGTGTTTCCCGGCCACTACAAATCTGAGATATTGTCGGTGGTCCGGATGAATCAGGATGTGAGTATAGGCATCCTTTAGATCCAAGGAGCATAGCCAATCTCCCTGCTGGAGGTAGGACAGCAAGATTCCAAGGGTAAGCATCCTGAACTTTTCCCGCTGCAGGAACATGTTGAGGTTGCGCAAGTCCAGAATGGGTCTGAGGCCTCCCGTCCTCTTTGGGACCAGGAAGTATCTGGAGTAGAACCCCTGACCCCACTGAGGTTGGGGCACTGGTTCCACAGCCTGCTCCTCCAGTAGACCCTGCAGCTCCTGAAGGAGTAAGTCTCTGTGCAGAGGGGGCCTCGGAGGCTCCCCGGAAAGTAGGGGGGAGGCACCTGGTGAAAATGCAAGAGGTAGCCCCTTTGAACCACCTGCAGCACCCAGGAATCGGATGTTATGGCTGACCACCTGTGAGCGAAGTGGATCAGCCTGCCCCCCGTGCTGAGCGACGGGCGTGGAAGGGGAGAGGCTATGCTGGCATAGTCAAAAAACCCCACCCTGCTTGGCAGGGGGCTGTGTAGCGGGCTTGGGGGCCCGCGGCCTACGGGGCCATTCCCCTGACCCTTAGTCTGTGGGCCCTGAGTGGAAGCCGCTGGAACTTGGTATTGAAGGTGGGATTGCTTATAGGCAAGCACCTTCCTCGGGTAAAAAGGCTTCTTCCCCGGACCCTTCCTCTTCTGCGTGGGAGCGGAGGTCTTTCGGGACAGTCGAGTCCGAGTGAGAGTCTCGGACTCGGGTTCCGCAGCCTTATCGGACATGGGCTTGCCGAAAAGGTTGTCACCTCGGCAGGGGACATCGACTAACTTGTCCTGTACCTATGGCTCGAGGTCGGATGACTGGAGCCAGGCCTGTCGGCGGGCACCAATGCCGGCTCCGGCTACTCGGGCCGACGCCTCGAAGCCGTCGTAGGCCGCCCGAGAAAGGAACTTCGAGCACTCTCGAATACTATCGGACAAGGCCAGGAACCTCTGCAAAGGTTCGTCGGAGAGACCAGCCGAGAACCCGGCGAGCTCTTTTGCCAGGTCTCGGAGGAACATGCCCATATACAGCTGGTATATCTGGACTCTGCAGGCAAGCATGGAATCCTGGAAGCACTTCCTACTGAGGGCATCCAGGTTACGGGCCTCCTTACCCGGGGGCACCGAGGAGTGCATCTTTTGACTCTTAAGCCGATGCATTGCCGATTCCACAACCATGGAGTGGTGTGGCAGTTGCGCCTTCTGGAACCCGGGGCTCTTGCGGACTCGATAAATCGAATCGATCCGCTTGCTTAACACCGGTGTCGAGGCCGGGCTTTCCCACATGCGGAAGAGCAGCCGCTCCAGCATCGGAGGGACCGGCACAGTAAAGGCCTCCTTCGGGGGAGAGTCGTACTGGAGTGCCTCGAGCTCTTCCGCGCGAGGCTCCTCCTCAGGATCCGCGGGGAAAGCCAAAGCCTTGGCCATATCCCACACAAAATCAGAGAAGCGCGTATCCTCCGGAGGGGATCGCCTTCGAGGCTCCGACTCGGGCGAGTCAGAGGGGACGCACCGGGTCTGAAAAGAGCCGGGCGACTTGTCCCCTTCCGTGTCCCAGTCCGACGCCTCCGTGGAGGAATCGAGGGGCTCCATGCGGGCGAGGGTTCGTCCCGACGCCGACGCCGGCGTCGACCACCTCGGTCCCGAATGGGAGGCCGAGGGAGACCTCGACCGAGGATCGACTCGAGCATGCATCGACTCGAGGATCGACTCGACCGCCGGGGGTCGACTTTGGCGTCGACGTCCCGGTGGTCTGGGCAGATGCACTGGCGATGCCGGTCATCCAAACCCACTGCTGGTCCAAGAAGGCAGAGATACTGCGCTCCAAGAATGTCAATCTGAGGTCAAGCCCAGAAGACCCGGCAGCCACCGACTCGGGCCCTGACGGCGTTGGGCCCGATGACGGTTCCGTAGGGGAGTCCAGGAGGACAGTAGTACTCACGTGCGGCTCCACCTCGTGTCGAAGTTTAGAAGGTCTCTCTGCCTCCGAGTGGCTGGAGGGGCTATGCGACCCGGCCCGCGAGGGACCAGGTGCGTCCTCCGACGACGCCCGCGCGAGTTTCCTCTGCCGACGATGCTCCCGGCCAGGGGACCCCCGCTCAGAGGAACTCCGACGGAGCTCGTGGCCGGAGTCATGAGACGTCGAAGCCTCCGACGAGGTCCGGGCCGGACCGGAATCGGGGTCAGAGAAGATTCGGTCCTTTTGCGATTGCCGACTCCTCAGCGACTTGGAGGACATCTTGCCACACGGACCACAGCTCCCAGAGTCATGGTTGGGTCCGAGGCAACGGAGGCAGAAATTATGCGTGTCTGTAAGAGACATTAATTTAGAACAATGATCACATTTTTTGAACCCGCTGGCAGCCATCGGGGGAAAAAGGGCCCCCACGAGGTCGAAAGACCGAGCTGCCAGGGGTGGAAAATAAGTGGCTGGAACGCCAGTTAAAAATTGAAAACAAACAAAAAAAAGAAATGCGAACGGACTCGATAAAGAAAAATCAAGGCCGGGCAGGAAAAGGACATGCGAACCGAGAAAACAACAAAGAATTAATCAACTTTTTCAGCGGTGGTAACAAACTACGTCTGTAGGGCTCCACGGAAAAAAGAAGACTGAGCAAGATGGCATCCTTGGGCGGGAAGAGGACCGCGCATGCGCAGTGCAATCCCAAAGGCTTTCTTCGAAAGCTGGGGAAATTGCTCCGTGAGGGCTCCGTCGGCGCCGACGTCACCCATAAGTGAGGACTGACTTCCTGCTTGGTCCTGGAGAAATAGGCTGATATTGGGACTCGGGGGCTGGGACTGGAAATGGGCTGATACAGGGACTGGTGGGACTGCGAATGGGCTGATACTAGGTGTGGGGGGACTGTCAATGGGCTAATATAGGGGCTGGATGACTGGAAAAGGGGCTGATATTGGGTCTGAGGGGACTGGATATGGGCTGATACAGAGACTGGGAGGCTGACTGATACTGGCAATTGATTGATTCTGGGAATGAGGGGTTGGGACTGGGAATGGGCTGAAATTGGGCCTTAGGGGACAGCCAATGGGCTGATACTAGGTCTGGGGAAATGGGACTCAAAAAAGGGATGGGATTGGAAGGGAGCTAATTTTAGGGCTGGAGTCTTGGGATTGAAAGGAGGCAGATGCTTGCAAATGCTAGAGTTGAAGTAGGAAAACGAGGGAGATGCTGGGGGAGTGAGGAAGGAGAGGGGAATAGATTTTGGGGGAAGTGGGGAAGAAGCAAATTCAACCAAGGGACGGTTGAGAGGGAGGGGTATAAGAACGGATGCTGGGGTAAGAAGGAGAAAAGACAAGGTTAATGAATATTGGAGAAGGAAGTAAATGGATGGGTGTTGGGGAAGGGCAGTAGGAGACAGAAGGGCAGGTACTAGGGACATGGGATGCGGGAAAGCAGGGACTCTGACAGGTGGAGACTCTAAGATTTGGTAAGAAAACAGAAGAATGTAAGATATTGTAGGCTGGGTATTGGGAGTTTAAGGGATGGGGCTCGGGTGGGATTGCGAATAGGGAGAGTTGTTTGTGGGGATAGTGGGGACTAATAAATTGACCAGAGATTGAGGACAGTGGGGACAAGGTGAGTTTGAAGGACCTGGAGGTTTTGGGGAAGGGGGTGGTTGGGGCAGTTCAAAAGGCAGAGTGCTATGGAGTAAATGAGAGCCACAAGAAGGGAAAAGGTCTTCCTTGAAGCAGGTGGAAGAGCGTAGAAATGGGGAAAGTGAAAGTGGAAATGGAAGCCTGGATGGAAGTAAGACACAAAGAGCCTGGGGGTGAAGAGAGAATGAGTGCTAGAGAATGAGCTGGGACTAATGAAAGGATGAGAAGCAGAAGGTGGTAAATGAGACTGAAGAGAAGCTGAATACAGAGGGAGGAAATGGTGAACCAGAAAGTGGGTGAAAGATGGGAGGTGGGGGGAAATGGATGCTGGCAAAGGAATGAGACAGACGTGGAATGGAAGAACTAGGGAAGTAGGATTAGGAAATGGAAAGCTGACAAATAGGTGCATGGTGAAAAAAGGAAGACTGAAGATTGTAGAAGAAAGAGGAATGGAATGAAGCTATAGTTAGGTAAAAGGTAAGTGAGTGAATTAGAGAAGTAGCGAAGAAAAGGACGAAGAAAAGAGGAAGTGTGAAGAAACAAAAAATGGAAATGAGATCTTGGAAAAGGACTTAGATGAAAACCAACCAGAGGAAGTAGAAAAGAGAGACTGGTACCAACCAACTGGAAAAAATAAGATGATCAGATGAGAAAGGTACAAAAGAGTGTCCATTTTTACAGAATGAAATATGTCCACTTTGAAAATATGCATGTCTTATAGTTCATGCATTTCTGTTTCTCTTTCTTCCATGTTTCACAGCTTGGTGTCTAATTTTGGAGTTTTCCATTTCATTTTTTGTCTTTTTTTAGTTTCTTAATCTTTAATTGATGATGGTCTGTGTTTTGCATGTGCAGTCAAGATAAGGGTTTCTTTCTATGGATCTCTAGTAGCTTGTTCTCTTTTCCAACTGGGGGTTACTGGTGTTCTAGAATATTTGCAGTGCTGATTTTTCATAGGTAGGTTTGGTGCAATTCGAGTTCTTGATGCAGTGTCCATTTACAGGTTTTTGTGTTACGGCACACAATGTTTAGCTGTGGAGGGAGCAAGCGGTGTTGTCACTGATGTGAGACTAGAACTTGAATAGAATTTTTTTGTATGTTGAGATGTAGAGTGAAACACCCTGGTAGTTCTGCTCTGCATCTCTCATTGGAAGAGTTTTCCTGGTGAGTCTGGGAGTGTTCCATATGAATGAATAATTATGTCCTATCAGATTGATATTCAAAGACAATTAGGTATTTCCTAGCAAATGCATAATTAGCCTAACCATGTATTTTCCAAAAAATATACAGATAGTATCAGGCTTTTAAATTGCAGAATGGCCAGATATTATCTGTATACTTGCGGGGCATGTTAGGGGAAGAACAAGGCAAGGGTAGGTCAGAAAATTATCTAGATACTGTCAATATTCAGCCACTCTTAAGTGCAAGTTACACATTTAGTTTAGGTCTGCGGAATATCAGGCCAAGCCTAAACAGATAATACAATGGCCACACCATCACTCTCTTGATATTCAACGTGCTGCCCATATGGATAGTGACACAGATTAAGTTAAATGGGAGGGTGGCATTCAACAAGCCAGTGTACTGAAAATTTACCTCTGTTTGTTCAGCTTGCACTCAATAACTGTGGTAAAAATAAAAGAGGAAAGAAACATTTGGTTTTGATTTGCACAGTTCATTGAACCAGGGAGGCAGATCATATGTTTTTAAATAAAGCAGACAAATTTTGAAAGGGGATTCCTTTTTGTATTTGAAAGGGGATTCCTTTTTGTATTCTTTTTTAGAAGAGGGAAAATATAGATGTGAAATAAACCTAAAGTGAAAGAGGCAGTGCAACAGACATTTGCAAGAGGATGAAAACTATGAAAAATGCATCTATTTAGCAGAGTGGAGAAAGAAATATTGAGGTATGTCCGCAGGAGTGTGATGCATGTGAAGGGACATGCATGCTCATAGTTTTTTGCTGGTAGATTGCCGAGTTCTGAGAATTTATCCATCCCATAGCCATGAGGTGACATCACCCACTTGTGTGTTGATTGATCCTGCTTGTTGATGGAGAATGTACTGATAATCCTGTTCTTAGGGGTTTTCTTGCAATGAAGCAATATTTATTGAATGTCTTGGTATTACTTGCAGTCAGCTTTTACTTGGGCATTTTAGATAAGCACTGTTTTATTTAATTATTTTTTTGCATGCAACATTTTAATTGTTAATGCTGATATAAATTGCTTTGGGACTACTGCAAAAAATTGATTTACAAGTTTAATAAAATGAACTGAAGTGAAATGAGGAGAGGGAGAGAAAATGAATGCAGAGGAATGGGGAGAGGGGATGCTGGGAACTGCGGGCACTGTGAAAGACAGAGGGGATTGGAGCATAATGGTGCCAAGTCAACCGAAGGGAGAGAGAGGTACCTGCTGCACCAGAGGCAGCACTACACCAAAGCTGCTGCCAGTGAGGCAACCTCAGCCAAACTCTCCTTACTGTATATAGTTTGCATTGTTACCTGTACTATAGACAACCTAGTCACACCTTAATGTAAATCGTTTATAAATTTCATTGTTTAAAGTTCTAATTTGTTCTATGTAAACTGAATAAGTACTCGTTACAATTGTACTTTTCATATTACTGTTCGCTGTAAGCTACGCTTGATCCATGGGAAAACGCGGTGTAAAAGTGTTTAATAAATAAATAAATACACTGAAAGGGGAAGAAGGGACACCAATTCAGCATTTGCAGAGGGTGCCGATTATCCTAAAACTTTCAGACCACACTATTCCTTTTTTCAGAGGGACCTGGGTGGCCTGAAAAGCTCCTGTATAGCACTGCCTGAGGATCATTTTTGTACTGGCTTTACAAAACGGTATTGAGCATTGCAGCCTGCACAGAAAGCACAGTTACTTACCTGTAACAGGTGATCTCTGGGAACAGCAGGAATAAGTCTTCACATATGGGTACGTCGGTACCGACGGAGCCTGCGTGGGAACGCTCCCCAGCGTCCAATCAGAAAGCTTTTGGGAGCATCCCTCAGCGCCTGCGTGCTGCCTTCCCGTCTTTCCAACTGTCTCTCCTCAGTTGAGTTTTATAGCTGAGATAAAGAGAGAGAGAGAGGAAAGGAAAGATAGATAGAGATACAACTCCTGGGGAGGTGGGTGGGTTGTGAAGACTTATTCCTGCTGTTCCCAGAGATCACCTGTTACAGGTAAGTAACTGTGCTATCTCCAGGAACAAGCAGGAATGAGTCTTCACATATGGGGACTCCCAAGCTGAGATGCCTGGAGTCCGAGCATGGCATAGGTTGGAACATGCTATCCCCCACAACACCAGGCATCCTGAGGATGGAGGGTAGGAGTTGAAGAAGGAAGATGCTGTGGAACAGCTAACCCAGCACAGGACTGCAGGAAAGGAGTCCATGTGTGGATAATGATTGTTATCAATGATATTGCAAAGGATATTGCAATATGGACCTCCGCCAACAGGATTTCATAGAAATATGGAGGTTCATGGATCTACTGGGAAGCCAGTAGAGGAACCGTGAAGAGGACCTCACTGAAAAGTGGAGGTAATAAACCTGTAGGAAAAACAGAGGAGGTCAGAATCCTGAAAGGTAACAGGTACCCCTGGTAGAAAAAACTGGGGTAGTACAAAAACGGTGGGCCTTCAGCGAAAGCTGTATGGTAAAAACCAAACTCTTTTGGCGGCAGAGTATCTCACTCTTGGGAGCAAAAAGAGAAAGGCTAACCGATTTGGACAAACAAGCACAGTCCTTGTGGGGAGAGAGGGTATGGGAACCCCTTGTATCCCAGGGTAAAGACAAATGCTTGAGGCGTTAAGCCTGTGAGTAACTGAAGATCCACAATATCTCTCTTAACTGGGGTAAGCTAGGAGAGATATTAGGTACGGAGAGCTTCAGAGGTACCTAAACCTGTTAGGTTATGGTATAAGAATTGTTGACTACCACAGGAGTGGTTGTGTGTGTAGAATCCCAAACCTGCTGAATAGCAGAGGTATGGGCAAAATCCCTCTGTCAGAAACAGATAGCTATATGAGCATAGATAGTGAGATAGATAAGTATGTGGAGACAGATCTATCTATAATAAAATATCTCATCAGATACACACACATATATATATATATATATATATGTATATATACATATAGATATATGAATAACATATAAGAATATATCTATAGTGAGATATGGAAGGGCATAAAATACACACAAAGATAAATATGAATATGTAGGCCTAATATGGGTGTCTGTATTTAAACAGACAGATATATGCCTACAGCATGGAATTCACCTAGGACATGTGGAGAGGAAAGATTCATCTAATAACAAGGAGGTGCAACCTACTTGAGAAGATATATAGAGAATCTATTCCCCTAGGTTATGATCCGCAAGGATGCTAGCTAGGAAAATAACCAGGATGGTCAAACGAAAACAGAGGATGATATCAATCTGTAGCCAGCAAGTCCTTAGTCGTCCAAGACTCTAGCATGGTAAGTAGACAGAAGACAGATAAGGATGAGGTATCATGTTGACCTGCTGAAGGGCAAAAAATATCATACGTTCTTACCATGAGGACGAGCTGCAAGGAGAAAGAGCATATCCCTGATTGGGAATGCTATGGACCAAAGCAGGGAATTGGCAACTCCTTAAGCCCTTAGGTAAGAGAAGGCCTATGTCCTTTATGGCAAAAGGAGATAGTAAAAGAAGGGAGAACCTTCTAGTCATGGGAGACATGACTGAAAAGCCTTTTCTAACCATCTAAGATAGCTGTTGGAGAAAACCCCCCCATGCTCTCTAGCAAGGGCCCATAGTGGAAAGCTTCTCTGTAGAATTGCAGAGAGCATGATGCAGGAGAATGAGGAGATAAAACTGGCTGCTAGAGAGCCAGTATCTCTGCCAACTATGCTGCCAAACCCAGGAGAATGGAGATGGCAGAGATAGAAGACCATCTAGAAAGCTTGTAGTGGAATAATCTCCAAGATAGATGGAAGCACTGACTTGGAGCCTAGACAGAATGTTAGTGGAGGACAAATCTGGTTGTTTGTGGACAAGAACCAGTGGTCGAAAAATTAAGGCTCCTGCATAGGCAGCTGCTAGCAAGATAGCAGAAAGAATCTTACTGTTGAAAAACAGAAAGAACAGACAGAACAGGAGTAGAAACTCTGGACATGTCTGATAAGCTGCCCCAATGTAAGATGGAAACAGAGGAGGTAACTCAGAGAGGAAAACTCCACACTGGAAAGTGAGAAACTAGAGAGGCTGAAGAAAAAAGCCCTCTGTAATTAATTCCGCTCTTACAGAGGAAAAAGCTTGGTAAGAGGGTGAAGAGAATAGAGCTGAAGAAGACTTACCAAGTAGTAAGTCTATAGAAAGGAAAAATACATGCTGGCACAGGAACTACCATTTAATAGTGGTCAGAACTCTTTCCTTAGCAGGAAAAGAGGAGAAACCTGTGACCTATAGGCATGAATATCCTGACAGCTCATAGAAATATAGAAAAAATGGATGTCTTTTGGAAAGAGATCCATGTGTAGGGGTTAGAATGAAGCAGTGGATTCTAACCCCAAGAGTTACAAGCATTTGATGATGACTGATCAGAAACCCTGCAGAGGCCAGGTTTGCTGAGCCTGGTGAAAAGTTGGATTCTTCAGACCAGGACGATGGCTTCCCTGTAGGGGAACATCTGCATGATGGGCAAGTGAGGAATAAAACCTTCTTCTCCTGTGGGAAGAAAGTTTGGTAGGACATTTCCTACTTACTGGGACAGAAGAAGGGGTAGAAGAACCCTTAGGAACAGGTAAATCAGTGGATAACTGAGTAACCTGACGTAAAGACTCCTTGTTGAAAAGATTTTCTCCAGTGCAAGGAGTATGTCCCAGTCGTTGTTGTTCCCACTTGGCCAAATCTGAAGCTTGGAGCCAGGCTCTACGTCGTGCCCCTATAGCTATAGCAGAAGTCCTGCTAACAGACTCAAAAGAGTCTAGGGAAGCACGAGAAAGAAACCAAGAGATATTCTGGATATCCTTAAGCAGCGAGGAATAGTCTGTACTCCTGGAAACTGGAAGGAAAGGAGCCAAAAGATGTAATTGCTTTGTGACCTCCTCATGAGAGAATTCTTGCAGAAAGCATAGATGTCTGGAAGGTTTGACGTCCAAAGGCATCTAGTGTCCTAGACTCACGACCTGGCGGATAAGAAGAGTGCTTTTTCTTACTCTTTATCCGCCTCATTGCTGATTCCACTACTATGGAATGATGAGGAAGTTGAGTCTTTTGAAACCCTGGAGAGGGGGGCACATGATATAAAAGATCAGTTGCCCTGGGAGGTGGGGGCACCTTTAAAGGTGTTTCCCACATTCCTAGAAGGAGATCCTGCAAGGAATGATGCAAAGGAAGCATTATGTTGTCCTTTGCTTTAGTAGAAACAGAGCCTTGTGCAGGATCATGTCCTGGGATAGGAATGGCAAGGGATCTTGCTATATCCCGGAGGAAACTCTGAAAAGAGGGATCCCCAACAGGAAGCTCTCTTGGACAGGTTAGATCTAAAGAAGTAGCCTGAGCACCCACAGAGTTATCCAGAGATATAGAAATAGAAGATCCTGCAGGGTGCAGTGTGGAATGTTTAAGGGATGGTTGCTTGGACTGGTTGTCAGGAACAGCAACCGTCCTTACCACATTGTCCATGCCAGGTATCGACTCCAAGCTTGGTATAGAATGGAGCGATGCTGTTGTAAAAAGCATGGTAGGAGTTTGCCACGATGCTACTGTGGATACCGGTACTGGAGTCAATACCGGTACCGATGTCGGAGTCGGGCTCGACAAAGACATCGGAGTAGTCATCGGTGATACTTCAATCGGTACCGAGGGAACCGAAAACCTCCAGCTGCTATCCTCGGTACCGAGCCACCGGTATCGATCGATGTCGGTACCAAAATCTATTGGTACCCAGTCTTCCAGACTAGAAATGGATTCCAAACTCGGCATCGAGGGTAAGGAGCCTGAGAAGCGAAGCATGGAAGGCACCGACTGTGAGGGTAATGAAGACATCGGTACCGACTTCGGTACCGTGTCTGATACCGGTGAATGAAGGTCTACCAGTGGCAACTCAAGAGGCCTCAGGGGAACCGAGAGTTGCGGATCCAAGTCATCGGAACTGAGCCTTCGGTACCGCCGTGAGACGGTACCAAGGCAAGTCGGTACCCAGTCCTCCAAACTGGAGATCGATTCCAGACTCGGCATTGAAGGAAGCGAGGCTGTCGATGCACATCTGGAGGGTACCGACGTTGGTGGCAGTATCGGTGTTGGAACCGATAAGGGAAAGACAATCTGGGACGTATCCATCGGTCCCGAAGGCACCGAGGAGGCCAGATGACGATCCCTGGTGAGGAGTGTTTCATCCAACACCAGTGCCGATGCAGGGGTATTGGTACCGCTCGAAGCGGATGCCACCACCGTGCACGGCTCAGGTATGTTCTGTGGGGGGTGAACCCCAGGAACAACCTGAAACCCCTTATCCGCTTTGGAGACCGAAGACTCCCGCCGGGGTTTTGAAGCCAGGAGGCCATCGAGGGCAAAGCCGGAGCTGTCTACATGCTGTGCATGAGACGTACCACTCGAGGACTGGCTAGTCTTAACAGACTGTTTGTGGGTTACCTGAATCAAAGTGGAAGAAGAAGGGGACAGTGCCCCGAAGTTGGAGGGCAACTGTGTATCGAAGGATTCTCGATGTTGAAGATGTCTTCTCACCAAACTGTTGTCAGGACCCAAACAGGTTAGACACCGACTTCGAGGGTCTAAACATAAAGTTGTACCGCCACAAACTGAACATTTCGTGGCCAAGAAGGAAAAATAGGGGAGGCCTGAAAGGCCTAAGACCCCGTGACACTATGAAGAAAAAATATTCCGTTGAAAAGGAAACATTTACAAGAAGAAAAGAAAAACACCGGCGGTACCGGTGGCGTCGGGAAGACAGCCGCGGCCACAAGAAAACTAAAAATAAAAAATAAGAATTTTCTGCGGTGACAGGAGGATGTCCTGCTGGCTCCGCGGAAAAACGAAAACTGAGGAGAGACAGTTGGAAAGGCGGGAAGGCAGCACGCAGGCGCTGAGGGATGCTCCCAAAAGCTTTCTGATTGGACGCTGGGGAGCGTTCCCGCGCAGGCTCCATCGGTACCGACGTACCCATATGTGAAGACTCATTCCTGCTTGTTCCTGTAGATTCTGGTTTTCTTCAGGAGTAGGAAAGCCACTAGACATTTGTCCCTAAGGGCTTGATGCTATAAAGGATTTTTCCAGGATGTGTGTCTCCAGGGTATAAACCCTTATGTTATTTTTTGTGTATTTACAGAATTGAGAAGGGTCCCATTGCTCTGAAAATGTGAACACACAGACTGAAAACAAGTCAAACATATTACTCTTCCAAGACTATTTTTTGAATTTAGGAACAGTCTGTGTATTAACTAGTTTTAACCCTATTTGGTTCTTCCCTGCATGTAGAAATCCCATAGTATGTATGTCCATATGTGTGTTTGTCTGAAAAAAAATATATTTATAGCTTTGATCATTTGCACATTGATCTCAAGGATAAAACCATGCTGAGGTGAGTTATACTTGTTATACAGTTAAAAACAGAATGAACTAGGACAAGTGGTTACATTTTTTTTGACAATAACAGGTAACTTACTTGGGAAAACGTCAGTCTTTTACAAGACTACGGGGCCCTTTTACGTGCTTTAAGTACGTAGTATGTGAATTAGCTCAGCTGTGTTAGAGGCATGGCATGGCTACTACACTGCACTAACTGGTTACCCCATGCCAAAAGCAGCCAGTGCAATAAATATCCTGCACTAACTGCTCAATGTGCGACAGGTCAGGGACTGGGCAGGTTAGGGGTGCAGGGTGACTGTGAACTGCACATTGCTGTTAGCACATTATAAGGATCTTCTCTGTGTGGTAATGCTGGGCACACTCCCAACAGTTATTTGGTCTTAGTGCACAGATTGAGCAAAAACTTACCACACTTTAGTAAACATATGCCTTGGTGCACTTAGCGCATGGTAACTTAGTGCCTGTTAACTTTTACCACAGCAGATAGCACCAATCACTTAACACCATCGCAAGAGGTTGTGATAAGTGCACCCATTACCTGCAATACACTTTACGCCTGTTCATTGTATGGGAAGATGTTGGGCACTGCTCCCGCAATTAATGCAGAAGCTTTACAGTTACCAAGAGTTCATTTTTGCACCTAATAGTAACTGCAAATTTTTACCGCACTTTGGTAAAAGGGCCCCAAGACACTTCCTTTTCTAATAATTAGAATTATTGACAAATGTCTTTATATATAAGGAACATAGGAGCAGCTAATGTTTGAGACCTTTAAGTGCATCTTGTTGTAATTTCAATATGAAAATTAACAGCTTTTAAAAATGTAAGTATGCGAATAAACTCATAAATATTTTTTCTAAGTATCTTGCTAGACAAACTGAAGGACTGAGTTGCAGGGAAGCTGAGCAGATCTCAGTTCTAGCCTAGTTTATGTAGGGACTTGCTGTGGTGAGATTTGACCAGGTCATTGACATGGAACCTTTTTGAAATTTCTTCTTTTTCCTCTACTGTACCTGGAGGCTGCTGTGATCCTGACCTTATTATTTTATTTAAAAATAGTCTAACTGGAAATGTCTAGTTCTGACTTCCTGAAGAAAATAAGCACGTCCAGTCCTAAGTAAGCAATAGAATGTGAATTTTATAACTAGTTCAGGCTTGGATTCATCTGATAAACCTTGGGGTCCTTTTACAAAGGGTGCTATGGTTTGCACCTAACACATCAATAACACTAGAACTATATAGCATTTTAGGTGTAACATCACCCGTGTTAACTGTCAGGAGCATTGAACAGCATGTTCCCGGCAGTTAATGCAGTGCACCCTGCCCCAATGCAGCACGGAAATAGCCCGGGTGTACTTCTAACTATGGAGGTAGCGGTTGTGCACTCACGCTAATTGCTCATTATGCAGTTAGCACAGGTGTGCTGACTGCAAGGTGCTCACCCTGCCCACTCTCGGCCCCTAACCCGCCCACTAGCAACCTTAACACGCCATGGACAATTAGCACTGAAATACGGATGCGCTGTCACGGGCTCGCACTGTTAACGCATGTCTCAGCACGCCTTTGGCATGCATCAAAAGCCACGCTAACACCCTTTAGTAAAATGGCCCCCTTGTTTACATTTTCCTAACAGCATCAGCTAAGGTGGCCCTTTGTGAACCAGTCGCAGGTGTCGCTATTGAGCCAAGCTTGAACCTCCCTTCCCCCTTTTCCGTTGTGAGAACATCCTCAGCTACCTCAAGGCCTCAGGCAGCAGAACCAGGCTAGCAGTACATGGCTACCAAGTTTGGTCATTTGTGCTGCAAAACTTGTAACTCAGTCTCCCTCTTGCCCCATCATCCACCTCCCCAAGAAATGTGGCTTTTATGCTTTTTTTCTGTAAAGAAACAACACTGAGTTTGAGTGCAAAAAATAAATATAAAATTTATTAAAACACCCACAATATTTTAAAGTTATCAGGAATAATACATTTCACAAACCAGTTGTTTGTGGAAATTATAATAAAATACAAAATCAAAGTAATAAAAAAATTAAAAAAGATCCATACTTGCAATTATTTTTAGGCATCCTAAAAATAAAATGACAGAAACACTGAACAAAAAAAAGCATAAAGGGAAAATATAAAAAAAAGGAGACGGTAAAATTATACAAAATAAAATTTGCATGAATTTATGGTTGTTAGGCTTATCTACAGTTTAATACACATTAGTCCTATTGCCTTGAGACGAGATAATCTACCAGTCCTCAACCTCAAATCAACTTCATTTTCAAGTAGCCACTGTCACAAATCAACAAAGAAAAATGTTCAAGTATGGTTCCCAAGTGGAACTCCAATGGAGCCCTCGTTACCAAGAATGAAGTTAAAAGAGACAGCAGGAATCAAATGAAAACCCAACACACCCACAAACTACACTTCTAGATTACTAGAATGCATTAGTATGCCACAATCCAACCTGTTTTCCTTATTTCTTTTTTTTAATTATTATTAAAATACATAAAATAGAAATGACATCAAAGCTATAATTTTTTTACAACGAAAAAACCTAAAAGATTGAAAGTTTAAACAAGCTAGACAGTAAGTCAATCTCTCTCTCTTTCTCTCTTTAATGTGAGCAACGGTGAGTAGTCCATGAACAATGGATGTTAAAAATGAGAAAAGAAAATGGCAAATCAAATTGCTATAGAAAAAGTATCCCTGATATTAGAAGTGAAATGATTATAGTGAGGCTATGAGAGCTCCGTTCTTAGGCAGACTGGTAACCTATGAGCTCATAAAATGTTGACTGACATGCCCTGAAATGGGTCATGAAAATGGGCTGGACTTGGAGAAGTGCAACTATGAGGTCCCTCCCGCATGTGCCAGGTGCATAAGAAGGCCATATTTTAAAATCTTTCTTGGCATGCTTGTTGCTTCCCAGTATAATGGTGATTTTGGGAGGCACAAATGCATAGGTTTAGTTTGTGGGGGTGACATGTTTCAACAAGGATCTTAAGTGAGCTCTTAGCATTTCAAAGGCAAAATTGCTGCTTTATATTAGACTAGGCAAGATAAACTCTGGACAATAATTTTGAAATCTCAATTAATGCCTCCTTGTTGGCAGTGAACAAATTCACTTCTTCTGGAAATTTCCCCCCTAAGATGTTGCCTAAGAAGAGAGCTGAAATAGCTGCTAATTAACTACATTTTCAAGTACAGTGTCAGATTAACAAAATACATACCCTAGTTTTCATATTTTTTATTTACTACTATTATTATTAGGTTAGCTATATCTGAATCATAAATTGCCACAATTAGCTATTTTGAGGTATTTTTTCTTATGTACTGTGACAATGGGAAGCTTACATAAAGTTTACATTTCTGTACAGTTTAAACATCAAATTACACAAGTCTAAATTTAAAAAAATAAAGAATAGCACCAAAACAAAAAACAAACCCTTGTGGAAAATTTTGAAGACACATTTCTTTCACAAATAGTGATTTACAAAGAAAATCCCCAAACCATGAACAATAAAATGAATGCATTAGAGGTTACCATGTTCCTAGGTTAAATGACTGTAGTTGCTAGGTAAAGAGTGGATTTGTCTTAAAGAAGACACTTTTAAGGTATTTTTAAATTCCTTCAGTTCATTCTAGAAAGTGAACTCAAGATCTTAGTCTTAAAAGACTGCCCTATTGTTAGGAAGCTAGCTTCCTTTCTGTACAGTGATCAAGATTTGATAAAAGTCTAAAATATTTGCAACATAGGGGAATGCTTCTGTTCAAAGTGAAGATGTTTCTTTGCTCAGGTGAAAAAGTGCCTGTCTAGAGAACTGACTCACGCTGTTAAGTGATGTGAGTAGTTTCCAACTGGCTCCATTTCTTTAGGACAGGTTGATCCAGTGCTGGATTTTACCCCACTGTGTTTCTTGTGTCCACGTTGTTTACCTAAAGGAAAGCAAGGGAACAAGTCCCTGTGGGCAGTGAGTTAAAACCAGGACAGACCAGCCTGTTCTGAACATCTGGCAACCCTAGATGTGAGCCCGTGCTGTCTCGGGGAGGCCTCCTTTAGTGCTGGCGGTATTTGTTAGTGCTTAGTGCCAGCGGCAGAGCAGTGATGTCCCCGTATGTCCTCTCTTCCTCCCTCCTCCACTTTCCGCAAGAGGGATAAGTGAGGACGGCGAGGTACAAGGTGATACCACAGCTGTGCTGCAGCCTTTCCAGGATGAACCAGCTCAGGACCTGTCTTATTTCATATCTGTTGTGCAACACAGCCAAACAATCAATTGCCTTTAATTCTGAAATGACTTTGGGGCCCTTTTCCTAAAGCCCATTAGGGTTTGCAGTTAGCGTGTATTTAATGCAACTGTCAGGGGCAAGCCCGGCATGTTCACAGCAGTTAGAGTGTGGCTGCATACTCTAACATGCAGCAGCGGCATTTGCAATTAAACCGGGTGCAGCGCATGCCATTGGATGCACTTGTGCTAATTGCCACATTGACAGGCAGCATGCAATAGGAACCCCTGCACTAACGGTAACATTCTCTTCCTGCTCGTCCCTCAGCCCATCACGCGATGTGCAGTTACCAAAGGAATTTATGTGCGGTTGCTGTCATGCCCATGCTGACAATGACCACATGCTAAAATGCACATTAACCACTTTGCTGGCTTTAGTAAAAGGGCCCCTTTGTCTTTAAGGAGAAAAAAAATACCCAGACCATATATGGTTGCAGTAGTTCTGTTCAGCTTCAATTCTTCAACAAAGCATAAGCTCGAGGAGTGAATTTGTTAAGGGAAGTCTGTAACTGAATTTATCTTTAATTTAAAGGATAACTTGAGCCACCCAAGACTGTGTGTATATATTTTATTCTAAATTTAGAGACAAAGCAGAGATTCTAAAAGGCGTTGCTTAAAAATCTTTATTCTAGGTAACCTTTATTCATTCTGGGGGAGTCCTTACATCAACATGATGAAACCAGGCAGGACATAATACAGTGCAGGAACAGACATTAGCACCATTGTATTACAATATATCACTTCGCAGCCCACCAAGCACACCTCTTGTAAGAGGAGAGAGCCATGCAAAGTTTTCTTTGTCTTCTTCAGACCTTAGTAATAGACACAAGAGTGGTAAGATCGAAAGGGTAGAGTAGCTGAGACAGAATGGAAGTGGATTTGCTTTTCCCACTAGACCTTCATCAAATATACGTGGGCAGCGGTTACTGTTCAGTTTTTGTTTATTTCCTGGCAATTTACCAATTTTGCTTTTGTAAAGAATACTGAGAAATCCAAGTGCAAACCTGCAGGCATAATCATTTTTCTGAATTTTGAGGACCAAGCATTATAATTAGGGAGGGACCATAAAACCGCAATTCATGATTACTATCCAAAGCCCAACTTTACAGTGCAGAAATTCTCAATGGGAAGACATTAGGGAACTGTGATCTAAGACCACCTTTAAAAAATAATCCCCAAAATTCACATGTAGCAGTCTGATGTGATCATAGACACACTGTGGGATGGGCTTTGCACCACTCGCCCTTACCTTCTGTTTCCATGTCCGCACAGCACAACTGATCCCAAAACCATCCACCACTAAGCTTAGTGAGTGCCCTAGAGTCTACAGGCCTCGAATGCTTAGGTATGAGTGCGGCACCAACCATCTCAGACGTGCACCTGCAAAAGAGTGCCTTTAAAACAGACCTGCATCCTTAACTATGTTATAGCCTTTTGTTTTCCGACTGAAGCCTGATGGGCTCTGCTAAAGTCTACAGCTCTGTAGTAGAACCATTGAAAACAAAGGTGAAACTTATGATGTCTCACTCACGTGCCTGAGCTTCAGGTACATCTTCATCTATTAGCAATCAGAAAATTTCATTTAAAAATATCTTTTTAAAAGTAAAAATATAAACCTGTTGAAGGCAAGGATGCTGAAAGCATCCATTAAAGACCCATTTATCAGGGTCTTAAAATACAGATTGGCAACCCAATTGTGTTGTGGAAACTGGTGCTGGGAACTGGTTTTCCTTGCACCCAGAGTCCCATTAAATAAAGAAGGCCAGCACTTGCTCATCCCAAGCCATATCTTGTAAAATAATAAGTGAAAACAAAACGTCTTTTCTACATAATACTGCTGGTACATGAAATGCAATCAGTACTTGGGGTGAAAAGTTATTTTTTCACATTTCTTAAGCAAGATAAAGTTTCAGTGAAGGCTTTGATGATTTTATAAGTGCTGGAAATAAGTGCAAGCATATATCACCTTTCAATGTCACCTCTGTATCTCAGTAATAAGGCATTTATTACAGTGCAGTTTGGTAGCACCTCAAAAATGTGATTTAGAAAAGTTAAAATGAACATTTTTTTTAGTTTGCACCATGGGTAGAGGAATCTGCGGTTCTAGCACCACTTATAGGTTATACTGGTTAAGAAATTCTCATTATAGAAAGGAAAATCAGTGATGCACATTTTGAACAAATCATTCAACTCTGCTGCAAATGCAAGATATGCAGGGAAGAAAGAGGATGTGTCGAGCTGCTTTAAGGGAGAGTCTCATAAGTAGTAAGTTGAGCTAAGCCTCGCTATATTTTATCAGGAGATTTGCAATGTTTACTGCCACCGAAATACCTCCCCCCCCCACCCCCACAACACCTTTAGCAGGAAAATTAGTTCAGTAAGTTTGTTTTATAGATACACGCATATTTTAAAATCTGATCTTGCAAATGTGCATTCAAATGCACAGCGTTCTCTATGGTTACACCATATAATAAAAATGTTGGAAATCAATTGCTGCACTGACAACATCAGGGTCAAATAAAACCACCACTGTACCAGGTTTAGTCTGGTTTGGTTCTGCACAGAGGAAATGAGGAAGATGTGAGGTTTTAAGATGGATACTGTGGACCTGATTATTTTCTAGGACAATCTGGGTAAACCCAAGACTGGCTCAGGCAGCCATGAGGGGATGACAGGGGACCACTGAGCATGGGTAATCAGTATCACCAAAAGAGAGGCATTCCAGCGACCAGGCTTTTGTCTGATTTGGGGACTCTGCAATGTTCAGTGCAGGAAATGTGAGAAGAAGTGACACAAATGAACATGAACCCAGTACCTGAAATGAATCCATTTTGTTAACCCTAAGGCTAAACGTGCTTCCTGCTTCACGTCTCAGCGCAAGCACAATAAAGGACTGAAGATCTCTGGCATAAGCCATGGGCATCCCCAGAACTTAAAGGCCCTCTAAGTAAAGTGTGTTGTGGTTTTACACAATAGCAATGCAAAACCACGGCACATTAAGTGCAACACCATTGCATTAAGCGTGGGCAGCATGTTCTTGTCAGTTAACGCACTGCACTGTGCCCTAGCGTGTGACAAACGTAGTGCAGGTGCACTTATCTGCAGCTACTGAGGTAGTGGTAATTGCACGTGTGCTGACTGCACGCCTTGCAGCTACAGCAGGCACGCTGACTACAAGGCATTCACTATGCTCACCCTCTGCGCATTCAGCCTGTGCTAACTGTGCTGACCCCGCACTAATGGTTACCGTGGATCACAGCACATGGTTAGGGTGTTCGGTAACCCAGGCTAACTGCTTAGTGCCCGTTAGTAAAAGAACCCCTATTTGTAACATTCTTTTCCTGCCAAAGCTGTCCTTTAAGATCCAAATACCAAGACACTGCAGTTTGTGGTATGTACAGCCCAATAAAAAGCAACAGGCTATAACAGCCAACAATCTTTCCCCGTTGACATGAGTGTTCTCGTCATTGCACTATGGGGTAGTACTAAATACAAATACAAAATCTGAGGAAACAGGTTAGCAGAAACAATTCCTCTAGCCATCAGGAATAAGGTTCTGCAGTGCTCTTACTGACAACATGCGAAAAGCAGAAACATACGAAACAAGGCACTGAGCAGTGATGCTGCGGGCTCTCAGGAGCTCAGCTCAGGCTGCTGGAAATCTCACTTCACTAATGACAGCCACTTTAAGTGACAAATTAAAACATATATCCTCCCCCTCCATTTTGGTCTGTCTGGTATTTTATTTCCAGGATAAAATAAGAGAAAACATTTTAAAATCTAAAGCGTGGTGGCCTATAGGCAAGATGGAAGTAATTGTAAGTTTCCAGGGATTATAAATTCTCATTATAGGGGGCACAGTCATCTTCCCCTAAGTCACCCAACCAGGCTGACTTGGTCCTGGTTTTGCCCTGTTATATGCATTGATCTGCACCTCTGATTTTCTCACTGATATCCCCTACAGAAATCAGAAATACAAATCCACATATGCAGTGGGGCAAAAGGACTGGATACCTGAGTTGAGGTGGAAACCCTCTCCTATGATGCAGTGCAGCTGATGACATCCATACACTGAACTGCAGGGACCATGCATAAAATCACAAGCCCTGGAAAAGCACATTGCTTCTAACTGGGCACATTAATCGATACAGGAAAGGTAGAAACTTAGAAATGGATGACTGCAGCTGCTTGCAGAGAAAGGAAAAGGTCTGCAAAGCAGAGGAATACTGAGGTAATGGGTAAGATTTGTAAGCTTCCACTATGCTGCCGCCAGTGATAGGTATGACTGCTTTTGTCTGGCCTGAAATAATACTCTCTGATCCAGATGTACCCTTTTCCCGAGACACAAAATGAGGAAAATCCAGTACACCTGGCCCTTTATGCAAAAATGATTAGCACCATAAACTCTAGAACTCATAATTTAGGACAAGCCCAAAAACAGTATCAGATATCCTAGAAAATGCCAGATATACTCCACCCCCACCACTACCAGCACCAGCACCAGCATCAAAAGTGAAATGAATGCTGTCCAAGGTATATTAAGAGAGATTTTCTTTTGCTTTTCTGTTTATGAGACTTTCCCTTTAATATGCCATGGACGTGTATTTTCCTTAATAAAGTCCCCGTGCCCCTCCTGGCATGGGATGGTATGCACTCTAAACTCTTGTAACCATTTCTACCACAAAACCTGGAAATGTAGTACTGAGCTTCATGTTAATGCTCAACCATAACAGCTTTTCAGAGCAAGAAAAAAGCATATTAACAATCAAAACCCAACCATGATCAGACCAAAAGAAGAAAACGTTCAGACAGAATTTCAAGACCCTTCAGCAGCAAGGTTAGTGACCTGTGCATAGTTTTTGTTAAGTATGAAGCATGCTAATTTTTGACCACTAAGATTTGAGGTAGTTTATATGTAGTGTGAAATAATTTTGTTTTGAATACTGCATCTGTACTTCTCTCTTTGTTCCTAGACCCTTCTGCTTAATCCTCTAGTTTCCTTCCTGCCTCCGGGTGTTCTCATCCCACCATTCCACAAACCTGGTTAATACCACAAGCAGAAGCATCTGTTAGTTTTCATGCCAAAATTTGTGAAAAATTGAGCTGTTCAATGGGGACAATATCAAACAGCACAACCAATTATTTCCTTTGCGGCTTGCAGGTCTGGAGAGTGGTGCCATTAAAGACTTAGCTGTACGCTCTTCCAACAAGTTTATAGGTGTAAGATCTTGATACATGCAACACTTTCCAGTTACGTCATTCCAGGCTTTCATAGGCAGGTCAATGGGCTGGGCAACAATTCCAGCTTAGTATCAGTGGCATGGTTACAGAAACATAGGGACAAATGAAGCATGTGTACAGCTCGTCATCATTTCTCTCTCCCCACATCCTCCTTTTTCCTGGTTATAATTTTACTCCTCCCCCTTCCCCCAACGTGGGTAACACAGGGATCCCTCATTGGTTGAGGGTGGGAGGAAAGCTTTTTTCTCTAAACTAGATTCTCAGTATTACTCTTCAATCAGCAGTAGCACCAGCTTCAATTCCCCCCCCCCCCCCCCAATCTCTGACGCTCAAAGAAATAACCACCACAGTATCGCAGGAGTCCTGCCTGACCTACTGAGTAACAGAACTGAACCTAGCTTATGAAGCCACGGACTTCGCACCTGCATGAACATGAAGTTTGCCTAACCTGCACTGAACAAGACTAGGGAGCTCCATGTCTAAACTTTATTTAAAATACTATGCTAGAACAACCTGCAGACAAGTGAACAAATCATCATTCCTAGAAAACCAAATTATGCAATGAAGCTGAATTTATTATGTGCGCCATGCTACTTTCATCGTAAGGGCCCTGTGCATTTAGTATTTTTCCCATGGGCACGTGGAGGGTATTTTATAAAGCCCCATGCGGGTTATAATTTGAATTTGGACTTTTCCTACACTCCGCCCAAGTGCAGCCCCCATGCACATCCCTTCGGAAAGCACACGTGATGGGACTTACGCACATGTGTTCAGAACAGCGACTGTCCAAAGCGTGCATGTAACATGCCCATTTAAGTGAAAAAGGACTTGCACGTCTCTGACTAAGCACACTAGATTGAATCTGCACCAAAATGTGAAAAAACATTTAGTACGCATGCCTCTAAGTGAAGGGCTTTTATAGAGAGTTGTCAGTCTAATGCATCCATTGGCGTCTAACCTCAGTCCGATAAGTCTTTTGTTGTCTTGCAGAATGTACTGAGAAGAGACCTAGAAAACCAGAACTGAATTCAAAATATGATGAGACTGAGTTAGGCTGTCATCATTTTAGTTTTTGACTGTTACTTTCAGTGCCCCTAAAACACTGAAAGCTAGATTTCTAATTCTTTGGTGTGTAGAAATAAAGGTTAATAAATAATAATAATTTAAGGTGATACCTTTTCACATCTCTTGACTAGTTTCCAGCAGTTAGCATTCACTTCCTCTGGTAGAAACAAACTGAGCACGTTAGAGTGAGACACGATATTGACACAAAATTCAAGTGAATCCTATTCTTTTGTGGAAACTTGCAGTGCAAATTATTATCCCCTGCAAGCTGCACAGGCGTCCACTGCTTGTGTTCTTCCATGTGGGACAGACAGATCCCCCAGGACCTCTCAGGGATCTGCTCACCCAGCATGGTTTAAAGTGGTTCCCAAACATGTCCTGGGAGCTCCCCAGCCAGTCGGGTTTTCAGAATATGCACAGTGAATGTGCATGCAGTATGCAAACCTCTCTCATGAATATTCATAGCAGATATCCCGGGAAGCCCTCAGGACGGGTTTGAAAAGCGCTGGCACTGCACAAGGGCTACAGCATGCCCTACCATTAGGACGCAGGTGGCTTAGAGCAATGCTTCTCAACCCAGCCCTCAGGGCACATGCAGGCCCAGTGGGGTTTCAGGATTCCCACAATGAAAATACATGAATATATTATCATGTACTGCCTTCATTGTAGGCAAATCTGTCTCATGCATATTCACTGTGGGAATCCTGAAAACCCGATGGGCCTATGTGTGCCCCAAGGACTGGGTTGAAAAGTACTGGCTTAGAGGGAACATTGGCCTGCATTATTCTAGTGACTGTTTCAGGCTTCGGAAAACTGAGTTCCTTGCAGGCTCTGACTCGTTCCTTAGCCCTGTAAAGATAATTGTACATAAGGGTATTTCAAGACCGCATAGGCCCTTTCAGATGAGCTGACCACTGGGGAATCTTCTGTGGTATCCCATACAATCCGAAATGCAACAGGATCTGAGCAGAAGTACTGATGCAATAATCAAAAGAAAAATGTAATTTCAAAACAAAACAAATTGTAGTTTAACTTTCCCTCAAAAAACTAGAAAATTAGCATGCTTACTATAGCTTGTTGTACTATGGAATTCCTATAAATCCTTTCATTTGAATAATTCTAAGACCCTGATAGGCTCCTGGGCAAATTATCTGACAGGAAAATTTAATTTTTCTACTACAAAATAAATGTGACTTTTCAAGGAAGGTGAAAGTCTGCTAAGAATTTTGCTATTATTTCCAGCTGTCCCTCAATAGTCTGTTTTTAAACATACTGGGCCTGATTTATCAGAGGCTCGTCGCCACAGACACAAGAATGAACCAATCCTTCTGATAAATCCATGCCTACACTGTTTGCATCCAGGTGAAAGTGCTTCCAAAAGAAAAAGAAAGAATATGCTTCTCTATTTACAGTTAAAAGCAGATAGCATTAATTTGCAGGATGGTTACAGGGATCCCATTCACTGTTCTTCTCTGCTAGTGTACTAGCAAGAAGATCACAGTAAAATGTAAGAGATATTCATTCACATTTCTCTGTAAAGGCACCGGAGAGTGCAGAGTTGACTTAAACACAGTTGTTTGGGTTGCTTTTTTATATTTTCCTTTGTTTCCATTAAAGCTAAAAAAAAATAAAAACAAAACAAACAAACAAACCCCCCCCACACACATTTCTGCATCACAATGCCATTGTTGTAGATGTAGGGTATGACCGTGTGTTATTTTAAAGAAGTTACTGCACTGTTGGGCACCACTGGGCCAAAGTGAGACCCAATGGGTATCACCTGTGATGCGTATCTGCCCTCTAACTTCCAGGTCTCATAGGCTTAGTACATAGTCTTTAGGGGTGAACAGAAACTGGTTTTGTTTTTTTATCATTCAAATTCAAGAAAACTGCACTTCCTGTCTATGACACCATCAGAGCCTAAGACTTTGGGTGATGAGGTCATAAACTGAAAGGCTGGCTCACAAATTGCCTTAACCAAGAGGAAAAGTGCTCGCATTTCACCCGAAATCTAAAGCAAATCTTGAAGTGGAAGTCAGAGAGCAGTCACACCTGATTTCAACCCCCCCCCCCCCCAATCTTGTTTTTACAGAGTGGCATTTCTGCAGCAGAGAGGCCCTTTAAGAGACTTTACAGTACTGCTGGGTTCAGTTTCTACAGGATAGCTTTATGCTGAAACTACAATATATCTTTGTTCCTGTATTTTAGGACTGATGATACCAGCAGGCAACATTAATCAAGTTTTAGGCTAGCAAATTCTTAATGAAAACAGTTGTTTTGTGTTGCAGTTAAAAAGCACCAGTGTGCCGCAGTCATTGGACAGCGCACGACACAGAAAATGGCACCGCATGGGAAACCTGGTTTCTTAAAAACATTTGCATCTGAAAATGTTGTCGCAGAGCATTTTCATCATTTTAAGCATGCACCATGTAGGAGGGTAAGAGGAACACGTAAAAACAGGACTCGTGAGTCACTCCTGTAGTTCAGTCTACTGGGCCACTTCAGTGCATAGCTACCGAAGAAGAGGATGCCCCAGGAGACTGACAGCACCAGACAGAGCAACAGTGATGTACATAGAGCAAAACATTAGCTATTCACAGTTTTTCTTTCAGTAAAAGATACAGTAGCCCTTTTCTATCCGATTTTACAGAGACTTTTGCTGCCATAGCATTAAGTGTGTGCCTTGTCTTCTCCAATACAAAATAAACTAACACTATAAATAGGGTGTAAATTAATCTAGAAGCACCCAGTTAGCATGCACCTTCCAAAAGAGGTCCTGCTAACCAACTCCAGTCATCTATTATGCTATCCTGTGACTGCTTGCCTCATGTGGACTGAGTTAAAATATAAAGGTCTCTCAGCAGATAGACACAAGAAAACCTGGCTAATTCTCTCTATTTTTAAAGCTGTCTTCTGTAAAGCACTTCTAATGGTTACTTTAATGGAAAACTTAGGGATGAAAAGCTGGAAGGGGTGAAAGGCCTGGCTATATCCCCTGTCTTCATGAGAGAGGGAGATAAGAGTACTTTATCAGAACACTGGGTACACCGGGTATACTAAGAATTCTTTATCAGACACTAGGTACCCTCACAGTACAAGTGTCAGGATATCTGGAGGAGTAAATAAATATCCCAGTCTGGATTTTATAAGCCTTGTGCACCATCCAGGAACTCTGGAGTTTAGGATTACTGCACCAGGTAAAAACCTCAGACACATTAGGTGTACTTTATGGAAAAACAGCTTGTAGAAATCAAGTATTTGCAGAGAGAAAAGATGTTTTGGCTAAAACTAGTGGGTTTTGTTTTTCTTGGAGAATCACTATTCATCCACATCTTATTTAAAAGGGATACTGTATCTATACATGATTTAGCAGGCTGCACAATATGCACATTAATTAGAAATAGGATGTAAAAGTTTCCAAATTACTTCAAAGAACATGTTCAGGTGGGTTCCAAGTTAAGATTCCGACCAGCTTATAATGATCTGTACAGAATTCGCTGGTATTCTTCTTTCATTTTTTATATATCTATCTCTCTCTGTTTATATACATATATCAGTTTCATTGTTGTTATAAAAAATCCAATAAATACATATTTAAATGTAATTAAAAACCTTTCCTCTGTGAAAGGATGCTATAAATTTCTTTCCATTCTTTTGATGTACAAGGATTGATTTAAAAAAAATGCAGATATAAATATTAGATTACTGAAAAAACTTAACAGCAAATAGTTTGTTTTGTTTTCCTCGAAGTGCAGTTGTAGAAGATTTGCACTTGAGTAGATTTTCCCCTACATGCATCGAAGGAAAGCACCACAATGCAGCACTGTGCTCCAGTGCCACAGATACTGAGGTAAAGCAGCCGCACCCAGCTGCTGATCTCATATCCAGCGACTGTACGGCCCAGTTACCTTGCTATAGGCATAGGAGGACACAGTGGTAAAAGAATTCGTTGGAATTGCCACTGCTTGCCGTACTGGAACAGAATCTTTCTTCTCATGATTTTGGGGCTCTAAAGGAGTAGCACCTCCCCATTTACGCTTTTTCCCGAAGGCTTTGATGTCCTGCAGTCCAAGTCTGGCTGCTTCTTCTTGCCTCACTCTTGCTCTTTCTGCAAGCTGCTTCATCTTAGCTTCCCAAAGGGCCAAGCCATGATTGGGCTGGTTTAAGTTCTTGTGTTGATAGAATACTAGAGAAATGCGTGTAGGGTGATGCCGATTGGGTTTTTTCAGTGGAGTGGTAGCATGGAGCTCCCTCCTTGCACATTCAATCAAGATGGAGCCATGAGCTGGTGCAACGGCAACACCACCAATATTTTCATCCAGGAAGTTATGTTCGCTGTCAGACCAAACCTCTTCCTCCTCTTCTTCCTTCACATGCTTTTCAGGTGAATCCTCTAGATTATCATCCAAACTATAAGGATCCCACTGCTTTTCTTGATAAATCAGACTAGGTAAAAGTGGATTGCCATCTACCTGAAAGGAGTTACATAATGTAGTGTCCGCTGTTGACACAGTGAAGGAATTCCATGGTTTCCCATGCAACCCTGGGCTAGGTATTGGAGTTTGCCGTTCATTGATCTTAATAGAATTCCACAGCTTATTTTGAAACCCAGAGTTTCCCTTGATGACCGATGAGTTAAAATTCATTTGCCCAAGATTCCATGCCTTTTCCTGAAGGCTGGAGTTGGCAGACACAGGTAGGACTGAAGCATTGTCATTCATTTTGCAAGAGCTCCACACTGTTCCAATGAGATCTGTATTGTGCTGTGATAGTTGCTCATCACCAGAAAATAAATTCCACTGTTTGTCTTGGGAGCTAGGTAACTTGGCAGCATTTGGATATGCAGAAAAGGAATTCAGTTTGTCTTGCATGCTGCCATTCTCACTGCATGTAAACAGATCCCAAGAACCGTTTGTGGCAGCCCTTTCAGAAGATGACCCGCTTCTCTTCAGTTTATAAGAGTCCCACAGGTGGTCTTGACTATCATTCTGCAAAGATGTGGATACCCCAGACAGATTAATGCTTGCATTTTGTGAATTCCCGGTCATTCTCTGAAGAGGTTCTTCTTGCGACAATGAATCCACTGGTTCCTGTTTAATTGTTCGGTTAAAACAGCTCATGTTTTGAGCAAATGCTGTGGTTTCCATCAGGTTAGTTCTATGAGACATGGACACTGCATTCTGCTTTGCACATTCCTTAGGCCCTGGGAAGGTAGTCTGATAGAGGGGATCATTAGAGACCGTGTGTGATGTCTGCTCTGAAAACTCTGTACTCTGGTAACTGAGATTAGGACCATCATGCAGTGCTGGGATGTCAGGCTTTTTTTCAAAGTTGCTGCTCAGCCACCCACCACTTCTTGAGTCTGTGGTACTGTAATTTAGAAACTGTGAGGGAAACATATGATTGCTGGAAAAATTGTAATATCCAAAAGAAGGAAGAGCAAATTTTGAATGAAAGCCATTCATGGAAGGCAGACTAGGCTGTGCATAGTAGGAATGGTAAGAGTAAACACTGTTCATGCTAAAGGGATCTGAGGGCCGGCAGCTCCCCAGTACAGAGTAGCTTTCCACAACGGCATTGCCACTGTACTTGAAGTTGCTGTAGTGACTCTGAGGTTCCACCTTGATCGGATGCTGGGGAAGTGCATTGTTCAGCGGCACACCTGCATACAAAGTGCACAATACGCATGCTGTTACAACACACTCTAAGACGGCAAAACAAGCATTGTCCTTAGAAGATAACTGTAAATATCAGACCCAGCCAAATGCAAAATCCTGTGCTCTGGGATGCTCTCTTCTAATATGTATGGAGCAGGGGACATGGACATTTTCATTTTTTGGGACTTGGCTCTTCCACACAACAAAATTGCCTTTTATTCAGGGAGAATTTAGGAAGGTCACCATGAACAACCTGAGAACCTGAAACTCACATCCTTACAAAACATTTACTAATATCATCACCAGGTATTTATAGTAAACAACATAACATATTAAATGACAGTCAAAAGAAACCCAAATGGCTCATACATTCTACCTGCTTGAGAGTTTTCCACTTTGGGAAGATGCACATACAAATTCTCATATGCTGCCTTCCATATAGAGCTCTATGAGTGTAAACAGCAGGGTACAGGATATTTCATAAGGAAACTATTTTCTTTAAAGCTTCAGCCTACAAAGGGAGTCAACTGACACAGGTCGGTGGTGATAAGGAAATTAAACTGAGTCTGACCATTGTCACAATTGATCTGATCTGAACCTATGGCCGACTAGTCTGAGACACAACGGAGAATATACAGGAGAAGATCAGATAAGTGGGCATTAACTCCTCCTTATAATGAATGTTTTAATGATTTTTGAGCAATTGGGACAAATCCCACTGACCATATAAAGCAATGATGAGAACAAAGTTGGGCATTCAGAATATGAAAATGGTTTGCAACAAGGGAGCTCCAGTCAGTGAAGGAAAATCCCTTCTGGACTTGTAGTAAAGGAAGACTGAGAGAAAGGGCTCCGCTGTAGAGTCCATGAAACTGAATAATCAATGGCTAGATGAATGAATGTATATAATTTAAACTCACACAAGAAAATTATAAAGAAAATCAAGAAAAATTAAAAGAGAGGGGAAAAAAGTAAAATATGTTGCTGAAAAAGTGAAGAATTAGTGAAGTAATTTGTGGTTTCTGCAATCATTTGTTTAAAATATATTCATACAGTTGAATTTTGAAAAATATGTGTGTTAAGTGCAAACTTCCTTCCAGCCTTGCTCTCAGGAATGCCTCTTCAGATATGGCCTATCTAATCTGTCCTTCCACACCAAGTACTGTAAGTCCCCTTTTTTTCCTTTAGCGATCTTCTGTGTTTGTTCCATGCTTTTTTGAATTCAGATACTGTCCTCATCTCTACTACCTCCAGAGACTATTCCACACATCTACCACTCTTTCCGTAAAGAAATATTTCCACATATTACTCCTGAGTCTATCCCCTTTCACCCTCATCCTATGTCTCCTTGTTGCAGAGCTTCTTTTCAATCAAAAGAAGCTCTCCTCTTGTGCATTTATGCCACAGAGGTATTTATATATGTATATATATTAAGATCTTTAAGTCTGTCCCCATATGCTTTATAACAAAGACCACTAACCATTTTAGTAGCCACCCGCTGCACCGACTCCAACCTGTTTATATCCTTTTGAAGATGCGGGCTCCAGAATTACACACAATACTCCAAATGAGGTCGCATCAGAGACTTATACAGAGGCACTATCACCTCCTTTTTTCTGCTGGACATTCCTCTCCTATGAACCCAAGCATCCTTCTAGCTTTTGCTGTCACCTTTTCTACCTGTTTAGCCACTTTAAGATCATCAGAAACAATCACACCCAGGGCTCGTTCTTCTTTCGTGGACAGAAGTACTTTGCCCCTTACACTGTACCACTCCCTGCTCCCTACACTATACTGCTCACAATGTTTTAACATATGTATTTATGTTCTGACCTATAAGAAGAGGTGTTTTCCATAGACAGCAGGAATGATCAGGCTCACAAGTGAATGACATCATCTAATAAGTACCATGACAGAAAAGCTCGAGCTCAAAGCCAGTGTAAAGTTCTGAGCACACATAGCCCTTTCTAAAAGCAATAGTCTTTCCAGTCAATATAGGATTAAATATACCCTCTCAGAGAAGTGGGAGGGAATGCGTGCCTGATTAATCCTGCTGTTTACAAGAATACTTGACACAGGTGAAAAACAATGGGCACTGACGCCAAGCTCACAGAGGGGCGGAGTGGAGATGGAGACTGTCGCTAACCAGGTAGCGGTGATATTGCACCGCTATCCGGTTAGCAATCAGCAAGTAAAACTAGGCATAGCAAAAGCTGGTCTAGTTTTACCTGCTGAAGCTAACTGGGCAGCGGTGCAATATTGCCACTACCCAGTTGACTACAGCAGCTCTAGGGACATGTGCGACAACCCCGGATATTCAGTGCTGTCACCATGGCATTGAATATCTGGGGTTAAAGGTCGGCAGGCAGGGCTATGGGGCGTAGCGGTGCATAGCCTGCCCAATTCAATATCGGGCCCTTTATCCCCCTGCAGTGACATTGATCCAGTTGATACCAGGATAATTGAAATCACCTATTATTACTGTGTTGTAACTTTTGTTGGCTTCCCTGATTTCTCTCAGCATTTCATCATCCATCTGTTCATTCTAGCCAGGCGGTCGGTAGTACATCCCCACTGCCACCGCCTTCCCCTTTTAACATGGGATTTCTATCCTCAGAGATTCTACAATGTATTTTGTTTCATGCAAAACTTGAATCTTGTGTGACTCAATGCCCTCTCTAACATAGAGCGCAACCCCTCCACCAATTTAAGCTACCCTATTCACCGCGGTATAAATTGTACCCATGTATCACAGTGTCCCATTGGTTGTCCTCCTTCCACCAGATCTCTGAGATGTCAATCATATCTAACTTTTCATTTAGTGCTATATACTCTAGCTCTCCTATCTTATTTTTTAGACTTCTAGTATTTGCATACAGGCATTTTACAGATTGCATTTTATTCATATTAATCTGGTTATCAGTTGATAGGGGTAATTTGGAATCTTTCACCTCTGTAAAGGGCATCTGGGTTACTTTTATCTTTATTGGAAAATCTCTGTCGGGATGCCCTAACTTCCCTCTTTTGCCAGTATCCTTCAAGGATACATCCTTCCGAACCATGCGCTCTTGGGCAACTGTCAACTTCCTCTATTATCTGATGTACTCTGATGGAGGGTATCTGCGGATTCAGTTGATAGAGATGGTACAGGTAATGTAGTATGGTATTCAAAGGACATGAAATGGGGTCATGGCCATCTACGAAGCACCAGATAAAGAATCTTTTCTACTTAAAGATGTAGCTACACCTGGTAAAGGGCTTTCTTGCTGTGACCAAGAAATTTTGTATGTCTGTCGGTAGGTCTAGGGTGGAAATTAGACACTGCTCAATTTCCATGCTGTCAGGGCTAGCAAGTCAAGATTTGGATGTAGAAGGGAGCCCTTGTTCTGGGTTATTACAGATGGAAATATCTGAAGTTTGCACAGAGGAAGCACTGTGAGTCTTTTGAAGAGAGAGAACCAGTAGAATGGTATCAGAATCATTGTGCCAGGTCTCCTTTGAAATTTGTGGAGGGTCCTCACTATCAGAAGAATGGGAGGGTAAGTGTAGAGGAGCAGACAGGTTCAGTTGACCTGTGCATCCCTTGCCAGCCAAGCAGAGATGACAAAATTGAACAGTAAAGTACAAGTTTTACATTTTTGCTGTTGGCAAAAACATCAATGTGAAGTGTTCTCTAGGCTTGAAAAATGTGCTGTAGAGTCTGATGGTCTAGAGACCACTCATGGAGTTGGAGAACCTGATGAACCTGTCAGCCATCTGGTTCAGACCTTTGAGAGGTCTGAGTTTGTATGCAATTTGAAATGACAAAATCTCAAATTCTTGCAGCTTCCCAGCTAATCAAAGTAGGTACTGGAGCACCAACTGGATCGAACAGGAAAAGGGGTTTGTCTGCCTCTCAGCGCACCACACTGAAAATCTACACCACTTGAAGGTGTATGCCTTTCTCATGGAGGCTTTGTGGGAGGCCAGAAGAACCTCCTCCATGTCATGTGGGAGGCTGAAGGGAGCTAGAGCTACTTTTTCAGCAGCAAAGCCATGAGCGACAGGGACCCCAGGTTGGGATGCAGGAGAGAGCCTTCCTCCTATGAAAGTAGTTCTGGGATGCAGCCCAGGGGAATCTGAGGTGCCGCCGACAGAGAAGCAGTGGGAACCAAGGCTGCCTGGGCCATCAGGGGAACCAGAATTATGATGCCCTATCGCGTTGGACCTTGAAGAGAGTCTTGACGACCAGCAGTGTTGGCGGGAAGGCATAAAGAGGTCTTTCGTCCATGGGATGAGGAACGCATCTGGTGCCACCCAGGACGGGTGCAGCTGGTGGGAGCAGAAGTGGGGCAACTGCGTGTTGTTTGGGCTGGCGAACAGGTCCACTAGGGGGATACCCCAGAGTTGGAAAAGCCAGGAGGCCACTCTGGGGTCCAGACATCACTCATGTGGCTGCTCAGCCTGTCCATCGGGGTGTTGTCTAGGTCCAGGAGGTAGACTGCCCACAGGAGCATCCCACTGCATGTTGCATATGAGAAGAGGACTACTGCCTCCTGACAGAGGGAGTACGATGCCGTGCTTCCTTGTTTGTTGTCATAGAACAGTGCAACTTAGTTGTCTGCCTGGACCAGCACTGACTGGTGCTGCAACCAGTGGTGAAAGACTCTGAGGGCCCAAAATATTGCCCGGAGCTCCAGGTGGTTGATCTGCAATTGGCACTCCATCTGGGACCATGTGCCTTGAGTGCAGAGGTCCTCACAATGAACTCCCCATCCTCACAGGAAGGCATCCATAGTAAAGACCCTCTGGGGGGTGGGTGCCTGGAAGGGCATCCCGGTCTGAAGGTGGCAGGGCATCTGCCACCAGTTGATAGAATCCACCAGTTGGCGGGTCACTTTTACCCTGTCTCAAAGCCTGGTTGTGGTTTGTGTCCGCTGGGAGCAGAGGCACCACTGAGTCGCCCTGATATGCAGGTGGTTGCATGGGAACATGTGGACAGTGGAGGCCATGTGGCTCAGTATGCAGAGGAGAAGGCGAGCAGGCACTAACAGGCGGTGTTGCACTTCTGTGGCTAGTGCCCTGAGGCACTCTGTCCTCTCCAGAGGAAGGCCTTGGCCTGGAGGGTGTCCAGCCTATCCCCTATGAACTACAGGCAGTTCATGGAGAAAGATGGGACTTGGGGTAGTTGATGATGACCACCAGATGCTGCAGGACATGGATGGTGCACTCGGTGGCATGGTGCACCTCTGCAGCTCTGCCTCCCCTTATGAGCCAGTCATCCAGGTAGGGAAAGACAAAGGCCCCTTGTAGACAAAGGTGGGCTGCGATCACCGCTAGGCACTTAGTGAAGACCCTTGGTTATGACGCCAACTTGAAGGGTAGCACCCTGTACTGGTAGAGACCACTTCCCACCATGAACCGGAGGTATTGTTGGTAGTTGGGATGGATCAGAATGAGTTTATAAGCATCCTTCAAGTCTAAGAAGCATAGTCAGTCTCCCTACTGGAGGAAAGGCAGCAGTGTTCCAAGGGAGAGCATCTTGAACTTCTCCCTAACCAGAAATCTTTTCAAGTCTCTTAGGTCCAGGATGAGCCTGAGGACCCTGTTCGCTTGGGAACGAGGAAATATCTGGAGTAGAAGCCTTTGCCCCAGAGATGTTTGGGCACTGGCTCCACCACCTTGTCCATGAGGAGGCCTGCGAGCTCAGTAAAGAATAAGATGGGAGAGTTAGAATATATAGCACTAAATGAAAGGTTAGATATGATTGGAATATCAGAGACATGGTGGAAGGAGGACAACCAGTGGGACACTGTGATACCTGGGTACAAACTATATCGTAATGACAGAGCTGATCAAATTGGTGGAGGGGTTGCGCTCTATGTTAGAGAGGGCATTGACTCAGAAAGGATTAAAGTTTTGCAGGAAACAAAATCTGCTGTAGAATCTATATGGATTGAAATTCCATATAAAAGGGGGAAGGCAATGGCAGTGGAGGTGTATTATCGAGCACCTGGCCAGAATGACCAAATGGATGATGAAATGCTCAAAGAAATCAAGGAAGCTAACAAAAGTTACAGCGCAGTAATAATAATGGGTGATTTCAATTACCCCGGTATCGACTGGGTCAGTGTCACGTCAGGACATGCTAGGGAGATAAAGTTCCTAGATGAAATAAATGACTGCTTCTTGGAGCAGCTGGTTCATGAACCAACCAGAGGGGAAGCCATATTAGACCTAGTCCTTAGTGGAACACCAGATCTAGTGCAAGAGATAAGGGTGTTGGGGCCACTTGGTAATAGTGATCATAGCATGATCGCCTTTGATTTAATTAGTGGAGGAGGGATAGTAAGGAAATCCACAGTACTACCTTTTAACTTTCGAAAGGGAGACTATGATAAAATGAGGAAAACAGTTAAGAAAAAACTAAAAGGAGCAGTTGCAAAGGTTAAAGATATACATCAAGCTTGGGTGTTGTTGAAAAATACTATCTTGGAAGCCCAGACCAGCTGTATTCCACGCTTTAAGAAAAGTGGAAGGAAGTCCAAAAAACTGCCAGCATGGTTTAAAGGTGAGGTCAGAGAGGCTGTTGTTGCCAAAAAAGCATCTTTCAGGAAATGGAAAAAAGAGCCAAATGACGAAACCTGGAAACAGCACAAGCACTGGCAAGTCAAATGCAAGGCATTGATAAGGCAGGCAAAGAGAGAATTTGAGAAGAAGCTTGCTGCGGAAGCAAAAACGCGAAATAAAGACCTTTTCAAGTACATTTGTAGCAAAAAACCTGTGAGAGAGTCAGTTGGTCCATTAGATGATAAAGGGGTTAAAGGAGCACTAAGAGGCGACAAGGCGATAGCGGAGAGACTGAATGAATTCTTTGCTTCGGGCTTTACTGAGGAAGATGTAGGGATGTTACCCATGACTGAAGTGGTATTTAAAGGTGCGGAAGAATTGAAGGAAATATCGATACATCGGGAAGATGTCTTACAACTATTAGATAAACTGAAGAGTAGCAAATCACCTGGGCCGGATGGTATACATCCAAGGGTGTTGAAAGAACTGAAATATGAGATTGCAGACCTGCTATCAGTAATCTGTGAACTATCATTAAAATCATCTCTAATACCTGAAGATTGGAGGATCGCCAATGTAACACCAATTTTTAAAAAGGGTTCCAGGGGTGATCCGGGAAACTACAGACCGGTGAGCCTGACGTCAGTACCAGGAAAAATGGTAGAAACCATCATAAAGAATAAAATTACTCAGCATGTAGATAGTCACAACCTAATGGGAGACAGCCAACATGGCTTTAGACAAGGAAGATCTTGTCTTACTAATCTGTTATGTTTTTTTGAAGGAGTGAATAAACAGGTGGACAAAGGTGAGTCGGTTGATATTGTGTATCTGGACTTTCAGAAAGCCTTTGACAAGGTCCCTCATCAGAGACTTTTGGCAAAACTAAAGAGTCATGGGATAGGAGGCAGTGTACTATTGTGGATCAGGAACTGGTTAAAAGATAGAAAGCAGAGGGTAGGGCTAAATGGCCAATTTTCCCAATGGAGAAAGGTGAATAGTGGTGTACCCCAGGGATCTGTGCTGGGTCCGCTGCTTTTTGACATATTCATAAATGACCTGGAAAGTGGAATAACGAGTGAGGTTATCAAATTTGCAGATGACACAAAACTATTTAAAGTTGTTAAAACCCAAGAGGATTGTGAAAAATTGAAAGAGGATCTTGATAAATTGGAAGACTGGGCATCAAAATGGCAGATGAAATTTAATGTGGACAAGTGCAAGGTTATGCACCTAGGGAAGAACAACCCAAACTATGGTTACACGATGCAAGGTTCCACATTAGGAACCACCACCCAGGAAAAAGATTTAGGCGTCATTGTGGATACCATGTTAAAACCCTCGGCCCAGTGTGCAGCGGCGGCCAAGAGAGCAAATAGAATGCTAGGTATGATAAGGAAAGGAATGGAAAATAAAACAAAAGATATTATAATGCCTCTATATCGTTCCATGGTGAGACCGCACCTTGAATATTGTGTGCAATTCTGGTCGCCGTATCTTAAAAAGGATATAGCGATTTTAGAAAAGGTTCAGAGAAGAGCCACCAAAATGGTAAAGGGGATGGAGGGATACTCCTATGAAGAAAGGCTAAAAAGGTTAGGGCTCTTTAACCTGAAAAAGAGACGGCTGAGGGGAGATATGACAGAAGTCTATAAATTAATGAACGGAGTGGAACGGGTAAACGTAGATCGATTGTTTACGTTATCAGAATATAGAAAGACTAGGGGACATGCAATGAAGCTACAGGGTAAACTATTTAAGACTAATAAAAGAAAATATTTTTTCACTCAACGTGTAATCAAACTCTGGAATTTGCTACCGGAGGATGTAGTAAAGGCTGTTAGTGTAGCTGGGTTTAAAAAAGGTTTGGACAAGTTCCTGGAGGAAAGGTCCATAAACCATTATTAAGAAGTGACCGAAGATATCAATGCTTGACCGAGTACAAGCATTGTGGAACTTGTGTCTCTTGGGGAAACTGCTAGGTACATATGACCTAGATTGGCCACTGTTGGAAACAGAATACTGGGCTTGATGGACCTTGGTCTGACCCAGTATGGCATATCTTATGTTCTTATGCAGAGTCTGGTGAAGGGGAAGACTTACAGGTTCTCCTGGGAAGAACGGGGGTGGCGTATGTTGCAGGTGTAGGAGGTATCCCTCCTTTACTACTTGCAGTATCAGGAATCGGTGGTGATGGAGGACCACATGTGGGCAAACAAGGTCAGATGCCCCCCTGTGGGCTGCAGAGGGCTTCCTGGGGGAGAGGAGGCCATACCCAAGGAGTCAAAAACCTCCTCCAGGCTGGGCTGTGGCAGGTGCCTTGCTCTTAAGCATCTTAGGCTTGCAGGGGCCGTCCCTTGCCCTTTAGTCTATTGCCCCTGTTGTGGGGCAGATAAGGCCTGGTACTGTGGGGCATTACCAAACATCCCCTTCTTTCTCGGGAAGAAAGGTTTCTTCCCCAGGGCCTTCTTACGTGGGTGCACCAAGGTCTCCTTCGATAGTCTGATCCTGGTCAGGAACTCAGTCTCTATCTCAGCAGACTTGACATGGGTTTTCCGAAGAGGTTCTCTCCAGTGTAAGGGACATCGACGAGTTTGTCCTGGACCAACTGCTTGAGGTCAGATGACTGCAGACATGCCTGGCTTCAGGCCCTGATGCCGGCTACTCTAGCTGAGGATTCAAAGCCATCATATGCTGCTTGAGGCAGGAACTTCAAGCACTCCTTGAGTGCTGAGGCCAGAGACTTGAACTGCTGAAGAGGTTCCCCATCAAGGCCTGCAGAGAAACTGGTGAGCTCCCTCGCCAGCTACTTTAGTACATGCCGATATACAACTGATAGGATTGGACTCAGCAACCAGTATCTATCCCTGGTAGCATTTTCGGTCGAGGGCATCCAAGGTCTGGGCCTCCCTATCTGGGGGCACCGATGAATAAGTCTTTTGGCTCTTCAGTCGCCGCATGGCTGACGTGATGTACATATAATTGTGAGAGTGCTGGATTTTTTGGAACCTTGGGCTTTGGAGGATTTGGTACATGGAGTCGAGTTGTCTGCTCACAATGGGCACTGACACCAGTGTTTCCCACATACAGAGAAGGAAGCGCTTGAGGATCGGAGGGACATAAGAATATAAGATATGCCATACTGGGTCAGACCAAAGTCCATCAAGCCCACTATCCTGTTTCCAACAGTGGCCAATGAGGGCCTCCTTCATAGGGGCCTCGTACTGGAGGATCAAGTTCCTCCTTGCAGGGGTCTGCCTCGGTCTCGCCGGGTGTCCAGGTACTCCTCGCCCTCTGTCTCCCAGTTTGACTTGAAGTCAGAGGAAGAATTCAAGGCTCTGCGGCTCCCGTGGTCGAGCCCCGAGCCGAATCGTGTGCCTTTGCCGGAGAGGAACGGTGTCCCAAGGAACAGGACTGGGACCTCATCCAATGCTGATGGATCTCTCGAGGTGGGTGGTGCTTGAGGATCGGCTCGAAGACCGGGGAAGATCTCGAGGTTGAGGATATGGTCGCCAGGGTAGAAGAACCGGAGGAACCAGTGCCTGCTGCTGTGCCAGGAGGGCAGTGATATTGCTCTCCAAGGTTGCCACTCTGGTCTCCATGCCAGATGGAAATCCATGACTGGGATGTAATTATACCGGGCTATACTTTATTCAGGAAGGACAGGGTAGGAAGAAGGGGAGGTGGAGTGGCACTATATTTTAAAAAATAATACTAAAGCTATAGAATTGCAAGGCTTAAAAGGAAGAGAGGAGGCCCTGTGGATTAAACTAGAAAGAGGGAGAGGGAAATCAATTTGCATTGGAGTTATATACAGATCCCCCTCACAGAGAGTAGATGTGTACAAAAATTTAATAGAAGACATACGAAGTATTGCCATGAAAGAAGTGCTATGGACAGGTGATTTCAATATGCTGGATGTGGATTGGCACAACCCTACTATGGTGTCATCTAGAAGGAGATCCTGGATTCTCTATGGGAGAGCTACTCAGGCAACTAGTAACAGAACCCACACATGATAGGGCCATACTGAACTTAGTGCTTACTAATGGGGAAAATGTTTCTGATGTCATAGTGGGAGATCATCTCACATCCACCACTGGTTCAGTATTAGTACTAAGACTGATAAAATCCATTCAAAAGTGAGGGTCTTAGATTTTACGAAAACTAATTTTGCAAAGATACCTCCGAGAGTCATAAGAACATAACATAAGAACATAAGATATGCCATACTGGGTCAGACCAAGGTCCATCAAGCCCAGTATCCTGTTTCCAACAGTGGCCAATCTAGGTCATACGTACCTAGCAGTTTCCCCAAAAGACACAGGTTCCACAATGCTTGTACTGGGTCAAGCAATGATATCCTGGGTCCCTTCTTAATAATGGTTTATGGACCTTTCCTCCAGGAACTTGTCCAAACCTTTTTTAAACCCAGCTACACTAACAGCCTTTACTACATCCTCCGGTAACAAATTCCAGAGTTTGGTTACACGTTGAGTGAAAAAATATTTTCTTTTATTAGTCTTAAATAGTTTACCCTGTAGCTTCATTGCATGTCCCCTAGTCTTTCTATATTCTGATAACGTAAACAATCGATCTACGTTTACCCGTTCCACTCCGTTCATTAATTTATAGACTTCTATCATATCTCCCCTCAGCCGTCTCTTTTCCAGGTTAAAGAGCCCTAACCTTTTTAGCCTTTCTTCATAGGAGTTACCTTCCATCCCCTTTACCATTTTGATGGCTCTTCTCTGAACCTTTTCTAATAACGCTATATCCTTTTTAAGATACGGAAACCAGAATTGCACACAATATTCAAGGTGCAGTCTTACCATGGAACGATATGGAGGCATTATAATATCATTAGCGGGATGGGAACAGCTGGGGGATGTAGAAAAAACAGTGGGCAAAACAAAGGGGATATTTTAAGGGCAACAACCCTTTTTTGTTAGAAAGGTTAATAAATGTAAAAGGAAAAGGAGGCCACTATGGTTCTCAAAAGAAGTAGCTGAAAAGGTGAAGAAAAAAAGAGGGAGGCCTTCATGAAGAGATCACAGAGAGAGGAAGACAGGCATCTATATTTGGAAAAACTTGCAAGCTAGCAAAGCAGTCAGGTACAAAAAGAACAGCCAATGCAATAAAAAGTGGGATAAGACATTTTTCAGATATGTTAGTGAGAAGAGGAAGGGCAAAATTGGTACTGTCAGACTCAAGGATGCAAGGGAGGAATATGCAGAAACTGATGAGGATAAAACAGAAGGTTAAATTAGACTTACCTGCTAATTGTAGTTCCTGGAGGAACTCCAGTCTAGTCCCAGAATCTCTGGGTTGTCAACCTACTCCAGCAGCTTTGGAGACTGAGAAACTTCACTCCTGTGATGTCACCGGTATATAAGGACTGGAACCGCCTCCTCTCACCAGTTAACCTATTGACAAAGCAGACTCACCGGAGCAACAAGTAGGAACACAGTAGAAACCAAAATAACCGCCCAACTGAACTCTACAGGACCCTAAATCCCAACTATGTACAAGCCCCCGGTTACAGGAGCCATGCCTTGAGGTCCCCCTATTTTTTCTCCGCTGTGAAGAAGGATCCCCGGAGTACACCGCCCCTAGGCGCTAATCTGCCCCACCGTGAACTACGCCCAAACCTCATTAAAAACTGGGTACTTACCAGTAAATCATCCTATGCTTCAGGCAAAAGTCCACCAGCGAGACAGGGCGGGATACGGGACTAGATTGGAATTCCTCCAGGAACTACAATTAGCAGGTAAGTCTAATTTAACCTTCCTGATCGTCCCTCCAGTCTAGTCCTGGAATCTCTGGGTATGTACCAGAGCAGTGCAGATACTCAAAGGGAGGGACCTGTCAGACCAGCCTGAAGCACCGCCGATCCAAAACAGGTGTCCCTCTCCGCCTGAACATCAAGACATCACAAAAGAATGCAACGAAGACCCCAGTGTAAATAAAATGTAGATATGTTCTGCCTGAAATCAGGTACCAGTGTGATACAATGTATAGAATTAAGAATGTACATAGTTTCCCCCAGTTACTTCCAAGTTGATCTCCCTGTTTATTGTAAATACAACTCAAAGTTCCTTGCGTTGTATAGTTGATGTTAAATGTAAACCGCTCTGATCTAAAATAGAGCGGTATAGAAGAACTGTTAAATAAATAAATAAATGTTGCCGCCTTACAGATTTCCACCGGCGGCACTAAGCTCCACTCCGCCCATGACGCCGCTTGCGCCCTGGTGGAATGAGCCCGCAGCCCATCCGGTATCCTGCGGCCTCGCAACAGATATGCCGATGCGATCGCTTCCTTCAACCAACGAGCAATCGAGCCTTTAGAAGCCACCTCTCCTTGTCTGGGACTGGCAAACAGCACAAACAACCGGTCCGACTTACGGAAACTAGCCGTGCGAGTCACATACTGCTTTAAAGCCCGGTCCACATCCAAGCAATGAAGCTGATCCGGCACCTGGCCCTTCTTTTTGGTAACAAAAATCGGCAAGGACACTACCTGGTTCACATGAAAAACCGAGACCACCTTTGGCAAAAACGACGGCACCGGTCTCAGCACCACCTTAGACTTGGAGAAAGACAAAAACGGCTTTCGACAAGAGAACGCCTGCAACTCAGAAACCCTCCTCGCCGAGGCAACTGCTACCAAAAACACCACTTTAAGGGTAAGATCCTTCAAAGATGCTTCCGCTAACGGCTCAAAGGGTGCTTTTCCCAATGCTTCTAAGACCAACGGCAGATCCCACGCCGGGACCACCCTCCTACCGCCTTCAGGAACTGCTTCACATCCGGATGACTACCTAGCAGACTACCCCAGACCTTACCCCTATAGCAGGACAGCGCTGCCAACTGCACCTTCAACGAAGCCGCCGCTAAGCCCTTCTGAAACCCATCCTGCAAGAAAGCTAGCACTTGTGGAACTGACGCCCTTAAGGGGACGAAGTCCCGTTCCGTACACCAGGCTTCAAAAACACGCCACACTCTAACATAGGCCAATGAAGTATACCGACATCTCGATTTCAGCAAGGTAGCCACCACTGCCACTGAATAGCCCTTCACCCTCAGCCTAGCCCGTTCAATAGCCAGGCCGTAAGCGAGAATCGATTCACCTGGGGCATGCAGAGGGGCCCCTGCGTCAGAAGGTCTTTGTGAAGCGGAAGCCTCCAGGGCTCCTCTACCAGGAGCCTGACCAAGTCAGTGTACCACGGTCTCCTCGGCCAATCTGGCGCAATGAGAATCACTCGGCCCCTGTGTAGCTCTATGCGCTGCAAGACCCGACCGATCAATACCCACGGAGGAAACACATAGAGAAGCTGTCCCTCCGGCCAAACCTGAATAAGGGCATCCAGGCCCTCTGTCATCCTTTCCTTTCTTCTGCTGAAGAACCGGCCGACTTGTGCGGACTGGAAAGGTCACCATCAGATCCATCACCGGCGTTCCCTATCGATGCACCAACATCGCGAATACCTCTGGATGCAGGACCCACTCCCCTGGGTCTACCCGCACGCGACTCAAAAAATCAGCCTCTACATTGTCCACTCCTATGACATGAGCCGCCGACAAGGCCAGCAGATTCTCCTCGGCCCACTCGAACAAACTCTCTGCTTCGGTTTCCAGCGCCACGCTGCTGGTACCTCCCTGACGATTTATGTAAGCCACCGCCGTCACGTTGTCTGAGAACACCCGAATGGCTTTCCCCCGGAGATAAGGACGCAACTCCTGTAAGGCCCGCGCTACAGCTCTTAACTCTAACCTGTTGATGGACCACGTCCTTTCCACAGTGGACCACTGACGCTGAACCAGCCGACCTTGACAATGGGCCCCCCAACCTAGCAGACTGGCATCTGTTGTCAGAGATATCCAATGTGGAGCTTCCAACGACATTCCTCTCTCTAAGCACTCTGGACGTAACCACCATTGTAGAGCCTGGCGAGTCTGCGGCGGACAAGCCAACCTCTGGGACAGCGGGTCTCTCTGGTGCAACCACCTTCTCAACAATGCTCTCTGCAAAGGTCTCATGTGGGCGCGCGCCCACGGTACCAACTCCAGGGTCGCCGCCATTGTCCCCAACACCTGAAGGTAATCCCAGGCCGTGGGACACTGTTTGTTGAGAAATTGCCTCACCAACCTCCTGAGGCCCAGCACCCGCTGCCGTGGCAGGAACACACGACCTATGCTTGTGTCGAAACATGCTCCCAGATACTCCAGGCCTTGCGACGGCTCTAAGTGGCTCTTCGCCACGTTTACTACCCAACCGAGATTGTGGAGAAGCTCGATCACCTTGGCCGTCGCCGACACACTCTCCTCCCGGGACTTTGCCCTGATCAACCAATCGTCCAGATACGGATGAACCAACACTCCTTCCTTTCGCAAGGCCGCTGCCACCACTACCATCACCTTCGTGAACGTCCGTGGCGCGGTTGCCAGACCAAAGGGAAGAGCCTGAAATTAAAAATGTCCCATGGGGACCGCAAACCAAAGGAATTTCTGATGTTCACGGCGTATTGGAATATGAAGATACGCCTCCGATAGGTCTAGGGAAGTCAAAAACTCTCCTTTCCTTACCGCTACGATAACGGACCGGAGGTTCTCCATCCAAAAACGAGACACGTGGAGACAGCGATTCACCTTTTTCAGATCCAGAATGGGCCGCCACGTCCCTTCCTTCTTTGGCACTACGAAATAAATGGAGTATTGACTGCATCCTAACTGGTCTGTAGGAACCGGGACAATGGCCTTTAGACATAATAGCCTTTGCACCATCTCCTGCACCGCCTCGCGCTTTGCGTTGGCCTTGCACGGTGACAGAATGAACGAGTCGGTCACAGGTCGTTGTAACTCCAACGCATAACCCTCTCGAACCACTTCTAACACCCACTGATCTGACATGAGTTGGGCCCAGGCTGGATAAAATTCCCGCAGCCGACCCCCTATGGGAACCAGATCCCCCCCGGACCTTCCTGGCATCACTGTGATTTTCTGACGGTGGAGGACGAGGAAGCTGCTGAAAAACCTCTGTTTGCTCCTCGAAACCCCCTAAATCCCTGGGACCATCCCGGAAAATGCCCCCGCTGGCCCTGTCCAAATCTCTGGGAACAAAAACGGCGAAAATCCCACTGCTGTCCCCTAGGACCAGTACTGGGACGCCCCTGCTTTTGCTTGTCTTCCGGCAACCTACCGCCCTTCGAATCTCCTAAATCTTTCACCAACTTATCCAAATCCTCTCCAAACAGTAGCTTGCTCCGGAAGGGAAGTTTACTCAATCTTGCTTTGGAAGAACCATCTGCTGCCTAGTTCTGCAGCCAAAGACATCGCCTCCCAGCGACTTCCAATGCCATACTCTTAGCTAGTCCCCGGATAAGGTCATACTGAAGATCGGCTAGATACGCCGCCCCAGACTCTAACCTGGACGCCTCCTTGGGCTCCTCCCCCGAGTGGTCCCCTTGAAGCCGCTGCGCCCACCGTAAGCAGGCCCTCGCCACCCAGGCCCCACAAATAGATGCCTGTAAAGATAGCACATTTGCCTCAAATACCTGCTTCAGTACTGACTCCAGCTTATGATCCTGCGGATCCTTGAGGGCCGCTGAACCCTCTACCGGGATAGTAGTTTTCTTGGTAACTGCTGATACGGCCGCATCTACTCTAGGAGCTTTAAACAACTCCTGGTCCTGATCCAGCAGAGGGTAAAGCCTCGCCATAACCCTAGACCCCTTAAGGGTGGCTTCAGGCATATCCCATTCCCCTTGAATCATCTCCTTAAACACTCTATGCACCGGGAATGCCCTCTGCGTCTTTCAAACAGCCTGCAGCAAGGGGTCCTCCAGGGTAGAATCCTCTGCAGCGCTGTTGGCTGGAATATTGAGAGTCTTAAGGGACTCCGCAATGAGTGCCGGTAGTTCCTCCCTGCGGAACACCTGCACCACCCATGCCTGATCCTCCTGCTCTTTAATTTCGCCTTCCTCTAGATCATCTTCCTCCAGACCCACCAAGTCCGTCTGCTCGGAATGGAAATCCTCCGAACAGACCGACTGCTCCAGTGGATCCGCATCCACCCTAGACCGTTTTGCACTGATGGCAGCCCCCGGTGCCCGTACCGGCGAACCTGGTCTCTTCCACCCGAGCTCAGCCCCTGAGGGCCCAGCCACCTGTGTCTCCTGGGAGCTTCTCAATGCCTTCTGCAGAAGAGCCATGAAATTGGGCGAAAAAATTGCCGCCAAACTCCCCGATACAGGCAGCTGCGGAGGGGAGGGGTCTGGAGCAGAAACTGTAGTGGGCCCCGGTTCTGAACTGGCCAGGGAAACAATGGAGGGCTCGTGACCCTCCCCCGAGACCTCTGGGCCACTTATTTCTGCCTCTGACAAGAGCTCTTTAGTCTCTTGACTACAGCCCCGGCATACTCCGTCCTGTGACACTGAACTTCTCTTGGCCCCACACAGGAGACATAGCTGCCTGGAAGGCATGTCGTACCCCCCAAAATGCTGCAAAGGGAACCTTAAAAATTAAAAGCAAATCTGCCGCTTTTAATTCAATTTTTTTTTTTTTTTTTTTTTTACTTAGCCTTCCTGCAGACTCGCTGCCTAAGTCAAACCCGAAGAAATTCACTAAAAACGAGGCTCCCCCACCGCAAAAACAGCCACAGAAGCCCCGGGACTGGAAACGGCGTTTTGCCGCGCTTTACACATGCGGTCTGACTTGGCCTTCTGAAAAAAACTGCTGTTCCCGCCTAAAAGACGCTGCTTACCTCAAAGGTTCTGCAAATTGCCTGCTGTCCTCTTCCCCTGTGCTCTCCTGGCCAACGAAAGCAGCTGGGAAGGAAATGCAATCTCCGGTGCTGGAAACAGTGTCGGCAGACCGCCGCAGCTGCAACGGCCGGCTCAAAGCACTGGCAGGCAAGTCATCTGCACACGCTGAGCCTAGCACAGCTAAGTTCCTGCTCCTTTCTTGAACGGAGCGGTAACTAGCTGCCGGTCCTCTTTCAGTGCCTGCTTGATACACTGACCGCCTCAGGGGGGGAGGGAAGGGGAAAACTACTGCAGGAAAAATAGAGGACCCCAGGGCAACTGAAGGCCCGACCACCTGTGGCCCTCACCGGCAGAGGACGCAATGTAGCACCACAGTGGCCTCTATCTATCTTCTATATATTGTAATATTATTTATTTATCTTTAAAACACCCCCAAAAACCTAAACTCTTCTTAATCGTTCCTCTAGTGAGCCCTGCAATCCCTGGGCTCACAACTCCTCTAGCTGCTTTGGAGACTGATAAAACTGGTGAGAGGAGGCGGTTCCAGTCCCTATATACCGGTGACATCACAGGAGTGAAGATTCTCAGTCTCCAAAGCTGCTGGAGTAGGTTGACAAGAGATTCTGGGACTAGACTGGAGGGACGATCAGGAATTGCTTAATTTATGTTCTGTCTTCACAGATGAAGGGCCAGGAGCAGGACCTCAGAAAACACCCACGAATAATAACCAAAGCATCAGGGATCTCAAACGATTTTCAGAAGACTATGTTCATGAGGAACTAGCTAAACTAAAAGTAGACAAAGCCATGGGTCCTGATGGGATACATCCAAGAATACTGAGAGAACTTGGGGACGTTCTAGCAGCTCCTCTTTCTGACCTTTTCAATGCCTCTATGGAGTTGGGAGTGGTGCAAGAGGACTGGAGAAAGGCACATGTGGTCCCTTTACACAAAAGCAGATGTAAAGATGATACTGAGAGCTACAAGTCGGTTAGTCTAACCTCTGTGGTTAGTAAATTATTGGAAAGGCTACTAAAGGAGAGAATAGTGAGGTTTCTGGAGTCCAATGGATTGCAGGATATGAGGCAACATAGATTCACCAGAGGCAGGTCTTGTCAGACAAATCTGATAGATTTCTTTGACTGGGTGACCAGGGAGTTGGACCAAAGGAGAGCTCTAGATGTGGTGTATTTAGATTTCAGTAAAGCTTTTGACACTGTTCCACATTGGTGACTTATAAACAAACTGAGCACCCTAGGGATGGACTCTAAAGTTACAGATTGGGTTAAAAATAGGTTGAGTGGGAGGCGACAAAAGGTACAAGTAAATGGGGCTCACTCTGAGGATAAGGTGGTTACCAGTGGTGTGCCGCAGGGATCTGCCCTTGAATCAATTCTGTTTAACATCTTTGTTAGTGATAATTTATTTATTTAAAAGTTTTTTATACCGCCATATCATTCAATCAAAGTGGTTTACAAGTAACATAACTCAAACAATTACATTATAACATGATTAACTACGCCCACATCGAACAGTATTTAACTATGTACAGTGCAGCTAGTTGTGTTTACAGTGCAACTAGTTACGTTTGCTAACATTCAATGATTTTATACAATTAGAGTGAGGGTGGATATTGCGGAAGGAGTGTCGGTTAGGTTTGCTTGTTTGTGGATGATACCAAAATCTGCAACAGAGTAGGCACACAGGAAGGAGTCGATAACATGAGGAGGGATCCAGCTAAGCTTGAAGAATGGTCTAGAATTTGGCAACAGAAATTTAATACTAAAATATGCAGGGTCATGCATTTAAGCTGCAAAAATCCAAAGGAGCTGTACAGTGTAGGAGGTGAGGTACTTCTGTCCACAAAAGAGCGAGACTTTGGTGTAATTATGTCTGACGATCTTAAAATAGCTCAACAGGTAGAAAAGGTTACTGCAAAAGCCAGAAGGATGCTTGGGTGTATAGGGGGAGGAATGGCCATCAGAAAAAAAGGAGGTGATAATGCTTCTGTATAAGTCTCCAGTGTGACCTCATTTGGAGTATTGTGAGCAATTCTGGAGACTGTACCTTCAAAAGGATATAAGCAGGTTGGAGTCAGTGCAGAGGGTGGCTACTAAAATGGTTAGAGGTCTTCATTATCAAGCATATGAGGACAGACTTAAAGATCTTAATGTGTATACTTTGGAGGAAAGGCAGGATGGGGTGATATGATAGAGACCTTTAAATACCTCCATGGGTTTCTTTCAATTGAAGGCAAGCTCTGCTACAAGGATGAGAGTGAAAGGGAAGTGATATGCGAAAATATTTCTTTATAGAGAGTGGTAGATGCATGGAATAGTCTCCCAGTGGAGGTGGTGGACACGAGGACAGTATTTGAATTCAAAAAAGCATGGGACAAACACAGAGGATCTCTAAAGGTAAAAAGTGGACTATTGTAATTGATATGGAAGGACAGACTAGATAGGCCATGTAATTGTTTTCTGCCGTCATGTTTCTATGGCTCCGCAGCCTTCAATACAGGCACCGATGGCTTCGGGCCTGGCATCGGTCCGTTGAGGGGGGTCCTCGACCAGGATGGCTTCAAGGGTCCGAGGCCAGTCATCTAATGCTGACTCCTCCTCTGGCACAGCTTGTGATGCTGCTCCTGCTCCAACCCCTCGGACTCACGCTGGGGATTGCGGGGCCTGGTGTGGGATTTACCCACTTTTCCAGAAACATCCTCTGAGGTAGTTTTCGAGGGCTTTGAGCTCTTCTTGTGTTCCACCTCCAGGGATTTGCTCTCGGAGAGGTTGCGGCATAGGACTTCGAGGCAGCCTGGGCATTGCAGGGCACAGAGGTACCGGAGGGGGCCCTGGAGCGTGCTGTTACCGGGGATTCTGGTGCAGAGTCAGATCTATGGAACAACTTTTCCTGCTGCAGATGGCGGCTCTTGATGGCCTTTGCGGACATGGACTTGCAAGGGTCGCAGCTTGGGTTGTCGTGGTCAGGCCCGAGGCAATGGAGGCAGCAGTCATGTGGGTCGGTGAGGGACATCATCTTACTGCACCAATCACATTTCTTGAAATCACTGGAGGCCATGGGGAAAAATGGGTCCTTGAACACGGGTGAGGGTCCAAGGCCTAGTGGCCAAAAAAGGGTGTGAAGCGCTGGTCGAGGAAAATGATCATAAATAATATAAAAGTATATGACAAGGGTAGATGCCCTTGTCATATACTTTTATATTATTTATGGTCCCTTTATGTATTTATGTACAGCAGTATTTATTGTATTTATGAAATATATTTTATTGTTTTATTATTTATGTTTTTATTTGAGGTTTTGTGCCCCCTGAAGAAGATTTTTGCCAAAATGTGTAGGGGTTTTCTTTTAATAAAGCACCTGTGACCACCGTACACACCTCGCTTTGCTGTTTCTTGTTTTGATCCCCTTGCAAGTGTGCTCGCTCTTTTTGTGACATTCCAATTTTTAAAGTTTCTCCTGAAGCCATTCCTCCAATTTCCAAGGTATATTATTTGTCTATTGGCAGAGTCCATCAAGAGCAGTTTCAGGATCAGGCAATCTCAATGGATATTTTGGATGTTTCAGCTGTTCTTGAGGCTTCAGATTCTGAACTGGCCAGACCTGCTGCCTTGATTGTGACTTTTAATTATTTGCAGATCAGGACTGGCTCATGAGGTTATTTTTTCATAAAATGAGTTGTTCTTATCCTTTAAGATTAGGGTTTTCCCTAACATCTCTAGGGAGACTCAGAGGCGAAGGAAGAAATTTCCCATACTGAGACCAGGGATGTTACAGCTAGGAACCCTTTTCTTTTTGAAGTTCCCTTGTAAATGTGTGATTAAGGAGAGCAATACAGAAAACACATTCTGCAGAGACACATAGAGCATAATTTTACAGGGAGAGCCGTGTAAAGTTACACATCACTTACAGATGGAAGTCACTATTTTCAAGGCCTCACCTGCGTGAATGAGCACTTAGGTGCATAAGAACATAAGATATGCCATACTGGGTCAGACGAAGGTCCATCAAGCCCAGTATCCTGTTTCCAACAGTGGCCAATCTAGGTCATATGTACCTAGCAGTTTCCCCAAAAGACACAGGTTCCACAATGCTTGTACTGGGTCAAGCATTGATATCCTGGGTCCCTTCTTAATAATGGTTTATGGACCTTTCCTCCAGGAACTTGTCCAAACCTTTTTTAAACCCAGCTACACTAACAGCCTTTACTACATCCTCCGGTAACAAATTCCAGAGTTTGATTACACGTTGAGTGAAAAAATATTTTCTTTTATTAGTCTTAAATAGTTTACCCTGTAGCTTCATTGCATGTCTCCTAGTCTTTCTATATTCTGATAACGTAAACAATCGATCTACGTTTACCCGTTCCACTCCATTCATTAATTTATAGACTTCTATCATATCTCCCCTCAGCCGTCTCTTTTCCAGGTTAAAGAGCCCTAACCTTTTTAGCCTTTCTTCATAGGAGTATCCTTCCATCCCCTTTACCATTTTGGTGGCTCTTCTCTGAACCTTTTCTAAAATCGCTATATCCTTTTTAAGATATGGCGACCAGAATTGCACACAATATTCAAGGTGCGGTTCTCACCATGGAACAATATAGAGGCATTATAATATCTTTTGTTTTATTTTCCATTCTTTTCCTTATGATACCTAGCATTCTATTTGCTCTCTTGGCCCCCGCTGCACACTGGGCCAAGGGTTTTAACATGGTATCCACAATGACGCCTAAATCTTTTTCCTGGGTGGTGGTTCCCAATGTGGAACCTTGCATCGTGTAACCATAATTTGGGTTGTTCTTCCCTAGGTGCATAACTTTGCACTTGTCCACATTAAATTTCATCTGCCATTTTGATGCCCAGTCTTCCAATTTATCAAGATCCTCTTGCAATTTTCCCACAATCCTCTTGGGTTTTAACAACTTTAAATAGTTTTGTGTCATCTGCAAATTTGATAACCTCACTCGTTATTCCACTTTCCAGGTCATTTATGACTATGTCAAAAAGCAGCGGACCCAGCACAGATCCCTGGGTACACCACTATTCACCTTTCTCCATTGGGAAAATTGGCCATTTAGCCCTACCCTCTGCTTTCTATCTAGCATATTTCAGCTAGTCTCTATTCTGTAAGTATGTGCATACTTTTAGTGTGGGCGAGCAAAGGGGTGGAGTGTAGGCGGAGCACAAATTTTTTGTGGGCAAGTTATAAAATATTATAACTTAGGCGTTTTCATTAGAAATCTAAATGTGGGCACTTACACCAGTCCTAGGAGGCCTGCACCCCTATTTTATAAAATAGATTTCAGATAGGCATGCTCTGGATGCCTAAAACTAGGTGTCCAATTATAAAATCACCCTCATAGTGACAGAAGGCACCAAGAAATGCAATCTGAGACCAAGAAAATGTGGCAGAAAGATATAAAAATATTTCCCATCATGCAGGTTTGATAAAGAAGAATTTCCAAGCCCATCTTGACAAACTACCCATACATGTTACATCTTACATCTTATGAACTCCAGAAGGAAGCTCTCTTTGGCATGATGCAAGTACTACGCAGAGCATTAGCAGTGAATTTGAGAGACTGACATCATATTCCTGGCTTAGAAGTGAGGTTCATGACTCTCATGGTATGTGCAAAACTGACTCATTTGAAAAAACTCACCCGTGACAGAAGCTCTTTATTACTTCTTCCCTCATGCCTTTTTTTAGGCTCAGTGTTTTATAGAATGTGGCACAATATCACTTTAACACTCACATCTTATTTTTAGTCCTAACCACAATAAAATGTTAAAACAAATAAAATGCACAAGCCGTGGTATGAAACAGGAGGTATCCTGTTTGGGGGTTCAGAGGTTTTCTTTTAATCCATTATACTTTCATCTCAATTGGAACTATGTCAATTGGGGATCTGTTCTCATAAGCCTTCATTTACAGCAACCAAGGATGTTTTAGCCTATCTGTCTCTCTCTCTCTCACTTAGGATGGCCATTAAGATGATAGTCCTTGGCCAGGTGCTGGCGATGAATACTGTGTATATCATGGACTGCCCAAAGAACAAACCAGTCAGTACTAGAGGAGATCAAACCTAAGCTTTCCTTGGAACCTCAGATGACAAGACTTTGACTTTCATATTTTGGACACATCATGTGAAGAGAGACATCGTTGGAGAAAGACATAATGCTTGGCAAGGTAGAAGGTCACTGTAAAAGAGGATGGCCGGAAATGAGATGGCTCAATACAATAACAGCAGCTATGGATACCACTCTATCAACACTAAGCCGTTTGGCTTAAGACCGAACAAAGTTTAGGTCAACTATCTCCATGAGTCGATACCGACTCGACAGCACTTAACAACCACCACCACCTTGGCCAGAAGTCATAAAATTAATTCTCTTTGGTGCATGCAATCTCAGTCCCTGAATACAGCCAGTAGGTGCTACTGCTGAGCAATGGCCAATGCTTTTCTTCCTACTGGGGTTGTAAACACGTCTCAACAGTCTCCCCAATTCTGGTTGGAAAGAAAAGCTGGGCAGCTGAATCCAGTGCTCTGCCATTGAACTGCTGAGACAACCTGAAGCATACACTGCTACAAACTGGAATGGCAGTAAAACCACTAGCTGACAGATGTTTCGGCTACCATATTCTCTCATTTGGAGTGAATACTGTGCACACTTAGCTGCCTTTGTTTTCTATAGCACTACTAAATAAACTTATGACAGAGATTGCCTCCTTGATGACCAAATCTTTTAAACCCCAGAAAAAATATCCTCTGCTGCAATGGGAATATTCAAGTATCTGCCTTTCTCCAAATCTTTACCTTAAAAATCTTCAATGTGGGCATGCACAGCTCTGCACTTTAAGCAAAACATACCTACTTAGATCATTCTAAAAACATAGGTAGAGCAATTTTAAAACAGTGCACTATCCAGAGAAATGAGCTTCTAGAGCATTGCCCAGCCAAAATTCAGATAAAAAGTGTGTAGGAAGTCTTGAAGGACTAGAAAAAGGGACTGTTACTTCTGGAGAGAGATCTGCAACTGTGAGTATATACTTCTGGTAATTTTTTAAAAGGAATTCTTTGTATTAAAGCTAATTAATCTGTGAACCCACTATTTTTTGTTAAATCAGTCAGGGCCTAGTAGCAGCAGTTTAAATTTAAAACACAGAGGAGAACTTTCTGGTTACATTTCATACCCAGCAGAGAGCTTGTAGTTTAAATTTAATAGTCACTCGGGCCTAGCATCAGAAAAGTACTTTTAGTTTTAAAACACAGAAGAGAGTTTTCTGGTTACATTTGGAACCCAGCAGAGAGCTTGTAGTCTAAATTTAATAGTCACTCAGGGCCTAGCATCAGCAAAATACTTTTAGCTTAAATTTAAAACACAGAAGAGAGCTTTCTGGTTAAATTTAGAACCCAGCAGAGAGCTTGTAGTTTAAATTTCATAAGAAGTTAGAGCCTAGCAGCAGCTAAGAGCTATAATTTAAATCAAATCAAAATTTAGCTTACCTCAGCAGCACAAGACAGGGTACTGTGTAGCAGCCCTCTTTTACTAAGTGTTATTTCCCTCCCTCCCCACACCCACCCACCCCTGGGATAATCGTAGCTTTATAGGTACTTACACATCTTAAAAGACAGGAGGTGCTTTCAGGTGAAGCTCGTTACCCAAATCAGTCATACACTAAGGACCTGAGATTACTTAAGCTTCAGGTGAACAAGGTATATTACACGTATTAGGTACAGTTTTATTAGTATAAATATCCATAGCAACCCTTAGTAAGTAAAGAACTTAGATCTAAACACACACTTAAAACTAAGATGCAGACAGCAGTCCAGCAGCGGGATGGGGGCTTTCCAGTCTTTTGCATTGAGTGTCACATATATGATTTTCTCCCAGTTGGTGAGAGGTCTTACATGTGCACTAGGTGCAAGGAGCTCTTTGCTCTCAGGGAATGAGTCCATTCTCTAGAGGCTAGAGTAGCAGACTTGGAAAGCATAAGACAGACAGAGAGGTACATAGACGAGACCTACAGGGATATAGTCCTGAAGTCCCACCTCCAGTCTGGCAGCATCCCTGTTGCCATGGAGGAGAGAGGTCACGTGACAGGAGAGCATCACCCTGGTGTGGCAGGAAGTGATCCTGTAACTAGGACCTGTCCTCCAGGTGATGTAAAACCCTCTTGCACCGAGGAAGTTTCTCCAGGGCCATGTGCCCATGAGGGAAGGGTTAGGACAGCCGTTATAGTTGGTGATTCGATCATTAGGCATGTAGATAGCTGGGTGGCTGGTGGACGTGAGGATCGCCTGGTAACATGCCTGCCTGGTGCAAAGGTAGCGGACCTCACGCGCCACCTAGATAAGGTCTTAGATAGTGCTGGGGAGGAGTCTGCTGTCTTGGTACATGTCGGTACCAATGACATAGGAAAATGTGGTAGGGAGGTTCTGGAGGCAAAATTTAGGCTTTTAGGTAGGAAGTTGAAATCCAGAACTTCCAGGATAGCATTCTCCGAAATGCTTCCTGTTCCACGCGCAGGACCCAAAAGGCAGTCAGAGCTCCGGAGTCTCAATGCGTGGATGAGACAGGGGTGCAGAGATGAGGGTTTTGGATTTGCTAGGAACTGGGGAACATTCTGGGGAAAGGAGGGGCTCTTCCGAAGGGATGGGCTTCACCTTAACCGGGATGGAACCAGGCTGCTGGCATTAACCTTTAAAAAGGAGATAGAGCAGCTTTTAAACTAGATATTAGGGGAAAGCCGACAGTCACCCAAGAGCGGATGGTTCGGAAGAATGTATCTTTGAAGGATACTACCAAAAGCAGAGAGGTTCCACAAAAGAGTAAAGTAGCCCAAATGCCCTCAAGTATGGTGCAGACAGAGCTTAAAGATCTCAAATTACCCATGTCTAACAATAGCCAAATTAATATGAATAAAATACATTCTCTAAAATGCTTGTATGCAAATGCTAGAAGTCTAAAAAATAAGATGGGAGAGTTAGAATATATAGCACTAAATGAAAGGTTAGATATGATTGGAATATCAGAGACATGGTGGAAGGAGGACAACCAGTGAGACACTGTGATACCTGGGTACAAACTATATCGTAATGATAGAGCTGATCAAATTGGTGGAGGGGTTGCTCTCTATGTTAGAGAGGGCATTGAGTCAGAAAGGATTAAAGTTTTGCAGGAAACAAAATCTGCTGTAGAATCTAAATGGATTGAAATTCCATGTAAAAGGGGGAAGGCAATGGCAGTGGGGGTGTACTATCGAGCACCTGGCCAGAATGACCAAATGGATGATGAAATGCTCAAAGAAATCAAGGAAGCTAACAAAAGTTACAGCGCAGTAATAATAATGGGTGATTTCAATTACCCCGGTATCGACTGGGTCAGTGTCACGTCAGGACATGCTAGGGAGATAAAGTTCCTAGATGAAATAAATGACTGCTTCTTGGAGCAGCTGGTTCATGAACTGACCAGAGGGGAAGCCATATTAGACCTAGTCCTTAGTGGAACACCAGATCTAGTGCAAGAGATAAGGGTGTTGGGGCCACTTGGCAATAGTGATCATAGCATGATCGCCTTTGATTTAATTAGTGGAGGAGGGATAGTAAGGAAATCCACAGTTCTACCTTTTAACTTCTGAAAGGGAGACTGTGATAAAATGTGGAAAATAGTTAAGAAAAAACTAAAAGGAGCAGTTGCAAAGGTTAAAGACTTACATCAAGCTTGGGCGTTGTTGAAAAATACTATCTTGGAAGCCCAGACCAGCTGTATTCCACGCTTTAAGAAAAGTGGAAGGAAGTCCAAAAAACTGCCAGCATGGTTTAAAGGTGAGGTCAGAGAGGCTGTTGTTGCCAAACAAGCATCTTTCAGGAAATGGAAAAAAGAGCCAAACGACGAAACCTGGAAACAGCACAAGCACTGGCAAGTCAAATGCAAGGCATTGATAAGGCAGGCAAAGAGAGAATTTGAGAAGAAGCTTGCTGCGGAAGCAAAAACGCAAAATAAAGACCTTTTCAAGTACATTCATAGCAAAAAACCTGTGAGAGAGTCAGTTGGTCCATTAGATGATCAAGGGGTTAAAGGAGCACTAAGAGGCGACAAGGCGATAGCGGAGAGACTGAATGAATTCTTTGCTTCGGTCTTTACTGAGGAAGATGCAGGGATGTTACCCATAACTGAGTGGTATTTAAAGGTGCGGAAGAATTGAAGGAAATATCGATACATCGGGAAGATGTATTACAACTATTAGATAAACTGAAGAGTAGCAAATCACCTGGGCTGGATGGTATACATCCAAGGGTGTTGAAAGAACTGAAATATGAGATTGCAGACCTGCTATTAGTAATCTGTGAACTATCATTAAAATCATCTCTAATACCTGAAGATTGGAGGATCGCCAATGTAACGCCAATTTTTAAAAAGGGTTCCAGGGGTGATCCGGGAAACTACAGACCGGTGAGCCTGACATCAGTACCGGGAAAAATGGTAGAAACCATCATAAAGAATAAAATTACTCAGCATGTAGATAGTCATGACCTAATGGGAGACAGCCAACATGGCTTTAGACAAGGAAGATCTTGTCTTACTAATCTGTTATGTTTTTTTTAAGGAGTGAATAAACAAGTGGACAAAGGTGAGTCGGTTGATATTGTGTATCTGGACTTTCAGAAAGCCTTTGACAAGGTCCCTCATCAGAGACTTTTGGCAAAACTAAAGAGTCATGGGATAGGAGGCAGTGTACTATTGTGGATCAGGAACTGGTTAAAAGATAGAAAGCAGAGGGTAGGGCTAAATGGCCAATTTTCCCAATAGAGAAAGGTGAATAGTGGTGTACCCAGGGATCTGTGCTGGGTCCGCTGCTTTTTGACATATTCATAAATGACCTGGAAAGTGGAATAACGAGTGAGGTTATCAAATTTTCAGATGACACAAAACTTTTAAAGTTGTTAAAACCCAAGAGGATTGTGGAAAATTGCAAGAGGATCTTGATAAACTGGAAGACTGGGCATCAAAATGGCAGATGACATTTAATGTGGACAAGTGCAAGGTTATGCACCTAGGGAAGAACAACCCAAACTATGGTTACACGATGCAAGGTTCCACATTAGGAACCACCACCCAGGAAAAAGATTTAGGTGTCATTGTGGATACCATGCTAAAACCCTCGGCCCAGTGTGCAGCGGCGGCCAAGAGAGCAAACAGAATGCTAGGTATGATAAGGAAAGGAATGGAAAATAAAACAAAAGATATTATAATGCCTCTATATCGTTCCATGGTGAGACCGCACCTTGAATATTGTGTGCAATTCTGGTCGCCGTATCTTAAAAAGGATATAGCGATTTTAGAAAAGGTTCAGAGAAGAGCCACCAAAATTTTAAAGGGGATGGAAGGATACTCCTATGAAAAAAGGCTAAAAGGTTTAGGGCTCTTTAACCTGGAAAAGAGACGGCTGAGGGGAGATATGATAGAAGTCTATAAATTAATGAACGGAATGGAACGGGTAAACGTAGATCGATTGCTTACCTTATCAGAATATAGAAAGACTAGGGGACATGCAATGAAGCTACAGGGTAAACTATTTAAGACTAATAAAAGAAAATATTTTTTCACTCAACGTGTAATTAAACTCTGGAATTTGTTACCGGAGGATGTAGTAAAGGCTGTTAGTGTAGCTGGGTTTAAAAAAGGTTTGGACAAGTTCCTGGAGGAAAGGTCCATAAACCATTATTAAGAAGGGACCCAGGATATCAATGCTTGACCCAATACAAGCATTGTGGAACCTGTGTCTCTTGGGGAAACTGTTAGGTAGATATGACCTAGATTGGCCACTGTTGGAAACAGAATACTGGGCTTGATGGACCTTGGTCTGACCCAGTATGGCATATCTTATGTTCTTAGGTAGTGCCATATGCCATTTCACATGCATGTTCGCCCACTTTATAGGGAGGCATTCCTGGGCACAGGGTTTGGAACTATGCACATGCCTTAGGCTTTTCTAAAAGTATGTGTGTGTTTTAACTCATGATGGATTTATGAATGAAGTTGACTGCGTCTGAAAGTTTCTATGGAAGTGACGTCTGCCACTGACTTGCCCCAAGAAGATAGGTATTCGCCATGACTTTATATAGAAGTGTGATACAATTGTGAGCATTACATTTTGTGTGGCTATGAGCATAAACAAAGAATTGATTCATAATATTTTTATACAAAAAGGTTTTGCCTGGGAGACCAATGATGAAGTCTTGGTGATTGCTAGAGCTGTATGAATCATAGGCTCTTGGCAGCTTTGATGTCTCCTTGAGAGTTGTTACAGAAAATTGCTAATCAAAATCCCTTTGTATGTTACTATTTTGTGATGGGGATGCCTTAATATAGAGCAGTGTCCATATTCTCTGTTCTGCTGATTTAACTCTGCTCACAGCTGTAAAGCCATATCTTAAGTTTGCAAGGAGTATTGAAAACTACATCTGCCACTTGAGGTATACTAAAAGTTAGGAGCGTGTGACCAACAAAAATCAAGCTTTAAAGCAGCAACACTAGCAGAAGTCTTCAAAATATTTGGGCCTATTTTCAGCGGCAACAGTCAACGTATTTTACTTGCCATGACATTTTAAAATTGTCATTTTAATATTGCATGCTACCTGGTTAGCAACCTGCGCCTAAAAAATGGGGGAGAAAAAGCCTTGCCTATCTTTTAGGCCTAGGGGCTAACCAGGCAGCATGCAATATTGCTGCTGCCCGGTTAGCTACTGCAGCTTCCAGCGTGTGCAGCAATCCCCGGATATTCAATGCCAGGGCTGCATATGACCCCAGCACTGAATATCTGGGTTTAAGGGTCAGCGGGCACAGTTATGCTCCATAGCAGCGCATAGCCTACCCAAGTGAATATCGGGCCCTATATGTATAGTGACAATGTTGAGTTGTGATATGTACAAACTATGTAGGGTTTGTTTGTTTCTTCAAGTGCCATCAAGTCAATGCTGACTCTTGGCGACCCAAAAGCCCCTGGGTTTTCTTGGCAAGGTATGACTGGAAGTAAAGGCAATGGAAGGTATAGTGACTTGCCCAAGGTCATAAGGAGTGCCAGTGGGAATTGAACCCTGCTCTCTTGGGTAGTAGGCTACTACTCTAACCACTAGGCTACTCCTCCACAGTGTGGTATACAGCAAAGCTTTTTAGCAGGCCTAAGTAAGCCACATATCTATATGTACAGTGGCTGAATGTCAACACTATGAGGGCAATTTTATAAAGAGGCACTTAGTTTTAAGTGCCAACAACACATATAAATGTTGGTATGTTAGCCAGGGCTGGCCCAACCACTAGGAAGATTCTGGTGTGTGGCAAAGAGTAAGGCATTCAAAGCTATACAATATATTCTGACAGCCAATGGAGGGGGAGGAGGGATAAGGCTTAAGGCTTGCCTAGGGCACCAATGGCTTCAACCAACTCTGGGGCCAGCCCTGATTTTAGTCATTTACGTGTGTTAGATGGCCCCTATGTGTCAGTGATCTCTTATAAAATATCAAATAACAGGAGAGTATACAGTATTGTTTGCATCATTCATACTTTGACTATGGGCATGCATATAGGTGAAGTCTGGGCAGCACATGGACAGTGCAAACAAGTACACAAGTTGATTATGAAATGCTCTAATTTACATATGTACAGTACCTGCAAAAAATAGGCATGGTAATTTATACCAACTCTAAGGCTGGTGTAGGTCATCATGTGCACTTGACTTTATAAAATAGGTGTTAATTAGGTGCCCGAAAACATGCATTAACTAGGTGTGACTATAAAATTACTCTCCACACCTCTAGCAGTGGCCACCAGTGCTGAATAGTTAGAGCAATTTGCAGTGGTCTGTACAGTGCCTTTGAAAATGAATGGCCAATATCAGTGGCAGCGGTCAACGCTTTTAAAGCACCTGGCCACTGCTGCTTTAATAAAAGCATATATTCAACGTCAGAGCTTAAATATTCACCTGGAGCTGAATACCTAGGTTTGCCAGGTAGAACAACTGCTATTCAGTTAGCGGTGATACTCAGTCACTAACAGGATAAATTTAGGACAGCCATTGATCTATCCTAACTTTATGCAGTTTAGCTATCCTGTCAGCAGCTGAATATCACCCCTAACTGGATAGCAGCTGGGAATGCCCGTTGTGACCACAGACCCCTAGTTTAACCCGGGCATCTTTTCGGCAGTCTGTAGTGATATTCAGCGACCCTATTCATGTAGTGCCGCTGTATAGCGGGATCAGCAGAGTTTAGCAGGTTAGCAGGTCCTGCTAACTGCTAACTTTTGAGTATCTCCCCTATATTTTTACCAGCTGCTAGTTCACTTACATCTCCTTTTGAATATGAATCCCATTGTTTCTTGAGTACTTATTTCCGCTTTTGGATTTATTCCTATATCTCCTTTCTCCACTGTCCTAATATATATTTTTTTAATTTCTATTGTTTCATTATGTTATTTAAATACAATCAATCATATTCAGCAATGGCAGTCAGCGCTATTAAAGTGGCTTTAATTTATGACTGGATATTCAGGGCCAGGAACACTAAAAAAGCAGAAGGATTGAGAGCTTTATTCGTATGGGTCTGCCCAACACATGTTTTGGCCAAACCGGCCTTCTTCAGGAGACTTTGACCACATATAGTGAAGACAAACTGATATGCTCTCACAACTAATATTGAAGACCGTTGAAGAATTGCCTAAAGGCAGTGAATCCAAGGGGGGTATTCAGGGCCAGGCCATATTCACTGATAAGCACTGCGTATCCGATTTGCCTGGATATTGTTTTAGCTAACTGGTGAGCAGCAATTTTCAGGCACTGGCCGGAGAGCTAAAATGTCTGAAGTTGAGACAGCCTTTTAACCTGTCCTAACTTTAGGCATTTTAGTTTGCTGGTTAGCAGGTCAATATCATTGCTGACTGACTAACTAAAAGTGCAATCTCCACTCCGCCCCTTGCGCTAGCCAGTTAGTGTCAGGACATTTAAGCATGTTAGGTGGGGATATTCAGTAGCACTAACACGACTGAATATCCTGCAGCATGTTTTAGCCGTTTAGTAAGTCTGCTAACTGGCTACAGCATGAATTTGCCCCCTGAGCACTTTTTATTATGCTCACAAACCCGGTTTATAAAAAAAAATAATCTCTGAGCAATACTGAACTACCATGATAGTTTTTTTAATGCCGGTCACAGCAGTCAAAAAATATTCCAGATATTCAGGGCTGCTATCCGGATAGGGGCTGATGCTGCGTATCTACATAAAGTGGGCAGTGGCAGAACTTATCTGGATAATGGCGATATTCAGCCCAACACTACCCAGATAACGGGCCAATATCGTTTCTGTACAGATACGTTTCTGGATTGCTCTGGCTCCATGTTGGCACTATCTGGATAATGCCAGCGTGATCTGTCAGATTTTCAGTATCCATGCAGGCCTGGTCGATGACATTTATCTGGCTAGCAGCACCGGCCATCTGAATAAGAGCCGTTAAATATTAGTCTGTTCCTTCTCAGATCCATTCTTCAGCTGTCCATAATGTATTCTTGCTTTATGACTATCAGTGCAATATCTGCATGGGGTTTTGATGAGGAGCAGTGCAGCAGTGTTCCGAATTTACTTACAATGTGGCAAGGGTGAAAGGAAGAAAAGCTTTTAACAGCTTTGTACTCTAAATTCTCCTTAGGAGCAAGATAAATATCAGAGCTCAAAGGAGAGTTTTAATAATCCTCCTTGTTTTAATTGTAAACTATCGTTCACATTCGTTTGCTTAGCTTGAGAGCTTGCACTCTAGTGTAATTACCTGTATTTTGCTGGAGTGTCTGTATGTCCATCACCTCTTGCTTAATTTTTTCTGGGGTAGTCAGTTTTTCCTTCTGCAGTTTTTTCTTCTCAGCTGCAGCCTTTTTGGCTTCCATCTGTCTCTGCCTGCAGGATTTTGCTGGCTCTGGCAACTTCCTGACTTCGCGAGGGAATGAGGTGAGCACCTGGATTGCCCCATTATTCATCTTCTCGAGCTGGTTCTCCTCGCTGCCAAATTCATCAGTGTTTGCAACTTTGTACAGCGGCAGCACGTGCAACTGCTCATCATCTGGGATCTGTCCAGTGACACGATTGTCTTCCTTTGTCAGGGTGCACACCTGCATGAAAAAGGCAGCTTTCACCATCACAGCACCGCACAACTGAGGGAGAAAACTCTCCATTGGAAAAAATATGTCAGAGTACTGTATTTATTTATGTATGTATTTATTTATGTATAAATTTGCTATACCACTGTTCAATAATTTACAGGAAAGCAATCTACAATGTTAAAAAGGAAACATAAATTAAGACAATAAAATAACTAACAAGGAGGATGGAAAGATATTAAACTAGAAAAGGAAAAGCAGTCAAAGAGTGTAAGAGGGGGAGAAAGGAGACAGAGGCACAATATAAAGCTGGTAGAGAAAACATCTCATAATCCTTGATCCCATAATCAGTAGCCAGTCTGTTCTGGTTAATTAGAGGTCTAGGAAAAGAAAAAGCCTCCAGCTCAGCTTTAAATCTAGTACAAGATGACTTGGTTTTCGGGATGCTAAGGAATTCCAGAATGACGATGCCAGCTAGGCAAAGGCTGTAAAGTGGGTGATTTCTAGCAAATAGCCATAGCCACTGGAGAGGGGATAGAGGACAGGTTGTCATGGTGGAGCACATAGGGTGATATAGAGTAAGAAGTCAAGCTAGGTATGGGGGTATCTGAGTAAACAACTGTTTGGGTTAGCATAAGAATTTTGAATTTGTCCTAAAGAGAACTGGGAAGCAGCCAGATGGTGGGTCAAATCTGCAGGCATTGTAAAGGAGCTTGACAGTTCTATTTTGTATAAGTTGCAAACTCTTCAGAGAATAAAAGTCTAATATTATTATAAAGGGAGTTACAGTAATCGATATGATTACAGATTATGGAGGGGGATTTTAGAAGGGACGTCCAGGTGCAATCCGGGATGTCTAAGCCAGAATGTCTGAAAACAAAAAGCAGGCACATCCAGATGCAGATACAATTTTACAAACGTGGACATGCCCAATATAGACGTCTGTGGGGGCATTTACATAGATATCCCCAGAATTTAGACGCGACTCCAGACATCCATGACATTTCTGAGACCAGGCGAGGATAGTCCAGGTTCCTGGGAACACCCTGGCCACACCTCCACCATACCCCTGTTGTGTCTTGGACATCCTCAAGCTGGGTACACCCCCAGAAGTGGCATCTAAAATGGCTCTGGAGAAGCCTCTATGCACATTTTTGGATGTTTAAAGCATGAATAGGGCTTCCAAAATAACACCTTCCCCTTAGTGTACATCAGGGCTTAGAGATTTTTGACATCAAGGATAGACTGAATCTGTCTTAGGGCAAAGAAAGAAGTTTTCATAACTACTGATATTTGGCTATCAATCATCAGTAAAACAGTCAATGCAGAACCCAAAGTGGTGACAAAATTATACAGTGAGATAGAAAGATACTAAATAGCAGGTCCTATTTGAAATCATGGTATTTCATAGCAATCATGGTAGTTTCATAGCAATCAAAATGGCTTCTGACTTGATTCTTTGCAGATTGTGATAACTATATAAAAACTATCCATTGCACTACAAGATCTTATCACAGCTCCTGAGAAGGAAGTACACTTGTGCATACCAGATTCTGGAGGGAGTTGAAGTCCGCTGGTCTCCTGATAAGGGTTGTCACTGCAGTGGCTACATGATAGTAGGACATGGACAAGCAGCAGTTGTTAATGAAGGTTTATGGCATGGTAACCAAAGATGGGGCAATTTCCAGTCAAACTGGTAGCCTAAAGAAGCAGGAGGAAGCTGCTGGGCAAACTGAAAAAGATATTTCAGTGTATGTCCCCGAGAAGCCCAGGGCAGAAGACAGTACTTTTATTTCCTGGGGAATGCATCAAAATCCTTTGTCTTGAGAAAGAAAGGTTGTTAACCTGTACTGTTGTTTCTTCATGGACAGTGGGATAAATCAGCCATACAGATGGGTGTCATCCTCCGTGATAGAATGGGTCTTAGGCCCCCAGTTCTCTTTGAGACAAGGAAGTATCTGGAGAAGAAGCCTTTTCCCTTTAGGTGTTTGAGTACAGGCTCTACTGCGTTGTCCCTGAGCAGACCTGAGAGTTCTGAGAGAAGAAGGGTCTGGTGAAGGAGATGCCGCACTGGCTCTCCTGGAAAGGACCTAGGAGGTACCTGCTGTAGGTGGAGGAGGTATCCTTCCTTTCCCACCTGCAGTACCCACTGGTCTGAGATGACACTGGCCCACTTGTGGGCAAAGAGTGACAGGCGGCCCCCTGTGGGCTGGTGAAGGTCTCCTGGGGGAGGGGAGGCCCTGCTCTGGGAGTCAAAAGTTCCCTCCAGGTTGGGCGGGAGCTGGAGCCTGGGGCTTCTGTGCCTTTGGCTTCTGAGCCCCATGGCTTGTCTGTTGCTGGCTCGAAAAGGGCTGGTAGTAGGAACCCTGCTGAAAGGGCCCCTTTTTCCTCGGGAACAGGGGTCTTTCCCCCAATGTTTTTTTATGGGGAAAGGATGAAGTCTTCTTGGAGAGCCTCTGTTGAGTCACCATGTCGGTCATAGGTTTGCCGAACAGGTTTTCCCCAGTGCAGGGAACGTCAAGTAGCTTGTCCTGGACCCATTGCTCAAGATCCGAAGACTGCAGCCAGGCTTGGCGTTATGTGCTGATGCCGGCCACTGCTTCCCGAGCTGATGACTCAAAGCCATCATAGGCCGCCCAGGAGAGGAACTTAGAACAGTCTTTGATCCCGGAGGTCAGAGATTGGAACCACTAGAGGGGGTTCTCCGGTAAGCCCCACTGAAAACCTAGACAACTCCTGGGTGAGGGCCTTCAGGTATATGCCTATGCACAATTCATAGGCTTGAATCCTGCAACCCAACATGGAGCCTGGTAATACTTGCACCTGAGGGTATCAAGGGCTCTGGTGTCCTCCCAGAAGGGACCGAAGAGTCGGTCTTCTGGCTGTTAAGTTTTTGCATGGTCGACTCGACGACCATGGAGTTATGTGGGAGTTGGGGCTTGTGGAGCCCGGGGCCCTTCCAAATATGGTAGATGGCGTCAAGGCGCCAGCTCACCACCAGCACCAGCATCTCCCACGTTCTGAGTAGCAGCTGCTCAAGGATCAGCTGCACAGGCACCGTGAGAATCTCCTTGGGTGGAAACTCATACTGGAGGATCTCCAGTTCCTCAGTGCGCAGATCTTCCTCCACCTCGGTTTGCACTGAGGGAGCTCTGGCCATATCCTTGACAAAGTCATGGAAGGCCATATTTTCCGGAGGAGAATGGCGCTGGGATGCCGCGGGCGATGGGTCTGAGGGAATATCTCTGTGCCACTTGATTTCCAGGGATGCCTCATTGTCGATCTTCCACTCAAGTCAAGCAGTGACGACGAGCCCGAGGCCCTGCGAATCATAACATCGAGGCTGGGGCCGAATGGCCAGCATCTTCTGGAGGACCTAGAGTCTGAGTCACGGAAACTGGTCAGGGAGGACCGGATGGCCAAGGAATGGGACCAAGACCTCAACCAGCACCATGGGCTTACCTGAGCTCGGCTCGATGACCGGTGACTCCCTGCAGTCTAGAGCCCGGTTGTCAGGGCAGATGATGTGGACAAACCAGCCATCATTGCCTGCTGCAGGGCCAGGATAGTAGTGATGTTCTGCTTCGAGGCTACCATTCTGGTTTCCAAGCCAGAAGACTCTGCAGCTTTTGGTGCGGGCACCGAGGACATCGGGCCCGACACCAGCACTCTCGTGATACAAGCACTATGGTGTTGAGGAACCTCGCATGGTCTCTGCCAGCTGAGGAATCCTTGTTGAGGACCTTGGTAGGGTCCTTTTCAAAACTGCTTGAGTCCCTCCGGTGGTTTTACCGTGTTTCCCCAGTGCAACCTTAGTGGACTTCGAGGATTTTTTCTTTTTTCTCTCAGGGTCCGAGATCTCGGAGCAGCTGCCGCCACGGAACTCCAAGGATGCTCGGGCCTCACGGGAAGTGCTGGACTTGGAGCTCGGCGTCGGGGAGGTTAGTGCCGAGTCAGACCTGGGGAACAGTTTTTCTTGCAACTCTGACTTCTTTTTATTGGTTTTAGGCATCATGGCCTGGCACAGGTCGCAGGAGGTTCTGTCGGACCCAGGCAGCATAGGCAGCAGTCATGGGTTGTCACTGACATCGTTTGACTGCAGCAGTCACATTTTTTTAACCTACTGGGGACATGGTGGGGAACACCCAGATGGGGGTCGATGACCTCTGGGCAAAAAAGGGCACTAATGCCAGTCGAGACGAGGCTCGATCAAAAAAGACAAAAGGAGTTGAGAACAGTGCCGGAGACAGCACTGGCTAGAGGCAGGAAGAGGAACCGGTATTTTAAGGAAAATTGGCAAGGATTTTTCCATGGAAACAGGATATATATCCATTGGGCTCCACGGAAAAAAGGAGACTGAGCAAGATAGCACCCTTGGGCAGGAAGGGGACCATACATGCATGGTAGCATGTCCCAAAGGCTTCCTTTGAAAGCTAGGGAAATGCTTGAAACGGGCTCCATCGGCGCCAATGTCACCCATACGTGAGGACTGACTTCCTGCTTGTTCCTGGAGAAATATATGTATGTATGTATATATACAGATATAGATTTTTTTTTTATTTAGCAGCTGTCCAGCTTAGGAGTACAGCCAAAATAATGTAGGAATAAATAGCTCAAAGGTTCACAATGAGCAAAGCAAATTTTAGGCCATTCTTCCATGTTGCAAGCAATTGGGAACGAAAGACAGCCCCACTCTGGAGGGAACTGATGGAGTCAGACCCCTGGAGAGGGGACAACTGCTAGGCTGGTTCCGATGAAGTAGAGCTGAGCAGAGAATAGCATGCCGTTGTTGCGAGAATGACAGGTATGAGTTCTAGAGGAGCTGGCCTGTTTGAAAACATGCGTTCCTCTAAATAGCCTGAGAAGTGAGGGTCACAACCGGCATGATATGCACAAAGCCGATCCTCCAAAGTTGAATTAATATATACATACATATGCATCATGAGCTGTTTGCGTCAATGTAGATGCAGATATAGAAAGAGACATATATATATATCTTGAGAAGTGAATGAGACATGCCCTATCTGTGCAGGTCACTCATTTCCATTCAAGTACTTACTATTTAGTTACCAGAGGAACAAAAGCTAGGTCAAGACAACTGCGTAGCAGGCCTGACAGGAAAGGGGGATGGAGGCCAGTCCCCTGATCACAATCGGGGAAAGGGCCACTGCCATGAGGTGCGCTTCATGCTGCGAAGAAAGTAAAAATGGCTGGGAGCGAATGCCTATCCCAAGAGCTGCAATGATGTACCTCTGGAATTTTTTGTTTTTTAAACTGTAGTGGTTGAGGGCTTGCCTGATGCTGGCAAAAAGCCCCTGAAGCATGTGTAAAGCTTGGAAAAACAGAAAAGCACAACGAGGTGATTTAAATTTTTTTTTTTTTTTACTGTTGTACTGCCCTCTTCATCTCCTACCTTGTTCCCTCCTGCATTGCCAAGGACATAGAAACGTGACAGCAGAAAAAGACTACATGGCCTATCTAGTCTGCCCTTCCATATCAACTACAATAGTTCTCTTTTTACATTTAGCGATCCTCTGAGTTTGTTCTATGCATTTTTGAATTCAGATACTGTCCTCGTGTCCACCACCTCCACTGGGATGATCCCCTGCCTCCGCCGTGACTATGCCGGCGGAGGCAGGGGATCATCCAAACCGCTGCGGCACTATGTGGGAAAGGGTATGGATGCCTCATATCCCCTTAACTTCTGGATACAGGCGGACTCTGGCTCGTGGCATGCTCATGCCAATAATAGGTCGGGCTTGCCCTCCTGAGCAAGCCTGCACAGTTATCTGTGTCGCTGAGAGAAGCAAGGGCAGAACTCCTCTCCATTGGAGCAGAGAGTGACGATGACAGGAAGTTCAGCTGTGCGCTGAAATGTCTTTTTTTATTTTTTTAATAGTCCATGGATGCCCAAACTGGGCCCCCTTAAAAGCTAGCTTAATGAAAAAGTTCATTTCAAAAGAAAACGTCCCACAGGAACCTGACCTGGGTCCCTCTGGGAGTTTGTGCGTGCTGAGGAAATTTCCCTTAGCATAAGAAAAACATCCCGGTGGTTCTTGACTGGGCCCCCTTGAGATTTTGAGCTCTTTGCTGAGAAAAAATTGTCTTTTCATGAGGAAAAACATCCCACGGGTTCCTGACTGGGCCCTCTTGGGCATTTGTACTGAGAAATCTTCTTTAGATAACGAAAATAACCCACGGGTTCCTGGTCTGGGTCCCCTTGGGAGTTTAAGTTGCTTGAAGAAAAATTCTTTCCTCAGAAGAAAAACATCCTGTGGGTTTCCAGGTCTAGGCCCCCTTGGGAGTTTGTATTCAGCGTTTCTCACACCGAGAAAAAACAAACATATCTCTATCGTAGTGAGTTTGCTTTATGTCATAAAACAAAAATAAGGAAAAACTTTAAAAGAAAACTGAAAGGGAGAGCAAATTCCATTCTACTCGTCAGGCGGATAAAAAGATACTGAGGGGGAGGAGCAATGGACTCACTGATGGGCTCACTTGCACATGCCCAGAAGAGTTTCTGAATTGTTCTGGGAGAGCAAGTTCGGCCTAGTGCAGTCACAGAGGATGACACCCATCTGTGTGGCTGATTTCATCCTGCTCGTCCACGGAGAAAGGATTTTTACTTTGGTATTTTGGTAAACCTTAACTTTCAGTCCTTTCTTTTCCTGCCTGCGTAGCTGAGCTGGAGTTTCAGTAGAATCAAAGAGCACTATGATGTCATCATTATGTTAAAAGGTGCCTTGCTATTGGATGTGAGAACCATGTATTGGGACTATGTCTTATTAAATAAAATGCATGTGTGTTTTTTTCTATGTTTAGCAACCTCTGTGGATAAAGCATAGTTACTCACCTGTAACAGGTGATCTCCGGGAACAGCAGGAATTTAGTCCTCACATATGGGTATCGTCGGTACCGACGGAGCCTGCGCGGGAACACTCCCCAGCGTCCAATTAGAAAGCTTTTGGGAGCATCCCACAGCGCCTGCGTGCTGCCTTCCCCAACTGCCTCTCTCCAGTTGAGTTTTAAAGCTGAGACAAAGAGAGAGAGAGGGAAAGGGAAAGAGATAGATAGAGAGATACAACTCCTAGGGGAGGTGGGTGGGTTGTGAGGAATAAATTCCTGCTGTTCTCAGAGATCACCTGTTACAGGTGAGTAACTATGCTATCTCCAGGAACAAGCAGGAATGTAGTCATCACATATGGGGACTCCCTAGCTTTAGATGCCAGGGAGAGACCTCAGAAGTTTTGCGTCCCTGAGAAGGGCTCCACTTCCCCCCCATGGATCTCTGGCATCCTACCAGGGATGGTGGGTAGGAGTTGATTAGGTATGGAACAGGTGTTGGAGAACAGCCTGACCAAACAAGGCATCCCGGCGGGAGTCCTTGTCCAAGCAGTAATGAGCTGTGACGGTATGAACCGAGGCCTAGGTGGCTGATCGACAGATGTTGTCGATAGACACAGAGTGCAGATGAGCCATTGAAGCTGCCATGGCTCTCACATTGTGAGCTGTGACATGGCCCTCCAGAGGAACATTCTTACTCTGATGGGCAAAGGATATACACTGAGCAATCCAGTTAGATAGTGTTCTCTTGAAGACTGGAAGTCCCAAATGAGAAGGATCAAAAGCAACAAAGAGTTGAGAGGACTTTCTATGTTGCTGTGTTCTTTGTAAGTAAAAGGCTAAAGCTCTTTTACAGTCCAAAGTATGAAGGTTTTTTTCTGCATTTGATGCATGAGGCCTTGGAAAGAACACAGGTAGGTAGACCGCTTGGTTTAGATGAAAAGGCGAGACCACCTTTGGCATAAAGCGTGGATGAGTCCTAAGGACTACCTTGTCATGATGGAACCTTGTATAAGGTGGATCAGCTACTAATGCCTGCAACTCACTGATGCGACGTGTTGATGTGATTGCAATGAGAAAGATAACCTTCCAAGAAAGGAATTTTAATGAGGTAGTAGCTAAGGTTTCGAAAGGGGGCTTCATGAGCTGACCAAGAACCAGGTTTAAGTCCCATGCCACCGGTGGTGGCTTAATGGAAGGCTTAGTTAGAAGAAGGCCTCTCATAAATCTTGCTATAAGAGGATGGGAGGAAATAGGTTGTCCATTTAGAGGCTTGAAAGAAGCTGCAATAGCACTCAAATGGACTCTTACTGAGCTAGTTTAAGTCCTGCATTGGATAAATGAAGGAGATACTCCAGCAATGATTCCAAAGGTATCGCAAGGGGGTTAAGACCCTTCTGCGAACACCATATGGTAAACCTTTTCCACTTGAAAGCATAAGAGCGTCTTGTGGAAGGCTTCCTGGAAGCATAAAGGATATCCTTTACTTGCTGAGGAAGGTTAAGATCATGAAGATCTAGGCCTTCAGCAACCAAGCCCTGAGATGCAGAGACTGGGGAATGGGATGCCATAACATTCCGTCCTCCTGAGACAATAGATCTGGAGCAGACCCTAACTTCAGGGAGGGAGCTTGAGAGAGATGTAGAAGCAGAGGGTACCACACTTGGCGTGGCCAATGTGGAGCTATGAGAATCATACGGTCTCTGTCTCTCTGAAGCTTGAACAGGGTTTTGGGAATTAGGGGAATGGGTGGAAAGGCATACAGGAAGTCTTGACCCCAGTAAAGGAGGAAAGCATCCCTGGCCTGAGCCCCCTGAGCCGGGGTTCTGGAACAGAACCGGGGGAGTTTGGCATTCCACGGACTTGCAAAGAGGTCTATGTCCGGGGTTCCCCAAATTTGAAAAATCTTGGCTACCTGGTCTGCATGCAGAAACCACTCGTGTGGAAGCAGAACTCGACTGAGTCTGTGTGCCCAAGAGTTTTGTATGCCTGGAAGATACACCGCCAGGAGATGAATCTGATGCTCTCTGGTGAGGGCCCATAGTCGCAAAGCTTCGTTGCAAAGCGACAGAGAGCCTGTTCCCCCCTGCTTGTTCACGTAGAACATGGCTACTTGATTGTCCATATGAATGAGGACTGTCTTGTAGCTGAGCAGGGTGTGGAACACTCGAAGAGCAAGGAAGATTGCTCTGAGCTCCAAGAGATTGATATGTAGATGAGTCTCCTGTGGACGCCCTGTCCATTGAGCAAGAATGTTCTTTGCACAGGGCCCCGCGTTTCAGGGGGCCCCGCGCAAAGAACATTCTGCTTTTTTTTTTAAAATTATATTTAAAAAAAAAAGAAGCTGGCTCTGGCTGCTGCCGCGGCCTCCGCGGCAAAATGGAGTGTCCCGCGGGGCCCCCTCTCCTCGCTGAGCCTCTCTGCAAGGGCTTTCAGATTCGCGAAGGAAGAGTGTCTCCCTCGCGTCTCTGTTAAGCCCGCAGGGGCTAATGGGAAATTTCCCATCTGCCCCTTTAGATGCGAGGGGCTGATGGGAAATTTCCCATTAGCCCCTGCGGGCTTAACAGAGACGCGAGGGAGACACTCTTCCTTCGCGAATCTGAAAGCCCTTGCAGAGAGGCTCAGCGAGGAGAGGGGGCCCCGCGGGACACTCCATTCTGCCGCTGCCGCAGCGGCAGCAGCCAGAGCCAGGGGTTTTTTTACATTTTAAATTTGCCATAAGCCGATATGGGGGGGCTGTTAAGACTGGTGCTGGGCTGGGCTGGGCTGGGCTGGGGGGGGGTGTTAAGACTGGGGCTGGGCTGGGCTGGGCTGGGCTGGGGGGGGTGTTAAGACTGGGGCTGGGCTGGACTGGGCTGGGCTGGGGGGGTGTAAAGACTGGGGCTGGGCTGGGCTGGGCTGGGGGGGTGTTAAGACTGGGGCTGGGCTGGGGGGTGTTAAGACTGGTGCTGGGCTGGGCTGGGCTCGGCTCGGCTGGGGGGGTGTTAAGACTGGTGCTGGGCTGGGCTGGGCTGGGGGGGTGTTAAGACTGGTGCTGGGCTGGGCTGGGTTGGGGGGGTGTTAAGACTGGTGCTGGGCTGGGTTGGGCTGGGTTGGGGGGGTGTTAAGACTGGTAATGGGATGGGCTGGGCTGGACTGGGGGGGTGTTAAGACTGGTAATGGGCTGCGGGGGGGTGTTTAGACTGGTAATGGGCTGCTGCGGGGGGCGGGGGGGTTAAGACTGGTAATGGGCTGCGCGGGGGGGCGGGGAGGGGTTAAGACTGGTAATGGGCTGCGGGGGGGGGTTAAGACTGGTAATGGGCTGCGAAGGGGGGGGAGTTAAGACTGGTAATGGGCTGCGGGGGGGCGGGGGCGGGGCGGGGGGGTTAAGACTGGTAATGGGCTGCGGGGGGGCAGGGGGGGTTAAGACTGGTAATGGGCTGCGCGGGGGGGGGCGGGGTGGGTTAAGACTGGTAATGGGCCTGCCCGGGCGGGTTAAGACTGGTAATGGGCTGCGCGGGGGGGGGGTTAAGACTGGTAATGGGCTGCGGGGGAGCTAGGACAGATAATGGGCTGGGGGGGCTAGGACTGGTAATGAGCTGTGAGCTCTTGGGGGGGTTAGGACTGGTAATGGGCTGTGGGCTGATGGGGGCTGTCTGGAAATGGGGTGATGGGGGGTTAGGACTGGTAATGGGCTAGGGGGGGTTAAGACTGGTAATGGGCTGTGGGCTGATGGGGGCTGTCTGGAAATGGGGTGATGGGGGGTTAGGACTGGTAATGGGCTATGGGGGGGTTAAGACTGATAATGGGCTATGGGGGGGCTAGGACAGGAAATGGGCTGATGGGGAGGGGTTAGGACTGGTAATGGGCTTTTATCTTTTATCTTTATTAAAACATTTGATAAACCGCCCAGGCCAAAGCATCAGGGCGGTGTACAATCATAAAAAAGTGACAGCTGCTGAGAAAGGAAGAGAAGAAAAGAACGCCAAATAATAATAGGACAGTAAAAGAAACAGCAGAAGATAAAGAGGGGCAACAGAAAGCAGCAGAGCAACGGAATTTAAAACCATAATACTAATAATAAAACTTAAAAACTTAAAAACAATAAAATTAAAGGAGTGAGGAGAGGAGAAGGAGACTCGAACCAGATATAGGCGGAACGAGAGGCGAGACTAGGGGAACATGACACCAGCGGAGAGGGGAAAATAGAGAAATAAGAGGGAGGGAGGGAATAGAAGGCTAAGTGGGAAGGACATCATCAGTGGGGGGAGGGAGATTGAATGCTTGACAGAAAAGATGAGTCTTGAGAATAGTTTTAAAACGAGTATAGGAAGGTTCTAAACGGAGAGATAAGGGAAGAGAATTCCAGAGGGCAGGGCATAGAAAGAAGAAGGCAGAATGTCGGGTGGATTCGAGACGGGCCTGAGTGGGTGAGGGAAGAAAAAGACGATTACCATGGGCGGACCGGAGAAGGCGGGGAGAGGGCTGGAGATGGATAATATTGGCTAAATATTGGGGGGAGTCAGAGAAGAGGGCCTTGTGTGCAAGGATAAGTAGTTTAAACACAAACCGAAACTTAATAGGGAGCCAGTGTAGAGAAGAGAGACAGGGGGAAACATGAGAGCGGAGAGGGGATAGAGTAATAAGACGGGCGGCAGCATTTTGAACGATTTGAAGGCGGTGAAGTTGGTGAGAGGGAAGACCAGCATAAACAACGTTGCAGTAATCGAGTCGCGAAATAACTAGGGATATGACCAAAGTGATAATAGAAGAGTGTGAAAAGTAGGAACGAACAGCTTTGATGCGACGTAGGTGAAAAAAGGAGGAGCGGACAACAGAAGAGATGTGATCGTGAAAAGAAAGAGATGGGTCTAAAGTAACACCTAAATAGCGGAGAGTGGAGGTGGAAGGGATAGAATGAGAACCCATGACAGGAAACACTGAAGGAGAAGGACGACCAAAAGTAACCCAAAGAGCTGCAGATTTAATGGGATTAACATGCATGAAGTTTGACTCAAACCAGGATGTGATGGAGGAGAGACAGAGGTTAAGTGGAGTGAGATCAGGGGCAGATGGAGAGGTATGGTGAACCAGAAGGATATCATCAGCATAGATGTAGAAAGAAAGAGCGGATTGCTGGATTAGCAGAGCTAGGGGGGCCAGAAAAATGTTAAAGAGGAGAGGGGCAAGAATAGAGCCCTGAGGGACACCACAAGTGACAGACGCAGGAGAAGAGACTGAAGAACCAGCGTGAACTGAAAAAGTACGACAAGATAAAAAAGAGTGAAACCATTGAAGAACAGTGCCATGAATACCAACATCAGACAAACGAGAAAGAAGGGTGCGGTGATCGACTACATCAAAAGCAGAAGACAGATCCAGAGAGACCACTAGGGAAATATCACCACGATCGTGAGAACGGTGAAGTTCAGAGAGCAGAGCCGTGAGAACAGTTTCGGTACTGTGACCAGGACGAAAGCCAGATTGCCGGGGGTGAAGGGCGTGGGTGGAGTCGAGATGAGAGGTCAGCTGGGAAAAAACAATTTGTTCAAGGATTTTGGACAGAAAAGGAAGGTTGGAAACGGGGCGCCAGTTGGCAGAAAGCGTGGGGTCGAGGGTGGGCTTCTTCAAAAGGGGGCGGACAATAGCGTGCTTCCATAAAGAGGGAAAAAGACCAGAAGAGAGACTAGTGTTAAAGATAGAAAGGATGAAAGGCACCAAAGCAATATGCGAGTCAAGTAGCCAGGGAGATGGCAGAGGATCAAGAGGACAGGTAGTTTGGTGAGCGGAAGAAATAGCCTTAATAAGTTCGGGCGAAGAAATAGGAGAAAAGGAACACCAAGTGTGGGAGAGAGTGTGAATGGGTGAGGAGGGGGAAGTGGGCAAAGGGTGAAAAGAGGGAGAAGAAGGGAAGGGAGGGAGAAGAGGGGAGAGGGGGGAAGGGCATGAAGGAAAGGAGGAACGAATAGCAAGAATCTTATTAGTAAAGAAAACAGCAAGAGAAGAAGGGCTGGGAGGGGGGGGCTGGGAAAGGGCAGAAGGGAGAGAAGAAGGGGAGGAAATAGATTTGAGGACCAGAAAGAGACGCCTAGCAGAGTTAGAAGATGTAGAGATGAGACGAGAGTAGTATGAATGTTTAGCAGAAGTGATAGCAGAGCGGTAGGAAAGGTGAGCAAGCTGATAGTTGGAATGAGAGTCGGATGAGCGGGACTTCCTCCAGAACCGTTCAGCACGTCGGAGATTGGAGCGGAGGAGAAGGAGACCGGGGTGGTACCAGGGGTGATGGGAAGATGAACGGGGGGCTGAAGAGTGGAGAGGTGCCACAGAATCAAAAGCAACCGAAAGAGAAGAAGAAAAGAGATCAACCTGACGGTCAATGGAGAAGGAAGAAAAATCTGGAGGGAATAGCGTGAGGGCAGATGGAAAAGAGGACCGAGAGTTTGGAGTGAAACGTCGTCTGAGGGAAGGGATAGGAACTGAAGAAGGGCTAGTGGAGTCTAAAGAAGGAAAAGGGAAAGTAAATAAAAGACAATAATGGTCAGACCAAGGAATGGGGACAGATCGGATATTGGAGGGAGAAAAAGGAGAGGAATCAAGAGTAAGAATAAGATCAAGGGAGTGACCAGAGGCATGGGTAGAGCAAAGTACGTGTTGAGTGAGAGATAGATCAGAGAACAAAGAGGAAAGGGCCTTGTCACGGGGACGGGACGGGGGAGTAAGGTAGGCATTGAGGTCGCCTAAGACGACTAAATGTGGAGATAGAATGGCGGAGTCAGAAAATGTGTGAAATAGGGAATCCCAGAGATCTGGGCGCAGAGAAGGGGAACATATAAGAGGAGAGAAAGAAAAGAGACGGGGCGGAATCGGACCGAACCAAAAGGGACTCAGGATAAGCAGGTGAGGGCGAGACCAAAGAAACAGACAGAGGGGACTTAAAGATAAGTGCCACCCCACCACCAGAGCGATGAAGGCGGGGGGTGTGAAGGGCTGAGTAACCGGGGGGCAGACAATGGTGAAGGAGAGCGTCCTCCCCCTCACGGAGCCAGGATTCAGTGAGCTGTGAGCTGTTGGGGGGGTTAGGACTGGTAATGGGCTATGGGGGGGTTAAGACTGGTAATGGGCTGTGGGCTGATGGGGGCTGTCTGGAAATGGGGTGATGGGGGTTAGGGCTTGTAATGGGCTGGGGGGGTTAAGACTGGTAATGGGCTGTGGGGGGATTAGGACTGATAATGGGCTATGGGGGGGGCTAGGACAGGACATGGGCTGATGGGGAGGGGTTAGGACTTGAGGTGGGCTGATGTGGTTAGGACTGGTAATGGGCTGTGGGCTGATGGGGGGGGGGGTTAGGACTGGCAGTGGGCTATGGAGGGCTGACTGGAAATGGGCTGATGGGGTTAAGACTGGAAGTGGGCTGATGGGGGGTTAGGACTGGTAATGGGTTATAGGGGGGGCTTAAACTGAAAATGGGGTGATGGGGGTTAGGACTGGAAGTGGGTTGATGGGGGGCTAGGACTGGTACTGGAAATGGGCTGTGGGGGGGGCTTGAATTGAAATGGACTCATGGAGGGGCTAGAACTGGAAGTAGGCTCATGGGGGGCTTGGACTGGAATTGGGCTGAGTGGAGGGGAGCTAGGATTTGACATGGGCTGATGGTGGGGCTAGGAAATGACTAGAAATGGGCTGATGGGGGGCTAGGATTGGAAATGAGCTGATGAAGGGACTCGGACTGAAAATGGATGGGGGAGCTAGGACCGGAAATGGGTTGATGGGGGGTAGGACTGGAAATGGGCTGATGCAGGGACTAGAAGGGAATGGATGCTGGGTGAGACTGGAACTAGAAGGGAGCTGATGTTGGGGGAGGATTAGAATGGGATGGGGCTGGGAGAGTAAAATGGAGAGGGGAAAAATATTTTGTGTGGGAGGGATGAAAAATCTACAATTGGCCGGTTATTGGGAGAGTAAGTGGGGATTGAGGATGGAGGGGTAAAATTTGTGTGGATGAAATAGGAATGAGGAAAGAGCAAAAGGAGAAAGATTAGTATGTTAAAGCAGATGTAGAGAGAGAGAATGGAAAAAAAAACTAGAAGAGAGAAGAAAGAACAAATGGACAGCAGACGATGGAGAGTTAGCAAAAAACATGAAGAAACCAGAAGAAAGTGGCTGGAGCAATTGCAACTGAAAAAAAATGCACAAAAGGTAGAAAGATATCTCTTTATTTTGAATTTATTAACTGGAATATGAAAGCTCTGGGAAATGTGCATCATTAACGTTGTTTGGTACAAGAGGAAATTAATTTATAGTTTTATTTCTACAGTGTTGTTGTACATTCCAAGTTTGGCTTTTGGGGTTTCCAGTTTAATTATTGCCTTCCTGTTTCTAAATTGTGATTCCTTGTTTGATGATGGTCTATGTTCTGCATGTGTAACTGAGCTGAGGTATTCTGTTTATGTAATTCCTATTTGACATTGCCACTTGTTCTCTTTCCCCAGTATTCTCTGAAATGTATTGGTTTAATATTTGCAGTGTTGCCTTTTGATAGGTAGGGTATGGTGCTTTGTGAGTCCTGGTAATGCTGTCAGGATATGGCGGGTTTGCTATGGGTTCTAAATGGGCAGCGTTTGTAGTAGTTCCTAATGTGCCTGGCGGTTGGCACTGGATTATAGTAATGTAGAAATCTTTTAGTCTTTCTTTATCCATACCCTCATTAAGAGACATGCTTACTAAAAGTTAGTGTATGGTAACATTATGCAAATATTTATGCAAATAGGGCCACTTATGCAAATGAGGCCCCGCACCTCCCTTGGGCCGCCCCTGCCTGTGGAGACCAGCTGCCTTGGGTGGAGAGGTCTTGCAGATGAGCTCCCCAACCCATCAGAGAAGCATCTGTTGTGAGAGTTGCCTGGGGTAAGGGTTGTTGAAAAGGGGACCCCAGCAACAGGTTTTGAGTGGACTTCCACCACTGGAGGGACAAAATAAGACGACTTGTGTTTGCTATTTTGTCTGACAGGCATCCTGATGCCTGGGTCTAATGAGTGGATAAAGTCCACTGGGCTGCCCTCATATGGAGGCGAGCATAGGGAACCACATGCATGGAAGATGCCATGTGGCCTAGTAGTTGTAGCATTTCTCGGGCAGTGAGATGAGGCTTTAGCACTGCTTGAGAAGCTAACTGCACCATGCGAAGGCAACGGGCCTGGGGGAGATAGGCCCTTGCCTTTCTGGTATCCAGCAACGCTCCTATGAACTCTAAAGACTGAGTGGGAGTTAGACTGGATTTTGGGATGTTTATTACCAGACCCAAATACTGAAGAATATGCATTGTGCAGGATAGAGAAGTCCTAGCCTCTGACTCTGTTGGGGCTCAAATGAGCCAGTCGTCTAAGTAGGGGAAGACGAATATCCCTAGAGTGCGGAGAAATGCTGCTACCACAGCCATGCATTTCGTGAACACCCTTGATGCTGAGGCCAGGCCAAAAGGAAGCACCTTGTATTGGTAGTGCTTTCCTTGAAAAAGGAACCGAAGGAATCTTCTGTGAGTTGGATGGATGAGAACATGGGTGTACACATCCTTGAGATCTAGAGAACAAAGCCTATCCTGACTCTGAAGGTATGGCAGCAGAGTTCCCAGAGAAATCATCTGGAATTTCTCTTTGACAAGGAATTTGTTCAGTTCTCTGAGGTCCAAGATAGGTCTGTATCCCCCTGTTTTCTTTGGGATAAGGAAATAGGAGGAGTAAAACCCTGTACCCTGCTGATGGATGGGTACTTCTTCTATTGCCCCTTGGGCAAGAAGCATAGTGACCTCCTGACCTAACAGGTTGATGAGAGAGGTCTGAGAACTGAACTGCCTTATCATTGTGGGAGGGGGCATGCTCGAAAAATGAAGCTTGTACCCCTCTTTTATGATGGAGAGTGTCCAATGCTCTGCTGTTATCTGCCCCCGCCTGGGGGCAAAGTGACACAACCTTCCTGGAATGGTGGAAGGCTCTGGTCCAATGAGAGCCAGGAAGGCTAAGTTCTCTAGCTGAAAGTCAAAGGCCTTGTAGAGGCTGAGACTGCTGGGACGGCTGAGGCTTAGCAGTCTTTGGTTTTCTTTGTTTGGGTGGTTGCTGACCTTTCCGGACAAGCTGACCTGCAGAACGTCCCTGCTGAGAATAAGCAGGATAAAATCTTTTCTTCTTAGAAAAGAATGGTTTCTTGAAAGATTTCTTTCTTGCAGGATTAGCTGTGGATTTGGATAATCTATCCAGGGTGGAGTTGTCAGCATCCAACTCATTGGCCTTTTCCTGCCAATCTTTACCAAACAGGTTCTCACCAGTACAAGGAATATTTCCCAGTTTGTCTTGTACCCAGAGCTCCAGATCAGATGCCTGGAGCCAAGCAATTCTACGTGCACCTATGGCAATGGCAGAGGTTCTGCTTATGCACTCAAAACAGTCAAAAGCTGCACGGTTGACAAATTTAGAAACATCTTGGGCATGTTTGACCAATGTGAGAAAATCCTGCCTTCTATCCTCAGGAAGAAGAGGACTCAAAGCCTCTAAATCACCTCTGACTTCCTTCAGGAACATTCCCATATATAGACTACAGGAACTGATCCTGGCAGAAAGCATAGAAGCTTGGAAGACACGACGTCCAAAAGCATCCAAAGTTCTGCACGCACGTCCTGGAGGATTAGAGGCATGCCTCTTTGCACTCTTGATCCTTCTCATAGCTGATTCCACTACAATAGAGTGGTGAGGAAGCTGAGTTTTCTGGAAACCAGGACAAGGAGGGACTCGATACAGAGTATCCAGTCTACGAGAGTGAGGAGAGGTGGTAAGAGGTATCTTCCACATTCTTAACATGAGATAATGCAAGATCTCATGGATGGGCAAGGTAGCTGCCTCCTTAGGAGTTTTAGGATATTGTAAAATTTCCAACTCCTTTGCTCTGGGCTCTGTTTCAGGGGCCACAGTAATGGACAGCCCCCGAACCACCTCCCTGATGAAATCCTGAAAGGAAATGCCCTCTGGAGGAGACATCCTGCGTTTAGGGGAGGAAGGCTCCTCTGGGAGAAGTATTCCCGCATCGACAGAACTGTCAGAATCCTCTGATTCCTCTGAGGACTCGAAGTACCTTCTGTCAGGATGCTCTTGAAGAGCCCGATACCCGTACCGACCAAAGTCGGTACCGAGCGGAATCGGTACCGGTGTAACGGTACCGGAAGGCATCACATGACTGGGTACCAGCAATGCGAATGCCGATGTCGATGCTGTTGGTACCGGTACCGATACCAGTGCCGGAGTTGGTGCCGGTACCGGTTGAACTGTCTGATGCGGTTCCGAGGGTGTCGATGCCGCAAGGAGAGCTGCCAGACTGCGTTCAATAGCCAGGACCCTCTGGTCTATCGACGCTGCCGATGCCTGGATGTCGGTACCGGAGAAGACCGCTGGTACCCCAGAGCATGGCACCAGTAGTTCTGCCGAGGTCGAGGCCTCGAGAACGTCCTGGAGCCCCAATAATGCTTTGGAAGCCGAAGCCTCCCGCCGGGGCAATTTTGCCGGTGCAGAATCCTCAAGGGCAATGCCAGAGGCATCTCGATGCTTAGAAGGAGATCTACCCTTTGAGGACCGGCTAGACTTATGTTTAGTTACCTGAGATCCACGGGAGGAAGACGAAGCCCTGGAAGATGTTGATGCCACCGAAGCTGCATCAGAGGGAAACAGGGTACTGAGCTTGGCAGCTCGGTTCTGTCAACCTCTCTTGGACATCATGGCACAGGCCATACATTACGAGATGGAATGGTCAGGACCTAAACATTTCAGACACCACTCATGGGTGTCGGTGATGGAGATGGTACCGCCACACTTGGTGCACTTTTTAAAACCCGAAGAGGGTTTTTCCATTGTGGAAAAAATCTTGGGCCTAAGGCCCAAAATGGCGCGTGCACCTGGACAAAATGGGAAAAGAGTACTAAGAAATTTTATTATTTTTATTTTTAAAAAGAAAAGAAAGAAAGAAAGAAAAAACAGGCGGTACCGGTAAAGCGTCAAGGAAGGCAGACGCGACCACAAAAAAGAAGGAAAAGTTTCTGCGGTGACAGGAACACGACCTGCTGGCTCCACGGAAAACAAAGAACTGGAGAGAGGCAGTTGGAAAAGGTGGGAAGGCAGCACGCAGGCGCTGTGGGATGCTCCCAAAAGCTTTCTAATTGGACGCTGGGGAGCGTTCCCACGCAGGCTCCGTCGGTACCGACGATACCCATATGTGATGACTACATTCCTGCTTGTTCCTGGAGATCTGTCTCACACTAGGAGACTATAAACCAATCTGCCAACAAGCAGAGGAGGTAGGGCAGAGCAGGGCATTACTGAACACTCAGTGGGTTTCTTTTATTTTGTTAATTTCTTGCATTCCCATTTTGCTGCTTCTTTGAATACAAAGTGGAAATGGAGGGGTAGGGGGATATGCCAATGAGGAGAGAGATTGCAGTTGCTTGGTAAAAATGAGACCTTGTACTGTCTGTAATACACAGTACCAATGAATCAGGAATAACATTTATTTCAGGAACAGTCATCTTTGGGCAATGTCTTCCTATTGTCTTAGAATGTCAGTGCCTAAAAGTATGAAAGTCATCAAACCCAATCTCTGGAATGAGCCTTAGACCATTTGTAGCATTTTGATACTCCTCTTCCCCCATATCTAATGTATTTTGTTACCTAGAGGTTTTGTGTTTTTTTTTTTGACTGGGCAGTTTCTTCCTGCTCTTTTGGGCTTTCACCTCAATCAGGGCTGAGATCTGGTAGCATTAGCCTTCATTCACAACTACCTGGAGAATTTTTACCTATTTTATATCCCCTCCCGACTCCCGTCAGTCCAGGCAGTAGAGTTAGGAACCATGTACCAGGACTCCTTTCAGCACCCTGCATTCCTGAGCCCTAAATCCTGCCACTAAGTGTCATCAGGGTGTAATGACTAGGCAGTTCTGAATGTTGCCTCTCCCGCATCGCTAGCCTCAGTTGACCCAGGGGACAGAAGACCTGACCCAGGAATGTAATTTAGGTCTTTCTGTATTCTAGTGCATACACTGCCACTGATCCACAGGGCCATCTCTGTTAGTACCTGTAGTGATGCTGAATGGAAGAAGCAGACCAAACCTGTCTCCAGCAACTGGGTCACTGTACAATTCTGAAGGACTACCCTAAGCTTTGGACTGCCTTGCAGGGACCATTTGCAAAAAGACCTTTTTTCATTAGAAATGGCAATATGCTAACACAGAAAGAAGACAAAAAAAATAAGATTAACTATTGATTTAAAACCCATCTCAGCACACAGTCAGGACCGGCCCAACCATTAGGCAAGACTAGGTGGTCACCTAGGACAGCAGCTTCTGAGGGGCGGCAGAACAGCATCAGTCAAAGCAAAACAATAAATCATGACAGCCACACAGACTCAAAGAACCATCAGCACAATCTATTTCCTGCAGGGAGAGCAGGCACATACATACGTACACACAAAGCAAAGTTTAATATTTACAGGGATAGGGTGTGGATACTCAGCGGCGGCAGCAGCTAGTGCGATTATAGCAGCTAGCCGTCACCACTGAAACTAACAGCTGGATGTTCATTGCCAGGGCCACTGAATATCCAGGTTAGCTGGAGAAGCAGGAAGCTAACCGGGTGGCGGTGATATTCAGCCACAGCCTGGTTAGTTTCTGCAGTTAAAGCTAGGCCACCCTTTCAGGTGCTTAACTTTCACCGCTTAGTGATAACCGGGCAGCAGCTCAATATCGCCACTGCCTGGATATCATTAGGTGCTGTCTCGCCTACATCCACAGAATGCCTCAGTGCTGGCAGGCTTGCATCGAGTACGCACTGGTGGCACCAGGGGATATTCGGTGGCACTAACCATGTTAATCACACTGAATATCCCCCCTCCCCCTCCATAATGTCCAATTATGCATTTTTGCAGTATTCTTGTGAGAGGGATGATGTTGAGGTGATTATGATTATTGAATTTAAATATCAAAATCTAAGAGGAGAGGCTAAAAGTTTGTATAGGGCATCCAATACCCTTGCACATAGGGGGAAGTCTTCTTCAAAATATATTCTAGGCATTCAAATAAAGTCCACGACAATTAAGGAAGTCATAAACTCAGAAATGAAGAACTGAAAGCCTGGCCACTGACTATGTGATGATTATCAAATGTAACCAGAACTGCTCAGTTACCCAGATCAAGATACATTATGGGACCAACAACGTGATTCCAATAAGTAAAATCATGGGCTACAAATATCACACTGATTTGGGATGTAAGCCAGAAATCAGGCCTCGCTAAAAAAGTCTCCCTTCTGTAAATGGATAACTTAGCAGCTCTGTGTCATGTTAATAAAAGCCTCATGAACTTCCCCCAAAGAATTTTATAAAAGCATCTTTGTTGCTTACTACGGTGCATCCGTTGTAGAGATTGTGCTGGTCCTTGTGAGCATGCGCACAGAAATCCATGCAGGCTGTGACCCCTGAGAACGGGCGTCCCTCTTTCAGGCCAAGTCGACAGTCTATTGCAGTATCCTCATTCTTGACCTGCAGAGGAAGAACATGGCAGAGTCAGCAACACCTAGCTAATGCAGACAGCCCATGACCAGCAGACTTTGCTTTGCAGGCGGATATCAGCACTTGTCAGGGGTCAGCCTAATGCATTTACCCAGGGGTGGCTCAAGGCAATATGCTGCCTGTAGTGAAGTTTCAGATGGTGCCCCCTTCCATGCACCCGAAAAGGAGGGTTGCCTCAGAGCTCCAGTCAGGGAATAAGACGGGTGGGGTCCCTTCACTAAGAACACTGTTCAGGCAGCAGCTCTAAGAAAAAAGAATGCAACTAATATTCCCAGGCCATATATTAGGAAAAAATAAAAATGCAATGCCCAGTTATACTCAGCAAATACTGTGGCAGTTAAATGTAACTTAGGATTCTAATAGAAAAATACTGATTTCCAACCATGGAGATTGGACCATCATGATGTTAAATGTAAACATATATTCTGTGCCCACAGAAACACAACCTCACCCAGTAATGATAGAGAGCAAACTAGGATATTTTTCCCTAGAACTTATTTATTTAGACAGTTTTGTATACCACCTTATCCTTCAATCAAAGTGGTCACAACACAATTGGGGGATACATTTAACATGAGGGGATCTGAGACACATACAGTAATACTTAGAGAGAACATGGGCAATGGAGGGTTAAGTGGCTTGCCCAAGACCACAAGGAGCACCTGTGGGACTGGAAACTCCAGTCCTTCTGGCCCAAGGTTACTGTCCTCTAGTGGGATTTGAACCACTGACCTTCTGGCCTGTGTACTTTGCCCCAACCACTAGGCCACTCCTTGCACCATACAAAGTGAAAGCTTTGATTCTGGTGTCATCTGAGTGAACAGCAACATGAACCCTCCCTAGTACTGGGCACAGGGCCGCTTCAACTAGGGTTGCCAACTGACTGATTTTAGGCTGGCCCGGCTGGTTTTTCAAGTTGGAGGCAAAAGTGCACAAACTGGATCCTCGCGGGCAGAAGCAGTCGTGATCCCGCAGCTGGGAGAGCCGGTAACCGCCCACAAAGATCTTAAGCAGGGCAGAAGCAGCTATTATCCCTGTGTGACTGCCCATGGGGATCCCAAGCCCTGGAGGCAGAAGTAGCTGCTATCCCTAGGCTGGGAGAGCCAGTGAGTGCCCATGAGATCCCAAGCCCTGGAGGCAGAAGCAGCCACTATCCCTCGGCCTGGAGAGCCAGTGACTGCCCTCGGGGATCCCAAGCCCTGGAAGCAGAAGCAGCCGCTATTCCTCGGCTGGGAGAGCCAGTGACTGCCCACACGGATCCCAAGATCTGCAGGCAGAAGCAGCCGTTATCCCTAGGCCGGGAGAGCCAGTGACTGCCCACGGGGATCCCAAGCCCTGGAGGCAGAAGCAGCCGCTATCCCTAGGCCGAGAGAGCCAGTGACTGCCCACGAGATCCCAAGCCCTGGAGGCAGAAGCAGCCACTATCGGTCAGCCTGGAGAGCCAGTGACTGCCCACGGGGATCCCAAGCCCTGGAAGCAGAAGCAGCCGCTATTCCTCGGCCGGAAGAGCCAGTGACTGCCCACACGGATCCCAAGATCTGCAGGCAGAAGCAGCCGCTATCCCTCGGCCTGGAGAGCCAGTGATTGCCCACGGGGATCCCAAGATCTGCAGGCAGAAGCAGCCGCTATTCCTCGGCCGGGAGAGCCAGTGACTGCCCACGGGGATCCCAAGATCTGCAGGCAGAAGCAGCCACTATCCTTCGGCCGGGAGAGCCAGTGACTACCCACGGGGATCCCAAGATCTGCAGGCAGAAGCAGCCACTATCCCTAGGCCAAGAGAGCCAGAGACTGCCCAAGGGGATCCCAAGATCTGCAGGCAGAAGCAGCCGCTGTCCCTCGGCCCAGAGAGCCAGTGACTGCCCACGGGGATCCCAAGATCTGCAGGCAGAAGCAGCTGCTATTCCTTGGCCGAGAGAGCCAGTGACTGCCTACGGGGATTCCAAGATCTGCAGGCAGAAGCAGCCACTATCCTTTGGCCAGGAGAGCCAGTGACTGCCCATGGGGATCCCAAAATCTGCAGGCAGAAGCAGCCACTATCCTTCGGCCGGGAGAGCCAGTGACAGCCCACAGGGATCCCAAGTCCTGCAGGCAGAAGCAGCCGCTATCCCTCGGCTGGGAGATCCAGTGACTGCCCACGGGGATCCCAAGACCTACAGGCAGAAGCAGCTGCTATCCCTCGGCCGAGAGAGCCAGTGACTGCCCATGGGGATCCCAAGCCCTACAGGCAGAAGCAGCCACTATCCCTCAGCCAGGAGAGCCAGTGACTGCCCACGGGGATCCCAAGATCTGCAGGCAGAAGCAGCCGGAATCCCTCGGCTGGGAGAGCCAGTGACTGCCCATGGGGATCCCAAGCCCTGGAGGCAGAAGCAGCCGCTATCCCTAGGCTGGGAGAGCCAGTGACTGCCCACGGGGATCCCAAGCCCTGGAGGCAGAAGCAGCCGCTATCCCTAGGCCGGGAGAGCCAGTGACTGCCCACGAGATCCCAAGCCCTGGAGGCAGAAGCAGCCACTATCCCTCGGCCCGGAGAGCCAGTGACTGCCCACAGGGATCCGAAGCCCTGGAGGCAGAAGCAGCCACTATTCCTCAGCCGGAAGAGCCAGTGACTGCCCACGGGGATCCCAAGATCTGCAGGCAGAAACAGCCGCTATCCCTCGGCCCAGAGAGCCAGTGACTGCCCACGGGGTTCCAAGATCTGCAGGCAGAAGCAGCCACTATCCCTAGGCCAGGAGAGCCAGTGACTGCCCACGGGGATCCCAAGATCTGCAGGCAGAAGCAGCCGCTATCCCTCGGCCCAGAGAGCCAGTGACTGCTCACGGGGATCCCAAGATCTGCAGGCAGAAGCAGCCGCTATCCCTCGGCCCAGAGAGCCAGTGACTGCCCACGGGGATCCCAAGATCTGCAGGCAGAAGCAGCCACTATCCCTAGGCCAGGAGAGCCAGTGACTGCCCACGGGGATCCCAAGATCTGCAGGCAGAAGCAGCTGCTATCCCTCGGCCCAGAGAGCCAGTGACTGCCCACGGGGATCCCAAGATCTGCAGGCAGAAGCAGCCGCTATTCCTAGGCAGAGAGAGCCAGTGACTGCCCACGGGGATTCCAAGATCTGCAGGCAGAAGCAGCCACTATCCTTTGGCCGGGAGAGCCAGTGACTGCCCACGGGGATCCCAAGATCTGCAGGCAGAAGCAGCCGCTATTCCTCGGCCGGGAGAGCTAGTGACTGCCCATGGGGATCCCAAAATCTGCAGGCTGAAGCAGCCACTATCCTTCGGCCGGGAGAGCCAGTGACAGCCCACAGGGATCCCAAGTCCTGCAGGCAGAAGCAGCCGCTATCCCTCGGCTGGGAGATCCAGTGACTGCGCACGGGGATCCCAAGACCTACAGGCAGAAGCAGCTGCTATCCCTCGGCCGAGAGAGCCAGTGACTGCCCATGGGGATCCCAAGCCCTACAGGCAGAAGCAGCCACTATCCCACAGCCAGGAGAGCCAGTGACTGCCCACGGGGATCCCAAGATCTGCAGGCAGAAGCAGCCGGAATCCCTTGGCTGGGAGAGCCAGTGACTGCCCATGGGGATCCCAAGCCCTGGAGGCAGAAGCAGCCGCTATCCCTAGGCTGGGAGAGCCAGTGACTGCCCACGGGGATCCCAAGCCCTGGAGGCAGAAGCAGCCGCTATCCCTAGGCCGGGAGAGCCAGTGACTGCCCACGAGATCCCAAGCCCTGGAGGCAGAAGCAGCCACTATCCCTCGGCCCGGAGAGCCAGTGACTGCCCACAGGGATCCGAAGCCCTGGAGGCAGAAGCAGCCACTATTCCTCGGCCGGAAGAGCCAGTGACTGCCCACGGGGATCCCAAGATCTGCAGGCAGAAACAGCCGCTATCCCTCGGCCCAGAGAGCCAGTGACTGCCCACGGGGATCCCAAGATCTGCAGGCAGAAGCAGCTGCTATCCCTCGGCAAGAGAGCCAGTGACTGCCCATGGGGATCCCAAGCCCTACAGGCAGAAGCAGCCACTATCCCTCAGCCAGGAGAGCCAGTGACTGCCCACGGGGATCCCAAGATCTGCAGGCAGAAGCAGCCGGAATCTCTCGGCTTGGAGAGCCAGTGACTGCCCATGGGGATCCCAAGCCCTGGAGGCAGAAGCAGCCGCTATCCCTAGGCTGGGAGAGCCAGTGACTGCCCACAGGGATCCCAAGCCCTGGAGGCAGAAGCAGCCGCTATCCCTAGGCCGGGAGAGCCAGTGACTGCCCACGAGATCCCAAGCCCTGGAGGCAGAAGCAGCCACTATCCCTCGGCCCGGAGAGCCAGTGACTGCCCACAGGGATCCGAAGCCCTGGAGGCAGAAGCAGCCACTATTCCTCGGCCGGGAGAGCCAGTGACTGCCCACGGGGATCCCAAGATCTGCAGGCAGAAGCAGCCACTATCCTTCGGCTGGGAGAGCCAGTGACTGCCCACGGGGATCCCAAGATCTGCAGGCAGAAGCAGCTGCTATTCCTCGGCTGGGAGAGCCAGTGACTGCCCATGGGGATCCCAAGATCTGCAGGCAGAAGCAGCCACTATCCTTCGGCCAGGAGAGCTAGTGACTGCCCACGGGGATCCCAAGATCTGCAGGCAGAAGCAGCCACTATCCCTAGGCCGGGAGAGCCAGTGATTGCCCACAAGTTCCACCTCTTGTCCCCCTCCCCCTTGATAAAGCCTAAGGATTTATTTAGCAGGTTTTGTATACCGCCTTATCATTAATTCAAGGCGGTTCACATGAAACAAACATAGCAATAGGCTTTTACATAGAACAGGGAGTAGGAACTTGGAATATATGGGGTAGTGGATACATTTAACAATGGCTAACTATGTACAGTAACATTGCTGCAAACTGAGGTGATATAGCTACATTTAGCAGTTGTCCATTATATACATTTGTAATATCTCTCTGTGGTATTTGTTATACTAGGTGGGACTGTAGTATTCGAGGAATAGATGAGTCTTGATGGCTTTTCTGAAGTCTAGTAGGTCTTTGTTCGTATTGGGGCAGGTAGATGATTCCAGAGTTGGGGAGCATACAGAGAGAAGGCTCTGGTGCAGGTGAATTGCTTTGATGATCTGTAGTTTGTTGGAGTTTCGATGATGTTGATGTCTGTACTTCGTCTTGTTCTGGTTGGGCTTGATTTTTGGATCAACGGTTGAAGAGTCGGCGGGGATAGATTGTTTAGTATTTTGAAGATTATTAATATGCTTTTGTATTTAGCACATACAGCAACAGGAAGCCAGGGTAGTTGGTGAAGTGTTGGGGTTATATGATTGTATTTTGCAGTTCCTGTAATGATTCTCGCAGCAGTGTTTTGCACGAGTTGCAAAGGGAGTGTTGTTTTCCTTGGAAGTCCGTGATATATCACATTGCAGTAATCTATTATAGGTGTTAGTATGGTCTGACATACTGTTCTGAAATCATTGTCTGTTAGCAGCGGTTTACGTTTGTGGAGAGTCCTCAACTTGTAGTAGGCTGATCTGGTTGTTTTCTTTATGTGCTGGTGGAAGCTGAGTTGTTGGTCAAAAGTTATTCCAAGATATTTGACTTCTTTTTTATTGGTTAGAGTGTAGTCTAGTATCTTAAGTGAATCTGGTGGGGAGAATTTAGTATTTCTGGTGATGTGCATCATTTCAGATTTTTTAAAGTTAATGAGAAGATTCTGTCATTTGAGCCACTCGGACATTGCTTCAAGGTATGCTGTGATTTGGGAGTAGTCCGGTTTATTGATGTTGATTTGGGAGAATATCATTATATCGTCTGTGCAAATTCTATAGTAGATGTTATGTTGTTTTATGATGTTACATATTGGTTTAAGATATATATTAAATAACAGTGCAGAGAGGGCAGAGCCATGTGGAACACCTTGGTATTGTCTAAATCAGGGGTCACCAACCTCCAGAGGGCCGCGGGCCGCACAGCCGACTACCGGCAGACTCGCGGGCCGCAGCCCCCTCCCCCCCCCGCGCGAATAAAAAACTGCTCATACCTTGAATAATCCATGTCAGCTCCCTCCCTTCTTCTGCAGCCGCGGCTCCCTGCCTCTTAGGGAACCGCGGCTGTGCTTGTAAAATCATCGCGGAGCCCTTCCTGTCTTGACGGGCACCGTGCAGCATTGTCCCGCCTCTAAAGGAAGTTGTTTACCACTTCCTTTGGAGGCGGGACAATGCTGCACGGAGCCCGTCAAGACAGGAAGGGCTCCGCGATGATTTTACAATCACAGCCGCGGTTCCCTAAGAGGAGGCAGGGAGCCGCGGCTGCAGAAGAAGGAGTCGGTGAGTTTGCCTTGGCGGGCCGCACCGGGGTAGGGTCTCGCGGGCCGCACGGAGGGACCTCGCGGGCCGCATGCGGCCCGCAGGTTGGTGACCCCTGGTCTAAATGGTTTAGATTGTTTTTGGTTCTCACTCATTGGTTATGGTATGACAAGTAGGAGAGGAACCAGTCTAGCACTGTACCATTTATCCCTGTATCTCGGAGTCTCTGGAGTAGTGTGTTGTGGTTGACAGAGTCAAAATCAATAGTGATATCTATAAAGCATAAAACGAAGCCATGTAGTATGTTGTCAATGCCTGTAACAACAGAATCTATAAGTGATGTAATTAGTGTTTCCACACTGTGATTTTGTCTAAATCCATATTGATAGGGGTTCAGCGGGACAAATGTGTCTATGTGGTGTTGTAATTGATACTGTATTGCCTGCACCGCTGCCCTCTCTGCAATTATTTTTATGGGCTGGGCAGGGGGCGGGTATGGATAGAGCATGGCTAGCCACAAGTGGCAGGTTTTTCTCTTTCAAAAAATTGAAAACCCTAGCTTCAACCTGTTATGGGGCTCTGGGCAAACATCTGAGGATGGGCCCCCTTCCCGCCCCTCCATGGGCAGAATCTCTCCTCCCTGCCCCTCCCCCCATGGGCAGAATCTCTCCTCCCTTACCTCCTAGGACAGCATCTCTCCCTTCTTCGGCCTGTGACAGGGTCATCACACAAGCCCCAGAATCCCTTAGGGTATGTGGCAGGGGTAGGTCAGACTACAAGTCCCAGAATCCCTTAGGGTATGTGGCAGGGGTAGGTCAGACTACAAGTCCCAGAATCCCTTAGGATGTGAGGGACCACCACAAAAAAGAATCAGGTGATCCAATTAAGAGAATACACAGGTGGCAAAGGGAGTCAGTAATAAGCAACCATGGCCTTAGGTTGTGGCCGGTGTATATGGTTTGAAAAGCCGTGCAGGGGAGGCCCAGGAAGGAAGGAAGAGCAGCCTTCAGGAGCCTGTCCCTGCTTCTGGAAAAGTTTTTGATGTTTCCAGGGGAAGAAGGCAGATACCCCAAGGTGGAAGAAGCAATGGAAACTCAAGCATATGAGGACAATAAGGACCAGGAACCCCATGGAAGTACTGTGGATGAGACAGTGAAAGCTCTAGCCCTGGAGCAGGTTCAGCCAGTTTATAGTGAACCTGAAGGGTGGAAGGGAGGGGCAGCACACAGCTTTTTACTGTGCAGCTCACAGCTTTTTACTGTGCAGCTCAGCAACATTGTTTTGTTCTGAGAAAGACTCTGGGTTTGAACCTGGATGATTTGATTTGGCTACTTGTGACTTTGTGTGCATTTCTGTTCTGAACTATTTTACTTGGAGAAAGAGAGGCCACACCCGGACCTGGGGCTGAGAGAACTCCGGGGTATTGGAGTTGGCATAACAGAACTGTCTGCTGGAATTTGCAATGGATCTTAGAGGAATGCTTGTGGGTGTTTGTCTGGAAAGTCTAACCTGGAATTAAGGTTGCGGGACCCAGTTTGGTGCTCTGACTGCTCCAGTTGCCTTGGAACCCGTCCCGCGGCGTCACAGGCCGCTGTGAGGTAAAACATTTCTCCTTGCTTGCTGTTCTTCCTCTGCCCCAGTCACCGTGCTGCATGCACCACGGATCTTTCAGTCCTTGCATGCGCCTAAAGTCAGTCACTCCCATCACTTCCTGTTTCGGAGGAGGAAGGACTGACAAACCTTGAGCAGTCGCAGGGACTGGAAGGCCCCGTGCTGCCTGTCACTGTGCTTTCCACCTTCCCCACTGCCACACTGTCCAGAAGACAAGTAATCACCTCACTTTTGTATGCCTAATTATAGAGCTGCAGCCACTTGTGGGCAGCAGGGCAGCTGCCCCTCCCCCACCCCTTTTTTGGCTCTGACTGACATATTGTAAATTAACACAAAACCTTATAAAAGTCACTCAGGACCTATTGAGCAAATCCTACCATTTCATAACAGCACTAATTTCCAAAAGTCACACAAGAAGGACCTTACTTAGGAAAAGTGCAGCAACATAAATATTGCAATGGGCCCTAAATCATCTATACACTTATTGAGAAAACGGAGTAAGCCAGACCTCTACAGGTCGTCACATAGAAACAGGGCTGGTGTTAGAGATACAGGGACCAAGGGCAGAAATTTGAAAGAGGCACTAAAACCAACCTGCAGGCTGTGTCCACTTCAGTTCTGGGCAAGTCTGGGCCCCCTCTAGCATGGTGGCAAAGGGCAGTTGCCCTGGTTGCAACCCCTAAAGTTGTCCCTAGAAAGAAACGCCATGCTAACAGAATACTTGGTCTCGGTCATAAACGCAGAGCACAGATAGACCCTCACCAAGTACAAAATAAAGGGCCACAAACTAAAAAAAGAAATATGTAGACAAACATTAAACTGAAATCCCAGGAACCTACACTCTGGGGGCCAATGCAGTAAACCACGCATTAGAGCTAAGCAATAAAGCTCAGTGCATAAAAAAAATATTTTGCGCTCAGTGCTGTAACCAATTATGATGCAAATAAGTTGCATGTAAAATATGTGCACTAGCATGGGAGACCATACCGGAAACACGCACATGCATGCATGCTAGCAAGAGCATCTACATTTCTTCACAAAACATTGTATCAACACTCGGAGTTCCTGGATTGCTATTTATGTACATAAAGATTATTATTATTCTGCACAGAAATATACTTTTATTGAATTATTTTAATTTCAGCACTTTACTGTTCATACCCATGTACGGTACTTATCCTCTGTCTCTCTTTTTGAGCCTTCCCCGTCAACAAAGCTAAAAAACTTGCAGATCCTCCAAGCTCTCAGGAAAGAGAAGAAACATGTATGAAACCTTCACTAACACTGATTACAAAAGAATGAGTATTAAAGCCCTGGGTATTTGAAAACTATGAGCTCAGCCTTCATTAACATGAGGTTTAAATGAGTTGTTGCCTGATGTCTAGTAAACATCAACACACAGCTCATTTAATTCCCATGGCGATGAAGATGTTGTCTATTAAATCCAGTAGTAAAGAAGGATGCAAAAGACCTGAAAGCTTAGTGAATAGGTTTCTAATGCTGGGACATTAATGCCAGGTATGAAGAATAAAAGGCTAGCTTGTTCTTCTGCGGCTAGTGTTAGTGAGGGTTCCGTGCCTGTTTCTTCTCCTTAATGATGGCATAAAGGACCTGCAGCTTTTTTTCTAGTTTTGTTGAAAGGGAAGGGTCAAAAAAAGAAAAAGACAGAGGATGTGAGAAGCTGAGGGAGAGGTGCGTGGCTATGAAAAGTAAAGTGCTGGACTGCTGACATTTATTTTTTGTGTGATTTTTATACCGCCATATCGAACAATCATAGTGGTTTACATAAAACAACTGAGTTCATTGAACAGGATAATAGTTACATGTGAATAACAAGCAATCAGATATATATACATGATTAATATAACAGTTAACTATTTACAAATTATCTGGACATAGAGAGCCTTAAGTTCTCAATTTTATGTATTTTTATAGGAGGGTTTTCTGTGTAGTGGTTGTTCATGGGGTGTGAGGCTAATTCATGCTAAACAGGATTAAGTCGGGTCAGTGGTTAGAGTTGATACAATAAAATTATATATGCAAAACTCTCAGATTCTCCTGCACTTTATTACATTGACTCCTCTGTATGTAGTGCAACACCAGAAAAATAGAAACAGCACTGCATTTCCTTTAGTAATGTACAAAACAAAGAAAGCAGATGTACATTCTTAAAACTGAGATTCTCCATTCACTAAATTGAAAATAAAAATCTTTTTTCTACCTTTGCTGTCTGATGTTTTTATTTTTCTAATCATGTTAGTCGCAGTCTCTAGTTTCTGTTTTCCTCCGTGTCTTCTCTCATCTTCACATGGTCTCTACAGTCCATTTTCCGTTTCTTTTCTCCTGTCTTCTTCACTTTTCCTCCTACATCCATTTCTGACATGGATTCACTTTCAACTTTCTTCCATTTATTTTTCTGCCTCTCTCCACTCAGATTTCACTACTGTCCCCTCACCATCCAGTTTTTAAGTTCCTGCTTTAGTGTATCTATCTAGACCTTTCAATCTAGTTTCCCAGCCTTTTACTAACTGTCCCTTCTCTCTCTACCCCCTCTTCTGTGTACAGAATCTTCCTTCTCTCTCTCCCTAAGTGTCCTCCAGACCTTCCTCTTTATCTCCCCCCCCCCCGCCATGTCCAACATCTCCTCCTCTAATTCTTCCCCATGCCTAGAATCTACCCTTTCTATATCTCCCCCATGTTCAGCATGTCTCCTATTTATCTCTCCCTCTCATACCCATCTCCCCACCCTCTCTAATCCCCCCCCATGCTCAGAATTACCCCTCCTCCTTTCTATCTCTCCCCTATGTCCAGCAACATTACTTCTAAAGTGCATGGAAATCGTCCACTCATATTCCTACCACTAGAAGTGGCACAAGAATATCATGGTTTCAGTTGGGAAGGGGCAGGCCCACTGGGAATCCTAAAGAACTTGTCTGGCCTTGGCAACTGAAACTGATACTGATATTGCTGCAGCATTTCCTCTGGAATGAATATCAGTGGAGGACTGACATTTACCTTAGAGGAAATATGATGTCCAATATCAATCCTCAGCTTCTCTTCACATTCCCACACCCAGGTCCAGCATTTCACTCTAGCTTCCCTTTCTACCCACCTCCATCCTTCATCTAGAATTTCATCCTTACTTCCCACTACCACCCTTTCCTTCCCACCCCTAGACTCGGGTCCAGCATTTCTCCCCTTGTTTAATTTCCCATCCCCCTCCTCCATCCAGCATTTCACCCTTACATACTACTCCCACTCCTCAGGTTCAGCATCTTCCCTCACCTTCCTTCAAATTCCCTTCCTCCATTCATGCAACATCTCTCCTCGGTTTCCTTGCCCTGGCCACCACCACATATGCAGCATGGGTCTTTTGATCCCTGTGAATGCCTGAAGTCAGCCACTCCAGCCCCTTCTGATGCACACTTCCTGTTTTGGAGGGGTTAGGACTGACAGACTGAGATATCACTCTGTTGCTTCCTTTCATCATTCAGCTGGTCATCCATCCCTGCCTCCCGAAGCAGCACCAAGATCAGTGTTGTGTTTGTCAATCAGGTAGTCCAAAGGAATAGGAAGCTAAGCGACCTCCTGTCCAGAAGAAAAGTGGGGCGGCCACGACAGGGACGTTTTAGGAGCACCTGATGCTGCCCCCCCAAATTTTGTTGCCTGAGGCAACCACCTCACTCTGCCTAATTATAGAACTGCTCCTATTTAACTGACCATTACCATATAATGACATGCATGCAAGCAAGTTTTCTTTTTTTTTTGAAACTTTATTTATATATAAACCATCATATACATAACTTTCGACAGAAGCAAACCATATGTACAACACGCCGTAGCAGAGTGGGTTCTTATCTCCGCCACGGCACAAACCACAAACAGTCATGTATATATAACAGAGCTCAAATCGCCCGCAGTTATTATTCAGTTTTAGGTAGACATTAACTCTAGGGTGCCCCCATTAACCTCCCCCACCACCCCCCTCTACCTCCCCCCCCCCTCGTCGTTGCAACCCTTAATCCCACCCAGCTCAGTATCCTATATGTACAATTTCATTCCGGCAGCGGGGGCTTAAGCTCTGAATGTAGGGTTCCCATATTAACATAAAAGTGGACCAACGCTTCACGGAGCCTCGGGCCCACCAACGCTCGGCAAGCATCAGCTGATGGAAGCCATTGCGCCACTCCAAGAACGTGGGTGGGTTTGGATCCCTCCATCTGTGGAGAATCGGGCCCTTCCCCACCAGACAGGCTTTACGTACCAATAACCGCTCCCATCTCCCCACTGGCAGGGTTGGGTGCAATTGATCTAAAATGACTAAAATGTTTGTCCATGGGAATCGTTGCTGCAGCAACTCCGTTAGGTATCTGCGGAGGCGAGACCAGTAGGGAAGGATGCGCCTGCACTGCCACCACATGTGCGTCAGGGTGGCCAAAGGTAAAGAACATCTAGGACATGACCCGTCCTGTGTGATATGACTCCTCAGCGCTCGCCGAGGCGAAAAATGCACTCGTGTCAGGGCTTTATATTGAACTTCCTTCCACCTCGCTCCCCCTACCAGGGTTGTTATCCGCCCTACTGCTGCACAGATAGTGCCGGGGTGCACCACCCGCCCCAATTCCTCGGCCCACGCCGTCTCCACCCTCCCATAATCCGGTTGTACCCCGAAACACTCCAACCGAGACTTCAGTCCCGCTATCGCTAGTGGCGCCTCGCCCCCCAGGTCAAAAAATTCGAGGAGCTGCGCCGATCTGTCCCCCCCCAGTTCCCCTTGGGGCAGCTGTGCCACGTAATGAGAAAGCTGGAGGTACGCAAAATATTGAGTAGGGGGTAATTGAAACTCCTCCCGGATGGCGGAAAAAACGGCTTACATTTGCCCGTTAGGTCCACTACATGTCCTAGGGATCGTATTCCCTGTCGATACCATACCTGAAACGCTTTAGTGTCGGATCCCGGCAGAAAGTGCACGTTTCCCCGAATGGGGAGCCAGCTAGACACCTGCCAATTCCTTCGCCAAAAACTATTTAATTGTCGCCAAGTACGGCGCATCGCGTTTAACAAGACGTTTCGTGTAAGGCATGTAGGCAGTTGGGCACTGTCCGCATGTAGGACCCCCATCAGGGAGAGGGGTGCTACAAAAGCCGCTTCAAGGTCCAGTGGCGTATAGACATTAGTGTCTCCCAGATAGTCCCCCAGATGACGTGCATGACACGCCAAAGCATAAAGCCTTATATCTGGGAGCCCCAGACCCCCTCTGCTCCATTTACCTATCATACGGGATAGCGGAATCCGCGCCCTGGCCCCCTTCCACAGGAAACGCTGAATCTCCTTTTCCAACCTAAGCAGATCCCGCCGCAGTAACCACACGGGTAGAGTTTGCAACCAGTACAGTATACGAGGCAACACTACCATTTTAAATGCTGCAATTCTCCCCATCAGCGATAAAGGTAACGGATTCCACGCCCTCAGCTGGCTCCGTACCCCAGATAACACTCTCTCACAGTTAATTTTGTAGAGATCCCGCGGTACTCTCGTCAAAATAACGCCTAAATATTTGAACGTCTGCTCCGCCCATTTCAGGGGGAAACCCTCCCCCCCCCAGTGTCCTCGCAGCTGCCCCGAAACATCTAAGGCCTCTGATTTCTCTTCGTTGATCCGGAGGCCCGCAAAGCTAACCAAATAGGCGAAATGCCAGTAACAGCCTAGGCAGAGATTCCCGGGGAGCTAGTAGATGTACCAGCATATCGTCGGCAAAGGCCGACATCTTAAACCCTTGGTGGCCAATCTCAATTCCACGAATTTGCGGGTCAAGTTCAATGCGCCTTATTAGGGGGTCTAAGGACAAAACAAACAAGAGAGGGGATAGTGGGCAACCTTGCCGAGTACCCCTATATAGGGGAAAGGGAGCCGATAAAACCCCGTTACAGAGCACTCTAGCCGTCGGTGTATCGTAAAGGCTCTTAACCATGTCACAAAAGGCCTGCCCCAAACCGTACATCGGTAGCAGGTGGTGCAAGTATGTCCAGTTGACCCGGTCGAATGCCTTTTCAGCATCAAAACTCACCAGTAGGGACTGAAGCCGATGGCCATGCACCCATTCCAATGATGTCAAAATTCTACGAATGTTGCGGACCGCGTAGCGGCCCCGTACAAACCCCACCTGTGAGTCATGAACCAGATCCCCCAGTAATCCTGCCAGTCTGTCCGCCAAAACCTTGGCCATCAGCTTCATGTCAAAATTCAGCAGGGAAATCGGCCTATAAGAGGCCGCCAGCAGCGGGTCTTTGCCCGGCTTTGGTATCAACGTAATATACGCCTGATTTTCCCCCCATCGTCTACCCCTGCCGTCTATTCTTTGCCGGTAAGTGTCCACTAACAGAGGGCTAACCCAAGGCAACAGTAGTTTATAAAACTCAGCCCCATAGCCGTCCGGTCCCGGTGCTTTATAGCAGCTGGCTTTCGTAATTACCGACTGCACCTCCTCTAAGGTTATCGGACGTCCCAACATGGCCCGTTGTTCGTCGGACGCCTTGGGGAGCCGCAGCCCCTGGAGGTAAGTCTCCATAGTAGCGGTGTCTGTCTCCCCCGCTGAGTACAATTTCTGAAAGAAGCCCTTAAAAATCTCACTTATCCCGGCCCGCTGCTGCTGTAATTTCCCGCGTTCGTCCCGAAGCGCCGCAACACCCCTCCCACCTCTCTGACCCTTTAAACATCGTCCTAATAATTTCCACGGTTTATCGCCAAAACACTGTAAACGGTATTTATAATACATTATCGATTTCTTGGCTCTCTGATGGAGTAGTTCATTTAAAGCAACCTGTAATTCCCATAATCGTTTTCTGTTGGGCACTGTGGGGGCCTGGCCACTAAGCACCCGCGCTTGCGACACCTGCTGCTCCAACCGTATAATTTGTTCTGCCATCAATCTCCGCTTCCGAGCCGCAAACCCGATGATATCCCCGCGCAGCACCACTTTGGCAGTTTCCCAAACCAGCTCTGGGTCATCTTTGTGTACCAGGTGGTTTAATTCGAAGTCTTGCCAGCGATGACTCAGAAACTGTTGAAATTTATTATCCTGATATAACTCGGTGGGGAACCGCCATATGCGAGATGTTCCGGTCTCGCTCCCCCAATGCAACTCCAACCATACCATAGCATGGTCTGAGATTTCCAAAGGTCCTATCTGCGCCTCCTCCACTTGGGCAAAGGTGGACGTGGAGAGCAGAAGGTAATCTAATCGCGCGCTAGTCCCATGCGCCCGCGAAATATGTGTAAACTCTTTCTCAGAGGGGTGCAACAGCCGCCATGGATCTACCAAGTGCAAGCGGGCCCGAAAGCGTTGCAGTAGTTGAGAGCCGAGCACCCTGTCTCTCATCACCCTGGCAGCAGAGGTATCTAGACGCACGTCGAAAACACCATTGAAGTCCCCCCCCACCAGCATAGGGACGTCCGGCAGTTGCTCAATTTTGGCTGCAATGCGGTTAAGAAAATCCCTATCTAAAACATTGGGGCCATATACATCTCCTAGTATGATGTCCCGGTCTTCCAGTAGCCCATATAATAGCAGAAATTTCCCATTGGGATCGGCCCACTGACGGTGCAAAGTAAAGCGCACGCGTCTATGAATAAGTATGACCACCCCTCCTTTCTTCCCCAGTGCAGGCGCTCCCCATACCTGGCCCACCCAGTCCCGACACAGTTTAGCATGCTCTTCAGCCGTCTGATGGGTCTCTTGGAGTAACGCAATATCACATCGCTGCCGAGCCAATGCCTTGAGCACTTTATAGCGCTTAATCGGGTTACCCAGTCCACAGACGTTCCAGGTTATTACTCTCAGAGGGTGTTTGTTTGTGGACGCCCCCGCTGCCAGCTCTTCGTGCTCAAGGAGACCCTCCCAGCCCGGGGTCTCCCCAAGTTGTCACTACGATAGTAGGAAATAGCCCTTTGCAGAGATTGTAGGGTGCGACGACCTTTCCCCCCTTCCCCCCCTAATCTTTTACCCCTTAAACCAATGACCCTTTCCCCAAATACCCCCCCAACCAAAAACTTACCCCAGCTAAGTCACCCAATCCCACCCCTGACCCCTATCACTATCTCCTATCGACAGGGCTCCCGACACCAACCCCCTCCTAGGTAGCCCTCCCGAGACCCCCTCTGAGCGTATCCCCCCTTCCCCCCAGCCCAAATAGTAACTGCCTACCGCCAATCACCCCACCTTAAATCCCCTTTAATCGTAGATATTAACCCCCCCTCACCTTCTATGGACCCCTCTCCCCTCCCCCACCCAACCTCCGCACTGGGGAGAGGCCGCCCCACCAGGCCTGTCAGACAGGTAGGTCCCCCCGCAGTAAAGTAAAGGTGGAATGCCCTCCCCACTGATGTAGCATCACTCCCCTACCATATCAAACTGCTTCCGGAAGGCACTCCACCCTCTCCCCCAGAGAGAAAAAAAGGAACAACAAATCTGTTTACATAGACATAATATTTAAAGGAACGAAGCAAGTCTAACACTTATCTCAAAAATGATGTCAAAGAAGGGAGTGATGCAAAAAAGCAGTGGGTGTGCATGTGCAGGGGGATGACACAGCTATATGCCAATGATGCATTTATTGATAGGATAAGTAAAAAGGAGTTCAGGCCCCGCTTTAGACTCTATCCGGTTAAACGGTAGCCAACCCATGCCACCCTAGACGAGGCAGAGATAGAGCCTCCTGACTGACAATTAGATTCGGTGGTACCAACAAATATACGATGCCCTCTGCACATGCACGTCCTGTGTAGAAAACTGCACTTCTTGCATGGTACCCATGCTCCAAAATCATACAGTTAGCAGTAGTAGTCTTCAGGAGGGAGAATAGAGTACTCTGCAGGCAGCACTTCTTCCGCTTTACGCTTTCTGATGAGACGTAGAAGGAGGAAGCCTGATTCTTTCGCGGGGCCCCCACCGCTCCCTCGGCTACTGCTCCCCGTGGGATATGAAAGGTCCCTGAACCTTGATGTGCATGGATTCCTCTGGACATGGCTGAAGGAGAGTCCCCTCCCCCCCCTGAGGAAGGAGTCCCCCAGACCGCGCACGCGGACATTGTAGCCCTGTGCTCCGATGAAAGCAGCTGGCATATCCTGGGGAGCCCCTCCTCCTCCGGGGCCTACCATGCGCTCCCTTCCCCTCCGCATTGGCAATTGTCTCTATACCTGCTCTCCCACGCCAGTCAAAATTATTAACCGTAGAGCTCCCCTCGGGTCATATGCGCATTTAAAGACAGGGCGCAGGGAGACCAAGGGGAAAGGTTCTGGGTGTCTGACTTACTTTGTCAGCATGCAAAGCACTTGTTACTGTTACTACACACAGGAGATACAAAGTTACCAGGCCGCTGTTGGAGACTCCGTAGCCGATCTTATTGCTACATTGTATTTCCCCCCTTCTTGCTCTCCAGGAGGAAGGTTCACCAATTTATACAGCCAGAGCAGAGTAGATCATGAAGAAGGAGTCACTGACACAGCTGTTTTTTGCAGATAAAGCCGATTCACGTAGTCCTCTGCTGCAGAGGCGGAGTCGAAGGTGCGATGAGATCCCTCGCTGAGCACATGGAGTTTAGCGGGGTATTGCACGGAAAACTTAATTCCTGCGTCAATCAGCTTTCCACAGAGGGGGGCATATTCTTTTCTTTTCCGGCTTAGAGCGACAGAGTAGTCTTGAGCTATACGGAGCTTAGTATTTCTAAACACCACCTCCTCTTTCTGCCGCGCTGCCCGGAGGATCAACTCCTTTTGTGGGAAGTGGAGGAACTTAGCCAACACAATACGAGGGCGAGGGTCGCGAGGCTGTTTAGTACCGACCCGATGCACCCTTTTCTATGCATAGTGTGCCACTCAGTGCAGGTTCTTCCACCATCTGCAGGACCAAGGCCTCGAGTTACCCCCGCAGGTCCCTATCTAGTACAGCTTCAGGGATCCTCAGGAAGCGCAGATTATTCCGTCGAGACCTATTTTCTAAGTCATCGAGTTTCTCTGCATGATAAGATAGTTGGGATCTCAAGCCTGCCACCTCCGCAGTCAGTGTTTCCACTTTTGCCTCTGCCAGCTCCACTCGTTCTTCGGCCTCCTGCTGTCTCTTGCTTAACGTGTCAAATGCCGATTTCAGCCCATCCATTTTCTCGTGGAGGGCTTCAAATTGAGGCAGCAAGGCTGTTTTTACCGCCGCTGACATTTCATCTATAGAGACAGGGGATTTCAGTGATTGCGGCGAAGCCGGTGTCAGGGCTGAATCCGCCATCTTACTAGAGCCTGTCCCCTTCTCCCGCTCTCTCCGTAGCGATTTTACCGCGGTAGCCATGCCGTATCGTGCTCCGACTTGCTCTATCAGAAGCTAATGGCACTCCGATGCAGATAAGTACCTTTTCGGCGGGTAGTGGCAGTAATGAACGGTTCTAAATCGCCGGTGTAGTCCGAGGGGTTCGGGAGTAGCTCAGGATGCGACCTCTACAGTGTGCGCATCACGTGGTCTCCAAGCAAGTTTTCTTTGTGATCATAGAGTGAATTTGTTCTTTCTATACAAAAAAGTGGCTTTTTTGGATTGAAGCTATACAGTACCTAGGACAGTACAGACTGGAACCTTTGACCTCTAATCACAGTGGACAGATTCCTTTTAACATGCCATTAGATAATACTGGAATCATTTCTTCACTGCTGCACACAAGTCTTTATAACAGGTTGGAAAGTGAATGCTAGAAGCATTACAAATAGGTGCATTTTGCTGAGTGAGTGGGGGGGGAGGGTATACATAGTGCAGCAAAGTGGTGGGGGTATCTGTGTGCATTTCTAGTATGAGTGCAACAGAATAGCAGGGGTATGTGCATGTGTGTGTCTGTGGTATGTGTGGGTGCAGCAATATAGCAGGGGATGGGATGGGGCAGAGATGGAGTTTGTGCTATAGTATCTGTGCATATGGACAGACAGACAGATATACCCTCCCTAATAGTAGCAATGCACACCTAAAAAAAGTATATACCACTTTTCTGAAAAAATATCCAAAGCACTCTACAATAGCAATATAAACTGGATTAAAACCACAGTAAGACCAACTATAAACAAGAAGAGGGAAGGAGAAGAAAAAGAAGCAGAAAAGGTCACAGGACACTAGTTCATCAGAAACCTAATCACTCCCTCTCCCTCATTATGCAGGGAAAAAAGAAAGCTTTCAATCTCTTCCTAAAGGAAAGAAAGCTTAGCTCATGCCATAGAAACAGCTGTGGTCAACATTATTGACAACCTTGAAGTTCAACCCCTTGATGTCCAATATCTCCTAAAAAAAGTGACCAGTGAAATGGCTTTGGACTATCCTATATATGCACACATATTTGACAGATAAAATAATCAAATAAGACCAATTTAAAAAAGGAAATAATATAAAAACTGGGATATTGCCAGGACATGATTGTTGTCACCCTTATAAACAATTCAAAATGGTTTAAACAGAAAACTACATTTCCATTGCAATAAATTAGATGCACCTGTGATCAATTGTCAGTACTCACATGACTTGAATCAACCAATGAATGATGGCTCTAATGTTTAAAATGTCCACATTCACTCCCTGTTCCATTTTCACAATGGTGAAGACAAGAGAGCTGCCTGAGACCGTCAGAAAAGCCATTATCACCAAACATCAAATTTCAAAGGGGTACAAGGCCATCTCCAAAAACTGGGATTCCTGTTGACAGTTCACAGTGTTATCAAGATGTTTTCTGCTCACAGATCTGTCAAGAACCTCCAAGGGCATGGCAGGAAGCGGAAAATTAATCCAAGAATCTTCGAAGGTTAGTGCAAACTGTTGGAAAAACACCACGTACAACATCCCTAAAAGCTTAAGGCTGACTTGGAGCAATCTGGAGTGGTGGTTTCAACCCGCACCATATGCCGTGCCCTAAACAAAGAAGGTCTTCATGGGCAAAGGCCAAGGAGGACTCCACTGCTCAAAGACAGACATAAAAAGGACATCTGATCTTTGCCCAAACCCATGTTGAGAAGCCACAATCCTTCTGGAAAAATGTTTTGTGGACAGATGAAGCCAAACTTGAGTTCTTTGGCAATGTAGACCAGCCACACATTTACAGGTGAAGACGTGAAGCTTATAAGGAAAAAAAAGCCTTCCTACAGTTATATACTGGAGGTCCCATAATGCCGTGAGGCTGTTTTACTGCCTCAGGAACTGGAAGCCTGGAATGTATTAAAGGAATCATGAAGTCAGACGACTACCAAGGTAATGTGGAGAGAAATGTGCTACCTTGTGTCAGAAAACTAGGTCTGGGTCAAAGGTCATGAATCTTCCAGCAGGACAATGACCAAAACATATATCCAAAAGTACCAAAAATGGTTAAAAAGGGAAAAATGCACTGTTTTAAACTGGTCAGCAATGAATCTTGGTCTCAATCCAATTGAGAACCTTTGGAAAGAGTTGAAATCTACCATTGGTAAAAGGGGAGTCTGGGAAACATTCATGAGCTGGAACAAACTGCAGTTGAAAAGATGACTACAAGAAAAGTTTGGAGGCTGTCATCACTGCCAAGGTTGTGCAACCAAATATTAGTGAAGGATGACATTAATGCTGTTCAGGTCATATTTTGTTTTTTTTCCTCAAAAATTACTATGTCTAAGTTGCACAGACATCTTTTTTGTTGTATACCATTGAACATACTATTAAAATATTATGATGAAATACAGTTGGAATACTTCCAATTATTTCTCAAGATATTATACACAGCATACCTAAAATGCAAGGGTGCCAATAATGTACATAGGAAAACTATTCCATAAAACTGAATCTGCCATTGGGAAAGCATGCTTCCTTCAACAACATGCTTCCTCTTAAGCATCTCTACTGCTGGAATCTGTATAAACATAGTAATTCTGGTTTTCAAGCAACAGGAACCAGATCACTCTTCTTTATCCAGTCCTTAATTGCCGATAGTCAATGATGCAAATGATCCACTGACTGATGTGGGCTGTTACCTGGATATCACTAGAATAAGCAAAAAAAGGTCTTCCAGCAGCATGGTCGACGGGTACTGTGTCCCCCTTGCTTCCAAACCTTTCAATAAATTTGGAATAGATCACTGCAGAAAGCTCTGATAAGGTAGAAACTGGATAGAAAACATTCTCTCTCTTTACCTGATTCTGATAAGCCTGTGGTGCCAGCCTTTTGTACAAGGGAGCAACTTCTGTGGCCAGATCCTGAAAACTGTTTCTTAGCACCTCTTCCTGTTGAGAGACAAAAGCAAATATTGTTCATTCTCCCAAGCCCTCCCTGGGAAGTACATATTTTGTTTCTTCTCTTTGTTCCATTTTGTATCCACCCTTACCCTCTTTACCCCACTACTGCTCTTCTCATTTCCTGTCTGAGAACTTGGTCATCTGGGCACTCCCCGGTCAGTCCCACACTGTACACCTGTGACAGAGCCATGACTCCCACCAACTGCAGAGGCTCTAGGACTTTCTGTTATTACTGAACTAAGATCAGGGATCTGAAGAGGTTCTTGTCACAGGATTCTCCATCATTGCAGATGCAACAAAGCAGAGATACTAGATCATGCTTGGACTACTGTGATGCCTTCCAGCCTTAGTTTGTGATTTAGTTTTCAAGATTGCCAGCATCCATCTGAGGAGCTGATGTACTAAGCCACATTATCCTTTAGCACAATGATTTACTCTGGGTTTTCCTGTGCTAATATTACTGCCTAATGTAGTTAGGATTGTTGCATGGAAATAGCTAAAGTAAAACTATCATGCTAAATAAAGACTGGCATTGTTGGCAAACAAAGCACATGTAAACGGCCAGAATTAAAAATTGCTCCTGATGTAAAAAAAAGACATGCTACATTTGGTGCATTTATTGTACTTTCCTTTTGCAATGAATCTTTGTTACACTCCTGAGTTGTACTGAAGATTGTAGCATGAGAGCAAAAGGTCATCTGAGGTGAGTGCAGCACTTAACCTCAGATGACCTTGGTCAGAAAAAGTCTTTGGTGGCCCAAGTGTATCCCAAAGCCCCCTTTCCTCCTCTGTAAAAAAATCCCTGGAGGCCCAAGTGGGCTCTGAATACTATCTCCCTCCTTCCCAAAACAAATCCTTAGTGGCCAAAATGGGCCTCAATGTACCTCCTTTCCTCCTCAAAAAATCTCTAGTGACCCAAATGGGTCCCAAAATCTCTTTCCTCATTCCCAAAAGAAATTCCTGGTGGCCCAAAAGGACCCAAACACCCTATCACTTTCTGTCTCCCCAAACCATCGTCTGGTTGGGAGGATGAACTAATCCCAATTTTCTGATGCCACCATCTTGAAAAATGACAGCATCTGCCCTTTAGTAGTATGCTGGAAATGGAGCCATATCATCAGTAGATGGGGGGTCACAGAAACATGGCCATTTCCCCTTCTCTCTGGACTTTCACTGTGACCTATGCCAAGTAGTGGCAATCGCCAGTCGGCATGTGACCTGTGAGCCAGTGAACGTTCATGAGCACTTGTCTCCTCCTGGGTAGGCTTCCTATTAGACTGGAGATCCCTGCTGAATACTGGGCTGTATAAGCACATACTGCAGCCTGACACAAGACACTGTGCAGACAGCTGCTTCTGCTGCCACTACTTTCTGCTGGAGACCTGCTATTTTGATGTCATCATCATCTGGGGTTTACATGAATTTTTAGTTTTTAAAATGGGGTCATACAGGGTAAAGCTTTGAAACACACTGCGCTATAGCATTGCTTCTCAGCCTTTTCTTGGAGGCACACCTAACCAGCTAGGTTTTCAGGATTACCGCAATGAACATGCCTGAGACAAATCAGCATATACTGGAGACCCAGGTTACGCAAATCTATCTCATATATATTCATTGTGGTAACCCTAAAAACCTGACTAGCTAAGTGTATCTTCAGGACAGAGTCGAGAAGCACTGTATTAGGGGTCAGGCTGCCAAATAAGGGAGACCAGCATCACCATTTTCCAAGATGATGGCAATTGACGAGGACACCACTGAGCATTACCATCGGACCAGATAAGTAGTGTGGATCCACAGGAAGTGCCATAGCTTTGGGAGCTCTCTGGTCGAGATCCTCCCTGTTCCAGGTGCCCTGCGTACCCAAGTCATAGGTGCCCTGGACCTGATAACCTCTTTAAAATGGGAAGTCATTTTTCCTCCTGCCAGAACATGAACCAATCCCTGATTGATACTGAATACTGAATGGGGATTGGTTCACTCATTGACAGAAAAAGAAAAAGGAAAAAAGGCTTCCACCTACTGCAAACGATGGCAGCATTTTACCATGGTAGTGTGTACTGTTTCTTTTCTTGTCAGTGTACATTCTTTGCATGCTATTAGTTTCCTGCAATGGAATGAAACGTTTCTGCAGCGCATGCATTAGGAAACTGCGGAAGATCAGAGCATTGGTCTAACACACAGCTTATTATATTGGTCCCTGAGATTGTAGCTGCTTTAGGACAATTTCTCTATAAACTACACTTATTACGGCTTAATACGAAACATCATTTGTTTATTCGTGGCCTTTGATTTGTCCTGCCTTTAAATCCATTGCTCTCGGCTTTAATTTTCTCTCTGCTGCTCTTATTCCTGAGTTGTCTCTTTTTTATTCTATACAAGGTCTTCTGCATTGTAATGGGCGTTCCTGTCCTTGGGGCCACTCTAAGTGCACATGTTATACCCATGCATTAGCTGCAGCATCTAAGTTCATAGCAATTTGAAACACCCCTAATTTACCAATGTCTGAAATTGGCAGCTTTCTTCTTTCTTGCCCTGTTGTGTTGCAACTGCCTCCCCACCCAAATCCTCCTAGAAACAAATTTCAAGAGGTTTAAGGCACTGCTGAAAACCTACCTCTTTGAGCAGGCTTTCAGGGTGGGGCTACCCCCCCCCCCCTGAGAAAAATGTGCCTTTGCCTGTCTACTCTTACTAACCACCCTGTGCTTCTGTGCTATTCTTTCCTATTAATTATTGTAGTTCCTTTCTGAGCACAATTATTATTTGTAAACAGCCTTGTATGCATGCCAAAGGTGGTATATCACGTACCAATCAACTATAACTATGATAGAAGTCAACAGAAGAGTAGAAATGTTGGAAGCCAGTCCTGCATTCTGCTCCCCTAGCTCATGGTTTCTTCTTAAAAGGACACTGTCAGAGATGGTAATGCAATGTGTGCCTTTGAGTCAATGCTGACTCCTGGTGACCCAGAAGCTCCTGGGTTTTCTTGGCAGTGTGACTGGAAGTAGATTGCCAGGCCTTTCTTCAAAGGCAATGGAGGGTTAAGTGACTTGTCCAAGGCCACAAGGAGTGCTAGTGGGAATGGAACCCTGGTTGCTTGGTTACAAAGCCAGTGTTCTAACCACTAGGCTACAAAAAACCAAAACCCTGCTGTCATTTTATTACAGTCCTGTAGCAATAGCCGCAAGAAGCACACTGAAAGGAGGAGACAACACTCTCCAGATAAGCTGGATCCTGTGCAGCTGCTGTGCAGTACTTGGGGTTGCAATTTGCATACCGTTGTTGCTGCTGCACTATGCATGCAAACCAATATCAGCCGCTATGCTATGACACTGCGTACTATTAAAAAGGTTACCTCCCACCCAACCCCCTAGGAGTGGCTCATGGTTTAAGCTTAACAATGCAGCATGGGGAATCTGAGTTTAGATGCCCTTCTCCCATTTGTCAGGACTGGTTGGACCTCGAATGTCATGAAAATGGGGTGCTCAGGCCAAGGGAGGGAGGGAAAAATAACTTTGACTGTGAAGATATCTGCAGTCCAAGGAGTAGGAGTGAGGATACACCTCCAGTTGGTGAGGGACATGAGAGCTGCCTTGGAGTGCTACATGGGGAAAAGTTGAGAAAAGAAAAGGTAACAATTTATTAACAAAACAAAAAACCAAGAACCAAAAGTTTAAAGAACTGCAATACTTGGGACTCAATTTTCACAAAATGCTCAATATCCAAATTAGTTCCCTACATTTAGACCTGCTATTTCCTTTGCCTAGATTTGGAGGCCTAATTTCATTGCCTAATGCCAAAAATTTGTGTTAAGCTCTTATCTCCATCTCCTACCCTGTAGCCATCCATTTTTTAGGTATCTAAATTTAGGAACGCAGCCCTAATTAATTTTCAAAGGATCCTAACTCCCTAAGTTAGGCATGTAAATACTTTGAAAATGGCCCCTCAGCTATAAGACAACAATAAAATTAAAACAAACCATAAAAATAATTACACAGCGACAATATATACAATTCTGCTAATGTCCTTTCCTCAGGCAATATCAACAACTAAGAAGGCGATCGAGCTTTATCGTTTCAGGATGTCAAATATCCTTCCTCAGAATTCCAGCCTAGTAAGTAGCTCATTTACCTCTTTGGGATTGTCCCCCACCAGCCGGAACTTGCGTGGAGTTTTGCTTCGGGCATATTTGCAGCCATTAAAGTACATGCTCCAGGAACAACCGAAGGAGAAGGAGGCGCCACAGGTGTTGGGGTCTTTGCCCTGGCATGCACATGTGCGGCTGCAATAGAAAGAAGATCCATATCAGCCACAGAGGTTGGATGAGGTCTGGCCACAGAGAGACATTTTAGCAAACTTAAAAAAATTAAACAAACATGCAAGTCAATAAATTTATCTTGCTTTATAGACCATTATGACCATGCCTTCTGATATTCTATTGCCTTTTTCAGTCTGGGCTATGCCAGGTAGAGTAAGCATAGTTACTCACCTGTAACAGGTGTTCTCCAGGGACAGCAAGAATCAGTCCTCACATATGGGTGACGTTGATGCCAATGGAGCCCTCACGGAAGCATCTCCTCAGCTTTCAAAGAAAGCCTTTGGGAGATGCCACCACGCATGTGTGTCCCCTTCCTGCCCAAGGATGCCATCTTATTCAGTCAGATGACATAGCTAGAGCCAATAAAAGAAGATGGCCAAAAATGTACAGCAACTCCAAGGGGAGGAGGGAGGGTTGTGAGGACTGATTCCTGCTGTCCCTGGAGAACACTTGTTACAGGTGAGTAACTATGCTTTCTCCAGGAACAAGCACGAAGTTAGTCCTCACATATGGGACTCCCTAGCTACAGGCTACCGAGCACCTGTAGGAATAAACATGGCCCAACCATGGGCAGCCGCAAACGAATCTGAGGACAGAATCTGAGGACCCTAGTGTCCAGGGAGAACCATGGATCTGTTTTTTTTTTATTTATTTTATTTATTACAGTTGCTTATATACCGCACTATTCGGTATCAGCGCGGTTTACAATATAACAAAAACAACCTAAACATGAACTGTTTGGTTTTACATAGAACAGGAATACCAACTTGGATAACAGGGTTGAACTATATACATGAGGGATAAATCAATAACAGGGTTGGACTATATACATGAAATATTAGTTGCAGTGTCTGATCTGCAGGAAGGAGGTTGGGACTGGGGGGGTTGGGAGGTTGGGACTGTAGTAAGACTAAGAATGGGTGTTAGGTGGGGTTATTTAGATTCCATTGCTGGCTGGGTAGAATTGGCGGAAGAGGTGAAACTTGATTGCCTTCCTGAATTTAGTTAGGTCTGCAATAGCTCGAATGTCAGGTGGTAGTGCATTCCAGCATTTGGGGACGTAAAGACTGAAGGCCTTGTTTGCCGTTGTACAATTGCATTTAGTCAAGGTCTTTGGTGTTATTAATAGATCTAGGGCTGTTGATCTCCTGGATCTGTTGGGCGGCACAGTGTGGATAAGTGCAGTGGCAGAGAGGCGCTTGATGGCCTTGAAAGAGAGAAGTAAAGTTTTGAAGATAATCCTTCCGTTTATTGGTAGCCAATGAAGCTGTTTTAGAATAGGAGTCACATGGTCACTTCTGGATGCTCCATGGAGAATCCTTGCTGCAGCATTCATGGCCAGTTGTAACGGGTGTAGTGTAGATTGAGGGAGACCTTGTAAAATGGAATTGTCAAAGTCAAAATGCGGCAGGATCAGTGCTTGGTATATGGTCCGGAAATCGTCTGGGTCCAGTAGGGAGCGCAGATGCCTGAGTGAACGGATTTTGAAATATACAGCTTTGACTATGTTACTTATATGAAATTTCATGTCCAGATGTTGGTCTAAGGTGACCCCCAGGTATTTTATTGTTTCTTTGGTTTGTAGTTCCGCTTCCTTGACTCTTACATGGGATGGTGGAATAAAGTCAGGGTCTCTTGAGATGAACAGTACCTCCGTTTTCTTGTGCTGGATACAGAGGTTTTGTGATTGTAGCCAGTCTGATATTGCATTGAAGCATTCTACAAGTGGTGTAAGGTCCATTTGAACAGTCGAGAAAGGCATATATAATAGGATGTCATCTGCATATATTAGACAGCTCACGTTAAATGATCTAATGATATTGCAGATGGGCTGCATATATATGTTGAACAGTAGAGATGACAATGAGGATCCTTGGGGCACGCCTTGTGTTTGATGGAATTGTTTTGATTCTTCTGAACCGGATTTAACGTATTGCCACCTACCATCTAGGTATGACTTGCACCAATCAAGCGCAGTATTGCAGATTCCCTTTTCTTTCAGCCGTCCGAGGAGAAGCTCATGATGTACCGAGTCAAAGGCCGCAGCAATGTCTAAAAAGATGAGCACAAAGCCTTGTCTGATGTCATCAATGCCTGTGATTATGTTGTTGAATAGGAATGTGAGAAGGGTCTCGACTCCATGATACTCTCTGAACCCGTGTTGGCAGTGATCTAAAGGAGCTGTGGAGTCTATATGATCCTGAATTTGCCTTTGGGCCTCTTTCTCAATTATCTTTGCTAGTAGGGGAATACTGGCTATTGGTCTGTAAGAATCGACCCTTTGGGGATCAAGTTTGGGGTTCTTCAATAAGGGCCTGATTGAGGTTTGTTTGAGTGTTGTGGGGAAGGAACCAGTAGTGAAAGGTTTATTAGCTTTGCGATGAATGGGCTGAGCTCCTTGCGTAACTCCTTCATCCAAAATGCTGGGCAAGGGTCAGTTTGCGCTGTGGAGGTATTGAGAGAGGCTATTGTATCTTCAATGCTTTTTCGGGATGGTGTGGAGAACTTGAGCAAGGGGGTTAAGTCGGTAGGTGTTTGAAATGAGGCTGTTGAGATTTTGTCGGTCTGTATGATCTTTGATTGGAGGTAGTCAGCAAATTTTTGTGGTTGGATATCCACGTGTTGTTCAGGAGATGGCTCCTTTGAAAGGGCTTGGACCAAGTTGAAAAGATCCCGTGGTTTGTTCAGAGATCTCTTCAGAGTGTCAGTGTGGTGTTTCATTTTCAATGAGATTGCTTCTCTGTGCATTGGTAGGTGGTTAAATCTTCTGTGGAGTGCGAACGGCGCCACTTTTTCTCAAGTCTGCGTAGTTGTGTTAGAGAAGCTCTCAGCTCTTGGGAGAACCATGGGGCAGCACTTCTTATTCTCCTGGATATGTTATTGGACTGTGGACGTTGTGAGATGGCATTGAGGTTGAGGTTCCAGGAGGAGACTAGTTCTTCAGGATCAGAAGTGGTTTTGCTAAGGAGGGAGTGGGTTTGAGAAAGGATTAACTCTTTGTTGAATGTGCGGAAGTTTCTTGTTGAAGTGCGCGTTGTGCTGTTGAACTTTCGGTTGCCAGGCCTCTGGCTATCTCTGGTGGATATCTGGAAAGTGATAAGTTTATGGTCTGACCAGTGTACGTCAATAACAGACATCATTGGGTTGTGGTCATGCTCGAGGGCTGACAGAGGAGCGAACACCATGTCCAGAGTATTTCCCTTTATATGTGTGGGTTTGTTGATGATCTGTTTAAATCCCAGGCCTTCAAGGGCTTCAAGGAATGCAGTTGCATGGCTTTGATGAAGTGAAGGGAGATTAAAGTCACCCATAATCCAGATTGGTGAGTTAGGGTTGTGGGCATTAGCGGCAAGGTCAATAATTGTGGGGAGGTCCACAGGAGATGAAGATGGTGTTCTGTAAACTAGATTGATGGTGCATTGCTGGTTTTTGATGGAAAGGGAGTCCAAGTTACTTGTACTAGATGATTCAGTGATATGGAAATGGAGGTCTGATTTGGTGAGTATTAGTACTCCTCCTCCTTTTTTGGTTTCTCTGTGTCTTATATGAATAGAGAAGTTGGGTGGTAGGAGTTGATTGAGGAGGACGTTATCCTCTGAAGATAGCCAGGTTTCCGTGATCATGAGTAGGTCCAGGTCGTAAAGGGATATCATGTCTAGGACCACGGGCCATTTTTTGCGTATGGAACGCAAATTTATCATGGCACATTTAAGGTTTTGGCAGTACTTGAGTTTCTCATGGTTGGGTATCTTGGATTGTTGGAGTGTGATGTGTATGAGGTGGGAGCGGCGGGTGTGGGTGTCACTTCCTGGGTGGGGTCCAGACCATCTTTTACCCAAGTTGCTCAAGATGGGGATATGGTTCTGAGATTGAGAGAGGCATTGGAGGTTCCCAGCCAATGCGTAAGGAGATACAGGCTAATAAAGGCCAGAAAGTGAGAGACCATATTGCGTGTATGGGAGTGTGTAATTGTGATATGGTGATGGTGCAATTCTCACAAAAATGTACACAGCAATAGTGGGAGGGGGAGTAAAGTACTGATGAGGAGCCTAGTGCGGTGGGTAATGAGGTCATACGATTGCACATGCATACATATGGTAATGGGGTGGAGAGTAATACATACACCGGAAGTAAGCAAATAATGGCAGCAGGTGTTGGTACTCTTAAAAGACTAAACAGTAGAACTGTGCAACAATGATACAGTCATGAGATGTAGAGATCGAACTAAGACAAGTTGAAAGTTAGATACATGCTACCACAAGGGAACAGACTGGTAATGAAATGTAATAATATGTTCAGTACCTCAGAGGTTAGGATCGTGTCCCTAGTTGGAGTATTTCACTTAGGTGGCGCTGCGGTTCGTGTAGTAGTGCGATGTTACTGCTGCTCCCTCTGCCTCTGGAGGCTTACTCCCAGGACTGGGGAAAGTCGATAAGGAGGTGGGAGCTGCTGTTGACCAGTGGTGGCTGCCCGGTCCCGCTTTCCTGGTCCACGCCTAAGGGCCACGCCAAAGAGCCCTCTGGCGAGGCCCTCAGGCGCGGGCGCGCCCGATGGCGCTGCTGATTTTAAAGGGCAGGCTCGAGCCCCGATTGGGCTGCCGAGCAAGATGGTGGTTCCCGCCTCAGCTGGTGATGAGGGCTCGATCCTCGGAGGAGGAGAGCAGCTGGAGCTGGCTGGAGAGCGTCTCTGGTTGCCTGAACAAGAAGGGTCAGAGGGCAGGAGTTTCCTAAACCCCAAACAAATTACGGAATATGGCCTGGCTGAAGGCACTGTCCCGTTGGGACTCCCTCTCCAGGCAGTAGTAAGCTGCAAAAGTGTGAATTGAGAACCAAGTGGCAGTCGGGCAGATGTCTGCCACAGGGACAGAGCGGAGGCTCGCAACTGAGGTTGCCATAGCCCTTTGTATGCCGTGACCCAGCACTCCAGTTGTAGCCCAGCCTGATCAAAGGCAATGCAGTCTGCCACCCAAGTAGACAGTGTACGCTTAGTGACTGCCTCCCCAAGTCGACTGGCTACCAATCAGCTCACACATCAAATATAAGACAGTCATAAACATATTCAAAATCAAACAACAAACATCAGCTCTCAGCTTACAATCCGATAGAAGCACACGACCAAGGAGGAGGGGCCCTTCCAACCGTGTTAACACACCAAAGGTCTTCACCAAGGCCCGCAAGGACACTTCAGACCGAGCCCTTTCACTGGCTGCACCAGCAATTTGGAACGCCCTCCCAGATGAATTACGATTAACAACTGACATCAAAGACTTTCGGAAGCAGCTCAAGACGACCCTCTTCATCGAACACTACGGGGGCACCACATGAGCTGCGCGCCAGCCAGGACCACAGACCAACCCCCCCACCATTCCCACATGTATATAGTATTGTATAATAGCGCACGCTGTAAATAGCTCAACAAGAATCTACTTCATCCTACTACACACGCACTCACTGTTTCACTGCATGCACACACAAAAATCCATTACTTGCTGATTGTTTGCTGTGTAGACCGCCTTGATTGAAGAAGGCGGCATAGAAATCCTTTTAAATAAATAAATAAAATAAATGAAACAAAAAGCTATGAGGCTTTGTGGTGGCCCTGAGCATGTTTCAGGTAGAAGGACAGAGCCCTTTTGCAGTCCAGAGTATGGAGAACGGCTGCTGTCTTGTTGGCATGGGGTTGTGGAAAGAAGGTAGGAAGCACTACCTCTTGGTTGAGATGAAAGGCGGATACCACCTTCAGGAGGAATTTAGGGTGGGTGCGGAGCACGCCCCTGTTCTTGTAGAACCTGGTATAGAGTGGGTTGGCCTCCAAGGCCTGAAGTTCACTGACTCTGCAGGCAGAGGTGAGCGCCATCAGGAAGGCAACCTTCCAGGAGAGGTAACGCAAATGGAAAGTAGCCAGGGGTTCAAAGGGTGGCTTGGTAAGCTGTGCCAGAACCATACTGAGGTCCCATTCTGTCGGAGGTGGCCGAATGGGAGGCGTAGAGAGCAGCAAGCCCTGCATGAATCGGGCAATGAGGAACTGCACAGAAAGAGGCTTGTCCTCTATGGAATGATGGTTTGCGGAGAGCACGCTCAGGTGTTCCCTGACGGAGTTGGACTTGAGTCCAGACTGTGAAAGGTGGAGCAAGTACTGCAGCACCATATGCACTGGGCAGGAAAATGGATCAACCCAGTGCTCCGTACACCATACCGCGAATCTGCGCCACTTGAAGAAATAGGCTCATCTTGTGGTGTGCTTACGAGAGGTCAGGCGGACTTCTTACACCTCCCTGGGGAGGTGGAGAGGTACTAGTGCGACCCGGTCATCAGCCATGCTATTAGCGACAGGGATCCCAGGTTGGAGTGGAGAATCAAACTCTCTTCCTGAGTCAATAGTCCTGGGGAATTCCCCAAGAGACCGGGAGCTCTGTCGAGAGGTGGAGTAACAGAGGGAACCAAGGTTGTCTGGGCCATCGTGGGGCCACCAGGATCATGGAAGCCTTGTCCCGCTGGATCTTGAAGAGGATCCGTATTATTAGTGGCATAGGAGGGAAGGCATACAACAGGTTCCCCGACCATGAGATGAGGAAGGCATCTGCTGCTATCCGGGATGGGTGCAGCTGGGGACAGCAGAAGAGGGGCAGTTGAGCATTGGCCGGGCTGGCAAATAGGTCCAGACTTGGGGTTCCCCATAGTCAGAATAGCCACTGCGCCATTCGTGCGGCTGGAGAACCCTGCTCAGTCTATCTGCTGGGGCACTGTCCTGGCCTGGAAGGTATAGCGTCCTGAGGAGCATTCCCTGACTGGTTGCATATGAGCAGAGAGCTACTGCCTCCTGGCAGAGGTGGTGAGACCCCATGCCTCCCTGTTTGTTCAGGTTGAACCTCACGACCTGGTTGTCCATTTGGACCAGCACTGACTGGTGCTGCAGGTGGTGTTGGAAGGCTTGGAGCACCAGAAAAATGGCTCTGAGCTCCAGCAGGATGATCTGCTGCTGGCTCTCCTCGAGAGACTGGCTGCCCTGCATGCGCAGTCCCTCGCAGTGGGCACCCCAGCCCAATAGAGAGGCATCTGTGGTAGGGTGTTAGAAGGGCATGCCTTCCTGCAGGTGCTGTGTGTCCTGCCACTAACTGAGTGACTGCCAATTGACAGGAAACCAAGATCCTGTCCCGGAGCCTGCCTGTGGCCTTAGTCCACTGTTAGCGGAGGCACCACTGAGTTGCTCGCACGTGGAGGCAGGCATAGGGGACCACATGGACTGTGGAACCATGTGGCTGAGCAGGCGCAGCATGGACCATGCCAATAGGGCATGGCGGTGCTGCACCTCGGTTGCCAGGGCCCTAAGGCGATCCTTTCTGTCCAGGGGGAGGAAGGCCCTGGCTTGAAGGGTGTCCAGACAAGCCCCTATGAATTCCAGGTCCTGTGTTGGTGTGAGGTGGGATTTGGGGTGGTTTATCACGAACCCCAGATGTTGAGGGACCTTGATGGTGCGGGCCATGGCTTGTTGCGCCTCTGAGGCCATCTCTCCTTTTATTAGCCAGTAGTCCAGGTATGGGAAGACAAAGGCTCCTTGGAGACGGAGGTAGGTGGCCACCACTGCTAGGCATTTGGTGAAGATTCTTGGTGTGGAGGCTAGGCCGACCATGAACCTTAGGTATTGCCTGTGACTGGGATGAATGAGGATGTGGGTATAAGTATCCTTTAGGTCCAAGGAGATTTGCCAATCTCCTTGCTGGAGGTAGGGCAGCAGTGTTACAAGTGAGAGCATTTTGAACTTCTCTCGCACCAGGAATTTATTCCGATTTCTCAAATCCAGGATTGACCTCAAGTCTCCTGTTCTTTTTGGAACCAGGAAGTACCTGGAGTAGAACCCTTTTCCCTTGAGATGGTGTGGCACGAGTTCCACAGCTCTGTCCCTGAGAAGGCCTGCAAGTTCCTGCAGCAGCAGGGCCTGGAGCAGGGGAGTCCAAGGGGAGGTGTCTGGTCCAGATGAAGGAGGTAACCTTCCCTGACCACCTGAAGTGTCTAGAAGTTGGTGGTGATGGCAGCCCACTGGTGGGCAAATTAAATCAGGTGCCCACCCGTCGGTAGCTGGTCCCCCTTGGGTGGAGAGGCTATGCTCTGGGATTCAAAACCCCAAACCAATCTGGGCCGGAGCTGGTGTCTAGGTCTTGGGGACCTTGGACTTACGTGGGCCCTGGCCTACTCCCTTGCCCTGATGAACCTCCTGAGGGGTCTGGGGGACCAGGCATGGGGGATAGCCTTGGTACGGTTGGCCTTTCCGGTGAAAGGGAGGCCTTTTCCCCAATGGTTTCTTCCTGGGAAGAGCGGAGATCTTCCTTGAGAGTCAAGTCCTGGTGACATACTCGATCTCTGCTGCTTTGTCCTCTATTGGCTTGCCAAAGAGGTTTTCACCAAGGCAAGGGATGTCAAGGAGTTTCTCCTGGACCCATTGCCCGAGGTCCAATGTCAGGAGCCAGGCCTGGCACCAGGCATAGATGCCTGTGGTGAACACCTTCATGCTGTACTCGAAGCCATTGTAGGCTGCTCGAGACAAATACTTCGAGCACTCCCCGACAGACTTTGTGAGGATCTGGAAGCACTGGAGGTGGTCCCCACTGAGACCCACCGAGAAACCCCTGAGTTCCTTGGTGAGGGCTCGGAGGTACATGCCAATATACAGCTGGTATGCTAGCATCGAGCCCTGGTACCATTTGCGCCTGAGGGCATTGAGGGCGTGGGGCTCACTGTCCGGTAGCACCAAGGAGTGAGACTTTGGGATTTTTGTCAACGCATGGCCGACTCAACCAACAGAAAGGCGTGAGGGAGGTGTGCCTTCCTGAAGCCGGGTCCCCGCTGGACCCGATACATGGCGTCCAGGCATCGGCAAACAATTGGCACCGATGCCAGGGTTTCCCACATTTGGAGAAGGAGGCGCCCGCTGATGGAAGGGACAGGGACCGCAAGGGCCTCTTTGGGTGGGGTCTTATATTGGAGGATTTCGAGTTCCTCTGTGCAGGGGTTGTCCTCCGTGGGAAGGGACAGTACCTTTGCCATGTCCCAGACAAACTCGAGGAACGAGATATCCTTGGGTGGGGACCAGTGCCTCGATGTCGGCAGGGATGGGTCCAAGAGAAGATCACGGTGTGCTTGTGTCTCTGGGGAAGTCTCGTCTTCGGACTCCCAGTCTGAGTAGTCCGTCGAGGACTCGTGGCCTGATGGCTCTAGGGGCTTCAAGGGGTCTGGCCTTCGATGGACTGTGGCTAAGGCTTGGCCAGAGCCAGAGCAACTTGTCAGGGAGGATCGCACTCCCGAGGACCAGGAGCAGGATTGAGACCCTTGCCGAGGATTGGCTTGAGGCATGGGGGGCTCAAGGAATTTTTAGGCGGCCCGGGGAATCCTTGGCATCGAGATCCCTGCAGTCTCCACACGTGTATCAGTGGGGCCGGGCATCAACACTTGCTGTGAGGTAAGGAATGCAGAGAAGTTGTGTTCCAATGCCCACCATCCTGGCTTCCCACTCAGAGTTGCAGCCTGTGACACCGACACTGGGGTGACCGGTTTGGGTGTCGGGAAGGAGAGGAGTCCTCTATGAGACTGGCCTCAGAGGTCCGAGATCTGTCGCCAGCGGCTTCTGCATCTGAAATGCAGCGGCTTCTGCATATGAAAGACACACAACCAACCTACCAACACCTACTACACATTGCTATCCAGCACTCCCTAAGGGAAAAGAAAGATAACTTGTCCCCCCAGGATTTAAGAGCTGCTCTCATAAATGTGCGTTCAGTCCGCAACAAATGGCCTGTTATCACAGACCTACTCACCCTCTACGATCTAGACATCCTTCTCATCACAGAGACATGGTTATCTAACGATGACACTGTCCTCATCAACCACCTTCTACCCCACAACTTCACTCTACACAGTTGCCACAGAGTCAACAAAAGAGGTGGAGGAGTTCTCATACTCACAAAAACTGACCTCAATTTCAACCTCTCCAACAGCAATAACACAACCAACCTTGACATTGTTGTCATATCAAATGATATATGCTCCATCAATCTAATATACAGAGCCCCGTCACCTTCCCCTGATGACCTGGCCACGATAATCGAGCTAGCCTGCAACCCTCCTAATCTACGCACCCCAAACTGGATACTAGGAGATTTCAATCTCCCATCTCTTCACGACTCTCAAGCATCAGCGCTCCACGAAGCACTTAAAGATCTAGGCTACCTACAATTAATCAACGAACCAACTCACACAAAGGGAAACAAGCTGGACCTGATCTTCGCCCCACTAACTATCCACGATGCCCCCAATCTCACTCCGCCCACCTACACCGCAGTACCTTGGTCCGATCATAAACTAATTACTTTTCAAATTCCCTTAAACGATCCACCCCAGAAACACCACGGAAACAAGGCAAAACCCACAAGCCTACCCCCACGACGATTCAAACCTTTCAACAAGACTACCATCCTGCACAATGCACAACCTCTCCTCAGCACGACAACAACTTGCCCAGATAAACTAGTCTCCATTTGGAATTACAACCTGAGTGCCAATGCACTTCACACAGAACACAACAAAACCCCAAGGAAAAAAGACCTCGCACCCTGGTACTCTAAAGAACTACGGCCCTCTCTCCTCCAACTCAGAAAACTCAAAAGGAGATGGAGGCGATCACGATCGACTGAAAATCTGGAAGCCTACAACCTCCAACTCGCAAGACACCGCAAGGCTATAACCGAGAAAATGAGACAAGCCCACACAGACACACTTATGCGATCACTCCGAAAACCTCATGACCAAGACGAATAACTACATCAAACACCCTCAGCACCCCAAGTAGTTTCAGAAAAGCGTGTAAATGTACTACACAAAGGGCAATTTCCTTATCGGCCCCACTTATATGGAACTCTCTCCCTCCCGATGTGCGATCCATGGATGATTTAAAGGAGTTCAGAAAACAACTGAAATTTGTACTCTTCACTGAGTACTATGGCACAGACATCTAACAGTCTCTATTATTATAGCCTGCATGTAACTTGTTTTACTGTAACAGTTCCTTGATGTTGTGTATCCCAATTTTACCTTCACTCTTTAGTTTAGTCAGTGTATGCCCCCTGTCTCTGTTCTCCCTTCTTGTGTCTTGGTAACCGCTTTGATTTAAGGAAAAGGCGGTATAGAAAACCTGTTAAATAAATAAATAAATAAATAAATAATCTTGTCCGAAACCTAACGAAAGAACCAGGCCCTGGGCAAATACCTCAGATCTCCGCCCAAGACTATGCCGATTTCCTCCAATCAAAATTATGCCAAACCGACAAGACTCACCCACCATCTATCATCACAGATCCATCAAACACAACGACGATGACAATATTCACCACTCCATCTAACAAGCAAATCATTGACACCATCTCTACAATCAACACCACTACAGCACAGACCGACCCTTGCCCAGCCTTTTGGATAAAGGAACTCCGGTCAGAATTTTGCCCATTCATAGCCAAACTCATGGACTTGTCCTTCACTTCAGGCACTTTCCCTCTAAATCTCAAACACACATCAGTCAGCCCCCTGCTAAAGAACAGCAAGTTGGACCCCCAGAAGGTGGAATCATACAGACCAATTGCCAGCATTCCACTATTGGTAAAGATAATTGAGAAAGAAGTCCTTCTCCAGATTCAACAACACATCAACAATACTTCACCACTTGACCACTGCCAACACGGATTCAGAGAATCCCATGGCGTGGAGACGTTACTTACCACCCTCTTCAACAATATTCTCAGCACAGTAGATAACATACATCATGGAGTCGCCCTTATATTCCTAGACATAGCGGCGGCGTTTGACTCTGTGTGCCACGAAACCCTTCTAAAGCGACTCAAAGAAAAGGGTATCTGCGACCTAGCACTATCCTGGTGCAAATCATACCTTACAGATAGGTGGCAACATGTACAAACAGAGACCTCCACCTCCAAACCGTTCCACCAGAAACAAGGCGTCCCGCAAGGTTCCTCCCTATCAGCCTTACTGTTCAACATTTATATGCAGCCTATCTGCGAGCTCATATGATCATTCAACGTCGAATGCATGATCTATGCTGATGACATCCTACTTTACACACCATTTCAGATTGACAAGATTGACCTCTCATCTCTAATCAACTGTTTTAGCGCAGTGGAAAAATGGCTCCAAAACCAGAACCTCAGAATACAACACAAAGACCGAAGTGCTATTCATCTCCAGAAACACCAACTTTTCCCCTCCAGCCTGCCTAAAAATCGGAGAGAATGAACTGCAATCCAAACCCTCTATTCGATACCTAGGTATTACAATGGACTAGAAACTTGATATGAAGACACACATCAGCAACATGGTAAAATCAACATACCATAAAATCAAGTCCCTCAGACACCTACGTCCCCTCCTTCAGCCAAACGACTTTAGAACAATTTTTCAAGCACTAACCATCCCTCATCTCGACTACGCAAATGCAATCCTCCAAGGACTCCCTCAATCCACCCTGAGTCCGCTCCAACTGGCCATGAATGCGGCAGCAAGAATTCTAAATGGGACCCCAAGGTGTGACCACATAACGCCCATCCTCAAAATGCTTCACTGGCTCCCAATCCATTACAGGATCACATTCAAGATTCTACTGCTAACATTCAAATCCATTAACGGACTCGCCCCCTCATCACTTGCTGCTCTCACGCACGTCACCCCCCCCAAACAGAACCAGACGATCCACTGCAATAAACACCCTGGCTGTCCCCAAAGCAATGACCCACTGTACACAAGCAACTATAAACCGGGCCTTCAGTCTCTGTGCACCCAGATGCTGGAATTCTCTCCCACCACACATACGAGCAATCCCGGACCTGACCAAATTCAGGAAAACACTGAAACACTACCTCTTCCTCAAGTGCTACCCGGAAGATGGCAAAACAACCCCCTCACCCACAACAATCCCTCACGGACACATGTAACCCCTCAATGTATCGTATATTCGTACAAATACCTTCTCAGATGTAAATAGTTAACACTGTTATCCAAGTTATTATACCTGTTCTATGTAATTACGGTGTAACCCCCACTGTAAACTCTCCTTGTTCCATGTAAACCACGCTGATATTGAAGAGCGCGGTATATAAGAAAAATAAATAAATAAATCTGTCCTGGGTATCTTGGCCAGCTGCTCCTGCTCAGACTCCTCGGGAACCCTCCGAGGGCTGTAGGACCTCGCACGGGACCTGTCGGGCATGTCACCTTCCCAGAAAGGGGTCCTCAAAGCTTTCTTCTTCTTCTTATGCTCTCGCTCCGGAGAACCCTACTTGGAGTGTCTGCGAGTCCGCTCGGGCACCGCGGGGGCTTTAAATGACTCTGAGGATCCGTGCAGGGTCTTAGGGCACACGGCCACCAGGGATACTGGGGCCAAGTCTGACCTGTGAAAGATGTCACCCTGCTTCTGCCGGCGCCTCTGGATGGCCTTAGCGGACATCTTTTTGCACAGGAAGCATGCCTCTGGGTCATGGTTGGCACCCAGACTCCTGAGGCAACAATCACGTGTGTCAGTGAGGGATATGACAGTGAGGGATGACAAAAAAACTACAAGCTCAAGAGCCTTCTTATTTGCTGCAACCCACCCTCTGGAACGAACTACCACTAGCCCTCCGCGTGACAAAGGACCTGCAGCTATTCAGAAAAGGTCTTAAAACACACCTCTTCACTGAATATTTTGAAAACTCAACTGAAATCCCTCACCTCCCACGAGCTACTCCCCAACAATCCCAAAAACAACCTACCAACCTCCAGAACCCACTAACCCCACCCCCCAATCCCAGAGTTTCGCCTCACCATAGCCAAAATGAAGAATACAACTCAAAGATTGACTCAAGGTTATTTGCACAATATGTTGTACAATATATTTTATTTGTAAATAGTTAGCACCACAATTGTAAATAGCACCACAGTTTCACACAAACGTTGTTTGTAAATAGTTATAACTAACGTTACATGTAAAAGTTGTTCAAGTTATTCAATTGTTCTCTGTAAACCGTCCTTGATCTCTGAAAGGGGCGGTATAGAAGAAACCATAAATAAATAAAAACTAAAAAAATAAATATGTTCCTGAAGCACTGATTACACTTTTTAAACCCGATGACCATTGGGGCAAAAAGGGCCCCAGCGAGGTCGAAGACCTTTGACATGGCCAGCAGTTAGAAAAGGCGTGAAACCATGCTGGATGGGAAAAACCTAACCATACAGATTCCAAGTCTCAAGGCCGAAGTAACGGGGCTTGGAGGCAGGAAAGGGACCAGTGCTAACCGGAAGGCACACAGAAGTGCACAAGAAAATCAACTTTTTTCCAGGGAAGAAAGACGAACATCTGTAGGGTTCCGCAGAAAAAGGGAGACTGAGTAAGATGGCACCCTTGGACGGGAAGGGGACCAGGCATGCATAGTGGCATCTCCCAAAGGCTTTCTTTGAAAGCTGGGGAGATGCTTCTCCGAGGATTCCGTCAGCGTAACCCATATGTGAAATCTGACTTCCTGCTTGTTCCTGGAGAAAATTAGGTATCATTCAAACTTTTCATTAAACAACTTATGATGCTAAGTGATTGTTTGGGCTGGAAATTGGTTGGGTGGGAGGCGACAGAGTGTGGGTAAATGGAGCTCACTCTGAGGAGAGAGTTACCAGTGGTGTGCCCCAAGCATCTGTCCTTGGTTTGATTCTTGCCCAGGAGGGTGTGGATGACATGGAGGGAAATGGCTGGGCTTGAGGAATGGTCTAGAATTTGGCAGCTGAGATTTAGTATTAAAAAATGCAAGGTCATGCATTTGGGCTGCAGCAATCCAAGGGAGCATTATAGTATAGGGGGTGAAGTACTTTTGTCCACTAAAGAGCGGGACCCGGAATATCACTGCTTGACCCAATACAAGCATTGAGGAACCTGTGTCTTTTGGGGAAACTACTAGGTACTTATGACCTAGATTGGCCACTGTTGGAAACAGGATACTGGGCTTGATGGACCTTTGTCTGACCCATATCTTATGTTCTTATGATAAGGCTAAGGAAGAACTTTTAAAATGTAAGCAATCCACTAAAAATGGGCACATCCTCTTTTACATTAGAAATGATCATGTCTAAATATGGTACAGTAAATACTGCTTTTAGCATGGTAGACAATAGGAATCCAGGCATCAATTCATTTTTAGAGCTCCACTAGTTGGGCAGGAGACATAGGCAGAACTTACTCATCGTTGAGGCCACATCTGCGGGTCGTAGGGTTCCCATGCTTTGTGATGGTGTCAGTCAGTTCCTGATACAGCGTGTCACCCAGGGAGCGAGGGATTCCCTCCCAGGCCATGATCAGGATGATGATCACAGCATTCTCACAGTGGTGGCCAGACCGATGACGCACTAAGCACAGCAGCTTCTCCTCCTCACTGTGTCTTCTGATCACCTGCGAAGCACAAATCCATCAGGAAACATTAAACAAACTGAAATGTCAAAAGACCCATGGGCATTTTCAAACCAAAAGCTAAAAGTCTAAGCTCTCTGGAGAAGGGACTTCCCTTGACTGTGATAGCCATTTATATGAGTCTTGTGTTATAGATACACTCTAAATTTATGTTTAACAGAGTTGTGCAGGCTGTTGGTGCTCTTTAAGAATTACAAACAAAACAAAGGTATCAGGATCCACTGCTTCTTGGGGGTTAAAGGCAGAAGACAAAAGAAGTCTTTGGATCAGCCCCAGAACTTGTTCTAGTTATTGTCCTTTCTATACTCTAATTTTATCGTCCTATAATCATTACTTTTTTTGTATATTTTTAGGTGTGTTTTGCATTAGGCGATGCATATTTTTTGAACAGTCAATCTGTGGGTTTGTCAGTCTATTTGTCTATCTGTCTCAATGCACAGATGTGTTTGCACATGCATAAAGATATGGAGAAAGAGAGGCTGTCAGGAGTAACTGAGCTGCTGCAGGCGGGGAGGCCCCAGACTATCCAAGTGGAGGTGAGCTGTGAAATGTGAGCAGGGTGATAGGGGGAGCCAACCCTGCTTGCAGAAAGAGATGTACAGGAGGTGTGAGCTGAGGAGTAGCCTACCAAAAGAGACGTGCTAGAGCTGGAAATGAGGCCATAGGAGGGGAGTGCAGGGCTATCCTTCCTCCTTCCTGAACTTCCTGCATGAAATATTGCTGTGGCTCTCCTCTTTCAGTCTCCCCAATTATAAAAATATGGAAAGCAAACCCTACCGGGAAATTCCCTGCTTCTTGCTGCTATCCATAAAGTGGCTAGGGAAACCCACCTCCCCCTCTTGTCCAAAAAAAGGGCTTTTTCTTTTTTGGACAGGAAGCCTGCTTTGAAGAAAACAGGAAAACGATTAAGCACTGGTAAGGCAGGCAGAGCAAAACTGAAAAGAAGCTTGCCATAAAAACTATTTTCAGGTACATCTGAAGCAAGAAGTCTGTGAAGGAATAGGCTAAAGCATTATATCATTAAAAGGCAAAAGGGGCACTTAGGGAGGGCAGGACCAAAGCAGAAAGACTAAATTAACTCTGCTATGGTCTTAACAAAAAAGGACATTAGGGAGATACCCATACCAGAAATGATATTCAATGGTGATGATTTGGAGAAACAGAAACAAATCTCAGTGAACCTAGATGATATAAAAGGGCAAACTGACAAACTAAAGAATAGCAAATCACTTGGACTGGGTGGTATATACCCAGAGTATTGAAATAACCTGAAAATGAAACTGCAGCTCTATCATTAGTAATTTGTAACCTATGATTAAAATTGTGTATAGTACCCTGAAGACTGGAAGGGTGGCCAATGCAATCTATTTTTTAAAAAGGAATCCAGGGGTCATCCAGTAAACTATAGACCGGTGAATCTGATGTCAGTGCCAGGCAAAATGATAGAAACTACTATAAAGAACAAAATTACTGACTATATAGATAGACATGATTTAAAAGGGAAAGAGCCAACATGGAGCAAACAAAAGGAAATCTTGCCTCATCAATCTAAAAATGTGAATAAACATGTAGCTAAAGAGCTGGTTGATATAATGCATCTGGATTTTCAGAAGATATTTGACAAAGTCTATTAACAAACCCAGTGTACTATTTGAAATCGTCCGCAGACTCACAAAGGACCCATCAAATAAAGAAGAGATACAACCTCAAATATTTGCTATCTCATCAATTAATAATAAACCAACCCAGAAGCCATCTCTCCATAACATCCACAATACATCAAAGGCAGAACCCAACCCCATACAAGAATGGAGGGAATTCCATATCCCCACTTCGGAAGAGATTCTCCGGACCATAGCCGCTCTAAACACCAGCACAGCTTCATCTGACTCTTGCCCAGTAGAATGAATCAAGGCAATCAAAGAAGATGTTATCAGTACATCCACAACATAGTAAGCAAGTCTCTTTCATGAGACTATATGCCTCACGCCCTCAAGCAAGCAACTATCCGCCCCATCCAAAAAACCACATCAACAGACAGCTCAGACCCTGTATCCTATCGTCCAATCTCCAGCCTTCCCTTCCTATCCAAGATAATTGAAAAAGAAGTTCAGAAACAGCTACAAGATCACATTAATATGCTTGATCCGCACTAACATGGTTTCTGCCCCAACCATAGTGTTGAGACTCTCCTCACTCACTTCCTGGACACACTACTCAGAGGAATCGACAAAATAAAAACTGTCTTTTTATTCGTTTTCATCGACATTTCCTCAGCATTCGACACCATATCTCATAGCATCCTAATAGACCATCTAGCCAGTATTGGTCTACTTAACACCACCCTCAACTGGTTCAGTCCTATCTAAGTCACAGACAATAAACGGTCAGAGTTGGATCAACCACCTCCACTCCAATTAACAATACACAGGGAGTCCCACAAGGGTCCTCCCTGTCCGCTCTCCTGTTCAACATATACATACAGCCAGTCTGCAACAACTTCAAAAAGCACAAGATCCTCTATGCTATCTATGCAGACGACAATATGGTCTACACACCAATCCTCCTTGACAAACCAGACTATACAGCAATCACAGCCTGCTTACATGAAATGAACAACTGTCTTTCCTCCAACAATCCACTCGTTAACTTCAAGAAATCCGAAGCATTATTCATATCACATGACACCTCTTTTACCCCCCCCCCCCAAAAACTTCCATCATCCTACAGGATACTCCAATAACAATAAAGGAAGAGGTCCTATATCTAGGTGTGACCCTGGACCGAGCCCTAAATTTACAACCACACATCAGCAGAACCACCAGGAATGCATTCCACAAAATGGACATCATCTATAGACTAAAACCACTCCTAAGCCAGGAACACTTCCGCACGGTTTGCCAAGCCATTATTACCCCCATTCTCCACTACTGTAACTCCCTCTTCCAAGGTCTCCCAGCACAATCCACAAGACCACTTCAACTAGTCCAGATCACTGCTGCCCGGCTCATAACGGGATCAGCCAAACATGAACACATAACACCTATTCTACTTCAGCTGCACTGGCTACCAATTATTTTAAGAGCCAAATACAAAACAACATTAGCCATATTCAAGATCAGAAACGAAACATCAGCCGGAAACCTACAAGAGCTCCTAAGCGCAAAACCTAACAGACCCAAAAGACAAAACACAAGAGAAACAATACCAACTCCTGGCTTTTTCACTAAAGCCAACAAGACAACGTCAAATAGAGCTCTCTCACTTGCAGCACCTACCATCTGGAACTCCTTGCCGGAGAAGATAAGGACAACCAAGGACATTAAGGACTTCAGGAAACGACTAAAAACATTCCTGTTCTCTGAACACTTCAAAGATGACTTCCAGTATACACCCTAATGACTCACACCTAAATAATTTCTTACCCAAATACATGAATTGTAAATAAGTTATGCTCCTAGCATGTCCTGCATGTAACCCCTTCCCATGTTTCTAAATGAGTCCTCTGTAATATTCTGTTGAAGTTGTAATGTAAACCACTTTGATTCCAAGAAAGGTGGTATAGAAAACTTGTTAAATAAATAAATAAAATAAATATTATGAAAGACTCCTGAGGAAATTAAAAAATCATGGGATAGGAGACTTGTTCTATTGTGGATTGGGAATTGGTTAAAAGATAGAAAACAGAGAGTAAGGCTAAATGGGGAAAGGTGAATAGCAGTGTCCCAGGGATATGTATTGGGACTGCTGCTTTTTAACATATTTAGAAATGATTTGGAAATGGGAACATGAGTGAAGTGATCAAATCTGTAGACAAACAAAATTATTCAAGACTGTTAAATCAAAATGGAATTGTGAGAATGTGCATTCAGATGAGATGTGACGCACATAGGGAAGAATAAACCAAACTATAGCTATTCAATGCTAGGATCCACATACAGGTGGGGGGGGGGGGTAATGTTATAACGGGGTGCTTAGATTAAGTGGGCAGGAAACCTCCTAATTTATGCCTAGTTTATAAAGACATGAAGGCATGAGCCTAGTTGTCTTCAGGGTCGTACCAAACCATAAATGCACCCTGTGTGACTTGTCATTTGCCCCATACTCGGATCGCCCCATCTTACCTCCATATACAGTCGGTTGTCCCCTGCCCTTGCCACCCCCGCTGCTTTTCATGTTGCTTTGGCAGTGGCGACAGCAATGGTAGCAGCAGAGCAGACATCCAATTAAAAAAAAAAACAACAACGCGAGACTTTCTGACTCTGTGCTTGCATGCAGGTCTAATCCCTCCCTCCTCTGATGTATGCTTGCGTCAGAGGAGGGAGGGACCAGACCAACATGCAAGATGGGAGTTGGAAAGGCCCACTTTTTATTTTAAATTGGAATTCTGTTCTGTTGTCACCGCCGCTGCCACCACCAAGGCAACAGGAAAACCAGCAGCGGCGGAGCAAGAGCAGGCAGCGCGGGGAGCCGAGGCCGGGAGCAAGAGCAGGCAGCACGGGGTAGCCGAGGCCGGGAGCAAGAGCAGGCAGCGCGGGGGGGCCGAGGCCGGGAACAAGAGCAGGCAGCGTGGGGGAGCCGAGAGCAAGAGCAGGCAGCGCAGGGGAGCCGAGGCCGGGAGCAAGAGCAGGCAGCGCAGGGGGGCCGAGGCCAGGAGCAAGAGCAGGCAGCGTGGGGGAGCCGAGGCCGGGAGCAAGAGCAGGCAGCGTGGGGGAGCCGAGGCCGGGAACAAGAGCAGGCAGCGTGGGGGAGCCGAGAGCAAGAGCAGGCAGCGCGGGGGAGCCGAGGCCGGGAGCAAGAGCAGGCAGCGTGGGGGGGCCGAGGCCGGGAGCAAGAGCAGGCAGCGCGGGGGGGCCGAGGCCGGGAGCAAGAGCAGGCAGCGCGGGGGGGCCGCGGGCGGGAGCAAGAGCAGGCAGCGCGGGGGGGCCGAGGCCGGGAGCAAGAGCAGGCAGCGCGGGGGGGCCGAGGCCGGGAGCAAGAACAGGCAGCGCGGGGGTGCCGAGGCCGGGAGCAAGAACAGGCAGCGCGGGGGGGCCGAGGCCGGGAGCAAGAGCAGGCAGCGCGGGGGGGCCGAGGCCGGGAGCAAGAGCAGGCAGCGCGGGGGGGCCGAGGCCGGGAGCAAGAGCAGGCAGCGCGGGGGGGCCGAGGCCGGGAGCAAGAGCAGGCAGCGCGGGGGAGCCGAGGCCGAGAGCAAGAGCAGGCAGCGCGGGGGCGGGGGCGAGGCCGAGGCCGGGAGTAAGAGTAGGCAGTGCGGGGGGGCCGAGGCCGGGAGAAAGAGCAGGCAGCGTGGGGGAGCCGAGGCCGGGAGCAAGAGCAGGCAGCGTGGGGAGGCCGGGAGCAAGAGCAGGCAGCGTGGGGAGGCCGGGAGCAAGAGCAGGCAGCGCGGGGAGGCCGAGGCCGGGAGCAAGAGCAGGCAGCGCGGGGATGCCGAGGCCGGGAGCAAGAGCAGGCAGCGTGGGGGAGCCGAGGCTGGGAGCAAGAGCAGGCAGCGCCGGGGGGCCGAGGCTGGGAGCAAGAGCAGGCAGCGTGGGGGAGCCGAGGCTGGGAGCAAGAGCAGGCAGCGTGGGGGGGCTGAGGCCTGGAGCAAGAGCAAGAGCAAGAGCAGGCAGCGCGGGGGAGCCGGGAGCAAGAGCAAGAGCAGGCAGCGAGGGGGAGCCGGGAGCAAGAGCAGGCAGCGCGGGGGAGCCGGGAGCAAGAGCAGGCAGCGCGGGGGAGCCGGGACCAAGAGCAGGCAGCGCGGGGGAGCCGAGGCCGGGAGCAAGAGCAGGCAGCGCGGGGGAGCCGAGGCCGGGAGCAAGAGCAGGCAGCGCGGGGGAGCCGAGGCCGGGAGCAAGAGCAGGCAGCGCGGGGAGGCCGAGGCCGGGAGCAAGAGCAGGCAGCGCGGGGAGGCCGAGGCCGGGAGCAAGAGCAGGCAGCGCGGGGAGGCCGAGGCCGGGAGCAAGAGCAGGCAGCGTGGGGGAGCCGAGGCCGGGAGCAAGAGCAGGCAGCGTGGGGGAGCCGAGGCTGGGAGCAAGAGCAGGCAGCGTGGGGGAGCCGAGGCTAGGAGCAAGAGCAGGCAGCGCCGGGGAGCCGAGGCTGGGAGCAAGCGCTGGCAGCGCCGGGGGGCCGAGGCCGGGAGCAAGAGCAGGCAGCGCGGGGGAGCCGAGGCCGGGAGCAAGAGCAGGCAACGTGGGGGGGCCGAGGCCAAGGCCGGGAGCCGCAAATGTGCCACTATTTCTTTACGCCCTGCGCGGCCGCACCACTAGCACAGGACTAGGCACTAGTGCAAATCCCTGCATACGTTGTGCCTAGCTTCAAGGCATGGACATTACAACTGCTTGGGAGCAGTGGAAAGATCAGCACATAGTTTACATATATACTTTGAGACTGCCCACACTCCACCCAAATTTCACCCTGTGCACACCTCCTGTCAAACATATGCATGAGCTTGCACCACATGTATTTCTATGCCTGGCCTAATTCTATAGGAGCCTAAAACAGCATTTTAGACATAGAAATGATTTATAAAATTACCCTCTGGGAGTCATCACCCAGGAAAAAAGATATAGGTGTCATCGTGGGCAAAACATTGACATCCTCTATTCACTGTGCAATGGTGGCCATCATGTTACCACAGGGACATGGTTAAAAAACCTGATCCACTAGCAGGACATGAACTTGAATATCATAATGCCTCTGTACTGTTCCATGGTGCGACTGCACCTTGAATACTATTGTGCAGTTCTGATCACTGCATCTGAAAACAGATATAGAAAAGGTAAGGATGGCCAAAATGATAAAAGGAATGGAACAACTGCCCTGTCAGGAAGGATAATGAGGATAGGGCTCTTCAGCATGGGGAAGAGGCAGCTGAGGGAAGATAAAACAGAGGTCTATAAAATCATGAATGGAGTGGAATAAGTAAAACGCAAATCGGCTGTTTACTCTTTCAAAAAGTAGAAAGAATAGGCGAGGCACTACTATGGAGTGGAGGAGTGGCCTAGTGGTTGGGGCAAGGTACTTCAGGCCGGAAGGTCGGGGGTTCAAATCCCAGTAGAGGACAGCAACCTTGGGCCGGAACGACTGGGGTTTCTAGTCCCACAGGTGCTCCTTGTGGTCTTGGGCAAGCCACTTAACCCTCCATAGCCCATGTTCCCTGTAAAATAGTTATCTCCAAGTTATAATGCCCTGTTCGATGTAATTTCAGTTTGTTCAATGTAAACCGCACTGATGCAGAATAGCGCGGTATATAAGAGAATGTAAATAAAATAAAATAAATAAAAAAAGTTACTAGGCAGCACATTTAAAACAAGCTGGAGAAAATATTTTTCCCTCAATGCATAATTAAGAACTGAAACTAGATACTGGAGAATGAAGTAAATGCAGTTAGCACAGTGGAGTTTAAAAAAGGTTTAGACAAGTTCCTGGAGGAAAAGTCCATAAACTGTTAGTAGAGTAGATTTGGAAAAAGACACTGCTTATTCCTGGGGGTAAGCAGTATGGAATCTGGCTATTTTTTGTGATCCTGCCAGCTGCTTGTGACATGGATCAGCTACTGTTCGAAAGAGGATACTGGGCTTGATGGACTTTTAGTCTGACCCAGTATGACAGTTCTTATGTTCCACCCCTGTTCCACCCAAACAGAGCCGTTGGAAATACCTACGCATGGTCAGTCCAAAACAGCACACATACTCACGGATATGTCTGCAGGAACCAAAGAGGGAAGTGGAATCAGTCTACAACACAACACAGTTGTAGGTTAACTTCCAGTTCACCCTACACTTTCGTGTTTCGTTGGTAATGACTACTTCCTCAGGGGTGTCTCTCTCAAAACATACATATATCAAAAACAATATCTCCTAAAAATGAATATGAGTATATATGTTTAAAAGTAATAATTATATGTCAATATATCTCAATTACGGACGCACTCCCAGAGAGCAGGTAATGCACAAATCTTCTATTATAAAGCAAAATAAATATTCTTTTCAGTGGACTTAATAAATTTTAATATATATCTTTTATGAAAAGAATAATTTTGCATTCAAATTTATTAAGACCACCGAAAATAATATGTATTTTGCTTTATAATAGGAGATTTGTGCATTACCTGCTCGATGGGAGTGCATCCAGAATGCATTTGTTATAATTTCCTATTCCTTTGAGTTAATTTATTCTATTCTATTCTATTCTATCTATTATTGATCTGTTCAATTACATGTGATCCCGGTATTGTGATGAACACTTTTCCTGGCATTTCATGTTTTTGTAAAACTAATTTTATGGGGTTCTCTTCTGATTAATTTGGTTGCTTTTTATTACTTTTACAATTATGAAATATTTTTCAATGTGGTTGCAATGCAATGTGTGCCTTCAAGTCAATGCTGACTCCTGGGGACCCAGCAGCTCCTGGGTTTTCTCGGCAGTTGAACCAGAAGTATATTGCCAGACCTTTTTTCTGAGGCAATGGAAGGTTAAGTGACTTGCCCAAGGCCACAAGGAGTGCAAGTGGGAATCAAACCCTGGTCTCTGGGTTACCAAGCCACTAGGCTACTCCTCCACTCAGTGTGATTATTATATTATTTATATCATTTTGTCCCTTTTGGAAACATTTATATAATTGATATATATTGACTATGATTATTATTTTTAAATATGTATACTCATTCATTTTTAGGAAGCATTGTTTTTGATAGGTGTGCTTGTGTATGATTTTATTGATATTATTTATGGTTTATAATTTATTGAGAGAACTATCTTAGAAGAAATAAAATCACACCTTGTTGCATGGTGTCATAGATTCTGCTTCGCTCCTTGGTTCCTAATGCCTATGCAGCCGCAGTAAAAAAGAATCAGAATCAGAGGTTTGCATGACAGTGGTTGTTTTTTTAGCTGCACCCTTTGTCTTTCGTTCTCCTTTTGAGTCAGCACAACTAAATGTAATGCTTTTCTTTTTTTCTTTTTTTTACTGTAGCTGCCTTTTATTGTTCAAACGTTTTTAGCTTTTGAGCACATATGCCTTAATACTGCTAAATGCTTTCCACCCATAGTAATATGGATACCAATTTTACTTTTATCAATGCTTTAATGGCTTCTTCCACTTGGCATTAGAGTATGATTATATTTTATATATATATATTTTCCTTTTAATGGCATAGATGTGATTAATTTACATACTTTTAGGTTCCAAAAGGTCTGCTGTGAAAACACTTTTTTCAAACTAAGAAAGTTATGGATTTGTTATGGGCAGAGATGTATCACTGTTATCATACGAACATGTAGCACTTTGAACAAAGTAAAACATAGTAACATAGTATATGACGGCAGATCAAGACCAGTATGGTCCATCTAGTCTGCCCAGCAAGGCGGCAAGAGCAGGTGCACCTGCCACTCCGTGCAGGTCACCCCTCCGCATGCCTTTGTTTAGGGGTGTACCAACCACTCCGTGTAGGTCACCCATATTTGTTGAAATATAAGAGTTAGTTATGTTTTATTTTGATTTTATCTTGTTGCTATAAAGGGATCCACAGTGTCTGTCCCATGCCATTTTTAATTCTGTCACTGTATTTGCCCCCACCCCACTTCCATCAGGAGGGCATTCCAAGCATCCACCACCCTTTCAGTGAAAAAGTATTTCCTGACATTGTCTCTCAGTTTACCCTCTTGCAGCTTCATGTTATGACCTCTAGTTTTATAGCTTCCCCATCTTTGGAAGAGGTTGGTTTGTTTGTTCATGAATACTCTTTAAGTATTTAAAGGTCTGTCCCTCCTCTCCTGCAGAGTGTACATATTTAGGTCTTCAAGTCTCTTCTCATATGTCTTTTGACGCAGGCTCCAAATCATTTTGGTCGCCTTTCTCTGAACTCTTTCCAGTCTTTTTATAACCTTTGCGAGATATGGTCTCCAAAACTGAACATAATATTCCAAGTGAGGCCTCACCAGCGACTTGTACAGTGGCATTAGTACCTCTTCCTTTCTGCTGGTAATTCCTCTTTGTATGCAACCCAGCATCATTCTGGCTTTTGCTACTGCCTTGTCACACTTTTTTGCCACCTTGAGATCCTCAGAAACAATTACTTCAAGGTTCTTTTCCTGGTCCTTGCACACCAACCTCTCGCCCCCTATTGCATACAATTCCTTGGATTTCTGCTTCCCAAGTGCATGACACTGCACTTCTTCACATTAAATCTTAACTGCCAAGCATTAGACCATACTTCAAGCTTTTGTAGATCTTTCCTCATGTTCTCCACTCCCTCAGGGGAGTCCACTCTGCTGCAAATTTTCATGTCATCTGCAAAAAGACAGACTTTTCCATTCGGTCCTTCAGTAATATCACTCACAAATATATTGAACAGTACCAGCCCCAGGATACCACTAATCACCTTTCTTTCATCCAAGTGAGTTCCGTTAACCATCACCTTCTGTCGTCTGTCAGTCAACCAATTTCTGATCCAGTTCACCACCTTGGGACCCATCCCCAAGCTGTTAAGTTTACTGATAAGCCTCCTATTAGGAACAGTATCAAAGGCTTTGCTGAAATCTAGATAGATCACATCCATCACATGCCCTTGATCTAGTTCTCTGGTTGCCCAGTCAAAGAACTCAATCAGATTTGTTTGGCAAGATCGTCCTTTGGTAAAACCATGTTGCCTCGGAGCATGCAACTTGTTGGTTTCAAGAAAGTCCACTATTTGCTCTTTCAGGAGCGCGTCCATTACTTTTCCGGCCACCAAAGTAAGGCTTACTGGCCTGTAGCTTGTCACTTCCCTGTTACCACTTTTGTGAAGAGGTACCACATCAGCCCTTCTCCAGTCCTGTGGAACTTCTCCTGTCTCCAAGGATCTATTAAAAACATCCTTTAATGGCCCTGCAAGAACCTCTCTGAGCTCTTTCAGTATCCTGGGATGTATCCCATCTGGTCCCATGGCCGTGTCCACTTTCAGTTGAAGATTGGTTTCTTTAATTATTTTTCATCAATTTTTTTATTTATGTAATATATAATTATTTGTGGCTTTTGGTTTTGTTTATAGCATTTTGTATGAGTCCTTTCTAAATAATGGCACACTTTCAGATATGTTTTACATGTCAGAGTATCATTTACAGTTTTAAAATATATGATACGTTCAGCTATTAATGGTCCTTACTGAGTGGGACACCTTTATGTCCCTGTTTGCACAGCCTTTCAGTTTTGCTAATATTTAGATAAAGTATGTTTGTTCTTGTTAATGTTTTATTTATATTTATATATTTAAGAAGTATCCTTAAAGCAGCCATTTACTACATTATCATTAAAACTCGAGTGATTACCCGCATTGGTAAAATGATCTTATGTGTCTGTCTTGCTTATTATTTTTTATCTATTTGCCTTTCTTGTCTGTCATATATTATACATTATTATTATGTATTATACATGTTTTTATACATGCTAATGTACGAAAGATTACTCATATGTTTTTTAACTTATTTCATATTTTATATTTTATTTGAAATTGATTTCTATATATAATTATGTTTTAGACCCGATGTAGGTTAAGTTGCCAAAACCCAGCTGAGTAGGGTCTCTTTGCAATTACAATGCTTGACTGGACTTTGCTGTGCCTTGCGTCCACCCCCATTTTCATTTGTTTTTGGTTCACTTTATATTTTGGAGGTTCTTTCTCTCTTGTTTGGCCAGTACACATAAACCCATAATTGTTTACTCTCTTTTACATGTCCTCTACAGCTTTCACTGTGTGTGTGCTAGCCCTCTTTCATTCACTGACCTCTTTGCAAGCCTTCATATGTGACTCCAGACCAAACTAGTCTCCTAGGCTAGTATCTCTCAACATTTTCAAGCCCAAGGCACACCCACATTTTCAAAAAATGATATGTGACGTACAAGCCTCCATGGACAGTGCGGACATGGGAGGCGACTCATATGCCCAAATGAATAGCAAAAAAAATATAGAGAAGCCCACTGGAGGTTGGAAGGGCTGAAAGAAGAATGCTCAGGAACAGGAGGGGCTGAAAGAAGAATGCTCAGAGAACAGGAGGGGCTGAAAGAAGAATGCTCAGGAACAGGAGGGGCTGAAAGAAGAATGCTCAGGAACAGGAGGGGCTGAAAGAAGAATGCTCAGGAACAGGAGGGGCTGAAAGAAGAATGCTCAGGAACAGGAAGGGCTGAAAGAAGAATGCTCAGAGAACAGGAGGGGCTGAAAGAAGAATGCTCAGGAACAGGAAGGGCTGAAAGAAGAATGCTCAGGAACAGGAAGGGCTGAAAGAAGAATGCTCAGGAACAGGAGGGGCTGAAAGAAGAATGCTCAGAGAACAGGACAGGAGGGGCTGAAAGAAGAATGCTCAGGAACAGGAGAGGCTGAAAGAAGAATGCCCAGGAACAGGAGGGGCTGAAAGAAGAATGCTCAGAGAACAGGACAGGAGGGGCTGAAAGAAGAATACTCAGGAACAGGAAGGGCTGAAAGAAGAATGCTCAGAGAACAGGAGGGGCTGAAAGAAGAATGCTCAGGAACAGGAAAGGCTGAAAGAAGAATGCTCAGGAACAGGAAAGGCTGAAAGAAGAATGCTCAGGAACAGGAGGGGCTGAAAGAAGAATGCTCAGGAACAGGAAGGGCTGAAAGAAGAATGCTCAGGAACAGGAGGGGCTGAAAGAAGAATGCTCAGAGAACAGGACAGGAGGGGCTGAAAGAAGAATGCTCAGGAACAGGAGGGGCTGAAAGAAGAATGCCCAGGAACAGGAGGGGCTGAAAGAAGAATGCTCAGGAACAGGAAGGGCTGAAAGAAGAATGCCCAGGAACAGGAAGGGCTGAAAGAAGAATGCTCAGGAACAGGAAGGGCTGAAAGAAGAATGCCCAGGAATAGGAGGGGCTGAAAGAAGAATGCTCAGAGAACAGGACAGGAGGGACTGAAAGAAGAATGCCCAGGAACAGGAAGGGCTGAAAGAAGAATGCTCAGAGAACAGGAGGGGCTCAATGCAATGTGCTGCCTGAGGCGAGGGATGAGATGGTGCCCCCCCCCTGGAGTGGGGGAGGAGGGGCTCTCTCAAAACTCCAGTCAGGGACTGAACCAAATCAAAAAGCCAATTAGATAATGTGAAGGAAATGCATCATGTCCGCACACCAAGGAGCTAAAAGAAAGGGTGAGAACCACAGCACAGTTTATAACACCAAATTGTAACTCATTTTTATTTTGTTATAAACTTGCTTTTTCTTTTTGAACATGTATTTTGCATTCACAGAACCCCTCCCTTAACAGTGGGTGCAGAGCAGAACTAGGACATTCACCCACAGGGTGAAGGAGAGGAATATGTAGAAGCTGATGAGGATAAAGCGGAATTGTCTAACAAATATTTCTGTTCTGTGCTCACAGATGAAGAACCAGGAGCAGGATCTCAGAAAACACCCACAAACACGAACAGAAGCGAGGAGCATCTTGAACAATTTTCAGAAGACTGTGCTGTGTTCATGAGAAACCAGCTAAACTTAAAAAAAAATCTGCTTCTGATCATCCTACTAACAAACATTCTCCAGTACCAGGCATTTTATTTTGTTATAAACTGCACTATGATTCTTGCTTTTCCTTTTTGAATATATATTCTGCATCCACAGAAAAAACTCTCTCTTGACAACAGGTAAAGAGCAGAAGTAGGACATTTACCCAGAGAACTCAATATAAATAAAAAAAATCTGATCTAGTCACCTCACTAACAGCAATATAAACATTCTCCAGTACCAGGCATATTGTGAACTAATATAAAACCCTACAAAAGTTACCGAAGATCTACAAGGTCAAACCTACCATACCATACCAGCATAAACTTCCAAAACTCATACAAAGGTCTTAACCAGAAAAGCAGCACTATAAATACTGCAACGGGCCCTAGAAATCCATACATCTATTTGAAAAGCTGAACAAGTCAAATTATTACAGTACAGATCCCTACGTACAAATTCTGTGTTAAGAGAACGCCGGGCCTCTGTCACACACTCAGAACCCAGACCCTCACCAAGTACAGAATAAGTGAACACAACCTAAAGTAAAAATAAAAATATGTACACAAAACTTAAACTGAAACCCCAAGAAACCAGACTCTGCATATGGTGCAACACCAGGGAAATAAGAGATGCATTTCCCCATACTATGTAAAATATAAAGATAGCGCAAGTCCAATCACTACATAGAAAATAAAGTTATTTTTTCTACCTTTGTTGTCTGATCATGCTGATCCCAACCTGAGGCTTCTGCTTTCTTCTGTCTTCTCTTAGCTCTCTTTCTACAGTCTCTAGTCCATCTGCCATTTCTTGTTTCTCCTTTTTTAAATTCACTTCCTTCCATCTTGGATATTGATTTTTTTTTCCTTTCAGCTTTCTTCCATTTCTCTCTCTCTCTCTGTCCACCCAGATTTCACTACTCCTTACTATCCAGTTCTCAATCTCCATTTTTTTATGCCATCTACCTACTGCCTTTCAACCTTCACCCCAGTCCTTCCATTCCCCAGCTCTTCTTCCCTGGTCCATTATTCCCCAGTCTTTTGCTCACTCTCTCCATGTCTAACATCGCTCATCACTCATCCAGTGTCTCTTTCTCTCTAGTTCTCTCTTTTCCTCCATCCAGTACCTCCGCTATCTCTTTCCTTCCATGTCAGCCCTCTCCTTTCCTATCCCCCTGCAACCAGCATCTACCCCATCTCCTTCCTATTACTCCCATGTCCATCATCTCTCTGTCTCGTTCTCATCCTATTTACCCAATGTCCATCTTTTCCCCCCCTCTCTCCATATTATCCCCATTTCCTGCATATCCTTCTCCCCTTATTACCCCGTGTCCAGCATCTCCCCTTTGTCCCCCACTCCCCAAATGCAGCATTTTGCCATGGACTCCCTATAACCCCCTCCATCTCCCTTCCTTGCTTCTCCCTATGTCCCTTTCCATGTCTATTATCTCCCTAGCCCCTCACCTCAATCTTATCTCCACTGCCTCCCTATTCCCTCCCCCCTGCACCCAGCATCTCCCTTCTGACTCCCTGTGCCCATCCACATCCACCTCTCAATGCCTCCCCATGTCCACCCCTTGTATGTACAAGGGGCAGAGCCTGCCTGCGGAGCAGCATGTCCCACAGGCAGGAGCTGTGCAAATCGTGATCCCAGCCCAGAGAGGCAGGGCACAATTGGCCTTGCACAGCCCCTGCCGCAGGACATGCTGCTCTGCGTCTCTGGGGCATGACGGTTGCCTCCCTCACCCTTCTGTCTGCAGGCAGGAGCTGTGCAAGCCGGACTATGGCCCAGCGAAACAGAGGCTGCCTGCAGAAGCCGATGTCAGGAGGGCACTGTCGCCAGCTGCCCACCCCCACTCCCCATTCAGGATGATCTACTGGGCTCTGGCGTCCTAGTGGAGAGCCTGCCCACGGGCAGAAGCTGCAAGTAGCGATTGCAGCCTCTCACAGCCTTCTGCCCAGGAGCAGTGTGTTATGTGGGCAGGGTCTCCACTAGGCCACCGCTGGCACTCTGCAAGCCATCCTGAATGGGGAGTGGGGGCGCCTGGCTAGTGATGGCGCCCTCCTGACGTCAGTGTCCCCCTGCCGCGCTTACCCAGCTTACCGGGTAGCGCCAGCCCTGCTCCAGCATTTCTGTTTATGCTTACCCTCCCCCCCACCCCCCGTCCAGCATTTGTCTTCCTGCTCCCTCCCCTGTTGTCTAGCATTTGTCCTCCTACACCCCCATTGTCCGGCATTTGTCCTCCTCCCTTCCCCTGTGTCGTCCAGCATTTGTCTTCCTGCTTCCCCCCCACCTGTCCAGCATTTGTCCTCCTGTCCCTCCCCACTGTTGTCCAGCATCTGTGGCAAAAAAGGAAAAGTGCGTGGTTTTCAATACACCCACTCCTTGATAAGCTCCTGCTGGTTCCGCCCTCCTTCTGACACAAAAAACATCATCAGAGGGGGTGGGACCCATCAGGGTCTTACAAGCATACTAGAGTCGTAAGAGCCGGTGCTTTTGCTTTCTATGGATTTTTTTTCCCCAAAGTTGATAGCTGACCTATCAGCTTCTGAAAAAAGAAAAACAAAAGCACCAGCTCTTGCGACTCCAGTATGCTTGTAACACCCTGATGGGTCCCACCCCCTCTGATGATGCTTTTCGCATCAGAAGGGGGACGAAACCAGCAGAGGCTTATGAAAGTGCCAGAGTCCTGAACAGACTTAGCACTTTTTTTTTCCTTCATCGGGCTGTGTTTATTTTTGATTTTGCTGCCTCTGGCCTGCCACTGTCTTTCTGAAGCTTTTGTTCTCACTTGGATGAGCTTGAGCGGGAAAAAAAACAGCAGGAAGGCAGTGGCAGGCCAGAGATGGCAAAATCAAAAATAAACACAGCCATCCGAAGTGCCGTCCCCTTAAAACTGCCGCTTGAGGTGACTGCCTCATGTGGCCTAATGATAGAGCCGCCTCTGCTCAGGAAGAAAATAAGGAGGAAGTGCTGTGTGCAATGTGTATCCTGCCCATCACAGGACCCAACCATACATGCCATTCATGCTGCTTGTTATGGTTATGGCAAAAGAATAAATTATAATATTTTGCTGAGGGTCCCCTATTGTCACAGTAGTGGCGCGCCCCTGAGTGGGCCCACCTTCGTGAAGTGGGCCCCCCCATGAGGTGGCGGCAGCTGCACGACAAACTTACTTTATCATGTTTGCCATACTGCTGCTGCCACCATTGTGTGTGCCCCCTTTCAGACTGGGCCTCCCTGCATTGTGCAGGCTGCTTGGGCGGAATTTACGCCAGTGGGTTATGGTTATGGTTCAGTTTATTTATTATACTGACTTTTTTATACAAAGCAGTTTACAAAAATTTAAAATAAGAGTGGAGACTAGAAAGAAATGCCAATCAATGAATAGGACAGCACTCTGGGGCTCAGGCTCTGTCTTGGACAGAGAGAGGCATATCTGCTCAGAAAAGAGCTCTTGAATGTTTAAGAGTCACTGGCAGGGATATGTTTTTCCATGGCACACCTAGGGTTGCCAGCTCGCTCCAGTTTGCCCGACAGATTTGATCCAGTCCTGGGTTTACCCCACAGCATGCAGGGACTTATAGTTCCGATTTTCTCTTTTGTACTCTATAACAAAAGCAAGACTACAAGCCCCTGCATGCAGTGGCGTAAACTCAAGACTAGATTAAACCTGTTCGGCAAATTTGGAGCCAGATGACAACCCTGAGCACAGCTTAACAGGTCTGAAGGCACACACACACTGGTTAGGAAGCACTGTCTTAAGCAGCAGTGTGGAAGCCAAGCCACACATATAACATTATCCCTCCCTCTGCTTTACATGGATGTGACCTGTCCCATCAGGTACACTATCCCTCAGTTGCTTCTTTTTGTTATATTGATCCACATCCTATTTTCTGGGGTTGGTGTTAAATAAATACATCAGCCAGAAGCCTGGCTCACATGTCATTCCACACAGTGCTCTAGAGATAGTACTTACCCACTTAGCAATAGGACAGCCACGGGAGCTTTTCCCTTCCTTCCCTGTGTAAATCACCTTCTCAATTCTGATTGCTTTTCCTTTCTCTCCATATCTAGTAAAGAACAGACATGAGTGTCAAAGAAGTAACATATGGAGCTGAAATATCTGAATAAGGTAAAATAAGGGCACTTTGTCTGGTGAATTGTGTTTTCACTATAAAGCATGAGGTGGGCAAAGGCTGGCCTGGCTCAATACTCATCTTACACTGAGAAATGGAGAAATGGTATTGACACTTCAGGGAGTGGAGGAAGCATGTTCGTAAGCTTGTCCACTGCCTCTGAGTTTGCCCAAAAGAGGTTGATCCAGTCCATGGCATGCAGGAATATGCAGTCTTGCTTCACTTAGGGCCTGTTTACTAAAGGATTTTCCCATTTTGTGTCTATGGAGAAAATGTTTAGTAAACAGCGCCCTCAGAGTAATGCAATTAACTCATCCTGAGGACCCGCCCAGCCAGTGCAGTTTTATGGCTATCCTTAATTAATATGCATGAGATAAATGTGCATTCGTAGACTATTTCATGCAGATCTATATCATACATATTCATTTTGGTTATTCTGAAAATTCAACTGGCTGGGGTAAAGCTGATGTTAGGGGTTGGCAAACAGAGTAATTGCTAGGGCCCCAATGCCACAGAGGGCCCCAAGTCTTCCTTAAGCTTAAGGAGGCATCGCCTGCTGGTGGCTTTAGGGCACCCTCATTAGTTTCCTGCATGTCTAACACCAGCCCTGGGCTGAGGGTCTCCCAAAACAGGTTTAGGAACCATTGGTATAGAGAATGCAATTGGAGTGGAGTAGCCACCTAGTGATTACAGCAGCAGTCTGGTGACCACAGAGACCAGGGTTTGAATCCCACTAGTGCTCCTTGTGGCCTTGGGCAAGTCACTTAATCCTCCATTACCTCAGGTACAAGCTTAAATTGTAGGTCCTCTGGAGACAGGGAAATACCTACTGTACCTGAATGTAACTTGCTTGAACTATTACTGAAAAAGTGTAAGCTTAAAATTCAGAGCTATAAGTTCCTGCATGCCAGGGGGTAAACCCAGGACTGGATCAACCCTGACTAGCAAATCTGAAGCTAGTCCCTTCATGTATGCCACTTCCTCCTAACAGCTACAGCAGGCAGGTTAAGATTCGGACCTGAATGAGTGCTAGTAAACCTGGGAGCACTAGCAATCCAAAACTAAGCTATGTAATCCAGGAGCTAGCTCACCTCACCCTAGAAAAAAAGCTCTTTTTAAGTGTGCCAACCCGCAGTTGTGTCTCTGAAAGCATCGGAATATGTTAAATTTTACCCCAGTCACACTGCTGCCTTTATTCCCATCTAAAAATGTGATGCAATTTTGTGGCTGAAGTGAAGCTATAGCTAGGCCTAGGTGCAAAGGTATGAAAAGAGATCCTGCGTCCGGTGGCTGCAGTGTTCACTTAAACACTGGAGCTCACACATGGCAGCATAAGGTAAAGCTTTGGAAGTGGCAGTAGCGGACATCTTGTGGTTGGAGACAGTTGGAAAAGACCTCCCTGCCCGCATAATGAGATAGGCCCGAGAGAAAGCTCTGAGAGGTGGTGATCAGGGACAGAAGCCAGCACCACGAGGTCTAGTGAGCTAGTGGTGAAAGATCCGGCTGAGATCATTATCTTTGGGCAAGATGAACGGCAGTTGAGGTCTCTTCACAGCAAAATGCTAATGCACGGTGATTCACTTTATGCAGATAATGCAATCTCTGGCTGTGTCCTCAGTGATGCTAATAAATCCACAGTAAATATCTGGCGATACTGGTATGGCACCTAAGTCTAGATACGTTGACATTCTCATGAAATTCAGTAGATCAGCAAACATGGCCATGCTGACAGACTGTAAAGAGCTGGAGATAGCTAGCAACATGGAGCCAGAGTCCAGCCTGGAAGCTCTGCAGGTCCCAGATGCTCTGGTAAAATAATCAGATTTCTTGGAACTCGTTAATCAGATTAACCTAAGGGTGGATATTGCCAGCGCTGCCTCTGAGCTAAAATTTCTGATGAAGTCCTTGGATGAGCGCATCACATGTACAAGACAAATATTGTTGAGTAAATCAATGCTGTTGTACTATTTCAAAGCAAGTTCAGAAAGCTGGATATTTTGAGCAAAGAGACAAGAGACAAGCTTGACAATTTGGAAAACAGGCAAAGAAGGTGTAATATTCAAATTCTAGGGTGTCCAGAAAAGGGTCCCAAGGAAGATGTTTTCCAGAATGTGCAGGAGGTATTTGATTTTTGCATGCCAAGTAACAAGGGAAATAAAATTCAGTTGGAGAGAGAACCCATCATGTGTATCGAGATCCAGAGAGGAAGGATATCTGAATTTAGCCCATTATAGCTTGTTTTCACAAATTGTAAGATAAACAAAAAACCTTTATCTAGTATCAGAGATAAAAGCTCAAAACCATTCATGGACACTGAGATATAAATGTCTTCTGACCTCTCTCAGTATATTTTGCAAAAACGGAAGTCTTTTAAACCTCTTACGGCTATATTACAGGAAAAGGGAATCAGATATAGATGGAGAGTCCCATTTGCTCTTTCATTTCAGTACAGAGAAAATGCTCACCATGCGTCTTGAGACGAAGGAGTGTTTGACTGAATGGGCGGACTGCGTGGCTCTTCAACTGACTATCAAGGAACAACTACTGCAGATCCTGAATGGAAGCAGAATATACCTAACCATTGGAAGACATCGACTGGACAGAAGTCCCTGAAGGAGCAATTGAAATCTGCACAACCAGAAATGTATATTTTAGCCCCAGTTAAGCTGCTCCTCAAATAGACTCTCTTTAACCATGATAATGACTTTTTAAGCTGACTTTGCTCTTTTTCAAGGGGAAATCACTATCTACTATGCAGCTTGTTTCTAGCAAGGGGTGCTGCAAGTTCAACAGTGCAATGTTTGAGTGTGTGTAGGAGGGCAGCTTGTGATTTGAAAGAGGGGTGTTTTGGCAAAGGTGTGGTTCGAGAGCTTTGTGTAAGGGAGGGGCCTTATGGATACATGATATTTGGGACAGAGAATAGGATAGTTTGATAGAATGAAAGATGAAAGGGCAAATATGTGGTACAGTATGTGTTGGTAGCGAGAATGGGATCAAGGTATGACTGTGGTATGCTTAGGGCTTTGTGGGATAGGTTAAGGAAGGGATGGGTTGGAAACTTTATTTTCTGTGGGGGGGGGGGGGTAGGGGGGAGTTGTTTTCATGGTTGGGTAAGGTGGAGTGAGGAAAGGAGAGGTTCTCTTCAGTATCCCAGAGCACAATTTACGATAGGAGGGTGTATGGAAGATGGGAAAGTGGCTGGTTGGGGAGAGGAGGAGATAGTTCTCTTAGGCTAAGTAACTATTGTTTTTGCATAACAGGACGATCTATTGGAGAGTTGGAATGTTTGTTTGAGTTTGCGGGGGGTGGGGTGAAGAAGTAGCCATGAGCTTTGTCAAATAGAAAGCCACAGGGTATTGATCTGTATAAATGTTTCTGTTTGGAAGCAAAGCAAATACTTCGTAAGTTGACTTCTTGAAATGTTAATGGTCTGAATAACCTGATAAAGCACAAGACAGTTTTGGGATACCTGCCTAAGCAGAGGCCAGATATCATTTTCTTCCAGGAAACCCTGCTGGATGTGGAACGTGAAAAATTAAAGAGAAGATGGGTGACTCACTGTACCCTTCATTTAAAAAAGGCTAGGAAATGTATGGTGATGCTAACATCTAAAACATGCCCATTCACAGTTGAGAAGACATGTTACTGTGATAAGCTGTTGGAATAAAATTCAAATAACCCTGGCCTGTTTATGGGCTCTCTGGGAGGAGATCCCTGGTTTGCTCTAGAGTTTTTTCCAGCTCCTAAAGTTGGAGACTGTAGCATTTTTGGGAGGAGATTTGAATTGTACATTATCTGAGTGGGAAAGTTTAGGAGATAAGGAAGGGGATGGCGGGGAAATGTAAATTGTTGGGTAAACCTTTCAAAGAGGTAGGTGAGGTGGACATATGATGATTAAGACATAGAAATGAGAAGGATTATTCACCAGCGCACTAGACATACTTGTATAGATTACTGGCTTCTCTCTCAGGATAGTGTGAGTTTGGTGAAGCACTGCACTATTGGTAATATTTGGATTTCCGAGCATGCTTTTGTAACTATGGAAGTTACTTTGGGTAATGTTACTTTCTTGTTTCAATGGGGAATGAATAGACAATCAATTGCAAGCCCTTCTTTCGCTGAGAGGCTCACTGAGCTGCGGAAAGAATATTTAGGAGGGAGATATTCAAAGGCATTCAGGTGGTCTGCACATCTGCAAACTACCTAAATGCAACTCACTGGGATATTCAGTGGCACTAATCTCTTCCAGGTGCAAAACAGCAATCCAGCCAACCTGGACATTCCATGCCAGCAGTCAGACATGACCCTGGCATGGAATATGCAGGTTCACTTTACAGCGGCGACGGCTAGCTGCTTTAACAGCGTTGCTTCTGCCGCTGAACATCCCCTCTTAGAATTTAATCAACCACCTGATAGTCATTGCTTTTCAATCTGGGAGGTCCGAAAGGCAGTTTTCAGGGGCCACATTTATTCTCTCTCTGCTTACCAGAAGAAGCAGAGGCAGAATAAAATTACCGCCTTGCAGAAAGACAGAGGCAGTAGAGGCTTTACACAAAATCTTCCCATGAGAGGACTGGATAAAAGTTGATTAGCTTAAAGAGTGAGCTAAAGAGAACTGAAACACCTCAAATTGCTTACCAGCTAACTTTGGCCAAAACATTCTACTACAAACAGGTTAATAAATCTACTAAAACACTGGCTTGGCAACTTAAGAAAATAAGGCAATAATGTAGAGTTAACAGCATCAGAAGCAAGGAGGGCACTCTGTTGTGGAAGTCTGATAAGATGGCAAATTGTTTTGTTAAGTTCTATCAAGAGTTATATATCTCTAAGACAAGTTTGGATCGGGGTGAAACTGAACAATGGTTATGAAAATTGAATGACCCTCAACTGTATGAAGAGGCGAGATATTGTTGATAGGCCTTTTACTGTGACAGAGGTGAAAAAATCTATTTCTTTATTAGGGAATAATAAGGCCATGGGACAAGATGGTGTAACGGCAGAGACATAAAAGAAGTAAAAATACCATATAGCCCCTTTATTGACATAGGTTTTTAATATGGTTACAAATGAGAGGATGCTACCTCCTTCCTTCTTTAAGGCATCTATCCATAATCCCAAAGGAAAGCAGAGATGCGTGAATGGGCTTTTTTGAATCCTGAGTACCCGAAAGTACCGGTGTTCTACATGTTGCCCAAGATTAATAAGACTCTTATTAACCCCTCTGGACGTCCAATACTGTCCAGTAACAATTCCCTGTTGGAATTTGTGGGACATTATTTGGACACGTTTCTTAATAAAGAAGTATTGAAGATTGATTCTTATTTGCGGACACCACTCATTTTTTGCAAAAATTGCAGCAGATAGAGAAAGTTACTGAGGTGCAATTTCTAGTGACATTGGATGTGTGTGCCCTTTACACTTTGATTCCGCAGGATGAAGCACTGCAGGTTTTGGAAGTACGGGACAGAAGAGAGCGACCACATAGAGTCCCCACCAGTTTCTTATTGAGATTAGCAGCGATATCTTTTAAACTCCAGATAGCAATCGCAAATTTCAGTGACCTTCACAAGAAGTGTCCCCTCAATATAATAGAAAGAGAGAGAAGTAGCTATTAACTGTCACTTGGGCTGATGGTGACAAGCATAACTCCCTTAGCAGGGTAAAGAAATTATTTCCAAACCCAAAACATTTCAAACAGAAAACAAAAAAGTCCATTCTACAATGTCAAAAGCCTTTTGGATGTCTAAAGATAGGATAGGATTTTCTCCTCCATATGTTTCACCTGGTATATAATATTTAATAAATGTCTTATATTATCCAAACCAAACCTATAAGATATCACACCTATGGGATCTGAATGAATAAGCCATGCCAAATATTTCTCTATCTGAAAGCTCAAAGGTTTGGTGAAAAATGTATAGTCAATATTTAATAACAAAATTGGGTAATAATTTACACCTATCATATCATCTCTGCAAAGTTGATGTGAAACATTTTGTATGTAAAAAGAATCACATGATAACTACAGAAATGATGTTTGGTGTCTACTTGTCATGGGGCCTGCTGCTGGCCCTACAAATGCTCCAGGAGCTACTGACCATAATAGGAAGTTAACAGAGTACAAGGGAAGGCCTTGGGCCTTTATTAAAGTAAGTCTAGAGTTAATGGGTATATAACTAACTATCCTTAGGACCTTCTTTCTGTGCAACAGTTTGAAAAAAAAAAAAGTATTTGTGACCTGTTTAACTGGTATTTTAATTCAGCAGTGTTATATTTAAAACAAACAGACCATCGGGTGTGTTCTATTTTAGAGACAAAGGTACTGTCTTTAAAATACATTTGCTTCCTAATATTATTAACAGCTTCTTACAGACTCTTCTAGCAATAGACACAACACTGTACTTCTACATTAAACTGCATTCCCTGGCACTCCACTATCTCGTGAGGGATAACAAAGATGAAATGAAAGTAATCTGGGAAACCTAGAGATATATGTACTGCAGACATTGCAGGCCCAGCTTAACCATTAAGTGGACTGGGCAGTGGCCTAGTGCAGCCACAAACTCCGGAACAATCAGCCTACACTTCTACTCATGGGGCTGAGCAATATTCACATAGCCCATTTACCCAAGTAAATGACTTGTGGAAATTTTCCTCATTATGTAGATAATGTCCAATTAGGCATTTGTAAAGGATCATTCTTTAAGGGATACTTTTGGGGAGATCATGAATCTTGTTTTTAATTATCAAAATCTCGAGGGTGGGAGGAGGGAGAGCCTAGAAGCCTGAAAGTTAACTGAGAGGGTTGTGATAAGGAAGCTTATCAGGACCTAGGAGACAGGGATAAAGAGAAGGAATTCACCCTTATCAAAGGACCTATTTTACAAGGTCAGAGACACAAAACTCCATTTACACCTAGAAAGCAGGTAATTCCTAGTTGCAATAGGTTGCAGAATGCCCCTAGTGGAGAAAAGGAGAGGGAATGCAGGCCCAGAGTAAGGAACCCTTACGTCACTGAATTCCCCAATTACTCAGCTGCCACGAGGCAGTTTGATCTCCAACACCTGAGAGGAGAAGGGGTGGGGCTGGAGCCTGAGAGGTTTAAGACTAGGTCAGATTTATCCAGAGAGAGAGAGAGAGAGGAGCAGGAATGCATACTGGAAGAGGAATGGAGCTGGAACAGTAAGAACAGCAGGAACAAGGAACACAAGTTGGAGGACAGGACGAGGAAGCTCAGGTGAATGGGGGCCAGAGCATGAGAGAGGAGAAGCTGATACAAGCCTTGACCCAGGTAGGAGCATTAGAAGCTTGTCTAATTTGGAGCACTACAGAGTTGCAAGAGACAGCTTTTGCCCTAACGGGAGGCAGTCAGCTAAGCCCTCTGAGCCAGACCTGAAGGTAGAGCCTATGCAACTGGGTGAACAAGACCTAGTTGTAGAAGAAGAAGACTCATACATGGATTGCTCTTTATGCCAGTCTTCAAATACAGAGGGTTTGGAAGGGAGTCAACCGTAAGGAAAACCTCCAGAGTCCGGTAACCCTGAGAGCCTGTAGATAACTTGTGAAGGTCCTGTATTAAAGGAGAAATACCTTTGCTGAGCAAACTGCAGCTGCCTAATTAAAACTTGTAAAACAGCTGTTAGCCAGTGCAGTGCACAGCCTGAAGCCATGCTGACGGTGAAAGTAAGAAAAGTTTTGATTTGGTTTTCACTATTCCTGAAAGCCTTGCATAGAGAATTGTTTGCCTATGAAGAATTTAACTTGTTGAAAGTTTACTGTGCTTAAGGAGACAAACAGCCGGGAAGTGTTCTGGACTGAGAGAAAAGAAACCTGCTTTAGGAAAAGCTGTTTCTGTTTGTTTTAAAACAGCACTGCTAGCCAGGTCCGTATTGGCGATGATACCTCTCTCCCATTTACACTAAAACAAGGCGTCCCTCAAGGATCTAGCCTCTCCGCTCTCCTTTTCAATATTTTCCTTCAACCTGTATGCAACATCTTTCAGAGCTTTGGCATTCAGTACCAACTATATGCGGATGACATGATGTGCTTCACCCCATTTAATCTCTCTAACCCTGACTTCTCAAAATTAAGCGATTGCTTATTGGCACTGAAATCATGGCTATCCCAGCATAACCTTCTAATTAATCAAACTAAGACTGAAGTACTTCAAGTGTTCTCTGCTACCTCTTACAACCCTCCTTCAACTATCACTATTGCAGATTTCACCCTTACCATAAAAAACCAGGTGAAGTATCTTGGCAGCATCCTCGATCAGAACCTCTCCTTCACTAACCAAATAAAGAAAACCACTAATACAATATATGCTAAGCTACGTACCCTCCGGAATCTTAAACCCCTCTTAGGCCCCACTTCCTTTCGATCCGTCTGTCAAGCCCTCACAACCCCCTCTCTTGATTACTGCAACCTAATCTATCATGGCCTTCCTAAGCATACTTTACAACCACTCCAACTTGCCCAGAACATGATCACGCGGCTCATAACCAGCACTCCCAAGTGTTCACATATCACACCAGTTCTATATGACCTTCACTGGCTCCCCATCTACTGCAGGATTAAATTCAAAGTGCTTACTCTTATTCATAAAATCATCTCCAACGAATCAGCCCCATGCCTTTCCCCTCTCCTTTCCCTCTCTTCTAGTTCTAGAACCCGCCGTACTATCACCAAAAACCTCATCTCTATCCCAGCAACCATAAGACATAGTAAACAACTTACCTGTAACAGGGCCTTTTCCCTCTATGCCCCTACCCTATGGAACTCCCTCCCTCATGAGCTGCGGAATTCTAGAACTCACCTTGAGTTCCGAAAGAACTTAAAAACCTTCCTTTTTCAGGAACATTTTTCCCTTCCACCTTAGTCTCTCACTTCATCCACCTCCCTCTAGTCCCTTCTACCTCTAAACCTACTTAATGGCTTCTGATACCTTGGTAATTTACCTTGTAAATAGTTCTATCATTATGTTTAGTTATTTATAGACATGTTATATACATTTTTACTTGGTTCTATGTTCTATGTAAACAGTGGAAACACTCTATCTTAAATGTTCTATGTAAACCGTCTTGATTTGTAGAAAGACGGTATATAAATTCGGATAAATAAATAAATAAATATCTGATAGCATTGGCTGTTAAAAGGACTTTTCTTTATGCTAAAGAACATTATAAGTTGTTTTGTTTTGAGTTCAATTATATCCTGATGTATTTTTGAAAGAATCCTGGAGAAACAATCCAAAGGTGTTAATTTATGACCCTAGCGTTTACCCCATCAATAAATTTCTGTCAAAAGCCTTACCACTCAAAGCCAACTACAATTGTGTTTTTTTTTTTACCTGAAGCCAAGTACATCCTGACTGAACTACCTTTCCCATATGGCATTACAAGGCAGCCAGACAGGTAAAGGCTAAATGGGGAATCTCTCCTATGACAAGCACGCCCCTCCACACTGTCTGTAAGGGGCTAAGGGCGTGACAGTGGCGTAGTTCTTGGATTTTTTACACTTAAGGATACCAGGAATTTCACTAAGGATATACAGCTGCGAGATTTTCAAGCCGAAGCAGGTAGAAGCAGAATTTTCCTGACGGACTTGATGAGCAGAAGAGGTGATCCAGGAGCAGTTCCTGAGGAAAAGACTCTGTATAAGCGAGAGTCAATGCCTGAATAAGGTAAAAGATACCTGGGCATGACCAGTTTTGGATTGAGGAAAAAGTCTATGCTGAGGCATTTAAAAAGGGTAGCACTCTGAAAATAGGTGCTGAGGTGGATTTTGCTGCATCAGAAAAGAAGAATGGAAAGGGTACTGAATTTGGAAGTGTTTGTATACCTATCCAAGATGGGAAGTGGGCTAGGAAAATATGTTTCCAGTGTGGGAAATGGGGTCACTTGCAGAAGGGTTGCAAAGCCCGCATTAACCTAATGGGTACCAGTATAAAACAGCCTGGAGAAGGTTTTCTTTTAACGGTTGACATACAAGGGATTACTACAAATGCACTTTTGGACTCTGGTGCGGACCAAAGCATGTTATCTAAAAGGCTTTGGCGAGCAATAGAGGCCCAGAATAACACCGAGCATAGAAAGCCCGAAAGTAATGTACAAATTAGATGCATTCATGGGGCTGCTTCATTTTACCCTATGTATAAGTTAAGGGTCAAGGGTTTAGGGGTGCAGAAAGAGATCCCAGTGGCAGTGATTCCCAAACTCCCATATGATTTAATATTGGGAAGGGACTGGCCCCAATTCAAACAGGGATTAGAGGAAGGCTTAGGGCAAAAGAGTGGCCTTATATCCACCCGATCCCAGTCTAGGGCGAATACCCAAAAAGATGAGACCCAAGCAGAGTCACTAAGAGATTTACCTTCACACGATGACTTGGTGGCTTCCCCATCTGGAAAAGTTAAGAAGGGGAAAGCGCAAAAACGTCATGAGAGGCGTTGTAGGGCACAGGGAAGGGCTAAGATGGAGTTTAGCCAAGGGTTGCCCTGGGTGCCAGCCGAAATAGTAGAAAGGTTTCCAACTTTTCCCCAGGAACAGCGAGCGGATCCGGCTCTCACTCGAGCGTTTGAGTATGCCTGAGTGGTACGGAATGTCCTTTCCAGATTCCTGCTGGACAACGAGATATTGTATAGAGAAAGTCAGGACCCCTGTACTGGAACGATCAGAAAGCAGCTAGTGGTACCCACAACTTTTAAGGGGCTAGTTTTGAGACTTGCCCATGATCATCCAGTGGGAGGCCATAAAGGGGTGCAGGGAACATTAGATCAGATTCTGATATACTTTTATTGGCCTGGCATTTTTAAAGAAACCGCCCGGTTCTGTGCCGCCTGCCCAGTGTGCCAGCGAGTTACAGCTGCATGACCCCCAGTTGTGCCTCTGATTCCAACACCCATCATATCGGATCCTGTAGGGCGTATCGCTATAGATATAGTAGGTCCACTGGTTAAAACACCCCGAGGTTTCCAGTACATCTTAGTCATGGTGGATCAGGCTACCAGGTTTCCCTGGGCCGTTCCTTTACGAAATATCTTGGCAAAAACAATAGCTTTAGAATTGGTAAAGTTGTTTTGTGAAATAGGCTTCCCCAGAGAAGTGTTAACAGACCGGGGGACCAACTTTGTATCAAAGTATTTGGCCCAGGTCTGGGATGCTTTTGGAATTCATCACGTAAAAACATCCGCTTATCATCCCCAGTCGAACGGTTTGGTGGAGAGGTTAAATCAAACCTTAAAACAAATGTTAAGAAGAGGGTTAGCAGGAAACATGGAGGAATGGGACATGTTGTTACCTTTTGTCCTATACGCTTGCCGGGAACGGATTCAGATTTCCCTGGGCGTATCTCCCTATGAGCTGATGTACGGTCGAGCCCCTCGTGGTCTCTTAGACATATTAAGGGAGCAGTGGTTAGACCCGGAACAGGAGGGCAAGGGAGTTCCTCAATTTTTATGGGACTTAAGAGCACGTTTAAATAGGGCCTCCCACAAAGGATTGTGACCAGCAGCTAGAAGCTCCTAAATGGGCTGAAAAATACTTGAACCCCTGAATAAAGTCTGTTTTCAGGCTCATCCATCCAGAGACAACGTAAACCTCCTGAAGACCAGGGCTGGTGCAATACAGTAAACAATGTTTGGAGGGCACCACAATGCAGAAAAATAAAAAATGAGGAAATGAAAATAAAAAAAAGAAAAAGAAAAAACAAATAGTGAAAGAAGTATTAAAAATTAAGGTTTTATCAAAAACAGCATTGTGGGTACAGTCAAAGGTCATTAGCTAATGACCGAAGAGGGCATCACTCTATACTGTAGGTTGCAGGGGGGCACCGGAAAACCTAGCATGCGCCCTGCTAGGGGCTGTGAGTATAAAGGTAGGATGGTAGACATTCATTATGACTTATGCTCTGACAATAGGGAGATTTTTTCTAAATGATTTGCTGGCTAGCCAACTAGCTTAGGTAGCAAATGCTGTTTGGTCCTTGTGTTGAGTCTTTTGCTCTTTGAGTTGACTGCAAATCACATGAAGGGAGCATTCAGAGCCCTTGGGGGGGGGGCCATGGCTCTTGCTTAAGGATGACATATAGTGGCTGTGATTTCAGAGTTTTGGAAAAAGCCCTGGTACGTGGTCCATAGTTCAGAAGTGTCACTGCAGTCACCACAGTAGGTATGCTGGAGAGAGAGGGGATATCAAACTGGGGAAAAGTCTCCAGGTAGTTACAAATGACAGCAGATTGCAGCAGATCTCATCCCTAGTCCTTAATCCAAAGAAGCAGGAGGAAATTGATGGATTAAAATATTTGTATTTTGCTTAATGTATTATTGAGAGTTTTGTCTGATCCTTGATCTTTTACCTTATGCTAAATTTTATTTTGTATTGAGTGTTTGTCTGGTATGATTCTATGTGGATTTGTAATGAAATTGTGAAATGAATGTTTGTTACAATAAATTCATTTTGTATAGTTGATCTTTGGAGCATGTTTACTAATGTGTGCTAATGTTTACAGTGCACTAAGCAGTTAACACAGGACCGCAGTAACTGTTACTATGTGCTGAGGCAACCAGGGCAGTAAAAATCCAGCGGAAAGTGCTTAGTGTGTGATGGAGAGGGGATTGGGTGGGTTAGGGGCAGAGAGTGGGCAGTTCCTGTGCACTGCAGTTAGCGTGGAAATGACTAGCATGCGCTGTCAATGCTGCAGTTAGCACGGGTCTACCTATCGTCATTTCAATGGGTGGCATTAAGTGCACTCTTGTTAACTGCAACTGTAATTTTAGCACGGGGAGGGCATGCATGAGTCCATTGCACCTCCTATTATTACTTTTGCCTCTTAATGCATGCTAAGATGTCAAACCTTAGTGCACTTCAGTAAACATGCCCCCATGTTTCTGCTTTTTACATTTTTTGGTAAATTAAACCACTTTGTCTTGAAATTTAGTAGTCGAACACAGTGGTTTCAGAACAGGGACTTTGACTTAACACCAACATAATAAAAACTTGGCATTGTTTTCTGATTAAAACAAGCAGGACTCAAAAGGAAAAAAAAAACATTTTCTGTAGTTCTGCAATGAAATCTGGGAAGAGTTCATGCAAGAACAGCCAAATCTTACTTGTTCTCTGGCTCATGCCTTCCATTATTCACCATTTAATCCTATATGCCTGCACCGGGCTGCTGTGAAGAACATAAAACTTACCAAACTGAATCAGATGGGGAGAAAACAGTAAGTGCTTAGATCAGTGATTCCCAAACCTGTCCTGGGGGACCCCCAGCCAGTAGGGTTTTTAGTACCTACAATGTATATTTGTAATATATATTTGCATACACTAGTTATATTACATGTAAATCTCTCTCATGCATATTTGTTGCAGACAGCCTGAAAAACTACTGACTGGGGATCTCCAAGGGCAGGTTTGGGAATTCCTGCTGTAGAGTAAATGTTCACAAATGCTTTCTGTGGAAAAAGGGGCCATGCTCCCAGGTATGGTTTGAGTTGTTCACGTCCACAGACTTTCTCTTTAATTCCTAACTACTTTGTTTTACATTCCTAAAATATATTCTTTCTTCCCCAGCTATACCATACTCCCCTCCCCCTCTCAAACTCATGATGATAATATGTGCACAGTAGAAAAATAGCCATTGTCTAAAAATTATTTTTACTCGCTTCCTGAATTGTCCTGGATGATTCCTCCTGCCGGGGTCTGGTATTGCTTTTCATCCTTTAAGGTAACGTTTTTTCTTAGAAGTTCAAGGCAAGTAACATTCAGGTACAGTAAGTACTTTCCTGTCCTTCACACTAGAAGCCCCAAAAGAAATTTTACCTAGAACCCCAAAGTGCGTCAATTGACGCATTATCACGACGATTGCGTTTAGAATGAAATGCAGATGTGAATTAATGTGAAGTTACTTATTTGTTAAATACGTGCAGTATGTGACGTCATTACATAATGTCATCGTGTGCTTATTGTTTGTAATGTCGGAGTAAAACTGTAAACAGTGATTGAGATGCGCCACCTAGTGGGAACATGAATTTATACCTAGAAGCCCCAAACTATGTCAATTGACACATCCAAGACAACTGAGTGTGTCAATTGACGTACTTTAGGGCTTCTAGGTATAAATTCATTTTCCCGCTAGGTGGTGCATCTGTCATTAATTTTCGATGCACATATTTGAACATCTTGACCTTGCTAACAAAGTCATGGAACATGACTGACATGGTTCTAGCAGTGGTGCTGGTATACAACTGCGAAGATACATTTGCGTCAATTGACGCACTTTGGGGCTTCTAGTGTTAAAAGGCTAACAATCTAAGAGGCCTATGCAGAAATATTAGTGCACAATTGTGCAGAGCTAGTGCAACATCTGCCATACTTATCTCTGCACCAGAATGCAGAGAGGGGATTGGCACGAGCATTACCTGCTCACAAATGGCTTTGCAAATAGTAGCATGGTGCCTGTTAAAATTACATTATAATGAGCTATGCATATTCAAATGACATGGTAGCAAGCGCATTAGCTATGCCACCCAAATGCAAAGAGTTGCACAGAAGACCAAAAGGCTGAGCGTAGAGTTCAGTAGTACCATTGTTCGAATGTTCTGATTAGAGGTGAAGTAAAACTTTGGCACGTGTAGGAGAAGGAAACTTCAGCATGTATAAGAGAAAACAGATCAGCATGTAGGAGAACGAAAATGTTTCCTGGTGAGATTTATCTGCTGGTGGCTCTGCAGTAGGGTCCATTCCTTACTGTGCCTACAAAACGTACAGGCGTCCTCCACAAACCACTGTTTTGGACATAAAGATAAGCGCACAACATTTCCCACTGCCATGCCAAATTTCCCCACCCCCATGCAGGTAAACAATTATTACTCCCCCGAGATTTGTTATTTTACATGTAATAAATTGTGCTATAGATATGTTACTGTTAGCGCATATGTTTTGCGCGCATGTGTCTGGAGCTGCTGCTAGTGCATAAACTCTCAACATGCATCTGGCCCTTGTTGCACATTAGTGCAAAGTTGTGCTGATATCTCATCGGCATATATTTTGCTTATAGCATATTGGCACATGACATTTACAGTGCTCTCACACTAGAAAACAGTGCACACAGCTTTTATGCCAGCTTTCTGCATCAGACCCTAATTCTGTACCTGAGACAAAGGAGGGTTAAGTGACATGCCCAAAATTACAAGGAGAAGCAGTGATATTTGAATCTGGCTTCCCTGGATTTCAGCCCACTGCTCTAATCACTAGACTACTCCTCCAAATTATATGCAAATGTTCAATCTAGTCCTTTTTCTTAAATTTTAATATTTAATTTTATGAACTGTGTTACACAATTAGACACTGTCATACAAAAATTGAAGTCTAATTGCAGAGTAAAGTAGTGGCTTCACCTTTAGCCCTGTTCTGCCTATTGACACTTAAGCCATTCTGGAAAAGAAATGTAATAACCATATGACCTCATTCATACACCACCACATAAAGTTATATATCTATTTATTTATGTATATATTATACCGCCCTTCAAGCTCAAAGGGCCATCAAGGCAATGTACAATAAAACACTCTCACATACAAATGAAAATTAGAGAAAAAATTTAAAAAGCATTGAGAAAGTGAAAAGATGAAATGAAAAGGCCTAAAACTCAGTTCTGAATCAGATAAGGTTAGCTTTTGAGGGCTCATTTAAATCTTTGGAAAGAAGCTTCCTGGTGAAAGTAAAGGAGCATGGAGCTCCATAAACATAGACTGAGGTAAGAAAAGGCTGAGTGACAGGAGTCTGCTGTCTTGGTACATGTTGGTACCAATGACATAGGAGAGCGTGGGAGGGAGTTTCTGGAGGCCATATGTAGGCTTTTAGGTAGGAAGTTGAAATCCAAAACTTCCAGGATAGCATTCTCAGAAATGCTTCCCATTAGGCATAAGGCAGGGCGACCTCTGGAGTCTCAATGGGTGGATGAGATGATGGTGCAAGGAAGACGGTTTTGGATTTGTTAGGAAATGGGCAACATTCTGGGGAAAGGAGGGGCTTTTCCAAAGGGATGGGCTCCACCTTAACCAGGATGGAACCAGGTTGCTGGCATAAGCAGATAGAGCAGCTTTTAAACTAGATAAGAGAAAGCCGACAGTCGTCCAAGAGGGCATGGTTCAGAAGGATGGCTCCTTGAAGGATACTAGCAAAAGACTGAAATTAGGACATATCGACAGAGAGGTTCCAATAAAGACCAAAGTAACCAAATGCCCTTAAGTACAGAGTAGACAGAGCTTAAAGATTCCAAATTACCGCTAAGTTTGTATCCGAGACAATGGAGGGTTAATATGATTAAAAAGAACCTCTAAAATGCTTGTGTGCAAATGCTAAAACTCTACAAAATATAAGATGGGAAACAATATATAGCACTAAATGAGAGGTTAGATATGACTGGTATCACAGAGACCTGGTGGAAGGAGGACAACAAGTGAGAAACTGTGATACCTGGGTACAAATTATATCGTAATGATAGAGAAGATCAAATTGGTGGAGGGGCTGAACTCTATGTTAGAGAGGGTGCTGAGTCACAAAGGATTAAAGTTTTGCAGGAAACAAAATACACTGTAGAATCTATATGGATCAAAATTCCATGTAAAAATGGGAAGGTAATGGCTGTGGGGGTGTACTACGCACTGCCTGGCCAGAATGCTGGTGAAATAAAGGCCCAAACGCTTGCTGACCATTATGCCAAGAAACTACACCCACAAGCTCCCACCCTCACCAAGCAACACTCTGATGTAGACACCACCCCACCAAAAACAGACCCATCTGCGACAGCGGGGCATGACCCGGAATGGAGTACTTTCCAACATTTAGAAGAACAGCAAGTAGTGAACATCATAACTAACTTAAACTCCACAACCTCCCCTCTTGATCCATGCCCAGCGGCCTGGATAAAAGCAACAAAGAACGAAATAGCACAACCTATCTCCCACATCGTCAACCATTCTCTCCAACAAGGTTCAATGCCGACGCAACTCAAGAGGTCACTTATAAGGCCCATCTTAAAAAATAAAACACTCAACAAAAGCGATCCCGCTTCATATCGGCCAATCTCGAGCATATCCTTCCTGGTGAAGATTATCGAAAAGGCGGTTCAACAGCAATTGCAGGACCACATTGACGATAAGAAAGCCCTAGATGTGCATCAATATGGGTTTCGGCAGCATCATGGAGTGGAAACCCTACTTCTGGCACTCCTCGACAACCTCCTCAAGGGCCTAGCAAACAAAAAAGTGATGTTCATACTTATATTTATCGACATATCTGCTGCGTTTGATACAGTACATCACGGTACCCTCTTAAACCGCCTTGCATCCATAGGTATAACAGGGACCCCTTTAAAGTGGTTCTCATCATACATATCAAATAGGATGCAACAAGTACAATTCAATGACGAAAAAGCCGAACCCTTCCCCCAAACCCAGGGGATTCCTCAAGGATCAGTGCTATCATCCCTCCTATTCAATTTGTACATAAAACCGGTCTGCGAGATTTTTCAAGAACACAACATCAACTATCACATATATGCAGATGATGTAATGCTGTATACTCAACTTGACATAACCCAACCGGATTTCACCCCAATGGAAAAATGTCTCAACATGCTCCAAACCTGGCTGCAACTAAACAACATGTCAATAAATCACAAGAAAACAGAGGTCATGTTTATCTCCAAGAAAACAGATTTCATCCCACCCACCACGGTCACCCTTAACAAAAACGTATATCATACTAAGCCCGAAATAAAATATCTAGGAGTACTACTAGATAGCAACCTAAGACTGGATAAACACCTCCGGACAACAAACCGAGCCATTTTCCATAAATTGAAAGTTGTTCAACCACTTCGCAATATCCTTGAAAAATCCGACTTCAGAACTGTTGCACAAGCTCTCATCATTCCCCACCTAGACTACTGCAACGCCATTCTCCAAGGCCTTCCAAAGAACACCTTAAATATCTTGCAAATGGCTCAAAATGTTGCCGCAAGAGTCATCATGGAAAAAAGTGTCACCGAGCACATCACCCCAGTACTAATGGAACTGCATTGGCTCCCGGTTGTCGCCCGCATCATCTACAAACTACTCTTAACCACTTTTAAACTCATTCACAATATTGCACCATCATACCTCAGCAACCTAATCACCATCCAACCACTCAACAGGACCAGAAGAACTGTAAATCTCAACACTCTCTGCGTCCCGATCAGCATAAGAACTGTCAAAGCAGAAACAAGCAACAGATCATTCTCATACGCAGCACCTCTCCATTGGAACCAGCTCCCTCATGAGATACGACTAACAAGTGATTTGGGTGACTTTAGAAAGAAACTCAAAACTCACCTCTTTCAGTCTCACTACAACCTGATCTAGATTGTTGCATCTTCCACTATAACTGCAACTAAATGGTTCCTGCCTGTCACAAGGGCAATTCAAATGTCGGTCTGTAACATTGTATATTTGTATATATCTGTCCCCAATATTTGTATATATCTGTCCCCACCCGCACCCACTAAATCCAATGTATATTTAGATATGTGAACCCCAATCAAATGTATATTTCTAACTGATTGTTTTTGCTGTGATGTGTAAATCATTACTCAATCAAAATGTTTATCTTGTAAATTAATGTATGGTACGATACATTCTGATCTTTAAAGTAAACCGCTACTGATCGTAGGAAGTAGCGGTATACAAATGTTTACTAAATAAATAAAATAAATGAACAGATGGATGATGAAATGCTCAAAGAAATCAGGGAAGCTAACAAAAGTTATAACACAGTAATAATAATGGGCGATTTCAATTACCCTGGTATCAATTGGGTCAGTGTCACAGCAGGATATACTAGGGAGATAAAGTTTCTAGATGAAATAAATGACTGCTTCTTGGAGCAGCTGGTTCATGAACCGACAAGAGGGGAAGCCATTTTGGACCTAGTCCTTAGTGGAACACAAGACCTGGTACAAGAGATAAGGGTGTTGGGGCCACTTGGCAATAGTGATCATAGCATGATCAGGTTTGATTTAATAAATGAAGGAAGGAAAGCAAGGAAATCCACAGTACTACCTGCTAACTTTCAAATGGGAGACTACGATAAAATGAGGAAAATTGTTAAGAAAAAACTAAAAGGAGCAGTTGCAAAGGTTAAAGATTTACATCAAGCATGTGTTGTTTAAAAATACTACAATCTTGGAAGCCCAGACCAGCTGCATTCCAGGCTTTAAGAACAGTGTAAGGAGGGATAAAAAACTGTCAGCATGGTTTAAAGTTGAGGTCAGAGAGGCTGTTGTAGCCAAAAAAAGCATCTTTCAGGAAATGGAAAGAGGAGCCAAATGATGAAAACTGGAAACTACATAACCACTGGCAAGTTAGATGCAAGGCATTGATAAGGCAGGCAAAGAGAGAATTTGAAAGAAAGTCTGCCATGGAAGCAAAAATGCACAATAAAAAAACTTTTTCAAGCATTCGTAGTTGGGTAAAAGGGGCACTAAGAGGGGATAAGGCCATAGCAGAGAGACTGAATGAATTCTTTGCTTTGGTCTTTACTGAAGATGATGTAGGGAAGTTATCCATGACTGAAATGGTATTTAAAGGTGATGCATTGGAAGAACTGAAAGAAATATCGATAAACCGGGAAGATGTATTACAGCTATTTGACAAACTAAAGAGTAGCATATCCCCTGGACCGGATGGTATACATCCGACGGTGATGAAAGATATGAGATTGCAGACCTACTATTTGTAATCTGTTAACTATCATTAAAATCATCTGTAATACCTGAAGATTGGCGAATGGTCAATGTAATGCTAAATTTTAAAAAGGATTCCAGGGATGATCCGGGAAACTACAGACCAGTGAGCCTGACATCAGTACTGGACAAAATAGTAGAAACCATTATAAGGAACAAAATTACTGAACATGTTTAATGGGAGAAAGCCAACATGGCTTTAGCCAAGGAAGGCCAAGGAAGGTCTTGTCGTACTAATCTGTTATATTTTTTAAAGGTGTGAATAAACAGGTAGACAAAGGTGAACCACTTGATATAGTGTATCTGGATTTTCAGAACGCCTTTGACAAGGTCCTTCATGACAGACTCTTGGCGAAATTAAAAAGTCATGGGATAGGAGGCAAGTGTACTATTGTGGATCAGGAACAGGTTAAAAAGATAGAAAGCAGAGTGTAGGGCTAAATGGCCAATTTTCCCAATAGAGAAAGGTGAATAGTGGAGGACCCCAGGGATCTGTGCTGGGTCTGCTGCTTTAGCATATTCATAAATGACACGGAAATGGGAATAACGAGTGAGGTAATTAAATTTTCAGATGACACAAAATTATTCAAAGTTGTTAAAACCCAAGAGGATTGCGAAAAATTGCAAGAGGACCTTGATATATTGGAAAAACTGGACATTCAAGTGGCATATGAAATTTAATGTGGACAAGTGTGAAGTTATGCACCTAGGAAAGAAAAACCCAAACTATGGTTACATGATGCAAGGTTCCACATTAGGAACCATCACCCAGGAAAAAGATTTAGGCGTCATCGTGGATAACATATTGAAACCCTCCACCCAGTGTGCAGCAGCAGCTAAAAAAGCCAATAGAATGTTAGGAATCATAGTTTTTTCATGCTATCGAACTAATTGAATATTTATTCTATGTATATAGTTCTCCCATGTTATCCAAGTTTATACTCCTGTTATATGTAATACCGAACAGCCTGTTGTTCTGGTCTTTGTGTTCATCTGTAAACCGCGCTGATTATAAATAGTGCGGTATATAAAAAACTGAAATAAATAAATAAGGAAAGGAATGGAGAATAAAACAAAGGATATTATAATGCCTCTGTATTGTTCAATGGTGCGACCACACCTTGAATATTGTGTGCAATTCTGGTTGCCGTATCTTAAAAAGGATATAGCAGAATTAGAAAAGGTACAGAAAAGAGCCACCAAAATGATAAAGGGGATGGATACCCCTATGAGGAAAGGTTTAAAAGGTTAGGGTTCTTCAACCTGGAAAAGAAAACGCTGAGGGAAGATATGATAGAGGTTTATAAATTAATGAATGGAGTGGAATGGGTAAACATGGATCAATTGTTTATGCCATCAGAAAGTAGAAAGACTAGAGGACCTGCAAAGAAACTACAGTGTAATCCGTTTAAGACTAATAAGAGAAAGCATAGATACTCACCTGTAACAGGTGATCTCCAGGAACAGCAGGAATTTAGTCTTCACATATGGGTATCGTGGGTACCGATGGAGCCTGCGCGGGAACGCTCCCCAGCGTCCAATAGGAACACTTTTGGGAGCATCCCTCAGCACATGCGTGCTGCCTTCCCGCCTTTCCAACTCTCCCTCTTCAGTTAAGTTTGTAGCTGAGTGAAAGGATAGAGGGAGAGAGGAAAGAGAAAGAGAGATAGAGAGATAACTCCTAGGGGAGGTGGGTGTTGTGAAGACTAAATTCCTGTTGTTCCCGGAGATCACCTGTTACAGGTGAGTAACTATGCTATCTCCAGGAACAAGCAGGAATGTAGTCTTCACATATGGGGGCTCCCTAGCTGAAGATGCCAGGGAGATAGCCCCAGGAAGCTGCCACCTATAGTAAGGTGGGCCATGCTTCCTCCCATGGATCTCTGGCATCCCACCTGGGTTGGTGGGTAGGAGTTGAATTAGGTCTGAAAGAGATTTTGAAGAACAGCTTGGCCAAAGAAGGCATCCCGATGGGAGGCTTTATCTAGGCAGTAGTGGGCTGTAAAGGTGTGTAACATAGAAACATAGAAACATGATGACAGAAAAAGACCACATGGCCTATCTAGTCTGTCCTTCCATAACAACAACTACAACAGTCCACTTTTTACCTTTAGAGATCCTCTGTAACGAAGCCCAGGTGGCTGCTCAACAAATGTCATCAATAGACACAGAGTGAAGGCTAGCCATAGAGGCTGCCATGGCTCTCACATTATGAGCTGTGACATGGCCTTGAAGAGGAAGACTCTTACTCTCATAAACAAAGGATATGCATTGTGCAATCCATTTGGATAGAGTTCTCTTGGAGACTGGAAGTCCCAAATGACTAGAATCAAAAGCAATAAAAAGTTGAGAAGACTTTCTATGTTGCTGTGTTCTTTGTAGGTAAAAAGCCAAGGCTCTTTTACAATCCAAAGCATGAAGGTTCCTTTCTGCATTAGAGGCATGAGGCCTCGGAAAGAATACAGGAAGATAAAATTGATTGATTTAAATGAAAAGGAGAAACCACCTCTGGCATAAAGTGTGGATGAGTTCTGAGAACAACCTTATCATGATGAAACCTAGTATAAGGAGGATCAGCCACTAAAGCTTGCAATTCACTAATGCGACATGCAGAGGTGATTGCAATTAGGAAGATGACCTTTCAGGACAAACGTTTTAGGGTTGTAGTGGCTAAAGGTTCAAAAGGCGGTTTCATAAGCTGCCCGAGAACTAGGTTTAAATCCCATGCCACCGGTGGTGGCCTGATGGCAGGCTTTGTTAATAGAAGACCTCTCATAAATCTTGATATGAGTGGATGAGTGGAAATTTAGAGGCTTATAGGAAGCTGCAATTGCACTAAGATGGACTCTTACTGAATTTGTCTTTAGACCAGAATTTGATAAATGAAGTAGATACTCTAGTATCGATTCCAAAGGTATCATAAGGGGGTTTAACCCCTTCTGTAAACACCATATAGTAAAACGTTTCCACTTGAAGGCGTAAGAGCATCTTGTGGAAGGTTTTCTAGAACCCTGAAGGATATCCTTTACCTGTTGGGAAAGGCTGAGATCCTGAAGGTCTAAGCTTTCAGCAACCAGGCCCTGAGATGCAGGGACTGGGGATTCGGGTGCCATAGCATCCCATTCTCTTGGGAGAGGAGATCTGGAGCATAGCCTAACTCCAGAGGTGCAGCTTGAGAGAGATGTAGAAGCAGGGGATACCACATTTGGCGTGGCCACCGTGGTGCTATGAGGATCATTCAACCTCTGTCTCTCTGAAGCTTGAAGAGTGTTTTGGGGATGAGGGGAAAGGGTGGGAAGGCATAGAGGAAGTCAGTACTCCAGTGAAGAAGGAAGGCGTCCCTTGCCTGGCAATTTTGAGCCAGAATTCTGGAACAGAACTGGGGAAGTTTGGCATTCAGTGGACTTGCAAATAGGTCTATGTCTGGGGTTCCCCAGATCTGAAATATCTTGGCCACCTGGTCTAGGTGGAGAGACCATTCGTGAGGCAGCAGTACTCGGCTGAGTTTGTCTGCCCAAAGGTTTTGAATGCCTGGAAGATATACCACGAGAAGGTGAATTTGATGCTCTCTGGCGAGGGCCCATAGTCATAAAGCTTCGTTGCATAACGACAGAGAGCCTGTTCCCCCCTGCTTGTTCACTTGATTGTCCATTTGGACTAGGACTGTCTTGCAGCTGAGCTGGGTATGGAATACTCGAAGAGCTAGACAGATTGCTCTGAGTTCCAGGAGGTTTATGTGAAGACAAGCCTCCTGTGGAGTCCAGGTACCCTGGGTAGAGAGATGATGCAGGTGTGCTCCCCAACCCACCTGTGATGCATCTGTTGTTAGGGTGGGCTGGAATAGGAGTTGCTGGAAAGGAGACCCCACTAGAAGATTTTCCAGTGATTGCCACCATTGGAGGGACAAAATCAGTCGTTGTGAGTTTGATATCTTGTCCGACAGATGTCCTGTGGCCTGTGTCCACCATGTGGATAGGGTCCACTGGGCTGCTCGACTATGAAGGTGAGCATAGGGAACCACATGAACCGTGGATACCATATGTCCCAATAGTTGTAGTAGTTCTCGAGCATGTAGGGAGGACTTCACCGCTGCTTGAGAAGCTAGCTGCACTATGCGAAGACAGCGGGGTTGTGGGAGAAAAGCCCTTGACTGTCTGGTATCTAAACCAGCTCCTATGAACTCCAGGGACTGAGATGGAGAAAGTTGGGATTTTGGGAGGTTTATGACCAATCCCAAGTATTGAAGGATTCGCATTGTGCGAGACAGTACAGAGCTGGCTTCTGGAACCGTGGGGGCTCGAATGAGCCAGTCGTCTAAGTAAGGGAAGACGAATATAGAGTAGTTACTCACCTGTAACAGGTGTTCTCCAGGAGCAGCAGGAATCAGTCCTCACATATGGGTGACGTCGGCGCCGACGGAGCCCCCATACGGAGCATTTCCCCAGCTTTCAAAGAAAGCATTTGGGAATGCAGGCATGCATGCGCAGTCCCCTTCCCGCCCAAAGGTGCCATCTTGCTCAGTCTGATGACATAGCTAAAAGACAGCACAAAAAAGAACATGAACTATATACAACTGCAACTTCAAGGGGAGGAGGAAGGGTTGTGAGGATTGATTCCTGCTGTTCCTGGAGAACACCTGTTACAGGTGAGTAACTACTCTTTCTCCAGGACCAAGCAGGAAGTCAGTCCTCACATATGGGTGACTCCCTAGCTCTAGGCTACCAGGAACCCAGGCTGAAAAATAGAGCTCCCTCTAGAGCCTCAGCAACAGTGAGAGAATCTTCTCTGAGACCACACCTGAACGGTAGCCCAACACCAGGGCCGGAGGGTAGGAGTTGCCTAAACCTCAAAGAGATTACGGAGTACCGCTTGCCCGAAAGCACTGTCCCTACGGGACTCCCTCTCGAGGCAGTAGTGTTCCGCAAATGTCTGGCTTGAAGATCAAGTAGCGGCCCGGCAGATGTCTGCCAATGGAACAGAGCGGAAGTGAGCTACTTATGCGGCCTTCACCCTGACTCGGTGGGCCGTGACTCGACCCTCCAGGGAGAGGCCAGCTGCCCTGTACGCCCAGGCGATACAGTCTGCCACCCAGATGGACAACGTACGCTTAGTGACAGGCAACCCCAATTTATTAGGGTCAAAGGAAACAAAGAGGTGAGAAGCCCTTCTATGGCCCTGCGTACATTCTAGGTAAAAGGACAGCGCCCTTCTACAATCCAGGGTATGCAAGACAGTTTCGGCCCTACTGGCGTGCGGCCTGGGAAAAAACGTCGGAAGTACCACCTCCTGGTTGAGGTGGAAGAAGGACACTACCTTTGGAAGGATGAGTCCTCAAGACTACCCTGTTCTTATAAAACCTGGTATACAGCCTATCCGAGACCAGGGCCTGAAGCTCACTCACATGCCTAGCCGAGGTGAGTGCCACGAGAAACAACACTTTCCAGGAGAGGAAACGTAAGTGGCAGGTAGCCATCGGCTCAAAAGGTAGGCGAGTCAGTTACTGCAAGACCACATTGAGATCCCACTCAGTGGCCGGTGCACGAATAGGAGGCTTGAGCATAAGCAGGCCTCTGAGGAAGCAGGACACCAGAGGGTGGCCCGAGAAGGATTGTCCATCCACCGCCGAGTGGTGAGCAGAGAGGGCACTGAGGTGGACCCAGACAGAGTTGGACTGAAGTCCCAGGTCAGACAGGTGCAGTAGGTACTGCAGCACCACCGGGACCGAGCAGGAGAAGGGATCCTCTTGCTGTTGAGAACACCAAATGGAAAACCTACGCCACTTCAGAGCATAGGCCTTCTGAGTGGAATGCTTTCTGGAGGCCAACACCACCTCTTCAACCTCCTTTGGTAGGAACAAGGGAGCAAGGACTACCCTTTCAGCAGCCAGGCCATCAAATTGAGGGATTTGAGGTTGGGATGCAAGAGGGACCCCTGATCCTGAGTCAGCAGGTCGGGTTGTAGCCCCAGAGGAAGTGGAGCATCCACTGCCAACTGCAGAAGAAGAGGGAACCGCGGCTGACTGGGCCACCTGGGGGCTATCAGGATCACCGTGGCGCGGTCCTGCTGGATTTTGAATAGAGTCCGGGCCACCAGAGGTGTGGGAGGAAACGCATACAGCAGGCCCTCTGACCAAGGAATCAGGAATGCATCTGCCGCTGCTCTCAGAGGATGCGGTTGTCTGGAACATAACTTGGATAGTTGCCTGTTCAGCGGACTGGCGAAAAGATCCATGGTTGGAAGTCCCCACTTCAGAAAGATCTGTTGGACTACCCGAGGATCCTACTGCCACTCGTGAGGCTGCAGGAGTCTGCTTAGCCTGTCCGCCAGGTAGTTTTCCTGGCCAGGGAGGTAGACCGCCTTGAGGGTCATGTCCTGATTGATAGCCCAGGAGCAGAGAGCTTGTGCTTCCAGGCACAGGGGCCGGGATCCTGTGCCCCCCTGATTGTTCACGCAGAACATAGCCACCTGGTTGTCCGTCTGAATTAGGACAGACTGGTGAGAGAGGACCGGAGAGAAAGTCCATAAGGCTAGTCGAATGGCTCTTATTTCCAACAGGTTGATCTGCTGGGTGGCCTCCCACGGAGACCATAGGCCTTGGGTGCAGGTCCCCTGGCAATGTGCCCCCCAGCCTTGCAGGGAAGCATCGGTCGTCAGTACCTGAGTGTGCGGGGAGGCCCGAAAGGGAACTCCCTCGACCAGGTTTGAGAGATGCCTCCACCAGCGTAAGGAGTCCACCAAGATTTTGGACACCTTTAGCCTGTCTGACAACTTCCCTGTGGCCTGTACCTACTGTGCCCTGAGGCACCACTGAGCCGGCCTCATATGCAGATGGGCATTCGGGGTGACATGCACTGTGGAAGCCATGTGACCTAAGAGCCGGAGGAAGTGTCTGGCAGAGACCAGAGGGTTTGTTTGAAACTGGCCGGCCAACTTCATCAGCCTGTGAGCTCTGTCCACAGGCAAATAGGCCTTTGCATGGATGGAATCCAACCTTGCCCCTATGAACTCCACGTCCTGTGAGGGGATTAAAGTGGACTTTGGGAAATTTATAACGAACCCAAGGTGCTGAAGCAGGGATATGGTTCAGAAGGTGGCCTGCCTGGCCTCTTGTTGAGACAGGCCCCTGATAAGCCAGTCGTCTAGGTAAGGGAACACAAAGATTCCTTGGTTCCTGAGGTAGGCCGCAACCACCGCCAGGCATTTTGTAAAAACCCTGGGGGCGGAGGTGAGGCCAAAGGGAAGCACTCTGTACTGGAAGTGGTTCCCTCCCACCACAAATCTGAGTTATTGCTGTGACTTGGATGGATGAGGATGTGAGTATAAGCATCCTTCAGGTCTAAGGAGCATAGCCAATCTCCCTGCTGGAGGTAGGGCAGTAAGATTCCAAGGGTAAGCATCTTGAACTTTTCCCTCTCCAGAAACTTGTTGATATTTCTCAGGTCTAGGATGGGTCTGAGGCCTCCTGTTCTCTTTGGTATGAGGAAGTACCTTGAGTAGAAGCCTTGCCCTTCCAGATGGTGAGGCACCGGTTCCACCGCCTGGTCCTGTAGCAGACCTTCCAACTCCTGGAGGAGTAAGTTTCTGTGTAGAGGGGGTCTTGGAGGCTCCCCTGGAAAGTAGGAGGGGGGTATCTGGGTGAAGTGGAGCAGATAGCCCCTCTCGATGATGTTTAACACCCAAGTATCCCCTATGATGGGTGGCCACCTGTCTGCGTACAGGGTTAGCCGACCTCCTGTGCCCTGGAGAGGAGGAGAGGCTATGCTGGCATAGTCAAAAACCCCCTCCCTGCTGAGCAGGAGCCGGAGTAGGAGGCTTGGGGGCCTTCTGCCTATAGGGCCCATGACCATGCCCCTTGGCCTGCTGGCCCTATTGGGGAGCTACAGAGGCCTGGTAGTGAGGGTACGTTTTGTAGGCAGTGGTCTTCCTCGGGTAAAAGGTCTTTTTCCCCGAGCCCTTCTTCTGAGAAGGGGCATAGGTTTTCCTGGACAGCCTTGTCCGGGTAAGAGTCTCGGTCTCGAGTTCTGCAGCCTTTTCAGCCATGGGCTTGCCAAAGAGGTTTTCACCTCGACAAGGGACATCGACCAACTTGTCTTGTACCCAAGGCTCGAGGTCTGAGGATTGTAGCCAGGCCTGGTGGCGTGCACCGATGCCGGCCCCTGCTACTCGGGCCGAAGCCTCGAATCCATCATAGGCTGATCGAGAGATAAACTTCGAGCACTCTCGAATACCAGAAGACAAAGCTTTGAACCTCTGCAAAGGTTCCTTGGACAGACCAGCAGAGAACCCAGCAATCTCCTTGGCCAGGTCTCGAAGGTGCATGCCCATGTACAGCTGGTAGGTCTGGACGCGGCAAGCAAGCATAGAGCCCTGGAAGCACTTTCTACCGAGGGCATCCAGGTTCTGGGCTTCCCTGCCAGGAGGCACCGAGGAGTGCATCTTCTGACTCTTCAGGCAATGCATGACTGATTCCACAACCATGGAGTGGTACGGTAGCTGTGCCTTTTGGAACCCGGGGCTCTTGCGGACTCAATAGATGGAATCGACCCTCTTGCTTAAAACCGGCATCGAGGCCGGTGTCTCCCACATGCGGAAGAGCAACCGCTCCAGCATCGGAGGAACCGGTACAGTAAAGGCCTCCTTGGGAGGAGAGTCATACTGCAGGGCCTCGAGCTCTTCGGCTCGAGGCTCCTCCTCGGGGTCCGCAGGGAAGGCCAATGCTTTGGCCATATCCCGTATGAAATCCGAGAACCGGGTATCCTCCGGGAGGGACCTTGTCCGAGGCTCGGATCCCGGTGAGTCCGAAGGGATGCACCGGGTCCGGGGACTCCTCTTCCTCAGTTTCCCACGCCGATTCCTCCGAGGAGGAATCGAGCGGCTCCGAGTGGGTGGGCACCAACACCATCCACCCCGACACCGAGGGTACCGGCATCGACGACCTCGGTCCCGAACGGGAGGCCGAGGGTGACCTTGGCCGAGGATCGACTCGAGTTTGCATGGTCTCGAGGATCGGCTCGGCCTCCGGGGTCGACTTGGACGTCGAGGTCCCGGTGGTCGGGGCAGATGCGCCGGTGAGACCGGCGATCAGCACCCGCTGCTGCTCCATGAAGGCAGACAATCTGCTCTCCAAGGCCGTCAACCTGAGTCCAAGCTCAGGAGACGCAGCAGCCTCCGACTCGGGCCCCGACGGCGAATCCACGAGGACTACAGTACTCAAGTGACTCGGGGCCTCCGACTCTACACGAGGATGCTTTGCAGGCCTCTCCGACTCCAAAGACCCGGGACGGCGATCGGGGCTATGCGACCTGGCCCTCGAGGAGCCAAGAGCGTCCACCGACGCCGCCCTCGCGGGTTTCTTCTTCCTTCTGTGCTCCCTCGAGGGGGACTCCCTCTCAGAGGAGCCCCAACGATGCTCGGGGTCAGACTCCCGAGACGTCGAGGCCTCTGACGAAGTCAGGACCTGTCCAGACGCAGAATCAGAGAAGATCCTCTCATGCTGGTGCTGAAGGCTCCACAATGCCTTGGAAGACATTTTGCCACAGGGACTACAGACCTTAGGATCATGGTCAGGCCCTAGGCACCGGAGGCAGCAGTCATGTGTGTCGGTGAGAGACATTAGTTTCTTGCACCGATCACACTTCTTAAAGCCACTGGCAGCCATGGGGGGAAAAAGGACCCCTGCAAGATCAAAAACTCGGGCTGCCAGGGAAAATAAAAATTGGCGCGAACGCAGTCTCTAAGGACAAAAACCGAAAAAAAGAGATCTGGGCTCAGCACCGGTGTACCGAGTCCAGGCGAGAAAGGGAACTGACGTCGAACCGAAGAAAAAACTCGACTCAACGCAGGAAAATACACTTTTTTCCACGGATGACAAGGACACACGTCCGTAGGGCTCCGCAGAAAAAAGAAGACTGAGCAAGATGGCACCTTTGGGCGGGAAGGGGGACCGCGCATGCGTGCCTGCATTCCCAAAGGCTTTCTTTGAAAGCTGGGGAAATGCTCCGCATGGGGGCTCCGTCGGCGTCGACATCACCCATATGTGAGGACTGACTTCCTGCTTGGTCCTGGAGAACCCTAGGGTTCGCAGAAATGCAGCTACTACTGCCATGCATTTCGTGAATACTCTTGGTGCCGAAGCCAGACCAAAGGGAAGAACCCTGTATTGGAAATGTTTTCCCCTGAAAAGGAATCGTAAGAATTTCCTGTGATCTGGATGGATCAGAATGTGAGTATATGCATCCTTTAGATCTAGAGCAGCGTTTTTCAACCACTGTGCCGCGGCACACTAGTGTGCCGTGAGATATTGTCTGGTGTGCCGTGGGAAAAATTCCAATTTCATCCGTAACATGTGGCCTCGGCTCACAAATTAGGGTTGCCAACCGGCCGGTTTTCAGCCGGCCTGGCCGGTTTTTCCATGGCCAGGCCGGCTGCCGGCACAGTTGTAAAACCGGCCATTGAAAAGCCGGTTTTTTTTGCTCTGGCCGCAAGATCGGGAGCGGCCAGAGCAAAAAACCGGCTTTTGTGCTGAAGTCCGCGGCGCGAACGCGATCGCGATTCCCTATAGCAGTGCAGCCGCTGGTTCTGCTTTGTACAGAGCAGCGGCTGCACTACACTTACATTGAAAAGTAAAGAGAAACTGTGTCAGGAGCCCTCCGATCATGCAGAGCCTGAGGAAGTGATGTCATGGGGGCGGGCTCCTCACAGGCTGTCTTTCCTTTTCAAATTAACTTTAGCTGCAATAAAGTTAATTTGAAAAGGAAAGACAGCCTGTGAGGAGCCCGCCCCCATGACATCACTTCCTCGGGCTCTGCGATGACCGGAGGGCTCCTGACACAGTTTCTCTTTACTTTTCAATGTAAGTGTAGTGCAGCCGCTGCTCTGTACAAAGCAGAAGCAGCGGCTTGGGCAGAGGGGGGGTGTGTGTGTGTGTGAGTGAACCAGCAAGGGGGGGGGAGTGTGAGTGAACCAGCAAGGGGGGGGAGTGTGAGTGAACCAGCAGTGGAGGGGGGGGGTGGTGTGAGTGAACCAGCAAGGGGGGGGGGCGATGGTGTGAGTGAACCACCAGGGGAGGGGGTTAAGTGAGTGATTGACCCAGCAGGAGGGTGAGTAAGTGACAGGGGGGTGGGTGAGTGAACCAGCAGGGGAGGGGGGTGTGTGGTGTGAGTGAACCAGCAGGGGAGGGGGGTTGGTGTGAACCTGCAGGGGAGGGGGGTTGGTGTGAGTGTTTGATTCCTATTCAAGAGAATTACTTTATATATAGTCAATATAGGCACAGAGGTAAATTTTTTTAACATTTTCTAATGGTGGTGTGCCTCGTGATTTTTTTCATGAAAAAAGTGTGCCTTTGCACAAAAAAGGTTGAAAAACACTGATCTAGAGAACAAAGCCAATCCTGACTTTGAAGGTATGCAGAAGAGTTCCCAGAGAAATCATTTTGAACTTTTCTCGGAACAGATATTTGTTCAATTCTCTGAGGTCTAGAATGGGTCTGTGTCCTCCTGTTTTCTTTGGAATAAGAAAATAGGGGGAGCAGAACCCTGTACTCTGTTGAAGAATGGGCACCTCCTCTATTGCTCCTTGAGCAAGGAGTGTTGAGATCTCTCGATCCAGTAGATTGTCTGTAGAGGTTTGGGAATTGAACTGTCTTACGATTGTAGGAGGGGGCATACTGTGAAAATGAAGCTTGTACCTCTCTCCTACAATGGACAGAGTCCAATTTTCTGTTGTTATTTGGTGCCATCTGTTGGCATAGTGACACAACCTGCCTGGAATGTTTAGGGGTTCTGGACCTTTCAGAGGCAGGAAGGCTAAGTTCTCTATGAAGGAGTCAAAGCCCTTGAGGGGGCTGGGCCTGTGGAGCTGGTTGAGCTCTAAGGCCTTTTGGCTTCTTTTGTCTGGATTGTTGTTGTTGACCTTTCTGGGCAACTTGACCCTGAGCTTGCCCATGCTGGGTATAGGATGGATAAAACTTCCTCTTTTTGCTGAAAAAGGTTTTTCTATAAGGTTTCTTTTTGGCTGGAGTAGCTGTAGATTTTGACAATCTATCTAAAGTGATATTGTCAGCATCTATCTCATTAGCCTTTTCCTGCCAATTCTTGCCAAAGAGGTTTTCTCCTGTGCAAGGGATGTTTCCCAATTTATCATGTACCCAAATCTCCAAGTCTGATGCCTGAAGCCAGGCAATCTTGTGGTAGGCGATACAATCTGACGTGCACCAATGGCAATAGCAGAGGTTTTGCTGATGCATTCAAAGCAGTCAAAGGCTGCACGATTTACAAACTTGGAGACGTCTTGAGCATGCTTGACAAGAGTAAGGAAATCTTGTCGTTTGTCATCAGGGAGAAGGGGGCTCATAAGCTCCAAATCTCCTGTGACCTCTTTGAGGAACATTCCCATATATAAAATACATGAGCTGATCCTAGCTGAAAGCATGGAAGCCTGAAATGTTCGACGCCCAAAAGCGTCAAGAGTCCTGCATTCACGACCTGGAGGATTGGATGCATGTCTTTTTGCACTTTTCATCCTACGCATGGCTGACTCCACTACCATTGAATGGTGTGGCAGCTGAGTCTTTTGAAAACCATGACATGGTGGAACTCGATACATGGTATCGAGTCTCCTAGAATGAGGAGATGTGGTCAAAGGTGTCTCCCACATTCTGAGCATCAAATCATGAAGAATTTCATGAATGGGCAGAGTGGCTACCTCCTTGGGAGCCTTAGGATATTGGAGAATTTCCAATTCCTTTGCTCTAGGTTCTTTTTCAGGAGCTACTGTGATTGAAAGGCCTTGGGTCACATCACGAATAAAATCCTGAAAAGACATGTCTTCCGGAGGAGACATTCTGCGTTGGGGAGAAGAGGAGTCTTCTGGGAGAAACACTCTGGTACTGGCAGAATTATCAGAGTCATCGGAATCGGAGGATTTGAAATATCTCTGATCCCGATGTTCATGCAAAGCACGGTTTCAGTATCGATCGAAGTCGGTACCGAGTTGGTCCGGTACCAATCTGTCAATGCCAGAAAAAGTCAGCATGGGAAGACTTCCCACCAGGGCCGGTACCGTAGGTGCTGGTACTGGTATCGGTATTGGTGCCTGTTGAACCGCCTGTGTCGATGGTACCGCAGCTGTAAGGAGAGCTGCAAGACTGCGTTCAATAGCAAGGAATCTCTGGTCTATCGACTCTGCCGATGCCTGGGTATCGGTACCGGTAAAAGCGGCCGGAATCCCTGAGCATGGCACCAGTAGTTCTGCCGAGGTCAAAGCCTCGAGAACATCCTGGAACCCCGTTGATGCTTTGGAGGCCAAAGCCTCCCGCCGGGGCTGTTTTGCCGGTGTAGATTCCTCAAGGGCAATGCCAATGGCCTCTCGATGCTTTGAAGGAGAGCTACCCTTTGAGGACCGGCTCTTATGTTTAGTTACCTGAGATCCATGGGAGGAAGACATCGATGTAATGGACCTGGCATCCGAAGAAAAGAGGGTACCGAGCTTTGCAGCTCGGTTCTGTCTTCCTCTTTTAGTCATCCCCATACAAGAGAGACACTCAGATGGAGAATGGTCAGGGTCTAAACATTTTAGACACCAGTCATGGGTGTTGGTGACGGAGATGGTACCGCCACACTTAGTACATTTTTTAAAACCACTAGCTGATTTTTCCATCTTTTAGGAAAAATGGGGCCTAATGCCCAAAATGGTGCCTAGCACCACAAAGAAAAGGTTTCTGAAGAGAAACAGTTCAGAAGTATATTTTTTTTTTGAAAAGAAGAAAAAAGAACTGGCGGTGCCGGTAGGTGTCGTGAGGAGGCAGACGCAACCCACAAAAAAACAAGTTTAAAGAATAAATTTTCTGCGGTGACGGAATGAGTCCTGTCGGCTCCGCGGAAAACGAAGAACTGAAGAGGGACAGTTAGAAAGGCGGGAAGGCAGCGCGCATGTGCTGAGGGATACTCCCAAAAGCGTTCCTATTGGACACTGGGGAGCGTTCCCACTCAGGCTCTGTCGGTACCGGCGATACCCATATGTGAAGACTACATTCCTGCTTGTTCCTGGAGATAATATTTTTTCACTTAATGCGTAATCAAACTCTGAAATTCGTTACTGGAGGATATAATAAAAGCAGGTAGTGTAACTGGGTTTAAAAAAGGTTTGGACAAGTTCCTGGATGAAAGGTCCATAAACCATTATGGTCCATAAACCATTATTAAAGTGGACCTTGAAATCTACTGCTTACCACAATACAAGTATTGTGGAACCTGTGTGTCTTTTTGGGAAACTGCTAGGTACTTGTGACCTGGATTGGCCACTGTTGGTAATAGGATGCTGGGCTTGATGGACCTTGGTCTGACCCAGTATGGTATATCTTATGTTCTTATGATCTCTAAAAGAAGTCATTAAGGAGGGGGAGGGGAGAAACAGCAACAAGCCTCAGGAAGAGCATAGGGAGTGTGAGGGGACATAAAGGGAAATCAAAGAGGCAAGGAAGCTTGATAAAAAGCTCTATATACTAAAATCAAGATTTTTAACTTAATGCATGCTGCCGTGTTGGGGAGCCAATGGAAGGAAAAGAGAAGGGCTACCATGATCATAACTGTTCATATGCTGCTCTTAGTTTATAGGAGAGCCACCAGCTTGAGTCAATGTCTGATGTATCTTCTAAAAAAGTCTTTTCCTCTTCTAACAGACATGCCTTACCATCACATGAAAACAGCTAATGCCATTTCTTAGATCAAAACTGAGCACAGTAGTATTTGGCTCTGGTGATTCTTTACAGATGGCAAAATACTATATTCACTGTAAAACTGTCTGTAGGTTGATAGAACATTCTCATAATCATGTGTATGTGAAACCCACGTTTTTGGTATACCATCTTTCACATTGAGACTGGTATCAAAATCGTTTACAAAATCATATCAGCTATTTATGATGAATAAAAACAAGGAAAACAAGGAAAGCATAGTTACTCACCTGTAACAGGTGTTCTCAAAGGCAGCAGGAATCAGTCCTCACATATGGGTGATGTCGGCACCAACGGAGCCCTCATGGAAGCATCCCCCGACCTTTCAAAGAAAGCCTTTGGGAGATGCCACCATGCATGCGTGGTCCCCTTCCCGCCCAAGGGTGCCATCTTGCTCAGTCAGATGACATAGCTAAAAGACTGCGAAAATAAAAGATGGTAAAGAATCAACTCCAAGGGGAGGAGGGAGGGTTGTAAGGACTGATTCCTGCTGTCCCCGGAGAACATCTGCTACAGGTAACTATGCTTTCTCCAAGAACAAGCAGGAAGTCAGTCCTCACATATGGGACTCCCCAGCTACAGACTACCGAAAGCCCATAGCAAAAACAGGGCTCCCTCCTATGGAGCTACAAGCAGCAGCAATCGAGTCTGTACCGACAGACCACAGTAGGACCCCTGTGTCTGATAAAACCAGCACTCTGGTAGCCTAAACACAGAAGGGTTGGAGGGTAGGAGTTGCCTAAACCCCAAAAAGATTACGGAGCATAGCCTGGCCGGTCCCGTCGGAACTCTCTTTCCAGGCAGTAATTGGCTGCAAAGGTATGGACTGAAGACCAGGTGGCGGCTTGGTAGATGTCCACCATCAGGACAGAGTGCAAGTTTGCCACCGAGGCCACCATGGCCCTGACACGGCCTTCCAGCGGGAGCCTCGCCTGCTCATAAGCGAGGGCGATACAGTCTGCCGCTCATGTAGATAGCGTATGCTTGGTCACTGCCCCCCCTCCCCAGCCTACTGGGGTCATAGGAGATGAAAAGCTGAGAAGCCTTGTGGTGGCCCTGGGTGCGTTGGATATAGAAGGACAAAGCCCTCTTACAGTCCAAGGTGTGAAGGACCGTCTCGGCCTGACTGGAGTGAGGTCTTAGAAAGAAGGTAGAGAACATCACTTCCTGGTTGAGATGGAAGGGCGACACTACCCTCGGCAGGAATTTGGGGTCCGTGCAAAGCACCACTCTGTTCTTGTAGAACCTGGTATAGGGTGCCTCCGCCACAAGGGCCTGAAGCTCGCTAACTCGGCGAGCGGAGGTGAGTGCAACCAGAAAAATCAACTTTCGAGAGTGGTAGTGAAGTTGGCAGGTAGCCAGAGGTTCAAAGCGTGGGCCAGTGACCTGCCACAACACCACGTTGAGGTCCCATTCGGTTGCCGGAGGGTAAACTGGGGGCTTCGATAAGAGCAGGCCCCGAAGGAAATGGGTCACCAATGTTTGGGCTGAGAGGGGTCTACCATCCATGGGATGGTGGTGCGCCGCCAGGGCGCTAGGGTGCACTTGGACAGAGTTAGACTTGAGCCCGGACTGCGAGAGGTGGAGAAGGTACTGTAACACAAGAGCCACCGGGTAGGAGAAAGGATCAGCCCCATGTTCGGCGCACCAGAGAACCTATAAGTCTTCCTAGTAGAGGGCTTGAGAGACGCCAGCAGAATGTCTTCCACCTCAACTGGGAGGTTATAAGGGGCCAGAGTCACCCTCTCAGCAGCCAGGCTGTGAGTGACTGGGACCCCAGGTTGGGATGCAGGAGAGAGCCCCCCCTTTCTGAGATAGGAGTCCCGGGGCGGACCCCAAGGGGATGGGGGTCTCCACCATCTACTGTAGAAGCAGCGGGAACCACGGTTGCCTGGGCCACCGAGGAGCTATCAGGATGAGTGAGGCCCTTTCGTGAAGGGTCCTGAACAAGGTCTTGGCGATCAGCAGCGTAGGAAGGAAGGCGTACATGAGGCCTTCCGACCATGAGACCAGGAACGTGTCCGCTGCCACTCTGGAGTGGTGGGCCTGCTGGGAGCAAAAGCAGGGCAACCAAAAGTTGTCCAGGCTGGTGAACAGGTCCATCACAGGTTCCCCCCAGAGCCGGAAAAGCCGACTGGCTACCGTGGGGTCCAGCTGTCACTCGTGCAGCTGGAGAACTCTGCTGAGCCTGTCGGCCAGCAGGTTGTCCTGGCCTGGCAGGTACACTGCCTGCAGGAGGATACCCTATTGGATTGCTTACGAGCAGAGGACCAGAGCCACCTGACAAAGGGTACGAGATCCCGTGACGCCCTGTTTGTTCACGTAGAACATCGCCACCTGGTTGTCCGTCTGGACTAGCACTGGCTGGTGATGCAGGTGGTGACAGAAGACCCTCAGGGCTAGGTGTATGGCTCGGAGCTCCAGGAGATTATCTGCTGGGTGCTCTCATCTGGTGACCAGTTGCCCAGGGTGCGGAGATCTTCAAAGTGGGCTTCACAGCCAAGCAGGGAGGCGTCCATGGTGAGGACCCATGAGGGGCTTGGGGCCTGAAAAGGCATGCCCGCCTTGAGATGCTGGGGAGACTGCCATCAGACCAGAGAGTCCACCAATTGGCGGGTCACAGAAACTGTGTCTCAGAGGCGGCCCGTGGCTTGAGTCCACTGGTCTCGGAGACACCACTGCACTGCCCTCATGTGGAGGCGAACTTCTGGGGTGATGTGGACCATGGAGGCCATGTTCCTGAGGAGGCGCAGAAGAAGCCGAAGGGCACTGAGGGACGGTACTGTACGTACCGAGCCAGAGTCCTGAGATGATCGGCTCGGTCCCTGAGCAAGAAAGTCTTCGACTGGAGAGTGTCGATCTTTTCCCCAATGAACTTCAGACACTGTGTCGGAAGGAGGAGAGACTTGGGTAGTTTATGACAAACCCCAAGTTTTGCAGAACCTGGATAATGTATGTGATGGCCTGCTGCACCTTCAAGGCCGTGCCTCCCTTTATGAGCCAGTCGTCCAGGTCGTGAAAGACGAAGACCCCCTGGAACCAGAGGAAAGCAGCCATGAAAGCCAGGCATTTCATGAAAACTCTTGGGGCAGAGGCTAAGCCGAAGGGGCGCACCCTGTTCTGAAAATGCCTGCCCCCCACTACGAACCGCAGTGGTTGGGGTGGTTGAGGATGTGAGTATAAGCATCCTTGAGGTCTAAGGAGCATAGCCAGTCTCCCTGCTGGAGGTAGGGCAGCAATGTTCCAAGGGAGAGCATCTTGAACTTCTCCCTCACCAGGAATTTGTTGAGGTTGCGCAGGTCGAGGATGGGCCTTAGGCCGCTGTCCTTTTTGGCATGAGGAAGTACCTGGAGTAGAACCCCTTGCCCTTGAGATGGTGGAGCACCGGTTCCACCACTCTGTCCTTGAGAAGACCTGCCAACTCCTTCAGAAGAAGGTCCCGGTGGAAGGGAGATCTGATGGGCTCTCCCGGGAAATAATGGGAAGGTGCCTGAGTCAGGTGGAGGAGGTAACACCCCCCCCCCGACTACCCGAAGTGCCCTGGGATCAGTGGTGATGGACATCCATCTCTGGGCATAGAGGGTCAGACGTCCCCCTGTGGGCTGCTGATCTCCTTGGGGTAGATAGGCTATGCTTAAGGAGTCAAAAACTCCCCCCTTGCTGGGTCAGAGCCGGTGCTTGGGGTTTTGGAGCCTTCTGCTTATACGAGCCATGCCCATGTCCCTTGGCCTGCAGACCCTGTTGGGGAGCTGGGAAGGCCTGAAAAGGTGGGTAGTTTTGGTAAACAGCTCCCTTCCTCGGGTAAAAAGGCTTTTTAACCGAGCCTTTCCGTTGGGGAGGGGCAGCGGTCTTTTTGGAGAGCCTGGTCCTCGTCATGAACTTGGTCTCCAGCTCGGCAGCCTTGTCGGTGATGGGTTTGCCAAAGAGGTTCTCTCCTTGGCAGGGGACATCAACCAATTTGTCCTGGACCACTGCTTGTGGTCAGACAACTGTAGCCAAGCTTGGCGGTATGCACCGATGCCAGCTGCTGCTACTCAAGTCCCCGACTCAAACCCGTCATAGGCCACTCAAGAGCATTCACGGACTGCTTTGTCCAGGTTCTTGAACCAGTGCAAGGGTTCCTCAAAGAGACCAGCCGAGAAAGCAGCGAGTTCCTTCGCCAGGTCTTGCAGGTACATACCCATGTACAGTTGGTAGGCCTGGATGCGGCCGATGAGCATTGAGCCCTGGTAGCACTTTCTGCCGAGGGCATCCAGGGTGCGGGCCTCCCTGCCAGGGGCCACTGAGGAGTGCGTCTTCTGGTTTTTCAGCCGACGCATGGCTGACTCCACCACCATGGAGATATGTGGCAGCTGTGACTTGGGAGCCTGAGCTCCAGTGGACTTGATACATCGAGTCAAGCCATTTGCTCACCACCGGCACCGAAGCCGGTGTCTCCCACATTCGGAGCATCAGCCGTTCCAAGACAGGAGGGATGGGCACCGTGAGTGATTCCCGCGAAGGGCCCCTGTATTGGAGGATTTCCAACTCATTCGCCCGAGGGTCCTCCTCTGACTCCGTCGAGAACACAGGGCCTTAGACATGTCCTTGACAAAATCAAGGAAGCCCATATCCTTGGGTGAGGATCGCTGTCGAGGTTTCGAGATGGGAGTGTCCAATGGGATGTCGCGATGGGAGTGTCCAATGGGATGATCGCGGTCCCGTCAAGCAGAACTTGGATCACGACCTTGGCCGAGGATCGATTTGAGGCCGAAGGACCTCGAGGATTGGCTTGGCCTCCAGGGACATCTTGGATGTTGAGGGCCCGGTGGTCAGGACAGATGAACCGGTCATGCCGGACAACAGCACCCACTGTTGGTCCATGAAGGCAGACAAACTGTGCTCCAGGGCCGCCATTCTGGACTCCAGACCAGAAGGCTCCGCAGCCTTTGGCGTGGGCACCAAGGGACTCTGGCTTGATGTCGGCTCCCCCGAAGGGGAAACGTCGATGAGGATAGTGTTTGGGGACCGAGGCCGGTCTGCGGTCAGATCCTTCCAGGGACCTTCACAGGCCACTCCTTCTCCAATGCCTTGGACATAAGAACATAGCATAAGATATGCCATACTGGGTCAGACCAAGGTCCATCAAGCCCAGTATCCTGTTTCCAACAGTGGCCAATCTAGGTCATAGGTTCCTAGCAGTTTCCCCAAAAGACACAGGTTCCACAATGCTTGTATTGGGTCACGCAGTGATATCCTGGGTTCCTTTTAATAATGGGACTAAGGGACCGGGCTCGGGGAGCACCCAGCCGGTCGGAACCATCCAAGGATGCCATCTTCAAGGGTTTCTTCTTCTTCCCGGGTTCCCTCGAGGGAGACCCCCTTTCTGAGGACCCATGATGAGGCTCAGGTTCGGGAGGCTCCGCCCGAGATATTGGGGCCTCAGACAAGGCCCTGGTCTTCGAAGGCACTGGGGACTCGGGGAAAAACTTATCGTGCTGCTGCTGGAGTCTCTTGAGGGCCTTAGTGGACATCCTTTTGCAGAGACTGCAGGCTTCTGGGTTGTGATCTGACCCAAGACAGCGGAGACAGCAGTCGTGTGTGTTGGTCAAAGACATAATTTTAGAGCACCGATCACACTTCTTAAAGCCACTGGTGGCCATGGGGGAAATGAGTACCCCTGCGAGATCGAAGACTGTCCGGGCTGCCAGTGGGCGAAAAAAGGTGCGAAGATGCCAGTTAAAGTAAGGAACGAAAAACTAGAAAAATAGACTAAACTCAATACTGAGGCAACGAGGTCGGTAGGTGGATATTGGAGGTGAGTATGAAACTCAAGAGAGAAAAAAATCAACTTTTTCTGGGGACAAGCCAGACAAATGTCTGAAGGGCTCCGCGGAAAAAAGAAGACTGAGCAAGATGGAACCCTTGGGCGGGAAGGGGACCACGCATGTGTGGTGGCATCTCCCAAAGGCTTTCTTTGAAAGGTGGGAGGATGCTTCCGCGAGGGCTCCGTCGGTGCCAACATCACCCATATGTGAGGACTAAATTCCTGCTTATTCCCAGAGAAATACATTAAATCACACAAAGGTAAGAGGGAGATGAATGCACATTAAGTAACCTGTAAAAGCACCATAAAATACTGAACACAAGAGGGAGTCATTGCTGTGACCAGTTGGAGCTAGACCCGAAGACTGTGGATTGATCCTTCTTAACCTACAGCAGTTTGAGAAGAAAAAGAATCATAGGCACTCAAATGGGTTGGGCCACTATGGCTATGACCCCACCAATAATCTGCCCAAGAAAGATGTGCAACCAGAGAGCTTGGACAAGGACAGAACTAGGGTTTCTGGTGCCCCATGCACCCCCCTCCCCCAACCCTCCAGTATAGAGATAATAGAATGATGTTCATGGTAGCTTTTGGTGCCCCTCCCTAAACATTGGCAGCCCTTGCTGTGCTTACCGCATTGAGCTGGCCCTGTGTTCGGGACAAGGCTGGAGATTAGTTTGTTTGGCTCCTCCAACCAAAAAGGTGTTCAGCAGCCCCTGATAGGAATTAAACCTGAAGAGACCTTAATTTCTTTATCTGTTTATAAATGCTGCAACCTAGAGAGCACAGATCTGAGAGAAGAGCTTGCTCCATAAACCTAAAGCTGCATGTGGGAAACAATCACCTAATCCTCACAGTGGCATGTCAGCTCTGCAAAAGATCACTACTTTGGAAACCAGTATGATTTATTGAATGAAAAAGTTGTCTGCATAGCTTGAGTTGGGTTGATTATTTTTATCTTAAGGACTGGGCAATAAACTGAGCAATACTTAGTTGGTACTACTGCTATTAATTATCATTTCTATAGCGCCACTAGGCATATGAAGTGCTGTATATCTATGCTTAGTCAGTCATATCAAGCATTTCAATTTTCCTCTAGCTTTGGTAGAACTTGTTAGTGTGAATTTGATTTTGTTAGTTAATATTCAACGTGTTGCATATGCATGTGTTTTGAATGTTATTGCAACTGAGAACCAATAGCACTGCATGTCTAAAAGCAGCTCTAACACAGGAAAACCTGTAAAAAATCCCAAGTTATAGTGCAAAATTCTGCTGTTATCTACCAACTCTGTTAAAATTTCTTACACCTCTTGCCTGCTCAAATGAAGAGGAACTAAGTCTGTAAATTAAAGTTATATATGAGTGGCTGGGTCTACATAAAAGTTGTTGCTACTGTAAATTGCACGCTGCAGACCATGGGACATATGCAATTTTCTCTAAAGAGCTAATGTAACCGCAAGAAAAAGCTGCCATTCAGTTAAGCTATGTCACTGTATCATGTATGCATAAACCCAGGGCATACAGTTTGCAGAACAGTCCCTCCAAGGGCACACCATCCTCTCCTGTTAGTCAGCATTGCTGAGCCAGTGACCTCATAGTACCCTCCTCTCTGGAAGCTAGTATGATTCATAATTGAAGAGGGGGAGCTTGCTGCTGAAAAGCTGAATTTACTGGAAGGAGAGTTTCAAAGCTACAGTGCTACTGAGGTATATCAAAAGACCAACTGCCAGTTACTTGCCATTTTTCTTCCTCTCCTTGGCTCTTACTTATCTCCTTTATCCATCCTTGATTAGGGTGTAACGAGCTAGAGTGTGAGCACTGCAGCACCTGGGCTTACTCGGATCTCTAAGGACAACTGTCTCAATGGGTGGAAGAGACGACAGTACAGGAAAGAGAACTTTAGATTTGTCAGAAACTGTGCAACATTCTGGGGAAGAGGGGGTTTTCTCGGAAGGATGAGCTTCACCTTAACCAGGATGGAACCAGGCTGCTGGCACTAACTTTTAAAAAGGAGATAGAGCAGTTTTTAAACTAGATTTTGGGGGAAAGCCAACAGTCGCCAGAAGCGCATGTTTCTGAATAATGCTTCTCTGAAGGATACCACCAAAACAGAAAGGGCAGGGTATCCTGACAGAGCAGTGACAATAAAGGTAAAAGTAGCCCAGTTGCCATTAAGCAAACAGCAGACAGAGTGGAAAGATTCCAAATTGCCCCTGTCAACTGATAAGCAGGTTGTCAATATGAACAAAAAAAGCATACTTTGAAATGCCTTCATACGAATGCTAGGAGCCTAAAAAATAAGGGCAAATTACAGTATATAGCACTGAACAAAGAGGTGGACATAATTGTTATCTCAGAGACCTGCTGAAAGGAGGATAACCAATGGGACATTGCAATATCAAGGTACAATTATATCACATTGATAGAGTAGATCAAATTAGTGGAGGGGTGGTGCTATATGTTAAAGTGGGCTTCGAGTCCAACAGGATAACATTTATTCAGAAAACAAAATGCACTGTAGAATCATTATGGATATAAATTCCGTGTGAGAAGTGGAAGGGAATAGCAGTGGGGGGTGTATTGCTTCCACCTGGTCAGAATGAAGAAAGATGAAGAAATGTTAACAGAAATTAGGGAAACTAATAAAACTGGCCACACAGTAATAATGGGTGATTTCAATCACTCCAATATCAACAAGGTGAATGTCGCATCATTTATTTTATTTATATTTATTTATATATATATATTTTTTTTATACCACACTCTTTAGAATCGGTGCAGTTTACATGTATACTAACAGGTACTTTTTATTCCCTTGTCCCCAAAGAGCTCACAATCTAAGTGTACCTGAGGCAATGAAGGGTTAAGTTGCTTGCCCAAGGGCAAGGAGTGGCCATGGGACTAGAGACCCCAGCCCCTCCGGCCTGAGGTTGCTTGTCCCCATGGGGGAATTGAACCCCCGGCCTTCCAGCCTGAGGTAACCTGTCCCAACCACTGAGCCACTCCTCCCTATATGTTAGGGGGATAAAGTTTCTAAATGAAATAAATGACTGCTTTGTCGAGCAGCTGGTTCAGCAACCGACACAAGAGGGAGCTATTTTGAACTTAATCCTTAGTGGAATACAGAATCTGGATGAGAGGTGATGGTGTTGAGACCACTTGGTAATAGAGATCATGACGTGATAAAGTTTGATTTAATAAATAGAAAGAGAACTGCAAAGAAATCTACTGTGCTAGCATATAACTTTCAAAAGGAAGATTGAAAACACTGGAAAATGGTTACGACAAACTTGTAGAAGGAGTAGCTGCTAAGGATAAGAGTTTACATCGGCCTGGACATTCTTTAAAAATACCATCTTGGAAGCCCAGACCAGATATATTCCATGCTTTAATAAAGTTGGATGGAAGACCAAATGACTGCCAGTATGTTTAAAGGTGAGGCAAGAGAGACTGTTATAGCCAAAAAAATATCTTTCAAGAAATGGAAAAAGGATCTGCATGAAGAAAACAGGAAATAGCATAAGCACTGGCAAGTTAAATGCAAAGGATTGATAAGGCAAGCAAAGTGAGAATTTGAAAAGAAACTTGCCATGGAAAGCAAAAACTCATAATAAAACCTTTTTCAGGTACATTTGAAGCAAAAAGCCTTTGAGGGAGTCAGCTCGACCATTAGATGATAGAGGAGTAAAAGAGGCATTAAGGGAGGACAAGACCATACCAAAGAAACTAAGAGGGTCACTTTAGAAGTACTATTTGTCATTTGGATGTCTGGAAATGGGCATGCAGATGTGCAAATCACAAAGATGTCCCTGGAGCCATTTTCGAAAGCCAGATACATGTCCCTGGCACAAGCATGTCCATGTAGCACAGGGACATGGTGGAGGCGGGACCTAGGTGATCCTAGGGTGATGCACTTTGCCACATGATTTCAGAAAGACCCATGCACATCTGGCTCTGGCTGCTGACATGTCTATGCCTATATGTGCTCTTAACCATGAATAAGTAGCAGGAAAGTGCTAGTTTTGTGACAGTAACACTTTCAGGGAGAACAGAGAAGTATGCTCTCACTGCCCCAGTAATTTTTGCCAGGTCAACTGAACATGAATATTAATAAACAGAACTTTCATTTTACTGCCCTGTCATCACAAGTCTGAGGTTCTAAAATGGCAGGCTGGGATGTGCATGTATCATAGCATAGATACCCCTGAACTGAAGTACCTCCTCGGGCATGTCTATGCACCCCCATGGCTGTAGTCATGCATTTTGATTACATCCACATTTCAAAATTTGTCTGCAAACATGAATGTACCTGGCCATGCACTGGCCCATCTCCTCAACCGATTGTGGGAACGTATATCTTTTGGGATGGGGACAGAGCAATTCCAGAAGGTACTTACATATGCCTCCCCCTTCACTCCTTCCACTTTCCCGGTATTTTGGACGTTTTGACCTGAAAGTTCTAACTTCTTCCTAGATGTCCTTTCTAAAATGCAACTTAAAATGCTTTCTTTTCTTTGGTCTTTACTGAAGAAGATATTAGGGAGATGCCCGTTCCAGAAATGATATTTAAGGTAATGAATTGGAGGAATTGAAACAAATTTTGGTAAACCTGGAATATGTAAATAGGGCATTCTGACAAACTAAAGAATAGTAAATCACTTGGACCAGATGGGATACATCCCAGGATGCTGAAGAACTCAAAAATTAAACTGCAGACTTACTATGAGTAATTTCTAAACTATTATTAAAATCATATATATTACCTGTAGATTAGAGAGTGGCCAATGTGTGTATATGTGCTCTCTCTATCCACTTTTTTTGGCATGGCAGTTTAGAGCGCAGGAAGAAATTGCCAGCTCAGTTGGAACTAAGAATGGGATCTGGGACCCAGGGCCAGTGCAAGGATATGGGGCTACCTAGGCAAATCACATTGCCAGCACTGCCCCTGCTCTAGCCCTCCATGCCCACTGACATCACTGCCTCCTCTCTCCAGGGCATGCAGCAGCGGCAATACTGTTGAAAGGGCACTGCGGCACTGGAGTTACCTTTCCTTCAGGCCATTGGGCCATTCGCACTTCCACCATTTGTGCTCCAATTCTACTCCCGCTAAAGAATACGGTATCGAAGGGTGGGGGGGGGGGGGGGAGTATGAATGGCATTTCGGCCCAGAAGAGAAGGTAACTGGTGGCGCAGCGATGCCTTTTTAACAGTATTGCCAGATAGGGATGGCAGTGGCAACAATGGTCATAAATTCAAAAAAGCATGGGACTCAAAAGTGCTGGGAACGGATTCGTGGAAAGTGACATTGAAAAAGCGACAATGCTAAACAAATACTTCTGATCTATTTTCACTAGAGAAAATCCTGGAGAAGGACCACCTGTGATTGACAAATATACAAATGGGAATGAAGTAGATACCACACCATTTACAAAAGATGATGTGTTAGAACAGCTTGCAAAACTGAAAGTGGACAAGTCTATGGGACCGGATGGGATACACCCCAGGATACTGAAAGAGCTCAGAGAGGTTCTTGCAGGGCCTTTAAAGGATGTTTTTAATAGATCCTTGGAGACAGGAGAAGTTCCATGGGACTGGAGAAGGGCTGATGTCGTACCTCTCCATAAAAGTGGTAATAGGGAAGAAGTGACAAACTACAGGCCAGTAAGCCTTACCTCGGTGGCGGGAAAAGTAATGGCGGCGCTCCTGAAAAGAGAGAATAGTGAACTTCCTCAAAACCAACAGGTTGCATGATCCGAGGCAACATGATTTTACCAAAGGACAATCTTGCCAAACAAATCTGACTGCATTCTTTGAATGGGTGACCAGAGAACTAGATCAAGGGCATGCGATGGATGTGATCTACCTAGATGTCAGCAAAGCCTTTGATACTATTCCTCATAGAAGGCTTATCAATAAACTCATCAGCTTGGGGATGAGTCCCAAGATGGTGAACTGGATCAGAAATTGGTTGACTGACAGACAACAGTGGGTGACTGTAAATGGAACTCACTCGGATGAAAGGAAGGTGATTAGCAGTGTGCCTCAAGGTTCGGTCTTAGGACTGGTACTGTTCAATATATTTGTGAGTGATATTGCCAAAGGGCTGAATGGAAAAGTCTGTCTTTTTGCAGATGACACCAAAATTTGCAACAGAGTGGACTCCCTTGAGGGAGTGGGAAACATGAGGAAAGACCTACAAAAGCTGGAAGAATGGTCTAATGCTTGGCAGTTAAGATTTAATGTGAAGAAGTGCAATGTCATGCGCTGGGGAAGCAGAAATCCAAGGGAATTGTATGCGATAGGGGGTGAGAGATTGATTTGCATGGACCAGGAGAAAGACCTTGGTGTGATTGTTTCTGATGATCTCAAGGTTGTGAAACAGTGTGACAAGGCAATGGCAAAAGCCAGAAGGATGCTGGGTTGCATACAGAGAGGAATTACCAGCAGACAGGAACAGGTAGGTACTAATGCCACTGTACAAGTTGCTGGTGAGGCCTCACTTGGAATATTGTGTTCAGTTTTGGAGACCGTATCTCGCAAAGGATATAAAAAGGCGGAAGCAATTCAGAGGAAGGTGACGAAAATGATTTGGAACCTGCATCAGAAGACTTATGAGAAAAGACTTGAAGACCTAAATAAGTACACTCTGGAGGAGAGGAGGGACAGGGGAGATATGATTCAGACCTTTAAATACTTAAAGAGTATTAATGGACAAACAAACCTCTTCCAAAGATGGGGAAGCTGTAAAACTTGAGGGCATAACATGAAGCTGCAAGGGGGTAAACTGAAAGACAAAGTCAGGAAATACTTTTTCACTGAAAGGGTGATGGATGCTTGGAATGCCCTCCCGATGGAAGTGGTGGGGGCAAACACATTGACAGAATTCAAAATGGCATGGGACAGACACAGTGGATCGCTTTACAGCAACAGGATAAAATCAAAATAAGCATAACTATCTCTTATATCTGAACAAATAGGGGTGACCTACATGGAGTGGTAGGTACACCCCTAAACAAAGGCATGGGGAGAGTTCACCTGCACGGAGCGGCAAGTGCACCTACTCTTGCCGCCTTGCTGGGCAGACTAGATGGACCATACTGGTCTTTATCTGCCGTTATATACTATGTTACATAGAGGCTTTCTAAAGTTAAAAAGGGGACTCTTGAAGTGGGTGATATGGAAGGGCAAACTAGATAGGCCATTTGGTCTTTTTCTGCTGTCATGTTTCTATGACTGCCTAATTCACCTGCTGGTCGCCAGACCTGCTGGTACTAGTAACCTTCATTCAAATTACCTGGTGCTATTTTCCCCTTATTTTATATCACTGCATCCAAGAAGCCTGGAGTCATGGGGGATGGACAAATAAACTGGCCACTAGGTGTCACCTTTAAACAATGACCATAATTCCCTTTCTGCTTCCTCCTCCATTCCTACCCTGGGGACCTGTGAAAGCCATCTCTGGAGCATTTCCAGGCCTGTATTTGTACTAGACATGTGCACAACCACAATCTTTGTCATTTTCATTGTGAACAAACCAATTTTATTTTGTTTAATCATGATTGTGCATCTACTGAGTGCACAAATTGTTTGTGTGTGCATCTATACGAATATATGCCGTGCTATTAATATACATCCACACAAGTAATCTCTGTATGCTTAATTTTTAAATACGCAAATGAATGGCCGAATGAGCCTGAAATGCACAAAACCTAGTATCTACTTTTAAAGTTGAATTTAAAGGTGCATTAATTATCAAATGTAGCAAACTTCACTCCCCCCATCCCCAAGTTTCCATACTTCATTACAGTACTTCTCAACCCCCTCCTGGAGACACACCTAGCCAGCCCAGTTTTCAGGACTACTACACTTTCTGATTAAAACTAATAAGGATGAACACCCCCCAAACTCATTCCGCCCCTCCCCCAACTCTGCCCAGCATCCCACTTTCACCCTCCCACAAAAAGCAACATCAGTTGCAGCTTTTTTTTTCTGAAAAGGGTACATCTGCAGGAGTACTTTGTAGCAATCGGTAAAGGGGATTCTTAGAGTTGAAATAAAGAAACAAGGGCACAGATACATAATGCAGCACACCCTCTACAACAACAGGGATTTGCTGGTCCTCAACATAATATCTACCACCCCCACAGAAGAACATCTATATGGGCTCAGCTGCCTGAACATAACACCTCATACTCCTCAACACAACAGCACCATGGCAGCCCGACCATAACATTCCACAAGAAAAGTCGCTAGCAAGTGCTCTAGATTCCTATCTACCATGCCCTCCGATGTTTCCTCATACTGCTGCATCTCTGATTGGACAGGAGTTGGCGACAATCGGCCCGATATGTGGCCGTCATGTTAGGAGCCATAGTTCTTTCTGTTTGGGATTGTTGTTATAACATGTTGCAAAATAATACTTTTATATTTTAAGGACTTTATCTAAACTGTTCCTATTTAGAATGAGCACACACATCCATTATGTTTAGTCCATAAGAAAATGCAGCCTGACTGCCCGCCCCCTCTGTCTGTTGTCAAATACGTCACCATGGGGGGGGGGTCAGAGTCCACGCAGATTTTGTTGAGAATGGGTACTGGCCCATGTATCAAGCTGGAACCAACAGAAAGTTCTCATGTATCAAACTGAAAAAGAGGTATAAATGAGTATGTCTCTGTAAAAACTGGGCTCGGTCCTTTTAAAGCTTTGACTGACTGGGCCTTGTGCAGAATAAACTGGCTTGGACCCTGTCAATTGACTCCTGGATTTATTCATTGATTACACTTCGCTGCAGCAATACCAGACTCCCAGATATTTCAATGCATCGCAATTCCAACAAAATGGAAACCTTGCTAGATCCTCCTGAACTACATGAGTATTTGGTGGGTGTGCCTACAATTTATCATAATTTTTTTATACCTAGATACTACAGAAAAATGGCCAATGATTGCTAGTAACTCCTCGGTGGAATTCGGGTCCACAAAAACCAGACTATCATCAGCATATACTTATTTGAATTTGACTAAGGTCCCTTTAATCCCCTTCTTCCTGTGCTCTGCCTGATAGCAATGGTCAGAGGCTCCAGTGCTATGTCAAAAAGCACCAGGGACAGAAGGTACCCTTGCCTGGCACACCTGTTCATCCTAAAGAGCAATGATACCACATCAGTAATTTGCACCTTTGCTCATCAAAGCCAAATACAAGAGCAGTACCATTTGAATAAACTCGGGACCTAAACAAATCAGTCCAGCACATGAAAAAGAAAGGCTCATTCAATCTGACTGCAGACCTTTTCCATGTTCAATGAGATTGCTACCAATGGAGAGAGTTCAGTAGCAGTCTGAGAAATAACATTACAAAACAGCCATAATTATCCAAAAACCTAAGCCCCTGCAGAAATCCACACTGATCCCTACGAAAACTATATTGTTGAAGACCTTCTTAAGTCTATTAGCTAGGGCCTTAGCATATAATTTAGTCAACACTGATAAGAAATATGGGGTAACTTTGTATCAGAGTGAGCCTCTGGTTGGAGCATAGATATTTACAAGGACCCATCTGGACTCAGGTCCTTCAGGAGGTGGGGGAGGTAGTAGAGCCTTTTGGCATGGGCCTCAATTCAGCCAAGGGAAGCAAAAAACCTGTGAGAGAGTCAGTTGGTCCATTACATGATAGAGGGGTTAAAGGGGCACTAAGAGGCGACAAGGTGATAGCGGAGAGAATGAATGAATTCTTTGCTTTGGTCTTTATTGAGGAAGATGTAGGAGTGTTACCCATGACTGAAGTGGTATATAAAGGTACGGAAGAATTGAAGGAAATATCGATACATCGGGAAGATGTATTACAACTATTTGATAAACTAAAGAGTAGCAAATCACCTGGACCGGATGATATACATTCAAGGATGTTAAAAGAACTGAAATATGAGATTGCAGACCTGCTATTAGTAATCTGTGAACTATCATTAAAATCATCTGTAATACCTGAAGATTGGAGGATGGCCAACGTAACGCCAATTTTTAAAAAGGGTTCCAGGGGTGATCCGGGAAACTACAGACCGGTGAGCCTGACGTCAGTACCGGGAAAAATGGTAGAAACCATCATAAAGAACAAAATTGCTGAACATGTAGATAGTCATAGCTTAATGGGAGACAGCCAACATGGCTTTAGACAAGAAAGATCTTGTCTTACTAATCTGTTATGTTTTTTTGAAGGTGTGAATAAACAGGTAGACAAAAGTGTGTCAGTTAATATAGTGTATTTGGCCTTTCAGAAAGCCTTTGACAAGGTCCCTCATCAGAGACTTTTGGCAAAACTAAAGAGTCATGGAATAGGAGGCAATGTACTACTGTGGATCAGGAACTGGTTAAAAGATAGAAAGCAGAGGGTAGGGCTAAATGGCCAATTTTCCAAATGGAGAAAGGTGAATAGTGGTGTACCCCAGTGATCTGTGCTGGGTCCGCTGCTTTTTGACATATTCATAAATGACCTGGAAAAGGGAATAACGAGTGAGGTTATCAAATTTGCAGATGACACAAAACTATTTAAAGTTGTTAAAACCCATGAGGATTGTGGAAAATTGCAAGAGGATCTTGATAAATTGGAAGACTGGGCATCAAAATGGCAGATGAAATTTAATGTGGACAAGGGCAAAATTATGCACCTAGGGAAGAACAACCCAAACTATGATTACACAATGCAAGGTTCCACATTAGGAACCACCACCCAGGAAAAAGATTTAGGCGTCATTGTGGATAACATGTTAAAACCCTCCGCCCAGTGTGCAGCGGCAGCCAAGAGAGCAAATAGAATGCTAGGTATCATAAGGAAAGGATTGGGAAATAAAACAAAGGATATTATAATGCCTCTGTATCGTTCCATGGTGCAACCGCACCTTGAATATTGTGTGCAATTCTGGTCGGCGTATCCTAAAAAAGATATAGCGTTATTAGAAAAGGTGCAGAGAAGAGTCACCAAAATGGAAAAGGGTATGGATGGATACACCTATGAAGAGAGGCTAAAAAGGTTAGGGCTCTTCAACCTGGAAAAGAGACGGCTGAGGGGAGATATGATAGAGGTCTATAAATTAATGAATGGAGTGGAATGGGTAAACGTAGATCGATTGTTTACGCCATCAAAATATAGAAAGACTAGGGGACATGCAATGAAGCTACAGTGTAACCTATCTAAGACTAATAGGAGAAAATATTTTTTCACTCAACATCAAACTCTGGAATTCATTACTGGAGGATGCAGTAAAAGCTGTTAGTGTAGCCGGGTTTAAAAAACAAATTGGACAAGTTCCTGGAGGAAAGGTCCATAAATCATTATTAAAGATGACCCGGGAAATCCATTGCTTGCCCCAATACAAACATTGTGGAACCTGTGTCTTTTGGGGAACCTGCTAGGTACGTATGACCTAGATTGGCCACTGTTGGAAACAGGATACTGGGCTTGATAGACCTTGGTCTGACCCAGTATGGCATATCTTATGTTCTTATGGTGTATGGTTCTCCACTTTAACTCTATGTAATCATTATGTTTTTTTTATTTGTATAATTTTTTTTTTTTTTAGTGCTAACTCCTGGTGACCCAGCTGCCTCTGGATTTTCTTGACAATGTATCACCAGAAGTAGATTGCCAGCCTTTTTCTTCCAAGGCAATGGACTTGCCCAAGGTCACAAGGAGTGCCAGTGGGAATTGAACCTTTGATCTTCTGGGTATTAGACAGTTGCTCTAATCACTAGGATACTCTGCCAGTCATTTGTATAAAACATTTTTGAATTTCGAAAGACTTTTTTATGTGCCATTCTTTACATTAAAATATTTTTACCCCTCTTCCCAAACACTAAGGGGGCCTCAGAATATGAAATGGCCTGGGCCTCATCTGAGCTCTCAGAGTACCTGCCTGTATGCATCGTGGTGCCCATAAACTGCTCTAGACTCAAAGTTTTAAAAAACTGCTCATTGCCTGGGATTGCTTGGCTCCGTCCCCACCCCACCCCCCAATATAGCCACAACCCCTTCTATCTGCAGAAAACATCAGCACGGCCAATCTCTTCAGTCAGCATGCAGGGATCTCAATTTCCCCCAAACAGAAGAGAGGATGAGGAGCACTGCCATGATCATAGCAAAGAGCTCTTCTGTCTGCCGTGGGAAATCAGATTCCTGCAAGCAAAACAGATCACGGTCACAAAGGCTGCCGAAGAGAGGGTCACGGGAAGATGAGATTGGACTCCCACAGGCAAAAGAAAGGGGAAGGCCTGAGATCACCACCTTCAGTTACAAGAAGGTTTCTTGTGTGTGTGCTGGGGAGGGAGAAAGAGAAGGCAGGGAGAGTTTAAAGGGGCAGTGAGTTTATGAAAAGGGAGGATGGGGAGGTGATTTTAGGACAGGGGATGGGAGTGCTAGGGAGTTTGATGAAAGGGGAAGAATCTGGAAGGGGAACAGAGTAGGGGAGCCAGCAAGAGAGGGGTTAGAGGGGGGAGGAAAGCATGCAGGGTGTTGCAAAAAGGTGCATTCCCCTTTCTCTCAGAACACACCATGCATTCATGCACACAGGCACCCCACCTCCACACGACCAACATGCACCCAAGCTCTGGACTACACACACTTGTGCGCACACACACAGGCACCCCACCTCCACACGACCAACATGCACCCCAACTCTGGACTACATACACTCGCGCGCGCACACAAGCACCCCACCTCCACACAACCAACATGCACACCAGCTCTGAACTACGTACACTCGCGCGCGCACACAGGAACCCCACCTCCAAATGACCAACATGCACCCCAGCTCTGGACTACATACACTCGTGCACGCACACAAGCACCCCACCTCCACACGACCAACATGCACCCCAGCTCTGGACTACACACACTTGTGCGCGCACACACAGGCACCCCACCTCCACACGACCAACATGCACCCCAACTCTGGACTACATACACTCGCGCGCGCACACAAGCACCCCACCTCCACACAACCAACATGCACACCAGCTCTGAACTACGTACACTCGCGTGCGCACACAGGAACCCAACCTCCAAATGACCAACATGCACCCCAGCTCTGGACTACATACACTTGCGCGCACACACAAGTGCCCCACCTCCACACGACCAACTTGCACCCCAGCTCTGGACTACATACACTCGCGCGCACACACAGGCACTCCACCTCCACACGACCAACATGCACCCCAGCTCTGGACTACATACACTCATACACAGGCGCCCATAAGAACATAAGATATGCCATACTGGGTCAGACCAAGGTCCATCAAGCCCAGTATCCTGTTTCCAGCAGTGGCCAATCTAGGTCATACGTACCTAGCAGTTCCCCCAAAAGACACAGGTTCCACAATGCTTCTACCGGGTCAAGCACTGATATCCTGGGTCCCTTCTTAATAACGGTTTATGAACCTTTCCTCCAGGAACTTGTTCAAACCTTTTTTAAACCCAGCTACACTAACAGCCTTTACTACATCCTCCGGAACAAATTCCAGAGTTTGATTACACGTTGAGTGAAAAAATAGTTTCTTTTATTAGTCTTAAATAGTTTACCTTGTAGCTTCATTGCATGTCCCCTAGTCTTTCTATATTCTGATAACGTAAACAATTGATCTACGTTTACCCGTTCCACTCCGTTCATTAATTTATAGACTTCTATCATATCTCCCCTCAGCTGTCTCTTTTCCAGGTTAAAGAGCCCTAACCTTTTTAGCCTTTCTTCACAGGAGTATCCTTCCATCCCCTTTACCATTTTGGTGGCTCTTCTCTGAACCTTTTCAAATATCGCTATATCCTTTTTAAGATACGGCGACCAGAATTGCACACAATATTCAAGGTGCAGTCTCACCATGGAACGATATAGAGGCATTATAATATCTTTTGTTTTATTTTCCATTCCTTTCCTTACAATACCTAGCATTCTATTTGCTCTCTTGGCCGCCGCTGCACACTGGGCTGAGGGTTTTAACATGTTATCCACAATGACGCCTAAATCTTTTTCCTGGGTGGTGGTTCCTAATGTGGAACCTTGCATCGTGTAGCCATAGTTTGGGTTGTTCTCCCTAAGTGCATAACTTTGCACTTGTCCACATTAAATTTCATCTGCCATTTTGATGCCCAGTCTTCCAATTTATCAAGATCCTCTTGCAATTTTTCGCAATCCTCTTGGGTTTTAACAAATTTAAATAGTTTTGTGTCATCTGCAAATTTGATAACCTCACTCGTTATTCCACTTTCCAGGTCATTTATGAATATGTCAAAAAGCAGCAGACCCAGCACAGATCCCTGGGGTACACCACTATTCACCTTTCTCCATTGGAAAATTGGCCATTTAGCCCTACCCTCTGCTTTCTATCTTTTAACCAGTTCCTGATCCACAGTAGTACACTGCCTCCTATCCCATGACTCTTTAGTTTTGCAAAATGTCTCTGATGAGGGACCTTGTCAAAGGCTTTCTGAAAGTCCAGATACACTATATCAACTGACTCACCTTTGTCCACCTGTTTATTCACACCTTCAAAAAAACATAACAGATTAGTAAGACAAGATCTTCCTTGTCTAAAGCCATGTTGGCTGTCTCCCATTAGGCTATGACTATCTACATGCTGAGTAATTTTATTCTTTATGATGGTTTCTACCATTTGTCCTGGTACTGACATCAGGTTCACCGGTCTGTAGTTTCCCGAATCACCCCTGGAACCCTTTTTAAAAATTGGTGTTACACTGGCGATCCTCCAATCTTCAGGTATTAGAGATTATTTTAATGATAGTTCACAGATTACTTATAGCAGGTCTGCAATCTTATATTTCAATTCTTTCAACACCCTTGGATGTATACCATCCGGTCCAGGTGATTTGCTTCTCTTCAGTTTATCTAATATTTGTAATACATCTTCTCGATGTATCAATATTTCTTTCAATTCTTCCACACCTTTAAATACCACTTCAGTCATGGGTAACATCCCTTTATCTTCCTCAGTAAAGACCGAAGCAAAGAATTCATTCAGTCTCTCCGCTATCGCCTTATCACCTCTTAGTGCTCCTTCAACCCCTCTATCATCTAATGGACCAACTGACTCTCTCACAGGTCTTTTGCTACGAATGTACTTGAAAAAGTCTTTATTTCGCGTTTTTGCTTCCGCAGCAAGCTTCTTCTCAAATTCTCCCTTTGCCTGCCTTATCAATGCCTTGCATTTGACTTGCCAGTGTTTGTGCTGTTTCCAGGTTTCGTCGTTTGGCTCTTGTTTCCATTTCCTGAAAGATGCTTTGTACCTCTGTCTTTCTTATGGTTTTCCAAGTCTGCTACTCTAGCCTCTAGAGAATGGACTCATTCCCTGAGAGCAAAGAGCTCCTTGCACCTAGTGCACACGTAAGACCTCTCACCAACTGGGAGAAAATCATACATGTGACACTCAATGCAAAAGACTGGAAATCCCCCATCTCGCTGCTGGACTGCTGTCTGTATCTTAGTTTTAAGCTTGTGTTTAGATCTTTAAGTTCTTTACTTACTAAGGGTTGCTGTGGATATTTATACTAATAAAACTGTACCTAATACGTTTAATATACCTTGTTCACCTTGGGAACAAGGGTGGCAAAGTCCTCCAGGTCCAACAAGACATCCTTGAGGAACATGGAAGCCCTGGAAGCACTTACTCCCGAATGAGTCCAGGGTCTGAGCCTCGTGACTCAGCGGGACTGAGGAGTGCATTTTACCATTCTTTGTGCGCTTCAAAGCTGACTCCACCACAATGGAATTCTGGAGTAATTGAGGCCTTCTTGACCCAGTACACAGAATCGAGCTGATGGCTGATGACCAAAAGCATGAGCAGCGCCTCCCACAGCTGCAGCAGCAGCCACTGTAGGACTTGGTGGACGGGAACTGTCACCACCTCCCAGGCGCCAGGGGAACTGGAGTAGTTCCAGTTCCTCTGTCTTCAGTTCTTCCTCTGACTCCAGAGAAAAGGGGATGGCTTGGCCCTGTCCCTAATGAAGTCCTGGAAGGACAAGTCTTCCAGGAGTGACTTACGCCATTCAGGTGGAGGTAATGGGTCAGATGGGAGGTCCAGGGACCAAAGGTCCAATGCTATTGATTCTAACTCGGTTTCCCATTCTGATTCCAAGAGGAAGTCAAATTAGTGCTGAGTCTCCTCCTCCTGCCGGCTTGGGGGAGGAGGGATGCCAATGGCCCTCGTGCCACCTGGCATGCCAATGGCTGGTGCACCTAGGTATTAGACTCTGACACATTGGAGAGGGAGATGGCTCTGGCAACCGGAGTCAATAATGATCTCCCACCCAACGTCCTAACCTCAGCAGACATGGAAAGGGTCTCCAGGATAGGCTGGAAGAGTGCGGTGATGATGTTTTCCATGTTGCAAAGGCTTCCACCGCCACCAAGTGAGCTTCTAGGGTTCAAAGGCATTCCTCCAGAACCACTACCTGTAAGCAGGCCGAAGTCACAGCCATGGACATCAGCATTGACACCTTGGGTGGGGACTCCGCAATGACAGATGTACCGGGAGACATCCGGCGACCGCACCTTGAATATTGTATGCAATTTTCATTGTCGTATCTTAAAAAGGATATACCGGAATTAGAAAAGGTACAGACAAGAGCCACCAAAGTGGTAAAGGGAATGGAAGGATACCCCTATGAGGAAAGGCTTAAAGGATAGGGCTCTACAACCTGGAAAAGAGATGGCTGAGGGGAGATATGATAGAGGTCTATAAATTAATGAATGGAGTGGAATGGGTAAATGTAGATCGATTCTTTATGCTATTAAAAAGTAGAAAGACTAGGGGACATGCAATGAAGCTACAGTGTAACCCATTTAAGACTAATAAGAGAAAGTGTAGTTACTCACTTGTAACAGGTGTTCTCCAGGGACAGCAGGAATCAGTCCTCACATAAGGGTGACGTCAGCACCAACAGAGCCTGCATGGAGCATTTTCCCAGTTTTCAAAGAAAGCCTTTCGGAATGCCACCACACATGTGTAGTCCCCTTCCTGTCCAAGGGTGCCATCTTGCTCAGTCAGGTGCCATAGCTAGAGCCCTACCAAGAAGATGGCAAAAATGAACAGCAACTCCAAGGGGAGGAGGGAGGATTGTGAGGACTGATTCCTGCTGTCCCTGGAGAACACCTGTTACAGGTGAGTAATTACGCTTTCTCCAGGAACAAGCAGGAAGTCAATCCTCACATTTGGGACTCCTTAGCTACAGGCTTCCAAGGACCTGTAGGAAAAATCACAGCAGAGCCGTGACTAATCGCCAGTGAATCTGAAGGCAGACCGAGGACCCAGAGTCCATGGAGAACCATGTTTCCGGTAGCCTGAAGAAGAAGGGTCAGAGGGCAGAAGTTGCTTAAACCCCGAACAAATTACAGAGAATCGCCTGGCCCAAAGGCTGAGTTTCGACAGGACTCCCTCTCCAGGCAGTAATGTGCCGCAAAGGGATGAGCAGAAGACTAGGTAGCGGCCTGGCAGATGTCCATCAGTGGCACCGAACATAGGCTAGCGACCAACGTTACATTGCCCAGACACTGTGCGCTGTGACTCGGCAGTCCAGGTGTAGCATAGCCTGGGCCTGGGTAAAGGTGATGAAGTCCACCACTCAAATGGACAAGGTTCGCTTGGTGACCGCCAGCCCCAAGTAGCTGGGGTCATAGGAGACAAAAAGCTGCCCAGTCCTGCGGTGGATCCTAGCCTGTTGCAGGTAGAAGGAAAGGGCCTTCTTGCGTCCAGGGTATAGAGAACTGCCAATGCCTTGTCAGCATGGGGCCTCAGGAAGAAGGTGGGCAGCACTACCTCCTGGTTGAGGTGGAAATCTGAGACAACCTTCGGGGTGAGTGCACAGAACCCCCTGTTCCTATAGAATCTTGCGTAGGACACCTCGGAAATCGGTGCCTGTAGTTCACTGACTCTAAGGGCAGAGGGGAGAGCCACCAGAAAGGCCACCTTCCAGGACAGGTGCCTCAGGGAGAAGGTAACCATGGTAGCAAAGGCAGCTTAGTCAGCTGTGTGAGGACCAGGTTTAGGTCCCATTCCGCCGGTGGGGAGCAGATGGGGGGCTTGGAGAGGAGCAAGCCCCGCATGAAGCGAAAGACAAGGGGCTGCCCCAAGAGGGGTTTGCCCTATATGGGATTGTGGTTCGCTAAAATGGCACTGAGGTGAACCCTGATCCAGTTAAGACTTTAGTCCAGCCTGCGGGAAGTGGAGCAGGTATTGCAGGACCAAGTTTATAGGGCAGGAGAAAGGGTTCACTCGGTTTTCCGAGCACCATACAGAGAACCGGCGCCACTTGAAGGCGTACGCCTGCCTGCTTGAGTCCTTTCGGGAGGCCAAAAGGATATCCTCGATCTCCGTGGGGAGATGAAGAGGAGCCAAGGTGACCCACTCAGCAGCCAAGCTGTGAGGGACAGAGACCCCAGATTGGGGTGAAGGGAGCGGACCCCCCTCCTGCATCAGGAGCCTGGTGAGCTCCCGAGGGACCAGGGGCTCCATTGAGAGACAGAGTAACAGAGGGAACCACAGTTGTCTGGGCCACCTCAGGGCCAGGAGGATCACCGAGGCCCTGTCTCGCTGGACCTTGAGGAGGGTCCGAGCTATGAGCAGTGGGGGGGGAAGGCATACAGCAGGCCTGCTGTCCACAAAAGAAGGAAGATGTCTGGAGCCACCCTGCCTGGGTGCCAGAGGGGGCTACAGAACCGGGGAAGCTGCATATTCACGGGGCTGGCAAAGAGATCCAGATCTGGGGTTCCCCAGTGCCGGAAGAGCTGCTGTGATGTCTCGGGGCACAGGCGCCACTTGTGCGGCTGGAGGACTGCTCAGCCGGTCCACCAAGGCATTGTTCTGGCCCAGGAGATAGGTGGCTTGGAGAGTTATGCCCTGGCTCACCGCAAACGAGCACAAGGCCACTGCCTCCTGGAAAAGGCTGTAAGAGCCGGTACCCCCTTTTATTCAAGTAGAACATTGTGACTTGGTTGTCCATCTGAACCAGCACCACTCGGTACCACAGATGGTGCTGAAAGGCCTTCAGTGCGAGGAGGACAACCCAGAGATCCAGCAGATTGATCTGTTGCTGACTCTCCTCGTGGGACCAAGTCCATTGGGTGTGCAGCTCCTCACAGTGGGCCCCCAAGCCGAGAGGGAGGCATCATAGTTAGGACCACCTGGTGGGTCGGGGTCTGGAAGGGCATATGCCTCGGAGCAGGTTCCATGTGTCCTGCCACCAGGTCAAGGACTCCATCAAGTGAGGTGTGACCGAGATGGGTCTCGGAGTCAGCCGGTCACCTTGGTCCACTGCTTGCGGAGGCACCTCTGCGCTGCCTGCATGTTGAGGTGGGCATGACACGGACAGTGGAGGCCATGTGGCCGAGAATACGAAGCATCGACTGTGCCGAGACTGTGCAGCAGCGCCATATGTTGGACACCAGGGATCTGAGGAGGTCTGCCCTGTTCTGGGGAAGGAAGGCCATGGCCTGAAGAGTATCCAGGAAAAACACTTTATTAAAGTACTTGAACAAGGATACAATATAAACCTCCCCAAGGGATTAACAGCCAAGCCGAGCCGACACAGACCGTGTTTCGGTGACTAGAGATGCGAAGTGTGGACCATACCAGAATGAGACTTACTAGAAGTTCACAAGACAACAGAAGGGGTTATTGTCAAAAAGAGGTTTTCCCCTATCATTCAATGCCAAGAGAACCCTTGAGGAAGGCATAACTGAAACACGGCCTGTGTCGGGTCGGCTTGGCTGTTAATCCGTTGGGGAGTTTTATATTGTACCCCTGTTCATGTACTTCAATGAAGTGTTTTTCCTTTCTTCTCTACCATGTCTGGATTGGGTCTATATTGATTTACGTGGTATCGTGCTTTTCTGTTGGACCCTAAAGAGTATCCAGGCAAGTCCCTATGAACTCCAGGGATTGTACCGGAGTAAAGTGGGATTTTGGGTAGTTGACCATGAATCCCAAGTGCTGCAGAAATCAAATTGTGTGGTCTCTAGGGCCTCCGAGGCTGTGTCCCCTTTTATGAATCAGTCGTCTAGATAGGGGTAGACAAAGGTGTCTTGTAGATGGAGGTGAGCCACTACCACTGCAAGACACTTGGTGAAGACCCGTGGGGCAGAGGCGAGTCCGAAGGGAAGCACCCCTTACCACAAAGCGCAGGTACTATCTGTGCTTGGGGTGAACAAGGATGTGGATATAAGCATCCTTTAAGTCCAAGGAGCATACCAATTGCCCTGCTGAAGGTAGGGCAGCAGTATTTCAAGGGAGAGCATTTTGAACTTCTCCCACACCAGGAGTCCGTTCAGGTTCCTCAGATCGAGGATGGGCTGGAGACCTCCTATTCTCTTCAGGACGAGAAAGTATTGAGTAAAACCCCCTTCTTCTGAGGTGTGGTGGGACTGCTTACACCGCCCCATCTTTGAGGAGACCTGGGAGCTCCTGAGTTAGTAGGGCCTGGAGCAGAGGAAGCCGCTGGGGCTCTCCAGGGAAGTAAAGAGGAGGTAACTGGTCCAGATGGAGGAGATAGCCCTCCCGGATGACGTGGAGGACCCAGGCATTGGTGGTGATGGATTCCCACCTGAGGGCAAAGTGGATCAGTCTACCAGCAGCTGGTCGTCCAGCGGTCGAGAGGTTATGCCAGTGGTGTCAAAACTCCGAGGCCGACTGCGCTGGAGCTGGCAGTTGGGTCTTTTGTGCCTTCGGCTTACGGGGGCCATGGGCCATGCTCTTACCCTGATTGCCCTGGGTTGGGGTCGGTGTAGACGGGTAAGGGGTGTAGCCCCTGTATGGGTGCCTCTTTCTGGTGAAGAAGGGTTTCTTGCCCTGCGGTTTCTTCCTGGGGAGGGAGGAGGTCTTCCGAGAGAGCCGAGTACGGGTGATTACTCGGTCTCAATCTCGGCCACTTTATCTGCCATTGGTTTACCAAACAGCTGCTCCCCGAGGCAAGGGACATTGAGGAGCTTCTCCTGCACCCACTGCTCCATGTTAGATGATTGGAACCAAGCTTGCCGGTGGGCACCGATGCCAGCCGCCATTACTCGGGCAGAGGACTCAAAGCCATTGCAAGCCGCTCGTGAGAGGTACTTAGAGCACTCCCTGATGGACTTCGAAAGTGCTTGGAAGCGCCAGAGGTGGTCCCCATCGAGACTCGCCATGAATTCCCTGAGCTCCTTAGTGAGGTCCTGGAGGAACATACCAATATACATAGAAACATAGAAACATGATGACAGAAAAAGACCACATGGCCTATCTAGTCTGTCCTTCCATATCAACAACAGTCCACTTTTTACCTTTAAAGATCCTCTGTGTTGGTCCCAAGCTTTTTTGAATTCAGTTACTGTCCTCATCTCTACCACCTCCACTGGGAGACTATTCCATGGATCCACTACTCTTTCCGTAAAGAAATATTTACGCATATCACTCCTGAATCAATCTCCCTTCACCCTCATCCCATGTCCCCTCGTAGCAGAACTTGCTTTCAATTGAAAGAGGCTCTCTCCCTAAACATTTATGCCACGGAGGTATTTAAACATCTCAATCATATCACCTCTATCCCGCCTTTCCTCTAAGGTGTACATATTAAGATCCTTAAGTCTGTCCTCATATGCTTTATAATGAAGCCCACTAATCATTTTAGTAGCCACCCTCTGCACCGACTCCATCCTGTTCACATCCTTTTGAAGGTGCGGTCTCCAGAATTGCACACTATACTCCAAATGAGGTCGCACCAAAGACTTATACAGAGGCATTATCACCTCCTTTTTTCTGCTAGCCATTCCTCTCCGTATGCATCCAAGCATCCTTCTAGCTTTTGCTGTCGCCTTTTCTACCTGTTTAGCTACTTTAAGATCATCAGACATAACCACGCCTAGGTCCCGCTCTTCTTTAGTGGACAAAAGTACTTCACCTCCTATACTGTATTGCTTCCTTGGATTGCTGCAGCCCAAATGCATGACCTTACATTTTTTAACATTAAATCCCAGCTGCCAAATTCTAGACCATTCTTCAAGCTTAGCTAGATCCCTCCTCATGTTATCTACACCTTCCTGGGTGTCTACTCTATTGCAGATTTTGGTATCATCATCCGCAAAGAGGCAAACCTTACCCGACAGCCCTTTCGCTATATCACTAACAAAGATGTTAAAAAGAATCGGACCAAGGACAGATCCCTGGGGCACACCACTGGTAACATCCTTCTCCTCAGAGTGAGCTCCATTTACTTGTACTCTTTGTCGCCTCCCACCCAACCAATTTCTAACCCAAGCAGTAACTTTAGGGTCCATCCCTAGGGTGCTCAGTTTGTTTATAAGTCGCCTGTGAGGAACAGTGTCAAAGGCTTTACTGAAATCTAAATACACCACATCTAGAGCTCTCCCTCGGTCCAACTCCCTGGTCACCCAGTCAAAGAAATCAATCAGATTTGTCCGACAAGACCTGCCTCTGGTGAATCCATGCTGCCTCGGATCCTGTAATCCGCTGGACTCCAGAAACCTCACTATTTTCTCTTTCAGCAGCGTTTCCAATAATTTACTCACCACCGAAGTTAAACTAACTGGCCTGCAGTTTTTAACCACATCCTTACTTCCGCTTTTGTGTAAAGGCACCACATGAGCCTCTCTCCAGTCCTTTGGCACCACTCCCGACTCCAACGAGGCATTGAAAAGGTCAGTCAGTGGAGTTGCTAGAACGTCCCCAAGTTCCCTCAGTATTCTAGGGTGTATCCCATCTGGTCCCATCGCTTTGTCTACTTTAAGTTGAGCTAGTTTCTCAAGAACACAGTCTTCTAAAAATTGTTCAAGATGTCCCTCACTTCTGTTCCTATTTGTGGGTGTTTTCTGAGGTCCTGCTCCTGGTTCTTCATCTGTGAACACAGAACAAAAATATTTGTTAAGCAATTCTGCTTTATCCTTATCAGCTTCTACATATTCCCCCCCCCCTGCACCCTTGAGTCTGACAATACCACTTTTGCCCTTCCTCTTCTCACTAATATATCTGAAAAATGTCTTATCCCCCCATTTTATTGCATTGGCTATTTCCTCCTCCTTTTGAATCTTTGCCTTCTTGACTACTTTGCTAGCTTCTCTAAGTTTTTCCAAATACAGATGCCTGTCTTCCTCTCTCTGTGATCTCTTGTAGTTCATGAAGGCCTCCCTCTTTTTCTTCACTTTTTCAGCTACTTCCTTTGAAAACCATAGCGGTTTCCTTTTCCTTTTACCTTTATTTACCATTTTAACAAAAAGGTTGGTTGCCCTTAAAATACCCCCTTTCAGTTTTGCCCACTGTTTTTCTACATCCCCCAGCTGTTCCCATCCCACTAACGACTCCCTGAGGTATTGGCCCATCTTCGCAAAGTTAGTCTTCCTAAAGTCTAAGATCCTCACCTTGGAATGGATTCTAACAGCCCTAGTCCTAATACTGAACCACACCATCTGGTGATCACTGGATGCAAAATGATCTCCCACTACAACATCAGAAACACTTTCACCATTGGTAAGCACCAAGTCCAGTATGGCCCCTTCACGTGTGGGGTCTGTTACCAATTGCCTGAATAGTTCTCCCTGTAGAGAATCCAGGATCTCCTTACTTATAGATGATACTGCAGCAGGAATGTGCCAATCAACATCTGGCATATTGAAATCTCCTATCAGTAGCACTTCCCCTTTCCTAGCAATGCTGCGTATGTCTTCAATTAACTCTCTGTCCACCTCTTCCTCTTGTGAGGGAGGGCTGTATATCACACCAATGCAAATAGATTTCTCTTTCCCTCTTTCTAGTTTAACCCACAATGCCTCCTCTCTCCCTTTTAAGCTCTGTAATTCCAAAGCTTTAATAGTAGTTTTTACATATAGTGCCACTCCTCCTCCCCTTCTTCCTACCCTATCCTTTCTGAATAAAGTATAGCCAGGTATAGTTACATCCCAATCATGGTTTTCTGTGAACCATGTTTCTGTAACTGCCACTAAATCCAAGTCAGCCACTCCCACCAAAGCGTCAACATCAAGGATCTTATTTCCCATGCTACGGGCATTTATACACACTGCTTTCCATATGTTACCCCTGTTACCCATTTCCATAAAGGTATTTAATGTATCACCTACCTGGGGGCTTTCACTTACCTGGGGGCTTTCTTCACCCATCCCCAACGAATCTAGTTTAAAGCCCTCTTCAGTAGATTAGCCAGTCTACTACCAAAGATGTGTTGACCTTTCTTGGACAGATGGATGCCATCTCTGTTCTGCAACCCTTGGAACAGCATCCCATGGTTTAGGAAACCAAAACGCTCTCGATGACACCAATCACGCAGCCATGCATTCATCTCCAGGATGCGAGCCTCTCTGCCTTGGCCTTTACCCTCAACAGGGAGGATTGAAGAGAACACCACCTGTGCACCTAACTGCTTCACCCTCTGTCCCAGAGCCATGAAGTCACTTTTGATACGTTCCGAGGTATACCTGGCAGTATCATTTGTTCCAACATGGATTAACAACATTGGGTAATAATCAGTGGGCTTGATAAGTCTCGGCAAACTCTCCGTAACATCTTGGATTTTGGCACCAGGCAGACAGCATACCTCTCTGGACATCAAGTCTGGTCGGCAGATGGACGCCTCAGTACCCCTCAGAAGAGCGTCTCCAACCACCACTACCCTTCGTTTCCTTCTGGTCACTGATTCTGCAACTTTGGGGTACTTGAACTCTGGTTCTTCCCTTTCCAGGGATACTTTCACCTCCTCCACTTCCAGGGCTGCATAATGGTTCTTCAATTCAAGGGCCGGAGAAGTTGGATTGGTGATTTTGCAGGCCCTGGTGACCTGTGTCCAACCATCGACATTCTGTTGGCACCCATCTTCTCCTGTGCTGGAGAGCTTGGTTGCTGCAAGAAGCATCTCATCAATGTACTTTTCACTGTCTTGAATGCTCCTCAGCCTCGCCACCTCCTCTATGAGTTCCTCCACTTGTTTCCTCAGAGCTTCAGCATGCAGGCACCCTGCACATGGAACTGGTCCTTCAACTGGCATTAGGACCTCTGTCTGGACCGAGGCAGAAGCTGTAACGGGGGCAACAGCTTTAGCAATACGATTTTTCCCAGCCATTGTTCTGTTCGTGGAGCTTAGGTATCTGTTAGAGCAAAAGAGAGAGATCTACCAAGTGCCAGCCGGTTTCCCAGCTGTCCTTTCAGAGAAAAAGCAGTTAAATCTCTTTAATTATATTCAAAATGTGCTGGTCCAATTCTCTGTGATTTGTTAAAGGGGGAGGTGCCCTATAAAGCAAGACTGCTCACTAGGGATGGGTGGGAGTCGGGGTTGGTAGGGAGGGAACTAACACCTGATTAGGTGTTAGCAGTTTCCAAACCTGAGGAGGTTACTAGAGTTCAGCAACCTACTGTGCTCAAGGAAAGTTCCCCTAAAGCACCAAAAGAAAGTAACCTTGCTTTAAAAAATATACAAAAAACCCTTTTAAGAGCTCCCAGTCAGAGAGCTAGCAATGTAATATAATAAAAAGAAACAAACAAACCCTCAAATCCTTACTGTTTGTTGATCTGTAGAGCCCTGGTAGACCTGGATGTGGCATGCTAGCATGGAGCCTTGATAAGTTTTCCGCCCAAGGGCATTGAGAGCACGGGTCTCTCTGCCCGGGTGGACTGAAGAGTGGGTCTTCGGGATCTTCTATTTACGCATGGCCGATTTGACGACCATGGGTTAAGCTGTGTCTTCCAGAACCCCAGTCTCCACTGGACCCTATACATAGAGTCCAGGAGTTTGCTGACTATGGGGATGGAAGCCGGGGTTTCGCACATATGGCTAAGGATGGAGGAAACCAGAATCATAAGGGTTTCCTTCGGTGGTGCGGTGGTGTCTCATATTGGAGGATATCGAGTTCCTCCACCTGGGGCTCTTCCTTTGATTCAGTTGTGAGCACAAGGGCCCGTGCCAAGTCTCAGATAATTTCTAGAAAGGATGTGTCCTCAGGAGGAGCCCGCTGCCTCTGGGTCGGCAGAGATGGGTCTGAGGAAAGATCTCGGTGAGACAAAGTCTCTGGTGAGATTTTCCCATTGGACTCCCAGTCTGAATAGTCTATGGAGGACTCAGAATCGGGTGGTTCCAGAGGGGTCGATGACCCGCACCAGGCTCTTGAGGCCGGAGCCTTCCTCCGCATCTGGAAGACCCCGGCCTCTGTCTCTATCATGAGCAAGCGCCTGGATACTATGTATAGGGTTCAGTGGGGCCCGGGGTTTTGGAAAGCCTAGCTTCCTCACACCTCGATGGTCGTCAAATTGGCCATGCGGAAGCTAAAGAGTTCGAAGATTCATTCTTCGGTCCTGTTGGGCAGAAAGTCTCATACCCTTGACAACCTCGGGTGCAAGGCTTATCAGGGCTCCATGCTGTCATGCCGCATCCAAGTCTACCAATTATACATTGGGATGTTCCTCCGTGACCTCACCAGAGAGCTCGATGGCTTTGTGGCAGGCCTTGACGGAGACCATCTCTGACGTTTTCAGGCCCTCTTGAAGCCCGTTGGAGAATGCTCAAAGTGCTTCTCACGAGCGGCGTATGACAGCTTCGAGTCTTCCACCTGTGTGGTGGCGGCTGGCATCAGGCTTGGCTTCAGTCCTCGGACCTGGAGCAGTGGGTCCAGGAGAAGCTGCTAGATGTCCCTTGCCTCGGGAAACAACTATTCGGCAAGCCCATGGAGGATAAGGCAGTGGAGACTGAAACGGAGTACGTGACTCGTACTTGCCTCTCCCGGAAAACTTCCTCTCTTCCCAGGAAGTTCCCATTTGTGAGTTGGCTGTGCTACCTTCTTCATCAGTAAATAGAGCCTTAGCCCACACCTGATCCACTTTCCATTCCATTACATCTGCAGAAGTACTATTAACCTTATCCAAATCTAGAAAGACCACTTGTCTATTGGATCCTATTCCCTCAGATTGGTTAGTGGAACCCTCCTTACAGTTAGTTCCTTTCATTACAATCATTCTTAATTCTAGCCTATCTTCAGGCTGCTTTCCTTCACTGTGGAAGTCTGCTATCGTTCATCCTCTTTTAAAACAGCCTTCACTTGACCCCTCTGTCTTATCTCACTGGAGACCGGTATCTAACCTCCCTTTTCTAGCTAAATTGCTGGAACGTTTTGTCTTTCTTCAACTGTCATCCCATGCAGAAGCCACCAATGCCCTCCATCCACGTCAAGCAGGATTCAGGGCCAGGCATAGCACAGAAACAACTCTCCTGGTTCTTTTGAACGAGATTCATGTTGTGCACAACCATGGAGATATTACCCTTCTGGTCTCATTAGATCTGTCAGCAGCGTTTGACCTGATCGATCATCGGACTCTTCTCTCCTGTCTCTTTGATATTGGGCTGCGGGGCACGGTACTGCGCTGGTTTCGTTCTTTTCTCACAGCTCGTTCCTTTGTTGTTAGTTCTAACTCTCAATCCTCCTCACCTGTTTCCTTATCATGTGGGGTACCCCAGGGTTCCGTTCTCTCTCCTCTGCTTTTTAATATCTTCCTTGCCCCTTTACCACTCCTGATTCAGCAATATCCGGTCTCAGTTTACATTTACGCCGATGATATCATTCTCCTTTTCCATACCTCCCCAATTAACATTGACATTACCCAGTTTAATACTTGTCTCTCCCATGTTGCTACCTGGCTATCTGCTAACATCTAAACCCATCGAAATCCATAACCATGTGGGTCTCCTTGAGTACACCCTGTCCAATAGTTAAGCCTCAAATAAATTCAGTTTCTATTCCTCTAGCCTCTTCTTTTCGTTACTTAGGTATTACTTTAGATTCCTCGCTATCTTTTCATGAACATGTTTCAAATCTGTCCCGGCGTTCTTTCTTTGTATTGCGGCAGCTTAGATCAGTACGCTCTGTTTTGTCTTCTGACTCCTTTATTACCCTTCTACTGTCTCTGATGTCCAGACTGGATTACTGTAATGTAGTTTTTGCTAACTTGCCATCCTACCAACTTCAGCGGTTACAACTATTACAGAACATAGCTGCCCGTCTTGTTACGTCCGCTCGGAGATCTGATCATGTTACACCTCTTCTTCTTCAATTACACTGGTTACCACTCCGCTTTAGGTTTAAGTACAAGCTCCTCATCCTAACACATAGGGCCATCCATACATCAAATCCGTTATATCTAGCAGATCTTGTTTCCCTTCACACTCCCTACCGTCAACTTCGTTCATTGCATGCCAACCGTTTGTCTCTTCCTTCCCCTTCACAGGCTCACTTGGAGCAAACACGTCATGCTGCATTCTTCTTCCTTGGACCGTCACTCTGGAATACCTTGCCATCTTCCATCCGGTTGGAATCCTCGTATCACAATTTCAAAACTTTATTGAAAACTTACCTGTTCCAGTAGCTCTATTTAGTTATTGCTCCTCTATCTGCCTTTACTTGACCCCTCTGGTCATTCTTTTTCTACTTTATAATGGAGTTCTTTTCTTTTTGGCGTCAGCATATAGTATATTTTATTGTACACCGCTCTCATGCTTCGGCAAGGGCGGTATATAAAGTGTGAAATAAAGATGAAGATAAAGGAAGAAACGGCAGAGCAAGAAGCCTTTCTTCCTCTGGAAGGGGCTCCCGTACAGAGGCTACCCGTCCTACCTGCCAGCATCAACCCCGTTAAGGCAGTCAGGGCGAGAGCACGGGCCATTGCCCTTGTAAGCCGAAGGCTCTCAAAACCCAACCCCTGGTGCTGGTTCAGCTGTCCTCGGGTTTTTACGCCATCAGCTTAGCCTCTCATCCGCTGTCTGTCGGGGGGCATCTGGTCCACTTCTCCCACAGGTGGGAGTCCATCTCCACAAATGCCTGGGTCCTCCAGGTCATTTGGGAGGGCTATCTCCTCCATCTGGACCAGTTCCCCCCTCCATACTTTCCCGGGGAGCCAAGGTGGCTTCCCCAGCACCAGGCCCTCCTGAGTCAGGAGCTCGCAGGCCTCCTCGAGGACGGGGCGGTAGAACCAGTTTCACCGCACCTCAGAGGATGGGGGTTTTACTCCCAATACTTCCTCATTCCAAAGAGGACAGGGGGCCTTTGGCCCATCCTCGACCTGTGGAACCTAAACAAGTTCCTGGTGTAGGAAAAGTTCAATATTCTCTCCCTTGGAACATTACTGCCCTACCTCCAGCAGGGTGATTGGCTATGCTCCTTGGATTAAAAGGATGCTTAGACTCACATCCTCATCCATTCCAAGCACAGAAAGTACCTCCGCTTCATGGTTCAGGGAAACCATTACCAGTACAGGGTGCTTCCCTTCAGCCTCGCAGTTTGCCCCGCAGGTCTTCACAAAATTCCTGGCCATGGCTGTGACCCACCTCCAGCTACAGGGCACCTTTGTCTATCCCTATCTAGATGATTGGCTCTTAACATGGGCACGGCCTCCGAAGCCCAGCAGGCCACAGACCGCACCATTCACCTCCTGGAGCATCTGGGGTTTGTAATCAATTACCTAAAGTCCCACCTCACTCCATTTCAGTCCCTGGAGTTTACTGGGGCTCTCTTGGACAACCTGCAGGCCAAGGCTTTCCTTCCTCAGGACAGGGCAGACTGCATCTGAAGTGTGGTGCCACAGCACTGTTTCAGCCCAGACAATGCTTTGCCTTCTCAGCCACATGGCCTCCATGGTCCATGTCATGCCCAATGCCTACCTCAACATGTAGGTGGCACAGTGGTGCCTCTGAGTCCAGTGGGCACACCCCATCTCAATCACACCAGGCGTGGCGGAGTCTCTCACATAGTGGCGAGAGGTTCAGAACCTGCTTTGAGGCATACCCTTCCAGGCTCCGATGCATCAGGTGGTCTTGACTATGGTCACCTCCCTGGTGGGCTGGGGGGCCCACTGCGAAGGGCGGTGCACTCAGGGGACATGGTCCCTCGAGGAGTCCCAGCAGTAGATCAACCTACTGGAGTTCCGGGCTGTCTGCCTTGCACTCAAGGCTTTCAGGAACCACCTACAGCACCAAGCGGTACTTATCCAGATGGACAACCAGGTCACAATGGTCTATGTGAACAAACAAGGAGGGACCGGCTCCTACAGCCTCTGTTTGGAGGCGGTGGCCCTGTGCTCCTTTGCCATGAGCCAGGGCATGACTATCCATGTCATCTACCTCCCGGGCACTGTTCCCTCTAAGCTGTGCGCGTGTGCGCGCGCACATACTTTACAACAGAGCGCACAAAAATTACAGCTCTGATTCTGATAGAAAACAACACAGACGTCTTAAAATTTGAAAGTTATGATTGTAATTACTAGAAATTTCCCGCTTCATTTAGTAATCATCTATTTTCATTTAATTTGATTAAAATTGATGTGGTGTACATACTGTATTCTGACGTGTAGTCAAATTTTAAAGTATATAACTCCGAGTGTTGTTATGTGGCGCACAAAAATTTAACCTTCCTTCAAAAGCTGCACACAGCTGATATTTTATGCGCACACAGCCTACAGAAAATTAGAGGGAACATTGCTCCCGGGCCAAGGCAATGTATTGGCAGAATGTCTCAGCAGAGTCCTCCAACCACACAAGTGGCGCCTGTGCCCCTGGACGGCGCAATAGCTCATCCAGCATTGGCAGACCCCAGTCCTGGACCTCTTTGCCAGCCCCGTGAATTTGAAGCTCCTCCGGTTCTGTAGTCCTTTCCTGCACCGGGACAGGGTAGCCCCAGATGCCTTCATCCTTTCGTGGGCAAAGGGCCTGTTGTATGCCTTCCCATGCCCCTCATTGCCCAGACCCTTCTCAAGGTCCAGCGGGACAAGGCCTCGATGATCCTTGTGGCCCCAAGGTGGCCCAGGCAGCCGTGCTTTCCCCTGTTGTTCCGCCTCTCGATGGAACCCCCGGTCCCTCTTGGGAACTCACCAGAGCTGCTGATGCAGGAGGGGGGGTCTGCTACTCCACCCCAACTTGAGGTCTCTATCCCTCACAGCGTGGCAGCTGAGCGGGTCACTCTAGCCCCACAAAAGGACTCAACTAGGAGGGCATATGCCTTCAATTGGTGCCGGTTCTTGGTGTGGTGCTCGGGGCTCCGAGCGGACTCATTTTCCTGCCGTACCAGCTTGGTCTTGCAGTACTTACTACACCTCTCATGGGCTGGTCTGAAGTCTAACTTGGTCAGGGTTCACCTGAGTGCCATCTCAGTGAACCACCACCCCATCGAAGGTAAACCCCTCTTGGGGCAACCGCTTGTCTCCTGCTTCATGCGGGGCCTGCTCCTATCCAAGCCCCCCACCCGCCCTCCCCCGGCAGAATGGGACCTCAATGTAGTCCTCACGCAGCTGACCAAGCTGCCCTTTCAGCCCATGGCTACTTGCTCACTGCGGCACCTGTCATAGAAGGTGGCCTTCCTGGTGGCTCTCACCTCTGCTCGGAGAGTCAGTGAGCTCCAGGCACTGATGGCCAAGGCGCCATACACGAGGTTCTATTGGAACAGGGTGGTTCTGCGCACGCACCCCAAGTTTCTCCCGAAGGTCGTCTCGTACTTCCACCTCAACCAGGAGATAGTGCTGTCCACTTTCTTTCCGAAGCCCCACGCTGACCAGGCATTGTCGATTCTCCATTCTCTGGAATGTAAGAGGGCTCTTTCCTTCTACCTGCAGTGGACTTGAGACAATCGCAGATCCGGGCAGCTCTTCGTCTCCTATGATCCCAGCTGCATGGGCCTGGCAGTCACGAAGCGTACCTTGTCCATCTGGGTGGTGGACTACATCGCCTTTGCCCAGGTCCAGGCCGTGCTTTTCCTGGACTGCCGAGTCATGGCTCACAATGTCCGAGTGATGGCAACATCTGTCGCTAGTCTGCATTCAGTGCCACTGACAGACATCTGCCAGGCTGCCATCTGGTCCTCCTCTCACACCTTTGCAGTGCATTACTGCCTGGAGAGGGAGTCCCGTCGGGACAGTGCCTTTGGCCAGGCCGTACTCCATAATCTATTCAGGGTTTAAGCAACTCCGGCCCTCCGACCCTTCTTGTTGCAGCTACCAGGAGTGTGGCCATCCATGGACCCAGGCTGCCTTTGGCCTTCACTGGTGACTACTCATGGCTCTGCTGTGCTTTTTCCTACAGGTTCTCGGTAGCCTGTAGCTAGGGAGTCCCATATGTGAGGACTGATTTCTTGCTTGTTCCTGGAGAAAGCATAGTTATTCACCGGTAACAGGTGTTTTCCAGGGACAGCAGGAATCAGTCCTCACAACCCCCCCCTCCCCTTGGAATTGCTATCCTTTTTTTGCCATCTTCTTGGTGGGACTATAGCTCTGGCACCTGACTGAGTAAGATGGCACCCTTGGGCGGGAAGGGGACTACGCATGCATGGTGGCATTCCCAAAGGCTTTCTTTGAAAGCTGGGGAAATGCTCTGCGTGGGCTCCATCAATGCCGACGTCACCCATATGTGAGGACTGATTCATGCTGTCTCTGGAGAACACCTATTACAGGTGAGTAACTATGCTACATTCAGCTGGTAGGACGGGATGCGGGCCACCAGCATGGAGCCCTGGTAGCATCGCCTCCCACCCCAGGGGGACCGAGGAGTGAGTCTTAGCGTTCTTTATGCATTTTAAGGAGGACTCAACCATTACGGAGTTATGTTGCAGCTGGGGCTTCTCAAAGCCTAGTGCCTTGTGGACACAATAAATCAAGTCCAGTCACCAGCTGAAGGTGGGAACCGACTCTCCCATAGCTGCAGCAGTAGTCTCTGCAAGACATGGTGCACTGGCACTGTCACTGCCTCCTTGGGCACTGAGGGGTACTATAGGAATTCAAGCTCTTCTGCCCACGGCTCATCCTCAGCCTCAAGAGAGAAGGGCTGGCTTTTACCATATCCTGCACGAAATTCTGAAAGGAAATGTCCAGGGACAACTTGCACCACTCATATGGAGCCCTCCTTTGCCTCCCAGTCCTCTGAATCAGACTCAGAGGAAACTGAAGTAATGCCAGGTTTCCTCTCACTACCTGCTCCAGTCATGTGGCAGTGGGAAGGGTGGCACCCCGCACGTGCTTGGGGATGCTCTGGGGCATCGGACCCCAATATGCTCAACAAGGAGATCACCATGGGAACAGTGTTGATTCCTATCTTCCCCCTGATGTGCCCACCTCAGCCAGCAGAGCATGGGTCTCCAAAATGGGCTGGACGGAGTGCAGTGACAGGGCCAAAGCCATTGCAGGGCTTGCATGTCACAAGGTTAGAACTGCCACCATGTGAGCCCCGAGGGCTCTCAGGTATTCCTCCAATACCACGGCTTCGGAGGGGACCGGGGTCGACACCTCCAGGAGGGACTCCACAATGACAGGCTCATTGGGAGACATCTGGCAGCCCTCTAGAGCTATGGGAGTCAATTCCACCTGTCAGGGAAGCTTGGTGGGCTGCTTCTTATCCTCAGTGTCCATGTCGCGCCGAGATTGGCTATGGTGTCAATGCACCTTTGGCTTGTCCTGGTGCTTGTGGTCCCTCTCAATGCTGACGGGACTGGCATTAGGCCCCTCCTCCCTTCCAGTCAGACATCGAGCTTCCAGTTAATGCCTCGGCCCCTTCGTTCTGAATGTGCTCAGGCACCCTGCCCTGCGAGGTCTCAGCAGGGCTCAGCAACAGGGTTGATGCTGGAGCCGAGGATGCTGAATCTAATGTTCCAAAGAGGGGCTCCTTCTGCTTTTCCTAACCCTTCAGGCCTCTCCTCATCATCTGCAGGCAAAGGTTGCAGGACGTGGGCTGGTGGTCAGGCCCAATGCACTGCAGACACCAGTTGTGCCTTTCTGTGACTGAAATAGTACGGACACATTTTGTGCACTTTTTAAAGCCATTCACAGGCTTGAACATGTTCAGGAAGACTGTCTTGGCAAGGTTGAAGGCCTCGAGTGAGACAGAGGGAAAAAGGCCTGGACAGGGGGAAAACACACAAAAAAAAAAGAAAAAAATCTAGACACCACAAGGGGTAACAGAGAATACTTTTTCTGCTAATGCAGGACATGTCCTATAGGCTCTGCAGAAAAAAGGAGACTGGAGAAGATGGCACCGTGGCAGACAAGAAGGCAGGCGCGCATGCATGGTGCAGCTCTTAAAAGCTTACAATGGAAGCTGAGGAGCATTCCGTGTGGGCTCAGTCAGTGACATCACCCATATGTGAGGACTTATTTCCTGTTTGTCCATGGAGAAATTTATCTTCACTTACTCCAAATAATAGGCAACACTAACCCAGAAACATTTCACTTTTATAGGATAGCGTATACTTCTCTTCCACATTCTAAAACCATGCACCTTCAAACTTTCACATTTATATAGCACACAACAAACCAATCAGACTGCTGCAGCTAGCAGCAGAACCTGAGGAAAAAATACTCATGCCCACCACAGCATCTGCAAGACAGATGCACTGAGAACCACCCATTCACCCACACTACACTCATACACATCCAACAAGGCACTACAGCAATAAACAATAAGGACTGATTGGTACTTTTAGACTGTGAACTGCCTTGATGGGCTTTTAGTTTAATGGCGCTCAAGCAAAATTTTAGATAATTCTACCTCAATATTATTAGTAGAAGTATGAAAGAGCCTAAATTAAAGATGCTCTGTATGGAAAAAGAAGGTACAGTGAGGTAGAAAGGACATGGTAAAATTCAGCAAGTATCCAACAGGTCTCCAGTGTGTTTGCAGATGAAGAGAGAATTAAGATGCATAAAACTGGTCAAACTAGGAGAACACAGAATAAAACTGACAGAGTCCAACACTACTTCTAAAGAAAGAAACTCACTTCTTAGATTAGCAGTAAAATTAATCCTATTAAAATTACTCCACTTCAATAATGAAAAATAAAATACTAGGCATTCCCAAAAAAAAAAATCTATGCCCTTCTTTTATTAAAAGATTCCACAATGGGCCTCTAGTAGGATGGGAACTGAAGCTGAAGCAGACCCCCTTGGAAATTTACAACTGTGGTAAAGCCTAATTAGCCACATGGAAGCACAGGCATCAGAGTTCATCATCCTAACAGCCAATAGTTCTGTCAAAGAGGGCTGGGGCCTCTGGGGATTTCATTTTCAAATTTGTAAATCTGTAACATTCCAATCCCTTTTCTGAAATTGTCCTGACTTACCTTTCCTCCATAAGTTCCCTGATAGATGCCACTGTTGGCCCAGATCCCAGATGAGTGTAGTATGGCCCTTCATCCTTCTCAATGATTTGTTCTATTAAAAATATAAAAAAAAAAAAAAAACAGAAAAGAAGAAAACAAAAATTATCACTGGTTCTGAACCGGTCGAAACACTTTCCCAGCCAGGCAAAATATTCACATCATTCATACACACAGAAACATCCAAACATCCAGTCGCATATGTCAGCTGAAAAGGAACACTTGGTCCACTCATTGTACTCATTTGTGAACGCACGTTTCCTGGGCCATCACAGGTCTTACTCTGTGGCTTTTTCACTCTCTCCGCTAATCTGTGTCTATCTCATGCATGCTTAAGTTTTGTCTCATCTACGCTTGTAGCCTGTCCCTCCCAGATGTATACCATCCCCTTCAGAGTTTTCTCACATTCTCTCTGAGCTCCCTCCCTTTGAACCTCAAAAACCAACTGTTTGTCCCTAAGCTTTTCATTATATGGAAACGGCTTCTTTATGGTACTGTATAGAAGCCTGCTAGATATTTAAAAGTTTGTATCATACATTCTCTTCCCCTCCTTTCTTCTAAAGGGTAGATCTTCAGCTACTTCTGCCTATGTGGGTTATAGCGCAGGCCATGCACCCTCTTGAACTACACGACAGGACTGCTGCATCACTTTAGGGGACAACGCCCCCATAAAATGGCCATCATCTTCTTAACCACAATATTTGCCTCCAGAGACTTCGCGGCATTACCCTCCCAAAACCATTGTATCCAAAATCAAGGCTGCTTTACATACAGCTAGATGAGAGTACTCTCGCAACTGGTTAAAAGGTTTTTGCTGAGTTTGAAGACGGTTCCCTGCATCAGGAATAATAATGTCATCATTGGCTGCTTTCCTGCACACAAATCCCTTCAAGGCAAGGTGGTTCATGAACCATTTGAGTCTAAATCCCATAGGGACAAGTCTCTTGGTTCAAAAATAAGCCATCTTGGAATTTGAAGGTGAGGGTGCCCCTTTACATGAAAACTGCTGAAAAGTATGAACACATCATTCAGTAGCACTCTGCTTAACTGGAAACCTTGGATATGTCTCTGAATATGATTTTGACGACTCAGGATGTATATAGCACTTTTGTTCTGGCATCTGGGAGCACCCGGGAACACCAATCAGCGTAAGCAATCAAAAAAGCTCGATACTAGGAGTTAAACAAGTGTTTGCAGACAGCTGTTACTGGTCTTGTGCCATCAAAGTTTTTCATATTAAGTGGCCATAGTCTTTAGTTCTTTCAATGCTCATAGAAACCTCTGCTCTACACTAATAGTTCAGTGTAAAAGCAGCACACAGAAAAGGAGAATGAAATAAGAGATATATCATATGTCTGTAGTTATAAAGGTAAGAAATCTTCTAGGGTGGGGCTGTCATTACCAGTAGCCACATAAGGCCTGTGCCCTGAATATCTGCCACCAGCTGCCTGCCTGCCCGCCCTCTTGATTCTCCTCCTCACCGCATGTTTGGCTTCTTGGGTTTTTATGTCAGTTGTCTGCATGTTTCTTTTTCTTATTTGTAGTCTCTTATTCAGAATTAATTGAGGGTTTGTCCATGCATGTGTGTCTGAGATGAAACAATCTGTGAGAGTGTAGTTCCTGAATGGAGGTCTGTAGCAGTCCAGCTGCTGTGTCCAGAATAGGGCTAGTATAATATTTACAGTGCTGGCTTTCAAGAGATAGGGATGTTGCCGTTTCAGTCCTGGAAGTTAGAGCTGTCATGTTTCTATATAGGGTAACTAAGCGTCCTTTTTTATAGGGTTTGGTGTTGTACCCAGCGCTGGTTTGGGATCCTGGGCTAAGGCTACCAGATGTCCCTAATTTTCAGAGAATGTCCCAATTTTTGAATAGTGTTACCCTCTCCATGGACTATAACCACTTCCTGTTCCTGACTATAGCAGGGCAGAGGCAAAGAATTTTGCTTCTCCTGCATAACCCTCTGATGCAATCTTCTCAATCCTGGTAGGAGGAGATGTAAAATGAACTTCTTTTCTGAAAAAAGAGGGTAATTTTAGAAATGTATAAAATATTTATTTAAATGTATAAACTAAGGGCCCGATATTGTACTTAGACGGCTATGCACTGCTACAGCACATAGCTGTCGTCGCCGAACTCTAACCCCGGATATTCAATGCCAGGGTCATAATGCAGCCCCGGCACTGAATATCTGGGGTTACTGCACAGCCTCCAATGCTGCAGAAGCTTACCGGGTAGCGGTGATATTGCACCACTATCCGGTTAGCTCCTGTGGGTAAAAGTAGGCCAGTTTTTGCAGTGCCTCGTTTATCCAGTCACTAAGCAGGTAGTGGGACAATATCGCTGCTACCCGGATAGCGACTGTCGCTGCTCACGACATGCCCCGATTCTAAGTGGTTAGCACCGGAGCATGTAGTGGAGATAATCGGGGATATTCAGCGGCACTAACTGGTCTGTAAATCTCTTTCGAATATTGGGCCCTAAAGTTTTAGCATATATGGATGTATGCACACTTAGGGGCTTGTTTACAAAGCCGCGGTAGCGGTTTGCGATCGTAATCGGAGCCGCGGCCCCATTGATTTCAATGGGGCCGCGGCTGCGATCGCGATCCACTACCGCGGCTTTGTAAACAAGCCCCTTATAGCCCAAGCAGGGCTGCTACTACTTTTTTTTATACTTTTGAACTTATGGAATGCTACTTAGACTGTTCATTTCAAAATATCTGGGGAAAAGATGCCTAAGGAGGGAAGACCCCTGCCCTGCCCTACCCTACCCCACCCCAGCCCTGCCCTGCCCCACCCCAGCCCTGCACCGCCCCAGCCCTGCACCGCCCCAGCCCTGCCCCGCCCCAGTCCTGCCCGGGTGTCCCAGATTTGCTCTCCAAACATCTGGTAACCCTACCAGGGCAGAAAATTGGAAGGGGACCCCAAAGACTGTACTTTCTTCAACTTTGGGGATTCTTGTAGCATGGGGGCCCAGGGCAATTGCTGTGACTGCAATCCCCTAATGCCAGCCCTGCTTACATCAGGTAGGGGCATGCTTACTAATGCACGTTAGCTGTCTTCCCGGTGCTAATGCAGCACTGTCGCATTGCAGAGACAGCTAACGTGTAAGAAAGGTAGCTACCGCAGGCCTTTTTTCACAGTAGCTGCATTTCCCACAGTGGCTGTTGGAATGGGCAGAGTGTGGGCAGAAATTGGGTGTTCCGGTTTCAAGCAACTACAGCAGACCTTCCCATCACACAGTAGCAGCTCTGTGGATGTAGCTACCACTACTTCAATGGGTGGCCATAGCTGCATCCATGAAGCTGGCCCCGGCAATCCCAGCATTTATTTCTCTGCGGTATCTACAGGTGAAATGCTAAGAAGGCCCCCTACACATACCACAGGACCTTTGCAGCTATTGCCCGGTGTCAGCTGCCAGCACCCCTCATGCTTTAGTAAACATATCCCTTAGTGTCTGGCAGCATCAGGCCTCCTGGGAATTAAATCCATGATCTCAGGGACCAGCACTAGCGGCTCACCATTTGAACCATAGACCTATATAGCTGAAAGTCAGGCTGCAGGATATACAATGAAGAAGCAGAAGATGGAGCAGCCGATCCTCAGAGGAACCTATTAGACACCATATATAAGGAAGTCAGCCAGATTTACACTTGCTGGTCTAACAATTCATTTGATGCTTGACTAGCACCCAGCTTCTATCCTTGCACTCCCTTTTTGTGCCGATTGTTCTGATTCCTATTCCATTTCTGACTACCATTTCCACTCTAGTCTTGACCCATGTCCACTTCCTGAACATATCCGATGCCTGTATGGCTGTGTCCTATTCTGCGCTAGCCTATACACCATGCTCCAGTACAGACCCTAACAAGCAGCAGCAAGAAAGTTTAACGCTGTTCCTGAGGTGATGCTGCAATCTGATTTTTTTTTTTTTGCATGGTGTAAGGGGAAAAGGCCTGGCTCCACTACTGGGGATATAGATTGAATCCCAAAGAGCTGGAGGTGAAGGGTTATATTGAGATTCTGTCCCATCCAGTATAGAATTCAGATGTCAAGCCCATAAAGAAGAATCCGTTCATTGATTCTATCCAATGATTTTAATGGTCATTTTACTGGGTAGATAAAATTAGCTGATGGTTACTTTCAGGGATATTTTATAAAGGGTGCTTATAAAGCTATCCCAGTGGTTATGCACAAAAAACTATGCTCATTGCCATTGTGGAAGTGTGCCTGTGCTTCAAAGCTTGAAGCCTGGATCTCTTCCCCTATTAGAGAATCTGCACTATAGTTCCCAGAGATGAGGAGAAGACTGGAACCTAAACTAGTGAGCTCCTATTATCTAAGAGACCATCCTGTCAGGGTTGGCCTCAGAGTTGGTTCAAAGTGTTGGTGCCCTAGGATGATCTTAAGCTTTATATCCTCCCCCCACCTGTCAAAATCTATTTTTTTGCTTTGAATTCCCTGTTTTTTGCCGACCGCTAGAAGTTGCCATTCTAGGCAGTTACCTGGTTTGCCTAATGGTTGGGCCAGCCATGATTTCTCTAAGAGCACTACATGTGAAAATGTCATTTTGAGCTTGCCCCCTTGTTGCCACCCAAACACCTTTATCAAGAGGTGCTACCCTTAACAAAGCATCATCACTGTACCTGTCTGATTGCCCCAGCATGGGGAGGACATCCGGTTTGTGCCTATTGTGTGTGCCATTTGGACCTCCTCTGGGGCACTAGTTCGGGGGGAGGGGGGGAACCCCATGGGCCGGGTTTCCTTGACATGGATATAAGACCTAGTAACACTCTCATCCTTGTGTGTGTGTAGGAAACTATGTCTGCTCCCCTGTTGGCATTCCATATTATCACGCCATCACATAATATATAGTAGAAGCTGTGGCAGCAAATATGTACTCAGCACCTTGCCAAGAAAACACAGGGTTGCCAGGAGTTGGCATCGACTCAACAGAAAATAGCAACATATTTGGAAGAGCACACCAAGGACTTTCAGCATTAGATTACTTGAAAATATTCACCAACCTTCAGCCAATACACCTATGTAACACCAGTCTACTACAGAAGAAGGAATACATTGCTTAGTCAAATCCATTTCCAATTTGTGTGTCCTGCTGTGTGCTGACCAGTTTCAATAAAACAGGTCCTAAGTTACGAAAGGCTACAGTAGTCTGGTCTCATCACCTGGTACTAGTGCTACTAGATGGGGACTTGGGTTTGATTCAAAGATCAGGATCTGCTCCTTAGGCTGGGGAAGCTGTACAGGTAATGTTTAAAGCCACTAGGTTAAGGGAGTCTCAGTCATTGCACAACCGCGATACCTAGAGGCCAGATTAAGGGCCCACATTAGCTGAGTTCCTGAGGGAGTTACTTTGTGACTTCTTGTATAGGATTGCTATTGCAATGCCTGGATGAATTGGGAAGGGTACATAAAAATAAAGAAAGCACCCCAGGTAGTGATGAAGGAAGATCCATGTTGATGTAACCCAATAAAGGCTGGTTCCCAAAGAAGCAGGAGGAAACTGCGGGACTGTAAGAACATACTTATGGAGAGGTATGTGGAGTCTGAGAATATGAATCACAGGTGTCGCCGTCATTCAGAGCAAGCACCACTCATTTTTGTACGTGTAAATCACCTAAGCAGTAGAATCCAATAAGGCAAGTGGCAAGTTGACAGGGCTTGGAGACAAAAAAATCAAAGGCCTGAGCTTATCACTAAACTGGCCAACTTTCTTTTAAAATTATACCATTCCCAAAAGGATTCCTTCAAGTCCCAGTATGGTTTTATTACAGGGCTATTCTATTTAAAAGAACCATTTTACATCAAATGTTAGAAACATACAGTACATCAGATATACCTCATTTTGCTTAATTTTAGTTTTTGTTTCTGGGGTAAAAACGGTCTAAAGTGTTTTTCTTTTAAACTACATTTTTGGTTTTAAGAATACAGAGTTCCTCTAATGGCTGTGCCACCCACTTCCTCATGGATCTAAATAGCATAAGCAAAGCTTCTCAAACCTCCCCTGGAGGCAAGGATAGCCAGTCTGGTTTTCAAGATCATCACAATGAATATACACAATATAAATTTGCATATACTGGAGACCCATAGCATGCAAATCTATCTAATGAGTATTCATTGCATTGTGGTGATCCTGAAAATGCGATTGGCTATGTGACCCTCCAGGAAAGGTTTGAGTAGGAGAAGGAGGTCATCAAACCAGTGCTGGCTGGCACCTGGCCAAATCATCTTATATGCACAACTAGAATCTGTACAGCACTTTAAAATAGTGCTACAACAATACCCCCAAGATATTGAAGCACTTTGTTATAATCATAGTATTGACAACTTTATTGCAGACAGATCATATGATTATAAAGCAACAACGTCACAGAATAGCAAGGGGCACAGACAAAAACCAGGCATGGGTTTTCAAAATGCCTGATTTCACTGATACAAATCACATTCAGCACACGCGGCATGAGGGATTCAATATGTCTGTTTTTTGAAGATATGGCCCATCGAGAAAGGGCATAGAATGGCCATCATGCTACCTATAATCACAGGAAAGAGTGCTTAAAAGTGCAAAAGGCCAAAAATGCAGGTTCCCCCATGTCATTTCTTCTTCTTTATTTATATTTAGCCCGTGCTTTTCCAGTGGTAGTTCAAGGTGAGTTACATTCAGGTACAGTAGTATTTCCCTGTGAACAGAGGGAATTCCATGTAAGCTTGTATCTGAGGCATTGGAGAGCTAAGAGATTTGCTGATAGTCACAAGGAACAGGGCTGGCCCTAGAGCTGGTTCAAGATGTTGGCACCCTAGGCAAACCTTAAGCTTTATGTGCCCCCTGGCTGTCAGAATCTATTGTTTAGCTTTGAATTCCCTGCCCTTTGCCATCCCCCAGAAGCTTCCACCCTCGGTGACCACCTAGTTTGCCATGCTAAAATTTATTCATTGTATTGTGATCCTGGTCTCATGCAAAAAAATTCAACGCTAAATAGTTTCTGAATGAAGGGTGGAAATAGGGTGGGTTAGGGGAGTAACATGGATATTGATGGCACAGTGTGGTTAGCAAGGGCATTTTGGTCACACACTAACTGCGATTATGAATGTTAGATGGCATTAGCTGCACCCGCATGCCAGGTTTCCCCTATGCCAATTGCAGAGGGTCAGATGAACACGCTCCCAGAAGTTGGTGTGGGCTGCCACGGTGGCTTCACAGCACAAGCCCACACTAATGGTGCTCCTGTTAATAGACATGCCCCATAGTGTTGCGTTATCTCGATAGCAGTGATACGGCCCCTTACATGAAAACTAAGGACTTGTCCTAACTTTATCTGCATAGTTATCTGGATAGCAGACTGAATATCGCTGCTCTCTGGATAACTCTCCCCTTGCTCTATACGGAGAGTGCTGAGACAGTCACAATCCATGTATGTCACTGAAAATCCTTGAATAGTGCCGCCTAATCTGGATAATTCCCTCTGAATATTGACCCAAATATAAATAAAAAGAGACTTTTATATTTCTGCATACTCTTGGCCTGTTATTTTTTTCAGATTTTATTCTGCTCATTTAGGGGGTAATGACATAAAACATTTTCCATCTGTAGAACGTGTTTTACAAGCAAAAAAAAGCTCTTGTAAAAGTCATGGGTACACATGTAAAATAGCAGATGCACAAAAAGAGTGCATAGATCTTTCGGGGGCATAGTTTGAGTAGAGCGGGGGCAGAGTTGCAATGCATGCACTAGTTTATAAAATTTAGAGTACATGCACAAACGTATACCTTCTTTGTGCCTAAGGATTTGTGCATTACTGGGCTTGCTTCTAGGAGACTGTTTTATAAAGTGCTTAGGCACCTACGCTGCCTTTATAAAGTAGGCTTAAAACTGATGCCTTTTTCCAGCTTTTATATAAACACTCCGTTATAAAATTAGTCCCTAGACATGGAAATGGGTTGTATGTTGAGCATGCGATCCAGAAAAAATAAAGCAATATTTCCAGTTGTATCACCTCCGACAAGGTGTTAAAACAATGGCGCTACCGAGCTCTGTGCCGCCTGATCTTCTGCATGTTTCTCTGCATCAGGGCAAAGTACTTGATGACTTCATTAACATTTTTTTTCAATATACAGTAAGCGGCTCATTTGAATATCTTTTTAATATATGTCATACTTCTGTGTTCACACCGCTTTCTGTATAGATAACATGTATGCTAAGCTCTTCTCTGCATTGCTCACAGGCAGTAGTTGTGCGCAGATGTGGTGTTACCTGTACGCAAGTGTTTCTGCATCGGCCCTAATGATTTTCATCTCTGGTGGGAGATCATTAATCCCAGATGTGTTTGCAAAAGTAGAAAATAGCAAAATGTGCTTATATATGTAAAAAGCAAAAATGTGAAAAGAAAATGAGCATGAATGCAAATTTGAATTTTTATAAGAAAAATGTTTTCAGTGAAAAACAAATTAAAGATACTGAAATTTCATAATATACAAACTGAAATTTAGGACTTTCCTAAGCTCTCTTGTGCTCTGTATTACAATAATTCTATTCTATTCTCTTCTAAATTCCATAAACGCAATCAATATTCCTTGAGCACTGTGCATTTGATATTCTAATTTTCGGATAGGGAGAGCCAGTCCAACTTCTAAACACATTTGAAAATGGTATTTTCTCAAAAATCAATCAAGCCCACATCTATAACAATTGTAGATACAGCCTTTCTTCTACAGCCCATTCAATTATTGCAAGGCGCATGTGAACTATAACTAGATTTAGGCAGAGGCAACTCGGGCACATGGCTAGGGTACCTAATTCTGAATGCACTCAAAAACTGAGATCTCTTGCTCTTCAGCCTCTGAGGAAGCCCCCCTTAGTACTACTTTATGATGCTGCCTGCAGCACCCATATTCTAAACCTGGCCTTGTTGTAACCTGATAACCTTAGAACATGTTGATGAATTAGTTAAACATCAAACACCACGCTGATGATTTCTATTTGGTCTCAGGGCAGCAGAAAACAAGTCTGGAGTTCTGTACTCCACCTTCACTGTGCAGAAGTATTAGTATTAAGAAACCTATTTTGACCAGCTGAGCAGATAGATCAGACAGCTGAGATGCAGCACACAAAAGGAACCAAATGATTTCAGTAGGATGTATTAGCTCTTTAGGTCACCTTACAGCAGGTCAAAGAACCAGTGCAGCCACAAGAGGTTTAAGCAGTGTATTTGCACACATGTGCGTCTATATCAGTTTCTCATCATATCTAATCTAGTTTCCATGAATTTGATTGAATTTTCACAGCTTGAGCAGCAACTGAGGGGCTGATATTCAAAGTCCTTATCCAGAGAGTGTATAAGTGTCTATCTGGTTAAGGGCATTGAGAGAGCTATTCAGCAGAACTATCCAGATAGTGACACCGAGTATCCTCACAGACTGCCCTGGCACTATCCAGTTAGCGCAGGGGCAGTTCGTGGGCAGTGCGGTCACTCTCTGGATAAGTGCTGATCTTTGCCAGATTGCAGCGATTTTCATCCAGCACTTATCTGGACAGTGGCTGCAGATACTGTATATTCAGCGGCAGCCACTATCGAGATACTGTTACCGAATATCCATGCTAGAATTTGCAATGGTTATACATAATAGAGACATTGGAGTGCAATGTATGATCATGCACAGGCACTCTGACTGTCTCTATGTATCCAGCATCCGAAATAAACCTTTCAGACAGGTCAGCCAGAACTGGTTCTATAACCTTCCTTTTGAGGCTCATTTACCATTACATAATCAAAATAGAACATTCAAAATAAGAATATAAGAAAAGCCAAGCTGAGTCAGAACAAGGTCCATCAAGCCCAGCATCCTAACTCTGACAGTGGCCAGTCAAGCTAACAAGTACCCGGTAGATCCCAAAAGCAGATCTATTTCCCATAGTTCACATCCAAGGATAAGAAATGGCTTTCTCAATTCAATCTAGCTAATATTCTTTATGAACATTTTCTTCAGGAAACTGTCCAAACCTCTTTTGGATCTGCTATGTTGGTTCCCTTGACCTTATCCTCTGGCAACATATTCCATGTCTTAATTATGCACTACATGAAGAAATACTGCTGCCAATTAGTTTTCAGTGTGCTGGCTATTATTTCATGAAGTGTTCTCTGGTTTTAGTGTTGTTTGAAAGGATAAACAACCACTTCTTATTTAATCATTCCACCCACCCAGGATTTTATTACCGTAACTTCTATCATATTCACTTCTCTCAGTTGTCTTTTCTCCAAACTGAATAGCCCTAACCTGTTTAGTCTGCATTACAAGGGAGCTGTTCCATCTCCTTTATAATTTTCTGTTGCCCTATTGTGTTATAAGTGTAGCAGAAAACAAAATTCATTTGAAATAATCAGCCTGCAAGAAAGATCATGGTCTTCTCTCTCCATAAGTGCAATGTAAAGAATGTAAAGCAAGTCTTTCAAAAAAATGTTTTAATATAAAAGATTGCCTAAAAATTCATAGTAGAACAATTTGACATCTCCCATAGTGTTTGAGTCCAAAAAGGTTTATTGGAAGTTGTTTATTATAGCCAAAACAATCACTTCATGTGAAAATATCTTGCATTTTCGAAGCTCGATTCTTCTGATGAAGGAATTACATGCCAAAATACACACTGCATCCGATCTTTGGGATTTTTGATATTTTGGCTCAGTTTGGACCACTGAACATTTGAACTTTTCTGGAAGATGGGAATTATTGAGATATTAAATAAATAAATAAAAATAAGCAATTAACAAGCATTTCTATACCGCACTTTCCCATGGATCAAGTGCGGTTGACAAAGAACAATGGTTTACAAGGTATGGTAAAGTACATCCCTAGTCATTTTACATAAAACAAATGTAAACTTTTTACAGGTAACAATATAACTATATCCTTACAATACAGATTACATTGCAGATGGTATGCTTGGGATGTAAACTAACTTTTTACATTTTTACATTATTAGAATGTGGAGAGACAACAATGTGCAGGGTGTAATATTTGTTTGTGACGGTATTAGTCTAGATTTGTAGGATAAACCTATGTAACAAAGTGTTATCCTGTGTCTCTTTGCATATCTAGGTTAGATTGTGTAGTATAGTGTGTGGTGAATACAAGGTGTGTGTTTAATTTTTTACGAAATTCCTTAATGTCAGACAGTTGCCGTATGTCATCTGGTAGTTCATTCCAGAGGATAGGGGCTGAGTGAGAGAATGCCCTATTATTGGTAAGTTTTTTAGCTTTTGTATATTCTCTTGGTATTGCTATTTTATTTGTGTTTCTACTCCTTTGTGTGTGTTTAGGTATTTCCATGTTTATTAAGGTATTAAGGGCAGATGGAGCAAGATTATTTACTAATTTGAAGGTAGTCACTAGTATTTTGTATTTTATTCTGCAGTAAATTGGTAGCCAATGTAGTTTAGCTAAGATAGGTGTAATATGTTCTATAGATCTTACCTTCAGTATAATCCTGGCTGCTACATTTTGAGCTAATTGAATCTTTTTAATGTTTTGTTTCGTGATGCCTTGAAGGATTATGTTTGCGAAGTCAAAGTGGGGTGTTATGATTGCTTGGATTATGGCTATGAAGTCTTGCAAGTGAATCAACGGACGTATTTGTTTCAGTGTCTTAAGTTTAAAGTGTATATTTTTTGTTAGGTTTTTAATGTGTGAGTCCATATTGAGTTTTTTTGTCAAGTATCACGCCTAGGTACTTTACTTCATTCTTTGTTTTAATCTCATGGTTATTTAGGATGATGGAGCTTGGGTTTGTATAGGTTTGATTTCTTGTGACATATAGAACATCAGTTTTTGTGAAATTGATGTGTAGGTTATGAGCATTGAGCCATATTGTCAGTTCATTAAAGCATTCTGCTATTAATTGCATCGGTGGGTATGGGATCGTGAATGGGAGGTAAAACATTATATCGTTGGCATATATGTGGTAGTGGACGCCAAGACGTTTAAAAATGTTGCAGACTGGTTGTAGGTAAATATTAAACAGCAGTGCTGATAGTGCGGATCCTTGTGGAAGGCCCTGTTCTTGCTTGAAAGTGTCAGAGGTTTGATTGCTGATTCTCACTGTTTGAGTCCTATTTAATAGATATAAAATGCTAGAATCTAACTTCTTGGTAATGTAAAGGAATAGAAGGATAGCTACACTTACAAACTCATGAAACGGGTGTAACACAGCTCAAGGTCTGAACAGGGGCGGCCCAAGGGGGGTGCGGGGCCATGTGCGGAGACTGGGTGCGGAGCCTCATTTGCATAAGGGGCATCATTTGCATAAACATTTTGCATAATGTTACCATACGCTAACTTTTAGTAAACATGCCTCTTAATGAGTGTATGGATAAAGAAAGACTAAAAGATTTCTACATTACTATAATCCAGTGCCAACCGCCAGGCACATTAGGAACTATTACAAACGCTGCCCATTTAGAACCCATAGCAAACCCGCCATATCGTAACAGCACTACCAGGACTCACAAAGCACCATACCCTACCTATCAAAAGGCAACACTGCAAATATTAAACCAATACATTTCAGAGAATAACAATACATGACCTACTGGGGAAAGAGAACAAGTGGCAAAGTCAAATAGGAATTACATAAACAGAATACCTCAGCTCAGTTACACATGCAGAACATAGACCATCACCAAACACGATTTAGAAAAAGGAAGACAATAATTAAACTGGGAACTCCAAAAGCCAAACTTGGAATGTACAAAGCACAGTTACTTACCTGTAACAGGTGATCTCTGGGAACAGCAGGAATTAGTCCTCACATATGGGTACGTTGGTACCGACGGAGCCTGCGCGGGAAAGCTCCCCAGCTTCCCAGAAGGAAAGCTTTTGGGAGCATCCCACAGCGCCTGCGCGCTGCCTTCCCGCCTTTCCTAACCAACTCTCCTCAGTTCAAGTTTAAAGCTGAGACAATAGAGAGAGAGAGGAAAGGAAAGACAGAGAGAGATACAACTCCTAGGGGAGGTGGGAGGGTTGTGAGGACTAATTCCTGCTGTTCCCAGAGATCACCTGTTACAGGTAAGTAACTGTGCTATCTCCAGGAACAAGCAGGAATGAGTCCTCACATATGGGGACTCCCTAGCTAAGATGCCTGGGAGATCCCCAAGGGTATGAGACCCTGAAGGGTTCCTCGTCTTCCTATGGATCTCAGGCATCCATTCAGGGAAGGAGGGCAGGAGTTGTTCAAGAATGGAACAGGTGTCTGAGGACAGCCTGACCAAACAAGGCATCCCGGCAGGAGTCCTTGTCCAAACAGTAATGGGCTGTGAAGGTATGAACCGAGGCCCAGGTGGCTGCTCGACAGATCTGGTCGATGGACACAGAATGAAGATGAGCCATAGAGGTGGCCATGGCCCTCACATTGTGAGCTGTGACATGGCCCTCCAGAGAAAGGTTCTTACTCTGGTAAGCAAAAGAAATACACTGAGCAATCCAATTGGACAGTGTTCTTTTAGAGACTGGAAGTCCTAAATGAGAAGGATCAAAAGCAACAAAAAGCTGGGAAGACTTTCTATGTTGCTGTGTCCTGTGTAAGTAAAAAGCAAGAGCTCTTTTACAATCTAGAGTATGAAGGTTCCTCTCTGCACTGGATACATGAGGAGCTGGAAAAAAGACAGGTAAATATACCTCTTGATTAAGATGAAAAGGTGAGACCACTTTAGGCATAAAGTAAGGATTTGTCCTAAGGACTACCTTATCATGATGGAACCTTGTATAAGGTGGATTAGCCACTAAGGCCTGCAGTTCACTGATGCGGCGAGCAGAAGTGATTGCAATAAGGAAAATAACCTTCCAGGAAAGAAATTTCAAGGAGGTAGTGGCTAAGGGTTCGAAAGGTGGCTTCATAAGCTAACCAAGTTTAAGTCCCATGCCACCGGAGGAGGTCGAATGGGAGGTTTAGTTAAAGTTAGGCCTCTCATGAATCTTGCAATAAGAGGATGAGAGGAAATAGGTTGTCCATTGAGAGGCTTAAGGGATGCTGCAATAGCACTCAAATGGACCCTTACTGAATTCGTTTTAAGGCCTGCATTGGAGAGATGCAGGAGATATTCCAATAGAGAATTCACAGGAAGTGCCAGAGGGTCAAGACCCTTTTGAGCACACCAAATGGAAAATCTTTTCCACTTAAAAGCATAGGAACGCCTAGTGGCAGGTTTTCTGGAAGCATGGAGGATATCCTTCACTTGCTGAGAAAGATTGAAGTCTTGAAGGTCTAGGCCTTCAGTAACCAAGCTCTGAGGTGAAGGGACTTGGGGTTTGGATGCCACAAAGTCCCTTCCTCCTGGGACAGAAGGTCTGGCGCAGCTCCCAAGTCCAGGGAGGGGGCTTGGGAGAGATGCAGAAGTAGAGGGTACCACACTTGGCGTGGCCAGCGTGGAGCTATGAGGACCATAGATCCTTGATCCCTCTGGAGTTTGAACAGAGTCTTGGGAATCAAAGGAATGGGTGGAAAGGCATACAGGAAGCCCTGACCCCAATGAAGGAGGAAGGCATCCTTGGCCTGAACTCCCTGACACGGAATTCTGGAACAGAACCGGGGAAATTTGGCATTCCACGGACTTGCAAAGAGGTCTATGTCCGGGGTTCCCCATTCTTGGAAGATTCTGAGTACCTGATCCATGTGCAGGGACCATTTGTGTGGAAGCAGAACTCGACTGAGTCTGTCTGCCCAAGAGTTTTGGATTCCTGGGAGGTATACTGCCAGGATATGGATTTGATGCTCTCTGGCGAAGGCCCATAATCTTAGAGCTTCGTTGCAAAGCGACAGAGAGACAGTTCCTCCTTGCTTGTTTATGTAAAACATGGCTACTTGATTGTCCGTATGAATGAGGACTGTCTTGTAGCTGAGGAGGGTATGAAAGACCTTGAGAGCTAGGAACACTGCTCGAAGTTCCAAGTGGTTGATATGAAGAGAGGTCTCCTGTGGGGACCAAGTGCCTTGGGTGGAGAGGTCTTGTAGATGAGCTCCCCAACCTGTTTGGGAGGCATCTGTTGTGAGGGTTGCTTGGGGTAACAAAGGTTGGAAGGGGGACCCCAGCAACAGATTTTGAGTGGACATCCACCATTGGAGAGACCAAAAGAGACGTTTGGAGGTTGCTATTTGGTCTGAGAGAGCTCCTGAAGCTTGAGTCCACTGGGTGGACAAAGTCCATTGAGCTGCTCTCATGTGTAGGCGAGCATAGGGTACCACATGTACTGTGGAAGCCATATGGCCTAGCAGCTGTAGCATCTCCCTGGCAGTTAAGTGGCTCTTTGACTGAATCTGGGAGGCTAACTGCACTAGACGTTGACAACGGGCCTGAGGAAGGTAGGCCCTTGCAGATGTGGTGTCCAACCAGGCCCCTATGAATTCCAGGGACTGAGTAGGGGTGAGCTGGGACTTTGGGAGGTTTACCACAAGTCCCAGGTATTGCAGAAGGCGCCTGGTGCGGTTCAGGGAGATCAGAGCCTCCGACTGGGTTGGAGCTCGGATGAGCCAGTCGTCCAGATATGGGAAGACAAATATTCCCAGAGTGCGTAGAAATGCAGCAACTATTGCCATGCATTTGGTGAACACTCTTGGAGCAGAGGCTAGACCGAAAGGAAGCACTCTGTATTGGTAATGTTTTCCCTGGAACAGAAAATGTAGGAATTTTCTGTGAGATGGATGGATGAGGACATGAGTGTACGCATCCTTGAGATCTAGAGAACAAAGCCAATCCTGACTCTGCAGGTATGGAAGGAGAGTGCCTAGAGAAAGCATCTTGAACTTCTCCTTGCATAGGAATTTGTTCAATTCTCTGAGATCTAGAATGGGTCTGTATCCCCCTGTTTTCTTTGGAATGAGAAAATAGGGGGAGTAAAACCCTGACCCCTGTTGAAGAAGAGGAACTTCTTCTATGGCCCCCTGGGCCAGAAGGGTAGTCACCTCCTGATCCAGAAGGTCGAGGAGAGATGTGGGAGAATTGAAGTGTCTCACCATGGTGTAGGGAGGAAGGTCTGAGAAATGAAGTTTGTAGCCCTCTCTTATGATGGAGAGGGTCCACTGCTCTGATGTGATTTGCTCCCATCTGGGAGCAAAATGAGCTAACCTTCCTGGAATGGTGAGAGGTTCTGGCTGTTGTAGAGCCAGAAAGGTTAAGTTCTCTAGTATCAAGTCAAAAACCCTGAGGGGGTTGGGACTGCTGGGTTGTAGCAGTCCCTGCAGGTTTAGGCCTGGCCTGTTTAGGTTGCTGACGCTTAGTAGCAAAGTGACCTGTAGAAGATTGTTGGCCAGAAGTGGAAGGAAATCTGCTCCTTTTGTAAAAAGGCTTTTTAAAAGGTTTTTTCTTGGCTGGAATGGAGGTTGACTTGGAAAGTCTATCCAGAGCAGAATTCTCTGCATCCATTTGAGTGGCTTTTATTTGCCACTCTTTGCCAAAGAGATTTTCACCCGTACAGGGCAGATTTCCTAAGCCATCCTGAACCCAGGGCTCTAGATCAGAAGCCTGGAGCCAAGCAATTCTGCGAGCAGCTATGGCAATGCCTGAGGCTCTGCTGGCACCTTCAAAGGAGTCAAAGGCTGCCCTGTTGGAAAACTTTGAAATATCTTGAGTATGCTTAAGCCAAAGGAGGAACTCATCCCTTTTATCCTCTGGAAGAAAAGGGAGAAAGTTGTGCAGCTTTTGTGCAACTTCCTTTAGAAACATACCCATATAAAGGCTATATGAGTTGATTCTGGCAATAAGCATGCTGGCTTGGAAGATTTTCCTACCAAAAGCATCCAAGGTCCTGCATTCTCTTCCTGGAGGAGCAGAAGAGTGTCTTTTGGTACTCTTTATCCTTTTCATAGCTGACTGCACCACAATGGAGTGGTGAGGAAGCTGAGTTTTCTGAAATCCAGGAGAAGGAGGGACACGGTACACAGTGTCCAATCTGCGAGAATGAGGAGAAAGGATGAGAGGAGTCTCCCATAAGTCAATCATATGTTCATGAAGAATTTCATGAATTGGCAAGGTGACTGCCTCTCTGGGAGCCTTAGAGTATCCTAAAATATCTAATTTTTTTGCTCTAGGCTCTGTTTCAGAGGTTACTGAAATAGAGAGTCCTTTAGCCACTTCTATTATGAAGTCTTGAAAGGACAAATCCTCTGGAGGAGACATTCTCCTTTTTGGAGAAGTAGGCTCCTCAGGAAGGGTAATGGATATTTCAGGAGACTCATCTGATGAATCAGAATCATCAGAGGAATCGAAGTATCGTCTGTCCGCTTCCAATGATCGATACGCGTATCGATCAGTACCGACATCGGGCGTCCCCGGTACCGGATCGGTACCGAGAAATAGCCCTGGACAAGTAACCGGAGTCGGTATCCTGGCCGATGTCAATGCAGTCGGTACCGGTATCGGCGCTGGTACCGGTACCGGCACCGACAACGGAACTCGTTGCGGTACCGTCGGCATCACAGCTTTAATAAAAGCCATTATAGCCTGCTGCATGGATTGAACAGTGTGATCCATGGACGCCACGACTGCCTGGATGTCGGTACCGGGAGAAAGTGCTGGTACCCCAGAGCAGTCTAACAGGTGATCGGTTGAGGCCGTGCCATCAATGTCAACCTGTAACCCCATAGGAGGAGCTTTGGAAGCCGGAGCTTCCCGCCGGGGTTGTTTGGCTGGGGCAGGATCCTCGAGGGCAAGCCCGGAGGCATCTCGATGCTTAGAGGGAGATATGCCCTTCAAGGACCTGCTAGGTTTATGTTTGGTTACCTGAGACCCATCAAGGGAGGAAGACCTGGAAGATGTCGATGCCACCGCCGGTGCATCCATGGGAAACAGCACATGGAGCTTGGCTGCTCGGTTCTGTAACCCTCGTTTAGACATTAGAGAGCAGGACTGGCAATCCGGAATGGAGTGTTCAGGACCCAAACATTTAAGACACCATTCATGGGTATCTGTAATAGAAATTGTACCGCTACACTTAGTGCATTTTTTGAACCCGGAGGCTGGTTTTTCCATGAGGGAAAATTTTCTTGTGGGCCTGAAGGCCTAAGAAGAAAAATACACCAAGTGAGGAAAAAAAAAATAAAAATATATATATATATTTTTTTTTTTAGAAAGAAAAGAAAAGAAAAGACCGACGGTACCGGTCCGGCGTCGGAAGGCAGACACGCGACCATGGAAATTAAAATAAAGAACTTCAGCGGTGACAGGAACAGAACTGAGGAGAGTTGGTTAGGAAAGGCGGGAAGGCAGCGCGCAGGCGCTGTGGGATGCTCCCAAAAGCTTTCCTTCTGGGAAGCTGGGGAGCGTTTCCGTGCAGGCTCCGTCGGTACCGACGTACCCATATGTGAGGACTCGTTCCTGGAGATCAACACTGTAGAAATAAAACTATAAATTAATTTCCTCTTGTACTAAACAAAGCACAGACGTTAATGATGCACATTTCCCAGAGCTGGCATATTCCAGTTAATAAATTCAAAATAAAGAGATATTTTTCTACCTTTTGTGCAATTTTTTCAGTTGCAATTGTCTAGCCACTTTCTTCTGGTTTCTTCGTGTCGTCTGCTAACTCTGCTTCGTCTGCTGTCCATTTGTCCTTTCTTCTCTCTTCTAGTTTTTTTTTCCATTCTCTCTCTACATCTGCTTTAACATACTAATCTTTCTCCTTTTGCTCTTTCCTCATTCCTATTTCATCCACTCAAATTTTACCCCTCCATCCTCAATCCCCACTTACTCTCCCAATACCCGGCCAATTGTAGATTTGTCTTCCCTCCCACACAAAAATATTTTCCCCTCTCCATTTCACTCTCCCAGCTCCATCCCATTCTAATTCTCCCCCAACATCAGTTCCCTTCTAGTTCCAGCCCCACCCAGCATCCACTCCCTTCTAGTCCCCGCATCTGCCCATTTCCAGTCCTAGCCCCCTATCAGCCCATTTCCAATCCTATCCTAGCCACACTATCAGCCCATTTTCAGTCCTAGCTCCCCCATCCATTTCCAGTCCTATCAGAGTCTCTCCATCAGCTCATTTCTAATCCCAGCCCCCATTTCTAGTCCTTTCCTAGCCCGACCATTAGCCGATGTCAAATCCTAGCTCCCCCCCATAAGCCTACTTCCAGTTCTAGCCCCTCCATGAGTCCATTTCAATCCAAGCCCCCACCACAGCCCATTTCCAATCTTAGCACCCCCCAACAGCCCACTTCCAGTCCTATCCTAGCCCCTCCATCAGCCCATTTCCTGTCCTAGCTCCCCCCCACTCAGCCCATTTCCAGTGCAAACTCCCTCCCCTCACAGCCCATTTCCATTCCAAGCCCCCACCCCATCAGCGATTTGCAGTTCAAGCTCCCCTTCCACTCAGCCCATTTCCAGTCCTAGCAACCCCCCAGCCCATTACCAGTCCTAGCCCCACCCCCATAGCCCATTACCAGTCCTAACCGCCTCATCATCCCTTTTTCAGTCTTAGTCCCCCATAATCCATTACTAGCCCTAAACACCTCATCAGCTCACTTCCAGTCCTAGCTCCCCATAGCCCATTACTGGTCCTAGCCCCCCCCCATCAGCCCATTACCGGTCCTAGCCCCCCCCATCAGCCCATTTCCAGTCCTAGCCCCTCCATAGCCCATTACCAGTCCTAGCCCCCCCCCATTAGCCCATTTCCAGTCCTAGCCCCCCATCAGCCCATTTCCAATCTTAGCCCCCCCCTCCAGCACAGGTATATTTAAAAAAACCCAAACTTGCTGCTGCCGTGGCAGCGGCAGCATCGAGCTTCCTGCGGGGGCCCCCTGCCCGGCAGAGCCCTCCATGCAGCCTCAGCTCCCTCAGCGTAGGCTTTTCAGAGCCGCGAAGGGAGAGTTTCCCCTTCTAGCAGCTCTGTTTAAGTCCGCGGGGCTGATGGAAACAGGAAATCCTGTTTCCCACCAGCGGCTTAACAGAGCCGCGAGGGAGAAGCTCTCCCTTCACGGCTCTGAAAGCCGGCACTTAGGGAGCTGAGGCTGCATGGAGGACTCTGCCGGGCAGGGGGGGCCCCGTGGGACGCTCAATTCTGCCACTGCCACGGCGGCAACAGCAGCAAGTTTGTTTTTTTTTTTTTAAATTTACCGGCAGTTGCAGAATGTTGTTTGCGCGGGGCCCCCTGAAATGCGGGGCCCTGTGCAAACAACGTTCTTGCACAATGGACGGGCCGGCCCTGGGTCTGAAGATCTCCTGCCATAAGCAGCAGAATGGGGATGGCACAATATTTTGTCCATCATAGCATCAGCCATTAGGAAGCTTGGAGTGAGATCAAAGACTGCTTTGTTTGGCCCTCTTCAGTGGAAAAGGTGTTCATCTGCCCCATCTCCCATTACTCAGAAAGTGTTGTTACTCACCTATAACAGGTGATCTCTGGGAACAGCCTTCACATATGGATATCGTCAGTACCGATAGAGCCTGCACGGGAACGCTCCCCAGGATCCAATTGGAAAGCTTTTGGGAGCACTCCACTGCACCTGCGCATCTGCCTTCTCAAGTCTTCTCCTCAGTTGAGTTTGTAGCTGAGAGAGAGAATACCCTAAACTCCTAGGGGAGGTGGGCGGGTTGTGAAAACTGATTCCTGCAGTTCCCAGAGATCACCTGTTACAGATCACCTGCTATCTCCAGGAACAAGCAGGAATGCACATATGAGATTCACAAGTTCCCAAGTACCAGACCGCAGTGGTATCTTTGAGGCTAAAGGATAGAGTCGAGAAGGTGTGGATACAAGTAGCCCCATTGGACTCGACTGCAGTTGGAAGACCATTGACAGGGGAGTCTGGTGCCAGAAAAGTCCAGGATGGAGGGTAGGAGTTGCAGTTCAGTTCCAAGAAGGTGCTGGAGGACAGCCGTGTCAAAGACAGCACCCCGAGTCCTTGTCTAGGCAGTAGTGTGCCTAGACAGGGACTCAATATGAATGTAGGACTAGGAAGCTGCTTGACAGATTTCATCAATGGAGATGAAACGAAGGTTAGCAACTGAGGTTGCCATGGCTCTCATGTTGTGGGCAGTGACGTGCCTCTAGGGAGAGTCCCGCTTGAGCATAAGCAAAAGAGATGCAGTCCACAATCCAGTTGGATAGGGTGCACTTTGACAATGGAAGTCCAAGGTGACTTGGATCAAAAGAAATGAATAATTGACAGGATTTCCTGTGATTCTTGGTTCTATTCAAGCAGAAAGCCAGGGTGCTGCTTCAGCCCTAGAGGCATGCGGTCTGGGGAAGAAGACTGGTAGCATGACCGATTGGTTGAGATGGAAGGTTGAGATCACCTTTGGAAGGAAGTGTGGATGTGTACGGAGAACCACCTTGTCATGGTGGAACCAGGTATATGGAGGATCCAACACCAAAGCCTGCAGTTTGCTGATATGGTGAGCTGAGGACAGGGCATGGAGGAAGATTACCTTCCAAGAGAGAAATTTTAAAGAAGCAGTTTCTAAAGGCTCAAAAGAAGGCTTTAGAAGTTGTTCTAGGACCACATTGAGATCCCAGACCACTGGTAGTGGTTTGATCAGTGGTTTGGGCAGTAGAAGATCCTGCATGAAATGTTGCACCAAAGGGTGTGAAGAAATAGAATGCCTGTCTACCGGTCTGTGATAGGCTGAGATGGCACTGAGATGAACTCTGACTGAGTTAGTCTTGAGACCTGCTGAGGACAAGTGAAGGTGAAATTGTAAAAGAAATTCCACCAGACAGGCAAAGGGGCCAATATGTTTTGGGGTACACCAGAGGGTGAACCTTCGCCATTTGAAGGCATAGGAACATCTAATAGACAGCTTGCGTGATGCAAGTAGGATGTCCTTGACCTGCTGAGGAAGGTCGAGGTCAGCAAAGATTATGCTTTCAGCAGCCATGCCATGAAATGGAGGGCTTCTGGAATGGGATAGAGGAGCGTCCCATAATCCTGTGAGAAGTGGTTGGGTGCATGACCCAGACTGAGAGGTGAGGTCTGTGCTAGGTGAAGCAGCAGAGGAAACCATGGCTGATGGGGCCAGTAAGGGGCTATTAGAATCATGTAGCCCCGACCGGCCTGCAGCTTGAACAAGGTCTTGGGTGTTAAGGGGGTGGGTGGAAATGCATAAAGTAGTCCTTTCCCCAATGGAGAAGGAAGGCATCTGCTGCCTGGCTGTTGCAGGAGGGAGGTTTTGAGCAAAACAGACAAAGCTGTGCATTCTCCTGGGTGGCAAACAGATCTATCTTTGGGGTCTCCCACATGTGGAAGATCCAAGATGCTATTTCCCAATTCAAAGTCCACTCGTGTGGACGCAGTACACAGCTGAGTCTGTCTGCAAGGAAATTAAGTTTACCTGGGAGATGCACCGCCCTGATCTGTATTCAGTGTGCAATGGAGAAGAACCAGAGATAAAGGGCTTCCTGGCAGAGTGGATAGGAACGTGTTTCACCTTGCTTGTTCACATAGAACATGGACACTTGGTTGTCTGTTCGGACTAAGACCTGTTTGCCTGAAAGTTGGGGTTGAAAAACCTGAAGGGCATTCGTGAGAGCTCGAAGCTCCAGAAGGTTGATCTGTAAGTGAGATTCTTGTTGTGTCCATGGCCCTTGTGTAGTGAGACTGTCGAGATGTGCTCCCCACCCTAGCTGGAAGCATCCACTGTCAGGGTGCATTGAGGTAGAGGCCTCTGAAAAGGTGACCCTCTGAGTAGGTTTTGAGGGGAACACCACCACAGAAGGGAGTTGACAAGAGGAGGAGTAATACAAATCTTGTCTGAGAGATGCCTGGTCACTTGGGTCCATTGAGAAGAAAGCATCCATTGGGCTTGCTACATGTGCAGGCGAGCATAGGGGACGACATGGACCGTGGAGGCGTAGCATTTCTCAAGCAGTTACAGCACTGTGACTCTTTACAGTGTGTGCCAGCTCAATAAGGCAGGCAGAGTGTTCCTATGGAAGGAAAGCTCAGACCTGACACATGTCCAGAAGTGCTCTGATGAATTCAAGCCTCTGGGATGGGATCAGATGCAATTTGGGAAAGTTTAAGACAAATCTCAGATTTTGTGAGCACAGTGAAGGTGCAATGAAAAAATAGTTTTATCTCTTCTGGGAATTCTCCCCTGATTAGCCAATCATCTAAGTACGGGAAGACAAAGATCCCTAAAGTTTGCAGGTAGGCGGCCACCACTGCCATGCATTTTGTGAATACTCAGATTGCTGGGGCTAACCCGAAGGGGAGCACCCAGTATTGGTAGTGGATTTGCTGGAACTGAAAACACAGATATTGTCTGTGTTGAGGATGGATCAGCAAGTGCGTGTATGCCTCCTTGATGTCTAGAGAACATAGTCAATCATTCCTCCGAAGGTATGGAAGAAATATACACAGGGATATCATTTTTAATTTTTCTCGTACAAGGAATTTGTTGAGATCCCTGAGATCTAGAATGGGCCTGAACCCCGCTGTCTTCTTTGGAATAAGGAAGTAAGGAGAATAGAAGTCTCTGCCCTCTTGGGTAGGTGGAACTCTCTCTATGGCCCCCTGAGCTAACAGGGTGGTCACTTCTACTGATAGGAGATTGATCTGCAAGGGGTTTGCAGGATAATCCCTTGTGGAGGTGGTGGGGGGGGGTAAGCTTTTGAAGTGAAACAGATTGCCCCATTGGAAGATTTTGAGAGTCCACTGCTCTGATGTGATGAAGTGCCAACTGTGGCATAGGCACAGAGTCTGCCTGCTATATGAAGGGGTTGGGGACCCTGCAGAGGCAGAGTAGCTGTGCTCTCTAGGAAGGAGTCAAAAACCAGGTGCTGGCTGTGGCTGTGCAGCTGGTTGTGGTTTAGTTGTCTTAGGCTTCTTGGGTTAGCGAGGATTCTGTTGTCTCTGCTGTTGCTGCTGAGGTTGGTAAGCAGCTGCAGGTGGATAAGAAGGATAAAATATCTCTTCTTTTTGGGATAGAAAGAATTCTTAGAATTAGCCTTCTTCCTAGAGGATCTGAAGTCTTTTGGGAGAGCCTTTTGAGGGTGAGATCGTCCACCTCAAGCTCCTCAGCCTTCTCTCTCCAACCCTTTCCAAAGAGGTCTTTCCAGAGCAGGGAATATTGGCCAGTTTATCCTGATTCTACGAGCACCGATGCAGACTGCTGAAGCTCTGCTGGATGACTCAAAAGCATCAAAAGATGCTCTGGTAAGAAACGTGGATGTATTCTGGTTTTGCCTAATGCCTGGAATGCATCAAATTTGTCATCAGGAAGGATAGGAGCAAGGTTCTCTAGATCCCTGGAGATATCCTTGAGATACATGCCAATATAGAGCATATAAGAAGTAATCCTAGAAGTAAGCATGCATGCCAGAAAGCAACTACACCCAAAGGCACTGAGAGTTCTGGAGTCCTTGCCCAGAGGCATGGAAGAATGATTTTTAGAACTCTTTATGTGACGTATTGCTGATTCTACCACCATGGAATGGTGTGGTAGCTGAGGCTTTTGAAAGCCAGGACATGAAGGAACTTGGTACATGGTATCAAGTCGCTTGCTAATAGGAACAGTTAGCGGGACCTCCCACATATGTAGCATTAGATCATGAAGGATCTGATGCACCGTCTTGGATGAAGTCCTGAAAAGACATGTCCTCTGGCGGGGACTGATGTCACTCATGAGGAGAGGAGTGGTCGGAAGGGAGATCCTGGGTTACCCTAAAATCCTCCGATGCATCATCAGAATCGGAAGAGGTAGTGTCCAATTCCGAGAGAAAATCGAAGTATCGATGGTCTCACACCGATGTCGAGGCACGATGCTGATACCGATGTTACGGCGGTGTGGAACCAGAAACCTGTTGGGTACCGATGATGCCTATCAGTTCCAAAGCAGGCATCAGAGAGAGAGGATCCCTCGATACCAATTCAAGGGATGACATCGGCCCCGGAGGTATCGACCTTAAACCAGATGCTGACACCTGTGCTACTGGAGTCGCCAATACTGTTGGTACTGAGGCTTCCAGTAATGCTGTCAAGCTCCTCTCAATAGCCAAGATGCACTGGTCAAGGGAGGAGGCTGATGCCTAGGTGGAATCATGCACGGGGCTTTGAGCACCATCCCAGAGCATGGAATCAGTAGCTCTCCAGAGGTCAAGGCCTCAGGAGCATCCTGTAAATAGTTTCTACTACTGTTCCATGTAAAAGTTGTTCAACCTGTTAATTGTAAACCGCCCCTGATCTCTGGAAGGGGCGGTATAGAAGAACCAAATAAAAAAATAAATAAATAGAGCTCCTTTTGTGTTTTGGAGGACTGGTCCTCCTGCTGGGGCTGTTCAACAGGCCGATATGTATCGGATACACCTTTAGGTGAATCCCGATGATGATGAAGGGATTTACCTCGAACATCGGTATCGGTCTTCGATGCTGATGAGTTAGACTTAGATTTATGTTTAGACTTTGAGGAGACTTGAGAACCAAGAGAGGAGGCCGACGTCCTCAATGATGCAGAAGCAACTGAAATCGAGTCCGGGGCAAACATACTGTCTGACCCTGCTCTTTAGGCCTCGTTTTGTCATTTGTTGGCACAAAGAACAATCAGTCGGCAAATGGTCTGGACCCAAACATTTTAAAACCAGTCATGTTTGTCAGTGATTGATATTGATACTTGGCATATTTTTTTGAAGCCACTGATGTGTTTTTCCATTCTGGCAGAAAAAGAGTAGGCCAAGGCCTAATTTGGCAGTAGAACCAGCAAAATTTAGAAAAAAAAGAAAAGAAAAAAATATTTGAAAAGAAAAGAAATATCAGGGCCGGCAGCAGAGAAGACATCAACGTCGATGGAAACGCAGAGCACAGATTTTACAAAAAAACCCACATTTTTCAGCGGTGACAGGAAGAAACCCTCCTGCTCGATCTGCAGAAAACGAAGAACTGAGGAAAGGACTTGGGAAGTCGAGAAGGCAAAAGCGCACGTGAAGTGGAGTGCTCCCAAAAGCTTTTCAATTGGACGCTGGGGAGCATTCCCGCGCGGGTTCCATCGGTACCAACGATACCCATATGTGAAGACTGCATTCCTGCTTGTTCCTTGAGATGAGAAGTTTGGATGGACACTGCAATTGCTAGGGAACAGACTGCCCATGTGCAGACACACCTATCAGGAAGGCCTGAAAACCCCGGGAGATTGTACTTGAGAGCATGAAACTCCACTCTACCCTGTGACATGTTATCCTTTTATCTGTTGTCAAAAAACAACATCTTTCTGCCTAGGAGCATCAGTTTGGGTTCAGATTCTTCTGTTACCAAGCTGTTCTGGATAATCACAAAAACTGTATGGCTTCTTGGCTTTAAATAAGCCTCTATGAGCTCTGTTTGTGTGGCAAAGCCAAACTATTCTGCATCCATTTCCCAGTTTTGCTGTCTTACAGATATAATGATCATATTTATTATAAGAACATAAGTGCTATGCCAAGACAGCACAATGGCCCATCGAGCACAGCATCCTGTCTCTAATAGTAGCCAATCTGGGTACACATAAATTGTGAGCCCTTTGGGACGAGGAATTGTATCCAGTACCTGCTTGTAGTGATTGTAAACCGCTCTGATGCCCTTCAGCCTGAGCGGTACATCAAGAAAATGTATAAACATAAACAAACACTTGCAAGGACCTGGCATATAAGTAGGAGGCAGAAAACCCTGTGTCTACTTGCTGAATTTGTTAATAGGCTTCTCTTCTGGAAACTTGCCCAAACCTTTTTCAAACCCAGTCATATTATTAAGCTTGACCATATCCTCTAGCAAGAAATTCCACAGCTTATGTATAAGGGAAAAATACTTTCTCAAATGTGTTTTAAATCTGCTACTTGCTAGTTTCAAGGCACATTTTACAAAGGACATCCAAGTACAATCTGGAACATCAAAACCAGAACATCTGAAAAAGCAAGCATGTCCAAGTTCTGGCATGATTTCAGAACGTGGACGTGCCCAATATGGATGTCTATGGAGACGTCTACATACACATCCCCAGAATAGTAATACAGAACAGGGACATCTAATAGCCCAATGGTTAAAGTAGTGAGTTAGGAGGAGGATGGCCAGGGTTTAAATCCCAGTGATCTTAGACTACTCACTTTATTCTCCATATTCTCTACACTCTTTGGATGTTTCAAAGCCATAACAAGCATTTTCCTGATGCCTGTTCATGCCTGGGACAGGTCTAAACATAGATGGCCCAACATTTCTGAAGTTGAAAAGGGATGTATAAATTCATCACGCTTCCACCACGCCCTCTGACTACTTAGACTTCCCCACACTGGAGGCATCTCTAAATATCATTTAAAAATGGTTCCGGAGACATCTCTGTGATTTTGACGTCCACATGCATGTCTTCAGACATCCAAATCAAGATTAAGGGGTATGTTTACTAAATGGCAGTAGCAGCTTCCGTGCGATATTGGAGCCGCGGACCTATTGATTTCATTGATATTGCATGGAAGCCGCTACCACCATTTAGTAAACATATTCCCAAGACTTTTGAAATTACCCCTTTCATGGAGTGCCCCTCCCCCGTCTTAGTACTATTTTAAAGGGTAAATAACTTTTCTTTATTTTCTAGTCAGCCCCATACTCATGGTTTTATAAACCTCTAGTATATCCCTCCAAGCTGAAGAACCTTAATTGGTTTAGTCTTTCTTCATAAAAAATTTATATTGAATATCTAATGTTCTCAAACCTTTATTGTCATTAATATTTATGATACTATCAAATCAGCACATTTTAGTGGATTCCAAAATTTGTTATATTTGGTTGGATATACGGTAAAAGAATCTCTGACAAAGATTCCTGTAGGAAACTGAAATGCTGGCTGGGATGAAGAAGCTGGATAGTTAGAAACCATTTTACTAAAGTACACTAAGCAGTGAACATGCGTTTGTTAGCAGGGGCCCACAGGCATGACAGTCAGGGCCGGTGCTACTTGGTAAGCCCAGGAAGCATGACAGGGGGCACTGATGGCACTGTGCCCATCATTTGCCATTTAAATTTTAGTTGTTAGGAAGTTATTATTTTCAACCTAAATAGCCCCTTACCCAACATGTCACTGGCTTTCTCTCCTTCTGTCCCATGAAGAGCTGATCCCAACCATACGGGCTGAAGCAGAAAAGTAGTGCAACTTTTAGGCAGGATTACCGCCACAGCCAAATGTAGAAAAGAGATGGACACATGTAAATAGCAAAGGAAAAGCAAGCACATACATAACACCAGGAGTATTTAAATAATAGGCAAATTATCTGTGCATATTAAAATAGCATGCTAATATTGTCTGCGCCTGATACAGAGAAACGCATAGAGGATTTCATAACCAGCCTTAGTGCCAATATTTCTATGCCTGGTCATGAGGTGGTTTAAACAGCTTGGGTGTGCTCCCATCAGTATTTTGTTGGCATCGGGGGCTTTTCCCAAAGCCTGGATCATCTGAGGGGAAATGTCAAAGGGGAAGCCCCCAATGCCATCAAAATACTGTTGGGGTACATATACAAATTAGCCATGCGATGCCCCTGTTTCTGTGGTAGAGCATGCCAAACTTGGGCCGACTTCTGTGCGCATGTGTTTGGCTTGCTCTCCCAGTTTAACACTTCCATTTGCACCACTAATGCATGGCTAATTTGCGTAGGCGCCCCTTTCTGCAAGTCGGCGCAGATGTTGTGTGCTATCAGTGCACTGCAAAGAAGCATACAGAGTTGATAGTGCACAGCTTCAGCGCCGGCTTTCTCTATCAGCCTGATAGAGTAGAGAGGGAGGAAGCGTAGTTACACACCTGTAACAGGCGCTTTCCGGGGACAGCAGGAATCAGTCCTCACATATGGGTGACATCAGCACAGATGGAGCCTGCACAGAAGCTTCTCTCCAGCTTTCAAAGCAAGCCTTTGGGAGATGCACCACGCATGCATGATCCCCTTCCCGCCCAAGGGTGCCATCTTGCTTCAGTCAAATAAAATAGCCAAAGATGGCAAAAATTGACAAAGAAGCAACTCCATGAGGAGGGAGGGTTGTGAGGCTGAGTCCTGCTGTCCCCAGAGAACACCTATTACAGGTGAGTAACTATGCTTTCTCTGGGAAGTCAGTCCTCACATATGGGACTCCCTAGCTACAAACTACCGAAAACCTGTATAACGCCATGGGTGACCAGAAAAAGGTGAGCCGTGAGCAGCAGCAATAGAGTTCTAAATTAACAGACTCTCGAGCATCTTCAAGTGTCCAGTGAGGAACCAGAACTCCGGTAGCCTGAACACAGAAGTATTGGAGGGCAGGAGTTGCCTACACCCCGTACAGATGACAGAGAATGGCCTGGCCGAAGGTGCTGTCCCGGCAAGACTCCCTCTCCAGGCAGTTATGAGCTGTAAATGTATGGACCGAGGACTAAGTGGTGACCCAGCAGATTTTCATCATGGGGATGGAATGCAGGTTTGGCACAGAGGCCGCCATGGCCCTGACGCTGTGCGCCATGAACCAGCACTCCCGCAAGAGCCCAGCCTGCTCGTAGACAAGGGCAATGCAGTTCACCACCTCTCCCAGTTGGCTGGGGTCATAGGAGACGAAAAGCTGTGAGGCTCTGCGCTGGCCCCGGGTACGTTGGAGGTAGAAGGACAAGGTCCTCTTAGAGTCTAGGGTATGAAGGACAGTCTCTACCCTGCTGGCATGAGGCCACGGAAAGAAGATGGGGAGCACCACCTCTTAATCGAGGTGGAATGGGGACACCACCTTGCGAGGGAACTTAGTGCATGCAGAGCATGACCCTGTTCTTCTAGAACCTTAAGGCGGATCCATCGCTAAAGCCTGAAGCTTGCTGACCCTGCAACAGAATGTGAGCACCACTAGGAAGTCAACCTTCCATGAAAGGTAATGCAGGTGGCAGGTAGCCAGGGGCTCAAATGGTGGGCCCATGAGCTGTGAGAGAACTAGGTTGAGGTCCCACACTCCGCCGTTGGTGGGCGAACAGGAGGTTTGGATAACAAGAGGTCCTGCAGGAAGCGAGTTATGAGGGACTGGACAGAGAGAGGCTTGCCATCGATGAGATGGTGGTGCGCTGCAAGAGCACCCAGGTGGATCCTGACCGAGTTGGACTTCAGTCCTGCCTGAGACAGGTGAAGCAAATATTGCAGCACAAGCTGCAAAGAGCACGAGAACGGATTAACCTGTTGCTCCGCACACCACACAGAGAATCTGCGCCATTTGAAGGCATAAGCCTGTCTCATGAAAGTCTTGCAGGAGTCCAGGAGGACTTTCTCAACCTTCCCTGAAAGGTTGAAAGGTGTCAAGGCTACACTTTCAGCAGCCAAGCAGTTAGCGCCAGAGACCCCGGATTGGGGTGTAGGATGGAGCACTTTATGAGGGAGAGTCCTCAAAGAACATTACAACAGAAAAAGACCACATGGCCTATCTAGTCTTCCCTTCCATATCACTACAATAATTCTCTTTTTACCTTTAGAGATCCTCTGTGCTTGTCCCATGCTCTTTTGAATTCAGATACTGTCCTCTTGGTCACCACCTCCACTGGGAGACTATTCCACACATCTACTACTCTTTCCGTAAAGAAATATTTCTGCATATTACTCCTGTCTATACCCTTTCACTCTCATGCTATGCCCCTTGTAGCAGAGCTTGCCTTCAACTGAAAGAGACCTTCCTCCTAGGAAGCCTCAAGGGTCTGAGGCAGATGATTCCTTTCAGACCACCTTAGTTGATCTCTGATGGTCTGTCCCCTCAGACTCGTGGTGTGGGCTGCAGGGCTGGGAGTGGGACTTACGCACCTTCCCTGACCCATCCACTGAGGCAGTCCTTGAGGGTTTCTTCTTGTTTTCCACCTCCGGGGTGCTCCATTCGGAGGACCCACAGTCTCGGAGTCTCCATGCATCGAGGTCATTCGGGGTTCCAGAGGGGGCCTTAGAGCATGGTGTCACTGGCGACTCTGGAGCAGAGTCGGACCTCTGGAAAATCTTTTCCTGCTGCTGCTGATGACGCTTGATGGTTTTGGAGGACATCTTCTTACAGAAGCCACAGTCCAAGAGCTTGTGGTCTGGCCCAAGGCAAAGAAGGCAGCAGTCATGGGGATCAGTGAAGGACATGGTAAGAACGCACTGATCACACCGCTTAAAATCACTGGCAGAGGACATGGGGAAAAGGGCCCTGATAAGGTTGAAGACCTTAGGCACAGCCAGAGAAAAAAAAGTGCACCAAACTGCGCCAGTCGAGAAGATTCGAAAAAGAAAAAATAAAAGAACCCGAGACATGATGCCAAGGCTGGTGGCTCAGGGTGGGAAAGGGAACTGGTACATGACCAGAGAAAGAAAAAATATTAAAGAGAAAATTAAGATAAAATTAATACTTTTTTCTGGGGAAAGCAGACAGACATCCAATGGACTCCGTAGAAAAAAGGAGATTGAGGCCAGATGGCATACATGGTGCAACTCCCAAAGGCTTTCTTTGAAAGCTGAGGAGAAGCTTCCACTCGGGCTCCGTCAGCGCCGACGTTACCCATATGCCAGGACTGACTTCCTGCTTGTTCCTGGAGAAGTAGAGGGAGCTTCCGGCACAAGGGAGCTTCCAGTGCAGCTGCATGGCAAGTAGTTCGGCGTGGGGACTATAGATTGAGGAGCACAGTCCATTCAGTGAGGTCTGATCTTGACAGTAATGGAATCATTCTGAGCCATGTTTAGCAGGTCTGGACATACGATCTGGATGTCCAGACCCACTAAATGCCAGGATCGTGATGCCAGGGACAGAGCTCCCCACACATACTGCCAGTTTGTGCGGGGAGCTCTGATCGTGGGAGGGAAGGGGTGGGTCGGGGAAGGAACCCTGGATGTATAGGGCCGATGCAGAGGTCGGCCCTGTACGTCCAAGGCCTTCAATGTAGATGGGGGACTTATTCCTCGAAGGTGGAATAAGTTCCCCTGGATGGCAGGGGATCGCAACACGGGACCCAGAGACTGCCTGGCCCTTCTTGGGCCTTAATGCAGTTACAAACAGTATTCCAAAAGCACAAAACAAAAGCTGGTGCTCCAATTTTCTCACTCTGGCCAGCACAACTCAGTTCATACACGTCAGTTTTTCAGAGGCACAAGGCTACATATAAACCAGAAATACAACAGCTTTCAGCAGGTACTGTTCCTACTTTCTCACAGATAAGTCGTCAGCATAGAACTCGAGGCTTCTCTCTCTCCCCCCAGGTCTCCTGCTTTCTGGTTTAAACCCTGGGGACTAGCCACACCATGCCCGGCATTTTCCAGCCTAGTTTCTTAAAGAGGCAGGGTTTTGGACTCTTACAGGGAAAATGCCTCACCAGTTCTGAGCTTGGCTGGGGGGTGTCCCTGCAGGGGATGGGGAGTTTCCTATACACCATCACATGTGGGTGTACTTAACGACACCTCAGTGAGTGAGTGTTGTCAATGCTGCTGATGCATGTTAAGTGATATGTCCATGTAATAACTGCTGGGATCATGCTTGGCACACCCCTGACAGTTACCATGGAGGCTTTGCAGTTATCACATGCTAGTTTTAGCACTAAATGCACAATAAGTGCAAATTCCTACCACACTTTAGTAAAAGGGCCCCATGTGAGTCATTTCAAATTGTGAATTCCTGTGTTTCTGCGTTTCTTCTACCTTCCTGAAAAGTAGCATTTTGGAATTTTTTCATATGTCTGATACACAACGGCTATAATTTTATGTTTAGATGGTTTTAAGCCAGATAATTACATTAGAATTTGTAACATGTACTGCTGTGATATCTCCTTCATATTTTGTGGATTTTGCTTTTGGTCACTAGGAGAACAATTTTAAAAGCAACTTTCACAGGTAAATAGCATGTGAAATTGCATCATTCCATAAAGAAGGCAATAATGTGATGGGTTCCCTATTTATGGACAATTTTATAAAGACACATAGGCACTCTGGGACGATTCAGACCCATGAATAGCGGGGTTGGAAGTCAAACCCCGGTTTGGCCTGGGACTGTATTCCGCACATTATGCTCCCTGCACATACTGGACCAATGTGTGGGGAGCACTAGATGGGGACAGGAGGGGGAGGGGGAGGAAAAGCAAGGGCGGGTCCAAGCACCCAGATGTACAGGGCCTATTCAGGTCAGGGCCCTATACGTCTACTGGCTGCCTGCTGGATGACCGATTTATTCCACCTCCGAGGTGGAATAAGTGCCAGGTGTGGGCTAGAAGGCAGCATCCCCACAGACACTGTGCCGCTGTGGGGGTGTCCTGCTGCCGAATACCAGCACTGGCTGCCCCTGCTGAGGGTCAGATGGCAGGGAAATGGAGCACCACTTCAAGCGGACATCAGGGGCTCCTGCTGGACATGCCAGTGCCATGGCGACGAGATGCCACAGCACTGGCATACCAGCGGGAGTGCTGAGAGGGCTGGCCAGGCAGTGCTTGAGACGTCTCCACTGTCTGAATAGGGGGCATGCCGAGCTGTCTAAATGCCCTAATTCGACAATTACAGGAATGTATAATTCCCATGTTTGCAGAATGGGGTACTAAACAGTCCCGTATATCTTTTTGTAGTCCAGATGGCCCGGATGTGCCCCTCTCAGAATTGGCCTATCTATGTCTCTATAACACAGTAGGAATAAACCAGAAGAAACAGTGGCTAGACTGAAGCTGCAGACACTGATGCCTGCTGGGGAAATACATAAAGTATGTGCATATTTTATAAAATAATTATTATTATTTTAAAAAACCTACTATTTTATAAAATAGGCAGGTAAATCACAACTCAACACATGCTCTGCCTCAGAATATGCCCACATGCGGTTTGCGCAAAAGTACAGATCTTATCACCGTACATACTTTTATTTAGTGATATGTAGCTAATGCCTTTCCAGTAGTAATTCAAGATGCATTACATTCAGGTAGAGTCCTTCTCCCCAGAGGACTCACGAATTGTTAGTCACAATCTAGCGGGCCGATGCAGAAAGCTGGCTCTGAAGTCGCAGGCTATTAACTCTGTATGCCTCTATGCAGCGCACTGTTAGTGTGCCAACTTCAGCACCAGCTTGCAGAAAGGGGTACATATGCAAATTAGGCAGGGGCTAAACTGTGGTGCAAATGGCAGTGTTAAACTGGAAGAGCAAGCCAAACTAATGCGCACAAAAGTTGGTGCAAGTTTGGCATGCTCTCCCAGAGAAAACGTAGTTATTCACCTGTAACAGGTGTTCTCTGGGAATAGCAGGAATCAGTCCTCACATATGGGTGACACAGGCACTGACAGAGCCCGTGCGGAGCATTTCCCCAGCTTTCAAAGAAAGCCTTTGGGATATGCTACCACGCATGCGTGGTCCCCTTCCCGCCCAAGGGTGCCATCTTGCTCAGTCAGATGACATAGCTATGACAGCAGTAAAACTAAAACAAGCTAGGGAGGCAACTCCCAGGGGAGGAGGGAGGGTTGTGAGGACTAATTCCTGCTGTTCCCGGAGAACATCTGTTACAGGTGAGTAACTACGCTTTCTCCAGGAACAAGCAGGAAGTCAGTCCTCACATATGGGACTCCCTAGCTCCAGGCTGCTGAGGACCGAATCAAGACAACACCAATGGTGATCAATCGGGTAGCTGTGAGTTGTATAAGGTGAATCCCCACTTAGAGATTCTGCAAGACCCTAGCGTCCAGCCACACTATCATTCCGGTAGCCTGAACACAGAAGTGTTGGAGGGCAGGAGTTGCCTACACCCTGAGAATATTACAGAGTACTGCCTAGCCAAAGGCACTGTCCCTATGGGACTTGCTCTCCTGGCATTAATGAGCTGCGAATGTCTGAACGGAAGACCACGTGGCAACCTTGCAGATTTCCGTCACCGGTGCTCAAGGGAGAGGTGAGGGCAATACAGTCCACCATCCAAGTGGCCAGAGTTCGCTTAGTCACGGGGAGCCCCAGTCTGCTGGGGTCATAAGATAAGAAAAGCTGAGGAGCTTTGTGATGGGGCCCGAGTCCGTTGCAAGTAGAAGGATAGGGCCCGCTTGCAATCTAGTGTATGGAGTATTAGTTCCTCCCTGCCGGCGTGAGGCCGCAGGAAGAAGGTGGGGAGGACCAGCTCTTGGTTGAGATGGAAAGGAGATACCACTTTCGGGAGGAATTTGGGATGTGTGTGGAGCACCACCCTGTTTTTATAGAACCTCGTATATGGTAGGTCCGCCACCAGGGCATGGAGTTCGCTCACCCTTCGAGCGGATATGAGGGCTACCAGGAAGGCCACTTTCCAAGACAGGTATTGCAAGTGGCAAGTGGCTAGGGACTCGAATGCCGATTTAGTGAGCTGGGAGAGCACCACGTTGAGGTCCCATTCTGCTGCCAGAGGGCGGAGGGAGGGGGGGTTTGGATAACAGGAAGCCCCGGAGGAACCTAGAGAGGGAATTTCCCTTGACAGGGTGGTGGTGAACGGCTATGGGGCTCAGTGCACCCTCACCGAGTTGGATTTCAGCCTGGATTGCGACAGGTGCAATAGGTACTGAAGAACCAGTTGTACATGACAGGAGAAGGGATTCTCCTCCTTCTCCACGCATCAGATGGAGAACCTTCTCCACTTAAAGTTATAGACTCGTCTGGTGGAGAGTTTGCGAGAGGCCAGTAGATCTCCTTGACCGCCCCTGGAAGGTTGAAAGCAGGTACACTGTTAGTGTTAGTGACCCCATGTTGGGGTGCAGAAGGGAGCCCAGCCCAATGGGAATGGGAGTGTTACCGACAGGGATAGTAGCAGAAGGAACCAGGGTTGCCTGGGCCACCTGGGTGTGACCAGTACAACTGACGCCCCCTTGCTCTGGCCCTTTAAGAGTGTCTTGGCGACCAGGGGGATGAGGGAATGCATATAGCAGGCTCACCAACCACAGGATCAGGAAGGCATCTGCCACCACTCTCCTCGGGTGCAGCTGGCATGAGCAGAAATGCGGTAGCTGCTCGTAGTCCGGAGAGGCAAAAAGATCTATCATGGGCAGTGGAAAAGCGGTGGAAAAGTTGCTTTGTTACCCTGGAGTTCAAGTGCCACTCATGTGGACGAAGAACTCTGCTCAGCCTGTCTGCTAAGCAGTTGTCCTGGCCTGGCAGGTATACCACTCACAGGAGCATGTTGTTGCACACAGCGAAGGAGAGGAAGGCCACTGCCTCCTGGCATAGAGAGTACGAGCCCGTGCCCCCCTGCTTGTTGATAAAAAACATGGCCATCTGGTTGTCCACCTGGATCAGCACAGGTTGGTGCCACAGGCAGTGGCGGAACATGTGCAGAGCCAGGAAGATTGTCCTGAGTTCGAGGAGACTGATCTGCAAGAGTGACTCCTCTTGAGACCAGCTTCCTTGCATGTGGTGGTCTCTGCAATGTGCCCCCCAAACCAGGAGGGAGGCATCTGCTGTCAAGGTCCTCTGCGGTGCGGGTGCCTGAAATGGCATTCCTGCCTGGAGGTGGTGCAGGTTTTGCCACCAGGTAAGGGACTCCGCCAGTTGGCGGGTGGCTTTGACTCTGTCCTGTAGTTTGCCCGTGGCTTGAGTCCACTGTGAGCGGAGGCACCATTGGGCTGTCTGCATGTGTAGGCGGGCTAGTGGTGTGACATGGGCCGTTGAGGCCATGTGACCCAATAGGTGGAGAAGAAGGCAGGCCGGTACTGACCAGTGGCATTGCATCTCCCCTTCAGTTGAATGAGGCGGTCTGCCCTTTCCCTTGGGAGGATGGCCTTGACATGTAGCATGTTCAACTGCATCCCTATGAACTCCAGACTTTGAGTTGAAGCGAGATGGGACTTGGGGTAGTTGATGATGAACCCCAGGTATTACAGCAGGAGGGCTGTACGCTCTGCAGCCTACCTGACCTCTGAGGCAATACCGCCCCTGATTAGCCAGTCGTCCAGGTAGGGGAAGACGAAGGCCCCTTGCAAGCGCAAGTGAGCGGCTACCACTGCCAAGGACTTGGGAAAGACCCTTGGCAAGGAGGCCAGGCCGAAGAGCGGCACTCTATACTGGACTGCCTGTAGGAAGGGTGGATCAGAATGTGAGTGTACGCATCCTTTAGGTCTAAGGAGCACAGCCAATCTCCCTGGTGGAGGTAGAGCAGCAGTGTTCCAAGGGAGAGCAACTTGAACTTCCCCCTCACCAGGAACTTGTTCAAGTTTCACAGGTCTAGAATGGGCCTGAGGCCCCCTGTTCTTTTGAGGACAAGGAAGTACCTTGAGTAGAAGCCCTTCCCCCACTGATGCTTGGGTACAGGCTCCACAGCATTGTCCCTGAACAGACCTGTGATCTTTGAGAGCATTAGAGTCTGGTGAAGGAGAGGTCGCATTGGCTCTCCTGGAAAGAACCTGGGTGGAACTTGTTGTAAGTGGAGGAGGTATCCATCTTTTACCACCTGCAGCACCTACAGGTCTGAGTTGACCTTGGCCCAACCCTTTGGGCTGATAAGGGTATCCTGGGGGAGGGGAGGCCCTGCCCTGGGAGTCAAAAACTCTCACCTGGTTGGGCTGGAGCTGGGCCTGAGGCTTCTGAGCTCCTTGGCCCTGCCTCTTAGGGTGAGAATCCTGTTGCTGGCCTGAGAAGGACTGGTATCAGTGCCTTTGTTGGAAGTGCCCCTTTTTCCCAGGGAATAGGAGCCTTTTCCCTAAAGGTTTCTTGTGGGGAAAGGAAGAGGTCTTTTTTGAGAGCTTTTGGCGGGTCACCACTTTGGCTTCTATCTCAGTCGCATTGTTGAACATGGATTTGCCGAAGAAGTTCTCACCAGTGCAGGAGATATCAAGCAGCTTGTCCTGGACCCACTGCTTGAGGTCCAAGGACTGAAGCCAGGCTTGACGTTGAGCCCCAATGCCGGCTGCTGCTACTTGAGCTGCTGAATTGAGTCCGTCGCAGACTGCCCGGGAGAGGAACTTTGAGCAGTCCTTGATCCCAGAGGTCAAAGCTTGGAACCAATAGAGAGGTTCCTCAGTCAGCCCTGCTGAGAACCCGGACAACTCCTGGGTCAGGGTCTTCAGATACATGCCTATGTATAGCTCATAGACCTGGATTCGATACCCCAGCATCGAGCCCTGGTAGCACTTGCCCACCAGGGAGGACAGAAGAGTAATTCTTCTGTCTTTTGAGTTTTAGCATGGCTGACTTGACAATCTTGGAGTTATGTGGGAGTTGGGGCTTGTGGAATCCCAGCCCCTTCCTGATGCGGTATATGGAATTGAGGCATCAGCTGACCACCGGTACCTATGCCAGAATCTCCCACATTCGCAAGAGTAGCTGCTCAAGGATCGGCTGTACCGGCACAGTGAAAGTTTCCTTGGGTGGAGACTCGAACTGGAGAATCTCCAGTCCTTTGATGCGTGGGTCCTCCTCTGCCTCAGTCTGCACTGAGAGGGCTCTGGCCATATCTCTGACAAAGTCATGGAAGGCCACGTCCTCCAGAGGAGAATGGCGCCGGGGCACCAGGAGAGATGGGTTCGAGGGGATGTCTTGGTGCCGTCTGGTTTCCTGGGAGGCCTTGTTGTCGGTCTTCCATTTGGAGTCAAGGGGGGATGACGAGTCCGAGGCACTGTGACTCCTTGGTTCGAGGCTCGCACCAAAAGGCCGAGGCCCTCCCAAGGTCCGAGACTCAGAAACTGGCCAGGGAGGACCAGATTCCTGAGGAATGGGAACAGGACCGACACCTCAACCAGGGCCAAGGACTTGCCCGAGGCCGATGGCGTTCGGGGCTTGGCTCAACGACTGGGGATGCCCCTGCAGTTGGGGGCCCAGTCATCGGGACAGATGATGTAGACGAACCTGCCATCATTGCCTGTTGCATGGCCAGGATAGAAGTGATGTTCTGCTCCATGGCTACCATTCTGGATTCCAAGCCAGAAGGGTCCGCAGCTTTCGGCACGGGCACCGAGGATCTCAGGCATGATGCCGGCACTCTCGCAAGTGCATCCTCTATGAGGACTATGGCCTCAAGGACCCTTGCGCGGTCTCCACCAGCCGAAGCATCCTTCCTGAGGACCTTGGTGGGACGTTTCTTGGAGTCACTCGAGTCCCTCTGGGTGGTCTTATCAGGTTCCTCCAGTAGAACCTTGACAGCCTTTGAGGATTTTTTCTTTTTCTGCTCGGGGTCCCAGGTCTTTCGAAGGGGCCACTGCCACGGGACTCCAAGGATACTCGGCTTTCTTGTGAGATGCTGGTTTTGGAGCTTGGCGTTGGGGAGGCCAGTGCCGAGTCAGACCTCCAATCTCTTTTTATTGGTTTTAGATGTCATGGCTTGGCACAGGAGGTGCTAGAATGGTACAATCCCAGGTAGCGTAGGCAGCAGTCATGGGTTTTGGTGTCAGACATGGTTTCACTGCAGCAGTCACATTTTTTGAACCCACCGGGTGAAAAAGGGAATGAACGCCGGTCAAGGCGAGCCTCGATCAAAAAAAGGGAAAAGGAGCCAAGAACAGTGTCGGGCAAGGCGCCGGCTCGAGGCAGGAAGAGGAACCGGTATGCAAACCGGAAACAGCTCATTTTTTAAGGATATAGCAAGGATTTTTTTCTGGGGGAAATTGAACCAATGTCCGTTGGGCTCCGTGGAATAAAGTAAACTGAGCAAGATGGCACCCTTGGGTGGGAAGGGGACCATGCATGTGTGGTAGCATATCCCAAAGGCTTTCTGTGAAAGCTGGGGAAATGCTCCGTGCAGGCTCCATTGGCGCCAATGTCACCCATATGTGAGGACTGACTTCCTGCTTGTTCCAGGAGAAACAGGGCACATGTGGCTAATTTGCATATGCGCTCAGACAATATTTTGATGGCATTGGTGGCTTTCCCCAGTGCTTGGATCATCTGAGGTGAAGTGTCAAACTTCCCCTCGGATGATCCAGGCATCGGGTGAAAACCTCCGATGCCATCAAAATACTCTCAGGGCGGTGCCGTGACAGAAACAAATCCCTGGTGGCCATGTGGCCTCGATCCCCCCACCCATCAACCTACCCAATTAAAAATAACTCTGGTGGTCCAACTGCCCCAGTGCCTCCACACACCCTGGTAGCCCAGTGGCCCCGAAACCCCTACCCACACAATCAAAAATAACCCTGGTTGCCCAGTGGCCCCGAAACTCTCACCCTCCTCCCGTTATCTTTACAATGGCGCGGGAGTGTTTCCCAGGTGCTCCTGCGCCGCCATCTTGAAAAATGGCAGTGCCGGGCCCCAGTGCTGCATCCTGGGATGCACCCGGCTGTGTCAGTCTGCCATATAAAGTAGAAAATGCCTCATATGGCAGTCTGACCTGCCCGGTGCATCCCAGGGCAACATTCCCACTCCATTGTAAAGGTACCGGGAGGTGGGTGGGGGTTCGGGGCTGCTGGGCCATGAAAGCTATTTTTAATTGGGTAGGTGAGTGGGTGGGTGGGGGGATTGGGACCGCTGGGCCACCAGGGATTTGGTTTCTCTCGGAGGCATCAGCCCCCAGCAGTATTTTGATGGAATCAGGATCTTTTCCCGATGCTTGGATCATCTGAGGGGAAGTTTGACACTTCACTTCAGATGATCCAGGCATCGGGGAAAACCCTCAATGCCATCAAAATACTGCCGAGGGCACATGCAAGATGTTTCAGCCATATCAGATCCAGGTGTAGAGATATTGGCACTTTGACTGGTTACGTAATCTTCCATGCATTTCTCTGCATTGGACACAGACAATATTAGCATACCATTTTATTATGCATAGCTCATTTGACTATAATTTAAATATGCTTGGAGTTACTGTGTGCGCTTGCTTTTCCTTTGATGTTTACACATGAGTCAGTCTCTTTTCTGCATTTGGTCTGTTGGAACTTGTGCTTATAAGTTGCGTGATCTTCGTGCAAAGGACGTATTGGTCTTTCTGCATCAGCTCATAAGTTTGTACCTGAGGCAATGGAGAGCAAAATGACTTGCCCAAAGCCACAAGGAGTATCAGTGGGATTCAAACACTGGTCGTGTTGGTCACTAGGCTACTCCTCCACTCCACTTCTTTTAGGTGTGAAAACACTGAGGGTAATGTTCTAAAGTGTATACATTTACCACATTTAAAAATTACTAAGATTAGGGGACACTCCTGAACTAAGAAAAAGCACAGCACATTTAAAACAATTTGAAGAAAGTACTTTTTCATTAAACTGTGGAATTTGTTCCTGGAAGATATGATCAAGGCAATCAGCATAGTTGGATTTAAAAAGATTTTAGACAAGTTGCTGGAGGAAAAGCCCACACATCTAGAAGGGGACTCAGATCAATGGGTGCCTAATCTCAATATCAAGCAGCACTGATCAGAAACTCTGCAAGAGGCCCACTTATGCAGTAACCATGCACGTTCTTATATCATCCTATCAATCCTACAAATAATTAATGTTTTTTATACCTTTAGTAGCTGCCTGTAACTCACCTTGAACTGCCACTGGAAGGGTGTGAGCTAAATACTCCCACTCCTAAATAAATAAATAAAAGGCTTAGTCCCAATTTCTGCATGTAAAATCAGGCATTTTTACGTGGAAAACATGATTTTAGAAAAGGCTGATTTACACGTGGATGTCCTTATCATGTAGCTATTGCAATGGGATGTGGTTAGGAAGTGGCCTGGGAGAGTCAAAAATCTACAGTGTATTTCATATTTCTTGCAAGAAATGCATGTGTATGACTGCAATTGTCCACATCAGGATTTACAGCTGCTCCCTGGTGTGTTTAAGGCTTTAAAAAGTGCTGATTTCAGCCAGACCTTTACAAGAGGAATTAAGGGTGGTTATACTCCTTAATCTCCCATTGTTTATTTCAACTTCAAAATTGAAATCAGATAAAGACAGTGGCATCGGTAGTTAATTGGCAGCATTTATCATGTAGGTTTGCAAAATGTATAAGTGCCGGCACCAACATGTGGAAGTTGCAGAGTTTTATCCATTGTTTTTTCCCACGTATAGATTTGCAAAATTAGTCCTCCAGTTTTCACATGTTGGTAAATACATGTGCACTCCTGCACTATTTTAGAACAGGCTTCTCGTGTAGCAGAGCCCTTTCTAATATACTGTCAGAATTGTGCATGTTGTAACCCCAAGGTCTCAGTTCCAATCTCCACATGCTATCTAAAATGTACCTTCACATGTGCCAAAGTGCCAAATGAACCAGTGTCAGAATGCAATGCAAACATTTCACTATTCCAATAAACAAAAAAACGTAGCTTTTCAATGATGAAAAATCAGAACACTCCAATGAGAACTTCGTTTTGACAATGTCTCAAGGAGGAAAGCGTAGTTACTCACCTGTAACAGCAGGAATCAGTCCTCCGGGGACAGCAGGAATCAGTCCTCACTTATGGGTGATGTTGGCACTGACGAAGCCCTCGCGGAAGCATCGCCCCAGCTTTCAAAGAAAGCCTATAGGAGATGCCACCACGCATACGTGGTCCCCTTCCCGCCCAAGGGTGCCATCTTGCTCAGTCAGATGACATGGCTAAAAGACAGCAAAAACAAGAGGGTAAAGGAGCAACTCCAAGGGGAGGAGAGAGGGTTGTGAGGAATGATTCCTGTTATTTCCGTAGAATACCTGTTACAGGTGAGTAACTGTGCTTTCTCCAGGAACAAGCAGGAAGTCAGTCCTCACATATGGGACTCCCCAGTTACAGGCTACCGAAAGCCCATAGCAAAAATAGGGGCTCCCTCATTGGGAGCCATAAGCAGCAGCAAATGAGTCCGTGTCCACAAACCTCAGTAGGACCTCTGTGTCCAATGAAATCAGCACTCCAGTAGCCTGAACACAGAAGGGTTGGAGGGTAGGAGTTGCCTAAACCCTGAAAAGGTTACGGAGCACAGCCTGGCCGAAGGCACTGTCCCGTCGGGACTCTCTTTCCAGGCAGTAATGGTCTGTGAAGGTATGGACTGAAGACCAGGTGGCGGCCTGGCAGATGCCCACCATCGGGACAGAGTGCAAGTTTGCCACCAAGGCCGCCATGGCCCTGACACGGTGCGCCATGACGTGGCCTTCAAGCGGGAGCCCCGCCTGCTTATAGGCGAGAGCGATACAGTACGCCACCCAGGTGGACAGCATACGCTTGGTCACCACCTCGCCCAGCCTACTGGGATCATAGGAAATGAAAAGCTGAGAAGCTTTGCAGTGGCCCTGAGTGCATTGGATATAGAAGGACAAAGGCCTATTACTGTCCAAACTTTGAAGGACCGTCTCTGCCTGGAGTGAGGTCTTGGAAAGAAGGTAGAGAACACCACTTCCTGGTTGAGATGGAAGGGCAATATTTATTTATTTAGACAGATTTGTATACCACCTTATCCTACAATCAAAGTGGTTACATAACGTTACATGACATTTGGAGAGTTACATTTAACAAGTGGGAATTTTACAACATTTAACATGAGGGTATTTAACAACACTTAGACATCACAGGTGGGTTACATTTAGCATGAAGGGTACTTAAGAACATTATACAATGAATTCGTAGGTCTAGTTTGGTATTGAATTGGCGGGGGTAATTACACCGTTCAGGTTGAGACTGTTTGTCTGCTTATAGGTTTCTGTAAAGAGCAGAGTTTTAAGGTCCTTGTGGAATTCTGTAATATCTTGTATTTATTTATTTATTTAGTATTTCTTTTATACAGCGCTATTGACATCAGTGCGGTTTACATCAAAACATAACATATGCATTTCAGGGTCACTGAGATGCATTTACATTTGAACAGGGATTGGAAACTTGGATAACAGGGTAAATTAACAAGAGTTATACAATACATATCTACATTATATACATCATGAGGGTAATTTCTTGTTGAGACTAAGCAGGGAAGTGAATAGGTGATGTTTTAGAGCCTTTCTAAGTTGTGTTAGGTCTGTATTGCCCTCAGGCTCGTCGGGAGGGAGTTCCATATTGTGGCTGCCAGTAGTGATGGAGCTCTTCTTGAGGTATTCTGCTTAGTTTTGTGGTATCCTACTGGTATGCCGATCATGTTGTCATTAATGGTCCTTCTTGGCCTATTAATGATGTCCCTTGTTATAATATCTTGGAGTACATCAGCCGAGAGGTTGTGGATGACTTTGAAGATGATCAGGATTATTTTATATTTTGCTCTGACCACCACTGGGAGCCAGTGGAGTTGCTGCAAGACAGGGGTGATGTGCTCAGTTCTTGGGGTGTCTGTAATAATGCGTGCTGCAGTGTTTTGCACCATTTGGAGTGGGTGTAAGGTCTGGTTGGGGAGGCCTTGATATGAGTCACCATAATCAAGCAGAGGTATGATGAGTGCTTGGCACACTGTATGGAAGTGATCCTGGCGGAGTAATTGTTTGATCTTTCTTATGGTTTTCAAATGTTGATAGGCCTTATTTGCAGTTTTAGTGATATGAGATTTCAGGTTCAGAGCTCTGACCATTGTGATGCCCAGATATTTAACTTCATCTTTGACTACTATGAGTTTGTTTAGAATGCTGAGTGACTGTGGTGGAATGAAGGTAGGGTTCCTGGTGACGAACATTGCTTCAGTTTTTTCATAGTTGACATTTAGGTTATTGGCTGTGAGCCAAGTATTCATGTCTTCCAGGCATTTAGTTATTGTTACGGTGTTCAGTGCTAGCAGGTTGATGGGAGCATACACCATGATGTCGTCAGCATAGATGTGATAATGTAGCTTGTGTTTTTTGATGATATTGCATATGGGTTGTATGTAGATATTAAAGAACATTAATGACAGGGCGGAGCCTTGCGGTATGCCCTGCATGATGGGGAATTGTGGTGATTTCTTTTGGGTGCACTTGACTTGTTGTGTTCGATCTTTTAAGTAGGAGGTGAACCATTTCATGGTATTCTTGCGTAATCCTATCTGTTGTAGGCGTTGCAGTAATCTGGGGTGGGACACTGTATCGAAAGCTGCTGAGATGTCCATGAAAACTAGTAGGAATCCATTCTTTATGTTATCTATGCCTCTTAGGAGGTTGTCAAAGAGGGAAGTGAGTAGTGTTTCTACACCATGGTGGGGTTTAATGCCATGCTGATGGATGTCCAATGAGGCATTCTTGTCAATATGGTCCTGAAGCTGACTTTGTACTGACTTTTCAATGATTTTTGCAAGGAATGGTAAGCTAGAGATGGGACGGTATGATTTTGGGTCTGATGGGCTTAGGTTGTAGCTTTTAAGTATTGGTTGTATCATGGCGTGCTTGAGAGATTGCGGCACGTATCCTTGTTGGAGTGAATCTCTGACTATTCTCTGTATGTGAGGGGAGAGCTGGTTTCTTGTGACTTTGATCCATGCCACAGGACATGGGTCTGATGGTGAGGTTGTTGTATTGAGTCCGTGTATTATGTCTTCTACTTGTGTGTTGATGGTATGCTGAAGTCCTCCCAGGTTTGATGTTGCTCTTTCATTTCATGGTCATCTGTCTGGTGTGTGATGGAGCATGTCTGGGTAGTATTTTTTGCTTTCAAGTAGTCTGCATACTCCTGTGGGTCAAGATGGTGGGTACAATTCTGCGTGGTATCCTTAGTGAGCTTTTGGACAATGCTAAAGAGCTCTCTTGGTTTGACAGATTTCATGATTAGGTTGGTATGGTGTTGTTGTTTACGTTCATTTATCAGATTGTTATATTCCAATAGCTTGGTTCTGTATTGAGTCAGTGAGTTATGAGATTTGTTCTGCCTCCATTTTCTCTCCAGTCTACGGAGCGTGCATTTTGCGTCTCTGATATCATTTGAGTACCAGGGGGCGTTGGGTCTTATTCTGCTTGTGGTTTTGTAATCGTAGGTACTGATGCTGCATTAGATATTATAGAGTTCCATTTCTCTATGCCTAGGTCAAGGGTGTCACATTCTTGCTGGAGTTGTGGGGTAATTTCGTCTATGAATGTGTCTATGTTGAAGGCTCTACAGCGCCTGGTTATATTCTCATTTTCCTTATGTAGGGTGGGGTTGTTCAGGGTCAGGGTAAATTCTATCAAGTGATGATCTGACCAAGGGACTGGAGTGGTTATTGGTGTTTTGGAGTTGCCCTATTCCGTTAAGCATGTTGGAATAAAAACCATATCCAGAGTTTTGCCGTGCTGGTGAGTTGGGGTGTTGATTATTTGGCTATATTTTAGTGACTCCATGGCTTTTATGAAAGTTGTGGCTTCTTTGTTGGATGCGGAGGTCAGGTTGTAGTCTCCTAATACAATGAGCGGTTTATGTTTAGTGTTATGTGCACATACAGCTTCTAGTACTGTGGCGAGATGTTCAGTTGTTGCTCCAGGAGGCCTGTAGGTGACGGAGATGCTTAGGTATTTGTTAGTTATGGTGATTGTGTTGGATTCAGTCATATTATTGGTAGAGATTGTTTTAAATTTGTATTCTTTTCTAGCCAGGAATTAGTACACCTCCTCCTCTCCTTTGTTCTCTAATGCAATTGAATGCTGAGTAGTCTGTAGGGGTTACTTGGTTTAATATTACCTGGTCTGAGTCATCTAGCCAGGTTTCGGTGATGCAGATTTGGAAGGAATTTGGGGTGCATGGGAAGCACCACTATGTTCTTGTAGAACCTGGTATAAGGCACCTCTGCCACTAGGGCCTGAAGCTCGCTAACTCTGCGAGCGAAGGTAAGCACAGCCAGGAAAGCCACATTCCAAGAGAGGTAGTGAAAGTGGCAGGTAGCCAGAGGCTCGAAGAGTGGGCGAGTGAGCTGCCCAATACTACATTGAGGGCCCATTCGGTTGCTGGAGGGTGAACCAGGGGCTTCGATAAGAGCAGGCCCCGAAGAAAACGGGTCACCAAAGGCAGGACCAAGAGGGGCTTGCCATCGACTGGGTGGTGGTGCGTCGCCAGGGCACTAAGGTGCACTCAGACGGAGTTAGATTTGAGCCCGGATTGAGAGAGGTGGAGAAGGTACTGTAACACCAGGGCCACTGGGCAGGAGAAAGGGTCAGCCCTGTGCAGCAAGCCAAAAACCTTCACCTAGTAGAGGTCTTGCGAGAGGTCAGCAGAATCTCCTCCACCTCAACCCAAAGGTTGAAAGGGGCCAGAGTCACCCTCTAAGCAGTCACGCTGTCAACGACAGGGACCCCAGGTTGGGGTGCAGAAGAGAGCCCCCCCTCCTGAGACAGGAGTCCCGGAGCGGTCCCCAAGGGGATGGGGGTCTTTGCCGTCAACTGGAGGAGCAGCGGGAACCACAGAGACAGTTTTGGATACCGTATCTTGCAAAGGATATAAAAAGGCTGGAAGCGGTTCAGAGGAAGGCAACCAAAATGATTTGGAGCCTGCGTCAGAAGACTTATGAGAAGAGACTCGAAGACCTAAATATGTACACTCTGGAGGAGAGGAGGGACAGGGAGATATGATTCAGACCTTTAAATACTTAAAGAGTATTAATGGACAAATAAACCTCTTCCAAAGATGGGGAAGCTGTAAAACTAGAGGGTATAACATGAAGCTGCAAGGGGGTAAAGAGTGGTTACTCACCTGTAACAGGTGTTCTCCAGGAGCAGCAGGAATCAGTCCTCACTTATGGGTGACGTCGGCGCCGACGGAGCCCTCACGGAGCAATTTCCCCAGCTTTCGAAGAAAGCCTTTGGGATTGCAGCGCGCATGCGCGGTCCTCTTCCCGCCCAAGGATGCCATCTTGCTCAGTCAAATGACATAGCGGAAGACAGCAACCATAAGAATGACAGCAACTCCAGGGGAGGAGGGAGGGTAGTGAGGACTGATTCCTGCTGCTCCTGGAGAACACCTGTTACAGGTGAGTAACCACTCTTTCTCCAGGACCAAGCAGGAAGTCAGTCCTCACTTATGGGACTCCCTAGCTTAAGGCTACCGGAGACCTCAAGCTGGAAAAAAGAGAGCTCCCTCCAGCTCAACCGCACAGAAGGAAGGAATCTTCTCTGAATACGAATCCGGCCAGTAGCCAACATCGGGGCCGGCGGGTAGGAGTTGCCTAAACCTCAAAGAGATTGTGGAGGACTGCCTGTCCGAAAGCACTATCCCTGCGGGACTCCCTCTCCAGGCAGTAATGAGCCGCAAAAGTCTGGCTAGAAGACCAAGTAGCGGCCCGGCAGATGTCTGCCAACGGAACAGAGCGGAGGTGTGCGACAGACGCCGCCTTCGCCCTGACACGGTGCACCGTGACTCTCTCTCCAAAGAGAGGCTGGCTGCCCCATTAGCCCAGGCGATGCATTCAGCTACCCAGATGGACAGAGTACGCTTCGATACAGATAACCCCAACCGATTGGGGTCAAAGGAAACGAAAAGCTGGGCAGCTTTCCTATGCTCACGCGTACGGTCAAGGTAGAAGGACAAGGCTCTTCGACAGTCCAGGGTATGTAGAACAGTCTCAGCTCTGCTGGTATGTGGCCTGGGAAAGAAGGTCGGAAGAACCACCTCTTGATTGATGTGGAAAGAGGAAACCACCTTAGGAAGAAACTTAGGGTGAGTCTGTAAGACAACCCTATTCCTGTAGAACCTAGTGTAAGGGGGCTCCGACACTAGGGCCTGTAGTTCACTAACGCGCCTAGTGGAGGTGAGGGCTACCAAGAAGAGAGCTTTCCATGAGAGGAAGCGGAGGGGGCAGGTAGCCATGGGTTCGAAAGGCGGGCAAGTAAGCCTTTGTAAAACCACATTGAGGTCCCAGTCAGGAGCCAGAGGGCGCAACGGGGGCTTAAGCAGAAGCAGGCCCCTGAGGAAACACGCCACCAAGGGATGCGAGGAAAGGGCTGGCCCTCCACCGGTGAATGATGTGCAGAGAGAGCACTGAGGTGGACTCTGACAGAGTTGGACTTGAGGCCTAGATCGGAGAGGTGCAGCAAGTATTGCAGTACCACCGACACTAGGCAGGCGAATGGGTCCTCAGAACGCTGAGAACACCAGATGGAGAAGTGACACCATTTGAGTGCGTAAGACTTCTGGGTAGAAGGTCGCCGAGACGCCAGGACGACAGCTTCCACCTCCGGGGGGAGCGAGAGCGGGGCCAGGACTACCCTCTCAGCAGCCAAGCCATCAGGTGAAGGGCCCGGAGGTTGGGGTGCAGAAGACTACCCTGATCTTGGGTCAGAAGATCGGGCTGAAACCCCAGAGGGAGAGGGGTGTCCACCGCTAACTGCAGGAGCAGAGGAAACCAGGGTTGCCTCGGCCATCGGGGCGCTATCAGGATCACGTAGGCTCTGTCCCGGGCAACCTTGAAGAGCATCCGGGACACCAGCGGCATGGGAGGAAAGGCATACAGTAGGCCTGTGGACCACGAAATGAGGAAAGCATCCGGGGCCACTCTGAGGGGATGCGGATGCCGAGAGCAGAACCGGGGGAGCTGCCGGTTCATGGGACTGGCAAAGAGGTCCACAGTGGGGGAGACCCACCGGCGGAAGGTTTGCTGGGCAATGCCGGGGTTCAACCTCCACTCGTGGGGCTGCAAGACCCGGCTCTGCCTGTCGGCCAGGCAATTCTCCTGCCCGGGCAGGTAAACAGCCTTAAGGAGGATGTTGTGGTCGACTGCCCAGGAGCACAGTCGCTGGGCCTCCTGACAGAGCAGGAGGGAGCCCGTGCCCCCTGTTTGTCCGTCTGCACCAGTACAGACTGGCGAGAGGTGAGGTGAGAGAAGGTCCGCAGAGCTAGGCGGATCGCCTGCAGCTCCAGGAAGTTGATTTGTTGAGCCGCCTCCCAAGGAGTCCAAAGGCCTTGAGTGCGCGTTCCCTGGCAATGCGCTCCCCATCCCAAGAGAGAGGCATCGGTCGTCAGCACCTGGGAAGGTTCGGGAGACTGAAAGGGCATACCCCGTACCAGGTTGGGCAGGTGGAGCCACCACTGCAGAGAGGAGACCAGGCGGTCGGAGATCTGTAGAAGGTCCGCCAGACCTCCTGTGGCCTGATGCCATTGAGTGCGGAGACACCACTGGACAGGCCTCATATGCAGTCGGGCGTTCGGCGTGACATGGACCGTGGAGGCCATATGACCGAGCAGCTGCAGGAACCTCTGGGCCGGAACCGGAGACGCACTGTGGAACCTGCCGGCCAAAGCAATGAGCCTGTCGGCTCGCTCCCGAGGCAAGAAGGCACGAGCTCACAGAGTGTCGAGCCGAGCTCCTATGAACTCGAGATCCTGAGAGGGGCACAACGTGGACTTCCCGACGTTTATGATGAAGCCCAAGTGCTGAAGCAGAGCCACCGTACGCTGCGTGGCCTGAGCGACCTCTCGGGCCGACTGCGCCCGGACGAGCCAGTCGTCCAGGTAAGGAAAAATGAATAGGCCCTGAAGCCTCAGGAAGGCCGCGACCACCGCTAGGCATTTTGTGAACACCCTGGGGGCAGAGCACAAGCCGAAGGGCAGCACGCGGTACTGATAGTGTTTCCCGGCCACTACAAATCTGAGATATTGTCGGTGGTCCGGATGAATCAGGATGTGAGTATAGGCATCCTTTAGATCCAAGGAGCATAGCCAATCTCCCTGCTGGAGGTAGGGCAGCAAGATTCCAAGGGTAAGCATCCTGAACTTTTCCCGCTGCAGGAACATGTTGAGGTTGCGCAAGTCCAGAATGGGTCTGAGGCCTCCCGTCCTCTTTGGGACCAGGAAGTATCTGGAGTAGAACCCCTGACCCCACTGAGGTTGGGGCACTGGTTCCACAGCCTGCTCCTCCAGTAGACCCTGCAGCTCCTGAAGGAGTAAGTCTCTGTGCAGAGGGGGCCTCGGAGGCTCCCCCGGGAAGTAGGGGGGAGGCACCTGGTGAAAATGCAAGAGGTAGCCCCTTTGAACCACCTGCAGCACCCAGGAATCGGATGTTATGGCTGACCACCTGTGAGCAAAGTGGATCAGCCTGCCCCCCGTGCTGAGCGACGGGCGCGGAGGGGGAGAGGCTATGCTGGCATAGTCAAAAACTCCCACCCTGCGTGGCAGGGGGCTGTGTAGCGGGCTTGGGGGGCCCGTGGCCTACAGGGGCCATTCCCCTGACCCTTAGTCTGTGGGCCCTGAGTGGAAGCCGCCGGTACTTGGTATTGAAGGTGGGATTGCTTATAGGCAAGCACCTTCCTCGGGTAAAAAGGCTTCTTCCCCGGACCCTTCCTCTTCTGCGTGGGAGCGGAGGTCTTTCGGGACATTGAGTCCGAGTGAGAGTCTCGGACTCGAGTTCCGCAGCCTTATCGGACATGGGCTTGCCGAAAAGGCTGTCACCTCGGCAGGGGACATCGACTAACTTGTCCTGTACCCATGGCTTGAGGTCGGATGACTGGAGCCAGGCCTGTCGGCGGGCACCGATGCCGGCTCCGGCTACTCGGGCCGACGCTTCGAAGCCGTCGTAGGCCGCCCAAGAAAGGAACTTCGAGCACTCTCAAATACTATCGGACAAGGCCAGGAACCTCTGCAAAGGTTCGTCGGAGAGACCAGCCGAGAACCCGGCGAGCTCTTTTGCCAGGTCTCGGAGGAACATGCCCATATACAGCTGGTATGTCTGGACTCTGCAGGCAAGCATGGAACCCTGGAAGCACTTCCTACCGAGGGCATCCAGGTTACGGGCCTCCTTACCCGGGGGCACCGAGGAGTGCATCTTTTGACTCTTAAGCTGATGCATTGCCGATTCCACAACCATGGAGTGGTGTGGCAGTTGCGCCTTCTGGAACCCGGGGCTCTTGCGGACTCGATAAATCGAATCGATCCGCTTGCTTAACACCGGTGTCGAGGCCGGGCTTTCCCACATGCGGAAGAGCAGCCGCTCCAGCATCGGAGGGACCGGCACAGTAAAGGCCTCCTTCGGGGGAGGTTTCTCCAGGGCCTTGAGAGTATGGAGCAGACAGAACTTAAAGATACAAAATTACAAATGTCTACAAATAGCCAAATTAATTTGAATAAAATAAAGTCTCTAAAATGCTTGTATGAAAATTCTAGAAGTCTACAAAACAATATGTGAGAGTTAGAATATATAGCACTAAACGAGAGGTTAGATATGATTGGAATATCAGAGACATGGTGGAAGGAGGACAACCAGTGGGACACTGTGATACCTGGGTACAAACTATATCGAAATGATAGAGCTGATCAAATTGGTGGAGGGGTTGCGCTCTATGTTAGAGAGGGCATTGAGTCAGAAAGGATTAAAGTTTTGCAAGAAACAAAATTTGCTGTAGAATCTCTATGGATTGAAATTCCATGTAAAAAGGGGAAGGCGATGGCAGTGGGGGTGTACTATCGTCCGCCTGGCCAAATGGATGATGAAATGCTCAAAGAAATCAAGGAAGCTAGCAAAAGTTACAGTGCAGTAATAATAATGGGTGATTTCAATTACCCCGGCATCGACTGGGTCAGTGTCACAACAGGACATGCTAGGGAGATAAAGTTCCTAGATGAAATAATATGATGCTCTTGGAGCAGCTGGTTCATGAACCGACCAGAGGGGAAGCAATATTAGACCTAGTCCTTAGTGGAACACAGATGTAGTGCAAGAGATAAGGGTGTTGGGGGCCACTTGGCAATAGTGATCATAGCATGATCGCCTTTGATTTAATTAGTGGAGGAGGATAGTAAGGAAATCCACAGTACTACCCTTTAACTTTCGAAAGGAGACTATGATAGAATGAGGAAAACAGTTAAGAAAAACTAAAAGGAGCAGTTGCAAAGGTTAAAGACGTACATCAAGCTTGGGTGTTGTTTGAAAAATACTATCTTGGAAGCCCAGTTCATCTGTATTCAACGTTTTAAGAAAAGTGGAAGGAAGTCCAAAACTACCAGCATGGTTTAAAGCTGAGGTCAGAGAGGCTGTTGTTGCCAAAAAAGCATCTTTCAAGAAATGGAAAAAAGAGCCAAATGATGAAACCTGGAAACAGCACAAGCACTGGCAAGTCAAATGCAAGGCATTGATAAGGCAGGCAAAGAGAGAATTTGAGAAGAAGCTTGCTGCGGAAGCAAAAAACGCGAAATAAGACCTTTTCAAGTACATTCGTAGCAAAAAACCCGTGAGAGAGTCAGTTGGTCCATTAGATGATAAAGGGGTTAAAGGAGCACTAAGAGGCGACAAGGCGATAGCGGAGAGACTGAATGAATTCTTTGCTTCGGTCTTTACTGAGGAAGATGTAGGGATGTTACCCACGACTGAAGTGGTATTTAAAGGTGTGGAAGAATTGAAGGAAATATCGATACATCGGGAAGATGTCTTACAACTATTAGATAAACTGAAGAGTAGCAAATCACCTGGGCCGGATGGTATACATCCAAGGGTGTTGAAAGAACTGAAATTTGAGATTGCAGACCTGCTATCAGTAATCTGTGAACTATCATTAAAATCATCTCTAATACCTGAGGATTGGAGGATCGCCAATGTAACACCAATTTTTAAAAAGGGTTCGAGGGGTGATCCGGGAAACTACAGATCGGTGAGCCTGACATCAGTACCGGGAAAAATGGTAGAAACCATCATAAAGAATAAAATTACTCAGCATATAGATAGTCATGACCTAATGGGAGACAGCCAACATGGCTTTAGACAAGGAAGATCTTGTCTTACTAATCTGTTATGTTTTTTTGAAGGAGTGAATAAACAGGTGGACAAAGGTGAGTCGGTTGATATTGTGTATGGACTTTCAGAAAGCCTTTGACAAGGTCCCTCATGAGAGACTTTTGGCAAAACTAAAGAGTCATGGGATAGGAGGCAGTGTACTACTGTGGATCAGGAACTGGTTAAAAGATAGAAAGCAGAGGGTAGGGCTAAATGGCCAATTTTCCCAATGGAGAAAGGTGAATAGTGGTGTACCCCAGGGATCTGTGCTGGGTCCGCTGCTTTTTGACATATTCATAAATGACCTGGAAAGTGGAATAACGAGTGAGGTTATCAAATTTGCTGATGACACAAAACTATTTAAAGTTGTTAAAACCCAGGAGGATTGTGGAAAATTGCAAGAGGATCTTGATAAATTGGAAGACTGGGCATCAAAATGGCAGATGAAATTTAATGTGGACAAGTGCAAGGTTATGCACCTAGGGAAGAACAACCCAAACTATGGTTACACGATGCAAGGTTCCACATTAGGAACCACCACCCAAGAAAAAGATTTAGGCGTCCTTGTGGATACTATGTTAAAACCCTCGGCCCAGTGTGCAGCGGCGGCCAAGAGAGCAAATAGAATGCTAGGTATGATAAGGAAAGGAATGGAAAATAAAACAAAAGATATTATAATGCCTCTATATCGTTCCATGGTGAGACCGCACCTTGAATATTGTGTGCAATTCTGGTCGCCATATCTTAAAAAGGATATAGCAATTTTAGAAAAGGTTCAGAGAAGAGCCACCAAAATGGTAAAGGGGATGGAAGGCTACTCCTATGAAGAAAGGCTAAAAAGGTTGGGGCTCTTTAACCTGGAAAAAAGAGACGGCTGAGGGGAGATATGATAGAAGTCTATAAATTAATGAACGGAGTGGAACGGGTAAACGTAGATCGATTGTTTACCTTATCAGAATATAGAAAGACTAGGGGACATGCAATGAAGCTACAGGGTAAACTATTTAAGACTAATAAAAGAAAATATGTTTTCACTCAACGTGTAATCAAACTCTGGAATTTGTTACCGGAGGATGTAGTAAAGGCTGTTAGTGTAGCTGGGTTTAAAAAAGGTTTGGACAAGTTCCTGGAGGAAAGGTCCATAAACCATTATTAAGAAGGGACCCAGGATATCAATGCTTGAACCAATACAAGCATTGTGGAACCTGTGTCCCTTGGGGAAACTGCTAGGTACGTATGACCTAGATTGGCCACTGTTGGAAACAGAATACTGGGCTTGATGGACCTTGGTCTGACCCAGTATGGCATATCTTATGTTCTTATGTTCTCATGATATTATCGGCTTTATGGCGCGTAAACGTCGACTCATGGCGGAGCGTTTTATCCGCCTGGAACGCTTAGTCACACTACAGCGGCGGAAGTGGGCGAGTAATCCGAGTGTGGCTCTAAAGAAGCGACTCTGGGAGCTACAGACAACGTTGAACGATCTCTTACACCAGAGGGCCAAAAAATCGGTTATGTATTACCGATTTCAGCTCTACTGCTACGGGGATAAACCAGGGAAGTTATTGGCTCGGTGTCTGCGCGGTTCTCGGGGGTCTACGCTGGTGCATGCGCTGAAGGACGAGAACGGGGTCCTTTGTAGAGAAAATTCGGAGATAGCGCGTGTTTTCCGCTCGTTCTTTCAGAAACTTTATACTGCGGCGCCCGGCTCGCTGGCGCAAATGTCCGACTACCGGGAAGGGCTAGATTTACCCCAGTTGTCGACCAGCAGCGCTGCTCATGGATCAACCGATCTCTGTTCAAGAGATACAAAATGTTATCGCCAAGGCGAGTTGTTATAAATCTCCTGGGGCAGACGGGTTGGGGGCGAGTTTTACAAGATCCTGGCTGGTTCGTACCCCCGCTGCTGGTGGCGGTTCATACTAGGAGATCTGAGCAGGGCACGTTTCGGTGGGGAAGTAACCTGGCCCATATGATCTTGCTGCCGAAGCCAGGAAAAGACCCGTTGTGTGCTGTCTCATACCGGCCTATTTCTCTCCTTAACTTCGACCTTAAAATATTAGCTAAAATTCTCGCTGATCGACTGGCGACTGTGTTGGGGCATTTGATTCACGACTCCCAAGTGGGCTTTGTGAAAGGGAGGTATGCTGTCCGTAACCTGCGGAAGATTCTAGCTTAGAATGGGTTCACCATCGCAATCTCTCATCTCTGTTAATTAGCTTTGATGCAGAGAAAGCCTTTGATAGAGTTGAGTGGAACTACCTATGGCAGGGGTCTGCAACCTTTAAGACGTAAAGAGCCACTTGGACCCGTTTCCGAAGGGAAAAAAAAAACTGGGAGCCGCAAAACCATTGCGACATTTAAAACAAATCTAACACTGCATATATTGTTTCTTACCTTAATGCTATATACGACCCCCTACTTTTCCTGTTAAAATATAGGTGTTTGGCCTATACTCGCCGTATAAGACTACCCTCTTCCTTCACACACCAAAAAAAAACCGCCGCCAGAAAATATCACAACAACAAGTAACAATATTGATTTCAAAATTATGATGATTTTGTTTTCAAATCTCTTATATTAAATAAAATTTATTTTTCTTCCTTTGTTGTCTGACCAATTTATTCTTTGATCATGCTGGTCCCGATCTGAGGCTTCTGCTTTCCTGTCTTCTCTTAGCTCTCTTTCTGTGGTCTATGGTCCATCTGCCATTTCTTATCTCTTCTTTCGTTTTCTTCACTTCTTTCCATCAGCCTATTTCCAGTCCCAGTAACCCTCCCCAATATCAGCCCCTTTCCAGTCCTCACTCCCAGAACCTTCCAGTGCTAATCCCCCCTCAACCCCATTACCAGTGCTAGCCTCCCCTAATCAGCCCAATACCAGTCCTACCCCCCATCAGCTCATTACCAGTCCTAGCCTCCCCTAATCAGCTCATTTCCAGTGCTCGTCCCCTCAACCCCATTACCAGTGCTCCATCCCTCCATGTCAGCCCCCTCCCTCCCTCCATCCATATCAGCTCCCTCCCTCCATGTCAGCCCCTCCATCCCTCCATGTCAGCCCCCCTCCCTCCATCCATATCAGCTCCCTCCCTCCATGTCAGCCCCCTCCATCCCTCCATGTCAGCCCCCTCCCTCCCTCCCTCCCTCCATCCATATCAGCTCCCTCCCTCCATGTCAGCCCCCTCCATGTCAGCCCCCCTCCCTCCATCCATATCAGCTCCCTCCCTCCATGTCAGCCCCCTCCATCCCTCCATGTCAGCCCCCCTCCCTCCATCCATATCAGCTCCATCCCTCCATGTCAGCCCCCTCCCTCCCCCCATCCATATCAGCTCCCTCCCTCCATGTCAGCCCCCTCCATCCCTCCATGTCAGCCCCCCTCCCTCCATGTCAGCTCCCTCCCTTCTTCTGCAGCCGCGGCTCCCTGCCTTTTAGGGAACCGCGGCTGTGCTTTTAAAATCATCTCGGAGCCCTTCCTGTCTTGACGGGCTCCGTGCAGCATTGTCCCGCCTCCAAAGGAAGTGGTAACTTCCTTTAGAGGCGGGACAATGCTGCACGGAGCCCGTCAAGACAGGAAGGGCTCCGAGATGATTTTAAAAGCACAGCCGCGGTTCCCTAAGAGGCAGGGAGCCGCGGCTGCAGAAGAAGGGAGGGAGCCCATAATGCCATAAATACCGGGCGGGCAGTGTGCTCTGGAGCCGCGGCAAAGGTGAGAAAGAGCCACATGCGGCTCCGGAGCCGCGGGTTGCCGACCCCTGACCTATGGGATCTGCTGCCTCGCTACGGGATTGGGAACTCTTTTTGTGCTATGGTTAGAAGTCTCTATCATGACCCGGTCGCGGCGATTTGCTGTAATGGAGTGCTTTCCGATACATTTTCTTTACACAGGGGGACAAGGCAGGGCTGCCCTCTTTCCCCGTTGCTCTTTGTTCTCTCCTTGGACCCGTTTATTAGACGGGTGGAGGCCTCACGGGAGATACAGGGGGTGCGTATCCGTACGACCGGTTTTAAACTGTCGGCCTTTGCCGACGACCTCCTTGTGCACCTACTTCGGCCCCATGACTCGCTCCCCAGCTTAATGCGCAAATCTGAGATTTTCGGTCAAATTGCCGGTTTAAATATTAATTTGGATAAGTCCGAGGCATTAGATATCTCGGGCACTGTGAGGGGTAACTGGCGAGGACCCTTCCCCCTTAAATGGGCGGCTAATCAGTTTAAATATCTCGGTATCATATTGACTGGACAGCCCTCCCAACTATATGAGAGTAACCTTGCTAGAATTACTCAGAGCCTCCAAGCACAGCTGCAGGCTTGGTGACCTCTTCCCTTGTCCTTGTCTGGGAGAATCGCAGCGGTAAAAATGGTCATTTTGACAAGGATACTCTACTGGCTACAAACGCTGCCCGTCTGGCTTCTGCGGAAAGACTTGAAGCGGGTGGAGAGAATTATTGGCGGTTTTCTGTGGGGGGGGGGGGGAGAGGGGGCGCGCGCACGTATTCGGTACTCCCGCTTGGTGGGGAATTGGAGGTGTGGGGGGTTGGGACTCCCTGACTTAGGGGCTTATGCTTTGGCCTGCCAGGCTCGGCACCTGGGGGACTGGTTGGGTGGTACAGAGATCTTTACTCCCCGGGGGGTAGAGGAAGATCTTGCAGCCCCAGTGTCGGTTCTCTCCCTCCTACATTTGGACTACCGTCTCTTTCCGGCTCACTTAGCTGGGAGTGTGCTTCTTCTCCCGGTTTGTCGAACTTGGCGACAACTAAATACCTACTGGAAGACGAACTGGAGGGTTTCTAGTTGGCTGCCGATTCAGGGTAATATATTGTTTACTCCAGGTTCCGAGAACGCGCGGTTCCGGGTGTGGGCGACGAAAGGTCTTCTTAGCCTTGGCCATGTGGTTGAACCCTCAGGGTGTTGCAAGAAGTTTCGGTCTCTCTGTGTCGACTACGACCTTGGGGCCGGTCACCAATTCGCCTATATGCAGATATCGCATTACATTGCTTCTTTGCTGGCCGAAGGGCTGCGGGCAGAGCGCTCTGCACAGATCTTAGAATTCTTCGATTTGGTTGGGGGTTCCAAACTGTCCATCCGGTTGTTGAAGGCGCGCTTGGCTCCACATCGACCGTCTCCGGATTATCGTTCGGTGGAGTTGGGGTGGGGGTCGGAGTTGGGAAGGGAAATCGGCCCGGGTACACTTTTGAAGGCCCTGCAGCGCATAGGGGAGCTGGCGGTGGGAGCCCGCTGGAGAGAGGTGCAGTACAAATCTCTTACCAGGGTGCATGTCTCTCCTCGACGGGCCCTTCGCTCCCATCTCCCTTCGGACGGCAGCTGCCCGAGGTGCTCGGAGCCACTGGCACACCTGGTGCACATGTGGTGGGGGTGCCGATATATTCGGCCCTATTGGGCAAGAATAGGTTCATTTATGGAGCGAATATTGGGGCAGCCGATATGTTGGGATAGCTCCCTGGTTCTCCTAGACCAACTGCGCCTCACACAGCCCAAGGGTAGGTGGGAAAGATTGTTGGTGCGCAGGGCCTGTCTGGTGGGTAAGGGCCCAATATTGCACAAATGGCGGGAACGCAGTACGCCCTCTTTTTGGGAGTGGCGAAATGCCTTTCACCAAATGATGCTGATGGAAGCTAGATATGCCCGGGGTAATGTTAAGCGTTGGCCACATTTTCAGATGCTGTGGGACCCTTATCTTCAGAACCTGAGCTCCCGCAGTAGGAACGAAGTGCTACAACTGGGCTCCTAATTGTCTGGGATGGAATGAGGTGCTAAAGTTGGGATGTGCTGTCCTGGGTTCTCGGGCTGTGGATGCGACTAACAACGGGGGTGGTTGGGGGGGAGGGGGGGTGAAGGGGGGAGGCGAGGGTTTTTTTTTAAAAATATATTTTGGAAAACTGTCCAACACACATGTGTTTGTTTTTGTTCTCCTGGAGGGGAATAAGAGTTGCCCCCTCTCCAGGTGTTTGCTTGTTGTATTGCCTAATCTTGTTACATGGTGTTGCTAAATAAAGTATATTAAAAAAAAAATAAGGCCTCCTTCGGGGGAGAGTCGTACTGGAATGCCTCGAGCTCTTCCGCGCGAGGCTCCTCCTCGGGATCCGCGGGGAAAGCCAAAGCCTTGGCCATATCCCGCACAAAATCAGAGAAGCGCGTATCCTCCGGAGGGGATCGCCTTCGAGGCTCCGACTCGGGCGAGTCGGAGGGGACGCACCGGGTCTGAAAAGAGCCGGGCGACTCGTCCCCTTCCGTGTCCCAGTCCGACGCCTCCGTGGAGGAATCGAGGGGCTCCGTGCGGGCGAGGGTTCGTCCCGACGCCGATGCCGGCGTCGACGACCTCGGTCCCGAACGGGAGGCCGAGGGAGACCTCGACCGAGGATCGACTCGGCCGCCGGGGTCGACTTGGGTGTCGATGTCCCGGTGGTCTGGGCAGATGCACTGGCGATGCCGGTCATCCAAACCCGCTGCTGGTCCAAGAAGGCAGAGATACTGCGCTCCAAGGATGTCAATCTGAGGTCAAGCCCAGAAGACCCGGCAGCCAGCGACTCGGGCCCCGACGGCGTCGGGCCCTATGACGGTTCCGTAGGGGAGTCCAGGAGGACAATAGTACTCATGTGCGGCTCCACCTCGAGTCGAGGAAGTTTAGAAGGTCTCTCCGCCTCCGAGGACTCAGGGCGGCTGGCGGGGCTATGCGACCCGGCCTGCGAGGGACCAGGTGCGTCCTCTGACGCCGCCCGCGTGAGTTTCCTCTGCCGACGATGCTCCCGGCCAGGGGACCCCCGCTCAGAGGAACTCCAACGGTGCTCGTGGCCGGAGTCACGAGATGTCGAAGCCTCCGATGAGGTCCGGGCCGGACCGGACTCGGGGTCAGAGAAGATTCGGTCCTTTTGCGATTGCCGACTCCTCAGCAACTTGGAGGACATCTTGCCACACGGACCACAGCTCCCAGAGTCATGGTTGGGTCCGAGGCAACGGAGGCAGAAATTATGCGTGTCTGTAAGAGACATTAATTTAGAACAATGATCACATTTTTTGAACCCGCTGGCAGCCATCGGGGGAAAAAGGGCCCCCGCGAGGTCGAAAGACCGAGCCGCCAGGGGTGGAAAATAAGTGGCGGGAACGCCAGTTAAAAATTGAAAACAAAAAAAAAAGAAATGTGAACGGACTCGATAAGGAAAAATCGAGGCCGGGCAGGAAAAGGATACGTGAACCGAGACAACAACAAAGAATTTAATCAACTTTTTCAGCGGTGGTAACAAACTACGTCTGTAGGGCTCCGTGGAAAAAAGAAGACTGAGCAAGATGGCATCCTTGGGCGGGAAGAGGACCTCGCATGCGCGCTGCAATCCCAAAGGCTTTCTTCGAAAGCTGGGGAAATTGCTCCGCGAGGGCTCCGTCGGCGCCGACGTCACCCATAAGTGAGGACTGACTTCCTGCTTGGTCCTGGAGAAACTGAAAGACACTGTTAGGAAATACTTTTTCACTGAAAGGGTGGTGGATGCTGGGAATGCCCTCCCGATGGAAGTGGTGGGGGTAAGCACAGTGACAGAATTCAAAATGGCATGGGACAGACCTAGTGGATCCTTTTATAGTAACAGGATAAAATCAAAATAAGCATAACCATCTCTTATATCTGAACAAATAGGGGTGACTTACACGGAGTGGTGGGTACACCCCTAAACAAACGCATTGGAAGAGGTGACCTGCATGGAGCGGCAAGTGCATCTACTCTTGCCGCCTTGCTGGGCAGGCTAGATAGACCATACTGGTCTTTATCTGCCATCATATACTATGTTACTATATTACGGTTGCCTGGGCCATCGAGGGGCTATCAGGATGAGCGAGGCCCTGTTGCAGAGGGTCCTGAACAAGGTCTTGGTGATCAGCGGCATGGGAGGGAAGGCGTATATGAGGCCTTCCGACCATGAGACAAGGAATGTGTCCGCTGCCACCCTGGAAGTGTGGGCCTATCGGGAACAGAAGAGGGGCAACTGGAAGTTGTCTGGGCAGGTGAATAGGTCCATCATGGGTGCCACCCATATCTGCAAAAGCCAACTGGCTACCCTAGGCTCCAGCTGCCACTCATGTGGTTGGAGGACTCTGCTCAGCCTGTTGTCCAGAAGGTTGTCCTGGCCTGGTAGGTACACTGCCCGCAGGAGGATGCCCTGTTGGATTGCATATGAGCAGAGGACCACTGCCTCCTGACAAAGGGTACAAGACCCCATGCCCTCCTGTTTGTTCACATATAACATCGCCATCTGGTTGTCCATCTGGACTAGCACCCGCTGGTGACACAGGTGGTGGTAGAAGACTTGCAGAGCTAAGTATATGGCCTGCAGCTCCAGGAGGTTGATCTGCTGGGTGCTCTCGTCTGGTGACCAGTTGTCCTGGGTGTGAAGCTCCCCACAGTGGGCTCCCCAGCAGAGCAGCGAGGTGTTCATGGTGAGGACCCTTGAGGGGCTTGGAGCCTGAAAAGGCATGCCCACCTCGAGATGCTGGAGAGATTGCCACCAGACCAGGCCAATTGGCGGATTACAGAGACTCTGTCTCAGAGGTGACCTGTGGCCTGAGACCACTGGTCCTGGAGACACCACTGCACCATCCTCATGTGGAGGTGAGCGTCTGGGGTGACGTGGACAGGGGAGGTCATGTGCCCAAGGAGGCGCAGAAGAAGCCGAGTGGGCACTGAGGGACGGTGCTGTATGTCCCATGCCAGAGTCTTAAGACAGTCGGCTCAGTCCCTGGGCAAGAAGGCCTTTGACTGGAAAGTGTCGAGCTTTGCCCCGATGAACTCCCGACACTGTGCGGGGAGGAGGTAAGACTGGGGTAGTTTATGACAAACACCAAGTGTTGCAGGACCTGGATGGTGCATGAAGTAGCCGGCTGCACCTCTGAGGCTGTGCCTCCCTTTATGAGCCAGTCGCCCAGGTAGGGGAAGACAAAGTCCCTCTGGAGACAGAGGAAAGTGGCCACAACGCCAGGCATTTTGTGAAGACTCTTGAGGCCGAGGCCAAGCTGAAAGGGAGCACCCTGTACTGAAAATGCCTGCCCCCCCCCCCCACTACGAACCACAGGTACTGCCTGTGGTTGGGATGAATGAGTATGGGGTATAAGCATCCTTGAGGTCTTAGGAGAATGGGCCTTAGGCCCTCTGTCGTTTTTGGCACGAGGAAGTACCTGGAGTAGAACCCCTTGCTCTTGAGATGGTGGGGCACCGGTTCCACCACTTTGTCCTCAAGAAGACCTGCCAACTCCTTCAGTAGAAGGTCCCAGTGGACAGCAGACCTGAGGGGCTCTCCCGGGAAATAAGGGGGAGATTGAGTCAGGTGGAGGAGGTAACCCTCCCTACCCCTCGAAGTGCCCAGGAGTCGATGGTGATGGTCAACCACCTCTGGGCATAGTGGATCAGACGCCCCCCTGTGGGCTGCTGATCTCCTTGGGTAGATTGGCTATTCTTAAGGAGTCAAAAACTACCCCCTGGCTGGACCGGAGCTGGTGCCTGGGGTTTTGGAGCCTTCTGCTTATGAGGGCATGCTCATGTCCATTGGCCTGCTGACCCTTTTGGGGAGCTGGGGAGGCCTGAAAAGGTGGGTTGTTTCTGTAAGCAGCTCCCTTTCTCAGGTAGAAGGACTTTTTACCGAAGCCCTTCCATCGGGGAGGGACAGCGGTCTTTTTTGAGAGCCTGGTCCTCGTCATGAACTCGATCTCCAACTCAGCAGCCTTGTCGGTCATGGATTTGCCAAAGAGGTTCTCTCCTTGGTATGGGACATTGACCAATTTCTCCTAAACCCGCTGCTGGAGGTCGGACGACTGTAGCCGAACTTGGTGGCATGCACCGATGCTAGCCGCCGCTACTCGAACTGCCAACTCAAACCCGTCATAGGCCGCTCGAGACATGAATTTGGAGCACTCACGGACTGCCTTGGCCAGGTTCTTGAACAGTTGCAAGGGTTCCTTAGAGAGACCAGCTGAAAACTCGGTGAGTTGCTTCGCCAGGTCTCTCAGGTACATGCCCATCTATAGCTGGTAGGCCTGGATGCGGCCGATGATACATCGAGTTGAGTGGTTTGCTCACCATCAGTACCGAAGCCCATGTCTCCCACATTCGGATCATTAGCCATTCCAGGATGGGAGGGATGGGCACTGGGAGCGATTCCCATGGAAGAGCCTTGTACTGGAGGATTTCCAACTCATCTGCCCGAGGGTCCACTTTCAACTCCGTAGGGAACGCCAGGACCTTTGACATATTCTTGATGAAATCAAGGTACCCACATCCTCCAGTGGAGACCATCATCGAGGCTCCGAGATGAGAGAGTTGGATGGGATGTCGCAGTGGCGATGGGTATCGGGGGACTCCTCATCCTTCCACTCAGAGTAGTCCATTGAGGACTCCGTAGGAAGGCTGCTCCATGGGCCTCGAGGCTCCTGATGCTCCGCGAATGGTGCCTGACATACTTGCTGGGGATGACCGCGGTCCCGTTGAGTAGGACTCGGATTGCGAACTCGGTCGAGGATCGACTCAAGGCCGAAGGACCTTGAGGATCGGCTCAGCCTCCAGGGACATTTTGGATGTCGAGGGCACGGTGGTCTGGGCAGATAAACCGGTTGTGCTGGACAACAGTGCCCGCTGCTGGTCCATGAAGGCAGACAAACTGCTCTCCAGGGCCGCCATTCTGGACTCCAGACCAGAAGGCTCCACAGCCTTCAGCATGGGCACTGAGGGACTTGGGCCCGACGCCGGCTCCCCTGAAGGGGAATCCTCGACGAGGGTGGTGTCTAAGGACCGAGGCCGAGTCCACTTGTTGGATCCTTTTCAGGGGACCTTTGTAGGCCGTTCCTTCTCCGAAGCCTTGGACGAGCGTCGCGGACTGCGGGACCGGGCCTGGGGAGCATCCGGCCAGTTGGAACCGTCCAAAGACGCCGCCTTCAAGGGTTTCTTCTTCTTCCTGGGTTCCCTTGAGGGAGACCCCCTTTCTGCAGACCCATGACAGGGCTCGGGTTCGGGAAGTTCAGCCCGAGATGTCGAGGCCTCAGAGGAGGCCCTGGCCTTCGGAGGCACCGGGGTCTTGGGGAAAAACTTATCATGCTGCTGCTGGCAGCTCTTGAGGGCCTTATTGGACATCCTGCTCACCACAAGAAACCAAAATTAACCTCCTCTCACTACTCTTAGACTATATAATATCGATCTGCCAATCAAAAATGAAGTAGAATACCTGGGTATCATTATTGATAGAGCACTCGACATGACCCCCCAAATCAAATCTACTGCTAGTTCGGTTCTCTACAAATTAAAAAAATATTCAACATCTCAGGCCAATCCTAGACCCTCATGATTTTAGAACTATAGTCCAAGCTTTAGTAAATCCTCATCTGGATTTTTGTAACAGCATTCTACAAGGTCTCCCTAAAAAATCTATTCACACACTTCAACTTGTGCAAAATGTCTCTGCTAGGATTATAACCAAGGTCAGCCTAGCTGAACACATTACACCTATCTTATACAAACTCCACTGGCTCCCAATAGCTTACAGAATAAAGTATAAGCAAATACTCACAGCTTTCAAACTCCACAATGGCATTTCCCCCTCCCTCTCCACCTTTTTACAACCTCAAACTGACAACAGACACAGGAGGAACTTACTGACAATTCCTATCTCTATACGGAAAACTAAACAGTTCACGAGCAATAGAGTGTTCAGATTTACAGCCCCCACACTGTGGAACGCTCTACCTGATCAGCTTAGAGCAACCAAAGACCTCCTAACATTCCGTAAGGAATTAAAAACCCTCTTGTTCTCAGAATATTACAACACATCATCCCCCAATAATACTAACAATTTATCTACCTCACAATGCGCCACCCAAATATCATAATCCCTCCCCTTCAAAACATTTATCTCATGTAAATAGCTAAGAAACACAGTTTCCACTATACCTTTCTCTAAAGTATATTGGGATGTACATAGTTCTGGATTCATCTATTATGTACATAGTTTGTTTTAACTAGTTCTCTAGTTCCAACAATGTTATTAAGCTGTTCAACGTTCTATGTATCTTCATGTTATTGTTCAATGTAAACCGCCCCTGATCGCTGGAAGGAGCGGTATAAAAGAGCTGTTCAATAAATAAATAAAAATCCTTTTGCAGAGACTGCAGGCTGCTGGGTCGTGGTCTGGCCCAAGGCAGCGGAGACAGCAGTCTTTTTTGTCGGTCAAAGACATAATTTTAGAGCACTGATCACACTTCTTAAAGCCACTGGTAGCCATGGGGAAAACATATCCCTGCGAGGTCAAAGACTCTTTGGACTGCCAGTTGGAAAAAACATGTAAAGAAGCCAGGAAAATAAAGAATGAAAACTATAAATAGACTCAAACTTCACGCAGAGGCAACGAGGTTGGGTGGTGGGAAGAGTACTGGTGCAATACCGGAGGTGAGTATGAAACTCGGAGAGAAAAATCAACTTTTTGTGGCATCAAGCCAGATAAACATCTGAAGGGCTCCGTGGAGAAAAGGAGACTGAGCAAGATGCCACCACGCATGCGTGGTCCCCTTCCCACTCAAGGGTGCCATCTCCCAAAGGCTTTCTTTGAAAGCTGGGGGAATGCTTTCGCGAGGGCTCCATCGGCGCTGACGTCACCCATATGTGAGGACTGACTTCCTGCTTGTTCCCAGAGAAAGAACAAACCATCAATCCAAAAAAAAATTAAAATGGAAATGTTCTTTTCAGTGGCTGAACTCTGCAAAAATTGCCATGGTCTAATTCTTAGCCTGAAACTGAAACTGTATTGAATATATGTTTGTTATAATTTTGTTATGTATGGTTGGTTTCTTTCCTCTTGATATGTTCTGTCTTTACTACTGTCATTTTTCAGGACACTTTTCAAACTGTTCACTTTCCTGCCAAATACATGGGTACTTTTTACCTGTAGACGTTGAACTGAAATTGAAAAGGGAATCTATGCACACAGACTTTCTGTTTTCAAATCTGGTGAAAAGTCCACGGGGCCACATCAGCTTTCTGTGCAGATACATTTGAAAATACATTTTCCATGAAAAATCTATGTGCATTTAATCTACCTATGTGGTTTTACAATCCCACCCAAAACACATCTCTGATCTTTATTTGTTTCTTTATATACCGCCCACACCATGGGTACCAGGGCGGTTTACAATAGGCAAAAACAGGGACTAGATCAAAGTTGCTGCAGGAAAAAGAGGGATAATGCCTCCCCCAAATGTGACTAAAAGTATGAATGCTGAGGAACATGACATGTGCTCTTAAGACTTGGGAAGGCCAATTTTCAGCCAGCCAGTACATAAATGGCTTTGAAATTTGCTCTCTTTTTTGTGCTGTAGCCTTCACTGATTCCTACTAATGAAAGAATCAGCTTTCTCACATTTTGTTTTGTTTCTTCTTTTCCAAGGGGCCATTTGCTAAGGTGCACTAAGCAGTTACCCTGGGAACTAGCATGAGGTAACTGTTAGCATGGCATTGCGGTAACTGTGACTGTGAGGGCATGAGAGTTGCCACTCTAATTCCCAGGGTAACTGCACATCCTGCAATGGGATGGAGAGTGGGCAAGGAGAGCACACTGCGGTTAACATGGGGGTATATACTGAGCAATAACCGTCAATGTTGCAATTAGCACAGGTGCACTTAATGTCACCTCAATGGGTGGTGTTAAGTGCGCTCATATTAATTGTGAATGCTGCGGCCATGAGTTAGGATACTTCTCTGTATGTTAATGTCTGGGAACATGCTGGCCACAACTCCAACAGCACATGGCTTTTGCACTTGCTACACATTGATTTTTTTTAAAATTTAGTATTTATTGAACTTTATAATAAACCAAGGAAAACCTTGGAGCAGAACAAGCACATTCCATCATGAGTCACAAAAAAACAAAAAGATTAGCACTGCATCAACAAAATGTAAGAAGTCCACAAAAAGGAGAAATCCAAGAGTATAAAATCACGTGAAAATGGCAGAAAAAGAAAAAAACTATACAAGGAGTAGGGAAGGCAAAGCACAAACAATAAGCCCTAACATTTTCACAGATTAGCTTTGTAGTCGTTTAGCATCTAAGAAGAAACAAAGCTGAGAGAGTTCGAAGAAATGATAAGTCTTATTTTGATAGGAGAGCACACATTTACATGGAAACCTCAACTGGAAGCTTGCGTCCAAGTCCAAGGCCAAGGCCTCAGCGTGAAGCTACAGAAACGTCTTCCTCCTAGTCTGCGCCCACTTAGACAATCTGAGAAAATCTATCTACTACCCCCAAAAAAGGAAACATTAAACGTTTTGAAATAAAAATGTAGCAATGCTTCCTTATATCAAAGAAATACAAATGAAACCAGTAAAATAGTCCTAGCTTCCACCACCCTCAGTGGACTGTTCCAAAACCTCAGACAAGTTCGCCAAGTCCAAGGAATCAGACGAAATATCCACCAGAGAGGTGTCTGCTTTCTGCATAGCATCTTTTGAAACCAAGGGAAGAAGATAATAGATTTTCTTAAAAGATAGGATGCCAGATTCAGGATAACTAAACATCTTTTAGGAACCTACAAAATAGGTACCTAGGTGAAACAAGAGGCATTCGTGGAAATTTCAAAACACGCAGATTTAAACTTCTCTGCTGGTTTTCCAAGTTCTCAATTTTCCGTTGAAAAAACAGTTTATTCTGAATCAATGTACCATGTGTCTCCTGAAGCTGCTGAACCTTTACCTCAAACCCCATCATTCACCCTCGCTAGGTCTCAGTGTTCTTCTCCAGACTCTCCAATAGCGGTGAGTATAAAGCCGAAGCATGGAGAACCCCAGCACATACCTTGCAAACGGTCTCCAAAGCGTTCCAAATGGAATCCAGGGTTACCGCCTTGGGACGATTCAGCAGAGATATGGCTGGGGAAACAGGCACTGAAGAGTTAACATCTGTCTCAAAAGCTCCAAGGAGCTCCTGGAAAGTCACACTCACCCCGCAGGGGAAACACCCACAGCCAGGGTGCTGGTAGTTGCAGACACATTGGCCAATAGTCTAAACAGATGCCGTACCAGAGGCTGACTGGGTCCCAATGCATGCACTAATGTGAAGCACTGCAAACCCAGTAACCACAGGCACAGGGGGAATAGATGCAGCAGCTGCACTCAGCGATACTTCGCTGTCTAAACCAGGGCTCTCCCCAGCCCTGGTAGCAGGTATGTCCGGTCTTCTCCTGCAGGTAGATATCCATGGTGCGCTGCCCCCACTGGCAATGCTTCGGGCATGGAGGGGATACCACCCTTTCCCTTAGCTTACCACTTCAGCATGAGAATGAAGAAAGAAAAAGCGGTAAGCCGGGAGCAAACACCGATGCGTCCTTCTGTAACACCATCTTGAATCCCCCCTAGACATTGATTTTTATGCAAAGTGTGCGAGAAGTACAAAACTGACTGCACCTTAGTAAAAGAAAATGGATCTGGTTCCTTGTCTAACTTTGATTTGTTATTACCGGTCTCTGATTTTTCATCTTTCTTATGGCCCAAATATGATCTCTTTGGTCTGAAGCAATTATAATACCAAGGGTCTGCTTCACTGATTAGAATTTTATGTTCTAGGATTGGTGGTGTGTTTGTTAGAAAATGCTACACAAGATGATTTTACAGAGCAGAGGACAGAAACTCCTTTCAGCAACTTGAAAAGAACAAAAAGGGGGGTTTGAGTGGCTATCTGGGAATGGCAATTGTTTCTAAGTTGATTGATCAGTGAGATATTTTATGTCAGGTCATAAAAACATCCAGGATACTGCTCTTAAATTTATAATGCCTCCCTCTATCCCATCTTGAGAAATCTTCCCCTGTCCCACTCCTACTTCTCCAGATATACTTCACATATCCTATATTTGTACTGAAACTTTATTAATTCTTGCAGTCACTTTAAATTGCACTTTAGAGCACACAAAAATAGGACTATGATTTCAAAAGGTGGGCACCTGATCTTTTATGTGAGATATGCAACTAATATACAAGTATCCCCTTACCAAAAGGTGGTGGTTTTGAGTAAAATATTTTTTCTGCTACATTTCTTATGTGCTTCTAATAATTTGTTCTGTTATTGGCTTCTTTTTAGATTGTGTATTCATCATACTGGACTGGTAGTAGAAAGATAAAATGAATCTTCTTGAGAATCCATGGACAATGAAGTTTCTGTGCTTCAAGCAGAGGAACAACAGCTCTGTCCGAGTGCTCAGAGTGGTAATGATGACTGCTTCCAGCATAAGTGGCGGTTACAGCTATGGGCTGCAAATGAGCAAAGCTCTGCTGACACTAGCATCCTCTAGCCTTGGTATGCAACAGCACACACACTCCTTCTGGACTTTCCCCTTACTAGTCTGTCTGGGCACGACAAAGGAGTAGCATGCACAATCTTTTTTTTGCTTTGTTTTTAGTTTTCGGTGCATCAGGTCACCTTGGCTTACTGCCATCACAAAGGAAGAAACAAGGCAGAGTCCACCTAGACTGCAGTCATACAGAGAGAAAACAGCAGGTGCACTGAAAGGAAGTCTGCTCTTACCAAAGCATCCTATTTCGCAATGCTTCTAAACCAGTACGCTGGGAAATCCTTGGTGGTGACAGCCATGGGCATGGCTTTGTATGTTCTCATAAGGATCTTGCCCCATCTCTACCTGAAGTGCCCCAGAGAACAACCCTCTGTTTTCCACAGCAGCCCTTCTCTGCCAGGCAGCATGTAAGAACAGGAGGGGAAAGGGTGAGCTTGGAGCCACTCTGCTCCCTAACCCCCCCCCTCACTGAAGAATAGGAGGCTATCGGTGTGACTGGAGCAGACCCTGCAGAGCAAAGAAAAGCATCTATACCAGCTGCTCCAGCCCCTTTCTCTCCTGTCCTAGAATCAAAATGCAAATGTTATAGATGGCTACTGGGAAAGGAAGGAGTCAGAAAGTAAGAGATGGATAGAGAAGCACCCTAATTGGAAAGGTGAGAGCATCAAGTGTTGTGACAGTGAGAACTGGCATGTAAAATATGGTAAAGGAAACAAGCAAAAGAGGAGAAGTGAGAAACAATTGTGACTGCAACGTCTGAAGAGATGATGTTTAAGGAAGAGGTTCAGAGGTACAGAAGAAAGGAAAGGAGGAAATGCAGTAAGAGGAAAAGACTGTTCGAGAGAGTGGAAGGGAAGAAGTGATGAAAAAAGACAAAAGAAGAAAGGTAACATAGAAAGAAGAGCTTGGGGCTGGAGTTAGGAGAACACAGAAAAAGACTGGGGCCAGTATGATTAGCGCAAAAAATCACTCAGATAAAGTTAGAAAAGAGCATTTTATTTTCAGCACAGTGATTAGAATATGCAAAAGTGATCTCTTAGCTCTGTGGTTCATGCCACTGGATGTGCTAAAACCTAGTTGAAAATCAGTAACCTGGATATAACTCTCTTACAGAACCTACATATTGGAAATGTCTGGATTGTGTTGGCAAATTTGATTTTTTTTTCAGATACATACTTCTCCTGGAGGCAGGACGTACTCATCAGAGCCATCTTTTGTACTGGTCTAAAAAAGTACTTTGTGATAATCAACAAAACTTAAAGAATGTAGTTTTAACTATATTTTGAGAGTAGATTCTATAATTTTCCATGGAGAAAGTCCACTGAACTGTCTCCCCCCTCCAAAAAATACTACTCACTTGCTACTGGCACTATAGTCTCAGATCATGCATCAGCAAACTGGTAATTTTATTCTCTCTTCCTTCCCATTGGTAGGAAGGGAGCACCACTTTCTACATCTGTGCCTGCTTTCCTAGCTTCAGTCGAACAAAGCCTAAGATCCTGTAATCTTGCAGGACCCACTGGCCTCATATGTTTGAGTATAAAATTGAAGCCAGCAGAATGAGAAACAGACAGAGCCAGTGCAATGCAGTAAGTGTGGCAGGGAGTACAAATGTCTGAGGGTGCTAGGGCCATTGTAGACATGGGGAAGGAGGGGGAGAGGGCACAGATTTATGGCTTGCAGGAGCAGGGCAGAAATCCTAACTCTGTCCCAGGTAGAACATTCCGCTGTCATCCTCCTAGCAGTGGGAGGGAATGGGGTTGAGGATCATGCAGACTCTGGTTTGGTGTGCCACGAGGACTGAAAAACATCAGGACTGCACCACAAAATAGAAAAGATTGAGAACTACTGCTATACTGGACAGACCAAACTGGACATCAAAGCACAGTTCCTACTGGTTAACTGTTGTATTAAAATGAATCCAAAAGAACCCTTCCCATGTATGAAAACAATTAAAACCCCTGTAAATCTTCTTTCTGCTTTAATCGATAAATCACAAGCTGATAGAAGCAATGAAGGCACAACAAAACTACCAAAACATAAAAAGACTTCATTAATAATCTAACTGTTTATAAATATATATTCTGTGTCAGTGGAAAATTTACCTCACGTAAAAGGGAAAGACCTCATGGGCTGATAATCAAAAACGCTTATCCAGTTAGCAGCACTTGCTAATAGGATAAGTGCTGCTAAAAGGGATATTAAGTAGCACTATACAGATCACCAACTACTAGTATGCAAACTCAAGCTAAAACTGAAAAAGAGCAAGCCACTCATGAATGTAGCAAAATATGACATTGAGAATATACCACTGGAATTTAAAGACTGCCTGAAAAATCGATTTGCTGCTTTAGATACACATGACAGAGTTCCAGGAGAGTTATGGGATGACATCAAGAAGATTGTGTTGGAAGAAAGTGATAAGTCTCTATATAAGGTGAAAAAGCAAAAACGATCAAAATGGATGACTGAAGAAATTCTGAAAATTGTCCAGAAATGCAGAGAAGCTAGAGTCAGAGGAGAAAGAGAGGCAATCGCAGAACTCAGAGATTTCCAACGTGCAGCAAGACAAGACAAGGAGAAGTACTACAATGACACATGCAAGGAAATAGAATCAGAAGCTATCAGAGGAAGAACAAGATTGGCTTTTCTAAAGCTATGAGAGTTAAAGAAATAATCCCAGTCTTGGATTGGAATGCTAAAAGATGCTCAAGGATCCATGTTGAATGATGCTGAGAAGATCAAGAAAAGATGGAAAGAATATACAGAGTCATTATACCATAAAGATCAAGTGGACCAACAGCCGTTTCAACCTGTACCTTATGATCAGGAACCATTAGTGATGAAAGAAGAAGTCGAAGCACCAGGAATTGATGGCATTCCCACTGAAGTATTACAGCAATCAGATGAAGCTGTTACCATACCTGCAAGGCTCTGCCAGGAAATATGGAAGACAAATTCATGGCCAACTGACTGGAAAAGATCTGTGTTTATACCAATACTGAAAAAAGGTGACCCGACTGACTGTGGAAATTATCGCACAATTGCTCTGATCCCACTTCCCTGCAAGATTCTACTCAAGATCATTCAGCAGAGACTACAACCATACCTGGAACGAGAACTGCCTGAAGTGCAAGCCGGGTTCAGGAAAGGACGAGGAATTAGAGACGTTATCACGGACGTGAGATGGATCCTTGAAAAGACAAAAGAATACCAAAAGGATATCCATATGTGTTTTATTGACTATGGCAAGGCTTTTGACTGTGTAAACCATGAGAAACTCTGGGCCACATTAAGAAGCATGATTATACCAGAACACCTGTTCGCTCTCTTGCACAACCTTCACATTGATCAAGAAGCAACAGTTCAAACAGAACTAGGAGAACAGAATGGTTTAAAATCAGCAAAGGTGTATGACAAGTCTGCATACTTTCCCCCTAACTCTTTAATTTATATGCAGAACAAATCATCAAAGAAGTAGAACTGTATGAAGACAACCGAGGTGTGACGATTGGTGGGAACAGCAGGAATTGAGTTTTCACATATGGGTGACGTCAGTACCGATGGAGCCTGCACGGGAAGGCTCCCCAGCATCCAATAGGAGAGCTTTTGGGAGCATCCCACTGCGCCTGCATAGCTGTCTTCCCACCTTTCCAGCTCTCCCTCCACAGCTGAGTTTGTAGCTGAGATAAAAGGAGAGAGAGAGAAGAGGAAAAGTACAACTCCTAGGTGAGGAGGGTGGGTTGTGAAGACTCAATTCCTGCTGTTCCCGGATATAGCACAGTTACTTACCTGTAACAGGTGATCTCTGGGAACAGCAGGAATTAGTCTTCACATATGGGTACGTCGATACCGACGGAGCCTGCACGGGAATGCTGCCCAGCTTTCAATCAGAAAGCTTTTGGCAGCATCCCTCGCGCCTGCGCAGTGACTTCCCGCCTTCTCCACAGCCTCTCTTCAGTTGAGTTTCAGAGCTGAGACAAAGGCGAGGAGAGAAAAGGAAAAAGATAAAAAAGATGCAACTCCTAGGGGAGGTGGGAGGGTTGTGAAGACTAATTCCTGCTGTTCCCAGAGATCACCTGTTACAGGTAAGTAACTGTGCTATCTCCAGGAACAAGCAGGAATGAGTCTTCACATATGGGGACTCCCTAGCTGGAGATGCCAGGGGGAGATCCCATAAAAAATGCAAGTGCCTGGAATAGGGGTGCATTTTGTCTCCAGGAATCCCCGGCATCCAATGTGGGATGGAGGGTAGGAGTTGACAATAAAGGAGCTGTGAGGAAAGAAACAGCATAGTCAAGGACTAGAGGGTTCTACAGACTACAGGAGTCCTTGGTAGATATGATGAGTAGCATTAAAACACATTTAATGTACACTTAAAAAAAGCAGCTTACCTACTGTATTGTAGGAAGTAGAAAGCATGATGGAGTCTACTGGATAAGCAGTGGCAGAATCTTCAAGGTGACCTCTCAGTAGTGAGGATGAAGGTCCAGACTTGGAGGTAGTAGATGATCCAGGTGTCAACTGGGTAGGAGTAGACGTCAGGTCTTCAATGGAAAGCTTTATGGGAAAAGCTGAAAACTCCTTTAGGTATAAGGTCATTAACATTGAGGACTAAAGGAAGAAGACTGACGGAGTTGGAGAACTAGCCCAGTCCTGGCGGGAAGAGGGGGACTGGAAAACCCCTATTCCCTCGGAAAACAGTTGTGTATTTTAAGATAAAGATGTAGACTGTTTTTCCTAGCTGGCGAGAGATAGGAAAAAACATTGAAGCTTGATGCTTGAAGGACATAAAGAAAAAATGGAAGATGTTAGCACCAAAGTGGTTATTGGTGCCTAACAGATTCTGTATCGCAATATGGTATGAGAGGTAGGGCGATAGACTGTCTAGAACCTCTAGGAGGTAAATCATGTAGTAGAGACAGTAAGGGTGATAGTGTATAAGACAGACCAACCCTTAAGAAGCCCCCCATCAAACACATATACATAGGGATATATATACGTGGCTGGAATATATATGTATATATTCATATATATACATATATATATATAAATACACATATGTCCAGATATATTAGGATATGGGTGGTGAAATACATAGCAAACATATATCTATATAAAGATATGATATACTTAGATATATGTTAATTTGTGGGGCATGGTTTAGCACCACCAGAGTAATGATATAGGTATGTAGACATATATGGAGATGCTATATATAAGACAAGAGATTGAAGATACATGTCTATCACCCAGCCCCATAAGCGTGGGTTGAGGGATGCAGGAAGGCAATCCCATGAGCTAACCGTGATGTTCGCGTGAGAACAGATGAAGATATGAATCTGTAAGGAACAAGGCGGGAGTTCTACAGAACACTGACATGGGAGATGCCTTGGATTTTCACGCAGAAGAACTGATATCTCGTGTTAACACCCCAGGCTAGAGGGGGTGTGGAGAACCCTCACAGGTATAGGTAGGGTTTATAAGTTTTTCTCTAATAATAGAGGAACTTCAGAGACAAGGTCAATGCTCTATAGCAAGGCCCTCATAGTAGAAAGCTTCTCTGAAGACTGCAGAGAGCATTGTGCAGGAGAGCTATGAGATAAACTGACTGAAAGTCAGGTATGTTGCCATATCCTAGAAAAGGAGATGGTTAGAATAATGTGAGAAAGCCTAAACGAGTAGGAGGATCCAAGATAGTTTGGAATCACTACTGAGGCTAGACAAATTTTGAACAAGGGACTGGAACCTGGAAAAGTCCCAGTAATACAATTACTGTAACTCCTGTAGGCAGAGCTGCTGACAGAAACAGCAGAGAGATTGTCCTGTGCTGAATAAAGAAAAACAGACAAGAAAAGAGAGGGGATATCTCTTCTCCCTGTCTGGGGAACGAGCTTGCCAGAGAAGTAGTTCAGTATGGTAGCCCTCAAGTAGTTGAAGGGTGACGTACCCATAGGGTAAGTCAACTGAAGGAAAAAATGTTCAGTTGGGAAAGAAACTATCAGGTGATAGTTGCAACTGCTCTTCTAGAGAGTAAGAAGAGGAGAAGTGTGTAGTCCCTGAACAAAAAATTTTTCCGACAGGTTAGTACACTGAAAAAGAAAGCACAGTGAATAAACTTCTAAGATGTAGAAGTAAAGTGTAAGTTATAATCCCCGGTCCCTATGGTTGCTGGGAATGCGGAGACTGGCCAGAATTGGAGGACCTCAGACTAGGTTGAGGCGTCCCTTGTTTAGGTACAGCCGAATGAGGGGCAGGAGATGAATGAAACTTTCTTTTCTTAGGGAAAGAAGGTTTGGTAGGACATTTCCTATTATTTGAAGAAGGAGGTGGCGTAGAATGGTTTCTAGTGGACGAAGAGTCAGGGGAGCATTGAGCAACCTGACGTAAAGCCTCCTTATTAAAAAGACCTTCCCCTGTACAAGGAGAATGAGCTAGTATAGTTTGTGCCCGTTTGCTCAAATCTGAAGCCTCAAGCCAGGCTCTGCGACGTGCTGCAATGGCAATAGCAGAGGATCTGCTAACGGATTCAAAAGAATCTATAGAAGCACGAGACAGGAACCAGGATATATTCCGGCTGTGATTGATGAGCAAGGAATAATCAGTAGCCTTGGGCTCTGGTAAAAAAGGGGTCAAAAGAGACAATTTCTCTGTGACTTCCTGGAGTGTTAGACTCATGTGAAAAATATATGAGAGAACTCTGGAAGCCAGCATAGAGTTTTGGAAGGCCTGACGGCCAAAAGCATCGAGTGTTCTTGAAGAACGACCTGGCGGAAAAGAAGAATGCTTCTTCTTGCTCTTAACTTTCCTCAGTGCCGATTCCACTACAAGGGAACGATGAGAAAGTTGAGGCTTTTGGAACCCTGGAGAGGGTGGCACTCGGTACCGAACCTCAATGTCTGGAGAAACTTGAGGAAGTCGTAAGGGCGATTTCCAGACCCTGAGAAGGAGATCCTGCAGAGCAGGATGTAAAGGAAAGTTTATATTTTCCATTTGTGCCTGTGAGCCATAAGTAGGATCACAAGCAGGGATAGAAATGTTAAGAAAGGTTGCCATATCCCGGAGAAAAGCCTGGAAAGACTGATCTCCAATGGGAACTATCCCTGGTAAGGCTAAAGAAAGAGCCCGAGCATCAGAGGACGGACAGGGTACTGCACCAATGCCAGGTATCGGTTCCAAACTAGGCATCGGTGCAAGAACAGGCATCAACATCGATACTGATAAAGGACTAGCAGGTGAAGTAGCCATCGGGAACTGCTGTAGTGGTACCGAGATCATGAGGGAGTTATGGCTAGGATCTTCGGAACTACCTATCTGGAAACAGGAGTCGGTTCCGGGACGCGTCGGTACGCAGTCCTCGAGACTCGATATCGACTCAAGACTCGGCATCAAAGAGAGCGAGACTATCGATGCATGTCTCGACAGTTCCGACGCCGGTGGCAGTATCGGCGATGCCGATACCACTAAGGCAGCCTGGGTGACATCAATCGATACCGACGGTACCGAGGATACCCGATGAGCACCTATCCATCCCGATGCCGATGCTGGGGTTTCGGAACCGATCGACGCCGGTACCGTCCCGGAGCATGGCTGAGATTGAGGGAAGTCAATGCGGTGCGTATCGATCGGTCCCGAAGGTACCGAGGATGCCCGATGATGATCCCTGGTGAAGAGTGGAATACTCGACACCGGTGCCGATGCCGGAGGTTCAGTACCGCTCGGAGCGGATACTACCCCCGCGCTTTGGCTCAGGCATGTTCTGTGAGGGGTGAGCCCCAGGAACATCCTGAAACCCCTTTAACGCTTTGGAGCCCGAAGACTCCCGCAGGGGTAATGCCAATGGATTCTTGAGGGTAAGGCCGGAGCCGTCACCATGCTGGGCATGGGACATACCACTCAAGCATTGACTAGTCTTAACAGACTGTTTTTGGGTTACCTGATCGTGTGAAGTAGAGAAACCGGGTACCCTCACTGCCAAAGAAAAAACGGTATCGAGGGAAACTCTAAATACTGAAGGTTTCCTCACAAAATTATCTCCTGACAAGTCAGGGGAAAAAGGGTCAGGACCCACACAGTTGAGACACCAACTATTGGTGTCTAAAAAGAAACAGGTGTTTCCACATCGGATGCACTTCTTAGGAAAAGAAGGCTCCATAATGAAAAGGCCTAGTAGGCCTAAGAAGTTAAGGCAAAAAAACTGAAGAAAAGTTTTACAGAATTTAGTCAAAAAACCACCGGCGGTACCGGTGGTAGCGGGAAATACAGCCGCAACCACAAGAAAACAAAAAAAGAAAGTAATTAAAGCAATTGAAAAGAAAAGTTTCTGCGGTGACAGGAGAACGTCCTGCCGGCTCCGCGGAAAAACGAAAACTGAAGAGAGGCTGTGGAGAAGGCGGGAAGTCACTGCGCAGGCGCGAGGGATGCTGCCAAAAGCTTTCTGATTGAAAGCTGGGCAGCATTCCCATGCAGGCTCCGTCGGTACCGACGTACCCATATGTGAAGACTCATTCCTGCTTGTTCATGGAGATCACTTGTTGCAGGTGAGTAACTATGCTATCTCCAGGAACAAGCAGGAATGTAGTCTTCACATATGGGACTGCCTAGCTTGGAGATGCCAGAGAGGTGACCTCAGAGCGAGCTGTGGAACACAGGCCTAAGTAGTAGGTCATATATTCCTCAAGGATGTCTGGTATCGAAACCCGGGACAGGGGATAGGAGTTGATCTAAGTCTGAAAGAGATGATGGAGAATAGTTTGGCCAAATGAGGCATCCCAGCAGGAGTCCTTGTCCAGGCAATAGTGAGCAGCAACAGTATGGATAAAGGACCAGGTTGCTGCTTTGCATATTTCATCAATCGATACAGAGTGCAGATTTGCCATGGAGGTAGCCATTGCTTGAACATTATGTGCAGTGATGTGACCTTCAAGAGAGAGTCCTGCACTGTCATAAGCAAAAGAGATACAATCTGCTATCCATCTGGAGCAGAAGGAGAAGGAGAAGAAATTGAAATTGAAAGAGAAGAAATTGAAATTGTGAACAACTTTAACCTACTTGGATCAACTATCAATAAAGAAGCAACAAGCAGTCAAGAAATCAGACGACGCATTGCTCTTGGCAGAATGGCTATGAAAGACCTAGATAAGATTCCCAAGAGCAGAGATGTCTCTCTCCATACAAAGATTTGACTTGTTCAAGCCATGGTATTTTCAATAACATCATATGGATGTGAAAGCTGGACAGTGAAAAAGATAGACAGGAAGAAAATTGATGCCTTTGAATTATGGTGTTGGCGGCGAATACTGTGTATACCGAAGAACAAACCAGTTGGTACTAGAGGAGATCAAACCTAAGCTTTCTTTAGAAGTTCAGATGACAAGACTTCGACTTTCATACTTTGGACACATCATGCGAAGAGAGAGATCATTAGAGAAAGACATCATGCTTGGCAAGATAGAAGGTCAACGCAAAAGAGGAAGGCCAGCAATGAGATGGATCGATACAATAACAGCAGCTACGGGTACCAGTCTGTCAACAATGAGCCGCCTGACTGAAGACCAAACACAATTTAGGATAGCTATCCAGAGGGTCGCCATGAGTCGACTCCGACTCGACGGCACTTAACAACAACATCCATCTGGAGAGAGTTTGCTTGGATACTGGTAGACCTTGGTGACTGGAGTCAAAAGCGATGAAAAGTTGGGAAGGTTTTCTGTGCTTCCGAGTACTCTGGAGATAAAAGGCCAAAGCACGTTTGCAATCCAGAGTATGAAGGGTTACTTCTGGCCTAGAAGAATGAGGTCTAGGGAAAAAAAAACAGGGAGGTACACCAACTGGTTTAAGTGAAAAGGAAAGACCATCTTTGGCATAAACTAAGGATGAGTCCTAAGGACTACCTTATCATGGTGGAATCATGTATAAGGAGGATCAGCCACCAAAGCCTGAAGCTCACTGATGTGCCTTGCTGAAGTAAGGGCAATAAGGAAGGTGACCTTCCAGGTGAGAAACGTTAGAGAAGCAGTGGCTAGAGGTTCAAAGGGCAGCTTCATAAGCTGTCCTAAAACAACATTAAGGTCCCATGCCACTGGAGGTGGCTTAATGGGAGGCTTAGTTAACAGAAGACCTCTCATGAAGCATGCTACAAGCTATTGAGAGGAGATGGGTTGACCATCTAAGGGCATTTGAGAAGCTGCAATGGCACTTTGGTGGACTCTTACCAAATTGGTTTTGAGCCTAGAAGAAGAGGTGGAGAAGATATTCAAGTAATGCTTCCACCGGAGCTGAAAAAGGGTTAAGATCCCTTTTTGAATACCAGAGAGAGAATCAACGCCACTTGAAGGTGTAGGAGTGCTTTGTGGAAGGTTTCCTAGAAGCCAAAAGGATAGCTTTCACCTGTTGAGAGAGGCTGATGTCCTGGGATGCTATGCCTTCAGCAGCCATGTTGTAAGATGTAGGGACTGCGGATTGGGATGCAGCAGTGTCCCGTCCTCCTGTGAGAGGAGATCTGGAGCAGATCCCAAATCTACTGGTTGACCTTGAGAGAGATGTAGAAGCAGAGGATACCACGGTTGTCGTGGCTAACGCGGGGCTATAAGAATCATGTAGCCCTTGTCTCTGGAGTTTTAAAAGAGTTTTGGGGATGAAGGGAATGGGAGGGAAGGCATATAGGAAGCCTTGACCCCAGTGATGGTGAAAAGCATCTACTGCTTGGTTGTTCTGAGCAGGCGTTCTGGAGCAGAAGCGGGGAAGTTTGGCATTCGGAGGACTTGTAAACAGGTCTATATCTGGGTCTCTCCAGATTTAAAAAATGTGAGCAACCTTGTCTGCATGGAGAGATCACCCGTTGGGGTAGCAGTACTCGACTGAGTTTGTCCGCAAAGAGATTCTGTTTTCCTAGGAGATACATCGCAAGTAGGTGAATCTGATGCTGTATGGCAAAGGACCACAGGGTGCAGGGCTTCGTTGCAAAGTGTCCAAGAGCCTGTTATGCCCTGCTTGTTCAAGTAGAACATGGCTACCTGGTTGTTCATCTGGTCTAGAACTGTGCGGAAGTGAAGGTGGTCATGAAACACCTTGAGAGCATTGTGGATGGCTCTGAGTTCCAGCAGATTTATGTGGAGTTGTGACTCCTGATGAGACCAAAGACCTTGAGTGGAGAAGTTGTCCAGATGAGCTCCCCAGCCCAATGTGGACGCATCCGTTGTCAGGGTACACTGATGTGGAGGCTTCTGAAAAGTTGACCCTACGAGAAGGTGTTCTGGGAATTGCTACCACTGGAGAGACGAGATTAGATGTGTAGAGAGTATTATCCTGTCTCCCAAACAACCAGATGCTTGAGACCACTGGGAAGCCAGGGTCCATTGAGCTGCACGCATATGCAGAAGAGCATATGGAGTCACATGTACAGTAAATGCCAAATGGCCCATGAGTTGCAGCATTTCTCAAGCAGTGAGAAAGGTCTTGAGGCATGCTTGGGATGCAAGCTGAATGAGACGAACACAGCGGGCTTGGGGCAGAGAAGCCCTTGACTGTTGAGTGTCTAGGAGAGCCCCTATAAACTCTAGAGTTTGAGAGGGAACGAGATGGGACTTTGGAAGATTTATTACAAATCCCAAGTTTTGCAGCACCTGCATGGTGTGCGTGAGAGAAAGATTGGTCTCTAGAGATGTGCTTGCTCAAATGAGCTAGTCATCTAAGTAGGGGAAGACAAATATCCCTAGAGTCCTTAGGAATGCAGCTACCACTGCCATGCAATTTGTAAAGACTTTTGGGGCAGAGGTGAGGCCAAAAGGTAGGACTCTGTACTGATAATGTCTCCCCTGGAACAGGAAACGCAGGAACCTTCTGTATTCTGCGTGGATAAGAATGTGAGTATATGCGTCCTTTAGATCTAGAGAACAGAGCCAATCCTGACTCTGGAGATAGGGGAAAAGAGTACCTAGGGAGATCATCTTGAATTTCTCCCAAAGTAGATATTTGTTCAGTTTTCTGAGGTTCAGGATGGGCCTGTATCCCCCTGTCTTCTTTGGAATAAGGAAGTAAGGATAATAGAAGCCCAGACCTTGCAGGGAGAGTGGCACCTCCTCTATTGCACCCTGTGAGAGAAGAGAAGTGACTTTGACTATCATACTTTGGACATATCATACAAAGAGAGAGATCATTGGAGAAAGACATAATGCTTGGATAGGTAGAAGGTCACCGTAAAAGAGGAAGGCCGGCAATGAGCTGGACTGATACAATAACAGCAGCTATAGATACCACTCTATCAACAATGAGCCGCTTGGCTGAAGACCGAACAAAGTTTAGGTCAACTATCCAGAAGGTCGCCATGGGTCAACACAGACTCGACGGTGCTGAATAACAACAACAACAACAACATAGAGACAGTGCTGCATCCTGTCTGCTTGCCTCAGCACTATATAGATAATGCCACTGAATATCCTCTCTGATTGCCTCAGTACTATACAGATAGTGCCGCTGAATATCCTCTCTGATTGCCTCAGTACTATACAGACAGTGCCACTGAATATCCTCTCTGATTGCCTCAGTACTATACAGATAGTGCCGCTGAATATTCTGTCTGATTCCCTCAGCACTATACAGACAGTGCCGCTGAATATCCTGTCTGCTTGCCTCAGCACTATACAGACAGTGCCACCGAATACCCTGTCTGCTTCCCTCAGCACTATACAGACAGTGCCGCTGAATATCCTGTCTGCTTCCCTCAGCACCATAGACACTGCAGCTGAATATCCTGTCTGCTTCCCTCAGCACCATACAGACAGTGCCGCTGAATATCCTGTCTGCTTCCCTCAGCACTATACAGATAGTGCCGCTGAATATCCTGTCTGCTTCCCTCAGCACTATAGACACTGCTGCTGAATATCCTGTCTGCTTCCCTCAGCACCATACAGTGCCGCTGAATATCCTGTCTGCTTCCCTCAGCACCATACAGACAGTGCCGCTGAATATCCTGTCTGCTTCCCTCAGCATCATACAGACAGTGCCGCTGAATATCCTGTCTGCTTCCCTCAGCACCATACAGACAGTGCCGCTGAATATCCTGTCTGCTTCCCTCAGCATCATACAGACAGTGCCGCTGAATATCCTGTCTGCTTCCCTCAGCATCATACAGACAGTGCCGCTGAATATCCTGTCTGCTTCCCTCAGCACTATACAGACAGTGCCGCTGAATATCCTGTCTGCTTCCCTCAGCACTATACAGACAGTGCCGCTGAATATCCTGTCTGCTTCCCTCAGCATCATACAGACAGTGCCGCTGAATATCCTGTCTGCTTCCCTCAGCACTATACAGACAGTGCCGCTGAATATCCTGTCTGCTTCCCTCAGCATCATACAGACAGTGCCGCTGAATATCCTGTCTGCTTCCCTCAGCACTATACAGACAGTGCCGCTGAATATCCTGTCTGCTTGCCTCAGCACTATACAGACAGTGCCACTGAATATCCTGTCTGCTTCCCTCAGCATCATACAGACAGTGCCGCTGAATATCCTGTCTGCTTCCCTCAGCATCATACAGACAGTGCCGCTGAATATCCTGTCTGCTTGACTCAGCACCATACAGACAGTGCCGCTGAATATCCTGTCTGCTTCCCTCAGCATCATACAGACAGTGACGCTGAATATCCTGTCTGCTTCCCTCAGCATCATACAGACAGTGCCGCTGAATATCCTGTCTGCTTCCCTCAGCACCATACAGACACTGCCGCTGAATATCCTGTCTGCTTCCCTCAGCATCATACAGACAGTGCCGCTGAATATCCTGTCTGCTTCCCTCAGCACCATACAGACAGTGCCGCTGAATATCCTGTCTGCTTCCCTCAGCACCATACAGACAGTGCCGCTGAATATCCTGTCTGCTTCTCTCAGCACTATACAGACAGTGCCGCTGAATATCCTGTCTGCTTCCCTCAGCACCATACAGACAGTGCCGCTGAATATCCTGTCTGCTTGCCTCAGCACTATACAGACAGTGCCACCGAATACCCTGTCTGCTTCCCTCAGCACTATACAGACAGTGCCGCTGAATATCCTGTCTGCTTCCCTCAGCACCATAGACACTGCTGCTGAATATCCTGTCTGCTTCCCTCAGCACCATACAGACAGTGCCGCTGAATATCCTGTCTGCTTCCCTCAGTACTATACAGACAGTGCCACTGAATATCCTGTCTGCTTCCCTCAGCACTATACAGATAGTGCCGCTGAATATCCTGTCTGCTTCCCTCAGCACTATAGACACTGCTGCTGAATATCCTGTCTGCTTCCCTCAGCACCATACAGTGCCGCTGAATATCCTGTCTGCTTCCCTCAGCACCATACAGACAGTGCCGCTGAATATCCTGTCTGCTTCCCTCAGCACTATACAGACAGTGCCGCTGAATATCCTGTCTGCTTCCCTCAGCACCATACAGACAGTGCCGCTGAATATCCTGTCTGCTTCCCTCAGCATCATACAGACAGTGCCGCTGAATATCCTGTCTGCTTCCCTCAGCATCATACAGACAGTGCCGCTGAATATCCTGTCTGCTTCCCTCAGCACTATACAGACAGTGCCGCTGAATATCCTGTCTGCTTCCCTCAGCACTATACAGACAGTGCCGCTGAATATCCTGTCTGCTTCCCTCAGCATCATACAGACAGTGCCGCTGAATATCCTGTCTGCTTCCCTCAGCACTATACAGACAGTGCCGCTGAATATCCTGTCTGCTTCCCTCAGCATCATACAGACAGTGCCGCTGAATATCCTGTCTGCTTCCCTCAGCACTATACAGACAGTGCCGCTGAATATCCTGTCTGCTTGCCTCAGCACTATACAGACAGTGCCACTGAATATCCTGTCTGCTTCCCTCAGCATCATACAGACAGTGCCGCTGAACATCCTGTCTGCTTCCCTCAGCATCATAGACAGTGCCGCTGAATATCCTGTCTGCTTGACTCAGCACCATACAGACAGTGCCGCTGAATATCCTGTCTGCTTCCCTCAGCATCATACAGACAGTGACGCTGAATATCCTGTCTGCTTCCCTCAGCATCATACAGACAGTGCCGCTGAATATCCTGTCTGCTTCCCTCAGCACCATACAGACACTGCCGCTGAATATCCTGTCTGCTTCCCTCAGCATCATACAGACAGTGCCGCTGAATATCCTGTCTGCTTCCCTCAGCACCATACAGACAGTGCCGCTGAATATCCTGTCTGCTTCCCTCAGCACCATACAGACAGTGCCGCTGAATATCCTGTCTGCTTCTCTCAGCACTATACAGACAGTGCCGCTGAATATCCTGTCTGCTTCCCTCAGCACCATACAGACAGTGCAGCTGAATATCCTGTCTGCTTCCCTCAGCACTATACAGACAGTGCCGCTGAATATCCTGTCTGCTTCTCTCAGCACCATACAGACAGTGCAGCTGAATATCCTGTCTGCTTCTCTCAGCATCATACAGACAGTGCCGCTGAATATCCTGTCTGCTTCCCTCAGCACTATACAGACAATGCCGCTGAATATCCTGTCTGCTTCCCTCAGCACTATACAGACAGTGCCGCTGAATATCCTGTCTGCTTCCCTCAGCATCATACAGACAGTGCCGCTGAATATCCTGTCTGCTTCCCTCAGCATCATACAGACAGTGCCGCTGAATATCCTGTCTGCTTCCCTGAGCACTATACAGACAGTGCCCGTGAATATCCTGTCTGCTTCCCTCAGCACCAGACAGTGCTGCTGAATATCCTGTCTGCTTCCCTGAGCACCATACAGACAGTGCCGCTGAATATCCTGTCTGCTTCCCTCAACACCATACAGACAGTGCCGCTGAATATCCTGTCTGCTTCCCTCAGCACTATAAAGACAGTGCCGCTGAATATCCTGTCTGTTTCCCTCAGCACTATACAGACAGTGCCGCTGAATATCCTGTCTGCTTCCCTCAGCACTATACAGACAGTGCCGCTGAATATCCTGTCTGCTTCTCTCAGCACCATACAGACAGTGCCGCTGAATATCCTGTCTGCTTCCCTCAGCATCATACAGACAGTGCCACTGAATATCCTGTCTGCTTCCCTCAGCATCATACAGACAGTGCCGCTGAATATCCTGTCTGCTTCCCTCAGCATCATACAGATAGTGCCGCTGAATATCCTGTCTGCTTCTCTCAGCACCATACAGACAGTGCAGCTGAATATCCTGTCTGCTTCTCTCAGCATCATACAGACAGTGCCGCTGAATATCCTGTCTGCTTCTCTCAGCACCATACAGACAGTGCCGCTGAATATCCTGTCTGCTTCTCTCAGCATCATACAGACAGTGCCGCTGAATATCCTGTCTGCTTCTCTCAGCATCATACAGACAGTGCCGCTGAATATCCTGTCTGCTTCTCTCAGCATCATACAGACAGTGCCGCTGAATATCCTGCCTGCTTGCCTCAGCAATATTATTTATTTATTTATTTAGCTTTATATATATATCACCTTACATCGGGTGAAGGCGGTGTACATGAAACAAGAATGGTACATTGAACAATTAAACTATAAACAGCATGCATTGGAAAGTGCAGTGGTAGGGCTATTTACATAAATATATATACTCTGTACAGTGGCTTCTGGTGGGGTGTCCCTGCTGGAGAGAGGCGTTAAGCAGAGGGGCTGAAGCATTCTGAGAAAAGATGTGTTTTCAGGTGTTTTCTGAAGGTGGAGAAGTCTGTTATGTTCCTTAGCTTGTCTGGTAGAGCGTTCCAAATTTAGTGGGCATAAAGTTGGAAGGCATGTTTGCAGGCTTGTTGGTTGGATTTGGTCCTGGAGTGTAGGATGATTAGGGTATGCATCATGGAGGTGCGCCTAGATCTGATTGGTTGAGGGGTCTGTATCCGCATGTATAGGTGTGTGGGGAGATCGGCGCGGTTGTCTTATACTTTATCTTACTCAGTAGCGGTAGCCAGTGGAGTTTCATAAGTATGGGAGTGATATGTTCTTGCCTAGCTGCTGCTTGGAGTATTCGTGCTGTTGAATGGAGAGCTGTTTGTAGGGGGAGAAGTATGGATTGTGGAGGCACTGGTAGATAACATTGCAATATTCAAAGTGTGGCAGTATTGTTGCTTGGAGGGCAGAGTGAAACTTGGTGTTTTTGAGCAGTGATCAGAGCTGCTGACAGATAATGCTGCTGAATATTGTGATGCAGCGGAGGCTGATGAGAGCCCTGATGAGAGAAGTGAACCTGTTTGTCAGCAAGGAAAAGATGTGCACAGGGTGCAATATTCACTGGGACCAGCTAGAGGGAGCAGGAGTGCAGTCAGGGAGACTGAAGGGCCACGCCTAGCTGGTCAGGAGCACATGACAAACATTTCACAAGCCTCAAAGAGAGGAGTCCTTTATAAGGAAGCACTGCCTCAAGTTAAACAGAAAGAGATACAGAAAGAGCTAGGACTGGGGCAGAAGGAGAAACAGAAAGAGAAAGCCGTTTGCTGGCAGAGGAGAAAGACTTATACGGATTGCAAGCAAGAAGCAAGGAGGAATCAGCCGGGAAGGAAAAGCCAGGCTGAGCAAGGAAGCCAGGATTTGGGCTGTTGCAAGAGCAGGCATTTTCCAGAAGAGCTGTTACCACAGGTGAGAGAGGAACCAAACTCTCAGAGAAAAGCTTGGCACGAAGCTTCTGAAGGGAGGAAGCAAGTCCAAGGAGAGAACCTTTCCTCAGCGTGCTGCTGCAATAAGAGGTATGAGAATTATATTCCTACAAAGAAACCTTTGCCCTGTAAAAGTTCTTGTGAAGGAAGTGTGGAATCTCTAAGAAGAGAAAGCCCAGTTAATACTAAGGGGACACGTGGCCAGCGCTCCAGGCTAGGCCCGAGGCACTGGAAAGTATTAAGGGAAATATATAAAGCTCCAGAATACAATATTCCAGAGACTGTTAACACAGAATTAGACATACCAATTCCTGAGCCGATGCAAGTGGAACTGGTGGAACAGTTGCCAGACCCAGAGGAGATGGATTGCTCTCTCTGCATTTCCCATAGCACAGAGTCTTTGGAGGACGTATGAATGGCTTGTGGTATCTGCAGAATGTCTATTATGTGCTGAGCAGAAGAATTGTACAAATGTGCTTTAAACTGGAAGCTATGTTTGTGCCCTGCTACTACTGTGAAGTTAACAGTTTTCCTTAAACCTTGTGTTTTCTTTTGTGCCTGAAGTTAAGGACATTATTTTCAGTTGTGACCAATTTATGACCCCATGCGTAAAGGGAATAAAAGCCTTTTTCATCCCTACCACTCTGCTTTAATTGTTTGCTTTAAAGGATTGGAGTTGAAAACCACTAGACCAAGTTTCCTTGGTTCTTAAAAAGAACTCTCCTATCTAATAATAATAATTTTTATGCCACTGTGTGACAATATGCTCTGTAGTATATTGTTTTCGTAGTTCTGTTGATGTGGGCTTTGAAGGTGACCTGTTGATCGAGGGTGATTCCTAGGTACGTGACTTCTGATTGTGTTCTGCTAGGGGTGTTGTTCAGGGTTATGGTGGGTGGGATGTGGAGGTGTCACTTCTGTATACAAAGAGGGCTTCTATTTTCTTGTAGTTGATTTCAAGGTTGTTGTTTTTTAGCCAGTTGGATACATCTGTGAAGCATATCTGGTGAGTGGAGAATGAGGGCTGCTTTGTGTTGAATGTGCTATAGATCATGATATCATCGGCATAGATGTGGAAATTGAGATTGTGGGATTGGATGAGTGTACAGAGGTGTTGGGCATCAAAATGGCAGATGAAATTTAATGTGGACAAGTGCAAAGTTATGCACCTAGGGAAGAACAACCCAAACTATGGTTACACGATGCAAAGTTCCACATTAGGAACCACCACCCAGGAAAAAGATTTAGGCATCATTGTGGATAACATGTTAAAACCCTTGGCCCAGTGTCCAGCGGCGGCCAAGAGAGCAATAGAATGCTAGGTATCACAAGGAAAGGAATGGAAAATAAAACAAAGGATATTATAATGCCTCTATATTGTTCCATGGTGAGACCGCACCTTGAATATTGTGTGCAATTCTGGTCTTAAGAAGGATATAGCGTTATTAGAAAAGGTTCAGAGAAGAGCCACCAAAATGGTAAAGGGGATGGAAGGATACCCCTATGAAGAAAGGCTCCCGACCGGCTCTGTGCTCCCCGATCGGGGTAGAGCACGCCTGAGCAGGCGGCAGCCATCTTGGCCTGCTCGGGAGACCTCCGGCCCGGTCGGGGCTGTGGGAGGCGGAGCCTTGCCCCAGAGGAGCAGCCGCCGTCAAGAAATCAACTTCTCTTCAGCTCCCGACCGGCTCTGTGCTCCCCGATCGGGGTAGAGCACGCCTGAGCAGGCAGCAGCCATCTTAGCCTGCTCAGGAAACCTCCGGCCCAATCGGGACTGTGGGAGGCAGAGCCTTGCCCCAGAAAAGCAGCCGCCGTCAAGAAATCAACCTCTCTTCAGCTCCCGACCGGCTCTGTGCTCCCCGATCGGGGTAGAGCACGCCTGAGCAGGCAGCAGCCATCTTAGCCTGCTCAGGAGACCTCCGGCCCAATCGGGGCTGTGGGAGGCGGAGCCTTGCCCCAGAAAAGCAGCCGCCGTCAAGAAATCAACCTCTCTTCAGCTCCCGACCGGCTCTGTGCTCCCCGATCGGGGTAGAGCACGCCTGAGCAGGCAGCAGCCATCTTAGCCTGCTCAGGAGACCTCCGGCCCAATCGGGGCTGTGGGAGGCAGAGCCTTGCCCCAGAAAAGCAGCCGCCGTCGAGAAATCAACCTCTCTTCAGCTCCCGACCGGCTCTGTGCTCCCCGATCGGGGTAGAGCACGCCTGAGCAGGCAGCAGCCATCTTAGCCTGCTCAGGAGACCTCTGGCCCAATCGGGGCTGTGGGAGGCGGAGCCTTGCCCCAGAAAAGCAGCCGCCGTCAAGAAATCAACCTCTCTTCAGCTCCCGACCGGCTCTGTGCTCCCCGATCGGGGTAGAGCACGCCTGAGCAGGCAGCAGCCATCTTAGCCTGCTCAGGAGACCTCCGGCCCAATCGGGGCTGTGGGAGGCGGAGCCTTGCCCCAGAAAAGCAGCCGCCGTCAAGAAATCAACCTCTCTTCAGCTCCCGACCGGCTCTGTGCTCCCCGATCGGGGTAGAGCACGCCTGAGCAGGCAGCAGCCATCTTAGCCTGCTCAGGAGACCTCCGGCCCAATCGGAGCTGTGGGAGGCGGAGCCTTGCCCCAGAAAAGCAGCCGCCGTCAAGAAATCAACCTCTCTTCAGCTCCCGACCGGCTCTGTGCTCCCCGATCGGGGTAGAGCACGCCTGAGCAGGCAGCAGCCATCTTAACCTGCTCAGGAGACCTCCGGCCCAATCGGGGCTGTGGGAGGCGGAGCCTTGCCCCAGAAAAGCAGCCGCCGTCAAGAAATCAACCTCTCTTCAGCTCCCGACCGGCTCTGTGCTCCCCGATCGGGGTAGAGCACGCCTGAGCAGGCAGCAGCCATCTTAGCCTGCTCAGGAGACCTCCGGCCCAATCGGGGCTGTGGGAGGCGGAGCCTTGCCCCAGAAAAGCAGCCGCCGTCAGGCGGGCCCGCGCCTGTCGGGCCCGCGCCTGAGGGCCTTGCCAGAGGGCCCTTTGGCACGGCCCTTAGGCAAAGGCACTCTCAGATGACACCGAGTAACAGCCAAGCCAAGAAGTCTGCAACCACACCCTACCCCCAACTTGAACCCTCAGTCGTCTCCAGCGAGTTGTCCGACCTCACAGCAAGTATACTTCAACTCTCTAACCAAGAAATTCACTCAGCAGTTCAAAGCAATCCCACATACTGCCACTTATAGCATTTCATGACTGTCCCTTGAATATACACCCTAAGATCCAACGAACTGACTAGTCCCATACTGTTGTCAGTAACCATCAAGATTCTGCTGTCTTATGCTGTCATCTACTGTCTTATACTGTCGTCAGTATTCACTCCCAACTGATCTCCCACTTCACCCTCACCAAGCAACACCACTCACAAACACTAACTGTCTTTATCAGCCTGACTCTTACAGTTGTCTGTATCGCATTCACACACGCAAACACCTGACACCTGTTATATTTGCCTGACTCTTACAGTTGCCTGTACTCACATACCCTCACACCTGACTCTCTTCATTGGTCTTACTCTTACAGTTGTCTGTATAGCATTCACACACGCACACACCTGACACCTGTTATATTTGCCTGACTCGTACAGTTGCCTGTATTACATTCACATACCCACACACCTGACTCTCCTCATCAGCCTGACTCTTACAGTTACCTGTATTCACATACCCTCACACCTGACTCTCCTCATCAGCCTGACTCTTACAGTTACCTGTATTCACATACCCTCACACCTGACTCTCTTCATTGGTCTTACTCTTACAGTTGCCTGTATAGCATTCACACACGCACACACACGACACCTGTTATATTTTGCTATAGCCATTACTAGCCTTGTAACATACACCTTAATCAGTGATATCTTTGTTACCACCTCATAGTCTGTATACTGTACTGTGAAATTACCTGTATACTGTATTGTGTATTCTTACCACCCAAAACTCAATTACCCCCTCATACTATATCCCAGAAACCAAAATGTCTCTCCACCTCATTACTCTCCTCAGTTTCTATCTTCTCACAGATTGGCTCGGAACCACCATTGCCTACTCCCCCACCTACAGTCTTATCCCCATCCTCAAAAACCACGGAAAGCAATGGGCAGGCAACCCTTTTCAGTATCCGACTAGGGAAGCGCATATCCGACACTCCCACCTGATCCACATTGCAATACAGCAATCCAGCAACCTGAAGCAACACAAACCATCGCCCTCACAAAACCTAAAATGTGCTCTTATAAATGCTCGATCAATTCGAAAAAAAATGGCCTGTAATCCTAGACATAGTTACCCTCCATGATCTTGATGCTCTCATGATCACCGAAACCTGGTTATCTAAAGAAGACAATGTCCTTATCAACCAACTCATTCCACCAAACTTCACTATACACACAACCCACAGAGAAAACAAGAAAGGAGGAGGAGCACTCATACTCACCAAGTCTGAACTCCTCTTCAACATGACTAACTCCCATAGCACAAACAATCTGGACATAATCACCATAGCCAATAAACAATGCTCCATAAACCTGGTCTACAGAGCCCCCTCGAGCTCCCCAGACGATCTGCCCACTATATTGGATCTGGCCGCTAACACCAGCAACCCCAACACTCCCAACTGGATTATGGGAGACCTGAACCTCCCATCACTACAACAAAACCAATCCTCCTCACTCCTCAATGCCATCGAAAATCTTGGTTATAAACAAATGATCACTGAACCCACTCATACCAAAGGAAACATTCTTGACATGGTATTTGCCCCACACCATGTCTCCGAGCAAAACAGCAACATTGTAAAATCGATCACCGATGTCCCATGGTCTGACCATAAACTTATAAACCTACGAATCCCCCTGAACAACAGTCATAGTTTGAACACCAGCAAACTCGCCAATACATCCAGAGTAACACGGGGCTTTCGACCTTTCAACAGAGAACTTATTCTGTCAAGTACCCAACCAATCCTCAACAACACATCACTCAACCTCGACGAGTCAATCGCTGCCTGGAACAACAGCCTCAACGCTGTTGCTCAACTACCAAACAAAAAGACCTTATCAGGGAAAAGAACCTCTGCTCCATGGTTTTCCCCGGAACTACGGGCCTCTCTTACGCACCTACGAAGGCTAGAAAAACGCTGGCGCCGCTCACTAGCTACCGATGACCACGAAGCCTACATTCTTCACCTCTCAACTCACCGCGAGGCAATCGCAGCCAGAAAGAAGCAATACCACTCAGATATGCTCAAGAGATCATTGAACAAACCTCGTGACCTTTTCAACCTGGTTAAGTCACTATCAAAGGAACCATCCTCTGAACAAAATAATGATATCCACCCACAAGAATTCGCTGATTACTTGCAATCAAAACTCCTACAGACAGATGAACTCTCAAAAAACAATATACAAGAAACGACCTGCCCAACATCCCTATCCGCACTTAACACGCCTTCTTCTAAACACATTGAAGACACCATCTCCTCACTCAACATGACCACTGCGCAAACCGATCCCTGCCCAGCCTTTTGGATAAAGGATCTGCGGTGTGACTTTAGCACCTTCATTGCAAGAATCATGAACCTCTCTTTCACTACTGGCTCCTTCCCATCTGCATTAAAACTCACATCCATCAGGCCACTGCTAAAAAACGCTAAACTAGACCCAAAACGGCCAGACTCCTACAGGCCAATAGCCAGTATCCCCCTCTTAGCAAAGATCTTTGAGAAAGAGGCACAGCGCCAAATCCAAGACCACATCGACTCAGCAGCCCCTCTAGACTATTCTCAACACGGCTTCAGAGAATTCCACGGCGTTGAGACACTGCTTACCACCCTCTTCAATGATGTTCTCAATACCATAGACAACATCCGACAAGGCGTTGTGCTAATCTTCTTGGATATAGCAGCAGCGTTTGACTCGGTAAATCACGAGATTCTCCTCGGTCGACTGAAAGGAAAAGGCATCTGCAACTCAGCACTTGAATGGTGTAAATCATACCTCGACACCAGAATGCAATACGTCAAATCCGCAACAGGAGAATCAAAACTCTTCCACCAAAGACAAGGCGTTCCGCAGGGGTCCTCACTCTCATCCCTCCTGTTCAACGTCTATATGCAGCCTATCTGCGATATCATCAGGTCCTTCAATGTGAAATGTATGATATACGCCGACGATATCCTACTCTACATGCCATTTTCCACAATGCAAATGGATTTATTGCCTATAACAAACTGCTTCGATGCAGTCTCACAATGGCTCCTGTCACAGAACCTCCGCATTCAGCATAAGAAAACTGAGGTTCTCTTTATCACAAGAGACCCCAACTTCACCCCACCACCACATATAAGTGTCAAGGGAGCTGACCTAGACACCAAGGATACTATAAAATACCTCGGAGTCACACTAGACCATAGGCTCGATATGAAATCACACATAAACAATATCGTAAAATCTGTATACTTCAAAATACGCACTCTCAGACACCTGCGTCCCCTACTAGACCACGAAGACTTCAGAACCATCTACCAAGCTCTGATACTGCCGCATTTCGACTTCGCCAATTCCATTCTACAAGGACTCCCACAATCCACCATAAGCTCCTTGCAGCTCGCAATGAACACTGCTGCCAGGGTTCTTCTAGGAGCGGCCAGAAGTGAACACATCACACCTATCCTCAAACAGCTCCATTGGCTCCCTATACACAGAAGACTTACATTCAAAACCCTCATTCTCACATTTAAGGCCTTAAATGGTTTATCGTCCACATCACTTACTAAACTCATCCAATCCGTCCCATCAAATAGAAATAGGAGACATGCAGCATTAAACTCACTAACAACCCCACAGGCTATAACAACGTGCAGCCTATCAACATCAAACAGAGCTTTCATGTTTAGCGCACCAAAATACTGGAATTCTCTCCCACCTGATCTCCGCGCCATAACCGACCTAACCCAGTTCAGAAAGGCCCTTAAACTGCACCTTTTCATCAAATACTACCCCACATGAACCGTAACATAACAGCCTCACCCTAGTACAATCCACAATATCCCTCTTGTTCCAAGCATCCCTGCTAATTTTATGTAAATAGTTCGAGCATGCTATCTAGCTAATAGATTATATACTCCATGTAAATAGTTCTCCCATGTTATCCAAGTTGATACTCCTGTTATATGTAATACCAAACAGCCTGTTGTTCTGGTTCCTTTCTGTTATTTGTAAACCGCGCTGATGTCAAAGAGTGCGGTATATAAGAAGTTGAAATAAATAAATAAAATAAATAAATAAATAAAAAGGTTAGGGCTCTTTAACCTGGAAAAGAGACGGCTGAGGGGAGATATGATAGAAGTCTATAAATTAATGAACAGAGTGGAACGGGTAAACGTAGATTGATTGTTTACGTTATCAGAATGTAGAAAGACTAGGGGACATGAAATGAAGCTACAGGGTAAACTATTTAAGACTAATAAAAGAAAATATTTTTTCACTCAACGTGTAATCAAACTCTGGAATTTGTTACCAGAGGATGTAGTAAAGGCTGTTAGTGTAGCTGGGTTTAAAAAAGGTTTGGACAAGTTCCTGGAGGAAAGGTCCATAAACCATTATTAAGAAGGGACCCAGGATATCAATGCTTGACCCAATACAAGCATTTTGGAACCTGTGTCTTTTGGGGAAACCGCTAAGTACGTATGACCTAGATTGGCCACTGTTGGAAACAGGATACTGGGCTTGATGGACTTTGGTCTGACTCAGTATGGCATATCTTATGTTCTTATGGAGGTAAATGTTAAATAACAGCGCAGAGAGAGTGGATCCTTGGAGGACTCCTTGTGTCTGTTTGTAAGGGATGGAGGTGTTGTTGCCAATCCTTATGCTGGTATCTGTCAGAGAGGTAGGATCTGAACCATTGAAGGATGGTGCTTTGGATTCCGTTGGATTGTAGGCAATGGAGGAGGGTATGGTGGTTTACCCTATGTTTCTATGAGTGATATGCGGAAATATTTCTTTACGGAAAGAGTAGTGGATCCATGGAATAGTCTCCCAGTGGAGGTGGTAGAGATGAGGACAGTAACTGAATTCAAAAAAGCATGGGACAAACACAGAGGATCTCTAAAGGTAAAAAGGGGACTGGTGTAGTTGTTGATATGGAAGGACAGACTAGATAGGCCATGTGGTCTTTTTCTGTCATCATATTTCTATGTTTCTCTGTTTCTACTGTATTGAATGCTGAGGAGATATCCAGGAAGAGCAGGAATCCTTGGTTGGTTTGTTGTATTCCTTGAATTAGCATGTTGATCAGGGTGGTTAGAAGCGTTTCCATTCCATGGTGAGGACAGAATCCATGTTGTTGCGGATCCAGTAGGTTGTTTCTGTCAATATGGTGTTGTAGCTGATTCTGTACTATTTTTTTCTATGAACTTGGCTGCTTATGGTAGGCTGGCAATGGGCCGTTATGAGGATGGGTCAGAGGTGTTGAGATTAGTTTTCTTTAATGTTGGGCGTATTGAGGGTGTTTTTAGGCACATAGGCATGATGCCCTGTTGTAGTACTGCTTGTGTGATACTGGTGGGTGATTTGCTTCCCTCAGCACTATACAGACAGTGCCGCTGAATATCCTGCCTGTTTCCCTCAGCACTATACAGACAGTGCCGCTGAATATCCTGTCTGCTTGCCTCAGCATCATATATCCAGTGCCAGTGACTGCTGCTGAATATCCTGTCTGATATTCTCAGCATTATACAGACAATGCCGTCGAATATCCTGTTTGATTGCCTCATCACCGTACAGATAGTGCTAGAGTGGTCCACAGACCGGGCAGTGTGGAGCTGAGAGTTATGTATAGTGGCGATATTCAGCACCGCTAAATATAGCTTTATAGCTGAGTACTGACTATCAGAGTCCAAGATATTCTTGTACAAAGCTTTTAGACACTGTATGGCACTTAAATTGAAATGTTTTTTCCTGTGAGGAACAACATAAGAAAGATGGTTTTTCCTATCATTTGCAGTGATTTTTCCATTGACACAAGCAATATATTTATGAATAGTTGGTTTAGTGGTGACGTCTTTTTATTTTTTAGTTGTTTTAATGCATAGCCGGAAGAGTCACAGTCTTCTTTTATACAGTACATGATGCTTAAATATCACAGTGTAACATGGCCTAGGCAGTTTTACAGCTGACAGATTTCAAACTCTTAACTGCTCAGGAATATTGCAGAATACTAAATGAAGAGGTTTCATACTTGCACATACATGAGCTTTACCAGCCATTTTCTGTACCATTTTTTAAATACCTTCCACCAGCCGTCTTTGTTTAATGAGTAAGAAAATGTCAAAGTAGCAAGATTTAAAGAGACACCACTTGGTGGGCCTCCAGTTGCTTTCAGCTGGGTGTCGCTCTTGAAAAGTAAATCTTAAAAAGAAATGCTGGCAAAAGACTGTGGCGGGACTGGAGTTGCTATCCATCAGCACCCAGAACTTGTTCAGCTTGTCACTTGTTGCCTTCTCTCGTTTACTTCTCCGAGGCAGAAAAGCCAAAGGACACTAAAGGGAGAAGTTACAAAGCTGTGGCAAAATATCGCATTTTACTGCAGCTCAATTTACTGCTGGAGTCATAACCTGCAGTGAATGAACAACAACTTGCATTCAGCTTTGCAAGTTGCATTATTTTTCCTCTCTGCTAATGTATGACCCACTGCTCCAGGGGTTCCTATTAAAAGGGCCAGAGGTTTTCTATTACTGACCTCCAATCAGGCCCCCTTCTCCCCTAAGAGGCCCCTCACTGCCTGGAACAGTCCCCCCAAAAGACCCCCCTTTACCCAAAACCTCTCTCCCCGAGACCTATTGCGTCTATCCCTAATGTCTAGTTGGGGGGTGAGGGGTACAGGAGTGATCCTCAGTCATTCCAATTCCCTAGGCCAGGGGTCGGCAACCCGCGGCTCCGGAGCCGCATGCGGCAACCCGCGGCTCCGGAGCCGCATGCGGCTCTTTCTCACCTTTGCCGCGGCTCCGGAGCACACTGCCCGCCCGGTATTTATGGCGTTATGGGCTCCCTCCCTTCTTCATATCTGCTCCCTCCCTGTCAGCTCCCTCCCTTCTTCTGCAGCCGCGGTTCCCTGCCTCTTAGGGAACCGCGGCTGTGCTTTTAAAATCATCTCGGAGCCCTTCCTGTCTTGACGGGCTCCGTGCAGCATTGTCCCGCCTCTAAAGTGGTAAACAACTTCCGTTAGAGGCGGGACAATGCTGCACGGAGCCCGTCAAGACAGGAAGGGCTCCGAGATGATTTTAAAAGCACAGCCGCGGTTCCCTAAGAGGCAGAGAGCCGCGGCTGCAGAAGAAGGGAGGGAGCTGACAGGGAGGGAGCAGATATGGATGGATGGAGGGGGCTGACATGGAGGGAGGGAGCTGATATGGATGGATGGATGGAGGAAGGAGGAGGGGGGCTGACATGGAGGGAGGAGCTGATATGGATGGAGGGAGGGGGGCTGACATGGAGGGAGGGAGCAGATATGGATGGATGGATGGATGGAGGGAGGGGGGCTGACATGGAGGGAGGGAGCAGATATGGATGGATGGATGGATGGAGGGAGGGGGGCTGACATGGAGGGAGGGAGCAGATATGGATGGATGGAGGGAGGGGGCTGACATGGAAGGAGGGAGCAGATATGGATGGATGGATGGAGGGAGGGAGCAGATATGGATGGATGGAGGGAGGGGGGCTGACATGGAGGGAGGGAGCAGATATGGATGGATGGAGGGAGGGGGGCTGACATGGAGGGAGGGGGGCTGACATGGAGGGAGGGAGCAGATATGGATGGATGGAGGGGGCTGACATGGAGGGAGGGAGGGAGGGGGCTGACAGGGAGGGAGGGAGGGATGGAGGGAGGGGGGCTGACATGGATGGATGGAGGGAGGGGGGCTGACATGGAGGGAGGGAGCAGATATGGATGGATGGAGGGAGGGGGGCTGACATGGAGGGAGGGGCTGACATGGAGGGAGGGAGCAGATATGGAGGGAGGGAGGGAGGGCGCAGATATGGAGGGAGGGAGCTGATATGGATGGATGGAGGGAGGGGGGCTGACATGGAGGGAGGGAGCAGATATGGATGGATGGATGGAGGGAGGGGGGCTGACATGGCGGGTGGGGGGCTGAAATGGATGGATGGAGGGAGGGGGGCTGACAGGGAGGATGGAGGGAGGGGGGCTGACATGGAGGGAGGGGGCTGACATGGATGGATGGAGGGAGGGGGCTGACATGGAGGAGGGGCTGACATGGAGGGAGGGAGCTGACATGGAGGGAGGGGGGCTGACATGGAGGGAGGGAGCAGATATGGATGGATGGATGGAGGGAGGGGGGCTGACATGGAGGGAGGGGCTGACATGGAGGGAGGGAGCAGATATGGAGGGAGGGAGGGAGGGGGGCTGACATGGAGGGAGGGAGCTGATATGGATGGATGGAGGGAGGGGGGCTGACATGGAGGGATGGAGGGGCTGACATGGAGGGAGGGGGGCTGACATGGAGGGAGGGGGGCTGACGGATGGATGGAGGGAGGGGGGCTGACATGGAGGGAGGGAGCAGATATGGATGGAGGGAGGGAGGGGGCTGACATGGAGGGAGGGAGCAGATATGGAGGGAGGGAGCTGATATGGATGGATGGAGGGAGGGGGCTGACATGGAGGGATGGAGGGGGCTGACATGGAGGGAGGAGGGAGGGGGGCTGACATGGAGGGAGGGGGGCTGATATGGATGGATGGAGGGAGGGGGGCTGATATGGATGGATGGAGGGAGGGGGGCTGACATGGAGGGAGGGAGCTGATATGGATGGAGGGAGGGGGGCTGACATGGAGGGATGGAGGGGGCTGACATGGATGGAGGGAGGGGGGCTGACATGGATGGACATGGAGGGAGGGAGCTGATATGGATGGAGGGAGGGAGGGAGGGAGGGGGCTGACATGGAGGGATGGAGCACTGGTAATGGGGTTGAGGGGACGAGCACTGGAAATGAGCTGATTAGGGGAGGCTAGGACGTAATGAGCTGATGGGGGGGTAGGACTGGTATTGGGCTGATTAGGGGAGGCTAGCACTGGTAATGGGGTTGAGGGGGGATTAGCACTGGAAGGTACTGGGAGTGAGGACTGGAAAGGGGATGATATTGGGGAGGGTTACTGTGACTGGAAATAGGCTGATGGAAAGAAGTGAAGAAAACGAAAGAAGAGATAAGAAATGGCAGATGGACCATAGACCACAGAAAGAGAGCTAAGAGAAGACAGGAAAGCAGAAGCCTCAGATCGGGACCAGCATGATCAAAGAATAAATTGGTCAGACAACAAAGGTAGAAAAAATAATTTTATTTCATATTAGTGATTTGACTACAAAATCATCATAATTTTGAAATCAAATATTGTTACTTGTTGTTGTGATATTTTCTGGCGTTTTTTTTTTTGGTGTGTGAAGGAAGAGGGGTAGTCTTATACGGCGAGTATAGGCCAAACACCTATATTTTAACAGGAAAAGTAGGGGGTCGTATATAGCATTAAGGTAAGAAACAATATATGCAGTGTTAGATTTGTTTTAAATGTCGCAATGGTTTTGCGGCTCCCAGTTTTTTTTTTCCCTTCGGAAACGGGTCCAAGTGGCTCTTTACGTCTTAAAGGTTGCAGACCCCTGCCCTAGGCTGTTGAGTTCAAAGTGGCACCAGTTGACCTTTAGTGGCAATCTCATTGTACTACTGCTAGGGGTCAAGCTGCCGATATTATAGCACTTCTATGCAGACGATGTCATGATCTACATGCCATTCTCTACAATAAAAGCCTGCTACACTCCTCTAACTCCACTCCACATGGTTTATAGGACATAATCTCAAAATAAACAGACGTTCTCTTCTTCACAAGGGATGAAAGCTTTTCCCCAGCCGTACATCTAAGAGTCAATGAGGTAGAACTGGAAGTTAGAACTGAAATAAAATATCCTGGAAAAACAATCGACCAATGGCTCACTCTACAAACACACATTAATAATACCCCAAAACAATTTATCAGAAGATAAAAACCCTACAGCACTTACAACTGCTACTCGAAGCCCACAATTTCCAAACAGTATTTCAAGTGATAATTACCCCTCATTTAGACTTTTGCAGCATCATCTTCCAGGGTGTCCCTAAATACATTTTACTAACATTACAAATGGCCCAGCACACTGCAGCCAGAGTCCTTGAGAGAGCATCCAGAATGGAGCACATAAGCCCGATCCTAAAAAAGCTTCACTGGTACACTCTTCCCTGCCACGTCACATACAAGGTACTCATGACTATCTTCAAAATCCTACACAACATGTCTGTCGTTTTATTAAAGAACATGCTCAAGAAGCCTCCAAAAAACAGAAACAGGAGATCATGCACTCAGAACACTTTAAGAGTACCCACAGAAAAACTAAAATATAACCAAACTACTTGTGCACGTGCCTTTTCACTGTATGCACCTGAACTCTGGAACAACCTCCCTACAATACTAAGAAACATAGAGGGCATATCCCACTTTAGAAAGGAGCTAAAAACCTTACTCTTCAAAGAACACTGAGGACAAAACATAACTCCCGCGACTACCTTAAGTCTGACTTTTTTACAATCAGCTTCACCTACATACAGAACTGACAATAAAGCTACATACCTGTCTTAATCAAATGATCCTCCAACCAAATCATTACCCATCCAAGAACCTCTCTATTAAAATACCATTTCATAGCATACACACAACCATTTATCTTAAGGTATTATAAATAATTTATACCTGTTCTTCCATTGTTAAATGTACTTTTCCAAGTTAACACTCTCTGTTCAATGTAACTTTAATTTTAACTTAATTGTTTCATGCAAACCGCACTGACCTTTGGAAATGTGGAATATAAAAAATGTTAAATAAATAAGTATGCAAAGGAGTTGACCAGTGCCATTTTGAAGCCAGCAGCCTAGGAGGTGGGAACGACTGGGTAATTATTCCTGTCTCTTCCCACTGGATACCAGGGAGAGGACCAGTAAGCCCTCACTTTGAATTTCTACAACTGGGTGGAGTGATCTCTCTTCCTTTTTTATACAGATCTCCACTCCCTCTTTAGCTTTCCTCTCTCCATCTCCACTCCACCCCCACTCCCCCTCCCCCAAAAACAATCCAGAGAAGCTGTAGGGGCTGGTACCGAGTATGGTAAATAGATTATATAAACCTCCAAAAATATGGGGTGATATTCAAAATGAATTAAGTGCTTACCTTTGGAGTTAATCGTATGGATTGTCAGCGTTAAAAATTTTGTGGTGGCAAGTGGGGTACATTTTATTTTCACAAGTCGAGGAGGAGTGAGGGACATTCTGGGGACAGGGCCAATAATTAGCCAGATAGTGCTAATATTCGGCTGATGTCCAGTTAACTTTATTCAGATATGTAGATCAGCATAAATAGCTCTCCTAATTTATACAGTCAAATTTAGGACTACACAATCAGTGGTCCAAGTTAATTGGATAAATCAGCTAAAAATCTGCTTAGAGTTAAGAAGATAATTTTAATAAATAGGTAATCTAATTGACTGTAAGTGAATTTGTCACCACTGAATATGTGGTCCCCACATAGCCCTGCCCACCGACTCGTAACCCCAGATATTCATTGCCGGGGTCATATATGGCCCCAGCATTGAATATCCAGGGATCGCCGCACATGCCGGAAGCCATATTAGGTAAATGGGCAGCAGCGATATTTCATGTTGCCTGGTTAGCTCCTGCGCCGAACGATAGGCAAGGGTTTTCCTTGCCTATCTTTTTGGCGCAGATCGCTAACCAGGCAGCGTGCAATATCACTGCTGCCTGGTTATCCCTTGTCGCCACCCCGGAATGCCCCCAACATGCCCCAATGCTAACCAGATAATATTGCCGTTGAATATCCCAATTTAATGCATTTACATGGTTTACAGGGCTGTAAACTATGTAAATGCCTTTCGAATATCGGGCCCTATATTTTTAGTTGATTCAGTTGATAATTAAAGCAAACTAAATCATCAAGTCTTCACTGTGATTGGTATTTCATATGTTAGTGGGGTTAAAATATTTTCAAAAACAGAATCATTATAAAGTACATATTGTTTGGGTGCGCTACTCTTGACCAGGCTTACCAAGTAGCAAAATCCAATCTTGGCTCTTTGGTTCTAATTCTCTAAATTCAAGTAAGGAATGAAATGAAAACACACACATACACAGAGAATTATATCAATAACAGTACTACTTAAGGCCTTAAGGGAGAGACTCGTAGGCCTATTAACTTGAGCAGTCTCCTCCACCTTAGCATGGTCGCAGGACTTACTTTTATTAGGACAAAAACTGCTACATTCTACAATTTTGTCTCATCACTCTACGTCATGCTTCTAACTACATGTTTCAGGTCAAACTAGGCACAGACATTGCTCACACATAATCAGGACAAACAAAAACATCCTGTCTCCATAAGTATCCTCTCTCACTAAACAATTTAACCCTGGGAGTACCGATGGGGTCAAAAGTGACCCCATTGCAAGCTTCACAACGCGTATCTCGGAAACTAGTTGTTCAAGAATGCAATTTTTTTTATGACTTTTCACATGTCAATATTTATTTATTTACATTCTCTTATATACCGCGCTATTCGGCATCAGTGCGGTTTACATTGAACAAACTGAAATTACATTGAACAGGGCATTATAACTTGGAGATAACTATTTTACAGGGAACATGGGCTATGGAGGGTTAAGTGGCTTGCCCAAGACCACAAGGAGCACTTGTGGGACTAGAAACCCCAGTCCTTCCAGCCCAAGGTTGCTGTTCTCTAGTGGGATTTGAACCTCCGACCTTCCAGCCTGAAGTACCTTGCCCCAACCACTAAGCCACTCCTCCACTCCACATTCTCTTTATATTGTGCCATGAGAGTAATAATTTTCATCCGCTAGGTGACGCTAGTGATGAATTGCAGCACAGAGTACCAGTGGGGTCATTTTTGACCCCAGTTGCTTAAGTCCGGTTTGGATCGCGATACAATTTGCAGTTTTGTGAATTTTTTGATCTGACAAAGGTATTTATCATTAATTATGTATCATTTATTTTTTGTACTCTTATTTTATGAAAATTACACATTTTCTGTAATTGATATCATACGTTCTCTCATTATTTCCGATGAAATCTAAAGGCTTTCAGCTTGTTCATCATGATTATTGTACACCTATAGTAAAACTGCTAGGTTATTGTTTATGATGTCAAAACGAAAGTATTCAGCTGCCCAAGTAAGAGAAATATTGCAATGAGATGCTGACAGTGACGGCTCTGAGTCGTCTGATGATGCAGCATATTCAGCAAGCGAAGAAGCATATCAGCCAAGTTCGGGCGATAAATCTGATGACGACAGTCATGATTCAGACGGCAACAGCAGTTGGTCGCCAAGTGAATGTGAGACTGATGTTGAGCCGGTAACATCGCCTGCAGCAAAGAGTCAAGTTACAGGTCAAGGCAAAGGTCGAGGCTGTGCTGGACGGGGAAGAAGGCAGGAGTCCTCGGAGTCAGTATCATCTGTGAGGAATCTTAGTTGTGGTCATAGAGGAGCTTAGAGGTCATCAACTATAAGCACAAATGTTGCCATTGAAGCCTATGTATCTGAGGATGCCATCTCATGGAACAGGAAACCTATAAAGCAAGCTGCTGGAAGATACGCCAGAGCTAATGTCATGCCCATACAACAAGGTCCTACAAGGTATGCTGTACAAAATGCTGATGGCCCTCTTGCAGCATTCCACTTGTTCATGAGGAAGAACTTATTGAATGAAATCATGATGTGGACGAGCAAACAAGGAAGACACATTTATGACGACACCTGGAAAGATTTGACAGATGGAGAATTTCAACGTTTTCTTGGACTTCTGATCCTCTCAGGCGTGTACAAGTCATGAAATGAATCCATAGTTCAGTTGTGAACCTTGAAGATGGTCGTTCTGTTTTTGGCAAAAATATGGCCCGTAACCGTTTTCAGCAAATTTCTTGTGCTCTCAGATTTGATGATGCAACCAACAGACGTGAACAACGAGGCGTGGATAAGCTTGCTCCAATCAGACACGTTTTTGATACCTGGGAAGCAACTCTAAGTGACGCCTTTGTTCCTGGTGAAAATGTTACCGTGGATGAGCAACTGCTTACATTTCGTGGCCGTGTTCCATTCAGACAATATATTCCCAGCAAACCTGGGATATATGGCATAAAGCTATGGATGTTGTGTGACAGTGCAATGTCATATTTTCTGCGTCTTCAAGTATATACAGGAAGGGAACTCGGACAAAACAGGGAACAGAATCAGGGTGAAAGGGTTGTGCCGCAACTCACTGAAGGATTGACGTGATCTGGCAGAAATGTTACTGTTGACAATTTCTTCTGCAGTTTATCCCTGTCATGGAAATTGCTAGAAAAACCAATGACACTTTTGGGGACAATTTGAAAGAACAGAAAATAATTACCTCCAGAATTTGTAACAGCAAAGGGCCGAGAGGTATTCACTTCACTGTTTGCCTTTCGCGATGAAGCCACTCTGGTTTCCTATTGCCCGAAGAAAGGAAAAGTGGTTGTTCTTCTGAGCAGTTTGCATGATCAAGAAGAAGTAGATAACACACGTCCAGACAAAAAACCACGCATGATCTTGGACTATAATTCTAGTAAAGGTGGAGCAGATACGGCAGATCAAATGTTGCGCACGTATACCACAAAATGAATGACAAGACGCTGGCCAGTGACAATCTCCTACAACATGTTGGACATCAGTGCTTTGAACACCTTCATTGTTTGGATGTCACTAAATCCAGAATGGCAGTCCAAGTCAAAGCACAGACGTCGTCTATTCCTCTTGGAATTAGGAAAGCAGCTGCTTCAGAGTAATTGCAACAAGACTTCTTCCAGCATTGAAGAAGCCACTGATGCTGTTTACAATGTCGGGATCCCAAAGAAAAGGGCAAGGTGTCACTGCTGTTCCAGAGAAAAAGACAAGAAAAACAACATAGTTTGCACCTCCTGCAAGCGCAATGTTTGCAAAGAACATTCAGAAATTGTCTGTGTCTCATGCAAATGACTAGTACTTTACTGTGTTCATCAAGTGCATGCAAAAACTGCTTTCATGGCAACTCTTCTTCATGTAATTTTATGATAAAGCATTAAATTTCAAAACATTTAACCTTCATATAATAAATAATTAATTTGGAATAATATTTTGTCTTAGTTTAAATTTTTCATGGTTAACAATTAAAATTCGTCATGGGGTCATTTATGACCCCAACGGTATTCAGTGTGTGCAAAAAATCTCGGTAATTCCAGGGTTAATCTGCAAAATACGACCTTGGCTTCTATACACATACACTGCTAAGCTGCTACAGATCAAGCTTCAGGCTGTCAGAAAAATTCCAAGCCATTCTCCATATTAACCCTTTCAGAGAGCCCAGTACCCCACTTCGAGTCCCTTTCTACACATATATGTGGTGTATATTTTGGAGGGATGTTGCTGTACTGATCCCCATCAGAGCCCAGGCTTCACAGTGATGTATATATAGAATGACCACAGTCCAGACAGCTGGAGAATGGAGGAAAAATAATTACTTTTTTAATAGTGTGCTCAAAAGATACAAATCTTCTATTCCAACAGAAGACTCAACAACAGCAATGGTAAAACATATTGGTAGATAAGAAAAGAGACCTGGAAACACAAGAAGGTCAAAAGTCAGAAAGGTCAGTATTTTAAGAAATCAAACTAGTACAACTACTGGAAACAAAGGGGGGATATTCAGTGGCGGCGGCTAGTCCTTGCCGCTGAACTAGAAACATGGATATTCAATGCCGGGACCATATCCGGCCACTGGCATCCAATATCCGGCTTGGCTGAATAGCAGTGAAGCTAACTGGGCAGCAGCGATATTCAGCTACTTCCTTTCTGTGATGAAAGCTAGGCCAACCTTTAAGGTGCCAAACGTTTGCCAACTAGCATCAGGGAGTTCAGCGGCAGCGCCCGAGGATATTCAGCACCACTAACCACATTAGTGTCACTAAATATCGCAGCCGCAATGATTAACGTGGTTAACATGTCTGCTAACCATATTAATCACTCTGAATATTGGCCCCAAAGATTTTATAGTACCTTAAGCATGAATAAGGGCTTTTTACTTGCTGTCTGTGAATTAAAAGACCAACTGGGTTTCACTTACCTACACAGTCGCAGGTGGGGAATTCTGCCTGAGCTTTTTTTGCTGGAGTGTCCAACAAACTCTTGGTGGGAGAATCCAGGTACTTCATTGGAGACTCCAAAAACCCACTCAGGGTAGGCACGAAGGGATTTTCGATTTTGGTGGGTGTCCCATCAGGATTCAAGGAGGCTTCTGTGTTTTGGTTTTCCTCAGAGTAAAAACAAGTAGTAGATAGCACGGTAATAGCACCAGATGATTCAATTTTGATCTGCTTTGGAGGTCTGGGTGCAAAAGCGTTCTCAAAATCCTGTGAAATTTCTTCTGAGAGTGAACATACTTTATGCACCAAATTGGTAGGATTTGTAAACGCTAGATCATCCCTACAAGACAGACCTTGAGATGCTGCACAGGAATTGATAGTTTGTCCTGGTTCTGGAGACTGAAGGTGATGGGAGTTTTGCTCTGCCTGTGTTCCTTCGTTGCTTGGGGTTGGAAGTTCAGGATTTGGCAATGGAAAACTGTCACCAAACTCTGCCTCAAACTGCCTCATCAGATCTTCAAACTTATCATCTACTTGAAGTATCTCATGTTGGCCAGGTAGCGAATCCATAGGCTGCTGATGGGGTAGCTCACTCTGCCTAGGACTACAAATGGTATCGGATACTGAAGATGAAGAGCACACTGGGTAGTTTGAGAGTCCACAGTCAGGTGAAGTGATGCCATGTGCAAAGTTCTGGGTCTGTCCTGCACTAGGATGGCTTACAGAGCATAATTCCTGAGTGTTGGAGGCCTGGCTGTCAACAACCTGTTTATGTAATACGGATTCTGGACTGATCTGAGGGGCAGAAAGAGAAGAGGTTTGCTTGAGGACACTTGGCAGAGACTGTTCTACTTGCATGAGTTCTGATCTATTTTCTGAATTCCCAGATGAGCGAAATCCTTCCAAACTTATCTGTCTCATGGGAAAAAAGAGTAGGTGACTATCTTTTTGCTTTGATTTTCTGATATGAACTTGTTTTCGTGGTGTCTTGGTCTTGCCTTCAGTTTGCTTTTTGGCAGGAGACTGCCCTTTCTTCTTCCTCTCCTTCACAGGCTTCTCGCTTGACTTTTGGGATGAGACTGGTGAGCCAGGGATCCACCACTTCTGCTGCTCCTGTGCACTGGCTTTCATCAGAGTTTTCTCCAGAAACAGATTTCGTTTATGATGTAGATGCCGCTGGAGCACAGTCTGGGTCTTTTTGCGAAATTCTGTGTCTTGTAGAAGTTGTGATAACTGCTGGTTGGGTGACATTTTCAAGTAATCTGGGCTAGACTGCTCCTTTAGTGGTGAGTATAGTGAATCCCGCTTAGACTTTACGGTTTTTACTTTGTTGGGCAACACTTTTGGTCTTTTAAACACAGATCTGATATAATCATCAGCACTGCCCAGCAAATGTTTTAACCCAGTCATGGGGTCAGTGTGAGGCATGGACTGCTCTGGACTGAGCAACCACATGCTTTGAGCTTTAGTTTCTGTCTTCCATTGCTCGGGCAATTCTGTTTTTTGTGGGGTGGTGGGAGGTGCAGGGAGATGATCAGAAGAGTTGTGTAAGGCGTTGAGGTCAGGACCATAATGCGATTCCTCTTGACCAGTCTTCTTGGCCTGTTCCTGAGAGGTCTGCCTTTGAGTCGGCGATATGTTAGCACCAATGTAAGGCTGAAGGCTTTGATTCTGGAACAGGTCATGACTGGACATGGACAAGACCTGGGTTTCCTTCCTATCTAAACAGGTGGCATGCATAACCTCATCCTGGGAAACCAATGGTGTAGGCTGAAGATGGTCGTTATGAGCAACAGATGCCTCCCTCACTGGCTGTGGAAGTGCTGACAACTGGGTGAGCGCTTCAATAGCGATGGCAGTCTTAAGGCTGATATTCTTCTCCTTTGCAATGTTCAGTGCACTTTGGGAAAAGAGGAGGGATTCAGAAGGGCATTTTGCAAGTGTTTTGTCTGCTGTAGGCACCGGTTCTGTAAATGCACCCTTTTCTACAGGCTGATTATGTACCTGACTGAAAGGATGGGATGATCGACTCTGTTCCTCATTTATGGCATATTTGATTTTTTTCTCCAGCCATTCCAGATAGTCAGGGCACTCTGGGCCATCACAGTTACAGTTTGGGGGCTTCATGCCATGCTTGGCAAGAGTCAGTGCTGCCTTCAGTGTGTTGAGATCCTCGCTAGTGGAGAAGTTATCAGATGTTGTAACAGATGGGTTACCCACCCCTTCCCTGTTGTTCATTTCAGCGTTAAATTTCTCATAGAGTTGCATTGACAGCAGTGATGGAGACTCTGATGCTGGTATGCCATATGAAGACATAGCCTCTGCCACTGCAGAGAATGCAACTAAGTTTCTAGCATCCTCCAGTTTTGCATTGTTGGTAGTGACTGCTGGAAGGAGTCCAGGAGTGTGCTTCCAGTTAAGATTTTCTTTGATGGGCTGGGTGACAAGTTGGTTATTTAGCCAATTGCTTACTTCCATCGTCTCTTTGCTGTCTGTTGGTTCACACCCCCCATTCATCAGGTTTGGGGTCCCTTCCTGTTCTACCCTTCTTTCTTCAACATGATTGGTTGGGTCTTCTTCCATTTGGGCTGCTTTGGGTCCATCAACTGGGCTGTGCTCCAAACCAGTCTACAAGACACACAAAAACAAAAGTAAACATATAAACTAAATATTTGAACTATCCAGCCTCACATTAACACATAGACATACAATTTCAAATTAAGGGGAAAGTAATTTTATAAAAGAATGCCTAAGTGGAGTATCTAAAAAGGCACCTATTGTATGTCTATTTTTAAGAGGCAACATAGAAGCCAAACCAGCATACAAATTCTCTTGCCCAAATTTACACCTGCTCCAAAGGAGATGTAAATTTGTGCAAATTCTCTGTATGCATGCACACATAATTTATAAAATACATGTATACATCGCAACTACACCCCCAAGAATGTGTACATGCACTGCACATATAAGTACATGCTATCTTGTTAGCACACATACTTGTACATGCGTATTCAGCAGTTCAGTTGTATGAGTGTCATTTCTCATATGTAAAACATGCAATATATGTGGAAAATGCTTCATAATTATCCCTTAAGAGGTTAATGCAGAAGCCCTTTGTTAGAGCCCTGTACTAAAGTTTGGCACATGGTTTCCTAACACATATCTAATGCAGAGGTTTTGTTCTCCAATACTGTAAGCAAACAGCAGGCACATTTGTTGTGGGTAAAATATTCTGTGCTAAATAAGGAAAGCAAGCTACACACATGCACACACATGGATTCCTTGTAATGCACATGGGTCTGCATTAGCAGCATCTGTATCGTGCACACAAAGAAAAACTGTTTGGCACTTCTGTGCATGTGCTGGAATGCTATCCAACACACAAGCTGCAATATTATTCTGCACAGAAGTTCTGCACAGAATAATACTGATGTTTATATGCCAGAAAGCATTCCGGCATATGCACATAACATTGTTCCACTCCTTTCAGCAAAGCCAGAAAAAAGTTGCAGGTACTGTACACTCAAGATAGAGACGAAATAGGCATAAATTCCTTACCAGCACAGCACTGACCACATGCCTACTGAGCTAATCATTTACACTTCCTCAGACCTTGTGTAAAATCTCTGTATTGAGCTCAGCCTTCTGGTCTTTTGCGCACTTCTCTATATTTGTGCTGAATAGCTAATTGCTTCATTACCATGGATTTAAATGTGTAGTGCACTGCAGTCATGTGCAGTTTGTGCACAGTTAGCTCATGTGCAAAACTCCTTTCTGCATTGTAGTGCACAAGATTGTGCGCACAAACTGAGCTAACTTGTGTGCAAAGCCTAATGCACTTTACTGCATTGACCCCCAAGAGGATAATTTTGTTGCAACCCACACATGTATAAGTTAGACCACTATTCAAGAGGAAAATATGCACAATTTTTCTTTGAAAATTATTCCATGAAAAATATCTGCCTACAGCTACACCTGTTATTTAGGATGAACCAATTTTCTTGCAAATTTACACACATGTTCTTGAAAATCCAAAAGCAAATGCATAAATCCAAACTCTGTTCCCAGGAATGCCTCTGTTTATCATGAGTAAAGATGTGTGCAAAATAAGGACTATTTTAAAGGACTACAAAAGGGGACTGCTACTTCTGGAGAGAGATCTGCAATAGTGAGTATATACGTCTGGGAATTTTTCTGAAGGGAATTCTTTGGATTAAAGCTGATTAATCTGTGAACTCAGTGTATTTGTTAAACCAGTCAGGGCCTAGTAGCAGCAGTTTAAGTTTAAATTTAAAACACAAGAGTTTTCTGGTTAAATTTAGAACCCAGCAGAGAGCTTGTAGTTTAAATTTCATACTAGGTCAGAGCCTAACAGCAGCAAAGAGCTTTAATTTAAATCAAATAAGATTATAATTTAGCATTAAAGGCAAAACAGGGTCAGTATTCTTTGAGCAATAAATAGTCTTCTACTACTACTACTATTTAGCATTTTGTATAGCGCTACGCACGCAGCGCTCTACAGAAATATAAGCAAAAAGACAGTCCCTGCTCATCAGAGCTTACAATCTAGAGAACTTTACAAGGAGACCTTCTACCTAGGGGGCAAGAGACCTCTGAAACCTTTTAAATAGGTGTTAAAGCCAGGGGGCAGGTCAAAAGACCATTTTGAAAGACTCCTTCTATCCAAGCAAGGACTGTTAAACACCCAGGAAGTTGGTCACAGGTTACCTTAGAAGCACAGGACAGGGTACTGTGTAGCAGCCCACTTTTAATAAGTCATATTTTCCTCCCTCCCCAACACCCACCCACCCCTGGGATAATCATAGCTTTATAGGTACTTACACATCTTAAAGGAAAGGAGCTGCTCTCAGGTGCAGCTCTTTATCCAAATCAGTCATACATTAAGGACCTGAGATTAATTAAGCTTCAGGTGAACAAGGTATCTTAAATGTACTAGATACACTTTTATTAGTATATGCATCCACACCAATCCTTAGTAAGTAAAGAACTTAAAGATCTAATCACAAGCTTAAAACTAAGATGCAGACAGCAGTCCAGCAACGAGATGGGGGCTTTCCAGTCTTTTGCACTGTCACATGTATGATTTTCTCCCAGTTGGTGAGAGGTCTTACGTGTGGCATTAGGTGCAAGGAGCTCTTTGCTCTGAGAGAATGAGTCCATTCTATAGAGGCTAGAGTAGCAGACTAGGAAGACATAAGAAAGACAGAGAGGTACATAGATGAGACCTACAGGGATATAGTCCTGAAGTCCCACCTCCAGTCTGGCAGTATCCCTGTTGCCATGAAGGAGAGATGTCAAGTGACAGAAGAACAACACCTGGTGTGGCAGGAAGTGATCCTGTAACTAGGACCTGTCCTCCAGGTGATGTAAAACCCTCTCGCACCGAGGACGTTTCTCCAGGGCCATGTGCCCATGAGGGAAGGGTTAGGACAGCCATTATAGTTGGTGATTCGATCATTAGCATGTAGATAGCTGGGTGGCTGGTGGACGTGAGGATCGCCTGGTAACATGCCTGCCTGGTGGGAAGGTAGCGGACCTCACGCGCCACCTAGATAAGGTCTTAGATAGTGCTGGGGAGGAGTCTGCTGTCTTGGTACATGTCGGTACCAATGACATAGGAAAATGTGGTAGGGAGGTTCTGGAGGCTAAATTTAGGCTTTTAGGTAGGAAGCTGAAATCCAGAACTTCCAGGGTAGCATTCTCCAAAATGCTTCCCGTTCCACGTGCAGGACCCAAAAGGCAGGCAGAGTTCCGGAGTCTCAATGCGTGGATGAGACGATGGTGCAAGGATGAGGGTTTTGGATTTGTTAGGAACTGGGGAACATTCTGGGGAAAGGAGGGGCTCTTCCGAAGGGATGGGCTTCACCTCAACTGCGATGGAACCAGCCTGCTGGCATTAACCTTTAAAAAGGAAATAGAGCAGCTTTTAAACTAGATAATAGGGGAAAGCCGACAGTCGCCCAAGAGCGCATGGTTCGGAAGAAGGTATCCTTGAAGGATAATCCCAAAAGCAGAGAGGTTCCAAAAAAAGAGTAAAGTAGCCAAAATGCCCTTGAGTATGGTACAGACACAGCTTAAAGATTCCAAATTACCCATGCCTACCAATAGCCAGATTAATATGAATAAAATACAGTCTCTAAAATGCTTGTATGCAAATGCTAGAAGTCTAAAAAATAAGATGGGAGAGTTAGAATATATAGCACTAAATGAGAGGTTAGATATGATTGGAATCCCAGAGACATGGTGGAAGGAGGACAACCAGTGGGACACTGTAATACCTGGGTACAAACTATATCGTAATGATAGAACTGATCAAATTGGTGGAGGGGTTGCACTCTATGTTAGAGAGGGCATTGAGTCAGAAAGGATTAACGTTTTGCAGGAAACAAAATTTGCTGTAGAATCTCTATGGGGGGAAGGCGATGGCAGTGGGAGTGTACTATCGACCGCCTGGCCAGAATGAATAAATGGATGATGAAATGTTCAAAGAAATCAAGGAAGCTAACAAAAGTTACAGCACAGTAGTAATAATGGGTGATTTCAATTACCCCACTATCGACTGGGTCAGTGTCATGGCAGGACATGCTAGGGAGATAAAGTTCCTAGATGAAATAAATGACTGCTTCTTGGAGCAGCTGGTTCATGAACCAACCAGAGGGAAAGCCATATTGGACCTAGTCCTTAGTAGAACACCAGATCTGGTGCAAGAGATAAGGGTGTTGGGGCCACTTGGCAATAGTGATCATAGCATGATCGCGTTTGATTTAATTAGTAGAGGAGGGATGGTAAGGAAATCCACAGTACTACCTTTTAACTTTCGAAAGGGAGACTATGATAAAATGAAGAAAATAGTTAAGAAAAAAGTAAAAGGAGCAGTTGCAAAGGTTAAAGACTTGCATCAAGCTTGGGTGTTGTTGAAAAATACTATCTTGGAAGCCCAGACCAGCTGCATTCCACGCATTAAGAAAAGTGGAAGGAAGTCCAAAAAACTGCCAGCATGGTTTAAAGGTGAGGTCAGAGAGGCTGTTGCTGCCAAAAAAGCATCTTTCAGGAAATGGAAAAAAGAGCCAAATGATGAAAACTGGAAATAGCACAAACACTGGCAAGTTAAATGCAAGGCATTGATAAGGCAGGCAAAGTGAGAATTTGAGAAGAAACTTGCTAGAGAAGCAAAAATGCGTAATAAAGACTTTTTCAAGTACATTCATAGCAAAAAATCTGTGAGAGTCAATTGGACCATTATATGATAGAGGAGTAAAAGGGGCAGTAAGAGGACAAGGCTATTGCGGAGAGACTGAATGAATTATTTGCTTTGGTCTTTACTGAGGAAGATGTAGGGATGTTACCCATGACTGAAGTGGTATTTAAAGGTGATACTGCAAAGGAATTGAAAAAAATGTTGCTACACCGGGAAGATGTATTACAACTATTTTTTAGCTTTCCCAATACCTACCCCTCCCCTTCCATTCATCATCCATTACTACTCTTTCCAATACAGTAAAGAACACACAAAGGCTTTTACTGCCCCACCCATTTCAACCCAAAGAATTACCTATTTCATCCCCACATCCTTTACTCACTCAGTCCAACAAACCACATATGTAAACCGCCCCTGATCATTGGAACGGGTGGTATAGAAAACTGTTCAAATAAATAAATAAATTCTAAAACACTCTGAAATATTACCCAACTAGTACTATAACCCCTAACTATAATAAACTGTTTAACAAAGTCTTGATGTTAAAAAGTGTCCATCTTTAGTAGACCACGTCCAGTAATTTCAAACTTTTGCTGAGTAGGCTACCTAGAAGCCTTTTTTTGTCCTCACTGCTGTCACCAGTGTTCTGATTGGCAATGCTCAACCCCACAGGCCAGAGTCATCGATGATCAGTCCGTTACACATCAGTTGCCAAACAGACTCCACCATATGGAAGCAGAAAAACAAAATCCATCCAGTTGGTAACCCCAATAACCATGGCATGGTTATCAAATCAATCCTCAGGATATTCAGGTCCCACCATACCTGATATACCGTCTTCACCGGTGACTCATGGACATCTGGAGCCATTTCCATGTAAGTCACTATTGGTTTCCACTTCTAGTTGATTAGAGGTGTCCAGTAACACTGGTACTCCATTATGCCACACATTTCAACTTTGCTGAGTAAAGCAGCATAAAACGCATCTTCCGAGCAACCAGGTGCCCACATACCTTAGAATATGCTTTCCTTTCCATTGCCATATGTGCTGGGTAATCCTTCAGAACTCTCACTTTTTTATCCTCAGAACAGAGGTCACCTCTCTCTCTATAGACTTGCAGAATCACTGTTTTATGAGCATAGTTGAGAATCTTGGCTATCACAATCCACAGTTGCAGGTCCAATCAATGTGCTTGTTCATAGGCAAATGCAGTAGTTTCATATCCCAGGGTAATACGGTGGTCAGCCTTGCTCCAAAAATCCAATAAGCTCTGCATCAAATAATAGTGGGGAAGCCTACAAAATGCAAGTTACTCTTGCAGGACCGATTTTTGAAATCATTGATCTTGGCCTCCCATTGTTCAAGTTTGGCCTGAAGCACTTCAAACTGGGCCAGGGCTGCTGTAACAGCATTTTCAGTGTCCGAAATATTTTGCTCCATTTTTGTAGCACAGGTGTTGTATCTGCTAAGTGTTTGCGAGAGATTCTGAATTTGACCAGATAACTTTTCAAACTTACTATCAAGTGCCATCATCATAGTTAAGAAACATTGAAACATCATGAAAGAAAAAGACCACATGGCCTATGTAGTCTGTCTTTCCATATCAACGACTACAACAGTCCCCTTTTTTCCTTTAGAGATCCTCTGTGTTTGTCCCATGCTTTTTAAATTTCAGTTACTGTCCTCATCTCCACCACCTCCACTGGGAGACTATTCCACGGATCCACCACTCTTTCCGTAAAGAAATATTTCCGCATATCACTCCTGAATCTATCCCCCTTCACCCTCATCCCATGTCCCCTCATAGCAGAACTTGCTTTCAATTGAAAGAGGCTCACCCCCTGAAAATTTGCGCCACGGAGGTATTTAAACATCTCAATCATATCACCTCTATCCTGCCTTTCCTCTAAGGTGTACATATTAAGATCCTTAAGTCTGTCCTCATATGCTTTATAATGAAGACCACTAACCATTTTAGTAGCCACCCTCTGTACCGACTCCATCCTGTTCACATCCTTTTGAAGGTTCCGTCTCCAGAAATGCACACTATACTCCAAATGAGGTTGCACCAAACACTTATACAGAGGCACTATCACCTCCTTTTTTCTGCTAGCCATTCCTCTCCGTATGCACCCAAGCATCCTTCTAGCTTTTGCCGTCGCCTTTTCTACCTGTTTAGCTACTTTAAGATCATCAGACACAACCACGCCTAGGTTCCGCTCTTCTATAGTGGACAAAAGTACTTCACCCCCTATACTATATTGCTTCCTTGGATTGCTGCAGCCAAAATGCATGACCTTACATTTTTTAACATTAAATCCCAGCTGCCAAATTCTAGACCATTCTTCAAGCTTTGCTAGATCCCTCCTCATGTTATCTACACCTTCCTGGGTGTCTACTCTATTGCAGATTTTGGTATCATCCGCAAAGAGGCAAACCTTATCCGACAGCCCTTCCGCTATATCACTAACAAAGATGTTAAAAAGAATCAGACCAAGGACAGATCCCTGGGGCACACCACTGGTAACATCCTTCTCCTCAGAGTAAGCTCCATTTACCTGTACTCTTTGTCGCCTTCCACCCAACCAGTTTCTAACCCAAGCAGTAACTTTAGAGTCCATCCCTAGGGTGCTCAGTTTGTTTATAAATCGCCTGTGAGGAACAGTGTCAAAGGCTTTACTGAAATCTAAATACACCACATCTAGGGCTCTCCCTCGGTCCAACTTCCTGGTCACCCAGTCAAAGAAATCAAACAAATTTGTCTGACTAAATGCTCTATCTGTGTGTCGCTGAGCCCTGCTGTATCATGACATGTATCCACTATCTTGGCCTTGCCCTGCTTACCCATGTCTTTCTCCTTTTGTAATTTTGTAGTCATGTCACAAAAAATATTTTTCCATACACTGAGCAGGTGTATTCCACTAGCTACAGTATCCATGGTATATTTGCCTGATACAGCCAAGCATAAGAGCAGATTGCTAAGATGGCTTCAGGGGCCCCAGGTACACATATCTGCCTGTACCCAACATATGTGATTGCCCACTTTTAAAATATAAACCTTTCATGTGCTAGTCTTGCCCTTGAGCTCTAGAGGGATTCTCATTAGGCCTCATCCTTTGCAACTAGCGCAAGTTTTTAAATTAAAGTCCTATGTTTTGTCAGTGTTTCTTGTCAGTCAGTCTTATTAGACTGCAAAATTAAAAAAAATAGGGACAGTCTACCACAGTGGTTCCAAAACTGTGGGTCAGGACCTAAAATGAGATCCCAACCAGCAGTGGATGGGATCACAGAAACAGGGCTGCACCCTCTCCATCTGGACCTTCACAGCGAGCACAGCAGTAGCAGTCAAGATGGAAGTATTCATAGTCCCTGCCCCCTCCTCCTGTTAGAATAGAAACCCATGCAGAGCACTGGGGTCTGTGAGTACACACTGGCACATAGGACTCTGTACTGGAAACTGCTACTGTTTTGCCACTACTGTTGCGCCTGCCTTCGTGCTTTGGATAAGTGGAGAAGGAGGAAGTGGATTAGGAGAGAGAGGAGAGTGGATTCTGCTGTTTCGTTTTCATCATCATCTAGGGTCACGTGAATTTTTAGGTGCTAGAATGGGGTCATAATAGGTAAAAGCTGAGAAGCACTGCACCGTCTGCTCCAAATCAGAGGACTGAAGCCAGGGAGGTGGCCGGCTCTAATACCCACAGCTGTTGCTCTACAGGTCATCTCAAAGGTGTCATATATCGCCCTGACCAGGAACTCTGAGCAGCCTTTACTATGGCCCACCAGAGTACGATGATGCTCCAGCTTGTCCGGAGGGAGGAACAGGCACAAATCAGTGAGATCACACATTTGTATGTTTATTTATGTCGCGTACCACCCCTGGTGGCCAGTGGTCATAGGGGTAGGTTGGACACAAAGATATTTTTATATGAGAGGAGGTTCCTTTAAGAGCAAGGTGCAGCCTGGTCTTAGTAGTTCAGCTCCCATTAAGAAGTAAATTGTGAATGCAGAGTAGAGGGATAACATAGGCTTTTATTTCCCTTTACGCAAACAGTTCAGGTGGGTCACAACATAGAGGAAAATGTTCTTTACTTCAGGAATGAAACAAACTCATGATAAAGAAAAAGCTGTTATGCTTCACAGTTGTAACAAGGCTTAATTAAGGCTTCCTAGAGTAACTCAACCGCTTCAACACTCTTCTTCCTTTTAGCATACAAGTAACACTCTGGAGACAGCATATATTATTTACAAGTCTAGCAGTGATTCTATACTGCTTGTAACGCATAGAGAACAGTCCATCTCCTCTTGAGACAAAAGACTAGGCTCCACAAATTCCACTTGCATCGGCTCTGAGTCAGAGTTATCCCTTTCTGTATCTGGGGTTTCTCTGGCTATTGGAACTGGCCAGTCGCTATTCTTATTCTCTGGGTGTTTGTAGAGTTCTTCTACGGTTCGCCAGTGAGCGTGGCCTACCTTTGTGCTTTTACCATCTGGGTTATACAAGGTAGGTTTACTTTCCTTTCTTGTAACACGAGCATTGCTTTTAAAAGGGCACTTATGAGATGAGCTTTTTCTCTTAAAAACCGAGTCAACATACCTTGGCTTCCAACAGCATGTAGAACAGGAACTTTCTCCTTCCAGTAGTTCTCCTGGGATACAATCCTCGTGCCAGTCTTTTCCCTGAAAGCTCTTGTTACCTTTCAGTCTGGTCACTGGTTCGTCCGGTAAGCGCAGGCCTCTTTCCAAGCCTAACTTCTGGCTTCTTCCTTCAGCACTGCTCTGCTTCCCAAAGTGACTGTTCCTTTGCTCAGCATTGCTTTCCCATTCACTCCTAGGGCTTAGCTCAATGCTCCTGGTGCTTCCTTCTTCTTGGCCCTTGCTCGTGGTACATTTCTCTCGCACGGCTTTGCTCCTGGTGCTTCTCTCCGGTCCACCTCTACCTCCAAACCCTTTCCAGTCTCCAGCCTCTTGTTTATAAAGCTCTCCTGTGTTTGAGCTTTCTGGGCTGCTTGTCAGGTGGTGTCGATTAGCTAGGTGTGTCCAGTCAGCCTCTGTGAGTGCACGCCTGCTCCCTCTAGCTGCTCTGTGTGGGAATTGCATCCCGTGCACATCTTTTATATTATGAAAAACAGCTTCTTTTCTTGCATCTTTGCTTCCATCAGCTCCTGTGGCATGACATTTAAAAATTTGCTTAACTGCCTTTCACAAGTAGCAGCAAAGTGGTGTACAGTTAATAAAAACAATAAAATATAGCCAGAGAGAAGAAAGAGAAGGCCAATATAGACAGGAAAGGCAACAACACTCATAGTAAGAGATAGGAGGGGGGAGGGAGAAAAGGAAGAGGGGGACAGAGAAGATGGGAGAGGGAACGGGAAAGACAGAGAAGGGAAAATAAGAACTCAAGGTGGCTGTAGGTCATGTGCTATATGGAAAAGGTGTGTCTTAAGAAGGGATTTAAATCTGAGGTAGGAAGGCTCAAGGCAAAGGACAGGGGGGAGGGAGTTCCATAGGGCGGGGTGAAAAAGCAGAAAGCTGAGGAGTGGGTAGATTCCAAACGAGCTTGAGTAACAGAAGGGAGGTGAAGGCGATTTGCATGAATGCCACAGAGAGATCGGTAGGGAGAATGGAATAATATGACATCAGCAAGATAACGAGGGGAGCCAGTGTGGAGTGCATGGTGGATCTGAGTGAGGAGCTTATATTGCAAATGGTATTTGATAGGAAGCCAATGAAGTGAACCAGGAGAGGAGAAACGTGTTCAAAATGATAGGCATGGGCTAGGATATAGACAGCAGTGTTCTGAATGAGTTCTAATCGGTGATGTCCTTCAGGAATATGTTCATGTACAGCTGGTAAGAGAGCACTTTAGCCATGAGTATGGAGCTCTGGAAGCACCTCCTACAGAAGGAATCCAGTGTTGTAGCCTCCCTATCAGAGGCATCGAGGAATGAGTCTTTGTGCTCCTAATCCTCTTAAGGGCAGACTCAATCATTAAGGAGTGGTGTGGAAGCTGAGGCTTCTCGAAGTCTGGAGCTTTCTGAACTCGATACATCGAGCCCAACCTCCTGTTGACCGCAGGCACAGAGTGGGGGTTCTCCTACATCCTCATTTGCAGTCTTTGTAGGATATAGCGCATCGACACCACTTCCTTAGTTGCTGAGGAGTACTGGAGAATCTCCAACTCCTCCACCCTGGCCTCATTCTCCGTCTACAGGGAAAACGGGATGGCCTTGGCCATATCCCTTACAAAATCCTGGAAGGACATGTCCTCTAAAGGAGACTTCCGCCATTCGTGTGGAGGGGAGGGGTCTGAGGGAAGCTCAAGGGACCTGGCCTCCAATTCCACATCGGTAACCCAGTCATCAAAGTCAAACCAACAGAACGTTGACGTACCTCTGAGACTCAGCCCGGAGCTCCCTCCGGCCTTGAGGGGTGTAAGAGCATCAATGAGACTGATGATGTATCGAGTGCTTTCATGACTTCATTGGGACATTGAGACATCAGAACCTGACATACTCAAGAGAGAGATTGCCCCACTGGGAACCGGCATCGAGTCTCTCCGATGCCCGGATGTCGGTACTTCTGCAGGCAGGTCATGTGCTTTGAGGACCGGCTGCACAACAGTCAATGATGATGCCTTGGGCACCAAAAGACCAGCCAGTTGTTTCTCTAGCATCAATGTGATGTGAGCCTTGGAGTGCCTGAAAGCGTTCCTCCATGGCTGCTGTGTCTAAGGCCTTGGGGCCTGAACAGCTTCAATCAATGTCTCTGGCATCCTCACAGGGGTATTGACATGGTATTCATCATCGGGAGATGGTCGGTGCCCCTACAATACTATGGAGGTTGATTCCTCTCTCCGGGGCACCTTGGCAGGCTGTTTGTAGCATCACTCTTGCCATCGCATCGGGAAGTGCTCCGATACTAATGCACAAGGAGTTCTGCCCGGTGCTCGGAAGGGTCCCCCCTTCAACGTCAGTTGAGCCGAGGGTTTCTTTGATTCCAAGTAGAGACTGGCCAATGGCCGATGCTCCAGGGCACTACAGGCCCTCGGCTCCAAAGGAGCACTGGAACCTCTCGATGTTCAGGCACCTTCAGAGGAACCAAGCAGAGCCATCGATGCCAGTGCCGAAGATGCTGAAATAGATTTTTGGCCAGAGAGGGATTCTCTGCTTCTCTCGACTCTTCAGGTCTCTCCCTGTCATCTGTAGGCACAAATTAAGAGGAGAGGACTGGTGATGTGGGCCCAGATACTGGAGGCACCAATTGTACTTGTGGGGGACTGAGATGGTCCGGATACATTTGGTGCATTTCTTGAACCCGCTGGTCAGCTTCTGGGAAGATAGCCATGGCAAAATCAAATGGTTTGATTGCGACCAGAGATCCAGCTGGGCCGTAGGAAAAACAACAAGAAAATAAAAGTACCAAAAAAAAAAAAGTGCCGGAACTGAGGTGGAACTGTGATTGATGGACCCGATGCTACCAATGACGGGGAGGAAAGTTTAATACAAGCAAAGAGAAGCCCCCGAAGGGGAAAAAGCAAAACATTTACCAATGGATGACCAATTCATGTCTGTGGGGCTCTGTGGAAAATGAAGACAGGGGAAGATGGCACTTTGACAGGCAGGAAGACAGGTGCGCAGGGGTGGTAGAGCCTTCCAAAAGCTTCCAATATTAGCTGGGGAGCATTCCTGCGTGGGGCTCCGTCAGTGACGTCACCTTTACGTGAGGACTTCATTCCTGCTTGTCCACAGAGAACATGCACATTCCCAACAGTTAACACACTCCTGCTGCACTTATTATATGTTAATATTTACTCAAAAATGCAAAACTGTATTGCACTTTAGTAAAAAGGCATGTTAAATTTGTAGAAATCAGGATCAATGTGCAAGTTGTAAGTGACAATTCAAATGGGCGATGAATCACTGAATCATGGGGCAAAGCCACACATGACCATTTGAAAAGAAAGATATGTATGGAGCTCATTTGCAATTCCCTGTTTTTTTAAGGAGATCATTTCCTATTCAGAAAGAGTTTTTTTCTATTTCTTTGCGACTCAGCACCTCTTCCTTTGTCTGCTGCTCAACACTGGCAACATTATGATCTGTTGGGTACTTCCAATGGCACACTGTTCTCCAGATGCAGACGTTTGGTTGGTCCAAAGCAAAAAAACAAAATACCTGTGACCAGGTCAAAACCTACAATTACAAAAAACAGAACCCGGTTTTAAAGAAACCTTCTACCCAAAATCAGTGAAAATAATCTGTGTAACAACTTTTTTTGTCGGAAAGGCCAACCAAGCAAAGAGGAATTCACCTCTCACCGTTGTGGCCCGTCCATTTTAATAAATAAAAAACAATCTTTTTCTTTTTTAAAGACAGCATCAGTTACTTAGCTGAATCATAAACTTGAAAGGGCTGCTCCAACAACGCCACAAACAGCAGTAATACGACGTGTCACGTTTCGGGGTGTTCACAGTAATCCCCCTGCTTCAGGTCAAAGCCACTGTGTGGTAAGAAATCAGCCATCCATGACCTGAAGAAGGGGGATTACTGTGAACACCCTGAAACGTGACACGTCGTATTACTGCTGTTTGTGGCGTTGTTGGAGCAGCCCTTTCAAGTTTATGATTCAGCTAAGTAACTGATGCTGTCTTTAAAAAAGAAAAAGATTGTTTGTTATTTATTAAAATGGACGGGCCACAACGGTGAGAGGTGAATTCCTCTTTGCTTGGTTGGCCTTTCCGACAAAAAAAGTTGTTACACAGATAATTATTTTTACTGATTTTGGGTAGAAGGTTTCTTTAAAACCGGGTTCTGTTTTTTGAGACATTTGGTTGGTGACATACACGACATTTTCAATGTACTACAGACATCAGCTCGCCTTACATACCTTTGTCACAAAGCTGTATGTGCTTTCTAGTGTGTGTGTGTATCTGTGTGTTTCCAGCTCACCTGTATAGGCAGCTATGCACACTACACATATCCTACCTGCACCCTCTCTCTCTCTCTTTCTGAGAAAGTACCCTGTAGAAGAGGGAAGCAACTGCATTATCAAATATCAGACATAAGATATGCCATACTGGGTCAGACCAAAGGTCCATTAAGTCCAGTATGCTGTTTCTAATAGTGGCCAATCGAGATCACAAGAACATGTCAGATTCCCAAAACGTAGACAGATTTCATGCTGCTTATCCAGGGGTAAGCAGTATATTTCCCCAGTCTACTTTGATTATGCTTTATGGACTTTTCCTCCAGGAACTTATCCAAACTTCTTCTAAACCCAACTACCCTAACAGCTTTTCATACATCCTTCAGCAACAAATTCCAGAGTCTGATTATGTGTTGGGTGAAAAAATATTTTCTCCGATTAGTCTTAAATGTACTATAGTGTAGCTTCATTGCATGTTCCCTGGTCTTTCTATTTCTTGAAGAAGTAAACAACCAATCCATATTTACCCATTCAACTCCATTCATTATTTTATAGACCTCTGTCGTATTTCCCCTCAGCTGTCTCTTTTCCAAACTGAAGAGTCCTAACCTTTTAAGCCTTCCTTCATAGGGGTTTCCCTCCAGCCCCTTTACCATTTTTGTTGCTCATCTCTGTACTTTTTCTAATTCCGCTGTATGCTTTTTATGATATGGTGATCAGAACTACACACAATATTTAAAGTGCAGTTGCACCATGGAGTTATACAGAGGCATTATAATATCCAATGTTAATATATTATGCTTTAAAGAAGCAGTTTTCAGAGTTGTCAGAATAGAAAATGTAAATCTTGCTGAATGTGGTAACTGTAATACCATTTGCCTTTTTTTCACATTCATATAGGAATCTAATGGAGATGGGATGGGAATATGATGTGGGCACACCGCAACTGTCCACAAGTTTCTTACAGCTGCAGCTGCTGGAATGCGGCTGCTCCCCAAGTGCCAGCCAAGGCACCCAGTTTCTAAGGGAGGGGAGAGTTTAAGGCACCACATCAAACACATCTGGTAACTGCAGCTGCAATTTTCACATGGAAGAAGAAGGGCTACAAATGTCAAAGGACACTGCAAAACAGAAGCTTTAAAAAGTAAAAACAAGCTAAAACCAAAATTACGTTGGAGCCGATAGATAACTTACAGAAAAAGAGAGATTCCTTCACTAAGAACATTACATTTCCCATTGTAAGGATCTTGATGGTATCACTTTATCTCCAAGGTATCTAGCAATCAACAGAGTTGTTCTGTTATCATATCTGGCTGTGTCATAACATATTAATAAAAAAGAAAACGTTTCATCAGTGGTATTTTTCAAGAGGGAGAGGGATAATTTGAAGAGGCAAAATGGTCCCACTGTTAGACCAATCTCACTGCCAGGTGTCAGGGTTGTCAAGTTACCCAGCTCCAGAGTGAGACATTTTGGCCAGTTCTGGGTTTAAATTTACATTTACAAACCAAAATTACAAAACCAAAATTAAATTTACATTTACAAATCAAAAGCAACGAAGATAAAGCAAAATACCTCCACGAACTCAATGCGTACCACTCAGAAACTGACAACGCCAAAAAAACCTACCACACCAAAATCATCACAACAGCCATAAACAAACCTCGAGAGCTCTTCCAAATTGTCAAGAAACTAACAAGGACACCCAGTAACTCCGACCAGCTGCCAGATATCCCCCCTGATCTTCTAGCCCGACAATACAAACAGCTTCAACAACCACAAAACTCACATCACTATGCTGTAACAACCAAGACAAATTCACATACCCCATCCTAAACAGAGACTGGAATACATTCGACACAACCTCGAAAGAAGAAATATCCTCCACCATCTCCTGCTTGAACACCACCACCTCCCCGCTGGACCCCTGTCCCGCCGACTGGATAAAGAAAACCAAAGAAGACCTGAGTGCACCATTAACCCACATTGTAAACGAATCCTTTACCCAAGGACACATGCCAGATGCCCTCAAGACCACAATCATTCGACCAACCCTAAAAAAACATAACCTAGATCCCCTCAACCCCACCTCCTACAGACCAGTAGCGAGCCTCCCACTCACCGCAAAGATAATCAAGAAAATAGTCCAACGTCAGCTTCAAGAACACCTGGACGTCAACAACATACTAGACCCACAGCAACACGGATTCCGACCATTACATGGTGTCGAGACCCTCATGACCACACTGATGAACACCCTCATCATAGGAACCCAAGAGAAACACTCCGGATACATCCTAATTTTCCTGGATATATCAGCGGCCTTTGACACCAGCTCCCATAACACCCTTATCCACAGACTCCAAACAATTGGGATCAAAGATACTGTACTCCGATGGTTCAGGTCCTATCTAACCAACCGACAACAACTGATCCGCACCAAAACCTCAACCTCACCCCCATTCCAGCAACATCAAGGAGTACCTCAAGGATCCACATTATCAGCTATGCTTTTCAACATCTACCTCCGTCCACTCTGTTCAGTCATACGCACCCACAATGTCAATTTCCACATATACGCCGATGGCATAATGCTCTACGCCCCAATTACAACCACAGACCCAAAAAACAACCAACTATCAGCCTGCTTCACCGACGTATCCAACTGGCTACAAGAGAACAACTTATCCATTAACATAAAGAAGACCGAAGCTCTTATAGTGACAAAAGACCCAGACTTCAAACCACCCACTCACCTCACCATGGGAACCACGCAAATACAAATACAAATACAACCTCACATAAGATATCTCGGAATTATCATTGACCAAGCCCTAACCCTTAAACAGCAAAGGCTTCCGGTCTGGGCAATGAGCTGATCGGACGGTTTACGATCAGCTCCGGGCAACCGCCCCTACAAAACAGCTACAAATCTTGCAAAAATTAAAGAAAACTCCCTCTCTCCTACCGGTGCTGATTCTTCCCTGCCGGGGCTCTGATCCGCTGCCGCTGAAGCGATTCGCGGCCATCCGGGGGAGGAAAGGTCAGCGGAGAGGGGAGCGTGTGGAGGCCACTCGGGCACTTCCCCCACCGCCATCCTCGGTTCTCCTTGTGCAGGATCCGGGGTTTGAAGGCACGGAAGGACCTGCAGCCACTCCTACCCGAGCGGAGAAGATCGTGGGCTATCCTGCAAGTAAGCCGGGGGTACGCTTGGGCATCCTTGCCACTGCTCACCTCCGTCTCGGATCAGCACGTGGTGGCCTAGCTCGCGCGATCCGGGCAGGCTACTTCTTTTACCAAGAAGCGGGACGAGGTGCACCCGGACAGTCCCCCGCCGCTAGTAGCAGCGCTACGCTCACGGAGGGCTGAACTCGCAGCCGAGGAGAGACCAGTGACTGACTCAACCGGATCGGACCAGGGGGGAGGAGATCCGAGGCGCGTTTCAGCGCTCCCGTCCCCTCTCCCGCCTCCACGACTAGTTGTTTCTTCTGGGGGCGCTGTGTATTCGGCGGAGCGGAGGCCTGGGATCATCTTTGCCAGCACGAGGAGAGTAGCTGCCGCCAAAAGCTACGGAAATTAAACACTTCTCTCGCCGGGGCACAGCGCTTCCCCACACTAGTTGAAAGACCTCGGGCGGCGAGGAGATCGGCGGCCCCCCCCTGCCTGACAGCAGCGGACATTGGTGTCTAAGAGAGAGAAAGCACGCCTGAGTGTGGTAGGATACTCCTTCTACTGCCCCATCCATCAGTATCCTCCTGGGGTATTGGGTCTATGGGCTCACGGCCGTCCCTGCCTGGTTTGGGCAGATAACCCTTCATCAGCGTCCTCAAATTCTTGCAGCTGTGGGTTTGCACTGCACAGCTCTATCTTTGCTGTTCTGCGAGAGCGGGGCCCTGCGTGGGACGGGGTGCATATAACACTGCTAACCCAATGGCATCTAAAGCTCCGCGAAAAGAGAGACCCCGCCTTACGGGGGGAAAAACGGCAGAAGACCAACCATCCAGCCCGAAACCAGACACCCCGCCAGACTTAGTGGCCGAGGTCAGTGCGGCAGTGGTGCAGGCGCTCAGCACACGTTTCCAGGACTTCGTAGAGCAGATCCAGTCGCTTGGACAACGTTTCACGGCGGTGGAGGAGCGACTGGAGCAAGTTGAGACAAGGGTGTCAGATGTGGAAGACACGCAAAACTCGGTGGTGGCCAAAGTGGCCGCCCTAGAGACTTTGGTGAAGCGGCAAGGGGATAAACTCGATGAACTGGAGAACCGAGGTAGGCGAAAAAACTTGAGATTCATCGGTGTTCCTGAAAGTGTCGCTGATAGTGCCCTGCTTGAATATTTACAATCCTGGATTGGAAGCCTCCTGCCAAATCTGAGAGGTGAATCTCTCAAGCTGGAGCGGGCACATCGGCTAGGCCAAAGACGAGAGCAGGCCAGGAAACCTCGTGCAGTAATCGCCCGCTTTCTCGACTACAGACAGAAAGAGGAGGTGTTAAAGGCGGCAAGGGGCCGACGGCGGAATCAACAGGATATCGAGCCGATCTTAGTATTCCAAGACTACTCGGTCCTCGTCAGTCAACAGCGAAGGGCGTTTTCGGGGATCTGCACCCAGCTGTTCAACCGCGGCATTCGCTTTTCACTCCTCTACCCGGCCCGGCTGAGGATTGATCACCAAGGCCACACTCGCATTCTAGCGACCCTGGAAGAGGCGACTACTTATCTGGACTCCCTGCCTGATCAATCGGCTCCCTAGCTGCTACATGATGGACTGTAAGTGAGTTACGCCTCCCCTTGTGTAGTGGGGGGGTTTGGAGCCCCCAGGGGCCGATTGGCTCCTGGCGGCTTCCTGGCAGCTTCCATTGTCATGGGAGAACTCCTGGTTTTGCCTTTTATATAGTGCACTACGCTGGGATGCAACGTCTCACTGCCTTGGTAACATTGTTAATGCCAGGAGAGACATTGTATCCATGTTATTTTGTTGCAAGGATTACTTTGTTATAATTGTTGCTGCATTGCTGGCTCCCTGGTTATTTCCCTCCTTGCATTGTCTCTGCCCTTGTATTCCTGCTTGACCCGCCCTCCTCTCCCCCCCACCTTTTTTTCTTCCCCTTACAGGTGGGGTTCGATTTGAGGCAAGGGGGGCAGCCGGGAGAGTAGAGAGGATTGGCCTCGATAAAGCAGGGATGCATGTATTGATGGGGGGGGGAGGGCGGAGGAGTTGGGAGGTCATCTGGGTGGGGGTGGGCGGGGACAACGTGGGAGCAGGTGAGTGGGGGGTGCTAGCACCGAATGTGGGAGCCCCAGTACCGGGGCTTGTAGCGGAGACTCTGTGTCTCCTTTCTCTCTTTATCCTACTTGTTAGAGAGGGGGAAGTGTTAGAGGGGCGAACCCGTCTGCCATAGGAAGTAGTCCAGGCTATGACTGGACGGGAGAGCGTGGAGGGGTGGGGAGATGGGGGGGCGGGGGGGGGGGGAGGGACCGGGGGGGGAGGGAGGAGGGAGGGACAGGGGGAGGGGAGGGGGTACACTCCATTGAATGCTACTAGAGGGGATACTTGCCTACATACAGATGGGGGGGGATGCCAGGCTGGGGGTGTCCCTCTGCAGTACCTGGAAGTGATTCTGTGGTGGCACCTTGGCACTGCCCCGGCGCTTTGAGAATAATCACCTGGAATGTCTGTGGACTGGGAAACCCTATTAAGAGGCATAAGGTATTGCAAGCACTGGCTCGACATAAGTGTGACATTGCACTTCTTCAGGAAACCCACCAGACGGCCGCTGAACATAGCAAGCTTTGTCGGAACTGGGTGGGCCGAGTGTGGGGGTCCCCCGCCCAGGGGCATAAGGGAGGCGTAGCGATTCTGATTCATAAACGCATACGATTCGTAGAGGAGACGGTCCTTGCTGATAATACTGGTCGATCCCTGGTGATATATGGTCACTTAGACGGTAAACCGGTGATTCTGGGAAATCTCTATGGTCCCAATGTGGTTGACCCGGGTTTCTACAATGGTCTAGCATCAAGGGTGGAGCAGCTTCCGGAGTGCCCGGTGATTTTGGGTGGGGATTTTAATGGAGTCCTGAATGTGGATCTGGACACTTCTAGGAGAGGAGGCGGGCGGGAGAGGATAGCACCTTCCCAGACGCTGTTGCGGTTTTGTCGGAGACTAGGTTTAATTGATGCTTGGCGGGTCCTGCACCCCTCCGAAAGAGACTATACCCATCAATCTCGAGCGCATGGTTCCAGTGCCCGTATTGACTATGTAATGATCTCGGGGACTTTGTTCACACACACCGAGGATGCACAGATTGGTCCTTCCGAAATATCAGACCACGCGATGGTGTGGCTTGACTTACATTGGGGGCGGGACACTAATCGGTCACGCATGTGGAGATTCCCCCTAGAGCTTTACTCGGATGGGCAGTTTCACCAGTTTATCCGTCAGAGATGGGCAGACTTTCTTGGCAATCACCAGGTTCATGTAGACGACCCCGAACTGGTCTGGGAAACGGCAAAGGTGGTTCTTCGCGGGGACATCATAGGTTATGCCGCGAGACGGCGCCGGCTGATGGCAGAACGTATAGTACAACTTGAGCGTCGAGTCACCATACTACGGCGGCGATGTGCCCACACGTATACGCTGTCTAATAAGAAGGCGCTATGGGAAACCCAGACCGAGCTTAACGAGCTCTTGCATCAGCGAGCAAAGAAATCGGTTCTGTTTTATCGGTTCCGTCTGCACTGCTATGGTGACAAACCAGGCAAGTTGCTGGCACGATGTTTGCGGGCCCGACGGCGTCCTGCCCATGTAGCGGCGCTAAAGGACGGCCAGGGACATATGCATAAAGAGAACAAAGGAATCGCGGAGATTTTTCGCACCTTTTTTCAAAACTTATATAAAACCACGGCTGGTTCCCCTGAGGGGATGCGGGACTACTTTGCGGACTTGGAACTGCCTCAACTTACTTCAGCCCAGAGGGAGGTTCTAGACTTACCTATTACCATACAGGAAATACAATCCGCAATATCTGCGGCCCAGTGTTATAAATCACCAGGGCCGGACGGATTCGGGGCCGAAGTCTACAAGATCTTAGGAGACGGGGTAAGCACACTCCTGCGAGAGGTCTATGCCACCAGGGCAGAGCAAGGGGCATTCTGCTGTGGGCGTAATCACGCATATATTACCTTGATCCCGAAGCCGGGTAAAGATCCGATGCAGGCAGCTTCATATCGACCCATATCCCTACTCAATTTCGATCTTAAACTTTTGGCGAAAGTTCTGGCTGACCGCCTGGCGGGGGTCTTAGGCGATCTAATACACGAAGCACAGGTGGGCTTTGTGAAAGGCCACCACGCCGTACGAAACCTCCGGAAGATTTTGGCCTCCTTGGAGTGGGTGCATGCTCACAATACTCCGTCGTTGTTGATTAGCTTCGATGCAGAGAAGGCCTTTGATAGGGTGGACTGGTGTTATCTATGGAGGGTGCTACCGCGCTACAGCATTGGGGAGGATTTTTGTAAAATGGTGCAAAGTTTGTACATCTCACCGACGGCGGGCATACTGTGCAACGGCCTCATCTCGGACGACTTCACGTTGGGAAGGGGTACAAGGCAGGGCTGTCCTCTATCGCCCTTGCTCTTTGTTCTTTCCCTAGACACGTTGATTCGTACCATAGTAACTTCGGGAGAGATACAGGGAGTGGGGCTACGGTCGCAAACCTTCCTTATCTCAGCCTTCGCTGATGACCTGCTAGTCCATTTGACGTCTCCGGCCACCTCCTTACAATCACTTTTAGACGAGTTCCAGCGGTTCGGAGCAATTGCAGGCTTGCGCATTAATAAAGATAAGTCGGAAGTAGTAGATGTCTTGGGGCATTTCCGAACTTCTTGGAGGGGATCCTTCCCTTTGCGGTGGGCAGACAAAGAATTTATCTATTTGGGTATAACATTGACTGGAAACCCCCAGGACTTATACCGGCGTAACCTAGATCGGATACTGCGGCAGTTGGCGGTGCAGTTAAGTGCGTGGGGACCCCTCCCGCTGTCACTGGCAGGGAGGATAGCGGCAGTGCAAATGATAGTTCTACCTAGAATCTTGTACTGGCTGCAGACCCTGCCAGTTTGGTTGCTTCGACGGGACTTGTGTAGAATGGAGGCTCTGCTTAAGCGCTTTCTTTGGCGAGGGCGGCGGGCGCGGGTCTCATGGAATCGCATGCTTGAAAAATGGCGAGAGGGCGGTATGGGCCTTCCAGACTTGAAGACCTACGCATTGGCCTGTCAAGCGAGACACCTGGGTGATTGGCTAGGGGAGACGGAAGTATATACGCCTAGGTCCTTAGAGGAGTGTTTGGTGGCCCCTGCGACTCTCCTGGCGTCTTTGCATGGCACATCCACGGTTTTCACAGGTACTAGCCGACAGAGTCCATTAGTGGACTCGGCCTGACGCACATGGCAACAACTTAACAAATATTGGCGGGAAACGTGGAAGGTGTCTTGTTGGTTGCCACTGCAGGGCAATGCTCAATTCACTCCAGGGTCAGAGACTGCGGTGTTTCGGGACTGGTGGCTACGTGGCCTCCGGTGGATAGGGCACTTGGTAGACCAAACGGGAAACTGTAAATCATTCCGAACGCTCAGTCGGGAATACGATCTCCCCGACACGCATTGTTTTGCATACATACAAGCCTCCCACTATGTGGCTGCACTGCCGCGCGCAGCGCTACAGGCTGAGCGCTCAGCTCGTATTTTGGAATTTTTTCAGCTGGGAGATGAGCGCCCGGCGTCGATTTCCAATTTGAAACATAATTTGGAGTGCTACCGCCCCCTCCCTGACTATAGTGGAGTCGAAAGAGCTTGGGCGACCGAATTGGGAGTGGACGTACAGCCGGGATTGGTATTGACGGCATTGAAACGGATTAGCCGACTAGTTCAAGGAGTGCGTTGGCGTGAGATTCAATTTAAGTGTGTGACTAGGGCTCATTTTTCGCCGCGGCGGGCATTGCGCAGTCGGCTGGACACGGATGGCTCCTGCCCACGTTGTTCGGAGTCCTTAGCTACTCTCCTACACATGTGGTGGGGTTGTCGGGGAATACGGGCATACTGGGCACGGATATGCAGATTCCTTTGCACGCTGCTGCAGCGAAGGCTACATTGGACCGGCCTATTTGTGGCACTTGACCAACTGCCGACCCCTGGACCAGTGAAGGCTGGTGAGAGCTTGCTGGTGCGGAAGGCCTGTCTGGTGGGTAAAGGGCCGATTCTCCGGCTATGGCGGGAACGCCAATTGCCTACTTTTAGTGAATGGCGGAATAACTTTCATCAATTAATGCTAACGGAGCGTTGGTTGGCGCAGGGCAGTGCCAAGCGCTGGACAGTTTTTCTGTCAGTGTGGGAGCCATATATTCAGCAGTTGGGACCCCACAGCCGTAATGCAACCCTCCAAGGGGGGAGCTGAATGATGGAGGTCTTGAGTAGTGGGTAGGCGATAGCTGCTTTACAGCTTTGATGATAATTGGCTTATGCAGTCGGTAATGGAGTGAGGGTGGGTGGGTGGGTGAGGGGAGGGGGACGGGAGAAGGGGGGTTGGGATATAATGTAAAATGCCCACCTATTGTATTATCTTTCTGTTGGCACCCGGGGGGGCGAAGAGTTAACCCTCCCCGTGGGGCCGTCTGTTGATATGTTGTTTGGATTTTATGGTGGACTAAATAAAGCTTTCAAAAAAAAAAAAAAACAGCAAATCAACAAGACCACTAGAACTGTATTCCACAAGGCAAAAATGGTACAGCGTCTCCGACCTCTCCTCGAACCACAGGACAGTAATGCAGGCTATGACACTCTCTCATCTGGACTACTGCAACATAATCTACCATGGCCTACCTGCCACACAAACCAATCCCCTTCGAACTGCCCTAAACACCACGGCGAGAATAATTCACAATGCAAAGAAACGAGACCACATCACCCCAATTCTGAGAGACCTTCATATTCTCCCCATCGAAGCAAGAATCAAGTACAAAGCTCTTCTACTCACCCATAAAACCATCCACCAAACACAAGGCACCCCACTCCACACCCTACTGCCTCGCCCAACCCACAACAGAACAACCAGACAATCCTCCAACAGCTCCATTGCCGTCCCCCACAAAAGAACCAAGGCAACACAATGGACCTGCAACAGAGCCTTTGAACTCTATGCCCCATCCCTCTGGAACTCTCTACCAAACCACATCAGGAACAACGGTGATCTCCCATCATTCAAAAAGCAGCTAAAAACCGTCCTATTCCAAGAACATCTCTGAATAGGAACCCCTATTCCCCTCAAGATCTTCTGACCAGTAACTATGCTACCCTGTCAGTCTCTATGTCCATCCCAAAATCATTAATGTTGAACCCTGGTGATGGCCCCCCCCCTTTGATCTCCCCCCCCCCTGTTATGTGTCCCACCGCTTTGACCCGGTGAAAAGCGGGATATAAATGCAGTTAAATAAATAAATAAAATTAAATAAATACATTGCAATGCAGTATGGTATTTGTAGTTCCTGATTTTACCCACTGAAATCAGTGCTGCGGGTCCCATAATGCAAAAGGATGATTTCTCAGAAATCCAGGACTGGGTTAAAATCTCACTCCTAGAACTGGGTAACTTCACAAATCTGAGATGTCCTCTATCGCTAACCTGATTAACGTCTGTCAGTTTAGGGGGGGGGCGCTATGACTTGCTTCCCACATATTTCTGAAGTTCATTGGGTGATCCTGAATTCTGTAATGCTTTGCAGCTACTAACAGCAGGAAACTACTGAGCAGGTGTGATTTTTTTTTTAATATTCATATGCAGAAGCCCTGAAACAAATCATGAACATTCTAGACCAAATTCTATATATTACTGGGCTATTCACCAAGGTACAGAGACCATGCAAAAGAACTACGATTGACATTTGTGCATTCCATTAACCAAAAGCAAAATCCAAAAGTGCTCAGTCTTACTATTAATCACACAATCATATCCCCTCTCCGCAACTACGACTAACCTAGCAGCCCAACACATGACTTGTGGCACCTCACTGAAGGTACTATGGGAAGGAGCTCTAACCTTTTAGAGGAGCAGGTCCAGTTGGCAGATAATCAAGTAAAATCACTTCTTTAATTTGCTATTTTGTTTACTTTATGGAGACTTACTGAAGTTGAAAGATTTTGGCTGTGCTTTTTGCTTAGTCCGTTTCACTATTATGTATCAAATAAAATGAGGGGATGCTGCTGTGCTGACCTTCATTGGAATCCTGTGCACAGGGTTGCTAATTGCATTAATGCTATAAGGCACATGTTGATCCAGTCCTGGTTTTGCCTCATGTGGGTATCACACTACTACAGTATTATAAATGAATAGTAGAGAGCCGAAGAGAAGACCCAAAAATGATTTTTAAGAACTGGGAAAGGGAGAGGGTTCGGAGGAAGGTTTATGTCTGTAGATATGCAAAGTATGAAAATAAAGAACACAAATCATATTAAGGCAAAAAGGAAAGACGCAGTTGGAGTAAGACTCATAGGAAGTAATGAAGTCTAAAAAAACATCAGTTTGATTATTCTACGACATGGAAGAAGTTATGCTGCTCTGTGGACAGACAGAACACGCCCATCTCAGAAGCAATTGTTTCATTCCAAGCAGCAAAGCTTTCTAAGCTGGAGTGTCCAGTCTCGGTGAGCACAGAGTGTGAGTAAGACGCGGATGGATCGTGAAGATGGAGAAGGCCCAGAGTAGCAGGAAGCTTGCATTCTAAGACAAAAATATCATTTGGCTCAAACCTTGCCATTGGTAACTCAAGGTGAGTTACATTCAGGTGCAGACAGATATTCCCCCATTCCGAGAGAGCTTACACGTCAAGCATGCACTTGAGCCAATGGGGATGAAGTGAATTAAGAGACCCTTTTACCGAAGAGTGCATTTGCCAACATGCAGTAAATGCAGCCGTCATGAGCTGTCAGGACATGCCCAGCAAATTCCTGACAGCACACAATCATGAAGCGTAACATTCAGTGCACCAAATGACACTCACAGAGGTATCGCTATGTGCACGTGCGCTGGTTGCCACATTTCTTCTAAGTGCACAGCAACTGCCTTCACACTAGTAGCAATGCACTCTCCACGCCCACACTCCGCCCCTAATCCACTCCTCCTTCACACTAGCATGCAAATGCCCGTTGCCATGAGTGTTAGGGGGCAGTAGCTGGTATGCATGTGCTAGTGTTCACTGCTGGCAGTCATGCACCCTAAAACATGCGCTAACCGGTTAGGATCCCTGAGTGGCTTCCGCGAGGTGTGTCAGAGAGATTAGAATCCTAGCTTTCAGCTTTACTCCTCTAATCTCTGAATTACTCCTCCATTTAATAATAATGGTTTTTCTATGGTGCTATTGGATGTGTGCAGAACTGCACAATGATGAAATATATTCAGGTAAAATAAGTTTCTTCCCCCAAAAGTTTATTGTCTGAGTGAAAACCTGAGGTAATGTAAGATACAAATGACTTGCTGAAAATATGCTACAGGCAGAAATAAATTTAAACCCTGGTTTCCCTGCAGATTATTCTAACCATTAGGCCACTCGCTAGGCTCATGCCCAAACATTTTCCCTGGAATGTAGGGGTAAGCAAAAATAAATTGACAGAGGCCCTTCTGCCGTAATCCCTCAGTTCCACCTGTGCAAACAGGATCCGAGTACATGCCCCCCTATGAGAGTACGGGCAAACAGCTGGACTCTGCAGATTTAAGCCAAAGGAGGAAAGCAGGTGCCTCAGATTTCAATGGTGCTGCTACTGAAATCCCCAAGAGCGAATTATGAAAAATATGAAAGCTGTAAAAAACTGAAGCTCTTATAAGAGACACAGGCCTTAAATATCATTTTTGTAAAGAATTTAACTTTGAAATTCAACAGTCAGAAAAAAATCATTAGCCATAAAACATAGATGAAGGTCTTAAAGTAAAAGAACAAGGGATGTATAAACACATCTACAATTGTACTCGCACAATTATTTACACAGAGAGACAGAGAAACACACAGGGATCACATTCACAGCAAGCTACAAGCACATGCACTAGAATACAGACATGTGTAGCCTCCTCATGCAAAGCTGAAAACTAATACATGTTATAAAAGGTGAACCAGACATAGCTATGAATGGGTCTGGCTGGAATGCAGAGGGAGATTCCTGGTTTGGAGACAGAGCCATCTTTGGGATCGAAACATGGCCTCCACCATCTGTTTCCGATGCATCAAAACACATTTCTAGCCACACAGCCAGAAAGCCTGGGATTCCCCAAGCCCTACTGCGCCACGTGCACAAGCATTAACATAAAACAGAGGGTCTAGTAAACAAAAAAGCTTTTCTTTCTACAGGGCACCCTCGCAGTGCCAGTTTCTTGTGTGTCATTTAGCTTCTCACCACTGCCGACATCCATTCCATTGCTTTTTCCTTTGTATTTGCAATCAGGTAGTGTGATGGGACAGGGAGAGCTAGGGCAGAAAATGCCCTACTCATGTCTCACGGGAGGCGAGGGGAGGAAAGTTCAACCAGCGCCAGTCAATTTTAGGTACTTTAATAGGCAAATGAGGAGTGGAGGAGTAGCCTAGTGGTTAGAGCACTGGTTTGGTAACCAAGCAACCAGGGTTCAATTCCCACTAGTACTCCTTGTGGCCTTGGGCAAGTCACTTAACCCTCCATTGCCTCAGAAGAAAGGCCTGGCAATCTACTTCTGGTGACACTGCCAAGAAAACCCAGGAGCTTCTGGGTCGCCAGGAGTCAGGACTGACTCGAAGGCACACATTGCATTTTTGCAATAGGCAAATGACACTGCAGCCATGAATCTAAGTGTGATATGGCTCCCCTCCACTCCCAATTCAGTTGCACTGTCTGCATTTGTTAACAGCTTGGACCACAAAATTGACCTTTAACAGATACAAATAAGGGGAAAGAGCTATCAAAAGGCTAGGCTCCACTAAATGAATTATTTTGGTTGAAAACACTCGTGGTAGATCTAGATAACTAAAATATAGCACAGACTTCCTCAGCAAATCCAGGGCTTTTCATTGGGTATAATGCCTTTGACTGCCTGCTGACCCTTTGCTGGACTATCTGAGAGGCAGTGTGTATGTACGTTATTCAGACCAAATTACAAGGTAAAAATATCTCTTTAGTATACCGACATTCTCTGTTCCCAAGTAAAAGCAGAATGATACCTGTATCTGGGGAATCACGTCAGCATAGAGAACTTTATCAGAAGGCTAACTTCAAGTACTCCTTATACCTCTACATAAGGAAGAGGCCGTGGGGGTAGCGAAGGGGAGGGGCAGTCATCGTTGGTCCTGGAGAAAATTGGATTTTTTGCAGGCTGTGACATCTTAAGAACATAAGAAATGCTATACTAGGTCAGACTAAGGTCCATCAAGCCCAGGGTTCTGTTTCCAAAAGTGGCCAATTCAGTCTCCTCTTGGAGCAACATACCAAGTAATTGTTATGCATGCACTACTGACAGCACGCGAGCTCTTTCTACAGATGTAAGCAAGGCAAACAGAAAGAGGCAAATATACCTGGAGAGGGTGTTGCAGAGCTTTATCTCTGGCTAATGCTAATGCTGCTCCAATAAAACGGTACTGCAGACTTCCAAATCAAGAGGGTCTAGAGTCGGCAGGTTTGGAAAGGGAGATGTAACTTGGAAAAGAGCTCTCATTTTACTCACTGAGGCAAACACTACAATTCCTATAACATTTCTCTAGGGCTACAAAATGTACACATTGACAGACAGTCCTGGATTTAGGAAGCTTACAGTTTAATTGAGACACACAGTTTCAAGTAATCATTTAAGTATTACATAAAACATGTTTAATAAGAGAAGGTCAAATTCAAGAACTGTCAATTTTCTTGAATAAAAGTAATCTCAAAGATGCAAGTCTTCAAGTCTGACTTAAACAGGGCCAGAGATGAAGCAAGATGCACCAACTCTGGAAAGTCATTTCCAAGCACACAGTGCCGCAAGACCCTTTGAAGGTAATATTCCGTGTAGCGATCATTACATAACGATATCCAAATAACAGTGGCTAATGTAACACCAATTTTTAAAAAGGATTCCAGGGGTGATCTGGAAAACTACAGACCGGTGAGCTTGACACCTGTACTGGGCAAAATGGTAGAAACAATTGTAAAGAACAAAATTACTGAACATTTGGATAGTCATGGCTTAATGGGAGACAGCCAACATGGATTTAAACAAGGAAAATCTTGTCTGACTAACCTGCTATATTTTTTCAAAGGTGTAAATAAGAAGGTAGATAAAGGTGAGCCAGTTGATATAGTGTATCTGGATTTTCAGAAAGTCTTTGACAAGGTCCTTCATGACAGACTCTTGAAGAATTAAAAAGCCATGGGATAGGAGGCAGTGTACTATTGTGGATTAGGAACTGATTAAATGATAGAAAACAAAGAGTAGGGCTAAATGGACAATTTTCTCAATGGAGAAAGATGAATAGTGCAGTACCTCAGGGATCTGTGCTGGGTCCACTGCTTTTTAACATATTTATAAATGACCTGGAAATGGGAATAATGACTGAGCTGATCAAATCTGCAGATGACACAAAATTATTCAAAGTTGTTAAAACACAAGTGGATGGTGAAAAATTGCAAGAGGACCTCGAGAAATTGGGAGACTGGGTGTCTAAATGGCAGATGAAATTTAATGTGGACAAGTGCAAAGTTATGCACTTAGGGAAGAACAACCCAAAATACAGTTACATGATGCAAGGATCCATATTAGGAACCACCGGTGACTCAGGAAAAGGATCTGGGTATTATTATGGATAGTACATTGAAACCCTCTGCCCAGGATGTAGCCACAGCCAAGAAAGCAAATAGAATGCTAGGAACCATCAGGAAAGGAATAGAAAATAAAACAAAGTATATTATATAATGCCTCCGTATCGTTCCATGGTGTGACCACACCTTGAATATTGTGTGCAATTCTGGTCACCATATCTAAAAAAAGGATATAGCAGAATTGGAAAACATACACAAAGAGTGACCAAAATGGTAAAAGGGATGGAAGGATATCCCTATGAGGAAAGGCTTAAAAGGTTAGATCTCTTCATCTTGTTAAAGAGACGGCTGAGCGTAGATATGATAGAGGTCTAATTAAATAATGAATGGAATGGAACGGATAAACGTAGATCGACTGTTTACTCGTTCAAAAAGTAGAAAGACTAGGGGACACACAATAAAGTTACAATGTGGCACATTTAAGACTAATCGGAGAAAATATTTTTTCACTCAGCACATAATCAAACTGATTCCATATTGTGCATGTCCAGGCCGTCTGGGCGTCCACAATATGGACAGAGCACTGTTGTACCTGATACTGCAACCGTGGTAGCCACATAAACCCACGGCTACAGAATCAGGTCACTTGGAATGGGCCTAAGTGCACGGTATGCTGAGCAGTGAGAAGTACAGCAGGCTGCCCGTCCCCACCGCTCAGTGCTCCTGCTGGTATACCGGTGCTGTAGTGTCCCATCGCATGGCACCAGGACGCTCAGCAGGAGCAAGCAAGGCCAGAGCGCGGAACACATCTCCTTTCCCTGCCGCCTATCCCTTCGTGGGGTCTGCCAGGGCCAGGTTCAGGCAGTGGGGACCCACATGCATGCGCTCCATGTGTTTGTAGGGACAACCTGGCCTGATCGTAACCTCACCCGGGTCTTATTCCTCTGAGGTGGAATAAGTCAGATGTCCATCTTGTCCCAGCTGGATGTACAGGGCCCAGCCAGAATAGGCCCTGTACATACGTGTGCTGTGGCCTGTCCCCGCTCTGTCCACTCTCTGCCTCCATCCCTCCCTCATCCGGCGCTTCCCACATAGCGGCTCTGTGCGTGCAGGGAAGTGTTGATGCTGAATATGATCCCAGCGAATAGTGGGGGTTGCAAGTCCAACCCAGACGTACATTCCCGCTATTTGCGGGGATCTCCATAATGTAATTGAAAATCTGCTTAAAGTGGGACCGCTTTAACAGTCCTAGACCAAAATGGAATGGAGAATATATCAATTTAAGTTAGAACTGTTTCTGCAATGCTGTCTAAAAAGATAAAACAGAGGGTAGTTCAGCAAACCACTACATATGTATGCAAGGATATGCGAGGCACGAAAAGGCCACATTGCTCAATAAGCTAGCTTCTTTTAAGTGGATCCCTTTGAATGGTGCCCTTCGAAAATCCCTCTTAATCCTAAATTCATATGAACACTTCATGTTTTAAACCCAGGTCACTAAGGGGTTTTTTAAGAACCATGCTGCAAATTATGACTAAATCTAAATCTTGTTCTGACTGCATAACCCATTTGAATCTTTCGCTCTTTCAGCTATGGATTAAAACAAGTGCCACCAGGTCCCTGGTTCAGGCCATAGCACTGGGTGCGAGAACTGGCTGAGCCTTGGTATGCTGTGGAGGTGGTGCACTCAGGTCATAAGGATGGTTGACGGCTTCTGCTGCTATTCCCCCATCAGTCAGTGAGAAGCATGGAGGGCGCATTTTGGAGGAAGTATTTTTTCAGTCTTCAGGCTGAGGCTGGTGCCAGTCCCCGGAGTCACCAATTGTGCCAGCTGAGGAAGTGGGGATTTGCACAGACATCAAGAGAGAAAATATGTGTGTGGAGGGGGGAGGGGTAAGGCAAACAAAAACTACTACCAGACTGGAACCAGGAAAAGTAGAAGATTTCTAGGATTGTGCTACATTTTATTGCATCAGCAAATAAAAGTTATACAAGAAGTTAACAGTTCATGAGCATTTGGCACCTTTGAGACTGTGGAACCTGTCTGAGATATTCTCTACTGATCCAGGAGAAACTCTATTCCACTCAAAACCGTGGGTCAAATTGTAGGCAGAGCTAGTCTTAGAAGCACAGAGGTCCAGGGCAGAAACTAAGAAAAGTGCCAGGAGCCCTGAAGTTCTGCCTCAGCAATATCACTTAGCCTTGCCAAGGGGCTCCTTGTGCTGCTGGGCCCTCATTCCTTCATCTTCCCAAGCCAGTCCTGATAATACGAATACTGGTGCAAAACAAGTAACTGCTGAAGAGAAGCTGGGTGATAGAGTTTAAGAATTACTGGTTACTAGCTGAGTGTTGCGTTTATTGTCATGTAGTACAAAATACAGATCTAGCTCTCTTCTATTTTGGAAGTCAAAGTGAGAAAATCTCCAGAGATATTTTTTGCACCTTCTCCTTTTTAAATTATGCTCATAACAAGATTTGCAGGATGCTTCTTTAATTCCCTATGTGTCCCTCTCTTTTTCTATCCTCATCCTCCCCTGCCTTTCCATGTGCAGAGCAGAGAACATTGAGGACACTGGGGGCAACATCTGAGGCAGGGTTTCCCAAACCCATCCTGCGGATCCCACAATCACGACAGCCTAACAATAAGGCAGGACCGTCACCAGGCAACAGCTTCTGAGGAGTGGCAGTGCAGTAGCAGTCACAGCAAAACAACAGATCCTGACTGGCACACAAACTCAAACAGGCATCGACACATTCTCCTACCTGCAGCAAGCGTGCACATGCATGTTCAATTATACATTTCTGCAGGACTGCTGCGGGAAGGGTTGTACTGGGATGATCATAGTTGCTGAGTTTAATTATCAAAATCCTTGGGGTTGGGTGGGTGGCATAAGGTAGAAGGTTCACCTGGGGTGACCAATAAACTAGCACCAGCCCTACCTCCAGTTAGTGAGATTTTCAACATACCACAACAAATATGCATGGGTTAGTTTCGCAAACACTGCCGTTCCAGTGTATGCAAATTAAACATTAAGGACTGGCCAAAAATAAACCATAACAAAGCCAGCGAATCAGTTTGCGTTAAGACAGTTTTGAGTTAATACACCTTTTGCCCAAGGACTTAAGTACCTGGAACTTCTGGATTGGCGAGAAAGCACAGAAAAGTTTATACAAGCAAAAAAGGTCCACAAAAATGGCATGGTGGGACTTTCACCCAGTTCTTAAAAGTAGGTGTCAAAGTCCTGCAAGATTTTTTGGGGGGAGAGAAAGGGTTTGCACAAAAATCTTCTGAGGAGCTTTATCCTTTATTGAAGCACCAGCAAAAGAAGTGAACAGCATGAGGAGAGGGCAGGGCCAGCCCCAGAGTTGGTTCAAAGAGTTGGCACCCTAGGCAAACCTTAAGCCTTACACACACAAACACACATTTGTTTGCTTGGTGGTTGGGCCGGCCCTAGGGGAGAGACTGGACTTCTTGCACTTCCGTGTTTTGCCCTGCTTTCAATCTGATTCTACAGGGCCGGTTTACTAAACCATGTTAGGCTTTTACAGCTAACATGCCAAAGGAGTACAGATAGTGCTGTGTTAGCTGCAAATGTCCTGCATTATCCATTGGGGGTGTGCACGACTGTTCTGCAGCGGATAACACCGCTCATTGAGGTGGCGTTAGTTGCACCCTCACTGTCGGCAAATTTGACAATACTGCATGTGTTGAGGCCGCAATAACTGCAGAAATGCCCACTCTCCATCCTAAACCCACTCATTCCTGCAGATAATACATGTTCTGCAAATAGTGCATAAAAAGCATGGTTACACACCTGTAACCGGTGTTCTCCGGGAACAGCAGGAATCAGTCCTCACATATGGGTGACATCGGTGCTGACGGAACCCGCGTGGAGCAAATCCCCAGCTTTCAAAGAAAGCCTTTGGGATTGCTACCATGCATGTGTGGTCCCCTTCCAGCCCAAACGTGCCATCTTGCTCAGTCAAATGACATAACTAAAAGACAGCAAAACAAATAAAGATGGTATAACTGCAACTCCAAGGGGAGGAGGGAGGGTTGTGAGGACCGATTCCTGCTGTCCCCGTAGAACACCTGTATGGCCTGGCCGAAGGCACTGTCCCGTTTAGACTCTCTATCCAGGCAGTAATGAGATGCGAAGGTATGGACTGAAGACCAGGTGGCGGCCCGGCAGATTCTGCCAGCGGGACCAAACGCAAGTTGGCTATTGAGGTCGCCATAGCCCTGACCCGGTGCGCTGACAGAGCCCACATGGAAACATCTCCACAGCTTTCAAAGAAAGCTTTTGGGAGATGCACCGTGCATGCTTGGTCCACTTCCCACCCAAGGGTGCCATCTGGCCTCAGTCAAATGACATAGCTAAGACGGCAAAAATAAAAAAAAAACAGTACAGAAGCAACTCCAAGGGGAGGAGGAAGGGTTGTGGGGACTGATTCCTGCTGTTCCTGGAGAACACTTGTTACAGGTGAGTAACTAAACTTTCTCCGGGAATAAGCAGGAAGTCACTCCTCACATATGTGACACCCCAGCTATAGGCTACCGAGAACCTGTAAAACAAAAATGTCACGGTAACCTTCAAATGGTGAGCTGTGATAAGCAGTAGTTGAGTCCCTCCTGAGAGATTCTTGCAAGACCCAGTGTCTGGCAGAAAACCAGCACTCCGGTAGCCTGAACAAAGAAGAGTCACAGGGCAGGAGTTGTCTACACCCTGAATAGATTACGGAGTACAGCCTGGCCAAAGGCGCTGTCCCTCTCCAGGCAATAGTGAGCTGTAAAGGTATGGACTGAAGACCAGGTGGCGGCCCGGCACATTTCCGTAACGGGAACGGAATGCAGATTTGCCACAGAAGTAGGCATGGCCCTGACACGGTATGCCATGACCTTCTGGTCCAGTGAAATCCCCACCTGCTCATAGGCAAGGGTAATGCAGTCTGCCATCCAAGCAGATAGAGTTTGCTTAGTCACTGGAAGCCACAGATGGCTGGAGTCATAGGAGATGAAAAGCTGAGGTGCTTTGCAGTGGCCCTGTCCATTGCAGATAGAAGGACAGGGCCCTTTTACAGTCCAGAGCATGGAGAACTGTCTCCACCTTGCCGGCATGAGGCCTCAGGAAGAAGGTGGGTAGCATCACTTCTTGATTGAGATGGAACGGGGACATCACCTTAGGAAGAAATTTGGGGTGCATGTGGAGCAGCACCCTGTTCTTGTAGAATCTCGTGTAGGGGGGCTCTGCCATCAGTCTGGAGCTCGCTGACTCTGCAGGCTGATGTGAGCACCACGAGGAATATGATCTTCCAGGAGAGGTATCACAGGTGGCAGGTAGCCAAGGGCTCAAACGGAGGCTTAGTGAGCTGCGAAAGCACGTTTAGATCCCACTCCGCTACTGGAGGGCGGATGGGGGGAGTTTGGATAGCATGATACCCCGCAGGAATTGGGACACAAAGGACTGTGCCGAGAGGTGATGTGATGCAATGGGGCTCATGTGACCGAATTAGATTTTAGTCCCACCTGTGACAGGTGGAGCAGGTACTAGAATACCACTTGCACCAAGCAGGAGAACGGGTTTGCCTGTCTCTTTGCACACCACACCAAGAAATGGCGCCACTTGAAGGCATACACCCTTCTTGTGGAGGCCTTACGCGAGGCCAGAAGAACCTCCTCCATGTTCCATGGGAGAGTGAAGGGAGCTAACGCTATCCTTTCAGCAGCCAAGCTGTGAGTGACACAGACCCCAGGTTGGGGTGTAGAAGACAGCCCTGCTCCTTGAGAGGAGCACTGGGGATCGGCCCAGGGGAATCGGTGACGTCGCCAATAGGGAGAGGAGCAATGGGAACCAGGGCTGCCTGGGCCACTGAGGAGCTAGTAGCACTAGTAATGCTCTGTCACGCTGGACCTTGAATAGGGTCTTGGCGACCAGCAATGTCAGTGAGAAGGTGTACAGAAGGCCTTTCATCCACAGGATGAGGAACGCATCCACTGCCACCCAGGAAGAGTGCAGCTGGTGGAAGCAGAATCAGGGCAACTGCGTGTTGTCAAGGCTGGTGAACACATCCATCGACAGGACACCCCAGAGATGAAACAGCAAAGAGGCTACTGCTGGATCCAGGCGCCACTTGTGCAGCTGGAGGACTGCTCAGTTTGTCCGCCAGGGCATTGTCCTAGCCCGGGAGATAGACTGCCCTTAGGAGTATTCCCTTGTGTGCCACAAAGGTGCAGAGGGGGTATGACCCTGTGCCCTCTTGTTTGTTCATGTAGAGTATTGTGACCTGGCTGTCGGTCTGGATCAGCACCGGGTGGTGTTGCAACTGATGGCAGAAAGCTCAGAGTCAGGAATATCACCCGGAGCTCTAGTAGGTTGATTTGTAATCGGGATTCCTCCTGGAACCAACAGTCCTGCATCTGAAGGCCTTCACAGTGTGCTTCCCAGCCTAGTAGGGAGGTCTGTGGTGAGGACCCGCTTGGGGGGTGGAAGGGCATCCCAGCCTGAAGATGACATGGACTCTGCCACCATCCAAAGGAGTCCACCAGCTGACGGGTCACTCTCACTCTGTCCTTGAGCCTGCCTGTGGCTTGTGTCCACTAAGAACAGAGGCACCATTGGGCTACCCTTATGTCAGGCGGGCATATGGGATCACGTGAACTGTGGAGGCCATGTGTCCCAACAGGCAGCGTAGGAGTCGGACAGATAGTGTCCGGCATCGGTGCACCTCTGTGGCTAACTCCTTGAGGCCTTCTGATCTTTCCCATGGAAGGAAGGCTTTTGCCTGGAGGGTATCAGGTTGCGCCCCTATGAAGTCTAGGTGCTAGGCCAGGGTGAGGTGGGACTTGGGGTACTTTATGAACATATAAGAACATAAGATATGCCATACTGGGTCAGACCAAGGTCCATCAAGCCCAGCATTCTGTTTCCAACAGTGGCCAATCTAGGTCATACGTACCTAGCAGTTTCCCCAAGGGACACAGGTTCCACAATGCTTGTACAATGACAAACCCTAGGTGCTGCAGGGTGTTTATGGTGTACTTGGTGGCATATTGAGCCTCTGTAGCTGTACTCCCCTTATGAGCCAGTCATCCAGATAAGGGAAGACAAAGGCCCCTTGGAGCCAAAAGTGGGCTGCAACCACTGCGAGGCACCTTCATGAAGACCCTTGGTGATGAGGCCAGACCGAAGGCAGCACCCTGTATTGGTAGTGCTGTCCCCCCAGAAAGAAGCAAAGGTACTTTCTGTGGCTGGGATGAATCAGGATGTGCGTGTATGCATCCTTTAGGTCTAAGGAGCACAGCCAACCTCTCTGCTGGAGGAATGGCAGCAGTGTCCCAAGGGAGTGCATCTTGAATTTCTCCCTGACCAGAAACCTGTTGAGCTCTCGCAGATCTAGGATGAGCCTGAGGCCCCCTGTCCTCTTGGGGACGAGGAAATACCTGGAGTTTCGGAACTGGCTCCACTGCCTTGTCCTGGATTAGGCCTGCTAGCTCAGTGAGGAGTAAGGTCTGGTGAAGGACAGACCTGGTGGGCTCTCCTAAGAAATAAAAGGGTGGCGTCCGCTGTAGGTGGAGGAGGTAGCCCTTCTTGACCACTTGTATCACCCAAGTGTCAGTGGTGATGGCTGTCCACCTGTGGGCAAACAGGGCTAGGCGCCCCCCTGTGGGAAGCAGGGGACCCTGCAGGGGTGGAGGGGTCACACACTGGCAGTCAAAAGCTCCCCCCAGGCTGGGCTGGAACTGGGACTTTGGGGTCTTTGGTATCTGTGACCATGTCAATGGCCTTTTTGTTGTTGGCCCTGCTGAGGGGCCGGGAAGGTCTGGAAGTGCGGTGTATAGCTAAAGCCCCATTTCTTCCTAGGGCGACCCTTTGAGAGCCTGGTCCTCGTCATGAACTTGGTCACTATCTCTGCTGCCTTATTTGCCATGGGCTTCCCGAAAAGATTCTCGACTATAGAGGGGGCATCAATCAGTTTGTCCTGCACCCCCTGTTCTAGGTCGGACAACTGCAGCTATGCTTGGCTTCATACACTGATGACTGTGGCGGCCACCCTGGCAGATGAACCGAAGCCATCGTAGGCTGCTCGGGACAAAACGTTTGAGCACTCTTTTACCACCGAGTCTTATACCTCTGTAGGGGTTCCCCATCAAGGCCTGTCGAGAATCCACCGAGCTCTTTCGACAGTTCCTTCAGGTACATGCCAAATGTAGAGCTGATAGGACTGGATCTGGCACGTTAGCACTGAGCCCTGAAAGGCCTTGTGGCCGAGTGTGTCGAGGGTTCGGGCCTCCCTGTCAGATGGGACCGTGGAATGAGTTTTTTGGCTTTTAAACCACTGCATGACTGACTCCACGACCGTGGAGTTGTGGGGAAGCTGGGTCTTTTGGAACCCGAGGTGTTGGCGTACCCGGTACATGGCGTCAAGGAGCCTGCTAACGATTGGTACTGACACCAATGTTTCCCACATTCGTCGGAGAAGACAGTCGAGGATCAGGGGCACTGGGACTGTAAGGGTTTCCTTTGGGGGTGCCTCGTATTGGAGTATTTCCAATTCCTCAGTGTGAGGGTCCTCCTCGGCCTAGGCCTCAATAGTGAGAGCTTTGGGCATGTCCTGTACAAAATCAAGGAAAGCAATGTCCTCGGGCGGGGAACAGTGCCAGGTCATCGGGGAAGACAGGTCCGAGGGCACGTCTCGGTGCCATCTCGTGTCCAAGGACTCTTCATTCTCGGTCTCCCATTCAGACTCAAAGTCCGAGTGATTCCGATGCCATGCGATTACCTTAGTCAGGGGTCACTCCAAGCAGGCCATAACCTCCACAGAATCTGTGGTACGAGCCACGGGTGCTCACTGGGGAGGACTGGTGTCCTGAGGAATGGGACCGAGATCTCGTCTGGTGCCGGGGGCTCTCTCGAGGCAGGTGGCACTCGAGGACCGGTTTGACATTCAGGGAAGCCCTCGATGTTAAGGGTCCCATCACTGGGGTGAATGAACCAGACGAGCCAGACATGAACGCCTTCTGCATGGCCATTAGGGCAGATATACTGCTCTCTAGGGCAGTCATTCTGGTCTTCATACCAGTTGGCTCCACCTCCTTCAACGCGGGCATGGAGGACTTTGGGCCCCATGTCAGTACTGTCGAGGGTGAGTCCTCGATGAAGATGGCCTCAGAGATCTGAGGTCGGTTGGCGGGTGCCGACGACTCCTTGCAGGGCAGCTTGGAAGGCCGCTCCTGCCCCGACTCCTTGGATTCACGCCTGGGACTACAGGTCCTGGGGTGTGATTTCCCCTTCTTCCCGGATCCATCCTCTGAGGCAGTCGAGGATTTCTTCTTGTGCTCCACCTCCGGGGATTTCCGTTCAGAGGAACCATAGCTGTGGGATTCCAAAGAGGCTCTGGCTTTATGGAGCACCGAGGTATCAGAGGGGGCCCTGGAGCATGGTGTCACCGGAGACCAGCGCAGAGTCGGACTTCTGAAAAACCCTTTCCTGCTGCTGATGGCGGCTCTTTAAGGCCTTTGAGGTCATGGTTCTGCAGTTCGCAGTCGGAATCATTGTGATCCTGGTCAAGGCATTGGAGGCAGCAGTCGTGTGGGTCTGTGAGTGACATCATTTTGCCATACCGGTCACACTTTTTGAAGCCAGTGGAGGCCATTGGAAAAAGGGGGTTCCAGCCTCCCAGCAGGGGTCCAAGTTCTTTGGCTGATAAAAGCCACGAACGCCAGTTGAGGGACACCTCGATAGAAAGGAAGAAAAACAAATATATGAACCTGAGGACCGACGCTGAGGCAAGCTTGCTCAGGGGTGGAACGGAACTGGTACACAAACTGGATGAAACTTTGGAACAAAAATCAGACTTTTTCTGGGGAAAACTGGACAACAGCTGATGGGCTCCGCAGAAAAAAAGAGAATGAGGCAAGATGGAACCTTTGGGCAAGAAGGGGACCACACATGCGTGGTGCATCTCCCAAAGGCTTGAAAGCTGGGGAGATGCTTCCACATGGGCTCCGTCAGCGCTGATGTCACCCATGAGGACTGACTTCCTGCTTGTTCCCGGAGAATCGCTGCATTACCTGCGGTTGCCCTGAGCTACCAGATAACATGCGCTATCTGCCACGTCAGCAGCTAACAAAGTTTAGTAAACCAGCCCTATATATTATATGTGAGGCAAAGAGCCCTACCTTGCAAAAAAGACTTTCAAATAGTTGTAGTTGAATAGTAAACCACTCATACTAATTTGTAGTAAACCCCTGACTAGTAAGGGCCTAATCTATTCATGATTTTGCAGAAATTATAGGCTTCTATCACAATTTAAGTAGAACCTTAATAATGCATGTACCTGATTATCCTGTGATAGTGAGCTACAACCTTAATACCCTTAATTATTATGATTTGGATTTTCAGACATAAAAGTTAATAAATAGAATTATAAAAAATAAAAGGGGTCAATTTTCAAAAGCACTTATCTGAATCACTTCACCTGCTACCTGGATAAGTGTCACTGAAAGATAGAAACATAACAGCATAAAATGACCATACGGTCTATCCAGTCTGCCCCTCCATACCAATTACTATATTCCCTTTTTTCTTTTTAGAGATCCTCTGTCTTTGACCAATGCTTTCTTGAATTCAAATACTGTTCTGTTCTCTACTACCTCCACTGGGAGACTATTCCAGGCATCTACCATTCTTTCCGTAAAGAAATATTTCCGCATATTATTCCTGAGTTTATCCACTTTCACCCTCATCCTATGCACTATCTCGATAGTGCAGGGCAGAAAGGTGAAATTAGACTTACCTGCTAATTGTTGTTCCTTGAGGAACTCCAGTCTAGTCTGGAACCTCTGGGGTTTATGCTCCTCCTCCTCCCGCAGCTTGGAGACTGAACACGTCACTCTTTTGGAGACACCCATATAAATAGTCCAGGGACTGCCTCCTTGCTCCAGTAACCTACTGACAAAGCAGACTCACCAGAGCAATAAGTAAGTAGATATCATTAACATAAACTTTATAACTGCATAATTATATAACTCTTACAGAACTAATCAATGATCCCGGCAATTTACCAGGTAACTGATAATGATTTTCCTGCTTAGGCTTGCCTCGCCCTCTTCATAGGACTTCCTAGTAGATGCTATTAACACTGTGAAGCCATGTCTCACCCCCACTCCCCGAACGAACAGCAGCCCTGACCCGGCTCAAAACATCGGCAGTCACATTGTCCACGCTGGCCACATGAGCTGCCGATAACGCCTCCAGATGCGATTCACCCCACTCCTCCGCCTCTTCTTCGAGAGCCGTGGTGCTGGTACCCCCCCCCCCCCCTTGTCGGTTGATGTAGGCCATCGTTGTGGCATTGTCTGCCTTAACTATTCCTCTCATGAGCCTTGAAGCTCTAGGCTCACCAGTCCTCCAGCTGCTTGGAGACTGAACTACTGGAGCAAGGAGGCAGTCCGTGGACTATTTATATGGGCGTCTCCAAGAGTGATGTGTTCAGTCTCCAAGCTGTGAAAGGAGGAGCATAAACCCCAGAGGTTCGGGACTAGACTGGAGGGATGATAAGGAATGCAAGCTTCCTTCACACACACTGTCCCATTACAGGACAGGAACAAGCACAGACAGCAGCAATGCAAGCTTCCCTCACACACAATGTCCCATTACAGGAAAGAAACAAGCACAGACAGCAGCAATGAAAGCTTCCCTCACACACACTGTCCCATTATAGGACAGACATAAGCACGAACAGCTGCAAATGCAAGCTTCCCTCACACACACTGTCCCATTACAGGACAGGGACAAGCTCGGACAGCAGCAATGCAAGCTTCCTTCATACACACTGTCCCATTACAGGACAGACATAAGTGCAGACAGCAGCAAATGCAAGCTTCCCTCACACACACACTGTCCCATTACAGGACAGACACAAGCACAGACAGCAGCAATGCAAGCTTCCCTCACACACACTATCCCATTACAGGACAGGGACCAGCACAGACAGCAACAATGCAAGCTTCCCTCACACACACTGTCCATTACAGGACAGACACAAGCACAGACAGCAGCAATGCAAGCTTCCCTCATGCACACTGTCCCATTACAGGACAGACACAAGCACAGACAGCAGCAATGCAAGCTTCCCTCATGCACACTGTCCCATTACAGGACAGGGACAAGCTCGGACAGCAACAATGCAAGCTTCCCTCACACATACTGTCCTATTACAGGACAGACACAAGCACAGACAGCAGCAATGCAAGCTTCCCTCACACACACTGTCCTATTACAGGACAGACACAAGCACAGACAGCAGCAATGCAAGCTTCCCTCACACACACTGTCCCATTACAGGACAGACACAAGCACAGACAGCAGCAATGCAAGCTTCCCTCATGCACACTGTCCCATTACAGGACAGGGACAAGCTCGGACAGCAACAATGCAAGCTTCCCTCAAACACACTGTCCCATTACAGGACAGGGACAAGCTCAGACAGCAGCAATGCAAGCTTCCTTCATACACACTGTCCCATTACAGGAGAGACATAAGCATGGACAGCAGCAATGCAAACTTCCCTCACACATGCTGTCCCATCACAGGACAGGGACAAGCATGGACAGCAGCAATGTAAGCTTCCCTTACATACGAGGTGTGACAAAAAAGAAATGAGACAGTCCCATAAATGTTTTATTACAAAATCTACAGAGAAATTACGTATTGTCCCCTTCAAAGTAATCCCCCCCAGAATTAATGCACTTCTGCATTCGCTTCTGACACATATGGAAGCACTTGGTAAAGTCCTCCACCTTCAGGTCCATCAGCTCCCTCGTCACAGTGGCCTTGATCTCTTCTGCAGAGGCGAAATGAGTTCCCTTGAGCATAGTCTTCAGCCTGGGGAAGAGCCAGAAGTCGCACGGTGCCAGATCTGGGGTATAAGGAGGGTGGTCGAGAGCTGTGATCTGTTTGTTGGCCAAGAACTGCCTCACACAGAGCGTGGTGTGTGCGGGCACATTGTCGTGTTCGAGCAGCCACGACTTGTCTATCCACAGAGCCCGCCTGCTGCACCGAACCCAGTCATGGAGACGATTGAAGACCTGCTGGTAGAAGAGTTGATTGACTGTCTGACCCTTAGGCACAAACTCATGATGGACCACTCCCTTCTGGTCGAAGAATGCGATCAGCAAGACCTTGATCCTTGATTTGGGCATGCGCGCCTTCTTGGGTCTGGGTGACAGTCGAGTCTTCCACTGCAGGCTGTCTCTTGCTTTCAGGGTCATACTGGAAGACCCGAGTCTCGTCTCCTGTGATGACTCGACTAATGAACTCTGGATGTTCTCCGATCTTCTCAAGCAAGTCTCGACAAACATTGACCTGGTGCTCCTTTTGGTCGTCCGATAAAAGCTTGGGCACCATCTTGGTGCATCCCCAGCTCCTGCACCAAGATGGTCCACGCTGACTCCCTGTTCAGGCTGAGCTCCTCAGCTATCATCCCCACCATCAATATGCGATCACTCAGCACCAGCTGGTTCACTCTGTCAATGTTCTCAGCCGCTTTGTCGTGGAAGGCCGTCTTGACTTGGGGTCATCCTCCACCTCCTCGTGGCCAGTCTTGAAGCTTTTGTGCCACTTGAAGACACGCGGCCTTGACATTGCATCTTTTCCATAAGTCTTTTGGAGAAGTTGGAGACACTCAGTTGGACCCTTCTTCAACTTAACCAGAACTTTCAAGTTGATTCTTTGCTCCATATTTCTGCCACCTCCATTTGCGTCCAAAATATATGCAGTACTCACTCTATTCCAGCATAAGTAAACTGTGAAATTCTATTTTAGTAACCACTTTTCTCTCCCATTGTGGGAATTTCCAAATATTATGGGATTTTTAAACTGCTCCCACATGCAAACATTGCTAGCTAATGCACAGACGGTCTCAGACTTGTCGACACTGTATTTAGACGTTATAACTTATCTATTATCGTGCCTAATAGCATCAAGGACCTGTCCGGCAAGTTTTACTCCCACAAGTTAAACTTCCAAAAAATCGTGCTTTAACTTATAAATTCTTAGCTTTAAAGTGCTCCCCAACGCCAGCCACTGGCGCCCTTTCTTGCGTTTCACTCCTTCTGGGTTTCTTCAGCAGGACCCGCAACTAAAAACAATCAAAAGATCGAAAAGTTCTCAAAAACATAAACTCTCATTTTCACGTTTACCGATTAAAATCTTCAAACCACATGGAACAGGCTACCACATACCATTCAAAGCTTGTAGACAGATGCTGCAGACGCTATTTTCCTGAGGAATCTCTGAAGTCAGTGAATGTTCAAAAAAACACTGCGCATGCGGAGTATCAGTGAGAACTCCTCTATTATACCTTACTCCGCCAACGTCATCTTCAAGTTCACTCAACTGTTCTCACTTTGTAGTAAGATCCATCAGAGACATGCCCCCCAGTCTATACATGTATTAATACGGAAGATAATCTCAAAACATGCTAACATTCTTAGTAATATTTCAGGTCTTGAAAAGCGAAAAATACAATGTGTTTGGTTGAGGGATAAGAATCTGAAGGAGAAGTTAAGTCCGGCAGTGTTGAGGGCACAGATAACTGAGAAGGATAAGAATTCAATGAGGGGCCACAGAAAATGTGGCCAATGTGAAATTTGTAACATTACTGATGAGATTCAGAATTTTACTTACCAAGGAAAACATTATGTTTTAAAAGATAATACGTCTTGTGCGACTACATCAGTGGTCTACGCAATATGTTGCCCATGTAATTTATTTTATATAGGGAAAACCATCAGATCTTTTAAAACTCGGATAATGGAACATAAGAGCCGGTTGAAATGCAAGATCATGACGGCGCCAATAGTGCAACACTGTTTAGAGAGAGACCATAAACTTGAAGATCTGCGATGCTTTTGCATTGAGACGGTTCCTCTGGGAACAAATGGGAAATCACAAGATCAAACATTATTGATTAAAGAACAACGCTGGATATATTTACTCTGAATACTTTGATACCAGAGGGCCTTAATACATGTATAGACTGGGGGGCATGTCTCCGATGGATCTTACTATAAAGTGAGAACAGTTGAGTGAACTTGAAGATGACGTCGGCGGAGTAAGGTATAATAGAGGAGTTCTCACTGATACTCCGCATGCGCGGTGTTTTTTTGAACATTCACTGACTTCAGAGATTCCTCAGGAAAATAGCTTCTGCAGCATCTGTCTACATGCTTTGAATGGTATGTGGTACCCAGTTTCATGTGGTTTGAAGATTTTAATTGGTAAACGTGAAAATGAGAGTTCTGTTATGTTTTTGAGAACTTTTCGATCTTTTGATTATTTTTAGTTGCGGGTCGCCCTGAAGAAACCCAGAAGGAGTGAAACGCAAGAAAGGGAGCCAATGGCTGGCGTTGGGGAGCACTTTAAAGCTGAGAATTTATAATTTATAAGTTAAAGCACAATTTTTTGGAAGTTTAACTTGTGGGAGTAAAACTTGCTGGACAGGTCCTTGATGCTATTAGGCACGATAATAGATAAATTATAACGTCTATAATACAGTGCCGACAAGTCTGAGACCATCTGTGCATTAGCTAGCAACGTTTGCATGTGGGAGCAGTTTAAAAATCCCATAATATTATGGAAATTCCCACAATAGGAGGGAAAAGTGGTTACTGAAATAGAATTTCACAGTTCACTTATGTTGGAATAGAGTGAGTACTGCATATATTTTGAGTGTTGTTTATCACTCTGGAAGTTGACCAAGAGTTACTTGTACAATTACCTCCATTGCGTGACAAAACGATGGAGCAATGTGCTACAAAAAAACCTGAAAAAGAAAAATAGAGTGAGAGAGATGAAAAATATTATAGCAGAATAATGGCGAGACGTTGCACAACACAGTGACATAAGCGGTTAGCCAACTGGCATTGAGTCATGGGAGTGGCTGCCACAGTCTTGTTTCTTTTTTGTTACACCTCGTACACTGTCCCATTACAGGACAGGAACAAGCACAGACAGCAGCAATGCAAGCTTCCCTCACACACACACTGTCCCATTACAAGACAGAGGCAAGCACAGAGAGCAGCAATGCAAGCTTCCCTCACACACACTGTCCCATTACAAGACAGAGGCAAGCACAGACAGCAGCAATGCAAGCTTCCCTCACACACACTGTCCCATTACAAGACAGAGGCAAGCACAGACAGCAGCAATGCAAGCTTCCCTCACACACACTGTCCCATTACAAGACAGAGGCAAGCACAGACAGCAGCAATGCAAGCTTCCCTCACACACACTGTCCCATTACAAGACAGAGGCAAGCACAGACAGCAGCAATGCAAGCTTCCCTCACACACACTGTCCCATTACAAGACAGAGGCAAGCACAGACAGCAGCAATGCAAGCTTCCCTCACACACACACTGTCCCATTACAAGACAGAGGCAAGCACAGACAGCAGCAATGCAAGCTTCCCTCATGCACACTATCCCATTACAGGACAGGAACAAGCACAGACAGCAGCAATGCAAGCTTCCCTCAAACACACTGTCCCATTACAGGACAGGAATAAGCACAGACAGCAGCAATGCAAGCTTCCCTCACACACACACTGTCCCATTACAGGACAGACACAAGCACAGACAGCAGCAATGCAAGCTTCCCTCATGCACACTATCCCATTACAGGACAGGAACAAGCACAGACAGCAGCAGCAATGCAAGCTTCCCTCATGCACACTGTCCCATTACAGGACAGACATAAGCGCAGACAGCAGCAATGCAAGCTTCCCTCACACACACTGTCACATTACAGGACAGGAACAAGCACAGACAGCAGCAATGCAAGCTTCCCTCATGCACACTATCCCATTACAGGACAGGAACAAGCACAGACAGCAGCAATGCAAGCTTCCCTCACACACACTGTCCCATTACAGGACAGGGACAAGCTCGGACAGCAGCAACGCAAGCTTCCCTCACACACACTGTCCCATTACAGGACAGGGACAAGCACAGACAGCAGCAACGCAAGCTTCCCTCACACACACTGTCCCATTGCAGGACAGACAACAGCATGGACAGCAGCAATGCAAGCTTCCCTCACACACACTGTCCCATTACAGGACAGACACCAGCACGGACAGCAGCAATGCAAGCTTCCCTCACACACACTGTCCCATTACAGGACAGGGACAAGCTCGGACAGCAGCAATGCAAGCTTCCCTCACACACACTGTCCCATTACAGGACAGGGACAAGCTCGGACAGCAACAATGCAAGCTTCCCTCACACACACTGTCCCATTACAAGACAGAGACAAGCACAGACAGCAGCAATGCAAGCTTCCCTCACACACACACTGTCCCATTACAAGACAGAGGCAAGCACAGACAGCAGCAATGCACGCTTCCCTCACACACACTGTCCCATTGCAGGACAGACACCAGCATGGACAGCAGCAATGCAAGCTTCCCTCACACACACTGTCCCATTACAGGACAGACACCAGCACGGACAGCAGCAATGCAAGCTTCCCTCACACACACTGTCCCATTGCAGGACAGACACCAGCACGGACAGCAGCAATTCAAACTTCCCTCAAACACACTGTCCCATTGCAGGACAGGGACAAGCTCGGACAGCAGCAATGCAAGCTTCCCTCACACACACTGTCCCATTACAGGACAGGGACAAGCTCGGACAGCAACAATGCAAGCTTCCCTCACACACACTGTCCCATTACAGGACAGGGACAAGCACAGACAGCAGCAATGCAAGCTTCCCTCACACACACTGTCCCATTACAGGACAGGGACAAGCACAGACAGCAGCAATGCAAGCTTCCCTCACACACACTGTCCCATTGCAGGACAGACACCAGCACGGACAGCAGCAGTGCAAACTTCCCATACTGTCCCGACTGCATACTTTAACCTTACTAATGACAGATTGTTAGTTATTTTCAGTGACTCATGGCATCAGCAACGGACACATGACTCCTAGAAATTTTTATATCACAAGTTTTTTTAATGTTTATATTACATTTTTCTATTACAAGTCATTGGATGTGCCAGTCCAACACATGTGACAGGAGACATTCATTATGAATTATAAAAATGCACAAAGAATGTGTAGGGAATTATTAGGGACCATTCTTCCACGCTATGTCATGCCAATAACTGGTGATTTTACAGAGTTCTTGCTTTATAAGTTAGTCGTACAGTGATGAAAAGAATGTTTTAAGTTAAGTTTATTGGTACAGGGAACGGATAGCCATATGTATTGCAGAGCCTGGGTTTCATACAATGCAGTGTGCACCATGACACCCATATAAAGCTAAGCCTAATGCTTCCATAACTAGCCGTACTATAGATATAATTGACAAAGTTTTGCTAATCACAAACAGGGTCATACCAAAGACTATGCAAGCTGTGCAGCAGAAAGGGTGCTAATGCAATCACTGGGCTTCCAGGAAGCCCAACAAGTGCAAGTTCCTGCAGAAAGATTGGCGAGGGGGGGAGGTGCCAGTTCACCAACACACGGGGTGCACCGCTAGCTTGGTATGGTCCTGCAGACAAAACTGTATGTACCTCTTTTTATCTCCACTGTATACACACACATATACGTTACACATTTTTACAAAAATAAAATGCAGCACTTTTCTTGATCTAGCAGAGTACTGGTGCTCCTGCCGCTGCCTGAACAAAGGAAAGGCTGCCCAGGCTGCTTCCAGCAAGCCCGCCTTCTCCCCTCCTCCTCCTTCCCCTATCCAACTGGACTATCTTTGTCCCTTCTTGTTCCGCCTGATTAAGCACATGGCTGACTTGTGCTGTGCCAGGGTGTCTCCTCTAAAGGAGAGTACAGATCATCTTAAAAAGTGAAAGCAGGTCCAGGGCTCCCCGTTGCTTCCGCGTGACCAATTTTGTTGTGAGCACTTACTCTTTTATAGAAAAAGAGAGAGAACACATAAGACTACATTTTTTAAATCTTAGTCTAGAGTTAACCAAGCAAACTAAGGAGTGACACACATATCTTGGCCACATACTTTGAATGTGGAATAAGATTGGTTGGGAGCTTTATTCGAGTCAGCAGGCTTAATGATACCTTCTACACAGGAGATTCAGTCAACAAGGATAAGAGATAGGGCATTTTCTCTGGCAGCAACTATATTGTGGGATAGGCTACACCTCTGGATATTAGATTAGAGCAAAATTAGCTTCACTTCTGTAAGAAGACGAAGATGTGCTGCTGCTGGGGGCCCTCTGTTGGGAGTATGCAGGGAACTGAAGTGAGGTTAGGAACAGTAAACAGATTAGTGAGGTTACTGCTGGGTGGGTGTTTTGCTGCTAGCATTGGGTTTTTAATTTTTCTATTTTGGATGGAGTGCAGGAGTAGCCAAATGGTTAGAGCACTGGCTTGGTGACCAGGGTTCAATTCTCACTAGCACTCCTTGTGGCCTTGGGCAAGTCACTTAACCCTCCATTGCCTCAGAAGAAAGGTCTGGCGAGCAATTATCTTTCCACATATTGACTACTGCAATATTATTTTCCAAGGACTACCAAAAACAACAATCCGCCCACTACAGCTCGCCCTCAACACAGCAACCCGTACTCTCTGCAATGCACCCAGAACAGAACACGACCCGTTTGCTCAAGCAACTCCATTGGTTGCCTATATCTGTCCGCATAAGATATAAACCCATTCTCACAATCTACAAAGTCATCAATAACCTATCCTCAACACACCTTCAATCACTATTACAAGAAACACCGAACAACAGAAGGAGACAAACTGGCTCCCAGAATACCCTAAGCATTCCTACGTTGTAAACCAAAACCAGCAGTACCACATCCAAAAGAGCATTCTCACTATTTGCTCCCTCTCTATGGAACTCCATCCCTAACAAACGTTGGGCCACAAAGGACATAATATCATTCAGAAAGGCCCTAAAAACTCATATATTCAAAGACTCCTTCTCTGATAATATGACATAGCTAGACAACAATTCAATTCTAGTCCCAAAGGTGCTCCATGTGGCCTTAGGCAAGCCAAGGGTTACTCTGTTGCTTCAGGTACAAAAACACAGATTGTCAGTCCTTTGGGAAGAAGGAAAAATGTATCTAAAGTAACTGAATGTATAACACTTCAACTGGTAGAAAAGCGGTATATAAGCCTACTTAAATAAATAAATTCCTGCAGTCCTTACTCTCCTTCTCCCTGCCTCCCTTCCCCTCCAAGTTGATTCTCCTCCCTTCATATAACTCCCCTAGTTTTCCAACTATACCTAAGGAATAACTAAGTTAAATTAAGATTGTCCCCTAAGATGTCTGTCCTGTTACAACGTATAATGTTTTGTTACAAAGTAAACGGCTTTGACCGCAGGATAAAGTGGTATAGAAAATTTATTAAATAACAATAAATAAATAAATCTACTTCTGGTCACAATGCCAAGAAAACCCAGGAGCAGCTGGGTCGCCAGGAGTCAGCACTGGCTTGAAGGCACACGTTGCTTTTCGGGTTGTTTGCCATAGGTTTTTCTGTTTTATGTTGATACTGCTGGTGTGGCTGTGTAGGCCACTTTGAACAGTCAGATGGTAGCTGGGGAAGCAGTCACCTTACAATATATACATAATTTCACTGCATGCATAAATTTCTGAGCACAAGAAAGGGGCATACCAAAGATATGTTTGATGAATGCATCATCTGAGCTATGTATGTAAATGGCATGCCGTTTTTTGCATGAGGGACTATGTGCTCCATTTTACAAAAAGTAAAGTTACATGAGCCCATTTGGTCCCATAAGCATCCACTCTTCAACGGCACCTTGCAGATGTCTTATGTTTGAAAGTTGAGTTGGTTTTATATGTGCTTGAATTATGCATTTAGCACTGTTGAATATTTACCCCAATCTGGTTGACCATTAGGCAAAGGATTTCTCAGATAGCTGATTTTTTTCCTTCTGTGGGCTCACAGATTAACATTGCCGGCACCCAGCCTGCCTTCTCCCCTTATATGTTTTGTGCATCTGTTCATGGCTGATATTTTAAATTGCTGTTCTATTCATTTCCTTCCTAGTATTGCCTATCTTGTCTTTTTATTGGTATAAAGTGGCATTTTAGAAGGGCCATCTAGGAAAAAGCTAGGATATCCAGAGCAGAACATCCAAAAAACTGGGAAAGTGGCAGCCGTGCCTTATAAAATCGCACTGTCTCCATTCCAAAAAATGAACATCCCAGTAACCAATTCTGGAGATGAGCCCACGCAGATATTAAAGCCGGGTACATGTACAGGTTTAGGCCATTTTAAAAATGTGGATATCCCTGAAATGCATGCCCACAGAACCAGATACTTGGACGCCCCAGTCTTGATAGGTCAGAAGGTGGGCATCTTTGCTAATTTAGAATATCATGCCCTGCCATTTCCAATACTCAGATCTGTGATGGCGGACCAGTAATATGTTTAGAGTATGTATTTATGGGCATGTTTCTTTGGTCATGAAATATTAACCATTATGATGTGAGCGCATTTTGCTCTTTCCCCTGGAAGCATTGCAGCCATGAAACGAGCATTTATTTTTTGCACCTTATTCATGGTCAGGAGCAGATATAGGCATAGAGTCTCAACAACCAGGACCTAACATGTTTATGCTATTCTGAAATTGCACTGTGACGTGCAACTCCCTTGCTTCATCCAGGGCACACTTCCACAGGCCCCCGTGCTACCTAGACAGACATTCTTACTCTAGGAATGTCTATCTACCTAGCTTTCTAAAATGACTCCAGGGACTCCACAATTTACACGTCTATGTGCCCATTTTCAGATGCCCAACTCATGAAAAGAGTTATTAAAATACACTCCTTATTGTTTTTTAATGTTACTGGCTGTTTGGAAGACTGTAAACTGTCATGCTGTCAATTATATTGTTCAAATGGTGGTAAATCAAATGTTAATAAAACTATTTAACAGAGGAGCTTCTACTACTCCTGAATGATGTAGTCACGAGTTACTATGGAGACTTCCTGTCATGACTCAGCAGTAAGAATAAACCCCCTCTGTCTCCTGGGCAACCAATATGCAGGCTGTGATGTCATCTACTCAGAGCACACCTAAAAGGAATTAACACCACCATTTTTGAAGGGGCTTTATTTCTCTGAAACCCCTAGGCCAGCGATGGCGAACCTATGGCACGCGTGCCAGCTGTGGCACGCGAAGGCCTTGCAGCTGGCATGCGTGAAGGTCCGCAAAAAAAGAAAAAGCGGGCTCTGGCTGCTGCCGCGGACGCGGCAGCATGCAGTGTCCCGCGGGGCCCCCTCCGCCCGCTAAGCCCCTCTGCAAGGGCTTTCAGATTCGCGAGGGAGACAGCGTCTCCCTCGCGTCTCTGTTAAGCCCGCAGGGGTTAATGGGAAATTTCCCATCAGCCCCTTTAGACGCGAGGGACTGATGGGAAATTTCCCATTAGCCCCTGCGGGCTTAACAGAGACGCGAGGGAGACGCTGTCTCCCTCGCGAATCTGAAAGCCCTTGCAGAGGGGCTTAGCGGGCGGAGGGGGCCCCGCGGGACACTGCATGCTGCCGCGTCCGCGGCAGCAGCCAGAGCCCGCTTTTTCTGTTTTTAAATTTGCCGGGGGGGGGGGGGGGGTAGGAGAGCTAATGGGCTAGTGGGGAGGGGTTAGGACTGCTAATGGGCTGGGGGGGGTTAGGACTGCTAATGGGCTAGGAGGGGGGGGGGGTTAGGACGGCTAATGGGCGAGGGGGGGTTAGGACTGCTAATGGGCTGTGGGCTGATGGGGGCTGTCAGGAAATGGGGTGATGGGGGGTTAGGACTGCTAATGGGCCAGGGGGGGGGTTAGGACTGCTAATGGGCTGGGGGGGTTTGGACTGCTAATGGGCTGGGGGGGTTAGGACTGCTAATGGGCTAGGAGGGGGGGTTAGGACTGCTAATGGGCTAGGGGGGGTTAGGACTGCTAATGGGCTGTGGGCTGATGGGGGCTGTCTGGAAATGGGGTGATGGGGGGTTAGGACTGGTAATGGGCTATGGGGGGGGGTTAGGACTGCTAATGGGCTAGAGAGGGGGGGTTAGGACTGCTAATGGGCTAGGGGGGGGTTAGGACTGCTAATGGGCTGGGGGGGTTAGGACTGCTAATGGGCTAGGGGGGGGTTAGGACTGCTAATGGGCTAGGGGGGGTTAGGACTGCTAATGGGCGAGGAGGGGGGGTTAGGACTGCTAATGGGCTATGGGGGGGTTAGGACTGCTAATGGGCGAGGGGGGGTTAGGACTGCTAATGGGCTAGGAGGGGGGGTTAGGACTGCTAATGGGCTAGGGGGGGTTAGGACTGCTAATGGGCTGTGGGCTGATGGGGGCTGTCTGGAAATGGGGTGATGGGGGTTAGGACTGCTAATGGGCTATGGGGGGGGTTAGGACTGCTAATGGGCTAGAGAGGGGGGGTTAGGACTGCTAATGGGCTAGGGGGGGTTAGGACTGCTAATGGGCTGATGGGGGGGGGTTAGGACTTGAGGTGGGCTGTTGGGTGGGGTTAGGACTGGAAATGGGCTGATGGGGGTTAACACTGGAGGTGGTCTGATGGGGTTAGGACTGGTAATGGGCTATGGGGGGGGCTGGGACAAGAAATGGGCTGATGGGGAGGGGTTAGGACTTGAGGTGGGCTGATGGGGTTAGGACTGGTAATGGACTGTGGGCTGATGGGGGGTTAGGAAATGACGTGGGCTGATGGGGGGTTAGGACTGGTAATGGGTTATAGTGGGGGCTTAAACTGAAAATGGGGTGATGGGGGGTTAGGACTGGCAGTGGGTTGAAGAGGGGGGGATAGGACTGGTATTGGGTTGGGGGGCTGCTAGGACTGGAAATGGGCTGATGCAGGGACTAGAAGGGAATGGATGCTGGGTGAGGCTGGAACTAGAAGGGAGCTGGTGTTGGGGGAGGATTAGAATGGGATGGGGCTGGGAGAGTAAAATGGAGAGGGGAAAAATATTTTGTGTGGGAGGGATAAAAAATCTACAATTGGCCGGGTATTGTAGAGTAAGTGGGGATTGAGTATGGAGGGGTAAATTTTGAGTAGATGAAATAGGAATGAGGAAAGAGCCAAAGGAGAAAGATTAGTATGTTAAAGCAGATGTAGAGAGAGAATGGAAAAAAAAACAAGAAGACAGAAGAAAGGACAAATGGACAGCAGATGGAGAGTTAGCAGAAGACAGAAGAGACCAGAAGAAAGTGGCTGGAACAATTGCAACTGAAAAAAATGCACAAAAGGTAGAAAAATATCTCTTTATTTTGAATTTATTATCTGGAATATGTCAGCTCTGGGTAATGTGCATCATTAATTTTTTGCGCTTTGTTTAGTACAAGAGGAAATTAATATATAGTTTTATTTCTACAGTGTTGTTGTATATTCCAAGTTTGGCTTTTGGGGTTCCCAGTTTAATTATTGTCTTCCTGTTTCTAAATTGTGATTCCTTGTTTGGTGATGGTCTGTTCTGCATGTGTAACTGAGCTGAGGTATTCTGTTTATATAATTCCTATTTGACATTGCCACTTGTTCTTTCCCCAGTAGGTCATGTATTGTTGTTCTCTGAGATGTATTGGTTTAATATTTGCAGTGTTGCCTTTTGATAGGTAGAGTATGGTGCTTTGTGAGTCCTGGTAGTGCTGTTAGGATACGGCGGGTTTGCTATGGGTTCTAAATGGGCAGCGTTTGTAGTAGTTCCTAATGTGCCTGGCGGTTGGTACTGGATTATAGTAATGTAGAAACCTTTTAGTCTTTCTTTATCCATATACTCATTAAGAGGCATGTTTACTAAAAGTTAGTGTATGGTAACATTATGCAAATATTTATGCAAATGAAGCACCTTATGCAAATGGGGCTTTAATTGACGTGCTGGCACTTTGAGGAAATTCTTTGGTTTTGTGCGGCAGTTTGGGCACTCGGGCTCAAAAAGGTTAGCCATCACTGCCCTAGGCCAATATGGCCCATTTTCAAACTTGATATGTCTTTTCTCTGGTTTTTTTTCCCGTGCCAAATTTAGCCAATTGTGTTAAATTTTGGGGGCGTTCTTTTGCCCCCAGACAGGCATTTTCAACTCTTTATGTATAATTACTTTCCAATATTCCTTGGGTTGAAAAGAATAAAAAGGATGCCCAGGCTGTTTCAATTTCACTCTTGATCCACTGGTGTGCCTTTAGGGTCCTTTTACTAACACACAGTAGCTTGAAGTTCAATCGCCCTGCGCAGTGTCGGGGGTGTGCCCAGCCTGTTCCTGGAGTCACCACACTGAAAAATCCCTTACCATGCACTGCCACCTGTTGAAGTGCCATTAATGCACCATGCTAACTGCAGTCTATAGTGTGTTAATAGCCTTCACATACTGTCCTACCACACAGTATCAGGGTGGTTTGCAATTAAGAAATTATAATCAACGAAGAACAAGAAAATACAGGCAGGAAAGGAACAGAGAAGGTTAGAATTACAATGGGGGAGGCGGGTAAAGGGACAAAAGGGAGGGAGGGTAAATAGCTGCTTTCTTATCCCCTCTACAGGATTATCACACCAGCAGTTTGCGGATTAATTATAGCTAGTTCAAAGTAGTAAGCCTTTAGGTTTTTCTTAAACTTCGTGAGGGATGATTCTTCCCTAAAACGGAAAGTGAATTCCATAGTTGAGGGAAGAAGGCATAGAAAGCTGAGGTTCTGATGAATTCCAGACAGGCAGTGTGTTTGGTTGGTATTACCAATAAATGATGATTTAGAGACTGTAGAGTACAACTAGGTGAATAAGCAATTAAATGACTAGACAAATAAGGAATACGTGTATAAAATGCTTTATAAGCCAAAATCAGAATCTTACATTTTATTCACTAACTAATGGGAAGCCCAGTAAGTAACATGCACTAACTGCAATGTGCAGCCCATGCCCACTCTCCGCTCTTCCACACGATAAACCAGCACATGGTAACTGTTATGCCAGCATGGTAACAGTTACTGCAGCCCCAGGCTAACCGCTTACTGCATGTTAAGCCGCAAGTTAACTGTCAGCACACTTCAGTAAAAGGGCTCCTTTGTGATGTAAGCGTGACTGTCTAGGAGTGACCACGCCACCTCTGTCAGGTTAGTAGCAATCCCTGCATCGCTGCATGTCATTCTCAACAGGCTAGTTCCTGCGTAGGCTGAAACACACTTCCATCAGACCGCTCCTGAAAAACAACAAACTGGACCCCCAGAAGGTCGATTTCTACAGGCCAATATCAAGCATCCCACTACTTGCCAAGATAATTGAAAAGGTAGTCCAATGCCAAATCCAACACCACATCTGGACCCATGCCAGCATGGATTCAGGGAATCTCATGGGGTGGAAATCCTCCTTATCACCCTCTTCAGTACCATAATCGCTCGAACCGACAACACCTGACAAGGGTTTGCCCTTATCTTTATGGATATAGCTGCAGCATTCGACTCCGTAAGCCACGAGCTACTCTTGGTGCGTCTCAAGGAGAAGGGGATACAGGACTCAGCACTAAGCTGGTGCAAATCATACCTGACTGACAGATGGCAGTATGTACGATCCAGCGCTACAACATCCGAACCATTCCATCAGAAGCAGGGTGTATCACAGGGATCCTCCCTCTCAGCCCTGATGTTCAACATATACATGCAGCCCATCTGTGCCCTTATTCGATCTTTCAACGTCGCCTGCCTGGTATATGCCGATGACGTACTGCTCTACATGCCATTCTCAACCGACCAGCCAGACCTCTCCCCACTAACAAGCTGCTTTGATGCCATATCCAACTGGCTCCACACTCAAAACCTCCGAATAAACCACAAAAAGACAGACGTCCTTTTCATTACGAGAAACCAAGGCTTCACCTCCTCCTGCCTACTTAAAGGTCAAAGGAACTGAACTGCTAACCAAACCCACAATTCGTTACCTAGGAGTCGCATTAGATCAACGGCTGGACATGAAGGCCCATATAAGCAGCACAGTAAAGGCAGTTTACCACAAGATATGGACACTCTGGCATCTATGTCCCCTGCTAGATCCAGAGGACTTCCGGACAATCTACCAAGCACTGGTAATCCCTCATTTCAACTACATCATTGCAATTCTACAAGGACTCCCGCATACCATCCTGAATCCACTCCAACTCGCAATGAATACCGCGGCCAGAATTCTACACAGAGCTTCCAGGAAGGATCATGTAAAACCAATCCTGAAACACCTCCACTGGCTCCCCATCCACTGCAGACTCTCATTTAAAATTCAAGGCCTTCAAGGCCATCAACAAGCTCTCCTCCACCTCCCTCACGGAGCTAATCCACCTCACGCCCCCTAACAGATCCAGAAGATCCGTAGCAGTCAACACACTGGTAATTCCGAAGGCAACAACAAAATCCACCCAAGCAACGATAAATAGGGCATTTAGGTTCTATTTTTTATTTATTTATTTATTTAATTCTCTTATATACCGCGCTATTCTGCATCAGTGCGGTTTACATTGAACAAACTGAAATTACATTGAACAGGGCATTATAACTTGGAGATAACTTATTTTACAGGGAACATGGGCTATGGAGGGTTAAGTGGCTTGCCCAAGACCACAAGGAGCACCTGTGGGACTAGAAACCCCAGTCCTTCCGGCCCAAGGTTGCTGTCCTCTAGTGGGATTTGAACCCCTGACCTTCCGGCCTGAAGTACCTTGCCCCAACCACTAGGCTACTCCTCCACTATGCGCCCAGATGGTGGAATGCCCTTCCGTCCAACATCCGGGCAATCTCCGACCTTGCCCAATTTAGGAAGGCACTGAAGCACCATCTTTTCCTCAAGCACTACTCTGACAACAGCCTACAAACTGCCACCCCCCTCCACCAGGACTGCCCCACTAGCACACTCAGCACGCGATGAGGCAGCCTCACCTGTCATCTGCAGGGAGAGTGGGCACACACACATATACAAAGCAACACAACAGACCACGACAGTCCCACACACTGAAAGAGCCGTCCTGTCATCTGCAGGGAGAGTGGGCACGCACACATATACAAAGCAACACAACAGACCACGACAGTCCCACACACTGAAAGAGCCATCCTGTCATCTGCAGGGAGAGTGGGCACGCACACATATACAAAGCAACACAACAGACCACGACAGTCCCACACACTGAAAGAGCCATCCTGTCATCTGCAGGGAGAGTGGGCACACACACATATACAAAGCAACACAACAGACCACGACAGTCCCACACACTGAAAGAGCCATCCTGTCATCTGCAGGGAGAGTGGGCACGCACACATATACAAAGCAACACAACAGACCACGACAGTCCCACACACTGAAAGAGCCGTCCTGTCATCTGCAGGGAGAGTGGGCACACACACACATACAAAGCAACACAACAGACCACGACAGTCCCACACACTGAAAGAGCCATCCTGTCATCTGCAGGGAGAGTGGGCACACACACATATACAAAGCAACACAACAGACCACGACAGTCCCACACACTGAAAGAGCCATCCTGTCATCTGCAGGGAGAGTGGGCACGCACACATATACAAAGCAACACAACAGATCCCGACAATCCTACACACTGAAAGAGCCGTCCTGTCATCTGCAGGGAGAGTGGGCACACACACACATACAAAGCAACACAACAGATCCCGACAATCCTACACACTGAAAGAGCCGTCCTGTCATCTGCAGGGAGAGTGGGCACACACACACATACAAAGCAACACCACAGATCCTGAAAATCCCACACACTCAAAGAGCCGTCCCCATCCTGTCATCTGCTGGGAGACTGGGCACGCACACATACAAAACAAAGTTTAATACATAACAGCATGATGTTCAGCTATGCACGTTTTACAGGATTGTTGTTGGAAGGGTGGTGTTCAGATGATGTAAATCTCGGGGTGGGATGGTGGCATAAGGCTGAAAGTTTGCCTAGAGTGCACACGACCTTTCACCAGAGGCCGGCCTTGCTCCATAGATATTTAAAATGTAATTTTCATTAGAAAAAAAACAAAAAGTGCTCCCTTTATGAAAGTGCAAAGGAGAACAAAGATAAGGGAAGAATAGAAATGGAATCTTTTCTGTTTCAGTTTCCCGCTTTGTGTTTACAGGAAACGTCCCAAACCTTTAGCCACTCTCCTTGCAGACAACTAATTGGGAAAGGGAAGAACAGTTATGTCAAAGCATTTCTAAAAGGAAACGAGCCTGTACTACTCCAGGAAAGGATAACAAACAGAAAACACTACCAGAGGCCCTTCTCCCTTACTGCTTACCCTTCCCCCCATGCACCACAGCCTAAAGGTAGTACTAGCGAACCCCCCCACCCCCCCTTAAATATAAATGACAGCCATGCAAATTGTAGAGCCAAAGAGCCATACTGGGACTCTGTTTAGGCGTGTGTGTGTGTTGGGGTGGGGTTTGGCAATGAAAGTCCCTGGAAACCAGAGAAACAGGGGGAGACAGTGTCTCGCTTTGAGGTCTACTGGCCTGACAAATGTCACTTCAAGGTGGAGGTGGGGCTGGCACTAGACTCACCACCATGGGCAGTATGTGTCTCACCAAGTGTAGTTTGTTCACCTCTGTTTCAGACAATCCAGTTAACAGTGTGAAGAAGACTTGAATGACAAGTAAGAAGGGGACAAGGAGAAGCTGCTTGGGTTGTGCGGGAAAGGGAGAGATGAGACTGCTGTGTGGGATTGGAGCCAGGGAGGGGCTCATGACAGAGCTGCTGGTGTTGGGCTAGAATGGAATGGACATAAGGAGTTTCTACAGCATTTCACAAGGTGTCAGTAAATTAAATAACATAGAACAACAAGAGAGAAATTACCTAGGATTACGATTAATATAACAAAATGGAACATTCCTTTCTGTCAGTTTCTTTCTAATAACTTATCCAGAATCAGAACTGGAAGTTACTACTGATTGGAGAGTGTAGCTGAGACCAGCAGTGTCAAACAGGAAGTTTAATCATAGTACTTCCTCTCTTCCTCCTGTAGGTCTTTCCCATTCAGTCTAAACACTTTTCCAGCAAGTCATGATTTGAAATATACATCTACGGTAACATAGTCGATGACAACAGAAAAAGATCAGCAAACCCATCCAGTCTGCCCAATTATTTGTCCATATGGGCAAAGATAAGATACCAGCTGCCAGCAATATAACACAGCCTCTTAGAAGTTCTCTCTCCTTATCCAACACAGTTTTTCTAGTCGTTTATCTTTGTATTCCACCCTCTTGGAGAGATGTGCATTCAGGATCCCCTATTTAGTACACAACCCTCTTTCCATGTCTAACCACAAAGATTTTTAATCATCTATCTACCACATGTAGATATTCTGTGGTCTTTCTGTACACTCTACCACCAACTTGCTGCACCAACTCAATTGGCACGAAGCGCATGCAGCCTGCCAGACACACCTACACACGAGTACCTGCGTTTTCATTAGGACTTCAAGATATTACTCTATTTGGAGTCTGGCCAGACAAATCCAGCTGCAACTTAATTTACCATAATAGAGATCAATAGGATCTGTACAAGCAAGCAGCATACTCACAGCACTCAGTGTAGGAAAAAAGGGCTCCATCCTGCCCGTCGTAAAAGTTACATAACAGGAATAGATGATATTGAGAATTCCCACTCGTATTACATTCCCAGCAGCCCAGGTATATAGAATTGTGAGACAGCAGAGCTCCGTCATAGCACTTTTAAGAACTTTCCAAAATGTCACTTCAGCTGACGTCCATTTAGTCCAGCCTGTAGTATGCTATGAAGGTAGAAATGGAGCCCCATGTTACTGCTTTGCACACCTCTTGCAGAGAAACAGAACTCTTCTCTGCATATGAAGGAGAGCACACTCTAGCTGAATGAGCTCAGAGGAGCCCTGGGGACGTCCCTGTATGACTGAATGTTTTAAGAGATAATACATCTTGAGATGGAAGTCTTAAAAGGTGTCAGAACCTTCTTACTGGAACTAGTCAAGATAAATAATTCTTCAGGATTCAAATGTGCTCTTAATATCCCGTGTGATCTGATGTTTTTCTTTTTTTTTTTAGGAAGTCCTGGACTTCCAGAGCCAAAGTAGGCAGCACAATTTTCTTGACCACCATAGGGAAACAATGTTAGAAACAGAACAGTCGGAAGCACTACTGTATCTTGGGAAAACAAATTAGAGAAAAGGTGCCATATAAGACAGATCTTTCAATTCACTCAAGTCTCCTGCCCTGGAAAAACTGCAGCTACAACTACTACCTCAGTGCTCAGATAAATAAAGAAAAATTAATCCCACAGGGAGTACTGAACAGAACATGAAAATGCCAAGAAGGTTGTCACCTCAATTCCGTAGGCCTCTGCAATTTACTACTTACTTAACTCTGAAAGATCTCACAAGGTTCAGCAGAAAAGACATTAGAGATAGCATACTGCAGGGTCATGTGACTACTATGGTTCAAGCCTAGAGTTAGGCGCTGAAATAAAAAAAAAATACTAAGGAGCATGTCTACTAAACCAGACTAATGGTTAAAACGGGCTACCTGCACCTAGGTCCTATGTTATTCAATGGGAACTAGTTGCAGATAACCCGGTTTAACAGTCAGCTCGGTTTAGTAGACATACCTCTAAATGAGGTCCTGAGGTGCTCTTCTTTGCACCACAGGACAACTATTTCCAGATAGGTTTCTTTCAATAATGTACTTCCTTGTCCACAATACACCTTAAATTACTTCATAAGACTGAAACAGGGTATTCCACTCAACCTCCAAGCCATTAGTTTCAGAAACTATAGAGTAAGATGAAAAGTTAGGCCTTGCCTTATGATTTCTGGAACATCGGCAAACTGAGATGTTCTTTACAAAGTCCAGTCTTTGCTAACACTACAGGCTGAATTGCCCATGAAGGAAAAAAATACACAAAACAGAAATTTTTCCCAGTCTTGGGCAGGTGAATCTGTGGTCACTACCCTGTTATCCCTGAAGCAAAAGAAAAATCTCAGTAGCTTCATACTAAGGACCAGTAACAGATCCATGACAATGTTGCCACAGTGAACAAAAGACTGACAGATACCCATCTTTGCCTCCAGTTCCTCTGGGAACAGCCCTCTGTCATGGCTAGGAGCGCTAGTAATCGGATTGGAGGTCCAGGCAACAGTGCTGCATCAAAGTTTTTTTATTTTTTTGGAAAGGCTCAGAGGTAGTACTTTGTGGGAGCTGCTGTGGTCTTTCCTAGCCCAAAGCCAATAGACGTCTGGGCAGGAAGAAATGCTACAGATGGAGGGGGAGCTGGGATCGAAGTGCTAGGATGCAACCTTCAGTCTTGTCTCAATATCCTCCCCAAGCAATAGTTCCCACAAATCTTGACTGCTCAGAGAGCAGCAGGAGAATCAAGAGACATTCATGCTGCGATATTTGTGCAAATTTGAGTCAGTTCACCCATTTTAAATCTGCAGTGTACCAAATATTCTATTTTAATAAATGGAATATTTGACCAGGCTCTGAGATGGATGTTATTGGTTCCACTGCCGTATACACTGCAGCTTTAAGATGTACCAGATGTTAACAAAGGCCACGGCTGTCCTTTGTTTTCCTGATGGTTTAATATTTCAGTTTCCAGTCAGGTGAATATTGCAGGAGTGAAGCTTCATAATTTGTGGAGGGCTAGACATTCCTCCCCCTACAGATATGGGCTTCTTTACTGTTTCCTAAATGAAGCCATGCCATCTGACCCCAAATCGGGCAGTGACTTAGAACACTTCCCTTTTCTGTTCTGGACATTTGTCACTGAGTGAGACTCCTCTTTAAACATATTTTCCTGCTCTAGGCAATTGCTTTTGAGAGAAGGGTTTATCTGGTTCAACTACAAAGGCTGGCCTGGAATGAAAATGAGAAGCCTAAGATACAGCATCAAGTGCATGAAAAGAATGAGGGACATTTCATAGCAAGGGAGCTGAGTGTGAAAGAGAGAGAAGTGGGGATTGTAAGTGTCTGTGGAAACGTGCAGTCTATCTATCCTTGCAACTCTGGGGTGATATTGCCTCTTTCCTCATACTGCTTGGCTCCCAAGAGGTTAATTAAAATCTGATATCATTTACAGATGAGGGCCAGATTGTGTGTGTGTGTGTGTGTGTGTGTGTGCGCGCGTTTGATTGGCTGAGTCAATCACATTGGTGCAGGCTGAATGGTCCCTGTATGCTCACTCCCCCTTGCTGGATTGCTCTTTTGTTTCCTAGCAGTGTAGAAAAGGCTGGGGCTGCAGGTAGGCATGGGGTTTGGTGCCCCCATCTTCCTGCCTCCCCACGTCACTGAACTTCAGTGGACTTGGGGGCTTGCAAGCATTTGTTTTTATATACACGCACACACACACTTATGCATAACATATTCGTTGTTAATTATTTGGCATGCATGAAGCTTTCCTCTTAAAACCGACAATGAAGAAAGACCTCAAAAGACTAAGGAGAAGGATCTATAAATGCGCCGTGTTCTCCCCAGCCAGCACGCCACCTGGCTGATTTTACTGACTGCCCAGCTAACTTCATCTGATGAACTGACAAGGCAAAATAAAGAGCAGTGATGGAAAAATGATTTAAGTGATTCTGTAATTAATGCTTAAAAAATATAACAGTATATGTACATATAATATAAATAAATTAGACTCTTAGATTAATTTGAAAAAGTGACAAATAAACACATCATATATGGAACTTCCTAAAAGATGGCTAGTTAATGTTGTCTGCTGCTGTGCAGCCCACCCAGCTACTTGGCTGGCAAAAAATTATGGGGCATAACACTTATGCACTGTCCACTATTTACTCCTGATGGAAAATTGTGTTTATAAACCAAGTTTCCTGTCACTTCTTAATTGCCACTTTGGACTTTCCCCCGGAACTGTGCAACTGGCCTTATCATTTTGTTTCTTTTACTATTAAGAAAAATAAAACTCTCTCGAAGGAAAAAAAGTCACAATTATCACTTAGTAGAAATAATAGTAAAATACTCCACAACCTGCCAGAAACAATGCAATGTTCTTTCTGATATCCATGCATACTGACAGGCAGCTCGTGTTTAAGGGAAGATTGCTGGTTGGGAATGGGGCTCTATTTAGAATGTTCTGCTCCATGACTCATGGAAACCCTGGAATTTCAGCTTTGCCACCCCATCTCTGGGAAATAATATAGCAGGCACTCAAAAGTCAAAATTAATTTCCCACACTGACGTGGATAATTACACAACTTCACAAATTCATTTTTACAGAAATGCATTCTCCCTTCCCATCCAACACTAAAGTAAAATGAAAACTGTAAAAAAGTAAAGCCCATGGATCATCTCCACAAAGTATACATTACATGTTTGGGGAGAAATGTGTTAAGTCAGTCCAATAAACAAGTATTGCCGACAGCTTATTTAGGATTTATTTCTTTGCTCAGGGATGCATCCCATTCACTGTAATAAATAAAAAATAAAATTGTTGCATTTCATCAAATCTGCAAAGGTCAATTCATGCAGAAAAGACTTGGCAAGTGTATACACACACACCACTGTCTGAAATATCTATAATCCGTGAGGGAAGAAACACAGAGTCAGTGCTCTGCAACCAGTCCAGCATACACAGAGTAAACACTAAAGACCTTTTGAAGGAAGGCTGGCCACAGCAAAAGAAAACAAAAAACAAAACAAAAAAAAAAAACCCCACCAGCACTTACATTTTCAAGGTCTACCAGAACCAAATGAAAATGAAGAACCAAAAGAAAGGAAAAAAAAAGAGAGAGAGTCCTAGTGTCGGAAATAAAGAGCGGAAAGCAGGAAGCAAGCTGGCTAGTTCTTCAGCCTACAGCCACCTCTCCTCCTCCTCCCTCTGAACAGCTCTAAGGGCCATTACCCTGCCACACAGTGCAAGTACATAACCCAAACCACATACTGCAGCTCAGGGTTGCGCAGCAGTGGGGAGTCCCAATAGTAGGCGAGAGATGGTAGACAATATTCCACTCTGATCTGAAGCCAGTCCTCTTCTAAAAGCTATCAGAGAAAACCATTGGAAGAAAAGGCTCTGATCACCTTCTATTCTCCCCCCACCTTGCCCATCCCAATTTTCCAGCACAAAGTTTCTATGTTGGGCTCTCATCAGATAACCTTATATGCCCCCGCGGTCTGTTCTGGTCCCACGTGTTCACTGAAGAATGATGCAGTCTTGATTTCTTCCCTTGCTTAGAGACTTGTTCCGCCTTTTTGGAGGCATGTCAATCAGCGTTGCTTTCACACAGAAAACCATGTTTACTACTGCAGCTCTTCTGATCTACGGTTAGGTAAGGCACAGATCAGAAACCTTCTGAATGCACAGGGAGGAATTGGAGAAGGACAAGGAAGAGAAGCTCAACAACTTGCAGTCCCAGATGCCCTGCATCGCCGGGGCTTTCTCTGACACAACCTGTGGCGATGACGCTACTAGTTGAAAGCACTTGAGTGCCGACAATAAAGCATATTTGCCCATCACAGGGAGTGACGCAGCTCCAGGCAGGAAGGCTGCAGATTTAGTCTGATATGTTATATAAAATGATAGATCGATAGATAGTGTGTAGGATGGGAGGCTATTTATTTATTTTTATTTATTTAACATTTTTTATATACCGCACTATTCATCATCAGTGCGGTTTACATTGAACAACAATATACCTGCCAATACATGACTGATCTAGGTTTACATATAACAGGGAAGATAAACTGGGTGTGAACTGGGGATAACTATCTACATAATTATACATATTGTGTGTTGTGTGTTGAAGTCTCTATTTTGTCTGGGAATACTGTTCTATTTTTACAATATATTTTAGTAACAGCTTACTAAAAGCCCCAAGGTGAAAGTGGGTGGCATGTGAATGGTTCTCTTCCCAGTCAGATGCAGCCATGCTCAGATTGGACACTCTAAGTCACCAACTACTTGACGGAAGTAGCCAGTGTCCATGTACTTTGCCCTTAGCATACAGCACAGACTTCCAAGAACAGTACAGATCCTGGAGAACATCTGATTCCTTTCAGGTCCTGGGTAAAGTAGTGGGTGTCTGTGTTACTTCACTTGAAGCACATATAGTACCTTTCATTGAACTTGGCATTTCTTGACTAGTTTTGGGAATTAACACTCCCTTTTCACAGACCCAAACAGAATGAGCAAGTCAGAGCAAGAGACTTGATAGAGTCCAGTGTACCAGTGAATGATGTATCCGCAGATGCTGTTGGTTGGATCTTTGAACTTGGAAAACAGTATAAGCATTTATAAAGCACAAATACATGAGCCTTCAAGACCATATAGCACCCTTTTAACTCACAATCTTCAAAGCTTACAAGCAACTATACTCATTGAGCCAGTTAGAAAGCATCAGAAGCTATAGTGATCCCCTGCCAGCAGCATCACTACACCTCTGCAATGACGTGGGGAGGAGAGGTAAGCAGGGGCACGGCCCCAGGGAACCACTTATGTCTGTTATATGATGATGTATATACTCCTAGATATTTCACTTTCTTCTTCACGAGCATCAATCAATTTCCAATTAGTAGATTGTCCAGTGGAATGAAGGCGGTGTCTCTTGTAATAGTGAGAATCTCAAGATTTGTTGTATTTGATTGAGAGATTACGATGTTCTAGCCAGTCTGTCACTGATGTCATGCATGAGGGTGGTGTAGTCTGGTTTTTTGGTGTCAAATGTAGAATAAATCAAGTCATATGCATATAGGTGGTAACGTATATTGTGCTCTTGGATAATTTTAGACTGTTTGTACATTTATGTTGAATAGTAGAGCAGATAGTGCAGAGCCCTGTGGTATTCCTTGGTGCATTGCTAGAGGTTTGGAAGTTCTGCTATTGATCTCAATTTGAAACTGTCAATCAGATAGGTATGAGTGGAACCATGACAATGCAGCGCTACTGATTCCTATCTCCATCAGTCTGTCCAGGAGTATGGAATGATTTATTGAGTCAAAGGCTGCTGTTATAGCCATAAAGATGAGAATGTATCCTTGCTTGAGGTTTTCGATACCTTTAAGCACTGTGTTGATTAGGGAGGTTACGAGTGTTTCTACACCATAACATTGTCAGAACCCATGTTGTCTTTTATTACTATGGATATAATGGCAATTAAAGCACATTATTCCTTAGTAAAAGAGCCCCTTCATGAGATGTGCCCCATTCCCTGTGTCATCAAGGCACTACTTCAGTAATGGAATCTCTTTACTAAAAACAAGTTGCTGTGCATAATCTGCTACAACTAAAAGTCCACGCTAGAAAAGGAGTCAATTAGCAGATTAAAGTTTTTAATTTATATACAAAGTCTGCTAGTCAAAAAATGAAAATACCAACACAGATGTTCTTCAAAATGTGCCTTTACACACATCTATTCTCCAAATCCATAATCGCATCAAAGTCAGAGTGGCCAGGACCAAGATTGCTCCACATTGCTCTTATGCAATCCTGATGGTGTTGCATTAGGAGGAAGCAGGAGCAACACAAAATAATATCTAGCTGGGAAAAGCACAAAGGCAGGGGCCACATGTAACAGACAGGAAAAGGGCCAAGCTTCTTGGAGGAATTAGCTGGGCAAGAGTCACATGGTACAATTTCTTCTGGGGATACATTTTTTGTTGTTGCTTTTTACAAAACACAGTAAAGCACAGTTACTTACCTGTAACAGGTGATCTCTGGGAACAGCAGGAATAAGTCTTCACATATGGGTATCGTCGGTACCGACGGAGCCTGCGCGGGAATGCTCCCCAGTGTCCAATCAGAAAGCTTTTGGGAGCATCCCACTGCGCCTGCATGCTGCCTTCCCACCTTTCCCAACTGCCTCTCTCCAGTTCGAGTTTTAAAGCTGAGACAAAGAGAGAGAGAGAGGGAAAGGAAAGATAGATAGAGAGATACAACTCCTAGGGGAGGTGGGTGGGTTGTGAAGACTTATTCCTGCTGTTCCCAGAGATCACCTGTTACAGGTAAGTAACTGTGCTATCTCCAGGAACAAGCAGGAATGAGTCTTCACATATGGGGACTCCCTAGCTTTAGATGCCAGGGAGAGACCCCAGAGCTGTGTGTCCCTAAGAAGGGCTGCAGTTCCCCCCATGGATCTCTGGCATCCAACCAGGGTTGGTGGGTAGGAGTTGACTAGGTATGGAACAGATGTTTGAGAACAGCCTGACCAAACAAGGCATCCCGGCGGGAGTCCTTGTCCAAACAGTAATGGGCTGTGAAGGTATGAACCGAGGCCCAAGTGGCTGCTCAACAGATGTTGCCGATAGACACAGAATGTAGATGAGCCATTGAGGTTGCCATGGCTCTCACATTGTGAGCTGTAACATGGCCCTCCAGAGAAAGGTTCTTACTCTGATAGGTGAAAGAAATACACCAAGCAATCCAGTTGGACAGTGTTCTTTTGGAAACTGGAAGTCCTAAATGAGAAGGATCAAAAGCAACAAAGAGTTGAGAGGACTTTCTATGTTGCTGTGTTCTTTGTAAGTAGAAGGCTAGAGCTCTTTTACAATCCAAGGTATGAAGATTCCTCTCTGCACTTGATGCATGAGGTCTTGGAAAAAAGACAGGTAGGTATACCTATGGTTCAGAGGAAAAGGGTGAGATCACTTTAGGCATAAAGTGTGGATGAGTCCTAAGGACTACCTTGTCATGATGGAACCTTGTATAAGGTGGATTAGCTACTAGTGCTTGCAACTCACTAATGCAGCATGCTGAGGTGATTGCAATCAGAAAGATAACCTTCCAAGAAAGAAATTTCAAGGAAGTGGTAGCTAACGGTTCAAAAGGTGGCTTCATGAGCTGCCCAAGAACCAGGTTTAAGTCCCATGCCACCGGTGGTGGTTTAATGGGAGGCTTACTTAAAAGAAGGCCTCTCAAGAATCTTGCTATAAAAGAGGATGAGAGGAAATAGGCTGTCCATTGAGAGGCTTAAGGGAAGCTGCAATAGCACTCAAATGGACTCTTACTGAATTTGTCTTAAGGCTTGCATTAGATAAATGAAGAAGATACTCTAGTAAAGATTCCAGAAGTATCGCAAGGGGGTTAAGCCCCTTTTCCGAGCACCAAATTGTAAACCTTTTCCACTTAAAAGCATAAGAACGTCTAGTGGAAGGCTTTCTGGAAGCATGAAGAATATCTTTCACCTGCTGAGAAAGATCACGATTTTGGAGATCTAGGCCTTCAGCAACCAAGCCCTGAGATACAGAGACTGGGGATTGGGATGCCATAATGTTCCGTCCTCCTGAGATAGGAGATCTGGAGCAGACTCTAACTGCAGGGAGGGAGCTTGAGAGAGATGTAGAAGCAGAGGGTACCACACTTGGCGTGGCCAATGAGGTGCTATGAGGATCATGCGACCTCTGTCTCTCTGAAGCTTGAATAGGGTTTTGGAAATTAGGGGAATGGGTGGAAAGGCATACAGGAAGTCTTGACCCCAATCAAGCAGGAAAGCATCCCTGGCCTGAGCCCCCTGAGCCGGAGTCCTGGAACAGAACCGGGGAAGTTTGGCATTTCACGGACTTGCAAAGAGGTCTATGTCCGGGGTTCCCCAAATTTGAAAAATCCTGGCCACCTGGTCCACATGCAGGGACCACTCGTGTGGAAGCAGAACTCGACTGAGCCTGTCTTCCCAAGAGTTCTGAACGCCTGGAAGATAAACTGCCAGAAGATGAATCTGATGCTCTCTGGCGAGGGCCCACAGTCGCAAAGCTTCATTGCAGAGCGACAGAGAGCCTGTTCCGCCCTGCTTGTTCTCGTAGAACATGGCTACCTGATTGTCCGTGTGGATAAGGACTGTCTTGTAGCTGAGCAGGGTGTGGAACACTCGTAGAGCAAGGAAGATTGCTCTGAGCTCCAAGAGATTGATATGCAGACCACTCTTCTGTGGAGACCAGATGCCCTGGGTGGAGAGATCTTGCAGATGAGCTCCCCAACCTATTGGAGAAACATCTGTTGTGAGAGTTGCTTGGGGTAGAGACTGCTGAAAGGGGGACGCCAGCAACAGGTTTTGAGGGGACTTCCACCACTGGAGGGACAAAATGAGGCGACTTGTGTTTGCTATTTTGTCTGACAGGCAGTCTAATGCCTGGGTCCATTGGGTGGATAAAGTCCACTGAGCTGCCCTCATGTGAAGGCGAGCATATGCTACCACATGCACGGTGGATGCCATGTGGCCTAGTAACTGTAACATTTCTCAAGCAGATAAATGGGGCTTTAACTCTGCTTGAGAAGCTAACTGCACCAAGCAAAGGCAACGGGCCTGGGGGAGATAGGCTCTTGCCCTTGTGGTATTCAGCAATGCCCCTATAAACTCCAGGGACTGAGTAGGGGTTAGATTGGATTTTGGGATATTTATTACCACCCTAAATACTGACGGATACGCATTGTGCAGGCTAGAGAATTGTTGGCCTCTGACTGAGTGGGAGCTCGAATGAGCCAATCGTCCAAATAAGGGAAGACAAATATTCCCAGAGTGCGCAGAAATGCAGCTACCACTGCCATGAATTTCGTGAACACCCTTGGTGCAGAGGCCAGACCGAAAGGAAGCACTCTGTATTGATAGTGCTTCTCTTGAAAAAGGAACCGAAGGAACCTTCTGTGAGTTGGATGGATGAGAACATGGGTGTACGCATCCTTGAGATCTAGAGAACAAAGTCAATCCTGACTCTGAAGGTATGGCAGCAGAGTTCCCAGAGAAATCATCTTGAATTTTTCCTTGACTAGGAATTTGTTCAATTCTCTGAGGTCTAAAATGGGTCTGTAGCCCCCTGTTTTCTTTGGAATAAGAAAATAGGGGGAGTAGAACCCTGTGCCCTGTTGATGAAGGGGCACTTCTTCTATTGCTCCTTGGGCAAGAAGGGTGGCAATCTCCTGACCCAACAGGTTGAGGAGGGAGGTCAGAGAATTGAACTGGTTCACTCTTGTATGAGGGGTCAAGCTTGAAAAATGAAGTTTGTACCCCTCCTTTATGATGGAGAGTGTCCAATGCTCTAATGTAATTTGCCCCCATCTGGTAGCAAAATGACATAACCTTCCTGGAATGGTGGGGTGCTCTGGTCCTTCCAGAGCCAGGAAGGCTAAGTTCTCTAGTGGAAAGTCAAAGGCCCTGAGGAGGCTGAGGTTGCTGAGCCTGTGGAGGCCTAGCAGCCTTTGCTTTGCTCTGTTTGGATGTTTGCTGACATTTGGTAGCGAACTGAGCTGCAGAAGATGCCCGCTGACTATAAGCAGGATAAAATCTTCCTTTTTTAGAAAAAGATGCTTTTTTGAACAACCTTTTCTTAACAGGAGCAGCCGTAGACTTGGGATAGCCTATCCAAGGTGGAATTTTCAGCATCCATCTGATTGGCCTTTGCTTGCCAATCTTTACCAAACAGGTTTTCACCGGTACAAGGGATATTTCCCAATTCATCTTGGACCCAGATCTCCAAATCAGATGCTTGAAGCCAAGCAATTCTACGTGCACCTATGACAATAGCCGAGGCTCTGCTTACACATTCAAAAGAGTCAAAAGCTGCACGGTTGGAGAATTTGGAGATATCTTGGGCATGTTTGAGTCAAGTGAGAAAGTCCTGTCTTTTATCCTCAGAAATGAAAGGACTTAAAGACTGCAAATGATCAGTGACCTCTTTTAGGAACATTCCCATGTAAAGTCTATAGGAATTAATCCTTGCAGCAAGCATGGAAGCTTGGAAGACTATGTCCAAAAGCATCCAGGGTTCTACATTCACGTCCTGGAGGATTAGAGGCATGTCTCTTAGCACTTCTAATCTTTCTCATAGCAGACTCAACCACAATAGAGTGGTGAGGAAGCTGAGTTTTATGGAAACCAGGACAAGGAGGGACACGATACATGGTATCTAACCTGCGAGAATGAGAAGAGGTGGTAAGAGGTGTTTCCCACATCCTCAACATGAGATCATACAAAATCTCATGAACAGGCAAGGTAGCTGCCTCCTTAGGAGTTTTAGGATATTGTAAAATATCTAACTCCTTGGCTCTGGGTTCTGTCTCGAGCCACTTCCCTGATGAAGTCTTGAAAAGACAAGTCTTCTGGAGGAGACATCCTTCACTTAGGAGAGGACTCCTCCTGTGGAATAAGCATCGCTGCATCGACAGACGCGTCAGAATCCTCAGACTCTTCAGAGGAATCGACGTATCATCTGTCCAGATGCTCCTGCAAAGCCCGATACCCGTACCGACAAGGATCAGTATCGGGGATTATCGGTACCGGAGGGCCTCAGAGGACAGAGTACTGGCATAGCAAACACCGATGCCGATGTCGATGCCACCGGTACCAGAATCGGTACCGATGGCGGTGCTAGAGCCGGTACCGGTGGAGTAGTCTGTTGCGGTACCTGGGGCGTCGATGCCACAACGAAAGCCTCCAGACTGCGTTCCATGGACAGAATTCTCTGGTCCATCGACGCCGCCAATGCTTGGAAGTCGGTACCGGTGGAAGCCACCGGTACCCCAGAGCATGGCACCAGGTGATCTGTCGAGGCCAAGCCATCAAAATCATCCTGTAACCCCGATGATGATGCTTTGGAGGCCGAAGCCTCCCGCCAGGGTAATTTTTCCAGTGCAGAATCCTCGAGGGCAACACCAGAGGCATCTCGATGCTTAGAGGGAGATCTATCCTTTGAGGACCGGCTGTATTTATGTTTAGTTACCTGAGATCCATGGGAGGAAGAAGCAGCCCTGGAAGATGTCGATGCCAGCGAAGCCACATCAGAGGGAAACAGGGTACTGAGCATGGCTGCTCGGTTCTGCCGACCTCTTTTAGACATCATAGTACAGGACATACAATCTGTGATGGAATGGTCAGGACCTAAACATTTTAGACACCAGTCATGGGTGTCGGTGACGGAAAGGTACCGCCACATTTTGTGCACTTCTTAAACCCTGAGGCAGACTTTTCCATGTTGAGGAAAAATTTTTGGGCCTAAGGCCCAAAACGCAAGTGCACCTGAAGAAAAAAGAAATAGTATTTATTTTTATTTTTTATTTTTAAAAGACCGACGGTACCGGTAGAGCGTCGAAGAAGGCAGATGCGATACAAAAGAAATAAAGAAATTCTTCTGCGGTGACAGGAACACAACCTGCTGGCTCTGCGGAAAAAGAACTGGAGAGAGGCAGTTGGGAAAGGCGGGAAGGCAGCACGCAGGCGCTGTGGGATGCTCCCAAAAGCTTTCTGATTGGACGCTGGGGAGCGTTCCCGCGCAGGCTCCGTCGGTACCGATATCCATATGTGAAGACTCATTCCTGCTTGTTCCTGGAGATCATAGTAACACAGTATATGACGGCAAATAAAGACCACTATGGTCCATCTAGTCAGGCCAGCAAGGCGGCAAGAATAGGTGCACTTGCCGCTCAGTGCAAGCCACCCCTCTGCATGCCTTTGTTTAGGAGTGTACCCACCACTCCATGTAGGTCACCTTTATTTGTTCAGATATAAGAGATAGTTATGTTTATTTTGATTTTATCCTGTTGCTATAAAAGGATCCACTGTGTCTGTTAGATGTCCAGCATGAAAAGTGTGCAAATGTATGCTATTCATCCCCACCTAGTCTACTGCTTTTATTTCCATTTCATATTCCAAACGGAAGACACACTGCTCGTGTGTGTGTGTGTGTGTGTGTACGTGCGTGCTCAGAGCCTGACGTTTCATTCAGACAAACCAGGCAGGGGAATCCCCAGCCTGTTCATAGTATGTGCACACTGTGATGACGCATTTCAGCGGCTCCTGTCCAAGATGGCAAGAATTCAGGAAGCATTCCCAGAGTCAGCGCTGTGGCTTTAGCACTGCCAGACATGCTACTGGTTGCTGTACTGGTGTGGCTAGAGATGAGTCAGGATTCATCAGCACTAGGAAATGTAGCAATTTTCACACACACATCATTCTCTCAAAACAACAGGGAGCTTTGCCAAGCTGAAACTGCACTCCACATCATAACATTCACAATAGGAAAAAAAATTTGTGCAAACTTGGAAGCTACTAAATGTGGCCATTAAATCTTAGCTTACAGTCCCACTTCTCCAAACTGACAAGTATCCAGATGTTTTCACAAATCAGAAGTGAAAATAACAGGTAGGATTTCTGGAGAGGTCCGTGAAGAGAAAGAAAAAAAAAGAAATTCTGGATGTTTTGGAAGTAAAATATAAAACCATGAATATTAAAATGAAGGTTAATGAAAGACCTGCTGGTGACTCAGGAATGCTGACTCCTTATATGGAAAAGGGACAGCTTGGAGTTATACATGGTTACCTAGTTAAAATAAAAACAATAGCCCAGGCTCAAGGTATCAAAAGGTTTGAGTCACCTGACCACCATCATCAATGAGTTTTAGGCACACTGCAGCAATGTCGGGAGACCAGGGTGAGGCAGGATATCGCCCAGCTGTGAATGCCTTCAGGAGAGGGAACATAAAGGTTTGATTTCAGATTGGGGCTTCCCTTTTCAGCCTTCTAACTTTGGTAATGTGCCCAGCAGAAGAAAGAGAATACGACTGAGGTGATAGAGGGAAACGGTAAAGAAATAATTCATAGTAACACAGTAAATGATACAGAAATGCCCCAGCCAGTTGGCCCGCTTGAAATTCATTTGCTCTGGACAGATACACATAAAAATTCCCACACATAAACAAACACTAGCTCCGCCTCCTACATCTTCTACCCCAGCTCCCAGCTCCTTTCCTATCACTGCCCTCCAGAGTCCCAGGCAGGCTCAAACTACTGCAATAGCCATCATTAGCTCAACCCTGATTCATAGAAGACCCTTCTATGTTTCATTACCCATTTTTTTACTAACCCTCATAGTCACCCAAGTTACAAATAAACTCCGAAATTCAGCGAGCAAGGGGAGTTTTATTTTTAACTCATGGTCTCTATAGGCAGGTCATCCCAACCTTCCTGGGAGGTTGAGGCTTGTTAGGGTTGTAATAGCCACTCTCTGCAGTTTACCCTAATGTTTGCCTGACAGTTGGACATAAAGCAAGAGACTGCAAACTAAACAATCTTAATGAGATTTCTGTGATTTTTTGGAGAAAAGAAATTACATTTCTTTCAGTGCTGTCAGGTGAAGCACAGATGAGTGTGACTAGGAAAGGGACTAGGATGAGTCACAGTTCAAGTGGGCTGGGGAATGTGAGTAGATGCATGTGTACCAAACAGTCCAATCTAAAATGAGTCAGAACATGCGAAAATAGCTAATATCCAGCATGCACATGCACCTGTGTAATAGAAAAAGAACAGCATCCGTGTGTGTGTGCATGAGACAGAATAGTCTTCTTCCAGAAATAAAACAAACACGTAGAAGGCAAATGTTCTCTTCATTGATCTGAATACCAGTTTAAAAGCAAAGTTGCCAAGTTACCCAGATCCAGGAATGAGAGTTGAAGCTAGTCCTGGATTTCTGACAATCATATTCTGATTAATTATAGGACCGAACCAATGGGTAAAATCAGAGACTATAACTACCGTACTGCAATGCAAATTTAAACACTAGAACAGGCAAAATATCTCACTCCTAGAAATGGGTAACTTGACAACTCTGAGTTTCTACTGCACAAGGGAATCCATTTCTGCAGTTACTGTACAGTGAATTTCGAGCTCTCTGAATTACTAAGTGTTGTTTACAGAGAATGTCAGGTGAAAGGGGAGAACGCAAGGTCCTACAAAATGCTAAACAGCCAGCAGTGCGCAACAGCAGACACAACACTAGAGGTCTTCATCTGAGAAAGCATGAAAGCACATTACTAGTACTGAACATTTGTACAGCGCTGCACAGACACATGTAAGAGACAATACCTGCTCATCAGAGCTTACAATCTAGTCAAGACAGACAACACAGTAGCTAACACACAGGATACATCTAGGGAGAATGTTAAGGAAACACAAAGGAGGTCAGCAGTGAAGAGGGGAGGTTTTAGCCTGGATTTGAAAAGGATCAGAGAAGGCGCCTGACTTACAGACTGAGGCAGTTTGTTACAGGCATAAGGAGCAGCAAGGTGAAAGGAGTGAAGTCTAAAGTTAGCAGTAGAAGAGAACGGCACAGATACAAGCAATCTGCCAGAAGAGCAGCGTTCCTGAGGAGGGGTGTAGGGAGGTATAAGAGAGGAAAGGTAGTGAGGAGCTGCAGAGTGAATGCACTTATAGATCAGCAGGAGAAGTTTGAACTAGATGTGGAAAGAGATAGTGAACCAATGAAGCAACTTGAGAAGAGGGGTAATATAAGCATGATGAGGCTGGCGGAAGATTAGCCGCGCAGCAGACGGTTGAAAAAATTGAAGGGGAGAGAGATGATTTAGAGGGAGACCAGCAAGAAGGAGGTTACAATAGTCTAAACGGGAGGTGACTAAGGATTGGATAAGTGTTTGAGTAGTGTGTTCAGAAAGGAATGTGCAAATTTCGTTGATGGTGTAGAGAAAGAAATGGCAGGTTTTAGCTAGCAGTTGGATGTGTGTGGAGAAGGAGAGAAAGGAGTCAAAGTGATGACAAGGTTGCAAGCTAAGGAGACAGGGAAGAACAGAGAGTTATCCACATAGACTGAGAAAGGAGGAAGGCAAGAGGAGGGTTTAGGGGGAAAAATAAGCAGCTCAGTTTTGTCCATGTTTCAAGTGGCGGTGAGACAGCCAAGCAGCAATGTCAGAAAGATAGGCAGAGATCATGGCCTTGATTGCCGGAGAGATTTCAAGTACAGGCCGGTAGATTTATTTATTTATTTTATTTATTTATTTATTTAACAGGTTTTATATACTGCTTTATCATTTCAATCAAAGTGGTTTACATTGTAACTTAAACTTGGTAATGTACATTAAACAGGGATATTGATAACTTTGATTTTTCTGAGGCAATGGAGGGTTAAATGACTTGCCCAAGGCTACAAGGAGTGCTAGTGGGAATTGAACCCTGGTCTCTAGGTTCCCAAGCCAGTGCTCTAACCATTAGGCTACTCCTCCACTCTGACAGTCATCAGCATAAAAATGGTACTGAAAGTCGTGGGAAAAAATGAGTGCACCAAGGGACTGGGCAGAGAGAGAAATGGAGTGGAACCAAGAAAGATCTTTAGGGTACACCAACTCAGAGCGGGATAGCAGTAGAGAAGGATACACCAGAAAGAGCAATGGGAAAGATAAGAAGAGAAAGCGTAGTTACTGACCTATAGCAGGTGTTCTCCAGAGACAGCTGGAATCAGTTCTCAAATAAGGACGACGACAGAGCCCGCACAGAGCATTTCCCCAGCTTTCAAAGAAAGCCTTTGGGACATGCTATCACATGCGTGGTCCCCTTCCCGCCAAAGGATACCATCTGCTCAGTCAGATGACATAGCTAGGACAATAGTAAAAAATAACCAGGTAGGGAGGCAGCTCCCAGGGGAGGAGGGAGAGTTGTGACGACTGATTCCTGCTGTTCCTGGGGAACACCTGTTACAGGTGAGTACGCTTTCTTAAGGAACAAGCAGGAAGTCAGTCCTCAGATATGGGACCATAGCTTCAGGCTACCGACGACTGAACCAAAACAGTACCAACGGCGGCAAAGTCAGGTAGCCGGGAATTGCATTAGATCAGTCCCCACTGAGAGACTCTGCAAGACCTTAGCATCCAGTGACACTATCACTCCGGTAGCCTGAACATAGAAGGGTCGGAGGGGAGGAGTTGCCTACACCCCGAGAATATTATGGAGTACTGCCTGTCCAAACACACTGTCCCTGCAGGACTCGCTCTCCAGGCCATAGTGAGCTGTGAATGTATGAACTGAAGATCATGTGGCAGCCTTGCAGATCTCTGTCACCAGCAGTGAGCAGAGTTTGGTCACCGACATGACCATCGCCTTCATGCGATGCACTGTGATATGATGCTTGAAGAAGAGGCCAGCTCACTCGCAGGTGAGGGCAATACAGTCTGCCACCCAAGTGGACAGGATTTGTTTAGTCATGGGGAACCCCAGTCTACTGGGGTCATAAGACACAAAAAGCTGAGGAGCTTTTTGATGGGCTTGAGTCCGCTGTAAGTAGAAAGCTAGGGCCCATTTGCAATCCAGTGTATAAAGTACTAGTTCCTCCCTGCTGGCGCGAGGCTGCAGGAAGAAGGTGGGTAGGACCACCTCTTGGTTGAGGTGGAAGGGAGATACCCCCTTCAGGAGGCATATGGGGTATGTGCAGAGCAGTACTTTGTTCTTATAGAACCTTGTATATGCTGGAACCGCCACTAGGACCTGGAGTTCGCTTACTCTTAGAATGGACATAAGGGCCACTAGAAAGGCCACTTTCCAAGACAGGTACCGCAGGTGGCAAGCGGCTAGGGGCTTGAATGGCGGTTTGGTGAGCCGCCTGGAGGCTCTGCAGCTTTCGGCATGGGCACTGAGGATCTCATAGTCCTTATGGTCTCAAACCTCGCACAGTCTCTGCCAGCTGAGGAATCCTTCTTGAGGACCTTGGTAGGGTGCTTCTCGGAGCTGCCCAAGTCCCTACGGCGGTTTTACTGGGCTTCTCTGGTGCAACCTCAGCAGACTTTGAGGATTTTTTCTTCTTTCTCTCAGGGTCCAGGGTCTTCTTGGAGGAGCCACCACTGCGGTACTCCAAGGACGCTCGCGGCTCATGGGAAGTGCTGTGCTTGGAGCTTGGCATCGGGGAGGCCGGTGTCGAGTCGGACCTAGGGAACAGTTTTTCCTGCAATTCCGACCTCTTTTTGTTGGTCTTAGACATCATGGCCGGGCACAGGTCACAGGAGGTGCTGTTATGGTCCGGGTCCAGGCAACGCAGGCCGCAGTCATGGGCGACGTTGACCGCCAGTTTGGCTGCAGCGGTTGCATTTTTTAAATCCACTAGGGGGGACATGGTGGGGAAACACCTGGATGGGGTCAACGACCCCCGGGCAAAAAAGGGCACAAATGCCAGTCAAGGTGAGCCTTGATCAAAAAAGAAAAAAAGAGCCAAGAACAGTACCGGTGCCTGCGTTGGCAAGAGGCAGGAAGAGAAACTGGTACTCAAACCGGGAAACTAACTTTAAGGATAATTAGCAAGGATTTTTCTGGGGAAACAGGACAGATGTCTGTCGGGCACCACGGAAAAAAGGAGACTGAGCAATTTGGCACCCTTGGGTGGGAAGGGGACCACACATGCGTGGCAGCATGTCCTGAAGGCTTTCTTTGAAAGCTGGGGAAATGCTCCCTGCTGGCTCCATCAGCGCCGACATCACCTATATGTGAAGACTGACTTCCTGCTTGTTCCTGGACAACCAGGATAGCACAGAGCCCTTAAAACCAAGCGAGGACAAGGTATCGAGGAGAAAGTTGTGGTCAGTGTCAAATGCAGCAGAAAAGTCAAGAAGGATGAGGATCGAGTAAAGGTCCTTGGATTTTGCCAGGAACAGGTCACTGGAAACTTTGTCAAGAGCCATATTGATAGAATGTAAAAGGACAAAAGCTGGATTGCAGAGGATCCAAAAGGGTTTGAGAAGAGAGGAAGTCGAGGAAGCGGCGGTGAACTGCACATTCAAGTAGTTTAGAAATGAAGGGGAGGAGGGAGATGTCTCAATAGTGAGGATAGGTAGGGTCTAGTGAGGGTTTCTTGAGGAGAGAAGTGACCACAGCATGCTTACCCCCCCCCCCCAAATATGGGGGTAATCAATGCTGCCTCAAGGGTTTCTCATACCACGGGGAACCTTCAACTATACGCTACCCCCCCATAATCCAGAATCTCCCTTTTCCTTACCAACTCCCTCCCTTATCCAGCACCTCCCCTTCCCTTCCTTTCCCCCATCACATGTCCAGTATCTTCCCTTCTCTTCCCCCCACCACATGCAGCATTTCCCCCACTTCCCTTCCTCTTGTCAGCTCCACTTTACCTCTGTCCTCCATCTGAACTCAGAGCTGCATCTAAAAGGAAATATGGCACAGAGTCTGAGCAACCGCCCCTTCAAGGCCTGCCATGTCCCACCCTCTCTGAAGCAAACTTCCATCGGAAAGGGCGGGACACATCAGGGATTGAGCATGTATGGGTGCTCAAAAGGCCCACCACTGTGCTGACAGCAGCTTTCCATAGAAGGGACTTTTAACACTTTGTTGTAGTATACATATGTGTAAAAACATCAGCCAACAAATGGCACATACTCATACAAACTCTGCAAGGATGCAGGTATTCTATAATATACGCGTACAGAGTACACCTTCACACCCATCTTTACCTCCCTCCCCCCCTCTCAGGGAGACAATTAGATTATGACCATCACCAAGGTGGGAAAATTAAACCTCTTGCTAAAAAAGAAAAAAGATCAGCTGAGAAAATTCTCTTTCTTTCTTTCTTTCTTCAGGAAGCCTAAAAAGGATCCTTCGACAGTAGAATCCTGAAAGATAACCATTTTGAAAGATATCAACTAATGAACTCTAAGTCACAGGAACTCCACCACCAAGTCCGTTTTCTTTCTACTGTATTCTTGGACTGGTAGTGTGTCGACAAGGAAGAGGGAGGGGAAGTAGAGTAAATATCAGAAACATAATCGCTTTACTTGACGGTGATGCAATAGGTAACATGGGGCCAGGCAAGTCCACACTATCCTCTATGTCTGAAAAGATATAAACACGCTGAGGAACTCAAGTCAATCATTAATCCATATGAACTACACTAGGATTGTCCATTCAGTTTTAAAAGAAGGCACCTCTGACTTGCTTTCATCGACTTTAAAGAAATGGTAACTAGCTGGGTGGTTTAGCCTGTCAAGTTGTGAATGCAAGACACTTAGGGGGCATATTCGATGGAGGCAGCCAGTGCTGCTTTAAAATCATGCCCACATAGTCAATGTTGGGGCCATATGCAGTCACTGGCATTGAATAAGCAGGTGGCCTGCTTAGCATTTTAGCAGACTGGTCAGGAGCGCTATTTAGCCATTGGACAGATAGCTAAATCATCTAATGTTAGGTCAGCCTTTTTTCAGGCTAACTTTAGACATTTTAAGTTATCCAGCCAGTAGTTGACTATCACTGCTGACTGGTTAAACTCTGGTGTTACCCCTAGAAAGCCAGCATCGGGCATACAAACCACTTAGCAGGGGATATTCAGCAGCCCTAAATGCTTCAGTGCCATTGACTATCCCACTGACTGCTGTTTAGTCTGTTAGCAGGTCTGCCAACCCGTTAAAGAGCTTTGAATACGCCTCCCTTAAACTTTTGTTCTCATGACTAGTTCTAAGTCTCTCTTCTCATCCTTTTCTTTTAACCTTAATATTTATTTTCACATCTTTCTTTAACCTAAAAAGTTTCATTATGGCTTCTTTTCCTCATTTTAAAAACACTTCCTTCTCCTTCAGCTGTTGGTGTTGTATTCATACTTCACTGCATTAGGCAAAACCCGCATTGAGCGTTGATGAAGACCTGCTCATTTTTCTATTCTTGCATTGATAACATGCTGTTCTCAAAAGCAGAATCAAAGTGGCTGAGACGATGAAATCAAACATGCAGCAGTCTGTAGTGTATTCATGTTCTACGCGCATTAGTGCGATGCCTGCACAGTGGTCTGAAGAACATCCACTCTATGCCGTGCCCGTGGTTTACATTAGGGATCTGCATTCATTAGTGCATGCAAATTGATTTAAACACATATTAGCCTCTGAACTAACGTGTATGACATGACTTTAAAATTTTTTGTTAAAATGTGTGAAAAACTGAAAAAAGCCCAATATGAAGAAAAAAGGCCAAGTGAACCAATAATGTTTGCCCCGTCTCATCCCTACTTTACATATATCAACACAAGTTCTGCATGGGGCTTTGATGAAGATCCACTCTTCAACTGTCTATGCTGCAGTCATGCCTTACATGTATCAAAGTGATGCCTGCATGGGGCTCTAATGACAGCCAGGACAGCAGTGTCCCCAAAATCACTTGGATCTATAATCGTGAGAGCTGAAAATCAGAAACAATATTCAAAAACTGTAAGGAAAATATTATATAGATATACACACACACTTGTATATACAGCATCCCCTCAAAACAGAGGATCATGACGATACTGTATGAGCTACTTACTAAAGTATATTTAAAAGAAACCTTTTCCTAGTACTGCCGTTTTAACCACTCTTTAGTAGGACAAAAATCCCTGGCAACCATTATTATTGCTCTTTCCTGAACATTTCACAAATCATAGAGCGTGTCAGACGGCTGCCTGGGTGAGAATGTTCACAGTCTTGGCAAGTGCATATATCAATATGATTTGCAAGGGATTGTGGGAAATGCAGTTCATTCACACCAGACACAGCTGCTCACAATAATTAGTTGTGCTTGAGTGTAAAGCCAATAAGATATTTATTTATGGGGTTATTTCTCCCAACACAGATATGCTTGGTAGCACATAAAACAGGATACTTGCTTTCAGTGTTAAACTTGGAAAAACAAAATCAGGAAAACAACATTTGAACTTGTCAGGCAATCAAAGCAAAAGAATAAAGACCTGGTTGGTAACAAACTGGTCTTTTCTGTAGACTTTAGCTAATAGCAGTGTTTCAAACAACAAGCAAAACCCACAAAGTAGGGAAAAACTGTTCTTTTCAGGTTAACTTCTTATATCAGAAGTGATTTCCTCAGAGCTCACAAGCAATTAGGTAAGGCTCAATTGCTAGCAGTTATCCAGCTGAAACCCCTTAGCTGGCTTGCTTTCTACTGCGTGGCCCAAAATCCTACTCAGGAGCTTTTCTGAGTAGATTAAAGAACAAGTTTGTATTTCTTTGTGATGGTTGCTGTACTTTGTAACAGTAAATTACCAAAAAAGTTTAGACAGAGAGCAATCCATGTATTCACAGCCTGTATCTAAGACTCCTCCCCCTTCTTCAACAATCATGGGTTCAATATCATGGATTGGCACAGAGGAATTTCTCAATTATTTATTATTTATTTATTTATTTATTACAGTTGCTTATATACCGCACTATTCGGTATCAGCGCGGTTTACAGTATAACAAAAACAACCTAAACACAAACTGTTTGGTTTTACATAGAACAGGAATATCAACTTGGATAATGGGGTTAAACTATATACATGAGGGGTCAATTAAATAACAGGGTTGGATTATATACATGAAATTTTAGTTGCACTGAGTTATATGCAATGGAGCACTTTCAGGAGAATACTTGTTTCCCTGCTGTCTTTCAAGGTTATAGCTATGGCATAGATCAGTGTTCATACCTGAGCTTCCATTGCTGTTAGAGTTCCTCTCTAAATAGCCTGGCCAGTATGTAGTCCAGTTCTTATGTCCAGCCTTCCAATCCAGATCCCTGGACACTGGATCTCTCTTCACATACCTTCTGGCATGGGTCTTAGGGTCCCTTCCACGTGCAGCCGTCTCCCTCACAGGTACCGTCTGGAGATTCCTAGCTCTGCAGCACCATTCCTCTGGCTTTCCCCAGTCCAATGGTGTATGCTGGCCTTTTGAATGTCTCCCAGTATACGTACTGCTCTGGACTCCTCTAGACCTCCCAAATGCTTTTCTCTTCTTTCTTCCAAAGGGTTTCTTGCCCTCTCTGTCCGTCCAGTCTGGCTTCTGCTTCTGATGATCCTCCAGATGATGAAGCTGTCCAAGATGAGTCTGAGGATCTCCCAGATGAAACTGAGGATGAGGATGATTCTCTGTAGAATAAACTCTACCTTTATTCTGCTTTGATAAGTGCTCCACCCTAGCACAGCGCAGCTGTGCTGAATCAGGCCCTGCCCTTTGAGATGAGTGCTTGGGGATTACCCCATAGCCCACCTGATTGAACACATGTTTCCCCACTTCAGCTCCTCTAATGGCTGTTGGAAACCTGGTGCATTCTGGGACTGGTAGTCTTTTATGGGAAAATTCTGTTTTCTTATTTCTACCAGAACTGACAGGTTGCTTGTTCAGAGTCACTTCACCTTTTCTATAGCTCCTTCCTGAGCTATGATAAGCTTCCTTATCACAAGCGATATAAAGAAAGGAAGGGGGGGGGGGCGACAGATAGAGGATACCTGAAACATCACATCTGAGGTGGTGAATAACCAAACCAGTAGAAAAACAAATTTGGTAAATTGGGACAAATGACAAGCTTTATGGCAATAGATGGGAATGAACCACACTAGGATTATCTGCCAATAACCACTTGTATGTTGTTATAATGTCCTGGGTCCTTGTTATACCACAAGAGACATGGGCCCAACAGTCTCCAACACCGCAGGCCTCAGTGTTCTGCCTAGAAAATTTGCCAGCCAGGTGACATGAAAGGACTGTAAACCACTTTGCTATACTGCCCTTTGTCAGTGACACCAAATACAAATAAACATAAACAAACATGAAGGAGTAGCCAGGTGGACCTCACTATAAGCCAGATGGCAGGAGACAATGTAACTAGTTGTCTTTCAGGAGATTCCATATACGCAATGCATTTGTTACAGTTTCAAATTAATTTAGTCTAATTCCTTCATATTGTATTTACGTTAAGTTTTATAAGTTTTAATTACAAAATCACCTCAATCATTTTTCCATTACTGTTTGTTTTTTGTTCTATTTCACCATGTCAATTCATCAGATTAAGCTGGCCAGTAAAATTAGCTGGGGGACATCCCCATTCAGAAGGTCCCGAGGAGAACACTGGGCCTTATTAGACCCAGTCACATCAATTTTCCTGACCTCAGCAGCTCAAAACATAACATGTAATGTAACAAAGCGGTGTTGCCTCCCTTGTGCCTAGAGTACCCAATGCAGTCTCCACTGACTAATGGGGAGGGAACAGATTGGGCAGCTTCAAAAGTTAGCTAAGCAGTTACAGTTATGTTATATTAGTTGCATGGCTTTCAGCTTGCAGCATCTTCCTGCATCCTGTTACATGGGGCTTCCAACTCAATTGACACCAGGCCCCATCTAACCATTTAAAATGCATAAAAACGGGTTAGACTGAAAGAGGATAACCATAGCACAACATTAAGACTGATCATTTTGCTGGTTATCTGCAGCTGTGAATAACTGGATGATGCACATGGCATGTGTACTTTATATATACCTGAACGAGTTTTACTTTTCAAAATAAGAAAACCAAAAATATTGTATCCTTCATTATTTCTAAAAATTCCATGATGTTGATTTATATCGCTTGTGATAGCTAAAGCCACGCTGAATGAGCTAACACAGGCAGAATGCTTTGAAAGTACCCTTATCGTTATCACACATTTTAAAGTATCTTTATTTTAAAAAATAACTCCCTAATTGTAGGGTACTCTCTGAGAGCAAGGGGTGTAACTTCAGAGGCTGCAGTGTAGAAGAAAACAACTCTGCAGGGTCCTGAACTCAAGTTCTTGGATGGGGGAACAGTCATAGCTGTGAGGCCCTACAGGATCACACACACAAATTACTTCAAAGAAGAAAGTCCACACTCTGAATGCTTGCTCCAGACCAGGAAAAGGTTTAATGATTTAAAAAAACATCCATGATCGTAGCAAAAACATGAGAAAATTACAGGAAAACAAAATCTGCATATTGTGCAATCTCAAATCTCCATCTAATTACACAGCTCTAGAGCAAGACAACAAACAATCCATTTCTGAAGCTTCTCGGGTAGAGCAGCAGGAAAACGCAGATCTTGTTGCATTCAAGGAGGTTTGCCACCTCCAACTCCTCTGGAACTGCTAAAGGTCTTCCTCCACCGCAGTAAATACCTTCTTAGTAAACATGGCAGGAAGAACGAAGTTCTCATCCTTGAGACCTAGAAACGCTCACCCTCCACATCACTGCTCGGGAGAGTCTTCTGCACTTACTCCAACTGTGTGAGGAAAGCAACCCACTCTCCCATTGAGAAGAAAAAGTCCACGCTCTCTTCCTCCCTGTAGAACTGGTCAATGCCTTACAAGGCCTTCTCTGGTTGATCATAACTCCCAAGGATTCAAAGTCCCCTTTGTACCACTGCCCCACCCTTGGAGATGGGCAGCATTTCTTTCATTATTGCCTCATATTACAAGAGCCTCCTTACTGTAGAAAATTCCATTAGTCACATATTCATATAAATATCCTAGGGGCTATAATCTTCCCCATGAGGAAAAGAAAACGAACAGCCAAATGAAACCATTTTAATAAGTAAATACACAATAATATAGCCATAAGAGGAGCAGCCCAGGCAGTATCAACTGAGCTGCAAATCCTCAACAATCCTGTATTTTGCACCACCTACGAAGTAAAATGATGACCTTTGTTCTGCTTCTAAGTTAAAAGAAGCAGACCAAGTACTTCAATAATAGACCTAGAGTTCCGCATAGGGGCTTCTTTTACTAAAGTGCACTAAGCAGTTCATTGCCTTTTCACATCTAGTAAGCAGCTGCTCAGGTCTGCGGTAACTGCTGCCACGGGGCAGTTATCATACACTGATTCGGGGGCTGAATAAGCTGGACAGGTGCAGAGAGTGGGCATAGTAAACACACTGCAATAAGTGAGGGGGAGGGGGCGTATCGCAAGCTGTCAGTACTGCCATTAGTGTGGGTGTGCCTAATGCCACCTCAGTAGGTGGAGTCAGGTGCACCATGAGATAGAGTACTGTCAGCAACATGCTGGTCATACCCTCAACATTTACCATCGAGGCTTTGCAGAACGCATGTTAGTTTTTGCTCTAAATGCACATTAGGTACAAAAACGTAATGATCTTTAGTAAAAGGGCCCCTTAGTCTGTTCGATTTCCATGAAATCATAGAAGCAAACAATATTAAATACGAAGACCACTAATATTTCCATGCATGACTGGATAAAAATACGCCACCAATTTTTTTTTTAGTTCAAAATTTTTTTTTGAATTAGAGAATCATGTACAAATGCAAAAACGCAACAAACAAACTTGAGATAAGATAAAACATAATAGCTCCAGACAGAATACACAACAGTTTTCTACTTTATTTTATCCCCTCCTTCCCCCTCTGCATCCCCTCCACAAATTGACACCCCCTCAACCCTACCAGCTGGGAACGAAACATTAACACCACACTAAATTCAGGCACCCCCAGTTGCGTGAGGTTTCTAAACACACCCACTGGGATAAACAGTACGTACCCACATAAGTTGCAAAGAGAAAGGATGATCCTCTCCTCCTTCCCCCCACATCCCTCCTCACCCCCCCCTCGCTCAAATCCCACCCAGCTAACCAGGGAGCCCTATTCTATTCTCTCCCCCTCAAAAACTTCCACTAACAATCACAGCACCCCTCCACTCAACCCCCACACCCACCTCCCCTCACACCATCATCTTTAATGGAGATCACAAGGTTACTGATCTTGACCTCTTGCCAAGAACTATTCTGGAACCTTAAGAGGATCATTTTCAGCAACAGTGGACACCATCTTAAACAGCGACATCACAGTTTAATACATACATACATATATTCAGCACCACTACACTTATAATCAGAGGCACTGAATATATATGCAGCGTGGTGACCACCACCACTGCTATCCATTTAGTTTAGGCCTACTATTCAGCAAGCCTAAACTAAACATACAGCTTACTCATTCAAAAGGATAATTTTGTAAATCTTTTTCACGTATAAAAGGCCTCTTATAAAAGTATAGGAGGCGGAAGCTGGCATGTACTCACAGTCTAGGCATGCTCAGGAAAGGAGTCTAGGTAGAACATGGGCCGAGCCACAATTTACAAACATATTTTATAAAATGTGTGTGTATGCACATAAAGTACGTGCTAACATTTATGCTATCGAGCGGGCATAATGTCTTATTTATTTATTTTATTTATTTACATTCTCTTATATAACGTGCTATTCTGCATCAGTGTGGTTTACATTGAACAAACTGAAATTAAATTGAACAGGGCATTATAACTTGAAGATAACTATTTTACAGGGAACATGGGCAATGGAGGGTTAAGTGGCTTGCCCAAGACCACAAGGAGCACCTGTGGGACTAGAAACCCCAGTCCTTCCGGCCCAAGGTTGCTGTCCTCTAGTGGGATTTGAACCCCCGACCTTCCGGCCTGAAGTACCTTGCCCCAACCACTAGGCCACTCCTCCACTTCACTCCACTTATGCCTTCAATGGAGGCAGGATTTTGTGCGCCTTTTCTGGCCCTTTTCAAATCCAGGCTGAAAACTCATCTCTTCGCTGCCGCATTTGCATCTTGACTCATCTGATCTCATTTTTGTTTCCTTACCATGCCCCCTAGATGTATCCCTGTCTACACCTTCTGTGTTGTCTGTCTTGACTAGACTGTAAGCTCTGATGAGCAGGGATTGCCTCTTACATTCTGTGCAGCACTGCGTATGTCTTGTAGCGCTACACAATTGCTCAGTAGTAGTAGTAATAGTGGTAGTAGTTGTGCCATTAGAGTTCACAAGTACACATGTGGATTATGAAATACCTTCATCTATATGCTTAACTTGCAAGCTTTACACACATTGACAGCAGGTGTAAAATGTGCATACTTTACTATAAAGGCATGATCTCTGCTTCTTTCACTAATATTTATAAAGACATATAGGTGCTTACCGGTAAATATATAACTTCCTTTAGAAACAGACCATTAAAGCTCACAAGAATCCTTGCAGGAACATACAAATGAACAATATATTCCTTCATGCTGTAACACCTCCTAGCTGGAGGGAACATCTTTCTTTTACTTCCCATGTAATCCCCGAGGAAAGGAAGATAGCTACATAAAAATCACCAATGAAGTCTCAGAATTAGTGACAAAAACAATGAGGCCTTTTTATTAAAGGTTTTAACGCGCATCAGTGGCATTAACACACGTTAATTCCCTATCTCTCAAAAAACATTTTAGGTCTGATGTTCAGTGGCGGCGGCTAGTTAATCTAATGCAGCTAATCGCCACGCTGAACTTTATACCCAGATATTCAATACCGGGATCATGTCCGGCCCCAGCACTGGATATCCGGCTTGTCCAGATTTGCAGGAAGTTAACAGGGCAGCAGTGATATTCATATATGAGAGAATGTAAATAAATAAAATTCAGCCACTGCCCGGTTAGCTTCCATGGCGAAAGTTAAGAAAAATCTTTGCTGCGCCTTACTTTCACCCGCTTAGCCATAACCAGGCAATGGCTCAATATTTGCCACTGTCCAGTTATGACCGGATCTGCCCCCGGACTGCACCAATGCTAACCGGTTAACACTGGGGCGTGCAGCAGCACCCGCACCCATGGTTATGCAGCGGCACTAACCACAATATCCCAGATAAAGTGAGTAACCCAGGCCTTTTGGTTCTCTTGCTTAGGAAGTCTGGAATATTCCATGTTAATGTTAAGACACCTGTGGGGGAGGGGGGTTGGAAAACACCCTCAAATTAAATTACAACTTAGACCACAGCAGCTTCTTCAGGTCCCTATACCAGCTGAAAGGAAAAGAAAAGTCAATGGGTGAAATTTCCCCTAAAGCAGAAGCCTTTTCCTATAAGTTAGGACAGTAAAATAGCATTAAATTAATATATACTCAAATCATCACAAAGTGAAGGAAACTGATAAAATGATTCAAAACATTTTTAATTCTTTTATAATGCTTATCCTTAGGCATATTTCTAAAGTTTCAAACTTTTTCCCCAGTATTTTTTCAGAACATTTTATATTGTTCTCATTTTCACATTTTGTCATTTTTATGGACATTTCAGTTCACTAAAACCAAAATCAAACAGCAGAACACATTTCTGAGTAAATGTTAATGTCCTTTGGCTGAAAGTATTGCAGTCTTTATGCCTTCTTTTTCAGGGGTTCCTTCCTTAATTCCCTAAACACAAAGCTCAGACTATTAAGAGCAGCACATACTGCCCTCTAAAGGTGATCACACTCGGAATGTGGAAAAAACCCAAACACACTGGAATAACATATTACAAAGACATGAAAGTCCTCTTTGCTCTGGAAGCTTCTTTTAAAATGCCTTACAACTGGGCAAGGTAAACACTCCACTCTAATGGGAACAGTTAAACTATGTGAGCAGTTTCTGACAACGGTTTCCATTGGACTCCTCAAGGGCTCCACAGGCCTTGCTTTTGAACAGGGCTTCCTCCAGATCGAATCCTTTTCGTAAAGTAACTTTATGGCCTTCCTTCAGAATCTACTATCACACCTCATGTTTATGTATGCTTGATTTTATTGCACTAGAGTGGTATGGTGGCTGCAAGAAGATCCAACTGGTGTGGTAAACCCAGATCCACTGATGCATCTCTGCATGGACCTATGTGTCATCCTTGAGCTGCACGACACTCATAATGGCCAGGGTCACATAGGGATGCAAAATCCAGCACAGTTCATAGAGGAGATGTTGCATTAACAACTAGCAACTTGATCCCAAGTTAAGTTTTTTTATTCCTGTGCAATCTGGTTCAATTCAGGAGTCTCGAACCAAGTCATTATCTTCAGCGCAGTTAGGTCCATAAAAGACTCTCCTCTCAAAAAAACCTTGAGCTCAGGGCAACTCCAGAAAGCGTCATAATCTATATTCACCATCATTAACAGAAGGGGCCACCCTGGTTCAGGAATGAAAATGGACTACCCTGGAGAGATGTCCAATGAGGTATTTTCTACCATCATCCTCAGGGCAAGATAAAGTCCTGCACTGTGCTTAGGACAGGTAGTCCGGTATCCAGGACTTTACAGACAAAATGGAGGTAAGCATTAGTAAATGAAGCCTCCTCTGACCCTACAGCACTTTGGGCCATGCATATCTCCATTTGTTCCAGCCATGAGATATCCAGCCAAGGAACCACTCCATGGCCTCTTTAAGTAATAGCTGTATTATGATTCTTCCATGATCCCCCCACAACCTAACAGGTAATCCCCAGTTTCAGGGACCTTCAACTGTGATGTCTGCAGAATCTTGGCTTCATTTCTGATCTATGTGGCAACCTGCTGAGTAAGTGATTGGGAAGAGCTCTGTGAAGAGACCCTATCCCAGAAAGACAGGCCCATCTCCTGGTATTCAATCCTACTAACCTGGGCCTTTCCATTTTCACTAAGTTCACACAGGATACTTGCTTCCTCCACTACTACTATCAGCCAGGACCAGCAATCACTTGCCCATGATATTCTGAAGCTTCCTGCTGGTACAGTAATGGATCTTTCAACCAAGGTTCAAGTCTTAGACGGGTCATTTGATGCTGCAGGAGGAGGCAAAGATGTCTGAGACTGTGGCTCATGCAGTTTCTGTACAGAAGATGCAGTACAGTAATCTCCAGCCAGACATCTTGCACTCTACAGCAAGCCAGCCAGCCATACACAGCTATGCAAATGGTGCATCATGCTTTCTTTACTGTACTTTCACGCCCAGAAAACATATCAGGTGGGCAACTGTGGAGGTCTCCTCCTAGACCAAATCCAGCCCTGGTTTGAGGCTGACCCTAGAGTTAGCACCAGTGGCTGAGATCTACATTTGAGGCTTAATTCTTTGGCATGGAGATCCACTCGCTTTCTGGGCAGACCTCCCATCACTATCTCCTTCACATATAGGAGCTCCATGAAATTGGTTTAACGGACCAGGCTACAGCCCCTTTATAACAGGATGCCCCCCCCCCCCCCCGATTGGATTGTTCAAAATATGATGGCAATTAATCATTCCTAAAAACAGTGAGCTCCTTTTCCACAAGAACGTACCCCCTCGTGCTGCCTCTCCTCAGAAATGTTTGCCTATTATTTTTATTTATTTAATGGTATTTATATACCGCCTTATCCTTCAATCAAAGCGGTCACAACACAAGTGGGGGATACATTTAACACGTGGGGATTTGAGACACATACACTAATACTTACAGGGAACATGGGCAATGGAGGGTTAAGTGGCTTGCCCAAGACCACAAGGAGCATCTGCGGGACTAGAAACCCCAGTCCTGCCGGCCCAAGGTTGCTGTCCTCTAGTGGGATTTGAACCCCCGACCTTCCGGCCTGAAGTACCTTGTCCCAACCACTAGGCTACTCCTAGTGGTTGGGACAAGGTACTCCTCCCAGCCTATGGAAATGGGATTTGTTATGAATGTGCCAAAAATGCAAAAAACCTCCACAACCTAAGGCAGTTCTGAAAGAGGCAAAAATACAGAAGATTTCACAAAAAAAAACACCAACACATATCCCTCCTTCATGTCTTTGCTATATTCTTGTGCCCTGGTCAGCATTTGTATAGTTCCTGCAAATCAAGACTGGAGATAGTTGAAACACAAAAGCCAACTTCTGAAACAAATCTTCAGATCCCATAAGCCACCACCATATGAGCCACCATTTGTGCAATCCTCCTGTTGCAGGAAGTCCCTGAAAAGGAAAGGGCGCACACCTTCAGAGGCTGCAGTTTAAGAAGACAGAGCTGACTAAAGCTCTGGAACTCAAATCCATCGCTGGGAAACAGCAAGAGCTGCGAGACCTTTAAGGAATCACCCCTCAAATCACACTACACCATAAAATCCACTTTTTGAATATTTGCTCCAAACTATAAAAGATGTTAAATGACAAAAAAAGTCATCCATAAGTATAAAAAAAAGTTTAAAAAATGAACAGAAAACAAAACTAATCTGTAAATTCCAGTGTCCAGCTTCATCTGATTACATAGTTCTAGAACAGAAAAGGTTTCCTCAGTAAAGTAGCAGGGAAGTTTAGGCCTCCTAGTATTCCCAAGGAAGTTCTCCTTCTGCCAGTTCCCAGAAGGGCTGAGAAAGCATCCTCTCCCACTAACAAAAAAGTAAATCACAGAAAACACCTTGTGGTGAACACTGCAACAGAGACAAGGGGGGGGGGGAGGGAGATATTTAAAGGCATTTACACAGTTTGCAGACCTGAAACCATGTAAATACCACTGAATGGGATATTCAACAACAAACGGGTAGTCAGGAGTGGCAAAGGCTGGCTTAACTTTACCCATGGAAGCTAACCGAGCAGCGGCTCAGTATCATCACCACTCAATTACCTTCCGGTTTCTTCAGTGGCCCAGATATTCAATGCCAATGGCTGGATATGGCACCAGCATTAAATATCTGGGGTTAGAATTCAGCAGCAATGACTAGCAACTTTACAAGCGTAAGCCATCACCGCTGAATATCCGGCTGCTTCCCCTCCCCAAAGTTCTTAACTCTGAGACCTGGGAATACTCACCTTTCAAAATATCACAGCTGGACTTGGACCAAAAAGTATAGGTAGAGCAGCCCGCTTTCCTAATGGGTAAGAATGCTACTGCTCTTCCCTCCTGGAGTAAGCAAGGATCTCTCTGCTCCTCTGGTAAATGAGCCTGTAAAAGGGGGTGCATGTTAAGAAGGTACCACCATCTTGGCAAGTATGCAAATTAACTGTCTTGCAAAGGATTGTGGTTATTGAAGTCCATTCACACAAAGCTTGCCTTTTTAGAATAATGAAAACTCTTGTAGTTGGTCGAGTGTAGACAAAATTAGAGTTTATTTATGGGGTGATTATCCCACACACAGATATGCTTGGTAACACCTTCCAGATAACTTCTCCAGGGTTTTATTCAACACAAAATAAGGCAACTGAAATATCTTATGCAAATAAGAATCAAAGTCCTTTATAGAACAGAAAGGCTTCTTTCAGCCACTGCTAATAAACTCCTTAGCAGTGCTGGAGAAAAACAAATCAAAGAGGGAAACTTCTTTATACAAAAGCAATGCTCACTTTCTCCATACAGAAAAGAACTTTTTAATCCTACGTGTGCACGGCTTGTGCTAGGCTCTCCTCCACCAGCAGGTGACAATTAACTGCAATCAGTAGCTTGATTTCAGCACATGTACAAAACCTTCCCAAAAGCTTTTTTCATTCAACAAAACTTTATGGGAAGCTAATATTTAGAATGTTTCCTTTTGATGTTTGCTCTGATATTTAGGATTTTCCTAAAATAACAATTTACTCAAAGAACAGTCCATATAATTATCCTCTGTATCATATATTAAACCTTGCTCTTGAAATTGCATAGATTCTGTTTCTCCGTCTGACTCAGAGGGCTTTAGGAACTGACCTCTACATGGAGAGAAACTGTTTCCCTGCTGTTTGCACTGCTCAAAGCTAGAGAAACGTTCACAGTTCCTACCTGAATCCAGGTAAGCGTCAGGCTGCTTCTTCTGGTATTCTGGCCAGTATGCAATAGAGCTTTTGTGTTCTGTCCTCCAGTTGGTATCTCTGGACCTCAGGATCTTTTCTCCAGACGTCCTCCAAGAGGTATTTGGGCTCCTTTCTTCCTTAGCTGCAACAGTCCTCTTCCTAGGTGTTGCTTGAGGGTCCCTGGCTGTGGATCTACAGACCTCTGGCTTTTTCCAGTCCTCTGAAGATTCTTCTTTCCCCCAGGTATCTCTCTAGGCATAGGTACTTCTCTGAGCTCCTCTCTTGGACCGTCTGCTTCCTTGTCCTTGTTCCTTCAGGTTCCGGTTGTTCTTCCTTCTATTCCCCTTCTCCTTCTAGTTCTGTCTTCCTGAAGATTCCCCTCCAGCTTTAAAGGGCTTAGATTGCAACTCCACCCTTACATTCTTCAGGTGTATTGGATTAAGCATTCTTCTAGGGGCTGTTTGATTAGGGATGACATAATGCTTTCTCCAATTAGACACATGCTTTTCCACTCTAGCTCCCCTAGGGACTTTCTGCATACAGGTGCATTCTGGATCATGTAGTCTTTTAGGGAAACAAGCTATCTTAGTTCTATAACCTGCCAGCACAGATCCCTTATCAGAGTAAATTCTCCTCTTTTGTCATTACTCCCTGAGCTTTGATAAGCTTCCTTATCACAAGCCTCACCTTCATACCTCTGCCCCACCCCCTAGAGATAAGGCAGCACCTTCCTCAAACTTGCCTCATTTATTTATTTTTGTCTGTCTGGGTTTATATACCACTTTTCGCCAGTTCAAAGCTGTTTACCTTGGAACAGGGAACATGGGTTACATATAACAGTTAACTATGTACAGGTAAAAGTTAACTATTTATAGGTAGTATTTTTAGGTGCAGTTATATTTACAGGTGTAAATAACATGTATAGTGCATATAACCTATGTACAGCAGGGCTCAAAACAGGTATTTTAGGTAGTGGGACCAAAGTGGTTGGAAAATAGGAAAGTCTTCAGGTGTTTACGGAAGGCGTGGAGGTTGGAGATATTGTTGGAGATATTTTGTAGGAACCTCCCTTCTATGGAGAATTCACCTGTAGTCACATATTCCAATAAATAACAAAGTGGAGCTCTAGGGAGTCTGCATTGATTTTTTTCGGGATAACTAGTGGCTGGCTAGCCCTTTATATCCTTTGTTCAAAGAGATTTCTGCTTCTCTGGTTTCACCTCAAGCCTCAGGCTGTGTTGTGCATTCTGACCTTTTTCTTGAGATCTCACAGATTGTCTCACAACAAGCAAAAAACATTCCCAACAGTTTTCCCATGAAGCAGCCTGGCTGTTAGAATGTTCTCCCTTGGGTATTTAAACACATGTTTCCAGGCACATAAGTTGACTACTTTAATGAGAAACCAGCAGAACTGGTTTTAAATTACCTGGTAAATGCAAACCACCTGTTTACACTGTATGACTTTCTTCTTTTCATTTTGACTCTGTAGGCTACTGCACTATTTGGTGACCTGAAAAGCCACAATCCAGAGTCTGGACAAAAAGTTAATAATTGACCTATAACTTGCACACAAATGCGAAAGGTAAAAGCTCCCTCCTTCAGCTCTGTTAACTGTGTCGGAGGGGTGGGGGACGGCTCCCTCTCAAAAGACCATCTACTTAAGATTTTTTGGAAGCTCTGCCTCCCCATAATATGTAGACAGGGAACCCTACTGATTTTATTTATTTATTCCTTAGCTCAGGCTTTTCCAGAGAAAACACTTCCATACAAAAGCAGACTAGGCATCCTCTCCTTTTGAGATTAGAAGGAAAGAGCAAAAGTGGTTGTGAGGTTAGTAGGACAAACAGCTGATACAAAACAAGGTGTGATCAAAACATATCTACAGTAGTGGCCAAAAAATTAAGGCAGGTATCTTTTTCTACAATTTATTCTTAAATAATGTACTGTGGAGATGTCACACGTGCTTTAATCAGCATGGTGATTAGTCACACCATGAGTCTGGCATCCATTTTAGTTTACTTACACTCTGTAGTAGGTTTCTTGGATGAAGTTTTGAATTCTTACAACTAGGAAAAGATTTATTTTATTAAGACAGATTTGTATACCACCTTATCCTACAATCAAAGTGGACTGAAAGTTACACGTGAAATATACAATCAAGATGGGTAGAAAGACTTTGTAAAGGGACAAGTTGTCATACTCCATGCTGAAGGATATTCGCAATGTGCTATTGCAAAACATTTGCATATATCAAGGTGTGCAGTTCAGAATGTTCTGAAATCAGGTGGCCGTACGTGTCGTTCGAAATGTGGGTATAGACGGATAACTACTGGACGAGATGACAGATTCCTCAAAAGCATTATTACATCTAGTCCCCATACTTCATCTCAACGTGTGGCTCAGTTAGCTAATGATCGAGGAATAAAGGTAAGTGCCAGATTTGTCCGACCACAGCTTGTGGATGAATTCAAACTCATGGCCAGAAGACCTGCCAAGAAGCCTATGACCACCAGGAAAAAAATTGCTGCCCGCATACAGTTTTGTAGCAAGATGAAAGACAAATCTGCTGAATGGTGGGAGAGGGTAATGTTCGCAGATGAAAGTACATTTCAACAAGTATGTGGGCGTGGTTACAACTACGTCCATCGACCAGCAGGCGAGAGACTAAATCCGAAGTACATGATCAAGACTGTTAAACACACACCATCGGTCATGGTATGGTATGGTGTGGTATCTCGGCGTATGGACGATGTGGCCTGCACATTTTTGAGAAAGGAGAAAGAGTAAATGCTGCAAAATACATATCCATGCTGAATAGCAAAGTTAAAATACACATGAATGTTTCTGGGACAACCATATTTCAGCAGGACTCGGCACAATGCCACACTGCTAAAACAGTCAAAAATGATTCATGGACAACAAGATCGAACTGCTACCAAGTTGGCCATCAAACTCTCTGGATCTCAATGTAATTGAAAACTGTTGGAATCTTATGAAGAAAAAAGGTGGCAGCACACCGTCCAACTTCAGAAGTAGATTTAAAGGACATACTCAAGCATGTATGGGTCAATAAAATCACTCCGGCATACTGTAAAACGCTAGTTAACAGTATGCCTACAAGAATCCAGGCTGTGCTGAAAAATCATAGACACCCTATCAACTATTGACACATATATTGTCCTGAATAAAACTTTGAAAATGACATATACTGTATATCTTTGGTTATTAAAGATTTTGACTATGAAAGTGACAATAACACGTACTTTTCAATTAAAATCTGATATTTTGGACTCTGCCTTAATTTTTTGGCCACGACTGTAGACTTGTTGTGTAGCTATATAACAATACGTCGCACCACAATGCTATTAAGCATGCAGTGACCTAGTTATGAGCTCTGCATGTGCAGAGTGTAGCGGGGCTCCAGCACACGTACTTTTTTTTAAATCACCTGATGTTTGGTAACGTGTAAACCAATATCAAAAAACACAATGCAACATATATCAATTTAACAAATTTTATAAATAATATTAATTAGTCATATAACAGTGTAATAAACGCACATCTTTCAAAAATATATAGGATACATCAAAATATGTAAATATTGATGGTATATTTAATATATTTCTTCCAAAGGCAATATCATCGCCAATTTACCTAAATTTTACCTAAATTGCAACACAAAGAAAGCACAAATCACAAACTCACCATTCACACATACACTCATACTATACAATCACAATTACTAAAACACATAATGATATTCTATCCCCACTATCTCAATACCCAATACATAATACATTCATACATTAATAAAGAATAAACCCAAATATACACAATAATACATATTAATTTATACAATACACACACTTCAAAAAAATTACAAATTATAACAATGACATTAACCAACTAATGCTCATAAGATTTTAACAAATATGCAAGAAAGTTGTTGAAACCGATGGAAAAATATCTCCACAAGAGTCCCTGCAGTGCAAGAAAAGCTGTATTCGCCACAACATGGCTTCATCAGGGTGAATTGTTCAACCTACAACACATTAAACAAAACTTTTAAAAGTAATGTCGCCACAATATCATTCCCAACAATAAACATTATTCTGCATCCCCAACGACCTTAAAAAACATCCGATGTCCGCTTCTGTTTGATGGCTCCCGCATGAATGAAAACACTACAGACAGATGCCCACACATGCGCTTTTTATACAAAATCCCAGAGTCAAAGATCCTCAAAGGTCCTCAATAGAACCAATGCCATGCTAGCTGTGAATTTAACCCTTGAGGCGCCATGCTCTTCCATCGAAAAATATACTGCTGCTCTCTACGACATAAATGTCGTTGAAAATTACCACCCTACTCCATCCCTACTACTTCAAGTACAAAACAATGGAAATCCTCAAGAGAATGATTATGTATCCTCCAATGAGTAACTAATGGAGCTGCCTCTACCCCTCGGCGAATAGCTGATAAATATGCGATGATACGTTTTTTTAAAAGGACGCGAAGTTTGTCCTTTATATAACAAAGGACAAGGACATATCACAACATAAACTATTCCAATAGAGTTACAATCCGTAGCATCCCGCAGTTGATTTGTGAATCCTAAAAATGGATGTGTAAAGGATGTAAACTCCATCGTAACTGGACAAACCACACAATGATGGCACTTCTTATGGCCTGGATTATCTACAATAGAAAGAGTCTTAAAACGAGTATTGACCAGCAAATCCCTCAAATTTTTACTCCGTCGGAAAGAAAAAAAAAATCGGAGGATCTGCAAATACGGGATGCACTCTCAAAATATCCCAATGTGATAAAACCAAATCCCATATATAACTAGCCTGAGGCGAAAAGGATAACACACAAATCAAAGATGAATCTTGTTCACGTTGGGACCTCAAAAACAGCCAGTCTCAATGGACATTAGATGCCCGTTTAATCACGTTTTCTGGATAACCCCGTCTCATAAATTTGCGTTTCATACATTGTGCCTGTGACAAATATTCTTCTTTAGAAGAACACGATTTTTGTAGAAAAAACCTCTTTGCAGACTGGAGTAGATCAGACCCTCTGAGGAACAAATGTATTGTGTGATAAAGCAGATGATGTTAACTGTGGAAAAAATGAAACAGCAATCAAGAATGCTAAAAATGAAAAAACAAGGACAAAAAGCAGATCCAGACATCCCCTGTACCTATGCGTAAAAACGGCACAAAGATGAAGAAAAAAGAGAATCCAGAATTAAGAGTTACTCACCTTTTGCCTTTAAATTTTATATGGAACAACATGTGGAGAATGTACTAAAGATATACAAGCAAAAAATTAATAGAAGATTACAGCTGGAGCAAGAAATAGCTAAAGTAGGCCTTTGTGAATCAGAACAGGAACAAATAAGGAAAATTCTTTACCAAAAGGAGTCCAACTACAACAGACTGAAAAGAGCCAAATTGGATAAATCCATGTTTGTTAAAATAAAAAAAACTCTGGGCATTGGGGCCTTTGGTGAAGTTTGTCTGTCCTGTAAGGTAGACACCAATGCTCTGTATGCTATGAAAACCCTGAGAAAGAAAGATGTTCTGAACCGTAACCAGGTGGCTCATGTAAAGGCAGAGCGATATATATTGACTGAAGCTGACAATGAATCGGTGGTAAAGCTCTATTACTCTTTCCAAGATAAGGATAACTTATATTTTGTGATGGACTACATCCCAGGAGGAGACATGATGAGTCTGCTGATACGAATGGATGTCTTTCCAGAGCATCTCGCAAGATTTTACATTGCCATTGTAAGCTCTGCAATCAAAAGTGTCCATAAAATGGGATTTATCCACAAAGATATCAAGTCTGATAACATATTGATAGATCTTGATGGGCACATCAAGCTGACTGATTTCGGTCTGTGCACTGGGTTTAGACGGACTCACAATTCAAAATACTACCAGAAAGGGAGCCATATCAGACAGGACAGCATGGAGCACAGTGATCTTTGGGATGATGTGCCTAACTGTAGATGTGGAGATAGGCTGAAGACTCTAGAGCAAAGAACTAAAAGACATCAAAGATGTTTGGTCCATTCATTAGTTGGTACTCCAAACTATATTGCTCCAGAAGTCCTCCTTCGCAAAGGATATACTCAGTTGTGTGACTGGTGGAGTGTTGGCATGATTCTTTTTGAGATGTTGGTAGGACAGCCTCCTTTTCTGGCTGCCACTCACACAGAAACCCAACTTAAGATAATAAACTGGGAGAGAACACTTCACATTCCCTCACCAAGCAAGCTAAGTCCAGAAGCAAGAGACCTTATCACTAAACTCTGCTGTGCTGCAGAGGATGGACTTGGAAGAAATGGTATGGATGACATTAAAGTCCACCCTTTCTTTGATATTGTTGACTTTTCTAGTGATATCCGCAGGTGACCTGCACCCTATACTCCAAAGATAAGCCATCCAATGGACACATCCAATTTTGACCCAGTTGAAGAAGAGAATCCATGAACACAGAGTGGGGACAGTACGAGGACATGGGATGTGTTGACCTATGCCAATAGTAAACATACAGAACATGCATTTTATGAATTTACCTTCCTGAGATGTTTGGATGACAATGGATATCCATTTCGATACCCAAAGCCTTCTGGATCTGAAAGCACCCAAAGTGATAAGCTAGCTGTAGAATATAAAGATTCAGTGGATCAGCCAGAAGGCTGCCAGCCTGTATATGTATAAAGTCTAGAACATGTGAATCATGGAAGAGCCTCATGTTGAGCACCCTTTCAAAGGTGATCTGCAAATACAGACTCTCTTTTATGAATAAAGTGATCAAAATTTGCAAATGACACAAAATAATTCAAAGTTCTTAAAACACAAGAGGATTGTGAAAAATTGTGTTCTTCTAAAGAAGAATATTTGTCACAGGCACAATGTATGAAACGCAAAATTTATGAGACAGGGTTATCCAGAAAAAGTGATGAAACGGGCCCATAAACGGGCATCTAATGTCCATCGAGACTGACTTTTTTTGAGGTCCCAACATGAACAAGATTTATCTTTGATTTGTGCATTACCCTTTTCACCTCAGATTAGTCATATACGGGATTTGGTTTTATCACATTGGGATATTTTGAGAGTGCATCCCGTATTTGCAGATCCTCCGATTTTTTCTTTCCGATGGAGTAAACTTTTGAGGGATTTGCTGGTCAATACTCATTTTAAGACTTTCTATTGTAGATAATCCAGGCCATAAGAAGTGCCATTGTTGTGTGGTTTGTCCAGTTACGATGGAGGTTACATCCTTTACATATCCGTGTTTAGGATTCACACATCAACTGCGGGATGCTACGGATTGTAACTCTATTGGAGTAGTTTATGTTGTGATATGTCCTTGTCCTTTGTTATATATAGGACAAACTTTGCGTCCTTTTAAAAAACATATTGTGGCAAGGAGGCCTATCCAGAGTATGAGGGAGGACAAAGAGACAGGGAATTCACCCTAGTAAAGGGCCCCCTTTTACCGAGGCAGAATAGGAAAGACACAAAACACAGCTAGGAATCAGAAAACTTCCACATGGCCAACATTCCATTCTCCCCCTAGTGGAAGGGAGGGGAGAGGATACAAAGCCCAGAACCCCTTAGGCAGGGAGTGCTCCAAATATGTAGGTGCACGAAGTCAGGCTGATTGCCATCACCTGGCTAGGGAGGGGTGGGAGAGAACCCTGGAAGTATAAACTGAAGCCAGAGTGTGAGAGCAGGGTCGTCGTCGTGAGGAGTAGCAGCAAGGACGGAGGTAGCAGCAAGAGGAGCAGCAGGGGAGAAGGAGAAGCAGGAAGCCAAAGTGCACGAGCCGAGGCACAGCTGCAAGTTGGCAAAGCTTGACCGGTGCGGAGCAGAGCAGAGCCCTTGAGCTTCCAAGAGAGGAGAGTGCTAAGTGGAAGACAGCACATCTGCCAGAGGGTTTGAAGCCAGGAATAGGAGAGACTCCAGGATTCCCCGGGAGGCTGGTGGCTGAGGACTGTGAGCTGGGAGAGTCTGAGCCTATGCAGCTGGGAAAGCCTGAGGTAAAGCTAAATGGGGAAGAGATTCCTATGGACTGTTCTGTGTGCAAGGTTTTAAACCTGAGGAACAGGAAGAAAACAAGCCAATCCTGAGAGAGAGTCTACCAGGGAAGGGAACCCATAGTCCACAAGCCGGTGGCCCTGATTCCCTCATGTTGGTAAAGGGAAAGGTCACAAGGACTAAGGAGTAAGCCTGGAAGCTGGGAAAAGCTTGTTGAGCACCTGCTGCAGGAACAAGGACACTGGGGTAAGAAAGTAGCTTTTGTAACAGAGCTTTCTTGTGCCCTGAATTGTATTTGTTGCTTGAAGGTTTATGCAGCTGAAGAGAAGCTATACTATCACGGACAGTGAATGTGATTTTTGTTTGTGCTTTTGGCCAGCAAGGCTACAAAGGAAGTGACTTATCCATTCTGTTAAAAGACTGTGTATCCTGCAATATGGAAAACCTTTAAACAGACATCTTTAGTTTGTGTTTGTTTTTGGGAGAATACTCTGTTTCACAGAGACCGGAACCAATATCCTGTACGTGGTGAGAACGAACCATTGTGTAAAATAAATTCTGTCATTTGCCTTAACCCTTGGAGCCTAACTACAGCTTTTTTTGTCTGATGCACACATACAGCCAAGCAAAGACTACCTTTCCCAGAAGGCACTACGGGGAAATAGTTAAAAAGGGCTAAAAAAAGCAGACAGCAAAAAGTTCCTATAAAATAACCACGCCCCTCTTATCTTGAAGCGAGCGGTGGCGGCGTGACAGTATCATCGAACATTTATCGGCTATTCGCCGAGGGGTAGAGGCAGCTCCATTAGTTACTTATTGGAGAATACATAATCATTCTCTTGACAATTTCCGTTGTTTTGTACTTGAAGTAGTTAGGGGTGGAGAGGATGGTAATTTTCAACGACATTTATGTCGTAGAGAGCAGCAGTATATTTTTCGGTGGAAGAGCATGGCACCTCAAGGGTTAAATTCACAGCTTGAATGGCATTGGCTTTATTGAGGACCTTTGAGGATCTTTGACTCTGGGATTTTGTATAAAAAACGCATGTGCGGGCGTCTGTCTGTAGCGTTTTCATTCATGCGGGAGCCATCAAACAGAAGCGGACATCGGATGTTTTTTAAGGTCGTTGGGGATGCAGAATAATGAAGCCATGTTGTGGCGAATACAGCTTTTCTTGCACTGCAGGGACTCTTGTGGAGATATTTTTCCATCGGTTTCAACAACTTTCTTGCATATTTGTTAAAATCTTATGAGCATTAGTTGGTTAATGTCATTGTTATAATTTGTAATTTTTTTGAAGTGTGTGTATTGTATAAATTAATGTGTATTATTGTGTATATTTGGGTTTATTCTTTATTAATGTATGAATGTATTATGTATTGGGTATTGAGATAGTGGGGATAGAATATCATGTGTTTTAGTAATTGTGATTGTATAGTATGAGTGTATGTGTGAATGGTGAGTTTATGTGATTTGTGCTTTCTTTATGTGTTGCAATTTAGGTAAAATTTAGGTAAATTGGCGATGATATTGCCTTTGGAAGAAATATATTATATTAAATATACCATCAATATTTACATATTTTGATGTATCCTATATATTTTTGAAAGATGTGTGTTTATTACACTGTTATATGACTAATTAATATTATTTATAAAATTTGTTGAATTGATATATGTTGCATTGTATTTTTTGATATTGGTTTATGATATTTGCAACTAGTGGTTGTTTCATGTAGTTGGTATCGTGTAATAGCCGTTTGTCAGATTTACGATGAGTGAAAAAACTGAACAGCAAATTTGCATGAAATTCTGCCATAAACTTGGAGATTCGTGCAAAGAGACATGACAAGTTATAGCAAGTGTATGTCTATGAATGCATGAGTCATGCTTGAGTTTACGACTGGTACAAACGTTTCCAAGAGGGCCACCAAAGTGTCGGCAGTGACGAACATTCTGGAAGGCCATCCATGAGCAAAAATGAAGAAAGTCAAAGCAGTGCACGCCGCAATATGGTCAACTTGTAAACTGACTATCAGGGAGCTTGCTGAGGACATGGCATCAGTTTTGGGTTGGTACAGCCCATCCCTACTGTCGATTTGGGGATAAGACATGTGTCTGCAAAATTCGTGCCGAAACTCCTGTTCCCTGACTAAAAAGAAGATTGACTGTTTGCAGCCAGGGAGTTGTTGAAATGCGTTGAAAATGATTCAGATTTCATCAAAAAGATTACTACTCTTGATAAATCATGAGTTTATGGTTATGACCTGGAAACTAAAGTTCAATCCTCACAATGGAAGACTCCAGGCTCTCCCAGACAAAAAAGCCCGTCAAGGAGCAATGTCAAGGTCATGCTAGCAGTTTTCTTTGATTACCAGGTTATTGTTGATCATGAGTATGCTCCAAAAGGCCAAACCATCAATAAGGGGTACTATATCCAAATTCTGACTCGTTTGAGAGATGCAGTTCGTCATAAGAGGCCAGAGCTGCACAGAAATGGTGAATGGTTGCTTCATCATGAGAACGTCCCAGCCCATGCATCACAATCTTGTGCAGCAGTTCTTTGCCAAACAACAAATTGAGCAAGTCCATCAGCCTCCGTACTCACCTGACCTTGCAACCTGTGATTTTGTTGTTTCCAAACTAAAATTACCACTGAAAGGAAGGAGATTAGATGACTTGGAGACCATTAAGCAAAATCAGACACAGCAGCTTCACGGCATAACAAAAGAGGCATTTCAAAATTTGTTTCCAGCAATGGCAGGAACGCTGGAGGAAGTGTGTTTTATTGGAAGGGGACTACTTTGAAGAAGACAGAGTGCAACAACTGTCAGTGTTATTGTACAAGTCTCAATACTTTTTGATCACACCTCCGAGTAGCACAATGGAAAAAAATATTCAGAGTTGGAAAACAGAGTCCCGTCAAATTGTGACATCACGTTCCAGGTGGCCACTGTCATTAAACTACTACTACTACTATCATGTCCTTCCTCCTCCCCCCCTCCAAAAAACATCTTCCAAGATGATAATGAAACAATAAATCAAGGCTCTTGGATACCATGCCTTTGGCTGTATCATAAACTAACCTCAGCTTTTGATGCTTATTGTTTCACCTGTAACAGTTTCTTTGGCAGCACCATCAAGTCCTGGCACGGTTACCTGTGCCAGGTCAAGGCAACTACTGAATTGCTGGCCTCAGTCAGTGCAGATCAATGGCTGCCCAGAGCCCAGTTCATTTCTGCTGCCATCATCTTGTCCCTGTTTCTGTGAACTCCCATCTAGTGAGTTCCAGTGCAGCAGACTGAGCAAGCAAACAAGGAGCAGCAGGAGGTGGGACAGAGTACTGGCAGGAGCCAGCTGTAGCCACTCCACAATCCGGTCATATAGGTGGCTGCAAGGGCAGGGAACCAGCTACAACCAGCAACAGGGATTACATATACACACAGATAACCAATAACATGGATTACATACAACTAGGAGCAGGCTTAGGAAGCAGGAAACTACAATCAACAGCAGCAAGGGTAAACTAAGGCATAATTTGTAATAACCAATAGCACCTCCATGACACATACTGTACTCTCACCAACCTGATATGTGCACACACTGTCAGGCTACCACTCTTAGTGGGTAATTTTGTAAAGAGTTACCTAGATTTAGGCAGCAAGAATTTGTGTAAATCATGGTATTTTAGCTATTTATGCAGATGAGTGGCCAATTAGGTGCATAAACGACCTCTTATAAAATACTGACTAGTGTAAAGTACATACTTTTTTGCATCACGTGTTCTTTCACTGTGGGCATGGATATCAGCAGAGTTTGGGTGGGATGCAGGCGGCTTGTGCCAACTGCACACATTGATTATAGAATATTATGATTTATATGCATATTTGCAAAAAGCAGACAGTAATTTACACCAGCTTAATTTAAGGCACACTCTCTGTCATTTATGCTAGCATTTTATAAAGTCAAATATGTGCACATGACTTTATAAAACAGGCATAAAATGCACGTTAATTTAAAAAAATATTATAAAATGACCCTCAAAATACTTGGGAGCTTGGAGTGGAGCCTAAGCTCCAGAAGGCTGAGGCAGAAACCCCAAGCTAGATAGAGCCTAGTGCTTAAAGCTCTAGCACAGGGTTTCATAGATTTTTTAAATTTTATTTTATTTTTTTATTTTTATACCGAGCTCTTCAGAATCAGTGCGGTTCACATGTATACTAACAGGTACTTTTTATTCCCTTGTCCCCGAAGGGCTCACAATCTAAGTGTACCTGAGGCAATGGAGGGTTAAGTAGCTTGCCCAAAGCCACAAGGAGTGGCCATGGGACTAGAGACCCCAGTCCCTCCGGCCTGAAGTTGCTTGTACCCATGTGGGAATTGAACCCCCGGCCTTCTGGCCTGAGGTAACCTGTCCCAGTGCAAGTGCAAGTTTAACACTGACATTTTGCAACGCAATGCGATATGCAAACTAATCAGTGTGCAAAAAGCGTTAAAATGGGAAAGCAAGCCAAATACATGTGCACAGGAGTCAGCACAAGTTTGGCATGCTGTTATGTTGAAACAGGGCCAACTGAGGTGAGGTTTGATCATGATCCAGGCATCGGAGAAAGCCCCTGATGCCATCGGCACAGTCAGGGGGCTGGTGGCCCCTAGGCACTATGTTCCCGACAGAAGTAAGATCATTGGTGGCTTGGTGGGCCCTGATCCCACCACTCCCACCATCTGAAACAAAAAAGGACCTTGTTGCTCAATGGCCACAACCCCCCAAAACAAAAAAGGACCTGGTGGTCCTAACCCCTCAACCCCCTGAATGCTCCCTAGTACCTTAAATGTTATGGGGTGGGAACATTGCCTGCACATTCCTGTGAATCATCCTACAAAATGCTGGCGCCTGGCCACATATGGTGCATCCTGGGATGCGGGGTCAGCTGTCCCAGGATGCAAACTGGGGGAGGTTACTCTGCCATATAAGGCAAGTTTTTGCCTTATATTGCAGTCTAACCCCACTAAGTGCATCCTAGGATGCACCACGTGGGGCAGGCACCGCCATTTTATTTATTTATTTTTCTTATATACCGCGCTCTTCGATATCATTGCAGTTTACATGGAACAAGGAGAGTTTACAGTGGGGGGTTACACCGTAATTACATAGAACAGGTAAAATAACTTGGATAACAGTATTGTTAACCTGTTATATGTAAACCGCCCTTGATCTCTGGAAGGGGCGGTATAAAAGAAATAGTTAAATAAATAAATAAATAAATAAAAAAAATAAAAACTATTTACATCTGAATGGCTAACAGAAAAAGTATTTACACGTATATTTTGCAATATGGCGGCATGGGGCAGGAGCATGTAAGCAACTCTCCCTGTCTAACAACGTTTAAGGTACTGGGAAGGGTTTGGGAGTGATGGGGCGGGGGGGGTTCACTGAACCATCTGATCCTTTTTTGTTTTGGGGGGTGGGATGGTTAAGGCCACAGGGCCATCAGGGCCTTTTTTGTTTCAGAGGGCTGGAGGGAAATCAGGGCCCACCGGGCAACCAGTTTATGGTTTATGGTTTATTAAAATTTGTTCTACTGCCCTTCAGAACAGCAGAGCAGTGTACAATAATTTTTAAAAAATTAGGAAAGGAACTCCAATGAAATAGGAAAGGAGTAAACACAAACTGAAAAGACAGAGAACATAAGGGAGGAGGAGTGGAAGCCAAGACAAGCGTATAGTAAAATCAAGGAAGGGGGAAGAGAAGCGGGAGGAGGGCAGATCCTGCATTACTGAAGGGCTAGGTCAAAGGCTACTTGAAAAAGGTGGGTCTTAAAGAGCGATTTGAATTTAGAGTAAGATAACTCTAAGTGGAGATCAGGTGGGACAGTGTTCTATAAACTTGGACCAAGGAAATAAAAAGCTGAATGCCGAGTAGATTCATTTCATGTACAGGATGGAGGGGGGATATAATGGTGATTAGCATGAATAGAACATAAGATACATGGAGGGGTACGAAGAATGATGCAGGATGGAAGACAGGAGAGTGAACAGAGTGTAAGATCTTATAGACCAATGTGAGAATCTTGTACTGAATGCAATATTGAATGGTTTTACTTCTGTTGGGGGCTTATGGCATCAGGGACTTTCCCCAATACCTGGATCATTTGAGGTGAAGTGTCAGAGTTCACCTAAGATGATCCATTGGCTCCGGGCTGGATCTTTATGCCTGCCCAAAGCTGGCATAAAGATCCAACATTAAAAATAATGTAAAAAAAACTATGCTAAGTTTCAGCACAGTTGTTTACATCGGGCGCAACTAAATATGTGTCAATTTGCATACGATTTGCATGCTCTCTGGGCTGCAATTTAGCACCGCAGTTTTTTCCTGCCATTTTTCCAGCACTAGCTTGCTTTCTGCATCAGAGAACAAGCCTGGTGTGGGAACTGCCATTCTAACGTTTCTACATTAACTCCCAGGTGTGGGCATTCAGGGTGAGCCAGACACAAGGTGTCCTCTGCATGGGCTGGAAAGCATCCAGAATCAGAAGCCTAGATCTAGACAGAACTTGCAAGTACCAAAGCTGGAACAGAAAATTTAGACAGAGCTTCCAATTCCTGATTCACTGTAAGCAAACCAGAACCGTAGGCCTGGAAGAGGAGTCCACAAGCAGATTTTATTTTGTTTACTTATTTATTTAATGAAATTTGATATACCGCTATTTGATTTTTCCATCATAGCGGTTTACAAAAGCAGGGGTCTGTAAAATTACAGATCAGGCCCAGAATTAAAGCAGGCATCTTTCCTGCTGTCTGTGCGATTATTCAGTGGGATTATCCAGATCGTGCCACTGAATATAAGGATCGACAGGCTTTATGAAGACTGAAGGTGCTGCAAACTGCATAAACTCATTTGAATACAGACTCCTACAATTTTGGGTTGTTAAAAAATATGCAAGAGGGCCAAAAACGTTGGAGATGGCAATGAGTCAAACTGATGTGACGTGAACCTAAGAACAGAGAAGCAAAGCAGGGAGGGAAGTACACTTGCTTTGCTCTTCCTTGCCTCTCTCCACACCCATAAACAGAACCAGCCCCAATCAGGATATACGTGTCGGTCTGCTAGCATGCTTACCTCAGAGAAAGGTCCTTTTAAAGGATTGATCCTATGTTTTGAACAGAATTGATTTGGGATGCAAAGAATCTTTCACAGGGAACGGCAGATATGTGAACCAAGGCAAAATGCGTGGGCTATGCTCCTGCCTCCCAGCATTGGAAGTACCAGGCAGGCAGGGGTGGGGGGAGAGAGAAAAGGCAGGAAGCATGGCCCATTTTGGGGTTTGGGAGGTGGAGGATGATGGGGTCCACTAGGGTCACCATGGTTTTATTTAGTGTGGGGGGGGAGGGGGGAGATCAGGGACCATTAGGGCTACCCATGATTGCTTTGGGCAGAGGTTGGGGCTAACAATGATTGTGGTTTTTTGGTGGTGGGGCGGGGGTGGGCAGAAGACAAAAACTGGCAAGTTTTCTTTTTTTTTAAATCTTCCTTTGTCAGTACGTGAACAAATCCCTGCTCATGAACTGACAGGAAAGCACAGTTACTTACCTGTAACAGGTGATCTCTGGGAACAGCAGGAATAAGTCTTCACATATGGGTACGTCGGTACCGACGGAGCCGGCGCGGGAACGCTCCCCAGCATCTTAAAAGAAAGCTTTTGAGAGCATCCCCCACGCATGCACGCTGCCTTCCCGCCCAAACACTTCCCTCACATCAGTTGCGTTTGTAGCTGAGACCGAAGGAGGGAAGTAACAAATTAAAAAGAGAGAGAGAGAAGAGAACAACTCCTAGGGGAGGTGGGTGGGTTGTGAAGACTTATTCCTGCTGTTCCCAGAGATCACCTGTTACAGGTAAATAACTGTGCTATCTCCAGGAACAAGCAGGAATGAGTCTTCACATATGGGGACTCCCAAGCTAAGATGCCTGGGAGAGGCCCAGCATGTAGCAAGTAATAAAAAATGGGACATGCTTCCTCCCGAGGACCTCAGGCATCCAAGGGATGGAGGGTAGGAGTTGAGCTAACAGAGTAAAATTGAAGTGCTGTGGAACAGCTGAACTAAACAAGGAAGCAGAAAAGTGTCCTTGTGTAGAGATACCCGTTAGTAAGGACAGAGTTCCCAATTCTTGAAAAGAGATGTTATCCAGGGATTGCAAAAATCTATACATATGGGGAAGTGGATATGGGTCTGTTGAAAAGAACCATCACATTGTCCTCATATGAAATTCCCCTATCATGAGGATTGAAGGGAATAGAGCTGCAATATAGACAAAGATAAGAAATTATCATTGCCTGGAGAAACCCCAGGGAAACTGGGAAGTTTATAAGAAGTTGGGACCCATGAGAGAAGATAAACCTCTCTATAAGGTAAAGACTAAGGTATTTCCTTCCCTAGAGCAGGATGGTGCCCGGGGAAAGAAAAGAAAAGGCAAATCTGACTAGTCTGGATGAAAAGGTTAAAATACCCTACAGAAAAAGGAAAATGGGTTCTCAGAACCCCTTTATCCAGACAAGAAAATTGTATTGGGCGATTGAGCCCCCAATTTCTGAAGATCAGGAATGTGTGTTGCGTTAAGTGATAGCATTTAGGCTAACAACTTACCTGGAGCTTCAGATAAAAGATAACCTGATTCTGATAGAAAAAGGTTATGGTAAAGAAAGCATTTCCTAACTTTACCAGACAAATTGGATGTCCATTTAAGACTTTAGGGTATGCTGACAGCATTGATATGGACAGTAACAATATTTCAGGGTCAGATTGTATAAGGAGAATTGTCTGACAACAAGAAGGGTTAAGATCTCCTTACGAATAGTTAGGGAGAATCACTTATTAGTTAAGGTATAAGAATCTTAAGCAAGGTTATGTGGAAACCAGTAAGATGCTTCTTACCCCTGACAAGAGGTCTAGGCCTAGAGAGACTAGTCCTCAGACAAGAAGGCCTTGAGTCGTACCCGAAGGAGGGCAGAGGAGATCCTTAATCCTAAGATAAAGGATCTGGATCTTCTTATCACTTCAGGATAGAAGCTGGAAGAAAAACACGCAATGAAGGGCCATGTCTGACTCTGTATGAGAGCAGTACGAGTATCATGCGTTCGTGTTTCTTGTAGACTTCAAGGAGGTATTAGACGTAGAAAATTTTACAGTAGATAAAGATCAACTGTAATGATTAGGAATGCATCCCAGTAGTGGAAGATCGCTTGGGGATATGGAACAAATTAGAGAGTGGTGGTATTCCTTAACTTGAAGTCGTTCAGGCCCTGGTTCCTTTTCCTTAAAGGAATTTTAAGGAAGATGGAAAATAGGAACAAACAGCCATATGAGAGTATGACTGGACAGAGCCTACCAAAGGTCGTTTAGCCCCCAGAAGTTCCCTACTAGGGGTAGACTACGATGCTCTCTGACAAAGGCCCATAGTTGCAGAGCTTTATTGCACAGTTGCAGAGAGCATGTTATAGGCTACTTAGGTGAGATCTGGCTATTGAGTAGCCAGTATGCAACCTAATCAATTCTGTTGGAAGAGAAATGAAGATGGCAAAAATGATAATAGGCTTTTGTCCTCTGCAATGATGAATTAAACAGAGGGTTCTAAAAAGCGCTTTGAAGCCATCTGTTAGAAAGACAGCAGAAAAAAAGGTCCCACGGAGATTAACAAAAGGACCAACAGACATAACTAGGAATGATAAAGTAAATTCCTGTCTGATTAGCTGTCATAAAGGAGTATTTGAGAGGCCAGCTCTAAAAACACAAGCAGTGTAGAGAAGGCAGAAACCCATGTGAGCTATCTGTTCCAAGCAGCTCATCTAACCCACATAGTGGGTTATTCATATTTCTATTATGGAGGGGTTAGAAGCCTTCTGAGCCGACTCTGCTCAAATACATAGAGGAAAATCTGATAGGGGTTTTCAGAATGCTGAATTGCACCCTAGTGCAGAAGGACCCTAAAAAGGAAAAACTCTGTATTGACAAGATTTACTGGAGTAGGAATCCCAATAGCTTCAGGAAGCAGCTCTCCAGTTGAATAATATGCAGGTTGGAGACTGTATTACTTATCTTTTAGTTGGAACATCCAGAGTTGAAAAACTTACAAATTAGTAAGTTCTTATAGGTGGAGTCCTCTGCAGTGAAGGTGTTACAGGTAACTGCCAAAAAGTGAAAGGTATCACTCACCCTGTTAAGTTTCTTGGTTGTTCTTCCCCCCTTTTTTTTTTTTTTAATAGGGAAGGAGAAACATATTACCTGTAGGCCTGAGATAGCTCAAGAGCTCTTAGAGTTGACAGATTAAAGTTCTCTTGAATAAGAGAGTCTTGCCTAGAGGCAACTCAGTGTTGTCTCAGCATAGATGAGAGTCAAACTAGACGGCTCTTTTGATGAAAAAACATATCTACAGGTTTCGAAACCTCATACTGGCCGAAAAAAATCAGAAACCCTGTAGCTACTGGGTTTGCTGAATCTGTTGAGGTTTCCGTTATTTTAGCCTGGTTGGATGTTGCCCTTGTTGGGAAACATCTGTTTGAGGGGAAGAAGATGGATAAAACTCTTTCCTCCTAGAGGAATAAAGTATTTTAGAAGATCCATTATCAGCTGGTATGGAGGAAAGTTTTGACAATCCTCTTGAGGTAGCATTATCAGTGTCTGACTAGCTTGAAATAGGCAATCCTTGTTGAAGAGATGTTCTCCAGTACAAGGACTATTTCCCAGCTTCTCTTGTACCCATTTATCCAGGCCTGAAGCTTGGAGCCAGACTAAACGTTGTGCCCCTATGGCTATAGCAGAAGATCTGTTGACAGATTCAAAGGAATCTAGGGAAGCACGATGAAGGAATGTAGAAATATCATGAGTATGATTGACTAGTGATAAATAGTCAGCTCTTTTATGTTCCTGAAGGAAAGGGTAGAAACGTTTTAAACTTTTGAGCATCTGAAGTCCTAGACTCACGACCTGGCGGATAAGAGGAGTGCTTTTTTGCACTCCTAACACGCCTTATTGCCTATTCTACTACTACAGAATGATGAGGTAGTTGAGTCTTTTGAAAACCTGGATAAGGTGGCACTTTATAGATAGTATCAACTCTCTTGGAATGTGGAGATACTGTTAAGGGAGTCTCCCACATTCTAAATAACAGATCCTGTAGGATCTGATGTAGGGGAAGCATAATTGCCTCCTCTGGAAACCAGGGGGATTGCAGAAGTTCTGAATCCCGCGGTATAGACTCCTTCCCAGGTATAGAAATGGCAAGAATCCTTGCCATGTCAAGCAGAAAAGCTTGAAAAGAGATCTCCTCTAAGAGAAACTCTCTGAATTGAGGAGTAAGAACTGGACCTGCTGAAAATTCAGGTACGGTACCGATGGATGTATCTGCCATATCGGGGTTAGAAACCCGGGGAGGACGAAGCACCGGATCCTCTGAAATGAGGTGTGCTCGGTACTCCTCCCTGTCGGTACCGAAGGAAGTCAGTACCGAATCTTCGAGGCTAGATATCGATTCCAGGCTCGGCATCGGAGGAAGCAAGCCTATGGGAAGAGGCAAAGTCATCGATGTCGGTACCAGCATCTGTATCGATGACCAATTTGGTACCAGAAGCGACGCCAATGTCGACGCACGTACCGCCGCCGGCACCAGAGCCAATATCGGCACCGGAATCGATGACGATACCGGTGGCTGAAGAACGGTCTGTGGTGACTCTGACGGTACCGAAGTAACTGAGAGATGCGCCAGACTACGTTCCATGGTGAGGAGTTCTTTATCCAACACCACAGCCCATGCCGAGGCATCGGTACCGCTCGAAGCGGTCCGGGCCACCGAACATGGCTCAGGCGCATCCACGGAGGTAAAAACCTCGGGAGCAACCTGAGATCCCATGAATGCTTTGGAGCCCGAAGACTCCCGCCGGGATTGAGCCATAGTGTCCTCGAGGGCAAGCTGAGGGGCATCTCGATGCTTAGCAAGAGATCTACCTCTCGAGGACTGGCTAGTCTTAACAGACTGTTGTTGGGTTACCTGACCATGGAAAGAAGAAGAGATTCTGCCCGGTGGACTCATGGTAGATGTAGACCTGGTACCGAGTTGTACTCGGTGCTGAAGATCTCTTCTGGTAAAACTCCTAGAAGAAAAACAGACTTTAGGACTATGGTCAGGAGCTAAACAAGGCAGACACCCAAATGGGGTAAGAAATTGAAGTGTACCGCCACAGTTTAAACATTTCTTGAGGGTAGTGACTGGCCTTTCCATGATGGAGAAGGTTGAGGCCTAGCGGCCAGAAGTCAGCACTAAAAGTAGAAAAACTCCGCCAGAAAGAGAAATTTTTCAAAGAAAAGAAAGAAAAACACCGGCGGTACCGGTGGGCGACGAGCGGAGGCAGGCGCACCACACAAAATTAAAATAAAAAAAAAAAGATACATTTTCTGCGGTGACAGGGACACGTCCTGTCGGCTCCGCGGAAAATGAAAAATTGATGTGAGGGAAGTGTTTGGGCGGGAAGGCAGCGCGCATGCGTGAGGGATGCTCTCAAAAGCTTTCTTTTAAGACGCTGGGGAGCGTTCCCGCGCGGGCTCCGTCAGTACCGACGTACCCATATGTGAAGACTCATTCCTGCTTGTTCCTGGAGATAGATGTTTACAAGCATTCCAGCACAAGTGCACAGATCCCAGATCCCTGTGCGCATGTGTAGAGATTGCTCTCCTTGGTTAAGCACAGATTCTTTTGCTCACAGCTCATTTGCATGCCATTTGCTGCGCTAGAGCTTTAACGCTGGGATCTAGCTCAGGGTTTCTGCATTCAGTTGTCTATCTGAAGTGGACAAAGGTGGCCAATTAATAGAGACTGGGGGAAGGGGGGGAGTGAACCAGGCAAGGTGAAGGAGTCTGGATTAAATGAAAGCACCAAGGGGCATGTTTACTAGATGCCTCACTGATAACGTGCTTGTGGGTCATGTTACCAGCGTGGTGGGGGGGGGGGTCCTCGCTAACTTAAGGCAACATATGCCTCCATTTCTTTGCAGTTAGTGTGGGCCCAAAATGCAACGATGTGCTAGCTGGCATGGAGATGCCACTAATTCCACCCACTCAGGTGGCATTAGCTGCACCCATGCTAAGGGTGACAAGAGTGGGTTCTTAATGCCTATGCTAGCCACGACATGCCAGCAATGCCCTTTTTTTGTCCAGTCCCCACCTCGCCGGGCATAACCCAGGTAGCACAGGAGTTTTGGCACTAGGGCCTGCACTACGTTTTAGCACCACACCCAAACCATGTGCTAAACCCCGCCTACTGGGTAGCACACTTTAGTCAACATGCCCCCATGCAAACAGGTTATGCTTTCAAGACGCTGTAGCGAGCATGTCTGAACATAGAGGATCTTCAGTTACTAAACATTCTTCTGTCATACTATATTTCTTTCTCAAGGACTGCCTGTGTTGCCCGGTTATAGGTTTTGAGTGAGTTGCTGAAGTTGCTACTTGAATTTTTATGTCTGAACAAATGAAGCTGTTGCTTTATGATACTATCATTTAATTCAGTAAAGTAAACAGGCAAATGTACTTAACACAGTTTTGCTTTTATCCATGCATAATCTTCCTAGTGATTTCAATCATGATTTAAATCAAATCTTTCCTGCTTCCTTACTAACAACTTAAACCAAATACGATCTGAACTCAAACACAGGCTCTCTCTTGGTCTGAAAATTATTACAGGTGCTTTTACCCAATTGGATTTCAAGCATCAGGATTCTACTTTAAAAGATGTTGACCCATATACAGAAAGGAAAAGGTGAGTCTTTCAGCTCATAGCCCTATCATCCAACTAAAAGTTAGCAGAGACACATTAATGGTCTTATCTTCCCTAACCCAGTGCATACATCTTCCAGAGCCCAATTTGAAAAAAAAAAAGAAAGGTTTTACTGAAGGCACCAGATAGGTGAACCCTCTTATATGGATCTTATAATGTTCCACAGAACCAATGAGACAGGAATAGGTTAGTACAGAAGGTAGCTATGCCTTGTACAGTCTTTTCATACTACTTTTCAAGGGCAGAGGAAAGTTTTTCGCATGGAGGGACCAAGCAAACCAACCTCAAGCCACACTCCCAAGCTCTTTGTTGTTGATGCAGCGTTGAGCAACATTTTGGTAGGGCCATGGCCACTGTGGCCCGCCTCATTCTGCTGCCTAAGCTTCTTTGAGAGTTTTAGATTCCCACGCAGAGCCTTCCCTGTGCCTTACTCCCTGGAGGTTAAGAGTTCTAGGATGTACAGTAATTATGGAGAAGCGGAGGGACTGCCACACCGAGTGCATTCCACAAAAGGGGAAGCTTGAAGGAGGGCAGTCAGTCAGTCAAAGAGAAAACTTCCACCTATATATACCCAACCACTAATACACACTCTGAATACATGACATCTCCTTGCTAAAAGTCATACCAAATATCACTTTAAAAAAAAAAAAAAAAAGACAGGCATTCCTGTGCCTCCCTTCCTCCTTGGCAGTCGGAAGAGTAGCACTGATTGATTACCCCATAACTCCATTGATGTTTCTTCTTATTTTACTTATGAATTTTGTGTTTCCCACTTTTTTCCCCATTTCCTTTCTACTACTAGCTTGTTTGTTTTTTTATTTGCAAATGACCTTGATATATTTATATATTTATATCAAGGTTGTGCAATAGTTCTCAATAAAATGAACTAAACTGGCAACAGGGGAGCACAACAAGCACTCTATGCCGGTGAGACAACTGCAGCGCCCTGCTCCATGAGTCCCTCTCCCCTGTCTATGAAAAAGGGGCAGCAAAGGTAGACGGTGACTTCATCTAAAACCATTTCAGTGTTTGCATTAGTGAATCTTTTCAACAAATCCAGTAGTGATTAATATTTTTTTCCATATCTATTTGAGATGAAAAGGTGGGACAAGATGAAATGCCCGAACTGATTCAAACAGATGAATCCTGGGAAGAGCAATAGATGTTCCTGGACTCTGGAGTGATGGTACTAACTGGCTGCAGTATTGGAAAACTCAAGACAAAAGAGATGCACAGTGACTAACAACCCCCTTGGAATGTCATCAAAGTGTGCCCGGGAACATTCAAAGGCTGGCTGTGTTGACATGTGCTGCCACAGGTGTGTGCCCAATGGGGAATGCCCATTTGAAGCTCCTTCACAGCACCAAGGAGCCCCAAGTATGTGGCACATTTGATGGCGGCTTTGTTCCAAAATTAGTGAGATACTCCCCCTGAAGAACAATAGGGTTAAGAGAAGAACAAGAATAAGCAGTCTGCACTCCTCCCTTAATAACCCACACTCCCATGTATAAACATATTACTGGATAAGATGGGCCAGAAAGCAAACACACCTCCACTGAGGGCATTTCGCTCAGCTATGCTGGAAGGTCCCCCTACTTCCGCCTCCAGCAGTTTCTTCATTAATTCCGGTTGTTAGCACCCCTGTGACTAAATCCTTGAGGGAAGGCTTTGTGGTTATGAGTTTAACTGTTTCCCCTGTGGCCAATGGAGTAGTATTAACTAAAGCTGTTCTTGCCCCAGTATCTAAGTTTGCGTCTTGGGGTAATTTTGTGCCTGAAAGGTTTCTTTAACAAACGTATGGCAAGCAACAACTCAAACAGAAGAATTGTTGCAAGGAATGTTACTCATTATTTAGCTTGCTTAAAACCTTGTTCAGAATCTAGAGGAGCTAGAATCAAGATGTATAGGCTTAGACAAATGTTTATTTCCTATAGAACCACTCTGAGATAGCTGTGGACTCCATTATAAAATACTTCACAAATGATAAACCTTACTTTCATGAACTTTCCCATTTCTCATTTGATTTCTCCTGAATTATTGCTTAGAATGTAACGTGCTGGGTACTGCTGATCCAGAGAAAAGGATGATTTCTAAGTGGTTTTATATTCCTAAATCTACTCAGATGGTGAGAGACTGAAGGAAAGATGGATCCTTTGGTTCCATCTCCCACCCTTAAACAGTTTCTGGAAGATTCCCATGATTAAGGTGTCTTATTATGGTGTAGCAGGATTTAGCACTTACCCCGAATTTAGTGCTACAACTAACGTGGGTAAGCACAAGGTCTCTGTGGTAACTGTCAGGGGTGTGTCCAGCATGTTCCCGGTAGTTACCATGTAATCATGTCACTTACTGCATAGCAATGGCATCGCAATTAATGTGGGTGCACTTAACGCCATCGACCAAGGTGTCCATTCTCCACCTACTGCATGATCTGCAGTTACCATGGGAATCAGCACACAGCAACTCACATCTGCGCAGTAACAGGTACAGCAAGGCCCACGCTGATAGTTATCGCGCACTAAAATGTGCATTAACCACTGAACACAATTTATTAAAAGGGCCCTTTAATTTCTGATTGGCCTTATCAGTGACATTCACCTCTAAGCATGATAAAGTTGTGGTTCTGAAAGCCTATTTCTTGAAAAAAGATGTTTTGTTTTGTAGATGTAAAATTATTGTTTTTTCCTGATGCTATCCAAGAATTTTCTTGCTCTTATGGCACAGATTCTTGCTTTGGGTGTACCTTTCTTCCACACATTTCCATAGAAGTGTTTAATGGTAATAGCTATATATTTTTAGATCCTGGTCATTTAGATAAATTTCTAGTTCAGAATGAAACGTAATTGGCAGCTTGGATGGATGTTCAAAAAGAAATGGGGTACTTATTTAGGAACTATAATGCTTCCCTATTTTCCTAAATTTATTTTCCTTTGAATCTGTCTCATTTTCTTCTCTTGAAGTGGACTAGAGGCAATGTTTGTATATTGTATTTTTTTTTTATTTAAGTGTGATTTGTTAACACCTTGCTTTTTCTTTATATTTTGCTAGAATGTAAATTTTCAAATAAAGAGAAACAAAACAAATGGATCCCAGTTTTAACTAAACACAAAAGGTAAACTTAGGGTACATATCAAAATTGTGGATGTAAAGCTTAAAATACATTCCTCTACACATTTTTCATTACTTTATATCTATGCACATATATAGAAATAATCAAAAAGTAATTAATAAGACATTTAAAAAATTTGATTGCCTAAGTCGTCAAGCCCCCTTTTGTAGCAATACCAGCCATGAGTTATTTAGTGTGAATACCAAGTTCTGGCAAGCATTTGTGGACTGCAGTCTTCAAGTCTTGCCACAAACTTTCTAGATCTGGGCTTTACTCACTCAAGGGTATACTGTCTTCATGCAGAGCCATTCCACTGTTGCTTTTGCTTTGTGATTAGCATCATCATCCTTTGGAAAGGTAAATCTTCTTCCCATTACCAAGTTTATGAAAGACATTTTCCGCTAAGATCTGCCCGTACTTTGTACCATCCATTTTTCCTTCAAACTATCCAATCCACCCTGCTACAAAGCATCCCCACAACAAACAAAGTTGCCACCAGCCACCACCATGCTTTAGAACTGGGATGGCATTAACAGGATGAAGCACTACATTTGTTTTATGCCACACCTATTGCTTAACACAGAGATCAAATTGTTCCACTTTGGTACCAAACCACAAAGCCTTCTCCCCTGGATGCATGCAGTGTACCTTAAATGTTTCCTTGCAAAATGCCTTTTAAAATGACTGTATGCAAATGCTAGAAGTCTAAAAACTAAGATGGGAGAGTTAGAATATATAGCACTAAATTAAAGTTTAGATATAATTGGCATCTCAGAGACCTGGTGGAAGGACGACAACGAATGGGACACTGTGATACCTGGGTACAAATTATATCACAATCATAGGGTGGATCAAATTGGTGTTGGAGGTTGTGGTCTGTTAGAGAGGGCATTGAGTCACAAAGGATGAAAGTGTTGCAGGAAAGAAAATACAATGTAGAATCTCTGAATAGAAATTCCATGTATAAAGGGGAAGGAGATGGCAGTGGGGCGTGTACTACCGACCGCCTGGCCAAAATGAACAGATGGATAATGAAATGATAAAAGAAATCATGGAAGCTAGCAAAAGTTATTATTACACATAATGGGTGATTTCAACTACCCCAGTATCGACTGGGTCAGTGTCATGGCAGGACATGCTAGGGAGATAAAGGACTGCTTCTTGGAGCAGCTGGTTTATGAAACAACAAGAGAGGAAGTTATTCTGGACCCAGTCCTTAGTGGAAACACAGCATCTGGTGCAAGAGATAACAGTGTTAGGGCCACTTGGCAATAGTGATCATTAAAGTGATCACATTCGATTTAATAAATGGAGGGAGGATGGCAGAGAAAGCGTAGTTACTCAACTGTAACAGGTGATCTCCGGGAACAGCAGGAATTTAGTCTTCACATATGGGTATCGTCAGTACCAATGGAGCCTGCGTGGGAACGCACCCCAGAGTCCAATAGGAAAGCTTTTGGGAGCATCCCACAGCGCCTGCTGCTGCCTTCCCGCTTTTCCAACTGTCCCTCTCCAGTTGAGTTTATAACTGAGACAGAGAGAGAGAGAGAGATACACAACTCCTAGGGGAGGTGGGCGGCTTGTGAAGACTAAATTCCTGCTGTTCCCGGAGATCACCTGTTACAGGTGAGTAACTACGCTATCTCCAGGAACAAGCAGGTATGTGGTCTTCACATATGGGGGACTCCCTAGCTGCAGATGCCAGGGAGATGGCCCCAGGAAGTTGTCAGCCTTTGTGAAAGAGCCCTATTTCCCCCCATGGATCTCTGGCATCCTACCAGGGACGGTGGGGCAGGAGCTGATTGAGTCTGAAAAAGGTGAAGAACAGCTTGGCCAAACAAGGCATCCCGGCGGGAGTCCTTGTCTAAACAGTAGTGGGCTGTGAAGGTATGTACCGAAACCCAAGTAGCTGTTCGAACAGATGTCGTCGATAGAAACAGAGTGAAGATGAGCCATTGAGGCTGCCATGGCTCTCACATTGTGAGCAGCGACATGGCCTTCAGGAGGAAGGTTCTTACTCTCCTAGGCTAAGGATATGCACTCTGCGATCCAGTTGGACAGTGTTCTTTTGGAAACTGTAAGTCCCAAATGACTAGGATCAAAAGCAACAAAGAGTTGAGAAGATTTTCAATGTTGCTGTGTCCTTTGCAAGTAAAAGGCCAAAGCTCTTTTACAGTCCAAGGTATGAAGGTTCCTTTCTGCACTGGGGGCATGAGGCCTCGGAAAGAATACAGGAAGTTAAACTGCTTGGTTTAAATAGAAAGGCGAAACCACCTTTGGCATAAAGTGTGGATGAGTCCTAAGAACTACCTTATGATGGAACCTTGTATAAGGAGGATCAGCCACTAACACTTGCAATTCACTGATGCGACGTGCTGATGTGATTCCAATGAGGAAGATGACTTTCCAGGAAAGGAATTTCAAAGATGTAGTGGCTAATGGTTCAAAGGGCGGTTTCATGAGCTGCCCGAGTACCAGATTAAAGTCCCATGCCACCGGTGGTGGCTTAATGGGAGGCTTTGTTAAAAGAAGGCCTCTCATAAATCTCGCTATGAGAGGATGAGAGGAAATAGATTGTCCACTTAGAGACTTGTAAGAAGCTGCAAAGGCACTAAGATGGGCTCTTACTGAATTTGTCTTGAGACCCGCATTTGACAAATGAAGGAGATACTCAAGTATCGATTCCAGAGATATTGCAAGAGGGTTAAGACCTTTCTGCGAGCACCATATGGTAAAACCTTTCCACTTAAAGACATACAAGCGTCTTGTGGAGGGTTTCCTAGAAGCATGAAGAATATCCTTTACCTGTTGGGAAAGGTTAAGATCCTGAAGTTCTAGGCTTTCAGCAACCAGGCCCTGAGATACAGAGAATGGGGATTGGGATGCCACAGCATCCCATCCTCTTGGGAGAGAAGATCTGGAGCGGATCCCAACTCCAGAGTCGGAGCTTGAGAGAGATGTAGGAGCAGAGGGTACCACGTTTGCCGTGGCCAACGTAGAGCTATGAGGATCATATGACCTCTGTCTCTCTGAAGCTTGAACAGGGTTTTAGGGATGAGGGGAATGGGTGGGAAGGCATATAGGAAGTCCTGACCCCAGTGAAGGAGGAAGGCATCCCTTGCCTGACAACATCGAGCCAGAATTCTGGAACAGAACCGGGGAAGTTTGGCATTCAGTGGACTTGCAAAGAGGTCTATGTCCGGGTTCCCCAAATCTGAAATATTTGGGCAACCTGGTCTGCATGGAGAGACCATTCATGTGGAAGCAGAACTCAAATGAGTTTGTCTGCCCAAGAATTTTGAATGCCTGGAAGATACACCGCAAGGAGATGAATCTGATGCTCTCTGGCGAGGACCCATAGTCACAAAGCTTTGTTGCATAGCGACAGAGAGCCTGTTCCGCCCTGCTTGTTCACATAGAACATGGCTACCTGATTGTCCGTTTGAACTAGGACTGTCTTGTAGCTGAGCTGGGCATGAAATACTCGAAGAGCAAGGAAGATTGCTCTGAGCTCCAGGAGGTTGATGTGAAGACAGGCCTCCTGTGGAGTCCAGGTACCCTGGGTAGAGAGATCGTGCAGGTGTGCTCCCCATCCCACCTGTGAAGCATCTGTTAGGGTGGCTTGGGATAGGAGTTGCTGGAAAGGAGACCCCACCAGAAGGTTTCTGGGTGATTGTCACCATTGGAGGGACGAAATAAGACGGTCTGAGTTTGTTATTTTGTCCAACAGGCAACCTGTGGCCTGTGTCCACTGAGTGAATAAAGTCCACTGGGCTGCGAGCATATGGAGGCGAGCATAAGGAACCACATGCATGGTGGATGCCATGTGGCCTAGCAATTGTAGCATTTCCCGAGCAGTGAGACAAGGTTTGAGCACTGCTTGGGAAGCTAGTTGTACTATGCGAAGACAGCGGGGCTGCGGAAGGAAAGCCCTTGTCTGTCTGGTATCCAGATGAGCTCCTATGAACTCTAGGGACTGAGTGGGAGCAAGATTGGATTTTGGGAGGTTTATGACCAGTCCCAAATACTGAAGGATGCGCATTGTGCGAGACAGAGCAGAGCTGGTTTCTGGCACTGTAGGGGCTCAAATGAGCCAGTCGTCTAAGCAAGGGAAGACAAATATTCCCAGAGTGTGGAGAAATGCTGCTACCACAGCCATGCATTTTGTGAACACTCTTGGCGCAGATGCCAGGCCAAAGGGAAGAACCTTGTATTGGTAGTGCTTTTCTTGAAACAGGAATCGGAGGAATCTCCTGTGATATGGATGGATGAGAATATGAGTGAGTATACGCATCTTTGAGATCTAGAGAACAAAGCCAATCCTGACTTTGAAGGTATAGCAGCAGAGTTCCTAGAGAGACCATTTTGAACTTCTCTCGGAACAGATATTTGTTCAATTCTCTGAGATCTAAAATGGGTCTGTGTCCTCCTGTTTTCTTTTGAATAAGGAAATAGGGGGAGTAGAACCCTGTACCCTGATGGGGAATGGGTACTTCCTCTATTGCTCCTTAAGCAAGGAGCATTGTGACTTCTTGACCTAAGAGATCGTCAAGAGAGGTCTGAGAATTGAACTGTCTTATAATTGTAGGATGGGGAAGGCTGTGAAAATGGAAGCTTGTACCCATCTTGTATAATGGACAGAGTCCAATTTTCTGCTGTTATTTGGTACCATCTGTGGGCAAAATGACATAACCTGCCTGGGATGGTTAAGGGTTCTGGACCCTTCAGGGGCAGGAAGGCGAAGTTCTCTAGAAAGGAGAGTCAAAGCCCCTGAGGAGGCTGAGCCTGCTGAGCTGGCTGAGGTTTTGCAGCTTTTGGCTACTTTTGTTGTCTAGGTTGGTGCTGCTGTCCCTTTTGGGCAGTGTGACCTGGATGGTGTCCCTGTTGGGTATAGGAAGGACAAAAAATTGTTTTCTTATTGAAAAATGGTTTCTTAGAGGATCTTTTCTTTGCAGGATCGGCTGTAGATTTGGGCAATCTATCCAGTGTGATATTGTCAGCATCTATTTCGTTAGCCTTCTCCTGCCAATTCTTGCCAAAGAGATTTTCTCCTGTGCAAGGAATGTTTCCTAATTTATCCTGTACCCAAATTTCCAAGTCAAATGCCTGAAGCCAGGCGATCCGACGTGCACCAATGGCAATAGCAGATGTTCTGCTTATGCACTCAAAAGAGTCAAAGGCTGCATGATTAACAAACTTGGAAACATCCTGAGCATGTTTGACAAGAGTGAGATAGTCTTGTCTTTTGTCATCAGGAAGAAGGGGGCTCATAAGCTCCAAGTCTCCTGTGACCTCTTTAAGGAACACTCCCATATACAAGATATAAGAAGTGATCCTAGCTGAGAGCATGGAAGCTTGAAAGCATCAACGCCCAAAGGCATCGAGAGTCCTGCATTCACGACCTGGAAGATTGGATGCATGTCTCTCTGCACTTTTCATCCTTCTCATGGTTGATTCCATCACCATTGAATGGTGTAGTAATTGAGTTTTTTGAAAGCCAGGACTAGGTGGAACTCGACACAGGGTATTGAGTCTTCGAGAATGAGGAGATAAGCTAAGGATGTGGGAAACACCTTTAATCATAAGATCATGTAAGATCTCATGAATAGACAGAGTAGCTGCCTCTTTGGGAGCCTTAGGGTATTGGAGAATTTCCAACTCCTTTGCCCTAGGCTCTTTTTCAGGAGCTAATGTGATGGAAAGACCTCGGGCCACATCACGGATAAAGTCCCGAAAGGACATATCCTCTGGCGGAGACATTCTGCACTGAGGAGGAGAAGAGGAATCCTCGGGGAGAAGTACTCTGGTATCGGCAGAGTCTTCAGACTCATCTGAGGATTCAAAATATCTCCGATCCTGGTGATCGTGCAAAGCATGTACCAGTATGAAAGTCGGTATCAGGTTGTTCCAGTACCGATCTGTCGATGCCGGAGAGAGACGCATGACTCGGTATGGGTGGCATACCCGCCTATGTCAATGCAGTTGGTACCAGTGTCAGTACCAGTATAGGTTGAGGTGTCTGAAGCAGTTTCAACGGTACTGAAGCCGTGAGAAGAGCCACTAGACTGCGTTCAATAGCAAAGAATCTCTGGTCTATCGATGCTTGGGTGTCGGTACCGGTAGAAGCGGCTGGAACCCCAGAGCATGGTGCCAGTAGTTCTGCCGAGGTTGAGGCCTCGAAAACATCCTGGAGCCCCATTAATGCTTTGGAAGCCAAAGCTTTCCGCCGGGGCAGTTTTGCCGGTGAAAATTCCTCAAGGGCAACGCCAGGAGCATCTCGATACTGGAGGACCGGCTAGATTTATGTTTAGTTACCTGAGATCCATGGGAGGAAGATGAAGCCCTGGAGGACGTCGATGCAACAGACGCCACATCTGAGGAAAAAAGGGTGCTAAGTTTAGAAGCTCGGCTCTGCCGGCCCCTTTTTGACATCATTCCACAGGAGAGGACCTAAACATTTGAGACACCAGTCATGGGTCTCGGTGACGGAAATGGTACCGCCACATTTAGAACATTTCTTAAAACCTGAAGCAGGTTTTTCCATTTTTGAAGAAAAATTGGACCTAGTGCCCAAAATGGCGCCTAGCACCAAAGAAAAAAAGTTTCTGAAGTAAACCACTTCAGAAACTATAGGGGTTTTTTTGGGGGGGAGGGGGGGGTTTAGAAGAAAAAAGAAAGAACTGGTGGTACCGGTATGACATCGAGGGAAGGCAGACGCGACCACAAAACCAAAAATTAAAGACAAACTTTTCTGTGGTGACAGGGTATGGGACCTGTTGGCTCCGCGGAAAATGAAGAACTGGAGAGGTAAAGTTGGAAAGGTGGTAAAGGCAGAACGCAGGTGCTGTGGGATGCTCCCAAAAGCTTTCCTATTGGACGCTGGGGAGCGTTCCCGCACAGGCTCCGTCGGTACCGACGATACCCATATGTGAAGACTACATTCCTGCTTGTTCCTGGAGATGTCCACAGTAATCCTTTTAACTTTCAAAAGGGAAACTATGATAAAATGAGGAAAATAGTTAAGAAAAAACTAAAAGGAGCAACTGCAGAGTTTAAGTTTTACATAAAGCATGGGCATTGTTTAAAAATACTATCTTAGAAGTCCTGGCCACATGTATTCTATGCTTTAAGAAAAATGGAAGGAAGGCCAAAAAATTGTCAGCATGGTTTATAGGTGAAAATAAAGAGGCTGTTGTAGCCAAAAAAGCATCTTTCAGAAAATGAAAAAAGGAGCCAAATGACAAAAATGGGAAACATAAGCACTGGCAAGTTCAATACAAGGTATTGATAAGGCAGGCAAAGAGAGAATTTGAAAAAAAGCTTGCTGTGGAAGCAAAAATGCATAATAAAATTGTTTTCAAATACATTTGCAGCTACGAGTCAGTTGGACCATTAGATGACAGAGGAGTAAAAGGGGCAGGTAAGGGAGGACAAGGCCATAGCTGAGAGAATGAATTCTTTGCTTTGGTCTTTACTGAAGATGTAGGGAAGTTACCCAAGCCTGAAATGTTATTTAAAGGTGATGTATTGGAAGAACTGAAAGAAATATTGATAAAGCGGGAAGGTGTGTTACAACTATTCCATAAACTAAAGAGTAGCAAATCACCTAGACCAGATGGTATACATCCAAGGGTGTTGAAAGAACTGAAATATGAGCTTGCAGACCTACTATTAGTCATCTGTGTACCATCATTAAAATCATCTGTAGCACCTGAAGATCGGAGAATGGCCAATGTAACGCCAATTTTTAAAAAGGGTTCCAGGGGTGATCTGGGAAACTACAGACCGGTCAGCCTTATAACTTATTGTTATATAGCTATACAAGTCTCGATACATTTTCATCACACCTCGTATACAGCTGTTTTTCCAGGTCTGCCTGGCTAATAATGGTTTATTGATTTTTTTTCTCCAGTAACTTGTCCAAAACCTTTTTAAACTCAGAAATGTTAGCTTCTTTCTCTATGCCTTCTGGCAACATTATTCTACAGCATAATTGTGCATTGAGTGAAAAAAATATTTCTTTAGTTAGCTTTAGAAGCACTACCTGTTAGCTTTATGGAGGCCCCTAGTCTTAGTACTATTGAAAAGGATAAATGGTCATTCTGTATTTACTTGTGCAGACAAAATTTCCAACTAGGTTGACTCTACAACTGCATGAGTATCACCTTACTACTTGCATGAAGCACAATTCTGTTTCTACCTCTTTGGTCTGGCATGTATCCAATCCATGCCACTTAACCCATCAGTCCATGAATGGAGCATGAGAGAAATGGAAAGCCCAGAAAAATACAACCACAAGAAAGAATCAGATATGCCAGCACACACCCATCTGACCCAAGCAATTTAAAGCTCTGTCCAGAAAGCATCCAGGTGCTCAAGTAGGAATAGGTCCCTCCCATGTTCCTCACACCTGGGGTAGCTGTCTAGGAAGGAGCCCATCTGCCAGTAAATAGATGATATAGAGAAGCAACACAGAAAAAACACCAGGTTAAAATGTGGCCATTTAAACATTATTAGCATCATGGACTGGGGGGTGGGGGGAAGATATGTGCCACAAGTTCTGCAGTCAAATTCTAAGCAATGAGTCAAGTTTGCTCTGACTCTTTTAGAAAGGAAAATAAACCCACAGTACATGTAAGACTAGGTTTGATGTCTATCTGCTGAGTTATTAGTGTAACTGGCAGTAGGTGAGCTACAAAATGTCCTCCTTTACTGCAATTTTTTTTTTTTGCGGGGGGGGGGGGGGGAAGTGTCCTTTTGTTTCAGGCCCATTTCAGAGCTATGACCAAGAAAGAAACCTTTCCTAAACCTATCAGAAAATCAGATCACTCCAAACTGTTGCTTACAACTTTTATTTTCCACCCTATTTCAATCTCCTGCTCATTTGTATTTCCATTTCACATGGAACCAGATCTGAGACTGGGCACCACAAACCTTCATTTGTAACAATCTGAAAAATTTTGCCTGTTTTGTATCTCATCCCAAACCGCAAAATACGCCCAGTCTAATTGTTAGAGCAACAGTCCTTGACCAGGGACCATGCATCCTCCTTTCAGAACTCTCAAATCACAGGCTTCTAGGTGTCACCCTTATTCAATGACTAACTCCCTCCATGTACCCCCCCCCCCCCCCCCCCCCCGGGAGATGGAATACTTCAGCAGCATCCTCAGTCAACCTGAGGTGAAGACAACCTAATTCAGAGACTGAGCCCAGGCTCTTTCCATGGCAGTACAGAGCATTCTCACTGAGGCAATGGGTCAGCCCAATTTCATAACTCTTAAGAGCACCCCCTTTTCCTCTCATAGATTTCTGGATTTGTGGCAAATGCCACAAAAGAAACTTCTTAGAGATACAGGCAGAGTTCTCATAGTCATCCTGGTTGTGGGGAAAACATTGCTCTGACACCTTTCACTGGAACACCACACGAAGCTTCTAAAGATGGCATGGCTATACATAGGTTTTAAGGACCAGAGCTGGCTCCCTTTGCAATCTGAAGAGGACGACTTCAAACGGTCATATATATCATTATTTATGGAAAATTTTATATTTACGCAGTAGAAGGCATCAGACAACAAATAAGGAATACAGACTTACTGGTGAAATACAGCAAGAGGGCACTCATATTGATCCTGGAAAAAACTGGAGTGTTTCCTTGTGACATTTTCTTCAAGGACCAGACAAAAAAAGAAAGATATAGTAATAGAGGAGCTTTCAAACTCTATTGGGCTTCTTCAGCTACAGAGCAGGTAATTTGTTTTAAATTATAACTAGATGATATAAAATTACAAAGTAGACCATTTTATTCATAGTGTAAATCAATCATAAGCAGTCATATGCTGATCCTCTCTCAAAGTGTAAAACCTCTGCATTGGATCTCTAGCCGCATCTCTTGCCTTTGGCCAAACATGATTCATATCCTACACTGAAGTGTATGGAGATCCAGGCTGACCAGTCAGCCACCTAACAAAAGTGGACTTTTAGAGAAGCAGACCCAATGAGATCTTGAAGAACAAGCATCTGCCCCAATTATCTTAAAGAAACATAAAAATAAATATAAAGCATACCAACTATTAACCTTTAGTCACTTTTTTCTCTTAAAAGATTGTCTGTGTTTGTCCTATGCTTTCTTGACTTCAGATACAGTCCTCATCTCTACCACCTCCATTGGAAGACTATTCCATGCAAGAACTATTTCCTCAAATTATTCCTCAGTCTATCCCCTTTCAACTTCATCCTAGGCCCCCCTCATTACGGAGTTTTCTTTCAAATGAAAAAGGCTCTCCTCCTATGCATTTATGCCACAGAGATATTTAAAACACCTCTATCATATTTCCTCTTTTCCACCTTTCTTCTAAAGTACACATATTGAGATCTTTGTCTGTCCCCATAAGCCATATGGCAAAGACCACTAACCATTATGGTAGCCACCCTCTGCACAGACTCCATCCTGTTTGCACACAATACTCCAAATGAGGTCTCATGAAATATTTATACAGAAGCACCATCACCACCTCCTTCCTGCTGGCCATTCCTCTTCCTATACACCCAAACATCCTTCTGACTTTTGCCATTGCCTTTTCTGCCTATTTAGCCACCTTAAAATCATCAAAAACAAAGCACCCCCTGGGTCCTGTTTTTTTTTTGTGGGCAGAAATACTTCATCCTCTATACTGTATTGCTCTCATGGATTTTTGCAGCCCAAATGCATGACCCTGCATTTTTAGCATTACATCTCAGCTGCCAAATTCTTGACCAGTCTTCAAACTTCGCTAGATCCCTCATGTTATCTACATTTTCCTGAGTGTCTACCCTATTGCAGATTTTACTATCACCTGCAAAGAGGCAAATCTTACCCAACAGCCCTTCTGCAATATCACTTACAAAAATGTTTAAAAAAGAATCAAATCAAGGACAGATCCCTATGGCACACCACTGGTAATGTCCTTCTCCTCAGAGTGAGCTCCATTTATCTGTACCTTTGTTGCTTCCCACTCAACTAGTTTCTAACCCAAATTGGTCACTTTAGGTTACATCCCTAGGGCACTCTATTTATTAAAGTCACCAGTATGGAACAGTGTCAAAAGCTTTACTGAAATCTACGTACACCATATCAAGTGCTCTCCCTTGGTCCAACTCTTGTCACCCAGTCAAAGAAATTAATCAGATTTGTCTGACAAGTAAAGCATGGATGCAGACTGGGGAATGGTATGCCACAGCATCTCGTCCCCCTGAGAAAGGAGATCTGGAGCAGATCCTAACTCCAGAGGCGGAGCTTGAGAGAGATGTAGGAGAAGAGGGAACCACATTTGCTGTGGCCAATGTGGAGCTATGAGAATCATATGACCTCTGTCTCTCTGAAGCTTGAACAGGGTTTTGGGAATTAGGGGAATGGGTGGAAAAGCATACAGGAAGTCTTTGCCCCAATCCCAATGGAGGAGGAAAGCATCCCTGGCCTGACAACCCTGAGCCGGAATTCTGGGACAGAACCGGGGAAGTTTGGCATTCAGCAGACTTGCGAAGAGGTCTATGTCTGGGGTTCTCCAAATTTGGAAACTTTTGGCCACCTGGTCCGCATGGACAGACCATTCGTGTGGAAGCAGAACTCGACTAAGTCCGTCTGCCCAAGAGTTTTGAATGCCTGGAAGATACACCGCAAGGAGATGAATCTGATGCTCTCTGGCAAGGGCCCATAGTCGCAAAGCTTCATTGCATAGCAACAGAGAGCCCGTTCCACCCTGCTTCTTCACATAGAACATGGCTACTTGATTGTCTGTTTGAACTAGGACTGTCTTGTAGCTGAGCTGGGTGTGGAATACTCGAAGAGCAAGGAAGACTGCTCTGAGTTCCAGGAAATTGATGTGTAGATAGGCCTCCTGTGGAGTCCAGGTACCCTGGGTAGAGAGGCCTTGCAGGTGGGCTCCCCAACCCACCTGTGAAGCATCTGTTGTTAGAGTGGCTTGGGGTGGGGGTTGCTGAAAAGGAGCAATTGGGTGGAGGGACAAAATAAGGCGATCTGAGTTTGCTATTTTGTCTGACAGGCAACCTGACGCCTGAGCCCACTGAGTGGATAAAGTCCACTGGGCTGGCCTCATATGGAGGCGAGCATAAGCAACCACATGCATTGTGGATGCCATGTAGCCTAGCAACTAACATTTCTTGAGCAGTGAGGTGAGGTTTTAACACTGCTTGGGAAGCCAACTGCACAATGCGAAGGCAGCGGGCCTGTGGAAGGTAGGCCCTTGTCTGTCTGGTATCCAGCAGAGCTCCTATAAACTCTAGAGACTGAATGGGAGCAAGGTTGGATTTTGGGAAGTTTATGACAAGTCCCAAATACTGAAGGATGCGCATTGTGCGAGACAGAGCAACCCTGGCCTCTGGCTCTGAAGGGGCTCGAATGAGCCAGTCGTCTAAGTAAGGGAAGACGAATATTCCCAGGGTGCGGAGAAATGCTGCTACCACAGCCATGCATTCTGTGAACACCCCTGGTGCAGAAGCCAGGCCAAAAGGAAGAACCCTGTATTGGTAGTGCTTCCCTTGAAACAGGAAGTGAAGGAACGTTCGATGAGTTGGATGGATGAGAACATGAGTGTACGCATCCTTGAGATCTAGAGAACAAAGCCAATCCTGACTCTGAAGGTTTGGCAGCAGAGTTCCTAGAGAAATCATTTTGAACTTCTCTTTGAACAGGAATTTGTTCAATTCTCTGAGGTCTAAAATGGGTCTGTCTCCTCCTGTTTTCTTTGGAATAAGGAAACAGGGGGAGTAGAACCCTGTAGCCTGTTGTAGAATGGGTACCTCTTCTATTGCCCCTTGGGAAAGCAGCACAGTGACCTCTTGACCTAACTGGTTGTTGAGAGAGGTCTGAGAATTGAACTGTCTTACCATTGTAGGAGGGGGCACGCTGAGGAAATGAAGCTTGTACCCCTCACTTACAATAGACAGAGTCCAATTTTCTCCTGTTATCTGACCCCATCTGGGGGCAAAATGACATAACCTTCCTGGAATGGTGGAGGGTTATGGACAGTTCAGGGCCAGGAAGGCAAAGTTCTCTAGATAGAAGTCAAAGCCCCTGTGGAGGCTGAGTCTGCTGAGCCGGTTGAGGCTTAGCAGCTTTTGTTTTTCTTTGCCTAGGTTGTTGCTGCTGTCCCTTTTGGGCAGACTGACCCAAACGATGTCCCTGTTGGGTATAAGAGGGATAAAACCTCTTCTTACTGAAGAATGGTTTCTTGTAGGATTTTTTCCTTGTCTAAATCTACAGCTGATCCTGCAATCCATCCAAGGTGATATTATCAGCATCTATCTCATTAGCTTTTTCCTGCCAATTCTTGCCAAAGAGATTCTCTCCTGTGCAAGGAATATTTCCCAGTTTATCCTGTACCCAAAGTTCCAAGTCAGATGCCTGGAGCCAGGCAATCCTACGTGCACCTATGGCAATAGCAGAGGTTCTGCTTATGCACTCAAAGCAGTCAAAGGCTGCACGATTGACAAACTTGGAAACATCCTGAGCATGTTTGACAAGGGCGAGGTAATCCTGCCTCTTATCATCAGGAAGGAGAGGGCTCATAAGCTCTAAATCTCCTGTGACCTCCTTAAGGAGCATTCCCATATATAAAATATAGGAACTGATCCTAGCAGAAAGCATGGAAGCCTGGAAGGTTCGACGTCCAAAGGCGTCAAGAGTCCTACACTCACGTCCTGGAGGATTAGATGCATGCCTCTTTGCACTCTTGATCCTTCTCATAGCTGATTCCACCACCATGGAATAGTGTGGTAGCCGAGTCTTCTGAAACCCAGGACAGGGAGGAACGCAATACATGGTGTCGAGTCTTCGAGAGTGAGGAGATGTGGTTAGAGGTGTTTCCCACATCCTTAACATGAGGTCATGCAAGATCTCATGAATAGGTAAGGTAGCTGCCTCCTTGGGAGCTTTAGGGTATTATAGGATTTCTAATTCCTTTGCCCTAGGCTCTTTTTCAGGAGCCACTGTGATGGAAAGACCCCGAGCCACATCGCGGATAAAATCCTGAAAGGACATATCCTCTGGTGGAGACATCCTACGCTGAGGAGAAGAATCATCCTCAGGAAGAAGTACTCTGTTATCGGCAGAGCTTTCAGAGTCTTCAGACTCATCCGAGGATGCAAAGTATCTCCGATCCGGGTGATCGTGCAAAGCACTGTACCAGTACCGGTCGAAGTCGGCATCGGAGGGGTCCGGTACCGACTTGTCGATACCGGATGGATAAGGATGACTCAGTCCCAGTAGAATACCTGCCGATGTCGATGCAATCGATACCGGTACCAGAGTTGGTGCCAGTACCGGTTGAATTGTCTGAAGCGGTTTCAAGGGCATCGAGGCCTTGAGAAGAGCCGCCAGACTGTGTTCAATAGCCAAGAATCTCTGGTCTATCGACGCTGCCAATGCTTGGGTATCAATACCGGATGAAGCAGCCAGTACCCCAGAGCATGGCACCAGTAGTTCTGCCGAGGTTGAGGCCTCGAGAACATCCTGGAGCCCCATTAATGCTTTGGAAGCCAAAGCCTCCCGCCGGGGCAATTTTGCCGGTGAAAGTCCCTCAAGGGCAATGCCAGAGGTATCTCGATGCTTAGAGGGAGATCTATCCTTTGAGGACCAGCTAGATTTATGTTTAGTTACCTGATATCCATGGGAGGAAGACGAAGCCCTGGAAGATGTCGATGCCACAGAGGCTGCATCGGAGGGAAAAAGGGTGCTAAGTTTAGCAGCTCGGTTCTGCCGGCCCCTCTTCGACGACATCCCACAGGCAACACACTCCGAAATAGAGTGGTCAGGACCTAAACATTTGAAGCACCACTCATGGGTGTCGGTGACGGAAATGGTACCGCCACACTTGGAACACTTTTTAAAACCCGAAGCGGGTTTTTCCATTTTAAAGGAAAAGTTGGGCCTAGTACCCAAAATGGCACGTGGCACCTGAGGAGAAAAAAACTTGGAAAAGACTCCATTAGTAAAAAAGAAAGAAGAACCAGCGGTACCGGTGTAGCGTCGAAAGAAGGCAGACGCGACCACAAAAAAGAAGAATAGAAAGGAATTATTTTCTGCGGTGACAGGATGTGTGACCTGTCAGCTCTGCGGAAAACGAAGAACTGGAGAGGGACAGTTGGGAAAGGCGGGAAGGCAGCATGCAGGCGCTGTGGGATGCTCCCAAAAGCTTTCCTATTGGACACTGGGGAGCGTTCCCACGCAGGCTCCGTCGGTACCGACGATACCCATATGTGAAGACTACATTCTTGCTTGTTCCTGGAGATAACCATGCTGCCTCAGCTTCTGCAATCCATTGGGATCCTCACTATCCTCTGTTTTAGCAGCATTTACATTAATTTAGCCATCACTGAAGTCAAACTATCAGACCTGTGGTTCCCAACCTCATCCTTATTTCCACTTTTGTGTAGAGGGACCACATGTACCCTTCTCCAGTTCTCTGGGATCTCTCCCAACTCTAAAGCAGCAATGACAAAGGTCAAACAGTGGAGCTGCCAGAATTTCTCCAAGTTCCTTCAGTACTCTTGGATGTATCCCATCTTTCCCCATTGCTGTGTCTACTTTTAATTCAGTTAGCTCCTCAAGAACAGTCTTTTGAAAATTGTTCAAGAGCTGCCTCCAGTTTCTATTTGTAGGTTTTTTTTCTGAGGTCCTGCTGCTGGCCCCCTTCAACTGTGAACACAGAACAAAAATATTTGTTAAGCAATTCTGCTTTATCCTCAGCTTCTACATTTTATTTATTTATTTTATTTATTTATCTATTTCTTCTATACCGCCCCTTCCAGAGATCAAGGGCGGTTTACATGGAACAAGTTAACAGTTTCGTATACTTCTGTATACAATTACATTGAACAGAAATTTCTAACTTTTTACAGATAATAATGCGATAAACCGTCAAAGCTATTTACATTTTGTATACTTTTGTATACTTCTGTATACATTACATTAAACAGAAATTTCTAACTTTTTACAGGTAATAAGATGATGAACTGTCAAAACTATTTACATTGGTTATTTACAAAAGGTTATATACAATGAGTTACAGGGTAGAATATTCATTGGTCATGTGTAAGTGGTGGAATTTATTTCCATTTTTTATCGTAGGTTTTTTGTGTGTGTGTGGGAGGTCTGTGAGGGTTAGCTAATTGTGATTTTGAGAGCTTTGTGTTTGTGTGTCTGTGGATGCTGTGGGGCTGGACTTGGGGGGTAGGGGATTTCAAAGTGTTCGGAGAATAGGTATGTTTTGAGTTCTTTCCTAAATTGGGAGAGGTCTTTTATGATACGAAGATCTATTGGGAGATCATTCCAGAGCATGGGGGCAGTGAATGTGAAGACTCTGGCGCTAGTGGATTTTTTTATCTTCGTGAATGTTTTTTGGTATATCAAGTGAGTGGGCTGCGTTTTGTCTGCGAGCTCTTGATTCAGATGGGGCGTGTAGTAGTGTGGATAGGTGTGAGGGGGCGATGTCGTTTAGGAGCTTGAAAGTTGTTAGGAGAATTTTATATCTGATTCGGCTGTTTATAGGAAGCCAATGTAGTTCTAGCAGTATAGGGGGGGTTACATGGTCTACTAGGCGAGCTTTAGTAATTACTTTTGCACAGATGTTCTGTGCTCTTTGTAATAGGTAAGTGCTTTTTTGTGATAGGCCAATTAGGAGACTATTACAATAGTCAAAGTGGGGGGTGATGAGTGTACTAACAACTGATCTAAAGTCATGTGTGTCAAGAAGGGGCCTTAGGTGTTGTATGGTTTTGAGTTTGTAGAATATGGTTTTTACTGTCTGCTTTATGTGCGGTAGCATGGTGAGTGTATGGTCTATTATTACACCTAGGTATTTTACCTCTTTTTTAACAGGTATAGTTGTATTGTTGATTGAGATTGATGTTGGATAAGTGTCCTCGGCCACGGGTGTTCTTGTTACGAACATTGCTTCTGTTTTTTTGAGGTTGATGCTGAGGTAGTTGGTTTCCATTCAAGAGGTGGTCTCAGCCATGCATTCGGATAGGGTGTCGTAAGCAGGGCTTTTGGTGGTTATGGGGAGAGCGAGCATGATGTCGTCAGCATAGATAAAGTGACTAATCCTGTGTTTTCTAAATATTTTTGTAATGGGTTGCAGGTACAGGTTGAAAAGGAGGGCAGAAAGGGCTGATCCTTGGGGTATTCCTTGTCCTTGAGGGAAGGTTTCTGATGCTTCTTGGTCTATTTGAACACATATTAGTCTGTGTGTGATGTAAGACTTGAACCATTTGAGGACAGTCCCACCTATTCCTAAGTTTTCTAGTCTATTGATCAGAGTTAGGTGGTTGATGTTGTCAAAGGTGGCAGAAATGTCTATGAAAAGGAGTAGGAAGCCTTGACTGTTGTGATCTGTACCTTTGATGAGGAAGTCCATCAGTGTAATTAAGAGGGTTTCTACTCCGTGGAAGGGGCGGAAACCAAACTGGTGTGAGTCAAGGGGTTTGTGCTCATCAATATGCTCTTGTAATTGTAATTGAATTGTTTTTTTCTATTATTTTAGCAATAAATAGAATGCTGGCTATCATCTGTATGAGTTTGGGTCTTTTGAGTCGAGTTTATTGTTTTTTATTATTGGGCGAAGCGTTGTGAGTTTTAGGGCATCGGGCATGATGCCTTGGGAAAGGGAATGATTCACCATGTGTTGAATGTTTTCAGCGAGTTCTTCCTTTGTACATTTGATCCATGACACAGGGCATGGGTCGAGTGGAGAGGTTGTGGTGTTGATTATTATTATGATCTTAAGGAGGTGTTTTTGATCTACCGTGTGAAAGGTTGTCCAATTGTTATTAATTTCAGTGTTTGAAGGTAGTATTGCTAGTATGGTATTGGGTTTGCACTTTAGTTTTTCTGCAAAGTGGGTTGCTAAAGTTTGTATACTTTTTGCTGATTGTTTGTATACTTATTGCTGATTGTTTGTTTACATATTCTCTCTCTTCACCTCAGGTCTGACAATACCACCTTTGCACTTCCTCCTCTAACATAATTGAAAAATGTTTTGTTCCCCATTTTACTGTATTGGCTATTTTTTCTTCTATTTGTATCTTTGCTTTCATGACTCCTTTCCTAGTTTATCTCAGCTCTTCCAAATATTAATGCTTGACGTCCTCTTTCTGTGATCTCTTGTAGTATATGCAAACCACCCTCGTTTTCCTCACCTTCTCCGCTACTTCTTTTGAGAACCATAGTGGCCTCTATCCTTTTATATGTATTTACTTTCCTAAAAAATGATTTGTTGCCTTTAAAATATCTCCTCTCAGTTTTGCCTACTGCTTTTCAACATCCCCCTGATTCCCATCCAGCTAATGACTCCTTGAGATACTGTCCCATCTTGGCAAAATTAGCTTTATTAAAGTCTAAATAAACTATTTTAGCCCTTGTCCTAATACTGAACTGCACCATCTGGTGATAACTGGATATGAGATGATCACCCACTTTAACATCAGAAACACTTTCCCCATTGGTAAGCACCAGGTCCAGAATGGCCCCCTCATGTGTGTATTCTGTTACCAGTTGCTGGAATAGTTCTCCCTGCAGAGAATCCAGTATCTCCTTACTTCTAGATGAGACTGCAGCAGGGATGTGACAATCAACATCCGGCATATCAAAATAACATTTCTCCTTTCGTAGCAATACTGCTAATATCTTTAATTAAATCTCTGTCCACCTTCTTGTCTGTGAAGGATATCTATAGATCACACCAATACAAATGAATACTCCATTCCATCTTTCCAGTTTAGCCCATAGTGCCTCCTCCTCCTTCCCTCATAAGCCCTGCAATTCTGTTGCTTTAATATTTTTTTTACATATAGTGCATTCTTTCTACCCTTTCTTCCTATCTTTTCCTCAATACATTATAAGCTGGTATAACTACATTCCAGTCATGGTTCTTCGTGAATCACATCCCCATGGCCACCACTAAATGCAAGTCAGCCTCTTCCATTAAAGCCTCAAAATCCAAAATAATTTCCCATACTACGAGCATTAATATACACTACTTTCCAGATGTTGCCCCTTTTTCCCACTTCTACAGAGTTATTTAATGTTTTACATACCTGGGGATGTTCTTCACTCATCCCCACAGAATCTAGTTTAAAGTCATCCTCAGTAGGTTGGCCAGTCTGCTGCAGAAGACACTTTGTCCCTGCTTGGATAGATGGACATCATCTCTGCTCTTGGAAAATCATCCCATCATCCAGGAAACCAAAATGCTCTCAATGATACCATTCACACAACCATGCATTTGTCTCTAAGATACGAGCTTCCTTGCCTCAGCCTTTGCCCTTAACACGGAAGAGTAAAGAGAACATCATCTGCACACCTATCTGCTTCACCCTCTCTTCCAGAACTAAGAAGTCACTATTGATATGCTTGGAGGGATATTTAGCAGTATCATTTGTGCCAACAGGGATGAACAGCATCGGATAATAATCAGTAGGTTTGAATGGTCTGGATCAATCTTTCCTTAACATCTTGGATTTTGGTATCTGGCAGACAGCACACCTTCCTGGACGGACAAAGTCTGCTCGGCAGGATGACGCCTCAGTACCTCTCAGAAGAGTGTCACCAACTACCACTATCGATTCAGCAACATTGGCATTTTGGGCTTTAGTTCTTCCTGATCCTGGGATGTTCTCGCCTCCTCTAATCCAGGGCTGCATAGCAGTTCTTCAGTTCTTTCTGCTGCTGAAAACACCTATTTTGTACAATCAGTCAGGCCTGGATTTAGGAATAGGCAATGCAGGCACCTCTCTCTGGCACTGGAGTACTGCCACCACTACCGTACCTCAGCAATCCTGTCCTGAAGCAGCAGCAGGAGCAAATTCACTTGGAAACCTCAGTACAGGAGTTGTGAGCCCTTGAATTCTGACAGTCCTGTGGCACACTACCCCTTTCCTCACACACATTTCAGCAGTAGGGGTTAAGCGGATTGAATATTGGGGTGAGGGGTAAGTGGGGTGAGTGAAGCACTTCTTTACTCTCCCCCTTATCTGTGGCCACCCGTGGTGAAAATCTGGCCCTGCAAACAGCAGCATATCAGCCAGCCACTACTACTACAACTACTTATATAGCACTACAAGGCACATGCAAGACAGTCCCTGCTCATCAGAGCTTACAGTCTACCAAGACAGACAACACAACTGAAGACGAGGATATCTCTAGGGGAATGGCAAGGAAACACAGAAGGTGAACAGGACACTAGGGGGATCAGGATCCAAAAGCAGTCTCAAAGAAGTGAGTTTTTAGCCTGGATTTGAACAAGGCCATGGATGGAGACTGACATACCGACTCAAATAGCTTGTTCCAGGCAAAAGGAGCAGCGAGGTAGAAAGATCAAAGTCTGGAGTTGGCAGTGGAAGTGCAGGGCACAGATAGAAGGGATCTGCCAGAAGAGCAGAGTTTCTGGGGAGGGGTGTAGGGAGAGATAAGGGAGGAAAGGTAGTGAGGAGCAGCCAAATAAAGGCACTTATAGGTCAGCAATAGAAGTTTGAACTGGATATGGAAATGGATAGGAAGCCAATGAAGTGACTTGAGAAGAACATGAGCGTAGCAACACTGACAGAAGATTAGTTGGGCGACAATGAGATAGCGCCTCCTGAGAGGAATGGTCATCAGAAGTCTTGTTTACTGCATGGGCTGTAGACTACCACATCTACCCTCTACTCCTGACCCCCTCCAAAACGTTTGTCACTATCTAAAGAACTTTTACATTCTTACATTTTGGCAAAAACATTTGAAACAGCCATGCAATATTTTCACCTTCCAGGCGATGTTCATTATTCTTATCATTTATACATGAACATACCAGATGGAGGCAGGACTATACAGACGGTGCCTACTCACTGGAGCTTACAATCCAGTCAGGACAGTCAAGACAAATAGAAAAAAATAATAATATAATTTTGAGTTAAAACAGTAGGCTATATCTGAGAAGATTTAAAATAGATGTGATCAAATTGAGGAAGGGGCAATTGTGAGCATCAGCAAATATGACAAAGCGGTCAGATTTTTCAAAGAGAAGAATTCTGGTTGGGTAAATTGTTGCTAATGTCTTTATTAAGTAGTGTAATAGACCTAGAACACTAACACAATAAAATAGAGAAACGTCCTCCCCATTTTAAAACACAGATGGATGAATCTGCTGCATAAGCAGAAAGAACTCAGGTTGAAACATTAAAATAATCGAGGTGGCGAGTATTTAGGCTATGTCAGCTTCCACTAGTGAAATCCACCACATCATTTCAGAAGATTTGTTCTGGAAATGGCAGGTCTCTGACCTAATCAATTAATTCTATATTCCCCCAAACATCTCCAAAACAATGTATATAACCTGTCTCATATATAAATGCATACAAAAACAATATGTATACTCACACATAATGATTGGACTAACACTATACCCAATTTCCAAAGGTTGGCAGTAACAAGGAGACTGCTATAAGCATTTACTAGTATGTTTTCATTTTTACTAATTACTTTACATTTTGGAAATGTACAATTGCTAATCAAAGGGAATATGATTCACTTCTTCAGAGCTCCATGCACAGGACTCATTACTGTAATTGCACTTGCCTTCTGGATCTCTGACAGTAAGATGCTTGTCATGCGCTCTCATGTAGGAGGTGACTCATTCTAAAGATAAGCAGGGCTGAGGGTAGCTAGCTCCTCCACAGCCCACTCCTACCCTTAGCGAAAGTAGCCCAGCTTCTGAAGTTGCTGTCATTCAGGCTCTGCCCCTCTGACACTGTTTCACTCAGCAGTCCAAAGCCCATGACTCAATCTATGCAACAGAAGATGAAAGCGGAGGGGAATTCCCTCCTCCTCAGTAGCTTGTGACCCACTATCTATGCATAGAGCCCCAGAGAGACACTGAATTCATTGTTTCTGCAACACTCATCAAGTTAAATTCTTTGCACTCGCTTCTGGGAAGATGAGATCACAATTCTGAACATAGGTATGATTGGAATTATATAGGTAATTTTCCTTCAATGCACTGAAGAAAGTGTCTCATAATAAGACTGCCTAAAATACAACGAATAAGAAGAGGGCGGTCCTATGCTCCAGAAATTTGTTTCAAAATCACTAGCCAGGAAACCTCTTTGCCCTACTCCCAGCCAAATCCCTTCCAGACCTCAGTATGTTGTCTAATATCTCCACAGACTTGATAAGACTGATCTAGAGATGCTGAGGATTTGGTGGAAGAAGAGGCCATAACAAAGTGGGGTTTAGGAGGACAGTCCAACCTCCCACCTTTTTCTGGCTGGCATCAATATAAGAACAGGAATGACCAGCCCCATCCTGTACTGTGTGTTGTCTGCTCCCTCTTAAGTTTTCTATTCTCTTGCTTCAGAAATGAATATGTATAGTAAGAAACTAGCACACATCTCTGCTCAGACAAATTAAACCATTTGCTTCACTTTAACCATTGCTTAAGGTGGCAGTAGCAATAACAGTAGCACAATACCTGCATTTCTCAAAGTACCGCCTTACTGACCAAATGAGAACCACCAAGAAGATACGGAGAACAGATACAAGATTGTGTTTACTATAATTTTCACATTTACATGGAATAAAATGTGTACTGAAAGAATTCCCCGAGCCATACTCCACATGCTTTCCCTACATTTTTAAATTAGGGAACCTTCAGACTTCAAGAAGTTCCTTTCCCACAGGCCTCTCTTCGGTTATCTATTTCATAATTTGACTTTACATCAATAAGTTAAAATAACAGGCTATGAAGGTTGGGTAGAAAGTCTAAATCCTCAGTCTGCATAGATACATAATTAAGAAATTGTAAAAGGACATTTGCCCATCATGTACAGCCTTCTCTCCTTTTACTAAGCTGCTCGTCAAAAAAAAAAAAACACACAACTGATTAGCTCTCTGAATGAAGAATTTTGCTGAAGAAGCCAGATTATTCTAAAGGACAGGGATTCATGGATTTCAGGATGCAGACCACCGATTGGACCTTTAACAATCATATAGCAAAATCTTTATCTGCTCTTTTCATATACTTGTAAGGAGATCATCTCCCACTCACCTCCAACCATCACTTTTCCCAAAGTAAAGAGTATTACCAATGTTTATATAGTGCATATACCAAATGTACATATTAGTGTATAAAGACACATAATGGGAACATCCCTTTTCCTTGAAACTTGCAATCTAGTCACAGGATATGATGAAAAAACAGGATGTTATGAGTTGAGACAGTAAGGGCATGATGGAGGTGGTTTAGAGTAGGTAGAAATAGATGGGGTTATTATTATTTATTATTTATTTATTTAACATCTCTTATATACCGCGCTATTAAAATCAGCGCGGTGTACATCGAACAAAATATACTGCAATGTGTACAGGTAACATCGAGTTTACAGAGAACAAGGGAATATAAAACATGGAATAACAGGGATAACTATGTACAATCAACATTATACTATATATATGCTTTAATTAACGTACGGATTTTGATTGAGCATCATCAAGGAACATAAGAGCTATGAAACTGAAAGAACTCTGTTACTGATCAGCCTATTCTTATTTGGCATCAATAGGTACAGAATAATTACACATCAGTCTGCTTATATAGTGGGCAGATTCTAAAAACTTGCCCCAGTTATCATGAGTAACGAACTGACACCTAGAAGAGGCTTAGCTTACAAAGGAGTCTTTCTAAGTGGGAAAACCTTTGCAAAACAGCAGAAAGGCACTAAACCAGAAGGGTTCTAGATAGGATTCACTGAGGGACAGCACTTCTTTTCAGGCTCCAGGGTTTTCTGCTCCAGCCCCTCCTTCCAGACAGCCTACAGGGAAGAGGAGGGGAGGAGATGAGGCTAGAGCAGAGCAGAGCAGAGAACAGTCACTCTGCTCCCTAATCCAGGCCCTCTTCTGCTGCTCTGTCCCTGGCCTGCGCCCCCCCCCCCCCCAGCTCCACTTCCTTTTTATCTACAAATTAAACTCTGCTGAGGGAGGGGAACTTTCAATTTAGTAAAGTAGTAAGGAATCAACTAATCAACTGTTTATCTAATTGGTAAATCAGCTAAAATTAAGGTTTTGGCCAAGAAGTAATCCATATAAGAAAAGAAGAACATGGGAAGAAAATGTGAGAAACAGGGAACATGAGAGTAGAGAGAGATCATACAGCACAACTAGTCTGCCCTTCCGTACAACCTGCTCAGCTCTAGAATCCCCTTCTCTCCTTCAAAATCCTGCTGTGTTTGGATCATTCTTTCTTGAATTTAGATACTGTCCTTGTCTTCACTGCCCCAGCTAGAATGATGTGTCACGCATCTACCACTCTTTCTGAGTCTATCCCTTTTAATCCTCTTCCCCAACTCCCCATTCCAAAGCTTCCTTTCCATTGAAAGCTACTTTCTGTGCATTCATACCTTGAAGGTATTTAAATATCTTCATCATATTTATTTGACAGGTTTTTTATAGTGCGTTATCATTTTAGTTAAAGTGGCTTACATTGTAACTTAAATTTAGTAATGTACATTAAAGAGGGACACTGATAACTTAGATTCTTCTGAGGCAATGAAGGGTTAAGTGACTTGCCCAAGATTGCAAGAACCCTGGTCTCTTGGTTCCCACTAGGCTACTCCTCCACTCCATATCCATCATACCTCCTCTTTCCCAACTTTCATCCAGGGCAAGGGTCCTCAACCCAGTCCTCAAGACAGACCTAGCCAATCAAGTTTTCAGGATAACCACAATGAAAATGCATGAAAGAGGATTTGCATACAATGAGGACAGTGCTTGCAAATCTGTTATGCTTATTCCTTGTGGTTATTCTGAAAACCTGACTGGCTAGGTGTGTTTCAAGGACTGGCTCAAGAATCCTTGCCCCAGAATATATATGCATGGGGTAAACTGAATAAAGCAGATTTTACATGTAGAAAATTGTGTGGGGTCTACACATGTGGCAAAGTAAGTGCACAGAAACACAGCACCGAGTGGAGGAAGTGACGTCACTGTTCTTGATAGCGGCGTGAGGGGAAAGCTGTGTCACAGAGCCTGCAAAAAATCTTGCAAACTCCCTCCAAAAGCGGTGAAAAATGGTAGAATTGGTGGCAGAAGTGTTGGAACATGATTGGCGGTCAGGGATGACCACTTGCAGAAGGGCAGCTGGCTTAAGAGTTTGCTTACAGAGGAGCCCAGCTGGAGCCTTGTGGGGATGGCAAAATGGCTACAAGAGGACCAGAGCTTTTGGAAATACTGCCGCTGCCTGCCTCCCCCTCCCTACATAGAATCGGCAGCAGCTGGGGGGCGGCAGCAATGGCAGCAACTGGGGGGGGTGGCAGCAACGGCAGCAGCTGGGGGGGGGCGGCGAGGCAGGGGTTTCTGCCTAGGATAGTAGAAACCCTTGAGTCCGCCCTGATTCACCTGTGGGGTGAGGGAGGGTGTGGGAGGGGGAAGAGGGTGGGAAGAGGAGGTTATAAATACTTATATTCCGGTATGTTTAAATGCTTATATTATGGTATGTTGAATGATTGAGGGAAGCTGGGCTCGGATGGAGAGCGCTTTTTTTTTTTGTGTGTGCGCTGTGTGTGAAATCCACTGCTTACTCCAGGACAAGCATTGTGGAACCTGTGTGCCTTTTTGGGAACCTGCCAGGTACTTGTGACCTGGATTGGCCACTGTTGGAAAGATGATATTGGGCTTGATGGACTGTGGTCTGGCCCAGTATGGCATTTCTTATATTCTTATGAGATTGGGGAGCAATTGGGGCTGGAGGAGGGCAGTGGATGGAGTGGAAGGAGTTGGAAGAGTGGGAGAAGAGGAGGGTGGGTGAGAGGGAGGGGACAGAAGAGTGCAAGGTGATGTGAGGGGAGGGGGAAAGAAGGGGGAAGAATGAGTGAAGGGAGGAAATGCATCAGGCATGGGGACACCACTCCACAGGTGGGTCACTGGAAGTAGGAGCAAAAATATTTGGGGGGGGGAGGGAGGGAAGGTAACAGGGGTGGGGGTGGGGCAATTATGGCCACTGTCAATACAAAGGGGCTTAACTCCTGGCAAAAATAAAGGCTATTGGAAAAAGAAGATGTGAGGATGACGGCACATATCCTGTGTGTTCAGGAAACACACTTGAAGGTGGGGCAGGAGAGATGCTTCAGTCAAAGATATCCGCCTGTGTTCCTGGGGTGAACTGGGAGGCACCAAGGAGGAGGGGGTATCCTATTAAGTGATCAGAAAAGAACTAGGGTGGACCAGGTGATGCAGGATAAAGGTGGGAGGTATGTGGGTGTTTGCTTGACAACTGAGGGGATGAAAGTGTGGGTGGTTTATGGACCAAATGATCAACAGGGGGCCTATTATGAAAATCTACAAGGTAAATTGGAAACTTTTGGGACAGTGCCTATTTTGATGAGAGGGGACTTTAATTTGACCATAAACCCATGGTTGGACAACAGTTGGGGAATAGCAATGGGACGGAAGAGGGATTGGCAGGTGATGATGCAACTGAAGGAGCAATTAGGTCTAGTGGATATTTGGTGGCTTAGGCACCTGGGAAAGAAGAAGTATACCTTCTAGTCTCACCTCCCATGAGTCATATAGTCGCGTGGACATGATTTGGGCAAACAGGGAGTGGATGCAGAAAGTTAGAGAGGTAGAGGTGGGGTTGATTACATGGTCTGACCAGGCACGAGTGAGTGTCACTTTTCATTTGGGAGAGGTGAGGTGGGGGGGGGGGTGGTACAAAATTTTGGAGGCTTAATGAGTGCCTGATGGAGGAGGCCACCAATGTGCAGCCAATACAAAGAGTGATAGTAGAGTATTTAGAATTCAATATAGGGGTGGGAGTGGATCTTGGAATGATATGGGATAGGTAAAAGGCGGTGGTGCGGGGGCACCTGACAAGTAGAGCAGCCCGGGTGAAGCGGGAGCAGGGGACTAGGGAAGAATCATTGTGTAGGCAGATAAGAGTGCTGGAATCAAGACATCAAAGTGACTGTGATCTGGCAGTGGGAGCAGTTCTGATGTGGCTTCGGGAAGAGCTGAGCAGGTTGCGAGACAGCCAGCTGGCGCATGAACGCAATACATTAAAACAAGCGCACTTCGAGAGAGGGAATTGGGTGAGTCAAGTCCTGGCCTGTAAACTGAAGGTCAGGAAAGCTCAAAGTCGCATAGCGAGCATTAGAAATACACATGGTACCCTGGTCTATGACTCGGAACAGATACAGGCAGTCTTCTGGACTATTACACAAAGCTATACCGAGGGGAAGTGAGGGATGAGGCGGCCCAGAATAAGAGGTTTCTGAGAGAGTGCACCTTGGCTAGTCTGGGAAAGGACAAATATTGGGGAGTGCACCTTGGCTAGTTTGGCTCAACCAAGATATTGGGGAGGGGGAGGTCAGGAAGGCGATTAAGGTTTGAAGAGAAGTAAAGCCCCAGGACTGAATGGGCTGACCACCTTTTTCTATCAGAAATTTCAGGACCTAATTAGCCCCTATTTTAAAGGAAGTGTTTAACAAGGTGCTGGATACAATGAAAGAGGCAGGGATTAAGGAGTTACTGAAGTCGGGAAAAGATCTAAGTGTATTTGGATTGTACAGACCAATTTCCCTCATCAATCTTGATGCCAAATTATTGGCTAAAATATTAGCGAACAGGTTGCAGAGGTATGTCCCTAAGTCAATACATAGCAATCAGAGAGGGTTGTGATGGGAAGACAGGGTGGATAATATTCGGAAAATCCTATTTTTGACCTTGCAATTGCAGAAGACAGGGAAAGGGGCAGTATTCATCACAGTGGATGCCGAAAAGGCGTTTGACAGGGTGGAGTGGCCTTTTATGTTTGTGGTGTGGAGAAAATGGGAATAGGGGAGAAGTTTTGGAAATGGATACATGCTTTATACGCAGCTCCAGCACCGTGGATATATAGGGGCTACTTCAAGAGGTTTCAGCTGGGCAGAGGAACAAGGCAGGGGTGCCTATTATCGCCACTGCTCTTTGCTTTGGTGATAGAGCCCTTGGAGGCTCGAATTAGAAAGCAGCAGATATTCAGGGCATGGGAGTTGGTGAGAGGTATCTAAAATTGCATTATTTGCAGATGTTATGTTCGCACTTGGGGAACCTTTTCATTCACTGCCAATTTTGATGCAGGAGATTGGCCACTATAGTGAGGTGTCAGGTTATAAAATAAATTTGGGTAAAACATAGATCCCTGGCTTCAAATTATCACAGGAATTCGAGCAGTGCTTCAGAGAGAGCTTTCTCTTTAAATGGGTGCAGCGGTCCTTCGATATCTAGGAATCCAACTGGGTGCCTCTATACAACATTTAGTGGAATGGAACTATCAACCCTTACTCAAAGCAGTAAAATGGGACTTAAGTGAAGAGGTTTGCACTTCTCGTAAATGGGACAAATAGCAGTCATCAACATGAATGTGTTGCCAAGGATCCTTTTATTTTTTGTTCTTGTCCCTGCCATGCAGGGCATCTAAGAAAATTTCTGAAGCAGCTGCAGAAGGTGGTGATGGATTACATTTGGGAAGAGAAAGTGCCCAGGGTAGTGCACAGGGTGTTGTTTAAGAAGGGGAAGGATGGGGGACTGGGGGTAACTTGTTTTGCCACTTATTTTGAGGGAGCACGGCTTAGGGCCCTTATGACATGAAGAGAAAGAGGAGAGGAGCCGGCCAGAGTCAGGCTGGAGAGAGGATGAGCAAGAAAATTTGGAGGGTAGGGTATCCCATGGAGGGGGGGAGAAAAGTGGAATGGGGTAATAACCCATGTGCTCAGACTACGTGGGAGGTGTGGATTCAGTGCAGTGATTGACTGTTGGAGAGGAAGGTACTCAATGTGTGCCTTAAGGGGACTGAGGGAATTCATGCCAGGTAAAGAAGGGCAGAACCTTTGGAGGTGAGCATCTAAGGGATTAGTTAGACTAGGCCAGTTAGTAGATAATAAGGGGTGCACACTCCCGTTTACCACTCCAAAGGAAAAATATGGGCTCTTAGAAGCAGATTATTATGCATACCTTCAATTGAGACACTTTGTAGGGCAAAAGCACTTCAGGCAGGATTTGGAATGTAAGTCCACTCCATTTGAAGATCTTATGGCCCAGGGGAATAGGAAAAGGGGGCTGTTGTCTGCCCTGTATGTTTGCATGAGGGGGGGGGGGAGAACGCTCCAAGGCATATCCAGAGGTGTGAGGAGGATTTACTGGGGCAGTGGGATGAGGGGAGGTGGGGTGCGATATATGAGGCCACCAGGCATTTGGCCCCAGGTACAGCAATACTGTAAAATAAATTGAAGATAAGGTTGTGCATGTATTGGATGCCGGTTGGGCTACATGCAATCAATAAGAGGTATGGGGCAGAATGCTGGAAGGGGTGTGGGGGTATGGGGGATCTGAAGCATATGCTGTGGGATTGTCCTAAGGTGCAAGTAATATGGAGGGAGGTGGAAAATTATATGATGAGGTTACAGGCATATCAGCCCAGTTGGGACTAGCCAAGTAATTTTGAATGAGATGCCAGAAGGAGGCGGCAGGGAGCTGGAGCATTTCTTGGGGTACTGGGTCACAGTGACAAGGATGGGGTTAGCAGTGTTGTGGAAGAAACCAAATCTTTTGCATAGAGACATAGTGATAAGGAGGTCGGCTTATGCGTGTTGTATGAGTGAGATAGCGGCACATAGGCATCATACCATGCGCACGTTTTTAGAGGTGTGGCAATGATATTAGAAATGGCATGGGGCACAGGTGCAATCTGCAGGGTATAGATATTGGGGGAGTAGGTGGGGAACTGCATTGGGGGTTGGGAGGGGGATAGAGGTTGGGGGTGGGAGAAAGCCTAGAAGGGAAGGGAAAAAAGAAGGGAAGGCCCAGTTAAGGGAGTGGGGGCCAGGGAATGGGGAGGGAAGGGAAGGGACAGAGAAGAAGGAAGGGGGGGATGGAGGGGAACTGAAGAGTTGGAATCAAAAAGCTGTGTTTGCGTTTGCACAATTTTTCCAGTGTTGGTGTTGTATTGACAGGAATGTTTATATTGAAAGTGCTGTGTTGATTAAAATTCAATAAAAACCAAATATTAAAAAAAAAAAAAGAAATATAGCACCTACTGTACTTTTCACAATATTCACATAAGTGGTCCTCGGGGCATGGTTTGGGTGGAGCAGGAATGGAGTTGCAATGTATATGCATAATTCATAAACTGTATGTAATATATAGAGTATACACAGAGCTGCACCTGCCTCAAAGCATGTGGAAATTTGAACAAAGCAAGTGTGCGCTGCTGGGGATAGATCCAATTGCCTTTGCAGACTGACAATTAGGCATGTTTCTGGACATCCTGTTATAAAATTACCCCATTTATGTCTGTTTTCATATGCTTTATGACGAAGACCGCTGACCACTTCAATAGCCTCAAAACTCACCCATGCACGTTTCTCAGAAATACAGCTATAACCTTATCTTTCTTTCTGCCACCTCCCTTTAAAAAGTAAAAAATCAATCTGTAATCTAAAACCTTGGTAATTAATATCAAAAATAATGTGATATTTACTTTTAGTATTCACACAAAGAAAAAAAAATGAAGATCAGACAGAGCAGAAAGAAATTATACCCACAGCACTCCAGAAAAAAATTCTTATCCTTATTCTCTCCAGTTACTCGGTACAGGGAAACACATTCACCCTACTTAACCCCCTATTGGTGAATGTGGCTAAGTAACACCAGCTGTAAAGAGCTTCAAACACTTAGGAGCCCTTTTACTAAGGTGCGGTAAGTTTTTGCACTTGTGTGCGCTTTGAGTAAAAAATGAACGCGCTGTAAGCACAACACCCATGTGCTGACTGTTGGGGGCATATGTAGCATGTTGCTGGCTGTTACTGCACTGAAAAGTACCCTAACACACAGCGGCAGCATTCACAATTAACACAGTGAACTTACCACTCACCGACGTAGTATGAACCCCCGCGGTAACTACCATGTACTGTCCACACCCCTCTCCACTCCTAACCCACGCCATCATTGCCAGGTCACAGTTACCATAGGAACTTGTGCGTGGTAACTGTTATGCCAACACAGTAACAGCATAAGTCCACGCGACCAGTTATTGCATGCAAATTCCAACAGCAACCGCCTAGTGTATTTTAGTAAAAGGGGCCCCTTACTTAACCTCAAACATATTTTGATAAAATCTAAAATAGAATATCTTTAAACATTCTGTTTGTCTCCCAACTAAAACAGTTTAAAAAATAATTGTACTACATTAAGAAAATGTAGGTAGAAAGGATAACTATCCCTAAGGGGTCCAAAGAAAATGTAGGTAGAAAGGATAACTATCCCTAAGGGGTCCAAAGAAAATGTAGGTAGAAAGGATAACTATCCCTTGGGGTCCAAAGAAATCAAGGAAGCTAACAAAAGCCACAACAGAGTAGTAATAATGGGTGATTTCAATTACCCCGGTATCGACTGGGACAGTGTCACAGCAGGACAAGCTAAAGAGATAAAGTTTCTAGATGAAATAAATGACTGCTTCTTGGAGCAGCTGGTTCATGAACCGACCAGAGGGGAAGCCATACTGGACCTAGTCCTTAGTGGAACGCCAGATCTGGTGCAAGAAATAAGGGTGTTGGGACCACTTGGCAATAGTGATCATAGTATGATCATGTTTGATTTAATCAGTGGAGGACAGATAGTAAAGGAATCCACAGTACTACCTTTTAACTTTCAAAAGGGAGACTATGATAGAATGAGGAATATAGTTCGGAAAAAACTAAAAGGAGCGGTTCCAAAGGTTAAAGACTTACAGCAAGCTTGGGTGTTATTTAAAAATACTATCCTCGAAGCCCAGACCAGCTGTATTCCACGCATTAAGAAAAGTGGAAGAAAGTCCAAAAAACTGCCAGCATGGTTTAAAGGTGAGGTCAGAGAGGCTGTTGCTGCCAAAAGAGCAACCTTCAGGAAATGGATAAAAAGAGCCAAATGATGAAAACTGGAAACAGCACAAGCACTGGCAAGTTAAATGCAAAGCATTGATAAGGCAGGCAAAGCGGGAATTTGAGAAGAAACTTGCTACGGAAGCAAAAACACGAAATAAAGACTTTTTCAAGTACATTCGTAGCAAAAGGCCTGTGAGAGAGTCAATTGGACCATTAGATGATAGAGGGGTAAAAGGGGCAGTAAGAGGAGACAAGGCTATAGCAGAGAGACTGAATGAATTCTTTGCTTCGGTCTTTACTGAGGAAGATGTAGGGATGTTACCCAAGACTGAAGTGGTATTTAAAGGTGATACTGCAGAGGAATTGAGAGAAATATCGCTACACCGAGAAGATATATTATAACTATTTGATAAACTGAATAGTAGCAAATCACCTGGACCGGATGGTATACATCCCAGAGTGTTGAAAGAACTGAAATATGAGATTGCAGACCTGTTATTGGTAATCTGTGAACTTTCATTTAAATCATCTGTAATACCTGAAGATTGGAGGGTCGCCAACGTAACACCAATTTTTAAAAAGGGTTCCAGGGGTGACCCGGGAAATTACAGACCGGTGAGCCTGACGTCAGTACCAGGGAAAATGGTAGAAACCATCATAAAGAACAAAATTACACAGCATGTAGATAGTCATGGCCTAATGGGAGACAGCCAACATGGCTTTAGACAAGGAAGATCTTGTCTTACTAATCTGATCTGTTTTTTTGAAGGTGTGCATAAACAGGTAGACAAAGGTGAGTCGGTTGATATAGTGTATCTGGACTTTCAGAAAGCTTTTGACAAGGTCCCCCATCAGAGACTTTTGGCGAAGCTAAAAAGTCATGGGATAGGAGGCAGTGTACTATTGTGGATCGGGAACTGGTTAAAAGATAGAAAGCAGAGGGTAGGGCTAAATGGCCAATATTCCCAATGGAAAAAGGTGAATAGTGGAGTACCCCAGGGATCTGTACTGGGTCCGCTACTTTTTGACATATTCATAAATGACCTGGAAAAGGGAATAACTAGTGAGGTTATCAAATTTGCAGATGACACAAAACTGTTTAAAGTTGTTAAAACCCAAGAGGATTGTGGAAAACTGCAGGAGGATCTGGATAAATTGGAAGACTGGGCATCCAAATGGCAGATGAAATTTAATGTGGACAAGTGCAAAGTTATGCACCTAGGAAAGAACAACCCACACTATAGTTACACGATGCAAGGCTCCACATTAGAAACCACCACCCAGGAAAAAGATTTAGAGTCATCGTGGATAACATGTTAAAACCCTCCGCCCAGTGTGCAGCGGCGGCCAAGAAAGCAAATAGAATGCTAGGTATCATAAGGAAAGGGATGGAGAATAAAACAAAGGATATTATAATGCCTCTGTATCGCTCCATGGTACGACCGCACCTTGAATATTGTGTGCAATTCTGGTCACCGTATCTTAAAAAGGACATAGAGTTATTAGAAAAAGTACAGAGAAGAGCCACCAAATTGGTGAAGGGGATGGAAGGCTACTCCTATGAAGAGAGGCTAAAAAGGTTAGGGCTCTTTAACCTAGAAAAGAGACAGCTGAGGGGAGATATGATAGAGGTGTATAAATTAATGAATGGAGTGGAACGGATAAACGTGGATCAATTGTTTACGCTATCAGAATATAGAAGGACTAGGGGACATGTAATGAAACTACAGGGTAAACTATTTAAGACAAATAGGAGAAAATATTTCTTCACTCAACGTGTAATCAAACTCTGGAATCTGTTACCGGAGGATGTAGTAAGGGCTGTTAGTATAGCTGGGTTTAAAAAAGGTTTGGACAAGTTCCTGGAGGAAAGGTCCATAAACCACTATTAAAAAGGGACCCAGGATATCAATGCTTGGCCTAGTACAAGCACTGCAGAACCTGTGTCTTTTGGGGAAACTGCTAGGTACGTATGACCTAGATTGGCCACTGTTGGAAACAGGATACTGGGCTTGATGGACCTCGGTCTGACCCAGTATGGCATTTCTTATGTTCTTATGTTCTTAAGGACACCAGGAGTCATCATCAACTTGAGGGCACTCAGAAGAGTGGAAAAATGATGACTAAAGAACTGCAAAATCAAAACACCCTGGATGATGTTAACATAGAAACATTATGGCAGATAGAGACCATACAGCCTATCCAGTCTGCCCTTCCATACCAACTGCTAAACTTCACAGTCACTTTTTTTCCTTTAGAGATCCTCTGTGTTTGTCCCGTGCTTTCTTGAATTCAGATACAGTCTCATTTCTACTGCCGCCACTGGAAGGCTATTCCACACATCTACCACTCTTTTTGTAAAGAAATATTTCCTCAGATTTACTTCCCCTTTCACCTTCATCTTATGAGCCCTCATTGCAGAGTCTTCTTTCAATTGAAAGAGGCTCTCCTCATGTGCATTTATGCTACAGAGATATGTAAACATCTCTATCATATCTCCTCTCTCCCGCCTTTCTTATAAACTGCTTTGATATGCCAAATGTTAAGTGATATATAATGAAGTTAATCAAGTACACAAAATATGAAAAATCAAAAATTAGGAAATCCGGGTGGGCTGCACATTGCCATGTGAGAGGACCTGGGATTGATTCCTGGGCCAGTCTTCTTGCTCTTTGGCACCTAAGGCTGGGGATGCTGCAGAGGAGAAGGCAGAATGCTGGCCATTGCTCAATGACCTCTCCTAGCGGCTAAACTTGGGGTCCATAAATACATATGCTAGAGGGAGCCCTGATGCGTGATGCCTGAGCCAAGGACCCTGGCTGCAAAAGCCAGTCTAAGGAAATGCAAATGCAATGTGTGCCTTTGAGTCAATGCCGACTCCTGTTGACCCAGTAGCTCCTTTAGGCCTGGCAATCTACTTCCGGTCACACTGCCAAGAAATCCCAGGAGCTACTGGGTCAACAGGAGTCGGCATTGACTCAAAGGCACACATTGCATTTGCATTTCCTTAGACTGGCTTTTGCAGCCAGGGTCCTTGGCTCAGGCATCACGCATCAGGGCTCCCTCTAGCATATGTATTTATGGACCCCAAGTTTAGCCGCTAGGAGAGGTCATTGAGCAATGGCCAGCATTCTGCCTTCTCCTCTCACATGGCAATGTGCAGCCCACCCGGATTTCCTAAGTTTTGATTTTTCATATTTTGTGTACTTGATTAACTTGATTATATATCACTTAACATTTGGCATATCAAAGCAGTTTATAAGAAAGGCGGGAGAGAGGAGATATGATAGAGATGTTTACATATCTCTGTAGCATAAATGCACATGAGGAGAGCCTCTTTCAATTGAAAGAAGACTCTGCAATGAGGGCTCATAAGATGAAGGTGAAAGGGGAAGTAAATCTGAGGAAATATTTCTTTACAAAAAGAGTGGTAGATGTGTGGAATAGCCTTCCAGTGGCGGCAGTAGAAATGAGACTGTATCTGAATTCAAGAAAGCACGGGACAAACACAGAGGATCTCTAAAGGAAAAAAAGTGACTGTGAAGTTTAGCAGTTGGTATGGAAGGGCAGACTGGATAGGCTGTATGAAAACAGCTCAAGCCAAAGTGTTCCCAATCCAAAGGCTGAAAAGGATAATCACTAGGGACAACTGCACAATCACTCATTGGCCAGCTGGGGTCACTGTGGTAGCTGCTGCAGGGCACACCATCTCCACAGCCCACCCAGACAAGGATCTGAACCCAAGCCCCATAACACTCACTGCTAAATCTAGAGATAGGATATAGTTGCCAATAATTTGGGAATTAAAGAAAAAATGAGGCAGCATCTCACCCTTCTGGGGTTGGTCTAGTTATGGATCATAACCCACAATCAGATTTGTATACTTTGTAAACTGCTTACCTATTTGATCGATATACAATATAACAAATAAATGTGAACCTTGAAACCAGAAGTGGAGTAGTCGTTGCCTAGTATTTGGAGTGGCTGGCTGCAAACTAGGGAAGGCAAGGTTTAAATCCCACATCTCCCAATGACATTTTGTGACCTTGGGAAAGTCATTTCACTCTCCATTGTTTTTAAGCCTTTTTGGGAAGAGTCCTACCTACCATATCTGATTTTAACACACAAGAAAAAAATTCCAAATCTAAATTTTTAAATAAAACATAGGAGCGTAACCTTAGCAGAACATATTCCAGTTCTTATCCATGTGAGCTGGAGTTTATTTTGCACACATCTCTAGACATGCACTACAGAGTACTAGGTATAAATATTCTAAATATATTCTTTATAGTGTGCACAAATACAGTTTTTGTATGCTTCATATCTTGATTATTTCTATTGCACAGTATGAGGGTAATTTCTGAAGTCATTTCTATATTCTACCCATGGAAAAGCGTAGTTACTCACCTGTAACAGGTGTTCTCCGAGAAGAAGTAATTAGTCCTTACCTGCTAATTAGTGTTCCTGAAGGAACTTCAGTCCAGTCCCTTAACTTCTGGGTTGTGCAACCCTTCCAGCAGCTTGGAGGCTGAGCCCATCATCCTTTTGATGATGGTGGGGTATAAATACCCCTGGCACCACCCACTGGCACCAGTAATCTATTGCAAAAGCATACTTAAAGGATAGATAATAAAGAACTTATAACCATTTGACAACCTGCAAAAGCTAACATGCATCCTAAACTAGTAAATTTTTTTTTTTTTTTTTTGGAGGTAAAGGAAAAAGGGGAAAGGAGGAGGAGGTTTCCCTGAGGCCGCGAAGGCCCTCCCCCCTTTCCTGCTGAACCTCTTTTCACGGACTGCCACTTAGTACGGGTCCTAAGCAAGAGACCCCACGAATTTGTTCTGTCACCTGTCTTCGGTCCGCCACCTGAAGCTACGTAACTCGGGCGGGATCAGGGACTGGACTGAAGTTCCTTCAGGAACACTAATTAGCAGGTAAGGACTAATTACTTCTTCCTTATCGTCACTTCAGTCCAGTCCCTTAACTTCTGGGATGTAACAGAGCAGTTTAAATCTGGGAGGGGTTCGTTATCCCGGACCGAAGCACTGCGCTGCCAAACCTGGCATCCGACGCCCCTTGGACATCTAGCCTGTAATGCTTGTTGAAGGTGTGGAGGGATGACCAGGTGGCCGCTCTGCAAATGTCCAGTGGCGGCACCAAACTACTTTTCGCCCAGGACGTTGCCTGCGCTCTAGTTGAATGAGCACTAAGCACTCCTGGAGCCTGCTTCCCTCTGAGGAGATAAGTCGAGGCAATCGCCTCCCTGATCCACCTAGAGATGGAAGCCTTGGCCGCCGCTTCCCCCTTATGCGGCCCTCCAAACTGAACGAACAAGCGTTCTGACTTCCTGAAAGGCGCCGTGCGGGCGAGGTACCTTTTCAGCACCCTATGTACATCCAGGAGCCTAAGCTTCTCTCCGTCTCCCGATTGATCCCTTTCCGCGAAAGAGGGCAGAGATACCGACTGGTTTACATGAAAAGGAGAGATGATCTTAGGTAAGAAAGACGGAACTGTACGCAAGACCACCTTATCCCTAAAGGAGAGAAAGGGAGGTCGGGACGACAAGGCTTGTAGCTCTGAAACGCGTCTGGCCGAGCAAATCGCCACTAAATATACCGTCTTTAGCGTCAAGTCCTTCAGGGAGGACTTCCTCAGCGGTTCGAACGGTTCTCCAGATAAGACACTCAAGACTAGGTTGAGGTCCCAAGGGGGGATAACAGATCTTTGCTGGGGACGTAACTGTCTAACCGCTCTCAAAAACCTGCTCACATCTGCATGTACCCCTAGGCATTTGCCTCTGACCTTCCCCCTATAGCAAGAGCCAGCCTATAGCCAGCTGGACTCGTAAGGAGCTAGGCGCTAGACCCTTCTCGAAACCTGCCTGCAAGAACTCCAGGACCTCGGGGACTGAGGCCGAGAGGGGCCTGATTCGACGTTCTAAACACCAGGCTTCAAAGATACGCCACACTCTCACGTAAGAAAGGCAGGTGGAACGCTTGCAAGCGCTCAACAAGGTTGAGATTACTGAGCCCGAGTACCCCTGCTTCAAGAACCTCGCCCTTTCAATAGCGAGAACCGATGTACATGGGGGCATGAGAACCGGACCCTGGTGCAAGAGGTCCTCCTTGCAGGGAAGCCGCCATGGCCGGTCAGCCGTCAACCTTACAAGATCTGCGTACCAAGGACGTCGAGGCCAATCCGAGGCTATGAGAATTACCAATCCTTGGTGGGCTTCTACCCGCCGCAGAACCCTCCCTATGAGCGCCCAGGGAGGGAACACATAGAGAAGGCCCTCTGAAGGCCAGCTTTGGGCCAGGGCGTCCAAGCCCTCGGACATCCTTTCCTTTCTGCGACTGAAAAACCGGCTCGCCTTTGCAGACGTGTACCGAGCCATGAGATCCATGATTGGTGTCCCCCACCGGGCAACCACTTGATCGAACACTTCCTGGGCCAGCTCCCATTCTCCGTGGTCTATCCTGAACCTGCTGAGGTAATCGGCAGTCACGTTGTCTGTTCCGGCCACGTGCTGCGCCGACAGCGCCAGCAAATGACTCTCGGCCCACTGCAAGAGGACATCTGCCTCCTTCTCCAGGGACGGGCTGCTCATTCCCCCGACAGTTGATGTAAGCCACCGCGGTAGCATTGTCGGATAGGACGCGGACTGCCCTCTGGCGAACCAAGAGCTCGAGAGCTCGGACAGCTAAGGTTACCACTCTCAACTCCAGCCTGTTGATAGGCCACTGCAACTCTCTCGGGGTCCAGCGGCCCTGGGCGAATTGCCCCTCGCAGTGAGCACCCCAGCCTACTAGCCTCGCATCCGTCATCAGTTGAGTCCACTGAGGAGTCTCGAGTGGCATCCCGCAGCCCAGGTTCCTTGAGCTTGTCCACCACCGCAGAGACCTCCTGATCCGGGGAGGGCAGGGAATCCATCTGGATAAGGGGTGATGTTGATGGGACCACTGTCGCAAGAGGGTACACTGGAGAGGCCTCATATGAGCCCAGGCCCAAGGGACTACTTCTATTGCCGCTGCCATGGTGCCCAGCAGTTGAAGGTAATGCCAGGCCGAGGGGCACCTTGTTAACAGAAAACGGGAAACGAGATTTCTCAGGTCGGATAACCTCTGCTTTGAGAGGAACACCCTTCCCCTTCTGGTGTCGAACCGAGCTCCGAGGTACTCGATCTCCTGGTTGGGAACTAAACTGCTCTTCGCTACATGACTCTCCTCTTCTGACTTTGCTCATATCAGCCAATCGTCCAGGTAAGGATGGACTAGGATTCCTTCTTTCCGAAGAGCCGCGGCCACTACCACCATTACCTTGGTGAACATCCTGGGAGCTGTCGCTAGCCCGAAAGGAAGGGCCTGGAACTGGAAATGGCCGCTTGGAACGGCAAATCTTAGGAACTGTTGATGAGACTTTCTGACCGGGATGTGTAAATATGCTTCCGTCAAGTCCAGGGATGTCAGGAACTCTCCCTGCCGGACGGCAGCAATCACTGACCTCAGGGTTTCCATGCGGAAGTGAGGAACTCTGAGGCAGCGGTTGATTTGCTTTAGGTCCAGAATAGGGCGGAAGGAACCTTCCTTCTTTGGCACTACAAAATAAATGGAGTATTGACCGCACCCTCTTTGGTCTTGTGAGACCGGCAACACCGCTCCCAGCGCTATGAGCCTCGAAAGAGTGACTTCCACCGCCGCCTTCTTTTCCGGTGGACCGCAGGGGGACAGAATAAATGCGGGGGTTTCTCTCCTTGTGAACTCGAGAGCATAACCCTCTCGGATCACCTCTAACACCCACTGATCGGATGTGACTCGGGACCAGGCGAGAAGGAACTGCCTTAAGCGACCTCCCACCGGCAGCACTCCCTCCCGGACCCCCGTTTTCTCATTGTGATTTTCTAGGTGCCGAGGAGGAGGAGGCGGCTCCAAAACCTCTACCTGCCCCGCGAAACCCACGGAAGCTCTGACCCCTGGAGGGAAAACGGCCCCTGGGAAAAGGGTTCGGTCTGGGCTGTCGGAATCTTCGGAAGTCCTTTGGCTGGCTCCGCACCGGCGCCAAAGAACGACCCAGTCTTGGTCTATCTTCGGGGAGCCTACCCCCCTTGGACTCTCCCAGTTCCTTTACCAACTTATCCAGGTCTTCCCCAAACAATAGCTTCCCCTTGAAAGGAAGTCGACTCAGGTGAGCCTTTGAAGAAGCATCCGCCGCCCAGTTACGCAGCCACAAGTACCTTCTGGCTGCCACCACTGAGGCCATATTCTTCGCCAGACTTCTAATAAGATCATACTGGCTATCTGCTAAGAAGGCCGAACCGGACTCTAACTTGGCCGCCATCTCTTGGGAGTCGCCTGAAGGACTGTCCGTCAGTTGCAGCTGTTGGGACCATCTCAAACAGGCTCTAGCCACCCAAGACCCCGAAACGGAGGCCTGTAAGGCAAGGGCACTAACGTCAAAGGCTTGTTTTAGCAGGGTGTCCAGTCTTATCTTGACTGTCTCTCAGAGCCGTGCCGCCCTCGACCGGTATAGTCGTCTTCTTTGTTACCGCCGACACCGCCGCATCCACCCTAGGTGATTTCAGGAGGTCCTTGTTTGTTTCCGGCAATGGGTATAGACAAGACATCGCACGTACTCCTCTCAGGGTAGACTCCGGCTGGTTCCATTCCTCCTGAATCATCTGACGAACCACTCTGTGGACTGGAAAGACTTTCTGAGATTTCCTTACGGCTTGGATCAGCGGATCCTCCAGAGCTTCTTTGTCTGTTGGAGCGTCCGAAGCCATATTGAGTACCTTTAGAGACTCATTAACGCCGGGAGCTCCTCCTGCCTAAAAACTCTGACTATGCGGGATTGCTCCTCCTCAGGGATCTCTCCCTCTTCAAGCTCCTCCCCTTCATCTACTACTTCCTTGTCCGAAAGCTCCTCCTCAGGGAGGTCCCGAGGCGGAGACTCAACATGTTCCTTGGCCAATAGCCTAGCGCGCTTGGGGGGGGGAGGTCCCGGCTCAAGGGATCTAGTGTTTCCTGGCCCCGCATCAATGCTGTCCCTCGCTGCTACTGGTTCTGCCGGTCCCTGCTTGCGTAAGCAGTAGGCTTTGTGCAAAAGCAGAACAAATTCTGGTGAAAATTGACCCCAGTCTCCCTCCGCCCCCGAGGAGAGGGAGGGAAGGGGCTGGGAAGTGCCTGGAGCATCTGAGGATGAAGGCAGAGGAGAATGGGAATCCCTTCCCCTTCCGGAAGGTCCCCTGACCCCTGAGGAGCTTGAGACATGTTCAGGTGGATCTCCTGCTCCACAGAAGCGGCCTCTGCTGCACACCCCCTGCAGACCCCTGCTTCTGAGGCTGTCCCTCTACGAGTGCCGCAAGAAGGACACCGCAGCTTGCCCGTCATACCTTTTTGAACCGGGCTACCCCCAGAGCCAAAAGAACTTTAAAACTTAAAGTGTGCTGAAAAGTAACAAAAGGTAAAACAAGTAAATAAAATTGAAACAAAGTAATTAAATTGAAGCCAAAGGCTCCCAGCACTCCCCTCCCGCCGTGAAAAAACACGGCACCAAAAAGGCTCCAAAACATCCGATTTTACCCTGAAATTAAAAAACAGATGGAAAGGAGGATTTTATCCAGATACTTGCGGTTTGAAGCTCTGGCGTGTAGCAGCAGCAACGAGGCAACCAGCCGTCCTCTGCCGGCTCCCACGCGGTAGGCCGCAGCCACGTGGAGGCCGGGCCTTCGGGTGGAGGATGAACACCGCCAAAAACTACAGGCTCTCCGACCGGGAAACGGAGGAGGAAGTCACTCCACACCCGCTTTTATCCACCGCAAGGGCCTCAAGCGCCCAGCCGCCTCGGGGCTGTAGCGCGAGGCAGGAAACGCCGCTGCAGGAAGTGTCGGTGCTGCCTCTAGCGCTCAGCCGCCTCGGGGGCTTCGGCGCGAGGCAGTAGCGGCCGTGTCAGGAGATCGCCGGGAAACGGGCCGCGGCATGCGCGGGAGGAGAGCTCTCCTGTCCTCTCCGCTGCACGGGAAATCCCCTTCCTCCGGAGCCTCAAGGGAGCCAAGCTGAAGACGGCAGAGGGGAAGAGGGGAAGGGGGGGGGGGCGGGGAGGAACAGGAGACTTAAAGGCACAAGACTAGACTAAAATAAAGTAAAAATAAAGTTACAGGATAGTCTAAATTAAAGAAATTAAATGAATTAAATAAATCAAATAAATAAATAAATAAATCCTTAGCCAAGACCCCGTAAGCACTCTGGCTTACAGGAACCCTCCACTGCTTGGAGGCTGAGATTACTGGTGCCAGTGGGTGGTGCCAGGGGTATTTATACCCCACCATCATCAAAGGGATGATGGGCTCAGCCTCCAAGCTGCTGGAAGGGTTGCGCAACCCAGAAGTTAAGGGACTGGACTGAAGTGACGATAAGAAAAAAAATTCCAAATCTAAATTTTTAAATAAAACATAGGAGCGTAACCTTAGCAGAACATATTCCAGTTCTTATCCATGTGAGCTGGAGTTTATTTTGCACACATCTCTAGACATGCACTACAGAGTACTAGGTATAAATATTCTAAATATATTCTTTATAGTGTGCACAAATACAGTTTTTGTATGCTTCATATCTTGATTATTTCTAATGCACAGTATGAGGGTAATTTCTGAAGTCATTTCTATATTCTACCCATGGAAAAGCGTAATTACTCACCTGTAACAGATGTTCTCCGGGAACAGCAGGAATCAGTCCTCACATATGGATGATGTTGGTGCTGACAGAGCCTGCATGGAGCATTTCCCCAGCTTTCAAAGAAAGTTTTTGTGAATGCTATCACGCATGCATGATACCTTCCCGCCCAAGGATGATACCTTCCGCCCAAGGGTGGCATAGCTAAGATGGCAGTCAAACAAAAAAACAGAAGGACGGTAACTCCAAGGGGAGGAGGGAGGGTTGTGCGGACCGATTCCTGCTGTTCCCGGAGAACACCTGTTACAGGTGAGTAATTACGCTTTCTCCAGGAACAAGCAGGAAATCAGACCTCACACATGGGACTCCCTAGCTCCAGGCTGCGAGGACTGAACCAAGACAGTACCAACGGCGACCGGTCAGGTGGCCTTGAGTTGCAGAAAGTGAGTCCCTGCTGAGAGACTCTGCAAGACCCTAGCATCCAGCAACACTATCACTCCAGTCGCCTGAACACAGAAGGGTCGGAGGGCAGGAGTTGCCTACACTACAAGAATATTACGCAGCACTGCCTGACCAAAGGCGCTGTCCCTGCGGGATTTGCTTTCCAGGCAGTAGTGTGCTGCAAATGTGTGAATGGATGACCAAGTGGCAGCTCTGCAAATTTTTGTCACTGGCACAGAACGGAGGTGGGCCACGAACATGACCATCACCCTCACGCGGTGCGCTGTGATCCGGTGCTCCAGGGAGAGGCCCGCCTGCTCATAAGCGAGAGTGATACAGTCTGCCACCCAAGAGGATAGGGTACACTTGGTTACAGGGAGCTCCAGTCTGCTGGGGTCATAGGACACAAAATCTGAGGTGCTTTGCGGTGGCCCTGGGTCCGCTGCAGATAGAAGGACAGGGCCTGTTTACAGTTCAGCATGTGGCGTATGAGCTCCTCCTTGCTGGCATGAGGCCGCAGGTAGAAGGTGGGGAGTACCACCTCCTGGTGGAGGTGAAATGGGGATACCGCCTTCGGGAGGAACTTGGGGTGAGTGCGGAGCACTAACTTATTCTTGAAGAACCTGGTGTACAGGACAGTCCCAAAAGCGGAAGAGCTTCTCTGCCCCTGCGGGGTTGAGACGCCACTCATGAGGACGCAGGATTCTGCTGAGTCTGTCTGCCAGGTAGTTGTCCTGACCCAGGATGTAGACTGCTTGCAGGAGCATGCCATTGTGCATTGCAAAGAAGAGGAGGGCTACAGCCTCCTAGCAGAGGGAGTACGAGCCCATGCCCCCCTGCTTGTTTATATAGAACATTACAACCTGGTTGTCCGTCTGGACCAGAACAGGTCTGTTCCGTGAGAGGGTGCGGAATGCACGTAAGGCGAAGAATATCACCCAGAGTTCTAGGAGGTCGATCTCTAATAGAGACGCCTCCCTGGACCAGCAGCCCTGAGTGTGATGAACTCCGCAGTGAGCTCCCCAGCCCTGGAGAGAGGCGTCTGTGGTCAGGGTCCTCTGCGGTGGGGGCGCCTGGAAGGGCATTCCTGCCTGGAGAAGGCCCAGGTTTTGCCACCAGTAGAGGGATCTTGACAGCTGGTGGGAGACCCTGACCCTGTCCTGGAGTCAGCCCGTGGCCTGGGTCCACTGAGAATGCAGGCACCACTGAGCTGTCCACATGTGCAGGCGGGGCTAGGGGCGTGACATAGACCATGGAGGCCATGTGTCCCCGCAGGTGGAGGAGAAGGCGAGCTGGCACTGTTCTGTGATGTTGGACCTCCCCTGCCAGCTGTTCTGCCCTGTCCTGAGGGAGGGCAGCTCTGGCCCGCATCATGTCCAGCTGAGCACCGATGAACTCTAGGTCTTGCACCAGAGAAAGATTTTAGTTGGGGTAGTTCATAATGAACCAGGGTACTACAGGAGGAGGATGGTACGTTTTGTATCCTGACTGGCCTCTGCGGCTGTGCCGCTTCTGATGAGCCAATCGTCCAAATAGGGGAAGACGAACACCCCTTGCAGGCACAGATGAGTAGTTACCACTGCTAGGCACTTTGTTAAACTCCTGGCGAGGAGGCCAAGCCGAAGGGAAGTACCCTGTATTGGTAGTGGCCTCCCCTACCATGAATCTCAGGTATTGCCAGTGAGATGGGTGGACCAGGATATAGGTGTAGGCATCCTTTATGTCCAAGGAGCAAAGTCAGTATCCCTGGTGGAGATAGGTCAGTAGAGTCCCAAGGGAGGGCATTTTGAACTTCTCCCTCACCATTCAGGTCTCGGAGGTCCAGGATGGGCCCGAGACCCCCTGGTTCTTTTGGAGACAAGAAAGTACATTGAGTAGAAGCCCTTGCCCTGGAGGTGCTGTGGAACAGGCTCTATTGCCTTGTCCCTTAATAAACCTGCTAGCTCTGAGAACAAGACGGCCTGGTGTGAAGGAGAGGTCACACTGGCTCTCCTGGAAAATGCCCTGGAAGTGGCAGCTGGAAGCGGAGGTGGTAACCCTCCTTCATCACCCGGAGCCCACTGGTCCGAGGTGACCTCAGGCCACTTGTGGGTGAAGAGTGCCAGGCAGCCCCCTGTGGGCTGGTGAGTCTCTCCCAGGAGACGGAGGCCCCACCCTGGGAGTCAGAGGTCCCTCCAGGTTGAGCTGGAGCTAGTGTCTGCGGTTTGGGGGCCTTTGGCTTCCTGGGTCCGTGTCCCTGGCCCTTGGGCTGGGATCCCTGCTGCTGCTGCTGACTTGGGAAATGCTTGGTAGTGGTGACTCTGATGAAAAGAGCCCTTCTTCCTTGAGAAAGTTGGCCTTTCCCCCCCAAGGTTTTCTTACGGGGAAGGGTAGTGTTCTTCTTTGAGAGCCTCTGCCTGGTCACCACCTCAGCCTCAATCTCAGTCGCCTTGTCAGCCATAGGTTTCCCAAACAGGTTTTCCCCAGTGCAGGGGATATCCAACAGCTTTTCCTGGACCCATTGCTCGAGGTCCGAGGTCTGCAGCCAGACCTGGCACCGAGCACAGATGCCTGCGGCTGCTGCCAGGGCTACAGCCTCGAACTCCTCATAGGCAGCCCGGGACAGGAACTTAGAGCAGTCCCAGATGGTGGCCATCAAGGTCTGGAACCGTTGCACGGATTCCCCGGCAAGCCCTGCTGAGAAGCCAGCGAGCTTCTGAATGAGGCTCTTAAGTGACATCCCTATGTAGAGCTCATAGGTTTGTAATCAGCAATCCAGCATGGACCCCTGGAAGCACTTGCACCCCAGGGTTTCGAAGGCTCTGGCCTCTCTACCCGGGGGTACAGAAGAATAAGTCTTCTGACTCTTGAGCTTCTGCATCGAAGATTCCACTACCATTGAGTTGTGGGGAAGTTAGGCCTTCTGGAAGCCTGGACTCCTCTTGACAAGGTAGATGGCATTGAGGTGACGACTGACCATCGGCACTGAGGCTGGGGTTTCCCACATCCGCAGGAGCAGCTACTCGAGGATGGGTTGCACCGGCACCGATAGAGCCTCCTTTGGCGGGGACTCATACTGGAGGATCTCCAGTTCTTCGGTACATGGGGCCTCTTCAGACTCAGTCAGGACCGAGAGGGCTCGGGCCATGTCCCAGATGAAGTGGTGGAATGCTACATCTTCGAGTGGGGAATGGCTCCGGAATTCTGGAGGAGACGGCTCCAAGGGGATGTCTCAGTGTTGGGAGGTCTCAGGGGAGGCCTCAACATCTTTCTCCAAGTCTGAGCCTGAGGGCATCAAGGAGTCCGAGGCTCGGAACTCTTGCACCGCGTGGTCTGCATCGGGGAACTGGGATCCCCTGACAGGTCTTGGGTCAGACTCCCAGAAGCTAGCCGGGGAGGACTGGACACCCAAGGATCAGGACCAGGACCTTGATCGGTGCCGAGGGCTCGTCCGAGGCTAATAGCGCTCGGGGCCTCGCTAGATGCCCAAGGATGCCACTTCAGAAGGGAACCTGGTTGTTGGGGCAGATGATGCGGACAAACCTAACATCGCCTGCTGCATGGCTAGGATGGCAGAGATATTCTGCTCTAGGACCGCCATTCTGGCCTCAATACCAGCTTTCGGGAAGGGCACCAAGGGTTTCGGACCCAGCACCGGCACTCTTGCGAGCACGTCCTCGACGAGGACCACAGCCTCAGGGAGCCTCACAAGGTCACCGCTGGCCGAGGACTCCCTCTTAGAGACCTCAGAGGGGCCACTGCTCAGAGTCGCCTGTGTCCCGCCACGGGACCTTACCGGGTTTCCCCAATGGCTTGAAGGATTTTTTCTTTTTCCTGCCAGGGTCCAGCGTCTCTCCGGAGGAGACGCCACCGCGGGACTCCGAAGATGCCTGGGCCTCATGGGAGATGCTTGACTTTGGGCTCACCATCTGTGAAGCCAGGGCTGAGCCGGACCACGGGAACATTCTCTCCTGCAACTCTGACCTTTTCTTGTTGGTCCGCAGGGTCATGGCCTGACATAGGCCGCAGGAGGTACTGTCGTGGTCTGGGCCGAGGCAGTGCAAGCAGCAGTCGTGGGTTTCTGTGACAGACATAATTTGACTGCAACAGTCGCACTTTTTAAAGCCAATGGGAAACATGGTAGATCACACCCGGATGGAGTTGACGACCCCCGAACGAAAAAGAGAGTGAATGCCGATCAAGGCAAGCCTCAATAAAAACAAAAAGAGAAAAAAGGAGCTGAGAACAGCACCGGGGATGGTGCCGGCTCAAGGTGGGAAGAGGAACCGGTACACAAACTGGGAAAAACACTCACTAGAGTATAATTTTTAAGGAATTTTTCCAGGGAAACAGGACATGCGTCCGTTGGGCTCTGTGGAAAAATGGAGACAGAGCAAGATGGCACCCTTGGGCAGGAAGGAGACCATGCATGCATGGTAGCATTCCCAAAGGCTTTCTTTAAAAGTTGGGGAAATGCTCCACGTGGGCTCTGTTGGCGCCGACATCACCCATATGAGAGGACCGATTCCTGCTTGTTCTGGAGAATAGGCTATTTTAAATTAAATTTTTTGAAAATTGCTCCTGCTTCTACCTGCATTTGGTAGAAGCATGCCTGGGGCAGGGTTAGGTCATGTGAGAAACATGCAGTTTTGTATTTTCAAAAGTATCTGAGTTGTTTTTGTCAATGTACATGCAGAGAAAGGTAGCGAGTGTGTCTCCAGGAACATTTTCCTTAGGGTATTTTCAAAGTGAAAGTGAACAGGTATTTTCATTTTTAAAAACAGGGTAAAGTCTCTGTAGATTTTACAGCTATTCAGGTAGTACGAGGTGCTGTCAAAAGGTTCCTGAACTCGTGCTACTGCAGGGAACAGAAGACGGTATAGAAGTGCGCCACCACGTGGCACTACCCGGCAGCCTTGTGAATCAGTGTGCTAAGCAGGCATGATGCTGAGTGGACGTGGGACCGCACTGTGCTTCTTTGTTTACCACGTTTCACGACTTTCTCATCTCCGAAAATGAATGAGGAACTCAAGCAATGTGCGTGCCAAGAGTTCAAGGACACTGTTAATGCTGACAGTGACTTTTTGAAACATGCCACTACTGGGAATGAAAGCTGGGTTTATAGGTATGACCCAGAAACCAAACAGCCTCACAATGGAAAAGTCCATTAGCACCACACTCCATTGTGGCAAATGAGGAGCATTGTGAAGTTGATGTTGATTGTTTTTGTCTACTACAAAAGAATTGTTCTTCAGGAATTTGTTCCTCAAGGACAAACAGTCATGCAGACTGCTATAATGGTGTGCTGCAGCATCTGTGGGACCATGTGAGGCACAAATGTCCCGAGTTGTGCGTCACTGGGAAATGGATGATCCACCATGACAATGCCCCAGTGCACATGTCCATCAAAATGCAGCAGTTTTTGGTCCAAAACATGGTTGCCATCCCTCACCCTCCCTCTTTCTCCTGACTTAGCCAACTGTGATTTCTTTCCTCTTCCCTGGAATGAAAATGAAGCTCAGAGGTGCAGATTTCATACCATTATAAAGAGTCTAAAGAAAGAGGACTTTCAGAAGGCGTTCCAACAATGGCAAGATAGCTGGGGCCGTTGCACCAACTCCCAAGGGGACTACTTTGAAGGATGGTGGCCACTAAAATCTCAGGTTAGTGTAGCATTTTTTATGGGGTCAGTTTGGTAACTTTTTGATAGCACCTCGTATGACATGGCCTAGTGGCTAAAGCAATGGATTGGGAACCTTGGAAACCAGGGCTTAAAATCTCCATCTCCCATTGACACTCCTTGTGTGGCAGATCACTTTATTTTATTTTTATTTATATTAGCACTTGCCTAAGTGACAGACCTTACATGTTGCCGGACTACTCTTCTTATGTCAACTACCAATTACAATGGTATTAAGGGCTTGGCTGTGCTTACATTTCCCCAGAGATTTATCACACACAGTACTGAGGCCCCATCTCTCTGGAACTCCCTGCCCACCGCCCTCCGTACAGAAGAATCCTACTCCAAACTCCGTTCCCTCCTTAAAACACATCTGTTCTCCCTAGCCTTCCCCCCCTGAGTCTTAAGTGTTCACTCTTTTACTCTACTTTCTTTACCCTTCTATCCTTACTTACCTCTTGCTCTGTCATTATTGTAATTTTTTTCTTCTTCTTTTTCTATAATTACTATTGATGTTGTTTTTGTAAACCGCCCCGATGTAATGGGGGGCGGTATAACAAATGTGTACTAAACAATAAACAATAAATGTTACTTTTGTTGTTGCAGTAATAAAAAGAGAAATTTTCATAGGTTTAGTTGAAATTTAGGCATTTAATACAAGGCATTATGTGGATAAATCAGCTGAGTAAGTAAGCTGATTTTCACCTGCTGGAAAACGCACGCATATTGTCAGTTATATTAAAAAGCAGAGTGGCTGGAACTTATGTGCATAATTTTATAAGTGTTTTTGCATGGAAAACAGTGTTTTACGTGCAGAAACAGACACTTATAAAAGGTTCAGGTTATGCACACACAAAAGTAAATGTCAGCCAGTTCATGGCACATATTTTTAAGCAGAGCAAACTAGCACCACAGTGCAGACAGAGTATGAGCCTACTGCCAATGGAGCTTGAGCATACTGTGGTGGTGACATGCAAGACCTCTAGGGAGGAAAGAAAGGCAACTGCTGTACTACAGCAGTCATCCCCTCCCTAAAGGGTTTAGTCTCTATGGAGGCTTCCCCTCCAGCACTCTGCCAGAATCTGAATCACCCAGGCATGCCATTTGAGGAGAGATGGGAATAGTTAATCAGGGAGGAAAACAAAATCACAAACCTGCTATATATATATTTTCTGTATAAATGCACGTCACAGAAATTTAGATATCCTGCCGGTACAGTCATGTCTACATGTCTGCAGAGGGTATGTAAAGGGAACCGTTCTTACAGGTACTATGTTTCTCATCAGAATGCATAGCACACATCTTTTGAGAGTCGCATGTGCCGAAAGCATGCATCCAGCAGCTGGAACTCCCCTTTGCCTCCTCCCAGCCACTCAGGCATACCAGGAGCACAGGGCTCCAGCTCTGCACAAAGAACATTATTATAGGCTAGAGGCAGCTCCATCTGTTTGTCTAGCCAGTGGGGGATGGGAGGCTATGGGACCTCCACTGCCAAGAAACTTGAGAATTTTCTACAGTTTAGGCTTGTAAAAGAAGGGGTAGTTATCTAGAGCAGTTTCACCAATGCAGGAAGATTTCCCCTTTAGTTTTGCAGCTGAAACTGAACATTTCATAACACAAGAAAGTATGTGAAAATTTCATGATGCCAGGTTTCTTATTTTGGTACAGAACTTTATACATGGTGACAACAGTGTATGTTATATGAACATCTGTGTAATAAGCATACTGTTAAATATTATGAACATCTATCTACTACAGCAGTGGTTCCCAAACTGTGGCTGACGACCCCAAATGATGTCACAAGCCTTTTGGAATAGCGTCCAAAATTTTAAAAAACAGATAGTGTCATTAGCCTGTGCTAGCCCATGGGACGCTATCCCCTGACCTGTATGGGCTGGATGGAAGGCAGGGATTGCGGTCACATCAGTCAATGCTATAAGTTAGCCTAGAGCAAAGGAATGGTGGAGCGGGGGAGATAGAGTAGGGGTTATGTGATTTTTAAAGTCACTAAAATGCAGTCACGGCTTGGAAATATTTGGAACACACTGCTCAATAGTAAACTAAACAAGAAACTGAGTCAGCTTGTATCACAGGCACTCACCCAGAAAGAGTTTTTGGGAGGAGCCTTCCTCTTAGATGGGTCAGATGTTTTCCTGGAAAGGAGTTTTAGGGTGAGATCGTCCATCTCAATCTCTCCTGCTTTTCCCTTCCAGTCTTTGCCAAAAATGTTTTCTTCAGTGAATGTTATATTGGCCAGTTTATCCTGGACTCATTGCTTGAGATCTGATGCATGTAACCAGGCCATTCTACAAGCCCTAATGCAGACTGCTGAAGCTCTGCTTGTTGATTCAAAGGCAACAAAAGAGACCCTGGTAAGAAACTTAGAAGTATTTTGGCCTTGCTTTATGAGTGTCTGGCATGTGCTCCGCTTATCCTCAGGAAACATGGGGGTAAAAGTCTCCAGATCCCTGGTGACATCCTTCAGACACATGCTCATATACAGCATGTAAGAGTTTATTCTGGAAGCATCGAAGCCCAAAGGCATTGAGTGTCCTCGAGTCTCTGTCAGGTGGCATGGACGAATGGTTCTTAGAGCTCTTTATGTGGCACATTGCCAATTCCACCACCACTGAATGGTGAGGGAGCTGAGGTTTTAGGAAACCTGGGCATTCTGGTACTCAGTACATGGTATCAAGCCTCTTGCTGACAGGCGGAACCATGAGCAGGGCTTCCCACATGCGAAGCATAAGATCCTGTAGGATCTGATGCATCGGTAATGTAGCTACCTCCTTGGGCATGGGAGGGTATTGGAGTATCTCTAATTCTTCTGCCCTCGGTTCCTTTTCTGAGGCTACTGTGATAGGCGAGCCCTGCTGTCATGTCACATATGGCGTCCTGAAAGGACATATCTTCTGGTGGGGACCGACACTGTTCCTGAGGCAGCAAAGGGTACGAAGGGATGTCTGGAAGTTCTTGGAAATCAAGTGATCCCTTATCAGATTCTGAAGAACTGGAATCAGAGTCTGGTAAGAAGTCAAAGTATCGGTAGTCTTGGGTTCAACCTCTATGTTTCATGGACATCGAAGATCCATGCCGATACTGATGTTCGGAAGTATCGGAACAGAGAGCCATGCCAGTTTGAGTTTGTTGGATACTGGGGGTCTCTGTTGATTCCAAATGATGGTATTTCCCTCAGGGGTTATGCCAATGCCAGTTTGAGGACCAGCATCAGGGCCAATATACCTAGATGTAGGCTCTGTACCAAAGCCTGCACTCCTAGAACTCTCTGGTCTAGGAAGATGGCCGATGTCTGGATAGAACAGCCCACTGGTAGCCCTATTTATAATACTTAAATTCAGGCTGTCTTGGACACCCCTCTTCAGCAGAAGTGGAGGAACCCACAAACCCAGGACTACGGGTACCGGAGGGAAATCATGTAGAGGTTGAGCCAGATTATAATATAAATATTTAACACTCTGGTACTTAACTACACATTTACATTGATGGCCAAGCTGACATTAATGGCCAAACTGTTTCAGATATTTTCAAAACTTCCAAAAATATTTACGGAACATCTCAACAGATGTCGTAAATTTTGTCCTAGGAAAATCAATCAACTGAAGATTCCTATGAAATGGCATACTGGAAATTTCTCTAAATCCTGCAGAAAAAAAGAATTATTTGGATGAAAGCTGATAAATCTGTGTGTTTTAGAATTCAGTCTTTTTGTTAAGTCATGGGGCTTTTCATTTAAATCAAATCAGAGTATAGCCTAGCATAGAAGGTAGAATGCAGTAAATATTCTTTGAGTAGAAAGAAAAGGTTTCTAGAGACCTTTACAAAGAGGCCTTCAGTGAAGAGGCAAGAGACCTGTGAAATTGCTTTAAATAGGTGTTAAAGCCAAGGGATAAATCAAAAAAGACAATTTGAAAGGCTCCCTCTATCAAACCAAGGGCTGTGTGAATCACCCAGGACATTGTGAAGAGATAACTTTAGAAGTACAGCTTAGGGCACTGTGTAGCAAGCCAGCTTTTACTAAAATTTTCTTTCCCTCCCACGCACCCCAGGCATAAAATTTTAGATTTATAGGCTCTTAAACCTATTAAAGGGAAAGTGGTGGTCAAATTCACTTCCAGGTTCAGCTGGCTATCCTCATCAGGAATAAATAATTAAGGCCCTAAAATTAATCTTGAGTTGAACAAAGTCCCTTAAACATATTTGGTATGGTTGTATTGGTATAAGTATCCCTAGCACCTTTAAGCAAATATCTTAAATGTCTAAACAAATCCTGAAAACTAAGATGCAGAGAGCAAGATGCAGAAAGCAATCCAGCAGCAAGATAGGGCTATCCAGTCTTTTGCATTGAGTGTCACGTGTATGATTTTCTCCCAGTTGATGAGAGGTCTTACAAGTGCACTAGGTGCAAGGAGCTCTTTGCACTCAGGGAAGGAGTACAATCTTTGGAAATTAGAGTAGCAGACTTGGAGGCCTTAAGAAAAACAGAGGTATATAGACGAGACCTACAGGGACATAGTACTGAAGTCCCATCTCCAGTCTGGCAGCTTCTCTGTTGCTATGGAAGAGAGAGGTCAAGTTAAAAGACAGCATCGCTTTGGTGTGGCAGTAAGTGATCCTGTATCTTGGACTTGTCTTCCAGATGATGTAAAATCCTCTCACACCAAGATGTGCCCATGAGGGAAGGGTTAGGATGGCCATTATAGCTGGCGATTCATTAAGCATGTAGATAGCTGGGTGGCTGGTGGATGTGAGGATTGCCTGGTAACATGCCTGACTGCTGTAAAGGTAGCAAACCTCATGCAATACCAGTCTTGATACATGTTAGTACCAATAACATAGGAAAATGTGGGAGGGAGGTTCTGGAGGCTAAATTTAGGCTTTTAGGTTGGAAGCTGAAATCCAGGTCTTCCAGGGTGGCATCCTCAGATGGGCTCCATCTTAACAGGAGTGGAACCAGGATGCTGGCATTAACCCTTAAAAAGGAAATAGAGCTGCTTTTAAACTAGATAATAAGAGAAAGCAGACAGTTGCCCAAGAGTGCATTGTTCAGAAGGATGTATCCTTGAAAGATACTAGCTAAATAGGGAAGTTAGAGGGGTCCCAATGAAGATAAAAGTAACCCAGATGCCTTTAAGTACAGCGCAAACAGAGCTGAAAGATTCCAAATTACCCGTGTCAACTGATAATATTGTTAATATGAATAAAATACAGTCTCTAAAATGCCTGTATGCAAATGCTAGAAGTCTAAAATATAATATGGGAGAGCTAGACTATATAGCACTAAATGAAAGGTTAGATATAATGGGCATCTCAGAGACCTGGTAGAAGGAGGACAACCAATGGGATACCATGAAACCTAGGTACAAGCTATATCACAATGATAGGGTAGATCAAACTGGTGGAGGAGTTACGCTCTATGTTAAAGAGGGCATTTGAGTCACACAGGAAAACATTTTTGCAGGAAACAAACACAACTGTAGAATCTCTATGGATAGAAATTCCATGTAAAAAGGGGAAGGCAAAGGCAGTGGGGGTGCACTACCGTCCACCTGGCCAGAATGAACAGATGAATGATGTAATTCTAAAAGAAATCAGGGAAGCCAACAGTATAGACTGGGTCAATGTCAGAGCAGGACATGCTAGGGAGATAAATGACTGCTTCATGGAGCAGCTAGTTCACAAACCGACAAGAGGGGAAGCTACCTTGGACCTAGTCCTTAGTGGAACACAGGAACTGGTGCAAGATAAGGGTGTTGGGGCCACCTGGCAATAGTGACATAGCATGATCGCATTTGATTTTAATAAATCGAGGGAGGACGGCAAGGAAATCCACATTATTACCTTTTAACTTTCAAAGGAGCAACTATGATAAAATGAGGAAAATAGTTAAGAGAAAACTAAAAGGAGCAGCTGCAAAGGTTAACTGTTTATATCAAGCATGGGCAGTTTAAAAATACTAATTTTGGAAGCCCAGAATACATGTATTCCATGCTTCAAGAAAAGTGGAAGGAAGGCCAAAAAAGGCTGTTTTAGCCAAAAAGTATCTTTCAGAAAATGGAAAAAGGAGCCAAAATGACAAAAAACGGGAAACATATGCACTGGCAGGTTAGATATTTATTTATTTATAGTTCTTATATACCACAATCTTAAAAATCAGCACAGTTTACATACAACGGTTTTGTGCCAGATAGGTTCACTATTAGGTACTTACAAAGAACAGGGGGTTAAACTTGGGTTTCAACCAGGGGGACAATCTACATCATTTACATTTGATTTAATTTACAGTATGTACATACGTTTATAGTAGCTCATGTGTTCTAGGTTGAGTGTGGGATAGATGGTGTTAAACTGGTGTGTTGAGAGTAGTGCATAAGAAAGAGATGATGTTTTAATGCCTTTCTGAATTGGGCTAGGTCAGTTATAGCTCTGATGGTGGTTGGAAGCACATTCCAACAGCTGGGAGCATAGAACTTGAAGGCTCTGTTCCTTGTTCTCTTGGTGCAGATATAAGGCAGGCAAAGAGAGAATTTGAAAAAAAGCTTGCCATGGAAGCAAAAACACGTAAAAACTTTTCCAAGTACATTTGTAGTAAAAAACAGAGTCAGTTGGACCATTAGATGATACAGGAGTACAAGGGTCGCTAAGGGAGGATAAAGCCATAGCCGAGAGACTGAATGACTTCTTTTCATGGGTCTTTACTGAAGATGATGTAGGGAAGTTACACGTGCTTGAAATGGTATTTAAAGGTGATGTATCAAAAGAATTGAAAGAAAATGTTGATAAACTAGGAAGATGTATTATGACTATTTGATAAACTAAAGAGAGTAGTAAAATTACTTGGACTGGATGGTATACATCTGAGGGTGCTGAAAGAACTGAAAGATGGCACTGCAGACCTACTATTAGTAATCTGTGATCATTAAAATCATCTGTAGCACATGAATATTGGAGAATGACCAATGTTACATCAATTTTTAAAAAGGGTTCCGGGGTGATCTGGGAAACTACAGACCAATGAGCCCGATGTCAGTACTGGGCAAAATGGTAGAAACCATTATAAAGAATAAAATTACTGAACATGTACATAGCCATGGTTTAAACGGGAGAAAGCCAGCATGGATTTAGCAAAGGAAGATCTTGTTTTATTAATCTAGTATACTCAAGATCATACACCTGTGCACAGCAGATGTCCTCAACAGTTTGATAACCAGGGACACAACCAACCGACCAAGATGAACTAACAACAGCAATAGACTCCGCACACCCGCTGGATACCATAAAACAAAACAAGTTACCTCCAACAGAGCCATATCCCTCTCAGCACCGGCCCTCTGGAATTCCCTCCCGAATGATAAATGACCTCAAGGATTTCCGCAAATCCCTCAAAACCTTCTTATTCATGAATGGAATTCTATGACCAAGCAGCCTAAAGACCCCATAACCATGCTTGAATGTAAAGATAATCCCATCCACTATAGTCTATTTGTACGTTGTGTTTCCTCTGTTCAATGTAGACCCAACTTGTGTAACCCCTGTTCAATGTAGATCCAACTTGTGTAACCAACCACTCTGATTGAAGGAAAAAGTGGTATACAAATCTGTATAAATAAATAAACATAGATCAGTTTGTCCTCTTACATGTTCCCTGTAAGTATTAGTGTATGTGTCTCATATCCCCTCGTGTTAAATGTATCCCCCAATTGTGTTGTGACCACTTTGATTGAAAGATAAGGTGGTATACCAAACTGTCTAAATAAATAGTCTTTCTACTTTTTGATGGCATAGTCGATAAAGCTACAATGCAACCCATTTAAAACTAATAAGAGAAAATATATTTTTACTCAACGCTTACTCAAACTCTGGAATTTGTTACTGGAAGATGTAGTAAAAGCTGTTTGTGTAGCTGGGCTTTAAGATTTGGACAAGTTCCTGGAGGAAATGTCCATAAACTATTATTAAAGATGACCCAGGAAATCCACTGCTAACCCCTGGAGAAGAATTGTGGAACCTATGTACCTTTTTGGGAATATGCCAGGTATTTGTGACCTGGCTTGGCCACTGTTGGAAACAGGATACTGGGCTTGATGGACTTTGGTCTGACCCAATATGGCATTTCTTATGAGACATTTTCTAGTGATTCCATCTTAGCTTGTAGATATACAGTTGTGGTCAACATTATTGGCACCCTTGCATTTTAGGTATGCTGTATATCAGGGGTCTCAAACACGCGGCCCGCGGGCCGCATGCGGCCCGCGAGAGCATTTTCTGCGGCCCGCGACGCCACGGAGTATTGTCCTGCTTTACGTTGCATTTTTGTCCTCCTGCTGTTTCTATATTTTTTTTACCTCGCGTGATTCCCGGGGCTGCATGGTGTTTCTCACGTCCGCGTCACACGCCTGCCCTCCACCAATGAGCGACAGGCAGGAGGAGGAGAAAAAGGAGGAGGGGGGGGGCCCGGGCCCAGAAGCAGTCTGAATAGCCACGAGGTACCAGCGCCTTGAAGAATCGCCTGCTTGGATCGCTTGGAGGATCGCCAGGGTGCACAGCTTTCTCCACGGCAGGTAAGGAAGCAGTCTGCCCAGCCCTGCCTCCCTCAGTCCCTCTCCTCTTCGGCTTTCAGAGCCGCGAAGGGAGAGCTTCTCCCGCGCGACACGGGTAAGCGCGGGGGGGCCGAGGGGGAATTTCCCCTAAGCCTCAGCCCGCTTAAAAGAGTCGCGAGGGAGGAACTCTCCCTTCGCGGTTCTAAGCCGAAGAGGAGAGGGACTGAGGCAGGGAGGGAGGGACTGAGGCAGGGAGGGAGGGAGGGGGGGGGGCCTGCCTGCCTGCCTGCCTGTGATTTTTGCCAGGGAGTGAGGGTGGGTGGGGGGGGCTGTGATTTTTGCCAAGGAGGGAGGGAGGGGGGGGCTGTGATTTTTGCCAGAGAGGGACCTGTGATTTTTGCCAGGAGGGGAGGGAGGGGGGGGGAGCCTGTGATTTTTGCCACGGAGGGAGAGAGGGGGGAGCCTGTGATTTTTGCCAAGGAGGGAGCCTGTGATTTTTGCCAAGGAGGGAAGGAAGGAAGGAGGGAGGGAGGGAGGGGGGGGGGGGGGCTGTGATTTTTGCCAAGGAGGGAGGGAGGGAGGGGGGGGGGCTGTGATTTTTGCCAAGGAGGGAGGGAGGGGGGGGAGCCTGTGATTTTTGCCAAGGAGGGAGGGAGGGAGGGAGGGGGGGGCTGTGGGCTGGGGGGGTTAGAGATGGTAATGTGCTGTGGGCTGGGGGGGGGGGGGTGATAAACATTACCTTTTCTTACCCCCCCCCCAGCCCACAGCACATTACCAGTTCTAAACCCCCCAGCACATTACCAGTGTGCTGTGGGCGGGGGGGTGTAGAGCTGTTAATGTGATGTGGGCTGGGTGGACAGAACTTGTAATGTGCGTTGGGCTGGGGTGTTCAGAACCATTACCATTAATTTATAGTTTTATTTCTACAGTGCTGAGGTATTCTGTGTAATTCCTATTTGACATTGCTACTTGTTCTCTTTTCCCAGTAGGTCATGTATTCTCTGAAATGTATTTTTGCAGTGTTGCCTTTTGATAGGTAGGGTCTGGTGCTTTGTGAGTCCTGGTAGTGCTGTTATGATACGGGGGGGTTGCTATGGGTTCTAAATGGGCAGTGTTAGTTGTAGTTCCTAATGTGCCTGGCGGTTGGCACTGGATTATAGTAATATAGAAATTTTCTAGTCTTTCTTTATCCATGCACTCATTATGCAACATTACGCAAATATTTATGCAAATATTTATGCAAATGAGGCCCCCTTATGCAAATGAGCCCCCCGTGTCTTATGCGGCCCCCGGGTTACTTTAGAAGTCCTCATTCGGCCCTCAAAGCAATTTGAGTTTGAGACCCCTGCATATAATAATCTTGAGAAATAATTGGAAATATTCCAATTGTATGTCATCATAATATTTTTAATAGTATGTTCAAGGTATACACAAAAAAATGTGTCTGTGCAACTTAGGCATGCATGGTGATTTCTGAGAAAAAAAAACAAAAACAAAATATGACCTGTACAGGATTAATGGCACCCTTCACTGCCAAGGGTTGTGCAACCAAATATTAGTGATGACAGCCTCCAAACGTTTCAAGTAGCTATATGTTTGCACATCTATCTGATGGTAGTTTCTCCCACTCTTGAACTGTGATTTATTCCATCTCATGAATGTTTCCAAGATTCCTTTTACCAATGGCAAATCTTAGCTCTTTCCAAAGATTAAAACAATCCATTTTTTTCCTTTTTAACCATTGTTTTGTACTTTTTGATATGAGGGTCATTCTAAAAGGTTTAGTCAAGGCTGGGATGTCTGCAAACACACACGTGGATGTTGAAATCAGACACGTCTCCATAACCATTCCACAAATGCCATTTGGAGACGTCTCCAGTACGGGGATGTTCAAGTAGGTACGGGGGTGTGGCAGAGGCGTGTCTGGGGAGGGGCAATGAACTTACACATCCCCATTTGATCCCAGAAACAGCGGAGCCATCTGCAGGCACCTGCATGTTTCTTCCTGTTCCAGGCACAAATAGGTATCAGAAAAATATTTGCTTTCACCTTAAAATATGTGTAAAGATGGAGGAGAATTAAGTGACTAGCTTTAGATTACAAAGTTCCACACTAGGATTTGAACCCTTTTAAGCCACTACTCTAACCATTATGTTACCAGACATTTTGGTTCTGAACTACTTTTCTGGGGACGTCTATATAGACATTTGATACATGTGCATATATCGGGCACATCCGCGTTTCTGGAACTGTGCCTGAACTTGCACGTGTCTGCCTTTCTTTTCAAATGTTCTGGTTTGACGTCCCAGATTGCACTTGGACATCCCATTTGGAATGTGCCTCTGTATGTTTTGGGTCATTGTCCTGGTGGAGGACCAATGACCTTCGACCTAGACTTAGCTTTCTGACACAAGGTAGCACATTTTGCTCCAAAATACCTTGGTAGTCCTCTGACTTCATGATTCCTTTAATACGTTCCAGGCCTCTGGTTCCTGAGGCAGCAAAACAGCCCCACAACATTATAGAATCTCCACCACAGTCACTTGTAGGAAGGGTACTTTTTCCTTATAATCTTCATTTCTTCGCCTGTAAACGTATCAATGGTCTGCATTACCAAAGAGCTCAAGTTTGGTTTCATCTGTCTACAGAACATTTTCCCAGAATGATTGTGGTTTTGGGCAAAGATCAGGTGTGCCTTTTTATGTCTGTCTTTGAGCAGTGGGGTCCCTCCTTGGCCTTCACCCATTAAATATTTCTTTGTCTGGTGCATGGCATATGGTGCAGGTTGAAACCACCACTGCAGATTGATCCTGATCAGCCTTAAGCTCTTTGAATGTAATTTGCAGTTGTTGTTGTTGTTGTTGTGTGCCGTCGAGTCGGAGTCGACTCATGGCGACCCTCTGGATAGCTATCCTAAATTGTGTTTGGTCTTCAGTCAGACGGCTCATTGTTGACAGACTGGTACCCAGAGCTGCTGTTATTGTATCGATCCATCTCATTGCTGGCCTTCCTCTTTTGCGTTGACCTTCTATCTTGCCAAGCATGATGTCTTTCTCTAATGATCTCTCTCTCCGCATGATGTGTCCAAAGTATGAAAGTCGAAGTCTTGTCATCTGAGCTTCTAAAGAAAGCTTAGGTTTGATCTCCTCTAGTACAGACTGGTTTGTTCTTCGGGCAGTCCATGGTATACACAGTATTCGCCGCCAGCACCATAATTCAAAGGCATCAATTTTCTTCCTGTCTATCTTTTTCACTGTCCAGCTTTCACATCCATATGATGTTATTGAAAATACCATGGCTTGAACAAGTCGAATCTTTGTATGGAGAGAGACATCTCTGCTCTTGAGAATCTTATCTAGGTCTTTCATGGCCATTCTGCCAAGAGCAATGCATCGTCTGATTTCTTGACTGCTTGTTGCTTCTTTATTGATAATTGATCCAAGTAGGTTAAAGTTATTCACGATTTCAATTTCTTCTCCTTCGACGATGAACCTGTTGATTATGCCAGTTGTCATGATCTTTGTCTTCTTTACATTAAGGTGCAGGCCCATTTTGAGACTATGTTCTTTGATTGTGAGAAGCAAATGTTTCAGATCATCTTCACAAACACCTCACAATATGCCTGGTCTACCGCACACCCACCGCAACCACCGACCTACCAAGGATACTACACCTCATCTCCGAAAGCACCGACCCTTCGAAAGAACAAATTATCCTAGGAGACTTCAACCTCCCATCACTCAAAGACAAAGAAGCAGAAACCTTCATCAACGCCATGACAGCAATGGACCTGACACAGATCATAAAGGAACCAACACATGAAAAAGGAAACACACTGGACCTCATATTTCTAAACTCCCAAACCGCCTCTGCATACAGAAGTCCGTCAATCTCACCAGTGCCATGGTAGGACCACTACATCATCAACATAGCTCACACCTACCAACCAAAAAATAACAGAGGAAACGAACAACACACAAGGAGATTCAAAGCTTTCAACAAGGAAGACTTCCTAACCCAAACCCTGCCTAAACTACTCACGAACTCCAGCAACCTTGATGACCTAATCCACAACTGGAACACCACAATCTCCTCAGCATCCAGCGCAACTATAAACAAAAACAATACCAGACCCACCTCCTCAAAAGCCCGATGGTTCACCCCCGCCCTCCGGAAACTAAAGACCATTCTTAGACGAGCAGAAAGGAAATGGAGGAAAACCAAAACCGAAAAAGACAAAAACAAAATACCTCTACAAACTCTCTACATACCACTCAGAAACCGACAATGTGAAGAAAAACTACCACACCAAAATCATCACGACAGCCATAAACAAACCTCGAGAACTTTTCCAAATTGTCAAAAAACTGACAAAATCACCTAGTAAATCTGACCAGCTGCCAGATATCCCCCCTGATCTCCTAGCCCGGCAATACAAACAACTTCAACAACCGCAAAGCTCAAACCACTACGCTGAAACAACCAAGACAAATCCATGCACCATCATAAACAAAGACTGGAATACGTTCGACACAACCTCAAAAGAAGAAATATCTTCCACCATCTCCTGCCTGAACACACCACCACCTCCCTGCTGGACCCCTGCCCTACTGATTGGATAAAGAAAACCAAAGAAGCCCTGAGTACACCGTTAACCCACATCATAAACGAATCCTTTACCCAAGGACACATGCCAGACGCCCTCAAGACCACAATAATTCGACCGACCCTGAAAAAGCACAACCTAGACCCCCTAGACCCCACCTCCTACAGACCAGTAGCAAGCCTCCCCCTCACCGCCAAGATAATAGAGAAGGTAGTCCAACGTCAACTCCAAGAACATCTGGACATCAACAATATACTAGACCCCCAGCAACACGGCTTCCGACCACTACATGGAGTCGAGACCCTCATGACCACACTGATGAACACCCTCATCATAGGAACCCAAGAAAAACACTCCGGATACATCCTGATCTTCCTAGATTTATTTATTTATTTATTTATTTATTTAGTATACATTTGTATACCGCTACTTCCAGCGATCAGCAGCGGTTTGATTACAGATTGGAAATTGTCAAATCATGACAGGAAATTTTTTTGAGGTATAAACACATTGATTAGACAGGAAAGCACAGCACACAGAGAACTATTTTACAGGGAACATGGGCTATGGAGGGTTAAGTGGCTTGCCCAAGACCACAAGGAGCACCTGTGGGACTAGAAACCCCAGTCCTTCCGGCCCAAGGTTGCTGTCCTCTAGTGGGATTTGAACCCCCGACCTTCTGGCCCAAAGTACCTTGCCCCAACCACTAGGCCACTCCTCCACTCCAATATAGATATATCAGCGGCCTTTGACACCATCTCCCACGACATCCTCATACACAGACTCCAAACAATTGGAATCAAAGATACTGTACTCCAATGGTTCAGGTCCTATCTAACCAACCGACAGCAACTGATCCGCACCAGCACCTCAACTTCGCCCCCCTACCGGCAACATCAAGGAGTACCTCAAGGATCCACATTATCAGCCATGCTCTTCAATATCTACCTCCGTCCACTCTGCTCAGTCATATGCACCCACAACATCAACTTCCACATATACGCAGACGACATAATGCTCTACGCACCAATTACAACCACAAACCCAGCAAATGACCAGCTATCAGCCTGCTTCACTAACGTATCCAACTGGCTACAAGAGAAAAACCTATCCATTAACATTAAAAAAACCGAAGCTCTTATAGTAACAAAAGACCCAGACTTCAAGCCACCTACCCACCTCACCATGGGAACCACGCAAATTCAAGTACAGCCACAAATAAGATATCTAGGCATTATCATTGACCAAGCTCTAATCCTTAAGCATCAAATCAACAAGACCACCGGAACTATATTCCACAAAGCTAAAACTGTACAACGTCTCCGACCCCTCCTCGAACCTCAGGACTTCAGGACAGTAATGCAGGCTGTGACACTCCCACATCTGGACTTCTGTAACATAATCTACCATGGACTACCCGCCACACAAACCAACCCTCTCCGAACTGCTTTAAATACTACGGCAAGGATTATTCAGAATGCGAAAAAACGGGACCACATCACTCCAATCCTAAGAGACCTACACATTCTTCCCATCGAAGCAAGAATCAAGTACAAAGCCATCCTACTCACCCACAAAACCATCCACCAAACACAGAACACCCCGCTTCACACCTTACTGCCTCGCCCGATCCACGGCAGAACAACCAGACAATCCTCCAATAACTCCATCACCGTCCCCCACAAAAGAACCAAGTCCACACAACGGACCTGCAACAGAGCCTTTGAACTTTATGCTCCATCCCTCTGGAACTCTCTGCCGAACCACATCAGAAACAACGGTGATCTCACATCTTTCAAAAAACAGCTGAAAACGGTCCTATTCCGTGAACATCTCTGAACAGAAACACCACCCCCTCTTCAAGAACCCATGATTAGAAACTGTAGGATTGTAAATGTCTATGTCCATCCCAAATCATTAATGTTGCCCCATGGTGATGGCCCCACCCTATAACCATTGATCCCCCCCCCCCCCTGTTATGTGTTACACCGCTTTCACCCGGTGGAAAGCGGGATATAAATACAGTTAAATAAATAAATACATAATATAATAATCTTCACTTTCCGCCAGTAATGTGGTATCATCAGCATAGCGAAGGTTGTTGATGAGTCTTCCACCAATCTTCACACCTCTGTTGTCTTCATACAATCCTGCTTCTCTGATGATTTGTTCTGCATATAAATTAAACAGGTAGGGGGAAAGTATGCAGCCTTGTCTTACACCTTTGCTTATTTTAAACCATTCTGTTTCTCCTTGTTCCGTTTGAACTGTTGCTTCTTGATCAATGTACAGATTGTGCAAGAGAACGATCAGGTGTTCTGGTATACCCATGCTTCTTAATGTGGCCCAGAGTTTCTTATGGTTTACACAGTCAAAAGCTTTGCTATAGTCGATAAAGCACAAATAGATATCCTTTTGGTATTCTTTAGTCTTTTCAAGGACCTTCAAATATTTCTTGGACTCATTTTCCTCTTCCCACCACATCCTGGGAGGTTCTTGACAGTTCCACGAGTAGAAAACATCTTAACATTGCAAACTGTAGACACAGGAATCCCAAGGTCTTTGAAGATGGCCTTGTACCCCTTGAACATTTGATGTTTGGTGATCATAGTTTTTCTGATGATCTCAGACAGATCTCATGTCTTCACCATTATGAAAATTGGAAAAGGGAGTGAATGTGGCCATTTTAAATATTAGGGCCATCATCCATTGGTTGATTCAAGTTATGCGAGTACTGACGATCACAGGTGCATCTAATTTTACTGCAATGGGAATGTGGTTCTTCTGTTCAAACTGACTTGAAGCATTTATAGGGGTGCCAATAATCATGTCCTGCCAATGTCCCAGTTTTTATACTATTTCTTGCAATTTCATTTTTTAATTGGTCGTTTTATTTATTTTGTTTGTCAAATATGTGTGAATAGGTAGTCCAATGCCATTTCACTGACCACTTTTTTTTTTATTTAAGGAAATATCGGACATTAAGGGGTTGAACTGCAAGGGTGCCAATAATGTTGACCACAACTGTAAATTCCCCTTTACTAGAGAATTCACCACCTCTTACTCTTTTTATCTGCCTTCTGTTCTAAAAGAATAAACCTCACATTCAATTCCTTTATCTGTTGCTGGTGAGATTTTAAAGTCTAGGATTGAGTCTGGAACTGAAGTACAAATGAGAAAAATTTAGGAGGAAATAGTTGCAATGTTTCCAAATCATTTCAAGATTAAATTGCTTTAGGCTTCTGCAAAGGCAGTATTACAGTCAACGCAGTAAGAGTATCAGAGGATATTGAGAACTCACCAAAACAGACGCCCCAATAACTATGGGCCGTCAGATTCTTGGAGTTCCCACATAGAAGCAACTGAATATTGTTGACCCTCCAGATCACTTCCTCTCCTGGCAAACAGATGTTATTCTAGCACCAGGCTTCATCTCTAGCAAGTTCTTTTGCCACATTCTTCCGGGGGTTTCCCAGAGTTCAGATGAAAACTGCCCACATCCAGAGGGCCTGTGAGACGGGGTTGAAGGACACCTTTGCCTTATGGATCGGCAGCAGCTCTCCCTCCCCTGATGCTGTATCCTGTGAGGCACCTCTGTCTTGAGAGGCTTCTGCGTCAAATGTCTGCCCTTGCATTTGAGCCTCCCCATTGAGGAAAAAGGTAACAAGGAAACAAAGCAAATAAGAAATAGACGCGGCAACAAGCCAGGCCTGGCTAGCTGACAATTATTTTGCTCTCCCCCCCCCCCCAGAAAAGTTATATTTTTTTAAAAACCTGACTATATTTATAAGCATATGAAGGGAGGAGTGATGGCACCATTGATGATAATATGGGTTAACATGGATTACTCAAAAATATTCAAACAATTCTGTACATGTTGTAAGCAGTAGATAGTAAATTAAGCTTTGCAACTCCCAGCAAACAGTAACACCAGTATTTTAATGGCAGAAAGAGAAAAAAACAAGCAGTTGGAAATGAAGACACTGATATGTCAGATACAAGCAGTGAAGAAAATGTCAGTGTCAAACAACTTACGTGTGTTTTGCTAAGCAAGACAGAAAATCATACAAAACAAGAAAGACAGGAAGGGGTGGTGAGATCAAAAAGGAGAGAGAGAGAGAGAAAGTAAATAGGCTATGCCCACATTCAATTCAAATCAATATCTGAATACACAGGTACACTAAAAAAAATTTTTTTTAAACTGCCTCTAATGTTTTGATTGATTTTTACGTTTTTTGGTGCGCTGAATCCAAATCTGGTAACCAATTTGCTCCATCACGTACAGATTTTTTGCTACATTGGGTTAGCAGTTTGAGGTGAACGTTTCAGATTGAGTGCGATCGAGATAAAAGTTTCTTGGATGAATTCTTTATACTAAAAGTTTAGTAGTTATTCAAATAAGAATAAAGAAAATTGTAACAAGGCAGCACATAAGAATAGAGTAATGTCAACAAAACACACTGTGATGGTAGCAAAATTGTCTGCACTTAAAACAGCCACATACATGTGCACAAACATTGAGCATATAAGAGCGAGGTTAGACACAAAGCAAAGCAAAGAAATGTGCAAAAAATGTTGTACAGGTATGTATGTAAGAATAGAAAACGCAAACCGCACCATTGCAATACATGAAGACAAACACCCGAAGGTGTGAAAATAAAATTCTAATAAATGAGATCCGACACTGTGGTAATAACTAGCAAATGTTTATTTCAAAGTTTAGTAAAAACACGATATTTGTCAACACAGTTTAGATTTTAAAGTCATTCTTGGGTCAATCAATCTCCTGGTGAGCCCGTTTCTTCTTCCCCCGAATGCTTCTCTTGGTGCGCTGCTTGGCGTATTTTTCATCTGGGGTTTCCCGCAGCAGCAACCAGCAGAAATCAGCCATCATAGTGGTGTTCCATCTTCCTTGGTACCTTCTCTCTGCGTCCTTGATGTCCTGGTGAAACCTTTCACCTTGTTCTTCACTGTACGCCCCCACGTTTTCGGGAAAGTAGTTCACATGGGAGTGCAAGAAATGGACTTTCAGGCTCATGTTACAGCCTTGTTCTTTGAAGGCATTGAGCATCCTGGCAACAATATCCTTATAGTTCTCATCCCGCCTGTTCCCCAAGAATTTGAGAACAACATCCTTGAAGGAATCCCAGGCTTCTTTTTCCTTCTCAGACATCGTTTCAGCGAATGCTCCATCTGAAATGAGTTTCCTTATATCAGGGCCAACAAACACTCCTTCCTTTAGCTTTGCTTCAGAAAGTCGGGGGAACTTTGAGCAAAGGTACCGAAAGCACTCACCATCTTTTGGAAGGGACTTGATGAATTGCTTAATGAGACCCAACTTAATGTGGAGAGGTGGTAATAGAATTTTATCACGAGGTACCAAGCTCTCATGAAGAACATTTTTCTCACCGGGTCTCAAATACTCCCGAATTGGCCAGTCTTTTTTCCCCCAGTGTAGGTCGCGGGCCCGGCTATCCCACAAGCAAAGGAAGCAGGGATATTTGGTGAAAAAGGATTGCTGCCCTAATAGCATGGATAGAATTTTAAAGTCTCCACAAATCATCCACTTATGCTCATCATAACGAATCTTCTGAAGAATCAGGGCCAAATTCTCGTATTTTTCTTGGAGAATAACAGAGTGAGCAATAGGAACTGAAGCGAATGTGTTGCCATTATGAAGAAGAACACCTTTTATGCTGTCTTTTGACGAATCAATGAACAGCCGCCATTCAGCAGGATCATACTTGAGTTTAAACTTTTCCATCACTCCGTATATATCGTTGCAAAATACCAAATCTTCCTCTTTGCTGAAATACTTCAAAAATTGTGTCTCGCGGTTGCGGTACCAATAAAAAGTTGTTCCTGGTGACAATAGATTTTTCTGTTTAAGCCGAGAACCTAGCAGTTGGGCAGCATCTTTTGGGAGTCCTAAATCCCGGACTAAATCATTCAATTCAGCTTGAGAGAAAAGTTCAGGTTTCGGATCTGGTTCAGTTTCAAACTCGGAAGTACTGGACTCATCGGGAAAAGCCATCTGATGAGTCTCATCATGATCAGAACCGTCCACACAAATATGATCCAAAGATTTTGGTGGTTCAGGCACAGGTACTTCGTTGCTATGAGGCATAGGCCTAATTGCTGAGGGAAGGTTGGGGTAACTTATTACGTTCTTATTTTTTAAGTTGTATCCCTTCACAATGCAAGAGCAAAAATAGCAGTCACTGCTGTGGTCTCTTTGTTCACGCCACATCATAGGTATTCCAAAACGAAATGCTTGTTTTTTACCTTTCATCCATAAGCGTAGATCTTCCTCACATGTCTTGCACACTTTGTGAGGAGCCCACGGTTTGTCTTGATCGCCTAACTTCAAACCGAAATAGGCGAAATATACTTTTTTAATAAATGCAGAAATGTTCCTCTGCCGCTTTTTCACGGTATATTCCCCACAAATAAAACAAAAACTGTCCGGAGAGTTGACGCAACCTCTGGCTCTGTGAGCCATCACAAATACACAGCACTGCAAACTACAACTGTAGTGAACCACTTCGGAATAAAGCTGGATTACAACTGAGCAAACAAAAGGTAATAATGAACTTGCAAGAAACTGAAATTTGACAGGAACGTTCATGTCGCAACCACCGTGTTTGAGCGAGCGAGCGAGCGAACGAGGCGAGGCGAACAGGAAAGAACATGCGCCAGCGCTGTACTGGATTTAGCCCCCCGCCTCCCAATTGTCCTGTTAATGTATAAAATGAATAGAAAACACTCTATCATGAGGGAGTGTTTCTAGTTAGTTAACCATTACAACCTCTATTTTGGGCCAAGAAAATAAACTGCAGTCGGCTAAAAAGAAATTATGTGAACATTCCTTATATGGGTAAGAAATCTAATTTTGCAAGAAAACGTGACGTGATGGAACATTTTGGCTATTTTACCTGGATTCAGCACCCCAAAATCTATAGGAATCAGTTGCAAAACTGGAGGCAGTTTTTTGGTAGTGTACCTGTGTTATCCAGCAAGTCGGCAGAGACAAGTGTATAATACATGAATGAGAAAAAAAACATTTAGCTCACTGGAGTAGTGGGAGACCAGAGTTGTAAATGAATGGACCTAAGAAGCATGTGATGCTGAGAAGAAATATGTCTCAATCTATTGCAGTACACCACGAGAGCATTGCTCATGGGCTTCATGATTTCTGAAGAAATGGAAATGGGACAGTAAACTAAAAAACACCAAACCAAGAGAATCAAAGGATTTTTTTAAACAGGAAATCAAGTGAGAGTTTAAAAGGCGAAGTAAACACAACATAAGTAAAAGAGGAAGAGTACTGTAAAAAATAGAGGAGCTGGTCAGAAGCTGCAAGAAACCAAGAGATGTAGGAGGCGTAGAAGAGGTGAAGAGTGTGGAATGAGTGGGAGACAGACATGTTGGGTTTGGGGAGATGGGACTGTAAGTCAGTGAAGCAGAAACAACAGGAATTGATAAAGAAGGGAAGGAATGAGGAAGTAAAAAAGATGGAAGAAAATTTTAATTTAGAAATATGCAAAGAATGGGGAAATGAAGAGGTCAGGATAGCCATAACAGGAAACAGACCAGTACTGAAGGTGGTAAATAAACAAATGGTAAAAGATTTATCAAGCAGGAATCAAAACTCTTAAGAGTCTAATAATTCAGGGCATAGTTTTGCTTATTCTAACATCAAGCACTGTCTATAAACAGTTTAGAGTCTTAAACTTTTGATAATCAATAATATTTCTGCAGAGAGCAAAAAAAAAAAGAGTTAACTAAAGCATTCAGCACTGGATTTGTTTCCCTCTTCATCCTGACCCAAATTTCTGCCCAGAAAAGTGGTGTCAATTTTCTTTTTTAGAAATTAAAGTAAAAAGGTATCCTGATCTGTCACTTATCAGGCCAACCTTCAATTGCAACATATGTGAAGGCACATTTTAAAAAGGCCGCTTTTAGGACACATACCATGCATTAGTATAGACCTTCTAAAATCAGCACATCCCCACCCCGAACGTACACTTTTTTTTTTTTTTTTTTTAAAGTGCAGCAGAGATTTGCATGTGTGCACGCAATGGAAAATGGGCCAACACATATGGGTAGAGCCCCCATAAAGAGTAATGGTCCCAGTGATGGGCATCTACTTGCCAAAATAAAGATGCACATGCATGTGGGGGAGAGGCTTCGGAGAGGGGTGGGAAGGATCTGCACATGAACGGTTGCCACCGGCATGTGTAAATTCCTGTGGGACCTGCATGTGTAGCATGTACCTCACTATGGAAGATCTGTGCATGTGCTTCCAGACCCATGCTTAACAGGACAGGAGAGCAGGATGGCAGTCACACACCAGCCAAATGTCTTGAGGGCAGAGACCCTCATGCTGTGCAGGCTCTGGCTGCCCATGGGGATCCGATCTCTCACAAGTAGAAGGGGATAGCTGCGATTGCGGCACAGATGCAAGCTGTCTGTACATGGGAGATAACTTCCCCTCCTGTTCTGCCCACAGGGATCCCATCTCCCATGGGCAGAAGAGGAGAGCCGATTGGACCCTGCAATAAAAAAGGAAAGAAAAAATAAGTTAGATGGGGGGGGGGGGGAGAGAGTGAACTACAAAAACTTTAAAACAAACAAAAAAAAAACAAAGGAAAGAGGATGGTGGGAATCCAGGGCAGAGGTTGGAGGCAGGGAAGGAAGAGTGAAAGGTTAAAGGGATAAATGTGGACAAAAAGGCACAATGCCTATTTATTCACCTCTTCACCGTGCACACAGAAGCTTCCCAGCTCTGCACATCACCCACAAGACACCTATCACTACATCTCATACACAGATTGGCATACCGCTGTTGCACCACCTGAAGCACTCCAAACCCTCATCCAAAAAGATCCAGAAAAAAGATCCAAGATGACACAACAAAAACTTGCTTGTCATCCCCACCATTAAAAATATAAAGCAAGCAAACATGCAAAGGGCATTCTTCCTATTCACACCATCATTTGGAACTCCCTCCCAGAAGGCCTAAAATCCATGGGCGACACCAAAAACTTCAGAAAGAGACTAAAAACATTACTATTCATCGAACAATTTGGAACCTCACTGTGTATTGCGTTCAGTTTTGGAGACCATATCTCACAAAGGACATAAGACTTGAGACGGTTCAGAGGAAGGCAACCAAAATGATTCGGAGCCTGTGTCAGAAGATGCAAGAGAAGACTTTAAGATCTAAATATGCATAACCTAGAGGAGAGATATGATACCCTTTAAGTATTTAAAAGTCTGTATCAGTGAACAAACAAATCTTTTTCAAAGAAGAGGCTGTAAAACTAGAGGGCATATGATGAAACTGCAAGGCAGTAAACTTAAAAGCAGAATCAGAAAATACTTTTTCACTAAAAGGGTGTTAGATGCATGGAATGCCCTCCCCATGGAACTGGTGGGGGCAAATACAGTGACGGAATCCAACATGGCATGGGATAGACAGTGGATCCCTTTATAGCAAGAGGATGAAATCAAAGCAAACAAATATATTTTCATAGAGGGGAGCTGACCTGCACAAGCAGCAGGTAAAACCCTAAACACATGCAAAGAAGGAGGGAGGGGGGTGACCTGTATGGAACTGCAGTTACAGCCACCTTACTGAGCAGACTAGATAAACCTTGCTGGTCTTTAATCTGCCAGAATCCACATCATACCAAATGTTACCATAACCTGTTAACTGTAATCTTGCAAGTTAATTGTAGAATCCAAGTTGCCCCTGTCCAATGTACATAACCTAGTTTAAGTTCCGTTGTAAACCGCTTTGATTAAATGATAAAGTGGTATAGAAAATCCTGTTAAATAAATATTGGGAAGATGGCAAGAGATGACCCTGGTGAAAAAAGTGGTTCTCAAAGCATGTGTATTTCTCCACTCCCTTACAAGACGTTCCATTTACTCTGGAATCCAGAGTCCCAAAGACATGGTTCAGAGCTATGCGTTACACTAGGCCCCACTTGCTCAAGCAACTCTAGTTTGAGCTGCAGCAGCAGGAATGCCACACATCACTTACAGGTCACACAGAGGAAGGAAACCATGGAGAGGCACAACAGAACACCATATGCAGTAACACAGCACCTCGTATGCTGAAATGGTGGCATGCAGCTGAGGGCCATGTATAGCTATTGGCAAATGTGGAAAAGAGGGCCAATGGTGTGCACAACAGGACATGGTATCACCAAACACGTGGAGTGGCAGTGAAGGAGGGGGAGGGGCCCAACAGCAAGAACCTGGGACCTACATGGACAGAAAGCCAGTATATGGAACCTAACCAGGTCAAGGAGTCCAGAAGTGGTGGATGGCGATGGCATAAGAAGGTTGAACACAGGAGCACTGTGCAGATGTGTGGACAACTTTGTGTAGGACATTGATGGCAGGTAGTACATAATGCCGTGGGCACTATGTGTACTAGCTCCCAACACACCGGTACCAGGTGCCATAAGGGCTTAAGGTGCAGGTGTAGTGGCTCCCCCAACCAGGGCACCCTGTGCCATGGGTCCTGAGGATGTACAGGAGTCAAGTAATGAACAATGACACAGCAGTGGGTCACAATGATGGCAGGATATACACCGGTGAGCTACCACTCCAAAGAACACTACCAATCAGATAGTGGATGTTGCTGTTATTTGAATATATCAAGATGTTTCTGGTGCTAACAATGTGTGCCTGTAAGGTGCCATCTGCCATCTCCCCCTTACAGGGATGCATTTTCTTTGCAAATCAGCATATGTGAAACATGTCACGTCTGCCATGTGTCACACCTGAGCTGGTCAGGGTTAGGAGGCACACAAGTGCAGCAAGGGCTAATGTGGACACCACTGTAATGTCATTATCCTTGTGATACACACTTGCACTGGAGGGTGACATCATGCTGTGGATGTCAACAGCAGCAATGGCTCCAAGGCATAGGTAGTGGACATGAGAGAGAGGAAGGAATGGATGAACAGTCTGCTGATGTGGTCATTACCCTCGTCGAGAAGGGGAGACAAGATAGTCAACATTCACATCATGCTGCAGAGACTGCTGATACTAGCAGGGGAGGAGGAGGAGTCATGTGGAAATGTTTGAGTGCCACAGCAGCAACTGGTGACCCAGCCCATCCTGTCTGCTTTTATGCTGGACCAGTTGCAGCACTATGAGTCCCCAGGACATTGGTGGACTCCAGGTTCCTGCTGCACATCCTATGTCAGCAATTGGGGGGGGGGGGGGGTGCAGCAGAGCTTTTCCATACTCACCATGTCACAGGACCTCATGGTCATGCAGCTGGCAGGCCTGAGAGAGGCGATGTGTGCCATGGCTGTTGCCTTACACCAGCTCATGGCACGTACCTATGGTCCAGCCACTCCAGTAAGGAGAAGGGATAGTGGGAAGCAGGGCATGATCCTGTAAATATGGGGGGGATGGTGGGAATCAGATCAGTATCCTGTAAATATGGAATGCTTGTACATATAAAAATGGCCCAGGCAGGCAACGCAATAAATATTTTTGATTACAGCGATATTTGCCCAGTGTTGTATTAGCATGTGCATAAACGCACCACTATAGTTATGTGGGTCTCTCCCATCCCATGGCCATAACATGTACAATGAGGCCCTGCAGAAGAAGACAAGAAACCTTTGTTAACATCTAGCATCTGACATTGCAACACACAGGAGTCTCACCCACCACCTCCCCCAAAACACAGCCAACCTTTGTTAGGGGCAGCTGCCTATGATACATGCTGATGTAGCACTTTTAAGTGCGAAACCAGCCCATGACAAACACAGTGCACCCCTCATACATGTGAGCCCTTGCTAGAGCCTGTGCTCCACACCCAAATCCCTCAGCTAGATTGGAGACAGACAAGGCATTTGAGGTGGCATCCCACTGCCTATTTTGCAATGGGAAACATACAGGTTAGCTACACAAAAGTCTCATTTCTAAAATGGGTGAGATACATGTTTATATCCCGTACACATGGCCACCTGCGCCTCATTTTAGAGCATGTGAAAACTGTGGATATGCAGGCTCCCCATATACACGTTTATAAAATTGGAATAGACGTGTGGTGCCCCATTTTAGAAAGGCTGTGATTAGTGCTGTCTCTGGACAAGTCATGGCACCCAAACAAAGGCTGCTCACTAGAAAAAGCCAATTTCTTCCAAGGAGAGGTGGAAAACATGTTGCAGAATGTCCTCAAACAGCAAAGAGTGCTCCTGGGCCACAAAGTTATCTGTGTGAGTGCCTATCAAAAATAAAAAATAAACACTCTAAATTGGTATCTGACAGCACCTGAATACCATCTTATCACCGCAATAAATATGCTGAAGCCCTTAAATGCAAGTGGAAGGAGATAAAAAGGAACACCAAGAAGGTGGCCATAGAGGAAGGACCAGATGGTCAGCTTGAATCCCTCACTGAATTGGAGTAACAGGTGCTCCATACAATAGAGGAGACAGTGAGGGGAGTTGGTGACCTTGATATACCGAGAGCCTCCTAGGAACACAGTAAGTATGTACAGCACATCTTCCTTTCTCTGCATGCTCTGCCACCTTTTATTGTTTCCTCCTTCCACCTAGGTGCAAAGTGTGGACATTCAACCACCTATCACCCTAATCCACTGATGACACCCATTGTGGGTATGTGTCCCTTATGCCCTGAAAGAGGTGCAAAACAGCGGAGAAATCCCCACAATCAAATGCAGAGCAGAAATGACACAGTAGGGAAAATAAGGAAACTAGAGAGCACCTCGAATTAAGAAATCATTTATTCCAACCCGACATGGCCATGTTTTGGCAATAGCATGCCTGCATATCAGGTCCTATAACAAGCTTGAAAATATAAAACATATACCATATATTAAAAATATTAAAATAAAAAAATGCAAAAATATAAGTACCAAGGAGTCAGATAAAATAGGAGCACGCACAATTGGAAAATATATATATAAATATATGAACATGTAAATATGAAAACATGCAGTTATAACAAAAAATAACAATGAAGTTTTAAAGAAACCGCGGATTTTCACAGAAGGTGGTGTTGATGTAGACATTAACCAATGGATCAATTTCTGTCAAGATGAAAAAAACAACTCATTAGAAGCAAATTATGTGACTCTTGTCCACAATTGTTGAGTTAAATGCATATATGTGGCTCGAACATGCTTAAAGCACCCAAAAGATGAGGAATCTGAATTTATGGATTGTTAGAATAACATTTTAAACAAATGTTTGTTGGATCTTATGAACCTGCTCATTAATACATCCAAGAAGGTGGCTGAAGAACTCCAGATCAAGATTAATGAAAAGTATGAATATTGGACAGTTTGATCTCCTGAATGACTGAAAAAAAACCCTAAAAAAAAAGCCTTTGAGACTTGAGAAAGGAGATTAAGAAAATTAAGTTAGACAAGTTCAAGAGAGATGAAAACTATTATAAAAGGGATCCTACAGTATTTGACCTTGGTATAGAAATGGTTCTTGCAGTAGAGCTGATAAAGATGTGTCCTTTGTAAAGATCAGATCTAAAAGAAATAATGATGGAAATGTTGAGGAAAGGAGTAGGAAACAGGTGAACTAACTCTGGTGAGTTATTTTTCTCTCCAAATACCAGCTGTAACACCTTCTCTTTCTTACTCAAGATCTTTTAGACCAGATTTTGGAGATAACACCTACAGAATGAAAGAGTGGAGTTTTCCCTTCACAAATTCAGAGGCAGAGGGAGGGGCAATGGTAGGCCCTATAAGAGGACATACAAATAATTAGTTTCTCTGATTGTTCCTTGAAAAAATAGAAAATCTAAGTTTTTAAAAAGCCTTTCCTTTGTTCTAACAGTCAATTATGATGCTATGCAAACACAGGCTTTTGTTTTTTGCTTTTTTTTGTGAGGAAATTACACAAAGCTTTTTTTTCTCTAAATAAGGAAATGAACAGACAGATGAAAATTCAGTTATTTCAAGACGTTCAACATGGGTTCCTCTAGAGCCCTAAGATACAAACATTTGAGACTGAGTGACATGGAAAAGTTGGAAAGAGGTAAAAAAGAAATCATAATTTAAGTAAGGAAGAAATGTAGGCTATTAGTAGTTTGAAGCAAAATTCTGAAATCATTATTAAATCTGCTGATAAAGGCGGTGGTGTAGTCATTCTTAAACTGATTACATCTGAGATTGAAAAGCAGTTCGCTGACCTTTCCTACTATCTACCCTTATCCTCTGATCCTGCTACATACATTCAAGAAGAAAGCAATGTTTTATTAGAGATGGTCAAATACCCAGCATTGATGCCAAACAAAGAAAAGGTTTTTCTTGACGTCAAGAATCTGGTTATTCCAGCCATTTACATCTTACCAAAAGTTCACAAATCTACGAAGACTCCGCCTGACAGACCAACTGTTTCTACCACTGGCTCTCTTCTTGAGTCACTCTATTTTGTAGTTGTTTTTCTTACAACCTTTTCATTTGTAAGACACCTTCTTTTGTCATGCTTCTGCACATATTAATATTCTTAAAAGACTATGACATGACCAGTCTGATAGACTCTTTGTGACCCTTGACACGGCGTCCTTATACACTAATGTTCCTCAGGATGACCTTTGACAATTGTAAGTGACACATTATTCTAGAGAACATGTAATTGCAGGATATTGAGAATTTATCAATCAATTAGCTGTTATTGCTTTGAAGAAACTTTACTTTGAATTTCAAGGAGTTTTCTACCAACAAGTCAAAGGCCTTGCCATATGGGCCACGATGGCCTCTGATGTTTGTATGTCACCTACTCTGAAAAAAAAATTTAGATGAACACCCTTTGGTAGAAAATCTCAAATTATGGAAGAGATACATTGATGATGTGCTAATGATTTGGAAAGGTAGAACAGATCCTCTCAATTATTTTCATCTTTGGCTTAATACTAGAGAATTTGACATTTAATATTTAGAGTTATTCAAAAGAGATACTTTTTCTAGACATTATGGTTAGTCTAGAAAATGGTGCATTTCAGACATCCATTTACAGAAAACCTATAGACAAAAAGATTACTACATTTTGACAGTCAACATAATAGATGGTTTTAAAGTGTAACCTCCCAATTAGTCAATTTTTTAAACTCAAGCAACTGCTCCAAGGAAGAGAATTTTGAATAGGCACTTGATGTGAAGAGGGCATCCTGACAAATGTATCAAACGAAGATACCTGCAAGCAAAATATAGTTATAGGAGTGACTGAAAGGATACAGAGAGGGGAGAAAGCATGCCCTGATATGTACCCTTCAGTTTCCACATTTGGCCAATAATATAAGACATGTAATTGAAATTTACTGGCCCATTTTATCTACACATGATGTATTTAAAAATAAGCATCTGGTTAATGCTTATAAGAGGGATCCCAACTTAAAAGACAAGCTAGTTTGATCACTGATCTCACTTGCTGTTTGGCCAATGTATGCCTGTGAACAATCCTTGAACGTCAGGGAGTTTAAATATCCTAAAGCAGCATCTTCAAATAAATTGCAGTATTTTTTCAATTGTGATTCTGCATTTGTGATTACCTTATACCTGTTTAATTTATATGCAGAACAAATTATCAGAGAAGCAGGACTGTATGAAGACGACTGGGGTTTGAAGACTGGTAGAAGACTCATCAACAACCTTTGCTATGCTGATACCACAACATTACTGACTGAAAGTAAAGACGATCTGAAACATTTGCTTCTCAAGATCAAGGAACATAGTCTTAAAATGGACCTGCACCTTAAAATAAAGGCGACAAAAATCCTGACAACCGTAAAAATCAATAAGTTCATCATTGATGGAGAAGACATTGAAATAGTGGACAACTTTAACCTAATTGGATCAACAATCAATAAAGAAATGACAAGCAGTCAAGAAATCAGACAACGCATTGCTCTTGGCAGAACAGCTAAGAAGGACCTAGAAAGGATTCTTAAGAGCAGAGATGTCTCTCTTCATGCAAAGATTGTCCAAGCCATGGCATTTTCAACAACATCAAAGATAGACAGGAAGAAAATTTGATGCCTTTGAATTATGGTGCTGGCACAAATACTGTGTATCCCAGGAACTGCCCAAAGAACAAACCAGTCAGCACTAGAGGAGATCAAACCTAAACTTAGAAGGTCAGATGACAAGACTGACTTTCATACTTTGGACACATCATGCGAAGAGAGATCGCTAGAGAAAGACATCATGCTTAGCAAGGTACTGTACGTGGTCAATGCAAAAGAGGAAGGCCAACAATGAGATGGATCAATACAGTAACAGCAGATATGGGTGCCATTCTAACAACAATGAGCCGCCTAACTGAAGACCAAACACAGTTTAGGTCAACTATCCAGAGGGTCACCAGAGGTCATGATCCACATAACTTGGCTGCAGTGGTCAGATCTCTCTCCTCACAGCACCTTACCACCACTAAAAGGGCATTTGAAAGGGGCCTTCAAGGAAACATAAGACATTCCCCAGATATGGAGGTGCAAGAGCAGTATCCACCTTAGACCTTACTATTTAGGCCTGTCCCCTAGTCCTGCATCAGGATCACCACCACCCTGTCCCTCTACAGGTTGCTACATCTGCCTTGAGTTGAGGCCAGCACACAGGTGTGCACATTTGGGCTTTTAATGCATGTGCATTGCTGTAGATGTGGTGATGGGATGTGTGCATACAACACATCCAGACTCTGCACCATGCCAAACACGCATGCCCAGCACTGTTGAGAATATGTGGCTTGCTGTGGATATGCAGAATATATGGCATTGAACAGCACAGCTTTTAAACCCTATATTGATTCTGCCCTGTCCTTCTTGCTTGTATGATGCAAGTGCCCATTGCCAGAGCTGATGTGATAGGGGCCATGGACACCACAAAGAATGTCAATCTTCAGTCATACACTGTGTAACATCACATCAGACAGCATATATGTGTGGAAAGGGCATGCCCAACTGATGTATGGGATGGGTAGGCAGCAAAAGCATGACAAATGAGTGTATTTTATGTCCTACTTACAGGAGATTAGGAGTTTGCAGATGCACTGGAGGGCAACAGCAGCACAGAGTCCAGCAGCCAGACCCCGGGAGAGGGTCCCACACTGCAGGTCATCACAACCAGGGACAATGGGGGTAGCCCAGTCCAGGAGCGGGAGTCCAGAGCCAGGGGACAGCAGGGCAACAAGAAGGAAGACTATGCCACTGCCTAAGTGGAGGAGGAGGAGGAGGTGGTCATCGACCTGGGGGCAGCCAATCTCTCTTTGACAATGCTCATGCATCTGAGGAGGTACAGAGGCAGAAGATGCCAGGACATCCCCTAGTGTCAATCATCAGAGTCACCAACTTCTGAACTGTGCCGAACAGCTTTTGCAGCACAATTCCTCCAGGCACAGGAGACACAACTGAAAACAGTGATGCTCAATGACTCTTGCCTCTGGATGCCAATACAATTCAATCTATGCTCCTGGTGTCCCCAACATAAGCGCTGAAGAGGAGGGTGCCTCCACTGTCCACCACCACCATTCTGTGGCACATCAGTGCCACTATCTGTCTACCATTGCCCCCTCATCCTACATTCTGGGACCCATGCCCAATGAAAGGAGGTAACCCCTTCACTTTCCCACTTCCACAAAGCCTCCCAGCAGTCGGATGCTCTGGATGATGTCTCCAACAGCTCGTCAGAGGATAGCGAGACATCATCCAGCACATCCTCATGCAAATATAGTCAAGGCGGGGAGAAGGGGACAGGAAGTATGGTGCTAAGGGGTAGGTGTCCAGAGAGGGGACAAAAGAAGAAATAACTCTGTCTACTACAAGCACCCTTGGGTGGGTGATAGAGTACTGCTGCTGGGTGGGGGGCATGTTAGGATAGGGCAGAGGGTGGGGGTAAGTACCACTGGGCTGATGGTGGGGGGAGGATTGCACAGGGCTGGTGCTAGGTGGTGAAAGGGAGCATGTGGAGGATGGGTCACTACATTTTAACATATAAAACATGTACAAACACCTACCTTCACATGAAGTGCCTGTGTATGAGGTTGTCTCTTGCAGCCATGCATAGTTGGTATGCTTGGCCAGTACCATCCTGCCTTGGCCCTTATGCATCTACTTCATAGTGTTCTTCAAGAAGGTGTTTGTCAGCACCTCAATACCAGATTGTGGAGCATGCAGTAGACCATGAAGATCAGACATCTCCTGTGACAGGCTTGTACAGCAGTTCACTCCCACATCCGTCAAGGCACTGGAAGTGGCTCTTGAGCTGGCCAAAATGTCCTCTCAATTATGGCACATATATGCCTGTGGGCTCTGTTATACAGTTTCTCTGTCTCTTGTGTGCAGTACCATGATGGGATTCAGGAGCCACCACCTCTCTGGGTAGCCTCTATCATATGCACAGGTAGAGGGAGGGTGGACACATTAGGGCATGCACCAGGCTGTTTCAAGTGCTGCACAGGCATTGCAGCCCTGGGCTCTTTTGGCCAAGTACTGCAGTTCCCAGGTAACACTGCAAACTATAAAGCATGTGCATGTTTAGGAGATAGAGAGGGCTTGTGTGGGCCTTACCTAGAAGTTATCTAGCTTTCAAACCACTTATAGATGCCAGGGTAGGCGATTATGCATCGATCGTGGCAGGAACCTGAAACCCTTGGAAAGAAATCAGTTATCTCCCCTTGTGCACTGCAGACCACCTGCATGTTGAGTGAGTGGATTGCCTTCCTGTTGTGGAAGTGACTTCCCTTCCTCATGGGGCCTAAGGGCCACATGTGCAATCAATGATTCCCAGTTCTGATGAAAAGCAGGCCACCTCATGGAATTAGATCATGGTTTACTGCCCCACCGGACAAACTGTGGGACTGCTAAATATTGTGCAATGTGGGTTAGAAAGGTCCTCAGGAACTGTGAGATGGCTTACAGAACAAGGAGGCATGGTATGCAAAACACATTCACTATTTCAGCAACAACAGTAAAAAAGCAGCCAAACATTATGCACTAGAACATTCTCCATATATGCGCCAAGCCTCTGGAACACACTCCCAGAAAAGATCTGTGCAAACTAAACCTCACTGGCTTTTGCAAGGCACCAAAGAGACATTTATTCCAGCAACATTTTGGAAATGTAACATACAGACCAAAAAAAGACCTACGATACAACTATCCACCCAGTATCGTACCAGACTTTTGATTACCTGTATGCTGACCACCCTAACTTCCGAGAGTTAATTTGTTCCGTTTAACACTGTTCTATTTAAAACACTTAATGCAATCTGTGAACCGCTCAGACTTCACAATAGAGTAGTATATAAAAGACAGTTAAATAAATTAAATTACCATCTGAGACCCACAGTCGCAGCCAACACAGACTGGAAACCGCCAGTGGCTAGGAAGGCGAGGACCATGGTGATCTTGAAGTAACAGGCATGGGCAGCCCCTCTTTGTGGTGCAGCAGAGGAGCGGCTCTAGCTTCTGGCATGGTGGATGGCTGCCTTGTCAAAGTGGAACTCTGAGGCACTGCTCATCCATGAGGTAAAGGAACTGGGTCCTGGGCCAGTAGATCCTGTGATATGGGTGCCTCCTAGTAGTTTCTCCTGTGCTCCCAGTGGGCCTCATACAGCATGGCCAGCACAAACCATGTTTTCATTTCATCCATGTTTCCTGGTTCCTACTTCCCACCATCAGCATACAGTGACTCCCACCACCAACACCTACAACACTGCACATGCTCCTATACACCCCCCTCAAGGGCCAGAGAGTGGGTCATTGGGGGTTTGGGATTTGCAGAGCTAGATGGAGGAGGCGATGAGAAAGTGGGAATCTACAGGGGTCTTGTAAAGAGGGAGGAAGATAGGCACATGATACACTGCAGAGAAACAAATGGTAGCTCAAAGAGCACCTACATGGACAAAGCCAACAGTCTGACCAAAACTCACAAGCCAAGCACCTCCAGTCACCAAATGCCACAAGCAGTCCCAACAGACAACAAAGTCCAATCCTTTATAGTAATTTAGAGCAGGTATAGATTGGCATATTTAACAATTCCAGCCTGCATATTGCCAACCTATAAGAAATACATCCATACCTACCCCCCCCCCCCCCCCCAAGTAAAGACATGCAAAAATGAATGTGCCCAGAAGGGAAACTTTCATGGCCTTTCTAAAATTGTTTAAGAGGTTGGAGTAGCTTTCACATTTTTCTAGTGCCACATCCACATTTAAACGTGAAAAAGGGTTATACAACCCCCTTAAAAAAACCTGTAAATTAGAACGTCCCAGTCCTCATCACAGAACCGAAATCGCACGGAAATATTCACTTAGACTGCATAAATTCAGCTTTCAAAAGCATTTTGACCAAGTTATTAAATGTGAAAATCTTTACAAAAAGTAAATCTGAAAAGTTTCACTTGTGTTTTTCAAAGAAAGTTTAAAAAAAAAACAAAGAAGAAATACATTAGTCACCATGCCTGCCACCTTTTCTCATTTCCTTTTTCCGATCAACCTCTTTTGAAATGCCCAGAATGATTTTAGCTAGGTGACAAATGTAAAACTACCATGCAGCAAGATGAAAAAAAGGGGGAGGGGGTTCACAAGCCAAATAGGGCAATATATTTGCATGCCAGTCCCCAGCATCATTTCTGACTCGTGCTTCAATATCAGTTATTGCTGAGTCAGGGTGATGAAATCAAACAGTAGTGGCTGCATGAGGTAAAGCATGATCACAGTGTGTACACCACAGCAACATTGAAGGACTTTCTGGCCTCAATTTTAGAATGTGGTGGTCAAAATTCAATGACCTCCCAGTAAAATATTTAAGCTATGAGCTGAGGAAGTTCCTTAGGATCATAAGTAGTACCACGATTGATGAGAGAAAAGGTCCATCAAGTCTCAAACAGTGCCCAATCCAGGTCACTTGGAAGTACCTGGCAAAGCTCAAAACAAATGCCCACTTCATATTGTTTACTTGCAGAGTATTTATGGATCTGTCGTATGACATTCAACATTTTTTGATCATTTAATTTTTAGAGTGAAGGCAAACTCAAAATCTTTTGAACCTTTATACACGACAAGATGCCAAACTCAGTCATGCAGAATTACTCTATAGCAGTGGTTCTTAATCCAGTACTCTGGGACCCCTTAGGCCAGTCAGTTTTTTAGGATATCCACAATGAATATGCATGAGATAGATCTGCATACAATGGAAGCAATGCATGCAGATTTCTCATGTGCATATTCATTGTTGATATCCTGAAAACCTGATTGGCTTGGGGATCCCAGAGGGCTGGGTTGAGAACCACTGCTCTATAGGGTGGTTTCCATTACCCATTAAAGCACCCGATCATCATTAAATAATTAATTGTGCTAAAGAAATACAAAGGTTCACTTATTTCACACACTGATTTGGAACTAGACACGTTCATTTATTAGCACGCTAGGGCACCTTGTAAAATGTAGTGTGCACAATTTTGATTTAAATTGTGATAACCTATGAATTAATGCATGTACAATTGATTTATGCATGTTAAAAAGTTATAATGCATGTTCATGTTAAAGTTTTTATTACAATAACTGCTGAAAACTGAAAAATGCCCCAAAATCTGGAAAAAGAAAAACTGAAAAATGTTCACGTGGTCATATCTCTGTTCTGCAGGAGTCTTAATTTTCTTACTTTGTACATTACTGTGTCTCAAGCAACAAGGAACTGTTCAATTTATATCCTTTTTATTCCATAAGAAAAAAAAAGGTGACATTTTACTTACCAGATAATATTCTTTCCTTGAGTCCTGCTAGACCAGTCCAGACAAGTGGATTGTGTTCCCCTATTAGCAGATTGATGGAGACAAAGAACCAATGAAAAGCAGAGGTTTCAATGACATCAGTTACATGCCTCTATCCACCTTAGCCACCACAGGGCTCTTCAGAATCCATCCCAAAGCATATGGAAGAACATAGCAAGTCTCATACAACCTCAATATGGGCAACAAGGAGAGATCAAACAGAAGAGAACTATGTACAGGAAAGTATAAATAGAAGACTGTCCATAGAATATGGCCCTGCAGATCCAAGCATATAAATCACAGCGAGCCCGAAGGTACTGCCGCAGAATCAGAGAAAGCACTGTTTCAGGAGCATGCCCTAGACTGGTCTAGTAGGACTCAAGGAAAGGACATTATCTGGTAAGTAAAACATCACCTTCCATATCAACCTGCTAGACCAGTCCAGACAAGCGGTATGTACAAAAGCTACGCCTCCACTGGACAGGAAGAAGACATAGCAGTTCGCGAAACCTTGGAGCCAAAAGCCATGTCCGCCTGCACATGGCCATCCAAGCAGTAATGCTTCACAAAAGTGTAAGGTGATGCCCATTTTGCCGACCGACAAATGCCTGCAGGGGCTACAGAGCTCCACTTCACCCATGAGGATGCTTGCGCTTGGGTAGAATGGGTGCACAAACCCTCCAAGAACCAGCTGGTTCTGCAACAGATACGCCGAGGAAATTGCCTCCTTAATCCAACACCCCAAGGTAGACTTAACTGGCACATCACCCTTGCGCAGGCCAGCAAACAGCACAAAAAGCTGGTTGGATTTACGAAATGCATTCGTAACCTCCAAGTACCAGAGAAGCACCCTCCGGACATCCACAATATGACTATCTTTCTCCCGACACTATTCCTTAGAGATGGAAGGCAGGCAAATCCCCTGGTTCACATGAAAGGGAGAAATCACCTTAGTTAAGAAGGAAGGCACAGGCTAAATGGAAGCGGTCTCCTCAGAAAAAGATAGGTAAGGATCTTGGAAAGACAGATCCTGCAAGCTCAGAAATCCACCTTGTGGAACAATCACAACCAAGAAGTCCGTCTTGAGCATCAAATCCTTCAAGTGTAGCATCACACGATCACTCAAAGAGACACCAGACCCACACGTATGCCAGGTTGGTAGACCTCCTCTGGGCTCTGAGCAAAATGGAAATCACTACCCAAGGCACCTCTGAAGGAGAACAAGCAAATATGGATGTACACAAATTCCTTGGTGCCACAGCTACAGTCACCATCACCATGACTGTGGAAAACGTCCTTGCGGCAGTGGAGATTCCAAAGGGAGGGCGGCGAACTGAAAGGGAGAGGCAAGCATGGCAAAACACAGACACCTCTGCTGATCCTCCCAGATGGGGCGATGAAAATATGCTGTGCTGGAATCACTGATCGCAAATTTTCCATCCAAAAGCACCGGCTGCGCCAGTGCACGTTGAAATCCTTGAGGGCCAGAGTGGACCAAAAATGACCCATCCTCTTTCTTTTTTTTGTTGTTGGGCCTCACAAAATAGTTGGAGTACCTTCCCTTGCTCCAATCATCTGGGGAATGGGCACCACTGCCAACAGAAGCAGCAACTTGCCCAAGGTGTTTCAAATAGCCATCCTTTTGTTCATAGACCCACAAGGGGGATAGGGAATGCATGTAGGATCGGCTTTTGGCATATCCGTACTGAATGGAGTCAAGCTTGGTGACCTGGGCTCATTCCTGTGAGAAGAGATGAAGCCTGCCCCCAACTGGAGGAACCAGGGAAGGAGACCCCAAACATTCACTGTACAGCTCAGGAGGAACTTCCTCTGGAAGGGACAGAGTCCATGGGCCCATGCGCTCCCCAAAAGGGCTGAAAACAAACCCAAAATCCAGGAGCAGAGGGGAAGGCGGCCTTCCAGACTGGTAGTGATGGGAGTCCCAAGACCCCTGCGTGTCTGTGGGGAGTAGATGGAGGGCTGATGGCAAAGGGCTCCTGCCCATTTCACAGGCCCCTTAGACCAGGTTATGTTTCTTCCAGGTCCTTCATCAGCTACTCTAAAATGCCCCAGTGGGCCAACTGAGTTTTGGGAGATGTGTCCGCTGCCCAATATCAGAATTGAATGCCATGCCACCGCTAACAGGGCACTATACCTGGCCGCTAGATATACCAGGTCATTTATGATATCAGAAAGGAAGACCACAGCAGACTCCAAAAGAGAGGTGGTATCGTCCGGCAGGAGAGAATGAATCCACTGGAGCAGGGATCAAGATGTCAGGCTTGCAAAGAACACCAACTGAAGAGCAGCTGCCGCCACCGCCACCACTGCAAACAGTTTTTTCAATGCTGAATGCACCTTTCAGTCTACAGTATCTTTTAAGGCCGATCTGCCTTCCACACGAATGATGGTCCATCTGGTAACCACCATGACCTGTGCTTACACCTTGGGAATATCAAACTACTCAACACACTCCTTTTTCCAGGACAGTGTACATCTGTTTATACATCCTTAACCCATTAGGGAGGAGTCAGGAGAACCTCACTCCAACCTGATACCTTGATCATCTCTGGGAGCAAAAAGAATGTAGTGGATTTTGCATCTCTTGCAGGAATGGATGATCCTTTGGCCCTTGCTCTGTGTCTACAGCAACCACTAAGTCCAAGATGGATAAGACCCTGGTAAATAACACCGTCATTTTCCCCTTCCAGAACAAGTGGATAACACCAGCCTCTTTATAAGCCTCTGAAGGCGAGAGCACTTCATCATCCACAGCAGCGCCCAAGTCACAGATCGGATCATTTGTCTGGACTGGTCTAGCAGGGATATATGGAAACTTGTCTCAGTTAGCTGATGTGTAAGTGATGTTAGAGAGCTGTACGGAAATAATCCACAGGGAGGAGGAGATTCTGCTATTCACAGGAACATAGGCATCAGAATGGGGTGAGCCAGATGGGCCCTGGTCCCAGCAAATGTTTGCCTGTCAGATGCCAGCAAACTGCTTGGAGGCCACGATCATAGCCTTTGCCTCCTGTTCTGCCTGTAGGGATCCAAATCTCCCACAGGCAGAAGAGAAGAGAGCAATAGCGATCACGGCAGACTTCTTCCGTCTGCCCGCCGGAGATCAGATCCCCATGGGCAGAACAGTAGGGGAGGCTCTGATTGCAGTATCCATGCAGGTTGTCTGCCCACATGGATTTGATCTCCCATGGGCAGAAAAGAAGGGAATGGCCTCAATTGCTGAAAAGACTCCTTCTATTTGCCCATGGGAAATCAGAGCAGACAGGAGTCTTTGCCGCGATCCTCTTCCTTTTCTGCCCACAGGGATCGGGAATCAAATCAGGCAGAACAGGAGCAGATGATCACAGAGCTAAGGGGCAGAGCTTAGAGCAGAGTCAGGGTGGAGCTTCTGCCCCTTCCCCCTATCATTTGGCCGTTCATCGGCCTTGAATAGGGTTAAGTGTGCAGCACATATTTGATTGGTGGAGGTGGATCTTTCTCAATCACGGTCTTTTAGTGGCACTGAAATATCTCCTGACCAATTGAATCAGGCCCCTTCCTCCTCAAATGGGGCAGTGGTTGGAGAGAATGAAAGAATGGATGCAAATGGAGCGGTTGAATGGGCTATATGCTAATAAAATTGTACCCGATAGCTATCTCAAAGCTTGATGATGCCTCTAAGGGAGACTGACTCTGCCCAGAACCAACAGTTGTGAGATCATGTGCACGAAATGAGGTGGGTGTGTTAGAACATGAGTTAAATCAAGGTTGGGTTGGAGGAGACAAGGGCAGGGGACCGTGCTGATGGGACAGCGTAGGCATAGGTAATAGCTGTATTAAAAGAAACAGAAAAAGACAGAACAAGCTTGTGGAATTTACACGCGACCGATTGCTTTGCTGTGATGCTATGGCATCGAAAACTGTATTGTCCTCATGAAGAATTTTTGTTGTACAACTGTGTGGCATTCAGACACCATTATGTTATATTATATTCTGCAATAAAAATATATTTTTGAAAAAGAATGTATTATAAGAGTATGTAATTCATGATATTTGAGATTCACAAACATTTCTCTCAGTACAGTTATATGGCTAAAATTCAGTTCCCTCAAATCACCTTACCTCCATGTGTATAAATTCTTATCATTCTAAAGCAGTGTTTCCCAAACTTTTATGCAATATGATCCCACGGTAACGTACTTAAAAATTCAAATGACCCCAGAAAATGAAAACAGAAACAGATCTCCACTCTCCTTCCTTCTCGCATCCACTCCTTCCCCACCAAATTATCCAAAGCTAGAAGGCAGCAGTAGTAGCAGGAGTCCGCACAGGTCCTTCTGTCTCTGTGTACACTCACAGACCTCAGCACTCTGCAGGGGTTTCCAGTCTAAATAGGAAGCATACAGAGGAGGTGGAGCTGCCTGTAAAGTTCATTAACTCACTGGACCCACCCATGCTGAACTCCACTAGTGGGCACAGGTCACAATGGAGGTCCAGAGAAAGTGGGGTGCAGCTCTGTTTCTGATTTGGCACAGTTTGAGAGCCACTGGTCTAACATGCTCAGTGTCTTCAGTAGTACCATTCTAAAAAAACTGGTCCCAAGGTGGTGAACTGGATCAGGAATTGGTTGACCAAAGGTGGTGGTAAACGGAACTCACTTGGATGAAAGGAAAAGGGATTAGTGGCATGCCCCAGGAATCGGTCCTGGGACCAGTACTGTTCAATGTATTTGTGAGTGATATTGCTAAAGAACTGAATGTTAAAGTCGGCCTTTTTGTACATGACACAAAAAGTTGCAAAAAAGAGTGGACATTTCTGAGAGAGTGGTCAACATGAGGAAAGATCTAAAAACAGTGGAAGAATTGTCCAATGATTGGCAGTTAAGATTTAATGTGAAAGAAGTGCAGTGTCATGCACTTAGGATGCAGAAGTCCAAGAGAATTGTATGCAATAGGGGGCGAGAGGTTGGTGTGAACAGACCAAGAGTGATTGGTTCTGAGGATCTCAAGTTGGTGAAACAGTGCGACAAGGCAGTGGCAAAAGCCAGAAGGATGCTGGGTTGCATACAGAGAGGAATTACCAGCAGAAAGGAAGAGGTACTAATGCCACTGTACAAGTCATTGGTGAGGCCTCACTTGGAATAGTGTGTTCAGTTTTGGAGACCATATCTCGCAAAGGATATAAAAAGACTGGAAACGGTTCAGAGAACGGCGACCAAAATGATTTGGAGCCTGTGCCAGAAGATGTATGAGAAGAGACTTGAAGACCTAAATATGCACACTTTGGAGAGGAGGGACAGGGGAGAGATGATTCAGACCTTTAAATACTTAAAGACTATTAATGAACAAACAAACCTTTTTCAAAAGACAGGAAGCTGTAAAACTAGAGGGCATAACATGAAACTGCAAGGGATTAAACAAAGGAAACGTCAGGAAATACTTTTTCACTGAAAGGGTGGTGGATGCTTGGAATGCCCTCCCGATGGAAGTGGTGGGGGCAAATACGTGACAGAATTCAAAATGGCATGGGACAGACACAGTGGATCCCTTTACAGCAACAGGATAAAATCAAAATAAACTTAACTCTCTCATATCTCAATAGGGGTTACCTGCATGGGGCAGCAGGTGCACCTACTCTTGCCACCTTTCTGGGCAGACTAGATGGGCCATGCTGCTCTTTATATGTTGTCATGTACTATGTTACTATGTACATATGCTTGCCATGTACTATGTTACTATGTACATATGCTTGCCATGTACATTACCAGTACCTAAAAATGAATTTCCAGGGCAGAGGACTAGGATGCAAGTGCTTGCGTTTCATGTTTACTGTTGTATCCCATATCCTCGAGTGAGGGACTTCAGGATCAGAGTCTGCAGCTGTGCCACTCTGCACCAGGCTTTTCTATCTCCAAGCTATCGGCCCGCTTAGATGAACAAGAAAACCCCTACTGCCCTAAGTCCAGCTGCCAAATTCTCTCCCACACTCACTTTGCCACTTGCAGGGGGAAAGCATAGTTACTCACCTGTAACAGGTGATCTCCGGGAACAGCAGGAATTTAGTCCTCACATATGGGGTATCGTCGGTACCAACGAAGCCTGCGCAGGAACGCTCCCCAGCGTCCAATTAGAAAGCTTTTGGGAGCATTCCACAGCGCCTGCGTGCTGCCTTCCCGCTTTTCCCAACTGCCTCTCTCCAGTTGAGTTTTATTGCTGAGACAAAGAGAGAGGGAGGGAAAGGAAAAGAGATAGAGAGATACAACTCCTAGGAGAGGTGGGTGGGTTGTGAGGACTAAATTCCTGCGGTTCCCGGAGATCACCTGTTACAGGTGAGTAACTATGCTATCTCCAGGAACAAGCAGGAATGTAGTCATCACATATGGGGACTCCCTAGCTTTAGATGTCAGGGAGAGACCCCAGAAGTTGTGCGTCCCTGAGAAGGGCTCCACTTCCCCCCATGAATCTCTGGCATCCTACCAAGGATGGTAGGTAGGAATTGATTAGGTATAGAACAGGTGTTGGAGAACAGCTTGATCAAACAAGGCATACCGGCGGGAGTCCTTGTCCAAGCAGTAATGGACTGTGAAGGTATGAACCGAGGCCCAGGTGGCTACTTGACAGATATCGTCGATAGACACAGAGCGTAGATGAGCCATTGAAGTTGCCATGGCTCTCACATTGTGAGCTGTGACAAGGCCCTCCAGAGGAAGATTCTTACTCTGATAGGCAAAGGAAATACACTGAGTAATCCAGTTAGATAATGTTCTCTTGGAGTCTGGAAGTCCCAAATGAGAAGGATCAAAAGCAACAAAGAGTTGAAAGGACTTTCTATGTTGCTGTGTTCTTTGCAAGTAAAAGGCTAAAGCTCTTTTACAGTCCAAAGTATGAAGGTTCCTTTCTGCATCTGATGCATGAGGCCTTGCAAAGAACACAGGTAGGTAGACCACTTGGTTTAGATGAAAGGACGAGACCACCTTTGGCATAAAGCGTGGATGAGTCCTAAGGACTACCTTGTCATGATGAAACCTTGTATAAGGTGGATCAGCTACTAGTGCTTGCAACTCACTGATGCGACATGCTGATGTGATTGCAATGAGAAAATCGTCTAAGTAGGGGAAGACGAATATCCCTAGAGTGCGGAGAAATGCTGCTACCACAGCCATGCATTTCGTGAACACCCTTGGTGCTGAGGCCAGGCCAAAAGGAAGCACCCTGTATTGGTAGTGCTTTCCTAGAAAAAGGAACCGAAGGAATCTTCTGTGAGTTGGATGGATGAGAACATGGGTGTACGCATCCTTGAGATCTAGAGAACAAAGCCAATCCTGACTCTGAAGGTATGGCAGTAGAGTTCCCAGAGAAATCTTGAATTTCTCTTTGACAAAGAATTTGTTCAATTCTCTGAGGTCCAAAATAGGTCTGTATCCCCCTGTTTTCTTTGGGATAAGGAAATAGGGGGAGTAAAACCCTGTACCCTGCTGATGGATGGTCACCTCTTCTATTGCCCCTTGGGCAAGAAGCATAGTGACCTCCTGACCTAACAGGTTGATGAGAGAGGTCAGAGAATTGAACTGCCTTATCATTGTGCAAGGGGACATGCTGGAAAAATGAAGCTTGTACCCCTCTTTTATGATGGAGAGTGTCCAATGCTCTGCTGTTATCTGCTCCCATCTGGGGGCAAAGTGACACAACCTTCCTGGAATGGTGGAAGGCTCTGGTCCAATGAGAGCCAGGAAGGCTAAGTTCTCTAGCTGAAAGTCAAAGGTCTTGTGGAGGCTGAGACTGCTGGGACGGCTGAGGCTTAGCAGTCTTTGGTTTTCTTTGTTTGGGTGGCTGCTGACCTTTCCGGACAAGCTGACTTGCAGAACGTCCCTGCTGAGAATAAGCAGGATAAAATCTTTTCTTTTTAGAAAAGAATGGTTTCTTCAAAGATCTTTCTTGCAGGATCAGCTCTGGACCTGGATAATCTATCCAAGGTGGAGTTGTCAGCATCCAACTCATTGGCCTTTTCCTGCCAATCTTTACCAAACAGGTTCTCACCAGTACAAGGAATATTTCTCAGTTTGTCTTGTACCCAGAGCTCCAGATCAGATGCCTGGAGCCAAGCAATTCCTAGTGCACCTATGGCAATGGCAGAGATTCTGCTTATGCACTCAAAACAGTCAAAAGCTGAACGGTTGACACATTTAGAAACATCGTGGGCATGTTTGACCAATGTGAGAAAATCCTGCCTTCTATCCTCAGGAAGAAGAGGACTCAAAGCCTCTAAATCACCTGTGACTTCCTTCAGGAATATTCCCATATACAGACTATAGGAACTGATCCTGGCAGAAAGCATGGAAGCTTGGAAGACACGACGTCCAAAAGCATCCAAAGTTTTGCACTCACATCCTGGAGGATTAGAGGCATGCCTCTTTGCACTCTTGATCCTTCTCATAGCTAATTCCACTACAATAGAGTGGTGAGGAAGCTGAGTTTTCTGGAAACCAGGACAAGGAGGGACTCGATACAGAGTATCCAGTCTACGAGAGTGAGGAGAGGTGGTAAGAGGTGTCTCCCACATTCTTAACATGAGATCATGCAAGATCTCATGGATGGGCAAGGTAGCTGCCTCCTTAGGAGTTTTAGGATATTGTAAAATTTCCAACTCCTTTGCTCTGGGCTCTGTTTCAGGGGCCACAGTAATGGACACCTCCCTGATGAAATCCTGAACGGAAATGTCCTCTGGAGGAGACATCCTGCGTTTAGGGGAGGAAGGCTCCTCCGAGAGAAGTATTCCCGCATCGACAGAACTGTCAGAATCCTCAGATTCCTCTGAGGACTCGAAATACCTTCTGTCGGGATGCTCTTGAAGAGCCCGATACCCGTACCGACCGAAGTCGGTACCAAGGGGAATCGGTACCGGTGTAACGGTACCGGAAGGCATCGCATGACTGGGTACCGGCAATGCAGATGCCGATGCTGTCGGTACCGGTACCGATACCGGTGCCGGAGTCGATACCGGTACTGGTTGAACTGTCTGACGCGGTTCCGAGGGTGTCAATGCCGCAAGGAGTGCCGCCATACTGCGTTCAATAGCCAGGACCCTCTGGTCTATCGATGTTGCCGATGCCTGGATGTCGGTAGCAGAGAAGACCGCCGGTACCCCAGAGCATGGCACTAGTAGTTCTGCCGAAGTCGAGGCCTCGAGAACGTCCTGGAGCCCCGATAATGCTTTAGAAGCCGAAGCCTCCCGCCAGGGCAATTTTGCCGGTTAAGAATCCTCAAGGGCAACGCCAGAGGCATCTCGATGCTTAGAAGGAGATCTACCCTTTGAGGACCGGCTAGATTTGTTTAGTTACCTGAGACCCACGGGAGGAAGACGAAGCCCTGGAAGATGTCGATGCCACCGAAGTTGCATCAGAGGGAAATAGGCTACTGAGCTTGGCAGCTCGGTTCTGTCGACCTCTCTTGGACATCATGGCACAGGCCATACATTCCAAAATGGAATGGTCAGGACCTAAACATTTCAGACACCACTCATGGGTGTCGGTGACGGAGATGGTACCGCCACACTTGGTGCACTTTTTAAAACCCGAAGAGGGTTTTTCCATTATGGAAAAAATCTTGGGCCTAAGGCCCAAAATGGCGCGTGCACCTGGAAAAAATGGGGAAAAAAAAAAGTACTAAGAAATTTTTTTTTTTAAGAAAAGAAAGAAAGGAAGAAAAACCGGCGGTACCGGTAAAGCATCGAGGAAGGCAGACGCAACCACAAAAAAAGGAAAATTTTCTGTGGTGACAGGATCATGACCTGCTGGCTCCGCGGAAAACGAAGAACTGGAGAGAGGCAGTTGGGAAAGGCTGGAAGGCAGCACGCAGGCGCTGTGGGATGCTCCCAAAAGCTTTCTAATTGGACGCTGGGGAGCGTTCCCACGCAGGCTCCGTCGGTACCGACGATACCCCATATGTGATGACTACATTCCTGCTTGTTCCTGGAGATTCTAATCTATTTATTTCTCATACACTTTTTCAAACAGGTCCTCAAGGAATGGTACAAGACAAAAAAAGAAGAGAACATTGTGAAGACAAAGCAAGGTATACTATGGGGTTACAATGGATAATAGTACAGCTAAAAACGTTTTGAGCCTAGAATTACAATTTGATTGGGATTACCCAAAATGATTCCCTAATGTGGAATAGTGAATAAGAATCTGTGGATTATTCAGCCCATTTCTAGCATTAAACTCACTATCTCTGTATCATTATCACAGCACTCAGTACAATGCGTCCCTCGCTGTCCACACAGAACTGAGCTTATACTCTCATGGGACCCAGCCCTATGCACTTCTTTCTATCCTCACAGAAGCCAGCCCCACCTATCTTCCAATCTTCACAGAACTCTGCTTTTTGTACTTTAACCTCAGGGAAGTGCAGTTCAGGTTAACATTATTAGCATGTTGCATACAATATCTTGAGAAATAAATGGTAGTATTCCAACTGTATGTCATCATAATATTTCAAAAATATGGTCAAGGATATACAAAAAAAGGATGTCTGTGCAATTTAGACAGTAATTTTTGAGGGGAAACCTCAACCCCCCCCCACACACAAAATATGACCTGGATGGAATTAATGTCACTCTTCACTAATATTTGGTTGCACAATCCTTAGCAGTGATGACAACTACACTAAACTTTTGGAGGCTGTGTTTCACAACTCTGTCTGCTGGTAGTTTCTCCCACTCTACAACTGTGATTTGTTCCAGCTCATGAATGTTTCCCGGATTCCTTTCACCAATGACAGATTTCAGCTCTTTGCAAAGGTTCTTGATTGGTTTGAGATCAGGACTCATTGCTGGCCAGTTTAAAGCAGTCCATTTGTTCCTTTTTAACCATTCTTTTGTACTTTTGGATGTATGATTTGGGTCATTGTTCTGCAGGAGGACCTATAACCTTCGACCCAGAACTAACTTTCTGACACTAGGAAGCATATTTCGCTCCAAAATACCCTTGTAGTTCTCTGACTTCATGATTCCTTTAATATGTTCCAGGCCTCCAGTTCCTGAGGCAGCAAAACAGCCCCACAACATTATGGAACTTCCACCATATTTAAACTGTAATAAGGGTGTTTTTTCCCTTATAAGCTTCATTTCTTCACCTGTAAATGTTTGCTGGCCTGCATTGACAAAGAGTACAAGCTTGGGTTCATCTGTCTACAGAACATTTTCCCAGGAGGATTGTGGTTTCTCAAGCCAAGTTTGGGCAAAGATCAGCCGTGCCTTTTTATGTCTGCCTTTGAGCAGTGGGATCCTCCTTGGCCTTCGCCCATGAAGTCCTTCTTTGTTTAGTGTGTGGCATATGGGGTTGGTTGAAACCATCACTCCAGATTGCTGCATATCAGCCTTAAGCTCTTTGGATGTTGTACATGGTATTTTTCTAACAGTTCGTACTAACCTTTAAAGACTTCTTGTATTAATTTTCCTCTTCCCACCACATTCTGGGAGGTTCTTGACTGTTCCGTGAGCACAAAACTTCATAAGAACATTGTGAACCATAGAAACAGTGATTCCAAGGTCTTTGGAGATGGCCTTGTACCCCTTTGAAGTTTGACGATAATGATTTTTCTGACTGTTTCAACCAGCTTTTGTCTTCATCATTGTGAAAATAGAACAGGTAGTGAATGTGGCCATTTTAAACAGACCCATCATTCATTGGTTGATTCAAATCATGTAAGTACTGACAATTGATCACAGGTGTGTCTAATTTTACTGCAGTGGGAATATGGTTCTTCTGTTCCAACTGATTTGAATTGTTTTAAGGGGTGCCAGTAATCATTTATTTATTTCTCTTATATACCGCGCTATTTGATATCAATAATAATCATGTCCTGGCAATGTCCCAGATTTCACATTATGTCTTTTTTTTTTTAAGTTGGTCTCATTTTATTTGATTCTTTTATGTGTGTCACATATGTATACATATATAGTTGAAAGCCATTTCATTGGCCATTTTTTGAGGAGATACAGGATATTAAGGAGTTGAATTGCAAGGGTGCTAATAATGGTGACCACCACTATATCATTGCACATCGCTTTTCTGCTTGTATACATAAAGAATGTTATCTACTAGAAGTTACACACATTTGATATTGCTCATATACAGCAATTCTTGTTTCATAAGCTCACAACTCAGTCACGTTTGCAGCCTTATGATATGAAAATGCATACACAACTCCTGGGGAAATAAAATTAAAAAGGCAGCAGCAAAATAATATATGGAGAATAAGCACGTTTACATTTTCAGAGATTGTCCATTTTCTCTACCATTTTTACACAAGTGGGTTGTGAGGGATATTGCATGGAACCACATTATTATCCATTAAGATCCAGTAAGAGCTCCACTTTTGGAGCTTGTGGTTAATCTTGTAAGCTCTACCAAATAAGGACCTTTAGCTTGTGTTACTTTGTATACTATTCTTGGAGCTAAAGGAAAAAACTGAATTTGAACAAATGAGAAATACAACGTGAGAAAAAAGAAGTCCTAATCTACAGGACCTGGTAATTACACTAGAAAGCACATGATATTGGCTGTTTGCCCACTGCCATTACAAAGGGTCTTAAAGTTACTGCACTTTAGGGTATAAGGGTTCAACTGCTCCAGTCAGAGAGCCAGAAATAGGCCTCAATTTCAGGAAGCTCCCAATGAATATTCAGCACTTACTTATTTACATACATGTGATCTAAGAAATGGCTTAAGGCGCATATTTTGATTCTGCTGAAAACAAGGTCTTCAAAGGCAAGATCCGAGAAAGTCCTCAAGTAATAAGTTACATGAGAACTAAATCAAGCTTACTTTCCAGGATGCACACACGTCCACAGGTGTAATTCCCTTGACCACCCCCCCCCCCCCATATCCTGAAAATTTGACGTGGGTAGGACACCAAACACAAAGGTTATTAAGTGTGGGACATACAGGCGCACACATATACTGCAATAGAGACAGGGATCACCTAAAACTCCTTCTCTTCAGGAAAAAGGCTAACGGGTGGAGGGGGGAGGAATAACTAAAAGCATAAATACAAACTAAGGTACTTGTTAAAAGCATAGCACAATTTTAGCAGTACCTAGAGGGCATAGACTGGATATCACATATCCTAAATGATGGCGCATTAAGTACAATTTTTGTGCAGTGTCAAGTGATCGCTTCTGACCAATCATGACATTCCACATTGCTGAGCATCATGATATAAATGCCAGGAAAGACCTATGCCCAGCACAGGAGGCCAAGGGACGAGTCTGGGTACAGATACAGGTACACAAAAACTTGATGGCCTACAGTTGTAATCTCCTGACCATCTGCCCTATGGTCAGGAAGAACCTGAAATAGTTCTACATTTTAGTCATGAGAAACCTAACTTTAAAAGGACATTATTTTCACATGATCATGAATATCCAGCCTCTCACTTCAGAATGTGCCAGGAAATTGCAGAATGGTCGTCCTATGAAACTCTGTGTTAGTCTTAGTGATCAGCGTAATCCCTACAGTGCTTAACAAAAACGGAATTATTTTTAAAAAATGAAAGAACCCTTCCACCAGTACGGCAAGTGCAGGATTTCCTAACAATGACAATAAACCAATGATGGGATTCAGGCACACATGGGAGACTCAGAGAGGGAGAAGGGCAGAGGAGGGAACTGTCCACAGACCAAGTAGGGGTTGGGGGTAACGTAAGAGACTCTGGGGTAATCAGACAGACAACTATATAAGGGTTTTTTTTTTCTTCTTCATGTGATATGGTTGATACTAACATCAGATTAACAGGACATTTAGTAGGAGGTGCATTGCAGGGCTTAGGAAAAAACAACACCAAGCACGAGGGCCAGCCCACACAGATTCCCTCAGCTGATGTAACAACGGGAGCTGCTACTTTTTGCCCTTTCCCCAACCTAACTACGCCCATGGAAGCCTATAGGAGCTGTACAAGCCACTTGAGAACAGTGCTGCAGTTTCCATCTTGCCCTGGCTGTCATATGCACGACAGGCTGCCAGTGATTTCTATGCAACACTCATGGCGCTCCTATACCAGATACAGGGCGTCACGTTGCTAAGCAACTCTGGAAATGCAGTAGCACTGGAAATGCTGGCTCAGGCGGTTTCTCCTGTTTCACTCGTGCCTATGCTGATGAGGGAGAAACTTTACAGAGGGGTAAATAGTGCGATGCTAGGGCTCATATTGCAATAAAACCAGAATGCTGAACAGGCTCGGGCAAGACTTAGTTATTACATCCTCAAAAGGGACTGCAAGCTGCACGACAACCCTCAGACATGGAAAAAACTGAGTGGCCAAGACATTAGAAGTGGGTCATCTGACGATCAAAGCCAATTCTCCACTTCCGGCTGATTGCCAATCAGAAATCCTACGGTTTCGTAATTAATTTTGTTTCCTGAACAAGACTGCACATAAAATGTGAAATACTACTGGAATATGTCAAATTACTTTTTGTTTTTCAAAGGAGGAATAACCCTTCTCTTATCGCCTCCCCAACAAATTTAATACTTTAGTCATTCTGAAATCTAGTTTCAAAAATTCTTAGTTCACTGACTTAGAGGCATGTTTACTAAAGTGCACTAGCCGGTAGCGTGGGGTTTAGTGCAGGTTTTATGCATGGCTGGGCTGCACAATAGCACAGAACCTGCGGTTCAAAAGGTGAGCATGCTAAAACTCCCACACCAACAGCGTAACAAATAGATGGGGTAAGGTGAAGAGAGGGTGAAGTCAGGGCATGTGGCTACAGCAGGCATGGTAATCATGCACAACTACACCACTAGCACGGTCACAGCTAATACCAGCCTCTGACTAGACACTATCTGCACTTGCTATGCTCCTGTGCGCCAACCACATGGTTCAGACGCAAGTGTTAATTATGAAGGGCAGGAGCAGGGCAACCACAATGGAACAACAGGGAGCCCAATAGGAGATATGAGCTGAATACCAAGACACATGCCTAAGCCATCATTTTGGGGGGATGCTGCATGGTACAGCTGACATGGAAATAGAACATACAAGCCTGAAAACCTCAACACCAGGGCCTGCAGGTCTGCTGTCACCCTGCTGGGATAATGTGCAAACATCCATGGACACAGCAAAAGCTGTCCTGACTGCTGTACACATCTACATAGGCTTTGGATAGATTTCGGAGGGCTGCTGGTGTTGTGCACTGTGGAGATATCAGGAGATTGTCTCTGAGGCCAGTATTGACTGCAGTGCAGAGCAGAGGCCCCAAGTTGGAGTCAGAAGAGTACAGTGTGGCAAGGGGCGTGCACTTCATGGCTAAATGACAGTGTGGCAGCACAGGAGCCATCTGACCCCTGGCCCTCTGCATGGGGTGCATGCATGCTCCTGGAAGGCCATGTCACTGCCATGGACCTATGGGCTGATGACCCTTCACCCTGACAGAGAGAGGATGTGGCCGAGGCCTACCAGCACTGAGCAGCAGCATAATCTTTCTATCACTAAACATGAGCTTCCCGTGTTGGAACTTGCTGATCAGTGTCCCCTACCTGGCCCCCCCTGCCCAGGGACTGTAGTCATCCATGGACCTAGGAGGCTCTTTTGATCCTCCCAGGTCTAGTAGGCCGTTGTCTCCATGACTGCTGGGGTTCTCAGCCTGGGGGCTGTGTGGGATTCACCAATTTCATGTGGTGTACTCCCAGGAGGCAGCATGGGGTTCTTCTGTGGGTGAATGGTTGTGACACCACCCCCCCCCCCCCACACACACACACACACACACACACACCTTTTCTAGTTGCTATTAGGCCACAGTGGGGGGCTGCAGTTCATGTTTGGCCATGGGGGTGCTGCTTGACCCTATGGTCCCCCATGTGTAGGCTGCCCTGAGCAGGTGTGCTGTTTGTGTTTGGTCTCCAGACCTTCCTGGCCCTTGTACCCCCTTCCTTCCCCCAACATGAGGAAATCACTCCACAATGGCTAAGGTGCTGCCCAAGCCACGACCAGAGGGGAGAATGAGCTGGGAGCCCCCAACACAAAAGGTATGCACTCAAATAGCAGCAGTCACCTTAGGGATAGAAAGTATGGCTGAGAAATTTGAATGCCTCAGCTATGTTACATTTCTCAAAAAGAGAGGAGAGATGGAAATGGAAATTAGACAACAGTGTCTTGTAAATGAAGTATGAGAAGGGGGAAATACCCATGCAAAGTGTCACAGTTCACTGCTCTAACCAGTAATTTGATCCCCAACCTCAAAACACTATCCATTCCTGGAGCCTTCTCCAAAGAGTCTGGTTTGCAGGATAATGATAGATATTTGCATATACTGACTATGTACTGTATGCAAATAGATCTCATGCATATTCAGGGTGATGTTCTGAAAAGCAAACTGCTGAGTGAATAAACATCTCCTGCAATTTACCACTGATTAGGCGATGCTACAAGAGATGGCCAAAGCAAGCTCTGCTACAAGGGGGCATAGGATTAGGGTGAAAGGGAATAGACTCAGGAGTAACATGCGGAAATATTTCTTTACGGAAACAGTGGTAGATGCGTGGAATAATCTCCCAATGAGGGTGGTAGAGATGAGGACAGCATCTGAATTCAAAAAAGCATGGGACAAACACAGAGGATCTCTAAAGGAAAAAAGGGGAATGTTGTAGTGGGTGATATGGCAGGGCAGACTAGATAGGCCATGTGGTCTTTTTCTGCCATCATGTTTCTATGTTTCTAAGTGCCTATAGATCTGACAGTGACTAGGTTTAATATGGTAGCACTAATCATCTACACGTTTTTACCATAATTTAAACAAGTAGTAAAAAGAACCTCATAACATTTTGCCTATATTCTTATTCACTCTGGAATATCTGACCATCTTGAAACTGCTTCCAATTTTACATTGCCTGATGTGAGGAAAGTCTCAGCTGGGCTAAGACTTGTAAACTTCTGTCCTAGGAGTAGCAACAGCTCTACCAATTAATTAAAAAGGAGAGAGCACCTCCTGCTGATTAATACTTTCAATCACTGTAGCTCTTAGTTTCCACCCTTATGGGAAGAGGAGGTCATCATGCTACAATTATGGATATAGGCCATTTAAAAACTCAGGCTGTGCCATTCACCAGCAGAAAGCTTGTGTCAGCACCAGCTGGATATGATCCCAGTAAGGTCTCTGGATTTTTGGTGGGTGAATCTGGGTCACTTCTTGAGGAACTAACAGTGAGCTAGCAGTTTACTGAAAGGGCATTAAAGACACAGAGGTCAGAACAGTCCTTTCGGAAAACTGTAGCAATGTTCTCTAAAAGCATGTAAGTTCCTGGTAGCTAAATGCATTTTCTGGGGTCAATTGCAGAAAGGGGTGTATGCTTTAAGCAGTAATATGCCTACTTCAGCAGCATTTTAGTTAACTGGACATGTCTGTGGCCACATATACATGTGAATGTCCTCTAATGAAATACTGAACAGCATAAACACATGTGCATTCATACGATGGTACTTTGCCAGTACATATGCAAAGGGGTGGAATTACGGCAGAGATCAGATTATAAAATGCTATAATTTACACGCATACTAGAAAGTTATAGGCTGGTACGTGTACACCAGTCTACCACTGGAGTAAATATCTGCACCTGCGGTGACAGGTGCTAAGCCACTTACGCTAGCAATTTATAAAGATAAGCAGGCACCTACTAGTCTTTATAAAATAGCACGTTATCTAGGTGCTCACTCAGGGCACTTTATTATACAATTCCTTTCTACTTAGGGGGAGGGGATTTACACCAAAAAATTAGACACAATACAAGTTTCAGTGTATGCACTGGAAAAAGCCAGCCAGTTAACTAAAATTAGTTGTGCAACACATAAATTGTGTGTTGAAGATATGATTAGAAAACGAGACTGGTAATATTGTTGAAGCTGGAGATGAAGGCACTTGCTAAGTAGAATTCAGTGCAGGCAATGGCACCAGTGAGCAGTGAGGCAAGCTCAGGATCCTGCCACACTGTTCACGTCTTCACAGCCATGGGAGTATTTCCCTTTGCTCCCGCAGGCACCGTGGGGGTTTAATAAGGTAAACACAAGTGCTTTGTGTTTCCTGCTAGGGACAGGAAGTGCTTCCATTTACCTTCTTAAAACATGGCGACGCTGGCATTGGCAGTATAGCGCAGCCATGGGAGTGAAGGGAAATGCTCCAACTGCTGTGTTTTAAAATGCTGCTGCAATTGGGCAGAGAGGATGAATGGTTGGAGCTGGAATTTAGTTAGTGGCTGGTGGCTCAAGATGGGACGATGGTCTGTTGGTGAGTGGGGGAGGGGTGACGGGAGCTGGAGAGGGACTAATGGCGAGTCTAGGGGGGAGTGGCTGGGAGATGGAGATGGGTGTATACCTGGGGGGTGGGGAGAAAGAAAGGTGGAGGCCTGGGAAGAAGGAAGAAGAGATAAGGGAAGGTGAGAAAGGAGGTAAGGGGAGGTATGTAAATAAGGGGTAGAGTTTAGGGACAGACAGCAGTAGGGATCTGCCTAGAAGGTGGAGGGAGAGAGAAGTGAGGGGGGCATGAAAGACGGGCACTGGGGAGAGAGCTGTGATTGCACTGAGAGAGCTGAGGAGGGAAAAAGAGTGGGAATTTCTGGTCTAGAGGAGGCGTTAAGCTTTATGAGGAGGAATTCTGCACAAAACTTTACTAACAAAACATGCACAGTTTTAAAGTACATGCACAGAATCTTCTATATTTTTGTGCAGAATTTTACTTTTTTTTGTACAGAATTCCTTCAAGTATAACGGCATCAAATTGGGGACAATCCACACCTGCTTGGGGGAGGGGGGATCTGGGATGCCTGATAGCCTTAGAATCATCACAAAGAATAAGTGACCACAGGATGGCAGCAGACTATCCCAATGAGTGACAATAATTGTACCGTATTTCAGTGATTCGCAAAATTTTATCCTGTATAACCCCATTTTAACAACTGAAAGTTCACGTGACCCCCAGATGATGAAATCAAAAAAGCAGATCTCCAGCCTCCTTCCCCTCGCTGAACTCATCTAAACCAGGAAGGCGGAGCAACAGTAGTGCTAACAGCAGCAGAAGTTAGCACACGGTCCCTTGTGTCAGTGTGCAGTGTGTGCTTACAGACCCTAGGAGGGAGGTGGGGTAAGAGCCTATAAATGTTCACTGGTTCACAGGCCACATGATGACTGATGGCTGTCACTACTTGGCATAGGTCACAGTGAAAGTGCAGGGAGGAGAAATGACCAGGTTTCTGTGACCCCATCCAATGATGATATGACCCCATTTGGGGTCCTGACCCAAAGTTTGGGAACCATGGCCATATTTATCTAAAAAAAAAAAAAAAAGTAAACACAAAGGATTTTGAGAAAGCAACAAAAACACAACAAATAAATGAAATACTGGAGACAAAGTGGCAGCCTTTTAATAAACAAACAAACTTTGCTACTTTTTGTTATCTTTCTGGAACAAAATATTGCTGGAATTTGCTACATAGGTTACTGTTAAGAGTCCGAGATTATAATATTTAGTATGCAGGAAATGTAAGAGGATAATCAGCAGCTTTAGCGATACTAAATGGCACAACTTAGATGAATAGGTCAATTCTTTGGTCTGTCAGATATAGTTTGTGCAGTAGGGAACTCACTAAGTTAATTCTGCCGGGGGGGGGGGGGGCAAAGAAGGTTCCTGTCCTCCAGTGGTATTCTAAGCCCCGGTCTTCTGGCCCGAGGCAACTTGCCCCAACCACTAGGCCACTCCTTCCACTGATTGTAAGCACCGTTTTTGTTCTTTGGACAGCTTGGGTTGCCGCAGAAAGAGCGCTCACAGCTGCAAGGGAGTCCTCTTTACCACTCAGCAGCAACACCTGCCAGCCAGCTTCTAGAGGCAACACATTTCAGGCTTGTGCAGGGATTATCCATCTGCAATAGCTGGACTAGATGAGAGGGAATTTCAAGTAAAAAAAAAAAAAAAGTACCCCTCTCTCTCTCTTACCTTCCCCACAAGGTGGCTGCAGAGGCTCATGGTTCTGGAGCCCCAGTAAAGGCCAGTTCTCACCGAGCTGGAAGCTCAAATGAGCAGGAGGAAAGTGCAAAAGCAGCCAACATTTACACACAGGTAGTGATGAATGGATTCTGCTTTGCAAGAAAAAAAAATTAACACCCAAGAAAATTTATGAATGGACATATCAAACTAGAGAGAAAGAAAAAAAAAAAACCCTACTCACCACAGCTGCTCTATTCAGAAAGTTGTTATTAGTTTAATTAAGTACCTAGGTCAAACAAAATGTATACAAATCTCTTTCATTTCTTAAGTTCTGGTTCATTCTTGGGCAGAAATATGCACTGCAACGTTTCTCTTGGGCTGCCAGTAACATCCACCACAGCGACACCAAGAGATTCAGGTTGCTACCGATCCTGGCATGAAGCCTAATGGACAACTACTAATCCTACTGAACACAGCAGTGAGGAGATAGACCAACCTCAAGCAAATGAAGAGGTCTGAGAAACAAAGCACAGCTGGGTCAACACAAGGAGACCTCAGGATAAATTCAACCAAGAACTAAGTTGGAAACTAAGTGGGTTAGTGTACTGAAAAGCTAGGGAGGTAGACACATCCATTTTAATCATCAGACAATTAAAACAAAAATCAACACATCAGGATTTGGTTTTCAATTCTGGAAATGCAACATTAAATATTTGTTACAACAAATACCTTTGTTAAAAAAATAAATTACATTCTGCAAAGGGAGGAGGAAGGATTAATTAATGTGTTCATGAAATTGCTACTCTGGTTCTCTTAAAAAATGAATCTGAGCATTAGGAAACAGAAAACTGCTTTTAAGAATATATTTTTATAACACCCCTCAAAATAAAAATGTAATAACCCTACAGCACCCAGGAAACATCCAGCCTCACAACTAAAAAGACCTATTTCAACTTCAGATGTGAATGATATAAAGAAACTAAGCAACAGCTCATAGCAACACTACCGCATTCCTGGGTAGCAAAAAGTTTCCATTTCTCTTACCAACTGGCTTAATGTCCACTTCCTCTCTGCTAGAACTCGCCTTACATTGAAAGTGGGAAAATGTCAAAATCAGGAACAGCAATGTTCAGAAAAGCTAAACCAAATGCATAAAAAGAGAAACTATGTTGTTGCAAATCGCCAGCTAAGCCGCGTGCACATGGCTCTCATTTTAGATTACAATATGACAGGACGCTGTAGCCCTTTGACCACATGGCACCAATATACCTGTTTGTCAGCAATTCATTCCAGATGTTCACCGTATGCTAAATAAATTCACTCTCACTCAGCTAAGTTGCTAAAATAGAGAATGCAGTGTGCAAGGAGCACTGGAAAATGCAAGACAAAATACCAGAGAGACAATCATCCTGCTGCAAGCAGGGGACAAGCGTTTCGCACTCTGAGAATGGTGAAAGATATCCTCTCTTTCAGTCTCTGGCTGCGGGTTCAAAAATTAAAGCCTCTTGACCATGTAAGTCCCACTTTTTGCAGTCCATTTTTACTTATCATTCATCCTTTGTCTTTCCTTGGCGTAGTGCGAGACTGTGAGGTTTGCAATTTTTAGCTAGTCTTGACACAATCCATTATCAGGCACTGTGCTTCATTTGGCGCAGATAGAGCAGGCTGCTCTGTAGCAAAGTGTTTATCTGCTGTAACCACCTCACGTCCTCGTAACAGCGTTCTCTTCCATTCAGTAACAACATTTCACTTTTCACTTTTGGCCCTTACATGTGCGTCTGTTTGCGTATACTGTGATTTATTTGTTTGTTTGTTTGTTTTTACCTGAGCAGACGCTGTCTTCTAAGTCAAGCGCTTACTCTTTCCGTCCACGGCTTTGAACTCATAATGGAGGCAGTGACTCGCCAGTGACGTGCGTCAAGAGACTGAAATGTTTGTAAACCAAGAAGCCACGTGCAGGCAGTCAGCGTGACTCGCCAGGAGCCAAGCCTGCCAGCAAGATGGGAATCCCACTTCCCTCCACGGAGGCGAGTCACAGGGGCCCCGGGATAAGCTATAAATAAATAGACACCAGCCTGCGGCCTCCAGCACAAGCTCACACTCAGGGGAGAGGTGGGGGGGAGGGGGGCTTCTGTGCTGAGGCAGTGAGATTATGGTTCAACAGCATTGTAGTGTGTGAAAAGCACATTCCTATTTCTTCCTACCAGGAAAAGTTCAAGTATGGGTTTCCTACTGATTAAGGAACAATTTTACAACCAAAAAGGTAGAAGGGCTAGTGTACGGTTAAAAATTATGTAGGGCAAAATTTGCAATTAAGGGCTTAGGAATGCAGTACCTCCTCTGTACAGCAAACACTAGGCATAATGTCCCAACCAAGGTATCCCCAGCAAAACTCCTCTGCTTCAAGAGAGCGTCATACCCGTGAAAACAGCAGGACGACAACCTTTTCCCATCTAAAATGATTCTTCGCTGCACCACTAGTTATCGCACCAATAAAGGTGTTTGAAAATTTCTTCTTTCCTCCCCTGCACCCCCATTACTTAGAAGATTAAAGAGAATATTTGCTGCAATCGTAAAAGCTGTTTTAGGGTTATCTGTGAACCTTTCCCAGGTATTTTCAATGAAGAAAAGTTGGAGGAAAATGATAACCACTGAAAAGCAACGCGGAGGAAGGAGTGACCATTAGCTGTAGCTGAACACTTTCAGATGTGGGAGGGATGATTTATTCTTTTTTTAAATTACAATCACATCTGGAGGGGGGAGGAGGGGGTCAGCCATTTTCTCCTGCTCCTATGGACGTCCAGTCTCCTCAACAAACCTTTACAAGGCTAGAGACATGACCCTTCAGTTAACTTTTCGTCCAATCATCACAGTGACCACTCTCTGCCACAGTTCCATCGGGAATTTGGTAATCATGCACCCCTGGTGTAGCTGCTGAGTGATGACCGACTACCTTGCCTCAGAGGCTATGACAGACTATTGTTATGGTTTTTGATACGTAAAACATGTGCATACAATAAAAATGACAAGCTAGCATTTCTATTCTGCGATGAGCTTCCTGCTTAGGGCCACAAGAATAAGTCAACAAGAACCAGACTGTCATTCAGTATCGCAGGAAGAAATGCATATAAAGTTAACAAAAATGTCTCCATCTTCTTTCAAGGAGCATTTCCTACTGGCGTGAAAGAGAGTTTATCAGTAACAGAATATAAAGGGTGCCTGGGATAAGCAGAAAGGATCCCTTGCTGTAAAATGTGGAGGCAAAGCCAGAGATCAACTGAACCACTCTATAGTATTGTGCCAGGCATTAAATTGGGCAGACTAGATGTGCCTTACGGTTCCACCGGGTTCCATGTCTCTAGGGAGGCCATTTTGTGCGCTTATAAGAGCTTTTATAAAATTACTCCAGGGGTTACATGTTAACAAGGCAGCGTGTAGATAATGTTGAGAGGGGGACTGTTCACAGAGTATGGGGGAGATCATGATTTACATATTTATTTAATAAAATACGTGTACACACAGGGATTTGCGCCTGCTTCTGAACAGCTATCAATGTCAGTGGTTTCAATTTAGTCAATGTTTATTGATTTACCCTTTGCTTTTATAAAATACTCAGACATTTATGTTTCTTTATAAAATAGACTAAATATATGCGTCTATATGAACTTCACATAAAAAGGTGACCTGTCAAAAAAAAGTGTGCTATGTGAACCTATAGACTTGTTTTAAGGAGACCTTGAGTGAATATGTTTGGATATAATTTAGAATGATATTTCTAGAGAAAATGCACCTGTCAGGAATTTGATAAGTTCAGTTTTCCTTAACATACTATAAACCTGCCTACATTTGGATAAGCTGCTGGTGCACATACTGCCACCTTGTTATTTGTTGATGGTAAAGTGGCACAAATAGCTTTTCAAAATCAGACCACTAACTTCAGACTAAGATACCTCTTTCTGCTCCCCACCTCTCCAGTTAAGGATATTACTGCCCATAACATGGATCTTCTAGCTCCCATGACCATCTGCGACACAAAAATAAACGTTATTCAAGACATCTGTACATATGTGATACACAGCTCTCTGATGTCCCAAAGAAACATCGTTTGTTTAGCTGACAGAAATAAGCATCTCTTAACCAAGATGCCGAACACACTGTCAAGCCTGCGATAGATCAGAGGCAAAAAATAAATGTTTCCTCATATGCATTTTTAATATTATGCTGTGCCTGAGCCATGTACTGATTTTACAAGAAAACTATCACACCCTGGGTTATATTATACATTTTGTGCAAGAGCAGAGAGGACCACCACATCAGTAATTCAGGTGCCTCAAACGTTAAGCATGCCAGAACAGAACAAACCCAGGAGGACATTCCCAAAAAAAGCACAAAGGGACCCTTTTACTAAAGGGTACTACTAGCGTGTTGCGCCAAACGCGCCAAATCTATGCATTGCCACTGCATTAACTGTTGGGGTGTGAAAAGCATTTCCCCAGCAGTTAACATGACGTCCTGTCTCGCAGCACGCTACACATTAGCGCAGGTGCACTTAACTCCACCTACTGAAGTGGCGTTAGGTGGTCCCATGCTAATGCAGATTAGCATGTGGTGTGAAGACAGCACTAACTGCACGGCGCACACCCCACCCACGTTCCATCCCTACCCCACCCACTCATGAACCTAATGGGAGTTTGAAAGTTAGCATAGGAATCATCCTGCACCATCATGGCTCTGACAACGCATGCTTCAACAGGCATTCGACACACACCAGAACACGCGTGCTCAGTTACTGTCCTTTAGTAAAAGTCCCCCCAAAGTGTTTGCAAGAGTCTCTTGCAAGGAATTCTTGTAATGATGGGAAGCTCCCTACTTCAGCACCACAAAAGTATCACATTATCCAACATTTTAAAATTATCCTATTTTATTATTTTTCACTTAGCACAGAGGCAAAAATAAAGGTCTGAGAGCTCATTCCACATAGCTATCTGAATCCAAAGTTGGTAATGTTATTTTGCCAACTTTTACCATAAACCTATGCTAATGCCATAATGATCCACCCAAATTATGAATGTGGAATCTGAAGAAGGGACCTTCATGGTACAAATGTTTACATCCTACAATGCTCGTGGATAATTCTTATGTTGGCCAGGAAAAGGTGTCATCTTCAATGAATGCAGAATCAAGAGTGACTTTCTGGGAATGATGATGATGATGATTTTGGAAAGCAGGGATGTGGCCATAACAACAAGGTAATAAAGTCTCTTTGGGTATAAACAGAGGGAGGCCCTAGGAATGCAACCAAGAGAAAGAGTGAAGGGATGTTTGATGTTCTAACATTTGTATGTTGTCTTTGTATTTTAAGTTATGTATGTTAAACTGTAGCCGAGCATACTGGATCAGCAGGCTATATATATGGCCTACACATATACACACACACACACACACACGTATAGATAGATATTTAAACAAAAGGGAGCAGGCAGAGCCACACCACTGGTAGACAGAGCTTTTATTTGTAGTCGCAAGGGTCAGCCCTACACGTGTTTCGGCAGAAGCCTTCTTCAGCGGACTGTGACCACTGAATCAACACTGAATCAATTAGATAGCGCACCACTAAGACGCTGGAGTAAAGCTTAAGCCAGCAAATGTATTTGGCTGCTTTACAATGTTTCCCTCTGGGCTAAACATCTCACTGATCAGCTGTCTTGTACAACAGGTCAAGGAGTCATTCATTATAGCGGTAATGGCCACGGAATCAAGTATTAGTAATTAGTCAGCCTGAAATATCAAGTTGCTCCTCTTTCTAGTGAACAAACCCACTAGCCACTACACAGGCACAATCAAAAGAACACAGGCTTATGGTGTCTTAGAAAAGTCTAAGTCCTAGAGGAAGCATTATAATTAAATGTGTATTGGGGTTCAGACCTTTCCGAAACAGAGACAGACTCCATCAGCCCAGTGGGACCAAAATACAGAGATTTGGTTTTTTTATCACTTTGTACAATGAAGTGCTACTCTTTTTTCTGTTTTAACCCAAACCTTCACTCTGCTTTTAAACTTTATCCTTGGTTGCTATCATGGTTTGGTCTAAAGGCAGTCAAGGTTTTAGGGTGAAGGATGACCGATTTATCATCTTTTCCACCACCATCATATTACAAGTAAATCATAATTTGATTTTTCTGGACAAAATACAACCGGATCTGAAATTTCTCTTACAGGATGAACTAAATCAAAGACATTTTATTATGTATGAATACAGCATTGCTAATATGAAAAAAATTGCAATCCATTAAATAGCTTTATTTACCGGTATTTTTGTGCTTTGAGCATAAGACCTATTACTTCAATTACTGCAGTAGTATCAGAGTCAGGAAATTATAGAATGGGGAATGAGCATACAGTACTATAAACAGAAAACATAAGACCAAATAAAGATAAAGATATCATATAATCCATTTTCCTACCTGCAGTTTGGGTATGCATTAGCCTAAAATGCTCTGTTCATAGCACATTTCTTCATCTCTGCACTAATGACATCAAACTGGGTTCATCAGTCAAAAAGAAAACTGAACGTTTATGCCATTTACCAAATTTGAGACAAAAAGTAGCCCAACAACCAAGGCAAGGCCTCTGAAACTCTTCATGGTCACCCCAGAGCCAATCGCGTTCTCAGGATATCCACAATGAACATGTGTGTGATATATGAATATATTGGGATACGAGGTATATATACATTTATCTCATGCATATTCCCTGACTGGCAGGTTTGGAAGCTCTGGCCTAGGATGTACAATATATGTATCTCTCTAGATGCCAGAGATTACTGGTGGCCAGGTATTGTCCAGTAAGCCCACAAGGACCTAGGCAGATATTTGGGCAATAGTCATTAGCTTTGGTAGCTGTTTAGATTACAAACTACTTTATGGCAAGATAGGGTGGGGACACTTGGGTGATGGATTACGTAAGGGATTTTGCTGAATTATCCAGGATTGCAGAGAACAAAAGACAACAACAACAAAAAAAAAAAAGAAAGATGATTAGTTTAGATAAAAAAGGACCAATATCCCACAGGTGGCCAAGTTAACAGCTGACAGCTGGAAATATCCTTAGCAATGTAGACTGGAATAGCCAACTCAACCTTATTTGCTGTGCTGCTATGCGTCTGTCTATATCTATTATTTCAAATGACATCTCAACATTGATTTTTACTGGGACATGACCATCTCCCACCACATATCTTTCTCCAATTTAGTTAAAAAGTGACAGCAAAAGTCAGAAGGATGACTGGGTAATATACATGTGGAGAGGAATGGCCAGCAGGAAAAAAGGAGGCGATAGCACATCTGTATAAAATACTGGCGAGACTTCATTTGGAGTACTGTGTGCAATTCTGGAGACAGTATCTACAAAAGAATACAAATCATACCAAGTCTGTTCTAAAGGTAGATACCAAAATGATCAGTCTTGGCTGTAAAGTATGTATGGGGACAGAAAAGATATGTATACCATGATAGAAGGCAGGAAAGTAGAGAGATGATAGACAAATTTATATACCCCAAAAGATATAAATGCACCCTTAACTCTTTCAATTGGAAAGGAGGCTCTGCCAAAGGGTCGTAGAATGAAAGTGAAAGGTGGGAAACTCAGGAGTAATCTAAGGAAATATTTCTTTACAAAAAGAGCAGTGGATGTGCGGAACAGTCTCCAGAGCAGGTAGTGGAGATGGGGGACAGTATCCGAATTCAAGAAAGAATGGGCCCAGCATAGAGAATCTGAAGGCAAGGAAGAGATCATAGATCTGAATGGCTGTTATAGTCTTTGTGTCATACCAGCAAACCTCTTAGCAGACTTTGTAGTCCAATAACGAAATTTTTATCATTCCACACTTGGAAAACAGACTTATTCTGATAATGTGTGAATATATGCAATAAATGTTAACAGACATTGTTGAGAAAATTGTGCCATGCTGTAATTTAAATTTGCAAAACTAGAATTTCCCAGTGCCTTGGTGTTCCCTACTCAGCCAAAACCCAGATACCCAAAGCAAATTTGCAACATTGTTACACGCTTCCTTTTCAGCTCCAGGGTTCTGTTTTGGGCTCTTGTTTGGAAAATGTAAAAGCCTGCATTTAAAAAAAAACCCACACACAACTACAGACAGGCAGAGCATACCTAAAGCTACTGCAGATGCGTGCGTGCGCCACCCCCCCCCCCCCCCCCCCCCCCCACGTGAGCACGGATGAATTCTCCAAACATGTCAGAGCCTGGAATGACGGCTATCACCATGGTTACATCAATGAGTCTGGTGATGTCACACCAGTTCTCCAGGAAAAAAAGTAGAATGCTGCATTTTTCACTTTTTTTTTTTTTACTTCACTGCCCAGGTGTGTTAGATTGGTAACCATTCCACAGCCACTCAGTTTTCCCTGAAGTGATACATGTTGGTTTGTAATACTGTATGGGCTATACTGAGCAGGGGGAAAGAGCAGGTCAAATTAAAATAAAACATTTATGTAAGAAACAAACAATCACATAGATCTTATCAAGTCAGTCCACCAAGAAGAGCAGCACCGTGTTATAGATAACACTGCAGTGCACAAGATGGGTTTATTTCTAATCTCATTTCTAATTATCCATCACTGATTTGGATCAGGGCTTTGTCCTCTGTCTAAAAAGTACCTTTGCAGATTTCTTCACCTGCTTCTTCCTTCGGGGCTCCGCACTGTTCTTTTTTGCCACCTGCAAAAAATTAAAAAAAAAAAAAAAGGATTTGGGAGGAAAAAAAGCAAACAATTAAAAAAAGGGAACAGCAGAGCAAATGATTTGTATGCATCCTGATGGTATCATTTGTGTGGGAGTAAATTATTAAAAAGCTACACAGATATTCCTCTGTGGTTCAGCATGTTTCCCAAACTGCTTAAATCTGGTTAAAAAAATAAGAAAAAAAAAAGACATGGAAAGGGATTGAATTTGCTAATAGAAGCATGGGGCATATATTTACCTTGCTCTGCTCCCCCCCTCTGTCTCTAGCTCCAGTTCTCAGGCCAGCCTTCTCAATCCCAGGCAGAATCCACCCCTAACAGGCAGCCATCTTGCCTCTTTCTCCTTTAAACTCTGTTACAGACACCCTGATGCATTAGTGTTTTTTTTTCTTTTCTGCCAGACGCTAGAATCATTATCATACCACTCAGCTCTCTGGCTTCCTCCCTTCGCCTCTCCTCCCCTCCCCCCACCAAGAAACAACCACCACCATGGACGTGACAAGCATGCCCACCCCTCTCCCCTGGCTCCGGCAGGCGAGCCAATCCTGGGTTGTTGGGGGAGGGGGGACAGGCTACTTGACTATCTACCTACTTCTTTCAGGTCTCCCTAAACAAAGTAAGCAGCATGTGGTTTGCCTGAAGCAGCTACAAGAGTGATCAGTAAAGCACGGAGTGGAGGCGTCAGATTGCTACAGGCTACGTTCTTTCCTACACCTTAACGCAGCAGCAACATTATCTGAAAGGTGTTTTTTGTTGAAAGGAGTATCATTTTGAAACACAGAGTTAAAAAACAAAAACACCCCATGCTCCCTTCTTCGCCCAGATTTCTTAGTTCCCTTCTAACAAGGAAGATGGAGGTGGGGGCGATGTAAACGCCTCACACAGCCACTCCCACAATTATGAATAAGCAGGGAGCGGCCCTCCTGCCCCTCATAAACCCATCTAAGCAATACAGATAGCTTTACATGCAAGCGGAGACAGCTTGGGGCGCACCCAGGGAGAGATATTTGTAACTCAATTTTTTGAGCTGCAATAGAAAGACAAGCAGCTTATATTGTGAAAGTGTAAGACTACACAAAAAAATATAAACTGATTGGGGTGAAAGAGAAAACTGGGTTAAGAATTGAATGGCCCAAAAACGTTTTAAGTCCTGGAACAGGCATGACTGATAATATTTAGAGCAGTACTGCTGCTAATTTAACCCTTCTTAATATCCCATCCAATAGTGCTTTATTAATTTTTAAATACACATTTCAGTGGTCTTCAATATGAGCAATCTCTTGCAATCATGAACCCTGAATATGGCCAAATTCCCCCCCCCCACCCGCCCCTCTGGACTATGAACGCTCTTCCACACAGACTATTGCTTCCAGGGTGGTACAAGGCTATTGAGTGCCCTAGGTGAACCTTAGGCCGTTCCACCACCCTTTGAGATTTTGATAATTAAACTCAATCATGAAATCAAACCACTTTTCTCACAACAATCCTGTAAAAAAAAATGCACAATTGGGCATCATACTTGAATATTTAAACTTCCGCTTTGTAAGTATGTGTGTGTGTGTGTGTGCCTACACTCCCGGCAGATAAAAGGATGTGCCGATGGCTCTTCAGTTTGTTTAGCTGTCAGACCGTTTTGTGGCGTCACCTTTCTGAAAATGCTGCCCTAGGCAACCGCCTAGCCTTGTGTAATTGTTCATCTGGGGCCCTGCCTGAGTGGTTATTTTGGTCTGTGGCTTGCTAGTTCTGTTTTCTACTTTCCAATGCTATCAAGGAGTTTGGAAGTACTGAGATTCCTATAGTTTCCTCTTCCTCCATCTGGGCAATGGTCACCCAAGAGCTGGCATCAATGTTACATTTCTTTATTTTGGCCTTCAGGAAGTCCTTGAAGCACTTTCTCTGCTTTCTTCAGTGATAACCCAACTCATGACTGACTCTTTACAAGAACTGACCATCCGCATTTCAGTGTTCAGTTTTGCAACCCTAGTCTAGCTTAATTCTTGAAACTGTAAGATGTAAAATATACAGTATATATTTTTATTTCCAAAGGCAGTGCAATTCATGCTGCTCAGGAAACCAAGGGCAACTTTTTTTTTTTTTTACTTTAATGATTTTAGTGCTGGTGCTCCTGAAAGATGCCATATTAGCATCAGAAACGGATGTCCCTTCATTTATCAACACAGCAAATACAACCTGGGCAATAGGGCTGAAGAACTTTCCCCCACATTGCCCTGCCAATACGTCTTAACCATGCACTGGAGAGACTAGCTCTTGATGTGAGGGGGAATTCAGTCGCCATGCCTATACAGTCTTTTGCCTCTCTACGAGCCCCTGTGAGCAGCAGCGATCATCACACAGTGTGGTTTGAGATAAAAGCCAAGGTGCAGTCCAATCATAGCAAGTTCTAAGTCCTAAACTTCAAAAACACTGACTTCAGTAAAATGGCCAAGTACCTAAAGGAGGAGATGACGGGGTGGAAGGGGATAAGGGAAGTGGAATTACAATGGGCTAAACTAAAGGTGGCAATAAAAGGGGCAACAGATAAATATGTAAGAAAAGTAAATAAAAACAAGAGGAGAAGGAAACCTATTTGGTTTTCCAAAGAAGTGGCTGCTCAAATAAAGGCAAAAAATACAGCTTTTGCAAAATTCAAAAGCTTGCAAACAGAGGAACACAGAAATGAATACAGGATCAAACTAAAAGAGACAAAAAGAGAAATAAGGAAAGCAAAATCAAAGGCAGAGGAAAAGATGGCTAAAGATGTGAAGTGTGGCGACAAAATTTTCTTCAGGTATATTCGGGAAAGGAAGATCAGAGATGGAACTGCAGGACTCAGAAGTGCTGGGAACGGACTCGTGGAAAGTGACAATGAAAAAGCGAAATTGCTAAACAAATACTTCTGCTCTGTTTTTACTAAAGAAAATCCTAGAGAAGGACCATCTGTGACTCCCAAATATAAAAATGGGAATGAAGTAGATACCACACCATTCACAGAAGATGTGTTAGAACAACTTGCAAAACTGAAAGTGGACAAGGCCATGGGACCGGATGGGATACATCACAGGATACTGAAAGAGCTCAAAGAGGTTCTTGCAGCGCCGTTAAAGGATGTTTTCAACAGATCCTTGGAAACAGGAGAAGTTCCTCAGGACTGGAGAATGGTTGATGTGGTACCTCTACACAAAAGTGGTGACAGGGAAGAAGTGACAAACTACAGGCCCGTGAGCCTTACCTCGGTGGCGGGAAAAGTAATGGAGGCGCTCCTGAAAGAGCGAATAGTGGACTTCATCAAAACCAACAGGTTGCAAGATCTGAGGCAACATGGTTTTACTGAAGGACGATCTTGCCAAACAAATCTGATTGAGTTCTTTGACTGGGTGACCAGAGAACTAGATCAGGGGCATGCGATGGATGTCATCTACCTGAATTTCAGCAAAGCCTTTGATACTATTTAACTGTATTTATATCCCGCTTTTCACCGGGTCAAAGCGGTTTAACAAAAAAAGGGGGGGGGAACAGTAATCAATTCTTAGGGTGGGGGCTGTCACCAGGGAGGCCAACATTAATGATCTGGACATTAAGGACTTAAACAATGGACATCAGTCTCTTAGTAGGTAGATCTGTGGGTATGTTAAAGGGTCTGGAGAGGGAGTCATTGATGGATGTTTGTTTCTGGTCCGAGGTATTCCTGGAACAGGATGGTTTTTAGTTGTTTTCTGAATGTTGGAGGATCTTTGTTGTTTCTGATTTGACTTGGTAGGGAGTTCCAGAGGAATGGCGCGTATAGTTTGAAGGCTCTGTTGCAGGTCCGTTGATTGTATTTAGTTTGCTCATGGGGGATGGTGAGGGTGTTGCTGGTGGTTTGTCTGGTTGTTCTGTTGTGGGTGGGTTGGGGCAGTAAAGTTCAGAGCTGGGAGGTCTGCGTTTGATAGAGGGCTTTGTGAATAAAGTAGGGCTGATTTGTATTTGATTCTTGCTTCGAGAGGGAGTATGTGCAGTTCTCTCAAGAATGGGGTGATGTGATCTTGTTTTTTTGCTTTCTGGATAATTCTTGCTGTGGTATTTAAGGCAGTTCGTAGTGGGTTGGTGTGGGTGGCAGGTAGTCCGTGATAGATTATGTTGCAGTAGTCCAGGTGGGGGAGCGTCATAGCTTGCATGACTGTCCTGAAGTCCTGTGGATCAAGGAGAGGCCTGAGGCATTGTACTGTTTTTGCTCAGTAGTTTGGGGATGGGTCCCAAGGTGGTAAACTGGATCAGAAATTGGTTGACTGACAGACGACAGAAGGTGATGGTAAATGGAGCTCACTCGGATGAAAGGAAGGTGATTAGCGGGGTGCCCCAGGGTTCGGTCCTGGGCCTGGCACTGTTCAATGTATTTGTGAGTGATATTGCTGAAAAACTGAAAAGTCTGTCTTTTTGCAGATGACACGAAAATTTGCAACAGAGTGGACTCCCCCGGGGGAGTGGTTAACTTGAGGAGAGATTTACAAAAGCTGGAAGAGTGGTCTAATGCTTGGCAATTAAGATTTAATGCAAAAAAGTGCAGTGTCATGCACTTGGGTAGCAGAAATCCAAGGGAAATGTACGCGATAGGGGGCGAGAGGTTGGTGTGCACGGATCAGGAGAAAGACCTTGGTGTTATTATTTCTGTAGATCTCAAGGTGGCAAAACAGTGCGACAAGGCGGTGGCAAAAGCCAGGAGGATGTTGGGCTGCATACAAAGAGGAATCACCAGCAGAAAGGAAGAGGTACTTATGCCACTGTACAAGTCACTGGTGAGGCCTCACTTGGAATACTGTGTTCAGTTTTGGAGACCATATCTCGCAAAAGATGTAAAAAGACTGGAAACTGTTCAGAGGAAGACGACCAAAATGATTTGGAGCCTGCGTCAGAAGCCTTATGAGAAGAGACTTGAAGACCTAAATATGTACAGTCTGGAGGAGAGGAGGGATAGGGGAGATATGATTCAGACCTTTAAATACTTAAAGAGAAATAATGAACAAACAAACCTCTTCCAAAGATGGGGAAGCTGTAAAACTAGAGGGCATAACATGAAGCTGCAAGGTGGCAAACTGAAAGGAAATGTCAGGAAATACTTTTTCACTGAAAGGGTGGTGGATGCTTGGAATGCCCTCCCGATGGAAGTGGTGGGGGCAAACACAGCGACGGAATTCAAAATAGCATGGGACAGACACAGTGGATCCCTTTACAGCAACAGGATAAAATCAAAATAAACTGAACCATCTAATTTCTCAGCAAAAAGGGGTGTCCTACATGGAGCGGTGGGTTCACCCCCTAAACAAAGACATGGGGAGGGGTGGCCTGCACAGAGTGGCAGGTGCACCTACTCCTGCCATCTTACTGGGCAGACTAGATGGACCATACTGGTCTTTATCTGACGTCATTTACTATGTTACTATGAGTCTACCTTGTGCCAATTGGTGCCAAACTGTGAAGGCAGTTTTAGTGATATTACCATGTTACTAGAAACAAGAGAGTGACAACCATGCATATCATATGGAACTTAGAGCAGCCTTAAATGGCAAACACAATTCATTTCTCAGCATCCAGTAAGTACAAGGTCCCATATATCCTGGGAAAAGCCCGACTTCTCATTTCCTACAGCAGCATGCATGTGTTCAGGGCTGGCGCATAGACCCTGGTGGGCTGCTTGGCCCTAGAAAGTCCATATGTGTTACCCCCACCACATTGTGTGTTGTCACCGGACCGACATCCAGCCTCTCACTAGGGGTTGATGGACAGCACACATCACCGTTTTGAAGCTGCAGCAGTCTTTAAAGCATATGCGTGCATGCACTTGCGTCCTGCTGCTCCTGCCTCCTCCGATGGGAAATTGGAAGGGACAGGAGCGGCAGGCCACGAGTGCGCACATGTGTTTTAAGACTTGTCATGGCTTCAAAGATGTGATCACCGTGTCACCCATCAATCTCCGGTGAGAGGCTGGAAGTTGGGGTGGCACACCGGGCCTGCCTAAGGCAGCAAGGACCCCTGCCCCCCCCCCCTCCCACCCAGCATGTGTTCAACAAACAGAGTGTATACTGCTAAGGGCAGCAGAACATCTTTTTGGTTGGAGGGGCCAAACAAACAAATATTCAGCCCCTCTTCCAAGTTCTCTAGTTGCTGATGCTGAGCTGGGCAAAATATTGGAAGGACCATGGCCCCTGCTGACTATGCATGCTACATTGTCCATACCACCCTTCAGACTCTTCCAGTTTCCTGCACACACAGTCTAGGGATAAACAAGCCAGATTCATGGTAACTACCTATGATGGATTTTTTCCTAAACCTGTTGAATTACTTTTTTTTTTTTTTAAACACCTAGTTCACTACTCACCTCCACAATGTTTTGTGTAACAAGTTCCATAAACTGACTGTACATGTGCTATATAAAGTACTACTTCCTTCAGTTTGTTTAGAACCTACCACCCACTGAGAGACAAAGACCCTGATCACAGGCCATAGTAGTCTCAAAAGCCTCTAAGCGCTTATTAATCTTATCTCACCCAACCAGGACCTTGGATTTCTTTCATAGCAAAGAAAAATCCTGGCTCTACCAACAGATACCCTATGTCCATGTCACTCATACAGATGACATAAAAGTAGCAGATGCCCTCTCTGACCTACCGATGTGTTCCTTCATTACAAAAGATTGCATAGTGGAGACAATCGCCACAGATTTAATCTGAAAGAAATAAATTGACTTCTCTGATTTAAATTATGAACTATTTGGAATATGAATTTGTGCAAATTATCTTGTGTTTTAAATAATGAACACTTGCTGCCAAAGAGTGCAAGCAGGTAAGAGGACAAATCAGAGTAAATGTATACAGCATGAACTGCCCAAAGATAGTGCAAGCAGGTACTGCTCCCACTTCTAGTCCACTGGGAAGTAGCAGCTTTGTGATAGAAAAAAGTAGGTTGTGACTCAGGGAACAAGATTCAAATCTCACTTCTCCCACTGACACTTTCTGTGACTTGAGCAAGTCACTTCAATCTCCACTGCCTCATGTGCAATCTAGCATGTGAGCTCATTTGGGCAGGGAAATAGCTCATGAACTGAATGCAATTCAACTTAAGCTCCTATTTGGAAAACGTAAGAATATAAGATATGCCACACTGGGTCAGACCAAGGATCCATCAAGCCTAATATCCTCTTTCCAACAGTGGCCATTCCAGATCTCAAGTACCTGCTGGTTCCCAAAGGTACACACATTCCATGCTGCTTGTTCCAAGGGTAAGCAGTGGATTTCCCGTCTTATTTAATAGCTTATGGGCTTTTCCTCCAGGATCTTATCCAAACCTGTTTTGAACCCAGCTACACTAACAGCTTTTACTACATCCTCCGGTAATGAATTCCAGAGTTTGATTATGCACTGAGCGAAAAAATATTTTCAGCGATTAATCTTAATCGTGTCACATTATAGCTTCATTGCATGTCCCCTGGTTTTTCTACTTTTTGAAGGAATAAAACCACCAATTTATGTTTACCCGTTCCACCCCATTCATTAATTTATAGACCTCTATCATATCTCACCTCAGCCATCTCTTTTCCAAGTTGAAGAGCCCTAACCTTTTAAAGCCTTTTCTCATAGGGATAGTCTTCCATCCCCTTTACCATTTTGGTCACTCTTCTGTGTACCTTTTCCATTTCTGATATATCCTTTTTAAGATACGATGAACAGAACTGCACACAATATTCAAGGTGCAGTCGCAACATAGAGCAATACAGAAGCATTCGAAATATCCTTGGTTTTAATTTTCTATTCTTTTCCATATGATTCCTAGCATTCAATTTGCTTTCTTGGCCGCAGCTGCAAACTGGGCAGAGGGGTTTCAGCGTACTATTCAGGGGTTTCAGCGTACTATTCATGACGATGCCCAGATCCTTTTCCTGAGTGGTGATTCCTAATGTATAACTTTGCATTGTATAACTGTAGTTTGGGTTGTTTTTCCCTAAGTGCATAACTTTGCACTTGTCCACACTAAATTTTCATCTACCCAGTTTCCCAAGGTCCTCTTGCAATTTTTCGCAATCCTTTTGTGTTTTAAGAACTTTGAATACATTTTATGTCATCTGCAAAAGGAGAATAATAAATCTAAAAATCCAAATCCACTAAAATCAATATGGCATCATTGGTGGAGCTGGCTCTTTAAGATTATTATAAAGCTTTGGAAAGGTGGAGTGCTCGAGGGAATCAAGCAAGAATCTTTTACCCAAGATGGTGGGGTACAAAAAGATTGTCCTGGATCAGGAGAAATCTCATGGTAACCACATTCTGTGGGATATATGTCTTTTGCAGACAGAATAACTGGGCATTCTGGATGAGTCAGAATACTAGAAGTCCAAACACAAAGCAGGCTAGAAGGTCGAACCTCCAGAGACCAAAGAGTCAGAACACACAGAGAGCAGGGGCAGACCAGGGCTTTGTTTCACAAATTTATTTATTGCAACAGATATGCATGTAGCACTTTCAATCTATGCAAGCCTCTGTCTTGCATATTTTCTGTGAAAAACCTGAAAACTCCAAAATCCAACTGGCTGGTTGTCTCCCAAGAAATGGGTTGAGAAGTGCTGCTCTAGAACATTCCATCATAGTAAACAAACATGTTTTTGAAGAATAGTTCTCACAGAACACAAAACCCAGGACCCAGTGGATAATTCTCACAGTGGCGGGGCTGAGGGGAATGCAGTTAGTAAGTCTTTCAGAGAAAAATTAAGCCACTGACTGTACAAACATGTGTGCAGTGTCTATTCCGGTGTTTCTCGAAGCAATCTTGTGTAGCGCCTAGCAAGTCTGTTTTTTAAGATATCCACAATGAATATGCAAGAGATAGATTTGCATACATTGGAGGCAATGTGTGCAAGTCTCTCATGCATATTCACTGTGAGTATCCCGACTGGCTAGGGGCACACCTGGACTGGCTTAAGAAACACCTATCTGTTCAGTCCTTTGCTGCTGCCATCCCTTGTCTTTTTGGGCAAGTCAACCCTCCACTGCCTCAGGTACAAAACTTAGATTGTAAGCCCCATGGGATAAGAAAAAATATCTACTGTACCTGAATATAACTCGCCTTGAGGTACTCCTGAAAAAAGGCATAAGCTAAATTAACAGCTTAGCAGTTAGGGGGAGGAGGGGGGTCTCACATTCCAATCCTCCAGAGAAGAGCACAGGTCTGGTTTTCAGAGTAGCCAAAATATCATACACACTGACCATAAATTAAAGTAAATTCCCTGCATGCAAATAAAGCTCATGAACAGTCACTTGGGCAGATATAGAAAGACTAGCACACAGGTAACGCAACTTATACACACAAATTCCAACATGCCAAATGCAGAAAAAAGATTGACACACATGTAAATAGCAAAGCAAAAGCAAGCGCACACAGTAACACCATGAGTATTTAAATTATATGCAAATGAGCTGCACATATTAAAATGGAATGCTAATATTGTCTGTGCCTGATGCAGATAAATGCATAGAGGATTACATAACCAGCCGAAGTGCCAATATCTGCGTCTGGTCTGGGGTGGCTTAAACATCTTGAGCGTGCCCCTGACAGTATTTTGATGGCATCAGGGGCATTCCCCAATGCCTGGATCATCTGAGGAGGAAGTGCCAAACTTTCCCTCAGATGACCCTCTTTCTCTGGGAGAGCATGCCAAACTTGTACTGACTTCTGTACGCATGTGTTTGGCTTGCTCTACCAGTTTAAAATGCTGACATTTGCATCACAGTTTAACGTGTGGCTAATTTGCATATGCACTCCCTTTCTGCATGCCGGCGCTGAAGTCGTGCACCATCGATGCACTGTATAGAGGTATACATGGCTAATAGCATGCAACTTCAGCATTGGCTTTGTGCATTGGCCCAAATGTGAATGGCATGAAAGAAAACAGGCCTGTTTTGCTACCAGAGGACTCCAGAGAAAAGAATGGTAGCAAGCCAGTAGCCGCAGGCTTCAAGGGGTTAAAGATAGTAATAGCCTGCGGCTATTGAGATCCGACCCTGTGAACTCTCTAAAGCTAAGCAAGGCCAGACCTGAATAGCATTTAGCTTGGTGACCTCCAAGGAACACCTCCTGCTATGGAGGGGGAGGGGGAGGGAGAGTAGTTCAGGGATGGGCATGGGATGCTGTTCTGTTCTTTCTGAACCAAAATTCTCAGCTTGGCATTCCGGAGATGCCCATGCTTTAGAAGGTAGGCACATACATTATTAAACCAAACTTCTCTATGGACCTAGGTAGTGGAGACCCTGAAAGCAGGCATGCAAATCCTGGCATTACGGCTAAGCACCAAAAAAACATGTCACTTCTAGAAATTCCCCCACAGAAGGGTTTAACAAGGAATAGCAGTTTTCAGATAGAGACCAGAGTTCCATTTAACTTTCTGCCCCATTGCATTTGAAACTAGTTTTAAACCAGATGCCAGTTCATTGTGCAGCTTCAAGCTGGATTTTAATCTAAATTTCCAGAGAAATAGGTGCAGAGAAATTAAGAAAAAAAGTATAATCAATTAAAATAAATAAAAATAATGCTACTTATTCGGAGCACTATGTTACAAAAATTTCCATATGTCTGAAACTATAGTATGAATTTCCATCTATTACAGAAGTGGCTTTATATTGTATATGAGGGTATGACTGCCCTCAAAATTCTCACTGCCCATTTATTGAACTAGAATCCCTATCTGGTTTTCTGTTCAAGCTAGCTATCTCAGCCACAGCATTTACAGACAAATTCTGATATATAATGCCACATTCTCACATCCATTTTTTTGTTAAGTAAAGTTCATAACTGATGCTACAGAAATTAATAGGTTCCTTAGCACTTTTTGTGATTATTTTTAGCATGTCCCGATAGGACATGACACCTTTTAAAACTGGGGTCACCAACCTCCAGAGGGCCGCGGGCCACACAGCCGACTACCGGGAGCCTCGCGGGCCGCACCCCCCTTCTCCCTGCCCCCGTGAAAAAAAACAAACGCAAAATTATGAAAACAATGGCTGATCACCTTTATTGAATTTAATGAGATGGCTGATGATTCGTGCTAGCAGACAAACGCTTAAAGTCCGGCTTCACAGATGACACTGACAGGAGAAGGGACGCTTGCAGGTAGTCGTCGGTGAGCTGCGAGCGCGTGGATACAATGGCGGGAATCCTTGACGGGCCGCACGTAATGTTAACCGGGGTAGAGCCTCGCGGGCCGCACGAAGGGACCTCGTGGGCCGCAGGTTGGTGACCCCTGTTTTAAAAGGACAGACAGACAGACAAGCTTTTGAGATCACACATGTCCCAGGACATCTATTTAATGCTGACCTTTCAAAAGGTACAAAAACTTAGAAAAGTTTTCATTTTCTCCATGACCAATACACCTGATAAAATGCTGCACCAGCAGCCTCTGTTAAGTGTTAAACACCCTCTAGATAACAGATATCTTTCCTTGTATTTCAATAAAGTGTGTCACACTCAAGCTATTAGAGGTGCTGCTCTCTGCACACTGATCACTGCTAGCCGCTGATCAGAAGCAGTTCAAAAGGTTATTCCAAAGAAAGCATGTGTTGGAATTTCAGCAGCTCGAGCAGCCCGAGATACTGTGCATGCAGATTCAGGGGCAACCCTTCTAGACTCCTCTTTAACAGCAGACAACTCACACATGCACTAACTTTTCATGTCTAAATGAAGTCGTCCTTATGGCCCTTTATACCCAAATGGAGTGAGGAGGAAAGCCCCTCCCCGCTCTCCATCATCAGGACTTTAAATTAGAAGCGCCTTCCGGCGCACCCATGCCTGACAGGCCCACATCTCAGGCCTCATTAGAGGTCCCTTTGGCATGGCCCTTAGGCATGGTACTAGGCAATGAGACAACACAACCAAACATCCCCTACTTCTCAGGACAACGCAGACTCAACTCTAAACAATCAAGACAAACCACCTGGAAATAACAAAGCAAATCCTTCTGAGGTAAATCACTCTCTCCCCAGCATAACATGATGCTCCATAAACTCTTAACCCACACATTTATGAGGCTGATCTGCCTTTTCCTTCTAACACCCCCACAAGTCATAGCAACCTACAACAACAACATTCCAATTCTATACCGACCAAGGCTCTCCATTCCAGTCATGCACCTCAAAGCATGGTACATAAAACACCCAAATAGATTTCTGTAAATTATCACCACCCAGCAACAAAACTCCCATACTAGACAAAACCAACCTCACTATCCAATCAAATGCTCACTAATCAACGCCTGCTCAATATGAAACAAGATTCCCACTATAACTGATTTCATGCACCACAGAGACACTGACCTTATGTGTATTACTGAAACCTGGATCTCAACCACCGACAATATACTCCTTAACCAGTTATTGCTCCCCCCATTATAAGCTCTTCAACTGCCCCAGAACAGACAGAAGAGGTAGAGGTGTTATCATGGCAAGAGAGCATCTAAACTTCACTTTGATCAATTCACACGCCTTTCAAATGCTGGACTTCCTCACAATCTCCAACAAGGACCACACTATCTGCCTGACATACCAAGCACCTTCCTCTAATTCAGAAGCCTTATCAGATCTACTAGAAGAAGCATGCACACACAGAGCGTCTAACAAGCACTTTTTCCTACTTGGAGGTTTAAACCTCACATCCATCCCCACTAAACAAGTGCATTCTCCAATTCCATGGAAGCACTTCAACTACACCAGGTAAGCAAAGAGCCTACTCACTCTAAAGGAGCAACTCTTGAAATCAGTTGTGGGGAAGTGTCAGGGTGCAAAAATGAGGTCAACACCCAGACTGACCCCGTCCCATGGTCGGATCACACAATGATCTCCTTCATCCTTCCAGCCGGACCCCAGACTCCATACTCAACAATACCCCAGCAACAGACCTATGCATGCCGCTTTAAAGCATTCAACAAGGAATCCTGAGACTACATCGCCCCACTCCTAACATCTGACCTACATGACCTGGACAGCCTAATACACTCCTGGAACACAGTAATCAGCAATGCTGCTACCTTTACACCATGACATTCCTTCACCTCCCCTAACTTTGCACAACCACCCTAGTTCTCTCCCAAACTCAGTTATCAGATTCAACTGAGGCATATTGAAAGAAGATGGAAACAAACTCACGATAGTTCCATCAAGGAGCAATTCTTCAACAACCAAATATTGTGACCTTACCAACAGCTGTAGAAAAGAATACTACAACAACATCATTATGAAGTCTCCCAACTATTCCAGAGAACTATTCTCCATTATGTCCACACTCAAAAGATCCCCACATCAACATCTTCTACAGGCACAAACTCACAACTCGACCCATGGGCCATTGCAGACTTTCTATCCAGCAGGCAACCCTCCACAGCACTCCTCGCCAAAGCCACACTACTTACACTGGACAAACCTCCACAAATACACAACTGTGACGCCTTCAGATTGATATTAAAGCAAGAGCTTTCAGACATTATCAGAGGCACCAATACCACAACCTTCCCACTCGATTCATGCCCAGTCTCCTGGATAAAATCACTCCCATCTGAATTCACCTCACCTATACAAAAGATAGTTTCAGGGTAAGAGAAATGTATACTTGAGATAAGGAGGTGTACAAGCATCAATAAGATCCATCTTAAAAAAAATCATCAATGGATCAGTCCGACCCAAGCTCATATCGCCCTATTGCAAGCATTCCCTTCCTAGCCAAAATAATAGAAAAGACAGTACAACATCAACTCCAAGAGCATGTCGACACTCATGCACCCCTGGACTCCCAATAACATTGATTTCGCCTTCAGAATGGTGTAGATACCCTATTCACTGCGCTCTTCGACATCCTAATCAGGAGGCTTGATAAGCTACATCAAGGCTATGCAATGATATTCCTGGACATTCGGGCCACCTTTGACTCCATTTCGCACTACGCCCTACTGATAAGGCTCAGTAACATAGGCCTACACAGAAGCATGATAGACAGCTACAAATAAAAATTGGTCCTCTCAAATCCAACTGTTTCAGCCAAAGGCAAAGTATACCACAAGAATCAGTCTTATCGGCTCTGCTATTTAACATTTACATTCAACACATTTGTGATCTGCTAAGAAACTTCAACATGCACTTTCACCTGTAGACAGATGACATGGTCTACAAGCCCTTCCACACGCTAACCCTGGACTTCTTTGCCATCTCGGATTGCTTCACAGTCATCATGGACTTCCTTGCAGAGTAAACTTAATAGTGAACAGCAGTAAGACTGAAGCACTACTGGTCACAAGAGACACATCCTTCAACCCACCAGCTAAGCTCAAAACGCCAACACGCAAAGATCACAATTAAAAAAAAAAAAAAGTCAAATACCTTGGAGTATTCCTTGACAGTAACCTTTAACATGCTCTCACATATCAAGAGGTCAGCAAACACAACATACCTAAAACTGAAATTGCCCCAACATTTACAGCCACTACTCCAATACAATGACTACAGAACAGTATTCCAATCCATCATAACACCACACCTTGAATATGGCAATAAACTCTACCAGGAGCTACCAAAACAAGGACTATACCCACTTCAATTTGTGCAAAATACTGCTGCCAGAATCTTAAAAGGCACCTCAAGATGTCAACACATTACACCTACCCTAAAGAGTTTATAATGGCTGTCAATAGCACAAAGGATAAAATACAAAATAGCAACTACCATCTACAAAATCCTACATAATTTATAAGTTCCCTGCCTCGAAGACCTAAATCAGTAAAACACCCACACAAGGGCAAGAAGAACAGGGAACCAAAACCTACTAGTCATTCCTCATCTCAAGACACGATGCACCCAGCAAACCAACAATAGAGCTCTCTCACGATTTGTCGCAATAATCTGGAACTCACTCCCTGACGCATGTTTTCATTGAACGCTATGGCCCTAATGATATCACATAGCCTCATATAAGATAACAAATTCTGCTGGTTAAGGTGGAAGTTAGAACTAAGGGTGATACAAATGTGGAACTATGTAATGACAGTTCAATTGAGTTTATTTAAGAACATAAGATATGTCATACTGGGTCAGACCAAGGTCCATCAAGCCCAGTATTCTGTTTCCAACAGTGGCCAATCTAGGTCATACGTACCTAGCAGTTTCCCCAAAAGACACAGGTTCCACAATGCTTGAACTGGTTCAAGCATTGATATCCTGGGTCCCTTCTTAATAATGGTTTATGGACCTTTCCTCCAGGAACTTGTCCAAATCTTTTTTAAACCCAGCTACACTAACAGCCTTTACTACATCCTCCGGTAACAAATTCCAGAGTTTGATTACACGTTGAGTGAAAAAATATTTTCTTTTATTAGTCTTAAATAGTTTACCATGTAGCTTCATTGCATGTCCCCTAGTCTTTCTATATTCTGATAACGTAAACAATCGATCTACATTTACCCGTTCCACTCCGTTCATTAATTTATAGTCTTCTATCATATCTCCCCTCAGTTGTCTCTTTCCCAGGTTAAAGAGACCTAACCTTTTTAGTCTTTCTTCATAGGAGTATCCTTCCATTCCTTTTACCATTTTGGTGGCTCTTCTCTGAACCTTTTCTAATAACGCTATATTTATTTATTTATTTATTTATTTATTTATTTGCAGTCTCTTTTATACCGCGCTATTCGACATCAGTGCGGTTTACAATGAACATAAGAGTTGCACATCTCAATTTCGTGATTTGTGCTTACAGTGAAACAGGTATAATAACTTGGGTATACATTAAACAGGAAAATTAAACTTGGGTATGCATTAAGCAGGTATATATCCTTTTAAAGATACGGTGACCAGAATTGCACACAATATTCAAGGTGCGGTCTTCACCATGGAACAATAGAGGCATTATATCATCTTTTGTTTTATTTTCCATTCCTTTCCTTATGATACCTAGCATTCTATTTGCTCTCTTGGCTGCTGCTGCACACTGGGCCGAGGGTTTTAACATGTTATCCACAATGACGCCTAAATCTTTTTTCTGGGTGGTGGTTCCTAATGTGGAACCTTGCATTGTGTAACCATAGTTTGGGTTGTTCTTCCCTAGGTGCATAACTTTGCACCTGCCCACATTAAATTTCATCTGCCATTTTGATGCCCAGTCTTCCAATTTATCAAGATCCTCTTGCAATTTTCCACAATCCTCTTGGGTTTTAACAACTTTAAATAGTTTTGTGTCATCTGCAAATTTGATAACCTCACTCGTTATTCCACTTTCCATGTCATTTATGAATATGTCAAAAAGCAGCGGACCCAGCACAGATCCCTGGGGTACACCACTATTCACCTTTCTCCATTGGGAAAATTGGCCATTTAGCCCTACCCTCTGCTTTCTATCTTTTAACCAGTTCCTGATCCACAATAGTACATTGCCTCCTATCCCATGACTCTAGTTTTGCCAAAAGTCTCCGATGAGGGACCTTGTCAAAGGCTTTCTGAAAGTCCAGATACACTATATCAACCGACTCACCTTTGTCCACCTTTGTCCACTTGATTTATCAACATTTCTCGAGAGCTCCTTGGAGGTGGTGACTAGCAGGGCTACATTATTGGTTCGCTTTGCCTTTGAGTCCGAAAGAAACACTGTACTAAGATAATATTTTCGTAAAATATCTGTTACCCAGTTTATGGGCTCAAAAATTTTAAATTTTTCCTGGTTTGGCTAGGGACACGCAGAAGAGGCGGAAGGGATTCCTGGCTTTACGCCAGCGAACCGAAGTTTAAGTTGAGATGTCCTTGTAAATGTATGGGGAATTTAAGGTCTAACCAATATTTGTTTTTTGAGCCCAGACAACTGTTACAATTTCTTGATTCTAGGGAGAAGGGGGGGGGGGGTATACTCCCTCATCGGCTGCCATTTAATGTAATCTCTGCTCCTATGATATCTTTTTTCTGTTTTCAGTAACATGATTATGTTTAATTTCTTTTTATTGGATCATATTGTGGGGTAACATATTGTGGTCTATGCCAGTGGTATGTTTTTTTTGTGTGATAGAAGACCTTATTGGTTTTTCTAAACTGATTTTTCTTTATTGGTATTTCTGATTCAGATTCAGTATCTATTGTCTGGATTGATATGTAAAATCTAAAAATATAAAATAAAATAAAAAAAAACACAACAGATTAGTAAGATCTTCCTTGTCTAAAGCCATGTTGGCTGTCTCCCATTAGGCCATGACTATCTACATGCTGAGTAATTTTGTTCTTTATGATGGTTTCTACCATTTTTCCTGGTACTGACGTCAGGCTCACCGGTCTGTAGTTTCCCAGATCACCCCTGGAACTCTTTTTAAAAATTGGTGTTACATTGGCGATCCTCCAATCTTCAGGTATTACAGATGATTTTAATGATAGTTCACAGATTACTAATAGCAGGTCTGCAATCTCATATTTCAGTTCTTTCAACAACCTTGGATGTATACCATCCGGCCCAGGTGATTTGCTACTCTTCAGTTTATCTAATAGTTGAAATACATCTTCCTGATGTATCGATATTTCCTTCAATTCTTCCGCACCTTTAAATACCACTTCAGTCATAGGTAACATCCCTACATCTTCCTCAGTAAAGACCAAAGCAAAGAATTCATTCAGTCTCTCTGCTATCGCCTTGTTGCCTCTTAGTGCCCCTTTAACCCCTCTATCATCTTAATGGACCAACTGACACTCACAGGTTTATTGCTACGAATGTTCTTGAAAAAGTCTTTATTTCACATTTTTGCTTCCGCAGCAAGCTTCTTCTCAAATTCTCCCTTTGCCTGTCTTATCAATGCCTTGCATTTGATTTGCCAGTGCTTGTGCTATTTCCAGGTTTCGTCGTTTGGCTCTTTTTTCCATTTCCTGAAAGATGCTTTTTTGGCAACAGCCGCCTCTCTGACCTCACCTTTAAACCATGCTGGCAGTTTTTTGGACTTCCTTCCACTTTTCTTAAAGCATGGAATACAGCTGGTCTGGGCTTCCAAGATAGTATTTTTCAACACCCAAGCTTGATGTAAGTCTTTAACCTTTGCAACTGCTCCTTTTAGTTTTTTCTTAACTATTTTCCTCATTTTATCATAGTCTCCCTTTCGAAAGTTAAAAGGTAGTACTGTGGATTTCCTTACTATCCTTCCTCCACTAAATTAAATCAAATGTGATCATGCTATGATCACTATTGCCAAGTGGTCCCAACACCCTTATCTCTTGCACTAGATCTAGTGTTCCACTAAGGACTAGGTCTAATATGGCTTCCCCTCTGGTCGGTTCATGAACCAGCTGCTCCAAGAAGCAGTCATTTATTTCATCTAGGAACTTTATCTCCCTAGCATGTCCTGCCGTGACACTGACCCAGTCGATACCGGGGTAAATGAAATCACCCATTATTATTACTGCGCTGTAACTTTTGTTAGCTTCCTTGATTTCTTTGAGCATTTCATCATCCATTTGTTCATTCTTGCCTGGTGGTCGATAGTACACCCCCACTGCTATCGCCTTCCCCTTTTTACATGAAATTTCAATCCATAGAGATACTACAGCAAATTTTGTTACCTGCAAAACTTTAATCCTTTCTGACTCAATGCCCTCTCTAACAGAGTGCAACCACTCCACCAATTTGATCAGCTCTATCATTACGATATAGTTTGTACCCAGGTATCACAGTGTCCCCACTGGTTGTCCTCCTTCCACCATGTCTCCGATATTCCAATCATATCTAACCTCTCATTTAGTGCTATATATTCTAACTCTCCCATCTTATTTTTTAGACTTCTAGCATTTGCATACAAGCATTTTAGAGACTGTATTTTATTCATATTAATTTGGCTATTGGTAGACATGTGTAATTTAAAATCTTTAAGCTCTGTCTGCTCCATACTCGAGGGCATTTGGGCTACTTTACCGTTTTTTGGAACCTCTCTGCTTTTGGTAGTATCCTTCAAGGATACATTCTTCCGAACCATCCGCTCTTGGGCGACTGTCGGCTTTCCCCTATTATCTAGTTTAAAAGCTGCTTTCTCTCCTTTTTAAAGGTTAATGCCAGCAGCCTGGTTCCATCCCGGTTAAGGTGAAGCCTATCCCTTCGGAAGAGCCCCTCCTTTCCCCAGAACGTTCCCCAGTTCCTAACAAATCCAAAACCCTCATTTCTGCACCATTGTCTCATCCACGCATTGAGACTCTGGAGCTCTGCCTGCCTTTTGGGTCCTACGCGTGGAACAGGAAGCATTTCGGAGAATGCTACCCTGGAAGTTCTGGATTTCAACTTCCTACCTAAAAGCCTAAATTTAGCCTCAAGAACCTCCCTAGCACATTTTCCTATGTCATTGGTACCGACATGTACCAAGACAGCAGACTCCTCCCCAGCACTATCTAAGACCTTATCTAGGTGGCGCGTGAGGTCCGCTACCTTCGCACCAGGCAGGCATGTGTTACCAGGCGATCCTCACGTCCACCAGCCACCCAGCTATCTACATGCTAATGATCGAATCACCAACTATAATGGCTGTCCTAACCCTTCCCTCATGGGCACATGGCCCTGGAGAAACGTCCTCGGTGCGAGAGGGTTTTACATCACCTGGAGGACAGGTCCTAGTTACAGGATCACTTCCTGCCACACCAGGTGTTGTTCTTCTGTCACTTGACATCTCTCCTTCATGGCAACAGGGATACTGCCAGACTGGAGATGGGACTTCAGGACTATATCCCTGTAGGTCTCGTCTATGTACCTCTCTGTCTTTCTTATGTTTTCCAAGTCTGCTACTCTAGCCTGTAGAGAACGGACTCGTTCCATGAGAGCAAAGAGCTCCTTGCACTTAGTGCACACGTAAGACCTCTCACCAACTGGGAGAAAATCATACATGTGACACTCAATGCAAAAGACTGGAAAGCCCCCATCTCGCTGCTGTTCCCTGTAAACCACTTTGGAGTAAAGGATATAAAGAGAGATAGGAAGAGAGATATTAACCAGGGAACTCCTAAAATGTAGGCTGGGGAAATCACTTTGGGATGATTTACTGGATTTTCCCCTCTTAAAAATCGGAGAGGTTTGGGAAATCTGCATTCATTCAGAACACTTTAAAAGGGCCTGTTTTCCACAGTGTGCTAATGGTTAATGTACACCTTAGCAAGTGATAAGTAAGCAATTAAATGCGGGACCACAGTAGTTGTTGCCATGGGCTAACACAGCCAGTGCATTAAAATCCCAAGCTATCTGTTTAGCGTGCAAGGAGGTAGAAAATGAGTGGGATTGGGGAGGAGGGGGAAGAATGGGCACTGTGGTTAGCGTAGGGGTGCTTAACCCACACTAATTGTTAATACTGTAGTTAGCACATTAAGTGCACCTGTATTAAATTGCACTTTATATTTTAGTGTAGTGATGCACTTCTCAACATGGTAATTGCAGAGGGATATCAGTGAACACTCCCATCAGATAGCACAAGGCCACTGCACTTCCCATGCTAAAGACCTGGAAATGGGAATAAAGAGCGAGGTGGTCAAATAACACAAAATTATTCAAAGTTGTTAAAACACAAGAGGCTTATGAGAAATTGCAAGAGGACCTTGATAAATTGGAAGGCTTGGCATCCAAATGGCATATGAAATTTAATGTGGACAAGTACAAAGTTATGCACTATGGGGAAAAAACCCAAACTATGATTGCAAGATTCCATATTACAAATCACCACCCAGGAAAAAGATTTAGGTGTCATCGTGGATATGTTGAAACCCTCTGCCCAGTGTGCAGCAGCAACCAAGCAAGCAAATAGAATGCTAGGAATCATAAGGAAAAGAATGGAGAACAAAACAAAGGATATTATAACGTCTCTGAATCACTTCATAGTGCAACTGCACCTTGAATGTTGTGTGTAATTCTGGTCATTGTATCTTAAAAAAGATATAGCAGAATTAAAAAAAAAAAAAAAAAGACAGAAGAGCCACCAAAATTGTAAAGGAGATGGAAGAATACGCCTATAATGAAAGGCTTAAAAGGTTAGGATATTTTCAACTTGGAAGAAAGGCGGATGAGGGGGGATATGATAAAGGTCTATAAAATAATGAATGGAGTGGAATGGGTCAACTTAGTTTGGTTGTTTACTCCTTCAAAAAGTAGAGAGGCTAGGGGAAAGCAATGAAGCTACAATATAGCCCATTTAAAACTAAAATCAGAGAAAATATTTTTTTCATTCAACACGTAATCAAACTTTGGAATTCGTTACCGGAGGATGTAGTAAAAGCTGTTAGTGTAGCTGGGTTTAATTAAAAAAAAAAAAAAAAAAAAAAAGGGCTTGGACAAGTTCCTCAAGGAAAGGTCCACAAACCATTATTAAAAAGAGGACCAGGGAAATCCAGTGCTTACCCCGGGATAAGCAGCAAGGAATCTGTGTTCTTTTTGGGAACCTGCCAGGTACTTGTGACCTGGATTGCCCGCTGTTGGAAACAGGATACTGGGCACTCATATGTTCACTGCGTTGTACAGGTTAAATAGTGTTTTGTGAATGCAAGTGCCAGGGAGAAGGGAGGACAGTCCAGAGTATGTCAGCAACACAAACAACTGATTATTCATAGCCCAGGGACAAAGTTCCCCTTCATTTTAAGCTGTTGGCAGTTTTATTCTGGTAACTTTTCTTTTACTGTAGGGAAAATGAAGAGGAAGTAAAAATAAAGCGTAGTTACTCACTTGTAACAGATGTTCTCCAGGGACAGCAGGAATCAGTCCTCACATATGGGAGACATCGGCTCCGACAGAGCCTACGCGAAAGCATATCCCCAGCTTTCAAGGAAAAAGCCTTTGGGAAATGCACTTCCCACCCAAGGCTGCCATCTTGCCTCAGTCTAATGATATAGCTAAGATGGCAAAAATATAAGATGATAAAAGAATCAACTCCAAGGGGAGGAGGGAGGTAGGGTTGTGAGGACTGATTCCTGCTGTCCCCGGAGAACACCTGTTACAGGTGAGTAACTAGGCTTTCTCCATGACTCCCCAGCTACAGGCTACCAAGAACCTGTAACCAAAAGAAAAAAAATGCCATGGCAACCAGAAGCAGTAGAGTACCAATGGAGAGACTCTCACAAGACCTAAGCGCAGTGAATACTAGCACTCCGGTAGCCTGAATACAGAAGGGTTGGAGGGCAGGAGTTGCCTACACCCCAAAAAGATTACGAAGTATGGCCTGGCCGAAGGCGCTGTCCCATTGGGACTCTCTCAATAGGCAACAGTGAGCTGCAAAGGTATGGATTGAAGACCAGGTGGCGGCCGGGCAAATTTCCGTCATGGGGACAGAACGCTGATTGGTCATGAAAGTAGCCATGACTCTGGTCACGTGAGATCCTCGCTTGCTCATAGGCAAGGGTAATGCAGTCTGCCACCCAGGTGTACAGAGTTTGCTTAGTTACTGGGAGCCCCAAATGGCTGGGGTTATTGGATACAAAAAGTTGTTGAGCTTTGCTATGGCCCTGGGTCTGTTGCAGGTAGAAGGATAGGGCTGTCTTGCAATCCAGAGTATGGAGAATGATCTCTGCCCTGCCAGCGTGAGGCCTGGAAAAGAAGGTGGGAATCAACACCTCCTGAATGAGGTGGAATGAAGACACCACCTTCGGCAGAAACATAGGGTCCCTGTTCTTGTAGAACCTTGTGTAAGGGGGCTCATCCATCAAAGCCTGGAGCTCGCTAACTCTGTGAGCTGATGTGAGTGCTAAACCAAGAAGGCAACCTTCCAGGAGAGGTACCGCAGGTGGCAAGTAGCTAAAGGCTCAAAACTGAGGCTTAATGAGCTGCGAAAGCACCACATTAAGGTCCCATTCCGCCACCAGATGGCGAATGGGGGTTTGGACAACATGAGGCCCCATAGGAACAAAGGGCTGAACAGAGAGGGGCTTCCCCTCGATGGAGTGGTGATGCGCTGCAATGGTGCTTAGGTGTACTCTGAGTTGGACTCCAGTCCTGCCTGTGATAGCTGGAGCAGGTATTGAAGCACCATGTGCACTGAGCAGAACGGGTTCATCCATTTCTCTGTGCACCACAGTGAGAAACGTCACCACTTGAAGGCATATGCTCTTCTCATAGAAGCCTTCCGAGAGGCCAGGAGGATATCTTCCATATCCCATGGAAGGTTGAAGTGGACTAGTGCTACCCTTTTAGCAACCAAGCCCCCACATTGGGGTGTAGGAGAGTGCCCTGCTCCTGCAAGAGCAGTAGTGGGACTTGGCCCAGGGAAAAATCAGCGGTACCGTCTATAAGGAGAGAAGCAGTGGGAACCAGGGCTTCTGGACCACCGAGGGACTATCAGCACTGGCAACGCTCTGTCGCGTTGAACCTGGAACAAGGTCTTGGCTAAAAGCAGGACCACAGGATGAGGAATGCATCCACCGCTACCCGAGACGGGTGCAGTGGGCGGTAGCAGAAACAGTGCAACTGTGCGTTGTCCAGGCTGGCGAACAGGTCCATCACTGGGACGCCCCAGAGCCAGAACAGCCTTAAGACCACCACTGGGTCCAAGCACCACTCGTGAGACTGGAGTACCCGGCTCAGCTTGTCCACCAAGATATTGTCCTGGCCTGGGAGGCAGACTGCTCTCAGGAACATCCTGCTGTGTGTGGCATAAGAGCAGAGGGCTACCACCTCCTGGCAGAGGGGGTACGACCCCGTCCCCCCCGTTTGTTCACGTAGAACATTGCGACCCGATTGTCAGCCTGGATCAGCACCACATGGTGGCAGAAGGCCTTGAAGGACAGGAATATTGCCCTGATTTCCAGTAGGTTGATTTGTATTTCGGATTCCATCTGGGACCAGCAGCTTTGTGTCTGGAAGCTGTCACAATGCGCTCCACATCCCATTAGGGAGGCATTCATGATGAGGACTTTCTGGGGGTGGGTGCCTGTAAGGGCATCCCGACCTGAAGGTGACCTGGATTCTGCCACCATCCGAGGGAGACCACCAGCTGACAGGTCATGTGCACCCTGTCCCTGAGCCTGTCTGTAGCTTGGGTCCACTGAGAGCGGAGGCACCACTGAGCAGCTCTCATGTGTAGGCGGGCATCTGGGGGTCAAGTGGACTGTGGAGGCCATGTGTCTCAGCAGGCGGAGGATAAGCCGGGCAGGTAGCACCCTGCCCCACTGCACCTCTGCGGCTAGTTCCCTGAGGCGTGCTGACCTCTTCTGAGGGAGGAAGGCTCTCGCCAGATGGGTATCCAGCTGTGCCTCTATGAACTCTAGCCTCTGAGCAGGAGTGCGGTGGGACTAGGGGTAGTTTATGACAAACATCAGGTGCTGCAGGGCATTTATGCTGCATCCGGTGGCTCATTTTGCCTCTGCAGCTGTGGACCCCTTTATGAGCCTGTCGTCCAGTTAGGGGAAAATGCAAGCCCCTTGAAGCCTGAGGTGGGCTGCAACTTTGTCAAGACCCTTGGAGATCAGGCTAGCCCGAAGGGCAGCACCATGCATTGGTAATGTTTCCCCACCACAAACATGAGGTATTTTCTGTGGCTGGGGTGGATTAGGATGCAAATGTAAGCATCCTTTAGGTCTAAGGAGCAAAGCCAGTTTCCCTGCTGGAAGGATGGCAGCAGTGTACCAAGGGAGAGCATCTTGAACTTTTCCCTGACCAGAAACTTGCTGAGCTCTCGCAGGTCCAGGAGAGGTCTGCCCCCAGCCCTCTTTGGGACAAGGAAGTACCTGGATTAGGAGCCAATGCCCCAGAGGTGTTTTAGGACTGATTCAACTGCTTTGTCCCAGAGTAGTCCTGCTAGCTCAGTAAGGAGCAGGGTCTGGTGAAGGAGAGGCCTATTGGGCTCTCCTGGTAAGGTGTTCGATGTAGATGGAGAAGGTAACCCTCCTTGATCACCTGTAACACCCAGGCATCAGTAGTGATAGCTGTCCACCTGTGGGCAAACAGGGCTAGGCACCCCCCTGTTGACAGGAAAGGAACCCCTGAGGGTGTGGGGGTCACACCCAGGCAGTCAAAAGCCTTCCCTGGGCTGGGCCTGAGCCAGTGCCTAGGGCTTTATGCTTTCTGGGACCATGTTCCTGGCCTTTTTGTTGCTGGGCCTGCAGAGGGCCCAAGAAGGCTTGGAAGTGCGGAGCAGTACTAAAGCCCCTTTCTTCCTCGGGAAAAGCAGCTTTTTCCCAGGGTTTTCTTTCAAAGTTGCACAAAGGTCTTTTTCGAGAGTCTGGTTCTCATCACATACTCAGCCTCTATCTCCACTGCTTTGTCTGCCATGAGTTTCCCCAAATAGGTTCTCACCTGTGCAGGGGACATTGATTAGTTTGTCCTGTACCCATTGTTCCAGATCTTATGACTGCAGCCATGCTTGGCTTTGTGCCCCAATGCCTCGGCGGCCACCCTAGCCGATGACTCAAAGCCACCATAAGCTGCTCAGGACAGGAACTCTGAACATTCTTTTACTGCTGAGGTTAGGGTCTTGAACTTCTGTAGAGGTTCTCCATTGAGGCCTGCCGAGAATCCCCCAAGCTCCCTCAACAGTTCCTTCAGGTACGTGCCAATGTAGAACTGGTATGAGTGGATTCAGCATGTTAGCATTGAGCCCTGAAAAGCTTTTTGGCTGAGGGTGTCGAGGGTTCGGGCCTCCCTGCCCGGTGGTACCGATGAGAGTGTCTTTTGGCTCTTAAGCCGGTGCATGGCCAACTTCACGACCACTGAGTTGTGGGGGAGCTGGGCCTTTTGGAACGCAGGGCTCCAGCATACCAGTAATATGGCATCAAGGCACCTGCTGACAATTCGTACCGATGCCAATGTTTCCCACATCTGGAGGAGGTGGATCACGGGCACTAGGATCATAAGGGTTTCCTTCAGGGGTGCCTCATTGGAGTATCTCCAATTCCTTAGTTCGCAAGTCCTCATCAGCCTCGAACGCAAGAGCCTTGGTCATATCCCTCACAAAAGCAAGGAAGGCAACATCCTCGGGTGGGGAGTGGCATCGGGTCGCTGGGGGAGACGGGTCCAAGGGCATGTCATAGTGTCGCCTAGTGTCTGGGGACTCTTTGTCGGAGTACAAGTCCGATGCTGCATGATCACCTCGGTCGAGGACCACACTCTGTGGTGCAGGAACCCCGGAGGATCATCTGTCCGAGCTGTGGGCGCTTGCTGGGGAGGACCGGTGTTCTGAAGAATGGGACCGGAGGCTCTCTCAAGGCTGATGGCACTCAAGGACTGGCTCAACATCCGGGGAAGCCCTCGATGTCGAGGGTCCAGTTTCAGGGTGGATGAACCGGACAAGCCAGACAAACACTTGCTGCATGGCCACTAGGGCAGATATACTGCTTGCAAAGGCTGCCATTCTCCACAGCCTTTGACACCAACACAGAGGACTTCGGGCCCAGCATCACTACTGTCGAGGAGAGTCCTTGATGAGGATGGCCTCCGAGGCCCGAGGCCAGTCGGTGGGAGCAGACTCCTTACAAGGAAACTTGGAGGGTCGCTCCTGTCCTGAATCCTCTGACTTACGCCTGGAGCTGTGGGACCTAGGGTGGGATTTCACCTTCTTCTGTGATCTGCTCTCTGAGGCGATCTTCGAGGATTATTTCTTCTTATGCACCACCTCCAGGGACTTCCGCTTGAAGGAACCGTGGTCGCGGAACTCCAAGGAGTCCCTGGCTTCATGGGGCACAGAGATATCAGAGGGGGCCTGGAGCATGATGCTACAAGAGACTCTGGGGCGGAATCGGACTAATGTAAATATATTTCCTGTTGCTGATGGCAACTCTTTAAGGCCTTTGGGGTCATGTTTCTGCAGAGTTTGCAGTCTGAGTTGTCGTGCTCCGGGCCAAGACTTTGGAGGCAGCAGTCGTGTGGATTAGGAAGCGGCATAAAACTTTGCCACACTGGTCACACTTTTTGAAGCCACCTGAGGCCATCTGAAAAAGGGGGTCCCTGCCTCTGGGCAGGGGTCAGAGACCTTCGGCTGAAAAAAACGGCACGAACGCCAGTTAAGGCAGACCTCTATAAAAAAAAGTGGAAAATGGATAGACCAACCCAAGAAGTGATGCAGAGGCGAGCTGGCCTGGCAGTGGTAAGGAACAAGTACGCAAACCAGACAAAATGTAACTATATTGAAAATAAATAAAAAAATCTGACTTTTTCTGGGGAAGAAAAGAACATCCAAAGGGCTTCACAGAAAAAAAGAAACCGATACATATGGCACCCTTGGGCGGGAAGTGGACCACGCATGTGTGGTACATCTCCCAAAGGCTTTCCTTGAAAACTGGGGAGATGCTTCTGCTTGGGCTCCGTCAGCGCCGACATCATCCGTATGCGAGGACTGACTTCCTGCTTGTTCCCAGAGAAATGTATTTTTATAGGAAGAGGTACTAGTTAGATTCCTCAATGTATCAATGTGTATTCTTGCTCTTTTCATTTTATTCCTAGGTCTCTTTTCTTGTTTATTTTTTTTTTCATCTAGCAGTTTTTTGTTCCTCTTTTGTATTTCCATCTCAGTCAGAAGTGGGGTTGAGATCTGGAGCTATTTGGCTTCATTTATAACTACTAGGCAATAGTGTAGTTGAAATGAGGAGCCCCTAAGCAAACCTTTTTTGCAGGTCCCCCATGACAATGGTGGTGACCACAAAATGAGGTGGAGTGGGGACCCTTCTCTCCCCCCCAACCGCCAAAACTAAAAACAAACCATGTGATAGTCGGTGAACATCATACTTTAAAAGACGTTTGCTATGTCACCTCCCACTGCCTCTAACGTCGGAGATGCAGATCCTACTGCCAGACTGAACTCAGGTATGGCAAGACTTTGGCCCCACAGTGAGAGGTGTTTTTCTGGGCTTCCAGCTGCCGAGAAACAGTGCTTTAAAGGGAAGAGAGGCCGCGGGGTTCCGTATCAGACTGTTGCTTTCAAAGGCCAGTCAGTGCATTTTCATTTCAGACAAGCTCTTTTATCAAACTGATAAGGTAAGATTAAGGGGCCTCCCAAACACAATACAGGAGGCTGAAAGGCACAAAGTACAGCATTTTACCACCAGGATAGTCTCTGGTCAAACAGTTTCCTTTGGTTAGATCGTCTCTAAAGGAGCAAGAACCATCAGTCCACCAGAATTAACACTAATTCCTTGTCACCTTGCAAAAATGGAATTTAACCAATGATACCTCTGCTTTTGAAAATGTTCCTCCACCAACTAACTAAAAATTTGCCAACCTAAATCACAGTTTACAGTCAGTTTACAGTTCAGTCATTTAACTCTTGTTACACCCAAATCAGATCTAAATCTAGCCAGGCCTGTTTTATCCAATTAGATTTAGTGAAGTTTTTTTTTAACTGAAAAATTAGATTTGCTTGAACATTTGGATAAAAATAATTGTTTAAAATTAATTGGCTCTCTCATTAGTTCAGCAGCTTATTAATAACTGACCCCCTAATGTAGTGTTTGCTGTAACGGCAAGATCCACAGTGATTTGGCATGTCATAAATTAATTGAAATTAAATATTAAAGGCTTGCTAGCTAGTGGCAGCTCCCTTAAACCTTAAGTGCCACTTTCTCTCTTCCCCCCAGACATATACTCTCCCACCATCTCAGCAGGTATCTTGCTGCCATCTCCCAATCAACTCTCTTGTTTTCTTCCTAACTTTGCCGCTTCAGTAAGTTTTAGCTACAGGCTACTCAAACTGCCATGCTATTGTAATAAAACTGACTGAGTACACCACAGAAGTTTGGGTACCACGTGGCTCAAACTCAAAGCTGTGCCAGAAGAAGACAGAACAGCTGTTCCAGAGGCAATGCCAGCAGCAGGCCTCTGAAGGTGTGAAGGGTAGTAACTGGGGGAGAGCTGGCTTGAAAGAGTAGAGTTAAGGACAGAATGGTGGAGGTCAATTGGTAGGAGAGGTGGGTGGGGACTGAGCTTGCTGGGATGGGGCTGGGAAGAAGAGTATGTGAGACTAGATAAGCTGGGGGTGGGGGTGGGAGAATGGGTGCAGTGGAGCTGAAGATAGAGAGACTGTGTGTGGAGGAGAAGACACTGTTTTAGTCACATGAGAGGCTCAGAGTGCATCTAAGCAAATCAGGCCAGAAGCACATGATTAAAAAAAAAGAAGAGGATCCCCCTCCCCCTTTATTCAGAGACAGCCCTGGCTCTCAGACTGAAGATTTTTGCCAGTTTTTTGCTTGAAAAATATTGAAGATCGCTCACCCTATTGTTTAAAGTTTCTGAATACTCCTGCTTAGCTGCTGCCAACAAGATGGTCCCAATTCAAACACCTTTATTGAATAATGTCATGTAAATCTCAATATATCAAGGACGCAGCTGTGCTGATCCTCAAAGCCTCACACAGGCATCACAATGTAAGGCACAAACATAGCACAGACAGCTGAAGAGCAGATCTTCATCAGAGCCCACTATAGATTGCACTGACGCACATAAGGCATGAATTCAACACAAGCAGCTGAAAATGAGGTTCCGAACAGGGGGGTTTGAACAAGGATGTAGCCATCAGAAGTGCTCAGTTTATATCCCAAACAGCAATAACGTATAAGAAATAAAATTACATTAGAACCAAAAGAGAAGAGCTATGAATACGAAACAAGGAAGCTGATATTCCGAGTAACATATAGCTAGGGCTGCAGAGAGGTAGGAGCTCTTTTAGCATTAGAATAATATGGGACAACAAAGTGGGGAAGGGGGAGCAAGAATTCACTTAGGAACTACTATATGGATGTCCCTGCTGTAGACTGTTTCTCAGAAAGGTGGCAGCACGATTCCCTACCGTGTCCTTCACAAAGGCTCATGGTTTGACCTTTCTCCTGATCAATGATGATCTCTTCAACAAAGGGTAGCACTCTCCACAGCACCCTATTCTTCCCCCATACACAGCTGAAAATCCTCTTTACTTCAATGTCCTGCACAAAAAGTGATCAGTAACCATGCCTAATATTTGAATGCACTGGCATGTGAAATCTCTCTCTCTAATATAAATTATTAATAATATAAAAGTCAATCGCCTGATTGCAACGTATTTACCACTTTTGTTAAAAACTTCAATATATAGAAATTATACCGCTAAGGTATTAAAATGTACATATTTCACTGTTCTATGTAATATCGATAGCATATGTTAACTACTCTGTAAATACGTTTTAAAGTTCTATGTATAACAACTTGTTGTAATGTCAAATATATATATATACATACACACACACATACACTGGGCAAAGAGATTGCAAATTTTCAGGACACATGTACAAGAGGCCCAATGTCTCTTACACATTTTATGGCTCTTGCTTGTCACAGGACAATAAACCAGGAGTCCAAATTGCTTTACAGATATAAAATTGATGAATAAACTGATCATCAGACAAATGAAAATTGTCTAGCTTGGCTTCTTGGACCAAAGACCCCCAAAAGCCAGGTGATACAGAGAACAGGAAGAGTTCTAGCACAGCATTCTTCCCCTGAGAAAATTGGAGGGAGATGGGCAAACATTCAAGCCAGGCAATTTTTCTGGAGTAGGGAGCAGTAATGAGATTGGAACAAGGAGGAGCATAACATCTGAAGCTACAGTTCAGCACTTTTAGATCACCTTCCACACTGCAGGCTCCATCATATAAATTTCTTACTTATGCTATCTCACCATATTGGTCCTAAAGAAAAATCAGATGCTCTGTGGCTGCAATCCCGTTTATTGGGCTAGTGTAAAAATTCTCTGTGAGCACTGGCGAGTATGCCAGCCTCTTCTACATGAAAGCCATGCCACCTTTGGAGTCTTCTTCTAAACAAGGAGTATCAGCTTATTACTGAAGACACACAATCCTAGATTATCAGCCAAGCATTTCAAATAGAACCACACCAATCCAAAGGCTGGATGTAAGAGAAAGCAAGTCTTCTCAACTTAAAAAAGATCATATAAAAGGCAGCAAAAAATTAGATCATGGTTCAGATTGAACTGGTGGCCTAAAGATGCAGAAGCAAACTGCAGGGCTAAATAAACTAAGCTAAAGGAAAAACGCATAAGAACAAACTAAAAGAAAAGACCTAGGAGCAAGAACAAAAGGGAAGCAAGAAAACTAAGGAATGGATGAACCAATATCGGAAAATTCTGGCCTTTAAAAAAGCAGCTTATGTATGGAGAACTGTTCAGGATAATAAAGGCCAGAAGCTTCCCCTGCAAGTTAGGGCTTAACCCTGTCCAGCCCATTTTGCACCTTTGGAGGCCGCTACCCCGCTACAACAGTGGCTTTAATGTGTCTGGCTGATCAGTTGTGCTCGGTGAAGTGCAACTGAACATCTTCACACAACCTCTCATCACCATTAACAAACTGCCCTATGTTCTCCTGCCTTCCTTTCAAATGCAGAAGGCATTACACAAGTCCGGGAGTAATAATCGGTAGGATTCACACTATTCTGCAGCAGAGAAGAGCACAGGCCACACAGAAGAGTTTACACACAGAAGTGAAAAGGAGAGCAGGGGATGTCTCCATTGCTCATTTCACACACAAAAACAGCATGAAAGATGAAGCCTATAGGAGAAAGTGTTCTTCAGTGGATTCCCCTGGGCACAAAATGCCAGCACCTATAAAAAAAAAAAAAGGTACTCTGCTGGGTGTACAGAAATACCCTTGAATATTTGCTTAAAACTAGTACCACCCTAAAAATGCAGGCATGGTAGTCTGCAGTGTTGGGGTCCATAGTGATCGGCAAGGGAACAAATATGTTCATTCACAAGCCTGACAGGTTAAAAGAACTTACAACTGTCCATGTGAAATGATGTATTCTAATTCAGCATGTCCATTAATTCTGCACAACTCCAAGCTCATCACTTTATCTCCCTGCGCTAAGAATGTAATCTCTTCCAAATGTATGGAATCTCTGAAGCACAGATGCAGTGAGAATACCTATACAGTATTAACTGTACCACACATGTCTACTGGAAGCAATAACACTCACAACTGCACAGGCAGCGGGTGTCACCTGCTGTCCTTTCCTGGGATTAAAGGAGCACACAACACTTCTATAAAGGCACTGCTATTTCTGGGACAACCTGTTATGACATCAGCCCTCCTAAAAGGCCACTGCTATTGCTATGCGACAAGAACCCTCTGTTCAGCTGCAATATCAACATTGTCTCATAACCCATTTGGAGAAACTGACTCTAGACAAAATTTGTCAAGGGAACTTTTTTTAAGAAGAAAATTGAGCAAAACGGAAAACATCTCCCTGACAGGGCTGTGACATCAAGAAACCTGAACAGGAAGATGTATATAAATATCTTACGGTAAAGGACGGAATGACACTCAAGCTGAAATTACTGCGAGAAAAGATCAGTAAAGAATACTATAGAAGGTTAAAATCTTTATTAAAAGTGCCTTAACATCATGGAATAAGATACAAGCCATCAATCAGCTGGCAATTCCTGTACTCTCATGCAGCTTCGGGATTGTAGACTGGTCTCTTAAAGATCTTGAAAAACTGGATGTGCGAACAAGAAAACTCCTCCATGCTCATGAGATAATTTACAAGAATCAGTGTGAGCCAAAACTGTACATTTCTAGAGCTGAAAGAGGGACAGGCCTCAAAGATTGATTACTCATACAGAGCTACTATCATAGGCCCCCAGGCCTACCAAACAGCATCATCAGATCCAAATACACAAAAAGTGCTGAAATATGAAAGCAAATGTCCAGAATCTGTTCTCCATTGTCAAACTTGGACAAGCATTCCGATGACTAGAAGGAATGAGTGAGAATCCACAAGCACACACAAGAAGGAAAACAGAATTTGCAAAACAAGAGAAAAAAATTCTTCAAAGAATTAGATCAGCAAACTAGGAAAAACAAGTGGCAAATGAACAAATACAGTGGGAAATACAAAGAGTTACTCCAGGAACCCTTTGTCGATCAAGAATGGACACCTAAAAGGTTAAGGAGAGGTAAACTAAAACCGAAGGATGAGTAATTGATAGTTGCAACCCGGGATAGCGTGGACGAGATGGTTTACAGCAAGCACTGAAAAAACTGGCACCACAGACACATATGTTGATTCTGTAAAAAAAAAAGACCTGGAAACAGTGACTCACCTCATAGCTGGCTGTGAAATTCTGATGGCAGAAAATTTCTATACAGAAAGACATAACAAGGTAGGATGAGGCATCCACTGGAAATTCTGTAAACACTACAACAGCACTGTGCCTGAAAAGCACTGGGATCATGATACTAAGAGGATTATAAAGAATGAACAGGTTATGATCATCTGGGACATTCCTATTCCAACAGATAAGAAACTGGATGCGAGGAAACACGACAGTGGTAAGGGAGAATAACACCAGAACAGCATTGGTAATAGAGGTGTCTGTTCCAAGTGACTATTCTGTGAATCACACAGAGGAAGAAGATCCTCAAGTACCAAGAAATGCTGTCAGAGACCAAGAAAATGTGGCAGAAAGATAGCAAAATAGTTTCCCATCGTATTGGGAGCCACTGGCTTGATAAAAAAAAAAAACACACAACTTTCCAAGCACATCTTGACAAACTACCATGTATGTTATATCTTACGAACTCCAGAAGGAAGCTGTCTTTGGCACGATGCAAGTACTACACCGAGCATTAGCAGTAATTTTGAGAGACAGAGATCATATTCCACATACCCTGGCTTAGAAGTAAGGTTTATGACTGTCATGGTATGTGCAAAACTAAATCAATATGCACTAATACCCTCAATAAATACTATTTATCTACTAATATTCCAAAGAATCTCACCAACCAACTTTTCTAGCATATAAATATTTCACAGTTCAATAAGGCATATATGACCTCAGGTTGAAGAAAATATATTTTTTATTCTTGAAGGTGAATGTGTGATCCATTGGTTCCGGTTACTTGCTGGAGTGCAGACGCTGTTGAATTTTTATAACAGCTTAGAGAATCCCTAAAGGTACTTTTTTGGATGTTGGTAGTTTTTGATTATATTAGTTGAATTTGTGTAATATCAAAATTTAATTATAAGAAGGGCAGTGACCTATGATGTGAGCATCTGCTTTTAACCCTATGACGACTAGTTCTGCCATATGTAGGGGTAAGACCATCCTGAGGTCATATATGCCTTATTGAACTGTGAAATATTTATATGCTAGAAAAGTTGGTTGGTGAGATTCTTTGGAATATTAGTAGATAAATAGTGTTTATTGAGGGTGTTAGTGCATATTGATTTAGTTAACCCTTTGGTAGTTGGTTTCATTAATTTACAATTTGTACTGCAATGGCAATTAGTTGGAAGGAGTCTTTTAGCTTTAGTTCAGAAAGAAGGAATGAAATTTTGAATCTTTCATCACTGTTAGGAGAGGATATCAATAATAGTCCGGATTGGGATTCTTTCATTAATAGATCTAAGAGGAATATCCAACTGGAACTTCATAGTCTAACCCTGGCAGAATACTGCCGTAAAGAAGTTATCCCACAGGGATTACGAATCTGGAAAGCGCCTGGTATGTTTCTTGAAGATCAGGCTTTTGTCTCACGTTGGAATCAAATTTTGAACAAATGTTCACTTGATTTAATGTTGTTGGTTATCGAATCAGCACATACAAAAAATATTGCTTTAACTAAAGAACTTAATGAAGATCTGGATAAGTTGAAGAAAATTTAGGACTTTGAGGTCCGTCACGCAGACGTACTTAAACAATTAGAGCATTATAAGACTGATTTGAAGAATCTGAAAATTAAAAAATTGTCTAAAGATGAACGACGAATGAAAGAAGGCTCTATTTATAAGGTCTTTGCAGAAGAACAAGCAGTTGGACAATTGTAGAAAAGGAAGTGGAGGAGAAAATTTCACCTATTCTTCCGATTCCAGTGCAGATGTAGGGCAATCAGACTCTTGTTCTAAGATTGGTACCATGATCTATCTTATTTCCTATCAATCTACTAATCAAGGAAATTTTTCCGGGCCACCGACACGTTCGCGATGCAAAAAAGAGACAGTAACTTTTCAATAACAGATACAGTAATCAATCTTTCTTATAGGTCACTAACCTCAGCACAGAATGATGTCTTAGCGTGAGGTTTATCCTTTATTAATGGACCACAATATGATGGCTTTAAAAGTAAAGGGGTGATTGAAAGATTAATACGATCTCTACAGCTTAAACTTTTATTTCATGGGAAGCCCTCTGCACCTAACTTGTCTTTAGTCAGTATGAAATCTGATTGGACCCCTCCGGGTCCTTTAGATCCTTTAGTTTATACATTTAAATATTTAGTACTTTTAGATTTGATCACAATGGAATCAAAGTATAACAACTGCCCTAAGAATTTATCTACCGTTGAATTCGAAGCATTACAAGATCTTTTGAAGATGAATGATATTACTAAACAGGCAGATAAAGGAGGTGCAGTGGTAGTGTTGAATACTACAGATTATGATGCTGAAGTTTTAAAGCAATTGAATAATGCTAATCACTATATATGCTTAGGGCTTGATCCTACTGAAGATTTGCAAAAAACAGTGTCTAACATTACTACTGTTGCTTTTCAATCTGGCTATTTAACAGAGAAAGAAAAATGTTTCTCTCAATCCATTACATCCAAAAATACCAGCTTTTTATATTTTACCCAAAGTACATAAAAATTTAATAAATCCTCCAGGGCATCCAATTTTATCTAGTAACGATTCCCTGTTAGAAAGGGTGGATATATATTTATATATAAATTTAAAAGAAGAGGTTCCTCTAATTCATTCATATATCAAGGAAACCACACATTTTCTTACAATTTTAGAAAATGATATGACTGAACAGATTACTTGGATGGTGACTTTGGACGTAGCAGCTTTGTATACGTCTGTTCCTCGGGATGGTGCTTTGCAGGTTTTATCAACAGTATGGGACACTAGACCAAGACCACATAAAGTCCCAACAACATTTTTATTGATTTTGGCTGAATTAGCATTAAAGAATTATTTTGTTTACAAACAGGAATTCTTTCAACAAATTTCAGGTACTGCCATGGTAGCGACTTTTGCACCATCATTAGCAAATCTCTACATGCATACTTTTGAAAATCAATGGGTATATTGCTCTAAATATGCTTCTTATATTCTGCGATGGTATCGATATATAGATGATATTTTTCTATTATGGAACGGATCTTTAGACCTTTTGAATGAATTTTTCAACTATCTGAATGGTTGTAGTAATGATATTAAATTTGAGATCAATATTCAAACGTCTTCATTACACTTTTTGGATGTTAAAGTTATGAAATATGGAGAGAGATTTTCTACCACTGTTTATACTAAATCTACGGATAAAAACGCTTTTTTACATTTTTCTAGTTTTCACCCGGACCACCTGAAATGTAGCTTGCCATATTCACAATTGCTAAAGTGTCGCCGTATCTGTTCGTCTAATTATGAATTCGATATACAAGCAAAGAATATGATATTAAAATTTCAGAAACGTGGTTATCCAGACTCTGTTTTGAAAAGGGCTTACAAAAGAGAGAAATATAATCATTGCGAATGGCTCCTTATGCCTAAACCCAGTAATGCAGATTCTACTATGTCACCTACTGCACCATCAATTACATGTGTATTTCCATATTCTATAGCCTTTCAAGTCGTATAGCCGCTTCTATTCAAAAAAGGTGGAATATCCTTATGTCTCACCCAAAGCTGTCAGGTAAAAGCACAGTTACTTACCTGTAACAGGTGATCTCTGGGAACAGCAGGAATAAGTCTTCACATATGGGTACGTCGGTACCGACGGAGTCCGCACGGGAACGCTTCCCAGCGTCCAATCAGAAAGCTTTTGGAAGCATCCCAACACGCCTGCGTGCTGCCTTCCCGCCTTCCCAACTGCCTCTCCTCAGTTAAGTTTTAAAGCTGAGACAAAGAAAGCAAGGAAGGGAAAGATAGAGATAGAGAAATGCAACTCCTAGGGGAGGTGGGTGGGTTGTGAAGACTTATTCCTGTTGTTCCCAGAGATCACCTGTTACAGGTAAGTAACTGTGCTATCTCCAGGAACAAGCAGGAATGAGTCTTCACATATGGGGACTCCCAAGCTCAGATGCCCAGAGGGAGTCCTAGCATGTTGCAAGTTTAGAACGAGCCATGCTATTCCTCAGGACCTCAGGCATCCTGGGGATGGAGGGTAGGAGTTGAATACAGAAAAGAGCTGTGGAACAGCTGGCTAGAACAGGGCTTCAAAAGGGGAAGACCCTGTATCAAGGGCATTTAGTAATAAAATATTGTAATCTGGGCCTCCCTTGTTGGCATTGCACAAGTGCACTGAGTACATATGGATCTGATAGAAGAGCCAGTGAATGTGCTCAAGGGGTACCTCACTGAGAAGTAGAGGTAATAAAGTAGAACAAAAAACAAGTGGGAGGTCAGAACTCTTTAGGGTGAGAAAAATAGCCCCAGGGGAAAACTGGGGTAGTATGAGAGGTAGAGCTTCAGCGGAGACGCAGAAGGTACTATTAAGGAAAGCTTAAGCTGCTTTGGTCCAAAAACAGTACAAATTTAGGGCCAAGAGAAAAGTTTAGTCTGACCCAACTGGTCTGGGGTTGGAATCAGTCCACGTAGGGAAGAAAGGGTATGGAAACCCTTGTATCTGATAAAAAGGTAAGGACAGACTCAGGAGCGCTAAGTTTTAGAGCAACGGAAGCTCCGCAATGTCTTTCCTAAATGGGGTCAATTAGGAAAGAAAGGTACATGGAGAGCTACAGGAGTACCTAACATGAAAAGGTTAATTACCACAGGAGTGGTTCTAGGTGTAGTCTCCTAGGTATGCTGGTACAGCATTGATAGGGTTAGTGCCCATCTGTCAGGATCATAAAGGAATGTCAGGATATCTGAACCTGACAGATAGATAGATAAGTAGATGGATACAGATCTCTCTCTATATATCTATACATATATATATATACACACACATACACACAGGGTATATATGCATATATCTATAAAGAGATATGTATGGGCAGAGAACACACAGCTATATACACATACATATATATATATACACACACACATATACACACACATATACACATACACATACATATACATACATATACATATATACATATATACATACATATACATACACATACATATACACCTAGATGAATAGGCAGGCATATAGAGACACGTCTCCAGGTATATGGATGGAGAGATGTCCAGAGAACCCCATCCCCCCTTATAGGGAGAGAGAAAGATTTATCTAATAGCAAGAAGGTTGATACCTGCTTGAATAGATAAAATAGAAAAAATCCTCTTCTCCTGGTTATGACTGGCATAGTCAGAGTAAAGGTGTCCCTGACAAGAAGGCGGCTTAATTCTTTGCAGAATTTGAGCTCTTGAGTAACCAGGATGGCCTACGTGAAAATGGCAGAGGATAACGGCAGTCTGCAGACAGGAAGTCCAGATATCTCCAGAACTGTAGTATGGAGATTGGGTAGAGTAGACCTCTGGAGGAAGATGACCTCATAGGCGGATCACTAGGGTAAGATGGGTATTAGGTATCCTCTAGCTGCCAGTGAAGAATTTATCTCTGACGGGAGACCCCAGGAGATATGGGCCAAGCCAGGGAATTGGCCCTTCTTTAGGCTTTCACGTATTGAAAGGCCTGAGGCTTATGCCTCAAAAGATTTTTAAGATAAGATGGAAAGGGTAGAGAATACCTGCCAGGCATGAACATGACTGGGGGAACCCCTTTTGACCATCTGGGGTTATCTGCTAGGCAAGATACTAATGCTCTCTAGCAAGGGCCCATAGTGCAAAGCTACTCTAGTAGAGTTGCAGAGAGCATGCTGCAGGTTGGTCAGAAGAAAAACTGGCTGTGGAAAGCCAGCAGGTAACCAGCTTTCTGCCAAGGGCAAGGGGCGAAGAATAGAAGTTAACCAACCAAACTGTGATAATAGGGTTTCCCAAACGAGGTTGATACCCTGTTTGGGACTTAGCACTGAGGCTAGGAAGATTGCTAGTGGAGGGGAAACCCTGGTTGTGTAGTGAACAAAACCAGTAGTTTAACCACTAGGAATTGCTGCATTTGCAGCAACTATCAGGGCAGAATGGAGAATTTCTTTTCCCTCCTCTTTTTTTTTTTTTTTTTGGAAAAAAGAAACAGACATGGTAGGACCTCCTATTGTCTAAGGAGCTGCCCTAAGGTAACAAGGGGGAAGACAACTCCAGAAGGGAGAATCCCCCGGTAGAACAGGTAGAGGACCATAAGGGCTTACACGTGTAAAAAAGTCACTCTTACAAACTAAATGTTCTAGTAAGAGGGAGGTAAGAGAGTTGCAAGAGACCAATTATGGAGGAAGTCTGACAGGTGAGATGATACATGCCAATACAGGGAAAACAACTGTCTATTGATAGTTGTTAACAGATTTCCTCTTCCTCTTGGAAGAAAGAGAGGTAAGTATGGACATGATCATCATAAAGACTCTTAGAGAAAAAATGTCTCATGAAGAGATATCTAGATAGGTTAGGATAAATTTAGTACAGATACTGCAAGTGAAAAGAAGCAGACTGCTACCCTAACCAGCAACCAAGAGGCACAATGATCTATTTGAAACCCTGCGACTGCTGGGTTTGTTGACCCTGTTGAGTTTGTAGATTCTTCAGACCAGGGCGATGTTTCCCCTGTTTGGGAACATCTGTATGATGGGCAGATGATGGACAAAACCTTCTCCCCCTAGGGGAAGAAAGTTTGGTAGGACATTTCCTACCTACTGGGAAAGAAGGCGGCGTAGAATAGCCCCTGGAAACAGGAAAGTCAGTGGATAACTGAGTAACCTGGAGTAAAGACTCCTTGTTGAAGAGATTTTCTCCAGTGCAAGGAGTATTTCCCAGTCTTTCTTGTGCCCATTTGTCCAAGTCTGAAGCTTGGAGCCAGGCTCTACATCGTGCCCCTTGTCGTGCTCTCTCTGGCCAAGCGGTAGCCACTGGTATTGCAAGGCTCTGGAGGGTGGTAGTTGTGCCTTCACGGATATAAACCACAAAACACTTCTTTCCAAATTAAAGGGTTTTATTCCCCGTCCCTTGAGGGTACTTTTATCTTCAGGAACATAAATCAAATGCCTTGCTTGGACATGTAACATAAAGTAACAAAAGCAAACAGAACTTGCTTCCTTCAGCTTTCAAAACAACAAATAAATGAAAAGAACAAAACAGCTTAAATATTTCAATATGGTTCTTTCTCCTGTAGCTGACAGCGCAGCTTATATCTGCTTCACTTAGAGAGAGCTACAGCCTGTTGCTTATAACACTAAAGCTAGGACACAAACTAATTACTTATCTGAGAGAGAACTCAGGTTCAATCAAGGTCAAAGAGCAGTCCATCAATTCTGGCATATCATTTTCTTCTGCATTTTGATATTCCATTAACTCCGGCTGACTGGAAGGTTCATTCTGGACCTCAGCAGTAACGTGGGAGAATGGCTGGTTAACCTCCTCAGACAGGAAGTTCCTCTCTTCCTTAGAGCTAGTGCCTTTCTGGGAATTACCAGGTATTCTAGAGTTGAGCTTTTCAGGGCATTGCCCCTGCTGGTATTTTAGAATATAGCTCAACTCCTCGTTTGCTCTGCTAGTGGGATAATTAAGGGAATTTCTCTGCCGGTTCAGGCTTCCCTTTTGTAACCCAGCTGAGCTAGATTGGAGAGCTCGTGACGGAGTTTCACAGGGAGCTGTGAACTTACAATGACTACAAAACTCTTCAGCTTTATCTGGTAAGTAAAGCCTTTTCCTTCTAGGGTTTTTAAAACCAGAAGAAGGGATATTTTCAGCCTCTAGATAGTGGGACCTTGTGTGCCTATTTTCATACCTCCAGGGTTGTCTTCTTTCATATGGCAAATCACTCTTGCATTCACTCTGTGCACTGGAACCTACAACTGCAGTCCTCTTGCGTCTCTCTGGCTCAAACACACTATCTGGCTGTTGATATCTCTCTGCTTCATTCAGGTCTTCGGTTCCCCTCTGACCTTCACGCTGGCTCTCTAGTTGCTCCAAAGCCTCATTGTCACTCTCTCTTACATTCTCATACCTGCTCCATGCTTCCCAGGGTTTTAGCTGCCTTTGCTGTATTCTCTCAGAGTATGTCCGTGGCTGCTTCAGCTCCTCTCTCTCTCTCTGATTGTCTGGGAGCCTATTTTATCCCAGTGTTTTCTTGCTCCACCCCCACCCAGCTGAACCCTGTCAGGTAAAGTGAATTCCCTTCCTTTGCTGGCTGGGTGTGTCCTCATTGAGCTTTTGCACGTGTTTCTAGGTTGCTCACGGTAACCATCTGACATTTCCTTGTTTATCCTGTCACTTTTCCTGTGCTCCTTTATACTGAACTGCATTTTCTCAGGTTGTTCAGGGTCTGCACTGTTACACCCTATAGCTATAGCAGAAGTCCTGCTAACAGACTCAAAGGAGTCTAGGGAAGCACGAGTAAGAAACCTAGAGATATTATGAGCATGACTAACCAGTAGGGAATAGTCTGCTTGTTTGGGCTCTTGAAGAAAAGGAGTCAAAAGATGTAATTTTCTTGTGACCTCCTCAAGAGATAGACCCATATACAAAATATATGAGAGAATTCTTGCTGAAAGCATGGATGTCTGGAAGGTTTGACGTCCAAAGGCATCTAGTGTCTTAGACTCATGACCTCGCAGACAAGAAGAGTGCTTTTTATTACTCTTCACTCACCTCAATGCCGATTCCACTACAATGGAATGATGAGGAAGTTGAGTCCTTTGAAACCCTGGAGAGGGGGGCACCTGATATAGGAGATCAGTTGCTCTGGAAAGTGGAGGTACCTTTAAAAGGAGCTTCCCACATTCGTAGAAGGAGATCCTGCAAAGAATGATGCAAAGGAAGCATTATATTCTCCTTTGCTTCGCTAGGAACAGAGAGGTATTCTGTATTCCCTTGTGTAGGATCTTGTCCAGGAATAGGAATGGCAAGTGATTTTGCCATATCCAGGAGGAAAGTCTGGAAAGAAGGATCCCCAGAGGGAACTTCCCTTGGATAGGCTAGATCTGATGAAGAACTAGCGTTGGCACCGAGGGATCTATTCCAGTATATAAGAATAGAAGATCCTGAATGGTGCAGTATGGGATCCTTAGATGGTGGTCACTGGTACTACAGGTCAGAACCAATGACAGTCGGTAACAGATCGTCCATGCTAGGGATCGATTCCAGACTCAGCATCGAGGGAAGCGAGCCTGACGAGAGAATCATGGAAGGTACCGACCGTAATGGTACTGTGGATATCGGTACCGATCTCGGTACCGTATCTGATACCGGTGGAAGAAGACCCGCCGGTGGCAACTCTAACGGTATCGGAGGAACCGAGAGTTGCGGATCCAAAGTATCGGAACCAAGCCTTCGGTACCGATGGGAGTCGGTACCAAGGCGAGTCGGTACCCAGTCCTCTAGACTGGAGATCGATTCCAGACTCGGCATCGAAGGAAGCGAGTCTATCGATGCACGTCTGGAGGGTACCGACGTCGGTACTAGTATCGGTGTCGATACCGATACTGTAAAGTCGGTCTGAAGCGTATCCACCGGGCCCGTAGGTACCGAGGACGCCAGACGACAATCCTTGGTGAGGAATGTTTCATCCAACACCAGTGCCGATGCCGGGGTATCGGTACCGCTCGAAGCGGATGCCACCACCGGACATGGCTCAGGTATGTTCTGTGAGGGGTGAACCTCAGGAACAACCTGAAACCCCACACAGGCTTTGGAGGCCGAAGACTCCCACCAGGGTTTTGAAGCCAGTGGATTCTCGAGGGCAAGGCCGGAGGCATCTCTATGCTGTGCATGAGAACTGCCGCTCGAGGACTGCCTAGTCTTATCAGACTGTTTTTGGGTTACCTGATCCTGTGTAGAAGAAGATATGGTCGGTGCCCTGAAGTTGGAGGGGGACCGCGTGTCGAGGGGAACTCGATGTTGAAAACTTCTTCTCACCATACTGGTGCCCGAGGGCTCCGGAGGAAAATGGTCAGGACCCAAGCAGGTTAGACACCAATTGTGAGTGTCTAAAAATAAAGTTGTACCGCCACAGTTTGTACATTTCCTGGGGAAAGTGGCTGGCAGTTCCAGGAGGAAAAATGGAGAGGCCTAGAATGCCTGAGAACCGTGAGACACTAAAAAAAAATATATATATTCCTTAAGGGAAAATATTTTACAAGAAAAGAAAAAAAGAAACACCGGCAGTACCGGTGGCGTCGGGGAAGGCAGCCGCGACCACAAGAAAACTAAAAAATAAAAGAAGAATTTTCTGCGGTGACAGGAGAACGTCCTGCCGGCTCCACGGAAAAACGAAAACTGAGGAGAGGCAGTTGGGAAGGCAGTACGCAGGCGTGTTGGGATGCTTCCAAAAGCTTTCTGATTGGACGCTGGGAAGCGTTCCCGCGCAGACTCCGTCGGTACCGACGTACCCATATGTGAAGACTCATTCCTGCTTGTTCCTGGAGATTACTTATATATGGCATACTCGTAGTAGGGGTAGGAACTTGAGAGATCAGCTCTGTTCCGCAGTTCCGACAGAACATTTTTGCTTTGGTATATAAACATAAGAAATGTGGACATTGCTCATACTGCAATATTATGGAAAATGAAATATGCACTAAATATGCGAGGAGGAGTCACTTGTATAATCAAGATACAACTTTAACACCTCTTTTATAGTATACGCTTTATGGTGCCCTTGCTTTAAGTTGTATATTGATAAAACCACACACCCTTTGAGAACACAGTTGGCAGAGCACAAATACAGCATTAATAAAGCAAGACTTGTAACGCCATTAGTTCAGCATTGCATATCTTACAACCATGCATTTGAAGAATTGCAGTGTACAGTATTGGAGTATGTCCCGTTGAACATACGGAGAGGGATAGAGGACGCTTGCTGCTACAGAAGGAACAGAAATGGATATATGACTTGCACACATTGGACCCATATGGGTTGAATGATAAAACTGAATGGACGCTATTTCTTTGAGTATGAGCCGGGTGGTCTTGAAGTTCTAATCTGATTTTCTTCTTTTTTAAATATTTTTAGATATTTGGTATGTTAGATGTGTTTTGTGGAGTTGTGAATAAAATTGTTTGTAGGATATTACGCTAGCTTTTGTGAGTGAATCAGCTGGTAAGAAGTCCCTTTAAAAGTAATTGACGTCAGAAGCTGCTGATGCAATAGCAGAGAGGCATTCTGTATGCCCGAGGTCGAGGACGTGTGGAGACACTTTATGTGTTTAATTCTGGCAATATCATTAATAATTGTGCTATCAAGAATCCCTGAAGAAGCCTATTAGGTGAAACAGAAGCTTTTGTTGGGCATTTGTACTCTTTGCCGCAACAATGGACACTTTCGGTTGTTCGGCGTTTGCGGCTAGGCAGTTAAAGGCCATCTATTTGCTGACATGTGCTGAAATCCCTGGCTCTCTCAGATAAGTGGATAAATACTTACTAAATGGTGTATAGTCAACATTGGTTGAAGAAAATATCTTCTTTATTCTTGCAGGAGGTGAATGTGTGATCCATTGGTTCCGGTTACTTGTTGGCGTGCAGACGCTGTTGAGTTTTTATAACAACTTAGAGAATCCCTAAAAGTACTTTTTTGGATGTTGGTAGTTTTTGATTATATTAGTTGACTTTGTGTAATATATATTAATTTAATTATAAGAAGGGCAGTGACCTATGATGTGAGCATCTGCTTTTAACCCTATGGTGACTAGTTTCGCCATATGTAGGGGTAAGGCCATCCTGAGGTCATATATGCCTTATTGAACTGTGAAATATTTTATAGCTAGAAAAGTTGGTTGGTGAGATTCTTTGGAATATTAGTAGATAAATAGTGTTTATTGAGGGTGTTAGTGCATAATGATTTAACCCTTTGGCAGTTGGTTTCATTAATGTGCAAAACTAACCCATTTGGAGAAACTGCCCCTAGACATCTTAAAAGAGCACAAAGCCAAAATTAAAAAAAAAAAGCCTAAACAGCCAGTTATTTTGCAACAGACGTCATAAAGGAACATTTAATCCCAGCTGCATAATCAAGGCTGGTTTCTAACAAATGTGACACAAATAATTTGAAAAGGCAAATTCACCACGTATTCCACAATAAGAAAAGTGTTTAAACAGTCCATAATTAGACATTTTTACACGAAAAAAGCCACAAAGCTTGTTTTATTGCATATGATGGAGACCTCAGAGAACCACCTATAAAATGACTATATCAAGCAAAACATTTACATAGTAACATGGTGTATGATGGCAGATAAAGACCAGTATGATCCATCTAGTCTGCCCAGCCAGATGGTAAGAGTAGGTGCCCCTGCCATTCCGTGCAGGTCACCCTTCACGATGCCTTTGTTTAGGGGTGTACCCACCATTCCGTGTAGATCACCCCTATTTGTTGAGATATAAGAGTTATGATTATTTTGATTTTATCCTGTTTCTATAAAGGGATCCACTGTGTCTGTCCCAAGCCACTTTGAATGCCGTCACTGTACTGGCCCCCACCACGTCCATCGGGAGGGCATTCCAAGCATCCACCACCCTTTCAGTGAAAAAAGTATTTCCTGATGTTGCTTTTCAGTTTACCCCCTTTGCAGCTTCATCTTATGCCCTCTAGTTTTACAGCTTCCCCGTCTTTGGAAGAGGTTTGATTGTTTGTTAATACTCTTAAGTATTTAAAGGTCTGAATCATATCTCCCCTATCCCTCCTCTCCTCCAGAGTCTACATATTTAGGTCTTCAAGTCTCTTCTCATATGTCTTCTGACGCAGGCACCAAATCATTTTGGTTGCCTTCCTCTGAAACGTTTCCAGTCTTTTTATATCCTTTGCGAGATATGGTCTCCAAAACTGAACACAATATTCCAAGTGAGGCCTCACCAGCGACTTGTACAGTGGCATTAGTACCACTTCCTTTCTGCTGGTAATTCCTCTCTGTATGCAACCTAGCATCCTTCTGGCTTTTGCCACCGCCTTGTCACACTGTTTCGCCACCTTGAGATCCTCAATCACTCCAGGGTTCTTCTCCAGGTCCGTGCACACCAACCTCTCGCCCCCTATTGCATACAATTCCCTTGGGTTTATGCTTCCCAGTGCATGACACTGCACTTCTTAATTGCCAAGCAGTAGACCATTCTTCCATAAGAATGGAAAGCAACCTGTGGGAATTGAACCGGCTCCCTAGTATATCCAAACACACGGCTCTAACCACTATGCTAACCTTGCATTTATTCTGTGTGGGAAAGCAGAGCCAAGATGGCAGCCTGCCGAATCTAGTCAGTGGATCGCTGGTGAAAGATGCTCTAAAGAAGAGAGTGAAGGGGCCAACCATGTCCTCCAAGGTCATGCCCCCAGGACCTAAACAGCAGCGACTTGACACTCATGTCAATCAGGACCTTCTAGGTATGTCGCTGCCAAGCGTCCAACTATAAAAGATGCAGATGGAGGCGTCTCTGCGCCTGGAAATGAAAATTTGAAATTGCCACAACAGGATGCAGATCCTTCCTCCCCCGCAGCAGATGGAGGCCAATGTGAGTTGCGAGTAGCCTGGAAGTGGCTCTGTTAGAGGGATGGTAAATAGCTTCTATACCCAGCTCTGATAGCGATCTGCTGCAAACATCAGATACTGCGATGTCACTGGTAATCTACATCCCTTTTGCCACAAACAGAAGTTTGAACAACAAGAATGTGTTGCTGGAACAGAGATTCTGGTAAGACTGATATGCCTTGAAGGACTAGAAAAGGGGACTGTTACTTCTGGAGAGAAATCTGCAATTGTGAGTATATACTTGTGGGAATTTTCTGAAAGGACTTCTTTCTATTAAAGCTAATTAATCTGTGAACCCACTATTTTTTGTTAAATCAGTCAGGGCCTAGTAGCAGCAGTTTAAGTTTAAATTTAAAACACAGAAGAGAACTTTCTGGTTACATTTCATACCCAGCAGAGAGCTTGTAGTTTAAATTTCATAATAAGTTAGAGCCTAGCAGCAGCAAAGAGCTATAATTTAAATCAAATAAGAATATAGCTTACCTCAGAAGCACAGGACAGGGTACTGTGTAGCAGCCCTCTTTTAATAAGTGAATGAATTCTTTGCTTCGGTCTTTACTGAGGAAGATGTAGGGATGTTACCCATGACTGAAGTGGTATTTAAAGGTGCGGAAGAATTGAAGGAAATAGCGATACATCGGAAAGATGTATTACAACTATTAGATAAACTGAAGAGTAGCAAATCATCTGGGCCAGATGATATACATCCAAGGGTGTTGAAAGAAATGAAATATGAGATTGCAGACCTGCTATTAGTAATCTGTGAGCTATCATTAAAATCATCTCTAATACCTGAAGATTGGAGGATCGCCAATGTAACACCAATTTTTAAAAAGGGTTCCAGGGGTGATCCGGGAAATTACAGACCGGTGAGCCTCACATCAGTACCAGGAAAAATGGTAGAAACCATCATAAAGAATAAAAATTACTCAGCATGTAGACAGTCATGGCCTAATGGGAGACAGCCAACATGGTTTTAGACAAGGAAGATCTTGTCTTACTAATCTGTTATATTTTTTTGAAGGTGTGAATAAACAGGTGGACAAAAGGTGAGTCGGTTGATATAGTGTATCAGGACTTTCAGAAAGCCTTTGACAAGGTCCCTCATCAGAGACTTTTGGCAAACTAAAGAGTCATGGGATAGGAGGTAGTGTACTACTGTGGATCAGGAATTGGTTAAAAGATAGAAAGCAGAGGTTGGGCTAAATGGCCAATTTTCCCAATGGAGAAAGGTGAATAGTGGTGTACCCCAGGGATCTGTGTTGGGTCCGCTGCTTTTTCACATATTCATAAATGACCTGTAAAGGGGAATAACTATGGTTACACAATGCAAGGTTCCACATTAGGAACCACCACCCAGGAAAGAGATTTAGGTGTCATTGTGGATAACATGTTAAAACTCTCGGCCCAGTGTGCAGCGGCAGCCAAGAGAGCAGATAGAATGCTAGGTATCATAAGGAAAGGAATGGAAAATAAAACAAAAGATATTATAATGCCTCTATATCGTTCCATGGTGAGACCGCACCTTGAATATTGTGTGCAATTCTGGTCGCCGTATCTTAAAAAGGATATAGCGATTTTAGAAAAGGTTCAGAGAAGAGCCACCAAAATGGTAAAGGGGATGGAAGGATACTCCTATGAAGAAAGGCTAAAAAGGTTAGGGCTCTTTAACCTGGAAGAGAGATGGCTGAGGGGAGATATGATAGAAGTCTATAAATTAATGAAAGGAGTGGAACGGGTAAACGTAGATCGATTGTTTACATTATCAGAATATAAAAAGACTAGGGGACATGCAATGAAGCTACAGGGTAAACTATTTAAGACTAATAAAAGAAAATATTTTTTCACTCAACATGTAATCAAACTCTGGAATTTGTTACCGGAGGATGTAGTAAAGGCTGTTAGTGTAGCTGGGTTTAAAAACGTTTGGACAAGTTCCTGGAGAAAAGGTCCATAAACCATTATTAAGAAGGGACCCAGGATATCAATGCTTGACCCAGTACAAGCATTGCGGAACCTGTGCCTTTTGGGGAAACTGCTAGGTACTGTGATAAGGAAGCTTATCATAGCTCAGGAAGGAGCTATAGAAAAGGTGAAGTGACTCTGAACAAGCAACCTGTCAGTTCTGGTAGAAATAAGAAAACAGAATTTTTCCATAAAAGACTACCAGTCCCAGAATGCACCAGGTTTCCAACAGCCATTAGAGGAGCTGAAGGGGGGGAAACGTGTGTTCAATCAAGAGGGCTATGAGGTAATCCCCAAGCACTCATCTCAAAGGGCAGGGCCTGATTCAGCACAGCTGCGCTGTGCTAGGGTGGAGCACTCATCTAAGCAGAATAAAGGTAGAGTTTATTCTACAGAGAATCATCCTCAGAATCTTCATGATCTTGGACAGCTTCATCATCTGGAGGATCATCAGAAGCAGAAGCCAGAGCGGACGGACAGAGAGGGCAAGAAACCCTTTGGAAGAAAGAAGAGAAGAGCTTTTGGGAGGTCTAAAGGAGTCCAGAGCAGTACATATACTGGAAGGCAAGCTTACACCATTGGACTGGGGAAAGCCAGAGGAATGGTGCTGCAGAGCTAGGAATCTCCAGACGGTACCTGTGAGGGAGACGGCTGCACGTGGAAGGGACCCTAAGACCCGTGCCAGAAGGTATGTGAAGAGAGATCCAGTGTCCAGAGATCTGGATTGGAAGGCTGGACATAAGAACTGGACTACATACTGGCCAGGCTATTTAGAGAGGAACTCTAACAGCAATGGAAGCTCAGGTATGAACACTGATCTATGCCCTAGCTATAACCTTGAAAGACAGCAGGGAAACAAGTATTCTTCTGAGAGTGCTCCATTGAGAAATTCCTCTGTGCCAATCCATGATATTGAACCCATGATTGTTGAAGAAGGGGAAGAGGTGGTAGATACAGGCTGTGAATACATGGATTGCTCTCTGTCTAAACTCCTTTGGTAATTTACTGTTACAAAGTACAACAACCATCACAAAGAAATACAAACTTGTTCTTTAATCTACTCAGAAAAGCTCTTGAGTAGGATTTGAGCCACGCAGTAGAAAGCAAGCCAGCTAAGGGGTTTCAGCTGGGTAACTGCTAGCAATTGAGCCTTACCTAATTGCTTGTGAGCTCTGAGGGAATCACTTCTGAGTCTATGTGTGAAGATATAAGAAGTTAACCTGAAAAGAACAGTTTTTCCCTACTTTGTGGGTTTTGTTTGTTGATTAAAGCACTGCTAAGAAAATATTAGCTAGAGCCTACAGAAAAGACCACTCTGTTACCATCCTGGTCTTTATTCTTTTGATTTGATTGCCTGACAAGTTCAGCTGTTGTTTTCCGGATTTTGTTTTTCTAAGTTTAACACTGAAAGCAAGTATCCTGTTTTATGTTCTACCAAGCATATCTGTGTTGGGAGAAATAACCCCATAAATAAATCTCTTATTGGCTTTACACTCAAGCACAACTAATTATTGTGAACAGCTGTGTCTGGTGTGAATGGACTACATTTCCCACAATACCTTGCAAATCATATTAATATATGCCTTTGCCAAGACTGTGAACATTCTCACCCAGGCACCCGTGTGACAGTACGTATGACCTAGATTGGCCACTGTTGGAAACAGGATACTGGGCTTGATGGACGTTGGTCTGACCCAGTATGGCATATCTTATGTTCTTATGCCTGCATCCTCTTTAGGCCTCTGGTGAAGTAACTTTGCAAATGATTTGGACTTTGCTAAGTAAGTTTCTCGGTTGCTGTTACTTCACAAACCTTAGAGATGAACATAAAGAATTCAAAGTCTGAAACTGACGCACTGGTTAAGGATAAAGTGTTACTATACTATAAGTTAGATATATGAGAATCATGAGACACAATTTGCATCTTATTACATTTTCCCAAATTCCTGCCATATCACACTCTGAGGTTTATAAAAAATATTTAGTGGAAATTTTGGGAATTTCTGAAGAAAAGCATTATAAGCAACTGTAATAAATAAATAAAATTATTGATAAGAGGACAATTATTCTATCTAAAGTCAAAGAAGTTTCCAGCTGTTTATAGCCCACCGGATGTCTCTAGTTTTTAAATTTTTAATTTAATGTATCATGGAACTCTTCCAGTTAGCATCACATGTGAATCAAATCTGTCTCATATTGAAGCTATATTTTAAAAATACTACTTATGGGCAATCAATATGAATTTATCCAGCTGTAGCTAGGACTGCCCCAAAAAAAGTGAAAGTGTTTTCTTGCTTTGAAATCTGAGGTTTTGGTTTTGCTGAGATACCCCTTTATATATAAAAATTAGGTACCTTTATGTGAGATATGTGTGTGTTTTGTACCTGAACAACAGATCTTTTTTTGGATGTGAAAAAAAATTGTCTGCGATACCTTGACCTGAGAAGATTCGGGATGCTATTGGACAAAGGATGCGCCTAATGCCTGGATTATTTTACTGTGAATTTTCTTATTATTTCACTAAATTTTGCCCTCCTTCCTCCTCCCTTTTGAGGTCTAAAAGGATGCCCGTTCTTAGTCTGGTAAAATGAATGAATGAATAAATAAAATACACTTATTCTGAAATCAATTATGTTCAATTCCTTTTTTATTAAATTTCAGCAAACATACACACACAATAAACCAAAACCAGTTGAACAAGCGGTAGTGAAGCCAGAGTAACAGCAACAAACAGCAGAATACAGCCCACACAAAGAACTCCCCTTCTCACCACCACCCCCCAACCCACTATCTGACAGGCGAGCATAGAGGACTGGCCGCCAGCAAGCAGACAGAACCCTCCAAATATCACAGAGCATACACAACTCCCACCAAGACTAAACCCAGAGGGTCACTGCAAACAAATAACAGCAACAATACACAGCCCCTCTGCCAAGCCCCCCAGCCCAAATGATCCTTGCGCTTGCCCCAACTCCTCCACCTGCAACCCAACCCCCTTAACCCTTCTGAAATCAATTAAAAGAAATCCTCTGCACTAGCTGGGTAGCCATGACACCTTTGTGAGACTAAATATGTTTAGAAATATGTGTGTTCAAGACTCAAAGTTCCAAGATAGATCTAAGAAATTGATCTTAAGGACATAAGAAATGCCAAACTGGGTCAGACCAAGGTCCATCAAGCCTAGTATCCCGTTTCCAACAATGGCCAATCCAGGTCACAAGAACCTAGCAGTTTCCCAAAAAGACACACAGGTTCCCATAATGCTTGCATTGGGCAAGCAGTGGATTACCTGGGTCTTCGTTAATAATGGTTTATGAACCTTTCCTCCATGAAACTGTCCAAACCTTTTTTAAACCCAGCTAAACTAACAGCTTTTACTACATTCTCCAGTAACGAATTCCAGAGTTTGATTATGTGTTGAGTGAAAAAAATATTTTCTTTTATCAGTTTTAAAAAAGTTACACTGTAGCTTCATTGCATGTCCCCTAGAGTCTTTCTACTTTTTGATGCCATAAAGAATTGATCTATATTTATCCTTTCCACTCTGTTCATTAATTTATAGACCTCTATCATCTCTCTCCTCAGCAGTCTCTTTTCCAGGTTGAAAAGCCCTAACTTTTTAAGCCTCTCCTCACAAGGGTATCCTTCCATCCCCTTTACCACTTTGGTGACTCTTCTCTGTACCTTTTCTAATTCCACTATATCCTTTTTAAGATACGGCAAGTAGAACTGCACACAAAATTCAAGGTGCGTCACACCATGGAATGATACAGCGGCATTATAGTATCCTTTGTTTAATTCTCCATTCCTTTCCTTATGATTCCTAGCATTTTATATACCTTCTTGGCTACCGCTGCACAATGGGCAAAGGATTTCAAAGTACTATCCACGATGATGCCTAAATCTTTTTCCTGGGTGGTGGTTCCTAATGTGGAACCTTGAATTGTGGAACCATAGTTTGGGTTGTTCTTTCCTAGGTACATAATTTTGCACTTGTCCACATTAAAATTATGTCTGCCATTTGAACTTCCAGTCTTCCAAGTCATCAAGGTCCTCTTGCAATTTTTCACAATCCTCCGAGTTTTTAAACAACTTTGAATAAAATTTGTGTCATCTGCAAAATATGACTACCTCACTCGTTCTTCCCATTTCCAGATCATTTACGAATATGTTAAAAAGCAGCAGACCCAGCACAGATCCCTATTCACCTTTCTCTACTCTTAACAATTTGCTGCCTGACTGACAATCAAACACAGTTTAGAACAACTATCTAGATAGTCACCATGAGTCAAACTCGTCAGCACTTAAACCACCCATAGGACTTAGCCTAGTCACTGCAGGGACAATCCTTGGCAGGGGCCCATGCAACAGATATTCCCTCCTGAACTTGCAATCAAGGCCCCTACAGAGCCTTGTAAAATGTCTCACAACTTTGTATAGTTTCACAGCCTGCTGTCTAAAAAAACAAAATAAATTCTGAACGCATTAAAGTAGTTTGCATCGTTGATTATAGACACACACGCTGTACTTTCAATGTGAAAGAACAATTACAGAAATAGTCAAAAAGAAGTCTTGATTGCATAAGTCTTTACACCCTTTGTTAAGCAAAACCAAATTAGGTCCAGTTACAAAAATTACCTTAAGACCTATGAAAAGTTAAATAGAGCCTGTCTGTGTCCAGTCACAGGGGTTGAAATAATTAAAGTACTCCTGAATGAAGAACTTAATTTCATATAATATAAACGGCTGATTTGAAGCAAAGGTCTAAACATGTCACACAGAGCTGTTGAAATAACTCGGGGACAAAGTTATCCAAAAGGTATAGAATGGAGAAACACTAAGAAAATGTCAATGTTTTTGAATATCCTTTGGGCTCTGTCAGGTCCATCATTATAAAGTGGAAAGCTTGTTCATTTGGATTGATTGTTATCCTTTAGTAATGGCTCAAATTTATTCTTATGTTGTGGACTTTGAGTAATTACATGGCTGTTATATTTTGGTTTACTTTATATTTCTCATCTTCCGGTAATTTCCAATTGTAATTTGGATAAATGCAAATAAAGTGGAAAGCTTGGCACCACAAAAGTGTAGTTACTCACCTGTAACAGGTGTTCTCCGGGAACAGCAGAAATCAGTCCTCACATATGGAGAAAGCCTTTGGGAGATGCACCACGCATGCATGGTCCCCTTCCCACTCAAGGTTGTCATCTTTACCTTTATTCTGTTGCTTGATTGATCGCCCATGCAAAAAGCATCAGTACTGTTTACAATAAATGACTGACTAGAAAAAGAAAAGGAACGCCATTACATGACAGGAGAGATGAGGATAGAGTACACAGAAAAGCAAAGAACAGGCATATAAAAGAAAATATTAGCGAGTAGGGAGGGCAAATAGAGAAGGTAGTAAGGGGTAGGCTGAATGCATGGTGGAACAAATACATTTTCAGCATGGACTTAAACTGTGGATATGATTGTTCAGCACACAGTGAGGCTGGGAGGTAATTCCACAGGGCTGGACCAAGAAAGAAGATGGAAGAGTGATGGGTTTGCTCGAGACAAGCATGGGCAGGGGATGGGCAAGTCAGACAGTCATTGTGGACAGCACGGAGAACATGGGGAGGGAGGTGCATGTGAATGAGGTCAGCAAGATATTGAGGGGTACCGGTATGGATGGTTTTGTGTACTATGGTAAGAATCTTATATTAATAGCGGCACGTAAGTGGAAACCAGTGGAAACGGATGAGGACAGGAGTGATGTGATCCCTATGTAAGGAATGGGTAAGGATTCGGGCTGCCGAATTTTGTATAAGCTGAAGCTGGCAGAGTTGGTATTGAAGAATACCTGCCAAAAAAATATCGTCGTAGTCAAGGCGAGACAGAAGTGACACCATGAGCGTAGTTAGTGACATAGCTAAGATGACAAAAATAAAATATATAGTAAAGAAGAAACTCCAAGGGGAGGGAGGGAGGGTTGGGAGGATTGATGCCTGCTGTCCCCGGAGAACACCTGTTACAGGTGAGTAACTATTCTTTTTTCCGGGAACAAGCAGGAAGTCAGTCCTCACATATGGAACTCCCCAGTTACAGGCTACCGAGAACCTGTAAAAAAGGCTACGGCAACCTGAAAAAGGTGAGCTGTTCTCAGCAGCAGTCAAGTCCCTATTGAGAGACTCTTGCAAGACCCAAGAGTCTGGCAGAGAGCCAGCACTCTGGCAACCTGAACACAGAAGGGTCTGTGGACAGGAGTTGCCTGTACCCCAAAGAGATTACAGAGTATGGCCTGGCTGAAGGTGGGACTCCCTCTCCAGGCAGTAGTGAGCTGCAAAATTATGGACCAAAGACCAGGTGGTGGCCCGTCAGATTTCCATCACTAGGATGGAATGCAGATTTGCCATGGAGGTAGCCATGGTCCTGACACGGTGTGCCATGACCCTCTGGTCCAGCGAGATCCCTGCCTGCTCTTAGGCAAAAGGTAATGCAGTCCGCCACCCACGTGGATGAGTTTGCTTAGTCACTGGGAGCCCCAGATGGCTGGGGTCATAGGATATGAAAAGTTGTAGTACTTTACAGTGGCCCCGAGTTTGTTGCAGGTAAAATGACAGGGCCCTCTTACAATCCAGATTGTGGAGAATGGTCTCCATCCTTCCGGCACAAGGTCTCGGAAAGAAGGTGGGGAGCACCACCTCCTGACTGAGATGGAATGGGGACACCACCTTTGGCAGAAATTTGGGGCATGGACAGAGCACCAGCCTGTTCTTGTAGAACCTTGTGTAGGGCGATTCTGCCATCAGAGCCTGGAGCTTGCCGATGTGAGTGCTACCAGGAAGGCAACTTCCAGAACAGATACCGGAGGCGGCAGGTAGCCAGAGGCTCAAACAGAGGCTTAGTAAGCTGCGAGAGCACCACACTGAGATTGCACTCTGCCGCTGGAAGGCAGACAGGGGATTTGGATAACATGAGGCCCCGCATAAATCACGACACAAGGGGCTGAGCCAAGAGGGGTACTCACTTAACAGAAGGTGATGCGCTGCAATGGTGCTCAGGTGCACTCTAACTGAATTGGACCAGTCCCTCCTGCGACAGGTGAGACAAGTACTGGAGCATCACTTGTACTGAGCAGAAAGGGTTTGCCGGCCTTTCTACGCTCCACATCGAGAATTGGCGACACTTGAAGGCATATGCCATTCTTGTGGAGGCCGTATGAAACACCAAAAGAATCTCTTCCACATCCTGTGAGAGGTTGAAGGGGGCTAACATTACCCTTTCAGCAGCAAAGCCATGAGCGAGAGGGACCCCAGGTTGGGGAGTAGGAAAGAGCCCTGCTCCTGTGAGAATAGCCCTGGGGCTTGGCCCAGGGGAATCAGCAACGACAACGCCACCACTAGGGAGAGGAGCAGTGGGAACCAGGGCTGCCTGGACCACTGAGGGACTATCATTATTAAGGATGCCCTGTCATGCTGTGCCTTGAATATTGTCTTGGCTACCAGCAGTGTTGGTAGGAAGCAGTACAGGAGGCCTTCTGTCCACGGATGAGAAATGCATCCAATGCCATCCAGGATGGGTGCGGCTGGCAGGAGCAAAATTGGAGCAACTGCATGTTGTCTGGGCTGGCGAATAGGTCCATTGGGGGAAACCCCAGAGACGAAACAGCCGTGAGACTACTAACTGGATCCAGGTGCCACTCGTGCAGCTGGAGGATCCCGCTCAGCTTGTCTGCCAGGGCATTGTCCCGGCAAGGGAGTTACACCACTCTTAGGAGCATCGCTCTGTGCGCTGCATAGGAGCAGAGGTCTACGACCCTGTTCCCCTCTGTTTGTTCACATAGAACATTGTGACCTGATTGTTGGTCTGAATCAGTACAGAGTGGTGCTGCAGCTGGTGGTGGAAGGCTCCGAGAACTAGGTATATTGTCCAGAGCACCAGCAGGTTGATTTGCATCCAGGATTCTCTGTGGGACCAGCCACCTTGTGTCTGGAAGCTCTCACAATGTGCTCCCCGGCCCATTAGAGAGGCGTCCGTGGTGAGGACCTTCTGGGGGTTTGGTGCCTGGAAGGGCACCCCAGCCAGAAGGTGACATGAGATCTGCCACCATCCAAGGGAATCTGTCAACAGCACATCGACACTGAAGCTCCACTGGACCATTCACAACATGGATTCAGAGAAGCACATGGGATAGAAACCATCCTTACTACATTATTCAACACCTAGTCATGGGAATTGATGATCTACACCAAGGATTCATCCTTATTTTTATGGACATTGCGGCCATGTTTGATTCTGTGAACCACGAGACACTACTACTCCGCCTCAAAGACAAAGGTATACAAGGTATGGCTTTAGCATGGTGCAGGTCATATTTGAGCGACAGGTCACAACAAGTCAGGGTAGGATCCACTACATCCGATCCATTCACACTCAAACAAGGAGTCCCCCAAGGTTCATCCCTTTCATCTCTCATGTTTAATATATATATGCAACCCATCTGCGATTTAATCCGCTCTTTCAATATTCAGTGCTTAGCATATGCAGATGACATCCTGATGTACTCATCCTTCAAGCTTGACCAACCGGATATCTCAACAATCACAAAATGCTTCAATGCTGTTTCCGAATGGCTCCTCTCCCAAAACCTGCGCATTAATCACAGCAAGACCGATGTCCTTTTTGTCACTCGCAATCAGAACTTCATACCACCGCCATCCTTGCGAGTCAACAACTACGACCTCACAGTCAAACCTACCATCCGGTACTTGGGCATCATCCTCGACCAAAAGCTGGACATGGCACCGCATATCAAAAACATTACTAAATCTATCTACCACAAGATACGGTCATTACGCCACCTTCGATCATTACTGGACCCCTCCGATTTCCGCTCAATCTTCCAAGCACTGGTAACCCCCCACCTTGACTTTGCTAACATTATCCTCCTTGGGCTCCCACAAGCAACATTGAACCCGCTTAGGTTAGCCATGAACTCTGCAGCAAGAATACTTACCGGAACATCTAGATCGGAGCACATAACTCCAGTACTGATGAGCCTACACTGGCTGCCTTTACACGCCAGAATCATATACAAAGCCCTCGTTCTAACCTTCAAGGCCTCAAGAAATCAGCCCCCCACCCCGCTTACCAAGCTCATCCAGCCCATTCCACCAAACAGAAACAGACGCTCGTCATGTATGAACAAACTAGAAGTGCCTAAAACAATCACAAAATGCTCAAAGACAACAGCCAATAGAGCCTTCTCACTATTTGTACCAGGAGCATGGAACTCCCTCCCCCCAGAAATCCGTTCCATTACTAATATCATTTCGTTCAGAAAGGCTATCAAGCATCATCTGTTCTTAAAATACTATTCCAATCTCATCCCCCCCAGCCAATCCCAAAATAATACACGTCTTCACCAAAACCCACGCTTAACACAACCCCAAACTAGAAAATTCGATAGCCTGACACTCCTGTTACCTATCCATTCTTCATACTACAATCCCTAACCATGCCCTTCGTATAATGTTTAATCTTCTTCTTTACGTAACACTGTACATAGTTTTTCTCCCTGTTATCCAAGTTTGTATCCCTTGTTTATTGTAAACCCAATGTAACTTGTTACATTGTTGTATGTTTTGTTCCAGTGTAAACCGCACTGATTGTAATAGCGCGGTATATAAGAAATGCAAATAAATAAATAAATGTGTCACCTTCACTCTGTCCCTGAGCCTGCCTGTGGCTTGCGTCCACTGAGAGTGGAGGCACCACTGGGCTGCTCTCATATGCACGCGGACATATGAGGCCATGTGTCCCAACAGGCAGAGTAGGAGTCTGGCTGGTAGTGCCTGGTGCCGGTGTACCTCTGCGGCTAACTCCCTGAGGCATTCTGACCTCCCCTGAGGGAGGAAAGCTTTTGCCCGGAGTGTATCTAGTTGTGCCCCTATGAACTCTAGTGCTGGCCTGGAGTAAGGTGGGACTTGGGGTTGTTGTTGTGTGGGATAGTTTATGATAAACCCCAGGTGCTGTAGGGTGTTGATGGTGCACCTGGTGACGTATTGTGCCTCTGCAGCTTTGTCCCCTTTTATAAGCCAGTCATCCAGGTAAGGGAAGATGAAGGCCCTTTGGAGCCTGAGGTGGACTGCGACCATCACGAGGCACTTTATGAAGACCCTTGGTGACAAGACCAGACCAAAGGGCAGCACCGTATATTGGTAGTGCTGCCCCCCCTCCCCCCACCACCACCACCACAAGCTGGAAGTATTTTCTGTGACTGGGATGAATTAGAATGGGAGTTTAGGCATCCTTTAGGTCTAAGGAGCATAGTCAATCTCCCTGCTGGAGGAATGGCAGTAGTGTCCCCGACCAGAAACCTGTTGAGCTCTCGCAGGTCCAGGATGGGCCTGAGGCCCCCTATCCTCTTGGGGACAAGGAAATACCTGGAGTAGAAGCCTGTGCCCCAGAGATGTTTTGGTATTGGCTCCACTGCTTTGTCGTTGAATAGGCCTGCTAGCCCTGTGAGCAGCAGGGTCTGGTGGGCTCTCCTGGGAAGTACGAGGATAGTGCCTGCTGTAGGTGGAGGAGGTAGCCCTCCTTGACCACTTGTAACACCCAGGTATCGGAGGTGATAGCTGTCCACCTGTGGGCAAACAGGGCTAGGTGCCCCACTGGGCAGCAGAGTACTCCCTAGGGGTGGGAAGGTCACACCCAGGCAGTCAAAAGCTCCACCAGTCTGGGCCAGAGCTGGGACTTCGGGGCCTTCTGTTTTCTGGGACCATGCCCCTGGCCTTTTTGCTGCTGGCCCTGCTGAGGGGCTGGGAAGGCCTGAAAGTGTGGTGTATTATTAAAGCCCCCTTTCTTCCTCGGGAAGAAAGGCTTTTCCCCCCAGGGCTTTCTTCTGGGGTTGCACCAAGGTCTTCTTTGAGAGCCTGGTTCTCGTCATGAACTCTGTTTCTATCTCTGCTGCCTTATCTGCTGTGGGCTTCCCAAATTGATGTCCCCTGCATAGGAGAGAACCTATCAATCAGTTTGTCCTGCACCCATTGCTCCAGGTCGGACACCTGCAGCCCTGCTTGACATCATTCTCCAATGCCTGCAGCGGCCACCCTGGCCGATGACAAAGTCATCGTAGGCTGCTTGGGACAGAAACTTCGAGCATTCTTTTACTGCTGAGGTCAGGGTCTTAAACCTCTGTAGGGATTTCTTCATCGAGGCCTGCCGAGAATCCACCAAGCTCCTTCAACAGTGCCTTCAAGTACATGCCGATATAGAGCTGGTAGGACTAGATGTGGCAAAGCTAGCATTGAGCCTTGAAAGACCTTTCGGTCAAGGGCATTGAGGGTTCAGGCCTCCCTGCCAGGTGGGACTAATGAAGGAGTCTTTTGGTTTTTAGGCCAGCACATGGCAACTCCATGATCACTGAGCTGTGGGGGAAGCTGTATCATTTGGAACCCAGGGCTTCAGCATACCCTGTACATGGCATTGAGGTGCCTACTAACAATTGGTACCAAACGCCAGTGTTTCCCATATCCGGAGGAGGAGGAGGAGGAGGAGGCAGCGGCGGTTGAGGATCGGGGGGCACTGGAACCATAAGGGTTTCCTTTGGGGATGCCTCGTATTGGAGTATTTCCAATTCCTCGGTGTGTGGATCCTCCTCGGCCTCAATAGTCAGAGACTTGGCCATGTCCCACACAAAACTGCGGAAAGTGGCATCCTCGGGAGATTGGTCCGAGGGCACGTCTGTGTCACCTCATGTCCGGGGTCTCTTCATCCTCTGTCTCCAGGCAGTTCGCGACCTCCAGAGGATAGGCGGTCTGAGCCGTAGGAGCTCGCCAGGAAGGACCGGTGTCCCAAGGAACTGGACTGTTGTCCAGCACCAGGGGCTCTCGAGGCCAGTGATGCTTGAGGACCGGCTTGATGACCAGGGAAGCCCTCAATGGTCGAGGGTCCCGTCGTCGGGGTGGATGAACCGGATGAACCAGACGAACGCCCGATGCATGGCCACTAGGGCAGATATACTGCTCTCTAGGGCCGTCATTCTGGTCTCCATACCAGTTGGCTCTGCAGCCTTCGATGCAGGCACCGATGACTTCGGGCCCGGCATCAGTACTGTCGAGGGGGAGTCCTTGATGAGGATGGCCTCAGAAGTCCGAGGCTGGTTGGAGAGTGCCGACAACTCCTTACAGGGTAGCTTGGAAGGCCGCTCCTACCCTGATTCCTCGGACTCACTGCAGGTCCTGGGGTGGGATTTCCCCTTCTTCCCGGATCAGTCCTCCAAGGCAGTCTTCAATGGTTTCTTCTTCTTGTGCTACATGTCCAGGAATTTCTGCTCAGAGGAACCGCAGCTGCACAACTCCAAAGGACTCTGGCTTTGCGATGCACCGAGGTATCAGAGGGGCCCTGGAGTGTGGTGTTACCAGCGACTCTGGTGCAGAGTTGGACTTCTGAAAAAATTTTTCCTGCTGCTGATGGAAACTCTTTAAGACCTTTGAGATCATGGTTCTACAGAGTTTGCAGTCGGAGTTGTCATGCTTCAGGCCAAGGCATCAGAGGCAGTTGTCATGTTGGTCTATGAGTGACATTTTGCTGCACTGGTCACACTTTTTGAAGCCACTGGAGACCATCAGAAAAAGAAAAAAAAAGTCCCCGCCATCCGGCAGGGGTCCAAGGCCTTCGTCTGAAAAATGGCACGAACGCCGGTCGAGGAACACCTCGATAAAAAAAAGAAAAAAAATGAATGAACGAACCCAAGGAGTGATGCAGAGGCGAGCTGGCTAGGGGCAGGAAGGAACCGGTACGCAAACCAGACAAAATCTAAGAACAAAAATCAGACTTCTTCCTGGGGGAAACTAAACAATGTCCACTGGGCTCCACGGAAAAAAAGGAGACCGAGGCAAGATGGCACCCTTGGGCGGGAAGGAGCCACACATACATGGTGCATCTCCCAAAAGCTTTCTTTGAAAGCTGGGGAGATGCTTCCGTGTGGGCTCAGTTGGCGCCAACGTCACCCATATGCGAGTACTGACTTCCTGCTTATTCCCAGAAAAACACTATTTCGATCAGGCCTTCACGCAAATGTCAGTAGCCATGGGTTATCAAAGAGCTGAGAAAGGTCACCAAGAGGCCCAAGATTATTTTAAAAGAACTAAAAAGTTCTCTGTCCGAGAATGTAGAACAATCAAAACTTCTTTCCAATCTCAAGATTACTCTGGAAACATGGTCTGTATGAGAAGGTGGCCAAAGGAAGTCACTGCTGAAGAAAAATCATATGGAGGGTAATTTTATAAAGGAGCCTCCTAGAGTTATGCTCTATCAATAGATACACATCACGGTATTTAATGATTTATGCATGTAAATTAACATTTACACATATTAAATAGGTGTCATTTACAAGTACACAAATGGCTGTGACAACACATCCTTGCATTGTTGGCATGCACATGGGCAGAGAACACAAGCACACATGTAAAAATTATAAAATCTTATAAATTTGCACACATTCTTTATAAGTCTATGTGCAGGTATTTACACCAGCTCTACAGCTGATGCAAGTAATAGTGCCTTAAAATTAACATTATTTTTCTTGATAAAATACTAGTGTAAATGGCCAAATTAAATGCCTACTTTTCTTTATCAAATAGACTTTATATGCAAAATGCAATATAAAAATTACCCTCATGATGTACCAAACAGCATTTGCTGTAGGCGTTGGAAAGGGGTGGGCCACACGGCCCCACCAAAAATCACAGCATGACGGGCAGTAAGCTGCCCACCGGGATCCCAGGCCCCACAGGCAGGAAAAAAAAAACCCCACCTCTTCCAGTCTGCCCACAGGACATTGGATCCCTTCAGGCAGACAGAAAGGATCTTTGCAATGATCACGGCCAGCAGGTAGCAGTCTGCCTGTGGCGATCCCACCCCCTGCAGGCAGAACAGCCATGATCGTTGTAAAGACTCTTCCTGTCCACAGGGTGGGGCATGGGCCCCCCAAGATAAAGTTCTTCTGCCGTCCTGGCTTTTGCACAGAAACAGATGTGGGAGAAGACTGTGGTCTGATGTAACCTTAGTGGAACATTTTGGTCTCAATACTAAGGGAGGTGATGTTACTAAAGGTTAATGCATGTCAATGAAAATTAAAGTGCATTAAGTGCTGCCATGGCCCATAGAAATTAATGGGCCATGGTAGCACTTAACGTGCATTTACTATAGGTTAACATGCCCCTAAGGTGCATGTTTAGTAAAGTGCTGCAGGTAGTGTGTAGAAAACACACGGTTAGCATGCATGCAATTTTACTGCTGTAGGGTAGATGCAGGGGGTGTGGCTGTGCTAGGGTTGTACTGTTGTGATACACACAGCCATAGCACATCTACACAGTGAATGTGCTCTCAACATGCACCCTGTAATTGTAAGCTACAAATGCATTAGCAGGGCAGCAGTGGGCTACCGAACTGCTGCCAACAGTAAGAAATCTGCCCGAACTCTACCTAACAGGCCAGTGCAAAACACAGAAGGGTGACCAGGAAAAGGCATAACTATAGATGCACTGCTTAGAGCAATGGAGCTACATAAATGAGGGCAGGGTATGCAAAGCAGGAAAACCAAAACAAGTCTGTGCTGCGTACCCCTGTGGGACATTGGGAACAAATATGGCATCTGAAGATGCAGACAGTTATGTATGGGATCAGGCAAGGGTGGGGGGGGGGTGGAGGAACTAGAGCCAGGGATCTGGAGATCAAGCACAGTCAATACATATGCTCCGGGCAGCCTACCAGCCAGCACTTCTACCACATGGGGTCCACAGGGTCAAGAAGCACTCCCATAGGGCACTCACCCCTGTAACCTGACATCTACAATGGGAGGTGCAAGGCAGTCCACCCACATGCCCCTCCCCTCTGGGGGAGCACGGCAGTGCAACCCATACATCCTCATGGAAGTGGCCAAACCCAAGCAGTCACCAGGCTGATCACCCTAGCTGTTAGTCCACAGGATCTTGCAAGCTCACAAGAACACCCCACTTCCACTGACTGCCGCCTCATCTCCAGGGCATGACAGCCAGGAAGGGGACACCAATTAGTGATCTCCAAGAAAGAAAGCTCATGTTCAGTGCTAGAAATGTTAAGCAGCTGTTCAGAGCTGGTAGGCCTCAGCCATATCCTCCCTTAGTCAGAGGGAGGGTCCATCTACTCATAGAACATGGGCCATGGCAGTGGCATGGCCCCCAGGTGCATGCATGCACTGATACATGCCCCTCCCCTCCATGCAGGGGAGCTAGAGGTCAGATGGCACTTTTTGATGCCACACCATCATGTTGCCAGTATGTGAAACACCTAATTTCAATGCCCCAACCTCTTTTGTACTTTGCTGGCTCCAACTCTGGCTATGCTGCCAGTACTGACTGAAGCACGTAAGACACAGGGGGCCTAACACTTCCGCAGCACACAAGAGAAGCCCTCTGACAACTATCCAGTGCATATGCAGATGTGAACAGCAGTCAGGCAAGACAGCTATTGATGTTTCTGTGGTTGCTTTCCCAAAGTCCCAGAAGGGTCACTCCTGACCTTCAGGCCCTGGTTTTGTGGTTGTCAGGCTGTTGTGATCCACTGCCATGTTAGCTGCAACATGCATCCCATCCAAACTGGTGGTCTAGGCATTCTGACATCTATCTAACCTATTTTTTCTAATGCGTTTGCCCTACTTCTGCCTTTCATATTTCCTAATGCTCGCAAATGAACCGCACATTTGGAATGCACTAGCAAGGCAGATGCAACTATTGCCTCATCAGAGGTAGGCGGTAGTTGCACCCACACTAGCAGCATCTTTGTGCTGCTACCAAGCAACTAGTGTAGCCACCCGAGTCACACACACATCACTGCCGATTCTCTGTGCATTCTCTGCCTTAACCTACAGTCCTGGTGTTCCTGCTATCGCGCTTTAGTAAACATGCCCTTAAGTGACATGGATGGTGTAAAGCAAACACAGCAGATCATCCTGTTATCATTCAAGCATCTTGGCAGCATTATTTTGAGTAAACCTTTTGCAGCAGTGGGGCCAGAGATAGATGGTGGAAAGCACAGGCAAATCTTGGAAGAAAACCTGTTCTAGTCTGCTATAGCCCTGGGTCTGGCGAAAAGATTTATCTTTTCAATACGACAATGATCCTAAGCACTAAGTAAAACAATGGAGCGACTCAGCAAGAAGAAAGTTAGTATCCTTGGGTAGCTCATTCAAAGTCCAGTCCTGGAACAAATAGAAAATTCATGGATAGACAAGACTGCAGCCAACTTAAAAGATCAGAGTGGAAGGAGGTAGACTAGTAGCTAAAGTAGCGATATGAGAACCTGGGATACTGGTGTTCAAGTCTTGTCAATGCTCTTTATAACCATGGGTAAGTCAGTCACTTCAGGCCATATAATCATTTGCGACAGCTATGCGTCTCTAAGGCGCATAGCTGTTGCCACCAAACTTTAAACCTGGATATTCAATATGGGGCGATATCTGGCCACCGGCATTGAATATCCAGGGTCACCACATAGCTAACCAGGCAGTGGCGATATTCAGCCACTGACCGGTTAGCTCTTGTGGCAAAAGTTAGGACAGCTTTTGCTGTGCCTAACTTTTGCCTCCAAGGAATAACCAGGCAGCAGCTGAATATCACCACTGACCAATTATCCCCAGGTATAGCCCCCAACATGCCCCGATGCTAAGCGGTTAGCATCAGGGCATATAGCAGCATTATTCGTGGATATTCAGTGGCACTAACCATGTTTGTGCCACTGAATATCCCACTTAAGGGTATTTACACAGTTTGCAGCTCTGTAAACCATGTACAATCCTTTGAATAAATTGGGCCCTTCATACTCCATTGCCTAGAATACAAACCTAAAATTATAAGCCCTCTGGGAACAGTGAAATATCTACTATAGATGAAAGACACTATCAGTCAATCTTGGATACGTATATCCCAACTACATGCCTCCACAGCAGAATCTACTAATATCCTAGTCAAGCCCAAGATATCAAAAGTCAAGTTATACTCTTCTGAGCTGGCACTTCTTTTCCCTAACGACAGGAAAAAAAAAAAGTCATCCCTATTCTCACCCCCCCCCCAATGGGTGGCAAGGCATTCTCTGGGCCTTAAAAAAATATTTGAAAATATTTCCTAAAAGCATCAGTGGAATCTTAAAGAAAATGACAGCAGATAAAATCCATATGGCCTATACAGCCAGCTCCAACCATGCCAACTACTCAGCTCTACAATCCTTTCCTCTCCCCAAGACCTAAATTCTCTACAACTTTTCAGCATTTTTGTTCAGAGTTTTGTTCTGCACCAAGTCAGTTTGCATAGCCATGATTGACCTGTTCAACCACCTCCACTGATCCTGGACTTTAGACAACATCTCTCTCTCTACTTTAAAATATTATATTATATATAGTGGTGTGCAAAAGTCTGGAATCACTTGTAAATTTGACGTTTTTTCAACTTCATGACCTTATATCTTAATTTCTTTTTCCTCCCAGTGACCTTTTCTGTGTATCTCATGATAAGTGATAGATTTGGCTATTAGGACCAACTTTTAGTATTGGTTTGGCCCTTATTTTCTGAGTTTGTTCCCCATAGTTGTCCTGTTGATAGATTTTTTGTGAAAATCGTGTAATGTACATCGTTGGCCAACGTTATATTATTGTAAGTATGCTTTAAAATATTATGGACGCACGCCAGGTTTCCTTCAAATTAATGTATGTGGCCTTGAAAAAGGCCTTTATGTGTCAGTGATGGCTCAGTATTTGATGGGCCACCCTTTGTTCTTGATCACCTGACTGCACCTTGTCGCATTGAATGAACCAGTCTGACAAGGTGATCGTTGGTGACAACGCGGTTCCAAGCTGCAATGAGTGACTCAATCAGCTCACGCTTTGGATGTCAGATGCCTCTTGGATATTTCCAAAGCCACCTTGTGCCAAAGGTTTGATTGGATTCAGATCTGGAGACTGGGCAGGCCAGTCCATTGACTTGATGTTGTTCCGCTGCTTCCAGCTGATCACCTGTCTGGAACGATGGCAGGGTGCATTGTCATCTTGGAACAGGAACTGGCCAGGAAACAGCTTGTGTGCTGATGGCACCATGCACTTTTGCAGTATGGTGATGTACTTGGCCCCGTTGACCATTCCATCAATGATGTGAAGACCTCCAATGCCACTGGCAGCCATGCAGCCCCAGACCATGACCTTCAAAGGATGCTTGAGGTTGAGACACTCAGGCTTGAATTCCTCTCCAGGAAATCTCCTCACATAGGTGTGGGCCTGGTTACCAAACAGGCAGAAGGTGCTTTCATCGCTGAATAGCACCTTTTCCCACATTTCAGTAGACCAGGTTGTGTGCTTTCTCACCCACACGATCCGGTTGAGTCTTTGTACGTCAGTCATTAATGGCTTATTCCATGCTTTGCAGCCCCGGAGACCAAACTGCAGGCACTGGCAACGAACTGTTGATGAGCTGACACTGACCTCACTCTTGTCTGACCACTCTAGAAGTAACTGAGGAGAGGTCAACTTGCGATAAGTCAGTGAAATGCGTCATAGTGCGCAGTCCTGGCGTGATGTAGATGCACGTGGACGACCTGAACGAGGCTTGTCCACCACTGAACCCGTTTCTTTCTTCTGTACAAGCTTAACAGCGCTCTGACTGCAGCCAACTTTCCTGGCTATCTGACGGCTTGAAAATCCTTCCTCGCTCATAAAGGACACACGAACACGCTCCTCCAACGTCAGGGTCCAAGTCATCTTCATGGTCGATCCAGAAAGCATATGAAATTCAAAATTCCATGCGTTTTTATAGCTGCACTGTTGGTTAGATATCTGCATTGTGATTGGTCAGAAATAACATGTGCATATTGGATAATCTCGATCCAGTTTTGACACAGGATCCACAAAAAAATTGCAGTAGCTATCTCCCAGGTGTCTAAGTATTTAAATTGGAAGCAAGGAATGCAAAAAATCAACTCTAATAGCCAAATGTATCCCTTTTAACGTGGTAGAAAGATGAATATGCTGGGCTAACACAAAATTAAAAAAAAAAAGTTAGAAAGTACAAAAAATGCAAAACTCAAGTGATTCCAGACTTTTGCACACCACTATATATATATATATATATATATATATATATATATTTTTTTTTTTTTTTTTTTTTTTATAGCCACAGTCAGTCAATGAAGAAATAGAGAGCTCTATAAGGAAACAAGAATATCCCAAATCATGCCTAATAACTACCGTGAGCAAGGAGTTCTTACTACCTGCCTTTCAGGATAAGAGCTATGAACATGAGCCACTATCACTGATAACGTAGCCAAAAATTAAGCCACGAAGTCTCTCCTTTGCTTCTCTCAAGCTGCTAAGGTGGCACCTCTCTGCATGCTGTTCCACTCCCTGTGTAGTCAACAGCACTGTTTCTCCCCTGCAATCTGCCAACACTAACTGCTCTAGAGAATTTCAGTATGGTGCTGGGAAGTCTGACCTTGCATAGTCCAGAGAAGCCACATGTTCGTCCACAGTTTCAGAGATGTCATTAAGCCTGCTGGGTAGGTCTTGATAGTAGCCATCACTGCTGCTTTGGCAGGATGAAAAACAAAGTGCTTGCTCACAGATGTTTGCTGGAGCACCCTTGGTTAGGGGAAATTTATTTATTTCATTTAACAGATTTTTTTTATACCACTTTATCATTTCAGTCAAAGTGGTTTACACTGTAACTTAAAACTTGGTAATGTACATTAAAGAGGGACATTGATTTTTCTGAGGTAATGAAGGTTTATCAAAGTTAAGTGACTTGCCCAAGGCCACAAGGAATGCTAGTGGGAATCGAACCCTGGTCTCTTGGCTTCCCAATTAGGCTATTCCTCCACTCCACTTAATATGTCCATTAAGAATGGTTTTCAATTTAGGAAAGTGAAGATGTGGTCATATTCTACATCAGGAGTGTCCATCTCCACTGATGGAAGGCCACAAACCAGCTTGGTTTTCAGGATGAAATATATTTACACAAGGCTGGCCCAAGAATGATGCGGGGCCATGTGCCAGGCTGCCCTCTCAACTTATAGAGCAGTGGTTTCCAAACTCAGGGTCACATCAGTGGATGGGGGTCACAGAAACAGTCCAGAGAGAAGCAGAAATGACCATTTCTCTGTGACGTATGCCAAGTAGTGGCAGTCACCAGTCAGCATGTGGTCTGTGAGCCATTGAACATTCATAGGCCCTTACCCCCCCCCCCCCGGTAAACTTCCTGTTAGACTGGAGATCCATGATGAGTACAGAGGTCTGTAAACGCACACAGAGAAGGAACCCTGTGATAACTGCTGCTGCTGCTTTCCTGCTTTAGAAGAGTAAAGGGAGAGGAAAGTTAGAGACCTGCTATTTCAGTTGTTAAAGTAGAGTCATATGGGATAAAAGTTTGAGAAGCACCAACTTAGAGGCATATATTTGTGAGGCATCAAGGTAAAAGGCTAAAACTGGGTTGCCAAACACAGAGCACCCAAACAACCTCTCTCCATGCCACCATCTTGGATCACCACTTTGGTGCATTTTGACTTATATTGTTTACACAGCAGAATACAAAAAAAACCACAACCTACAAGAGTGTGAAGATTTACAAGGCACTATACATCTTGTCATTTACAAGTTATTGTGCAAAGACTGCAACTCCCTCCCAATCAAAGAAAGTTAATGCTGCCTCTGCAACATGCCGAGCTCTAGTCAATCCTGGGAGCCGGAGACAAACCTGTGAATGAAACCCAGGGTCCTCTGCATAGCAATGCATAACACTCCATTAAGCCACAGGCTGGTTCCTATAGCTTTGTTTCTACAATCATCTGGAGAAGCCCTGCAGAAGGGATCTTTATCAAGTATTACACGCCAAAACAGGCATCCAGAGGTCCACCAAAACAAAACAAAATATACAGGGCCAATGGAGGATTAGCTGCTCTAAGCAAACCTTCAGCTTTACTCCCTGTCCCCCAATTAACTGACAAGTCCCTGGCCTCTCTCCCCTTGAG